>JAZGQO010000002.1:51082500-56082500 GCA_036850965.1 Patella caerulea | reverse complement strand
AAGAGAATAGAAACACTTTTCATTCTTCTTCTTGCAGTGAAGGGAAATAACCCTGTAATACTTGTTTGGTAAACCAGTGGTTTTTCATAGGCTCAAGTATCAAGAAAACAAAGAATTGGGACAGAATTTTCCCTCAAATTAAAAATTTATGGGACAAATTTACTTCTCTTGATTTTCATATTTATTACGATACATATATATTTTTTGTAGGATTATTTATTAGAATTGGGCAAGGATCCAATTAAATCCCGGATCTGCAAACAGAGAGTATTATGTAGAACATTAGCTGGTAATCTAGTCTATTTACTTACAATTACCTCCCCTTCACAAAATCCAGACGACTTAAAGGTAAATTCTTCTCTCTTTTTTTGTTACACTGAAGTATATTTTAGTTAAGATTTTGTCGCCATTGCATTGAATGAAATGACAAAGTAGTCTGATTTGTTGATGTTGTGTTTTTACATCATAATGATTGACGTCAGAGATAGGTTTATTGTTGAAGTTGGGGAGGTGTAGATGGTCGAGTGGTCAGTACGCACCCACTGTATCATAAAATCTTTCATTGAGTCAACTGGCATGGTTTTGATTCTCCGGTTGTACACGACAAGGAGTAGGGTCGTCTGACCAATCTAGTGAGTTGTCTCCAGGTCCTCTGCTTTGCTCCCACTGCTAAAATCACCAACGCGCAAGTGAATTATTGAAATAAAAATTGAACCATGGATTGATCTCAAAATAAACTACTTTTAGGATGTTTAGCTCTCTCTCTCTTTCTCGCTCTCTCTCTCTCCCTTTCTCTCTCACACACACAAACATCAGAGAGATGATGTCATGAGAACAGTGATGCTTCATGGCATAATATTAATAGGAATCCCTTGCAAATGCAAACTACAATATTGTGAAACATGAATTTTTACTAGAAATATCTGTGAGCAAATAGTTCAGTTTTGTTCAATATTTAGTGTGGATTAAGCTATGAGAAATGTGATATTGAAAAAGGGTGTATTGAGACTTTAATGTCCATAATAGTTTACATTCTGATAATCTCTTTCTATGATAATTTTTTATTAATAATAGATTTATAAAATTATTTTTGTTACAGCACAAGAAAGCTGTAGTAATAACATCTCGTGTTCACCCTGGTGAAAGCAATTCAAGTTGGATGATGAAAGGATTCCTTGACTACCTCACTGGAAATTCAGCTGATGCAAAGGTACTCGATATCAATAACTGTAGAATTAATTGTGGAGAGGATTAATAATAATGAATACTTTAATTATTAACTGCTTATTCTGTCGTTAAGTTGAAAAGGCTGTTGAAGACTGTTTTAAGGTCACAATATGTTCAATCCACTACATAACTCTTTGATACAAGAAATTAGCAAATGAAATTGTCTCTTGAGTCAAGCACTGAATTAAGTATAGAGCTGTACAAAACAAAAGTAAAATTTTGCTTTATTCTGACAAAAGTTCACCTATTTGACTCCTGGAAAAGACCTCCCTTGCAAACGGTCTGATCTATATGAATGATAGAAGTTATAAGAAAAATGGAATGAAATTTCGATCTGCATTTTAATCAAATTTGATCAAGTTGACATGTTTATAATATGATTTAGAAATGATTTTCTTTTTTTTTATCAGCTACTTCGTGATACATTCATCTTTAAAATAGTTCCAATGTTAAATCCTGATGGTGTGATAGTTGGTAATTATAGATGTTCACTAGCAGGACGAGATTTAAACAGAAATTATAAAACAATGCTTAAAGATTCCTATCCAACAGTTTGGCACACTAGAAGTATGATTAGAAAGTAAGCCATCTTAATTTGGTCTTAGATTTACATGGGTATTCCATATTGCAAAAAGTGGGGTGAAGGGATCCGGGGGGAAGGGGGGTTTGATGGTTAAATGGCTATTAAGAAATGAAATGAAATGAAATAAGAGTTTAATGTCCAGCTCTACTGCACCTAACCTGGGCTAATGGAAGACGAGCATACGCCATACATTGTAACATGCTTAAGGGTGAATCTTGCGTTTTGATTGGTCGATTAGACACTGTCGATTGGACAATAACACCCCTCTGTTTTAGCAAGGCGAATAACTGAGTATAAGTATTACAGTGTACTTTTTTTTCATTTTGTCCTCAGCCATCTTCCTCAACTCAAATTTTTATTGGCAAATATCTTCATGAAATTCTGCTCAAATGACCATCACACTATTTTCAAACTTCATCTTTTATACAAACACATCTCTGAAATACATAAAACAGAAGAAAATCAGTCATGAATTAATGAAAACCGTTTTCAGGCAACATAAATTATTCGTAACTAAGCAGTGTGGACAATTTTGTTTTTGTTTTTTGTACTTCGCAGTGTTTACTTTAAAGTGGAAATTTTAAATCAAAGTTTCCTCAAATTCTGAATAACATGATCCGCCTGACAATGAGTCATTAGTCAAAAGAAAGTGTTTGGAAACATAGTAACTAGGGAAGGTGAAATAACAGCTGAGAGTGGGCCTAGAATAACGGGAAATTATGCCAAAATTGACAATGATTGACAACACGTCAGAACGATATACATAGCTACCATGTGAATCCTAGGCATCGCATAGTTTTATAGGGTATTTTGAGGTATCTATGTAAGAACTGCTCTACTCCGAACAAGAACCAGCAATAAAATTGTGTTGACAGTCTGCAAATAAAATAATAAAGCCTAAAAACTCACCCATGTTATCACAAACTGCGAAAACGAAGCCATCATTGTTGCCAAGAAGAGTTACCTCTGTGTAGTCTCGGTTAACAGGCCGTAACTAATTCGTTCACGACAGGCACTGTCGGTCAAAAAGACCATACTAAGGCTAATTTACTTATCTTTTTAAGTCTTCAAACATTAAAAATATTGCTTGGATTGCACCACTAATTCGGCACACCTCGGTAAAACAGCAGTCCGTTATCAAGTTACGTCACAACGTTGTCTGACGTCAAAATTGATTTTTTTTATTTTTACGTCATTCAAACTGATTTGCTGTTTTGCGAATTTTGAAGTTTACACAATAAAAGATATTCTTTTGAAATCCCGAAAAAGAACATGTTACAATGTCGATAAACACCTCCTGTTTCACATTTAGAGGGGTGTTATTGTCCAATAGACATGTCCTGAGATTTTACATTAGAACCCAAGACGCTAAGGCTAGACGACTGTCCTTGCCAGGCCCTCCTTCTGCATCACTGACAAAGGAAAACCACGCCGGAAAATGAATGGCTAGTACATGTGGCCTGTAACATAGGTCTGTCATTGAGTGGTTTCAATTTCTGGGTTGTAAGTGACACTGAGTAAGGTCGGCTGTCCAACATTGTGGGTTTTCTCTGGGTGCTTTGATTTCCTTCCACTGCTAAAGACCCCTACGTTCAAGCAAATTATTGAAATAAAATTGAACCATGTTAGCCCCTAAATGACCTAGTTTGTGTCGAGTGGATGTAAGCCCCATTTCTCTTTGTATATATGGGTGGCAAAATTGTCTGTCCTTGTGCCAAGTGTCATGGCTTTGAACCCGAACTTGGTACAAGGAGTGATGTATCTCCAGTTTCCTCCAACTTATAAAGATCCCTACTTAAAAGCATAGTATTGAAATAAAAAATGTACTAATGTACATAAGTTCTGAAGTTATTTTGTTTGTGTTGTACAGTAAACCACATTTCTCTCTCTCTCCATTTTGCAATTCCTCATGCCATTGCATGTGTTGTGGGTACAAGAGTTTTCAAGCTAATAATCAGTTTTTCATAGTTTAGATCAATCTCGATTTTAAGACTATTCAGACATAAACTGAAGTCTTAATTCCAGCTCCAAAGTATTAAAGGGATTGTTCATAATTTATTTCAGATTATTACAGGAAAGAGAAATTGTTGTATATTGTGATTTGCATGGACATAGTCGGAAACAAAATGTTTTTATTTATGGCTGTGAAAATAAACATCAATCCGAGAGACGACTACGAGAGAGAATTTTCCCCTGCATGTTAGGAAAAAATGCACCAACGAAGGTATGCTAAATTTTGTAAGAATCAAATAAGAAAATCAATAGAATTAGATGAACAATGTATATTTTACTAAATGTTGATTAAAATGACTGCTCTGCAGCCCTGGAGCCTTATTCCTGAAAAATTAAACTTGAATAAGTTAATAAGCAGCTTTGTATAAAGGCTGAAAGTTAAAAATCCCTGTACAAATTTTAGCTCATATCTTATAAAAATGATATATCTGACTCCTGTTAAGAAGTGTATTGGTTTGAATCAAATTGTCAGAACATCTTTCAGTAGAAACTTTTCATGAATTATTAAGTTTGATTGGAATTTTTCCATTGAATAATGATACAGTTATTCGTAATTGAAAAAGCCACAAATTCGAGAAATAACACTGATAGTAGGCATATCAATCCCCTCAATCATTTTACTGATTAATTTTAATCTCTTTTGTATTTGATTGCTTATGTTTTGTTATTTATTATAGTTTAGTTTTGATTCGTGTAAGTTTAAAGTACAGAAGAGTAAAGAAGGTACGGGACGTATAGTTGTATGGAATATGGGAGTATTAAATAGTTTTACATTAGAGGTAAGTTAACATGAAATTTTATTTTTTGGAGATTCATGGTGTCAGGTCATTTATTTGACCAAATTTCGAGCTTTTAAAAGCACTAAGTGGTTTGTATGGCGCTGTGGAGCTATCCTGGATATATTGTGTTCATCATGACTTTCTGGCATGGTTTGTTCCTGTCACTGTAGGAGAGACAACATAATATAGTCATTTGGATGGTACAAAAAACTGAGATACTGTGTACACATTGGCATGCACGTTAAAGAACCCTATGTAGTTGGATATAGGAGTAGGCCAAATACCCCTGCCAGGGCAAATTTTTCTCTCATAGTACACTTTTAATCATATGTCCATCTTCATTCGCCCATTCAGAACTGAACAGTAGGCTGTTCACCCATTTCATCCATTGACGCCAATTAGTTGAATAAAAACATTTGTGATCGTACAAAATATTTTATTTTATAAAATACACTTGGTATCATAATTCTTCTCCAATATATCAATGAAACCGTATGAACATTATATTCCTTTTAATAACTGAAATGGCTGTGTGCTGTCTTTCCACCATGATTTTTAGAAAAAGATTTTATGAAACTTCAGTTGACCTTAATTGATTGTCTAAGTGAATTTATTAAAAACAACTTTCTTTTGCAGGCAACATTTTGTGGATCGTCTTTAGGTAAAACTAAAGGACATCATTTCTCGGTGGCTGATTTTGAGTCGCTAGGTTACCATTTTTGTGATACATTATTAGATTATTGTGATCCAGATAATACAAAAGTAAGTTGCTTTTACTCACAAATATCCAGAAAATATTTTTTAGAAGCAAATAAATTTGCAACCTCGTTAGATTTCTTTCATATGCTTAAATTTATCGCTTAGCTAAAACCTAAGTAGCTGTTTAATACCTTCCAATTTGATAGAATTCTCTACAGTAATTTTTCAAGAATCATTACTATTGATACCAAGTTCTCAATAAAGAAATATGTATTTTTTGATAAGTTTTGTAAAAATTTAAGCTATAATTTCTGATCTTAGTCAAAAAGTATGAATTCTCAATATATTGATTGTTTATAATATAAGTATAATCATGATTTTTTTTTATTAATTACTTACTGTGGTCTATTGATGTTGTAAAATTATCTATGTTTAAATGGTAACTAAATACTGTTTATCTCCCCTTTATTATAAACGCTATCACATTGCACAATATAGAGACTAGATAATAGTAGATTCAGACGATAGGTCATACCCACCAACCACCATTTATAGTTTAGCAATTTTTATTTTCTCAGTATGAATAGCTTCATGAATGTTTGAAATTTAGTAGGCCCTAATTGTTTGTAGGCTCACTTTTTTCGATCTTCTTTTAAAGGAACTATTACAATTTGACTATTGATATTTAGCTAAAATATAAGTGTTACAATGCTGCACAAAGTATTCTACCTCATCCTGTAAATTTTCCCCTTTAAATATGCAAATTTTTTAGATAACAATAATATATATATCAAATTTATTGATAAATATGATTAATAAATGCACAGCTTTATTTGTTTTATTCATTTTAGCACACAATGCAAAAATTGAATGTCAAAAATTATATTTTGCGATGTGCTATATATTAGTGCATGCAACCCAGTTTACCCTAGTTAAAAACTGTACATTATGAATATTTTAAATAGCCCTTTAATTCTATAGTATGAAACATTTTAAATTATCATTTTCATATTAACCTTCTTCTGGAGAATGTACAAAAATCCACAAAAAATGAGAAATGCTATAGCAACAGCAATGTTAATGTTCTATTGCCAGCATTAAATAATATGTGGAATAGCGTGCTAATATCTTATTGTATAGTGTGCTATTATATTTAGATGTTATTTAGAATATTTGTATATTATTATAAACAGTGTGCAAATAAAAATGTTAAATATAATTTTAAACTGTGTGCTAATGTCTATGTTAGCTGTGTTTGTGGACCATGTTATAATATTATTTTTGGAGTGGTGTAATATCAATGTTAATTTAAGCAGTGTGCTATTACCAATGTCTAATAATAATCATTTTGTGTGTGTGTGTGGGGGCATCTAATAGCTCTGTTAGATATTATGTTTGACAGAGTGCTAATATCTGTAAATAAATGTTATTTTTGATGGTGTGCTAATATCTATGTTAAATGTTATTTTTGCCAGTATGCTAATATCTATGTTGATTTGGAGGATAAAATAAAGAAGGAGATATTGATTAGAATGGAGAAGGAAGGTGTATCATCACCACAAGATATAGATCTTAGTGATTTTTCCTCAGAGTTGGAATCAAGGTAAGTCAATATTCTTACATCTTTAATTTCCACTGGTGAACTGAAACTAAATTGCAATCTGATTCACAAATATTCTACATTCATTCATGTTATATAATAGTAATAATAAATGAAAAATAAAAATAATACTCTTTTTACTTTTATATCATATTTTCAACTTGCCAGCCCAGGAGTCAAAATAACTTTCCAAGTACAAAATAGTGAAATTTATTATAGTCAAAGTAAAATTTTTAATTTGCAAGTATGTAATTGCCATAAATACAACATAATTCAAACACAGTATTTATCCAAGCCAGTCCCCTCTAATTTTAACTATTGAAATTGAAAAGAGACATTATTTTTGGAAGAGAATAACAATTAAACCAAAGATTTTTTGAGCTTCAGTATTATTATAAGTTTGTTATTGACTTTCTATTATGTTATAGTAAGTACAGTATTATGTTTAAAATTGAGTTTTATTGTGTTAAAATAGAGTATTATGTTATATTTTTCAGTGATGGTGGGTCTGATAGTTCCGTATCTGATGGACCACCAGTACATTTACAGTATTCTAATCAAAGAGTAAGTGTTTATTTATTGGAATTTAATGGAAACATGGACAGTTTAATTCTTGTCTTGTTAGCCCTCCATATTTTTTCAGGGAGGTTTGGTAGAGAGCTGCATCCCCCCTCCCCTTTCTCTGAGTTTGTCCAGAGGGATTGTTCATACAAAATTAACATATTTTCATCCAAGCTAATTTTCTGGAAAAAAGTATTAATTTGAGTGAATATTCATTGATAAATTCAGGCCAAATTTATACTTTTCTTCTAAATGTTGGGGTCTGGTATGCCTTGGTGGATGTTGTAAATTACATCTGAAATCAAGTGATAAAAATCAGTAGAAGAGTGGATTAATTATTACCAACTGGAATAATCTATAATAAATGTGTTTACCTGTAGGTTAGAGTTTAGATAATATATTTAACCCTTCCATGTAGAAAGTAATTGTCGCATTCAGATGATACCTGTGTGAGATTTGTTTATTTCATCTAATGCTTTTTATTTATTAGTTACAAGAAGAATTACAAGTAAAACTTTTAATTCTGTATTTGTTTGTGTGTGTGGCTTGATCTTTTTATACTAACGTCAAACTGCCAGGATTACTGAACGAAGGTTTGGTTATAAGTGACAAAGTACTTTGGTGTTGAAATGTCACTTATGACCTCTACTTTTGATCTAAGGGGAGGGATTATCGATGTATTTTTCGTAAAAACTTATAGAATTTTTAAAAAAACTCATCATTTTTTGACATTTCCATAGATGCCAGACATACCCCGGTCTATAGCCAAAAGTGTCCCTTAGGTTTCTTGGCCTTGCATTTAGCATTGTTAATACCATATTTGATAAAAAGCCATGCAGGCATAACTGAGAAAATCTAACTTTATTTTCATCAGCACTCTTTATTATCGTCCTTTGGCCCAATTGTGGAAGATAGTTGGTAAATTAAATTAGTAATTTTTTGTGATTTATCTGTAGTTTATAATTATCACCCTAAATAACAAAAAATGTCATTTCTTGTGAACAAAACTTACAGTACAAGTTTTTAAAATATACTTTTAGAGAACTCAACGCCATTAATAGATTTAGGCAAAATTAGAGTGTGGTGACCTACACATTAATTTACATATTGACATTTGTCTTATGACTAATAATGCTACATTTATACAGCGGATATTGAATATGCCTAAATAATGGCATAAAATCAATTACAAAAAACACTTCATTAACACCAGAAATTTGACAGGTGCATTTTCTCCAGTTCAGCATTATATTAGATCAGAAACATTACAGTAAAATATTTCTGTATTGCATTGGAGTAAAATATTTTATGGTACAAAATTTGAGGTTGTAGCAACTTTAGTTAAACATGCATTATGCAAGAGCAAAATTTGCCTATTAAAAGTCTTTTTTTAGGCCTGAAATGTTATTTAAATTATCTAGACCATAATAAACTCTAGATTTCAAGGCTAGCCTTCGATGTTGGCTGGATGAGATTCCTATAATCGGCCATTGATAATTAAATTTAAGAAGTGGATAATCAAGACTATGCTGTTTATATTAATGATTTTAGTAATGATGACCGAGGCTAGAGGGAAATTTCTCACTCTTTGTTCTCGGCTCATAGTAGATCAATTTGACTGAAATTTTCAGCAAATTACCTTTGCACCATGTAGTTTTTAACTATTATAGTGAGAAATGCTACCTCTTTATCTTATCTCCCATAATGTATCTCTAAATATACCTTTTTATAAAGCGATATTTATTCAAGAAAGTGACTGAAGAGGGATCTGGGAATCAGCAAGGACTTTGAAACCCTTCTGAAATATATAATATCTTGATATTAAAGGTACATCAATCCTCTTGGTCATAAGGTCTGTCATTAAATCAACAGTCGCGTAATGTCGATCCCAAGCTAGTATGTAACTCCTGCCTTTATAGTTTTAAAGGAAAACTGTTTCTCGCCCTGATAAAGACCCCTACGCACAAGCAAAATATTAAATGGACTTATACCATATGTACCAAGCCCATCGCGCTCTCTCTCTCTCTCTCTCTCCAAAAGAAACATATATAATATCTATACATATGCCCAGTATATATAACTTCGGTACAGAATAGCATCTATGTGATGATCTTGTAATAAGTTACACTATATGCAAACACATCTACTGTTTTGAAATTTTGTATTGACTTTACATGTATATGAACAGGTCACATATGGCCAGCTGATTTATTTTGTATAAACTTATTAAAACTCTTAAATAACTTAACACTTTGTGCTTAGATTTGTCACAATCAATATATACACTAAGAATGAAAAATGAATTATGAGTAAGAAATAGTTGAAATCTGTTTTAAAAGTTTTCAAGCTGGTACATTTTATTTTTGAATTATATGAGGAATCAGCTGTTTTATATGCATTTCATTATCTGCCACACTGACAATTATTTTCTGATCATATTTATGTCAACTCTTAAATCTACAAACAATTATTTTCTAATAAATACACAAACAATTATTTTCTAATAATCTACAAACAATTATTTTCTAATAAACTTATGCTTGTACTAGTTTAAAATCTCAAATTGGACTAATTGAAATTATTTAAGTTTTAATAGAGATGAAATGTAATGCTATATTGTCTAATTAAAAGACAAATCTTCAATTTGAATGGAAAAGGAAAGATTTGAAGGTTTCATTATTAGCTCTAAGATTGTAAGCCTGTGTTAAAATATAGCTGTTTTACTTTTACAAGTTATTTAATCCGAAAAGTGAAGTAAAATTGATAAGCAGAATAACTTTGTTCACTCTGAAGAAATTAGATTTTAATCGTGGTTGAGACCATGCCCTATGATCAGACTTGGAAAGTTACATGAAAGGAGCTGTCTTTACATTTGTAGAAATCTAAAATTTAGTACATATTTGAGTCCTAACACCATGGAAAACAGAATCACTCTATGTTTTTAATTATAACCTTTTTGTGTGGATAATGCACCTTTAAAGTATGTCATGGTGGAGGTATTTGTGTAGTGTGTACCATATCAATTTTTACAATAAGGATTATTGAAAATCAATGAAAAGTTTGAATTGTTATTGACACAATGTATTTACATTGTCAATAGTGTGACTATAACAATTATGGATCAAATGCTTATAATTTAAAGTGCAGCTAGAACCTGTCAACATTTTGAAAATATCATTAACAAAATGATTGTAATAATAAGTTTGGAATACAAATGTTATAAAGTTTCTTAATTTTTTATATTTATGGTACTATCTTCTCCCTTTACTTTTAGTCCCAAAAGAAGAAGAAAAAATTAAAGTCTCGCAAAGAAAGAGATAGACAGAATCAAAGAATAGTGAAAGAAGAAATAAAGAAGGTTCCTCAGACAACTCAATCAATTCCTGCTAGTTCTGCTGTTTCTGTTAGTTTTATTTTAGTTTTACTAACAATTTGCCCACAATTGGGACTCTTATCTTGAATGATCCAATTCCTTGAAATCAGTTATGCACCACATTGAGCAAAGACTTTCACAAACAACATTTTCATAAATTTGTATTAGAAATATTTTCTTGAAGCCCAATTAATAGAATATATTTGATTGGTAATATTTTTATAAAATCAATCTGTAAAACCCATCTGTAAAATATGTTCCTAAAACTACTAGCATGAAACCAATAAGTGATATACTCTCAGAAATCCTATTCAGCAATGGGGAGGGGGGAAGTTTATAATCTTCTCCAATCAGTAAATTATTTACATCAATCTCAATCAAAAAATATTTTCATGAACCCCAATCTGATTAAAGTACAGATCTATATTTCGGTCTGATTTTTTATATACTTTCGATGGTTTACACTTCATGAAAATCTGACAAGTTATAGTGGGAGTTCACGCCAGGGGTCAAATGGGTGGTTTTTGACCCTATGACGTGAGACATTGATTAATCAATCATCATCATTAAGGTTTACTCCCAGTTCTGTGCATCAAAAGGTCAAGAACAGATTGTTATATCATCCAGAACTTAAACTATAAAATAAAATGAAATAGGATCTGAGTTTAAATCAGATGGCGTGAACCAGGGATCTTAATCGACTATTTTTTGTCGGCTTTAGCCGATTGATCTTTAATCTTGCCGATTCGTAAAACAGTGAATCGGCCACTATGGTATCATATATCAATCTGCTTTCGGCCGATTTACAAAGAGTTAATTATCATGCTGATTGATAAAACAATGAACAACAAGCCACTACGGTGTCATATATCAATATATTTTCGGCCGATTACAAAGAGGTAATTATTACGCATCAATTAATTAACCCATCAAAGAGTCAATCAATGCAATGAATACCTTCAGTGTTAATCCTTCTCGGCTCATTTCGTGAATAAACAACTTCGTTGAGTTAATTCATGCCAAGTACGGTAAAAGAATAGCCGAAAATAATGGCGGCGTTGACTTGAACTTCAAGCATGCACGTAGGCATTGTATTCGGAGGTTCCAAAAGCTGGACATCCTCCCACGTCCAATATAGGTCACCCAAAGTTGAAAACTAGAAGATGTTTTAGATCCGCACAGTTAGCTCCTTTCAAACGTCTTTCATTTGATAAAAATTCACAGAAAATGTTTTGTCTCACAAGTTATTAAAGTCTACTTTTTGCGAATAGGGCCTACCTGTAACACTAAAAGTAAACTAATCTGAATAATAAATGGCCACGTGACCTTTCGCCCGTACGTTATATTTCCGAGCCCCGACTATTCACGGAAAATAATTTGTGCTAGAATAATTTATTGTTGACACGTGCTTACAAATATACTTTTATATATTGACAAGTGTTTACGCATAAAATAATTAAAATTGACTTATGCTTTCGAGGGTTTGGTCAGAAATGTAAAGGTAAATAATTGTTTTAATAAAATTTTCCTTGCTTCATAAATATATTATGTATATCATTAAAATTCAACATTAATTTGATCTATTCTTTGTTTGAATCAAGAAAATTACTTAATTATCATAACTGTCAGCAAAAATGTTTTTAGTATAAACTTTATGCTTCGAAAATTTATTCGCTTTATAAATGCTAAATTTGAGACTTGACTGGATTAAGACCAGAACTGTAAAAAAAAAAAGCATTAATAGTAATAGACTGTCATAACTTGCCTAATTTAGAATTTTAAATTGACTTTTTTAATTTTGTTGAGTTAGTTATATTTTTATTTTGTTTTGCCTTTCATTATTTTGCATTTCGAAATAGTTTTCTTTTTGGAATTGCTTGCATTATTTTATTTTACATTTTACTTTAAAAATTTGAATATGAATTACATAAGCCCATTATACAACCTAAATTCCTTGGAATAATGAAGCCATTTGTCGTTGTTTGCATTTTTTGGACAATATCTAATTTTTCATGACTTGATCCTTCCTAGGAGCCATGGTGGCTCAGTGTGTAGGACATTGACTTGGTAACCTGAAAGTCCTGTGTTCGATCTCTGCATTGGCCAAGAAAGTTCACCAGGATTTTCTGGCATTGTTACCCCTTGTCAGTGATGTAGAGGCCCTGGCAAGGGACAACGTATAGTCGTTCGGATGGAACCAAAAACAAGGTTCCATTTGCCCATTGACCTGCACGTGAAAAAAAAACCCCTTGACAGTTGGAATTCGAAGTAAGAGTAGGCCATAGCACTGCTGATCGAGAACTACTTCTCTGATACATTTCACCGGTGTGGTTACTTGTATAGCAGAATTAATACAATATGCTTACATTCGTATTTCTTGTAGCATATGATAGATCATGACTCATGCTGACATTATACAATTATTTCATTGGGTTGGATTCCCTATTGTTTTCAAATATGAGTGAAGTCTGTGTCACCACAGGTGTATGCCTGTCCTTGTTATCCCAGTAGAAATAGGATGTTAAACCCCATTTAATTTAATTGATCCTTGCTGAAATGCACTCAGTTTGATTATTTAACACATTCCGAAAATCAAAATATCAACTGTAATATAATGGCTCGTCTTCCATTCAATTGCATTAAAACGAGGCCAATAAAAAAATGGTGCATATAGGATGGCAAATTTTTTGCCTTTCAGAGATTTAGCTTTCACAATAATGTAATTTGCAAAGGATTCAGAATTCCATAAAATTATATGTTTTAATTCAGGAAACGCCAACAACTATTCCTGTAAAGAAACCATTAAGTGGGCATCAGTCATCACATGGTAAATACGAACAGGTAAATAAAGCCAGACAAAACAACATATTATGTCTGCCTTGAATTTCATGTCAAATTGCTTTTACTGAAAGAATTAAAATTTTAATCTATAATAAGAATTGTTAGCACATGCAGACTGAACATAATTTCTGTTATTGAGTCAACTGGCCTGGTTTCGATTCCCTGTAGATGACTAGGAGTAGTGTCACCTATCCAATCTCGTGGGTTTTCTCCGGGCCCTCGGGTTTTCTCCCACTGCTAAAGACCCCAACTAGCAATCAAATTATTGAAATAAAATTGAACCATATGTTAGTCCGGAAATGATCCTGTTGTCAAGTGGATGTTAAACTCCATTTCTCTCTCTCTCTCTCACATCCTAGTATTAAATAATAAATTGAAAATAATGCAGCCATCTAATTGTTTTATGTTTTCAAGGCAATACCCATCCAAACGCTGAAATATACGATGACACATAAACCTCAATCAACAGAAGAAAAACCTATTGTGTCCAGCATTCTAGAAAAAGAAGATAAAACCAAAAGGGTGAGATATTTTTGAAGAGTTGTCCTGCATACATACACTATTCCATTTTCAAAGGATATTGGGACAAATCCTATCTGTAAAATTATTAGAATTATTCTGTATTTTTCAGAATGATTATTTGGAAGCTTTGACGGTAGCGTATTTAAAGAATGGAATTCCTCTACTCAATGATCCAGGTTAGTGTTGTGATAGATAACTTGGGGATATTATAGACAAAAATATATATATTCATCCATAAAGCTTTGTTGAGAGAAGAAGATTTGGGGAGAAACCCCAAATGCTGGAATGACATTGATTGGATAGAAAATAAAATATCAGATTAATCAAAGGAATTTGATTGGTAGATTGATCTGGAGTCGATCAATGACAATCAGCCCAATTCTCCTTATAAATGAATATATCTCTAATAAAACTTGTATAATTTGTATTAGATTGAAAATATTGGAAACGGACAGAAATATGGATTCACAATGAAGTCCACAAAAGTTCTGTTTTGGTCAAATGTTATATGAATCGGCTTAATTTGATCATCTTGGAAAAAGATTATTTAGACATAAATTATGCAAGAGCTAAATCTGCCTATTGCAATTACAAGTCTTTTTTTAGGCCTGAAATGTTTTCTAAATTATTAATTAGACATTAATTAACTTATCCAGGCCATAATCAACTCTTGATGGCATCAGATTTCTCCGATATTAAATAGATTGGATCAGTTCAGCCGTATTTTGATTTAAGCTAAAAATGAAAGGGCGAGACTTAGCTTCGAACAACCAGGACCATCGTTGAAATTATTGTACATGTCTTGTCAAACCTTCAAAGGCTAATGTCTTGGCTCGCAATAGAGTAATTTTGATTAAATTTTCAAATTATTCATTATATATTATCTATTTTCAAACTATTTTAGCATGGATGGCTAGGTCTTTATCTAAATCTTACATAATGTATCTTTATTGTTGATTATGATTATGTCCGAGGAAATTTGAATCTTTAATGATAATGTACTATTGATTCAGTCTTTGTTAGATTAGATCCAGAAAAAGGTATCGAAAACACAAAAAAATCATATCAAATATATTAATACTATTTTGCTTTTAAAATATTTTCTGGTTAGATTAAAGTTCCAATTTCACTTTTTCTAAGAAAGTCAAAATATAATTATTTCTATGTTTTTTGCTCAAAAGGTTGTCAACTCACTATTATACGATCATGGACAAAATTTTTGGGGGGTTAGAAAGGGCGACACTGGTTGATTGAGGAAATAGTTACTCAATTACCTCCCTTGTTTTCCCATTCTTCTCCATGGACGGCCATCTTCAAACGTTTGAATTTGAAGTTGAAAATGATATTTTTGCCAATTTCTCAACTGGCAATAGTGAATTATAGGATTAATAGGATTATTCTTTAACAAGGTAGGACTGTTTATAGGTTCAATCTATTTTGGGGCTTTATTTTAATAAATTTTAAAAATATAACTTAAAAAAATGCTATTGGAACTTTAAAGCTAGTATACACTTAAGACTTGAAAACATCAGGAATATGACATTAGAAATATGTAGAGTGTAATTTTAAGTAAGCTTATTAATTGGGGGTTATATATCATCAAACATATTTGTATGAAGACACCTTCTTAAAAAAAAAATATTTAGTTTGATTTTAACATTTTAGTTTGATTTTTTTAGTAATATAGTTTACTTTGTCTAAGCAGAGATTAGTTGGAGAATTAATCTATAATTTGCTAAAGAATAAGTTTTAGATTTAATTTTAACATGATATAATATTACATTTTATCACAGGAATTATTTATTACATTTTATCACAGGAATTATTTTTACTTTTTATCACAGGAATTATTTATTACATTTCTTCTCATCATTTTTCACACGACACATTTATGTTTATAATTGTTTATCTATTTAGGTTTAGTCAATTTCTTATTTTGATCTAAATCACATTTTTCCTATTGACAGTTCCGCACTTCCGATACTCAGGTTCTGATGGATCCACTCCAAATCTCCCATTTAATTTGGATGGCTTATGTCCGCATCATGAACAATCTTTTGCTGCGCATTATGTTGCACATCAACTTCACACCTATGGAGGTATGGTTATATCAACACAAATTACACTACTACTATTGCTGCATGTTTTCTGTTTGCTGTAGCTTTAACTGTGGTAATTGGTTTGTCGATGTTGACAATTGTGTTATTTATCCAGTTTGGTGTATGATTTAACTATGTGTTCAGTTTGTATTTTGTTTGTTTGTATTTCAACCAATAAACTAAAGTATTAATAATCCTATTTATTATGTAAGGTACTTAGGGTTTTGAGATTAATCAAGTGATCATGACTAAAGGTCATTGAATCTAAAAGACGTTACAACATTCTGTAGTCAATATTACCTTTACACTAGTGCACATATTCATAAAGTCTGGATCAAATGTTAAACAAATATTGATTTTGAGATATGATATGAATAATTGGTGCATAACTCAAGGCATAATATAGCTTTTGTTTATTTAAGATGAATTAGAGTTTGTGAAACTCGTTGAAATGAAACCTTGTAGGTTACATTACCATTTAACTAAATGGGCATGGTTTCTTCTTGTCAGTGACGCAGGACGGAGGGCCTGACAAGGACAGCTGTCTAGTCGTTTGGGTGGAACAAAAAACTGAGGTCCCGTTTACACATTTTCATGCACATAAAAGATCCCTTGGCAATTGGAGTTTTATAGAAGAGTAGGATAGCACTGCTGCTTGGGCAAATTTCCTTCATAGCCCACTGTATGGGATATGCCAGTCTTCATTAGCCCAGTTTAGGAACAGAACATTAGGAGTAGGACGGTAAACCCCATTTCATTTAAGGTTTTGTAAAGTATATCCCCGTAGCCATTATGTTTCTATTTTGTGACATTTATTTCTTTCTCATCTTTATACATGCGCATATGCTTGAAGCTTATTGGTGTCAAAAATATGTGAATAAATGGGTTCTGTTGTCACCTTTCCTGGTAATGGTTCTCGGTTCTTTTTTCCATTTATGGTAAATGTTACTTGAATTTAAACCACCATATAGTATTCTGAGACTATTTAAAGTGTAGTTTAACATCAGAACATTAGTTCTTACAATGGTAGGAAATAGGTTTACCACTAGTAAGATTACTCTAGGTGATTGTAGTGAAGTAATGTTGTATTGTATTGGGTCATAAATATTAGTAATAATAGATAACATTAATGTCCAGATTAGCTAGATACATTTGATATCTTAACTTAGATATAGATGTTTTATCATGGAAAACGGCAGTAACGGCTCTTAAGAGCAAATCAGTTTCTGATCAGTAGAAGCGCCTTTAAGATGAAGGACTTCATATTCCAGATTCAAGAAGACGCAAATAGAAATAGATAATTACTGGGGGGGGGGGGGTATTTTGATTATTTTCTTCTCTTAATTGGGATCTTGTAGAGATATTTGAAGGGATCTTGTAGAGATATTAAAAGAATTCCTCTTTTTGTAAAATTTCACATCCACTAACATAGACCACCATAGGGCTTCATAAAAAAATTCATGTTTGCTGCCTTAATATCAAAATACTAACAATTATTGGAGTAATTTACACTACGCATTCAACACAATTTTTATACTATAGTTGTAGTGATAAAATATAAACAATAATATTGAACACCAGCACTTTATAAAAGATATTTTATACTGAAGAATCTTAAACAGGCATTATGTGAAGAGCTAAATCTGCCTATTCCAGGTATCTCTTTGGGTCTTAAAAATCTTATATAATTTATTAATTAGACATTCCATTTAATGATTCGATTTGAAATAAGAAAGTGAGGGTAAGACTCACATGACCAGTATTTTGGTTGCAATCAATGCATATATCTTGTCTAACCTAAACCATTAATAGGAATTTGAGAGAAATTTTCAATATATTCATTTTGGATTATCTATCTTGACATATCATAGCAAAAATGCCCAGCTCATTACCAAATTCTTACATAATGCCCCTTTAAGTAAATTAAATTATAATAGTAGACATTAAAGTAAATGTGGATTAAAATTGGGATTAAATGATGAACTATGAAAATTATCAACACAATTTTTACACCTAGTTGTAGTAATGGAAAAAGAAAACAATTGTTCCACACAAGCACTTTATTATAGATATCTAAGTAAATTGAATTTAGTAGTTGTGAATTAAAATTTAAAGTAATTTAAGAATTGATGAAGAATTTATTTTAATGTGGATTGATGGATAATCTGAAGTAATATGAAGTAGTAGTTAGAGATGTATGTTGTTTGTATGGACATCTATCTGATTATAGTTTATAGTGAGGGTACAGGGCAATTACGCGGAAGTAAAGTACCGAGCAGAAGTAAAAAAGCGACAGATGCAGAGTCTCGACCAGTGTTAAGTAATCTGAAACTACCAACTGGCGTTAGAGGTATTATTTATTATAAGAGAGTAGACCAGCACAGAACACATAGAGAGAGAAATACTAATACTAACATTCCTGAAATGAACTGTCAAGGGACAGTGTTTTCCATTTTTTATTGTGAAAATAATGCAATCAAGAAGTTAACCACATTCTTTTAATACTTGTGTAAATGTTAGGAATTATAGAGTGGGGACCTTTCTGGACTAAATCCCTATAATTTTTAGCCATCTGTTGTGAAAGTTCTTATGTGTGAATCTAGTTTGATTTAAATTGATTCAAATATTGTCAAACTAAGTCACAGTCAGGGAAGAAATCTGGGACATTCACACGTCACTTACATATAAAATAGTGAAATGAATTATAAAGTTATTGACCAGGTAACACCTCTCAAACCCCAAAATGATCAATAGATATTGCAGATTTGCAGATATTACATGCCTTATGTGACAAATATTCCTTAAAGTGCACCATGCAAAAACTTAATACCCAAAGTAAATAACCACTATTGAATTTCAGTTCATGGATATTTCGAAATCAACTTGTAGTATCCTCACCATATTTCATTGTAAGCTATATGCTGGAAGCCCATATGTCAGTAATTACCTTTGTAAAAAGTTCATATCTCCAGATGCAGCTAGATCTTTAGTTATGGTATTTCATTTGATAACGTTGTCAGTCCCTGAAAACTATAACTGCCTTCTCACAGAAATTTCATTTAAACTCTGAAGTGAATTTTAAGGTTTTAAACTTTGCGTCACAATTAATTTCAGTCACAAAACTGACTGTCAATAGAATCCAATATTAAATACTGTTAAGCCTACTTGTCTTTAAATGCTGAGTTGATATGCGATTAAAGTGCAGATGACTACTTGTACTACATTAGTTTTACTCTTGTTGTACTATAATTTATAGATGTTTTAGCAGGAAATAAAGTGCTGTTTTTGGTCAGCACTTCTACCAAAATGAAATTAGTGAACTGAAATCATAACATTTTTTGTCATTAATAATGCCTGTGGGATGGCCATTACGCATTGGATTTCCTTGCCAAGATATACGTATTATGAATGTTTTAGATTTTTATAATAAATGCTGGATGAAGACATGAATAAAACATTGCACACTGTACTAAGTGAACCTCGGAAAATGAATTCTATTATTTAAAACACATTCACACTTTTTCTTTTTTAATCCATAATTAATTCTTGTTTTAAAGTAACAGTATCAAAAATATCCTACATAAATATTTTTTTATGTAAATTTGATAGATTTTTTTAACCTTCATGAAAATAAACATTTGACCCATAATAAAGATAATGTAAGATGTCCACCTATTTTTTTATTAAACATCTGGTACCACTGTAAATGTCAGTCAGGGTTACAGTTATGTTAAACGGTTCACTGAGCCTGGTCTGTTTTGGGGGAAAAAAAATTGAAAATAATGATTTTAAAATTGCGATTCATTAATACTTCAGTGCCATGTGGGAAAATTGTTTGTTGCAGTAATAGACTTTAAGACTTTTGCTTTTCATTTGCTGATTTATTTGGTTTGAACAGTATTTATCTTCAATATTGTACAATTTAAAGTCTTTAAGAATATGAAGGATACAAAACAATGCCAAGGGGCTTACCACCAGTATCTTAGTTTTCATCCAAATTGTTTTGGTTAAAAAAACATATTTCTCATAATTATAGATATACTTTGATTGGGGAAATCCTCATTATGATTGACTTTTCTATTGTTCATCACCATAGCTGATAATAGATAAATTATGATACATGTAAACATTTTATACTTTTAGCATTTAATTTAGTCCTATAGTTTTTTTGTGTTTTATTTTTTTGAACGGAGGTTTTATGACTGAGCTTTGTTACTTTGTTCAATATTGATTTTGTTTTTAGGAGAATATGACAAATAAAACTATGAGCTATGCATACTTGTTGGATGAAGTTAATGTTTTATTTCTTTAATATATTGTTTGAGTTTTATCAAGAATTGCTTACTAACTTTATTGTGATTGAATATTTGAGTTACAATTAGTTTGCTGTGAATCACATTTTGTTTTTTTATGCATGTTTTTAGGAAATTCCTACTTTAAGATCTGGAAATTATCAGCGAGACCAGATCCCAACCAGTGTAAGAATAATAAAGAATATTTCATATTGTATATGATCACTAACATTATTTAGCACATATATTTCACTTCTGATTGGTGTTGGGAAGACTGGTAGCTTTAAATGTAGATTTTATAAACTCGTTGTCATAGAATGTAGATAATGTAGGATTATTTGTTTTTGAAACTAAAAATCTTTTTTTAATGTAGAAATCTAGACCTTGAATATATTTCCATATTCTTATAGCATTTACAAAAATCTCATATAGTGAGTAACTGTCTTTTACTCTGACACTTGGAGTTGTCATTGTCTATGGTAGATGTGCAATTGTCTGGGTTGAAATTCTGTGTTAACCTGATAAGAACAATCAAGATTTTTCGAAACAGTAATCATTAGTAATGATTTCAAAGTGAACTATAGAATATTTACAGATTTTTAGAGCAAATGAATTATACTTTGGCTGTTGGAATTCCAGTAGATAGACACACTCCACAGTCATTTTGTGATATTGAACACCATTCATTCCCATTGTTTCTTGAGAATTGATTACAAAAAATCCCCTTCTAAACTGGAGCTGTGTAGTATGAAGTTAACATCCTTTAAATGATTATTATACATGTGGTTTTAGTTCATAATATTTATAGTAAACAGTGGCACCTAATATTGTAAGTAATTATTATACATATTTTTCATAATATGATAAACTTTAAACTCAGTGGTAGTAATTATACATGTAGTCTTATTTCAAAATATAATAGACTGTCAGTAAGTTATAAATTACATCTTTTTCTGTTTTTTTTTAAAAAATTTTATGTGTCCTTTTTTTTTTAAAACAACATGGAATTAAACATCCCCCAATCAACGTCTATTATAGTTATAATTGCTGTCATTTAAAGCTTTTAATGTTTAAATAGTATATCTGTATTTCATTGTATATCTTGCTTTATATGGGCGCTTATTGGTAATGGTTTATATGTAGATTATTTTATGGTATTACCTACATGTAATTATATAATTCACATATATTAGAAGCTGTGTTGTCCGAGTGCATTGTTATAGGTATTGTTACATCCTCTGATGTTATATAAATTAATAATCGCCAATTTTTGTCCCCCGCCCTTTCGAAGAAAGTTGGGGGACTATTAAAATGGGTTCGTCCGTCTGTCTGTCTGTCCTTCTGTCTGTCCGTCTGTCTGTCCGTCTGTCTGTCCGTCACACTTTTTGGGACACAATAACTCTCTTCCTAATTGAGCTAGAATGTTCAAACTTGGTGTATGTGTTTATTAGGTCAATAATAAACACATAAGTTTGATAATGAGTATTTTCTGCTCAGTCTAAGCAGAGCTATACGTAATTTGATTGGTCGAGAATTTGGAACACAATAACTCTCCTTCTAATTGAGTTAAAATGTTCAAACTTGGTGTATATGCTTATTAGGTCAATGCCTTGATGGAGTTCGAAGATGAGAATTTTCCGCTTAGGTTAAGCAGAGATAAGCAATTTGATTGGTTGATGCTTTGGGACACGATAACATTAGTTCTAATTAAGTGAGAGTGATGAAACTTGGTGTATAGTTTCATTATAGTGATACCTTGACTAAGTTCGATAATGAGCATTTTCTGCTCAGGGTAAGCAGAGCGATACGCAATTTGATTGGTCGAGACTTTGGAACACAATAACTCTCCTTCTAATTTAGTTAAAATGTTCAAACTTGGTGTATATGCTTATTAGGTCAATGCCTTGATCATCGAAGATGAGCATTTTCCGCTTAGGGTAAGCAGAGATAAGCAATTTGATTGGTTGATGCTTTGGGACACGATAACTTTAGTTCTAATTAAGTGAGAGTGATGAAACTTGGTGTATAGTTTCATTACAGTAATACCTTGACTAAGTTCGATAATGAGCATTTTCTGCTCAGGGTAAGCAAAGCGATACGCAATTTGATTGGTCGAGACTTTGGAACATAATAACTCTCCTTCTAATTTAGTTAAAATGTTCAAACTTGGTGTATATGCTTATTACGTCAATGCCTTGATGGAGTTCGAAGATGAGCATTTTCCACTTAGGGTAGGCAGAGATAAGCAATTTGATTGGTTGATGCTTTGAGATACGATAACTTTAGTTCTAATTAAGTGAGAGTGATGAAACTTGGTGTATAGTTTCATTACAGTAATACCTTGACTATGATCGATAATGAGCATTTTCTGCTCAGGGTAAGCAGAGCGATAAGCAATTTGATTTGCCGAGACTTTGAAACACAATAACTCTCCTTCGAATTGAGTTAAAATGTTCAAAATTGGTGTGTATGCTTCTTAGGTCAATGCCTTGATGGAGTTCGAAGATGAGCATTTTCTTTTTACGGTAGGCTGAGATAAGCAATTTTTGGATGACACTTCGTGTTCAGTTTGATTGGTCGATACGTTTGAAAAAAATAAATGTGCGATTAATTAATATGTGTCATCTATTTATTTTGGGATTTCGGCGGGGGACATCAGCCTCACTGTTGGCTTGTTATATAAGGCAGTCTGGAAGATTTGTGCTTGTATCCTTGCATTAAACACAAAAACGTGATAAGAAATTCTATTACATTGAGCATATCTTGTTATGGTACCAAATCTGTAACTGTAAAAGTTTGGTTGGGGGGGGGGGGGGAGGGAGGTTGTCAAATTCGCACTCTGGAAGATCCATGCTTGTACTCTTGCATTAAATAGTAAAGGTGATAAGAAATCCTATTACATCAAGCATTATCTTAAATCATACCAAATCATAGTTATGGTCACAGTTCGGAGGAAGGGGGGAGGGCTTTCAAATTCTAGATAATAACAGTAATTTCAGTGCTCTCTGAATGTATAAATGTATTTTCAGATGGGGTGGGAAACGTTTTAATTCTAGATAAAGGAGATTTTGATATTGACTACATTTATTTTCAGATCAGAATCCAGAAGATGTGAGATCACGTAAAGAATTTCCTCGTCATCTATTTGATATATCATCATCTCAACAACGTCAAGATTCATATCAACGTAATGCAGCATTGGTACATATTTTTACATACATTTTTATTTTGAATTTTTCTCATGGCTTTGGACTATATACCCTTCATTTTGAAAGCCATATAGCTGTTTATCTAAATGCCCCTTTTATCTTTTCTTTAGTTCTGTATTTTAATGAAATGGATAGCTGCATACGCTTAACTTTTTCAGAATGATAAAGCTAAAAGTTTAAAACAGCATCCAAATCCATTTGATGAAAAACAAGAAAAGTCAGCAGATTATAAAAGAGGTAAGAATTCTATTTAGTTTTAACTGTTTAGTTTGTATTTAATGCTCTAAATGTTAAGGTTGTTTGTATGGGCGCTTACTAAACTAAAATTACATAAACTAAAATTTAAAAATACGAACTAAACATATACACAAACGAAAATCTTAATGTTTATTGTTTAGTTTGTCTATATTTATGAGTAAATGTTTAGTTTGTGTAAATATTTAGTTTTATTGTATTAATGTGTTCAATGTTTAATTTGAGTGCATTAAAGGGACCCTCCCGATAAGAACAGAGTCTCAAAAATTAAAGTCCGAGTATTTATGAAATTTATGGACCAAAATATAGAGGCGTGGTGTATTTACCTTGTCGCAAAATTTCCGCTCAAAATATTGAGTCGTTTGGATGTGAACGTCAACACTGCTTATCCGGACACGTAACCCTTTTAAGATTTCGGGTTGGGTGACCTGATAATCGATTCCCGTTTCTTGATAGGTCTATACAGTGAATGACCCATGCACTGTACTTGATAACAAAAGGTTAATTTCACCTACATATTATTTTTATAGAAAAAAGTCTGGTTTTATACAGATACTGTATAATACAACGGTCTCCATTTCTAGTTGAAGACTGTCAGGTTAAAGTTATTTACAAGCATATCACAAATATCATGTTAGTTGGTCGGCCTTAGGTAAAGGGTTTTAAGGAATTTTAACACAAAATTAAGCAGTTTTATTCCCCAAAAAGTTATCGGGATTGGCCCTTTAATGAATAAATATTTAGTTTGTTTGTACATAAATGTTTACATTTTGTAAATTTTTGATTTATTTTTGATGTGTAAATGTTAAGCTTGTGTAAACCTTTGATTGCGTTTAATGAGTAAATGTTTAGTTTAAGTAAATGTTTAGTTTGTTTCTAATAGAAACAAATTAAGTATTTACATTAACTCAACATTTTAAATTTTGACTACCTACATTGGCCATTTCCTTTTTACTACATTTCATATAATTACTTGAAGAGGTTATTTCTTTCATTTTGCCTATACATTTATATTTCATGTAGCATGTTACTTGAAGTAGTTGAAGAGGTTATTTCCTTCATTTTGCCTATAAATTTATATTTCATGTAGCATGTGGGCGATCATGACTCAATCTGGATTAATATGATGCAATGTTTAGAAAACAATCCCCATATTATTATACGCCTACATTTTCATGTGGACGTCTATTGTCGTCGCCCCTGTTCGTCTGTCTGGACGTCCGTCCGTCCACAATTTTTTGTGAACAGTCTACAGGTCACAATTTTTATCCGATTTCAATGAAACTTAAAATATAGGTTTATCACTCTAAGATCTCGGTTCCTTTTCGATATTGGCATGTATCGGACTGCAACTTCATGGGTTATGGCCCCTGATTGTACGAAAAATCACGTTTTTTTTGCTTGTGAACAGTGTCACAATTTTGAACCGATTTGGATGAAACTTGAAATGCATGTTTATAACCCAAAGATCTTGGTTCCTTTAGATATTTGCGCCAATCGAATCGTAACTTCCTGAATTATGACCCCTGATTGTCCGAAAAACCGCCCTTTTTAGCTTGTGGTCCCTCTGGAGGTCAAAATTGTTATCCGATTTAAAAAAACGTTTGATTATATCACCGTTCCATGGTTATGAAGGCTGAAAATCGGACCAAAATTGACGGACAAAAGGCCGCCGTTTGTACGCGAATAGTGTGAAAATATGTTATATCAAGGTTGTGGACCTTATAGAGGTCACAATTTTGAACCGATTTTGATGAGACTTGACATGTATGTTTATAACTCACAGATCTTGGTTCCTTTCGATATTTGCGCCCATTGAATTGTAACTTCCTGAATTATGGCCCCTGATTGTCCGAAAAATCGCCTTTTTAGCTTGTGTTTTCTCTGGAGGTCAAAATTGTTATCCGATTTAAAAAAACGTTTGATTATATCACCGTTCCATGGTTATGAAGGTTGAATGCAAATTTTGTGAAAATTTAGAGGTCACAATTTTGTACCGATTTTGATGAAACTTGACATAATTGGTTCCTTTCGATATTCGCGCCCATCGGATCATAACTTCCTGAATTATGTCCCCGGATTGTCCAAAAAATTGCTTTTGTTAGCTTTTGATCCCTCTGGAGGTCAAAATTATTATCCGTTTTAAAAAAACTGTTTGATTATATCACAGTTACATGGTAATGAAGAGAGAGTTTGAATTTCGTGAAAATCGGGCTAGAATTGACGGACAATAGTGTGAAAATATGTTATATCAAGGTTGTGGACCCTATAGAGGTCACAATTTTGAACTGATTTTGATGAAACTTGACATGTATGTTTATAACCCAAAGATCTTGGTTCCTTTCGATATTTGCGCCCATCGGATCATAACTTCCTGAATTATGTCCCCTGATTGTCCGAAAAATTGCTTTTGTTAGCTTGTGGTCTCTCCGGAGGTCAAAATTATTATCCAATTTAAAAAACCGTTTGATTATATCACGGTTTCATGATTTTGATGAAACTCGAAATACCTGTTTATAACCTAATGATCTTGGTTCCATTGCATATTTGCCCATATCGGATCGTAACTTCCTGAATTATGGCCCCTAATTGTATGAAAAATCACCCTTTTTAGCTTGTGGTCCCTCTGGAGGTCACAATTATTATCTGATTTAAAAAAATGTTACACCGTAGTTATGGGTGAGTTTGAATTATGATTTTCTGATGATTACTTAAAATGCAACAACTCTTGTTGACTGCCCGGACGATTTGGCTGCTGTGTGGGCGTATGTTTCGTTGCCTGGCAACCTATTTTTTTTCCTTAGTTGCTACCCTTTTTGTTAGTTTGCTTTTCATTTTGAGCTAAGTCTGTGTATCATTAGGCCATGCAGCAGATGCTAATTGCTTAATCATGGATCCATTCATTTGATATGGTATGTGCATTTGTTTTTTGTGATGTCTTTATATTGTGTCGTGTCCGTAGGTTTATTTTGTGTAAATGTTTGTGTGTGTTGCAGTCCCCCTGCATTCACTATCAATACTATTTGTCTTTGAAAGAAGGATTAATATTATTTTGTAGGAAAACAGTTATATCCACGATCACAAGTTGCATCGAGTACTGGTACAAATGTTGATACTCATCATGTTGATGGGAGTGGTGAAAATCAACAGACTAATACTCATAATGATCAACCTTTAGTTACAGCTGAAGGTTTGTTACAATGTACTCCCATGATTGTCTGTTATGAAGCGGCGGATCACTCAATTATCCTTGTTGGTTTTCTCCAATTGCTAGATAGCCCAGTGCGCATGTATATTATTGACAATAAATGAAATGGGGTGTAATGTCCTACTTTCTGTTCCTGACATAACATGGATATTGTTGATCTTAAGTGAAGTGCACTCACTTGCCTTCCTCACATACTCACATGATGTGATGTAGTGTTGCCCCTTTTACTTGCTCACTTTAGCAAAGTAGATTAATATTAATTAATTAGTGGTCTGAAGCCTTCTTAAAACCATTATGGTATATAGAGTTGTTTCCCTTGATAATGAAAGGCCTGATTCCTAAAGCATTCTGGGATTGGGTAAACTTCAAGATGGATGTTTGTTTTGATGGACTCTTACTAAATAAAACCAATCCAGGACAATCCTACAATAAAACACCCCAAGTCAACAAAAGGGGTTGCAGGACTAAAGACCTGGCAAGGAACAACATATAGTCGAGCAGATGGGACATTGACATTTATGCTTTAGATCCCTTGGCAGTTGGAATTTGATATGTAAGAGTAGGCCGTAGTGCCACTCTCTCAGTTTCTGGGCAAAATTTCTCTCAGTGCACAGTATGAATGCTAAACCCGATTTCATTTGAACTGTTAAGTGCCTGACCATATGCTAAAACAACCAGAAGTTAGGGAACTACAAACAACTGACACTTTTTAAAAAGTGATATTTATTTGTCAGGAACACAACACACCTATATTTCGTGGTAAATGGAAAATCCCCTCGTAGACCCTATTAACAGTTTTGGGATTATTGCGACTAAAATACACACAAAAAAATTGATGATAATTTGATTATAATGATAGCAATATGAAACACATAGAACTTGAATGAAGGCCATTCCCAAATATAAACATTTGTAAGGGGGATGGGGGGGGAGGGGGATAATTGATCTTTGGTTTCCTAGGTTGGGTTGGTACTCCGATTGGTCTAACCTGTGCACTTTAGATCATAGGGTTTTATTATTCAGTTAAGTAGTATGGTTTCGATCCCCAGGGTCGTCTGTTAATCTGTCATCCACTTTCCTCCCACGGCAAAAGATATAATTAATCCATGTGTTACTTCCAAAACAATCTAGTTGTGTTGACTGGACTTTAACCCACTCCTCTCAGTGGTTTTCTGCTAACATATTTTCTATGTTTCTGTTTTACCTTATAGATGATGATAATCAGTCTAACTCAAGAGATAAAAATGGTAGAAAAAGCAGAATGGGTGAGATTTATCAGTTATTGTCAGAAACACCACATGGATTTCGTACAAATATAACTTTATAACCAGATGTACTTTTAGTTATCGCTTAGAAATATGTGCCAATAAATTATGCAATTCTTGACCAATATGAGCAAACAGTTTTGATAATGTTAGATTTGAAGTGAATATAACTTAAGATTATCTGATTTGGAGTTTTATTTTGTGAGATTTGATGTGGATAGGCCGATTACCTGCTTTTTATACGCCCACATTTTCATGTGGACGTATTATGTCGTCGCCCCTGTCCGTCCGTCCGTCCGTCCACAATTTGTTTGTGGACTCTCTACAGGTCACAATTCTTATCCGATTTTGACGAAACTTGAAATATAGGTTTATCCCCAAAAGATCTCGGCTGCTTTCGATATTGGCATGTATCGGATCAAAACTTCATGGATTATGGCCCCTGATTGTACGAAAAATCACGTTTTTAGCTTGTGGACCCTATAGAGGTCACAATTTTGAACCGATTTTGATGAAACTTGACATGCATGTTTGTAACCCAAAGATCTTGGTTCCTTTCGATATTTGCGGCTATCGGAATGTAATTTCCTGAATTATGGCCCCTGATTGTCCGAAAAATCACCCTTTTTAGCTTGTGGTCCCTCTGGAGGTCACAATTATTATTCGATTTAAAAAACCGTTTGATTATATCACCGTTACACCCTAAGGAAGGTTGAGTTCGAATTTCGGGAAAATCGGACGAAAATTGCCATACAAAATGGCCGCCGTTTGTACGCGAATACTGTTAAAAAATGGTATATCAAGGTTGTGGACCCTGTGGAGGTCACAATTTTGATTCGATTTTGATGAAACTTGAAATTCATGGTTATAACCCAAAGATCTTGCTTCCTTTCGATATTTGCGCATATCGGATCGTAACTTCCTGAATTATGGCCCCTGATTATACGCAAAATCGCCTTTTTTTTTAGCTTGGAGGTCACAATTATTATTCGATTTAAAAAACCGTTTGATTATATTACCGTCACACCCTAAGGAAGGTTGAGTTCGAATTTCGGGAAAATCGGACGAAAATTGCCATACAAAATGGCCGCCGTTTGTACGCGAATACTGTTAAAAAATGGTATATCAAGGTTGTGGACCCTGTGGAGGTCACAATTTTGATTCGATTTTGATGAAATTTGAAATTCATGGTTATAACCCAAAGATCTTGCTTCCTTTCGATATTTGCGCATATCGGATCGTAACTTCCTGAAATATGGCCCCTGATTATACGGAAAATCGCCTTTGTTTTTAGCTTGGAGGTCACAATTATTATATGATTTAAAAAAACGTTTGATTATATTACCGTTACACCTTAAGGAAGTATGAGTTCGAATTTCGGAAAAATCAGACCAAAATTGCCATACAAAATGGCCGCCGTTTGTATGCGAATACTGTTAAAAAATGGTATATCAAGGTTGTGGACCCTGTAAAGGTCACAATTTTAATTCGATTTTGATGAAACTTGAAATTCATCGTTATAACCCAAAGATCTTGGTTCTTTTCAATATTTGCGCATATCGGATCGTAACTTCCTGAATTATGGCCCCTGGTTATACGCAAAATCCCCCTTTCTTTAGCTTGTGGTCTCTCTGGAGGTCACAATTATTATCCAATTTAAAAAAACGTTTGATTATATCACCGTTACACTGTAAGGAAGGTTGAGTTTGAATTTCGGGAAAATCGGACCAAAATTGACAGCAAAATGGCCGCCGTTTGTACGCGAATACTGTTAAAAAAAATGATATATCATGGTTGTGGACCCTGTATAGGTCACAATTTTAATTCAATTTTGATGAGGAAGGTTGAGTTCTTATTTCGTGAAAATCGTACCAAAATTGCTGGACGAAATGGTCGCCGTTTGTACGCGAATAGTGTAAAAATATGGTATATCATGGTTGTGGACTCGCTACAGGTCACAATTCTTATCCGATTTTGACGAAAAGTCACATTTCTAGGTTGTGTACCGTCACACCATAATCATTGTCGGTTTCGAGTTTCATTAATATCAGACTGGAACTGACCAACTAAATGGCTGGTCCCAATACAGTATGAAATACAGGACTTAAAGATGTAGGAAAAATCACTTTCGGTATTGCTTGTTCTCTGTCCATCTCTCGAAAATGTGGGCGTATCCTGCCTGGCAGTGCCAGCCTATCTTTAGTTTTATTATGTTACATTTTGCTTGAATAGAAATTACCTGGTCTCTAGTTTTATTATGTTAGATTTGAAGTGAATATAAGTAAAGATTCCCTAGTTTCTGGTTTTATTATGTTAGATTTGACGTGAATAGGACTCAATATTACCTGCATGCTTTCTTGTTATATTATTTTGAATTTGACGTGAATATAATGGAATATTAAAAGGTTTCTAGTTTTATTATTGAAATTAACGCAACAAAAGATTACTTGGTTTCTAGTTTTATAGTAAAGGTATTGTGATCTGCAATCCATGTGGTACAGATGGTAGCCAATTGATAGAAATCAATATACAACTCAACTATGGTAACAGCAGATAATTTCTAAAAAATGTATTTAATCAATAGCAATAGTTGCATATTTTCTAAGAAAGTCAAAACATTATCATTTCTTGTTATTTATTGTTGAATTTATTGGAGCAATAGTTGCATATTTTCTAAGAAGATAAAAAAGAAATAATTACCGGGTATTTCTATATTTATTGTGTAATATTATTATAGGTTGTCAAATTGCTATTATACAATCATAGGAAAATTAATAAACCTCCCTTCCTTGTTCAACATTGATGTTGCAATAAAGAAATTATATGATAATAATTATATGATTGAAAATTCAATAAAGAAATTATATAATATGATTATTCTTCAAGACAGGATGATGTATAGATTCCATATGGTTTAAGAGTTTATTTTAATATATTAAGGTCCATGGTGTCATATTAACATATGTGGTAGTAGGTATGACATCAGGAATACAGTCTTTAATAAAGTGGAGGATTTGAACCAGGAAATTCTGGAATATTTTGAGAGGCCAATCAGTTCTCAATCATTATATGTCAGGTTTAACCTACATTTTACACCTTTACTTATGTCCATACCATTAGCATTTAAAGTACGGCTCATTGAACTTTATGTAAAAAATAGTTATTCTACAAATTAGTAATCAATATTGTTTATTGTGTGGAGTTATTTACCACATTGTTTACCCCCCATTTATTATCTAAGAATCAATAAGAAGTCACAGGTTTCACCATAAATCAAGACTTAACTGATCTTAAGAAAACTACCCTAACACATTTAAGATCCAATCAATCATGCTGAATTAGGTTCTTTGATCAGTAAATTAACATATGAACAAACTTTTTGATCCTAGGCTTTCAGAGTAATAAAAAAAATCCATGCCCAAATGCACACCCATTTAGGTTTATTTTGGCCGATTAAAATTGGTGATACACCATGTGAAGTCTGCAATTGAGTTCAGGGTTTATGAGTATTTGATATTGACTGTTTAAAGCCTCTGATCAGCATCTGTAATATTCAGACAATGTCCAATATTTTATAGTTTAATCCACACTATTTATTTCACATTTAACTGAGATACCAAACCAAATTATTAACTGTAGATATACTCATTCAGAATTTAAAATGGTCCATCAAATGATTTTAACAAAGAATAAGTGCCACTGGCTTCTTTTGAATATATCCTGTTTGTATTGTTGGGCCGTGGAATTTTCGGTGCATGATATCTTTGTAAACACTGAACAAAATTGAACCAATTTTAGGCCGATATTCCATTTGGATATTAAACCTGATAATATCGTAGGTTACAAGAGATTATGTTTATAAATAGCAAAAGACATAATTGCTGATACCTGGAGCAATTTATGATATGTGTCAGAATAATAATTGCATTCCATGATCTGCATCAAATTTATTCCATGAAAATGCTAAAATTATAGACCCAAAAAGGTGCAACTACTACAGTATTTGAATCAGTTTGATATATACTTTATTTTCTCTTACAGTTAAAGACCCATATAAGCAAGCAAATTAATTAAAGATAATACGCGCGCTCTCTCTCTCTCACTCTGTTTCTCTCTGTTTGTGTTAGAGTTTATTTGATTTTCTAGAATAAATTGACATAGTATATATATATTTAATATAGGTATGCATTCTGATGATAATGAAGAAGATGATGACATAAGGACATCACAACATCTTATAGTTGCAAAATCTGGCCGAAGTATAAAATCAACTCCCATTACATCTACAACGATCGGCAAAAACACACCCAGTAAAATACCAGTTGTTCATTCTAGTGAAGAAATAAATGAAGCTGTTAAAAGTATCCATGATTTAAAAAGTTCCATATCATCTTTACCTAAACCTACCATTGTTAGTAATAACATTCAAAGACATAATTTATCCAACAGGTAATTCTTTTGATGATATATATTCTTGATGGGTGCCCCACAATATTTCATTATATTTACCCTAGAAATTTGATGGGAACCCGAGCTGAAAAGGGAGTGATTTTGTGTTAATGTCTGTCACACACACACAATTTAAATGTTAGTCTTGTAGACACAATGATTTATTTGGCACAAACCTATACAACAGAACTAATTTAATTCAGATCTAATTTGGGGAGCCACAGCCTGATCAGAGACACCCCACCCCACCCCTGTTTATTGTGAGCCTGAATCATATGATTTTGTTAATGTGAGGTCATCTTCTAAGATGTTAAGCCAATATATCCAACAAGTTTCAAGATTATAATTGTACTGGAATTAAAATAGAGGTATATATTGTACGTGGTGGAGCTTGCTTAGTAAGACTGTACCTCAGTTATTAGTAGGGGTGAGTAGAGGTTTGCTGATCCCAATGGCCAACTTTTTCATTGTAATTTGCGCCTAATACACTAACATAGGCTTAATACTCATAAATGTGAGAATGGATGAACGTCTAATTAAATATGTAAAAAAAAGATCAAAGAATAAATTAGATATGGCGGCTTGTACAAATATGTTAATATCTTTAAGTCCAAATTTTAAATGACTTAAACTTATTTTATTCCCACCCTTAGATTGGATGCCCTTCCTGAAATGCTAATATACTTGTAACCGGAGTAATTAAAATGGCTAATTATGATTACATTTGTCCATTTTGTGTGCAAAAATTAATTTAAGATTGCAGCAAATATTTGACAATGGAATATTAAGATTTCTAGACAAGAAAATGATTTGTTGATATTTTGTATTTTAAGGACTAACTATATACAGAAGATGATCAAAGAAACTAATGATGAAATCGAAGTATTAAAAAAAGAAATAAAAGAAGATATAGTAAGTTTTTGTCACCATCTTAACCTTGTGGTTTTTCTCTGTGTAAAAATATTGTTGGTCCCACCCTTGTTAGTGGTGAATGAATATTGATCATTTTTTTTATCTTAACTTTTTATACTGACAAAAAACAGTTCCTATGTACACATTGTCGAGCTCGTAAAAGAACCCTTGACAGTTGAAATTCGATATACAACCTAGGCTCTAGTGCTGCTATTTGGCAAAATTTACCTCATAGTACACTGCAAGGCATATGCCTGTCTTCATTAGCAGTACAGAACAGTAGGATGTTAAACCCCATTTCATTTCATTTTATTTTATTTCTTTCTAAGCAGACGGAGAAAAAAATATCTAAAGAAAGAAGAGAAATATCAGTGCTACAAGACAAAATGCTAAAAACACGTCCATTAATGATGGATAGACAACACAGCGAAAATAAAATGGCAACATCAATTAAATATTTAAAAAATAACCGATCAAAAGAGAGAATAGGTGATATGGAAACAGAGCAAGAATCTTTAAGTGTTTTAAAACTACAGCGTGCACCAAGTGCTTCTAGTAATAGCAGTCAAGAAAAAAAAACATGCAACAAACCATCTAATTCACATCAAGAGTCAAGAGAGGTAATTTGAAGGCTATAAATTATTTCACGTTTATTAGATTCTATGAAACATCATGCCTGTTAGAATTATTAAATAGTTCTAGTTAGTAGATCAAATTTAGTGAGATCTAGATATTTACTGCTTCTAATTGCTTAAAACTTCTTAAATTCACTCAATTGTCGGTTAAAGGAGCTACACCTTTTATTTGAGGGGGAGGATGGCCGAAAAGGGTTAGTTTGTGCTCGCTGTATCATAAGGTTTGTAATTGAGTCGACTGCTGTGGTTTCAATTCCCGGTTGTACGTGTAAAAGGAGTATGGTGGCCTACCTAACCTCGTGGGTTTTCTCTAGGTCTTCCAGTTTTCTCTTACTGGTAAAGACCCCTAAGCGCAAGCAAATTAGTGAAATAAAAAGTTTAACGACATTAGTCCCAAAATGACCTGGTTTGTGTCGAGTGGGCATTTAGAAGAAATGGGGGGCATAGCACTCATAAGCACAAAGTCCCTATTGTTGATTGGAAATTTGAAGTCAGTGTGAGGGTCACGCCAATCCAAGTGGTCAACACCAAATAGTCATTTGTAGAAAATGGTGGCTTAGGGCAAAAATTAAGATATGGGTATATTATTATTATTATGAACTGCAAAAAGGTTGTTAAAATGTAAAGTTATTGATCGATTCGGCTGAAGTTTGATGTCAGGTCATGGCTAGTCCCCCTGAACACCATGTTCCTTAAGCAACGTACGCGAGTTTTACAACATCTAACCGTTGCTTCAATACTAAGCAATTCCTGAACTTTTGCATCCATTGTGTTTACACATGACTAATTGGCATTGTCCAATCAGAGGTCATGGCACATAACACACTGTAAACAACCATTACTACAACCATTGAAAGTTGTTTTTTTTAAATTGAGAAACTCAGGGAAAACCAGCAACCTTGACATTGATCAATCTTTGAACTTTGCAACTAGATTGTCACATGTAAACATTTTAGCCCGCGAGACTTTGTATTCACAACGACCAATGAATCTGATAGGCTCCCAAGCGGAGCTTGTTACCCAATCGAACTTAGTGGGGAAATATGCAGGGTATTATGTGAAGGGGGCTTGATAAGATGTACGTAGTTAAGCGAGATCAAACCTTCTATTGAAGATGCCTGAACATGCCCTGAAAATTTCAAGTCTCTCCGACCACTGGAACTTGTAGAGGAACGTTACTGAAATAGAACGGTTTAACCTATTGAAGTTATTTGTTACATTATATACATGTAATACATTTATCAATAAAAAATACTCCTATTTGTGTGGTAAACGGGTTGATAAATAAATCATATCTACACAGCTGTGCTAAGTAAAGTTTAATATTTCACACTTTACTCAAATACAAATATTTACTTGCGTTTATTTTTATATCTTGAGGAAACATTTGCATATTGTAAGATATTCAAATACATGATGGAATTGAGATCAAATATTCAGTAAGTTGGTGAATGCCGGGGATTTGACCTGTTTTATTGAACTTTGTTGACCCATTGATGCATCAATGGAATTAGAACATTAAGCATACATATATCTTACATATCAATAATCAATATCATGGAAATAGTTCTAATATATATATTAAAAAAATATATATATTTGCTAGGTAGTCATACAATCGTAAATACATAGCCATTGATTTAGAAACATGATCATACTACTAGAAAAAAATATCTTTCTTTCTTTAAAACATTTTATCGTGCCAGATGCTATAATAAATGATATATCTCTCCAAATTAAAGAACATGGTTGTACTACTGAATTGTTTTACGCATACTCTTTAGATCATAAGTCAAATAGCGTGGTTTTGATCATACACTTGTATGTGATGAGGAGCTGGGTCACCTGTCTAACCTCACAGGATGTCCTCTGGGTCCTTTCTCCAACAACTAAAGAACCTTGACGCATAAACGAATTATTGAAATAGAATTGAACCATATGTTAGTCCAGGAATGACCTAGTTTGTGTTGTGTGGATGTTAAATCCCATTTATCTCTCTCTCCCTAATTTGAGAGAGTGAGTGCGTAACCACTCTAGTAATCTGTATCGCTCTAGTAATCTGTATCACTCTAGTAATGTGTATCGCTCTAGTAATCTGTATCTGTTATTCTTAAGATAATGTAAGTTATGTTGGATGAACAGATGAACTAAAATTATGTTCCAAGAAACATGCAGTATGCTACCTTTAAAAAAAAAAATTATATGCCATTAACTCTTATTTGATATACAGTAGTCATATTCATGTTTATATCACCTCCAAATAGTACAACGATGTGCAAGCATGGTATCTAATCTATACTATTTAAATTCATTGTTTCCATTAAGAGGGGTTGGATGGCCGAATGGTTACCATCAACTGCCGTTGTTTTGAATCCCCGGTTGTACGTGGCAAGGAGTAGGGTCGTCTGTCCAATCTCGTGGGTTTTCTCCCACTGCTAAAGATTCCTACGCACAAGCGAATTATTGAAATAAAATTGAACCATATGTTAGTCCCGAAATGACCCAGTTTGTGTCGAGTGGACGTAAAACCCCATTTCTCTCTCTCCCTTTTTTTTTCCAACAAACCATAAGAAAGTTAACACTTGGTATATCAATTACCATTGATCAGCTGTTCTAATTTATGATAGTCTTATATTTTCAATGAAAATGGACTAAATTTTCAACTTTTTTATTTACCGGTACATGCTGCCACTGCAATCACAATATAATATCTATAGCGATTCTGGTGCTATGAAATGTTTCGTATGACAATTCATAACCAGGTGAATATTTTATTACCACGAAGTAGAAACGGAAGTGATAAAGGGAAATTGTTTGCTTTCACCTCTAGTATAATTGAGGTGGCTGACCTCTTTTCATTTTGATATTGATTAAGGTTATGTTTATTATAGGAAAGCTGTTGTTTTCTATAAACAGGCTGTTAACTGGACAATAAATTGACTTATTCAAGACTAATTCAAGAAATTGTTTATTGAAAATCTATCTATACATAATTATAATTTTGTTTGCATAAGAAAATAATATTATATTGATCTAAATTTAAGAACCATCTACAGAGCTAGGTCAATCATGATGTCTACAAATCGAGGTCCCGTGTACACACTGGCATGCATGTAAAAGATCCCATGGCAGTTGGAATTCAGTATAAGAGTAGGTCATAGTGCTGCTGTTGGGCAAAATTTCCCTCATAATATACTGTATGTGTATGCCCGTCTTCTAGCATAACAGTAGGGACGTTAAACCCCATTACATTTCTTTTACATACACAAGGGTTTCACTAAACTGCTGCTTTCGGGGTCCACTAATTATAAGAGTGATTCAATGGTCTCAATCAAGACATTGTGTATCAAGTATAAATAATGTATGACTGACATGTTGCCAGTAGCATTATATGAAGTAATGGTAGGCCAACATGAAAGGATAATATCACATCAGTTATAATGATTTATAATGTGTATTATAGCAAGTTATCTTTATTATAACATGCTAGAGATATACTAGTGTATAGTCACTTTCTTTACTATCTTTTTATCAGTAGTTTAGTTTTATATCAAACTCACTAACTTATTGCCATGTTTCTAGCATTTATCATCACGGAATAAATCGGCTAAAAGCAGTCGTCAACTGTTTGGTAAGCATGCTGTCTGTTGTGTGTAATATTAATATACATTAATAAACACTTTTCTTTGTTGTTGTCTGCACTAAGTTCCTCTTAATTTAATTTCTGTTTCTAGTGCTAACTTTCAGACTTACATCCCTGAATTTTTTAAAAGATAGTTGGCGGGGGGGGGTGAGGGGATGTGCAACCCAAAAGAAGACATTTTGAAGTGAAGCTTCCTCCCTTGACTTACTATCCTCTGGACTAATACTTGCTCTCCAGATCACTCATGGGATCCCCCAACAACAAATGTCAGTTGAAATACAGTGAATGAAAGCTTGATTTGAGGAGTCCTGAACAAGTTGGAGTGGACCCGATGAGACCATACCACATTTCCACCTTAAACTAGTTGTACTGATCTATCAGATGCCGGGAGTTGGAGGAGTCCTACCGATCAGACTAAATCACAGCACGGAACTCAGTCGGTTAAAGCTTTTGAGCTGCTGTCCTTTATATGCATTTCTTACAAGTTTTAAGTCGTGTTTTTGATCCCTGCATTGGCTGAGAAAGTTCATTAGGATTTTCCGGCCATTGCTACGGACTGGAGGGTTTAATAAGGACAGCTGTCTAGAAATTCGGGTGGGATGAAAAACGAGGACCCGTTTACACATTGGTGTGCACATAAGAGGTCCCTTTGCCACTGCCCGGGCAAAATTTCCCTCAGCACGTCTTCATTAGCCCAATCAGAGCAGAAACAGTAGGATGTTAAACCCATTTCATTTTTGCATCTGTAAATGCATAATTTGATGGGCCTCTTCTAGGATAACCAAGCTCTTACTGGGGCTGTTCAATCAAAACTCCCCCATTTATATGCATGCTAAGGCTTGATAGTTCGAACACTTCAACATATCTGTGGGTACTTCTTTTACAAATTTGTCCCATCTATTCATTGCTAATGAAATACACTAATCTCATCACTGTTTTCCCTATAGAATTATGGTCATGTGAGGCAACTGGGTCACTGTTACAGCACTGGTTTACATCAGTTTAATTTATATTGACTTAAAAAAGCATTACATGCAGTGTAATCGGATTGTCATTCAACCAGACGCTTATTTTGTCTCCCACTAATTCTATGCTGCGAAACACTAGGAATTAATGTATTTTGTCTTCTTAAATTAATTTCTGTATTCTTTCATTATTTAGCACCCTTCCATCACGACTCACCTCAACTTCTTTCTGAATTCACTTTTTGAAATCATGTGTAAACTTTTCTTTATATATAGGCTAAATATTAATTTTGAGAAAAATGATACCCACTTTTCTGAATCCTTTCTTTGGAAAATCAACATTGAAGTATTGATTATTTGGGAGAGACTGTTGAATTAGCATAAACATTGTTTTTGTGAAATGATATGTTCAAAAAAAAATGAAACCTTTTATAAGTACATGTCACCAAAACCTGTTAATTTGAACAATAACTTGATTCTTTTCATACCTATATTTTACTATTTCTTGACATATAGTCAATGGCCAGCATTTATTAAATGGTATTTATTATTCATATATAGAGCCATGTGTGTCTATTATTAACATATTATTGACTTTTTTGTTGGTTCATTTGTCAAACTTAATATTAAATACCCCAAAACGTCCACTTTCTTTACCCCATGCCCCTAGTTCACAAAGCTTTCTCAGACTTAACTTAAGAATATACTCAACTTTCAAACACTGTTTATGAGAAACATCTTTGATCCAGAAACACAAAACCTTAGTTTCTTATTGATGTTATTGATACTTCATAACAATAATGGGCTATGCTTTAGTTAAAATATGGGGAAAAACTTAAGAGTAAATTCTTAATTGAAGTCTGAGAATGCATTGTGAAATTGTAATTGTCTTTGAAGAAAGGGGAATTTGATATTAAAGGATATAAATTGCTTTGCATTAGGTCAAAATAATTTTGATGGATCTGTATGTATTTTTCGATCAGTGCTGGAACAAAATCTGTAGGATTAAATTTTGGTTTCAAAATCTTATGCAGACATCAGTTTGCTTACTTCTTTTAGTTTTATTTTGGGCTGAAGCTGTCAACAGTGGAACACAAAGTCTGTTATATATCTCAACTTTGACTCTTAACTATGGATCTAAAGTTTTAAATGAAGACAGATACTAACTTCACAAAGCAAATTAACAACACCAAACTTAATTTAATGAACACTTTGTATGTTTACACAATTCCAAGAGCTTTATTAAGTTGTTTTCCCATGCACCCACATTTAATATGGCCATTTATTTTTGTCACCTCTGATTCTCTATCAATAATTATAGATGTCTAATGCCATACCTTAATTAATATAGATTTTAGATTTATTTATTACATAAAACACCCATTTTGGGCAGCATGTAAATAATACATAATATGCATGAAAACAGAAATACATAAAAAGTTAATGTAAAATAGTATATGAACAGGTCAAAATTATACAATTGTTTTTCCAAAACATTACCATGGCAACTTTAGCAAGCTATGCACTTCTATAAAGCTAGAGGACATCTTTTGTTGTCCAGTTTTCCTCAATCTTGAAATGAGCTTTGCACATCTGTTGCATGAGATCAGTACATTTACATTATCATCTTCATAGTACTGAGTGTATATTGCCACTTCCAAGAACCATGCTGGAAATCAAAATTTACTGATGGCAAAACAAATTTGTTGATCAACTTATAAATTGCGTGTTCTCTGTTTGTTTATTGTTAGATGTCCCACTTCAAAATTCTTATTACATTGTAGGTCCTACCTATAAAACACTGGCAACTTTGCTGCTTATGGATATTGTTATTTCATGCTTTTATTTTTTAAGTATAAATTACAATTGATAATTTTTTGAAATTTGTTCTATCTTTTTAGAAGCAACGCCAACCAGAATCTCGCTAATGATTTGTAGTGATCACCAAGATGTCAAAAGCCAGTTTTTACCATTACATAATAACAATCGACCACCTCTGGCACGTCAACCAAATAAAAAACGATTCTAACTGCAGCCTCTTCATAACCATTTCATTACCATTAATAACAATGACATTCATTTTTCTATATTAACATAGACAAAAATTTAATAGTTATATCGGTTTATAATCAGGCTGCATTTATTTACTTCTGATATCTTAAAATACATGCTTATTGATAGATATTTTGAATTGTACAATTTGGAGATATATTAAACATACATTATGCAAGAGCATAGTTAAATTGTTAACTATGGTAGCGAGAACTTTCAGCTTATCTTACATAATACCCCTTTAATACATCTTTTAATCCAAAGAGTTTGTCAAATCTTTTGATTAGGAGTAGGTCTACATTAATATGAAGAATTTCAAGTACCAAACCTCATGCCTTAAGACAATGTCAGTCAGTTGTTGAGTCTAAACTTTATTTGATAAAGTTTATGCAATAGATTGACAGATATTATATGCATACAAAAACATATATCTATTTGCATAATATTGATTAAAACAGTACAGTTTATTTATCTATAATTTTTATAATTGATATTATATTTCAATAATTTTAATAATTGATTTATATAACCTGTCAAAATTATAAATAGTCTAAAACGACAAAAACAAGAAATAAATGCTAGACATTAAAGTGTGAATTGGTGTGTCAACATATACATTTCACTTATGGTGTTAAATTTACTTTATGTAATATTTAGATAAACATCTGGATGTACCTACAATAATAGCTTAAGTACATAATAAAAAAATGAAAATTTTGTTGAAATTTCTTTTTTCTATTAGGAAAATTATGATTGAAAATTGAAAAATCTTGATTATCCATTTTTACAATAAATTTTTATATGGCGAGAGGGATTTAATCCATTGAATATTTCAGCCATCTCTTGGTCTAAAGAACTGATTATCATTATTGTATTGGCAGAATACATATATACTCAATGTGGGTGTGTGAAATAACCAGGTCTGTCAAGTGACATGGTTTTAATTCTCTAGTTGTGGTGACAAGGAGTATGGTTGCCTTCCTAACCTCACAGCTTTTCACTGGATCCGCGGGGGGGATGGCTTAGTGGACTAGAGTGCCACACTTCGACCTCTAGCTGGCCGGTCACCTCTGACTTGAGTCTGTGGTTTCGAGCCCTGGTGTGTGTGTATGTGGCATGGAGATAGAGGCGCCTTCTCAACCTCGTGGGTTTCCTCCGGGCACTCCGGTTTCCTCCCACTGCTAAAGACCCCTACGCACAAGCGAATTATTAAAATAAAATTAAACCATGTTAGTCCCGAATGACCTAGTTTGTGTTGAGTGGACGTTAAACCCCATTTCTCTCTCTCTCTCTCACTGGATCCACCATGTTCCTTCCACTTCTAAAGACCCCTACATGCAAGCAAATTATTGAAATAAAATTTGAACGATGTAAGTCCCAAAATGACCTAGTTTGTGACAGTGTTAAACTAAACCAGCATTTCTCTCTCTCCGTTTAAGTACCAGAGTAGCATTAATTTCTTGTTTTAGTAGTAATCATTGTGATAGATCATACCCAACCATGTTTATTAATATATATATTATACATCTATTATTATTGTTCATTTTTGTTTTATTAATATCAAAATGTTAAAGAAATTGTAATGTTGCTAATTGTTACAAACTGTGATAAAAGATAGTTAAATGTCTTCACTTTAGTTATTTAATTTGGTGTCTGTTACCCCAATGCATGGGAATTGCCAGGATAACTTGGAAAGTGTAAGTAATTGTTACATGGTTGTACAAATTGGCAACATTCCCCTCCACATGTCACCATAAAGATAGGTTGCCAGGCAACGAAACATACGCCCACAGCAGCTAAATCGTCCGGGCAGTCAACAAGGGTTGTCGCATATTTTTACTAATTTCGGTAATGAAACATTTGTAATACACTAAAAACTGATTAAGAGTAACAACTCATTATGTAATTATCAGAAAATCATTAGAATTTGATTGCTTTTTATAAAGTTTTACCCCACGCTAACAATTAGTATATACATGAAACATTTAATATCATGGATTTAGCTGTTCAGTTATCTAAATTCATTGAAAATCAAAATACTTGTTCGTTTCAACACCTTAAACTCTATGTATCAATCTGAAGTCAATCGGATAGTAACTTTGGCCTCTATAGCGTCACAAGAATTTTTGAAGTTATCAAGGGAGATAACTCTGGAAGTAATTATTTGAAATCGCTGAAAATGAATAGGCTTCTTCGTCTCATGACCTTAAACACTGTGTATAAATTTAAAGTCAATCGGATATTAACTTTGGCCTCTAGAGCGTCCACAAGATTTTTTGAAGTGATCAAGGGCCATAACTCTGGCACTAATTATCGGAAATCGCTGAAAATCAATAGGCTTCTTCGTCTTATGACCTTAAACACTGTGTATAAATTTGAAGTCAATCGGATATTAACTTTGGCCTCTAGAGCGTCCACAAGATTTTTTGAAGTGATCAAGGGCCATAACTCTGGCACTAATTATTGGAAATCGCTGAAAATCAATAGGATTCTTCGTCTTATGACCTTAAACACTGTGTATAAATTTAAAGTCAATCGGATATTAACTTTGACCTTTAGAGCGTCCACAACATTTTTTGAGGTGATCAAGGGCCATAACTTTGGCACTAATTATATGAAATCGCTGAAAATCAATAGGCTTCTTCGTCTTATGACCTTAAACACTGTGTATAAATTTGAAGTCAATCGGATATTAACTTTGGCCTCTAGAGCGTCCACAAGATTTTTTGAAGTGATCAAGGGCCATAACTCTGGCACTAATTATCGGAAATCGCTGAAAAACAATAGGCTTCTTCGTCTCATGACCTTAAACACTGTGTATAAATTTAAAGTCAATCGGATATTAACTTTAGCCTGTAGAGCGTCCACAAGCAATTGTGGACGCCGGACCGACGGACGGACGGGGGCGACGACCACATTTCAATGTGGGCGTATAAAAAATGTCCAAAGTTAGTTTTCATTGACCAGTGCAGACAGGTTAGAGTGAACAATCTTCTTTGTATAGGAGTTAATATGAATATTTCTGTAAGTTGAAATAAAAATATTTACTGGTCTGTTATCACATTGACAGTTAAAATGTTACATTGCAGCATTTATATGCCACATCATCTTGAAAAATTGTGTAGAATGTATGAATACTTTTTCATGACTATTTTTTATTTTATAATTTGCGCCAGTGGCAACCAGTGAGATATCCCCACCCATCCTGCACTTCTTGTCTTATTCATTTGTGACATGCATTCCACAACAACACATTAAACATAATGAAGAAATAATGTGTACCTTTTCATACATAGCGCCACTGTTTTTATATGCCCACATTTTCATGTGGACGTATATTGTCGTCACCCCTGTCGGTCCCGTCCACCATTGTTTGTGGACTCTCTGCAGGTCACAATTCTTGTCCGATATTGACAACTTGAAATATAGGTTTATCTCCAAAAGATGTCGGCTGCTTTCGATATTGGCATGTATAGGATTGAAACTTCATGGATTTAGGCCCCTGATTAAACGAAAAATCACGTTTTAGGCTGGTCGACCCCATAGAGCTCACAATTTTGAACTGGTTTTGATGAAACTGGACGTGCATGGTTATAGCCCAAAGATCTTAGTTCCTTTTGATATTTGCACCCATCGGATAACTTCCTGAATTATGACCCCTGATTATCAAAAAAATCACCTTTACTAGAGTTGTGCACAATTATGACTCCAACTATAAGGGACAGAATAAGCATTGTGGATTTTTGTTGATGAACTGTTCTATGTTATCAATATCTAGCTCAAAAGTATAATGAAGTTCATTAGGACTAAGCTTGTTTGTAAAGAAGTTTGGTAATTTGACACCCCCATTTCCAATATTTCTTAATCTTGGAAGCTAGAGGGTGAAGAAAAACTTTTGATACTCAGTAAAATCTTTTATTTGTTAAGTATAACATATCAAGAAAAACAATTTTCACACATTAAGAATGTGTTCAACTGAATATAATACCAAGTTAATGTATAAAACACATAACAAATTATGACATGATAAAATACATACATTAAACATACATACATGAAACATGGCCTTAAAACGCGATTTTCACAACTTTATGAAACTGAAGCTATAAAAACCCAAAAAGCAGTTATTTGGGAACTGATGACACCTATATGACTACCAATCAAAATGTACAGAAAACAAAACACAAAATAAAACTGCAAACTATCTGTTGCCTAGCTATATGAATTGTTTATTACTATAGGCACTAAATAAGATGAAGCATGTTGGTTATCGTATAATGTATCAATACATCCACATCTGATCTTTTGATTTAAGTCAAGTTACTTACATTATATATCTAATACATAAACACAAAATAAACAATATAATCAGATATAACAAGCAGTTTGTATATCTTGTGGGTGTATTCAATAATTATCTACAGCGGTAGGTATAGGAAATATTCACTTGTCCTTGAAACATCTAATCTTGTTGATATTATTTCTCTCCAGGCAACACCCAAAATAATCTTTTGATGAAATAAAAGTTTTTCTTCTCCTCATAAAAAATAGAATTTTCCCTCCATTATATGATTTGTTGTCCGATTCACTTATCTGAAAAACAGAATTTTTGGTTTAATTTATAAGATGAATTTTTATGCATGGCAGGATAGCTGAAATTAAAATCAACATATATGATGGAACTTTGTGTCAACTTCTATCATACATTAGATGAACTTCAGCAGTTGAACTCGCTAGAAATTCTTACATTTGCATAACTTTGGACTATATTAAAGTACCGAAAAAGTAACAAAGAAAACCATAATTCTTGGGAACTGCATATTTCATGAATCCAATATGTCTCATTCAATGAATTATATAAAACAAAGAATGCACACTTTGCAGCTTCAAGCAAACTCCATGACACTGCTTATGAAAATCGTGTAATGAAATGTCATGGGGTTATATTTTCTTTATGTGAGAAACCCTCAACTCTAATGAGGCATTATATTACAGTAAATCTGAAAACAAAACAACCACCACCCTACCAACTACAAATCTACAGTTAAAAAGAACAACTTTGGATATAAATATAAAGTCAAATGGAAAAAAAATAAAAACAAATTCTATTCACTGTAAATGTAAAGACTACTTCAGTGTGTAGTGACTACACTCTAGTCTTATATATGTATATAGTTCAATGAACATAAATTCTTAAGAAAAAAAAACACCATGATCCCAATAGAATGGATACAGGGAAAATAACAGGTCTGGTGTGCGAGCTCAAAGTAATTTAATACACGATCAAATCTTTGAAACTTATAAAACAATAGAATGGACATCTATCTGTGAGAAACATAAAAATGTGAATAAAAAAACCATGGGGTTATCAGACAAGGAAATATATGCCCACATAACAGCTAAGTCTTTCTTGCAGTCCTCCAAGACCAGATCATATTTAATCTTATTTTTTGTTGTTAATTTATTAGGAGCATGATTTCAAAAACTGATCAAGAGTAACAACCATGAGATCATTGTCAGAAAAATACATAAAGTTGGATTGGCTTCTAGTTTATCTATGTGCTATATCAAGTGTTTGAACATCATGAAAATAAAACTGCATATATGCAAACACTTAATGAATTAGCACCAGGATGAACTATGTATGTACATGTATATACATTTAAATTTTAAGTCAACCAGATGATAACTTATGGTTTCTAGTTTGATGGACAGGGGTGACAACAATATATACAACCAGATTTCAATGTGGGCTTATAAAAATTGCAATGGAAAATGAAATCTAAGTCTAAGTGGTATAAAATGGATATCTACAAACTTCAACCTAAAATAAAGACTTTTTGATAGCAATTACCTTGAACTATATGTAGAGACTTGTATACAAACTCTCCCTATAGATGAAGAACATGACAAAAGTATGACTTTAATGATGAGATAAATGAACTCGGCAACCTTATGAAGACCACAATATGCAGATGAATGAACTTTTGAATAAAAAAAGCAGAAATTTCAACTGATGAAATGTGGGTAAACTAGACACGTATAAGAACTCCTCACTAAATACTGTTTCATTTTCAAGATTTTAACAGGGTTGGTGCTTCTTTAATAAAATATCATCTTGACTTTGTATTGTGAAAAGACCCACGTAAATTAAGGGTTATACATTCAGTATTGTTCACAGTATTTTAAAATAAATTTACCTTTTCACCCTGTCATAGTAGTCTAACATCATTTTCCTGATAACATAATATATAAGCTTAGAATATATTTGAGAAAACATTTATTGCCAATCAATTAATCAAAATTACATCCACGTTTGTCACTTACTTTTGTACCGTTCAAAAATATTCTTCGTAAGTTTCAATAAGAAACTTGTAATAAAATGAATATAACATAACGCCAAATCGGTTTTCTTCTAAGATTAAACAATTTTTTTCATTTTAGAATCCAATAAAACACACTAAAGGAAAGAAGTTAAATTACACAGGCCAATTTTATGTAACCATGATTGAGCTACAAGGAAGGAGTTCGGCAGAATTGGGGAAATGGGAGAGGTGAATTTGAAATAAAACTAAAAACTGGAAACGAATTGAAAACTTGACATAGAAATGTAAACAAACTAATGTAAACTGATTTTTATTTGAGTAAAAAGGATGGTTTTAAGGTAAAGAAGGGATTTCTACTGATTGAAACTACAAAATCCAATCCAGTTAATAGTGAAAGATAACTAACTCCAAAGTATAATATGGCCAGTTGTAGTAGAAAATAGATATAGATCTCCTTAATCCACACTATCAAGCAGCACAAACCTTTCTTCTGAATAGATGCTCCTATAAACAATACAATCATAGTAATCTAACAAACCATGATATAATACATGTATAACTAATGATGTAAACTATGTATGATATAATGATTATAACTGATAATGATATGAAGTTAATGATGTAAACTATGTATGATATAATGATAATAACTAATAAGGATATGAAGTTAATGATGAAAGCATAGAGATAATGATGATCTTTTCTTACACAATATATTGCCCATTTTCCCCCATATTAGTATGAAATAATTTTATCTCACAACTTCTTACTTTACAGAAAAACAAAAAATGGGACCATAGACTTGCTTTAAAACATGGAAGTATCTAAATGAAAGGCAATTTGGATAAAAAATTTCCAATTTAACTTTGTCTTCCTGCCAGATGAACAAAATATTATTTTAATTATATAGTATGATGATTTCCATTGAGTTTTCTCTTTCTCATGTGTCGCTTCCAGATTTATATGTGGAATAACATTACTAAAATGATCTAAATGATTGTAGACAGTATATGGTATTAAATAATAAAAAGATAAGTTATAGCATTTTCTTGGCTCTAGTTAAAAGAATATAGAATTGCAACAATTCAAAACAAATCTTTAATGTAAATTAACTGAATCAAATATCATTTTTTACCAGTTTCTATGTTAATTGAAAAAAAAATCTTCCTATTTGGTTCTCTATTTGTTGCTTTAGCTTAAAAGTTATCATAATCCATTTCTGATTTGTTCTTCATTCAAAATTTAAATGAACTGATTTAAAATAACTTTTAATTAGCTGGAATATACATGGCTTGGTTGTACACCTCCCTTTTATGATGGCTAATAATTTCAGTATTTATACAGCATTGCGGAAAGTATATAGATAAGTGGTGGAACCAGTCTAGTTATAAGATATAATGCTGCAATTCAAACTCTACCTGCTTCTGCTGCGTCGTCTGGGACTTGGGGATCTTGAGCGCCCTCTTGACAGACTTCTACTTCTGCGCCTTGGAGAAAATGACCTGCAAACAGACCATATTATTTCATTAATGCTTTGTATGATTTTCATTTATCATTCCTACAGTTTGAACCAAAAATTGTCGTATTTAACATATCCAGTATAGAGTGACTAGACTTACCGACAACTAAAAACGAAAGTGCATAAGTTATAGTTATACTAAACTTGCCTTCAGCATGTACCTATGCATTTCAACTCTTGAAAATATAAAGTCAATAAGTTTACATTTCATAATACAAATTATAGCACAACCATGTGCATGCATCTGATTTATGAAATTTTTGGAAATAAAAGTAGATCAATTGTGTAATAAATCTTAGTACAGTTAAAATGACAGCAATATGTAATTCATTCTTAAAAGTAAAGTCTGTATTCTGTAATCCGGCAATTGCAGAACATAATCAACCAACTCTTGATGCCATCTGATGGGTCCAATTTTAAACAGATCTGCATCTTGATCTATACCCAAACAACAGTTGATAATTAAAGTAAAAATTTGTTAGTCATGACTTTGTTGTTGTATTAAGTACTATTAACGGTAACAATGACAATTACCTTTATATTATCTATTTTTATTACTAGTATAGCAAGAACTATCAATGATGAGTCGGTAGACATTTTGGTAATAAGTTACAAATTGTGTTAAAATTATGAAAACATTAACAAGTGTAATAACCCCATGCTATTCTCATTTTAACTGTACAAATAAAATCACACAAAATGTATTTAAAGATTAAAAGTGGTTTTAGAATTAGTGACACAACAACCAAACTATAGTGTATCTCATGAATTCCCCAATTAAAATTTAGGATGAAATGCACTTATTTAATCTGTCTAATTTCAAATATATTTATTGGTAGTTCTAATTAAGAATGAAGATCAGAAGAATTACCCTGGTAATGTCTGAAATTATGTAACTCAACATGGGATCTTTCAGACATTTTTCCAAATTTCGTTTTTCATGGGATTTTGAAATACACTATAGTAAAAGTAAATTTTATACACTGTTATACACAAATATTTCTACTATATGATAGAGAGACAGCCTTAATCCTACACAAAACCCATACCCTTTTATAGAACTATAGTTGGGATGGACGAAGGGTGTTACGATGAATACCAGTAGTGAAATCAACTGGTAGATAATGGTGAAAAGTTGAAATCGATGATCGATGGAGGAATTGTTGAGCAAGGTTGATGTCTTGTGAGGTGGAATTGTTGAAGACTATCAGTTGGAGGGAGACGGTGCCATTTATTTTTTGTAGCTAAGTTGGAGAACTGCGCTGATTTATTTTTTGTTGAACAGCACAAGCTGGCAGCAGCAGAAGCGATGTTAGGCTGACGTAATCGTCCCAATATTTGTATGGACGGACGAAGATGCCTTGTTTTCGGTGAACTGAGTGTTGTTCGTAGAGTTATCACTAGTAGAATCAAGATACAAGTACGCGGCGATCAACGGTGAACTTTAGTCTAGGATGTTGCAGAAGCCTGTAATTGTTGCATTGAAAAGAAAAGGAGGATTATGACCAATCGTTTTTTAAATGTGCATAATATTTCCAGTTTTTTTCAACATATAAATAAAGTAAGATAAATACATAGGCTAACAGAAATCAACAACATACACAAGGAATAAGAAAGAAAAAATATTTTACATTTATTCATTAGTCCTTGAGAGGGACACTCAATTCAAATCTATGCTCATCGATATTGACATCCTTGAGATGAATTATAATCTGAAATCTAACCTTATCCATTTCTTTATAAAAAAAAAAGTATTTATTATGGTTGGACAATCATAGGTATCTCATGATCGATTAATTTCATTGTTGTTACACAGCACTGACCCCAAGTTAGTTATGGTTGTTACCACATTATCCCTTCTCAACACCATGATCCCAAATTGTGACAGATTGACTTATGTTCTTACCTAGATCGGCCACGTCGAGGAGGTCTGTAGTCATCGTATGAACTTCCTCCGCCACGTCTCACTGGTGGTCCACGACTTCCCCATCGTGATTTTCCAGAAGACATCTCTACCCTCACTCGTCGACCATTTATTCTCCTGTTAAAGGTAATATGTTGATTAAATGGAAGTAATATGGAAGCCAAGTTGTACCATTATTCGTATGTGTATCAATATAATTTCTTAGGATCTTAAGTCTACATGTATCTTGTTAAACAAATGAGGGTTCACTGTTTAATCAACACAATATGTTACATGTACGGTCTGTCATTTGGTCAGGTTTCACAGTTACAACAGAAGTGTTTTATTTGATTTGAAATCATTTAATCGGGCATCACAGTCTACAAAGTGTTCAGTTTGAATACATTCACATTGTCATTGATTTGTAACGTGTTCAAGATGAGTGGGTTGTTGCTCTTTTACTTTTTAAATTCAGGTGTGTTTAGGTGAGGGCAACAAATCAATATCTTTTTAGAGCAATGTCAGTTACTAAAACTAAGAATGATAAATCGGGAATAAAACCAAAGATGCTCCATGATGATGAATCCAAAAGATGCTCTACATGTAGGTCAGTACATTATTTCCCAAGGTGCCTGGCAATAGTTATGGTACTGTATTAATACATGTATTGTACAGTCTACTTCTTGTACATCTTCACTCAAATAAGCTAATCATAAATAACCACATTGTCAGTCATTTGTACAAAATAAATTCCATTTGAATAGGAGGAGGTACAAATACATGTACATGTATGAGTTTAAAGTAAAGATTTAATTAGTTACAATATAATACTCCAGACAATGTATGATTCTTTGTGTTTTAGCCATTCAGGGTATGAAACTAAACTTAATGACAGTGTAGAGTTGTAGACAGGTAAGATAGCTCTGCATGTCCGTTTTCATAGACAACCAATACCTTTTCAGTTTATAAATCTGGGTTTTTATTTGTCGTAGAAACAACAATTCAGTAGTTTGAGTTGAAAAAAAGGAACATGTGCATGAGTGGAAAAAGACTTTAAAATGGTTCTGGTGTACAAGTCGAAAAATAAATGTTTCAAGTTCGTTGACAATGCAAAATTATTGATAGTAGTTGAAAAATCAGTTCAATTTAATTTGATCCACAGGGACATGACCCAGCTGAAATTCAATCAATGTGTGTACTGTCTACTGTTAATTTCGCACATCATCATGATATCATTATACCATCCAAATTTATAAACCAGATGTTGCTCCATTCAATTGTGAACATAAAATTAACTTGAAAACAGTATAACAGATTTATAAACACTATCAGCCAGTACCGGTATATCAATAACATCAACTTACATAGCCCACACATCATTGACTAGAGTAGAAGTTAATGATTTTATGATTTCAAGTATTGACAATAAGATTATATAGAGCCTTCCATGTATTGATTTACTTTCTAGACATTAAGATATCGGTAACAGTCTTTGACCTGTAGTTTAATATCAACGTTATTTACAATATGTTGACAACAGTTACAATCTATTTAAACAATACTTCCGACAGGACAAATTACTGAATGCCACCACAGTTAAAATTGTCTTAATGTGACAATTATTGTTTGATGTGATGATTTCAATATCATCAAGTTAATTCCGGGACAAATTGCCAAAAAACAGTACCCATGACTATTGTCGGAGTTCCAATACCTTAAAATTAAAACAAAATTTATAACGCTATTCTCTGTACATGTCTTCATGAATGTGAACAAGCTACTGTTTACACACTTGAAGTGTAGTGAAGAAAACATTTTGGTAGCTCCTATCCATCAAAAGGGTGATTAATCGTTCAACAAGGCTGTGTACATGTATATAGCTGATAGAGTAACTCTTGGGTTTTTTATCAGAAGGAATATAATAAAATGCTGAACTGTGTATGCTGTCAAATTTAACCACTCCACTTTACTACTGTGTATTTCTTGGTACCAGGGTAACTGGAAATTTTGCCACAGAACATTTTGACGCATAAGGACATGTACCTTATCTACATGTACATGTAACTGGATTCCTAAAACTAATAAACTATAAGCGGTTATTCTGAACAGAATAGTACAGGCTACATGTACTGTATGTCATAGGCTTGAAAGAAATTAATAAAACCATTACGGTATAGATGAAAAATAAAGAAATTTCTAAAAACTAAACCCTTTAACCAAGAACCTATTTTTATAAAAAAATTATGCTACTCACGATCCATCTAAACCTCGAGCAGCATCTTCAGCATCTCTTGGATCTTCAAATTCTACAAATGCAAATCCCGGAGGTTTTCTAGCTATCCACACATTTCTTAATGGTCCATATTTTGCAAATTTTTCCTCCAATTCTTGTTTTGCTGCACCATAGCCTAAATCTCCAACATATATTTTACAGTCTAATTTCCAATCTTTGTGGTTGGTTGAATTACTTCGTGACATGGTGAATTATAACATAAACCCTTAAAACAAACAATAAGTAAAACTGAATAGGGTCAGTATGGCTGACGATTAAATCATTCATATTTAACAGGTTCTATCTACAGGAGATAAATGTGTACATTAATTTGTTTTATCAATTTTAAAAGATACAGTAAGGTACCCTAAAACAAACAAAAATAGGGTCCAGAAAACAATGCTTTTTAATACCAATATGAAAAAGTACACATGTACAGTAGATGAAGATTAAACCCTTCCTACATTCCATCTATAGGAGATATTCAATGTTTTATACAAGAAAGGGTACTGTACAAGTGTAGATATGCAAAGTGGATACCAAAATGACCAAACCTCATCTTTGTCAAAATCACCAAAAGATTTTCAAAATATATGGTTGTTTTAACCTAAAATATTTTACCCAACATTGTTTAAGGTGGTTTCATCTAGAAGTACATACATGTATATGTGTAAGCACTACTACTACATGTATAAGTTATAATAACCATCTTTTGATGGGCCTCTTTTAAGCCCAATTGAATCTGAATCCCCAAAACAATTAATTTGAGAACATTTTGGCATGCATTGAGACATGGTAATTTTGATATAGCCAGAAAAGTGCAAATGACATGAAGTGGTTTTAAACACTAGATTTAGATTCGGTACTACAGACACTACAGTAATTGCTGCTTCTATTCAAAAAATTAAATACTGATACATAATGATAATGTACATTCACTGGCTTTATGGTATTTACAATCACTTAGTTTTACTCAGGAATGAAAGTCATTTAGGGAATAACCAGCTACTCAATTTATGATCTGACAAACTTATAATTTTGAGGAAAGGATATAATTGCCATCCTAACTCAACTGTTACTTCCATTTCACTTTTCAGGTCAATCACAGTGTTGGTTTTCCGGTATTACAACGTAATCATAAAGCAAAATAGATAAGCAAACCCTTATTGGTTTTAACATACGGTAGTGATATACATGTACAGGTGTGAACATTTCAAGTCAGTGTTACTGTTGATTGGTTTATGAGGCCATTTCGGCAGAATACGATTCTTAGAAAATCAAAATAAAATGACCTACGCCGGCTACGGGGCCACCTGCCCTAGCCAAAATGAACGGGTTTTGAGGGTTGAAACGAACAGCAATTAGCATTAGGCCTAGCTAAAATGAAAATATTAACACAAGTTAAAGCAAAACCTAGCTTTACGCCTCGCCGAAAAAGTGGAGACGATTCGGATTAGCAGAGTTGAACTTTTTATTTTATTAGTATTACTCTAGACTCGACAGAAAACAATGATGGCTGACCTCTCTCACTAACTAGTGTCTCTATAGTTCTAAAACACAACAGCAATTATTCTAATCCTATATCTCCTTATCCAGAAAGACAGTGTATATTTTATCCAAAACACAGACACATTCTTACACACCAATATAAACCTTAAAATAAGGATATTTTGAGATAAAATTACATTAAATACCAACCAACGCTTTCGATAATGCACTTTACTGGCATACAAATCAGTCTCGCACAAACTAAAGTAGGTCACTTTTCATTGGCTAAAATTCTGGAGGTGCGCTGACGTTTACAGCTGTCACGTGTCTCATTGGTCAAGTGAACTCAGGCTTTTGATACTGGATACCAACGTGTTTATTTTAACTCTATTTAAACGAACGACACATGGGTTTTATTAGTGTGACAATAATGCTTGGATTGAAAGTGTATTTTCCCTAGCAAAAACATATTTCAACCCTGTTAACTTCTATTTGGTTGAAAGTGCAATCAACATCCGAACACCACATGATTAGTATTATTTCAATATTTATTTATTATTTGCCAAATATATTTTAATACCTAAAAAAGAGCCGCGGTTGATCATTGAGTAAGAAGAAGACTTTGGCTTACAGGGTCAATCCTGGTCTTTCACGAAAAAGTTGCTCCGGATTTTCACCACAGTGGATGGATCCCTTTGTCAGTAGTGCTGGATGGAGGACCTGGCAAAGAACATCTGGTCATTCAGCTGCAGTGAAAAACAGGATCCCGGGTAGACATCGATGCGCTTGTAAATGTAATGCAACATGTGTACCTTTCTATTTCAATATAAATTTTCAGACAGATTAGATCAATAATGGAATAAACCTGACCCTTCATTATAACTGTAGTATTAATTTTTCAACTGTGCATGATCGTATGCATCCTGCTTAAATTTTCACTGAAGTCCAATCAATCCTAACTTAAACTACACTGTATTTGCATAAAAATAGTAAAAAGATATAAGCTTGCTGTTTAAAATCATCATGCATATCCCCTTATCTAATCAGAAAACAGAAAAACTAGTATATGTAGGCTACATTTTACACACTTACATTTAATATGGAAGTTTTTTTTATTGAAGTGACTGAGCTTATTATATGAACACTGAAGCAATACAGGACGAAGTTCTCAATGATCTTGTCTTAAGAAACCATGTGGCATTAGTCATTGTGGCTTTAATTATACAGAATTTAAATTTATTATCCAAGATGGTGCATCAATTTCAGATAATGTTCTGGATTGGATTTTCCTAAGTCCACAGTAATTTTGCCCCATCTCATACAAGACACAATCAGTGCTCAAGTAGTCAAACAACCCTAGCCCTGCCACTCCCTTAAAAACTTACACTGAATTAAGTAATCAAGACAAAAAAAAACAAGCCAACAGTGAGGCTGATGTTCCCCGCCGAAATCCCCCAAATAATAGATGAAATATATTAATTAATCGCACATTTATTTTTTAAAAAATTAATAAGACAATCAAACTACCGTATACACTAAGTTTTATCAGAATCAAGATAATCTTGTCCCAAAGCATCCACCAATAAAATTGCTTAGCTCTGCTTAGCTTCAGCTCAAAATGTTAATCATTGAATTCAGTCAACACATTCACCTAATGAACATTTATATCAAGTTTAAACATTCTACCGCAATTGAAAGCTGAGTTATGTTCCAATGTCTTAACATCAAATTGCTCTCTCTATCGAACTAAGTCAAAGTAATGATATAATTAATCTACAAGTTCTGAGTTTTATTGCTCTCACTTAATTATAACCAAAGTTATCATGCCTCAAATCATCAATCAATCAGATTGCTTATCTCTGGTTACTATAAGCAGAAAATGTTCATCATCGAACTCAATCAAGGCATTCACCTAGTGAACGCCGACACCAAGTTTGAACATTCTAGCTCAGAATTATTCTAGCTCAGTTAGAATTATTGTGTTCCAAAGTCTCGGCCAATACAATTGCTTATCTCTCTGCTTACCCTGAGCAGAAAATTTTCATTATATAACTTAAGTCAATGTACTGGTGTAATGAAACTATGTGTATACACTGAAGTTACTGTGTCCCAAAGCATCAACCAATCAAACTGATTTCATCTGCTTACTCTTAGCAGAAAATGTTCATCTTCAAACTCCATCAAGGCATTGACCTCATAAACATATACACACCAAGTTTGAGGATTGTAACTCAATTAGAAGGAGAGTTATTGTGTTTCAAAGTCTCAGCCAATCAAATTGCTTATCGTTTTGCTTACCCTGAGCATAAAATGCTCATCATCCAACTTAGTCAAGGTATTTATGAAATAAAACTATACACTAAGTTTCATCAATCTCACTTAATTAGAAGTAAAGTTATGTGTCCCAAAGCATCAACCAATCCAATTCAAATCGCTTATCTCTGCTTACTCTAAACAGAAAATGCTCATTTTCAAACTTGACCTAATAAACCTACACCAAGTTTGAACATTCTAGCTCAATTAGAAAGAGTTATTGTGTCTCAAAAAGTGTAACGGACAGCCAAACCAACGAACCCATTTTAATAGTCCCCTGCGGGGGGACAATTACTTGAGAAATACCCCATTTTAAAATTGAGATAAATTTCATGCTTTACTATTGTCTTGCCCAGTATCCCCATGTGCATCCAAACCTCAAGTTCTACATACAATTATTTGTAATATTTCTACAAGGGATTTTAACAACATTGATACCCGTAACTCAATTCTCTTGCTAGCAAAACTAAAAATCAGTCAATATTTTATTTTTATTTTATTCATCCACAGTGGCATAAAATGACAGGTTAAAACAGATTGTCAACAATTTGAATTTTTTTGTATTTTCAAGTAACAAGTCAATTTTCTTAAATTAAATAGTCAACATAACTTTGTAACATTTTGCATTAAGTAAAACCATTTTTATCAACAAAAACAGTTTATAATACACATTGTATTTCTCCGATTAGGACTTTCAATCATTTAATAATAATTTCTGACAAGGCAATATTTACCAAGAGGTAGATCTAGTTTCAATGAGTTTACTGCATAAATAATATTTTTATTGTATTTTAACTATTGTTGACCGCTTAAGTCATTACATTCTTCAATAGAAGATTATTTTTTTTCAATTTTTTTTTATTGGTGTATACATATATGGATGGAAGAAAATGTACACATGTAATGAAAGTAAAAAATACAAATAATTTACATAAATTGTAAATTGTAGAATTCATTGAAACAAGTCAAATGTAACAACCTATTATAAATTACTGATATTGTGACATGCAATCATAGAATAAAGATTTTCTTAAAGACCCATTCTCAGTTTAAATCTCTTGCGCAAAAGATCTTCTGAATTTCAAACATTTTAACATAGGCCAATACATCTGATGATAATGCTTAGTAAATTTCCAGAAAAAACCATCATGCCGATTACAACAGCTGTAGAAACCACATCTATACAATTCAATATTGCCCTATTTAGCCTACAAGTTTTCAAATGAATCATTTTATTTAATTAGACCTAATGCTAAAATCTAGCTATCAATTTATAACTAGATAGATATCTCATTTCTACTATTGATGAGTTAACCAAAGATCAAATATTAAACTTTAAGCAAAATTAGGCTATTTGAAAAAATCTTATGACGATCTAACTAGAATTGAGTCTTTAATAGTACTGTTTCTCTTCTTTTTTTATCTGGCATTAAATAAGAATGTTAAGATGGTGCTGAACATGTCACAGTGTCTGTCGGTTTCTTCCAAAATTGGTATTAATAGCACTTATTTTATTCTTCCGTTTATATATATAGACATATTCACATAAAACGAAATACAATCACATCGCAAAATAAATTTATAAAGCGTGTCCTGTTAGAATATATAATGGGAGAGTTATCTCCCTTTCTAAAGAGGCAAGGACTTGAAACAACAAGGTGTATTATCTATTGGCTAATATCACAGATGTATCACATATTATGGAACAGAAAATAGTAGCCTGTGGAATCTTGGTGTAGCATCAACCATCCGAAGAAAACAAAAATCGTTTGATTGCAGCAAGGAAATATATCGACTAGTTAGCAGTGTCTGTGCGGGAAAAGTCTTTGTTTTAGTAGTTCTTGAAGGAATTAAGCTGAAGCAAGAATATGTCACTATCACACATTATTCATTTCTTCTCAAATAGAAGTTTATTTCACTTGCTGCTTTTATGTTGAGTTTTTTTTTCAAATATAAAATAGTAAGCCAGTCAAATAGTATATTACTATCGCACACACAACTTGTTAATTTCCCCCAAAATTAAAACTTGGTGGTACTGATGTGTTGGTGAAATTATAGCCTCCTCGTTCCTCTATTTGCTTCGATTCTGAAATACAAATAGTAATAATAATCATGTTATTAAGTAGATATAACATTGTATTAATCATTGTTCATTCAACAAATCTTGACATTTTCTTAACTCAAAGAGAGAGAGAGAGATAAATGGGGTTTAACGTCCACTCAACACAAACTAGGTCATTTTGGGACGAACATATGGTTTCATTTTATTTCAATAATTCGCTTGCACGTAGGGGTCTTTAGCAGTGGGAGGAAACCGGAGTGCTCGGAGGAAACCCACGAGGTTGCAAAGGCACCCCTATCTCTATGCCACATACACTCACACCAGGGCTCCAAACCACAGCCGCAGGCCAGAGGGGACCGGACAGCTAGAGGTCGAAGCGCGGCACTCTAGACCACTAGGCCATCCCAACCTCCCTTCTTAATTCAATGAAGAAAAACGCATAATGAAATTCTTAACAAAAAGTTGTCCAGAGAGGGATGGTGTTTGACTAACACATGGATCATTTTTATTATAATAATTTGCTTGCAACCATAGGACACAGAACAAATCCACAAGGTTGGACTGGCAACCCTACTCCTCGACAAATGAGAAACTTGTGGTTCACAATAATTAGAATTAATCTCCTACCTGCTGCAGCTCTCCTTTGATCAGCTAATTTAAATACATCTTCTAGTTCTTTTCTCTGTTCATTATTTAACTGGGATGTTAATGCATTGTACCAATTAGGATCTGTTTGTTGTAGATCTGAAAATATATTGGGTTCCTAATCAATGCCCATCAATAGGTTTTTTAGGGTTGTATACATGATATTGTTATAGTTAGATGTGGTGAGAGTGCAGTTTACCTGCATGTGAATGTTTATTTTCCTATCATCAAATATACTATCACATCACGTTTCATCAATTACACATCAACTACTGTCCACATTCATCTTCGTATCAATCAACAAAATGACAGCTTGCATGCCTGTCAACGGAAGTGTTCTTCTCGACTCAAACCACAGGAAACGGAAGTTCATTATCAAATGTCAACAGTAAAAGGGTTGAAGATCTTCTTGTAATAATATGTAGTACCAACGAATAAATAATCATTGAAATAGTAATTTCAGTTCACAACAAACAAGTAGCATAGAAAACAGAAAAGATGGAATCCGATGTTGAACTGGATTTCTGAATACAAATTCTACTACAAAGTATGCACCGCAAATATTACAAGAACTTATCACACAACTTGACAATTTAATAACAATTGTCTTATTATAGCTTTGGAATTCCAACAAAGTGGCTGTTAAAAAAAAATAAATTGTGACAAAATAGTTATTTTTATAAAACAATATAGCTAGAAATAAGTAACCATCTACTACAGTTTATTTATGCAGGATACATGTACTTACGAACTAAAATATTTTTAAATCCTATATATTCATCTACTGGACTATTATCTTCATCAATTGGTGTTTGAAAACTTTCTAAAGCTGTTTCTTCTGTTCCATCATCAGAATATTCATCATCACTATCACTGTCATCCCCATTTACCTACAATAATATATTACCAAGATTTACAGAAATTATATACTTTGCATCCAATGAAACATACAATTTTTGTACATGATATAAAAAACTTGTACAATCAAGTAGAGAAAAAAACCCATCTTACAGATGGTTGCTATCTTAGTTACAGATATAACTTACAGATTTTTCTAACTTTTCGAGATATTCTTTTCCATTTTCATCTATATCATCTTCATCACTATCTAAAACCTCTGTAATAAATAAAACTATTCATATATCAATCTATTTTACCTTTGTGTTTAGCCTTTCAACATGTTAATTCGACTTGAAATACCATTTTTCGAAAGTGCTTCCATGTTTTTCTGTTAGTAATACAAAAATAATTACCTTCATCTCCATCCCCTTCCTCATCTTCTTCTTCATCGTCATCATCATCACTATCTTCTTGTGCTCGACCTGTAAATATTTTTCCAGTATTAAAGATACATTTATTTCCATGAGTAGGGTAGTTTATTATAAAAGATACATTCCAGTGAAAAGGGAAGAAAAGCATGGCATATATAGAAAGTAGAGACACTGAAAAGTTGGCATTGGAAAATCAAAGAATTTAATAAGGCTTTGATATTCATGGCATATGGACAGATTTTAATGACAAGCTGCAATTGGATTATCCCTCGATCAAATAACATGATAAACAAGGCAGCTTAAAATAAGATTCTTGTGGCATGTAGTTGTTTTCTTGTGATAAGAATGATTTCAGAGGGATTTCATAAAGTCTAATATCTACTACATGTGGCAGGACAGAAGTTGGTAACTCTTGTCTTTAAAGATCAACTTACTTGCATAGGCTCGTTTTAAGCCTTGAAATAATAATAAGGAAGCTGGTAATATTTTAGCAGCAACTGAAGATATTTCATTAGGTCTATTATTAGGTGTATTCATCAATGAACATAATCCTAACACACTTATTTTTCTATCATGTAACCTGTAAATATACAAAATATATACACAAATCAACATCACTTTACTTTTCCATCAAATTTAATTTCATCAAGTCAAATTTCCAGCATGAATTAATTGGCGATTTTTTTTATTTCTCAAGTTACTAAAAAATATTCAAATTAAATACAATATGCAAGATACTATTTAAAGTAAAATTACCCAAGGAAACAGTCTGCATCACATATCCACTGTTTCAGGAATTGTGCCATAATAGAACCGGTAACATTAGGAACTTGTAATTTGGTTAGGGTATCAAGTAATAGGGGAGTATTATAATACAAGGCAGATATAACAACTTGTAAACACATTGTACGTAATTCAGATGTCTGTACTTCTCGTGTTAATCTCTGTAATACTAATTCTACAAATGTAGGTATAACCTATAAAAATAAAATAATCTGTTATCAACAAACAATTCAATCAATAACGCAAATATCTTGCTAATCATGCATGCCTTGTAGTGCATTCCATAACTTTAGATAGAATTGCAATCGAGGGATGGAATTCAAATGCATATTTTATCTATTATCCTCTATTATACAGCCTTCAATCTCAACCAAATTCTTATTGATAGTGTACAGTTTGTCAGCAATAAAAGATCAAGTTAGTTTTATTTTGATATTTCTGTTCACAAGAGAATACTTTGATAAGTTGATTCATCCAGTGAAGAAAAAATATACCAAATGAATAATGACTTACTGGATCTACTTTTCCTGGACATTGTAATATAATAACTTCTAATAATTTAGCTGCATGACATTCAGCATCTTCTCCTTCATCACCATTCAATACCTGTAACAGTATTATCAAACAAACATTACATACGCTGTGGTAACAAATTGGTAATTACTTACAGAAACAAAATAATATAAATAAAGGACAAATTATGCCAAATGACAACTACAATAAACAATGTAACAGATAATTCAGCGTATTTCCAATCTGCTTAATATAAAGATCCATATTTTGTTTCATTTTTTTATACTTTCGATAGCTTTTACTCCATGAAGATCTGCCCAGTTGTAGTGGAAGATTGCCTGTAACATTACACATTTGATTAACCAATCAACCATGGTGTTTCTAGTAGGATACCCACACTTCTGTGCATCGCACGCCGCTGCAACAGACCATTTCATTGACTCATCCCTCACGTCAACAATAACGCGGTTTATCTGACAACTCCTCCAAATCATAGTGTAGGAAAGACAAGTATAACAAAATTTTGAACTATAAAACCGTAACGAAAAATATCTGTGTTTTAATCAGAGTGGCCTATTGCTGATCTTTATTATGTTATATTAATCATTAGAAATTTATTCACATGACAAGCCCATAATTTAACTCTCTACGCCATTGCTTCTTATTGTAAGAATGGTACTTGACAATTAGGACTACCTTGTGAAAACTCTTAACTGCAATCAGAATAACATTATCTTTTTGAACTATCATAGCAGGAGCGACCAGTTCTTTAGCCAATGAATGCATCTTTAAAATTAAGATTTCATAAAGTACTTACTGCTTTACACATTTCATAAATAACTTGTATATGTTGTGGATTAGATAAGAAGGCATCTGTATCAACAGTGATATAATTATGCAAGGCAGGCATCATATCTGTTAAAAGATCACACAAAAACAATTCCTATTAATTTACAGTCAAACAAAATACATCCTTGTGGCCTTTCTTGTCAAGGGTATGTGCCATAAAAATTATTCTTTTTAATACAAACTTGGCCATCTACTCTCCCCTGCAAACTTTTAGTAGCAATTTCTCTGAAATAACCACAAATTGTCTACTAGACCACAAAACTGTAATGGTCATTAAAATATATCTTTTATTCTAGCTAGATCGCTTTTGATACTGTTCAGACGAGGGGGGGAAATGTCATCTAGTTATTAAATAAATCATGGTAAAATAATATACATACAGCCTCAAAACTTGAGATAAATTTGATCCATACTAAAAAAATCAAAGCTTGTTTAAAACTGAGATGTAATTTGAAAGTTATACAGTCAACAAACCTGTGAAATAGTCCATGCCATCTTTCTGGAACATTTGATAAATCATACCAAATACTTCCCACATGTGATGTGATATTTGTGTACTAGTTAAACTATAGATCAGCGACAAAACTTCATCATAAAAATCTAAAATACCAAAAAAATATCTTTGAGACATTTTGATTTTAAATCTTTTAGTTAAAAGAGATCATAATAACTATTAATGGAGGTGCTTAATTGTCAATTCCAAACAAATTTTAATTGCAAATGGGTGTCACAGAAGTGAATCATTTCATGACGTCTATCATTCCCAAAAACAAATGCGGCGAGCCGAATTGTAGCATAAAGAAATGTTTCAGCTTAGGTGATTATTTAAAGGACAATATTGGTGCCAGTCATTATCACATATGTGGTAGAACTGATTAAACACTTTCCAAATATAATATTAACACAGAGATCATCGCTACCATAGAGGAGTAATAAAGGATTCATGAATCGGAAGTGCCCAACGCCAAAGGAAAACACAAGTTATCTCTCTATGTGAATGACTGAAGTGAAGAGTGATGACAGATAAACGGACGAATTTCTGCTCACTAACAATTCCTTCGAAGACAAAAAGTTGTTATATGGGACCGCAAGAGGTTATCTGACGATATACATGTAATAAAGTAATTAAGTGTCATAAGATAAGAGAACACGGGAAAAATAGAAATACTCCGTACAGCCCCTTGTGTTTATTCATTCTATAGGGGAGACCGGGGCACATTGAACCGCTTTGTTCACATACATGTTTGTACTCATTCTATATCAAATGTTTTTATTGGAAGATCTCTTTATTTCATGATCAAAATTAAAAAAAAAAAGCAATATGCCCTCTTATATGGATCAATCCCCCGGTTTATCTGGATTGTATGGATTAGACATATATGAACATAAGTACAAGAATTTCGTAGGCTAAGAAGTTAACATGTATGGAAAATTTTTTCTCTTTTAAGCGCTTTTTTGAAAAATCCATTGCCTAAGAAAATAATTGACAGTATGTGGCTTATTGATTGAGAAATGGGTCTAAGAAGTTATCTCACATCTGTATAGTGTTGGGTTGTATAGTATTATTTATAAAGGATATATCCATGGTGGTTCAATGTGTCCCAGTCTCCCCTACCTTATAAAAACATGGTAATGCACAGACTTTTAATCTGTATTTCTTTCCTCTTCTCTTAACTAGTGGCAGTCAATTCTTTTCATGAATTGTAAGATATTCTCTCACAGCGTCACACAGCAACTTTAGGTCTTCGAAGGAATTATTAGTGAGCAGATATTCGCCCATGTATCTGTTATCATTAGTCACTTCAGTTACTTATATAGAGGAATAACTCGTGTTTTCCTTTGGCGTTCGTCACTTCCGATTCGTGAATCCTTTATTACTCCTCTATGGTAGCGATGATCTCTGTGATAATATTATATTTGGAGTGTGTTTAATCAGTTCTATCACATATGTGATAATGACTGGCACCAATATTGTCCTTTAAGCTGGTATCATATTGAGTTGGCCGATGCCTTATCGAGTGAAATACTAACCTATCATTTGTTGTTGTAAAATAATTCCTATAACATTGAGCACTATTCCTTCTAACTGGGTTATAATCTGAAATATATATTATCAAAACTTGTAATCTTTAGAGGTTAAGTCGAGAGTAGTTAGTATACTGCTTTAGCTAAAGTTGTACACAAGTCTTTTTAAATATATCGATTTGAACACTAAGATAGCTTGTTTAGATGGATCCATAATACTGATTTCACCACTACACCCATAAACAGAACTTCAAATAGATGAGAAAATCAAAGGGCCTTCCTACCTCTTTTTGGTCCTCCATAACATTTAATATCGTTTCCATGGTATTTAATATGCCTAAAGCTGTAATGGCTTTCTCTTCAGATCCATCAAAATCGGTTGTCAACACTTGGGCAAATGTTTCTGCCTGAAATTACCAGAAGCAAAAATTACTGGTGTGTTACAAAAATAAAAGGAGCATTACTTTCTTCTTGAATTAATTTCATATTGATATCAAACACAAAACAAACAGATCTCTTTTCTCATTAATGTAGTCTAATACTTGGTACATTTGTGTTTATTTCAAGAAGATAAAGTTTTCTTCTAAATGTCATATGTAAAACACTGAAATCATTCAAAGGCAAAACAGCAAAATCAACAGGTTGTATTAATACCATGGTCGGCAATTGTAATAACTAATGGCTTGAACAAGAGATCATCATCAAGTTACCAAACACTATAATAACACCCCAACCTCAACAACCATTTTGATTAATAACAAAAGTAATAAGTGTACTATACTTACTAAATGGCTCATCATTTCTACTGCTACTGGTATCATATCCTCAACATATGTACACACAAATTTCTGCATAACACCAGTTAAATCATCATTCTCTGTTTCTCGAATAATCTTCAACAATTCTTAAAACAAACAACCAAATATAATTTTGATTAAAAAATAAACAAACAGTATACAGATTTCAATTGACTATTGTTTGTTTATACTGCTTGTGATGGAAGAAGTGCTCCTACTTATATCAATGTACATCATTTTACAGCATGAAGAACTACATAAGATGTGTTTGATCCAAGTTCCCTTCATCATATGCTAGATGTCTTAATTCGATAGTTGTAACGAGAAATAAGTGAAATTTTCAAGCCCAAATTTGTTATCACATAACAACCGAATAAAATATAGTAGCTGTGCTGTTTCGATGCTTTTATGTGAGCTATATCATACAGTAATATAATAACACACATTATTCTTACCTAATACAACTTGTTTAATATGTGGTTTTAGGAAGGTCTTGGCTGAAAAATAAAAGAAATTGAAAAAATTACATTTTATAATTCCTTCAATGTCATTGTAATTGATGTAGATGTATGTCATTGTTAGTTGGCAAATGCATGGTACTATTTCATCTGGGGAAACAAAGACAAACCCAATATTTATTGAAGTAAAAATTAGGATACACTTCCAACAGAGATAAACACACCATTTACTATGAACTTTAATTAGTAAAGCATGACATTGCTAGAACTTAGGATTTTTCTACAATGGCACCAACCTAATATTCATCAGATAATCTAATTGCATAGTAAGGCCAAAGACATCACAATTATCAAAGACACTGGCATCATAATAATGCCTATACAAGTATCTCTCACCTTTTTCTTGATCAGTTATTAACATTTGTAAAGCAATGGCTGCTTCAACACGAACAGGTAAATCTTTATCAGTACAATGACAAGCTTTAATCAGTTCAAGAGCCTGTGTTAAATTAGCTGGATTACGATACTTTAGTTTAGAGAAACATCTTATCACCCAACATGCCTGAAATCAAAATAATAAGTATTACAATGGACAAATATATATGCACCATTCACTTCAAGGTTGTGTTAAATGTTAGCTAGTTTAGCTAGACTGTCTATAAAGACTTCCTAAAACATTAAAATGTAACATGTTTCTATATTTGGACCAGAACAAGTCAATTGTAATTAATAATAATTAAAAATAACATTTAAATTTTCAACAATCGCTGTTACTAAATTTTAAAGTAAATAAGACTAAAATATGTTTGACAAATAAGTTATTGTGATGTAAGACATCTTTTTTATTGGAAGTAGAGACCCATTAAACACTGTTTAAGTTTGACATGACAGTTTGACATCTATACATCAGAATCCATCCAAATAAATCTGTATTCACATAATCAGTCATCATTCAGGTTTTGCAGTAAACAATAAGTTTCCAATGACAAGACCAAAGTTATAAAAACAAAAAAGATTGAAATGTGTATTTACATAATCAGTCATATTAAAGGCTTTGCGGTAGACAATAAGGGGGTGCTCGATTGTCAGTCTACAACGTCCCGAATAGCAACCAAAAGAAAGAGAGAAATGGGTTTAACGTGCACTTGACACAAACTAGGTCATTTCGTGACTAACATGGTTTAATTTAATTTCAATAATTCGCTTGCGCATAGGGGTCTTTAGCAGTGGGAGGAAAACCGGAAGACCCGGAGAAAACCCACGAGGTTGAAAAGGCACCCCTATCTCCATGCCACATATGCTCACACCAGGGATCGAAACCACAGCTAGAGGTCGAAGCACAGCACTCTAGACCACTAGGCCATCCCAACCCCCACTGCAATCGAGAGATGCAGAATTCAGTCCTGTCACACTTCTGTCACTCCTGGCCACGTTAGTGGTCTGAGTGGAATTGTGACGTAATTAAACACAACCAATATGTTTCGGCAGCATGGTTTGTTGAGACATTTTCTTATTCAGTCGATGCATGCGTTCTTACTCGATATACCTCTTTTCACTCTATTGTCACTACTTTTGGGATTGAGAGAAATTAATTCCGGAATGTTCAATCAAAAAACCCCGTATCTGAACCAATATTCAAGTATTGTATTAAACAAGAAAACTCAAGCTTACCTTAGCTCTAAGATAACCCATTTCACTTGTAAATTCAGGAAATACATGGGACGTAAGCATCAATTCAGCTTGATCTTTATATATTTTTCTCTAAAAAAATAACCAAAACAAAATATTGAATTGCCCATGGTGATCTTAATTTCACATACTTTAACAAATTCATTATAAAACTATTCTCAGAGTCAACTGTCCCTAAATATTCTGATCAATAATTGCAGGGCAATTCTAACCATCAATTACATTTTCTATTCAAATTAAAGGTATTATGTTACATTCAATTGATTTAACGTTACACCATCAAATGATTATTCCTTATGGAATGTATCAAGTCCCAAATCAAGTAGATTATTCTATATTTTCCATTTTTAAAAATCAGGAACATTAAAATTCTGAATTAATTCTCACCTTCAATAAGACTTCTGCTACAGCACCAATCATATGTAATGCTCCATCTCTTTGTCTTGGATCAACATTTTGTCCAGTTAAAATAGACATACAGAAACCCATTGCTTTATTTAAAACTTCTTTACGTTTAGCAGCTGCTGTATAAAACACTGTCTGAGCAGCCATCACCGGGGAGAAAAAATCCTCAAAAACATCTACAAAACAATTTTAATACCAGAATAAATTGAAATATTTGGATTCAAAGGCACATCTGAATAAGGCACAAAATTTACCAGCTATTCCTTTAAAAAGTATTTGACTATGTCAAGGCAAATACCTTTGTAACTATTCGAGGAATCCCCCAAAATTTGTCTCTGAATTTAAGATCTCAATTAAATACAACCATATGAAACATTTCATTAAAATCCAATCCAAATCTGTTCAAAGGACAGACGTTCCAAAAATGGGTAAACAGCAATATACAACCACATTAAATATGTATTATATGAATAGTATTTCTATACATACCATATTTAACACGAATATATTCATGTGGATTAGTGTTCCATAATTCATCATCTTCATCACTATGACACATCAATGGAAATATAACACTAGATATCATTGTCTGAAAAAAATAACAAAAAAATATATCATGTACACTGTAATAGTCAGTGCTTGTATTTTTAGACTAAAGAATCAAATACAAATTTTTGGAGCCAGCTACAAATTCAACTCAAAAGTTATCCTTACATCCTAGAAAACAAAACGTCTATTTTTGACACTGGAAAATTAAGTCTACCATAAATGCCTATAACAAATGCTCCAGGACAAATGTTTTATACAAAACCATTAAATCAAATATAAATAAGCAGAGCTATACTATAATCTGTTCAATTATTTCTGGTAAACAAATCCAGTTGCATAACCCTTCCTCAGGCAAGTAAAATAATTCTGACATCAACATACCTGTACATGAGGTTTAATAAATCCCCAAGAAAAAGCATGGCCAATTCTGTAAAACAAGAAAATTAACTTTAAAAAGTTGTCAAAACAAAACTGTTGTTGAACTAAGTTTGAAAGAAATCAATTTACAAAATAATATGTTATACACTTTATTGTTGCTTGTGTAATATACACTATGCAACTTGCTGAAATTTGACTATAAATGTCAATGCATGAATACAGGTATGCAATCATTTATTCACGATTTTAATCATTACTATTCTGAATGAATAACCAATCATGCTGGTCATTAAAAAGACGAAGATAATTTAATAGTGGTAGGTTCATTTGAAAATGCATTAAGAACACTGGTATCAACTTACCCTTCATTGATATAATTGAGTGCTTGTTGTATAACTCGAGGTGCTACATATAATTTCTGTTGATACTGATCTAGCACTTTCATAAGGACTTGTAATATACCACCTATAAATATATACAACATTCTGTTATAATAAAATCTCAGAAGAAGATCAGTTCTTAATTGTGCACAAACTTAGGAACAATAATTATATTTTATTCAAGATTAATACGTGTGGAGACGAATCTAATCAAATTGTTCTCAGATGCCATACTTACCAGAGAAACTCTTCAGATACCATTCAGCAAATTCTGTATAATCCTTTGTAACATTTCCTGGACTTCCATACCTGGAGTTGAACAAGAACAACATTATTCAACACATTTACAACAATTATTACATACATCTAATTTATGTTTAGGTGCTGAATTAACACAATATATTTCGAAAGTTTATTCCCCATCTGTAAAAACATTATCAGGTTTAAGGGGACCTGTTAGTCTAAAACATACTTTCAAGTAAAACTTTTGATCGAGTCAAGATAACCAAATGAAATATTGACAAACCTACATGCCAGGGGCGTAAAAATCCACTTGCCCGATGCTACCAAATATAACTTACGGGCTAGTGACCTATTTTGCCGTACTAGTCCTGGACCATCACTTATTTGTGACGATATACATGTAGATAAATAAACTGTAATCATACCACATTTATTTCTCAAATTCCAAGGAAAGGTCAGTCATAGTAATAGATTTTCTGTAGTAAAAATAAAATGAAGTATTTATATGGTCTTTAGTGACAGAAAACATTGCTGTGGCTACCATTCCTGGATTTGAAGGTCAGACATGATATGAAATGAATATAAATTTGTAGATTTTTTTTAACCATTTCACCAGTGCAACCGAACCATGACCGGTTAACTGTGTAGCCCTTTACCTTGTCGAACTATGGACTAGTGGATTAAAATAAAAACTTTACGACCCTGCTACATGCTGTAAAATTCTTGGTCCCTACCCACAGGGAAAAAAAACATTTGTGGCAGTTTATCAATGTATGAGTATAAATTTAGTTTTCACATGTTCCTAAGTCAACAATCTATACAGCTATGTGGGGATGTACAGTGTTTTCGACAGATGTTACAGATCTACCCAAAAGCCACCATGTATAGTTTACCCCTTCAAGAATAATCCCTCCCAATTTCAGCTCTTTTTTTTTGAATAGTTTTAAGAGTATAATTTTTTTGAAATCTCATTGAATGTAACAAGCCAACAGTGAGGCTGATGTCCCCCGCCGAAATCCCAAAATAAATAGATGACACATATTAATTAATCGCACATTTATTCTTTTCAAACGTATCGAGCAATCAAACTGTACACGAAGTGTCATCCAAAAGTGTTTTATAAAGAAAAATGCTAAAACCGACGAGAAAAATGAAAATGTACCCAAGTAAGGGGGACCCTAAAGGCAGACAAAAAGGCCCCACGCTTGACAAAAAGGCCCCTCTGGCCAAGGGAAAGGGCCCTCGTGTCCGAGTCAATCATTTCTATACACTGTTACTGTCGAGTCCATTACTGAGTGAGAATGCAGTCATTGTAGTGGCATAAAAATAATCAATCAAGATGAACCTAAGTTATCTTGTCCCAAAGTATCAACCAATCAAATTGCTTATCTCTGCATACCCTAAGCGGAAAATGCTCATCTTCGAACTCCATCAAGGCATTGACCTAATAAGCATACACACCAATTTTGAACATTTTAACTCAATTATTGTGTTCCAAAGTCTCGGCAAATCAAATTGCTTATTGCTTTGCTTACCCTGAGCAGAAAATGCTCATTATCGATCTTAGTCAAGGTATTACTGTAATGAAACTATTCACCAAGTTTCATCACTCTCACTTAATTAGAAATAAAGTTATTGTGTCCCAAAGCATCAACCAATCAAATTGCTTATCTCTGCTTACCCTAAGCGGAAAATGCTCATCTTTGAACTCCATCAAGGCATTGACCTAATAAGCATATACACCAAGTTTGAACATTTTAACTCAATTAGAAGGAGAGTTATTGTGTTCCAAAGTCTCGACCAATCAAATTGCGTATCACTCTGCTTACCCTGAGCAGAAAATGCTCATTATCGAACTTAGTCAAGGTATTACTGTAATGAAACTATACACCAAGTTTCATCACTCTTGCTTAATTAGAACTAAAGTTATCGTGTCCCAAAGCATCAACCAATCAAATTACTTATCTCTGCTTACCCTAAGCGGAAAATGCTCATCTTCAACCTCCATCAAGGCATTGACCTAATAAGCATATACACCAAGTTTGAACATTTTAACTCAATTAGAAGGAGAGTTATTGTGTTCCAAAGTCTCGACCAATCAAATTGCGTATCGCTCTGCTTACCCTGAGCAGAAAATGCTCATTATCGAAATTAGTCAAGGTATTACTGTAATGAAACTATACACCAAGTTTCATCACTCTCGCTTAATTAGAACTAAAGTTATCGTGTCCAAAAGCATCAACCAATCAAATTGCTTATCTCTGCTTACCCTAAGCGGAAAATGCTCATCTTCAAACTCCATCAAGGCATTGACCTAATAAGCATATACACCAAATTTGAACATTTTAACTTAATTAGAAGGAGAGTTATTGTGTTCCAAAGTCTCGACCAAGCAAATTGCGTATCGCTCTGCTTACCCTGAGCAGAAAATGCTCATTATCGAACTTAGTCAAGGTATTACTGTAATGAAACTATACACCAAGTTTCATCACTCTCGCTTAATTAGAACTAAAGTTATCGTGTCCCAAAGCATCAACCAATCAAATTGCTTATCTCTGCTTACCCTAAGCGGAAAATGCTCATCTTCGAACTCCATCAAGACATTGACCTAATAAGCATATACACCAAGTTTGAACATTTTAACTCAATTAGAAGGAGAGTTATTGTGTTCCAAAGTCTCGACCAATCAAATTGCGTATCGCTCTGCTTACCCTGAGCAGAAAATGCTCATTATCGAACTTAGTCAAGGTATTACTGTAATGAAACCATACACCAAGTTTCATCACTCTCACTTAATAAGAACTAAAGTTATCGTGTCCCAAAGCATCAACCAATCAAATTGCTTATCTCTGCTTACCCTAAGCGGAAAATGCTCATCTTCGAACTCCATCAAGACATTGACCTAATAAGCATATACACCAGGTTTGAACATTTTAACTCAATTAGAAGGAGAGTTATTGTGTTCCAAAGTCTCGACCAATCAAATTGCGTATCGCTCTGCTTACCCTGAGCAGAAAATGCTCATTATCGAACTTAGTCAAGCTATTACTGTAATGAAACTATACACCAAGTTTCATCACTCTCACTTAATTAGAACTAAAGTTATCGTGTCCCAAAGCATCAACCAATGAAATTGCTTATCTCTGCTTACCCTAAGCGGAAAATGCTCATCTTCGAACTCCATCAAGGCATTGACCTAATAAGCATATACATGTACACCAAGTTTGAACATTTTAACTCAATTAGAAGGAGAGTTATTGTGTTCCAAAGTCTCGACCAATCAAATTGCGTATCGCTCTGCTTACCCTGAGCAGAAAATGCTCATTATCGAACTTAGTCAAGGTATTACTGTAATGAAACTATACACCAAGTTTCATCACTCTCACTTAATAAGAACTAAAGTTATCGTGTCCCAAAGCATCAACCAATCAAATTGCTTATCTCTGCTTACCCTAAGCGGAAAATGCTCATCTTCGAACTCCATCAAGACATTGACCTAATAAGCATATACACCAAGTTTGAACATTTTAACTCAATTAGAAGGAGAGTTATTGTGTTCCAAAGTCTCGTCCAATCAAATTGCTCAGCTTACCCTGAGCAGAAAATGCTCATTATCGAACTTAGTCAAGGTATTACTGTAATGAAACTATACATCAAGTTTCATCACTCTCACTTAATTAGAACTAAAGTTATTGTGTCCCAAAGCATCAACCAATGAAATTGCTTATCTCTGCTTACCCTAAGCGGAAAATGCTCATCTTCGAACTCCATCAAGGCATTGACCTAATAAACACATACACCAAGTTTGAACATTCTAGCTCGATTAGGAAGAGAGTTATTGTGTCCCAAAAAGTGTGACGGACAGACAGACAGACAGACAGACAGACGGACGAACCCATTTTAATAGTCCCCCAACTTTCTTCGAAAGGCGGGGGACAAAAAAAAATAACAGAGATTGAGAAATTCAGAGTTATTAGAGTTTGACCATGTATTTTGTTGGTTGAAAATCCCCCAAATAGTATATATGTGAATATGTGTGAGAGCAATGCAAGTAACCATACTTAATCGTTTCGAGAGAGAGAGATATGGGGTTTAACGTCCACATAACATAAACTAGGTCATTTCGGGACTAACATATGGTTTAATTTTATTTTAATAATTCGGTTGCGCGTATGGGTTTTTAGCAGTGGGATGAAACCGGAGTGCCCGGAGGAAACCCAAAAGATTGAGAAGGCGCCCCCCATGTCCATGCCACATACACTCACACCTGGGCTCAAAACCACAGCCGCAAGCCAGGTGACCGGCCAGCTAGAGGTCGAAGCGTGGCACTCTCTTCCACTAGGCCATCCCAACCCCCTGATCGCCATACGAATAGTTGGGATTGTCACGCCACCATATATAATAGCCAAGTACAAGACCGGACAAGCAAATCTACCTAGTTACAGCCTCGGATCTTACAGTATATGGGCATGCCAAAAAAGAACTGTGAATTTACAATAAACTCATGGTCGAGGGCATGTGCTTTTTGATTGATATGTAAAAGACGGCCGTCAGATGAAGAATGGTATTTTTTAATACATTTCTGGAAAAGATAATTGGAAAATGACACTCCCATGCTAAAAATCATTCTGGTAAACAACAAAAATTAAAAATTGTTTTGACAAAAACAATTATTTCACTGTATAAAGGATACAACGAAGTTGCTAAAAATAGAAACCACAAAAAATTTTTTTAAATCATTTTTCACTACTTCCGACCCATGTCTCCTTAACATCTTTTTATCTAAAACTACCTAACCCACCTTTCAAATAATCTAGACAATATATGAGCAGCCCATTTTTTAACTTTCCACCAAGCCAATTCTGGTCTATCTTCTTCGTCTATCTGATTGGTTTCCTTTTAAAATAATATCAAATACTAACAGTTAGATGATATTTAACACAATACAGGTTTAAAATTCAGATTTGAGATTTGATAGAACTATCGATTCAATGTAGTAAATCGGAATCTAATGGCAGCCTTTACCAGTGTTTGGTTATTCTTTTGTCAATGAATGGCTGCTCCAGAAAATATAAAGTCAATATTTTCTGTTTTAAAAGATATTTCTTTCAAGTACCGGTACAGAAATAAGAAAGTTGTAATTCATCGAGTACAGCGTCAGATCTGATTGTCTTAAAACTAAAATGTCTGAATATATTTTAAGGTCACAGCTCCTAGCGCCAGTGAGTAAAAGTGACTAATGTATTAATTACTTACTGGTGGAACCGGTCTATCTACTATAGCTCGAAATACTTCCATCCATTGTGTAAAAACATCTCTTGTTATTGTATCTAATGGTAGGAAATTCTGAAATAAATAAAAAATTCATTGGAACTGATCGATCAACATCAGAAGTCAGAGGTACTTTTAGAGCTTTTCTTACCACAATAAGTAATGTGTTATCAATGGAATTTCACGTTATATGTTTCATAAAATCCCATGTTGACTTCTTTTTCAATTTGCTATGTCAAAATGTTCCAATATCATAATTTGCTAATGGGCTTATAAATACGGTCAAAATGGGGAAGATGACATACGATAAACCCATGATCCCATTTACTTTAAGTGAGAAAAGTATAGTCTTACACAGACATCTTGTGTTAACTACAATATTGAAAATATTCTTGAATAATTTACCTGAGTAAAGGCATAAAAGATCTTGAGAATTTGTTTCTGTAACAAATTAGATATTTCAGACTGATCGGGTAAAAGTTGTACCACACGTTCATATAATAACGGTAACAGAGCTGTCATGGTTTCATCAAATGCTTTTCTTTCTTCTAATCTTTTATATCTGAAAAAATTGATTTCAATTTATATGGCTTACTTATCTTCATAAACATTCGCCTAATTCATAACAAAGTAATCTAGCATTATTTAACTTTCATAAAATGAAGCTGATGTCCCCAGCCTATATTTCAAAATAAATAGATGAAACTTCAGTTATAAATCAAAATAGTCAACACCATGCTTAACCTTTCAACACAGTTGTCTTAGAACTCCCCAAACCAGCTGTGACACTTGATTAGCAACAGTCAGTCCTCTCCAAAAGGCATCAAACAATCAAATAAAAATTATAAAACATAAAAGAAATTTTGTCATACATGATATGACCTGTTTCCTGATTATGTTTATTGTAAAAACTAACTAATAACCTTTAACTTTATAAACTTACTCATAAACTTTGACAAGTTGATAAAGAGACATAAGACCGCCCATCCATACAGAATGATTATCCGTTCTTATATACATGGCCATTTTCTCAACCACCGTTGGCCACCTTCCAGGAAAGTCACTCTTAAATATATGACTAATACAGACACAAAGTTGAACTCTGAAATAAATAATTAAATACTTTTGAACCATTTTTAATATAATCAAACCTTGTTAATCCCCACAATTGACTTACGTCACTCATGTTTAGACTAAAAATACCTTGATTTCTTTTACAAGAGTTGTCTCCTTTTATTGGCTGAAATTTTTGTGAACGCAAACCTAATCCTACTGCCAAATATAATAGTCAATTTTACTTTATATATGTGCATTGGATTAAAACTGTTTACTAATTGAAAAATGAAGTTCTATATTATCAAATTCCCAATAGTATTTACCCAGAAGCAAAACACAACAAGCCAAACAAATGACCCAGAAAAATCACAACTTTAGCATTGTTACTTTTCAATTTGCCTTTGAAGTTGGCAATGCACCTTTATCCTTATATAAACTTTTCTCATCATTATAGATTTAGAATGACAGTAAATTTGTGCTAAATACTGTTTAACTGTCAAAAGTTAATGAATTAAAATTCCTGTAATTGTATCAATTTGAATTTAATAAATAATCTTCACACCTACCTCACTAACTCAGGAGCATGGATAATAGCTTCAATAATATTTTCTCTTATAGCGGCACGATCCTGTTCATGAATGCTAAAGGGTACTGGATCACCAGGATTCTCGGCCTCTCGTTCTGCCCAAAACTGTGTTACCATATTCTTCATGTAAATTGCTCCTATAAATGCAGAAACTATATTAGGACCTCTATTTCTTGGAAATTTGTATGTTGGTGGCATTTTAAATTAATAAGAATGAAATTTATTGTCCTTTTGACAATATACTTGATTGAACTATATAACAGCAAACCTTCAGAAATGTGAACCAAGCTTTAAGAGATCTTGAAAATTTGGTTTAAAATTGGCCCCACTCATCAATAACCACAAAATATGCATGATAGTCATAATAACGCTGTCATTTATTACATGTACTTTCTAGGGCTGGACGATATTCTCGATATCCCGATATATCGCGATGTCAAATTTTTTCATCGTCGACGATCTTTGGTCACCAAAAACATCGCGGTATAGCAATATATCGTTTTTTGCAGATTATCGTAAATACCGCGATATTTATTGACGATATATTGCTAATTATGTGCGAAATTAGGAAATCTATTCAATTCCGAACGACATACAAAGTCTAGCAGCCTAGGCCGATAACCGAGTGGAACTACACAGAGAAGGTAGTTGAAGGTTGGTGGATAGCTCCGACTCGACACTTCGCGCCGCTAGATCGATTACTGTGAAACTTTCATCTGAAATTTTTCTTTTTGCCATGAACCGCGGGGCCCTGGGCCCCTCAGGCCCATGCCTTAGCTGGGCTTTGACTTTGGCACATTGAATTTGTTGACGAATGCATTATTATTATAAAAATTCAGCTGCAGAATCAATATGACTGGCTCGTATTGCCACAACAAGTTCAGCCAATGAAAAGCTTTCTCGTTGTCAGGTCAGTCGCAGATGTGGCAATGGCGAAGAAAATAACAGTACGGAATTTTGAATGTCAAAATATTATTATACATTAGAAATATAGAAATGATAATTGTGCTGACCAATGTATGCACCAATCGCCAATCTCGTGCATTAATCTTAGCACAATTCGCATATTACTGACGTATTTATAATAATATGCTCTATGTTTTTCCGTATATTATTCAAGTGCGTAATTTGCAAGTTCCTTTATTTCAAGCTCGACCTGCTTATCCCACTGATCTATCAGTGGCTTATCCAGACTGATATTATTTATTCTTGGCGAAATAACTTGTCGAGAGTGTGATAACACGTACTCGCTTACAGTAAAAAAAGAAATTTTGCTTGTGGAATTATTTACGCATTCCACGTTAGGATATTTAAACGACAGAACGCTGGTCTTTTTTTGTGGATTTTTTGGATAATGAATCGCGATACGGACATTGATTGTATCGTGCATCGTGGATTTTTACAAAATCGCGGTTCATCGATTCATCGATGAATCGTTGCAGCCCTAATTTATACACATTTTTTAATAAAACATTACACACGTAAAAATATCGCGATATTTCAATATATCGTGAATATTTTTTCAAATATCGCGATATTTAAAATTGTCAATATCGTCCAGCCCTAGTACTTTCTTCTTTTACATTACAAATTGTCCCTGAAAACCACTATTAGCAAAATGAAAATTTTTGTTTTTTTTCTATCATCATTCCAAATCCAACAGTAGGCTACATGATTTAAATCAATCAACAACTTAATTCTTTTTATTGAACAGCCACAATAAGGCTCAAAAAATATTTTAACAATTACAAAAAAAAAAAGCAACTTGATTTCTAATTAATAAAAATACCTGCTTGTCTAACTGGCATATCAATTTGATCTCCCATAACCAACTGCAGCAAGACTGGTGAAAATCCAATTATTTTGTGAATCTGAACAGAAAATAAAACATTGGTTTGGTTATTCAATTCTTACAAAATAGTGATTTAACCTGTTACCCGTATGCAAGGTTATTCCAATGCAAATCTATCTTTTAAAATCTTACGGGGAAACCGAGATGTGGTATTTTGACAATTTCTCTGTGACCATCTTCACGAAAGGTCAATTTAAAGAGCATGTGATTGTGGTCACAACAGATTTAAAGAGCATGTGGTCAAAAACAGATTGGTCAAAATGGCACTACTTTAGTCATAACTGGCTAACAGTGTGGTTATAACGACCCCCAAAAATTATATTGTAAAGGTCAAAAGTTTTCAATTTAATGAAAAGGAAAATATTTAAACAAAGCCTGGTCCATGTGGTGTTACACAAGCTATGCGTCCTTAAGAATTTGTCAGTAGAAAAATTGCCAATAACTACCCCAACAAACCCAGAAAATTATATGTTGTAAATAGTGTAATTCAAAGGAAAGAGGTGAGTAATAATTAAATAACTGATTGGATAATCCCTCCTAATAAGGTTCCCTTCACTCACACCCTGTAATCTGATTAGGTAATATATGAGATAAACATTAATCATTTATTTTTTTATATCAACTGAAGGTAAAAGAAATGGACATCTACAATCCATTCAGAGAAAATCCAGAGAACCTCATCTGAGCAGCTAACAGAATGGGAGAAAAAACCCTTTATACCTGATGACTTTTTACATGCCGCTATAAAAGTTATATTCGGCCAATGGTTTATTGATGGGACTTTTAAAAATCATGAAAAAGCGCTTTTATCAACTTGTATCTATACAATGTAAATTATGTATTTAGATGCATTATGTATGAAATATTATTGAAATAAATTTTATAGTTATATATGTTTAATACAATATATTATTGTATGTGAAGTATCATCATTTGCATGATGTTAAATGCCTATGTAAATTTACATATTAAATTAATGTTTATGTAATTTATGTCTTTATATTATGCTAATATCTATTATACAATATTTATGTTAATAAGTATCATTTCGTACATTGTAATAAATGGTTTGTTGAGGGGGGGGGGGGTATTATGACCATTTGGTATGGCCGTTGTGACCAATTATGAATTTATAGTCGCTGTGGTCAATTTCAAAATGTTCATTGTATCTATTCTTAATTATTGGATATTAGGATACCCTTTTTTCACGATAAGATAACATATTGATTGGAATGGTTCCAAGTTTTATTTTAATTTCGAAAATTGTGGACAATATTGAGTGTTAGCTCAATTTGGGTTGTTTTTAGCTAATATCAGTAATAATAATAATATGTATTTCTAGTGTGAAACAATATGGAAGTGGTAAAGAAACAAACATCTGTTGCAATATTAGATGAACGAATAAACCTTGGACAAAACATAAATCATGAACTGGATACAAGTAACAAGCAGACTTGATGTACTAAACTGACACTTTGTACATCCAAGTCTAAATTTGCAGTGTTATCCCTTTGGTCAGTGGGTAAATAAATAATTGAAAGTAGAAATACTAAACAATCATTTATTTGCATAAAACATGCAATTTCCAATATTTTATTTAAATGAATGGTTCAAAAGTTTTGATTAAACTCTAGTCCTAGTATAAGAAAACTACCAAAAACTGACAACCTAATCAACATAACAGGAATCTTAATCGGTAGGGGGGGGGGGGGTAATTATGTGATTATATTTATTTGAAACCGATAGTGGGATTTGCCAAGTCATAGAATAGGTATTTCAGCAACGAAAATGTGGCTGCCATTTTGTCGACAAAACGTGGATTCTGATATTTTTGGTAGGGAATAATCACCTCTGTCAATTGTTGTTCGGCCTGTTCCCGTTGACCTGGATCGAGCGTGGCCCGAAGCACTTCAACAAGTTTCGCTGGTTCCATGGTTATCTTTTTGTTATGGTCAGTTGAATAATTTCTTGGAATTACTTAGAATTATTACACTTTTAGCAGTAAAGTGCGTGACCGACCGCGCCAAACGGGAACTTTCGTGCTCATGCGCATTGACATCTGGCGTAAATGTCGTAAAGCTGTTTCCTCATCATGATTTCTTTACATCAGATATATTCCTCATCAAAGATTATGAAACTAAAAATATTTTTTGTCACAAGATCTATGAAAATATCTAATATATAGAAATTGGTTTATATGCCCCGAAACAGTGGGTGTTGGAATATTTACGACTACATTTTTATGTATGGCATTATCACACGTGATAACCTGTCACTCCAAGAAAAAACAAAACAATAACAAACTGGACTTGAAAATTCACCTTTCAGACGGCGCCAATGCTCCATGAAACTTCAACCGATTGACTACAACTGATGTTGTTTATCGTTTTGTATACCAGTAAATAAACAGACTGCTGCGAGTGCTAAAAATGTAATACATACAATATACAATGTAAATTTATTAAAATTAAGGTCTAAAAGTTAAAAGGATATCGGATATATTATACTCGCCTCATAACATAAGATTATTCATATCACACGTTTTCGTAAACCATTATGGGCATTTTTTTTATCAACTTGGCAAATCGATTTGAATTTTAGTGGAACTGTTATGTGAAAGTGGAAGTATCTTCACAAGTTTGTTAAAATATGCCGATTATCTGTTAACAATTCTTGTGGTTTGACATCTTTGAAAAACATGTGATCATCCAATAAAATTGCCAATAATTCGTTGATTAGGTTACCAATCAATTATAGATGGCTTAAGTCTACGATATAACATCTGATGAAAGTGATCGTAAAACTTGAGGAACGAACGAACAATTTCATGGGAAATTAAGGATGAAAATTTGATTGAAAATTGAAATAACTTTGGCTTATAATCAGTGGTTGATTAAAAGTGTATTTGATGTTTTGTCATCTATATAGAATTTGAAACTCTTACTGCGGGGGTGGGAGAGAGAATGTCGAGGGGGATTACCCAAGAATTTTGAAAAATCAGAACTTCTGAGGCAATATTTCTTCTCCTTTAGGGGCTTACATAGGATAAGAATGGAATGCATCAGGTCAAACCTTCAGCATTGCTTTCAATATTTGTTCATTTGATTGACTTGATTTTCAATGAATCAAGGAGAAGAAAATATGCTTTGCACTAGCATGAAGGTGTGGACATTGATAAATACTTTGCATTGCCCACAATTCAATAATGATATACCAGTGTAAAAGTACATGTTTGTATATGTCATATCCTTTTCATAATAATTCCAGGAGTAGAAAGTATGACAGACTAGGACATTTAGAGACAGAAGTATCAGAAGTAACATCACTGTTAAGAGATGATGTTGAAAAAGTTGTTGGTCGTGGGGAAAGAATAGGAGATTTACAAGATAGAACAGGTGGAAGATTATTATTACTCATAATATTGTTACTCCTGTCATTTTCAGAATCAGACAAATTTCCATATGAACGAGGAAATTATTCATTTGACCAATTTTCCTAATAAGTTGCTAATTTCAAAGACATGATTTATGGATTGATCACATGGTTATAATTGTTGTGAAATCCTGAAAGATTATGATTGTAAACACTTTAATTTTATTTTAAAGCATTGTAAATGGAATTTTATTCTTTATGGTTTCAGAGGATTTGAGTGCTAGTTCACAAGAATTTCGAAAGGCAGCAGTTAGAGTAAAAAGAAAGGCATGTTGGCAGAATTGTCGATTAACATGTATAATAATATTAGTTGTAGCAGCTATTATTGCTGTTATTGTTATTGTTGTTGTAGGTAAGTAAACATTATTGATTATTTCAATGTTCGTATCTTGCTTTTTCTCAGAAATTGAAATGTTCAAGAAAACATATTTAAAGATGGTTGTCTTCATAGTGCCACCAAATATTCATTCTTCAATCAAATAGCGATGATTGTATCACACATCACTAATGGTGAATGTTTTGATCCAATATTTTTTAGGCCTGTCATTACAGGATTAAAATATAGTTCAATGTTAGCGATGGGAGGAAACCAGCAGATCTGGAGAAAATCTGTTATGTTGGACAGATGAGACTATTAACTTAAAAGTTCTACCTACCATTCAAATCCTATAAAACATAAAATTATTAAAATTGATTATCAAACATTTGATACAGTACTGGTCAGGCGGAGGTACGAAATTCCCCCGTGGTCCGACCTGGGCGGAAATGAAAAATCGCGGAGTACAGCTTATAATTCCGCTCAGGTCCCGCTCTGAATTCCGCTCTAAATTTCCGCCGCGAATTTGAGTAAACCGCCGACCACGGCGGTTTTGTTAAACCACCGACGCCCGCGGATTTGTTAAACCACCGAACCAAGCGCGAGTTTAATATCATGAAATTATTGTTACACGTATGCTTACATTGTAATCGTATCCATTAATTTAGAAGTTCAATTCCGAAAACAACATTATCGGCATGCTTGTAAAAGTCTGAATTAAAAAATATTGATATATTATCGGTGTCAGCATCGATGTATAATAAACAACATCGCCGACTCGTGTGAGTTTGTTTTGTTTTTGTTTTACATCTACGGCATATAGCAAACCTTTCAAATAATATTAATCATCTGGACGAACATTCGTAAATAGGTATTATTCGACTTTATTTAACGTCCGTTTGGCTGTCCATTTATGCCTTATACATTTACACACATCTAAGTATTCTATTACTATGTTTTTGATTTTGTTTTAAAACAATGTGCAACGAAGCCGTTTGCCTTTTATGAATGTCGGCAAAGATTAAAGCAAAGTGAGTATACTCATTGTTACAAAGCCGTGGTTTCAATCCGAAACGTGTTGACATTGCTATTACAAGTGATTCTAGAGCTTTCATTCAAATAATTAAAAAAAAGTGAGCACACTCTCAGTTTTAAAGCCGTGGTTTCAATCCGAAACGTGTTGGTATGGTAAGTGTTTATTCTATTAAAATATTGTTTTATTAGACAATACAATAAATCACAAAAATGGATTATTAAAAACAGGCGAATATGCGATACAAGGATGTGGGTCAGTTCATCCCAGGACCGGACTGTTTCATCCCAACCTAATTTATTATCGGGATGTTTCATCCAGGTCTGTTTCACCCCCTTGTTATTAGAATAGCAGTTAACGGAGTTATACTTATTGTTAAATAAACTGTTAAACACTTACTTATTGTTAAATAAACATTACTTTATTATTTATTGTTAATGTATCTATTTTTCTTACAAATGTGTAAAGACAACTCAGCCCCCGCCGCATGTTTTTATTACTAATCCCTAAGTAATTATTATGGATTAGTAATAAAAACATGCGGCGGGGGTTGAGTTGTATTTACCCATTTGTAAGAAGACAGATACATTGACCATTTGGGCACAAAGCCGCCACCGTAACAAGTCGGTGTTTCCGTTATAAACATTGAAAAAAATTCAGAACAATGTCCGAAAATTTGGTCAAAAAATGTATTTTACACACATAATTTTTTTAGCGTAAATTAGTCGGAATGTGAAAAGGGAATTCCTTGGGGCGTGATCAGCTGAAATCTGCAGTGATTAGAATAGTGTCAAGTTCACGTGAGACGCCGTGTTTGATATTCAATTTTATACCGATATTATAGAATCCTAATTATACATATTTCTTGAACGGTAGTGTCATATTTATTTATGTATATTTAAACGGTCGTGGAATGAAACGACCTGCTCCCTGATACAACACTTTTAGCCAAGTATGCCTCTATAGATACATTACTTCATTAATACGTTCGATATTTTTAAAACTTGCATCGTTCAACTATTTACACACATAAATGCTGGCCTTACCTTGGACGAAAGTGTTGTTTATAAAAAAGCCATTTCCATTCTAACAAATAAGTTACAAAATCCATTTTAAATCACACCTCAAGTTATACCTTCGGATTTAATTCCCAAATGAATGAAATGCCTTAATCTCCTGTTTTTAAGCACATATCGCCAAAAGTCACAGTCAACCTTGCTGAACACATGTACATTAAAACTATCAGTCGGATAATACCGTGATGACCTTTTCATTTAGGCACCAAGGAGTCTGAGTCAATGCATACTGTCAATCAAGTTTCCAAATTAGGTGAATTCACACGTGCCATCAAAAGGAATTGTTAATTGACTATAATAGATTCCCCCTTTTACAAATTTTTACCATGTCATGGTCTTGTAAACAATATTAGGGTTAGGCTAGGGTTAGGGTTCACCGATATCTCTTATTAGGGTTAGGGTTGGGTAAGGGTTTATTCAAGTTTATTGATACCCACATTTATAGTATTTCTTATAGCGGCAGACTAGTGCACCCGCGGACGAGTGAGACGCTCTCAGTGTATTTTTAATTTGGCACAAAAATCATCGCTCATATCGCACCAAGCCCCTTTAACTAATTCATGCTTTTGTTGTGAGCCATTTTCCTTTGTACTCTTTGATCTATACTCTCTGATGCGAGAATTAATTACTATTAATCTTAGTTCCGTCCGGACAAGACTCGATTCATAAGATCTGGTTCTTAAGTGTTTTATTGAAAGCTTCATCGATATGTTCACTGGAAAAATGAAATTTAATATTTGTTTCTGTGATAATTATTGGTAAAAAACCGAACCGGATTAATTTTTTAGGAAATTTATCGCCAGACAATTATATAAATACGGTAAGCAGTTTGTGTGTTGCATTTATAAGTTAAAGGGTAAAAATGAATATATACAAAACACTTAAATTACTCTTCGTACTTAAAGCTAAGGGTGCGAATTGCTACTTCTTGAATAATTTTTCAGACCCCTCTAACATGAACCAGAATTCACGAAACATGGTTTCATTGTCGGATTAAGCGTTGCCATCAACATGAGCTACTGTACACATACACGTATGTTCTTTGTGATATTATTCACAACTGTAATACCGATGTTTATTGGGCAGAGTATGGTCCCTTCTAAATATATTTGTAGACAAGCTGTCGGCAGTGCTTACCGAATTCACGAAACATGGTTTCGTTGCCTTGTGTAAAATTAAGAGTTGACATCTAAAATAGCTACATAAATTGTAGATTTCGATACGTAATGTACTAAACATTACGGAATAACCTTAAATCAATTGAACACGGGTAAAACTGCATGCTTTCTGAGATGGTTGGATTATGCCTACGTGTGAATATGGGTGTATGCGTTTCTTTGATCTGTTATATACGGTTATATCACGGGATAATTCTGTTTGGCGAGATGGTTTTCATTTGTAACCGATATCCTATACATTTAGTGAAATGCTGAAGCAATTATAGTTTAAATATAACCTTTGTGTGTAAAATATTACTATTGGACAGACTGTTGTATTATCAATATGGAAATTTCTATCTTATGGATTTGCATCGTGACGCGTTTTTCATCTTCTTTTTAATATTTTAACAGACTTATTCATGTAATTTGTTATTAAATCATCATAGCTAGTTCTCGTTTGTCAGCCATTTTTATAAATTTAGCGCAGTATTTGATTTGATCAAATTGTTTAATTATGTTTCAACTTATTGGGAAAAGGAGGCTAATCATATTCCAATTCCGCTACATGAAGTTTTTGCGGGCCGACTATATTTATTTGGGACTATAATCCGCCGCGGTTTTTATACTTTCGCAGACTATAATCCGCCGCGGTTTATATATTTTCGCGGACTATAATCCGCCGCGGTTTATATATTTCCGCCGTGTTTTTTCCGCTCAGAATGCCTATATTTTCGCGGACTGCAAATGAGAAAACACCGCGATTCTTGAGCGGAAAAAACTCGGACCAAGGACTATTTTAATACCTCCACCTGACCAGTAGTGTACATTGTCTAATCTAGGTGAAAGCTATTATTATGCTGTCAATGAACACAGAGTGACCAACTGAATAAATAGAATGAAAAAAAGATCTTGTTTTATTTAGATCGCATTTATGATATATTTATTTGAAATGAAATGGGGTTTAATATCCTACAGTGTACTTTCGTGCTGCATTAGGACCAATAAAAATGATCATAAGGTATACAGTGTGCCATGAAGGAATGTCGACTGGACAGCAGCATGTCAGTTTACTTTTATTTCAAGGGTTCTTTTATATGCTCACAATCTGATAAAAAATAATTCAATTTATTTTTGTTTTTATACGCCCACATTGAAATGTAGTCGTACATTGCCATCACCATAAATATCATGACCTTAAATATATATACACAGTGTTTAAGGTCATGAAATAAATGTTAGCGATTTCCGATGATTACTGCCAGAGTTATGGCCCTTGATCACCTCAGAAAATTTTGTGGATGCTCTAGAGGCCAAAGTTAATATCTGATTGACTTTAAATTTGTACACAGTGTTTAAGGTCATGAGACGAAGAATCCTATTGATTTTTAGCCAATTCCGATAATTACTGCAAGATTTATCTCCCTTGATCACTTTGAAAAATCTTTTGTAACATTCTAGGGACCAAACTTATCATCCAATTGACTTGATATTGATACACAGAGTTTAAGGTCTTGAGACAAACAAGTGTATTGATTTTCAGTGAATCTTGATAACTGAACAGATAAATCCATAATTTTAAATGTTTCATATACTAAGCGTTAGCATGGGGCATAACTTTATAAAAAAACAAACAAATTCTAATGATTTTCTGATAATTATTTTATGAGTTTTGTTAATCTTAATCAGATTTCAGGGTATTATAAATGTAAGAGTTTTTATATATGCCATGTTCTAGTTGTTGTGAAGTGTTTGCCAATTAAATGGTCTACATGTAGCTGTTTTTTGTGTGCGGTGCTCCGAACTGTGGGTAGACATTTGCAGCAAACACAAAGCAAAAGTTGTATTTCCTAATACCTACTTGAATGGTCATTACAGGATCTCGTTTTTTTGCGTCCCATCCAAATCACTAATATTGATTAGAATATTATTATTTTGTCACTCAGAGTAAATTATCATTTCTTTTGTTAATATTGATTAGAATATTATTATTTTATCACTCCGAATAAATTATCATTTCTTTTGTTAATTACAGTTGAAAAACCATGGGATAAATCAAGTGATGATCATCATAAGAATTCAACTTTAATGATTAAAGGGCCATGAATTCTGCTATCTTTGAACATAGTGATATAACTTTCTATACATACATGTAACCACTGATATTGCTCAAATAAGTGAACTGCTAAATTAATGTTGATAATTATTTAAATAAAGTTGATATAATATTCATGTACATTATTTATAAGTAATATTCATTACTTGTATCAACTAAAATTGCTAATATCCCATTGAGGAAATATACATTTTTAGATTAGGTTTTTACTGAACAGAGGAAAAATTATCTTGTTAGAATTGAAATAAGTTACAGGAAATTTGTAAGATAAATCTAATATCAGACATGACAATAGTATGGGCAATGTGCCAATAGTACATTATTCTATTCTAGATGAAGTATATGTATTTGATTCATGAGCAGCTCAATATCATACATATACTGGTAGTGTAATATATTAACACAACACACAGGCTGATTCCCTCATGTGGTATCTATATATTACTTTATGTCCCTCTCTTGACCATTAAACCACACATACATGTAATTGGTCAATATTTGATCTGCTAATTGCGGAAATAGAAGTTAATATTATTTTATTATCGACAGATCACAACATTTGTTAGAAAAATATTCACTGCTGACAATTGTTCTAACATTGTGTTTGAAACAACTTTTTAATCAAATTCTTGTATAGTGGGTATAGTCACATTTTATTTAACTTTAATCAAATTCGTGTATTGTGGGTCAAAGTATATTTTGTTATTTTATGTACACTTTATGAGAATGTAAAAAAGTGAACCGAATATCCGATCATATTACATATGTTGAACCTGCAATATGTTAAATAACTGGTGCCATTCTGTAGAATCTGTTAATATGTTAAATAACTGGTCCTAATCTGTGGAATTTGTTAATACCTCAAATAATATTTTTATTGTTAAATGTTCTTTTTAAGTTTTGGGTACTGAAATCCTGAAGAGTTTTTAGTATATTTTTTTTGTTATAATGAATAATTGATTACCATGTATGTTTATCTTAGATGTAAATATTTGTATTATATTATAATCTAAGATTAAAGTACTTATCTGGTCATATATGCACTTACTTGAGCAATTTTAAATTTCTTGATTTTAATGTGGAATGATTGTGAACTTGATATTTAGAATGTTTTATTCTGTACTTAGTTACACATATTCATTTAAAATATTAAATCTGCTTCTAAAATTAAGGTAAGATTCTTAAGTTTGACCATTCAACAAATTATAGTGATCCAGTGAATGCAGTTATATGTGTTTGTCTTGAGTATACTATTAACTAAATCAAAATATTTCTATTTTTATATGTATTATAATGTATAAGGTGATGTATTATTTTTTGATTGCTGGTTTGTGTAGAAATTATAACCTTTGTGATTGATATCAGCTATTGGGAGTCTGAAGTTCATCATTCCTGCTTATCCCGAAATTAAAGCCCCATTATTCTCTTGGATATGTTTACATTTACAATAAAATAAAATTTTGTGTACCATTTGTCGTACTGAAACTTTAATTGATATATTGGAATAAAAAAGAAAAATAAACTTTCTATCCATTATATGTAATGTACATAAATAATGATTATAGGTACATGGTCAATTAAATATTTTAAAGCAAATCTATGAGCCTCCCGCTAGCTGCATTTTGATTTTGAAAATATGATAATCCAAACATATTAAACATAAATATAATTTATCTATTTATTTAAGTAAAAAATAATTAATAAATTTGATCAGTCACCATTTATCATATTGAACAAAAGCTTTATTTGTGTTTAAGTGCAATTTGTGGATCCCGTACACATGCTTAACCATGATCTATTAAAGGAGACATCCCACAGGAATTGGGGAATTCCAGAGACAATCTGATTTATTAAGTGTACAGGGATATATTTTATTTACCAGTATATATTTTGTATCTTATAAATATTTTAAATAACATTTTCATTTTATTGATTCAATTTGAGGTTTTAAATAATGATGAATGATACATGAGGTATTTTGTTTGATTTCATATTTTGTGAATGATTTTTAATAAATCATTAACTAATAAAATTAACATGTTGCGAAATCAATCTACATAAAATTTCAATATTTGCTATTACTGCACCATTGGATGAGAAGCTCATTAGGTTACCAGTAAAAGGTTGTACTGGTATGAGCAAAGGTGCCATGGTGATTAAGTGAGTAAGATGCTGGCTCGCTGGCCTGGAGTTTGCAAATCTTGAGAAAGTTAAACAGGATTTTCCCACGTGGTTTCCCCATGTCAGTGGTGCAAGACAGAGGGTCTGAGAAGGACAAGTGTCTAGTCAGTCGGATGAGATAAAAAAAAAAACTGAGGTCCTGTGTACACATTGCTGTTCATGTAAAAGATCCCATGGCAGTTGGAATTTGATATAAATTTCCATCATAGCACACTGTATGGTGCATGCCCATCTTTAGTATCCCAGTCTGACTAGGACGTTAAACCCCATTTCGTTTTGTGCCTAAGATTACCCAATAAACTTATTACGCTAAGAGCATAGGATTGAGAGTGTATATAAAATATTTATGACCAGATTATCTACAGGAATGGAATGAATGGGACAGTGTTAGATCCAGCTTGAACATAACACAATTTTTATAGGAAACAATCAATGGTTTTATTGTCAAGTCTTGACATTTCGACAAGTATCCTCTTATGGTTATCAATCTTGTTTCCCAATTTCTAAATGCCCCAAATAGTCTTTGGCAAATAGTCCCTTTTTCATGGATTGTCTCCCTTATTGTGATTTGATCTGCTTAGTGAAGCCTGTACCACGACAAGCCTGCTATGGTTGATCGTCTGATTCATTCTTTTCTTTGATAATACTTTTGTTGTTTATTGCTTGGCTTGCGATGTCAAGATGTTGTATGTCTTGTCCTCAGATTTGTGTTATTGCTTTCTAGAGAGAGCAAGAATAATGGGGTTTATTTAACCTCCACTTAACACAAACTAGGTCACTTTGGAACTAACAAATGGTTCAGTTTTATTTCAATAAATCGCTTGCTTGTAGGGATGTTTAGCAGTGGCACAAAACTGGAAGACACAGAGAAACACTCACAAGGTTAGACAGGCGAGGCGACCCATCTCACGTATAACCAGGGAATTGAAACTACTTTAGTTGAGCAATAACAGACCTTATGATACAGAAAGCATATGCTACACATTTGCCCATCTACCCCCCCCTCCCCTCCCCGTTTTCTGGGTTATTTTTATGAGAAATGAAATGAAATGGGTTTAACGTACTAGTCTTGCACCTAACCTGGGCTAATGGACGACGGGCATACGCAATACAGTGTGCTATGAGGGAAACTTTGCCCGGGCAGCGGCGCTACGGCCTACTCTTATATCAAATTCCAACTGCCAAGGAATCTTTTACGTGCACTTCCATCCGAACAACTAGACAGCTGTCCTTGTCAGACCCTCCTTCTGCATCACTGACAAGGGGAAATCATGCCGGAAAATCGAGATGAACTTTCTCGGCCAATGCAGGGATCTAACACCCGACTTCCAGGCTAGCGTACCAGCGCCTTATCTACTTAGCCACCATGACCCCCTATTTTTTTTATTATGATTAGTGCAGTTGTCTTGCACTCACTATTGGTTATTGGTACAACTGTCACTTTCTCAATGTCATCCTTACATTTAATCGGTTTCTACTTGAATCAATATGGATTGTAAAAATCGATGATAAAAACACTAGCAAGTAGAACACAAATACTGTGAAATGAAGAGTAAGATTATATCAATTAAAAACTCTTGCAAGGTCTTATACTTTCATTAATAATGAAAAAATAGGTTGCCAGGCAACAAAACATACGCCCACAAAGCAGCTAAATTGTCCGTGCAGTCAACAAGAGTTGTTGCATTTTAAGTAATCATCAGAAAAACATAATTCAAACTCACCCATAACTACGGTATAACTGATATAATCAAACATTTTTTTAAATCAGATAATAATTGTGACCTCCAGAGGGACCACAAGCTAAAAAGGGTGATTTTTCATACAATCAGGGGCCATAATTCAGGAAGTTACGATCCGATATGCGCAAATATTAGGTTATAAACATGTATTTCAAGTTTCATCAAAATCAGTTCAAAATTGTGACCTCTATAGGTTCCATAACCTTGATATAACATTTTCACACTATTCGTGTACAAACGGCGGCCATTTTGTCCGTCAATTATGGTCCGATTTTCACGAAATTCAAATTCTCTCTTCATTACCATGTTACGGTAATATAATTAAATGTTTTTTTTAATTGGATAATAATTTTGACCTCCAGAGGGACCACAGGCTAACAAAAGCGATTTTTCGGACAATCAGGGGCCATAATTCAGGAAGTTATGATCCGATAAGCGCAAATATTAGGTTATAAACATGTATTTCAAGTTTCATCAAAATCAGTTCAAAATTGTGAGCTCTATAAGTTCCACAACCTTGATATAACATATTTTCACAATATTCGCATACAAACGGCGGCCATTTTGTCCGTCAATTATGGTCCGATTTTCACGAAATTCAAATTCTCTCTTCATTACCATGTTACGGTAATATGATTAAATGGTTTTTTTTAAATCGGATAATAAATGGGGTTTTTTAAATCGGATAATAATTTTGATCTCCAGAGGGACCACAAGCTGACAAAAGCGATTTTTCGGACAATCAGGGGACATAATTCAGGAAGTGCAAATATCGAAAGGAACCAAGATCTTTGGGTTATAAACATACATATCAAGTTTCATCAAAATCAGTTCAAAATTGTGACCTCTATTAGGTCCACAACTTTGGTATAACGAACATATTTTCACACTATTCGCGTACAAACGGCGGCCATTTTGTCCGTCAATTTTGGTCCGATTTTCACAAAATTTGAACTCAACCTCCATAACCATGTAACGGTGATATAATCAAACGGTTTATTAAATCGGATATTAATTGTGACCTCCAGAGGGACAAAATGAAATGAAATGAAATGGGGTTTAACGTCCTACTCTTTTGCACCTAACCTGTGCTAATGGAAGACGGGCTCCAGAGGGACCACAAGCTAAAAATGTGTCAGGGCGATTTTTCGGACAATCAGGGGCCCTAATTCAGGAAGTTACGATCCGATTGGCGCAAATATCTAAAGGAACCAAGATTTTGGGTTATAAACATGCATTTCAAGTTTCATCCAAATCGGTTCAAAATGGTGACCTCTACACGTGATATTTTTCGTACAATCAGGGGCCATAACCCATGAAGTTACAGTCAGATACATGCCAATATCGAAAGGAACCGAGATCTTAGGGTGATAAATCTATATTTTAAGTTTCATTGAAATCGGATAAAAATTGTGACCTGTAGACTGTTCACAAACAATTGTGGACGGACGGACGAACAGGGGCGACGACAATAATATAGAAAGTATTAAGTTTCATTAGCTCCATGAACTATTAAAAACGTACTGAATTTAATGGAAAATAAACTGCAATTAGCCTAAAATTCCACTTAATTTATCTTTGGCACTTTTCAAAAAAAGATATTGCAATGATTATAATGATGTGGAATATTGATCTATTATATTTAAAATACCCTAACCATACTGGTATTTATTTTATATTGACTGGATTGTATTGAATGCAACCAAAAGTAGAAGAGCCAAGTGAGTAATTTAGCTAAAAATCAATTGTTGCTAGGTTAAATTATCTGTTAAAATGGTACTGAAACACTGTCTTATTTTTTTAAACAAAAAACAATAATGATTATAGGCAATTCTTTTTATAGAACAATATGACGTCTCTCTATTCACATTTGTCAATTTTCACTGTTCAGTCTTAAAATTATCCTTCATCTTCTTGACTCAATCGGAACAAACACTTAGATGAGAAAGCTGAGTTGCCAGGAAACAAAATATATGCTCCCATTAGCTAAGTGATCTGCACATTCAGCAAGGGTTAGAGCATACCGATTAGTGTATGTATGTTGTTTATTCTATTTGTTAAAATCCAAAAATTAGGACTTTTTAAAGTCAAAGGATAGGGCTGAGGGGCACCACAACAGGACAAATTTAGATACCTTTGACCTCTCCTGAAACCCGCATTCAACCCTAATTTAGAATCTTTTGCGGGCAGGTACCCTTCTTGTTTGCTCAGAGAATAGGCATACGGGCAAGCTGACTTTTTGGGCAGACAGGTATGTGAGAAAAAAAAAATTATTTCATCTACTTGGCGAAATAAAGTGCCCGAAATCTAATAAAACACTAATTTTACCGGCTGGAATTGCAGTAAAACATGTTTTTGACAGTCAAATATTCCCAAAAATTTTTGGGAGGTCTATACAAGGTCAGCTCTGCTTCTTTGCCTCTCGAAGAAAACCGGTGCCGCTGTCTGTAAACCTAAAATTTTTTCGGGCATTTCTAATTTTGCTTTCCTAACTGTCCTTGAGCCCTAATAAAACACTAATTTTAGTTTTCTTTTAATTAAATACCACAAATTTGTACTGAGTTGACTATTTAAACATTTTGTCTGGACCCACATCTACTTTGTGTGAGATTTTTCGGACATCGATTAGTATTTGTGAATGCAACTGCAGCAGTCTGATTGGATGGTTGGAATTTGGAGTGGGATTTTAGTTACAAAACCATTGGATACTTTTGGAGTTACTTACACAGGCTAGAATAGCAGAAAAAGCTTTGGCGGTGTTTAAATTTTCAAAATTTTCTCCGTGGACTGTAAACGATTGATTGAAATTCGAGTCAGCCACCTTAAAATAGCATTATGCAAGAGCAAAATCTGCTTATTACAGGTCTTTCTTTAGGCCTGAAATGTTATGTAAATAATCAATTAGACATTAATTAACATATCCAAACCATAATAAACTCTTGATGGCAAGGCTAGCCTTCGATGTTGGCGGATTAAATTCATATATGCCGCTTAATGGCTGTTGATAATTAAATCAATCAAGTGGATAATCGAGACTATGCTATTTATATTAATGATTTGAGTAATGATAACGGAGGCGATGTGAATATTTCAAACGCTTTTTTCTCGGCTTACAATAGTGGATCAATCTGACTGAAATTTTCAGCAAATTACCTTTACACTATCTAGTTTTTAACTATTATGGTTAGAACTGTCATCTCTTTATCTTATCTCCCATAATGTAACTAGGTATTATTATTAGACCACTTTGAAATTGCTTTGTTCACAGGTTGAAATCGCAGTAAAATGTGTTTGCAGCCGTCGAATATTCCAAAAATTTCTTGAAGGGGGGGGGGCGGGAGTCGCCTGTAAACCCGAAATTTTTTGGGGCAATTCGGGTTCTGCTCCCCTAACTGTCATTGAGCCTTTACGCCTATGGCTCAGAGCAAATTTTTTCTCTAACATCATTTATCGAAATAACATTGAACAAACAAATTTATCAAAATAACATTGAACAAACAAATGTGCGAACATTTTTACTTTACTCTAATCCTATACACAAATATTCTCTCAAGAGCACCTGAGATCATATATCCTCGAGGGTTCATGCCAAAATTTATGTTGTTACCATCCCAGACACTTCTGAACACACCCCTGTATTGCCAGGCTTGTACTTATTTAGATTTGTTTAAATGTGTTGCTTTAGCTCATGAGGGCAAGTCTTGGGAATCTTTTACAGATGCTTATGTAAGAACTACATTGCATGCCTCTTTTCTGTCTTCTAATTTTATACAAACTATCATATTTTGTCACATGTTTAATGCCTTCCAATCCAATTAAGTTAGTCAGAGAAACATGATATTTTCAACAATTCATGTAATACTTAAGATGTGAGGAAATCAGAAAGACGTCTTACATACATTCCAGGGTTCGAACCAATGACTAGAATTATAATCTACAGTACAGTGCAGGTTAGGTGCTCAGAGAGAGAGCGAGAGAGACATACACACACAAAGTAGGTAATTTTGGGACTAACATATGGTTCAATTTTATTTCAATAATTCGCTTGCACAGGGCCCAGAGTAAACCCACGAGGAATCACAACCACACAACATGACTCAATGACAGATCAAGAATGCATTTCACCACCCAACCCTCCCATATCCGATCTTATTTTTTTTTTAAAATCATATTTTTATTCAGGTTGTCCTATGGGATTGGGGAACATATTAATTAGATGAGAGAAATAGGATTACACTCGACAGAAACTATGTAATTTCTGGACTAACACATTTCAACTTTGCACTGTGGTATTTAGCCATTGGAGTATCCGGAGAAAACCCATTATTGTTGTACATACAATCCTACTCCTTGTCATGTACAAGTGTGGGATCGAAACCATGCACACAATGACTGGATACTGATGCATCAGTAAGTGTAGAGAATGCTCAAAAGAAATTTGAGATGCATGAACCTCAAGGTCCTCTCATTAATAACATATTCTTTTATTCTATTATATTTATAGATTTTTCATTCTTGATTAGAGATATACACTGTAATAAAAAGTACTACATCATCTTTTGGAAAAACGAGCAGAATATACATTATTTGCAGAACAGCACTCAATTTCAAAATAATTCAATGAAACTATGTTTGATACCAAAACAAGCATTGGCACTCTAAGTTCTTACACATGTTAAATCACTTGCTGAAAAGATCTTTACACACCCTTTACAACTTCCAGTTGAAAATTTAACACAATTTTGCATAATCAGTCACAGCTTTCTAAAATATTATATTCACAATATAATAGTTATTGTTGGCCTATGTTTATTTTTCATCATGGTAAAGTCATTTCTCTACCATTGGGTAACTTGGAGAAATACCAGTCTACTTTCTCTTGTGTTACTCCTTCCAATGTGTCTGGCTTCCATTGAGGTTTTTGATCCTTCTCAACAAGAAGTGCCCGGACACCTTCATAGAAATCATGATCTTCCATACAGCGTTGGGTCAATCGATTCTCCATAAGAAACACATCTTCAAGGCTCAGTTGACCACCTTCAGTAATCTGTCGAAAAGTTAACTTCATAGATGTTGGAGACATTCTTTTAAGTTTGTTGAGTTCTTTTAAAGCCCATTCTGATCCATCCTTTTCTAAATTTTCAAATATCTGTTCCAAAGATGCCCCACTGAATACTCTATTTATTTTATCCATTTCAGATTTTAATATAAAATCATGCTGCTCGCTTGTGCTCTCTTTATGAAAACTATCTAAAATTTCATTGACATTTTTTATCGATGGCTGATCTAGCCCGACCAAAGTTTCTTCCAATTCTGTGATCTTGTTCGATTGGATATAATGTGTTGCTACGCCAGCTAGCTGCACATCTCTTCCTTTCAATCTATAACCTGTTAATGCTAAATACATTCCCAATTTTCCTTGAAGACGTGGTAAAAAATATCCTCCACCCACGTCTGGAATTAACCCGATACCTGTTTCAGGCATTGCGAACAAGGTCCGCTCAGTCGCTACTCTAAATTGACCATGAACAGATAAGCCTACGCCCCCACCCATTGTAACGCCATCTATTATAGCTATATATGGTTTACTGTAAGTACCCAAAGCATAATCTAGTTTGTATTCATCCGGGAAAAATGTAAAGCCATATTTTCCATCCTTTTTATGAGTCTGTGTAAGAGCAACAATATCTCCGCCCGCACAAAACGCCTTGTCTCCAGAACCTTTCATTATCAACAACTGGACATCTGAATCGGCTTCCCATGCCCTTATTTGGGGATGTATTTTCTGGATCATGGAATAATTTAAAGAGTTTAAAGCCTGGGGCCTGTTCAAAATAATCATGGCAGTTTTATTAACCACTTGGTGAATGACTTCATTGTGGCTTCCAATAGCCATACCTGCAGAACACATTTTTGCATGATTTAATACAACCTGAAGTCTTTTTAGAGATCTGGAAAACATTCTTTTTTGTATCTTATTGTGTCCTCTAAGAATGGCAGACAGGTGATGAATGGCAGACAAGTCAAGATCACTTCCTAAAAAATAAAATAATAACCTTGAATAGTCAGAATATATTTCTACTACTGTACATCTATTGACTGCTTCGAAATGAAACATTCCTGAATATGAAATGAAATGAGCTAATGAAAATGGGCATACGCCATACAGTGTACTGTGACTGAAATTTTCCCGGACAGGGCCTAAACTTATATCGAATTACAAACATCAGTGTCTACACAGGACCTCCTTTTTCATATCATCTGAATGACTAGACAGCTGCCTTGTCATGGCCCTCCGTCCGCATCAATGGCATGGGGGGACCAGTCCGCAAAATCTAGATGAACTTTCTAGGCCAATGCAAAGATCAAAGACCTGGCCCCTATAGTTCACAAAGCATTCTCAGACTTAAGTCAAGAATTTACTCAAAATTGTACCCCTTATTGCAACTGAAATATAGCCCTTTATATAACTGTTGTTGTTTTAATATATCAAATTCCCTAATAAGAAACTATATGCAAAGTTTTGTGTTTCTGAATGAAAGATATTTCTTTTAAACAGTGAGATTGAAAGTTGAGCAAATTCTCAACTTAAGTCTGAGAATGCTTTGTGAACTTGGGACCTGACCTCCAGGCTAGGGAGCCAGCATTCTACCCACTGTGACTCCCTGAGTATTTAATGAAAATTAGACTGGAACTTAACCCTGTAGAATGATTTAAATACAAATAAATGTCAAAGAACGGATGGATGTGGATGACAGATATGATATACATCACTATATTATCATTTTTCCATAAAATTTAAGATAAAATAAAATCAAAGGACAAAGGACCATATCCATAAATTAATGTCAATTATGGTCATCTCCCATGACATTTTTGTTTCAGATCAAGTGTCAGTTCAAGATTATTAAGAAACATTGTGAGAAACAACTGAGCATAAATTTTGATAAGTGCCCAATGCCTATACACCTTCACACCTCCTTTCAGTTCAGTGCAACTGCACTTCTATTATAATCTCATAACTTCCAGTTCAGATGTCAGGAAAAATTAAAAAATAAATTTAGGTTAGTATTAAATGGACATATACGAAATATACATTGAGCTAATCTGTTGATTTTGAATTTAAGGAACCAAAGTTTCAAACTGATTAGGTCATAGCCTATCATTACTGTTAAAGTTAAAGACGTTAACATGTCAATTAAATTTATCTGAAATAACATTGCACACAGATCCATAAAAGTTAATGCTCAACATTGAAATGATATTGTTGTGTAATTATAAAAAAACATTGATGACGATGTAATACTGTTAGAGAACTCGAACTACATAGTACATGTTCAGCAGACCCATTGTTTCCCATTCTGCTTCCAACCCCTCCCCCCTGAACCATTTTCCATCAGGGTCAGTTTGCTAAAGAGCCTAAAGTTTACATTCAGCTGATTCTGTTCTTGGATGAGCGTAATAATTAATGGTTAAAATATACATATGACATGCATAATATTGGCTAGCATACACATGATTGTAGTTACTAACATGATAATGATAATGATTGATCAAGGCCGGCTAGTCATGGACTTGGAGTGGACTAGTAGTAGTAATAATAGTTAGTTCAGCTCTGAACGTCGGTCTCATTACACTCACCCTGAACGTTCAGGGACTGACCCATTCAATCAATGTCGAAAATAATTTGACCCCCAATTTTACTGGGCAACTTTTCTCTGCTAAACGATGGGTGTCACTACGTGTACAGTGTAAAGGAACATCTCAGTGAGAAAATAAGACCTTGCTCATTTCGCTAGAGACAGTATGAGCATCACAACACGCTGTGTCATGGTGGCGAAAGGATGGTTTGATAGGAGGGGACGTATTGTAAACAGCGTGTTGTTTCGCTCATACTGAGTCTAGCGAGGTAAGCAAGGTCTTATTTTGTCACTACTAAGATGTTCCTTTACATTGTACAGACGTCCACACGGATTGACACTCCGATGTTTCGCAGTGAAAAGTTGCCCAGTGAAATTGACTGGGGTTCAAATTATTTTCGACATTGATTGAATAGGCCAGGGTGAGTGTAATGAGACCGACGTTCAGAGCAGAACTATTATAGTATGATACACGATTCCAGAATTGTTAAACTTTATGACATTTCGTATGAAATAAAAACATACATAGTTAGTCAATCAACGTACAATTAAGTTTCAGCATAGAACTAAATACAAGAGCTATGGTTTCAGTTACAGTTGTCTCGGTGTTTATAGGACAAAAACACAATTTTTAATTAATAATCGACATCCCAAGCAACTTTCAGTTTATCGTGCCCTTGAAAAGGAAGTGACGCAATTTATTAACGTCAATGCGCAGTGAATCAAGAAATTTTCCCTCGGTTCTAGACCACCAATTCATATTATGTTAGCGTAGACTCTATTTTTTTTCTATTGGTCGAAATTAAAAGATATTTTGCATATCAGACTAACATGGGACAGCCATTGATCACTCTTTAAGACGGGTATATCGGCCGCCTCCATTTATCAATACATAAAACGAAAGTCGACTACCATAATATTGTTACTTTGTTAGATAGAAAAAAAATATAACCTCCTTCAAGTTCAAATCATTTCTCTGCTCACTTCTAGAAGCACTCAGGATGTACATGAGGTTTTATTAAACATTTGGGGGAGTCCACAATGACCGCTTTATATAAATGAGTATTTTGGGAATAGGCCTACTAACTAACCCTATAACCCCAGGCCTTCACGAGTCTACTATGCCCATAAGTAATGTAAGGTAGGCCTACTATATATTATATGCCATAACTGGGACGGTTACACCAACAGCAAAATTAAGATTAATCTACAGAATATCAAATTCATTATTTTAGAAGAAATCATGGGCCAAATATAATTTTTCCAAAGATAATTATTGATTATACAAATCAATAAAATTCTATAGTACCTATTCCTCCAGAAAAACTGCATTGATACAAATTCCAAACTATACAGTAATCCTTCCTGAACATGAGATCGATCTGTAGACATTTATACAGAAAGCTCCGTTAAATCTACTGAATACATGTATACATAATATTTTCTTATAGACATTCCTTATAAATCTACCGGAAAGGCTGTATATATAGCATTCGCACAATAGAAATGTTGCCGTAAAATGTTAGGCTCCTATAATTCCCAGATATCCCCCAAATTCTGTTCTGTTATTATAGTGCCATTCCACGTTTCAGAGACCCCCACCCACCCCTTCTTCAAACAGAATCTATTGAAATTCTACAATACCCAATATTAAGTGCAGTACCGACTAATTGGCTACGCTGTAATGTAGTTTAGCACATTGGAAGCAAAAAGCCACATTTCTACACAAATAAATGGTGCCCACATCCTTCAACAGATATTAATTACAATTTCTGAGGATCTAGCATCACAAAAACAGTGAAGAAAGCAAATTGTTTCCTAGGCTTTATCATCAGAAATCTGAAGCACTGTCCATCAGCATGCAGACGAACCGCCTATCTGTGTCTGGTAAGATCCATCCTTGAGTATGGAGCAACAATCTGGGACCCATTCATGCAGGAAGACATTGCGAAACTCGAACGGGTCCAGAGGAGAGCTGCCTCGATTTTCGCTCACGAAGAAGGCTGTTTAAAGGGACAATAACATTCTTGCTGGCTTGGTAGCTCCAGGAAATAAATAATACCCTTATTCTAAGTACTAGATGTTTAAGTGTCCTACCTGTTGTGTAAATTATCCATTACATCCTATTTTACTTGTCCGGAGGGTTCGAAAATATTTTAAGATCCAAGTTACATTTGAAAAGGTTTACGTTAGACTTTTCAAATCAATTGGTTGAATTTTTCCAATTTTTTAAAATAGGTGTGTTAAGATGAAATTTATATCATAATTTAATTGGAATATTCTAAAATAATACGATTTGTTGACCAGAATGAAGATTGGGACATAATATTCAGTTACAACAAGAGTGTTATTGGGGCTTTAAGCAAAATGCTTAGGGACACAGGTCTCTCACCGCTTACAGAAGGCCGACGTTTGCTACGTCTTGTGATATTCTATAAAGTGGTTGAGGGGAAAATACCATCATTAAGGGAATTTCTTACACCAATTGGAAATAAACGCGGGATTAAGACCAGAGACTTCAATTACTTTGACCATGAAAACCCTGTGGAGAAATTCTCTTTCAACAAATGTTTTAAAATTAAAACCACTAAAACATCACTATTTCGAAACTCGTTCTTCAACAAATCTGTAGATTGGAACCACCCACAAAACACAAAAACACATTGCACCACTGTAGAGGGCTTCAAAGAAACTCTCACACTCCAGGGCTACTAGAGCTGCACTCCTTTCCCGGCGCAAATATGTCCAGCAGGACTCTGTGCTGTATATCCACAGATACAGATACAGAATCCTTACAAAAGGTATGATTTCTGGGGGCTAAATGACTTCTTATAAACAGCATTCCAAGAAACTACATTATTTTATGTTGATCATGTTGTTTATATTATGAATGTATGATTATCCAGTATCATTTATGGCTGTCAGTAACATTTATCATTATCAAGGTTGTGATGATCGTAAATGAGTTTATTCCACGCTTCTGGAGTCATTGAATTTTTATAGAGCTTCCCGTTACCGAAGTCAAACATTTGCAGGTGTTAGTTTATGGGATTGCTTTTATTTGTTTTTTTATTTTGATAAAGTAAACTGCAAACCCGGGCCTTTGTAAGTGATTCTGGATTAACTACGAATCAGAATTGTTTTTGTGTTTTTTTTTTTTTAATTGGGTTAGTTAATATTTGGAACGTGTTTAACGAATTATAAGATCTGCTTTGAAACTATTGGAAACGACATTTGCTTCCAGAGACAAGCACAAGCAAAGAAACGAGCTGAGAGGGGATAGTTTAGTATAAGTTCCTGAAATCATGGAGATCCGTTATACTGAAATCCATCCTCTCTTGCTTTTTGTGTGTATAATTTATGTGTTTGGTGAGACATGTGGGACCTCGCCCCATTTTTACTTAACCGCTGCATTTATTAAAAAAGCATAATTTAGTTACCTTTGACTTTTGAAGTCAATGACCTTAATTAACGCCAAGTCCTAAATATTAGCCAATCCCCAACGTTTATTTGTTGGCGAATTTGGTTTAAAATAACACTGAACGTCTTATTCGGCATTCAGTCCCATCCTTTCCAGCTTACTTCTTTTTAAATATTAATTGGCAAAATGCTGTGATACATTTTATTCCTTATTTATAATATTGCGATTTAATAAGTTTAGACCGAGTGAAATTAATATAGACCTACCCCAAAACACATCAAATATTTATACTAATTACAAAGTTGTGATTGATAAAACTGTCTCTGGGATTTAACGTCCTACTTTTCTGCTCCAACCGGAGACAAGAATATACCATGCTGTGTTCTGTGTGGCCATCGGGATGCAGTAAAAAAAAAAAATCGTAAACAAAACAGGTAACCGACGCAGTTTGTCTAGAATCCTTAATATATGCAAGGAACTGAACCAAACCGCGAAACCCGTTATGTCAATAATAGAGCGCAAAGAGCGGTTACACGATTGAGTCGACATGTATCAGTCTGTATAAACTTGTTGCGATTCTTCCTCATGACCATTTGACATTTTTGTATCTTAATGCGAATTCATTATATATACAAGACGATGTTGTCTTAAATGACTGTCGATTTATCATAAATATCGAAGCCTAATTAAATTACCGGAATATCCACTGCCCATACGTCCGTTTCCATGGCGGTTTGTTATCTCAGAAATTGCGTAATATCAAAGTATCTAATGATAACGGTGACTAGATTTGACTTCTTTATTTCAACTATATAGGAACACACATTGCAATTTATTACATCATTCTATAATTCTAACAACCAATATACAACACACAGGAACATAACATATAACAGATTGTAGTCATTACGCCCATCGTCATTATTAGTCCGGTCACCAAATCCATGCCGAATGAACCTGGAAATTGTATACGTCTACAAAGTTTTTCTTCATTGTTGATTTTAGTAGTCATGGTGTCCTCTTTCAGAATCTGCCGGGTGAACCTCGGCCATCCTTGGGCATTTTAAAAAATTCCCTATAACCAATGTATTTAATCTGGGATGATAATTTTTGGTGTCAAACCGGATGTTTTGGGGGGGCAGGGAATACACTGAAATCGTATATTTTGTTGTAAGGTGGTTATAGATAATAGTAAAATCCAAAATATTAGGTAATATGGCCCTATAACTCGTTAGTGGCGGTTAAGGGTCATCATTTCACCAAACGAAACTATATATCTAGACATATTTTAGTCTCTTGTCATCCAAACAAATATTCTACGAATATACGTTGAAGACTAGGGGGTTCTGGGTGACCGAGACTAATTATATGTGTGATATAATAACACAAGATACATATGCCTATCAGTGGTTCCAGGGCCACATGGGCCGGTCCTGAATAAGAGGGCGAAGACTGTTTTTTGAACATTTGAAAAAACAAATTCTACCTACGAAACACGAAAATAATCCCCACAAGACCAAGTGATACGAAGTTTAATTTTGTATGTTTTGTGGTTAGAACTTGGTTTATTAAATGTCCTCATTTTTCAGGGCCAACCCATGTCGCCCCGTAGCCCCAAATAGGCATGTGATGTTATCGTTTTGCTCAGATACGTCCAGAAATATATATAGTTTGTCCCTAGATATGTTTACAGCAGTCTCCGTAGCGGTCTCTGGATAAGCCAATCTTTACGACAGACCCACGGTACAGCTACCATTTAATTAATTTTCTTAGGCCAACGTTACGTGTGGCTCAGTGAGAAGGCTATGGCTCACTCATCTTGACGTCCTCGGGATTTGTAAACGTGGTATTATCAGTTGTGCATGACGTGGTGCTTGGCTAAGGAACAACGTTTTATAGTTTTTCTGACACGTACGTTTTTAAGGACTTTTTATGGTAACTGTAGCTATAATAAATTATTTGGATAAAATACATGGCACACCGAATTCTATATAATATTAATTATTGTAAAAATCGTGTTTTGGGGTTTAATTTTGGCATGTATCGGTATTTATTTATAGAAATTGTATTCATTCAAAATGACCGTCACAAAAGATTACATCTGTCTTAAAACAGTATTGCACCCCCCCCCCCCGTCTTTACTGACATCATAATGATCTACTTTTAATATGTGGAAGTGTCGCGTTCCATAGTAATTTAAACCAGAAGCTATACTGCCTACTAGATTATTAGTTCAGGAAATACTCGGATGTTAGATAATAGGAATCTTGAATGAATAAATGAAAAATGATATTAATAACCTTCTAAATTTGGAACCCACACGCGGCGGCATTGCTAATCTTCTTATAATTGATGATAACCTATAGAATTCAAGGTCTCGGTTCCTTGTGCAAAAGCTAGGATTGTCGCTTCGTAGGCCTACCTATCTCTATCTTTTAAATCATTGAATAATATAGACATGTTTTTAATTTCAAATAAAAAAAAAGATGTGAATTCAATACGTTTATCCGTTTGCACGGTTTCAACTACGAAATGGACTACTTAATCCTTCCTCTGTGTACACTACAGCTATTTCCACGCGTATAAGAAAAGTAGAGCACTTTTATATTATTATCTGTCAATATAATGCCAGCGAGCAGTTGTACGCCTTTTTCACATTACCCAGAATTCAGAGCACTCGCAAGTTGACCTTATTGCTTGCTCTGGCCAGTACTGTAATACCCTGCTTATAACATTAGAGATAAAAAAAAAACACGGATAATAGAGCTAAAAGTAAGTGTTTAATTTACTAGTTTCTTCATTCATAACTTAATGAATCACTAATTTTCATACTATAATACATTCCAGCGCTTGACAAAATAAACTTAACAGTGAAATTGGAAAGGAGAGATCGAGTTACGGTGCTGAAAATCAGAACAGAAAATGTCGGTCAAAAATGTACCGTTATTAAGTCTCATAGTACGGGTAGCGTTATGGCATAGACTGGTTTTTATCTGGGAAAGTTATCGTTATTGAATACAATGTTCAACGATTATGTTGATACAATGATTTGAATGATGCTATACTCGGGTTTATGTACACTTTGTGTTATACCCGTATTATTACTATTATCACAAAACCGCGATCAACACTTCGTACTGTATAAATAGTAACAATTTTTTTAAAAAGTATATTATGTCATATTTTTTATGTCATGCATGGTTACTGCTTAACTTAATATGATATACAAGTTTTCTTGAAAGATAATTACATGCATAATAAAACCCTCTAAAAGACATTATTATTATATAAGCTGCCCCCCCCCCCCCAATTATAATTCAAACATTTAGGTACAATATTTGAATAATTTTAGACATCTTAAAATACATATTAATTGTTATCCAAAAATATTTTAGTGACAAATGGAAAAAATTTAATAATTCTCACAAAATTGTTACTATGTGTAGGTTAAATCGCAATTCACGTTTAATACAAAAACCATTAAATGAGAGAATACTCTGGTATACGCATATATCAGACAACAAACACAAACTGTGAGTTATCAGTTAATTCCTGTCAAGCGTTGAGCCTGATTAGCATGTAACATACCTCTGTATGAGGGAAGCAGATGAATACCCATCTCTTCATTGCCATAGAGTCAACTGGCGCCACGGCGTGGTTTCGAATTGTCGAATGTACGCGGCAGGAGAAGGGTTGCCTCGTTGGTTTTTCTCCAGTTTCCCTTCACTGCTAAAGACCCCTACGTGCAAGCGAATTATTGAAATAGAATTAAAACATATGTTAGTCCCGAAATGACCAAGTTTGTGTTGAGTGGATGTTAAACCCCATTTCTACCCCTCTCTCTCCATCTCCTCATGACATGTAAAAATATATAGGGGGCAAAGTTACTCAATTTCAGAAAGTAGTGCCCATTAGTTATTACAAAACACTTTAAAACATGTGCCTCATGGGGTCCACTGAGACTCAACATGTACTGACAAATGTTCAGTCAAGATGAACACTAAACTCTTAATCGGACAGTTTGAAAGTGTATTAAAAAAAACAAAACATTTTTATTAAAAGTGAGGGTAACATGAAAATATTTTCACCTGCTCCATTGAGGAATGAAAAGTAATATGGTATTATCACACCGATCAGCAGTGAATGATTACCCAATATTAACTCTTTTCCTCCGGTGAATTTAATTCTCAAACATTACTTTGTCTTAGAAAAATAAATAAAGAAATTTGAAGGTAAAAAATATTTCCTTTTTAGTGTAAATGGGTATTAAAATGAGTAAAAGGCATCATTCTGCCTGAAGCAGTTACGTCTTATGTAAGCAATGCAGGAGCCATTGATTGACACTGCGTCATGTGATTGCACGTGTTGAAGACAGTCATCTTTTACAGAGATATTAGATGACTTTTGTAATTCTCTGTGAAAAAGATTGTGGTATATAATACAGGCAGTGACGTATAGAGAAGATGCATAGACTGGGGGAGGAGGGCTCTGGGCATTCATTTCAAGGTGATATCAAATCAACATCATGTTAAACTAAAATTAATAAAAAAATTTAATTTAGATTGGAAATTGTAGAAACTGTACTGCTTAATTTGACTAAAAAGTTTATTTAATTTTTTTTACATGTAAAATATCTTTCTGTCTCATTTTGACATGTCTAGTGATAGGTCCTATACTCAAAAGTTTGGGGCACACAATTAACTAGTTGGCCAAGGGTATCACCAAATCTCTCCATGCCACTGGTTCAAGGTATCCAAGAAGATATTCATGAAATCTGATACCTTATCGACCTTTTGATAACTAATTAAATTATTATCCGACTAATTTGAAATTAATACACTGTGTTCATGTTCATGTGGGGAAGAGGCCTATTCAACAATTCCCAGTAATGTCAATAGGTGAAGTTATTTTGTATAATAAATGTTAGCAACAGAAATTAGAATTAGAAGCCAATCAAATTTTGTTTATTTCATCATGGGTTGTTACTGACACATTACCTGCAAAAGAATAGATATGTCACAGCCTTTGTGGACGTATGGAATGACGTATCTGGTAAGCTTTGTTGGCTGGCAACTTATCATTTAATCTTTGTTGGCTGGCAACTTATCATTTGATCTTATTACGATATACATGTGTATCATAGTATTTTATCTAAGTTACTTACTATATCTTGGTCTTAAGTCACGTGAGAAAGCCAACTATGTATTTAAGTATAAGGTCTACTCATAATGTTTACACAATGATGTGGCATTAAATTCTTTTAAAATTTATATCACGTTCGGTATATGTAGTTTAAATAATGAACTATTCAGGTGTGTATTATGTACAGGTGTACATGGTCAAAGGGTTTTAGGGTCCAAGTCACATGATGGATCAGTTGTAGGCAGATTGATTAGTTTTTAAATGGACATCAATATTAAGGCACAAAATTTAGTTCTTCATTCAGTCGAAAGAAAGAAAAAAAAAATGATTTTAACACCCACCTGACACAAACACAAACTAGGTCACTTCAGGACTAACATATGGTTCAATTTCATTTCAATAATTGGCTTGTGCTTGGGGGTCTTTAACAGTGGCATGAAACTGGAGGACACAGAAATGATTCAATGCACATGCCCAAACCATTAAACTATCCACCCTGGTCATTTAATACCAAAAAATTATAAAAGTCTTAAAAGATGCATAATGTGAGAGCCAAATCTGCCTATTGCTGATCATTCGTTTGCCGCAAATATTAGTCATTTATTCACTTAAAAAGCCTATAATCAACTGTCTAGAGCACCAGGTTAAGATAAAGACAACAGTATTCTTCAAAAAGTCATAACTTTTCTCAGAATGTAGTAACTGGACTGAAATTTTCAATAATATGCCTTTTTTGTTATCTATTTTTAAACTATTACAGTATTTATAGTTAAAACTGCCAGTTACTTCTCTAATACATACAGTAATGCATCTTCACGTTGCTGTGTTTTCTAATCTTTACAAAGATGAAAATAACTATACTGATTATGTGAGAATATATCCAGGGAATTATAATAGACAAGAAAGCTCAATGTTTGGATATTTCTACACATAAAATACTTGACTTCCTGGTGGACGTCAAGAAAATTGATTAAAATTTATTTGTCACATTGGCTTCTGAAGTCAACAAATAATTGTATGGGCTACTACTCCTACATGTAAATGTAATACAATGTACTTTTGTACACAATGAAGAGTCCATTTGTTGATTACACTATTTTGCCTTTACCGTTTTTTATGACTTCGAATGGATTGTTCGTACTTGGTTTTATTTTATTTGTAATGAAGATACATGTAGAAAAATCCTTGATGGTCGAAACATCCTTGATGGTTTAAAAGCAATTTCTTCTAAATCAAAATGTTAAAGAGGAAATGAAAGGTATTATTCTGCAATTGTTGAAATTTTTAATATGTAACATTATCACGCTACAACATTTCAGTAAAATTACTCTATACTGTGCAAAGTTATGAGCGTTTGAATTTTTTGGACAAAATGTAGCATAGATTGTTTATTATCGTATCAATGTTACCATATCTTGATTATCTATATTTTCATACTGTATTTATAAATGTACAAATGCCAGTTAACTTAGCAAAATGAAAAAAAAAAGAAGAAATTTATTTAATGATAATGTGCATTTATAGAGCAAGCGGTTAATCAATCAAAAGTGGATGCTCTAAGCGCGCTAATGTAGATAATACATCATGAATATGTGTCTTAAGTGTAGGATTAAACTGAGCAATCGATTTTGAACAATTTATCCCTGCTTATCAGAAAAATAAAGAGAGCATACATCATGATAAATGTCATACAGTGGCCTAGTTAGACTATTTTCTTCATGAAACAAGTACACAGGTAGACCTCGGTTCATATCATCCAGTTTTATAAGATATAGAAACAATATACATGTACATGTATGTACCCAATCTGTTTCACAGAGAATTACTTACGAATTATCTCTGTAACGGATGCCTGTCCAAAACACGTGCCTTGACTGCACGCCTCGTAGTCATTGGCTCAACGGCTCGTGCAATGTTTACTTAACACCTGACTGCTTCGGGCAAAATGATGCATTTTACTCATTTTAATACCCATTTACACTAAATAGGAAATATTTTTTAACTACAAATACTTCAAAAACTTTATTTATTTTTCTTTTACCTCAAAAAAATGTTTGAGAATTTAATTTGTCGGAGAAAAAAAGTTAATATGCCGTACTCATTAAGCCTCGTTGATGTCATGCTTATCAGTGATTGTAGCGGCCAAGCGAATATTCACTGCGGGATCAGTTTGGTATGTACCCTTGTGTAAGATGAATGCTGTGAAAAGTTCTATGGTTACTGTTATTCTGTGTTTAGGTTCTTTTGAACTTTTATTCTTAAAAATTGTTAGTCATTAATCTCCCCCATATAGCTGTCAAATTACATTCCCACTTTCTTTTTTTTTTTTTAAAGATACCAATACCGCTTGTTGCTTTATGTCAATGACTGACCAAAGTACTAAATTCTAGATAAGGAATAGACATATGCACCATACCTTGCAAACCAGCAGTGACTATTACTAATTTGGTCAATTAAATCTTTCCAATCACCGTTAGAGCAGTTTCATAAATTTAGAAACAATATTAGTTCAAGGCAATGACTACCTTTGTTTCAAGAACATTCTGACAGTCATTCTGTTATTTAATGACACTGTAATTTGCACTAATGTCAATGAGCAGCCATTTGGCCATTTGGTTAAAATCACAATGCTAATAAAACGATTATTTTTATACATCCAGATTTTCCATTATGGCCCCTGATTGTACGAAAAATCGTAGGTCACAATTTTTATCAGATTTATCACCTTTACACAAGTTGAGCTTGAATTTCATGAAAATCAAACTGCATATGCTGAACTTAATGGCAGCTCCCCGTACAGAAATAGTGTAAAAGTGTATAATACCAAGGTTGTGGACACTCTGGAAGTCACAATTTTTATTACATTTTTATCAGAACTGTTCAGAACAGTTAAATTATAAAAAAAATGCCCACGTACGCAAATAGTGTAAAAGTATCTAATGTTAAGGTTGTGGAACCTCTTGATTTCAAAATTTTATTCAGTTTCAATGAAACTTGAAATATATGTGTATATTCCAAAGATCTGAGTTTCTTTTGGATCTTGCTCGTATTGGATTGTGGATCATGGCCCCTTATTGTAGGTAACATTGCTTTTTTTTTAGCTTGTGTCTACCCTTGCATATCTGTCAGCTGTCTAACCTCATGGGTTTTTTCTGGGTCCTCCTGGTTTCATCCCTCTGCTAAAGACCACTATGCGCAAGTGAATTATTGAAAAAAATTAAACCACATGTTAGTCCCGAAATTACCTAGTTTGTGCTGAGTGGACATTAAACCCCATTTCTCCATCTCTTGCATATCTTGCTCTCCTTTCTGTTGATCGGAACAATGAAACTGTTTTAAGGTGAAGCGTAGATTGCTAAATGTTTTAGCAACTGTACTTGTCAGTCGTGGCAAATTCTAGATTCTATTTGATTGTTAAATTTTAAAAAATTGAGGTTGTTATACTCCAATAAAATCTCTGCCATCCGATGATTTGGCAATTTGATTATAGGCTTATTACATGAATTAATGTCTATATAAAAGTTTGTAAAACAATATGAAGTAAAAATAAAAACATGCAATAGACAGTTTGTTTTGTGATGGATGGAACATGTGCCCTAAAGTATTCAATATACATCGATTCCATTGCTAGCAGAACGTTTCTTGATTGATTTAGAGCATTTAGTTTTAGGTTATTTTTTTTGTCCCCCGCCTTTCGAAGAAAGTTGGGGGACTATTAAAATGGGTTCGTCCGTCCGTCTGTCTGTCTGTCTGTCTGTCTGTCTGTCCGTCTGTCCGTCACACTTTTTGGGACACAATAACTCTCTTCCTAATTGAGCTAGAATGTTCAAACTTGGTGTATGTGTTTATTAGGTCAATGCCTTGATGGAGTTCAAAGATGAGCATTTTCCGCTTAGGCTAAGCAGAGATAAGCAATTTGATTGGTTGATTGCTTTGGGACACGATAACTTTAGTTCTAATTAAGTGAGAGTGATGAAACTTGGTGTACAGTTTCATTACAGTAATACCTTGACTAAGTTCGATAATGAGCATTTTCCGCTCAGGGTAAGCAGAGCAATTTGATTGGTCGAGACTTTGGAACACAATAACTTTCCTTCTAATTGAGTTAAAATGTTCAAACTTGGTGTATATGCTTATTAGGTCAATGCCTTGATGGAGTTCGGAGATGAGCATTTTCCGCTTAGGGTAAGCAGAGCGATACGCAATTTGATTGGTCGAGACTTTGGAACACAATAACTCTTCTTCTAATTGAGTAAAAATGTTCAAACTTGGTGTATATGCTTATAAGGTCAATGCCTTGATGGAGTTTGAAGATGAGCATTTTCCACTTAGGGTAAGCAGAGATAAGCAATTTGATTGGTTGATGCTTTGGGACACGATAACTTTAGTTCTAATTAAGTGAGAGTGATGAAACTTGGTGTATAGTTTCATTACAGTAATACCTTGACTAAGTTCGATAATAAGCATTTTCTGCTCAAGGTAAGCAGAGCGATACGCAATTTGATTGGTCGAGAGTAGTCGAGACTTTGGAACACAATAACTCTCCTTCTAATTGAGTTAAAATGTTCAAACTTGGTGTATATGCTTATTAGGTCAATGCCTTGATGGAGTTCGAAGATGAGCATTTACGGTTAGGGTAAGCAGAGATAAGCAATTTGATTGGTTGATACTTTGGGACAAGATAACTTAGGTTCATCTTGATTGATGATTTTTATGCCAATACAATGACTGCATTCTCATTTAGTAATCGATTCGACAGTAACAGTGTATAGAAACGATTGACTTGGACACAAGGGCCCTTTCCCTTGGCCAGAGGGGCCCTTTTGTCTGCCTTTAGGGTCCCCCTAATTAGGGTACATTTTCATTTTTCTCGTCGGTTTTAGCATTTTTCTTTATAAAACACTTTTGGATGACACTTCGTGTACAGTTTGATTGCTCGATACATTGAAAAAAATAAATGTACGATTAATTAATATGTGTCTTCTATTTATTTTCGGATTTCGGCGGGGGACATCAGCCTCACTGTTGGCTTGTTTAATATACATTTCACTGATGTGGTGGTTACTTGTATAGTGGAATTTTACTACAGTATGTTTACATTGGTATTTCTTGTGGCATATAGCAGATCATGACTTATGATTTCTTTGGGTTGTATTTCTGGATTATTTTCAAATTTGAGTTAAGTCTGTGTCACTACAGGCCCGGGACTGTACAGCGCAGTGGACGCTTACGGCTAGCCCCCGGATCCATTCATTCTTTTTGTATTATTTGTTTATTTGTGGTTTCTGAGTATGATGTCTTGTCAGTGTATTTGTTTTTGTGTAAATTATGTGTGGTACAGTTCCCCTGCATAGCGCATCTCCAAAAGAGGAAAATATGAATTTGTGATTTTGACCACTTTTGATTCAATATGCTAGTGTTTAATGGCTCCACAACACATTTTGTGGCTGAAATAAAAAAATAATTGATAATAAATCGGACAACTAACCTTCGACAAAGAAGCTGTATATTTCCTGGATGCGGAAAACATAAAAACAGATGTGGGTAATTGATTTGTGATACCTTTGAAAAGTCCTGAGTAAACAGAAGACATGTGATAAATCATGTAATTATAAGATGAAACTGAATGATAGCAATGGATCTCTAATTGTACATGTAACTTATTTAAAGTGCTAGAACATAAATGATATAAACACTTTACCATTTTTAATATTGAGCCGAATCGTTGATAATCTTTGTCAAGCAACTTTTATTTTGATACTAATATAGCGATTTTGTGTTATGTAATATTTACAAGTGAAAATCTAGAAAATGGCCATTATTTTTACTATTTTGACTGTGATAATTTTGCCATTTATATTTTAAATCATGATTTTTCCCCTTAATATGGCAACAATTCAGCTCCTTAATTTAAAACCACATAAAATAGTAAAAAATGCCAGTAGATTACTAAAAGATTAATTTATTTATTCTATTCATTTATATCAAGTTTAAATTTTAAACCATGATTTTTTCCCTCAATATGGCAACAATTCTGCTCCTTAATTTAAAAAAAAAGGTTATAGAACTGTAGATAACTATAAAAAGATTAATTTATTAGTTCTTTTCATTCTTACCCCAAAAAACTCTAGGAAGAAAAAAGAAATTTAGGGACTGACCTCCTTTCTTATGAGGCCAGTTAGTAACTATGAAGACATATATTTTTTGACCTAATGTAAATTTAAGTATATATACAACAGAATGAATCAGCATTTTTTTACCATAGGATTATTCAGTGAAAAAGAAAAGATTTTCCAATTGATCAACTTGACCCTCCCATTATAAGTAACCTTAAAGGAGCTAAGTCTTTAAGTCAGTATCATCCAAAATCTTCAACATTGAAAACACAAATTATTTGTCAATTTAAATCAAAATTAATGCTGTGATCTAACCAGAAAAAGATGGGCTTCTGATATCAAATATTTAAGACAAAATGAATATTTTACCATTGGTACACGAATCGTGTACCATAATGCGTTTCAGCCTCAGTTCTAGCAAGAGACTCGAGGAACGAGGCTAGAAACATTGTACCAAATCAAACGGCGTATGTAGACTGGAATAACTAGACGCTAAAAAAATGCCTTAGGTTGACACTGCTGGTTTATTTCGCCGAACATAACTGATTTGAAATTAGAGTAAAAACGGAAACCATTGAATGCAAATCAGTTTATATACACTCATATTACCTTATTGTATGCGTTGTGACCCACTTGAGTCAATTTCTAGGTCCCAAATGTTAGCGATTTAGCTCCTTTAAATACAGGTATTCTTTTTGTTTTGACATAATATAAAGCAAAACTGCTAATTCTGTCTCTTATTCAGAAAATATTTTGATCTTTTAATTATTTCATTTGTATAATTTGCTATAAATGTCTTATGACTTTATTCACCTCTCCTGTCCGTAAGAATAGTAATCGTAAGTTCCTTTTTACTGGTAGATCAATAGTCTTTACACGTGTCCTAACAACCCTTGAAATGGGTGTCATGTGTACTTTATTGGCTTATGAATGGTATAATATGTCATGTATCCCTTATTATGAATCCAATGATGTACAGAAAGTAGAGCAGTTTATTGGTAAGTGGCTGATATATTTATTTATAGCTACTATATATGTAGAGTAGACCTTGAGACCTTGTTCAGTAGGTCAGACATTACTCTGCATGTAAACATCAACTAACTAGTACATTATTAGACTTTGGCTTTAGGGGATATAAATCAGTGTTTCCTATCTTTTGGGGATAATTTATGTAAAAAAAAAATTTGCTACTGGTATTATTTATTTAATGATAAAAAACCAATATTGTATATTTACTTATATCTAAATTAAAATATAATTTTCGAATTACATTTAGCAATTGAAAATAGTATAACACAACACAGTTCTATGGATAACAACACTATATGATTTACATGCAACGTTTCGACAAGAATTCAGGGGTCGTTATCAAGCATACAAATTACAAATGAGGAAAAAATTGGGACAATATATTGTATTATAGGTACATGTACATTGAACAATAATAAGAGAGATAGTAAGTTGACAATATCTAAAATTATTAAAAATTAAGGAAAGGCATTCATTAAATATGTTCACCTACCTTCACAAAATAATTTATCATCGTTGCCCAGAACTAATGTTCTCCCATTTTATAATACACCGTATAGTAATATTAATAGCAGATTAATCGTTCTCAGACCCCATCTTTCTGTTGTTAAAAATAGTATAAAATACAGAGGATCTCAATTATGGAACTCATTGCCAAATAATATTAAAGATATGAGCTCAATCAGCATATTTCGCAAGCATACAGTATTTATAAATATTTAAGTGCTTCATAATTTAACGTTTCTTGCCCATCCATATTATTATAGATCTATGTCATCAGTTTCCCTGTACATATATTTTGTAAAATACTATTCATATCTATTTTTGACCATGTACTATTCATACCTCTCATAGTGTAAATAATTTTCACATTTATCAAACATCACATCTATTATGTTTATTATCATTATGCAAAACGATTGTTCCGGATTTTATGCATGCTTGTTGTTGTTATAAGGGAAAAAATGTAAGAAAGGCCTCAGGCCTAATTTTGTACCCTTTTGAAATAAAGTGATTATTATTATGAAACCCCAGCTTAATTGGTTGTCAAAGTCAGTATACTAGGATTTAATTATGATAGCACATAGTATCGTAACAACAGTGGATAAAGGATTAAAGAATAATTAATGAAATCATAGATGTTATTTGTATGCATGATAACGACCAGTGAATTCTTGTCGAAACGTCATGTGTATATAATTTTGTGTTGGTACCCATAGAACTGTGTTGTGTTATATCAAAATTGAAAACTTTAGATAGTAGAGACTGTTTGGAAGTTATAGTTATAGTCTAAAACTAGAAGTTGGCTAAAGGTTTCATAAAGGTTTGTGAAATGAAATGGGGTTTAACATCCTACTGTTTTGCACCTAACCTGGGCTAATGGAAGACGGGCATACGCCATACAGTGTGCAATGAGGGAAATTTTGCCCGGGCAGCGGCGCTACGGCCTGCTCTTATATCGAATTCCAACTGCCAAGGGATCTTTTACGTGCACTCCAATGCGTACACGGGACCTCGGTTTTTAGTCCCATCCAAGTGGATGCAGTAACTCTAAATCTTGATGCAAAGCATGTCATTGTCCTCTCATTTCACCCCTGAAATAAAGGGAGTGGTTTGTGTGATACAGGACATCATGATCTGGTTCAGGTTTCAACATGCATGAAATTATGTTATGATTTTCATCTCAAACTGATCCCGCAGTGAATATTCGCTTGATCGCTACAATCACTGATAAGCATGACATCGACGAGGCTTAATGAGTACGGCATATTAACTTTTTTACTCCGACAAATTAAATTCTCAAACATTTTTTTGAGGTAAAAGAAAAATAAATAAAGACGTTTGAAGTAATTGTAGTTAAAAAATATTTCCTATTTAGTGTAAATGGGTATTAAAATGAGTAAAATGCATCATTTTGCCCGAAGCAGTTAGGTGTTAAGTAAACATTGCACGAGCCGTTGAGCCAATGACTACCGCCGCGTGCTAGTCAACGCACGTGTTGTGGACAGTCATCTGTTACAGAGATAATTCGTAAGTAAAACAGATTGACTTCATCTCTCAACTATCTGTGTCTCAAGATAACAGAGGGTACTATACATATAATGTTATCTAGCGACAGAAATCGTGAATCACACCGAAATTGACGTGGCACAAAAATCTATTGTAGTTTTTCTTCCAAGCAGCGAATGATTCTTGTCATTTGTTCAATATGCACCACACCCAACTACAATTAAAAATATAATCCAACTTGATGTGGGCACAGCTCATCTATTTTCTATCGAAGTTGTTTGACAGCTGTTAGGAAGACATATTCATTTCAAGACTTCAATAAATATTACTCAACAAAATTCAACAGAATTCATAAGATATTGCGTAATATTGTCAAGGCCTAAATGGTGCTTGTGTGATATTGATATTTTTCTTTTACGTAAATTGATATTGTCACAGCTTACTGATATTGTCACAGCTTACTGATAGACTTTTATACAAATTAAAGTAGGTAAGTCTCTAACTTTATACTCATCCAAAGTCTTCGACATAGAAAACACAAGTATTTATCAATTTAAATCAACATTGATGTGATGATCTTAAACTTTCTGGAAAAAAAATGGGCTACTAATATCCAGTATTTAAGACATATGGCTTCAATAACAGATGCTAGAGGTTGCTCTTCAATATGCACTTTTCACCAAAGGTGTTTTATAGCTGAGGTGCTAGAGGCGCCAGCCTCCTTTCGAAAAAAATCAAAGAAATTGGATAAATAAAACGAGAGCAAAATGCTAAAACCGATGAGAAAAATGAAAATGTACCCTAGCTAGGGGGCCCAAAAGGCAGACAAAAGGGTCCCACTGCGTACAAAAGGGCCCCTCTGGCCAAGGGAAAAGGCCCTGAGTCCTAGTCAATCGTTTTCTATACACTGTTACTGTCGATTCCATTACTCCTTAATGAGAATGCAGTCATTGCATTGGCATACAAATGATCAATCAAGACCACCCCCTCTCCGACTCTGTTATGGTTAGGTATGTGTATGATAAAAACTTATGTAACAATGGATGACATTTTCTATTTCCAGTTATTAAATTGACGTAAATTGATTCAACTGGCATTTGAACGTTTCCATACATCTGTGAGAAACAACATATGTCAAATAAACAATTGATATAGATTACTTCTTACCTTACTTCATTGTCATTGTGTAGTATTTATAACCAACTCGTTTTTATACTTGTATATTGATATGTGGTCTTATATTGCCATCATCCACAATTTCTTGTGAACACTCTTCAAATTACATGTATATTAAACTCTATCATTCAATTCTTTTTAAAATTGAAACTATTAAAAAAACCACCATGCTTCTTTGACATTTTTCTGAAAAAAATATGCTTAAAGTACTCAGAATGGATAACATTTTTTTGATCGCCCATGTTGTTCATCTTCTGAGTTTTTTGTTAAAAGCACCTGTTTAAATTGACATCATATGATTATACCAGGTGATTTAAAAGACCACCAATGTTAAAGGAGCTAAATTGCTATTCTTTGTCACCTAGAAATGCACACAAAATTAATGGATCGTAACATATATAATATTGTAATATGAAAACTGATTTACATTCAATGATTTTTGTGCAAATTCAATGGTAGTCTTTGGCGCCTGGCTATTCCTCTTGAAATCATTTTGAAATGTTCATTTTGTCTTAAAATAACCATAAGATAACATCACTGTTGATTTAAACTGACCAATGAGTGGTGTTTGCAAGGTTTAAGACTGTGGATGATATTGATTTAAAGACTTCGCTCTTTTAATAAAGTGAAGTGAAGCAAGAAAGTGGGCAATGTTGATTTATTCAACACTATTTCGATGAGACACAAACCAGGACATTTTCAGGACTAACATATGCTTCAATTTTATTTCAATAATTCGCTTGTGCTTAATTAAGGGTTTTTTAGCTGTTGGACGAAACTGGAAAACCAGGAGAAAACTGTTGAGGGTTGACTAAATGACAGACCTTATGATAAAGCGCGTACATGTATGTGCAAACTCTTCAGCCATCCAACCCTCCCTAATGGATGAATGTGGACGAAAAAAAGTATCAGATGTACAGGTGCGGATCCAGAGGGGGGGGGGGGCCCTGCTCAGGCTTTAAAAAATTTTATGCGATTTTATTGGCGATTTTTAGACCTGTAATTTTGGAATTTACCTTCCGGAAATACGTCAGAATGCACCAAATTGTATCTAATTTACCAACCCCCCCTGTTAATTGGTTGAGCACCTTCGGCGCTTACGCCCACCGTAATTATCAAACCTAGACCCCCCCCCTGCAAAAAATCCTGGATCCGCGCCTGATGTAAGGTAAATTAAAAGATGGACCCATATTGTAGCTAAAAGCAAACACATCAGAATAACAGACTTTGTATTCGGTTTTCATACTATTGCAATTTGCTTAATCTATATTATCAAAAAAAATTAGTCTTGTTACATCTATTTTTCTCTAGTCTAAGATTTGTTTTAGTTATTTGAAAATTTTTAAAAAGTTGCTTGGATATGATTTGTATATAACACTCAGCAATATAGTATTTATCTTCAAAAAAGGATAATAATATGCAGGTTCAATCAAATCAAAGTCCAGATATATATGATCCTTGATATTTATCAAAGAACATTCACCTATGTTTATAGGTTATCAGAAACTTATAAATGTTAAAACAGTTGTTTGTTACTTATATTTTATCTGATACCAGAGGCTAGGTCTGCTATTAATGAGAATGTATTTTAGGATTTAAAGGAGCTAAATCGCTAATAATTGGGAATCCGAAATTTACACAAATAGGTCGCAACTCATATAATAATGTAATATGAATGTATATAAACTGATTTACATTCATTCGTTTATGTTTTTACTCTAATTTCAAATCAATTGTGTTTGGTGAAATACACCAGAAGTCTTAATCAAATAGAAATCTTGAGCCATCTAGTTATTCCAATCTATTGTACATTCTCTCACTATTTGGTATGACTTGTGGAATGTCTAGCCTCGTTTTTCAGGTCCCTTGTTACAAGTGGTGCTGAAAGGAATTATGGTACATGATTCGTGTAACAATGGTAAAATGTTGATTTTGTCTTAAATATCGGAAGCCCACCTTTTTCCTGTACAATCCGAACATCAATGTTGATTTAAATTGACAATTATAATTCGTGTTGTGAATGTCAAAGAATTTGAATGATTTTGAGTTAGAGACTTAGCTACTTTAAATTTAAAATTGTTAGTAGTCAAGCAATGTATCCATCATATTAGGTAGAAAAAGTAAAAAAAAAAGTAGTTACATGACAACTACATGTATATAAAAATGTTTTTAATTGCCTTCTTTTATGTATATAACATAAAATAGGTGGTTGGGTTTTGTATATTATTGATGATAAGACTAACACAATATAAAAATCCTGTGCATGTTTTATCACGTCTATTTACAAGGTTAGTTTTTATTTGTTAGAATAGCATTATGCAAGAGCAAAATCTGCTTATTACAGGTCTTTCTTTAGGTCTGAGATGTTATCTAAATAATCAATTAGACATTAATTAACATATCCAGACCATAATAAACTCTTTATGTCATGGCTAGCCTTCGATGTTGTCGGATTAAATTCCTATATGCCGCTTAATGGCCGTTGATAATTAAATCAATCAAGTGGATAATCGAGACTATACTGTTTATATTAATGATTTGAGTAATGATGACCGAGGCTATGTGAATATTTCAAACGCTTTTTTCTCGGCTAATATTGGATCAGTTTGAGGGAAATTTTCAGCAAATTATCTTTACACTATCTAGTTTTTAACTATTATAGTGAGAAGTGCCATCTCTTTATCTTATCTCCCATAATGTAACTTTAACATACACCTGTGATCCTGCAAATGTTGCCAGACAATCTTACATCTTTTTCAGGCATTACCATCCAGGGGCCTGTTTCAAGAAATTTTAACAAGGATAAAATCAAAATTTTAGTAATTTGATTGGATAATATTAGATTGATTTTAGTGCTTAGCCAATCAAAATGTAATTATCTACTAAAATTTGGATTTTATCTCAAGTTAAGATTTCGAGAAACAGGGCCCTGACCACGGTTGATCTCTAATAGAATCTATCTGCTGGAAATAATTAAATCTTTAAACAGCATGAAATGAAATGGATTTTAATGTCTTGCTCTTCTGCTCGACTTGGCTAATGAAGACAGGCATATACCATGCAATATTGCCCGGACAGAGGCATTATGGGTTACTCTTATATCAAATTTCAACTGCCAAAGGATCTTTTATTGCATGCAAATGTATACATGGGACCTTGGTTTTTCGTACAATCTGAATTACTAGACTGGTTTCCTTGTCAGTCCCCCCCCCTTTGTCCTGCACCACTGACAACGGAAAACCAGGATGGAAAACTTTAAACAACAGTTCTCAATCTCATATGAGCTCTTGAATTGATGCAGTGGCCCATCGTTGTGTCTACCACATCGACCACTTTTTCATTGTTTTGCTCAATCCTGTACATAGTAACAGCAAATGAACTAATAAAACACCCAGAAACAATTGATTTATTGTTGTATCCTTACATTACTTCCATAACAGAATACAAATTAACACAGACAAATTTTTAAAAAAACAACATTTAAATATATATTTTGTTGAATTGCCTCAGGTAATATCTAACAGTTATTAGAAATTCTGTTTAAATAAAAAATTGTTATTCATCACTTCCACTGAGAAGTCCAATTCACTAGCGCTGATAAAGGGAGAAATGGGGTTAAACGCCCACTCAACACAAACTAGGTCATTTCGGGACTGGCATGGCTTAATTTTATTTCACTTATTCGCTTGCACGTAGGGATCTTTAGCAATGGGAGGAAAGCGAAGGACCCGGAGAAAACCCACAAGGTTAGACATAACCCATGAAGTTGAACAGCCGACCCTACTCCTTGTCACGTACTACCAGGGATTTGAAACCACTCCAGTTGACGACTCTGTGATATAGCAAATTAAAATGTATCACAGCAAATTAAAATTACTTTCTTCAATGGTTCATTATTATGACATATTATGCCATCGCCCCTGTCCATCCGTCTGCTGACAATTTGTTTTTGAACTCTGTACAGGTCACAATTCTTATCCGATTTTGACGAAACTTCAAATATAGGTTTATCCTCATCAGAGCTCGACTTCTTTCGATATTGGCATGTATCAGATCGAAATTTCATGGATTATGGCCCCTGATTGTACGAAAAATCATGTTTTTAGCTTGTGGACCCTATAAAGGTCACAATTTTGAACCGATTTTGATGAAACTTGACTTGTATGTTTATAACCCAAAGATCTTGGTTCCTGTCAATATTTGCACCCATCGGATCGTAACTTCCTGCATTATAGCCCCTGATTTTCCGAAAAATTGCCCTTTTTAGCTTGTGGTCCCACTGGAGGTCAAAATTATTATCCGATTAAAAAAAAACTTTGATTATATCACCGTTACATGGTAATGAAGTTAGGGTCAAATTTTTCGTGAAAATCGGACCAAAATTGACAGACAAAATGGCCGCCGTTTGTACGAGAATAGTGTGAAAATATGTTATATCAAGGTTGTGGACCCTATAGAGGTCACAATTTTGAACCGATTTTGATGAAACTTGACATGTATGTTTATAACCCAAAGATCTTGGTTCTTTTTGATATTTGCACCCATCGGATCGTAACTTCCTGAATTATGGCCCCTGATTGTCCGAAAAATCGCCCTTTTTAGCTTGTGATCCCTCAGGAGGTCAAAATTATTATCCGATTTAAAAAAACGTTTGATTATATCACCATTACATGGTTATGATGGTTGAAAATCAGACCAAGATTGACGGACAAAATGGCCGCTGCTTGTACCCAAAAAGTGTAAAAATATGGTATATAGGTTTTAATCTGGTATATATGGTATATAGGTTTATAACCCAACGATCTTGGTTCCTTTTGATATTCAATGGTAATATCGGATTGTAACTTCCTGAATTATGGCCCTGATTATACGCAAAATTTGCCTTTTTTAGCTTGTGGTCCCTGCAGGTCTCAATTATTATCCAATTTTAGAAATAGGCCTAATATTAAATGCTTCGTATACTAAACGTTACCATGGGGCAGAATTTTATAAAAACCAAACACATTCTAATGATTTTCTGATAATTACTTAATATGAGACAACTCTTGTTGACTGCCCGGATGATTTAGCTGCTGTGTGGGCATAGGGGGAGTTGGATGGCCGAATGGTTAGCATGCGCACTGTATCATAATGTCTATCTTTGAGTCAGCTGACATGGTTGTAGTCCCGATGTTAAACAAACCCTTTGTCTTCCCCCCCATTCATTGGGATGACTGTGCTATTAGTATATTTATGAAATGGGAAACCTCCCAGGTAATTTATTTCGTCATTAATGCTCTAACATGTCCTTGAGTAAAGTGCCATGGTTTCAGACTTGTATGTGAAAAGAAGTAGGGGCCCAGTTTAACGTCATGTTTTTTCTCGGAGTCTTCGGTTTTCTCTCACAGCTAAAGACCCTTATGCATAGGTGAATTATTGGAATAAAATTTAACCATATGTTAATCTGAAAATGCCCTAGTGAACGTTAAACCCAATTTTCTCTCTCGTTTATCGAATATGATGTTATTTGTGTAATGGTTAAAATACAGAAAGCGAAAAAAAGGGCCATATCGTATCAATATTTAAATTCAAGGAAAATCCAACTGAAGAACATGCAATGTTTAGTTTGGCATGTTGAGTTTGCATCTTTTGTTTTCTTAACAAGTTTGCATGAATAGGAGCTATTAATAGCTACAGACAGAACCACCAAAGTAAGTCAAAGGGCTATTAGATACTCTTAATTACTCTCTGCATACATTTGTTTATCGTTTTCAATGCAGTTTGTTTTGTCTGCAAATTCTTGTTGGTTTTGTTTTGTGTGTTATGTGGTTCTCCTTCACTGGTGATTGATTATTAATTATGATGTCAACACAGGCTGTTGGTTTGTTGTCCATAATTCTATGGATTCGACTTGTCAAATGATTGATATTATTAAGATCGCTAGTGACAAATGTTGTGTTTTACGTATGCTTTTAGGCATTTTGATTCAAATTTGACTGATCATTGGCAACAAGTAGTTACTGATAAATGTACTTCAGATTCACTCTCTCTTAATTTTTGAGTAACCCTAAGGATTTGTAAAGGCTTTCTACTATACACTGGTAATAAATGTGATTTCCAGATGTATGCCCACGATAAGCAGTTATATTTCACTAAGTTAATATTTGTGAAAGTTTATTAAAACTTGTTAAAAGCATATACGTATAAGACATTCGATGAAAGTTGAATCATTGAAGACTGAAATGATTAAATTTGGCACATCAACCCCAGATCCAGTTAGAAATTCTTGATATTGTAGTAAATGCTCTGATTATGAATGAATAAAGTTGTTTTGTCATGTACCTTTATTTCATTTAACTCAAAGCAAAACAATCAATAAAATGGAGTATTTGATTGTTTAAGAAAGAGGTAAGTTAGAGCATTATTGTATGGCAATAATTACCCGTTTTCATTTTACTTTAAAAATATGTTAGAAATCAAGTTGAATGAGATTAAATTACCAACAACATCGGACAACCCAATATATCAAAGCAAGTGGCTGAAAGCCCATGCTGGAACAAGAGAAAGAGCAGGTTTGCCAACATCTACCCTGGTCTTGTTTGATTAAACCTAATCTAACTCAAACAATGATGGACTGACTAATGATTGCTGTCCCAAATTCTGGTTAATAAATAATCCATTACAGCGTAACAAATCAATCAGGATTAACCAGAGAACTCACTATGTTGACGAAAACATGCAAACTAACAATTGCGGCTACGTTACGTCACAATAAAAATAGACAGAAATGAATTCCAAACCATTTAAATAACATAAACTTTGTTTTATCTTTGGACTATAGTACTTTTAAAGACCCCTACATACAATTGTAATCAAGCCATGTCTTCTACCTATTCTCATATATAGTTTCGGTGAATAAATATTGTTTCAAAAATATATGTTTGTCCCAAAAATATCTATGTAATGAGTGTTTTTCTAACATTCATAAAAATTCAATATTTATCTATTTGCTCATTAAAATCGCTTCAAAATACAAAATAATTCGCATGATAAAATTTATTTCAGTAAAAATGGTTCAAAATACAAAATAAATCGCACCATTAAATTTATTTCTTGAAAAAAATATTTATTATATGCAGTTATTTTAACAATTGGTTTCCTGTAATGAACAAATTGTATAAATAGATTATCTGATTCAATAAAGTTTTATAACATGCTGGGATCAAACATTATTGACACGTATAAAAGTCAGTGAATTTCCTATTACACAAGAAATGCCTTAATGAGTATTTTTATGAATCATGTGTCATGAAAGTAAACCAATTGTTAGCGTTCATTGTTATTATCTGTTAATAAATATTTCCAATCGACTGTTTAAATAATTAAGACAAATAGATATAAAGCAATTTCAAATATACATTAAACCATCCTGTTGTTCTCTATTGGTATTAAAGTTAAAATCAATTAAATTTGGAGGATAGAATTATTAAAATAGAACATGCATTTATATTGACTGAAATGATTGATCATCATAAGTTGTTGTATTTGATAGAAAAAAAACAGACACTTTGTGTATTCGTTTGTTGAAGATTGCAGTCACTTTAAAGCTGAACTCCGGTTACAAAAATACCGAAATAATGTAATAAAAAAAAAGTTAACGCCCGCAAGCCGCCATACTTGTTTCCAACTTGTGAAATAAGTATGGCGGACATGGAGGCTTATGACCTGGAAAGGTTAGCCGATCTCACTTCCAGTTTGTTTCTCGTCAGCTAGCTATACACATCCGGCTTTATTCTCTTCACACGGTTCACTGATTGCTGTATTTTTCCCCAACAGTATACCAAATTATTGAAGATTGAACATGTCTGATCAGGTAAGACTGTAAATAATTATATGAACTGCGTCTACTACAATATAAATTTCTTACACGTTGGTAAAATGGAGAAAAAACATAACATCAATAAATTTAGCAAACACTCCCCAATGAGAGCCGTCCCAAACATGTAGTTATATGTCCCTTGGTCGTTTTCATGAACACTATTCAACATGGAACACACGAAGAAGGCAATACTAATCGTTTGTATAGGTGATTTGTTTTGGTTGAAAAACAGGGTGGGTAAGACATCTGGTTGCATCTTTTGTTTTGGAGTAAAGCTAAGGCTATATTGTAGTAGACGCAGTTCATATAATTATTTACAAGCCTACCTGATCAGACATTTTGCAATCTTCAATAATTTGGTATACTGTTGGGGGGAAATACAACAATCAGTGAACCGTGTGAAGAGAATAAAGCCGGATGTGTATAGCTAGCTGACGAGAAACAAACTGGAAGTGAGATCGGCTAACCTTTCCAGGTCATAAGCCTCCATGTCCGCCATACTTATTTTACAAATTGGAAACAAGTATGGCGGCTTGCGGGTGTTAACTTTTTTTTTTTTATTACATTATTTCAGTATTTTTGTAACCGGAGTTCAGCTTTAAGATTAAGAATAGAATAATCAAAATATATATATATATGACTGTTCCATTTTGTTTAAAGATGTATTCCCTTAAAATTGGAAATGAAGTGGGTTAATGAAGACGGGCATACGCCATACAGTGTGCTATGAGGGAAATTTTGCCCCGACAGCAGCACTATATAGAATTCCAACTGTCAAGGGATCTTTTACCTTCATGCCAATGTGTACATGGGACCTTGGTTTTTTTTCCCATTCAAATGATTAGACAGCTATATACGGCTCTCAGTCCTGCTGCATCACTGACAAGGAGGAACCATGCCAGACAATCAACAAATGTAGTAATATTGTTATCCATAAACAGGGTTTTATTTGATTATGTTTTAATTTTTAAATGTCATTCAAAGAATGACAAGCACTTAATTTAAGGATTTTGTGATAATTATTAGATATTGATTTAATAATGCAGATTATATTCAGTGTTGTATTTATACTTTGTGAAAACCACTTCAAAACCTATGACTAAATGAATAGTAGATTTGTAAATGCTATACAGTATATAACTGACTTGCATGCTATGCATATACTTCTTAAGAAATATAAGTTATAGGTAGATGTACATAGAGGTGTGTGTATGTAATATGTTGACCTACATACTAGTGTTACTTAAAAATTCTATTGTTTGCATTTAGTTATGTAGCTTTACTTGATAGGGAAGATTACACAGACAGAAGGTTTTTCTTACAGTGGTTTTTCTGCGGTTATTTTTTTTTTTACTATATCAAATCTATTTTGGAAGTTGTCGAATGATAAAAATACCTATTTCCTGAAGTAGTTTTTAATCTGTTAAAACCCTTTTACTCGGTCAGTTGCGTAAAATAAAACCACAGTTAACTGCTTTGCATTTCTGATGATCAACAAGTGACAACAAAACAAAATACAAAATGCTTCATGACATCTAATTTAGACAGAATCTGATAAAATTGATGTGGGAAGATGTATTTCAGACATGAAACAGTTATAATTTGTCTTTTCTGACTTCATTCTGTTGTTGATTTTTTCTGAAACAGTTATAATTTGTAGCTAGTTTGGGGGAAATGTTGCCCAGACAGTGGTGCTATGGCTTACTCCTGTATCAAATTCCATCTGCCAAGGGATCATTTATGTGCACACCAATGTCTATACAGGACATTGGTTTTTGATCCCATCTGAATGACTATATGTTGTCCCTTGCCAGGTACTCTGCCCTAGCTCAATGACAAGGGAGACCCACGCCAGAACTGGGATCAAACACAGGATCCTATTACTTCAAAGAGGCAAATGAAATGGGATGTGATTTAACGTCCTACTGCTCTTCTAACCTTGGCTGATGAAGATGGACATAAACCAAGCAGTGTGCTATGATGGAAATTTTGCCCGGGCAGCGGCCTACGGCCTACTCTTATATCAAATTCCAACTGCCAAGGGTTCTTTTATGTGCACGCAAATGTGTAGCCTACACAGGATCATCCGATCGACCAGACAGCTGTTCACGTCAGGCACTCCGTCCTGCATCACTGACAAGGGAAAACCACGCCAAAAAACCTGGATGAATTTTCTCGGCCAACGCAGGGATCAAACATTCATTTATAATCATAATGTCATAATGTATACCTCTTTGCCCTATCAACTTAATTTGTAAATATTAATTCCTTGATTTTATAAGTGGTGTGCTGAAGTTTGCTGATTCCCTGAGCCAACTTCTTCATTGCATGCCCTCTAATCTCAGAAAAGTGAGAATAGAATATCTGTTAAAATGATTGTGATGTGCAGCTTAATTTTATGAAACCACCCTTGAGAAAATTCTGTGACAGAATGATGGATTATGCTACATTTTAAGTTAAATATTAGACAGATATTCACTATTAGCTTTTGTCTCTATGGGGAAGTTTATTTTAGATGTATGAACAAATAAATCTCTTTCTGAAAAACATTTATAGATGGGTGATTTGGGAAATTCACTCTCAATGTAACAACATCAGATAATGATGATAATTTAGAATGGTGTTTTCACCACAGTTCAATTCTCTTAAACATGACAAATTTAATTCAATAAAATAGGAATTTTGAAAATCACAATTTATGATGCAGAGAGAGAGAGAGAGAGAGAAATGATGTTTAAAGTCCACTCAACACAAACTAGGTCATTTCGGGACTAACATATGGTTTAATTTTATTTCAATAATTCGCTTGCACGTAGGGGTCTTTAGCAATGGGAGGAAACCGGAGTGCCCGGAGGAAACCCACGAGGTTGAGAAGGCGAATTGGGTTTAATGTCCATGTGACACAAACTAGACCTTTTTTTGGACTAGCATGTTCATTTTTGTTATGACTCCTGTGTATTGTAGATGATTTTCTTGAGTTGGAAAATGTCCGGCCTTGAATCATCAAACTGTGACAGTGCTTCTAGATGTGGACACACACGCTAATGTTACTGATATTTGACTTTTACCGCTTGTTTCACTGTAAAGTAAATTTGTTATGACTTGACTGTGTGTTGTTGTGGATTGTCTTGTGTTGGTAAATGTCCAACTGACTGACTGTCCTGCCAATATCACATTAGGACTGCTCAATGTCACACCAGCATGTTACGTTAAGTCAATGGTATGTTTTCCTTGTGTTTTAGTATATTTGTTAGAAAGTACATTAAATTTATTGCATTGTTAATTTATTTGCAAACATATACATGTACATGTATACCAAATGATAAGAATCAGGATTGTATCATTTCATTGATCTAAAGGTCAAATACATACTTAAATAAATATCATTCACTTCAGAGGGAGCAATTTAATTTGTCAGGCTTTGATGCAATCTTTTCTGATAATAAATCAGAGGTAATTTGACTTTGTTTCATTTAAACTAGAAGAGTAGCAGTCACACAGACCTTTTAGAAAATGAAATGAAACTGGGCTAATGAAGACAGGATACTGTGTGCTCTGAGGGTCAATTTAGCCTGAGTAGCGACAGTGTGGCCTATTCTTATACCAAATTCCAACTGCCAAGGGATCTCTACTTGCATTTGGAACTATGTCCGAACCAGCGTCTTATCCACTTAGCCACTATGGCTCCCCAGTTCTTTTAGGCTTTCCAGGATAATATGAACATTATCATTACACATTTGGTCAACCAATATTTGAAATATACATGTAGTTAGTAAGATAAGAATATTTGTTCTATGAATGATGATATAAAATCAGTGACCTTGAAAGCTGGTCAGATAGCTTACATGTGTGTAGTACGTGTATGGTGTAACATTCTTCGTGAATTGATTACACCGTATTTGGGTTTTACCTATTTTTAAACAATATTTGCTTAGAGAACTGGATTGGAGAACAGACAGCCTATAGACCCTTCTTTATAAAAATGGGGGGTTGGGATGGCCTAGTGGTCTAGGGTGCCGCGCTTCGTCAGATAGCTTACATGTGTGTAGTACGTGTATGGTGTAACATTCTTCGTGAATTGATTACACCGTATTTGGGTTTTACCTATTTTTAAACAATATTTGCTTAGAGAACTGGATTGGAGAACAGACAGCCTATAGACCCTTCTTTATAAAAATGGGGGGTTGGGATGGCCTAGTGGTCTAGGGTGCCGCGCTTCGACCTCTAGCTGGCCGGTCACCTCTGGCTTGCGACTGAGGTTTCAAGCCCTGGTGTGAGCGTATGTGGCATGGAGATAAGGGGCGCCTTCTCAACCTCGTGGGTTTTTCTGGGTACCCCGGTTTCCTCCCATTGCTAAAAATACCTACGCGCAAGCGAATTATTGAAATAAAATGAAACCATATGTTAGTCCCAAAATGACCTTGTTTGTCTGGAGTGGACGTTAAACCCCATTTCTCTCTCTCATTCTCGCTTTATGATAATACATACCTGTATGTATATTGAAAAACAAAATATGGAAGAAGAAAATTACTTATGTTGTAAAGATAGTTAAGTTAGTAGCTCACTATTATACGCTATAAACAAGTACATACATGTAGGGTGGGGTAAGTGGCTGAATGTTTAAACAATAACATGTTTTAGATCACACGGTCTGTCATTGAGTCAAGTGGTGTGATTTTGATTCCTTGTCTGTATATTACAAGTATTTGGGAAGCCTATCCAATCTACTTGGTTTTATCTGGTCTTTCCACTCCTAAACAGCCCTGCATGCAAGAGATTTATTGAAAACAAATTTGAACCATATGTTAATCCCAAAATGACCTTGTTTGATATTTATATTCTTTATTAAGAGGGCTGGTGCTCATATTAGAGGGTCTGAAATTTGATGGTCACGGTTTAATACTGTTTTGAAACACCCATGCCAAAATGTTGGCATATGTCATCACTGCCATAAGTCTGACACTCTGTTGTCTTAATTAAAATTTATACATAGTGGTTATGTTCATGAGGCTGAAAAAACTATATTTATCACCATTGAACAATCTGAAAATTAATATGAACTCAGAGGCTAAAGTATGTATATTGTATACACAGTGTTTATGTTCATGCTGATGATGTTTTCCGATAAATACTGACATAGTGATCGTGCTTATCTAACTGAGTAATTTGCAGACCTCTACTGACACTGTGGATTGTAAATATTATCTGATAATTGAGTGATAATTTAGAGTTATCATCTGTTTAACATACACGTTTTGTATAATAAATTAATTATTTTTGAGAATATTTTCATGGGTTGATAGTTGATACCCTTGTTCAGTATTTAGTGGTTTGTCAAATTTCCCCATTACCTATAAAAGGAATAAATATTTGACAACCTCTTTGGGCTGCTAGCATCAAGACTTAACTTTTGTGGGCATATATTTCACTGCCTGGTAACCTATCTTTCATCGCTGACAGAAACTAAGCATAGGCGTACGAGCTGGGGGGGGCGGCCGCCCCCCCATTTTGGGCACCAAATGCTGGGAAAATTTGGGCACACATCTGTACTTTGTAAAAGTTGTATAAAAAAATATTGTGTTCTTGAATGTGTCCAATTTAACAGCGAATTTATATTCAGAGTGTCTATAGTTAGGCAATTAAATAGAAATCTTATGACTCGAACCCTCTTTTGTTTGGAGTACATAGTAAGCCACGAGTTACAGTTACATAAACAACTGTTTTTAGTTGTGTATATTACAAGTAAATAAACTTTAGTTCTCTTTTAATGATGATTTAGAAATCAAGAATTTATTCATCGCAAAAGAGATATTGTAGAACCTGTCATGGGCCTTCAAATGAAAATTGAACTATTTTTTATTTGGTAAAAACTCCTTAGAATCACTTAAAATGCATATTCATTCATACGTGTTTTGGTTAAATAAAAACACAGACAGCCTTAGCAGCATTCGGGTCGGAAATATGGTCGGTACTCGGTCCGTTAGCTTTGTAAAAGAATCTGCACACTTCGTTTCCATCCTACAGGCCTGGTACATGAACCTATATTTTGTATTAATAATATTAAAGTAGGTAAGTCCCTAACTCAATAACATCCAAAATCTTCAACATTGAAAATACAAATAATTTGTCAATTTAAATCAACATTGACCCCCCTAACTTTCGGGCAAGCTGACTTTTCGGGCATAGAGAGAAAGTGAGAAAAAAAAATTCACCTACTTAGCCCGAAATCTAATAAAACACTAATTTTACTGACTGGAATAGCAGTAAAACGCGTTTGCGGCCGTCAAATATTCCAAAATTTTCTTAGGAGGTCTATCAAGGTCAACTCCGCTTCTTCGCCTATCGAAAAAAAAGGCGCAGCTGTATGTAAACCTGAATTTCTGTTTAGTTTTGCTTCTCAAACTGCCTTGAGCCCTAAAACACTAATTTTACTTTTTTTTAAATTGACAACCACGAATTTGTACTGAGTTGACTATGGATTAAAACAGTTTGTCTGGAGCCATTCTACTTTGTACGACAGTTTTCGGGCATCGATTAGTATTTGTAAATGCAGCTACAACAGTCTGGTTGGATGGTTGGAATTCAGAGTGTGATTTCGGTTACAAAACCATTGGATACTTTTTGGAGTTACTGGCATGGGCTAGAATAGCAGAAAACGCATTTGCGGTGGTTAAATTTTCAAAATTTTCTCTGGAGGGTGAGGCCCCCAGGACCCCGCGACGATTGATTGTTTTTAGAATTCGGGTCAGCAGGTGGGCTGTATATTTGACCAAATTGAAGTTACCCTAATTAAGCTAAATTTGATCACTTTGAGGTTGCTTTTTTCACGGGTTGAAATAGAAGGAAAACAGCCGTCAGTATTCCGAAATTTTCTTGAGGGAGAGGGGGGGGTGCGTCTGTAAACCCGAAAATTTTTCGGGCAATTTGGGTTCTGCCCCCCCTAACTGTCATCGAGCCCGTATGCCTATGATCATTATTGAGTACCATACTAAAAACCTAACTATTTTTTGGGGGCACCAACCACCACCGCCCCCCCAGTCAAAAATTTCCCCGTACGCCTATGAAACTAAGCCAAGTTAATTGCTGTTGAAAGTCTTTTCTTAGTACATGTAAATATTAACACATAGGGTCTCTTTTCACTGGCTCGAAACAGAAGGTGACAACATTAAGTGACATATATTCGGCTGAAGATCTGGTTCCTACCTCCCAGGGCTGTATTAATCATGTACTTGGGCCATCATGGGAAGTGGATGCCACAGAATATGGTTAAAGGATCTAGAAATTGACCCAAATGGGTCGAAAAGTATATAATGATGAAATCTGATTGTATATGAAGTGATTTACATTCAATTGTTTCCATTTTGACCCTAATTTCAAATCTGTTAACGAAATTTCTAGTGTCTGTTTATTCCAGTCTATTGCTCATGCTCTGTAGGTATTATATCTTCAATGTTTAACATAACTTGTGGAATGTGTCTAGCCTTGTTCTTTCTGGTCTCTTGTTACAAATGATTCATGTACCAATGGTAAAATGTTTATTTTGTCTTAAATATTGGATATCATCAGAAACCTACCTTTTCAAGGTAAGATAATTAACAACATCAATGTTGATTTGAATTGACAAATAATTTGTGTTTTCAATGTGTAAGACTTTGGATTGATATTGAATTAGAGACTCATCTACTAAAATAATGATATCAAAATATTTAATTTAATAATTAATTAAGAACATTTTTTATTAGGTATTTTTGTTATTTCTTATTGTTAATTTCTTTCTCAATATATAATCAAGAGTATAAAACCTAGATTAAACTCTAAACATGTGCTTGTCAGCTTCTTTTTATTATTGTTTACATTTCGAATTGTGTACTACACGGGGCTCCAAAATCCTTTAAGTGGCCTGTTGCCTCCTCTGACCAGTTAATGAAAAATGAAATAAATAGAGATACCGTATTGTGAAATAAATAGGTCAGTCTACGATTTTGTAAGCAACCGTAATACATCAAAATGAATTTGATCGATAGTATCATTTTTCACCGAACTTATGCAAACAGATTGCATTAAAGTACACTAGTGTCGTTTACTTAATAGAAGGTCATTGAAATGACGTATAATGGCTTAGTTTACTATTATATTTTCTCATTTCATGAATATACCTCATGAAAACTTATATTGTTAGCGGATGGCCCAGAAAAAATGAGTACATCATTTAAAGCAGTATTATATCTGTATTTATAACATTTCACATGTCATACCATTTCAGGTCCATTGCTGATATATAGTGTTAAATAGATTTAAGAAAGAATGTCAAATCAAGTTTTGCTGGAATGAGAAGTCACATTCATCTTAGTTTACATTAACAAATAGCCAATATGTCCACCATCTTGCTTGTAGATAGCATGTAACCGATATCAATGCACTCTTTCTCTTGGCTAATTTACAGAACACATAAAGTATAAAACATAAGACTGAAAAAAATATGTGACAACCCTTGTTGACTCCCCGTTAGACTTAGCTGCTGGGGGCGTATGTTTCATTGCCTGGCAACATATCTTTCATTTCTTTGTTGGACTTGTTCCAGGAATACAAAAAAATTAAAATAGATTGTTTACTGCACGGTCTTTGTTTTCTTCCCAATTTATATAATGCTGTGATAAATATGGTTACAGAACAATAAAAGCTTCCAACAAACTTTTAGACTATATATTTTCAGTTTATTTTAATACAAAGTAACAGAATTTACGAAAGAGAGAGAAAGAAATGGAGTTAAATGTTCACTCAACACAAACTAGGTCATTTTGGGATTAACATATGATTCAATTTTATTTGATTAATTCGCTTGTGTGTAGGGGTCTTTAGCAATAAGATTAAACCAGATTTCCAAAGAGACTTTTTTTCCTGAAAATGTGAATGTAGAAATGAGAGATGCATTGAACTTTTGCTATAATAATTTAGGAAAGCCAACGTATTTGTTTTGGTGGTCTAAGTCCTTGTTTTATTTACACCATAAGTTATTTGAACCTTCATACTTCTGCAAAATGGAAAATGAGGTTTAATGTTTATTCCTACTAGAATACCTTTGAATGTTCATACAGCTATATGGACACTATTCGGGTTAACATGGTACACATATATTCAATACAATTTTCTTATAAAATATCAATAATCTTTCTCAGACAAGTTACAAAGACAGTTTTTTTAAGGATTGTGGTAGAGTGTTTATAGATCAGAACGATATTTTATTCAAGAAAATGTGCTATTTATATTTGACTCAACATTGATTTATATTTGATTACGAAAAGGCAGGCCCAAGCAGTAAGCCCAATGTCAGATTGTAGAATATTGACATGATATTAAGTCAATAAGCTCTGCTTTACAATAGATTAAGGTCACTGTCATAAAACATTAAATGGCTACTAAATATTACTCAAGAAAAGGTCAGTTGTTTAAATTATTTGATATTGATGTAGAACAGTAGCCATACGTATGGATTTTAGCCCTGAGCTATTAATAAACTGTTAGACTTTGGCGTCTGAAATTCAGACAGGAAAATGCACAAGGTGGCCAGCAAACGTGAACACAATGCGAGAAAATGTCTAAAAAAATTACAAACTTGGAAAAAGTCAGATTATTATGAGCAGTACCTGACTATAGTTAAAGACTATAGTTATCATCTGATTGATTTTAGATTTATACACTGTGTTTACATTTAAGAGACGAAGACGCCTATATATAATTGTTTCAATTGATTTCAGAGTGTATGGTCTTGAGAAGAACATGTACATGATTATTGATTTTCAATCATTTTTGATAACTGGCGCAGCTAATTCCATGATAGTAAATGTTTTGTATACTAATTGGTCATTGATGTTCTGATAATCAGTTGTTTGTGTATTATAAACCGACAAATGTAAAATTATGCAACAACTATTGTTGACTACTCGGATTATTTAGCTGCTGTAGACATTTGATTGAATATTGACGTCCGTGCACTCACTGCACTGGTTTGTTAATTTTTTATACGCCCACATTGAAATGTGGTCGTATGTTGTCGTCGCCGGCCGTCCGTCGGTCCGGTGTCCACAATTGCTTGTGGACGATCTACAGGCTAAAGTCAATATCTGATTGACTTTAAATTTATACACAGTGTTTAAGGTCATGAGACGAAGAAGCCTATTGTTTTTCAGCGATTTCCGATAATAACTACCAGAGTTATGGTCCTTGATCACTTCAAAAAATCTTGTGGACGCTCTAGAGGCCAAAGTTAATATCCGATTGACTTTAAATTTATACACAGTGTTTAAGGTCATGAGGCGAAGAAGCCTATTGATTTTCAGCGATTTCCGATAATTAGTGCCAGAGTTATGGCCCTTGATCACTTAAACAAATCTTGTGGACGCTCTAGAGGCCAAAGTTAATATCCAATTGACTTTAAATTTATACACAGTGTTTAAGGTCATGAGACGAAGAAGCCTATGGATTTTCAGAGATTTCAAATAATTATTGCCAGAGTTATCTCCCTTGATAACTTCAAAAAATCTTGTTACGCTATAGAGGCCAAACTTATCATCCGATTGACTTTAGATTGATACACAGAGTTCCGATAATAGTGCCAGAGTTATGGCCCTTGATCACTTCAAAAAAATCTTGTGGACGCTCTAGAGGCCAAAGTTAATATCCGATTTACTTTAAATTTATACACAGTGTTTAAGGTCATGAGACGAAGAATCCTATTGATTTTTAGCGATTTCCGATAATTAGTGCCAGAGTTATGGCCCTTGATCACTTCAAAAAATCCTGAGGACGCTCTGGAGACCAAAGTTAATATCCGATTGACTTTGAATTTATACAGTGTCTAAGGTCATGAGACGAAGAAGCCTTTTGATTTTCAGCGATTTCTGATAATTACTGCCAGAGTTATGACTCTTGATCACTTCAAAAAATCTTGTGGATGGTCTAGAGGCCAAAGTTAATATCCGATTGACTTCAAATTTATACATAGTGTTTACAGTCATGAGACTAAGTCATCTATCGATTTTCAGTGATTTTCAATAATTGTTGCCAGAGTTATTGCCCTTGATCACTTCGAAAAAATCCTGTGGAAGCTCTAGAGGCCAAAGTTAATATCCGATTGACTTTAAATTAACACACAGTGTTTAGGGTCATGAGACGAAGAAGCCTATGGATTTTCAGAGATTTCAAATAATTATTGCCAGAGTTATCTCCCTTGATAACTTCAAAAAATCTTGTTACGCTATAGAGGCCAAACTTATCATCCGATTGACTTTAGATTGATACACAGAGTTTAAGGTGTTGAAACGAACAAGTATTTTGATTTTAATTGAATTTGGATAACTGAACAGCTAAATCCATGATATTAAATGTTTCATGTATATACTAATTGTTAGCGTGGGGTAACACTTTATAAAAAGCAATCAAATTCTAATGATTTTCTGATAATTACATAATGAGCTGTTACTCTTAATCAGTTTTTAGTGTATTACAAATGTTTCATTAGCGAAAAAAGTAAAAATATGCGACAACCCTTGTTGACTGCCCGGACGATTTAGCTGCTGTGGGCGTATGTTTCATTGCCTGGCAACCTATCTTACTTATTGCTTTCAGCCCTTGTTTCACTTTAGGGTATCTTGTGAGCACTCTTAACTAACAACAATAGTTATCATCCAATCAGTATGAAATTCATACACATTATCAATTAGATATCAACAATTTCCATAATTATGGCCCATGTTTCACATTATCGATTCTTGTGAAACCAGTGAACAGTTTCTAACAGATGTGCATTATTCAAATTAATGAAAGATGAAAGCACTTTGAATTTATGTAATTTATGATAATTTGGATTATGACTTTATTGCACTTGTCAATCAGGGGCGGATCCAGGGGGCGGCCCCTACTCATCGACATAAAAAAAAAATAATGCCTTGCATCAATGAAATTACATCACAAAGTGATCCTACATCAGTATAAAAATGATTTCTCTGTTTAAAAAGCTCAATTTGTATGTATGCCTATGTAATTTAGAGACGATGATGGCAGATTTCCATAACAGAAACCTGGCGAACCCCCTCCTGCAAAAATTCCTCGATCCATCCCTGGTGATATAATGCAATATAGGGCTTACATTTACATGTATTTACCTAAATATTCACAATGCAGCAACATTTGTGGACTGCTTGGACGCCTTAGCTGCTGTGTCTGTCTTTGATTTAAATGTTTGAAGGTATAGTCTGCGGATTTTTTCTTTTAGCATTTTGATTCTGATAAATTGTTATACTTAGCACTTATTGTCCGTATTGACACTACTCAAAGCTCATTAATTTGTTGGTTCTAATATATGTGTATCTTTCAGGAAACAAGAAATGGTGTCTTAAACAAATTACAACCCCAGAAGATTAATTAGAAAGTAATTATGCCAGTTGGGGCCATTCCCTTTCCCTTTGGGGATTGTCGTATTTGTAATGATAAGGCAACAGGAGTACACTATGGAGTTGCTACTTGTGAAGGATGTAAGGTAATATGATAAATACTGTCTGAAACCTGCCATTTATTATTTGACTTTTGTTGTTTGAAAATAAATATGTGTTTTTTGTTTAATTGATTTAGGTCATAGGGTGCAAAATGAAAGAAATTTATAGTCACAAAAATTAAATGGCTTTAGGCCAAAAAGTCATAAAATTCGGGTAATTTATATTCTCCAAAAATATTATATTAAAATTGCTGTCTCATTACCCGCCTGGCTGGGAAAATCTTATCATAAGGTCATCCAAATTTGGGTGATATACTTGCTATTTATTTATTGACCATACATTATAGCCCCGTTTACATTTGGCCGCAATAAGCGTGCCGTACCAGGTACGGTACCAGGCCGGGGTAAATTTCAAGAAATTTACTCTAAAATAACCGGTCTCAGAACCGTGCCAAGCGTGCTAAATGTGGAACTCTTCACAGAAAAGTTAATTTCAGCCCCTGTACAAATTACCCAGATGAAAACAATTATGATGACTGATTTAGTTTGAGCAGCCATTTTGACAGAACTGATGACAGAACTGTCAAAGTTTGCAGGGAAAAAAGGTCAGGGCACGCTTGTGTTTTACCCGTTTTCACTACAAAAAAATTAACCGTGCCGTACCAGGAACGGTACCTGGCACGCTTAAAATTTGTAATGTAAACGGGGTTATTGTACAATGTAATATATATTGACTCCTTAATTAGGAAGCTTTGCTTGCCTGGGCATATTTTGTTGTTGATTATAACATTGTAAATATGATAGAAATTGATATAAGTATTTTCTGCAATAATTTCATGAGGTAATTGACCACAAATTAAATATTCTAGCTCTTGCGAGTAAAGAATATTAACCTACTGCACATAAACTTACGTTAGTGCCAGATTTGAACGAAGAGAGGCCATAGGCTATTCCACTCTTGAAACCCGTCCCAATCTCCCACCCTCATGACAAGAGGAAGATGGAGGTGTGTTTAAAGCCATGTCTACAGATACATTGTAAATTGGGCAATGGATACAGATCATCGTTAATTAAACAATGTTTGTATTAAAGAGACTCTCTTAAAGTAATATTAAAGCCCATTAGTTACTTCAAAACAGAATAATTGATGTTCATGCTGTTTTCTACATTGTCTGTTTCAGGGTTTCTTTCGTCGAAGTATTCCAAAAGGAGAGAAATATAAATGCTTCTTTGGAGGGCAATGTATCATTAGCCCACAGAATAGAAACCGATGTAAGGCTTGTCGGTTTAAGAAATGCTTAGACAGAGGAATGGCTATAGATGGTAGGTTAAAACAAATTTATTTTTAAAGCAGTCTGAAAAAATAAAAAAATGAATGAAGGTAATTGAAACATTATTGATTTTTATACGCCCACATTGAAATGTGGTCGTATATTGTCGTCGCCCCTGTGGACGCTCTAGAGGCTAAAGTTAATATCCGATTGACTTTAAATTTATACACTGTGTTTAAGGGCATAAGACGAAGAAACCTATGGTTTTTCAGCAATTTCCAATAATAACTACCAGATCACCTTAAATAATCTTGTGGATGCTCTAGAGGGCGAAGTAAATATCTGATCGACTTTATATTTATACACAATGTTTAAGGTCATAAGACGAAGAAGCCTATTGATTTTCAGCGATTTCCAATAATTAGTGCCAGAGTTATGAACCTTGATCACTTCAAAAAGTCTTTAGGACGCTCTAGAGGCTAAAGTTAATAACCGATTGACTTTAAATTTATACACAGTATTTAATGTCATGAGACGAAGAAGCCTATTGATTTTCAGTGATTTCCGATAATTAATGCCAGAGTTATGTCCCTTGATCACTTCAAAAAATCTTGTGGACACTCTAGAGGCCAAAGTTAATATCTGATTGACTTTAATTTTATACACAGTGTTTAAGGTCATTAGGCGAAGAAGCCTATTAATTTTCAGCAATTTCTGATGATTACTGGCTCTTGATCACTTCCAAAAATCTTGTGGAAGCTCTAGCTAGAAGCCAAAGTTAATATCCGATTGACTTCAAATGTATACACAGTGTTAACAGTCATGAGATAAAGACGTTTATTGATTTTCAGCGATTTCCAATAATTAATGCCAGAGTTATGGCCCTTGATCACTTCCAAAAAACCTGTGGACGCTCTAGAGGCCAAAATTAATATCTGATTGACTTTAAATTTACACACAGTGTTTAAGATTATGAGACGGAGAAGCCTATTGATTTTCAGCAATGTCAAATAATTACTGCCAGAGTTATGGCCCTTGATAACTTCAAAAAATCTTGTGACGCTATAGAGGCCAAACTTATCATCTGATTGACTTAAGATTGATACACAGAGTTTAAGGTGCTGAAACGAACAAGTATTTTGATTTTCAATGAATTTTGATAACTGAACAGCTAAATCTGTGATATTAAATGTTTCGTATACTAATTGTTAGCGTGGGCAAAACTTTATAAAAAGCAAACAAATTCTAACGATTTTCTGATAATTACATAATGAGTTGTTACTCTTAATCAGATTTTAGTGTATTACGAATGTTTCATTACCGAAAAAAGTGAAATATGCGACAACGCTTTTTGACTGCCTGGACGATTTAGCTGCTGTGGGCGTATGTTTCATTGCCTGGCAGCCTATCTTTGATTATTTTAAAATATTGGTACATGATCTTCAATTAGAGGATGTATCTTTAAATCAAAAAGTAAAAATATCATGGCATTTACACAAATGTGTAAAAGCAGCCAACAAGGCTGTACAGTTGAAAGATGTGTTCTTACTACAATATTTAGAAATTTCCAGAGCAAATGTAGAGGCTTATTTGGCAAGGTTTACTTTAACCTCTTTAAAAACTGTTGTTTACAATGGTAATTTGTTCTGTTAATGGTAATTTAGTCAATCGGGCCATCAATCGTTACTTTGTTAGACAGAAACAGTTTTTCGTTGACAACCTAATCTTCTAAACTACTAAAGAAAATATGCAACGACCTTTGTGGACTGCTCATATGGCAACCTATCTTTGTTAGAATAAACACTAAACAGAAATGATGCAATGAATTAAAATTGAATTTATTTTTCAGCTGTTAAAATGGGACGCATTCCAAAAATTGAAAAAGAGAAGGCGCTTGAAGCTGCTCGACATATGCCTGAGGAAAATATGGATGTGTCATCACCCGAGCATTTTCAAGATCGAGAAACAAATTTTCAAAATAACCATTCACACTTAGCTGATGGTACACAGACTGTAAATATAAAAGAGGAATCAGGGATGACATATCCTTCTTGTGATAAACACAATGTATATAGTAATTCCTCATATGCACACGATCATGTGGATACTTATAATGATATACCGATCTCCTCATTAAGCACGTGGGACAGCTTCGCTCCCGTACCACAAGTTTTGGAAGACCAACAAGTAAAACACGATTCCAAGTACTCGGCTGGCACCTCCTCCACATCTTCGCTTTACGAGAATTCAAGTTTCTCTCACATTCCACGCAATACATTTACACCAAGTAGTGACGAGAGTAGCTGCTCTACAAGCAGTCGCTCTCATTATAGTCCCGATGTTATAAAAGTGCTTTTTGACCAGGCAGTGGAGCATAGGGGTGGTAAACATATCAAAGATCGCATACTTCAACATTTGGCGGAAAATTGTGCCATAGGTCAGTACAATTCCAATTCAAAAGTTCTCCAGGATGTAGGAATACAGAGTATATCAGAAGACGAAGATGATGACTCAATTTTGGAGACGAAAAGTTGGGCACAATGTAGAAATTACGGGAGAGAAAGTAGCGTTACTGCTTTAAATGGTCAACTGATAAATTCTATGGACTGTGATGATAACCTGTCACAATTTTCGCAGCCGGCCCCCGATCTACACCAACTGAAAGTGTATAATGGTAATAACCAAACTGCAAATGGCAGTGCATCATATTTTTATCCACCAGAACAGAATGAGGAATTAGATTTAAGTGTTTTGTCGGTTCCCCAGCCAACCAACTTACACACCATGCCAAATTATAGTAGTACAATAAATATGGGGCATCATCATCATCAAGGACCCTCAAGGACAAATGATAACCCAATGCCCACAATTCCCAGTTTACAAGGTATACAATATTCTGAAACAGACCATAATTCACATAGCAGCACAAACAGTAGATCGGATTCCCATTCAAGTGTGTCAGACAATCAGTTTGATGATCATAAAAAGCTGCAAGCCAAACCTGTTTCAGATATGGAACATTATATTAAATTAACCGGTCATAAACGATATACAATGGAAGACATTTATGCGATGATAAAACGCAGTAACAATAAAAGATTAGAAATGGCTGATTGGATGAATAAAACTGTTTGTCAAATAGAAAAAGCAATGGATACATATCATGTGGTGTTGCGTGAAACTAGAAAGGATGTGCAGCAGTTTTTGAAAGAAAAGGTACAACATATGTTTATTCTTTCTTAATATTCATTATTTAACAATATGGTTAATTAACATGGTTTCTTATCACAAAAGTCTTTGCTTGAAAACTAATTCGGTTTTCCTCTAGATACACGTACCTGCCATATCCTAAGAACAAAAATTCAGCCTATTATAAAGAATGGTTTATGAGAAGTATATATTCGATAATCTAATTTTAGATAACTTTTATGTATTTATTGTGGTATAACAAGATCACATTAATATCAGCATGTACGTGTATCAAATGTATAAGCTTGCAGTCGAATGGACTGAACAATTATATTAGGTAGGCCTAAATGTTCCAATTTCTTGCTTTAAACACACCACACTGAACCAGAATTAAGGAGCTATAAGTTGTTTAAATTTATGATAGAAATGACAACAAAATCATTTCCCTAATGAAGAACAGACAAAATAATCATTTATTTAGATATGAATTTGTTTTATAAAAAATCTCTTTGTATATAGAACAAAAACAAGCCTGTCTTCGTTGATGGATCTCAATACCACAAGAAAATATTTTATTACATGTACTGCCATGTTTAATGGGGTGGTTGCTGATTGGCTTCAATTTTAAGAGTTAGATATGTTAGATAGAGGTTGTACATGTAATGGAGACAAAATAGTTAGATTCCCCGACTATATTTTGAATTATTACTTTTTTTGATGGATTTAAATTATCTTTACCTAGTTTCTCATATAAAAATGTACAAATACGTCCCTAATCACATTCACAACATGTCTAATTTTCACATTTCCCTTCGAGTCTCATATTGCGTCACACATGTTTGTTTATGTATGGTAAATTTGTCTCCAGAATAACCTTGCCCTTTAGTAAATATACAGTGACACGAGGGTGACTTTAACTTCGCCCTAGGTTTTTTAGCGGACAAAATTAGCGGTTGTTGGGCAACTATTTTCCCACTAGTTGGAGTCCTGTTTACCATCCTGCGTGCTTAAAATATTCATATTTAATGTTTTGTATACTAAACGTTAACAGATTCTTATGACTTTCTGATAATAACTTAATGAGTTGTTACTCTTAATCAGATTTTAGTTTATTATAATTGTTTCATTACCGACAAAAATAAAAATATACGACAACTCTTTTTGACTGCCCTGATGATTTAGCTGCTGTTGGGATATATTTAGTTTCTCCTGACAAAATTGAGTAAAACCATTAATATAATCTCAAGTAAACATTGAGTGTTTTGTCTCTATCAGAAAGTAAATAACAAGGGATGTAGCATAAACAAAAACATTGCTCTTGGTAAACTAAATGGTAAACTAAGGCCAACTATAAAAAGTATTCTGGTTGCCAGATGACACTGTGTCAATTCGTTCTTATATTGCATAGTATAAGTTTGTTAGACATAGATTGAAGCCTTTGTTCTTCAACAGTTTCCAATAATTGCTGTCAGGGTTGTTAGTAACTTGTTACCCTTGACCACATTGAAAAAACTGGTGGATGCTCAAGAGGATAAAGTTGTCTTTTGATTACTGTTCTTAAGTTTATATACAATTAGTATTTTTGTTAATGAGATAAACTTGTATCGAAATACTTTCAGGGTTATCACTCTTGATTACTTTTTAAAATCGTGTGAACCCTCTAGTTGTTAAAGTTATTTTACCTAATAGAACATTTCAAATAAAGCAAGGAATTACCTTTCTGAATTAAGTTAACATGCATTGATATTCCACTGTCTGCTGTGGTACAGTTATTGTTCGGTTCTCATGGAAATTTAAAACTTTGTCTGGTCTGTTTAAACATAAAGGAAGTAAATAGGTTTTCTATTTATCTTGGATGAGATTTATTCGTAAACTGAATTGATTATCTGATACGCAAGTATAAGGTGCAGATTTAGATTCAAAAAATCAAATTACTTTTGAAGGAAGTATGGAAATGTGGTCTGAGTGTCCTCATTTTTTTTGTCAGGTCTGTCATATGTCTTTCACAATTTTTTCTGTACAAACTACATTTATCTTTTAAAGATGTATGTAGGCTACATGTGTATGTCGTTACATTAGTACAGTGAGATGCAAAGGCCTGTCAAATTTCTGTTAATCACTTCATGAGCTATGGTCTTTGTTTTATTTTGTAGAACTTCTAAACTTCTCATAAGAAAAGTGATCATCCGATCTGCATTATATTTATGTACGTTATTGTAGAATTGGCAAGATTGATACAAGGAAGCCTATTAAATTTCAACAATTTTTATCTATTACTTCTAGAATTGTGAAGCTTTGTTTCACTTTGTGGATCTTTACAAACAAATGTTATCACACATATGAAATTTATATGTAGCATTTAAATTAGTGACATGAAGAATCCTATTGAATGTCATCTTCACTAGAAGGCTTGATCTCGCCTTAACTACATACATCTTATCAAGCCCTTCACGTAATACCCTGCATATTTCGCCACTAAGTTCGATTGGCACATGCCCAGCTTGGGAACCTATAAAATTCATCGGTCATCGTGAATACCAAGTCTCGTGCTTGTAGCTAAAATGTCTACATGTGACAATCGAGTTGCAATGTTCAAAGATCGATCAATGTCAAGGTTGCTGGTTTTCCATGAGTTTCTTAATTTAAAAAACCCTGTTTGTTTATAGTGTGTTATGTGCCACGAACTCTGATTGGACAATGCCAATTAGTCACATGTAAATACAACAGGCGAAAGTTTGGGAATTACTGAGTATTGAAGCAACGGTTAGATGTTGTAAAACTTGCGAACATTGCTTATGGTATAGTCATATGTATGGTAACCACAGACAACAAAAATTACTGTTAGTCACAAATTGACCAAAATATATTGTTAATAAGATGCTAAATCCAATTTTCTTTGCATTCCTGTGGGGTTGGGTAGCTGCAGAGTTTGATGTGTGCACTTTAGATCACAGGGCCTGTCACTGAGTCATGGTTTGGATTCTCCGCTTGTGCGTGACAAGGAGTTATATTGCCTGTCCAACCTGTCAATAAGTCATGTGACATGGTTTGAATTCCTTGCTTGTATGTGATAAGGAGTAATATCACCTGTCCAACCTTGTGGGTTTTCTCTAGGACCTTAAGTTTCCTCCCAGAATTAAAGACCCCTTAGCTCAAGGGAATTATTGAAATGAAATTAAGCCATACATGTATGTGAGTCTCGAAATGATCTAGTCTATGTCCAGCATATGTTAAACCCTATTTCTCTCTGTGTGTCTTCTTTCCTTTTAATAGGTAATATTTCATGAATTTTGAAGAAAAATTATATTTTATTTTCACAGAAAACATTACCTGTAGAAGTAAAGACAGATGAAACTTTAAAAGAGGTGTGGCAATTGCTTATGGAGGGATTATCACTAGTTAATAAACGAATAATTGGTAAGCGTTTTATTTCTAATTGAAGTTGTATGCCCCCAATCGAGAGTATTTACATTATATCATAGCAAAACTTCAAACACTTATAACTAAGTATAGCAAGAATGACCAGCTCTTTTTTTAATGTTTTATTGTAGGGTTTTGTAATTCAGTGCCTGGATTTACAAGTGTTTGTACTGAGGATCAACAACCTATGTTAAAACATGCCTATTATAGTATATGGATGGTAAGTTACAATATGAAATGAAACAGGGGTTTAATGTCAGGCTGGCTCTTACTGGGCCACACAGTATACGCCATACAGTTTGCTGTGAGGGAAATTTTGCTCAGATAGTGGCACTACAGCATACTAATACTGCGAATTCCAACTATGGAGACTTCTTTTACAAGCATGTGTAGGTGTCCCATCTAAAAGAATAAACGTTATTCCTTACCAGGCTCTCTGTCCTGCTTCATTGACAAGGAGGAAAATCCTTTCTCGACAAACAACAGGACTGAGGGACCTCCGAGTTAGGGAGCCGATGTCTTTCTCATTGAGTCACTCCTAACTTACAATGTAACTAGAATACAGAACATTCACATTCCTCTTATCTATATCAAAGGATACTCCAAACCGGAATTTAACTGGTGAGTTCAGACATAAAAACTATACAAGTATAAGTCAAGTCTGTAGGAATCATATTTCTACTCGAGACAAGTAGAGAATTGGGATTTAACATCCACTGGACACAAATTACCCTGTATTTTACTCCAGGACTAACTTATGGTTCACTTTAATTTCAGTAAAGGGGTTTATTAGCCAAAGGACATGCGACCTTACTACTTTAATGATAGATCTTAAGATCGAATGTGTTACTGTTAACCCATTCAACCCCTCCCCCCACCCCCCACACATGGCAGAATAATCTAGATCACACCCCCACTATATTATCCTCTCCACTATGTATCTAGGTGTGATAAAATTCATAGACAGACTTATACAGTCTTTATAGTTTTGACTAAAATATTGTATTTCAGGATAATTTGGCATTTCGAAACATATATTTTAAATTAAATACAATATCTTAATTTATACAGTTAACAGTCAGTGAATTTTTTATCAATGGAGAAATATATTTAAAATTTCCTAATGGAAGACAATATACCAGATTTTGGATGGAGAACTTTCTTGGTAAAGACCGTGTAAAGCACTTTTTTTCATTTGCCGATAAATTTAACAGTCTGAAGCTTACAGAGTTAGAAGTTGGCATATTATCAGCAATAAAATTGATGTCATATGATCATGGTAAGACTAATTGAAATATTTTTATATAAAAGGAAGTCAAATGAGGTTAAAAGTCCTACTATTCCGTAATGAAGATTGGCATACACTATACAGTGTGCTATAAGGAAAATTTTCCCCAGACTGGCTACACCCTACACTCTTATTTTTGAATTCCAAGTGTCATGTTTTTCGTACTATCAGAACGAATTTACATCGTCTCTTGACAGGCCTACCACACTGAAAAGGGGGGAACCACATTGGGATAAACCTGATGAGCTTTCTCAGCCCATCCAACCTTCCACACTTGCTTGTGAAAACGAAAGTCAACACTTTTAATCCGATTTTAACGAATCCGGCAATGCAATTTGTCAACTATATAGTCAGGTGCCTTTTGAAAATCTTGGGAACATGGTCTGAAGTTTGAAGTATATTTGCAAAAAATGAAAAAAAAAAAACCCTTATAAATACTTGTCAATGGGACCTCGGTTTTCTGTACCATGACTGGACATGGATCCTTGTCAGTCTGGCCTAACTTGAGACCCTCTGGGTTAGTGAGCCAGCATCTTACTTACAACACCACCATGACATACCCCTTCTGTTAGTGTAAAAAGCTTACTCACCTAATTTGAAACCGTCTATATATTGAGCCGACAAACATCTACAAAATGGGCACTTACCCACAAATAAACAACATTCTGATTGGATTTTACTCAAACTTTATATTAACTTTACATTTATTTCACTGTAATCTTTTCAGAGGACTTGGAGTTAGAAAATAGCCAAAGTGTTCAAATTTTACATTATCATTATGTGGATATACTGGTACAGTTGATAGGTGTTAGTCATCCAAATACCACATGTGAAACTCTATTAGAAATCTTCAACCTTTTCCCACAATTGTCTTATATAAATCAACTACAAAAAGAAATGGTAGCCAGTTTCACAGTAGCCAAACATCCTAATCCCACTGCAGGTTTGTAATAAAACATTTGTATTATTTATTTATTCTTATTTTTATGACTATCCATTTTTTATACGCCCACATTGAAATGTGGTCGTATATTCTCGTCACCCCCGTCCGTACGTTTTATCAGGAAATGGTGTGTAACTTTGAGTTGAAATATATTTTGAAAGTTTTGTGACAATGCGAAATGTTTGAAATCACTTTGTTTTTATACGCCCACATTTTTATGTGGACGTATATTGTCGTCGCCCCTGTCCGTCCGTCCGTCCACATTTTTTTTGTGAACAGTCTACAGGTCACAATTTTTATCCGATTTCAATTAAACTTAAAATATAGGTTTATCACCATAAGATCTCGGTTCCTTTCGATATTGGCATGTATCGGACTGTAACTTCATGGGTTATGGCCCCTGATTGTACGAAAAATCACGTTTTTTAGCTTGTGAACAGCGTAGAGGTCACAATTTTGAACCGATTTGGATGAAACTTGACATGTATGTTTATAACCCAAAGATCTTGGTTCCTTTCGATATTTGCGCCCATCGGATCGTAACTTCCTGAATTATGTCCCCTGATTGTCCGAAAAATCGCCCTTTTTAACTTGTGGTCCCTCTGGAGGTCACAATTGTTATCTGATTTAAAAAAACGTTTGATTATATCACCGTTGCATGGTTATGAAGGTTGAGTTCGAATTTCGTGAAAATCGGACCAAAATTGACGGACTAAATGGCCGCCGTTTGTACGCGAATAGTGTGAAAATATGTTTTATCAAGGTTGTGGACCTTATAGAGGTCACAATTTTGAACCGATTTTGATGAAACTTGACATGTATGTTTATAACCCAAAGATCTTGGTTCCTTTCGATATTTGCGCCCATCGGATCGTAACTTCCTGAATTATGGCCCCTGATTGTCTGAAAAATTGCCCTTTTTAGCTTGTGGTCCCTCTGGAGTTCAAAATTGTTATCGGATTTAAAAAAACGTTTGATTATATCACCGTTCCATGGTTATGAAGGTTGAGTTCGAATTTCGTGAAAATCGGACCAAAATTGACGGACAAAATGGCCGCCGTTTGTAAGCGAATAGTGTGAAAATATGTTATATCAATGTTGTGGACCTTATAGAGGTCACAGTTTTGAACCAATTTTGATGAAACTTGACATGTATGTTTATAACCCAAAGATCTTGGTTCCTTTCGATATTTGCGCCCATCGGATCGTAACTTCCTGAATTATGGCCCCTGATTGTCCGAAAAATTGCCCTTTTTAGCTTGTGGTCCCTCTGGAGGTCAAAATTGTTATCGGATTTAAAAAAACGTTTGATTACATCACCGTTCCATGGTTATGAAGGTTGACTTCGAATTTCATGAAAATCGGACCAAAATTGACGGACAAAATGGCCGCCGTTTGTATGCGAATAGTGTGAAAATATGTTATATCAAGGTTGTGGACCTTATAGAGGTCACAATTTTGAACCAATTTTGATGAAACTTGACATGTATGTTTATAACCCAAAGATCTTGGTTCCTTTCGATATTTGTGCCCATCGGATCGTAACTTCCTCAATTATGGCCCCTGATTGTCCAAAAAATCGCCCTTTTTAGCTTGTGGTCTCTCTGGAGGTCAAAATTGTTATCCGATTTAAAAAAACGTTTGATTATATCACGATTCCATGGTTATGAAGGTTGAGTTTGAATTTGGGAAAATCGGACCAAAATTGACGGACAAAATGGCCGCCGTTTGTATGCGAATAGTGTGAAAATATGTTATATAAAGGTTGTGGAGGTCACAATTATTATCTGATTTAAAAAAAAACGTTTGATTATAAAAACCAAACAAATTCTAATGATTTTCTGATAATTCCTTAATATGCGACAACTCTTGTTGACTGCCCGGACGATTTGGCTGCTGTGTGGGCGTATGTTTCGTTGCCTGGCAACCTATTTTTTTTTAAACATTGCCATCATGTTATCATACGTGCAATTTCAACAACTGATATACTTTTGAATAGTGAGCAATGAAACACACTACATATATATTTGCTTTTCGTCAAATCTCGGCAGCTATTTGGCAACAAATTTTGAACAGAAAACCTTTAACTTATGATTATTTTCATAGAATTTCACATAAAGACTGAAAGTGGTCTCAATTGAACAAATTTGACTTTACTTAGCTTCAATTTGCTGAGCAGTTTGGAGAATATTTTTTCCGATTTACCTGATGCAGGGATTTGACTTTGTGCACATGTTTGGAGGGGTCTGTATTTGAGTGGATTAGCGTGCATTTTTTAGATTATAAGATCTGTCATTGACTCAAGGGGCGTGGTCTGTGCGTGGCAAGGAAGTCTCCTTCCTAACCTGATGCCACTGGGTCAAATGGTGCGGTTTTGATTCCAAGTTTTTGCATGACAAGGAGTAGGTCTCCTGACTAACCTCAAATTTAACATCAGCTGTTTACGCCTGCTTAGTCCATTATGCACCTTTTTTATATTTATAATTTTGTCATTTGTGAATCAGCCTTTACTAATTAGTTACACATTGCCTTGTGTGATTTTCAAATAGTATTGAAATTATTGATTTATACACATTTAACTCATGTAAACCCAGGTAGTTTTGTAAATTTGTCAGCTTTGGTGTTCTAGTAAAAAAATGCAACAATAAGATATTTAATTTCAAATTTTGTCTTTCTAGGTAAGGCTGATCAAAACCAGATTAGTTGACTGAATTGAGAAAGTATTGATTATCTTCAACCGTATTTGTTTTATTAGCATTTGTTCCAAAGCAGGATGACAGTAGTGTTTTTGTACAGACAAGAATATATATTTCAAAAGATTGTTAATTGTATTTAATATTGACCCAATACTCTTGAATTAGAGTTATGGTTGCACCCGGAGAGTTAATTTATTAAATCTCTTTGACTGTTTGATGAGGTCAGTTTCTTTTTAACCTAATATTTTTAATTGAAAGGCCTGGTCAACTTTAAGAAAACACAGAATCCCATTACTATTTATTGAAACTATTTATCATTTAAATTTTTTAAATAGGTTAGACATCATTATTTTTCTTATCCTGCTATTTCCACAGTTTTGACCAATGTTTTTAATCTTGTACAGCATCTTTATTCAAATTGCTAATTTCACATTAATGATTTGTTAAAAAGCTGCTGAACTTATCTTGGTAATGGCTAAAATAAAAATAGACTTCTTTATTTCTCTTAGACACATTCTGTCAATATTTTCACAGACAGTTTATGTCTAGATTGTAAAAATATTTTTATTATGTTTGCAATTTTATAATTGCCCATTGTTGATAGTTTTAATTTGTGATGAAACCACAAAAAATATTGAAATCAGGACGATATATTTACAACGATGTTTGTAAAATATTTTACTGAATTTTTTTTTTACGATGTTTATAAATTTTCAAAGGCAAATCCTAATTACTATTATAAAAGGGAATAGCGTTTGAGGTAAGTAGGAGACCCTTAAAGATACACTATGCACAAGCTAAACTAACCTATTGTCACAGTTTTTCTGGCTTCAAATGTCACATAAATTATTTTAGATATCTATTCGCATGGAAAGCCCATAATCAACTCTCTAGGTCATCAGATGGCTTAGTAGTATTGTTGAGTGGATTAGATCATGCCCACAATATGGCTGAAATTGTCAGAAAACATAAGACGTCACCTTTGGAGACTGCCTATAACAAGCCTGATAGAACTTTGGATTCTTTTATATTAAAAGTATACAAATTAAATACAAATTTGATGTCATACATTGTCTTAAACCGCTAAAAAGTAGTCCTTTATAACTTTGCTCATAATTTAATTTGACTAGAATTTTCAATATTTCTATTTTTGAACTATTATAGAAAGAATAGTCAGCTCTTTTTCTAAATCGTGCATAATGTATCTTTAAGACTAGTTTGTTTTATTTAATGTTGACAGTTAATGTAAATACCATTATTGGATAATTGATTGTGTTAATCCTTAATAGACTGGATCGATCTTAAGGGCATTATCCTACTAATGAACACTCAAATTATATTACCATGTTGTCGATCATCTAATCATTACGTTGTAAATAGACCTTCACAAAGATGTTTTTTTTCTAATTTTAAACAGTATATTTTACTGTTTGATTCTGCAATAAACATTGTTAAATTTTGAGTGGAAACTCATTTGGGTTAAAGAGAGAATTTATTCTCTCAACTTTGTTACCAAAAAGTGCTAAAAGTTTGATAGGTATATCAGGGATGATGTTGTTTAACATTGCATGTACTTGTATATTAATTCACTATTGTCTATATATCAGATCTATATATTCAGTTTTGTTATGTCTTTATGCCCTTGAAAGCATATTTAATTTTTGTTTCTGTTATTATTAAATACTATTTGCTTAAGATCAGTGCTATTTATGTTGCAGTTAAGGGGATATTCAGGTCGTTGATTTTGATAGTCTGTAAAATAAAGATAATAGTATGTAACACAACTTTTACTTAAAATACCATGTTTTATTAAAGGGCTGGGGTATTATTCAACAAAACTTTAACTGAAATAGTTTAAGAATACAGTTGGTTCACTGGCTGAGCACTAAAATCTTTATATAGAATACAATTGTAGAATATGAGAACACTTGTTGAAACATCGCACCATATGTATAAAAAACCAGTGATTGTATTCCAGATAGTGTTTTTGTATTTAGGGTAGAAGTTGTTTGCTTACATATTCTAGCTTTGACTTGGACTTATTACTGGGTAATAGCTTGAGAGTTTCTTAATGATTTTAAACAGATTTTTATTATAATTTATTTATTAAAAATGTTTATGATTCTGTTCTGTCAAATTAATCGGGGCTTGTTGAATACTTTATTATATTGTAGTCAAAAGAAAATTATTTATAAATAATTTGGCCGAACATATATATATTATATCTCTATTGTTATTGTTAATTTTAAAATTTTTATTTTTTGTTATTTGAAATCATGTAGTGCTTATTTTATGTGTCCCCAATCCTATGGGTTTGTACATAATCATGTAGTGCTTATTTTATGTGTCCCCAATCCTGTGGGTTTGTAGATAAACAGAAACACTAAAACTTTGAAAATAATGTTCAAAGTTTGAATAGCCCAAAGTTTGAACGTGACAAGGAGTAGTGTCCCTTGATCAATCTTCATGTTGTTTTTTTCTGAGTCTTTGGTTTACCTCCACCCCCCCTTCCCTGATAAAGCCCTGTGATATAAAGTTGAACCATATTATGTTAATGACCTATTTTGTGTCATCATCTTTTATCTATCTCTATTTAAATATAACAGAATATATGGTATTAGCTATCAATTTATTCATTTAAATCATTCTTGATCCTAATCATGTTTATGTACAGACCCATATAGAATTTATTGATCAGCCATGCTAGAATTATTGGTAAACAGGGGCGGATCCAGGATTTTCAGAAAGAGGGGGCGTGCTGCACCAGCTTGGGAGCATGCGAAGCCCAGGACCGTGATTTTTGAGTGTAAAAAATGGCCACAAGGACTAATTTCGTACTCGTACCTCTAAATTACGATTTCCAACCTAAACTATTTTTTTCGTTCTCCTTTCTCGCGAGAATATATGTAGCTAAAAATTGTTCGCCATCTCAAAAAATAGATGGGGCGTGCGCCCCCCTCTGGATCCACGCCTGGTAAATATATTTAAATTTTTGTCACCCTGTTATATATTTTTATTTTTAGTTATATCATATTTGCCAAGATGTGTGGACAGGATATTGTATCAAATAATGTGCTTTTTATGTACTGTACATAGTTGAAGGCATTATAAATAAATCAGTTGATAATTTGTGTTGGTGTATGCAAAACAGTTTTACTGTATACACAAAATTGTATTGCACCGTCAATTGAAATAATGGTACTTTTCATAGATATTTTGGTTGATAAGTAACATATCTAGAATAAACTTTGGCCTACACATATATTATATTTGTTTTCTTGTGGTGGATAATAGAGTAGAAATAATCATGTAGCATTCTCAGAATAATTATAATAAAATTAATAACATTCTGTGATACACATTTGTGCCATCTTTATTTGGTATTCATTATCAAAATTATAAAGTTATTAAATAATTGTTGCGAATGATAATATGTACTGTTGAATAGGCTTCATACTATTTATTTTCAAATAGCTAGTTTAGTTCATAAAAATGACACCATACCTTTATTTATATATTTTAGCTTGCATGATGAATGAAAGACAATAATCCCGGTTTAAAGAGTAGATGATCTCTTTTTTTTTAATATTAACATTGACAACAGTTTTACATGTAGTTGTATAATATATCGTAGAATCCGAAATTTGCAAAGCATCTGTATAGATACTTTGAACCAAAGAGAACCAATTTACCTTGTCTGAGAATTTCAGATAAAAAATTTGTAGCTTTCAATACCAAATTGGGTTTTTTGAAATGGTGACCCTACCATCATTTTAGCTTTTTTGACTTTGGCAAACTTACCAACATGTTTTCCTAGATGCAAAAACAGTGTATATCTGGGAAAATGTTTGCAAACTGCACAAGGAATCTACGTGGTAACCATAGTCGCATAGAGCTATAGAATAATTATTAAGAGTTATTTACACAGAATTAATCAAGTTTTATTCACCAAAATGCATTGGTTTGACTTTGACTCCTTTAAAATGCACATTTATGAATATTTTATATGTATGCACTAAATAACTATGGTTGTGAAGAGAGAGGGGGATGGTAATAAATGTCACTTGCTTAGATAAATATTCACAAGCACTGTTTAGATTTCAACTTTTTTGACATACATCACCAAGTATAATGTTCTGGTAATCTTTGGTTCAATTGAGAAATGGACAGTTATTTCATTTGAATATAGATCATATCATTGGTAGGTACACGAAGTGACATATCTTCATATAACTGATGATAAGTCACTTCGTCTACCTACTGACGATATGGGCTGCATCTTTTGTTTGAAATTCGTCCAATCATTAAATTATTATTTGGTTGTTTTATTGAAGTGTGTTATAATTTTTTCTTATATTGCATCGTGTATTGTGATTGTGATTGAAAGTAGAACTTCCACTTACTAATACCTTTGTACTATAGGTGTTTTTTTTTTTAGGAGTATGAAATTTTATCTGTAGTGTGGTGTAACCATGTAAAATACATATCATGACCTAATTCTAACTATAGATGAATCTTGCATAAACTAACAATGTGCTACGATTCAAATTTCTAACACTTAAAGATACATTATGTTAGATTTAGATAAAGAGCCAGCCAACCTGTTCAAGTTTGACAAGATGTGTGCATTAATTGCTACCAGCATATATACATGTACAGTGCCGAAGTGGTGAGTCGAAGGCACACCTGCCAGGTCATTGACTAAGGCCCACACAAGTACACACCGAAGATGCGCGAGCATCCTTGGGCAGTCTCGCGGATTCTCCCTCAGAAAAATTTTGAAAATTGATAACCGCAAACCCATTTGCCAAGCATTTCAGACCTTTCTTTCTCTTTTTTCTTTATAATCTTAGGCCCACTTTTTTTTAATGAGCTTAGGCCCTGTCACGGACAGGTAGAGGGGGGGTCCAGTCTGGCACTATACATGTATACTGGTTGTTTGAAGCCAAATGTCACTTCTTCGTCTTAAATTAAATCAAAATATGGCTAAACTTAATATTGAAGATATCCAATGGCATTGAATATAATAGTGTGTTTTTAAGGCCTGTTACTTGATTTTATTTATTTATATCATGTTACTGGTTTTTACTGTCTTATCAAATATTATAAGGTCCATGCGGGTACTTATTAAGTTACCTAGCATGTATATATATATTATTATTACTGTTGTTTGTTACTAAAATATAGAAGTATACAAAGAAGGAGTTGTTCAGTTATTGTACCTTCAATCTTACACCCCCAACTAGATTGAACATACAACCAACCCATCCTCTAGGGATGGTCTGTAAACCCTGGAAATACCACCCAACCTATGAAAAGCTATGACATACATGTATGATAATCTATGGTATTAATGTATGATAAATTGATAATCTATAGGATACATGTATGATAATCTATGGTATACATGTATGACGAAACCTTTTAAAACAAAGATGCCTTATAATTAGAATTCTGATTACAATATTACTAAGTGTATTAATTTATGTGCAGCTGTATATTATATTTTATAAAGTAAACTATGGATGCTAAAAATAATCTACATGCAATTTATTAAATATCAACTGTATTTCTACTATATTAGTACTTTTACCTCTTATTTCATATAGTTTATAAGACTGTTTTCATCAATCATCAATGTTTGTCTGTGTATTGTTAATTATCATTGATTATATTGTGCCTATCTATATGTTACATTAAACTGTGATCAGGGACTGATAATGTATGTATGTAGGTAATTAAATACAATCCAATAAAGTGCTCATTATATATTAGACTACCTATATAGTTTGAATAAATTTAATTTAAGTGATTATATCTGTTATGTTCCTGAAATTGACCTCACCTATTGTTTACTCCACCTGTTTAGTTCTTTAAAGAAATGAAATGAAATGAAATGGAGTTTAATGACCGACTGCATGAAGACATGTATACATGAAATGGGGTTTAAAGTCCTACTCCTACTGTTCTGCTCCGAACTGGGCTTATGAAGACAAGCATGTGACAAACAGTGTGCTATATAAGGGAAATTTTGCCCGAACAGCGGCATGATGGCCTACTGTCAAATAATCTTTTATGTGCACGCCCATGTGTACATGGAACCTCGTTTATCATCCCATTTGAACCACTAGGGTGCTTTCCTTATCAGGCCCTCCCTCTTGCATCACTAACAAGGAAACCATGCCGGAAAATCTGGATGAACTTTCAAGGCCAATAAAGAGAGTGAGCCACCAGTGAATACACCAGTGAATACGCAAGTAGTGGGGTCACATGGTTTTTACCAAATTTTTTTATTGTGCCGTTCAAAATTTCGAGGCACACTTAAGAAGATGGAACCCATCGCCAGCTAGCTGTTCTTGAAAAACTGCCGCCAGACTCGCCGTCTCCACCTTTGCGGACGCGGTATGAAATTGTAAAATATTCTGTTACATGCATGCCCTTTAAATTAGCTAAGTCTTTAACTCAATGTCATCCAAAATCTTCAACACACGAATTATTTGTCAATTTTAATCAAAATTGATGATGTGATCTTACCGGAAAAAGATGGGCTTCTGATATCCAATATTTAAGAAAAAATAAATATTTTACTATTGGTACACGAATCGTGTACCATAATGTGCTTCAGCCCCAGTTCTAGCAATAGACTCGAGGAACGAGGCTAAAACATTGTACCAAATCAAACGGCGCATGTAGACTGGAATAACTAGACGCTAAAAAAAATGCCTTCGGTTGACACTTCTGGTTTATTTAGCCGAACATAATTGATTTGAAATTAGAGTAAAAAAGGAAATAATTGAATGCAAATCAGTTTAATTATATACATTCATATTACAGTATTATATGCGTTGCGATCCACTTGAGCCAATTTCTAGGTCCCAAATGTTAGCGATTTAGCTCCTTTAAGCTTTACCACTTTCTATCAGATCCCCCCCCCCAAAAAAAAAACCCCAAAAAACCCAAAACAAAACAAAACCCAACTCTAAACAAAATAAACTTTAACACATATAACGATGACGACGTGAAATCACTTTAGCCTACACATAATTTTCCTTGATTGTGTATTTTGCCAAATTCTATATTCTGGCTATGTTTATATGATTATGGATCGAATATGGAACACTCAGTAAATTTATAAAGGCAATAAAGGTTATTTTCAAAGCGCATATCAGCTGTCCCCAGTATTCACACTCTTACACAGTACAGTAGGACGCCAAACCGCATTTCATTTCTTACAGTACACATTATTACTTTCACGCTATATTATTTTTTACATAACCATATTATGAAATTTTTTACACATTTAATATCACATGTAGGACTGCCTTATATATTTATATAATTTCTATTGTTGGAAAGTAAACAGTCTGTGTAAATATTATTTCAAATTTTATAATGATTTGTAGTATTCCCACGCACGCTAGTTATAAGGACACAGTTCTCATTTCACCTTTTAAATTCAAGACTAATAAGGCAGTTAATAATATATCACAATGCACCCTCAAATTAATGGACGTGTGGTTCTATGAAATTCAAGAATAATAAGGCAGTTTCAAAAGCTGAAGTTAATATAATAATAATTTAATAATATATTAAAATAGGCTACACCCTCAAATAAATGGGCCTGTGGTTATACGTCATTTTTAAATAGACGAAAATGAAATGAAAATATTATTATTTATATTCAATTTTTAAAAATAGTTATAATAACTTCTAATCAATTATGTTCGGTAACTTACGTGAACGGTCCAAATTGAGCCCCCTTCATATCAGTGGTGTTCGGAAAAGGTACTCGCGCATGACTTATTACAGCTATGTATACGGGAAATAACTATGTGGCTTCACTTATATGTTATAGCCTACAACTTCCTCTTTTCATTAATTTTAAAGATGTTTTATAATAAGGCCTATTGGGTTTTTTTTTGTGTTTTTTTACAGACTTTAACAATAAAATACATAAGTAAAGAAAAATGCCTTCTTACAGACGTCTTTGCCGAGACACCACCAAGTGACCAAGGCCAAAACGAGCGGTAGCCTAACGTTTGAAATGGTTGACTAGTAAATGACCAAGGAAGAAAATAGAACTAAAATTTCTATTACCATGCCATAACGTCAGCTTAGTAGACCCACCTATACTGAATTTCACCAGTGTACACTGATTAGTGATTCCGAGATGTATTTAAATTTCTGAGATCAAAAATACTCACAATGGCGCCAAATGTCGTCTTTTGAGAGAGGACGCGTGACTCTTAACGCATGCTCATAAGGGGATGTTTGAGTGAACTGCACGTGTGACTGTTTGACGCAATGCCTGGTACTACAAACACCTTGACAAAAAAAAACCCCACAAACCCAACTAGGTGCTGGGACAATCATACACAATGTTCACCACAGAAATTTGACTTTTAAAATTGTTTACAAGATTTACAAGAAGTATTCAACCGTTAAACATACTTTATACAAGAGCTAATTCTGCCTATTGCAGGTCTTTCTTTAGGCCTGAAATGTTAGTTAAGCTATTCATTTATTAACAAAACAATACCATAATCAACCCTCGATGTAATCGGATATTCGAGATTTTAACTAGATTAAAACGGTTCGCCATCTAGACATTTAATTTAAAAATGTAAAAGCGAGGTTAAGTTGCGAATACACCAGTGCCCTGGTTACCACTATGAACATCTTGTCAAAACTACAAACGGGGAGAACTTGGTTCAGAATGAAGTAATTTGGATGAATTTCTTCATATTATCATGTTAGGTTATCTATTTTTGAGCTATTATAGCAAGTGTGGTCAATTCTTTATCTGAATCTTACATAATGTATCTTTAATTGAATTTTTTGTATCAAGCGTCCCCAGTCAAGTTCGACCACCGATCTGCGATTTTGTCAAGATCGACCAAGTCCTTCAGGTCACATTTCAATTACTGAACGCATAACAGTTTTATTTACTAATTTGAGCTTTGAAAAACCGGCACAACCAATCTCAGCGGCACGCCCCGTCTCCGCGGTGAGTGCTCTCATTTTGCGGCGCCCCCCCCCCCTTTTCAAAATTCCTAGATCCGCCCCTGTGTTCTCCCCATTTTTGAGACCTACTATACTTATGTTTGGACAACATTTACGCCCGATCTAATTCTCTGGTGTTTCTGGCCGAAAAAAAGGAAATACGTGACGATGCCCGAAAAAGGACGGTGATGTATGACTGAATAGAATGGGGTTTAACGTCCAACTATTCTGCTACAATAGGTCTAACGAACCACTGAAGACGGCCATGTACCGTACGTGCTACGAAGAAAATTTTGACCGGGCAGCAATTGAATATCCACCGTCAAGGTTTCTCTATACACGTATACGCTAACGTGTACACGGGAACCCGGTTTTTGTCCCATCCTTGTCAGGGCCTACGACCTATTCCTCCGGGGTCATGGTTAGTATGTGTAGTAAGATTGGTAGAATTTTAATAGCATTATATTAGATTTGATAAAGAGCTGGCAGATCTCACAATAATAGTTAAAAACTAGATAGTCTAATATAATAATAGGGGATAGCTGAAAATTTCAGTCTAATTGGTCCACTCTGAACCGAGCTTTTAGCGATTGAATTTCAGGCCTAGCCCGTACGGTAAAACATAGTTTCGATTACCCATTTCATGAATGAAAGTTGGGCAGAAAATGGAATCCTAATCCAGTAAATACGACAGCCTAGAAAATGACCTGCAATACGCAGATTTAGCTCTTGGACGATCATAATTAATAAGAGTTGCCCCCCTTTATACCACAAACCTTCCCTTGACAGTTGTATCTGGCATGTAGAGCGTTTTCATTAAATAATGAAATATTTATAGCCACGATAGATCATAAAATAATGAGCGTTAGTTCATACTCACTAAAAGAGACAAACCTTTGAATTTTTGTGTCAAATAATGTTGTGAATTGGGTAGATATGATTAGTTATTTAGATTAGTGATGGGGCAAATTCAATTAGATTTTAAAAAAATAAATTTAAAAGATTAAGCCTAACTATAATTTTACTTTCATTTTTCATGGCTTACTGTGTCAGCATTTCAAAATGATAATTGTTTCGGGAATGTTACAAAATATTTTACATAAAATAATCTTTTTTAGGACAAACAAATCACCTTCTTGATGCGTACTTTTCCATATTTAAAGTTAATTAGCTGTTATGAACTAAAATACATACAGATGTGAAATGAATGGATGCGCTACAGTGAATACACTGTGTAAACAAGGTCAAGGAATATTATGTGACAGGGGGCCGAGATGTATTATTTGAAGATTGTTCAACGCGCCATGTCTATATATTTATCAAGCTCATCTAATTGTATTGAAATAAAGGGAATTGAGTTTAAAGAGACATCGTCATTTTCAACAAACAATTTTTTTTATGTACATGCAATAGTTTATTCAAAACAACTTTACAGACGCATTGAAATTCCAAGAATTGACCTAAAGTGAACAGGTGATAAAATATCAGATCATGAAAGAGTGACCATAAATATCATATCTGTGATTATGGGATAAAATATCAGACCATAAGATAATGATATTGTGATAAATATTGGGTCATAAAATAGTGATCATGTGATAAAATATCAAATCATTAAAAATTAATCAAGTGATAAAATATCAGACTATAAAATAGTGATAAAATTGTGAACACGTGAGAAAATATATTTTGCCTATAACGGTTTTTTTAGGACTTCGAATTCTATATTATGGTTTGGATTGTTCGTACTTGGTTTTATTTTATCATATAAAGTGAAATGATTTTACAAACAGATCATATAAAGTGAATTGATTTTACACACTGTTGTGTATTAATGGGTTTTGAGTTGAAAATCCTTGTCATTTTGGTAATTTTGCCGAATATACGTTGTATCTACGACGGAAAGATCTGTCATATTTCCACAGATATAGTATTAGCACAGATGATATCTCGAGACGGCTTTAGCACTGAAGCTTTTATAGTCAAAATTACACAGACCTATAATAGATACATAAATATAACAAATTCAGATGTTTATACTTATAATAAACAAACAAATATAACAGATCTTTGGAGGATAGCTAATCGAATACACCACTTTACCATAATAATGTGTAGCAGTGGTTATAGAGTCGATAGTGCTCATAACCACTGCTTTCCGAATAAGTCTTCATTATACTAATAATATGCATAGCGTTAAGTTAATTGAACAATTTTACATAATATTGTACCGAATATAGAATGTTTAACTTTTGACAAGATGTGAAGTATGATTCACAGCATATTTATGAATATTTATTTTTAAAAAGAGGAAATTATGACAAGAAGACATTTTATTGTCCAACTTGTCATATTATACATACATATTTCAGTGTCATACATTTTATTTTCATCCTAAACATTCCCTGGGTTGAATCGTTTTTAACTGTGATAAATATAGAAATATACAAACTGTAATCCTTCAGTTTCATTTAGCGATTGGAAACATAACAAAACTGACCCATATATATATCAGAGAGAGAGAGTGAGAGAGAGATAGAGAGAGAGAGAAATGGGGTTTAACGTTCACTCAACACAAACTAGGTCATTTCGGGACTAACATATGGCTCAATTTTATTTCAGGGGTCTTTAGCAATGGGAGGAAACCGGAGTGTCCGGAGGAAACCCACGAGGTTGAGAAGGCGCCCCTATCTCCATGCCACATACGCTCACACCAGGGCTCGAAACCACAGCCGCAAGCCAGAGGTGACCGGCCAGCTAGAGGTCGAAGCGCGGCACTCTTTTTTTTCTTGCGGCACTCTAGACCAATAGGCCATCCCACTCCCCTGTATATGGGACAACAATCACTGGTTTATTATACACAAGCACGACATTTCCATAGGTATTCTCCTATCGTTATCAAACATTGTGTATAATAAACCAGTGTCAGTTTTGTTAAAAATAAATGTATTATATTGTGTCTACAAGATTTAGATAAAGAGTAATAGATAGTGAAAAATGAAAATATGAGCCTATTACAAATTTCGACCAAATTACTTTATTCCGAAGAAAGTTATGAGTGCTTGAAGTTTTGGACCCGTCTTGATAGCAAATGATTCTTCTTTATCAATTGACATTTCTCGATAAATCCCGGTAGTTTCCGGGGTATTTGAATTCATACTGGGACATATTGCAATCAGAAGAGTTAGCCAAGAAAAGGAACAAATTAAAGACTAGATAATCAACCGCTTTCGACCCACACCCCACTCGTCCTTATTTTGATAATCGTGTTGGTGAACGTAGGTGCCAACTGCCAACCGGGCTTTAATAAGAGAGGAATTAAAAATCGATTTAACAAGCTACAACACGCCCCCCCCCCCCACCCGGCCTAGCATTGATCGGAAATGTACAGAGACGACATAATTAACACTTAATTATGTCGTCTTTGTACATTTCCGGTTAAATTTTCCCACTTAGCAGTACACTGTATGACGTATTCTCGTCTTCTTTAGCCCAGTCGTTGAGGAGAACAGCACTACGTTACTCCTCACTTCATTTCGTACCCTTTCCCCTTCCCCGTTAAAAAACAAAACACAACAAAGAAACTCATAAAGGAGAAAAGGAGAAAAACAAACAAAAACAAACAAAAAATCCCCGCTCCCCCAATATTGCTTTGATGTTGTTGTTAATAATGACTGCCCGTCTTCATTAGAACAGTTTATGAGCAGATCGGTAGGACGTTAAACCCCATTTCATTTCATAATAATGACTGTATGGTAACTATAGCTAGCAAAGCTTAATACATTTGTATGTATATTACAAGACACTACCTGGTGTATTCCTCATGCTTGTACGCAAGCTACAGCACTGTATCGAACAATGCATGGTTTTTAGTACATATCGAATTAGGAAACCCTCATAACTATACACTGCGTTCTTCAATGTTAAACCCCACTGCGCAAGTATTAACACCAATGAATGGTGCAAGATTATAAAGTTACACGGACATAAGGGTTTGGGGGTTGTATATAATATTAATAAAGTCATTTACATAAAGAGATGGAAATATTGTTGTACTCGACGCTCCCCATTCTCCAAAGAGCGGGGGAGAACACATTACCTTATTTGGTCTACCAAACACATAATATATCATAAACAGATATAATTTTATGGATATTTTGACAATGATAAGGATTTAATCAAAATATCACTGTTTTTTATATATTATAATTATTCACTTTCATTAGTACGTCGGAATTGACTTTAGAAAGTGTGAACCCAGAGGGCCTGACAAGGCCAGCTGTCTAGTCGTTCGGATGGAACGAAAAACCGAGGTACCGTGTAGACATTGGCATGCACGTAAAAGATCCATTGGCAGTTGGAATTCGATATAGGAGTAGGCCGTAGCGCCGCTGCCCGGGCAAAATTTCCCTCATAGCCAAAATCACACTGTATGGCGTATGCTCGTCTTCCATTAGCCCAGGTTAGGTGCAGAAGAGTAGGACGTTAAACCCCATTTCATTTCAGAAAGTGTGAACCAATACGAATGCCCGAACTTGTAGCTACTTTATCTCTCTTTATCGCAGACACCTGAACAGTAGCGTCCAATCAGAGGATGTGACACAAACATAGCAAATCGATTAACACACGGTTATAAGCTTGACTGTGTTATTTGGGAACCCCATCCACATATTGTTGCTTAGAGATTCGGTTAGATAATCTGATGTGGTTTATACAAAAATGGTTTAATGTGTACGCTTTCTTTACTCAACTCACATTTCATGCGACCCATAAACGAATAAAGGTAGATGACATGAGATGATACTCCATGGTTGTCACTTTTATTATCACATGTAGCAGTTATATTTTCCAAGAATCTTTTCCAGGAGGTTTCGGTGGTCAAAGTAGGCGTCATTTAGATCATGATTTAGATTGTAGTTGAGTCATATGACGTGGCTTCGATTCCAGGCATGCTTGTAGACTACACGACAAGGGGTAGGATAGCTCCCTATTGCCAAAATTATCTAAGCACAGACGAATCATTACAATGAATAAAAAATACCATAAATGGCCTATTTTTTGCCAAGTCGACGTTACCCCCCCCCCATCATCTCTTTCTCTATTATTGCCTAAACCGCTGGTATAACCCAGTTAGTTAACTCAATTATCACCTTGAAGAATCCGAGTTTTATTTATCACGAGTCTGTATTGGTATAACTAGAACACTACATGACCAGTGTCAACATACAATATGCTTACATTACCCAGACAGTATTGGAAGTAAAATATATGTATAAAAAACATGACCTCCTGTGTCAATATTTTTATAGTTATCCGCCCTGAAATTCATATGAACCTTTAGTAATTTTCCCCTGTAAGCGAACTTTTATCCCTTAGAAACTTGAAGAGTGGTTTAGGTCAAGATACATTTTGCACAATTATGATAAACTTGTCGAGACCCACTTTCATTTGATTTAAATTCTAAACAGTATGTATTTAAAATGGAACACACAAACGGCTCTAAATGGGAATTAGGTAATATTAGATATAAATAGTTTTCGCTATTGTAGTTAAAAAATAGATAATGATAAGAAAATATGCTGAAAATTTCAGTCAAATTGCCTCTCTCTGAACCTAGATATTAGCGATTCAATTAAGGCTAGTCTCGATCGCGATTACTGCCGTTTGTACGATAGCAAACAAACAATCTGATTAAAACACAGATCCTACTTCGTTTCGTTTTAATAGTCAAAATTTGGTTTTATTTGCCTTTACTTCCTTAAGATCTGGAAGAGTTCTTATCGTTGATGTGTGCTGGATGATGTCAGGCTTAAGCCGATGAAACAGCCTGTAACGGCGAGCTTTAGACAGGTAATCCACTAGTAACATCAATGCTGATTAGTTAATCAAAATGTCTGACGCCATATGGTCAAAAGGCGCTCGTATGATGTCTGACATGAACTCCCACTATAACTTTTCAGATCTTCATGAAGTGAAAGCCATCGAAAGTATAACAAAACGAAACTAAGTATAGATCTGTATTTTAATCAAATTGATAAACAAAGTCTCGATTATCCAAAGTCGTCATAACCCTTTAAAAAGTTTTATGGCCTTCATATTGACTTAATTGGTAAATATAACATGATTTGAGTAATGGTGACCGAGGCTATGTGAATATTTCAAAAGCTTTTTTCTCAGCTAATAGTGCATCAATCTAACTGAAATTTTCAGCAAATTACCTTTACTCTATCTAGTTTTTAACTATTATAGTGAGAACTGCCATCTCTTTATCTTATCTCCTATAATGTAACTTTAATATAGATCTAAATAATTAAACGCTTACTGGAGCGGATATTTCTTGTAAAATATTGCTGAAGAATTGTTAATTAAGATATATAATACATTCAGTATCTTTAATAACAAAACTATAACCTTGGTCTTACTCTATGGTAGGTATTTAATATATACTGATATCCCACAGGGAAGACATCACAAAGGACCAATTCTTAACCTATAAACCAAATTACTGTGATGTTAAAAGGCCTTTTAGTATTTCTGTGGGGTCCCATTTTAGGTATAAAGCTTGTCGGCAAAATGTACAAAGTATACCATAATTTATCACATCTCAAGCTTTGACGTCAATGTAAATGTTTTGAAAAGTCGATAGCCAGGTTTGATCTAAAGACGAACGTGGTCAAAATGGCTATCAATAAAAAAAACTACGTTCCGAAATCTTATTTTATATTATCACTACAACTGGGTCATCAATATAATGTGTATAAGACACATGTAATTTTTTATTGGAATTTAAAAAGCATAGTGATTATTGTTGGTTATGTTGTTTGTTTATATCAACAGTATTTGCTTGTGTATTGTTACAATTGCAAAAGTAATTAGGTCCAGTAGCAGAACCATGTGGAACGCCACCCACGTATCATATTGTATCCTCTGCAATTATTAATATCGCCTTTCTAAAAATAATTATTATTTGCACATTTAATTTGTATAAAAATATTTTAATTGCATATAAATCATGAAATGGTCTTACGACTTTCAAAACCCTTTAAACGTGTCAGTAATAAAATTCCACTGTGCTGATTTTGAGAAATAAAAATCAGTCTGTTTTGAAACAAAGAATTTGCTATACACTGTATTTAGATTTGTTACACCTTTCGAAAACCACGAATGACAATTTGTTATATAATATTTGGTACATCATTAGCCAAAACTAGGAATCACAAATTATCATCATCAGTATCAACACAGTTCAGCTTTATACGTCATAGACACCCGTGTCAACCATATAAGGCAATAGGCGCCATTTAAAATTACTATTATGTAGTAAAAGGGATCTGGTAATAATGAACCCTATCTTAATACCTTTACTTGAAAATGGCTTAGTGCCCCTAGAAAAGAAGTATCGGAATTTATATATTCAATACATGAATCTAAATTGATATTTATTCGACAAATTTTATCAATTGTGTTGATCTTGCCAGGGGCAGCTTGCTGCTTATTGCTCAACCATGTGTGACAAGAGCTGTTGAAAGATCTTGTCTTGTCGCTTTACGAATGACATTTCTAATATCATTCACAGGCTCTATTATAACAAAGACGAGCTATGTGAGCTTAACTATTATAAAAATATTCCTTCCGAATTGTGCGTGACATACACTGAAGAGACATATATAGAGAGGACATCTTTTGTGTTTTCTTGGTCATCGATACATAGGTAAGGTCCAGTGTATTTAATTTATATAACCAATATTTATATATATTTGATATACCATTAGAATTCTGTATATGGGGATATTTATTAACACAAATGCAGGTGTAAATTAGGATAGCAAGGTGACACGGGTGATTTGTCTATCGCGTGGTAATGGCGATACGACCTTCTGATAAAATCCATCTAGGATTTGTAACCTCAGATGACAGGAGGATTAACTTTCCCGTCATTTTACCTATTAGCTCGAGAGTGGACACAGTCCATAGCTACAGGTGTGTATACTCGCGGCCTTAACACTAAAAAAGGTAAAAATAAACATTCACATTGTTGACAAAGTCATTTATAGCTTAGGCAACGACCTATAATTTCGTTTTCACCCTGCTTTCGTTAAATAACTTTTGAACATCAATTTTCTCATTGGTATGTTTGTTTGGATTTTTATTTCCAAACTTATAAATTCAGTAACGAATATGGGCAAAGCAAAATCAAAGTTGTTAGTTTGTGTCAGTTTTACAAAGCTTTGCTTCTCAACCTCGAAAATCTTAATTAGAAATCAGCAGCCACGTTATTGCTCACTCGTGCTTTTGGGCCTCTGTATTGATGATTGTAATTCTGGTAAAAAAAACAAACAATTTCACCATTTCAAAAGTAACTTAAAGGGACAATAACATTCTTGCTTGCTTGGTAGATCCAGAAAATAAATAATACCCTTATTCTAAGTACTAGATGTTTAAGTGTCCTACCTGTAGTGTAAATTATCCATTACAACCTATTTTACTTATCCAGAGGGTTCGAAAATATTTTAAAATCCAAGTCACATTTGAAAAGGTTTACGTTAGACTTTTCAAATCAATTGGTTGAATTTTTCCATTTTTTTTAAAATAGGTGTGTTAAGATGAAATTTATATCATCATTTAATTGGAATATTCTAAAATAACACGATTTGTTGACCAGAATGAAGATTGGGACATATTATTCAGTTACAACAAGAGTGTTATTGGAGCTTTAAATAAATGCATTTTGAAAACCTTGCGTACGTTTTTTTCTTTGTGGTATTTATAGCGCTCATTCTACTTTGTTCCATGGGCCCATAACATCATTCTATATACATTGTTCCATGGGCCCATAACATATTTTTACAGGTTGCTGTCATCAAGACGTCTACGCCAGGACCACATCCTCATTGAGTTCACTTTAATTATTTTAGGGAATGGAACTAACTTAATTCACTTATATAGCTCAAAAATTAATTGGCAATACCCGACTCTCTGATAGATATATTGGTTTTGCAGTTTCCAACTAGAAGAAGATAGCCCATACATCCACATTTTAATTAAGTGTGATTGTATTCTTTCTACACAAAGGTTCTTCATCAAACTTTGACAGCTGCAGGTGCACATACATAATTTATCATTTGTATTTCAAAACAAGTCAGGCCAAAATTGAATGTTAAATGTATTTACTCATTTACACACTCAACAGTCTGATACCTTTCTAAATGACTTTTGTATGCAATCGACATTTTGTTTTGTCCAAAGACCTATACGTATCCTAAAAATTCTAACGTTTTCAAATCCCCAGCAAAGAAGCGACACAGCTCACGCCTTGGTACCACTTGATGGTGCAGAGGTAATTTGACAAATTCTTGGCTCATTCGCTCCAGCATTCCTTGGCCATTTACCTTGAATATCATAAATTGAGTTTTGTATTTCTATGTATAATTAAAATGGCATGTTCCCACATAAAATATACATTATACAAGAGCTAAGTCTGCCTATAGCAGGTCGTTCTTTTGGCCCAAAATGTTATCTAAATTATTAATTAAAGACATTAATGAACTTATCCAGGTCATGATCAACGCTCGATGGCATCGCTAGCCTGTGATATTTATCGGATTGGCATACATGTTTTGCAAAATAATTAAACGTTAAAATAGATAATCGAGACTTTTTTTTTTATCGTACAGACTTTAGAAATGATGATTGAGACTAGCCTAAAATTCCAAAGCTAAAACCGCGGTTTAGTGTGAAGTAATTTGACTGAAGTTTCAGTATATTCATTCTACGTTATTTATTTTATAACTATCATAGTGAGAACTGTCAACTCTTTATCTAATCCCCCATAACGCCCCTTTAAGTATTATCCACCGACTCGAAGATCGGCATTAACGACCTTAAGTTGAACGTTAACGACATACAGTTTTGCTTAAACGGTTGGAAATTTGAATAAATATTAATGTTCATACTTTTCATATAGACATTATCCTTGCATTTATAACGATCACCCATGAAGTAAAGGTAGTCGAACTTAACAGCTATATTATCTATTCAAGGTGAATTTTATGCTATAAGTAAAAACTTTGTCATGGTACGAGATATAACACACCATGGTCAATTAATTCAATTAGAAATTCTCTCACGCTTCGACAAATAGAAGAAATGGCCACTTAACACATAAACAATTTTCCCCATTAAAAATAGTCTGAAAGAAAGATAGTGGATTTTAACTAAATTTATCACAACTCATTGTATGTTTATCATTGTATGAAATAGTTTCTATTGACATAGGGGAATGGCTCACGAAACAGGAAATCATTGCAGGATAAATGCATAACAAAGCACAAACAAAACAAACGAAACTGTAATAAAAGTAAGGCGTGTTAATTGTATGGAATAAATCCGAAAAAAAAAGATATCGGTGGTCGGATGTGCGGGAGATGCCAGAAGTTGTCGGAGCTTCGCTTTTCCAACTTTTCTCACTAACACTGTTAATGTGACCGGAAACACATAAAGTATATTGTGCATTTTACAACTTGACGCAAAAAGGGAGGAACAATAATTAATGTGGATGACATTAAATTCTTATCCTAATTAAAATCCTAAATAAACAAATGGCAAATACTGCTCTGTTTAATAACACCGGCGATTTATGTGTGTAAACCGTTACGAAACTATTTCAGTTGAATTAACTGTAAAACCAATGAATATATAAACTATTTATTTAAATAAATGTTTACACTCTTGTTCATTTATGTCCACAAAAGCACACCAAACATTGCATGTTTAATGTTGTAATTAAAAAGCGAGATCATGTGTTCTAAAACGTGTTTTCGGTACCCGGCCCATTCAAGAGACTCCATTATACTCGCCAAATGAAGCTATTTTTAAAATCTAGATATGGTAATACTGTTTGAGAAACTAGTGCCTCTAAGGAAGTTTAAGATTGCATAACTATTGATTTGAATGGTTAACATGTACATGTGTGTATAAAAGTAATAAGATTAGAATAATAAGTGAACCTTGTGCAATTTCATCATAAATGGTGTCAAAAAGTCCCACAATCTCCTAGAACAATATAACGCTCTACTTGAATACCAGATACAGCAAATTGAGAGAAATATAATCCATTAATTTAACCTTTTCGAATATTTAACGGATTGTTTTAACAAAGAAGAGATAGTTACACGAAGAATCGCATTTTTTTCTTTATTACAATATTACATATAGGGTTTTTTTTCTAATAAGGGGGTAGGATGGCTGAATGCTAAGCATAAAGTCTGTCATTGAGTCAACTGGGGGGGGGGGGGGGGGTTGATTCCCCGGTTGTACGTGACAAGTAGTAGGGTCGCTTGTCCAACCTCGTGGGTTTTCATCGGGACCTAAGGGTTCCCCCAACTGCTAAAGACTCTTACGTGCAAGCGAATTATTGAAATCCCTCCCTCCCTCTCTCTCTCTCTCTCTCTCTGTTTTCCAATACTACTAATATAAGTAGAGTGTGTAAGGTATGTGTGTAGGTGTAATAATATATTATAATAAGAAGACTGTATAGAAATAGTATACCCTTACTAAACACAATTCTTCACTCATAAACCCCGTATGGTCATTTCAATAAATCGTGAACACCACTGGGCGATAAATAACGATACTTATATAAACGATCACAAATGAATGTTACGTATTCTGGTGATTAAAATAACTGAAAATATCACACGTATTCAAGGTCATTATATAAAAAAACAAGCCACGTGGGTGCCTATCAACGACTCTTTTGAAAATCAAATATTCAAGGAAGCATTTTGGCTATCAGTAAACCACGTCAAATCGGTATTGTTGTTAATACCTGGCGGAGACCTACAGAGCGCTAATGGTACTAATATGTGTTAGTTTAGTACACTGTAAAGGATGTTGAATATTTTAATTTTGAAATATTTCCATAAATCTATTATAGTTCTTTAAATTTGAATTCAAAAGCAAGACCATGAATACTCCCGCATGTCCTGTTGATCCAGGTTATTCTTTATCACTGTCATTTTTGTTGAGCTATTACGTATTTTTTATTTCAAATTCATGGTTACTGTGTTCGCACTGTTTAACGTTTTCAACAATTTTGTGTGTATACATTATGTTTAGGTTTAAACCGTATTCACGGTTGTCGCTTTATATTATTTACGTGATGTTTGGTATTTCTGAATTATCAGTCTTGCAAGGAGTTTAAAATGTGATGTCACCCAAGCATTTATTTTAGTTGGGTCGAGTTGTTTCATTTTCAGTAAAAACGTACATATTCGAACAGGAAATCCCGTTTTACACAAATTAGTGATCTAGGCCACCAGGAAAATAAAATCTTATTGACGTCATGTTTACTCTTTGATTTTCACATTTAAAAAAAGAAATCAATCGTGTACATTAATGAACGTGGTTCAATTTACGACAGAAATCAGGACTTGTGGTACATACCTATTTCGAATGGACGAAATGAGATAGCAGCTCTCATCCACAGTTGGACCCCATTCTGTGTCGTGTTTCCTCTGACGTACTGGAAGCAAAGGTGGGATTCTGATACCAAGAAACGAAAACGCCTGAGATGCAACAAATGGTCTTAGGAAGGACCTGGTATAGCCTACTACTTTGAACGGTAATATTAAAACTACAAGGAATATATTTCTTAAGGGGTCCTTAAATTTATGTACTACAAAGGCGAAATTGCAGTTGCTAAAGAAATTATTTCTTCAAGGACGCTGTGTTTGATACGTACTTCAGATATTGCTAAGGTGGATTTGAAATTATTGATGCGTGCGGGTCCTGGTTTTGACGTATGCCATAGATCTTAAACGTCTGTGGTCTTGTGTGGGTTGTTGTCATCTGACACAATATCAAGAAAATAAATGATTTCTGTATCCCAACAAGACAAATCTTTGAAAGATAAAGTGTTACACTACAAATTGTTTTACAAAGCTCTCTGTCCTTTTAGATTAATGAATATGTGTTTATTCACGTGCCTTTTCATCATCATCATTATCATCATCATCATCACACCCACCATCTTAAACATGTCTGATAGACGCTAACACCAAATAACACATGTGTTGTAAGTCGTACGTTACTCATGTTCACACCATTTTGATAGCGATGGGCACTATATCATCCTGTCACAGGGAATTAAAGCGCCGTAAAATTATGCCATTTATTGTGCTGAAAAATGTCTAATATATTAGCCCAATTTAATTTAGAATATTGTAGGTTATATATCTGCTTTTCGTTGAATATGAATACATTTGTTTTGTGTCTAGGATTCGTTGTCTAGTCTGTTCTCTAATAAAATTTATGACTCTAATTTTGGACTGTAATTTTCATGTTATGATTCTTGTTGACAGTTTTAAATTGTTTATTAGATATATTTTATCTTCGTATTTACAATTATAAACTACAACACGTGTTTTTTTCTCTCTCTTTTATGTTGCACGCCCTACAAAATCAGACGTGATAATGAATCAAGTCAATATTGAATTGATAAATATTTTAATCCGCCCTTCCTTCACTTCATCGTGTGCCTTTTAAAGCCACAAAGCAGTCATTGCTTTATTGTTATATTTTTTAACAACCCTTTCCTGACATCATGGTGTGACATAAGCTAAAAAAAAATCAGCCATTCAGACGGCAGCATGCACAGTGTAAATGGAGGACATTATATTAAAGGGACAAAAATATTCTTGCTGGCTTGGTAGCTCCGGAAAATAAATAATACCCTTGTTCTAAGTACTAGATGTTTAAGTGTCGTACTTGTCCAGAGGGTTCGAAAATATTTTAAAATCCAAGTTACACTTGAAAAGGTTTACGTTAGACTTTTCAAATCAATTGGTTGAATTTTTCCAATTTTTCAAAATAGGTGTGTTAAGATGAAATTTATATCATCATTTAATTGGAATATTCTAAAATAATACAATTTGTTGACCAGAATGAAGATTGGGACATATTATTCAGTTACAACAAGAGTGTTATTGGGGCTTTAAAGTAGCTAAGTCTCTAACTCAATATCATCGAAAGTCTTCGACGTTGAAACCACAAATTATTTGTCAATTTAAATCAACATTGATGGTGTGATCTTAACAGGAAAAGATAGGCTTCTGATATCCAATATTTAACACGAAATATTTTTTTTACCATTGGTACACGAATCGTGAACCATACGGCGTTTCAGGCTCATTTTCAGCTAGGGACCCAAAGAACAAGGCTAGGTATATTCCACATTACATCTCAAACGGTGAGCATGCGCAATAAATACTATGTAGACTGGAATAACCAGACGCTATACATATATTGTGATTCAATTGAGACTTCTGGTGTACTTCGCCAAACATAACTGATTTGATATTAGAGTAAAAACGGAAACGATTGAATGTAAATCAGTTTATATACATTCATATTAAATTATTACAGGGCTTGCGACCCATTTGTGTCAATTTCTAGGCCCCAAATATTAGTGATTTAGCTCCTTTAAATTCTCGATATATTATATTTCCGAATACTTTATCATTTTTTGCACACATAGATTTATACGCCTCTATTAATTATGCGCCATGATCAGATAAACGGAACACGACATGTCGAAAATGTAGCTATAAATAAAACTGCACGAAATACAAAAAGTATAATATGAAGATTTGTTTCCCATTTTAAGTTTCCGTATAAACGAGAAGCGTTATCCAGAAAATCATCTCTCACACGAGACGATGTGTGCCCATTTCTTAATGGAGCTAAATCGCTTATAGCCTGATTGTCACCTTTAAATGGACACATGTGGGTCGCAACGCAAATACTAATGTAATATGAATGTATATAAACTGATTTATATTCAATCGTTTCCGTTTTCCTCTAATTTCAAATCAGTTATGTTCAGCGAAATATGTCAGAAGTCTCAATCGAATGAAAATCTCTCGCGTCTCTTTACACTCGGCAAACCTCGGCAGAATCCGTAACCTCCGGAACCTACATCTAACCTCGACTGTATGATGAATTCAGCCATATTGGAACTACTTTAAAGGTCCCGGATGAAACATGGCTGCACCCATACCGAACACAAATTCGAAACCTATTTGGCTAGCGACCTATTCGACCGATCCAGCTGTAAGATAATGACGAAATTACACTTCTATTCTGAGTTAAAGGAATGGATAAAAAATAATATATTCTACTTTCATTTGATAGACATAACGTTGGATTTTATTGGTTGATAAATAGATGAGTTAAGGCGACTGTTGTCTTTATTCTAAATAGGTTTCCAACGAACAGGTTGCAGCTCGATCGGTCGGATAGGTCGCTAGCCGAATAGGTTCTCAATTTGTGTAACAGCGTCAAGTTTTCCTGTTAAAGTAAAGCGTTAGCCCCATCGCAAATGTATGAGCGTAGTTACATATCACTTACCTTCATGTAGCCGAGACAAGATGTAGTTTACGGAATCTGTCGAGATAATTGCAGAGTGGTCTCTTTATTCCAATCTATTGCGTATGCTCTCCAGATGAGAATATGAGCAACCAATTGACATGACTTGTGGAATATGTTTAGCCTCGTTCGTCGAGTCCCTAGTGAGCAATGGCACTGAAACGATTTATGGCACACGATTCGTGTACCAATGGTGAAATGTTAAGCTTGTCTAAAATTTCGGATATTAGAAGCCAATCAACGTTGGTTTAAATTGACAAATAATTCGTGTTTTCAATGTCGAAGATTTTAGATGACACTAGTAGGCCTACCAACTTGAGACAATTTGTTAGTTAGCTATGTGATTACCACACATCAATAAAGGTGATAATAATATTATGTGTTTTAGAATATATATATCATACCATTTAGCCGTGATTTCCCATGAGCCAGACCAATGTGTTAATATACAGTTAGTATGGCCACTTGCTTATTCATATTTTTCCAGGGGACAATACCTTTAATGGCGACTATATAACATAGCTATAATTAAGCGTTCTATATTATATTATACAAAAACCTATAATAATATCAATGTAATAAGTAGTATATGAGCTCTTATTATTACCGGGTCACGTGTTATTATTATTTCTGACTTAGTGGACATTCAGTTACAATCCTCTTGGAGTAAGACCTACTTCTGATATAAATGGCGCTTCAAGCATGAGGTATTAGGTCTAAGTTTTACAGATTTTTTCTTGTTTTCATTTCTTCATTGGATATGTTACCGCAAATACAGGGGTGCAGTGTAATAGGTTATTTTCTCTGCTTATTTTCAATTCTTTTGGAAGTATTCTCAGGAATCTATCCACAGGTAGGTAGAGAATTTCATGTTCAGACATAGTAGCCTACATGTAGCTGCATTCTGAGAAAATAAATTCTGTACATGACTGATACTATATGGGTTAAAGTGAATGGGATGATGATAATAATTATAATTTAATTCAAGAATTAGTTCGGATGACCCAAAAAGTTGTAATTAGCTATACTGAAGCGTGTTATCGTATACACAGTTACACCAAGTATGCTATTTTCAGAATGATTATCCCGGTTTTATAAGCATTGCCAGAAACATTGTGCAAAAAGAATGTATGCTCTTTACGCCTTCCACTGCCAACCCATAACACTGGATGCCAATTGTTTTAAAATAGGATTTTGACATTATGTAGCCAATAATTTCTATTGTATTTTTCTATCGGTGGAGATACCGCGTACTAAATCGTTATGACTCCGATATTTGTATTTGTATTTGTCAAACAAAATTGAATAGCGCCCCGGCAAATCAATGCTTCGGGAATTTTGAGACTAAAATTTTACTTTTGTATTCTTTACGTGTGCAATACGAGTGAGGGGAATTTCGCCCAGACAGTGATATTTTCGACTATTCGTCTTCGATCTCCACCTGCCAATGTTTTTTGTACGTGCATACATCATATAGTTGCAATTCCTTAAACCTCTATGAAATTGTTTATGGTAAGCCTAATTCAATACTGTAACCATAGATTAAATCAAATTTCATATTTCTATTCAATATATTATGAAATTTCTGGAGCATGTTATTTCTGCTTGAAATCCTACATTTATTGAATTGAATACCATTATTATATTGGGTTACATAAATGTGACGAAACGGTTCATTTCCGCTGACGTTTTCAAGGGCGTATGTTAAAATTTCGTATTTGATTTTATTTGTGTATTTTTATTATGATATCAATGTCGTCTTGAGAGATTAACATTAAGTTTATATTTTTCAGGAATATCCCAGTGTATTGTTCTAAAGTGCTATCTCCTACCAACACCGCTTGTAATTTCATAGTAAGGTACGTGTGATTTACTTTTATCTTCATGTATTTGTCTATGTATATTAAAATCCCGATCTGTATTTCGTTTCGCCTTTAATACCTTCGAACTATAGAAAACGAACGAAATATCTGTGTTTTAACGAGACTGATATAATGTATATTCCTAGTCTTCATAAAATTAGTCGGATACAATTTTTACATTCTCATTATGACTGGCAGCCCGATTTTACTTATTGTTAGGACTATCATTAAGAAGAATCCTTCCAAAATGATCTTAATCAGTTAAATTTGGGGGCAACATGTAGGCCTTGATATTTTTGTTACTTTGTACATAGTAAATATTTGACATATCTTTGAATAATACTAGGTATAGTTTATAAATACTGAAAGTATAAATATAATAATTTATGAGTTTTATGTCAAGGATCACTGATTTCTGAGTTCAGCCCATTTTGAAATTTTCTCTTTGAATATGATATACGATTGACCTTATGTAGATCACGGTCCAGTGATTGACCCCTAATAGAAATTATCTATGTCAAGCAGCCTTTTAAGTTTTTATTTATGATCCAAATTTATGAATACTAGTGTTCAGATGACCAATGGGAGAGTCGAGCGTTTGTAATTTAATGTTTATGTTCAGGCGCCTAGTTAATAATCAATACGCTAATGGTTTTCACCCAGATATAAAAAAATGTTTTAATTGTGTTTTTTATGATTCTGATCGCATGTAACATGGAGGAATTTATACATTAAGTATATTCAATCCGGATTCCTCATTTTATTAGGAATAATAAAAAGGATTTGCTTGACCTAATTTAAACTGTATATTTTATGGAGGGGTTTTGGTGAGAACACTATAATTTTATGTTACGTTTCGTTGAACGGAAAGTCAGAGAACCCATGGTGGTACATTGGCCCACTAAAAACACGACGTCACTACATGAAATTCCACGCAATGGAAAAGTGGTGTATTTTCATACTGAGCGCTTCCGTGATGGTCACGACTCATTTACTTCGTGTTGCTGGATTCATTGTTTAACGTCCTCCCTTTCTGTACCCGAGGAGCTACGAGGGAAATTTTGCTCGAAAAGTGACGCTACAGCCTACTCTTTTTTCCAATTCCAGCTTTCTGGTGTTCTTTTATGTACACGCTGGTGCTAGTGTGTACTGTCCTTGTCAGATTCACCGTGCTGCACCGTTCATAATGGGAAACCACACCGGAAAATCCCAAAGTACTTTCTCTGCAATCAAACTGACTCTAATATTTTAACAAAAGAATTTCTTTACTGTCTTCATTAAAAATTAAATATTTACAAATGTTTTTCAATGGTTGACATTCTTTGTTCATTAAAGAGGAGAAATAAACATCTCCGTATTCGATATAATTGTGCCATGTAATATTCACCTATGGTCCCTGCCATAGCAATATACAATAATATAATTTTTTGGCTCTTTGTCATGAACCTTCAAAAATATTAGGTCACCGATAGCCTTAAGAAATAAACCCCTACTATATCATGTTGATAATGTCATATTGACTATTTGCAATATTTTTTGTAACATAGATTAATGTTATATTCTTGATATATTGAATTGATAGCAGTTGTTTATATACTCCAGGACATAAACATGCTTTAAAATATTGCAAAAACATGGAGTGCAAAAAAACCTTGTCTAATTAAGTCTAATCTAAACTGTAAATAAAGTAAAAAGTATAAGTTTATGTTCATTTAAAGTAGCCATTTCTCTGACCCAATACCTTTCAAAGGCTTCGACATTGAAACACGAATTATTTGTTTTTAAATCAACTTTGATGTTGTGATCTTACCGGGAAAAGATGAGCTTCTGATATTTAATATATAAGACAAAATATACATTTTACCAATGGTACACGAATCGTGTACTATAATGCGTTTCAGCGCCATTTGTAACAACGGACGAATATTCTTATCTAGAGAGCTTGCCCAACAAATGCAGTCGGTGTAGCGAGGGATTGCCCTTCAATTGAGTCTCAAAACCAAAACTGATTAGAAATTTCAGTAAAAACAGAAAAGATTGTATGTAAATCAGTTTAAATACGCATTCATATTAGATTACTATTTGCTTTGCGACCCATTTGTGTCAGTTTCTAGGTCCCAAATATTAGCGATTTAGCTCCTTTAAATGGCGGAATTTAAAATAAAAAAAGGTCTTACACATAGAAAACGGATGCTTGCTCATAAAATCTGCGTAAATACTTGTCAATGTAAGGTAATGGTATAATATAAAGAAAAACTATATAGAATAAAAAAAACAGGCAAATGTGTAATCGTGAGATCTGAAAAGTACCTTTCACCTGTGGTTCTCGTCGTGTGACCATCTTATATTTTGACGTGTGAAGTTTTATGACAGCAGCCACACCTTAAGATTTCTATTGTTATATTATTACATTCTTCTGTAGGTATGTGATTTATGTACATAAAAAATATAATGTGAATTGACGGTTAAGTTTGATCAAGTGGTTACGTTGTATGGACAATCGCCAGTCATTCAAATAATAGTATACGATTTATTAGCAATAAGTGTTTTATGCTTTACTCGAGACATCTGAACGATTTACAAAAATGTTGAAAATATAAATTATATATAACCCAATCAGAAAGTATTAGGGCATACAATTAAGGAATCCGGAAAGGTTTATCTTTGATTTATGTTAGGTTTGTGAATTCTTGCTTCTCTAAAACTATATGGAATCCCTTTTAAAGGAGTTAAATCTCCATTCATTGGCGCCAAGAAATGGATTCTAGTGGGTCGCAACACATATAATAATGTAATAATGAATGCATATATACTGATTTACATTCAACTAATTCTGTTTTACATTTCAAAAGCTGATGTCTAACGACAAATTATTCTGGCATTCATCAACTCGTTAGTAAATATTCCAGTTGAGATGGCAGTCACAAAGAACTAACATAATATGCCATTCATTGACAGGAATACATAATTTATGAGGTAAAGATATCATTGCATTACATGCCAGTTGCGTTAGATTTTTTTTGTATATTGAATCACGTACTCATAAGAGTTAAGCCATGGTTGATTCATATTTAATAACCTATTGCCTGAATAGTCTGGTTACATGTAAAACTAGGTTCCATTCAACAGTGGTTAAGTGGTTGCTTTTTACACTGGACCGGCTGGACTACCGACCAAGGTTAGCTTTCATATTGTTATACTTTATATGAACCTATACTGGGCAAAATAAGTTTTTATATTCGATTCGTTCGCTTATGGACTACGAATATGATGCTTTAAAATTCGAGCTGTCGAGTCTCATAATATAAGGGAGACTCGAATTGTCTTAAATAATTTGACACATATATTGTCACGCCATTGTGGTCTGGTCCTTCGTTCTTAAAGGTGATTAAACTGTCGTCAATCTTATATTTTTTACATTGACTTTCCTGCTCTGTTTGTTCGATCGAATTAGCTCCCGCGTATTAACTTTTATTGGTATGTGGATTAAGTTAAGAAGGGGAGTGTTATTTAACACTTATATATTTACTTACGGATAACGAAAAGTGTTATTTTTATGTTTTAAGATATTCTATGGTTCATTAGTTTAACAATGTAGTGTATGCCATTTATGTTATCACGGTGTGACTTACTCTGGACATACCAACTCGTGGCTTTCCTTGTGACCATCGAGTTGATCGTTCCCCATCTACTGCTGCCCACCTTTCAGTTTTAAACGAACAACCTTATTGTTTCCTATTATTATAAATCACCTCTTATATTTTACGCGATTAGCACGCTACATCTTTTATTATTTTACTGTTAAGTCAGCTTCGTCCATTTTCTTAAATAATATGGCTGCGACTGGTCAGTATACCAGTCAGACAATCCACCATTTGCATCTTCTGTATTACGTCTTGAAAACTATCACCATCCGTTGCATTATCATCAGTAACATCAACACCCTAAGAATCTGTAGTAGTCATAACGACGACCTTGCAATACATTACACATAATTGCTGCATATTACAAAATGTCACCGTTCGATGCTTATATAAAATGCTATCGGAAATCTAGTAAGAAGTTTAATAACCCGGACACAGCACTACATCATATCTTGTAAAGCGCTTGCTCGCCTGGAGGTCACGTGTACGATCCCTGCATTGGCCGAGGAAGTTCATCCAGATTTTCCGTCGCGGTTTCCCCGTGTCAGTGATGCAGGATTGAGGGTCTGACAAAGACAGCTGTATAGTCATTCGGATGGGACAAAAAAAACCCCGAGGTCTCGTGTACACATTGGCGTGCACGTAAAAAATCCCATTACAATTGGAATTCGATATACTAGTACGGCCTAGTGCCGCTGTCCGAGCAAAATTTCCCTCATAGCATAGCACACTATATGGCGTATGCCCCTCGTCATTAGCCCAGTTCGGAGCAGAACCCCATTTCATTTCATTAACATCATATATCCACTGTGAAAAGAAAAAAAACGAAGGACGAAGTACAGAAGAATGCATGCATTTATGAGAGTTTAAGGCATATATAGAGAGCCACACGTCAACCAGAATATCTCCAATATTTCACGTATTATACAGATTATTTGTGAACATCGGTGACAACTGTAGATTTCAATAGAAATATTAACCCATTGTATGCACTTGATTCTACTTTTACAAAAATGATTTTGTCAGTTGAACTCCTTAATACTCAAGCTGAATACCTCTCAAGATTATAGTCTTATATCCCCTAACAAAACAAATAGTTCATCCGAACAGATAATAAGAATGAACTTTACTATGACCCTTTTAGAGGACCTCACGATTATAATTTTTTGCTATCTGTCTCGCCGATACTTAAAACATTATTGTCATACGGTGCTTCTTGGGCTATTTAATCCCCAATCACTTTCACCCCCACTGTTCTTAAATATGGTATTGTCATTTAGTCAGCCTCTTGGGGGACTCGGGTTCGCACCCGATGTTGGTCGTGAATGTTACTCGGAATTTTCCGGCGTCATTTCCAAATGACTAGGAACAATATCTAGTTGTTCAGATGGGACAAAACCTCTTGATAGTTGGAATTCGAAGAATAGGCCGTAGTGCCGCTATCCAGGCAAAGTTTTCCTCATAGCATACTATGCCCGTATTCATTATCCCAGTCGGAGCAAAAAAGTAATTCGTGAAACGCAGTTTCATAACATTTCCTTTCATATTACCACTAGAGTTTCTGTTGTGTTTTTTTTTAGATTTAGAGAGAGAGAAATGGAGTTTAACGTCCACTCGACACACACTAGGTCATTTTGGGACTAACATATGGTTCCATTTTATTTCAATAATTCGTTTGCGCGTAGGGGTCTTTAGCAGTGGGAGGAAACCGTAGTGCCCGGGGGAAACCCACGAGGTTGAGAAGGCGCCCATATCTCCATGCCACATACGCTCACAACAGGGCTTGAAACCACAGCCGCAAATCAGAGGTGACCGGCCAGCTAGAGGTCGAAGAGCGACACTCTAGACCATTAGGCCATCCCAACCCCCCTTTTAGATTTAGACATTAAATCCCAAACATTAATAATCTTAAAACCCAAAGAAGTTGTAGTTTTATAATATATTGAGTAACAAAGGGGCATTGCCATTTCGATTTCATTCAAAGTTAGTTCATATCATTCTTCATTCATATCTAATAATTTGACAAAAGAAAATAATATACAAGTTTCAATGTGAAATTAGATCATTAAGAAAAGTGGATAATTGGGCATCGGCTGGGTGATAACGTTTTCTTGTAATTCATATCTGTTTATTTTAAGGACAACAGTGTCGTGTGCTGGTTTTTGAATGTAAAGCATTTTGTCAGTTTGAGTTTCATAAACCATATCCACCCAAGACAGTAATAACTAAAAAATACTTAAAATTCCGCATCACTTAAATATATTATGAAAAATGATTACGACATGTTTGCATATTTTATTATTAAGACGAATGTAAAAAATTTTTTCGAAATTTTATAGAATAAAGCTGCTCTGCATGGGAAAAATAAGATGTGAATAGATTCATTGTTCGTATTATGGATGCCATTTCAGAAATAATTTGTACGTTAAAGAAACTGATGATAATGATTTGAACGATTCACATATTTGGCAATGTTTCAGCTTATCATTTATGTGTCGTGTAAAAAGTTTGTAACAGCATAATACACCGTGGCCAATGCTGCCTTTGGACAAAGGCTTTGTCCCTTTAAATGCGTTAACTTCGGTGTCAAAGGGTATACAGTGGCCTTTCATATTGTGGGTAAACACAATAGAAACGGACCCATTGAGTTAGGTGACCAGTTGACTACTAGATCATGACCTCAATTATTTGATTTAAAGGGACTTAAAGGGTTTTCTATTGAATGCTACAAGAACAACAAGTCGTCGGTATATTTACACGAACAGGTGACGGTCAACGCTCGTTCATGATATGCAAACTTTGAGATGGTGCATGGCTTATTATAACTTAGTTAGCGGCTAGACGTTTGTTGTCCTTTCTAGTGTAAAGTACACTTTCACTCTTTCCTCTAGTGTTTAATATCCAAGGGTACTTCACACCGTACGACCCCATTCAGGGCCATGCGATAACATCATAATATTTGCATTTGTCTAGTTTATTGTAGTTCTTCGTTTGTTTTAAAGAAATATGAGAAATGTTATTTAGTTTACACCCTTGTCATTATTTTATCAATAATCAACACCCATATTATTATTGTAATCAGTGTCGTAATCTACAATACCAAACCTTTCGACCAATATCTTTAATGCTAATCCTCATCCAGTCCAAAACCAGCTTTGATATTAACCCATGTCAACATCATTCTTGATGTCACAACATGTCATAATGCCAAAAGATTATTCTTGATACCATCACATTTCAACATCATCCTGAAAAATAACAGTTATAAAGAGTTTGTTCTTAGATACCATCCTCTGTAAATATGATATCCTTGATACCTTCACATGTTACCACGATACCTTCACATGGTAAAAACATCCCTGATACCTTCACATGGCAACATGATTGATGCTTGGTAACTTGACATGCCAACATGATTCTTGATACCTCCATGTCAACACCCTGAACAACATAAGCAAATATAAAGAGTTTCCTTTTATCCTTTGCTAATACGATCCTTATACCTTCACATGTCAACATGATCCTTGATACCACCACATGTCAACGTTGTCCGTGATACCACCCCACAGTAAACACCAACCTTGATACCTTCACATGTTAACACCATCCTTTATACTACCACATCATCCTTGATGTCAACCCCTGTGAATATCTTATCGAATGCCACCAAGGCAAGCATCGTCCCTGGTGTAAAAGTATGCACTTGGTTTAAAGAATTAAATGCAACGATTTAAAACAACAATTACTCATTTCTCACCCTACTTAAAATTGACAATTTCTGTATGTGGAACATGTCGTCACACAACTTCGTTGCTTTATAATCATCTTCCTAAACATACAGTGGTTCAGATATTCACATCCCAAAATATCTCTGCTCCGCGAGGAGAGACACCCCGGCCAACAAATGTTGTGGGTTTTTTTTGCATCTAATAAGAAGTCACCACCATAATTATCCGGTCTTCAAAACAAAATTGATACCAAATCCTGCCTAAACCTTTTAATTCTTAGTGCCCAGTTATAAAGATGGCGTATTCAAATTACCTTTATTTCAAGCAATTTTTCAAGCAAACCCAGGAAGATGTTATCATTCATTGAGCCCCCATTTATCAACTTGTATTTTATCTTATCCAACCATCATTTATGAAAAGGTATATGAAAAGAAAAACCGCAATGTACTATAGTTTACTAGGCATACAATGGGGTATAATGAGGTCCCATGTTCATTCACCTCGACACTAATGACTCACACTCTTCATGTATTGGGGGTAAAGTATAGTATTAGACCATAGAATAGATTTAGGTCTATATAATAATAGAACATTATATATTCACGTGTCTATGGACTTTCCTCTATGCTTATACACACATAATCTATTCATGCTTATGGTAGGTCTATCCATTCATCACAGATAACCCATTTCAAGGGAGGGTGGAGATTATTTTTTAACAAATAATACAGTCTTTCTTATGGAGCTCAGCGTCCAGTTGAAGCAGAAGACCAAGTTCCTACAACACGAATTCTGTATAATCTATGTGATTAACATCTCATCCGCCATCTTTTATTTTGGTAACTAAGTGATGTAGGCCTCTGTTTACTATTGGCATGCTGTGAGGTAATTATATAACTTTAATTCTAGAGAATAGAGGTTTTTTCTACCACTTGTTACTCCTCTTCTTTGTTTACAGTAGACATATTGAATTAAGATTTCACCCAGTTTGTGGCCGATTTCTTAAAGAGGCTGATACAAATATATTGCCAATTTTGTTACCTCCCTTATTCTCCGTGATTTCATAATCATGGAAACAATGGTGATTTTGTAGCTGAAATATAGTTGTTATGTTCTGATTCCCAATTAAAGCGGAAAAGTTTCAATTTTTCATGAAGCCTTTTCTAAAGATATTGCAATATTATTTTGTTTACTGGAATGTTTAGCTAAATGTCATCAAAATTATCCCTAAATCTTCTTGGATTCACTAGGAAATTTTTTTCACAGATAGGCATTGTCCATTGGCATTTTGAAAGTTCGATTCGTTGTAGCTCAGTGAGTATGGAGCTGACTTATATTCCCTGATATTGACTGAGAAAGTTCATAAAAATATTCTAGTCTAGTTTCCCTTTGTCAATGGTGCAGTACGGATGACCTGGCCATAACAGAGTGTGTCTAATCGTTCGGATAGGACAAAAAACGGGGCATACAGATGTAGTCTTCGACGCTCATGTAAAAAAACACTACCTTTGGCAGTTGTAATTCGATGAAGAGTGGGTGGCCATTAATAAAGGAGGTGCACAAACGTAGGTCGTTAAACCCCATATAATCGCTGGTTTAAAAATTTGGCGCCCTCTCTTTATATGTGATGGGTGGATTTATAGGTTTAGATGACATGATGCTGGTAGTTAAGATTAACCTGGCTGTGTATTATACTTCTAACTCATCTATATGCAAAACACATGTAGATATACAAAACATAAAGAAACTGGTGACGTATATATTTATATGCTAAATAGTTACACTGCATAAGACAGGTTTTATTATTAAGGATATTTTCACGACTATCTGCACACGTTTAATAATGTCTTCGTTTTCTATTGTGATGTATTTAAATTTACTGGAGATATGGATTTGATTGGTAAGGTTTTTTTTTTTTCATTTTTAAAGTTTGTTTTGACGTGTAAATGTACATGTAGACGGGTTTGTCATACTCCACGCCAACCCGGACGAACCATTTAAGTTTGGGATGTTATATACATGTAATTTATTTTGTAAGAACACGCTGGCTACTTGATTAATGGACGAATATGTTCAAAGTGTTGGGGTAATCGACGTTGTTAAATTTGGTAATGCCAGACATTGGTCTTTAAGGGAAAAAACCCACACAGCCTTGAATTGCTCATGCAGTGTTTGAGATTTCATCATGCCAATCTTCATCATTAATTGTTAAATCCCCCATGTTTACAAAATATTTTTCTCGATTTCAAATAGATTGATCTATGAAGTAATTTATTATGTTTTCTTTTGATTTATCAAGATTTAAATGACGTCATCAGCCATTATCATTCAACATATTTGTAGTTGTTATGCTATGATGTTTGTAGTAAAATCGGATCATGTGCTAGAATCGACGTAGGGCAGTAAGGGAAGTTGTAATCGCGTACCACCCAATGACGTCCATATTTATGTAAATACCGTTAAATGTGCAATTAGATATTCGTTTTTTTTTTTTATTATTTCACGATGACTTTATTGTTTAGTGGTACCATTCAAGTGTTAGTCTTATACAGTGACAGCACCATATATTGGTATCATACACTTTTTAAAAACTTCTTAGTTGTCAAGGTTTACAACTAAACATCATTTTATTAATGTCTTAAAGAACAAAATAATACTCGTTGTACATTTTCTCCGTTAACACACCTGGCACTCTATAAGTTACATAGTGTTAACCGTATGTTATTGTATTTGTATTCAGGTACAAGCAAACATGTAATAATACCACAATATACTGAATTACACCAGTGAAAAAAATACAACATTATATTTATGTTTGCTTTACTGTCGTCGTGTTACCTGCCGACGCAAGTTTTATTCAAAATCCTTTTCTGTTTCCTATTGATCAGTCTTCTATTCATTCTTTATTACTTCCAGTTTAAAGACACATTTAAACATAAACTTTGAACCGCCTTATATTTATAAGCCGCTTGTTGTTAGACGGGTGTTACTCTTTGGGAACGATCGCCATATTGGTTACTTTTTGCATGTTGTTATTTTTGGAAAACGTTGCCATATTGGTTAGATTAGATTTTGAGAAATATCGCCATGGCGCTTAATGCATTGTGCACGCTATAACTATTGGAAAATATGGACATAATGGTTACATTTTGCACGATATGAGTTTTTTTAAAAGAAAATATTGGTTACATTGTGCGCGATATTATTTCCGGATAATATCGCCATATTGGTAACTTTGTGCACGATATTACTTTCGGAAATAGCGACTCCCAGAGAAAAGATCGACATATCGGTTATATTATCGGTTACATCGTGAACAATATTATTTATGAAATGGGGTTTAACGTCCCACTGTTCTGCTCCAATTGGGCTACTGAAAACGGTATCATTATGGAATGCATCGCAATATTAATTACCTTGTGCTCAATATTATGTGTGGAAGAGGTCGCAATATGGGTTACATTGTTTCGATATTATGTTCTCGATTTGCACTGCTGCTTTTCTAAAGAAATGCGGTTCACCACCACAAATATTTCATTAAGATTTATATTTTCTAAAGAATGAAATCCACAAATAACCGTTGAAATCATTTATCAGTTGTAGCTGCTTGAAAAATATACACAAATAATTATATTGTTTAATATAAAATTATCACCAAATTTTGTGCAAATATTTTGTTATGGAGATAATGCCTATATATTAACCTATCCAGGGTTTGCTTTGGACGATCAAATTTCAGTTTATATTTACGCTTTACAAATTTTGACCAAAATAGAAAGTATATAAACAAGGGACATTTATAGGATAGGAAAAGTATGAAGTTAAACATGTAGTCAACACATTACTGCGTAATTTGTTTTCCATTTATGACAAGGTGTGGGGGAGATTTTGTGTGCAATTTGTCAGAAAATGACAGAGAGGGAGAGAGAAATGGGGTTTAACGTCCACTAATCACAAACTAGGTCATTTCGGGACTAACATATGGTTTAATTTTATTTCAATAATTCGCTTGCGCGTAGGTGTCTTTGGCAGTGGGGGGAAACCGGAGTGACCGGAGGAAACCCACGAGGTCGAGAAGGCGCCCCTATCTCCATGCCACATACGCTCACACCAGGGCTCGAAACCACAGCCGCAAGCCAGAGGTGACCGGTCAGCTATAGGGTTCAAAGCGCGGCACTCTAGACCACTAGGCCATCCCAACCCCCCAGAAAATGACAGAACCTCATCAAAATTTGATAAGAAGCCTTTTGATTAGGGCTCATTTGTAAGTCAAATATCTTGTGGATCTCTTGTAGACACATTAAACTTTGTCCGGAGAGCTTCGTTTCTGACTACTCTTCCCCGAATTCCAATTGTTAAGTGTTCTTGAACGATCACGTGGAGCGAATTAAAGGAGTGGGTTGATATCTGATTTTGGTTTTCAGAAGGACTATAGACAACACCTTCCTTGCCCACCTCGCTGGAGCCAATTTTATGGGCTATGTGAGCTAGATAATAGACTCATGTGAGATGAGTGGTCTTAAACGCTGCGTTGTGGATCGCAGCATTTGTGAGTTCAGAGGAATGTCTGTTGTCAACTTTAAAGCATCATCTCAATTAAAAAACTAGGTAGTAGTGACTTAGTCCCGGAATTAATTATTTGTGTTGAGCATAGGGTTTACATTTTTGCCCTTATCCTATATATACAGAATATTGCCGGCAATGCTGAAATATTTCCCCCCTTTCCCCCATATCCCCCATCCCGTTGGGTGGTGATTCTTTCCCTGATAAATTGTCTATTATGACTCATCAGATGTAACACCCGTCGTTACAATATATTGAATACAGTTACTACCTATCGTCTTTTAACGGGCTTAAATTCCTTACTGGGGCGTAATCACAAACTCTATTAATATCAAACATTTTATATTATATATAAAGAAAGTTATTGTATGTTTTATATAAACTAATGAAACCAAAGGCCCCGAGTACCCGGCTTAATCAAACACAGTAGTCAAAAGAACCAGAAGAATGTATATAAGTATATATTGAACAATGTATAGATATTTATGTATTTAAGCTGTAGGTATTATCTGGAATGAATAACGACACTCACCCTGAGTATTTAATGGAAATATTTGTGTTTTGAGAGGAAAACAAACTCGATATTGTTATTATATAGAGTGGACACTTCTTTTTGGAGAGTCTGCTGACCATATTATGAGCTCCGATATATCGGTCAAAAGAAACACCACAGACGAAAGTGTGGCTTTACGATTGAGTTAATTCTGGATGTAAAAATATAAAGGTCTGTCAAAATATAAAGCATGGGCGCATCTTTTTGGCGAACTATCGCTGACTAGTATTGGTATCTAAAACCCCGATGCCTGTTTCACGAAATTTTTAACTTAGGTAAAATCCAAATTTTAGTAATTTGGTTGGATAACATTAGATTGATTTTAGTGCTTAGCCAATCAAATTTGAAGTATCTACCAAACTTTGGATTTGATCTTTTGTTAAGATTTCGAGAAACAGGGCCCTGCAGGTCAAGATAGCTATTATTGGAAGTTGGCGTAATAATTTGGGAAGCGCTTATTGCCTGTAAAGAAAATCATATAGTTTATGTCAAAATATGTTTTGCTATATGGATAGTTTATATAGGTAAATGTTATTGTTTACGGATGAACTAGTTTAGAGCTGCAAACACACGGTGGTCGTTGCATATTTTATATGTTTATGTTGTCGTGTCAGATTTTATGAATTTATTTTTAAGTAATAACTGGTCGCTATACTTTTCGTGTTTTAACTGTACACAGAGTGTACACAAGAGTTTTAAAAGTGTGTGGTAAAGCAAAGTTTATTCCAGAATAAATCTACAAGTAAAACACAAAAAACTGTAGATAATACATCCTGATGGTTCACTAAATTAAATGACAGTCAACGAAAACAATATGGACGATCATAATTAAAACAACCAATCAACGTCGGTGAAGTAGTATCAAGTGTTAGCCCCAAAGTAAGCCAAGTTTGCCAAGCCTTCTAATACGATCTAGCAGTGCTACAGGGACGTATAATTTTGCAATATACGTGGGCTGATTACCACACCTGGGCGGTTCCGTCTAAATCATTATTATTCATCAGGTAATAGAAAACCCTCCCACAAAATATCAGGTGGACGTTTTACATATCTATAGTATACTAGTACATTAAAGCTGCAATATGCAAGAATATTTAATAATAATAATAATGTACATTTGTATTTGCGCTAACTCCATCCATATTGCATGCTCTAAGCGCGGGGATAATGGCTAATCCTGATAATATGTCACAAACAAATGAGTTTTGAGTTTGGATTTGAACACAGCTAATGATTGAGAACTCTGTATCTCCAATGGTAAGTTATTCCACAAGCGCGGTCCACAGACACTGAAGGCTTTATCACCATATGATTTCAGTTTAGCTCGCGGCACAGCCAATGAGGGCTTATTTTGTGAGCGAAGTGGTCGATTTGGTTGATATGTTTTAATGAGATCAGTGAGGTAAGATGGGGAAAGATCATGTTGACACATATAAACCAATGTTAGAATCTTGAAAGTTATCCGGGCTTCTATTGGTAACCAATGTAAGACCAAACGACATCATTTGCGTCATTTTAACTAAACTAAAATTATTGAGAAAGCGAAAATACCTTTTCGTAAAAGCCAACCCATTCGTTCATGAAAGTTATGCAATACTCGACAGAGGCGGATCCATTGTGTGTGTGTGTGGGGGGGGGGGGGCTCCTAATTTTCGACAGTGCCCTTTTTTACTGCTGAAAGTGCCCTTTTTACTGCTGAAAGTGCTTTTTTCAGACCCAAATATGTCCTCTCCAAACGTTTACTTAGACGAAAATATCAACCAAATAGTTCTTGGAATGTCTACAGATGCAAGGAAATGACGGATAATTGTCTTGGGGGACCCTCTCCCCTCAACCCCCTCGCAGCGACGTGTCCCGTCTCGGCAGTAAGTGCCATCATTTTACGGCGCCCCTCCCCTTTTCAAAATTCGTAGATCCGCCCCTGTTCGATGTGCTTTAATTAAAGGTGCTTTCATTAAACGAAAGCAACAACTTTTGTCCTGTTGTGCCTTTAAAGAGATTCCAGAAGGTCATATTTTATTTCATGCCAATTTAGTATCAAAAATTTAAGAACTAGCCGCTTATATCAAACTATTGTTAATGTCCACTGAACGTTTGAAACGAAATGGCATTACGTGGTGTTTACTTTTCTACGCCGACTGTGCCATGTAGTTTGCTATTGTGGTGGTGGTGGGGGGCATTTTGCCCTGCAAGCGGCTCCACGGTCTACTCTTATATCGAATTCCAACAGTCAAAGGTTCTTTTACGTGCGCGTAACCTCGGTTTTCCGCTCCATCAGAACGACTAGACAGCGGCCCTTATCATACCTCTTTCCTACACCACTGACAGGTGGAACAACAGCTGGCTTTTTTTTGTTGCAATAATAGTCAAATCACGCCAAGGTTTTTACTTTGTAGTATTCACATAATAACACACCATTTTGAAAATTCTTAGACATGTGAATCCATTAACACATATATCCCATATCATTATATGACAGTGTTTTAGTGTGTAGGAGGTTAATATCACCAGTTTATGAATGACTTTAAAATGATGATATAATATCAAATTTCACACCTATATACACGACAACAATACCCTTATTTTACTCCATCTCCTTTTAGGGTGTGTTCCCTTAATGCTATATACAAATGTCTCATATTTCAAACGCTTAATTTTAGTCCTAAGGAATTTAAAGGTTAAGGATATTCTAAAAAGGTCACTACAGGGGATATGTGGAGGTGTAACCGACCCCTTTTTGGGCGGGATATACATGTAACATTCCCTGTTATCCAACTCATTGAGTGTATTTTTGAAAAGTAGTTATAATAGATCGGACTATTTCCACATTTCTGGAATGTTTTGTAAACGGTAAGCGGTTTATATGATTTTATCCGTATAAACAACACACTTTGTTTTAAAACAAAGCATTACCTTCAAATTATATATTTTAGATATAACTTTTCCGCTGAAGAATTGGCTAATACTAAAATGATTGGGTTTTTTTGTAAATAAATAATATATGAATAATAATTTTGTACTAATTAAAAATCAAAGATTCTAAAGTTGACTGAATGTAAGAAGTTTAACGCCTTTGTTCACGGTAGTGATATGACAGATAATCCTCCAATATGGCAGCTGGTGGTTTAATTTCCCAAATGGAATGAAATGGGATTTTAACTTCCTACTTTTCTGTTCCGCCAGAGTAATGAAGACGTGCACGTGCCATGCTATAGGGGGAATTTTGCCTACTCTTATTTCAAATTCAAACTTCCAAGGGATCTTTTACATACGCGAGACCTCGGGGTTTTGCTCCATCCGAACAACTTAATACTGCTAGGGTTAACTGACAAGATGAAACCACACCTGCTTTGATGGTGAAAATGTGTCAGAAATTAGATTTTCGTTCGTTCGTAGGATTTAACGTCCGCTTCTACGAGAGTTATCGCAGACAAATCATTCAATATAATACGACTTAATGTATTTGTACTTACATATAATAAAGGGAAACAACTCTTATAATATTATTGAAACGTTCTAAAATTATTCATTTTTGCTTTTATGCCTTCTAAACTTAAACTGTATACACAAAGCTTTGAGATCAAAGAACTTTTTATTAAAGAATAAGGGTCAATTTTCAATTGGTAACGCCCACACATTGATCTGCTGAATGTTGTAACGTTTAATTTGAAAATACAGTAATAATAAATAGAATGTAGTCATACTCGAATAATATATTACATAATGGTATTAGAATATTTGTTTAGTTAGGTTCTCCTACTCATATTTATAATTAATGCTGTTTACTTACATAGCTCGTTGTTTACTTTAGCATGTCATAATACATTATACCGACAGTAATATCAATCTTAAATGTTGAATCACTCTCCGTATTTTCAATAACTAATGTACATTTGGATTGGAAAGAAGGTGGGCGAGATGTAGATTGCAACGTGTCATATTTGATAGATATTTAATTATAATATATGTATTCTTACGATACCGATTACTTGGTATACTGGTAGGGGAGCCGCAGTGGCTCAGCGGGCTGGGCTCAATCCTTGTGGTGTCCTGGAAAGTTCTTTGGTGTGGCGCAAGACCTGGCAAGGAGCAGTGTCTATTCGTTTGGACCTCATGTGTTCAAATTTAGCGTGCACATAGAATAACAAACAGTGGGAATTCGAAATTTACCTCATAGCACCATGCCCGAATCCATAATAGCCCGGATGTGGCAGAAAGGTGGGACGTTAAGCCCCATATCACTAAACATGCTAATCCTTGAATTAAATTTCAGACGTCGAACGTAACCTCGGAACTATAGCCATTAACTATAGTTATTTAGATTACTTTTGAAATTTTGATACTCTGATAAATATGTTTTGCTTTTATCTTTTCAGGTTTTGGTGCCAGGTCATGATGAATTGATGCTCTAAAAAGGGCAAATTTCTTCACATTTGATTCACTCTACAAATAAGAAAATAATTATCATTCAAAATGTCGGAAAAGATTTTAGAACAGAAAGCTTACTATATCGGTACGTGGAAGGACAATGCAGTCACGGACAACATCATCAGGGAGATCGCGACGCTGACCTCTCTCGAAAAAGGACGCAAAGTAAAGCTGAACTTGTTGGCCGAAGGTCTAAAAATCACGAAAAGTAATTTCTTTCAGGGTAAAACCCTCTTCGATTATATACCTCTTCATGACATATTTTTCATGACAATCAACCAGAAACATCCAAAGTGCTTACTGTGTATTGTGAAAGATCCCAACCACAAATACATGATCGTTGCATTTCGTTGTAAATCGGAATTAGTTGTTGGGAATTTTGTCCAAAACTTCAAAGCTTTGAAAAAATCTGTTGGTCACAAGGCAAACGTTGAATTTAGACAGAAGGAAGACGGAAATTGGACACTTCGAGATCGATCAAATGCCAACGCAAGAAGAGAACTTCAACAATTGTTTAGCACCGATCAGACCACCACCACCACCACCGTGACAACCGCTCCACAAATAAATGGCGGGATTTTCTATAAGAAAAGCGAGAAGAGAAATGGTGTGAATAAGAAACCGACTCTTTACGACCAAACGCCATACATTCCAGCCAATGGACGAACAACAACAACCACCACAACTGCCCACGCAATCAATCCAGTGTCAAGGGAGGACTCATATGAACAGGGCAGAATGATCCATAATGTGGGAACTCAGGCAATTGCATCAGAGGACGACTCGGAGTCCGTCATTTCTAACGTCTCATCAATGAAAGATGAAATAGATGCATTATCGACGGAGCTTCGCGAAGTTAAATACCTTTTGGAAAAATCGACTGGCATAAGTGCTCAAGAACATTATAGAATAGCTTCCCAAGGAAGACCCATTGGCAACAACAACAACGTCAGTCATGCTATAAACTATAACAATGAACCTAAACACAACTACACGGAACCCATAGTTGTCATAGAAAACGTTGACGATTATAATGATGGTGGTTCGCCTCGATCACCAGGAAGCGTTAAAGTGGATGTTCCTGACTACCGAAGAAGTTTTGGGGTCCAGACTGCCCCCAAAACGAGATCGAGGACTGTAGTAGATGGCCCCGAACATCTTGTCGCCCATTCTTACAGGTCGTCAAAAAATTACGAGAATTATCTCAATCAAGCAGATTATGCAAAACTATCCGAATTGGAAAAGCAGCAATATAGAATTCACACTGTTAAGAAGAATGGAGACCCAAAAGCGATAACGGGACCGGAAATAAACGTTTCTAGGCGTAGCGGAGGTTTGGATGTTGAGGACGGAGTTATTTACGCAGCAGAGCGAGACAACGACGTTGCTACCGTTGCGTACCCAGATTCAACAATCAGAAGTAGAAAAAGTACCGGGAGCGTCATCGTCCAAGGCAATCCACAAACGTATACGGTTGGACGAAAATCTAGCGCCTACAAGGTAATTTCGCCCTCTTATGGCATGGTACCTTCGGTGATCGAACGACCAATTGAACAGATTTACCCGCGTCCAATACTTATTAGACGCGATTACATCCAAGGTGTTCCCACGATGCGCCGTCGTCGTCCACACAGCACGTATGTCGTTAAACCCCAAGATGGCACGTATGTTTATGGAAGCCAAATTATATCAAATGAATATTGATATAGACATTTTACAATTAATTGAAATTTTACAATCAAGGGACAGTAACTTTGAATATGCCTATTTGTATTTTTAAAACCTTTACCATACGACAAAATGTAACCATTATCTTGTGCGCCTGAGATACAGATGGTTTTCCGAATGCCCAATTGTCTACGAAAGTGATAAAAGCGTTTAGAAACTTGTAACTCATTCTGTGACAAAACAAATCGGATTTATTTACATCCTCTAACTCTTTCCAGAGAACTAAAAAAAGCGTCACATTTACAATGTATATATATCCGTATTTGTGTGTTTGATAGTAGCTATGGGCGTGTTGATATAGACATTAGGACAAATGTAAACCAACTAGTGATCTTTTACTCCAATCTGGACGAGTAAACGCAAATACAGCCTTCTTCTTATTTGTGCGATGAAAAACAAACTAATACGAATATATTTACATTGGACAGGTCTTATTTCTAACACGCAATAATGATGACGCCATTAATTCGTTCCCAGCATCCCATGTAATGGTATTTAATGGCCAGAGTGTAAAGGTACCAGTAATCTTGATACAAACGAAATGTGTAGAATTCGGCGAAAGGTCACTTGGGTCAGGTCTATCGTTACGTGTTCCTCGTGATTTTGGAGGATATATTTTTAGGCTGATTAAGGTTAAATATGTCAAGGGTGCACGACTTGAACTTTACGATGGAAAGAACGATTTCGTTAAAAGCAGCTTGGATATGTGAATGGTCGGTTGTAAGGCGAAAATATATCCACGGAGAAGCTTTATACTAAGATAAAACAATTTATGTTAATATTTCTTTTGTATATTATGCAACACTCTAGCATAATGTAATTAAAGTGAAAGGAATCTAAAAGTAGCTCATGAGTAATACAATACTCTTTGTGTTTTTTAATACATAATATATTATATAATTTTATTTATAGCTTATTAGAATATATTTAGAAAATAGACCTGTTTTGATGACAGTTTGAAAAAAAAAAACAGTTTATATTATAAAGCAAACCCATGAACAATCAAGTTCAAATTAGATTATAATTTCGTTTCGTTTATAGTTTCTCCCAACTTCTCATCATCACCCATGTATACCATACCAATACAGACAGATATTAGTTAAGATGTTCCTGCGATCTGACTTTAAAACATGGAATTAAAATGTAGTTACATGTATGTCCATTTATAAGTAAACCGAGAGTATATTCATGCTTCCAGTTTATGCTCTTATCAATGGAAATAACTTATTATAGCTTTTTATAATATTCAATCTGTCTCTTTTCTATTAGAGACTGGGTAAGTCTCTTAAATTGTATAAGTCTCTTAGGTTGTATAAGCCTCTTCGATTGTAATAGTGCTCTTTTTCTCGGTAATATTGCCTGTAGGCCAAATTATGTTAGAGGCTATGCGTTTACGTTATTGCTGTCCATAGTATTCTAGTAGTATCGTGAATAATATATGAATGTAATAATATGTATACTACTATATAAGAATTAATAATTACTTATATAGATTATGTTATGAATATTAACACCCGGGTCGCGAGCTGGAAAGTGTTCAAAATGCAGGACACGCTAATCTGCGAATGTCCAAGATCACTGATCAGATATGTTCTTGAAATGAAATGGGGTTTACCGCCCTACTTTACTGCGCTGATTTGCCCAGAAATCCATGCTGCAAACAGTGTCAATTAAATTATTAGCATTTATAGAGCTGGGAGAGTAGAGTCAAGGGTTTTATTGTAAACCGAAACATTGGTTAACTAGGAACATATCGCATTGGTTCGTATTCAATCAGTCACTGAGTTATTATATTTAAGAGCTTAAATTTGCATACTTAGTTATTTAATGGTGAAGAAATACGAATTGACACATCGGACTGTAGTCAAATAAAATTTTATGACCTCTCTCAGATAGTATCTGATTGTGGTCGGCTATCGCCTGGGGTCGCAATAGTCTCTTGGTCATGTCATTTGAATGTCGAATTCCGGCGTGGGGCGAGAAGGACGTCTGGTCTAGATTTTTCGAGACCAGTTTCCAGTTACCAGGAGTAGTGCCCGTGAGGCTGACATGAGAATGATCTCATTGGAGTGGGTTGGGTAGAGTGGCGGAGACTTCGGGAGTTTGAATCGAAACGATGCTGTCCATGTAAAATTATAGAACCAATAATATTGAGACACAAGACTATATTAAAGTTTCTATAAGGAATACCAGTCCATATAATTATGGTTCAGATCCATTCAGTATTTACAAAGATGGTGTACATCATAAACCGAATATAGCCAAGGAAAGTACACCATCGGCATCTTTTCAACTCGATTGAATTCAATTAAATGTTTAATAATCCGTGCTAAATAAGTACATTGAGCATAAATTAAACAGCGAGGAATGAGATACTTTTTGACAAATGCGACTACCCATTGCTTTAACATGACGTGAACACAACAAATTAAACAAAACTTTATGTTGCAAATATACTTAAAAGAATTGGTACCAGAAGTGCCTGAAACATTGTGTTGATCTATTTATATTATGCATATAAATATATATTATGTTAAATGCTTGTTGTACATATTATTGCTTGTTAGTACCATTTTTATTTGAAATATATACCCAAGGTAACCTATAATAATAGTATTAATTACATGATAATCTAAGGGATTAAACATAGTAATAAACTAACCCAATAATATAGATACCATACTACCTATATTCGGAGACCTTCCATCATATTTCTTGATATTATCTATAACCTGTTGTCTACACATATTTTTACAATAAAATATTAAAATGTTCGGGTTTGGTTTTATTTACCAGCTCCACCACGCCCCATCCCACCCCGTCACACACACTCCCAAACAAAATATAATAACCCAGCTATAGCTAAAGAAGATACAACAGCCACAGAGTGGATTTAAAACAACTAAACGTGCTGTCTTTTTCAATAATTTGCTTGCTAGTAGTGATCATTAGCAGCCAGAAGAACGAACATGTGGGACGCAGAGAATCCAAGAGGTTATGACAGACTATCCTACTCAATGTCAATAATGGATCGAAACCACGCCACTAATTGGATCAATTGCCAATCCCCAAACCCATTGATTTTTTTATCCGTTCAGTGTAGACGATCCCCCGACCCTTGAAGAAGCATGCTCAGATATATTTGGGGGGATAAAACTTGATAATTATATGTACAAACCTTTTAGAAACCCATACCCTAGCCCTGTGCAAGTGTATAATGGGCTTTCTACTATTAGTGAGTAAGTCCGCTTTCACCGAGGGTCATATCGCAGGCAAGCTGTTTTATGTTTATTATCTTATCAGAGCGACCCACGGGGCTGAGAAGAAACCCTTATCTCCAAGCCAACAACGCAGTAGTTCAGCTCTGAGCGTAGGCCTCATTACACTCACCTGTACTACGTTCAGATTTCGTCGCATTAAATCCATGTCGAAACCGGAATCTGTCCCAGTCAATTTTACTGGGCCACTTTTCACTGCTAAACGGTCGCGTGTCAGTCCCTGTGAACGCCTGAACAATGTAAATGCACATCTTAGTGTGAAAATAAGACCTTGCTTACCTCGCTAGAGTCAGTATGGCCAACACAACACGCTGTTAAAAAATATGTCTCCGTCTGCTAGATGACATGGCCGATGCCATTGATAGGGTAACGCACAAATTTACGAACTCAGCCATATAAGATGAAACAAAATATGCTTTAATTTTTAAAACCGGGGTCCCCACGCCGTCTATATATTTCTAACTGATATTTGTTGTAAATGACCGTAATAATAATCGAGTCACTCATACAACTGAACAATAAAATAGCTTGTAAAAGTACATTTTATAAATATATTTATCATTTTTTGTCACACATTGACGTTTGATTTGCACAACCTTACACTAATTAGAAGATACTATGGAACAACAATTTGTTGCTAGAGTGCCCGACTGTTTTTTTTGTAATGTTAAATATAATATCCTTTCGAGTATTTTCTACCAAGGTCTCGACTTTCCTTATACCCAAACATGGATTTGTATAAAAAAAGCTCCCGGCACTGTATGTTTTCTTTTTATTACATCTAAAAATTATATGGTAGACCTGGTTAGAATTTTGTAGGAAAACGCCCGCGGTGTTACATTTATTTATAGTTATACTTTAACAATAAATCCCATAGTATTAACATAATGTAAAATGTTAAATGGGGTTAAAATTTACTCGGCACAAATGGATCATTTATGTCGGATGTGGTATATATGTATAATAATTCACATGTCAATATCGCTCCTTGATTGCCAACCGGGAGACACTGGCAAACCAGATTGGATCGTCGAGTCATTGCCACGTACAGCATAGGACCTTGCCAGGATGATAATGTCTTTGATCCATGGTGTAATGGCTTACACTATTCTTACATCCAAATAATTGCAGGGGGGGGGGTGTAAACTTCATTGAAACTGCAAATAGCGACGCACAAGGGATATAGGGTCGGAATCAATATACCTTATGTTACCGACGCATAAAATTAACTCTATTAAAAAAGAAAGAAAAAAAAATCATCAAAAACTAGAAAAATAAAGTTTACAATAAAACATTAATAAATTGATTGCTGTTCGATGTTCATCGATTTATGATCTTGGAAATGCACTTTAATTACATGGGATACAACTCTACACGAATCCGTTGCTGTACTAACTATCAAATACCTTTGATTTTTTAGATCACATCGATAAAATACACAGTAGACGACGTATTAACTAATTCATTATGCATTCTCCATAAAACATTACTTAACTAATCGATATTATCGATTTATATAACAGGACAAAACTACAATCAGTCAAAACGCTACAATGGACGATCTGACAGTTCAGACGTGTAATAGAAATACCTCCCCTGACAACAACTGGTTGAATATAATTAATGACTTTGGATATTACCTGATATATTTGACACCACTGACCAGCTCTTAATAGTTTTCACATACCCGTTCTTTTAGAGATCGGGGGTTTGGTTGTATTAATCGGCTATTGATTTCAGCGTTACCGGTGTCAAAATCAAAGTCAACCATTAGCCCAATTCTTACACAAACATTCAGAAAATCACAAATATCCCCATGGAAACCATATGGATATATAGTTCAAATTGGCCCTAAATGTTTATAAGGTATAATGAAGTAAACAACTTTTAAAACTACCATATATATGCTATAGTGTATTTATCTGAAAAACTTGTATTTTAAAACTGTACAAAAGTTATGTATTGCACCAGAATATTTTCCAAACATCTCAGACGGATATCACCCCCCCACCCCCAATATTACATCTCTTCAGCCATATTTTTTAAAATCAAATCCATGTGTATACCCTTTGAGTTTAAAACCAACGACGTAAAAAAAATGTTTAAACAAACATTATGCAAGAGCTAAATTTGCCTATTGCTGGTATTTCTTTCCTAAATATTTTCTGAGTTATCAATTAGACATTGAATAACTTATCCAGGCCATAATCAACTCTCAGTGGCATCGGATTTCTCCGATATTGAATAGATTAGAATAGTTGAGCCATATTTTGATTGAAGCTGAAAATGGAGGAGCGAGACTTTGCACACGCCTTGCCAAACCTTCAAAGGCTAATATCCTCACTCACAGTAGAGTAAATTGAATGAAATTTTCAAATTATTAATTTCATATTATCTATATTTGAACTATTATAGCAAGAACGGTTAGCTCTTTATCTACATACTAAATAACGTATAAATTCAATCTTTGAACTAAATTTTATTTGGAACATTCCAGAACTCCGTGAATTAGTTTCACGTGTCTAGCTTATCATTTGGGGGGGGGGGTGTAGTTTTGAATTTTGAAAAATCATACTTTTGGGGGTCGACCATGTACATGTTCTTTATTTTATGTTGTGACGAACTACCAGTGGTTAGGATTTTGTGTATTAGACTGGAAATCTGACACCCAAAGCTCTTTATGGTTACTCTTACAAAATGTTACGACAATAATGTGTCCCTCCCTAATTCACCCCGGGCTCTTTTTACCATGTTCAAATTTGCGAGGACTAGCTGACTACAACTAGGTGTTATGTAAGTGTTTTTACCAATGGCGTCAAGGATAGGAATTATAAATTCAATATTTACCGATGACTGGATTAAACCGTAATTACGGGTTAAAGCCACCCGGTAAAATTAACAACTATACAGAACGTTAACCTAACACGTTTCACACCGTTTAAAACAATGACACTAACGAACCTCGTAGAGTAGCCTGTCCTTAACAATGACGTAACAAGTAGTCTTAACAGTTTCTCAATGGCTCAAAACAATGAAGAACACGAATGGATTAACATAGTTCGTGAATGGGGAGCGGACAGGTTTATCTCCGGTATTTTTTCTTTCTTTCCCTCATACAAAATAATTCACGACATTCCTTTCTTTCGTAATTGGTTTGCTTGTTGTTGGGTCGGAAGATATTTACAGTTAGCTTGTTCGGTGTCGCCCCACCTCCTTGTAACAAGACGACGTCAAATCGCTCATTAGTGGGTAACTGTATTGTACGGGATTGCGCAAGGCTATTGAAAATGAAGAAAATTTAACCGAAGAAGCTCGTCAAGTTTACGTGTAATAGCTGTGTTTTACACTTATATGTAGACTAGCATTACCAGTCACTTTTAATACACCGTCATGTACCAGGTTATGTTCACACAAAGCGAAAAGTCGTATCCGATTTTGAAAAAAAAGGTCACAATAATTCGCCTAAATTTGTATATTCCACTTGACTAGACTTCAAAGATTTGGGTAAACAGAACCCCAGTAATACATTAAGACTATTCATAGAGCGATATGTACGATTTTACTGATTTTGTGTTCAACAATCGACAATGTAAGCTCCGGACATAAAATGAAATTTGTAAGCAAACCGCCTTCACTAATTATTTCAAAACGACAATTTAATTGCATTGAACCTGCTCCATAAAATTTCGAAAAAACCCACCCCAGTTCAAGACTTTAAGCTTCTGGCAGGGTAATAACACATACAAATGCTGTATACGGTAGCCATGTTCCCGCCTGACTAAAACAAGAGCTAAGCTCCTATTTTTTAAGATTTCTTTTTGCATATTGTCGTAGGTTAGATCTGTTTGTTTTTGTGATTCTCCACTGTGTTTATTTTGAGGTCGAATGGTGATTGGTTGAAGGACGGTCATTGGGGTCAAACTGTGCCACGACACTTCATTAAAAGCAACACATTTTAAAAACACATCCATGGGGGGTTGGGATGGCCTAGTGGTCTAGAGTTGCCGCGCTTCGACCCCTAGCTGGCCGGTCACCTCTGGCTTGCGGCTGTGGTTTCGAGCCCTGGTGTGAGCGTATGTGGCATGGAGATAGGGGCTCCTTCTCAACCTCGTGGGTTTCCCCCGGGCACTCCGGTTTCCTCCCACAGCAAAGACCCCTGCGCGTGCGCTAAGATAATGAAAATCAAAAATAAGACTTGTCTGCGATATCACCTTCGGTGGAAGCGGACGTTAAACACCAAGAACAACAACAAAAACACATCCACAAAATATCAAAGACTCAAAGTGTAAAACCCAACATGTCAAAAGCAATCAAGCTGTTATCTACGTGAACACCTACACGTACGTGGTCGTACACGTACGTAAGCAGATTGCGAAAGTGAACGTAACGGTACCAAAATGTAATACTGTGTACGGACGGACAAAATAAATTGGTCCGTCATTTTATCTGAAAATACTGCATGTCTTATGTTTCTAACGAACGAGAAAAGCAATACATGCCAAATAAACCCATAACTACTTCAACACATATCTGCAGAAATCGCCATCGCAAACTCATCCAGTGTTATATTGGAGTTCAGAGTATCTGTGGACCGAATGAAAATAACTTTCAAAATTTAATATTCTAAAACTTGACAACGTTTCCCTTTATAGATTCATTAATTTCATAAAGCAAGAGTAACGTAGGATGAATAAATAGCAACCTTCTAGACATAACAAGCGGTGCTATTTTCTTCATTTAGGCCACTGAGAAAACACATAGAGAGATGAATAAAAAGGATTTAGGATGAGTTTTATTTAGTTGTCCACCCCTAAATTAGAGCAATTAGCGGTAAGTGTTGATTTCGTTATTGTGGTGAAATCGGACGCGGAGAAAGAACCCAATTCAAGCCATACACTACTAATGCACGTACTCCTTATATAAATTATTTTAATCTTTGCAATTAAACTATTATTTCTATTTTATTGCGCCTCGTCGATAACAGTTTATTCGTACCTATTACATACTCGCGATCATTTTGATGACGTAATTTAACACCGATGTTTATCACAGGGATTAAGGTTGTTTATCGCTGCTCTAATCTGCGACCATTAACTTGTATGTGGGGAACACAATCATAAGTGTAAACCAAGACTTATACATGAATGGACTTGGTCCAAGTTCTAATTTGCTCGGGGTGAAGTTACAATTTGAAAGGTGAAACACTTACCCAAAACACCCTCATCGGCCTCACCCCCCTCGTTTAGGGCTTGCAATATTGAAATTTGTATTCTTGTTAACAATTCAAAAATAATTTCTTGTTAGTGATTATTATTACGAAATTCATAATTTTTCCGATCGATAGTGAGTTTTCTGTGAAAGATCTTTAGTCATTTAGTGTTAACATAATATAAAATTCATATGATGATTTCCCCATCGGCATAGTAGGCGTTTCCTGGAAGACATAAGTTGTAGCTAAAATAAATTATCATTTTTCAAACTCATTAATATAATACAAGATGACCCCATTTATAATCTTCATTGATCATTGAAATATTGCATATTTATTATTTATGATTCGCATAGCGTTTAATTAAACTGAGATTTTATTTTTTATTATTCATGATTCGCATAGCGTTTAATTAAACTGAGATTTTATTTTTTAGTCCCTTTAAACCTATTCATAATTTATATTCAGTCCCTTCAAACCTATTCCTAATTTATATACAGGTATGTATAATTCATAGTATTGTAGTCATCTTGTGTTATAGCGATCACATAAAACTAGACAAAATAATAAATCCTAAGGTGTAAACGTGTCTTAAATGAGGACTTCACAGTAAAACTCAATTATCACACCTGCAGTGATGGACAGTCTAGTCTACATGTAAATCGTATCGTATTTACACTGTGTGTGACACACGGGGCTACTTTATATTTGTGGGTTTGAATACGTACTAGGTCACATTTCGCTGTAATAATACCCTTTATATAGCCGCAAAACCGGTTTTCTTGTCAGCGCGCAAGTCATGCGTGGTGAACAAGGAATTTGTACATACCCACTGACAGATAGTGTGTGAAGCCGTCTGTAAAGACAACCCTGGTCGTCAGATAGTAGTTTGACAGCGTGGCGAAAATACCCAGTGGCTATTAAATGGATTTAACTAAAGAAAAAAATAATACCTAACGAGCGGACGTATTTTTTAATTTTTGTGCATGTGTCTTTCACCGTTTTCTCTCTACTGAGATCAGTTTGCTAGTTAATGAGTCACTGAATTGTGTGAGGACTTGGGTAATTTGACGACGTCACTCAGGTAGCGAGATTTAACTACTCCCTCTACACAAATGGCAAAGGAGGTCAGTACACAAAGATTTTAACAGTTATAGTTTAGGAGTCGTGGGCTGTCTCATAGCCAGACCGCTGTCTTCATACCGCGGCTGTGAATATTCAGGTGTATAAAAAAGAAAACAAAAACTTTCCTAGATCGGAGTAACTTTTGTAATAATTCAAAATGGTGGTGAAAGACGAACTTATTCGCCGTAGGGTGCTGTTTATTGGCACTGCAGTGCCAATGGAAACATCAGAGGGTCTGGAATCCGTTCAACAGCCCCTGAAAACACGTTATCCTGTTGATGATGATTCGAAAATCGAAGGGATCATGTCGTATTTGACTGTTTTGCCAAGTGGATTACAACTGGAGTATGCTGATCGATCAAAAGAAGTTATCTTATTTCCGATAACCTCTCTGAATTTATGTGCTGCAGTTCGCTGTGTGACTTACATAGACAATGATAAAAAGGAAAGAGTTTCTAAATTTGTGTCTTTGAGTTCTGCTGCATCAAAAGGAACAAATACCAAACGACCCGCCATATTTACAGCGATCACACGCCGTACCCAAGGTAAAAAGGTTCTCGAGTGTCACGGATTTGTATGTGAATCGGATAAAGATGCCTTGGATCTGGTACATGCTACATCCACAGCGGATAGGATAAGCAAACAGAAAATGAACGGGTCCATAACTACACACTCTTACCACGGAGAGGTTCAATCCAACACCCTGAAATCAGGGGTAAATGGACACAGCAACGGCGATGCTATACCCATGAGATTAGTATCAGGTGAAACTCGACAGAATGCTGCCCCAGAATTCTACGAAACGCCACACCAGCAGGGATATTTTTATTCAACCAGTACATCGCCGGTAAAAAAATACTCGGTTGAGCAAGTGGTATCGGATAATGAAGGTGAGAGATTACGTGCTACTTCCCCACCACCCCTCTCTGCTCGTAGTGTCGACAGAAGATCAGCATACAGTTTCGCCACATCTAGACCGGCACCGCCACCCACTGTTATCCATACTTTACCAAGACCACGACAAAATGTTATTCCGGTACGTTCTATCCCAGTTCCAGTACATGTCAGACCTCGTTTTTTCTCACCCCCACCCTCTCTTCTAAGACCAAAAGTTGTTTCCAGATTGAAGGAGCCATACATGTTAGTGCCGCCGCCGCCGCCGCCACCGATGATCATTGATGGGCCTCCTCCTCATCTTGTAAAACAGAGAAATCGTCGAAGAGGATCAGAATCATCTGCTTCCCATTCTCATTCAGCACATGATCAAGCTTCTTCCAGGTCATCTTCTCCAGATTTCAATTTCGGTAGAAAAGTTGTTAATGGCGACGGAGGTGATGCTTCCAGTGAGGTCAGTTCCAGACCAAGAACACCGCCGACCGATTATGACAGAAAGGGGCCGAGCAAATCAAGAGTTAGTCGTAAAGAGCAGCATGAAATGCGTCATCACCCGAATTACTACCCTACGGTGATACGTAACGGCGAAGCTTATCCCCCACAAATGACTTCACCTTACAACTATTATCCTTATCCTTCCAGGGTACCACTCTACTATGTCGAACGATCTCGATCCGTACCAGCACCTGTCGAACGAAGCAGAACACTCGACAAAAAGAAGGCCAAAAAGAATCGCAAAGAAAAGAAATCAAAGCGAAAGGGTAACCCAAGCGATATCTCTACAGATAGCATAGGATATATGTCCGAGGTACCACGCGGTTTGGTCGACAAAAATGACCCACATGTGCCGCGTGATTTCCGTAGATTCGAAAATCAGTTCAAACATGAAAGAGCCTTTTCCAGGAGCTTAATGGAAGAAAAAAGACACATTGGGCCACAGGACAGTCAGTCGACCTATGATTTAAATGAACTTATGGCTAGTAAGGGTCGTATTGGTGATAACGAAGGATTCGCTTTATACTAAGTTATTTTGGTGTTTTGGTGAGATATTGCGGACCCAAAGTGTACTTTTGACAACAACATCAAACTGGATAAAAAAAATAACTTTACTATGTTGCAAATAAAATGTTGTTCAAACTACGCATGAAATTCTGTTGGTGGCGATTTTATCAATGGATATATTGCAGGTGGATTTTAATAATTTAAACTTTAATGATTTCGTGTGTCCCAGAAACTGCGAATGGTATTGATAATATCAACGAAGAGTCTGGACTGTGATGGAAATTGATTCAGGAATTGGAGCGAAGACATGGATCTGAGGTGACAATGCATAATATAACAATACGTATATATCAGTAACATGTCTGGAAAGTGTTATTATTATATTGTAAGTTATATATACATTTATTCTAATTAATAATCCCTCTATTGCGAAAAAACAACAACCGGATTATATGATTATTACGCAAGAGGATTAAGCTAATGGGATTCACTGGGAGTGGACTTAACGGATTATAATATCTTATTTTGTGCATTAAAAACTATTGTAATGTACTTGATAGTACATGATCTAATGAAATACTATTTTTACTAACAATATAGAACGCAATATATTACTAGTATACACGCTATATATATATCATCTTAACTCATACATGCACGTTTTGTTTTTTTTAAATAATGAATGGGATTCAATAACTTACATGTTAATTTATCAGAAAAACTTACGTAGATTTTGCCATAATACATTGTACATTTAAACAATTTGAAAATATTGGTAGGTTTGTAACACGTTTTTGTAATGAAGGCATCTTTAAGTCACCATGGACTACGTCATAGCAGCCATGTTGAATTAGATGTATAAGGAACGACTAACATGTTGTTTTGGGGGGGGGGGGATCGGGCTATCAAATAACAAATACATTTTATAAAATTGTAGTCAATAAAATGACGATGTTGCTTGATTAGCATCCCAACATTTGCCCCCTTGTTTACATTTACGGATCTACGCTGGTATATTTTCATCTCGGGGGGTATAAGTTCATATTTTGATTTACAATTGCGATGCATTTTGTTTGTTTCAACTTCAATTATTTTATTTACTTCGACTTGATTAAACCCCCACCCATCCCTCTCCCTCAGTTTTTACATATACCCTTTATCTACCTCTTTATTTTGATAACTTACCTTTGTATATAAATAACTTACATATTCAATCGACAAGGTTGGAAGTTGCATAACGGATCGATAAAGAATGGCCGACAGGTATTGATACAATTGACCCCATGCCTATATATATATATGTTTATCAAATAAATCAACAACCGCTAATTGTATATAGACTGTTATCCATGAGCCGTAAGCAAAATAAAGATCTTAGACGTAAATAACAAAAATTCTGAATGTTCATTATGTCAAAGGTCAACTATTGGTATATAAATAAAGGTGCTATAATATATTATCAGAGATCTATAAAGTAATAATAAATATATACACCACGAGACGCCAAATTCTCCTTGAAGATGCCGCTTTGAAGGTGAAGAAATATGTATCATAATGACGATTTATATTCAAATGTTTAACCTTTAACCCCAATTTTCTACTCACGTTTATAATCGGCATTTAAGGTTAATGCATACTTAGTATTTACCTTGTTCGCCAATCATTATATTATTTTTATTTGTAAATAACAAACGTAATGATGTTATGACATAATACATTTAAGTGTTATCACATACAAGCAAATTATGCATATTACTAATAAATTGTTACTTTTTAAAAATTCAGACTTTTTTCTAAGTCTAACCCCCACTCCCAGTTTAGGACGTACTTTATTTCAGATGTTAAACAGGCGGCCATGGAAAGCACACCACTTGGCAGACCTTACCATCAATGCCTACGCGTTAACCCCCACCCCAGTTTAGGACGTACTTTATTTCAGAGTAAAATCAGCTATTTTGAAATTTTTCGTCTAAAGAAACACCGACCAGGAATCGACTAGACGTATTGGTACCTTGTAAATAATGACGTCACATCATAGAGCCTTAAGGACGAGGGAGTCTATGGCAATATTGCTGATTAGCTTTTGAGTTTGAGTTTGAGTTTCCTCTCTAAACATTTTCATTAAAGATGCATTATGTCGTATGTAAAGAGCTGACCGTTCTTACCATAAAAGTGTAAAAGTAGACCACGAACAATTGAATTCTTTGAGAATTTCAATCAAATTACTTTATTCTGTGCGAAGTTATGTGTGTGTTATGTACTTAACAATCGAGATTCTTAAATGACCACAATGATCTTATCTACTTAAACGCGGGGTGAACGAGTTGATTATAGGCTTGTCATGTGACTATATATATGTTTAACAATAATAATATAGGAAAACTGAGTTCTTACATAATGCATCTTGAAGTTTTTAAACGGGTTACTATGACTACTGCCAGGACTGACTTTGTTTTCTCACCGGAAATACTGCCAATAACTCAAAATATATCCGATTTCCAATGCTTTAATGAATTGGAACCGATACCCTGTTCAACCGCCCCATTCGTCCTCGCATGTTTAGCACTCTGCTTGGAATTCATATTTGTATGTTGAATGTGGTTAGGGTCGGATGTGCTTGATTTTTATTCAACCTACTTACGAAAACGAGTATCTTCATAGAATTGACTGTTTTACATCATAAGTACAAGTCTCACAGCTGTATTTTATATTCCCCAAAAGAAAATATCCGGGTATAGATCCTATTTGATAATAAGATACAAAATACGAGAAGGAAGAAGTAAAACAGTTACTTAATATTGATACAAGTCACATGTTAGCGTTTTACTTCCCTTTTATTTGTTGATCAACATTTTCATTAGTTCTATACCACCAAAGTTTCGAATATTTATTGTAAATTTTAACATCCCGATTTCATTCACCTGGATTCTAATCATACATTTTACCTGTGGCTATTCATCTATTGAATTGTACAATTTGGTAGATCGCAATGTATAGTAGCGACACATATCGTCTAGTCTCGTTACTGATCTACATAAGCTAGTTAACTGGGTCGTTTACAACTCCCCCTCCCCAAACTACGCACAAGTATATTATAGAAATAAAATTGAACCATATGTTAGTCCCGAAATGACTTAGTTTGCATCGAGTGGACATTACCCCCCCTCCCTCTCTCTCCCTGTATGTCTGTCTGTCTCTCTCTCTGTTTTATACCCCCACACCACCAAACTACCTCCAAACCAAATTCCTGTAACAATGGTTGCGAGCATTTAACTGCTTATTGCCCACTGCAATTAGTTAAGTTACGCGAAGATGTAGCAGAGATTTCAACTGCAATATTTATCGGATAATGCCCCCAATATTGAATGAACTTTCCGTCTATTCTTATTCGAATTCAGCTGTGGGGGGGTTATTTTACGTGTACGTAAATGTGGACATGGGACTTCTCGTTTTGCGCCTTATCTCAACATATCGACGATGATGAAAGCCTGTGTCGCACTACACCGCTAACAATCGGAATTCAGGTAGGAAAATGTTAAGGAATTTTCACGGCCATTAACGGTATCGATCTAGCGCCTGATCCACTGAGTCACCGTGACTTCTGCAGACAGATGAAGACAATTGCCTATAATTGATATCTAGTTTAGAAATTGCTATTGCGCTGATAATAATGCACGTCACTATTTCTGACACGTTCACACATTCTACAGATTCATTCCTCTTTTGATGCGAGGTAAAATGTGCATGCCGTCAAGGGGTGGGGGTGGGGTATTGCTGTATCATAAGATCTGTCATTGATTCAAATTGAGTGGTTTCGATTCCCTTGTTGTACATGACAAGATGTAGAGTCGCCTGCCCAACCTCGTGGGTATTCTCTTGGTTTTCCGGCTTCCCCTCACTGCTAAAGACCCCTACGCACAAGCGAATTATTGACATTAAAATGGAACTATGTGTCAGTCCCGAAATGACCTAGTTTATGTCGAGTGGACGTTAAACTCCATTACTCTCTACCTCTCCCCACATGCCCACTCGGCAAACCTCGGCAGATTCCGTAACCTTCGGAACCTACATCTAACCTCGGCTGTATGACGAATTCCGCCATATTGGAACTATTTTCAAGGTCCCAGATGAAATATGGCTGCGCCCATACCGAACACAAATTGGCGACCTATTTTGCTAGCGACCTATTCGACCGATCCAGCTGTAAGATAATGACGAAATTACACTTCTATTCTCAGCTAAAGGAATGGATAAAAAATAATATATTCTACTTTCATTTGATAGACATAGCGTTGGATTTTATTGGTTGATAAAAAGATGAGTTAAGGCGACTGTTGTCTTTATTCTAAATAGGTTTCCAACGAACAGGTTGCAGGTCGATCGGTCGAATAGGTCGCTAGCCGAATAGGTTCCCAATTTGTGTAATAGCGTCAAGTTTTCCTGTTAAAGTAAACCGGTAGTCGCATCGCAAATGTATGGACGTAGGTATATATCACTTGCTGCCATACAGCCGAGACTAGATGTAGTTTACGGAATCTGTCGAGATTTGCCCTCACGTTCCTTTTACATTGCTATAAGCCATGAACTATAGGAATACTTATATTAAAATAGCGACTGATTTATTTTTTGTGCCGACAATTCGAAGAGTTAGTTCCTTCCCGATAAGAACTGTCAGTGGACAGTTCCTAAATGAACTATAGAAGAGTATTCTCTCGATGTTATCAGTATTCTCTCGGCGTTAAAAGAGCACCCTTGGAAACTTCGCCCAGATAAATTAGACGCTAAGATTGTTTTTAGTTTATTGCCCTGTCCAGTTACCAAATGCTCCTAAAAGATTATATACTACAGACACATTATGTAAGATTTAGATAAAGAGTTGGTCGTTCTTGACATAATAGTTCAACAAAGGATAATGAAACATTAATATGTTGAAAATTTTAATCAAATTACTTTCTTCTAAGCCAAGTTTTCACTGTTAGTAGTTTTGGCAATAATATGTGCATTGTCGTAACCACGGTACTTGTATATTCGAGACTTGGTCTCCCATTACTATATGTAAATTAACTCATTTAATGGTCGATCCGCTCTAATCTACATAAAATAGGAACCATCCAATGACCTAGTAAGTTGATTATAGCCTTGTCATGTTAAAATGTTTAATTAATACAGTAAGTAATGCCTAAAGAAAGACAGCAGAACAGTATAGGGCGTTAAACTTCAGCTCATTTCACTTAATTTCTAAAGTAGGGCCGGCAATAGGCAGATTTAGCACTTGAATAATGTAGCTTTACAAAGTAGTTCCACCCAAAAAGGGGTAATTTCTCAAGAACTACACCAGCGAAGAACGTGAGGATGTACTATTGTGAAAATAGGTACTATTCTTATACTTAACCTATATGAAACAGCAATTTTCGACAAGTGTTAAAAGTCTTGGTTGAGTGGATCTCCAAATCGCCACATAGATGGAATGATGGTCTAAAAAAGTTGCCAGTCATTATTACAGTCTAATAGTTCAGTAGCCACGTATGATAAATTTCTATTTAGCCCCATTCATAAATATATTGTGCTTTTAGAACCATTTTCGTGTATTTCAATGTTCCAAAAAAATAGAGCGATACGCCCTTTAATGCTTCAGTTAACACGATTGTTCTTCTTTCTACCAGGCTAATGAAGGCATAGGGCCCCTTTCCTTCTTTATATCCGTTATCTGAATCATGGAATGTATAATGTATAGCAATCACTATAATTAACAAAAACAGTCAATTTTATTCACTAATATTATAATACATAATGATTCTCCAATCCCCATTGTTTTAGTTATGAATTTGCTAAAGACTTGACGGTCTATTATTAGGCCGTGGGTGATAAAGATCGAACCCGAATGCCTCGTTTCTTTACCAGCCCAAGTTACGTCTGAATTTAATGTAAGACCATAAACTCGAAGATCAACGAAATATTTTTAATTTAAATAAAATATTCCAGATACGGATATCAATCCACCAGTCTCGAATATGTTTCAGTGCACGTGTTTTATCTACAGAACAATTTCTCGACTAAAATTAATGCTACCCGAAAACCTCTTTATAAAGAAATGAAACGAAATGGGGTTTATGTTTGTCTATACGATCCCAAGATCGTTGCTAGCGGTCATATATACAATGGTTGATATATAATCTGTATAATATATGTTTATGGTAAGTACAATTCAGATTCGGGAAGATATAAAGCAGACTTGTAAGCCAAATCTGCTTGATCTTTCCCTTTATCATCATCAAGTGTCCTTGGTGATGAAATGGTGTAACACTCCCAGACGATAAATGTCGGAAAACTAATGGGGTGATCAAGCAGTTTGTTATTAATGGTCTGGAGAGAGGACAAAAAATCTGCAAAGACGACTTGCTTTAAAATGGGCGAGGACTGGGTATATCCCAAAGCTTGATGGATAGCTTGGAGTTCTCTTATTTATAGAAATGCATGGTCCTCTTTCGCAACGTGCCGTTATCCAGATGTAAACAATGATAGAATTCAAATCAAAAGGGTCCCCTTTCTTTAAAGGAGCTTACATTAAAATAACTTCTAAACATACATATACTTAGCAATTGGTGTGGTTAATGCCGATTCATAAATAAATCATAAATACCAAAGATACATATTTATGTGAAATATTCATTGTTATTAAAACTCTCAACGACTTCGAGCACGGGATATGTTTTTATAGTTGGTTCATTCATAGTGAAATCTACATTCTTGAAATTCTTTTTGCTTTTCCTTTATTTACCCTCTGCAATGTAATTAAATTTTACTGTCTCCTTCGCACAAAAGCCTTAGAAATACATTTATTTGTAATTATATTAAACATTTCCGTGTGATTGCATGTTTTTGTGTAGATTTATATCACACACTATAAACTATAAACCATTGTTGTAGTTCGTAAGCCTAAACGTCCGCGCTTGCACCGAGGGTCTTAGTGATGACAGCTGATCTTATTGTAGCATGCACAGGGATCTTTATTGTGGGATGAAAGTGGAATACCAGGAGCATATGGGGTTGTGATCGCGCTCCACATACGATCACACAAGGGGCCGAAAGAAGCACTACCGCGAGTCAGACGTTGAATCAATCCTAACGGAATTATCTCAAGGTCTTTACTTTCTATTGATGTGGGGTTTTTGGTAATATGGTCTATCATGGAGTCAAGAGGCCTGGTTTCGAATCCCCGCTTGTAAGTTGTAAGTTACAAAAAATTGAGTTACCTGTCCAACCTCATGGATTTATGCCGAACCTCGTGGATTTTTGCCAGATCTTCCGGTTTCCTTTTATAACTAAAGGTTCCCTTGCGCAAGCGAATTATTTAATAAAATTGAAGAACATTAGTTCAGAAATGACCTAATTTATGTCTGGTGGACGTTAAAGCCCATCTCTCTTTATTGATTCCATGCCGTATCAAAGACACCTGGATGATATCTAGTTTATATTCACGAACATCAAGATCAATATGAGGTCTCACCTTCATCGTCCAGATTAATATCAAAAGATCATTTGTCGGGCCTTAATTTGATAACGCCATCATATATCGTTACAAACGCCACTTTGCTTACCAACCCATTAACGGAATTTACTATTTAAACTGTGTATGTCATAAATGTGAGCTTTGTGGGATACAGTAACCTGTCGAGGACTAAAATACAGTTCTAGTACAAACAATAAATACTATTTGTTTTACGAATTTTAAAATAGCAATATTCCTATTTCAAACGTTGACAGAAATAAAACTGTTTACAACTAATGTAATATAAGACATATATTATGTGTTTCACTTTTAGTGGAGTTACTGAGCTACCGTTAACATCCGCATCTGAATATCTTGATATACCTATACAAATACAGGATCGTAGGTAAACAGTGATTGACAAGAGAGAAGATAGAAAATAGGTCATACGCTTCACTCATGACTTACATACACAATATAATTACGTATTCAAAAAATGGCCAAATAACATACATCATTTTGACAAAAACTGTCGTTTATTTGATTAATACCTTCACAGCCCTATCTTTAGTAGATATTTCATTGATACCATGAAAAAATATACATTCACATGTGAACCTTGTAATAAACCTCTATGGTGAAATTTATTTACTATTCAGGAGATATGTTATCCTTCTAAAAAAGAATTGACACTAAGCTGTCGAGAAAAAGTAAAGTAAACCCTGTTTCATGCACGTTACTATTTATATATAATCTTTAAAATGTTTAGGGGCGGTTGGGATGGCCTAGTGGTCTAGAATGCCGCGCCTCGACCTCTAGCTGGCCGGTCACCTCTGGCTTGCGGCTGTGGTTTCGAGCCCTGGTGTGAGCGTATGTGGCATGGAGATAGGGGCGCCTTCTCAACCTCGTGGGTTTCCTCCAGGCACTCCGGTTTCCTCCCACTGCTAAAGACCCCTACGCGCAAGCGAATTATTGAAATAAAATTAAACCATATGTTAGTTCCGAAATGACCTAGTTTGTGTTGAGTGGACGTTAAACCCCATTTCTCTCTCTCTCTCTTAAAATGTTTAAGTTTAAAGTCCTTAAAGCCCCAATAACACTCTTGTTGTAACTGAATAATATGTCCCAATCTTCATTCTGGTCAACAAATTGTATTATTTTAGAATATTCCAATTAAATGATGATATAAATTTCACCTTAACACAGCTATTTTGAAAAATTGGAAAGAGTCAACCAATTGATTTGAAAAGTCTAACGTAAACCTTTTCAAGTGTGACTTGGATTTTAAAACATTTTCGAACCCTCTGGACAAGTAAAATAGGTTGTAATGGATAATTTACACAACAGGTAGGACACTTAAACATCTAGCACTTAGAATAAGGGTATTATTTATTTTCTGGAGCTACCAAGCCTGCAAGAATGTTATTGTCCCTTTAAGACTTTCAAAATCCAAAGAAACCTTCAAAATGTTTAAGTTTAAAGTCCTTAAGACTTTCAAAATCCAAAGACACCTTCAAATTCCAGCTCAACACATTATGTTCCAAAGTCGCATAACTAGTGATAACTCCTCAGCAACGCATTAGAAACTTAGGAATTCTCGCATAATAAGAAACCCATAATAATTTTGCATAATGCATTTGGATGATGGGTGGTGAAAAGTAACAAACACCGAATAGGTTGAACTGGTAGTGTTAGACGCGGTTGCCAGCCAGTATCGTTACTGATTTTGTCAAAACTAGAACAGGATGAAATCTTCTCTGAGTTATAAGAACACAAGGGCGACGAACAATCTCTGCTCAAATCCAAAACAAGAGGAACCCTTCTTACATGTATTAATGCGATATTCTTGAAACATACGTCATTACAGCATAATTTACGAAATGAAAGTGAATTTAAGAATGCATATTGCAGAACTGCCTTACACGAAATTTCTGTATTCAGGATTCGGAATAAATTATCCGAGAACCCCACCCCACCACAAAGAAATAAATACTTTCATCAGTAAGTATTCATTTCATTACTTGAAAGATGATATGCTGGGAAATATTATTCAAACTAGAATACGTGTCGCGGGATTTACTTGATTTATTTCATTGCAAATTATTTATTTGATATTAATGTGTTAAATGATTTTAAATATTCTTGTAAATTTATAAAAGATTTTTTCCCCGCGCTGTCATTCCTATGATTCAATTTCTGTTGAACAATCAGGTATTAACACAGGTGTGATATTATATCGGACAATTAATGTATTGTTTGATAACATCACACCTCGTTTCTTTTAAAAAAGCAAAGAGGACACAACTTACAGAGTTATAAAAGTGTTACATTATGGTTAACCTTTGTGACAATAGCAATGTAAATGACGCTCTAAAGCTGTACCGATCCTTTAGATATTTGTAAAAGGGAATAAGTGTTAAAAAATCGGATTCTTGAATGTAATGCTACTGGCATATTCCTGGCGAATATGATGACTTGACCTAAATAGAAACAAGGCAGCAAAGTTACTTGTACGATGAAGCTGACACATATCGGTATTTTCCCGAGAATTACCACGGCTATCGACAGTGAATAACAGCAAAATAGCGTTGATAAAAAGGTAAAACACTTGCATATTTCTGTACATGTGCTAGTATGTAATTTAATAATTACACGCAATTAATATATGTCACGTCGTTGTGTCATCAGTGGTAGTTTTATTTACCAAATTATCATACAAAGAAATAATGTAACAGAATGCCGAATACACAGATAGGCACGGATGGTCGTGCACCTAAATAAGATTATAAACCCAGAACGTGATATAGGATATATGCAAGGTTGTGGGAGACGTTAATATTTTAATACGCACATAATACAAGCCTGCATGGTATTATATTTATGGAAAAAATCTGAAATTGGATGCAACACATCATTAAGACTTTCTTAAAGGGTCATCCTCACTGTAGTGATTTACTGTGTAACTCGTATTAGGAATAGCAAGAGAAGAAAATTATACTAATGTGTAGTCATGTGTGCACCCATTGGCATGCACGTTAAGGAAGAATTAACTGTTAGAATTCGACACAAGAATAGGCCACAGTACCGCCGCCGGGCAAAATTTTCCCCATAACACACAGTATGGCTTAAACTCGGTTTCAGTAATATTCAAGACTCTTGCGATGCACGCTGCTCCACGAAGACCGGTGCTCGAGTTTTTTTTTATACATGATATGACACGATGCTAGCATTTCTAATTGATGGGAGTGTAAATTACGTAATTCACCTTAAAGAAGGCGCAAATATAGTTTTTAAAAGGTCTGTTTTTTGTGGCGAAGTGTCTAAAAGTTGAACATTGGCTTCCTATATCACGTTACAATAACAACAGGATCTAGACGAAGATATCAGATGTCAGATATCGTTTGAATATGAGAAGTTATTCAAATCAATATTTAAAAAGATTACCCAAGGTCAATCTCAGAAAAATGTTCGATCCTGGTGTGTAAAAATATAATTTACCAGCCACATAAACTATTTTCTATATCTTAATACACTGCAGTTAAGTTATAGCAATATAAAGTTAAAACTTATTACTATGTCATTGAATGTCACGGTAAAAAGAGTTAGTTTAATGCGTCTTCCTTGTCGACTACCCCATGTGGTTTTTTGTTATAAAAGTGTCTAACAACCTGTCATAATGTATGTAGAATGGCTTTAATAACAACCAAAGACAATTGATTATTAAACAGTTGGTTATTAATGTATGTTATAGTAATAATAATTTTACTATAATGTGTATCGAAACGTAGTATATTAATAAATTCGGAAGTAGTATATCCATATAAGTATTTTTAATTAGTAGTTTTACTATTTATGTTTTCAAGTTATTAAAAAAAAAATTAAATACACCAAACAAACCGACGGTGTGTTCCCCATTAGTTGCTATTTAAAATTAAATAAAAAGAAAGGAAAGTAAAATTACTATTTACGAATTCTGCAACTGTAATTGTTGCCTGATATCCAAATTTTAAGGTAATATTCTGATGTTTTACCAAGGTACATACCAAATATGATATTGCAACGAGCGTCTTCGGAAATGTGTGCTACAATAAATAATATTATTTGTTTATTTGCAATGTCTATTTTCTGTGTACAGAAACTGTGAAAACAGCCAGAGCATGACACCACATCTTGTGTATTTTTGTAAGATTATGGGCAAAAACTATAAGGCGGACCTAATATAAAAAGATCAATATTTTACTTATCTGAAATCTTTGAATTTATACTTAAGATACCCCAAAATAAAAGAAATTCGTGATCCTAATATAAATGACACGAAAATATATTTATATTTTGCCATTATGTATAGAAACACAACTAGACGTAAATATTTACTGCACCCACATTGTATATACGGACAGATTGCGATAAATCACTAACTTTATTAATTCTGTACATACATGCAAGTTAAGTTAACATTAAGGCAATTGGCTCTTTCTGTTTTAAAAGTCTCAAAACAAGCCCCTTGTGTATTTGATCAATGAAAGAGATAACGCGAGTGGTTGTGTCAGATCCCAACTAATCATCACTTTTTCGACAATTTTGGTCACCGGTGTCACTATAATATTTGTTTGGCTATTCATTGCAAACCTCCATATAACAGTGCTTATATCGTTTTTGTTGGCTCGTGAGAACCTAGTCGAAGTATTAACTTATTTTGATTGATATTACCACCCGGCTATTATTATGTTTTTAAAATGATATTAAGCTACGGTGCGACACAGTGCGATTTATCGGTCGATTGTCTACTAAATACCACTACAAGGCCACTGTAGATCATATAAATAACTTTTTAACGGGTTTCGAATGTCCATAAAAAATATTTTTATGATTGTATTAAATACCCGAGCCTATAATCCCTTTCACATTATGAAATATATGTATTTGTACTTATGAGTTTGACACACTTTCTTGGTTAAATACATGTCATTGTGAACTATATACTGCAGTGTAAAACATATTTAAAAATAGGATTCAAGGTGAGACTAAATACCGTGTCATGGGGTTGAATTTAAATACTGTATTCAATCAATGACGAAATAAATGCACATTATACAATCATACAATCATATCTCAATAGAATAAAAGAAAAAAATTGTATTTTTCAATAACATAATTGGGTACAGCTCCCTAATTGAATTCAAAACTAAATTTAGAAATAAAGAGTTTTGACGAAAGCATAAAGTAAAACCAGGCGCGGTCAAACTCAGCGTAGATAAGAACAGTAAGGGGCGATTACTTGGGTATCCACCCTTTCTACCACCTTTATAACGCCCTTTCGTATTGATCACGACTTAATATAGACCCGATTTTACATTTATTTGAACTGGGAAAACATTCGTGTAAAATCTATTCTCATAGTCAACCATATTGTATTTTTTTATATGAACACATGATTTGTTTACAGAAAAAAAAGGTATATCGTTAAGAACAACCTTTTAAAGAAGAAATCCCAGATCTTCAGTGAATGAACGAGATATTTGACTAGCAATTCCTTGTGCCCAGATTAACATGTCGGTAGGTGACAGGACTTTGCAGGGGACGGATTTCCGACATCCTGCCGTTTTTTGTTGTTTTCCAGCGACTATATTATTATCTTGAAGTTGATTGGTGTGTTTTATTTACGACTTGGCAAAGTTTTCTAATAGTATATAATTGCAGTCGAATTCTGGCTGCGCGTACCCTCGCCCATAAGGATATTTTGACCGAGTCTCAAGTTTTTCTGCGATGCCACCCAATTGGTTAGGCCTGTGTCCGACTTGTCTGCATAGCTGATCGATAACATGACCTCGGGGGATTTTGTCGTGTGATAATCCTAGTATTATTGACCGATGTCGCCAACGAAAAGTCGTGCCACTGCGGGGAGTCCTACGATCAACATCGACATAGCAAGACGACTCATGAATTATTTTGCGACTCTTGGAGATCTACCTAATGCTTGGTTCCCACTATCACGATTTGCGCTACGATTCAAATCGTGATAAATTAAAGTCCGGTAGCAATCGGGTTAACCGTATCCGGATCCAGATGTATCTGCACGTACCAGATCGTAGACTCAAAAGGGACAATCCTATAGTAACGTATCGCACGACAGTGGGAACCTAGCAAAAACCAAGACCAGCTACAGCTGGTTATCAAACCTGGTCACAGGCAACTGCTCACGAAAATTCCAAGCGTTACCTTCGATTTTAACTTGTAGCTGGTTGTAAACTATTATAAGATGTATTATCTCTCAGTTCGAACTGCGGCATTTTAATTCCAAGTTGTTATTTAGATGGGAATTTACATAAAGTTAATTTATTGGCCCGTTCCTAACATGTATTATCCCTCAGTTCGAACTGTGACATTTTAGACATCCCACCAAGTTGTGATTTAGTTGGATATTTACAAAGAGCTTAATTTATTGGTCCGTTTCAAAGAACAAAATCACGAAAACTAATTCTGTAAAAAAAAAAAAACCCAACATTTATTGACAGTATATGCCGAAGAACATAATATCAAGACTTTAATAACATTTGATTTCAATCAAATTTTGACTTGGAAAAATATTGAATGAAAACACCCATATCTAGAAAATAGCGTATGAAAGAAAAAATCATAAGCGTGAGATAATGTTAACACACCCAGTCTTTTATCACTGAGTTATGTAGTTAGAGCTTTGAATAGGTAGATAAAAATAGATGGTACTCTACTCTTTCTCAAAGCCCACCATCACCATGATATATCAACTTTCTAAAATGGTTTACCTCCTTCATCCATTAAACACATTATCAGTATGTAAAATGAAAAGATAGTCAATATATAGGATGCAACCGGAATTTGAAACGATCACCTTAATAACCAATCCCAACCTTGTTAAATACGTGATTGTTTTTTTTTAAGTGTAAATATCTTATTCCCTGCCTGTGTGTTGTTATTGTGATAGTTGACGATTTGTTATTTTGCTTTGAATATTCCGAATATTAGTGTACATTATTGGCAAGTTGCATAATTTAATTTTCCACAATGACATCTCTTGTCCCTCTCCGGTTTATGGAAGATTGTGTATAGACCTACCACGCCTTGACATATTTCATTCCTTTTAGGAATTCAACAATATAAGGTAACTCATTACTGCATTTTCGATCAATGTTCCTGAAAGAGATTCATGTGCAAGTACCCAAGGATCGACAAGAGAAGGATGGTTGGCTGGTTGAATGGTTAGCAAGTGTGTGCTGTATCATAAAGTCTGTCGTTGAGTTAAATGGCGTAGTTTCGAATCCCCGGTTGTACGTGACAAGTAGGGTCGCCTGTACAACCTCGTGGGTTTTCTCCGGGTACACCCACTGCTAAAGACCCCTACGCGCAAGCGATTTATTGCAAAAAAAAATAAACCATATGTTAGTCCCCAAATGACCAAGTTTGTGTCGAGTGGTCGTTAAACCCAATTTCTGCCTCTTTTTGACAAGAGAAGATTACCCGTCTGGCGTCCCTGGTGAAGATCCCTAAAAATAACCTTGGAAAAGGATAACGGAGTCAAGACATTTCGGACTATGAATAATCATTGATAGGTGTAACAACAAATATTCAAAAACAGATTCACCCTTTCCACATACATGAATGAACGAATATCTAACGTAATGTGAACTTCGTCATATAAAAAAATGAAAAGAAAGGTGAAGTTCAATCATTGTGTACACTTGAAGTCGCGACAGCTATTCATTGCTCGACCAAAAGTTGACGACAAAATGAACCCATCCAATGGTTACCCAACTGTTTAGTGTATAACCGATGTGTCCTACCCACATGGCCCAATTCACGAACAATATGTACGTGAGACGTTCTGTCAATCTAATGTAAGCAGAAACTACTAATAACAACTTCGCAATGGCGGACTTCAAAGACTCGATTTGGTTCCAAGTCACGTTGCTGTCACGTGATAACAGGTTGGCGATAAATCTGTCTGCATGCTGATAAAAAGACTGACGGCGTATTGACACCAAGCAGACTTTAATTTAAAGTTTTTTCTACAATGAAGCACATGGTAATAACTACAATTTACTGCATTTAAAGAAATTCTAGATTTCACTAGGTCTCCGGAGATGACTTCGTTTAAGTTTGCAAATCAGACACCAAAATATGACGAAATAGTCCATGCTGTTCGGAAAAGTCAACTGAAAATATTGAGTTGTTTGGAATTGATCGACAAAACAGAACATAATATTATCTTTATAGGTGTTTTTTTTAAACTCTTTCGAAGCACGGTTTCCTCGCACTGCTAAAGACACCTACGCGCAAGCGAATTATTGAAATAAAATTAAACCATATGTTAGTCCCGAAATGACCTAGTTTGTGTCGAGTGGACGTTAAACTCTATTTTTTTCTCTCCCTCTCTTTCGAAGCACTCGCCACCTTCATTGGGTATCGTGGTAAGAGGACGGAATGGAATGGTGGTTTAATGTCTGGTAAACACAAAACACGATGTTTGATCATTTGGAGACAGATGTGTGATAATTAGTTGTGCAATGTGATGTAGGAGAATTTTACCGTGACAGTGGCCTTCCCCCTAATCATTTTCGATTTCCAACAGTCAAGGGACTCTTTATCGTTTTACTTGCACATGTCCAGTGCTCATCCGTATATATCCGTCCCATCTAAACGACTTAATATCCCCGCAGGCGCCATCGAGACAAGTGAAAGACGGGCTTTGAAAATTCAGATCAGCCTATGCTGTGTTTTTGAACAATTCAAGTATAGAGTCCAGTGTCCTGACCAGTGAACACTCTACCTACTTTCATGGTACGCATGAATGCTGCTCCAGGAGCTTATCGGAAACTCCAACGTGTATTCCGGACGATGATGATTCAACCAAAATTATATCACAAAAGCTTACCCTGTCGAAATACAGAATATTTTGATGATATCTTTTGGAGTTTTGGTGATCCCTCGTTTATTTTCATATGCAAGAAATCTCGATGGATAGAATTTGCGAGATGGCTTTTTTGTGACCATATGAAAACCCCTACCGAATTTCAAAATTTCGGATCGTTTTCTTTTCATTCACAGTTTGTGACAAAGATCATAATATGTTTAGAAAGCTTGCTCTTTTTAGAAATTGATTACATGGAGTGACAACTTTTCCTGACCTTGTATGTCTCCATGTTGGAACCTTCATGTCATATTTCTCTGGTGGGTTTTATTAATACTCCGAAAGCAACGACTGCTAAAACAGACAATATCAAGAGTAATTATGGGTAACATGAATGGTAAACCTTTCATAGAAGGAACTAGTTTCTTTACATTTACTGAAAACAAAGTAGTGAAATTGGAGTGCCAGAAACTCATGAAAGTATATGTATATGAATATTGCCAATTTAATAGTATGTCTATGCAGTTTGTTTTATCTGTTATGTACATCCCATTGTACTAAACGTGAAAGAAAGGATCACGCGCTTGAAATCCAATATCTAAAAGTTTAAATTTCTATAGGGTGCATTCTTTGACATGCCCAAGTGAACAACCCGAATAAGTTTTAGTGTGCCCTGATTACGGTTCACAGGGAGCTGAAAAGTCCAAATGTAAATGGAGAGATAACTTCGCATGAAATATATAATCAACGAAATAATGGAGATGACTGATTACAAAGGGTTCGGATCAAATATGATTCTTCGCATAATAAACATAAACGCTGAGTAATCTGGTATAACAACATTAGGCAGTAACTACCAGCTTCTTGAATTCATTCATGTAAATACGTGGTATTTAGTAAGCAAATCGTCAAAATTTTAAGACAAGCTGTAAATAAAGCGTTTATTACCATTCATGTGTTATTTACGAGTGGGTCCATAAGATTTTAAAAGGGGACCCGGGGCAATACCTCCGAAAATAATTCTCAGCTTTTTCAAATGATACACTTTAACTGATGTTTATCGTTTATAATTTTAAGGGAAGCTGTACATTAAAAGTTTATTTTTATTCTTGTGTTGTTAATGTATGTTTTTATTTTTCAGCTGCAGTGGTTCTATGAGTAATACGCTAGCTTGCTAGCCAGACGATCTCGAGTGCACCCTTATGTTCGCAAAATGAGAGATTTACTCAGGTTCAGTATGTAGTTGTGCTACAATAGCCCGGTGGTTCAGAAAATTAGGAAATTAAATCCCATTTCATCCATTCATTGATAAGTACATTTATCATCAATCCGTCCATTGGCAAACCAACTGATGTATAATTTTGGTTTGATGCTCAGGGCAACCACAATACACGTCCAGATTAATTGTTGGCGTATACAATTATAATGCACTAATATCTACAAAAAATATAATGATAAGATGTTCATTTTGATAAATCTGATTTCCGGTCATGTATGTGTCAAGACAAAAGTTGATGTTGACTGGTCATCGGATTCATGCGCTTGATTTGATATATACATTTTTTTTTGTTCATTGCTTGTAGTTTGTGTCTACTCCACAGGTTTGTCTTAATAGGTTATATGGTTATATTTGCGTAGAAAAGGACTAACAACCCAAATAAATAACTCATAAGTAACCGTCGGCATTATAATTATAATATTTACAGAAAGAGCACGGTTGCCAGTTTATGGTTCGTAGAAATACAACGAAATACCCATTATAAGGCCATTCCCTCGGTTCTTAATTCTTGCTATCAATCTTAAAAGACTAAATGAATTTGAGGACCCATCGTCAAAACTAAGAGGTTCCAAGATTGCACCCCGGTGATTGGACAGACCCACGATTCAGTCTACTTTATAAATGACAGAGGTCTAATTTTCGACAGTGCCCTTTTTACTGCTGAAAGTGCCTTTTTTTACTGCTGAAAGTGCCTTTTTCAGACCCAAATATGTCCTCTCCATAACGTTTACTTCGACGAAAATATCAACCAAATAGCTCTTGGAATGTCTATAGATGCAAGGAAATGACGGATAATTGTCTTGGGGGACCCCCACCTCACCCCGTCTTCATCGTAAGTGCCCTCATTTTGCGGCGCCCCCCCCCCCCCTTCAAAGTTCCTAGATCCGCCCCTGAATGATCCGCGTTCGAAAAATTATATGTAACTGCCCTGTATATGCCTTATTATGCACTGTGTTTGGTTATTTTCTGTTATATTATATACAATATAGGAAACAGGGTATATTATATACAATCTAGGAAACATGATACATTGGGCAATGTTTAGGACATCATACAAAAAATCTGGTGATAGCATATAAAAAGACAATTACAAGATCGCACAAAAACAAAAGACAAAAAAAAAGAAAAAAAAAGAAACAATCGAGCAAACAAAAACTCGAAACCAAACATAATTCATTCTTTCTTGACAACATAAAGATCATGTGATAACATACTATTTCTTTCTAAACAATATATAAAAAAAGAAATCGCTATATCATCTTGTCAGTGGTGCAGGACGGAGGGCCTGGCGAGGAAAAAACGCTAGGTCGACTGTAAGTGCACACGCACGATAACCCACGACGATGACTAGGTGGAAACACTGATGTCCAGGTTAAACTTTCCCAATCTAAAATTTTACCTCTGCATTATCCCCGATTGGCGCAGAACAATAGAACGTTAAAAACATTTCACTTTTATTGTGAAGTATCCATTATTCTGGCAAAAATATGTTGATGTTATCAAGTTTTTCTTTGTTACAATTTGGATTCATAAATACTACAATAAATATTAAAAGTAATAGAACGCTCGAGGTCGATTAACCAAAATTATGTGATCGGTTTTAACAGAATTTAAAGGAGTTTACCAAAGTTAATCGTAATGAGCGTTTGTTATTATTGCCACTAGTCCAAAGATACATCAATATAATATTAAAGAAGTACTGAAAATAATCTGCTACAAAATACTGCACCCCTGCATGTGTAGGCTATATATTATATTATAGTAGGGCGTGGGATGGGTGGGGTCTTTAAAGGTTATAAATGTGAATATATTTGCTTGACCGTTCATATCCCAGATAAGATCAAATATCCGACATGCCAGATTAGCATAATCTAGGTTAAACCGTGACCTGTATATTTATCCACCTAATACTATCAAATATCTTAACAATAGTTTTAAAGATGCTTGGTATTTTAGGAACTCGAACCACGCCAGCTAATAGAAATATATCACCTAATGAACCTGAAGTTGTAACAACAGAATGTATATGAATATTCCAAGAAAGAAATCTGCAGAAGTGACTGATAAACCGTTACAATTGTACCCGAAAAGAAACCAACCCCCAGTTGCAATTGAATGCCATGGAAAATATAAAGGTCCTAATATTGAACCCTGGGCTTTAAATGGATTCTCATGGACTAGTATTGGTCCCACGTCTAATTTGGTTGTTGGTGGGGTAACTAAATAGGGGTGAGGTGTTTAAGGCCTGCATTTCAAGGACTTTTACAGATTTACTAATAACAACGTGGGGTCGGTTTACAACCGACGAATTTCAATAATATTCTTTTACATTATAAAACTATAGACAGGATTTATCTATGTTCGTATCATACGCTTATTAACGAAATATCCAACGAAGGGTCAATTGACATACCTCTATTCACTTTATATCAATATGTCCACTTCATATTCATTAATTTCATTTAACTTCTCCTTTGTTACTTTATTGGTATCTTTAGATTGAAGAGGGTTATATTACGGTGGTTGGTTAGCCATGACTGTTGACAGTAAACATTTTTTTTTTCACCAATAGGCGACCAATTGTCTGAAGAAGATAAACAGAGATTGTACGTATCCCATTTATCCATTCTAATCATCTTATTGACTTTTAGTGTAAAAAGAGAGGGTTTTAATCTTGTATATTTCACAGGTCATCGAAATAAGAAAAACAACTCTGTTTACAAAGTAAAGGTGAAATAATACCAGAAAGTAGATTGAAAAATGTATAGTTCACTTTGGATTCCATCTACTCACAGGTGATATAAACAACGATGAGTGTTAAATAGTATTGCCAGCCAACGAAAATACACCGATTCCGGGGGTTTTCCCCGAACCCTCCGCATGACTGACAGAACATCCAACTAAACACTCACCTATATATTATTTATAAAGTTTATGCGTACTGGCAATATATCTAATGCAATATTAATGTACAATTTGAATACGATTCCTCAACAGGACAAGCCGAACAGAGCCATCAAATTTGTATTAAAAAGAAAACATGAATTGTGATCAGATAGGGACGGTGGCATTATATCCAAGTTTTTATAAATGCCTGGCATCAAAATGGAAACTGAGATTAAATTCCCCGTCCTCGAAACAGAAAAAAAAAAGAATAAAAATTCTATCGGCAAATTCAAACAAAACGTTAACTACTTGTCTAATATTGTAATAAGTAATTATTTCCAGTAATATAAATTTCTAATGACAATCGTATGACTACATAATATTATGGTGTTTTATCTGGACACAGATGACTAAAAAGGGTCAAAGTTATTTTTAGTCTTTCTCTACCTTTCCTTTTCCCCCTTTTGCATGTCGATTTTTGTTTGACGTTTTGTTGTAGAATCGAAAAAAAGGGTATGAAAATACATTTTCTGTCAGGTTTTGGTGAATATTCATGATTTTGAGGCGAAAGGATACAAGCGGTGAGAGGTTGTTTACGTTGAAATGCAGGGTCGGAAATTGCATGTTTACATGTCTCTACTTCCAGCTTGTGTATCTCAAGTTTTTAATGGTGAACCTTATACATGCTTTTTAGCAAGAGTTTGCCACATGTAGCTCCTTCTGTGGCAGAAAGCGTTGTACTCAACGAAAATTTGGGAACAAGTTAGAGCCGGCCTAAGAGACGAGAATAAACATAAAAGTCAATGGGGAAATAATTAGTGATCTGTGTGATCTTTGATAATATAACTGAAAACTGTGTTTATGTAGACCCCATGAAGTATGGAGTGAAAAGCAAGTGATCTATTAAAAGCCTGTGTTATTTAACTGAAGTAAGCTATTACGAGTCCGCTAGACATGGCAACTCGTGTTGGTTATTCAGTTGACAGATAAATGAAAATGAAATGAAATAGGGTTTAACGTTACTTTTCTGCTAATGAAGACGGGCATACTCCATACAGATTTCTATTAGGAAATGTTGCCCGGGCAGTGGTTCTACGTCCTATACTCTTATGTCGTATTCACACCAGCGTGTGCACTAGACCTCGATTTATACCATCCCAACTACTAGATACTGTCAAAGGTCAACTGACAAGACGAAACTGCTCAAAAAATCCCAATGAACTTTTCGATCAACACCAGATCGAACCCGGAACCCTCTGCTTAGTGAACCAGCGTCTTACTCACCAAACTACCGCGACTTCCTTTATATATGTATATAAATATACTAAATATAGGTACACCATGTTACCTACATATTAACAGTTTGATATAATCTTGTATTTATAGAATTTAAGATAATCCATCCTGTCATAAAAAGTTTGAATGATATTTATTTCAAAGCCCATTATGAGAACGATTCACTCAAGTAGTAATTTTTTTAAATAAAAAAAACCCCTTAATTATTTATTGTGCAATTTCTGTCCTTCTACATCAAAACATATTAGATTTCAGGATGTGATAGTTTATCATTTCAGTTTGTTTTTTTACAGTGTTCAAAAAGATGAGTGTATTGCTTGAATGAAGACTTGGGTGATTATATTAAAGCCCCAATAACACTCTTGTTGTAACTGAAAAATATGTCCCAATCTTCATTCTGGTCAACAAATCGTATTATTTTAGAATATTCCAATTAAATGATGATATAAATTTCATCTTAACACACCTATTCAAAAAATTGGAAAAATTCAACCAATTGATTTGAAAAGTCTAACGTAAACCTTTTCAAATGTGACTTGGATTTTAAAATATTTTCGAACCCTCTGGACAAGTAAAATAGGTTGTAATGGATAATTTACACAACAGGTAGGACATTTAAACATCTAGTACTTAGAATAAGGGTATTATTTATTTTCTGGACCTACCAAGCCAGCAAGAATGTTATTCTCCCTTAAGGTGTTGACATAAAATTGAGTTAACGTAACAAGAATGTGGGTCTTGATACGTTTACACCCCTTTACCTTTAACTTCTGATCTTATATAGATATATGTTACGGTTAATGTGTATTTAAAATAACAAAAATATATTCTATATACCATGCTGTGTGATATGCAGCTAATAGCACACCATGGGTACACGAGACCGCGGTTTTTGGTTTCATACGAGCGTCTAGTTGTTCGTATGGCACTAAAAACCGAGATCCCGTGTACACGTTGGTTTGCATGTGAAAGAACCGCTGACAGTTGGAAATCCAAGTAAGAGTAGGCCGTATTGCCGTTGCCAAGGCTAAAATTTCATTCGTAGTACACCATATGTCCAGTCGGCGCAGAACAATAGGACGTCGAACCCAGTTCGTTTCATTTCATTTCCAAAAGCCAGAAAATGAAGAGTAGAGCCCGGGGACAATTTCTGGTATAAAAATATAGTCCACCCAAAAGCATTTACCTATATTATGTTGTGAAGGCACATCTAAACAGTGAGTATAGGCAACCCCACCCCCAATATATTATCATAATTCATATTTAACCCCTCGTAAGTAAGACGTTGGTTCGATAGCATTCATTATCGAATGTTCGATCCTTGCGTTGGTCGAGAAAATTCATAAGGATTTTCCGACATGGTTCCCCTTGTTAGTCGCACAAAAACAAACGAGATACAGTGTACATATTGGCGTGTACGTACAAAAACTATTGTAAGAGTATGTTGTACCGTCGCTGCCCGGGAAAGAAGTCTCGTGTTCGCATATGCGTGTAATTCGATACAAAAGTAGGCCGTGGTGTCACTGTCCGGACAAGATTTCCCTCACAACACACTGTATGACGTATACCCGTTTTCAGTAGCTCAGTCAGTTCAAAGCAAACTGATCCCGCAGTGAATATTCGCTTGGCCACTACAATCACTGATAAGAATGACATCGACGAGGCTTAATGAGTACGCATATTAACTTTTTTACTCCGACAAATTAAATTCTCAAACATTTTTTTGAGGTAAAAGAAAAATAAATAAAGACGTTTGAAGTATTTGTAGTTAAGAAATATTTCCTATTTAGTGTAAATGGGTATTAAAATGAGTAAAATGCATCATTTTGCCCGAAGCAGTTAGGTGTTAAGTAAACATTGCACGAGCCGTTGAGTCAATGACTAACGCCGTGTGCATTCAACGCACGTGTTGTGGACAGTCATCTGTTACAGAGATAATTCGTAAGTAATTAATTCTCTGTGAAACAGATTGTGTGCAGAGAAGTAGGACGCTACGCTACCCCCCAATACGTTTCAATTATTAGGCCCTCTCCAAACATTATTCTCAAAGAGTAACCCAAATTAACTTGTTATACTGTAGTGTAGCCAAATCTATATTCGATGTCTTAAAACTACAGACGTGTACGTGTATTACAACAAAACGCCCAGTTTATACTAAAATAAATCTATACAATCTACATTCAGTCTGAAACACCCTTTATTAAATATAACTTATTTTAAGATACTGATTCTATATCTACATAATATCTATATAATCAAAATGATTTATGAACGAGACACGCCCAATGACCAAGTAATAATAATAAGATTTATTGATATTTAAGAGGTTAATCCAAAGAACTGAGTGGTCAACAAGTGTCATATTAGGTGTCGTCAAAAAAACTGTAATAGTCGACCAGTAAGAATTATAACCTATTATTATTGATCAAAATAGAAAAGTCTGTATAACCAATACGAAATACTATCTCAAGAATTTGAATATTTTCGAAACTGGTGTCTTGCGTGACTCCGTACACATTACCCATAATTTTACGGGATTGTGGGGACTGGAATTCAGCAGCTTGAGGTTTTAAATTCTGTGCATGTATGTATGTAAGAGAGAGAGTTTAGTCATCTGCATATTCTATATTTACTTAAAGCCCCAATAACACTCTTGTAACTGAATAATATGTCCCAATCTTCATTCTGGTCAACAAATCATATTATTTTAGAATATTCCAATTAAATGATGATATAAATTTCATCTTAACACACCTATTTTTAACAAATTGGAAAAATTCAACCAATTGATTTGAAAAGTCTAACGAAAACCTTTTCAAATGTGACTTGGATTTTAAAATATTTTCGAACCCTCTGGACAAGTAAAATAGGTTGTAATGGATAATTTACACAACAGGTAGGACACTTAAACATCTATTACTTAGAATAAGGGTATTATTTATTTTCTGGAGATTCCAAGCCAGCACGAATGTTATTGTCCCTTTAAAAAAAGCAAAAAAAAAAAAAAAAAAAAAAAAAGCCCACCAAACTGTTTATCAAAAATAAGTCGTTCCCAATAGATAATCATGCTTACCTCCCATAATGTTACAAACTATAAACCAAAAGTAATAACCTTAATTTTAATTCCATTCCATTCCCACTACTTTGAAATTTGCTGCGTGTGGAAGCAGTGGGTTCGTTTAAGGCAGGACTGTGTATTTGTATGGCAAGTAGTAGCCTATAGATTGAAATGGTGTTGCAAAATGTAGAAGGTAGTCGAAACATTTAGTAGGCTGGGTGGTGAGTAAGAGGCACGTAACGCGATACTCTTGAAGAAATAATGTTTTAGAATACTCTTCATACCCAGAAACAATCAAAAAAATAACATTCTAGAATACGCTCCATACTCAAAACAATGTCCTGTAATACCTTCCATCTCCAGAACAGAATATACTCTTCATCCAGACATTAGGTTCTAGAATACCCTTCATCAACATAATAGCGGTCTTGGATACACGTCATCCCCATAAATACATTATATGAATACTCTTCATCACCGATTCAACGTTCTGTAATAGTTTCATAATCAGAAATATTGTTCTGTAACGAATATTCTTCTATGCCAGAAATAATATTCGAAAATAGCCGCCATCACCAGAAATAACGTTTAATGACACAATATTATTTCCAGTTCAAGGGGCTTAACAATGTTCAAGGGGCTTAACAAACATTGAGTTTTTTAATAACTAGTTGTGTTTTTGATTATTTTGTATATTTTTAAATGAAATTACTTTGTAACGAACTAATTACAGTGATCTTTTACTATACACTGTATATGACCGTTTAAACTCTCCTTTCGCATTTTTATACTAAAACTAATTTGTCTAAAATCGAAAATTATTTAATATTTGAGAATACACAAACGATAAGAAATTTGTATTGTACTCATGCATCTCAAGCTTTATCATCATATTGTGGGTGGGGTGAGCTGTTGGATAACAGAATGGTTTGAACGTGCGCGCTGTATCGTAACGTTTGTCATTGAATCAACTGGCGTGGTTTCGTTTCCTTGGTTGTACGTGGGGGGTTTTCTCTGGGTCATTCAGTTCCCCCCACTGCTAAAGACCATACGCGCAAGCCAATTATTAAAATAAAAGTGAACCATAGGTCGAGAAATGACCTACTTTGTGTTGCGTGGGTGTTAAACCCCAATTTTCTCTCTCTCTCTTTACATATTGCGCAACCGGGATAAAAATTGTCAGGAATTTCGCCGACTTGTAAACACCGTATCAAGTACGCAGAGCTCGCTAAAGCCACTCCTTCCGATCAGACGGCTCTCGTGAGGTCACCCCATCTTCTCCACGATGTAGAGCAAAACCATACATATGTTTTGTACAAAAAATGAAAACTTCACCACGAAAGATTCAATCAACATGTCTTATCGCCACTTAGCCGTAAATCGGTCGCATTTATGGCCCATTAGATTAATTTCTATTCGACTTTCATCTCTAACAGAATCCACCCTGAAGAGAGCCCCACTTATCTGATAACTTCACATTAATCTAAACTTCGTCTTTGAACTTTCGTCAGGTGAAAATATTTGTATGTAAGACACTTGATGTACACGAGAGTGACTCGTAACCAAATGAATTAAGGTTTTCTTTTAAATAACACAGTCCAATCTTTGTTTATTTTTGAGTAGCTGACGATTTACTTGCCTACAGTATATTTACCAGTGTTGCGACAACTGTTGACAAATTCGTTTTGGGTAAATACGCGAACTTGTTAATTAAGTAAAAAAATGTCTGAACCACTCTCCGCCTCAGAAACAAAGAATCTATTTTTATTTTTAAAGGAAGGGTCGCTCCAAATTTGTTTTCTTTAAAATGTCATTTCTCCTGCCAAATCATCTAATGATTGACTGTTGTGTAACTGTAAGAAACATCAGCCAATTCCTTACTTAAGACAGTTGTTTCGTATATGATGTCGAGGCCATTTACGATGGATGAAAAAATCACCAATGTTCACTAAGTGATCGACTTCATCCCATTTGAGATCTTGGGTGGGCACGCCGTTTACGGTAGGGGATGTTAGTTTTCAAGCCACTTTTGACTTTCTAACCTTGAACGTTGACTTTAACGTCACGTCTACAATCTTCAGGATACCTCGCTGGTTCTTTCGATGCCTGTGTATATAAATAGCTTCGATGGCATTTAGTAATTGAACTGGAATACAATTTTTGCTTATTAATGGGTGACGTTTCGACTCGGCTTTTCTAGTCTTGATCAAGCAATGATAAAAACCAAACGGTAACGAAACAATATGTAAAAACAATACTTGGTTAATACTGACCAACCAGAATCGACCTTTATCATTTTTACAATTATATTAAGTTAGATTTCCTTCAAGGCAAATATACGGTTGTCTTTTGTTGGCCAACTTTAAGTATTGTTTTATCATGCATAATATTGTCTCGCTACATTTGATTTTTTATTATTGTTTGATAAAGTCTAGAAAAGTCTAGCCAGAACTTGGTGAGGAAATGTATTCTATAGAATTGTAACTTGTCTACATCATATATTATATAATATAATGTATAGCGATGGATTGGTGAACCCGAGGACTGTCAGTTTTGCTTACCGCGTGTTTAATGGCCCATTTTAACCCAGCCAATTCCTTCAGAATAGCACCGATAGTGTTATGCTATATAAATTTCAATGTCTTAAAAGAGCCCTAAAGTACCCAAACCAACATTGCACAACAAAAAACTCGCAAAACAGCAGGACCACTGCACACTCTGTAGCCAATGGGAGGTAACCACAAACGTTTAAAAGGGTGCAGACCACAATCAATTGTGTATGATCGGTAATTGCACGTTTTTAGTATTTAACTTCGAAGCTTGCGTATCCAATAAAAAATTTAGTGATCAAAATTGGAGAAAGTCGAAGTCGGCCAAACAGACCAGAATTAACATTGAAATCAATGGGGGAATTAACTGTGATCTGTCTCCTTGCCCGGACGCTATAATAAAAGTTAATACATGTATTCATTCTTCTGCAGCCTTATCGCTGTACTAAACGTTGCGCACCTACCGCGATGTAAAGCACAAACCTGAGTTCTTTATTTTTATTGGAACTTTATTAGTAATCCATTAGTTAATTATATAAGAGACAAGAAAATAATAAGTTGTCATTCGAAATTAATGATGGTGATTATAATTAAGCTTAGTTTAAACTAAAGGTCCAATATTCCACAATGAAAAAAAAAATTGTTTTACTAAATACCGTATTGGTCCAAGAATTATTAAAATGAATCAGTTCTATGAGTGTCCGATTACAGTTCTATCAATTCAGACTGACATTATAATATCTTGATTCTAATCGCCTTAACGATATTGAATTTGTATATTGCATGAATTAGTATCTAAAGATAACCGCACTGTCCTTCCATCTTAAAATTTAAACAAGCAAAAATAACCCCCAATCTTTGCAATAAATCATATATTTGTTGACTGTCGTCTGAGTTGTTTCTTTAAAGTATAAACTCCGAAACGGAACTAAGATGATCGCCACAGATCAGAGTGTTTCTGGGCGTAACATCTAATGCCCGAGCGTTTGTTTTTTGGATATGTGTCATAAACGTTCCACTAACAGAGTATTTTGTTATTCGTTTGTGATATTGGTCAGCGATGTACGTATCTCCATTGCTTGTTACCGAAATACCTGATGGGTTTACCAATGGGAACCATGAAGATTCTTTGACGAACATCACATCTCCATTCAGGGTTACTCCCCAAATCTTTTGAACAATAGAATCAGAATATAGAAGTAGCCGTGACACTGGATTAAACGCCAGCCATGCTGAACTCTGAACATTCAACTTATGCGAGAAAATATTCGTTAACTTTGACAACTGACTCCATGAACGATTATATATTTGTATTCCATCAGCACAGGAAATGGCTATTTTGTCCTCAAAAGAAAGTATATCAAAACCACACACGTCATCGAAATGTATCACGTGGACTACATTTAAAGAATTACCATCTATGTTTAGAATGTAAACCTTTTTCTGTTCAGGACTACCAATCACGACCTGTTTTCCAACTCGGGCTAATCCTTTAATTTTAAAACTAGGGTTGAAGACACCAAGATTGGTCCCATTTAAAAGTTGATAGAGAACCATATTGTTTTCTTGTATTGCCGCTAAATACGTGTAATCATCCCAGGCCACTATATCGTCTATGGTACAAAATCTTTTCTGGAAAGCTCTACAAATATCATTCTTGGAGATTCTCGGGGTGATTGGTTTTCGACGACGATTCTGTTCCACCAAATGACTATAACTTCTTCGTCTTGCACCCCTGGGACGCGTGTTTGGTATCACCTCTGTCAAATTGTAGTGCTTCAATAACCGAAATATAATTTGCGATCTAACACTGTTGAAATTGTCATCTAGTCTTTGTTGTAATTTCTTTTGAACTTCTAAGCTCTTCCGTATATTTTGTACTCGCTGTTTCAGAAATTCTATCTGTTGGTTAATACTTCTGACTGTTTCTGATTCCCCATCTCCCTGATCTCCTGTGACAGACAGAACGCTACCAAACGCCTCTTCACACGTGGTAATGTAATTGTTTACTGAAATTAGTTCTTCCTTTGTACTTTTATCGATTTCGGGTATGCATGGACAGCTTTCGTTTCGCGAAACCGTATTCATTTTCAATTTGGTATTTGATAACTTGAGAGTAGCTGACCGTATTCTGGGTAATATTTGACCACGAAGACGTTGAACGATGTCCTGATCTGCATTGCAGCATTTATAGATGGCAAACAACAAAATAACTCTTAAAACGTACATCTTGGGTGCCCTAAACAGAATAATAGTCTAGGATTACTTCAACGCCTATTAAACAGAAACGGATTTTGAATTTGAAACAAAAGAAGGTTTATCTAATTCGTTTCAAGAATTGATTAGATCAAATTACTGTAATATGATTAAGTTTTTAATTATATCCAATTAGATGTTTAGTAAATTCAAAATTAATTAATTACAATGTAATTATAAGTTGAAGATAAGCTCTGTATATTCGCAACATTGTCAAATTTATAAAAAAACGGGGACATGCCACAGTTTCAAAAAGAATATTATAACTGTGTTTTGTTGTGTTGTAGCCAATTATTGAGAGGGGGTATTATGGTAAACATATATTGGCACCCTGGTTCAAATTGCTGTACCATATCTCCGTCAAGGCAGTCGAGAGACCATTTGACACCTAAAATTAGCTGAGTCAATTTTTTTATTATGAACACTTTACCTATACCAACGTCTTATCATCACTCGGTAAACCCCGGCAGATTCCGGATCCCACATCTCGCCTCGGCAGTAAATGATATGAACCTACGCCTATACAATGGAAAACTTGCCGCTTTTAGAAAGAAGTTCTCAAAATTGCGTCGTTCGAGGTATGTGTAGAATTTTCAGTGCAAACTTGTCCTTGTCTGAAGAAAATCGGATAAACTTGAAAACTTAGAAAACCTTGTAAGATAAAACATTCTTCAAAGGTGTCATCATGGGCAACGTCGTTGGTAATCCGGGAACTTGAAAGTAGTGCTTATGGTGGACTTCGTCATTACAGCCGAGACTAGATGTAGAGTACTGGAATCTGCTGAGCTTTGCCGAATGGGCTTATCATTCAACCAACACTACTTATGGAAACGGCAAATGACATAATACATTTCAGTCTGTGAAAACGGCCCACCTCTTCTTGTTTAATCACATAATACGATTGTGGGGAATCTGATAATAATGTTTAAAGATATCCAGTCTGATCTTGCGGTCGCTAGGCTTGTAAGTATTACAAATCTTCTTACGGCTCGGAGGGTTGGGGGGTTGGGATGGCCTAGTGGTCTAGAGTGCCGCGCTTCGACCTCTAGCTGGCCGGTCACCTCTGGCTTGTGGCTGTGGTTTCGAGCCCTGGTGTGAGCGTTTGTGGCATGGAGATAGAGGCGGGCGCCTTCTCGACCTCGTAGGTTTCCTCCTGGCACTCCGGTTTCCCCCCACTGCTAAAGAAACCTACGCGCAAGCGAAGTATTGAAATAAAATTAAACCCTATGTTAGTCCCGAAATGACCTAGTTTGTGTCGAGTGGACGTTAAACCCCATTTATAAATTATAAACAGACAATTTTCCCCATAATTTTCTTCTCCCCCTTTTCCTGCATTTTTTTGGTTGACTTTTTCGTCTAGAATTTGAGTAAAGGGGTTAAACATGCAATTTCATAGCAGTTTTGGGTAATACTGATGGTATTACAGCGGAGAGGGGTGGGTGAGAAGAGGGTGTAAAGTGTCTTTCTGCAGAGCAATCATTTTGTCGGAAGTGAGATTTTCCCCACAGTCAACTTCAAACCCCCGTAGCTCAAAATCTAAAAGGTCAACCCCCTACAAATTTATGATGATGACATTGTCAAATCGGTTTACTCCCACTGTGCCAGTTTTATTGTTCAGGGATTAATCAAATAATTAACGATACAACAATGGGGATTAGTTAGGATTAAGGGTTTACAAGAGGATTAACAGTTTAATTTAATATTTTATTCCATTTTAAATCTACCTTTTTTTTACACATTATTATACTAAAATACAATATTAAAATTTTTTAGCATATAATGTACAAGTTATCATTTAAGCATTTTGTTTAATCAAACATGTTCCTATTAATAATACATCTTCAACAAAATACATCTTACAATCCAACTAAATGGGAGACAGCATCCCCGTACTCGATGACGGTGTAATACACTTCACGGAGGCGCCGCTTTTCTGTTCCCCAGTCTGTCTTCCAACTGCCGGTACCTCCTTTTTCTGGGTTTGCTATACTTGAAAGTTTGTCATCTTGTGATATCTGTCAGATTAATGTTGTTGACAAATAACAGTGGTTCCATATATATATATATATATAGTGTCTTCTGAACTGAGTTCACCACAAGTATACGTTTAAACAAAAAATTGATTAATGATTAAACAAGATGTACACAGTTTATATGCCATATGCTGAACGAATAATCAGTTGAACACAGTTCTCCACACCATAAAATTGGCCCACTTGATTAAGCCAATTAAGTCTGTTAATTAAAATCCGATAACCCAGGGATTAAAAACTGGCACAGTGGGAGTACCCCGTCAAATCTAGTGCCCATTGCACCTGTAAAGATTGGAAGCAACGGAATGCTGAGCAAACAAAAAGCTACAGCCTGTGTTGTTACAGCCATTAAACATTAGTCAATGACCAAATAATTACTAGTCTGAGACCAATCTGCTTTATAGAGTTGCCTCCCTCCATTTTAGCGTTGCGCGTCTAGTTTCAATCTCGTTCTGGTTTCGAGATTGGTTTAGTTTAGTACCGGTAGTCACGTTTGCTTGCATTCAATAGGCATACGACTTAGGTTTGATCCTTTGCTATGTATAGGATATTAACCTACCCAAGGTTGATATGATAGAGAACACGCGGGCGAAGCCCAAGAGTTCTCTATCATATCAATCCGAGGGAGAGTAGGTTTATATCTGACATATACAACGTTCACCCTTAAATTTAATGGACTCTTCTAAAAAAGGCTACAGTGATTGGATAATTGCTCGGTATTTTCCGCCAAATAGCGAGAATACCAATGTAATATTGCGCGTGTGTTTGTTTACACGCCGCCATTCTGGGAAATTGAATTGAAAGCATGCAAGAACAAAATGGATAATTAAACGAAGTCAGACGAATAATCAATCATTTTTAGTCATCATATTGACGATGAAATAGATGTGGATGCAAATATGATGAGGATCTATCCAAAGCCTGAAGAAAATTTGGATCAAAAGGCAATCTTTTCCGATATTTCTGACAATGAATCGTGATTGAAATTTAGGTATGTTCAGAGAAGGATTTGACCGACTGGTTTAAGTGGACTGTATCCAAAAATACTTTACAAAGGAACTTTTGAGCGATAAATGCTTTCAAATCTTGCAGTGTGTGGAGAACCGATTTAAATATGCCGATAAGTACACCGTCTATTTCGTTACTGAATGCTACAAACTGTACCATAACTTTTTTTTTTTATTGTCAAAAGAATACAATTTTATTTCTGTGTTCTTTGTATTATTTCGATCATCTACATTCGGTTGATATGAGCCGAATATATCGACCTTGGATGACGTCATCAGCGGTTGATATGAAATATCAACCTGTCAGGACGTCATCAGCGGTCGATATGAACCGAATAATCAACCTCTGATGACGTCATGAGAGGTTGTTATGAGATATAACTGCTATGGACATCAAAGAAAAAAACTACTACCAGTTGTATATAAAAATATTACAACCCCCATTGCAATATATATTAATACAATGGCACTTTACCTTTATTGTAATATCAAGCCCTATTGTAATAAAATTTAACTAAACCCCTATTGTAATACACAGAGTCTTTTTCTCTTTTATCGTAATTTTCTTACTCTAGTAATAGTAAATGTGAGTTGGTAAAATTCCATTAAGAAAAATGGAGTGACAGTACAATGACAGGGTTCTTGTCCCACCGTAGCTTAATATTCAAAAAGGCGACGCACAGAGTGGTTGAAATAGATCACCATGATTTTGTTGAAATTCTGAATTGTCATCTTATCAATTGTCAAATATTAAACTGTATTTAAGATTGGGAATATTGTTTATACGCGGTACAGGTAATTGTTACAGTTTTATACAACGTGGTATCAAGGACTGGAGACTGATTGACTTGAATAATTATTGAAATGAATGTGTTTTAATAAAAGTACATTATTGTACACGCACAAGTCTTTTTCTGGCATGTTGGGTCCTTATGCTTGTATAGCATTCTAAACTTCAGATTACTTTATACATTGATTTCGCGTCGCCATCAATTTTGCGTTTATACTGCATGTAAAATGATAACACATTTATGTCTATAAATATCGAGATCAGGTTGGTATCTAATCTTGATGTATTTTTACCCTCTAAACTACTATCTAATAAACACTTTTCAGCCCTCATTTATTTTTATTAAAAGTTATATACAAGTGAAACGTTTAATAGCCTTCTTTCTGCTGCTTGGTGTCTTTAATACGAGGAGTGGGAAAGCAAATTGTACAAACCACATACGCCTATAACGTGGAAAATACCTAAAAAATAACCTTAAGCTATGACTAAGAAGTATATATCTGAAATCTGTTACGTCTATGTTGGTAAGCGAGATCATCAAATAACTGGTCTGATTCCGATTTCTAACCCAGGGGCAAATAACTCGTCTGAAACCGATTCTCTTTCAGTAGATATAATATACTATTCAACAAAAGTAGGGGATATTTGATTTTGGGGGCATAATACTAAAATATGCAAATGACTACGAAAAAAGTCCCTATAATACCTAACAGAAGAAACATGTCCAGTTACATGTGACGCCCAAACGCTGCCATAGCTACCGCATGGAATGCAGGTGATGCTTGGGATCATCAAGGGGGTCCAACCCAAGATTTGCACGACTCTGACTTTGAATGTTACAGTCATTGTGGCATTGAATTCCAGGGTGGAAACATCAGTTTAATTGTTTTAGTGACCAAAAAACAAATTTTGATATGCGTCGGCTTACCCAAAATGAAAGGTTACGCGTCCTTGGCATGCTACAGATGGGCACAACACGCCGGGGTTGTGGCGCGGACGATGAATGTTTCTCAGTCTGTCATAAGCAGGCTATGGTCCAGATACCATGATTCGCAATCTTTACAGGACAGACCACGCTCAGGTCGACCAAGGGCGACAACTCAAGCCCAGGATCGATTTATCCGTACCTTGGCCTTGAGAAATCGTTTCATCACAGCAAATCAGATCAGCGCCCGTCTTCAAACAGACACTGGTGTGAGAGTGAGTGGCCAGACGATTCGGAATCGACTGCATAGGTGTCACCTTCGCGCCCGACATCCTCGCTTGATCCCTTGTTTGAGAGATCATCACATTCAGGCAAGACGTCGTTGGTGTAGGGATCGTCAACACTGGGATAATCGACGCTGGAGCAATGTGATGTTTTCAGATGAGTCAAGGTTCACTGTTGATTTGGACATACGTAGGAGGGTGTGGCGTCGTCGAAACGAGCGCTTCCAAGACGTTAACGTCATCAGACATGATCGATTTGGGGGTGGTTCTGTTATGGTGTGGGGAGGCATCACTATTGCTGGAAGAACGGCTTTACATATTGTTGCAGTGCAGGGCGTGTTACAGGCCAGTACTACCGGGACAACATCTTGGCAGTCCATGTTGTGCCGTTCGCACGACGTCATGGCCGCCGTTTCATATTCCAGGATGACAACGCATGATGTCACAGGGCCAGGATCGTTACAGGTTACCTCCAACAACAGAGCATCACCACATTACCTTGGTCAGCACTGAGTCCCGACCTCTCCCCCATCGAGCATGTCTGGGACATGCTTGGACAGAGGTTACGTCAACGTCAACAACGTCCTGCCAATGTCCAAGAATTTGCTGCTGCGTTGCAACAGGAATGGGACAATCTGGACCAAAATGACCTTAGACGTCTCATTAGGAGTATGCCACGTCGGATCAATGCTTGTTTGGCAAACAGAGGAGGATTTACCCGTTACTGACTTTGTTGTGATGCTGTGGTAACTTTGCTGTTTGACCCCGGGTATCATTTTACCCTTATAATGGCCAGTCTGTGCCTAACGATCATTTGGAATAAATCGATGAATGTGAACTTCATTTCATTTTGTCATTTGTTTCTTCGTCGGTTTCATTAGGTGACTTTAATAACACTTAAAAATCAAATATCCCCTACTTTTTTTGAATAGTATAATACCAAGGTGAGAAACGGATTAGAATTAAAGAATTGGGATAAAACTTCCCTTTAAATTCCGTTAACCAGTGGTTTGTTTTTTGTTTTAAAAAAACAATTCTAATCGATTATGTTGGTAGAAATACCCCTAACATTGCAAATTGAATGGGAGTCGGTTAAAGGTACTTTGTTTAATCTAGACTTCTGTTTTATCAATATTATTTTGTCGTTTGTGAATAATTGCTAATTACTTCAGCATTGTTTTGAATGATGTAATTTTATTTGTTAATTATAAATGGCACCCGAAACATGTGATCACCAATCGTAAATATGACAATAATAGACGCTGGTGGACTTGTGCACCTGCGGACTATTGAGCATTCGCCCTTCTATCGGCAGACTTCGAACACATTAGTGTTTAGCCGATATGACCACTTTAAACATTTCTGCAGTATTTATCCTTTATGGCGTTCGGGTTTTTGACAGTTTGTGTCGAAAATCGATCTTTTGGGTATTCTCTGAGCTGTTCCTCCGTTAAGAATATTTCGCGCGTCCAGGAAAAGGCAACTACCCTAATTTAAAAACAATAACTGACATGAACATCATTTTGGTATTGTTTAATCGTAAACATTTTTTTTTAAACGAAAACTTGCATTTTTGAATCCTTTATGGCGTTCGGGTTTTGGACAGTTTGTGTCGAAAATCGATCTTTTGGGTATTCTCTGAGCTGTTCCTCCGTTAAGAATATTTCGCGCGTCCAGGAAAAGGCAACTACCCTAATTTAAAAACAATAACTGACATGAACATCATTTTGGTATTGTTTAATCGTAAACATTTTTTTTTTAAACGAAAACTTGCATTTTTGAATTAAAAGTAATGCAATCCTGTACTAGCAATTTTTTTTTAAAATGTGAACGCACGACTATAGGTGGAAATGTTTAGTAAGGATACACGCTTTAGATGTACATTTCGGAATTGATATTCATTTGATTACCAAAACGGAATGAAATGAAACGAGGTTTAACGTTCTGCATCTAGCGGGCTTATGAAGACGGGCACATAACATGCAGTGTTCAATAATGCCGCTGTCAGACGGAGATTGCATCCTTACTGTGCTGCTCCGACCGTGTGGCGACCAGAAAATGCACAACGTTGCCCGCAACGTGAACACAACGCGAGAAAATGTCCCAAAAAATAACAAACTTGAAAAAGTTCTTGAATTCTCACAGCTTTCCAGGTGAGATCGCAGAAACTTGGCCTTTGTTTTGAACTTGCTCTAAACAAACGCCGTGACATTCATTGGCGACATGAAGACCACAGCAGGATATCTGGCGTTTCCATCACGCTTTCGGGGATCGTGATTCGCTCTTATGTCATTTTCCGCCGTCGTAACAGCACAGTAAGGACGCTACCCAGGTCTGACGGGGGGATAAGGTTGCTATTACATAGGTATGCGTTTAAAGGTTACGCTAATACTTGTGCTCGTAAAACATGAATTTGCTTACCGGCGTATACATGGTATCATGCATGTTTGTTTTTTTGCAGCTTATACTTGTTGCGGGGAGGGGTAAATTCCACGAGATGAGTAGGAAGTAGGAAATAGCGCATTTCTGTTGTAAAAAAATGTTCGAATAACAAATCTAGGCGTGGAAGACTATTCAAGATTCTCCGGAACAATGATTTTGTGTTAACTGCGCCCAGCCCACCAAAATGGAATGAAAAGGCCCAACGCCTGGCTTTTCACTTCTCTGCAAGTAGAAAACGAGTAAGAGTTTCCTCTTCTCCAGAATCCATTCTGTCCGGCTAGGAATAAGCGTACCACAATCGATGGGGAAAATAACTGGCCTGGGTCCGTATTCAAAGGTTTTCTAAAAGTTAAGTAAAATACTTAATTTTTCCACTTAACCAAGTGTCTTACCTTAAATCGGTATTCAAAGGTTGTATTTTACACATACTTGGCTATGTGAAAACTTAACTGCACACTTAAATTATGGAATACTCACATTCGCCAAAAAGCATGAACCTGAAAGCCTTTTCGTAATGTCCCTCTTTTGCTGCTTTTGGTAATTCTGCCTCCAGACTGGAGGCTTCTAAAAGTTCAGTCTCAACCTGCGGAAAATCAACAAGATCCCGCATAGAAGCACATGCATAATCGTCAATGTGAGTCTTCAAGTGTCTCTCCCATGCCATCCTGAGTGTTTTAGTAAATTTGGGAACGACAAGTCCCACCAGAACAGTTTCACGATCAGCCTTTTGAGTTTCAAGATTCATGGATCGAGTTTGAATTGTTTCAAGACACTTTCTATAAGAGACAGGATCATCCTTATGGAAGGGTATCGCTGCCAATATTGAATGCTATGCTAAAATGTCTTTTCCGTTGATTATATGTAAAAAGTACAATGTACAAAGTCACTATACCGGTAATGATAAAGTCAAAATACCTCTAAAGCCAAAGTTAAATGTAAAACGACAAATGTAATGTGTCAAATGACAAATGTTTTAATGCAAAATGCTGTTCTTAGACATTTCTACATTTTACATTTCTCTCATTACAAATCACATTTGCGCTCTGCCACATCTCATTTGTCATTCACGCTTTCTTTTTATCAACATGCGCATAGCATCTTCTTAAATATCCAAATATAGTATGCCACGTGACTTATTAACATATATACGGAAACGTCCGATCTTTCTTTAAATAAAAATATGAATAATTGTTCCAAAGGAAAGACAACTCAGTTAACGCGCCATTAGTTGTTTTTCTTTTTAAATTATTTATATATGTTTGTGCTGGTAAAAGGAAAATATAACTTTTTGTTGAATCTAAAAATATGAGCATCCTGACCAATTTCCTCCCCGAATTAGTAAACATTTATTGATGTCTGTGAAAGGTTTAAAGTAGCTAAGTCTCTAACTCAATATCATCCAAAATCTTCAACATTGAAAATTATTTGTCAATTTAAATCAACAATTCATGCTGTGATCTTACCGGAAAAAGATGGACTTCTGATATCCAATATTTAAGACACAATAAAAATTTTACCATTGGTACACGAATCGTGTACAATAAAGCGTTTTAAACCAAGTTCGAGGAAAGAGGCTAGAAGTAGAAACAAATCAAACGGCGTGTGTAGACTGGAATAACCAGACGCTAGAAATTTGCATTCGGTTGAGACTACTGACCTATTTCGCTGAACAAACTGATTTGAAATAAGAGTAAAAACTGAAACCATTGAATTTAAATCAGTTTATATACATTCATGTTACATTATTATATGCGTTGCGACTCTCTTATGTCAATTTCTAGGTCCCAAATCAAATGTTACCGATTTAGCTCCTTTAAACTAATCGCAATTTTGAAAAATAATTAATGACACCTAACAGGAACAGGATAATGAAAGGACGGAGAAGCCAGGGAATTTTTTCATCCGTTGTGATTGTCATAATATAGACCTCGACAATAATTACTTAATAGGCCTATACATGTATTAATTTTTCACTTACCTGTGTTATGTATAATACGGTATCAATAATTATATTATAAATGAGAGAGAGAGAGAGAGAGAGAGAGAGAGAAATGGAGTTTAACGTCCACTCGACACAAACTAGGTCATTTCGGGACTAACGTGGTTTAATTTTATTTCAATAATTCGCATGCGCGTAGGGGTCTTTAGCAGTGGCAGGAAACCGGAGTGCCCAGAGGAGACCCACGAGGTTGAGAAGGCGCCCCTATCTCCATGCCACATACGCTCACACCAGGGATCGAAACCACACCCGCAAGCCAGAGGTGACCGGCAAGCTAGAGGCCGAAGCGCGGCACTCTAGACCACTAGGCCATCCAAACCCCCCATTATAAATGTATGAATATATATGATCTGTATGTCCATAGTGGCACAGCCGCAGTACTATATTTTGTCTTTGACCGCCTTCATTTTATATAATCTTACGATAACAAAAAATTAGAAAGTGGAATAATGATAAGAGATTCTACGCGCATGAAACCACTTGGGCTTACGGCTCGACCTGTATTGGCCGAGAAGGTTTCTCCTAGTACGGGACAAACAACTGAGGTCAACTTAATTGTTAGCTAAAGAACCCATGAATGGCATTAAGTCAACTGAAGAATGGCAGCATGTTAACTGGGAGAAATAATTCATATTCTTATTTCAAGAAGATCGGACGTTTCCGTATATATGTTAATAAGTCACGTGGCATACTATATTTGGATATTTAAGAAGATGCTATGCGCAAGTTGATGAAAAGAAAGCCTGAATGACAAATGAGATGTTGCAGAGTGCAAATGTGATTTGTAATGAGAGAAATGTAAAATGTAGAAATGTCAAAGAACAGCATTCTGCATTAAAACATTTGTCATTTGACACATTACATTTGTCGTTTTACATTTAACTTTGTCCTTAGAGGTATTTTGACTTTATCATTACCGGTATAGTGACTTTGTACATTGTACTTTTTACATATAATCAATGGAAAAGACATTTTAGCAGAGCATTTAATATTGGCAGCGATACCCTTCCATACATCCTTGAACTCTGGGAACTTTACAATAGACTCCACTTCGTGATGAATAAGCAGTCTTGGATTTCCAAACCGCTTTCTCTCCAAACTATAGGCAGTTTCATATTTCTCTCCAATAATGTCGAAATCTGCCAATGTTGAGGCAGCTGATCCTTTCAGGGCTTCCTTGAGGGCCTTCAGCTTACCCTGATATTATGTACTTCTTGATTTAGATGGACAAGTTGATCGAAGTCTGAGATCCAAGATGCAAATTCCAAAATGTCTCGATAAAAGGGAGGAACCTTTGATGGATGACGACAGAAATGATTGCCGTTTCTTCCTGTCTTCTTCCTTCTGGATTGCACGAAGCTGAGTTCTTGCTAAACGATGAGCTTGGTCAAAATCATTTTCAATGATTTGAGCTTGTTGCAAACGGCTTTCTTTCTTTAAGGAAGTCTCCTGAGGGAAAATGTACTGTACTGAGTTCTTGCTAAACGATGAGCTTGGTCAAAATCATTTTCAATGATTTGAGCTTGTTGCAAACGAATTTCTTTCTTTAAGGAAGTCTCCCGAGGGAAAATGTACTGATCCACGAACGATGTCAATTTTCCAACATTTATCTGTGCATTTTCATCAGCGATGGCAATGTCAGATTCAGTAGTAATTCCTTTCACCCCTTCTTGTAAACAGCCACCAGCTTCAAAGGCGTTCTTGACATATTGTTCATACCGACGATCAATAACATTGGGATCGGACAGAGAATCAGACCCATTTTTCGAAGGAGGGGGAGAGAGGCGTTGAATAGCATATTCAATATTTCTTGTTTGTTGAGTCTGCTGGAGAGAAACAGCTTTGATAATTGCCACCATTTCTTCCCTTTGAAGCTTCTGCTCTTCCCTAAGTAGTCGAAGATCTTCTCTTCTCTCTTTATCCCGCTTTTGTTCCATAAACATCTGCATCATCTCTGAGAAGTAATATGCTCCGGTTGAATACCATCAGTATGATCTGTGTCGTTTGATGGACGACTAGCAACAGCAGAACTTGTGGATGCAGGAAGTGGAACTAAGAGTTCCGGGTTTGTGCCCAAACCAGTAGATGTACCATTATTAACATGTTCATTATGACTGTAATCATCGTCAGAGTAATAACGATCTTCGTCTGAATACACGTCTTCATGTTGAATATTAGGATCATCGTCCATTGGGAGGTTTGCTCTTGGCAGGGATGATGGAGGGTGGACCTCAGCTGTAACTTGTAGTGGAGTAGCTTGTATAGATTTCCGTTCAATCTGGGACTTTGCCCTTGCTCCGACACGCAGAACTTTAGCCTTGATTCTTTGGAGCTCCTTATCAGGATCAGGATGATTTAAAACTACTTCAATGAGAAACTGGCGGAAAGAGTTGTAATTTGCTCTAGGCGGAGCAACTATGCTGAGTCCAAGGTCGTACAATTCTTGATGAATCTTTTCTTCAGAGTATGTCTTAAGCATTGAATCAGCTGCTCTTTCCGCAATGTTGAGCTCCATAGTACTGCGTCCTGGGGACTCCATTATTACTTGACAAGTACACAAAATGTCAACAAAGATGATCGATAACATATGTTGTAAATAAGCATATGATTGAAATAAATCTACTGATTATGGGTTTTCTCGGAATTTTCATACTTTTCCCGTCTGTCTGTCTGTATGCTGGCTGAACTACGTAAATGATGTGATTTTTTAAAAATAAGATGCGACAATATTTTTTTGTTTCAATAGCTGAGCGACTATCGAGCGATTTCATTCACTCTGAGAAATTATAGGCTAGGTACTTGACTAGTACTGATGGTGATCTTGGTAGATAACTGCCATCATGCTGTACAGAACTAAGCTCTGCTCAGTGACGCATACGTACGCGACGCGAGAATCTGCCAAAACTCTAAAACTACTCTCACGCAACGTATCACGTATACGCAACTCGATTCCTGTTATCGTCGACAGTGGGATATTCTTGAAAAATTTTGGAATCGTTGGGAAACTGAATATCTTCCAACGCTACTTCCTTCTCAAAAATGGCATTTTGAAAATGAACCTCTAGGACAAAATGACGTTGTCCTAGTTACTGAAGAGAATACCCGGAGACCCCAGTGGAAGCTTGTTCGAGTTATCTCAGGAATTAGAAGTCGCGACGGAATCATCAGAACTTATCGTCTACAAACTTGTAAAGGTGAAATAAATCGAGCAGCGCAACGACTTCGTTTGTGGGAAAAATCTTCGTCTTCAGTTCAAGATCAAATTGCGACTGTGGATTCACCAATTGAAACTTTAGAGGAGTTTGCCCCAGAGAGTGATAATGCTACAGACTGTTCTCGCGATAGTGTTTCTAAAGAAAGCTCATCAGAATCAAGACTGTAACCGTGCGCCGGTCAATAAGTGTTATGAATCAAGTTCGCCCCTGCTCGCCAAAACAACACGCTGTGGTCGTGCAGTTCATAGGCCGTCTCGGTTCAACGATCAGTGAATTCTATTATATCATCTTTGACCAACGGTGAGCGCGCTTAGTGCTTAAGTAAGGCAATCAGTGATTGTGTAATAAAGAACAGCTGATTCTGAAAGGACGCCATTGTTTCTAAGTGTTTTTCGAAAGGCAAACGTTATAATTTTCACTGTGGTGAATTTAACTCATAAAAATTCATATGGCATCATATGGTAAGCTGAAAATAAAGAATAAACATTGTAGTAAATACTGGTTTACGTGTGCTAATCCAGAAAAAGACTTTTTATATAAACGTATGTGATTTATTGTTGGTAAAAAGAACTGTTCATATTTTGCTGTGACGTCGAAATTTCTCGACTTACCCGTTTACAGGTCCAAATAATACACATATGTGCATATTTGCATATATGTATTAGTTACTCACGTATGCCAAAGTATATTTGCTAAGCGTTCACATGTTATATAAGCATTAACAGTAAATATGTAATAAAGTGTTTAGATGCCAAATAGTCATGGAGCGGATAGCAAGGATTCGTCGTCAAAGGACCTTTCCGTGTAAACTTAGTGCTGCAATTATCTTAGGAATGTCTTGTGAGAGAGACACGTGGATTGAAGTCAAGGTTAAATGACTGGTATAGCAGGATTGTTTTAGAAACATTTGACGACCAATCCTGGTTGGAAAATTTTAGAATGCGAAAAGAAACAATTGATATGCTATGAGGAAAATTGCAGGATACACTCTCGCCAGCCACTCGCACTGTTCGAGATGCCATAGACGTCCCATTATTTACATTTGCGTCCTCTAACTGATGCTCAATACTATTTTCATGCCAAATACTTATCAAAGCCCTAGTTGCTTCATCGTCATCCCATGCGATTCCGCGACTTTTGCGACCGACTTTACCTCTAGATATGTTGCTGACTATTTACAGACTACTATTGACGTATTTGTTTTACCCAAAACACCACTCAACATCATATATTTAGCGACAATGCAACTGATAATGAGATATACACACATATGCAAATATTGCTGAGCGTTTATATGACACAATCTGCACAAATACTTACCCTAAATAATTTTGCATATATGCAAATATACTTTTGCATCTGGTCAGGACTAGGTACAAATTTGCACCTGCAGTATTTTTACATACGTATGCAAATGCATTTACATGACGAAATTTGCATACATGAGTAATTTTGCATATATGCAAAAGATTTGCACGTGTGCAAATTTCGTCATGTAAACGGGGCTTAAGTTGTATATTTAATTAGATGTACATTTATTCACTTTCAGATTGAAACAACATCAGTGTTACCATCATCACAACGCTTCACAAAGTCCCTTCCATTTACCTGTTATTAGCTTTTTAATATTATTTCACATGTGTGTGAACTCTACCAACTCTGTTTTCCAAATAATGATTAAATTCTAGTCTTTATTATGGTTAAATTCACATCAAATATACACCTCCGTGTTCTAAGATACACATAGATTCATAAAAACGCTATGATATAAAATTTCAGCGTCTAAAAAGACGAAAATGTTATACGGACCTTCTCAGTACGAAAGCTGTTCGATGTGGGCTGTCGTATCCGTGTGACGTCACACGCAAAATCCATACGGAAACGCGATACGTACTAGGAATTTACGCTTGCCAAAAGTCTCTAATGTATGAATAATTTACTCGAGTTTCAGATATATTGACGTATCATCTAGTGCCCGAACGTTTGTTTTCTAGATATGGTTCATGAACGTTCCACTAACAGAGTATTTTGTTACTCTTTTCTGAAATTTGTCAGCGATGTACGTATCTCCATTGCATGTTACCGAAATACCTGATGAGTTTACCATTGTGAACCGGGAAGATTCTTTGACGAACATCACACGTCTATTTTTGAGTTATTCACGACCTGTTCCCAACTCAGACTAAAACTTTAAAGCGGGAATTTCATATTTTCTATGAAAGTCAAAACATAATTAATTCTATGTCTTTTGTTCAAAAGGTTGTCAACTCACTATTATGCGATCATGGATATTATTTCACAGGCATAAAAATCATTGAAATAATAACACAATTACCTCCCTTGTTTTTCTATTAACCCGCATGGAATGGTTATCTTCAAACGTTTGAATTTGATGTTGAAAAAGATATTTTGCCAATTTCTCAACTGGCAATAGTGAAGTATAGGATTAATGGGATTATTCTTTAACAAGGTAGGACTGTTTATAGATACAATCTATTATAGGACTTTATTTTAATAAATTTTAAAAATGTAACTTAAAAATATGAAATTGCAACTTTAATAGTAAGTGCAGGAGGGTTGCACCACACACAATTTTACACAAAAACAAATATATGGACAAGACATCATACTCAAAGACCACAAACATAAACAAATCAAAGAGAGTGAATGGATCCGGGGGCTAGCCGTAAGCGTCCACTGCGCTGTACAGTCCCGGGCCTGTGGTGACACAGACTTCACTCATATTTGAAAACAACTGGGAATGCAACCCAAAGAAATAATTATATAGTGTCAGCATGAGTCATGATCTATTATATGTTGCAAGAATTAGGAATGCAAGCATATTGTTGTATAAATTCCGCTACACAAGTAACCACATAGTTAAATGTATCAGAAGTAGGCCTAGTTCAAAACCAAATCAATAAAAGGATTGAAGTATATAAATGCATTTAGGACAAACATTGCAACCGTCACAGAAACAAAAAACACAACTGAATACAAAGAAGCAAAGGAGAAGACTATCTAGGGAGACAGCCGTCTGCTGACTGAGTGGTGTGACGTGAATCTGCCGTAATAGTTGTTATGACGTCGTGGTTGAGAAGGTGCAATTTCCCGGTAAAAGGGCGATAATCTAGATAAAATTACGTTAAAATATAAAAACTATTAGTTTTAAAGATCATGCAATTGTACAAACCATAGTAACTATTTCCTATTTTCGACTTTCGTGTTTACAAAAATATGACTAAGTCGGAAGTCGACAAGATGGTATACAAGCCAAAATGCAAGTCGAAAATAAGAAATTAGGAAAAAACGGGGGGCGTTATTATCGCTGTGTGTTATTTCTTAATTTCCTATTTTCCAGTTGATTTTGGCTTGTATACCGTCTTGGCCCCTCACATTTTTTCCTAATTTCTTATTTTCGACTTTCGTGTATTGAAGGGGCGAAAAGTAGAAATTATGAGGTGGTAGTTATAGGCTTCCATAGGAAGGCGACACTGTGTTAAAATAGCGATGCAAACATTTCCACCCCATAGCTTATTATGTCGAAAACGGCGACACACAGCGTGGTCGCAATGGGGCGCCATCATTTTGATAAATTCCAATATTGTCATCTTATTAACTGATGTGAAATCTCAAGGTCCAAAGGTTTCCTGCTTGTTAAGTGTTATATTTTCGGACACTCATATGTAATAGTTTAACTGGCAAACCCGAATTAGAGTCATTTCCCTAACATATCAACGCATTCATGGCCTATGTAAATAGCAATGCAGTAATGTCCGTTTTAACTTCTTACACAGCAATATAACATTAGTTAATAGACCTGAACTGTGATGAATGGTTACTGATGTGTCGTATAACAGTATAAATAGTGGTAATATTGTTTATAGGACGTGCCGGTAAGTGTTACAATTTTATATACATTGTTATATATACAATATTAAGAAATTCCATAGACGTACTTCTCTTGAAGAGCAAATAACTTAAATAGAAATCGTTTTGAAAATAAGTAGAAACTACTTTAAATGAAATTGGCCTTAAATTAGTGTGAACGCTTTATTTCTGGTCTGATTAAATTAGGGCCAAGTAACTTTTATTTCATAGATTAAACATAGATAATCCAAGAAATATTTAGGCCTAAAAGAAAGAGATCCGATACGGTCTAAATCATCACTCACTAAACATTTGAAACACAGTTCTTTGAAATATATAATAAACAATCATGACACATCGAGAATTAAACTATAAAGGATTGCTTCTACGTTTAGATTCTAAGGCAATTAGTTCCTTTTGCAGAGAGTGGCTATTCACCAATTCTTAATCCGTCCATTGTTATACTTCAATGCATAGTCTAAATTATATCTGACGTAATAGCCCTTGGCTGGATTAATACGCCTCTCCTACATTCGGACTAGAGAGTTCTGGAGTCGATTGGCATTGGATTGTAAAGAGTTCAACTCTATGGTTTCATAGGAACAATATGTCACCCATGCCAGTGTCTTCTTACAGAAGAAACAATTGGTTAAATAAAATAGATTTAAAATATATTAATGTTGTCAAAGATAAGTTTATCAAAATGGGAAATGTAAAATAGGCTTTTAGCATATGGACTCGTGACATATGTCAGCCATGTTAAAATAGCATTATGCAAGAGCAAAATCTGCTTATTACAGGTCTTTCTTTAGGCCTGAGATGTTATATAAATCATCAATTAGACATTAATTAACATATCCAGACATAATAAACTTCTAAAGTCAAGGCTAGCCTTCGATGTTGGCGAATTGAATTCCTATATGCCGCTTAATGGCCGTTGATAATTAATATCAATCAAGTGGATAATCGAGACTATGCTGTTTATATTAATGATTTGAGTAATGATGACCGACTCTATGTGAATATTTCAAATGCTATTTTCTCGGCTAATAGTGGCCCAATTTGACTGAAATTTTCAACAAATTACCTTTACACTATCTAGTTTGTAACTATTATAGTGAGAACTGCCACCTCTTTATCTTATCTCCCATAATGTAACTTTAATTTATATCTGTTTGATTTGAATAATTTTTAAATGAATGTTTTAAACTAAAAGTGCATTTAATTGTATATGCATAACCTTTATACGTGTAATTAACATTTATCCTGGTATGCTGGGTCTTTACCATTATATAATTCTAATGTAAGTTATAGACTTCTATCGGCACTTATTTTTGTTAAATATGTGACACGTTTATAAGCCTTCTGCTGCACAGCATCAAGGGGTGTAAAAGTCCACATAACTTATGGATTAGTGACCTATTTAGCCATACTTCTCTTGAACAAATGCCCGTTCACTGCTGATTTTTAGAGTTTGTGATTCGAACTAGTAAATATCCCGCTTGTATTTTCTCTGATCCAGGCTTACACTGGCCACGAGAACGTAGCTAAAAACGTCCAGTTTCTTTATTAGTGCGCGTTTTCGGCGTGATTTCCCCTTGTCAGTGATGCAGAAGAAGGGCCTGACAAGGACAGCTGCTTATTCGTTCGGATGTGACGAAAAACCGAGGGCACATAAAAGATCCGTATGCAGTTGGAATTCGATATAAGAGTAGGCCGTAGCGTCGTAGTTATCGTATCCCTGATGATAGAACTGATTGACTATGTCTACTCTTCTTCAATTATTCCATTTATCGAGTTTTATTTTACATGCAGACTAGTGGAAATTAATGCCGAACTAGTGTCTGGCAGTATGCTACTTGCCTAGGGCTAGTGGATTCAATTTTTAACGCCCCAGATTACGTCATAGGAGGAGAGGGAAAGCAAGCTGTACGAAATGGTTTTAACATAAACATATAAGAGTCGATAGGGATATTATACACATCATTCCAAATCTACTTCAAAACTGGTTTTGCGCGTGAATATTTTGTTTAGTTGAATGCAACCCGTTTCATGTTTTCAATTGCTTTCTGTAGATAGCTTGGGCGTTCCGTTCTATTTCAGCTGAAAATCACTACAATCATATTTAATAAAGTTGTGATTACATTTGCGATAGTGATACTCATATTTATGGTTTTCCTCATTTGCAACCCGTGTTATTTATTTATTTTTTTTTGTTCATACAGTATTATCTCCACAACTACCTAAAGTATATCCTTGTTCGTCAGCTAATAAAAAGGAATCAGGATGTTGCTACATAGATTCAACACATTTATTATTATTACTATTAAAGTGCGTATATACATGTATATAGCTCTATACTTTGTTTCTATGAGGAGATCGGTAGGACTTTAATCTCAATTTCATTTCAATTCAATTTTTTTGTAAAATGTAAGTTGCATATAATATGGAGATATACAAAGTGATTTATATTTTATTTTAAAATTTTTTGTTTTTTAAAAACAAACAATGCAATTTCTAATCAATTATGTTCTTAGGGAGCGTCATTGGTTACCTGTGAGGACACGTAGAAAGTACGATTTTACGGTTAAATTTTTATTCGTAGTATTTTGTCTTTATTACTAATTACTCCTGTGTTGTTTTGTAGGGTATGTTTTTGTTTGTGAATAACAAATGTCACCCCAACAGAACATCAATATTGATTGAAATGGTCCAATATTGAATTCTAATTAGGGTAAAATTTAAAATTCCATGTGAAGTGTCAATTTGACAATGTTTTGTATTAACAAAATTGTGTCTATAGACATGGCCGATTTTGTGGGGGGGTTTAATTTACAATTTCTGTGCTATAACAGTTCAAACAAATTGAAAAGAAAAATCTTGAAAATTTCAGTCAAAATACTTTAATAACTGAGAAAAGTTTTTATAAGCCATACTCCCAATTCAAATGTCTTATTGGCAAGCTCCGGATGGCAGCTTTAGAAATTTCTTAAGTATTTATCCTTTATCGGTTTTTTTTTTATCCAGTGTCTGTCGCGTTCGTATTGTGGACAATTTACTGCAGTATTCTCTTCGCCCCTAAACCACAGGCGCATGAAACGTGGGAAATATTTCAAATATAACATCAAACTATGACTAGGTATCTCTTTAAGTCCGTTACGTTTATGTTCGTAAGCGAGATTATTAAATAACTGGCGTGATTCCAATTTCTAACTCAGAGGCAAGTAACTCGTCTGAAACCGATTCTCTTTCAGTAGATATAATAATACCAAGTAAATGAAATAATTGGGATCAACGTTCACTAGGCTAGATTCTGTCAACCGGTGACAATACTCAATATAGTCCTTGAGGTAGGTAGGTTTTATTCAACATAGAAGGTGTGGAAGGTTTGCGATGCTGGTGGCAGGGGCGTACAATTCACTATGATCGTGGATATGATAGTGCTGAGACAGTATTGAGTCAATTGAGGAGTAGAAGAATGATTTTAAAATGGATACGCAGGCGCGAAAAATTTCAGATATGTAAGCGAGTAGAAGAATGATGTTATAATGGAATCGCGCCGCAGGCGCTAACAAATTCCAGATATGTAACAGAGCTTTTAAATTTTTGGGACTGGGCTTGAAAATTTGAATCAATGTCATGGCAAATGGAACCAAATTCTCATTAACAAGAGGATAAGAAATGGGACAGAATCTTGAGGCCTATCTATCAATTTCGCCGGTTTTGTGATTGTTTATCCCATTAATTCATTGAGTACTTTTTTGAGGCCGGTTATGTTTTGCCATGGTAGACAACATTTCATAGAACAACATACTCACAACAGAATAAGAAGCCGCCCATAGTATCCCCCCAAAATGGTTTATTCTACATGGAAGGTGCACATTCCACTTCAATGGAATTTGATAGAGGAATGTGAACTGATTTGGGAAATATAACCTAAGATTGGGATTTTTGGTGGAAAGGACACCTAAGAAGAGGTCAAAGGTCACTAATTAGCAATTTTTCTCCAAACTATTTTTACTATCTCGTGATCTATTCCAGGGATACGTGGATAATTTTTGAAACGTCATCGTAGCGAAATTTGTCAAGTATTGCCTCCGGTTAACTGAATCAAGAGTAGGGATCTTTGATCTCAATTATTAAATTCATATCCGTTTGGTATTATTTTTTCTACTGAAAATTGGAATCAGACCAGTTATTTGATAACATCCCTTACGAACATATACGTAACATACTTTAGGCATATACTTAGTTATGGCTTAATGTTACTTTTGAAATATTTTTCACATTAATACTCAAGCATAGTTAACAGTTTTGACAGGTCAATATAGCATTTGATATGCAATTTTGTGGTTGTCCCACGGAACCATTAAAATTCGTGTCACACAACCCAGATTGGATTAAATACAGGAGAACGTATGCAGCAAATTTGTAACGGTCTACGTCTACCGTTCTGTTCAAAATAGGTCTATTTTAGCTAAATTTCAGCGAATAAATCTCGCTGACATGTTAAGAAGTGCCACTGTTCATTTATCAAGTGGTGTTGGCGATGAGTTAACCATGTCTAATTCTTGTGCGCTAGATAGAAAAAAAAAGTGTTGCAATTTTACTACCACTTAGCAAAGATTATAAACGCGTTTGTACAGTTACATTATGTAATATTGAAACATAGATTAATAGACGTTGTATGCCTATTTTAGCATTTTATTTGCATCCCAAAGGAATATTATTCTACGTAGACCGTGCAAAACACTCGGACCTTTTCTTACAAATAATACGTATTATGTGATTATATTCATGTCAGCCTAATCTAAATTGTTACGAAATGAAATGAGGATGGCATGTATTTCTTTTTTTTTCAGATTGGATTATCTACCAACGATCCAATATGGTCATACGATTTTCTTCTGTTCTATTTGTCTATGCCATGACTATACCAGGGTTGTGCGCTACGTTTAATTCTGGTGATATAGAAGAAGGCTACGGGGATTCAGTAAACCAAGAAGATCACGTGGGATCACAGGAGCACAAGCACAACAAACATTGGACATCCTGTGGTCGCAATAGTATGTGCCAATGTCGTGAGAAATATGCCCGTTGTTTAAACCACGGTCATGACTTAGATTACATCCCTAGTTTCAAAAGGACAATAGATAAACTAAACTTTACAGGTAATTACCTTCCAGAAATAAACAATAACACATTTGAAAATATAACAAAGTTCAGGATGAAATATCTTGGTATAGAATCGTGTTCACTTCAATCATGCTCATCAAATGCTTTCACAAAATTAGATCGTCTGGACAAGTTGATAATTAGTCATGAAAACATATCAATATCTGAACTGATGAAGTGTCTATCCAGTGTTACTAAGGGTTTATTTTCCCTCGGCCTGAGAAATTTAAACCTTAACCCCCTTCCCCCGGATTTCTTTAGCCCAATGCAAGACTCGAAAATGCTCAAACTCAATATGGACGACACGAATATGGGAGAATACAACCAGAGAGTATTCAAGCCCTTGAAACACCTACGCGATATTTTTGTGTCACGGTCAAATATTCACACCATCATTCTTGAGTATTCTCCGAAGATAGAATGGCTCTCTTTGACTTATAATAAAATAGTCGAATTCCCAAAATTTTGTGTTATGGGATCTTCGCTGTTTCCAAAACTCTCTGCTCTGATTTTAGACCATAACTTTATAAGACACATAAATCGTGGGCAGCTCAATTGTCTAACATCCCTCACTAATTTGTCCATGACGGATAACCCAATAGTGTCCTTCGAGAGTAATTTGTTCTCAGATCTTCCGGCTCTTCAGTACCTATTCTTTGAGTACAACTCCGCCGGAGCTATCCAAGTGCAGCCATATGCCTTCAACAGTTCTTCGTTACGACAGCTATATTTCAGCAACAATAAAATACTGTTTGATGGTTATCGTTTAAGTTTGAATGCCTTCAAGTACTGTAAGCAACTGCAAACTTTGTTTGTTTCTACAAATATTTTGACTTCCACCACTGATGAAATGTTCGATGATCTATTTAGTACATTGAAAAACTTAAAAACACTATCTCTCGGCAACACCAGGATTACGTTTGTTCCTCAGGTTATTTCTAAACACATGAAGGACTTGGAGACGCTGTATCTCGATAATAACCATATAACGGGGTTTCAAGATGGTGTCTTCAGCAGTCTACGGTCATTGAAAAGGTTAGATCTGAGCAGTAATCAGATATCCGTCATCAATCAGAATTCTTTCTCCCGAGAATGGATGAATACTTTACAATGGATAGATCTGTCATATAATTCGTTTGCCTGTTCCTGTGAATTACTTTGGTTCATCAACTTTTTAAAGAGCGAAAAGCTACCAAAACTGTTTAAGAATGACAAATACTACACATGTAATTCACCTAAGGAATTAATGGGCAAACAGATTGTAAAATCACCTATTTCGGAACATGACTGTTCTTTCTCAAGGTTGGTGCTAATTAGTATGACCTATTTTTCAGTAGCATTGATTCTCGTGCTATTGACAGTATCTGGTATTTATCGTTTCCGATGGCGATTACGATACATGTTTTATATGGCACGATTTCATCATAAACGCTACCAGAATCGTTTGAACGGTCATCAACAATACCAACATGATATTTATCTGAGCTGCGAAGATAATGATTTTGATTTTATTTTGGATGATATCGTACCTAAATTAGAAAGGGATATGGGTTTGCGACTTTACATTCCACTCCGTGATGGACAGGGAAACAAAATTGAAAGCATAATTACGAACATGGATGCAAGCCGTAAAGTTATTCTGTGTTTGTCTGATAATTATGCTCGGGATAGATACTGTGAGTTTGAAGCAAGTTTAGCCTATGATAAGTATATTACAGAACGACGAGATTTAATGATTGTAATAGTTCTGAGAGAACTTGGTGCCCTCAATGTAACGAAAACGTTTCACAAGATACTAAATGTTGACAATTACATCAAGTGGGACTGGGACGATGAAGGCATTGAATTATTCTGGTTAAAACTTACCCAGACAGTCAGAAACTTGGATGATATGATTCCATAGACTTTTTGGTAACATGTGGGGGCGTATTATGTCATCACCACTGTCCCTGTGGGCTCTCTACATGTTATAATTTTTTAACGATTTTGTAGACATTTGAAATATAGGTCTATATCATGGATTATGGCCCCTGTTCGTACGAAAAACCACGATTTTAGCTTGTGGACACTCTTACGTTCACAATATTCATCTGATTTTGATGAAACCAAAAATTCATGTTTATATCGATATTAGCGCATATCAGATAGTAACACCTTGCATTGCGGTCCCTAATTGTACAAAAGTAGTGTTTTAGCTTGTGGTCCCCCTAGAGGTCAGTATTTTATCCGATTTAACAAACCATATGCCTATATCACCGATACACCCTAATGATGGTTGAGTTGGAATTTTACGGCAATCGAATCAAAACTGCTGGACAAAATGACCGCCCCTCGTACGCAAATAGTCTAAAACAAATATGGCGTATCATGGTTGTGGACCCTGTGGGACCACAATTGTTATCCAACAGGCTAAAATAGTGTAAAAATTTGTACATTCTGTAAGATTTTGATGAAACTTGAAATGAATGTATGTTTATTATTCAAAGGCTGTAGTTTCTTTTGATATTTGCGAATATCGGACTAAAACTTCCTGGATTGTGTAGAGGTCACTATGTTGAATTCAAATTTCGGGAAAATCAAGACGAAACTGCACGACAAAATGGCTGCTCTTTGTATGCAGATTAGGTAAAAATATGTAATACAAAGAATGTGGACCCCCTAGCGGTCACAATATTGTTATCCGATTTTGCTGAAACTTAAAATATATCTTTATATCCCAAAGAATTCCGCTCCTATCGATATTTGCGCATTTCAGACCATAACTTCCAGGAATATGGCCCCTGATTGTACGAAAAATCGCATTTGTTTTAGCTTGTTCTCTATCCATCGCTTGCAAAATGTGGGTGTACATTGTTCTACAATTGAAATTAAAGATGGCAAAATAAAACTACATTTTTATGCTAACGTTTTCGCCGCGATAGCGGTTATCCAGGCATTTATTAAACAATAATTCAAAGAACAATGTTATTATTATTGTACACTCTAAAAGCGTCCCCTTTGATTTACATTATTGTAACTATATTTAACCAAACAAAGGCGTTCTATGTATTTACTGTAAATATCTTTAAAAAAAACATTATTGTAATGGTCCTATAATATACTAAAAATAAACCCCATGCTAATATCACTATAAATATCTTTTTAAACACGCATTCGTTTTGATATTATTGTTAGTAACAAATGGGGTAACTAAGCCAATAATATCAACAAAAGTTATCTCCCTGAACCGGCGTAGGCCTGTCTTCGTTAGCCCGCAGTCGGTGAAGGGCGTTAACCCCATTCCATTTCATCGAACTCCAATACAGTTACATCCGAATATCGACATAATCTGGGATCTTTGGAGGGGAGAACCGGAATTGGACTTTTTATTTGATTTTATTCTTCATCCATATATATACAACCATTCCTAATAATAGTCATGTTACAATATCCAATTTAAATGTATTAACTGTAAAATGGAGAATCACATTTTTTAACATTTGTTTATATTACATGTACTTCATGTATATCTAATTTCCATTACTTATAACATCTATAAAGTGTGTTATTATTCATCAGATTGTGTTTTTTGTAAATGAATAAAATGTTTTGGCATTTTGATGGTAAGCTGTTACATCTGGAACAAGTAGCGGCTGGGTAAGGGATTGAATGTTTAAACCTGTGTAAAGCTATGTGTATATGCTCGTTATTTGTTCGAAGGTTTTTCCCATTTCTTTAACATATTGTGCATCGTGACCTTGCTACCGACGGAAGTATAAATTGTGATTGTATCTATTGTGATTGTATCTAAGTGCTACTGTTATGTTTCTTCTTTTTATATTATCTTTGTCGCGTCGTTTTTCATACTAAAGTGTCTAGACCAAATACCTGCGTTGTTCCGTTCAGGGGAGTGTTACCTTTTGGCAGACACCCTGCCCTAATCAACCGAACAGAATTATCGTGTATGTTAGTGGAAAGGGGTTCGGTATATAAACCTGTATTTCAACTTTCGACCACATAGGATCAAAATGTGAACAGACATTTGTTACGGAGTGAGAGAGTTCAAGTTAGTCATACGCTGCCCTATCATCATCCTTGGTTACCCAGTGTACTCATTCCGTCCTACTCCATTATACCCTGGGTTAATCCATAAGGTTTCCACGATTTCAAACTATCTGAATGTAGTTAGAGTGTACGAACCAATCAAAAAACAGTTTACAAACCAGTCTTACGTTGACTCTTTAGCGTCATTTTTTTACGTCATAGAACTAGATTGTTTACAAACGATGTGGCGGCTTGTTTGATCGATTATGAGAAAATTTGTAAAAGATTTAATATAAAAGAATTGACATTCACGCAAAAATATGGCAGGGAAAGTTCTGCCATGAAATTCTTAAATGACACTGATTTTTCTACTACGCGGTAGGTATTTTTCCCAAATGACATATTTGTAAAGTGTGCAAGAACGGACTAAGGTAGCCATGTTTTGGGGGTATTCTTTGTTGGAACACGATGAGAGTTACTTCCCTTCGACTATTACCTTTCCAAGTAACGCTTGGACGATAAAAATATCACAATCCGCAAGGACAGATAATTTGAAGTCGTGGAAACCCTATGGATTAACCCAGGGTATAGTGGGTAACCGACGATGACCTATTATTGACCATGCTTGTAGTATAAAATCTATCAATGACAGCTGATTCATTGTGTAATTCTTTCTTCAATATATTTAATATCAATAATATATGTATACGCATACTTTAATTAACTTTATACGACGTCTAAGTTTAGTATAAATTAGCTGAGGTTGTTGAGACAAATGAGCTCACCTGTATATAGTTTAAGCACCCGTATTGCTGTTATCACACAAAATTGCGTGCGTATCAGAATTAATGTATATCAGTTTATTCACACTCATACTACATTAAGATGCACTTTTCGACAAATTTTCTTCCCTTATTGGAGATTCACCTCTACATGAACAGATCATCGCAATAATTTCATACGATTGTTACATTTAATGTATATTTCTTACATGGGTTGATTTGTCTTGGACACAATAATTTCCTTATACCCTAGAGATTGCCCTGGTTATTAAATTACAAAATATCACGAGAAAGGAACCTTGTCAGAAACAGCAAATTCCTTAAACAATTGAGACTGTCCTGGTTTTTTAATTTCGTACAACTATGTGTGAGGATCCTACTTGGAAGTTATATTCAGTTCTATGAAGTCGCTGAAACGGGAAATGTGTAAGTGGGTGATGGCTGGTTGTTCGTACTTCTTGATCTTACTACAATTTGTAAACCTACATATACGAATGATAACGAGTGCATTTGTTTTATATAAAACGGTTTTCATGCCCATTTTCCTCGAATGGACTGAGAACAACCACAATAGATATGTCACCAAATTTCACAATGTTTTCGTGGAGAGGGGGGGGGTGCTTTAGATCTATAACACAGATTCGCATAATGCAAATTCGCAATAGGGTTTTTCCCTGGCAGACGATAAAAGGAATACTGACAGGCTTCGTGCCCTTAATACTTCCCACTAGAGATTCTTTGGCGTAAAGGTCATAGGTGCCCTAGCAAAAACATCTGCAGTCCAATGCCCAACTAAATCGAACTCTTCCATATATTTTAAATCTCAAAACGTTGGTATATCTATTGACTCTAAGGCTTCGGTCGGGTATGTGCTAAAATCGAACCCATCCATGACCATACTCAGATAAAACCTATGACCTCTATTGTGTTTTCACAAAATGATGTGAACGAGCTTCTGGGTATAGACGTCGATATAATGTATTGGTGTATAAAACTTGTTGATCGTGTTATTGGGACTACCTTTCTTCTTCGATATAATATTGACAGGGTTTATTTTCAAAGCCATTATAGAATATTATATCGAAGGCTTGATGAATACAACATTTTATTCTATGACTACATGCAAATACAAGCAAATATCATTGAATACAGCAATTGAATAGCCTATGGTTGTATTCAATGGCTTGAAAACGTACTACTTTTGCCCAGAATGACGTCATTTTCATAATTAAGTCAAACCGTAATGATGTCACCACTAGCAACGACAATTTTTGTAAAAAAGAAAGAAAATAGGGCGGAACCTGTCATGAATTTTAACGTTATTGATGATTTTTTTGATAATCTGAATAGTACAGTGTATTTTGAGATTTGCATGTAGTTATAGAATAAACACAGAACTCAATGACCATTGAATACCGCTCGGGTTATTCAATGGTTCACTCGAGTGTATCCCGGCCGCATTCCACTCGCTGTCGCTCGTGGAATACTTGTGCAGGGATACACTCTCTTGAACTATTGAATAATCCGAGCGGTATTCAATGGTCATTGAGTTCTATCTATTTATTTCATAGTTCTAGCATAAACAACCGAGATATACATGGGATTAACGATTTTATCAGCTTTAAAATCTGTTTCTTTGTAATGTGTATCACTATCACCCTGGCCCCAAGTTCACAAAGCAATCTCAGACTTAAGTTGAGAATTTACTCAACTTTAAATCACTGTTTATAAGAAATATCTTTGATCCAGAAACACAAAACTTTGCATACAGTTTCTTATTGGGGTATTTAATACATTAAACCAAAAAAGTTTTATATAGGTCTATATTTTAGTTACAATAAGGCGAACAATTTTGAGTAAATTCTCAACTTAAGTCTGAGAATGTTTTGTGAACTCGGGGCATGGTTTAATTCGTACCCAAAATAGTTTTAGAAAATAGACCACGGCAATCCCAAGTATTTTGATGACAAGGTCCATTCATTTTATTTTCACGTTTTAAAATTCCTCTCAAAGTTTCGAAAATAAATTAGATTTTGATGTCATCATTTAAAATTATTAAATCATTTTCTGAAGGTAATATAGCAGAAAAAGAACTATGCACATAATCCTTTAATACACACGTATCTATCATCGGTGGGAAAGCTAACTTGTTTCAGTATTGTTAAGTTATCTTTACAAGCAGTTGTCATGCACGATACGCCCACATGTTGCACAATCAGGTACCATAATCCCAGATGTTACGATGCGACATCAAAAGAAACCATTTACCCAAACTCGGTATTACATACTTTAACACTATTTGCGGACAAGAAGTGGCTATTTTGGCAGGCAGTTTCAACCATTACCTAGGCTAGGTGTAACGGCGAACTATTTTAACGGTTTTTTTAAAATCAGTTCAGAATTATGACGCTATATTTTTTAAAAAAAAATCAAGAGTCATATCCCAGAAAGTTAGGGTTCGATAAGCGGGATTATCGAAAGGAACCGAGATCTTTCGGATAGAAAAGGTAAATTCGACGATCCCTAGGGTGTAACGGTGATATATTTAAAAGGTTTTAGAAGGCCCCCAAGCTATAAAAGAGATATAAACCTACATTTCAAGTGTCGTCAAAATCGGATTAAAATTATAGTGTCCACGACCAAATAGGAAAGAACACAGCGGCGGACGAACAGGGACGACGACATTATGCGTCCAGATGAAAATGTTGCAATATGCATAGCTGGTTCGACGTGGAAAGCACAGATGCCAGAAACTCACCACAGCTCTCCCCTGCTACACATTTGATTAGCCTTGTGATCGTCTTTTATTGTAATTCTCTTTTAGCTAGGACCCTTTTCACGTTGCGTATTTTCTTCTTACTGTCCCAGTAGTTGAGCCGTTTATCTACCAGGAACAACAATGCAATAGTTCATTTTATTTTTTATTAAGCACTGGATACATGGGTTACAGGCTCAGGTTACATAGGTCAGGGATCATATATATACATGACTATGTCAACGGACCGATTTGGCAGTAAATCTGTTTCCTTGGCAGAAAGGAAGTATTGTATGGTCCCCCGCTTTAAGAAATGCTATAAATATTGTATCAATAAACCTTACCTTAATAATAGATATCAGTGGTATAATGAATCCTAAATAAATATCGGCGCTCTAGTGAACCCGTGGACTAATGAGCATTCCGTCTACCATAACATTTTTTTTATGGAAGATATTTTGTTATTGTTGAGATGGTGCTTCAGGCATATGCTGCAACAGTTCCCAGGTTTCATGTGTGGTACATGTATCTAATTTGATGCCACCACCATTAAGCTGCACCAATGTTGTCTACAAAGGTTATATTTTTATCCCGATTTTGGTAAAACTGAAAATATATTATGTTTACACCCGAAAGACATTGGTTTTTTTTTATTAACACAATCCGTTTGCCATTGATTACTGGATATTATGGTAGTGGCATTGGAGCCAGTTGTTGCAAATGCTGTGTAATCGGTTGACCCGCTGGTGTTTGTTCAATATTGAATAAAACCGTTATAAGTCATACTCCTCGAAATAATGACTTTTTATGACTTCTGGCGATAAGGCGAAAGTGCCGAAGAAGCGCTGATGGGCACAACTGAGTTCCGTCCTGCTTACGGCACCAATGTCATAACGATTCTCAATTAGGTGCCGCCTTCCGACCATCTTCTTATCAAAGTGTAAGTTCTGACCTTGAAATAAACATCAAATATCAAACAGGTAATAAGTTAAACACATACTAAATATATTTCAACACACAGATCATTGATAAGGTAAATGACGAACGAAGAACTGACGAAATGGTTTGTTTTTCATGTTATTGTACTGGCAGTAAATAACTTGTCCATAGTGTTCAGCCAGTGTTAAGTGAATAAGAACGCCCCTTCAGTAGCACTGGTGGTGGATTAAAATCGTTTCAACCCTCTTCTCCTATGTTCAAATACCCACATATAATTCGAATTGAACACCATCAATATGCAGCAGATTTATTAGTACAGGAATTTATTATTGGGAGTATCGATTTATGGTTAATTTAATATATTGTAAATTTTTTCGTCTCAGCTTATGATAATATTATGAGAAATAGTGACATGTTATATTTTTTATATTTTTCCATTCTATGAAAAATGACGAAATGTTATGAATTTTAAAATGTTTTTATATTGTAAGGTCCATGGCCTGTAGGTTCCTGGACGCGATAAATGACGCGATAAATGACACTATTATTATTAGCCCTTGTTACAATATATGGACTTTGCCAATTTCTTTGTAATTTTACTTAGCTTGGGGTTGTGAACACATACGTGTATATAAACTATATAACGGTTATGATTTAAAATTGTATGATAATCCAATTTCATACTTGCCTGACCTCTCAACAGTCTGTTCCTATTTGTTCTAATTTATATGGCAAACTTGAAAGCCAAACAAATGAAATGAAATGAAATGGAGTTTTATGGCACATCAGCTCCAACAGGGCTATATGATATGGTACCTAACATAATATGGTGATTTTGGCGAGACAAATTAAATAAATATCACATAAATATAATTATATACATAAATAAAAACAAGTATCACAGATAATAATGTTATTAAAAATAAATACAACTAAATAGAAGTCCTTTATGTATATAAATATTTAAAAACAAAAATACGGGATATATATATATATATATATATATATATTAAAGTAGATAAAGTACAAGTACTTCTTTGTTTACGGTAGATAATGCATAAAAAAAATAGAAAAATACGTCCAGGTAAAAAATTCTCCACTTTACTTCATTCTGACATACATTAAATTATATAAGCTAGCTGTCTGCCCTCTATAGGCGTTTTCAGATATTATAATGTATACAAAATATTGCAAATACGATACATGTATATATACATTCTTAGAACAATAGATTTTCATGAATATATACAATTAAAATTTATAATAAAAGTTTGTCTCTTTTATAAAGTTTAACAATTTTCCATATAGCTCCGGTTGTGCAAACAATTGATGTAATGACTGGCAACGGTAATAGTGTGAACTTATATTCTTGAGATGATTGCACTCAGAAAGCCAAACAACGAAATCATTACACATCAAGACCTTGGAAATTTGAGCGTGAGTAAATGGTGTTGATAAAAATCAGGTTTCCGGTGTAGGACACTTACTAATTATTTCCGCTATACTATTTGTTGCCATTTGGACGTATAGTGTTTCCGCCCCTTCACATATGTTGATGGGCACTAAGCAAGTCACTATTGTTCTCCGATTTTGACGAAACTTGACGTGGGTTTATTTATATCGAACAGATCTCAGTTCATTACGAAACGGGCGCGGATCGAACTGTAACTTCCTAGATTACTGCATTGTGGGCGATAAATAGCGATTTTAGTCTGTGGGTCCTCTAGAAGACGCAATTTTTAATTTTATTTACATAACCGTCAACATATCACCGTTACTCCAAAATCGTTGTTGAGTTCGTATTCGTATTTCGGTGAAAATGGGTGATCTCCTTTCTGCAAATAGTGGAAAGGGGTGTTATACGTATTCTAAGGTTGTAGACCATCGAAGGGCCACCGTTGTTGATAGATTTAGTGGAAACTTAAATACGTGTTAAGGATCGGACCAAACGATCTTGGCTGGGTTCGATTTTCGTGTCACGCCCCGCTCCCGTCTGCCTTTTATGAAAAATGCGAAACTTCCATTCCGGAGTATATAGCCCTTGCTTTTGTGAAATATGTAAGGCCACGATGATTGTCTGATAAAAATGAAACTTAAGGCCTTTGAGGATTACGGTGAACACTAGAATTTCCGTGTTAGAATTATGCCCCTTGCCTTTTACGTGAAAAATTTATACACATTTCAGTGGCACTATCATTACTTGAATCTAAAATGGGAGCCGAAATGGGGTCAGATCGCGTGTATCCCGCGCTTATTCGTAAGAGAACATCAAAACCTGCCTATATGCCAATTTTCATCCTTTTGGCGAAACGTAAACGGTTTATACTTAAGCGATCGGACTAGTAAAATTAGCATCCCCAGCTGCATCATTTTTTTTGCACAGGAAGCGTTCGTTGTAACGAATCCTGAATCGCAGATAGGATCCAAGTACAGTAAGTGTTAGCTTCCATAGGCGTGCGAGCCAAGGGGCAGCGGGGTGGGCAGCTGCCCCCTAACTTTCGGGCAAGCTGATTTTTCGGGCAGAGGGGTAAAGTGAGAAAAAAAAATATTTCATCTACTTGGCAAAATAAAGTACCCGAAATGTAATAAAACACTAATTTCACGGGCTGAAATAGCAGTAAAACGCGTTTGCGGCCGTCAAATATTCCAAAATTTTCTTGGGAGGTCTATACAAGGTCAGCTCCGCTTCGTCGCCTCTCGAAGAAAACCTGAATTTTTTTCGGGCATTTCTAGTTTTGTTTTCCTAACTGTCATCGAGCCCTAATAAAACACTAATTTTACTTTTCTTTTAATTCAATACCACGAATTTGTACTGAGTTGACTATGGATTGAAACATTTTGTCTGTAGCCACTTTACTTTGTGCGACATTTTTATTGGCATCGATTAGTATTTGTGAATGCAACAGTCCGATTGGATACTTGGAATTCGGAGTGGGATTTTGGTTACAAAAGGATACTTTTGGAGTTACTTACACGGGCGAGAATAGCAGAAAACGCAGTTGCGGTGGCTAAATTTTCAAAATTTTCTACTGGAAGAATTCGGGTCAGCAGGTAGGCTGTATTGGACCAAATTGAAGATGCCTTATTCATAGGCTGGAATAGAAGGAAAACTCGTTTGCGGCCGCTAATTTTTCAAAATTTTCCTGTCTTCGTGGACTGTAAACGATTGATTGAAATTCGAGCCAGCCAACTTAATTAAGCTATATAAGATCACTTTGAAGTTGCTTTGTTCATGGGCTGAAATAGCAGGAAAACGTGTTTGCAGCTGTCAAATATTCCAAAATTTTCGTCAGGGGGTGGGGCTTTGTCTGTCAACCCGAAAAAAGTCCTGTACGCCTATGTCAGCTTCATTTGTACAGGATACAGGCCCGTAGTTAGCCCAAAATTGTTAGGGGGCAAAGGCTTCCGGGGGCGCCGATGTACCTACATCACAGAAGGGTTTATAGAGTGCTCTCCATAGGCGTACGGGGGTTCGGGTTAGCCTAGTGGGAAAATTTGACAACCTCAAACGCGTTTTCTTGCTATTCCATTCCCCGAGACAGTAGATGGTCTGATATAGCCTAACTTAGATGGCTAAGTCGAATTCCAATCAATCGTCCATGGAATGAGGTACCCCACACATCATGCCGTTTTTGAAGCCGCATTGAACAAGTTGTAGGCGCCTAGCATTATGTACTATTTGCGGCAAAACATTTTAAGGCACCCAACCATTCATGTCAATATGGGCGCCTCTCCGGGATAAGGCACCCCACAGATCAAGCCGTTTTGGGCACCCAATACATTCGTGGGCGCCTAACTAATCTAAGTAGCATCATATCCTGGGCACCCCTCCTGGATGGGGCACCCCACAAATCAAATCGTTCGACTTTTGAAGATTATCAAGCCGTTTTGGGCTCCCAATTCATTCATGGGCGCCTTACCAATCTCACAAGCATTATATTATGGGTTCCCATCTCGGCATTATGCGCGTCCCTCTGGGATGAGGCACCCCACAAAACATGCCGTTTGAATTAAGAAAATAATCACGCCTTTTTGGGCGCTGAACTCATTCGAGGGCGCCTAACAAATCTCACTAGCATTATATTATAGGCGGCCGTGATCTCGGCATTATGGGCGCCCATGACCTCGGCATTATGGGCGCCCCTTTTGACTAAGGCACCCCATTGATCTAGTCGTGGGCGCCCAACCAATCTGATTCGTTATTATGCATTATGTGCGGCCCAACATTATAAGGCGCCCCACCAATCATGTCATTATGGGCGCCTCTCCGGGATAAGGCACCCCATAGATCACGCCGTTTGGGCACCCCTTCTGCTGTGGTGTTAATCGTCTGGGTCATTATGAGGCGCCTCACCATTTAGCTAGCGCCCATAAAACCAAGTGGCATTGGTTAGGCGCCAATATCGTCATGGGCGCCCAACCAATGTCACTCGACTTTATGTGGCGCCCATACTATTATGGAGACGTTGACCGTTGGTTTCGTATTGCGTCATTTGACGCCCATTGAGGGAGCCGATTTTTCCCAAAGGGATTTAGGGCTCCGAAATTTTCTAGGGGGCAGCTCCCCCCTCCCCCCGCTAGCTACGAGCCTGGGATATTGTGAGAATCACGATTTTTCTTGAATGACTGTTGGAGTCCCCACGTATCTTTTTATAGACATCATACAATAGTCTGCAGTCAGGTAGCAAGCAGAACAGTAGGACGTTGAACGCCGTTTGATTCCATTTCAGCTTAAGAGCAGATTTGAGATGGATGTGGATGTTCTGGACAAAACTACGTTAGTAGGATGTGGGAATAGGTGGATCAGCCGTCTATGTGGTGTTTGCGTTTTAACTGGCGCAGGGTTCTCAAATAGAACTTATAAAATTAAATGAAATGGGGTTTAACGTCCGATTGGTCTAATGAAGACATGGAATTTATTATGAAATATCCAGTACATCCTAGTGCATCATACATGAAAATTGATTTGCTTGTTTTTAAGAGTTTAACAATGATGAAATATTCTCAAGATCCAGTCTAGTTTCTGAAAAAAAGCCCAAGGGGGTTAACGTGTACACTAGTCAAACGCTACGAATATGAAAACATGGTTGTGTTTAGTGGATATGGATGACAGAAAGGTCATTTAGTATAATTTATGTTCTATAAAAGTAAACCAAGCTTTTTTTCTATTACGTATTTAGAAATAAACACTTTCAAACGTCTGTGCTGAGATTTGCGGCCCTGTCAAAGGGAAAGTATATGGATTAGTGTAGGTAGAAGGACATCTAAAGTCGATCCAGTCAGACCATTATACAAACTACCTGTAAAATCTCTCTCACCGACCTCGCGGTTAAGGGGAAATAACTCTACAAAACACGTGTGGTCTAAATCCAGTTATCATCCCCCCCACTTACTTCAATGTTAAATTCAAGTCATTCTTTGACCTTTTTGACATTTCTTTGAAAATTCAGATAATTTTAAACATGCATTATACTAGAGCCAAATCTGCATATGTGATTGTAGGTCTTTCTTTGGATAATTTTATCAAAATTATTAATTGGTCATTAATTAACTTATTCAGACCACAATAAACCCAAGATGTCACCGTTATCCTGTGATTTGAATACATTTTGTAACGGATAATTTTAGGTAAAAATGGATCATCGAGACTTTGTAAGTAATGACGACCGAGACTAGCCTAAAATTGAATGTCTAATATCTCGGTTCAGCGTCAAGCAATTTAACTGAAATTTTCAGCATACTCCATTTAGATTATCTATATTTTTACTATTATAATAAACTTGTCCGGAACACAATAAACCCTAGATGCCATCGTTATCCTGTGATATTTACTGGATTTGAATACATTTTGTAACAGATAATTTTAGGTAAAAATGGATCATCGAGACTTTGTTAATAATGACGACTGAGACTAGACTATCTCGGTTCAGAGTCAAGCAATTTAACTGAAATTTTCAGCATACTGTTTAGATTTTTAACTATTATAGCGACGACTGTCGACCCTTTATCTAATCTCCCATAATGCATCTTTAATCTTTATAACCACAAAGAGTTCAACGATTTACAATCATATGATAAATACATTTCATGTGGACTTAAAATGCCCTGCTCTTGATAACCACGAAATCCACAACAAGTGATAAACACATTTTCATATGGACTTACTATGCCTTTGCTCACGCCCGTCTGGTCATGGAATTGTTATGTAAATCATCGGAAGAAGTTGGAATTCCATTTTCCATGGGAGTCTCTGACGGCCAACCCTAGAAGTCCAGCAATGAAATTTCTTTAGCTCTGTTCGTTACACCATTGGACTCATTCAAAACATTCGCCTAATTAACATCTACACTAAATTTAACAATTCTACCTCAAATAGCGGTTGAGTTCGAATTAAGTGAAAATCGAACCGAAACCGCCTGACAAAATGTCCGTTCCTTGTACGCAAATAGTGTAAAAGTCATTAATACTGTAAGTTTTTGTACCCACTATAAGTCACAATATCTTGCCTGGTGAGCCAGAACAATCAACTCTAAGATATCACTCAATGTAACACAATAGAGCATAGAGAGGGCGATGGTGACCGAACTAGGCAATGTCTAGGGCTACAATGAGAGCGTTATAAGCAGACCAAGAACGTACTGTAAGCTACCCTTGTCTTGGATTAACGCCATTATTTGCTGTCGAGAAAGCCGGTCAGGAAATTTAGCGTCACAACCGCCCCATATTGGAGAACATTAATTTAGTGTCTTATTACAATTCGTATTGCATGAAATTGATTTTAAAGGCATTATTTTGTACGTTATATGGGTCCCCACCGACCACCACCAATTACCTACGAGCGTTTTCGCCCTCTTATTTTCCATGTCGACTGTTTTGATGAATATTCATGATTTTGAGGATAAAGGGTGTTACATACTTATCATGCGTGCTGCTTCACAGACCTCCATAGTGAACACCAGTCAGGCTCATGGGAAAGATTCTGCTCCATTTGTGTTAAGACAGCATTTAACCAAATGAAAATGGAATAATCAGCGATGATCTGGAGGGTATATCAATAAAGGAATTCAAGATAAAGGTCGCCTTTAACACAAAAATATTTCAAAAAAAATCGACCATAACAGCAACAATTATTTCAAAAGAACAATCTGGGATGAATTTTCAAAAATTTTATAAGGCAATATAATATATAGTTAGGATTCCGGTTTACTAATATTTCTAGAACAACTTAGAAGCTCGTATTAAATTGTGACCAAACATGACATTATATATTGACGAGATTCGCACATTTAACACAATTTCGAAGTGGCTGCAAAACCCAAATGTTTGTTCTTCGTTTGCAACTTAACGGTATTTCACCTGTCACATCGTTTGACAAAATCGAATTACACACTGTACTTTGTTATGTTCCGTCAGTTTTTAATATTATGTTGACAAGGGATGTTTTGTATAAAATCACAACTTTTAATCCCTTCATTATAATAGAGACCATCTGGACAGGTGTATTCAGATTTGTAGGTGAATGTGGTCTGTGCAGCCTCATCAAAGTAACCTAAACAAACAAAATACTTATTTGGAGGACAGCCTGAACTGTAATCCGCGTATATTCCATGAATTAAGTCTTGGGGGCACAGAGCGTTTCTAACATCACAAGGTATTTTTGTGTACGAGTCACATGAGTCAATACCATCATTGTAAAACATTCCCGTGTTACAAGTCTTCTTGGTGAGAACACCGTTGTTGCACTGTAAATATTTTTTGGTAGGACAACCCCCGGTGTAGTTCGGATAAAAAGCCTCTGATAACGAGCCGGGACACACAAAAATATTATTCAGCTGGTTTTGTTTCTCCTGTACTGGAAAAAAGGAAATACAATAAATATATAGGTTATATTTCAAGAAATGTAGTTGAGGAACAACACTAGATGAAAGTCAGAAGTAACCCCATCTGAAATTACAATATTTCAAGAGAAAATAGTGAATGGAAAACTGACGAGTGGGCATTAGGCTAAAATATTTATTGTAAGTCTTTTGCCAAAACAAAACTCTACTCCCTAGAACATTTGGTGGCCGCTATTTTTAATGGGCTGGAACACATTTCCCGTTACTAATTTAAAAAGCTGATGCCATGCAAGATACGCCCACTTTAGCAAAAGGTGGACAGATAACAAGCTAAAAAAGCAATATTGCGTACAGTCAGGGTCCATAATCTAGAAACTTACGATCCTATACGCGCAAGTTTGGAAATGAATCCATTGAAATCGGATAAAAATTGTAACCTGTAGACCGTTCAGCAGTTTCTGTCAGATGTTCACGAAATTCGAATTCAATCGCCATTGAGGCAATCCAGTATTTTTCTAGTACATCTCAAAAGGTACCAATATTGCCATATTTTTATTCAAAATAAAGCACCCGATCAATACTATTGTGAGAAAGTATTTTTAATTCGGATTAAAATATATATACGTACAAGTTGTGGTCATTTTGTCGGACAGTTTCCGTCAGATTTTTACAGAATTTTAACTCGTATGATATAAGGGTGATAGAAACATATATTGTAAGTATCACCAAAATCGAATAAAAATTGTGATTTCTAGTGGGACCACACCTTGGTATTACATACTGTTACACCAGTTTTAGACAAGGACCACCCGTTTTCTCCGACAGTCTCGGCCCGATTTTTACGAAATTCGAACTTAACCATCATTAGTGTGTAATGGCAATATATTTGAAACTTTCAAAATTAGCTAACATTTGTGACTTCTATATGGTCCACAAGCTAAAAACGATATTTTGCGAAGAGTCAGGGGCCATAATCCAACAAGTTTCGTTCAAAAATGAGCGAATATCGAAAGAAACCGAGATGTTTAGATATAAACATATATTTTCAGCTTCATCAATATGGGATAAAGGTTATTACCTTGATATTCAATACTTTTACACTATTTGCGTAAACATTGTGACCGCTAGACAGATTACATTCTATAATCAAGGAATAACGAAAGGCACCAAATAATCCAAGTTTAATGAAAATAATTGTGACCTCAAGAGTGTCCCCAAGCTTCATACAATCTGGGATCATTATCCATGAAGTTGTGGTCCGATATATGTCAATAATGACAGGAACCGAGATCACTCAAGCGACAGTGGGACTGTTGTCTCTGAATGATATTTTGCAAGCTGAATATCCACTTGTCGTGCCACATAACCTTTTGTAGTCATTTATTATTCCGTTTACTAGTGTAAAACCTAACTTATCCCAGCCCTTATTTTCGCGAGAATCGCCAGCTCTTTGTCTAAATCTTATATACTGCATCTTCGATGTCGGGGTCATACGAAACACAAAGACTAAAACCACGTCTAGATTGATGAAGGCATTCCACAATAGAATGGAACATGGGGGAGTAAGACACTTCGACAAAAATGTGCAGCATTATCAAATAAATTCAAAGCAGCAGTTCATTTACGGCCCCTCAATTATTATTTGTAACCACCGAATAGTTACATATTGTTACTTGATACATTATATCATACCTTCTTTTTCACATTGTATAAATGCCTGCCATGTACATCTTTTTAAAATTGGGTCGAAACCAGTTCCTAGGTAACACCATCCTTGTCTAAACGGCTTTCCAAGGAAACAAAATAAATAGGTGTTACACGATACTCCACGTATCAGAGTAAAGTCACGGTAATTTTCACAAAGAGTAATGGCCCCAACTTCAATAGTTCCTAGTGAAATCACAACTGAAATTTAAACAAAATTAAGGTAATAAAAACTATTTGGAATAATTAGTTAAAACGAAACAAATAAGATTTTATTTGAAACAAATGTTCTAAATTTTCTGCAGCTTTCACATCGAGGTTACCGTTCATAGTTTCATATGTTAGTTTCTGTTTCCGAGACCTGGGATCGATTATCAGTAACAAATGGGGGGTTGGGATGGCCTAGAGTGCAGCGATTCGACCTCTAGCTGGCGGCCACCTCTGGTTTGCGGCTGTGGTTTCGATCCCTGGTGTGAACGTATGTGGCATGGAGATAGGGGCGCCTTCACAACCTCGTGGGTTTCCTCTGGGCACTACGGTTTCCTCCCACTGCTAAAGACCCCTTCGCGCAAGCGAATTACTGAAATAAAATTGAAACCATGTTAGTCCCAAAATGATCTAGTTTGTGTCGAGTGGACGTTTCTCTCTCTCATCTTCAGAACACCTGATATCACTTTCTTCTTATGGAATGAATGAATGAAATGTTGTTTAATGGCACGTCAGCTCCAACCGGGCCATATTGCGCCAAACATTATGAAATTAACGAGACAAATTAAAGCTATATCACAGGAGTGTATTCATATATGTAAATAAAAACAAATATCACAGAAAATATAATTAAAAATAAATATCAATTCCTTTACATATATAAATATTTAAAACGCAATATATGATAAATATATATAATTAAAATTTAAAATAAAAGTTTGTCTCTTTTAAAAAAGCTAACAATTTAGCATAAAGCTCCGGTTGAGCAAATAGCTGACGTGCTGACTGGCAACGGTAATATTTAGATCTAATATTCTTGAGATGATTGCACTCAATCAAGATGTGTTTTACTGTCAAAGGAACATCACAGTGAACACATTCTGGTTGAGGCTCTCGCTTCAAAATGAAAATATGAGTTAAAAAAGTATGACCTATGCGAGAGCGACACAAGACAACTTCATCTCTCCTGCTCGTACGATAGGAGCTTGGCCAGTCTCCTAAGAGAGGCTTGATGTGATGAAGTTTGTTTGTGTCTGCAAGATCCCAAGACCGTTGCCAGCGGTCATATATATAAAAGTTAATAGACGACTTAAAATCGGTGTAAGGTAAAAGAAATGGTGATATGGGAAGGTCTAAAGCAGACTTGAACTTATGGTAATTCATATTTTGATTCCTGGTTTAGTCGGCTGAACACGGATTTAAAATTAATGCACACATATCCACTTTTAATCAAAAGCTAGATAAGAAAACACATTGTTAAAGAGTTTTGTACTTACCCGATTTACATATATACATAATGCAGATTAAAATATACATATTGCAGATACCCATATAAAACATCGCACATATTAAATATTATAAATCCCCACTAGCGCCTTAAATATTTCTTCTAGTTGCAACCCTTTCCTTTCCGGGATACTTTAGCTGATTTTGTTTCCATTTAAAAAAAAACAAAACTATTGTGTGCATCGAAATAAAAAAAAGTTCATAGTGATCGTCTACCTAATATGTAGTCGCTACTTCCCAGACGGTTGTCTTTGGAATCGTGTATATGATGCAACCTAATTTCTTAACATTATGGGACATGCTACCGAGAATTGGTTACCGTAATTTCGAAACCTAATTTTTCGCTCAATTATTCTACTTCATGGTTAAATAATGATGGAAGTTAAATATGCTATCAAAACAGAATATTACCTTTTGTTATTTCCATCTAGAGCTCTAGAGCGTTCCAGTCATTTAAATATTTTCAACAATTAATAAATAATTTTTTTTCCAGCCACATTCTAGTGCTACTGTTGCATTACATGCCTGGCCAACTGCGGACATTAAAAGCATTGGCAATTGTTAAAATGGGGTTGGCTAAATTCTCATACTAATAAATATTTATGCCTTTTCTAGTGAAAATATCTGGGGGGGGGGGGTTTAGCCAATGATACTGAAGTTGTTTTTACTTATCCTATTTACGTTTTTGCCTGTAGCTGGCGATGGTCAAATACAAAATAGGCTATACCGCTTTTTTGTTAATCTACAAACCTAAACTTTGTTTTAAAGAAAGCAGCAAGATATCTATCTATCAATAATAATAATAAAAATCAAGCTATGGTTGAACAGATGGAGACCCCGGCTCTTTTTCTTAAATCATATCAGAGGCGTGTCCTTTTAATTTATCGGCCGAACTAAGTACATGTACTTGTTTTCGTGTAGCCAATAGCAATGAGACAGTCAATATACTTATTTCATGGCGGTGACTTTTGTCATTTGGAACAAGAAATAACGTAAATCAAATTATGTACACTTTTAAAATTATATATGTATATCCATCGAAAGGACATCTCCCATTTCCTTAAAATTTATATTTTGTAATGTAAGACTTGATAATGGAGACTTCTGTATTGACACAAAGCGTTACTAGTACTCTTGGATAAATTTGCCTTGTGTTTGAAAGGTTTGCCGGATTTCGACTAGATAATGCTAAAGTAAATAGACATAAGTATTAATCGCCAACATTTTACAAGTTTACCTTTGTCGTTTATAAGTCCTGATGATTTTTGGAACGTGACACAAACAATGCTTGACGGTTTACTAATTACAACGCACATGCTAAATATGGTGGCGTATGGAAATCAGTAACATTCGGCAATAGTCTCCTTCAGATGGCCTGATATATTACACGACGACCACGCCTATGGCATAATAGGCTCGAGTCGAATTCCGCGGTCCACTTTAATTATATAAAGTGGCATATATTTTAGCCGAGAGTCTGTTACAGAATGTAAAATATAAAATAAGTTGAATTAATTGAACGTTGACCATTCATTACACGTTTTAAGGTTTATTTCTCATTTCGTTATTATATTTCCTATTGTTACACGTTCCCGTTGTGGCCCCTTATAAGTGCAGTGCAATTGGTTTCCATTGTCCAGTTTCAAATGTCCCGTTGTGGCCCCTTATAAGTGCAAATGGTTTCAATTGACCAATATTATCAAATACTAACTAAATACTATCACATAACTACCTCAATATACGTCAAATTCTGCGAATTAATTTATTTTTTATATAATTGTCGTATAATGCCACTTTTTCACAACAAGGTAGTTTCTGGTAGTATTGGTATTTGGTAGTATTTGGGTAAATTGTCCTGCAGAACAGGGATAACTGGCAGGTAGAAGTAGGCGAAGAGTTGCCATATTGCAACAATCAAGAGAAAATGTCCGGCCTATCAACCTGCACTATGTCATCATTAGCCCGGTCGGAATACAGCGCTATCAAACTGATCCCGCAGTGAATATTCGCTACAATCACTGATAAGCATGACATCGACGAGACTTAATGAGTTCGGCATATTAACTTTTTTACTCCGACAAATTAAATTCTCAAACATTTTTTTGGAGTATAAGAAAAATAAATATAGACTTTTGAAGTATTTGTAGTTAAAAAATATTTCCTATTTAGTGTAAAGAAAGACCTCCAATTGCCAGATTTAACTCTTGGATAATGCATGTTTTAAGATGGGCCTTCCAGAGCTCGCAATATTGATGAAACTTAAACCCGTAACTTCCGGGATAATGACCCTTGATTGTAGGGGAAAATCTTGTGGACCTCTACATGTCACATTTATTTTTCATCCAATTTAAAAATCGTTTATATATATCGACGTTACATTTCGTAGAATTTGGGCCAAGAATTATGCCTGACAAAATGGCTGCTCCTTGAAAGCAAATAGTGTAAAAGTATGTAATACCAAGGTTGTGGATCCCTAGGAGTCAATTTTTATCTGACTTCTATGAAACTTACAACCACACATCTCAGTTCCATACGATATTCGCACGTTTCTGTGACCACAACTTACTGGATTATGGTCCCTGTTATCTGCCCATCTCTTGCAAAATGTGGGCGTATCTTACATGACAACCGCTGGTTTATATACCACAGTGAAAAAACACATAATATATTACGTTATTATATACAAAGCCCAGTTTAGGTCTGAGGGGCCCAGACCCCGCGGTTCATAACAAAAAGAGAAAAAATACAAATTACAGATGAAATATACACTTACAATATTAAATATGATTAATATAAAACATGGACCAAACATGATTAATATAAAACGTATCACACTTACCAAAAATAACAATTTCCGAAAATAATTCCATGCCGTCGAAATATTCGACTATTTCACAAACTATAAAACCAGATAACAGAATGTAGTCGGTAATATAAATTGATCATCTAAATACACATTCGTCATATATTCAAAACTTTAGCATTTGCGGGATGAATAGACTATTTGTGACTCCACCTATATATATATATTTTTTTTTTCTATTGGCGATTTGCATGTTTCAGAGTTCAATCCTCTGTCAATATGCTTGCCCATCCACACAAAAAAGTTATATGTTCTAAATACCTTTATATTCGGGGTATTTTTTTTTTAGACAGAAGGAACAATACCTTCTAGGTTTACCGCATTCTTGAACGTTCTTACCAAATTACCGTCCAATTTAGTTAATTTAAAAGCACGTATTTCTTAAGCCTCGAAAGTCCACGCGCGTTTATGACTAAAACTTGGTATGTAACGAAGGCTTGCTTGGTAAAAATATAGTTCGAAAAAAAAATGGGTGGATAATGTATTCATCGATCACATAAAATAAGTAACCAATGACTACAGGGTAATGAACTACAATACCACATTTGCATTATTCGCTGAAATACCACGTTTCTCACGGTTTACAGGAGCTAAATCACTACTATTTGGAATCTACAAATTGACACAATTGGGTCGCAACACATATAATAAAGTAAATTGATTTACATTCAATCGTTTCCGTTTTAACTATAATGTCAAATCAGTTACGTTCCGCAAAATACACCAGAATTCTCAATTGGATGACAATCTCTAGCATCTGGTTATTCCTGGCTACTTTAATCCAAGCTTATGTCCTCAAGATTCATTATTTAACACAATATTACAGCTGGACTCCGTTTACAAAAATACCGAAATAATTAAATAAAAAAAAACGTTAACGCCCCTAAGCCGCCATACTGGTTTCCAATTTGTGAAATAAATATGGCGGACATGGACGCTTATGACCTGGAAAGGTTAGCCGATCTCACTTTCGGTTTGTTTCTTGCCAGACAGCTGTACACATCCGGTCTTATTCTGTACACACGCTTCACTGTTTGTTCTATTTTTCCCTATCAGTATACCATTGTTCGATGTTGTATGTTGTTCACGAAAACGATCAAAGGACATAACTACCTTTTTTGGTGGCGGTTCTCATTGGGGCGTCTTTTTTCTAGTGCTAAATTTATTGTGTTTATTTTTTTCTTTAATACCAAGGAGGAATAAATTGATATCTATGAATTTCTCACCGACCCTTCAATGTCGTATGATGTCTATAGGCCTAAAGATATCAATGATGGCTCTACCGTTGGGCCTTCTACTTTGGAAAATCAGACGATGGATGATGATATGACTACTATGAGTAACGATAATTCGTATCAAGGGGATTTGAACAATGATAATAATATGTAAGTTGTGCATTCAAATAATCAAATAGTAATTTATAATAATAATCTGTTTCAGAAGTGACCTACGCTTTCAAGAAAAGAACCTTCTGACCATGAAAAGGTTCATAGTTTCCGAAGACAAGATAAAAGAGCTAATAAGTAGAACTCGATGTCCGGAGTGTAATGGAACAATATTAAAAAAACACCCATCCAGGAAAGGAAAATAAAGATTTGTGCTGGTGTCATGTATAACTACCACTGTGATACACTAGCATTTACAAGCTAATCTCTATAAATTATATTTTTTATAAAATGATTGTAATTTTCATATTCTCTACTTTACAGAATGGCCATGATAACCACTGGGTCTCTACCGCGTTCTACACCAGTAAGAGTGTCGCTGCTATATTAGTGCAACTAATGATTCTGCTGCAGAATACTGGATCTTCAAAAGCTCACGATATATTTTAGTAGTAGTAACGGTTATCCAGTTCGTACTGTATCACGTATTATTTCATGCAGAGTTATCTTCCTGAGAATCGAAAGTAGAATATTATCTTTTATTAGTAGAGTAATACTTTTGCCGGCAAACTTCGGCAGATGTTGGGTACCGGAATCTACAGAGGTTTGCTGAGTGATATTGTATGTGCCGTTTATGACTTTATTAAATTATGCAAGCGCTTTGAAATTTAATTATTACTAATTATCCATTCAAATAACTGCACCCAGTCGAATTGATTTCTTGTTTTATGGATGTTACACGTAACACAGTCTTTTTGGGGCCCTTTGAATCATTGGAATTGTAGTCTGGACATCCGCTTTAAGCCGCCCATGATTTTGAGGTAACCAACTTAAAGTCAGCAGTCGTGTATCAGCCTCTATTACTATACTATATAGGCTAGTATAACTTTCAGTTATCAGTGACATGTGGGCCTAGGACAATTTTTAAAAAAAGTCCATATACTAGTACTAAGCCTAGTTATAAAGCAGAAAAAAGAAAAGAGAATTCCTCATCGACATCATCTAATGACAGTGCTCTTTCTTCTTAGGTCATTCTGTTATCTAATTGTATCAGGAAATCAAAAATTTGCCTTCTTCTGCTTTGTTTTGAATGCTTGGAAAATGGGGTTGCGGTTGTCAATTTTCAAAATTTTCCTGTGGGCCTTGGTCAGTGACCTGACAGGTGGGCCTTCTGTCCACTGATAACTTTATTAATAATAATTATATGATTACATATTTTCAGTCATGTATATTTATATAATTATAATATATGTTTATATAATATTATTTGTGTATCTTGCTTTTGGGAAGCCGATTTATACAAGCCTGTCAGCCTTTGACTTGTTCCGGTATCCTGCGAATAGAAAATAGAGTAATATCATATGATTTTCGGGACAATTGGTGCCTTTTTCCAAACTGAGTTATCTTCTCGAGACAATATCGTATGATTTCCGCGCATGTCTAAATTACCACGTTTTTTGGTAGATCGTCGTCACTTGTTATACTAGCGTCACGACGTAAGGTTGTGTTTCTACTTACTTTTACAAAACTTCTTGATCATTTTAAAAGCAAAGCGGCCATGGCTGAACTTTTTCTATTCGGCCATTCTTTCATTCGTCGCGTGGCCTCTAGTATAGGTTATAGACTACCCGTTGAGCTGGGGGGGGGGGGAGGCGAGGAGGACGTATCCATCATGTTTCGCATAGTGGTGGTACTTCACGAAATTTAAGCCAGGATGTAGGAAAGATTCCTGTTACTGTTAGCGTTGTTTTTGTTCAGACTGGGGGGGGGGGGGGTGACATAGGTCCACACTATCAACAGGCTCACCGCACTGCTGACGATATAATTAACCTAGTTAATTTGATACGTCAGCAATGTCCGTTTGCTGTCATTATTGTGGGCAGTTTGCTCGCCGCAATCCTCGTGGTCTGACCGAAAGCGAGTACAACGATGTTAAGAATTCTGTGAACAGACTGCTCCGCCACAGGCGTTCATATTTACGTCAAGTGCTTTTTTGGAATTCCAGTCGGAAGATGAGGTATAGGGCTTTGCACTTTGATCGTTGGGGAGTTCATCTAAATGATGCAGGTAATCGTCTCTTTGCCAATTCGATTCGTGCAGCATTTAAGATGGCTATGACCCTATTCTAGTGAACTGTTCACTTATCAATTTTAGCGTTGACCCTTTTCTTGGTGGGAGTGTAACTGTTTTTTTAGTAATGCACCTCAATGAAGGCTACCGGTAGCTTTCTTCAAGTCTATTAATAATTGAACCAATACCAATAAACTTTTTAATGATCAGTGACTTAGTATATTTAAAGGAGCTAAATTGCTAATATTTGGGGCCTAGAAATTTACCCAAATGGGTTGCAACGCATAAAATGAAATGAAATGTGGTTTTATGGCACTTCGGCACCAACCGGGCTATATTGCGCCAAACCTACAATGATTTATGCGAGACAAGTTAAATAAATTGCAACGCATAAAATAATCTTATATGAATGTATAACTAAAACTTGTTGACATTCATTCATTTCCGTCTTTACCCTGATTTTGGCGAAATATGTCTGAAGTCTCAATAGCAATGCCAATCTCTAGCGCTTGTGTTATTCCAGTCTACATTATTGCGTATGCTGTCCATGCACCACTGTCTAACCTCGTTCTCCAAGCCCCTTGTTAAAAATGGGCCTTTAACAGATTTTATTACACGAATCGCGTACCAATGATATTTTTTTATATTTTGTCTTAAATATTGGATACCAGAAGCCCAGCTTTTCCAGGTAAGATCACAACATCAATGTTGATTTAAATTTACAAATAATTTGTGTTTTCATTGTCGAAGATTTTGGATGATATTGAGTTAGAGACTTAGCTACTTTAATGCCTTAAAATCATAAAATAAAAAGTCAATGTGTAGGTGGTGTAATACTAATACTTAGCCTTAGCTGTACTTTGTTACGGTACTAGCTAGGTCTACTACACTACTTAGTAAGCTACTAGACCTAGTACTACTAGTCTAGGCCTCGTAGCCTACTAAACTATAGTAAACTTACTGAACTGTAGTGTAGTTGGCTACAGTCACTGTTGCGACAGTGGCTATAGATTGTAGATAAGAATGATAGACCAAAAATCATTGCATCAGCCTTCAGGGCAGCAAAGAAATATTTAGCCAATTTATAAGTAAAATTGACCCATATTAGTATAGCTAATTTAGTACTAACTATAGGAAAGACTTGGTTTAGTAGAGTATTCAAAAAATTGAACTTTATACATTACCCAGATCAGAAAACTTCCTTAGAAAATATGTTTGTCGATCTTGATCATAAAAATATAAGAACATAGCATAACGGCGCCTTTGAAAACGTGCTAGCGATCAGCATTTTTTAAACTGAAGAAACGTAAATGTGACATGCGTGAAAATCAGATTTTGCATAGTTATAAATAACTTTATACAAGTTTCGGGTAGACAACTCTGATGGGCAGAGTATAATAATCTCGGCGGTACTGGATAACCGTTACTAATTGAAGATCCAGTATTGTGTGATTCGGCTATCTGGGTTGACATGGGAACCAATATATACAACATGCTCCTTCATCAGACTGGCTACTAGTGGTTGAAAGTCACAATTTTACAACAGCCAAATGGCATTCAACCGACTGACATAGAGGGTATTGCAGAATCATTTAGAGGGAAGGGTGTAGTCGTAGATGTCGGGCATGTTTTCTTCAATTATATTATAAATTATGCATCCACTTGCCACATCAATTAAGGTACCTAACTACACCTTTACATGCCTATCTATAAAAACAGCATAATCGACACATTATGTAGGAATGAGGTGTTATGAACATGTGTTTCTGTTACAGGATACTGTGTCAACAAAGCAACGGCTGTATTTATGGGAATAGAAAGCCGTAAAATTATTCATATGGAAATAGGCGATTCAAGAGACGTAGCAAGAAAGAGTCCCCGCATGGAGCGATATCTGGTGACCAAATGCCTAAGATACATTACGAATGGTAGATTCAACCTTGTGCAACTTGTTTCTGATGCAAGTTCAACCATCATAAATATATTAGGTATAACTAAATTATTGCTGATTGTTTTGCTTCAGCCGAAAAGGTTCCTAATGATTTATATATTAAACGAGGCTTACCTGTAAGGTGAAGTTTGATTGTAATTCTGTCCTACTGTTGACGGCTGAGAGATCATGTGAGATTGCGTGCGCATCACCTAATCGCCATATTTCAAAAAGAGAATGGTGACAAGAACCACAGTTAAAGTCAAATAAAGGGTTGGGATATACCAAAAAACCAAAGGGTGGGCACATGATCTCTCATCTGTCAACAGTAGGACAGAATTACAATCAAACTTCACCTTACAGGTAAGCCTCGTTTAATTTATAAATTCTGTCCTACTGTGTGACGTTAGCTTCGAGTCATGCGAGATTTTTAAAGTTGTCACCATGAACCAACAATAAATCGAAAAACAATTTTACAAAATCAAACTTTAATTTAAACATATTCTATGTTAAAATCAATACTCAACACAAACTCAATGAAATAATAAGACTGTCAATTAGGAATCTCCTGATAAATTATCAATAATTGTTCTACCAAAAACACCACTATCATTAACAGGCTAGACTGGTGGCCAGTCTTCTCCACACACCAAAAATTGGCCAGTCCTCTCAAAAAAAAAAAAAAAAAACGTAATCTCTAGAGACTGGACAAATAGAGCTTCATTCTCATCTAGTAGGTCAATCTGCATTATGTAGGTCGTGTGACGTCGTGCACGGGATTACTGCATTTGCACTGGCAAACTGGTGTAGGTGCGAGATGTTTGTTGTGGATAACAGTTATTGTTATTTAGTGATACTTTAACGATCTAAGAATTTTGTTGACGGACAATATCTGTCGAATGAACGGATACAACGAATGGGATGAGGTGAATGAACATAAATAATTACACACGACATCATTATAACAACTTAACGAAGCCAGTTCATACGTATCGTGACGAAGCCGAATGGCGACTGGAAACAAAAACGTGACATCAGCCCGCAGACGGTTTTAGCATGACTGCTTTGCACTCCATTCGAGACGCATGATTCATGAAGGTAAATATCGAACTTAATTTATCTTAGACATCGCATTTACAAATTCGTGTCACGTGACTTGCTTGACAACTGTCAATCATTCCAAATAAGGAGACAACGTAAATCAGGATAAGCAACGCCCATTTTATTGTGAAGCTCGCAAATTGTCCAGTCTCTGGTGCTGGTTACAGGTTTACTCAAATTTTTTTTTTATACAAATGGAAACGAAAATTGGTTTACTAAAAATTACTACTTTTATATAAATCGAAATGTAAAATAAATAGAAGAGACTGGCCCAGTCTATTAACAGGCTTATTGTAATATTTCCTGAAAGTAGATTCCTGGGTCCATCCAACAGTTTGCAAAATACTGCTAATCGAAACGCTATTTCTGCTAGCTGATGAGGTAGAAGCTGCTCTGAATGAGTAAGGAGTAAATATTGATGTATCCACTCCTGAAGAAAGTAACACAGTTTTAAGCCACCTAGAAATCGTATCTTTGGTAACCGGCTTACATGGTCTCACAAAACTTAAGAAAAGTTTGTTCTCACTATCACGTATATTCCCAGTTCTCTTGATATATTCTGTATAAACTGTAGTGATACACAATCGCGGATCAGGTGCGTAACTTTGAATAGTAATTTCACTCTGATGAAAAGCTGGTTGACTTTGTTTAAGAAGATCTCCGAATCTAAACTTAAGTGAATTCTGACTGACAGTAATGTTCCGCACATCCAGCTGATGAAACGATTGAATACGTTGACCCGAAAGCAGAGCGAATAAAGCTAAAAGCTTAGAAGTTAACAACTTTAAAGAAAGTTTTCCCACAGGTGAAAGCTTGCGTAGATAACGTAACACTAAATTAGGATCCCACGTGACATTATTTCGAGGTAAAGCTGGTCGCAGCTTAAATACACCTCTAAGGAACCTACACACAATGGGCAAAGATCCAACAGGTTTTTTGTCCACAAAAATAAAAGTTGACAACGCACTTCGTGCCGAGTTAATGGCGCTGTACTTCAGTCCATCTTGAAATAACGAAGTTGAAAAATTAATAACAGCCTCTACAGGAGGACAAAAGGGATCCAAATGTTCTTCATCTGAATACCTAAACCATCGTTTAATATACGTCGCGTATTGGGACTTGGTTGACTCTGTCCAGGAAGACAACAAGATTTCTTTAGCTCGTTCAGAAAAACCTCCTGTCGAACAACTTGGCCGGATACCAGCACTGCTACCAATCTCATCTTTTTCGGCAATTCTTGAACTCTTCTTGATGGATGAGTTAAAATCGTATCTATACTAGGCAAAACAATAGGAAAATCAATTAGCATTCTTATCAATTTGGTAAACCAATATTGAGTTGTCCACCAAGGGACTATCAAAATACCAATCTGTTTCACAGAGAATTACTTAGGAATTAACTCTAACAGATAGTGTCCAAAGCACGTGCGTTGACTGCAGTCATTGGCTCAACGGCTCGTGCAATGTTTACTTAACACCTAACTGCTTCGGGCAAAATGACGCATTTTACTCATTTTAATACCCATTTACACTTAATAGGAAATATTTTTTAACTTCAATTACTTCAAACGTCTTTATTTATTTTTCTGTTACCTCAAAAAAATGTTTGAGAATTTAATTTGGCGGAGTAAAAAAGTTAATATGCCGTACTTATTAAGCCTCGTCGATGTCATGCTTATCAGTGATTGTAGCGGCCAAGCGAATATTCACTGCGGGATCAGTTTGTCAAAATACCTGTGGCCTTATCTTGACGAATTTTAGATAAGACCTTTCCAATTAAACAAAAAGGAGGGAAAGCATAAAAAGGTTGATCCCAATACCTACTAAAAGCATTTATGGCTAAAGCATTAGGGTCAGGCTTATAGGCAAAATAAACCTTTACTTTAGCATTTAATCTTGAAGCAAATAAATCGACATTCGGAACACCCCATTTATTGCATAAATCACTAAATATATGATTACTTAATTCCCATTCACCATGTGAAGAACGACTTTCCTTATCTGCTTCTATGTTTAAAACACCTGCGATATGGCTTGAAGACAAAGAAATATTTCTCTCAATGCACCATAAAAATTTTTTTCTAGTTACATCATTATAATCAGATATTTTACCCCCTTCTGAGTTTATATATGATACAGCAGTCGTATTGTCTATAAGTAAATGAACATGCAAGTTTCTTACATGTTTACAAAAAGCAAACAGGGTAAATTTTGCAGCAACTAATTCTAATAAATTAATGTGTTTAATAGACTCCTCTGCGGACCAGTTACCCCCTGTCAACTGGCCATCACCAGATACCCCTTCCCCATCCTTTTTTAGAAGCATCAGATTTTAAAGTAATGGAGGGACTATCTAAAACTATAGATTTCTTAGGATTTGATAAATTACTGATCCACCAAAGTAAATCGGATGTACATTCGTCATTTAAGAAGATTTTCTTCTCAAAATTACCATAAGCCTTACTCAAAGACAATGATTTAAAATTATCACAGCGTCTATAAAATAGCTCCCCATACTGTACTCCCGGGAATGCTGCTACCATTTGCCCAATAACTTTAGCAAACTGTCTTATAGTTATAGACTTGTTAGAATGGTATAATAGTTATAGACTTGTTAGAATGGTATAATTGAGTGCAAGCTACTTTAAGTTTATTAAGCCTTTCAGGGGTTAGTCGAACAGTCATAGCAACTGAATTCACAATAAAACCTAAATAAACTATTTCTTGAGTAGGCTCAATAACAGATTTGTCTGGGTGCACAATGAACCCAGCTTTAAGAGAGAATGCTATAGTATCTTTTATGTTGTTTTGACAATCCTCAAAATCATCTCATCTCCTACTAATAAACAATCATCAATAAATGATGTATTCATGTGCCCAAGATTTCTCAGCTCTGAGAAGAGGACATTTGTAATTTTCGTAAAAATTCTACGACCTGAGCCTATAACCCATTGGGCAAACAAGTGAATTGATAGAGAGCATCACACCACTGGAATCTTAAAAACCTTCTATGAGCATTCTTAATTGGCACCGCATGATAAGCATTCGACCAGTCAATAGATGCCATGAAGCAATTAGGAGTAATTAAATTAAGAGCATGATGGAAAGAATCCATTTTGAAATGTTTGTAGACAACTTGATCATTGAATTCTTTAAGGTCTAAAATGATTCTTAAGTTACCATCTTTTTTATCTCTATTAAATATATTAGAAACAAACTTTTTCAATAATCCCTTTGTCTAAAAGGTTTTTAATTTCAAATGACACTTGAGAGCATTTGGACTCGTTAAATTTGTACGGCATTGGTAAATTAATCTGATTAGGTAAATCATTAAGTTCGATTTCAATACCACAAACAGTTTTTAAGACCTGACTATCTGATGTCAAGGTTTTCCAGAAAGATAAATGCTCTTTCAATTCTCCTGCTCTAAACGTTTTAACACGAGCATGTAAATATTTGAGTAATTTATCCTTGTAACTCTCCCAAGATAGAGAATTAATAAGAAAACTCACCAGATCATAATCTATTTCTTGTCTGACTGAGAAGTCTTCTTCCAACTGGTCTTTTGATTTTGATACATCTTTTTGTTGTATTGGTACTGGTGGGCCGGAGGCTTCTTGTAACGATAATTGCCTTGATACAAAAAAAAATTCCCTTTATAATTATTATTGGAATATCTTGAATTGCCTTTCACACCATAACCCTGCGAGTAATTCTTTGACGATGTCACATTTGAGCCAACTTGTGCAGCCTCTTTTAACTACTTAAGTTTTTTTACAGATATCATCCCCAAACAGAAATTTACTTTTTCCGGTATCCAAGTTCTGTGACTGATTACAAATTGGTTTGTAAGTTGGATTAATATCAAATTTTATTGAGTCTCTACGGCTCAGGTTCAGAGTTTGTACAGTGTGTCCTAATAAGGACATACAATCCATTGCCAACTTAAGTTCCACAGTTAACAAATCCTTATTGACTGGTAACTGCTTTTTAGTTTCCAATAACTTACCCACAAGTGACATCATAGTATAGGAACTTTTAAGAATTAGTTCACCAAGTTTTTGATATTTAATATCTTTAGAACGGGTGTAACCTTTCATACTGCTACCCAAAATTTCAGCATTCACCGACTGTAGGTAAATGTCAACATTTCCAGGCCTTGTGGTTTTGTTAAGTAATTCCAGTAATTTTTCATCTGGTAATTTGCTTGAAAAAATTTGTTTCACAATGGAGGCAACCTTTGGGTTAATGTTATTCCCCACTTTATCGACTATAGAATACTCTTGTTCGAGTGAGTCCAGGACCTCTCCGATGCCGAAATCAACAACATTCACGTCATTGTCACCAGTAGTGGCAGTTTTAGGCGAATTGTCACCAATTAATGCTTCTTTATTTCGATCATCGGCTAGTAAGTCGCCAATTTGTTCGTTCAGATTTAGTTTTTCTTTTTCTCTTAGGTTCTTTATCTTTACCGAATAGAATACTAGCAAAATCGAAATCAGATTTGGAACTTGAAGATTTCTTCTGTTGTTCCGCCATTTTCTTTTCATGTAAAAACGTGTTCTGACCGAGTAGACCAAACAAAAATTATTTTTTCCGGGCTAAAGAAATGAGGTTAAGAGCTAATTGTAGCTTAATAAGAGTAGTATTGCGAAGACAAGTTTTTCAACCAATTTTGGTTAATAGAAATAATTTATTGAAGTTAAATTTCTAAAAACTTGCAGACAGCTTGTTTCACCGTGCTTTCACGGTGAAGGTGAAGCGTACTAATGGCGATTAGGTGATGCGCACGCAATCTGGCATGACTCGAAGCTTACGTCACACAGTAGGACAGAATTTAGTATTTGACTCAATATTTTATAATCGTGATTTTTTCCCATTGAGCCAAGAAGATATCTAGTGGAAATTATAAAGTATATTTTCATAGATTAGAAATTTATGAAAACACACGATATGCTACTTAATGTATAAGTTATCTCTATATGTTTGTGGTTATGGATGCACAAAGATGACAATTTATGCAAACGAAGGTTACGCTCTTTTCTATTTTAGGCACAATAGAATTCAAACATACACACCAGTCTTAATATCTGGTATAAGGCAGTCACTTGCAAAACGATTAGCTGAAATAACAAAGAAAGCATCTAACAGATCATCATTATACCATGGACACGGCCGATTATTAGTCATTTTTGGTACTGTTGTTTCAAGGCCTTAGTACACACAAATAGATTGGGTTGGCTAGCTACATCATATAGCAGACAGACATGATTGGCAGGTAATAAATGTAATTTCACCTTTACACTTCAGAAGTGTGGGTCACCTTGAAAATGGTTTCTTTGCAAGATCGTTTTGGAATGAGTGCATAATTATACACAATCATGGTGCAAGTATAACGAAATTTGATTTGTGTCCCGCCAAAGTTTTATGAAAATCGTTATTCTTACACGTCCTGTAAATTATAGGTGCAGACATGTTACTGTAACTCAAACACCAGAAGGGAAGATATGGTTAGATGTTTCAAGTCCAGACAGGCCTGATCAGAATATTCGGTTTACTAAATATTTAGTTTATATTGCATAATTTTATATTGCATTATCTGTAAATATATATATATTTGCAGACAAATTATCGAGGATAAGATGTTTCTAGGATCTTTGTCGTACTACACACGATGTCGTCAAACATGGCAATTGAAAATTTTTATTCTCACACACTTTTACGCTACTGTAAAAACGATTATCATTCACCTTGGATTCACATACCCTTCGTAACCAATAAGCCATTATCGACCACAATATGCATACCTCAATAAAAGCTAGAAAAAAATCAACTGAACACAATTGTTGGAGGCCAGTTCTAGAGATTAATGAAACAATGGCATGGGTAGCCTATGGAATGCTGGAATAAAATATTCATATATCCCAGGTAGCAAACCTTCTTTGCTTTTCTAACAATCATCGAATGTGTTTGTATAAAAGCATCATAATATATTGTACGAAATTAATTATTTTTGTTCGAAATAAATTATATAATTGCTGCGCGAGGACACCCAACCACCATGATCCGCCACTTTGTATTATATTTCATTTTTCAGAACTGATCACAGATTGCATCGAGCTACTGTCGTAGCAAACGAAGCTTAGAACTAGATAAGATTGTGCCCAACTTATCGGGTCAAATGCACACCAATTGATCAGAGCTATTTTCACAAATGAAAATAAAAAGAAAACAATGAGGTAAAATTATCTTTATTCCGAATCGGTATTGGCAGAATGATTTCCAGAATACACACCATGTTCATCTGGTAACTAAGCACGTATGGTCAAATATGTGCAGGATGGAACGGGTCGTCGTTGTCCTCGGCCTACTAGTAATTTACCATATCGCCTCAAAATTTCTGTAAGCTTGGTTTCGGAAAATATTGTTACTAAAGTCAGGTTCTAAATTAGTTTTGAACGACCAGTTGAGAATATCAGCAACTTTAAGAACATCTCTTCTCAAGCACACATTCACAAATGTTGGGCTTGATGTCGCACATTTATGGTCATTGCAACAAATGTTCATACTTTCATCTTCAAACTGCTTACTGTTCCCGCAAATACAAATCTGTGGTGTTCACTGATCTTAGACGAGGATGCTGGTCCTGACATTATGGAATCTTTTACAAACTGGGGAATGACTTGAATCATTTCTTTCATAATATCTTTGAGGTTTTTATCTGGTAAATTGTCCACCCTTTCCTCCCGATACAAAAATAAAAAGGTTCTGACAGTAATCATTCTCGAAACCAGAAAAATTTCCGCGGCTGCCTCTGGGAACGAGATTGGACAGTAATATGCATTTAGAGTAGAATATATGATTCAAATGCACTCATTCTTCGATTGAAGACTATACAGTGTTGCAAATGTCGGTATAAAGTAAGTGTTTATTACCTGCTTTGGTGTAGATTTGTTTACAAGTAACATTTTTGCAGCCTGTACAAGGGTCTTGCAAAAATCCAATATTAGGCTCTATCTGATTGGCAAAAAGGTTATAACGTCATCTAATAAGTAAAATATGTATATCTAATAAGTAAAATATGTATAACAAAACAAAAAAAGTAACATAAATAAATTTAGCATTGTCGAACACTCCCCCAATGACAGCCGCCCCGAAAAATGTAAATGTCCTTATGTCCCACAATCGTTTTCGTAAACAAGATACAATATCGAACATGGCGACTTGAGAAAATCTAATCTATGTTTATTGCATAGTATTAGTTATGATTATACTGGACATTATGTTGCGATAACTTTGTTGGTGATTTACATGTATTTGCAAGGTATTCACAAGAAGACGTGGCAATAATAATAATACGAAGAAGACAATAGTTTGTGTAGGTGATTTGTTTTGGTTGAAAATTTCATGTTGGGCATCTTTTGTTTAAGAGCAAAGTTTAGGCTATATAGTAGTAGACGCAGTTCATATAATTATTTGCAGCATTACCTGATCAGACATTTTGCAATCTTCAATAATGAAGGAAGGTTACTTAGAGGCTAGCGAGATCTACCAATCGACAACTCCATCAGGGCCCTGTTTCACGATATTTTAACTTAAGATAAAATCCAATTTTAGTAGATACTTCAATTTTGATTGGCGAAGCACTAAAATCAATCTAATATTATCCAATCAAATTACTAAAATTGGGATCTTATCTTAGTTAAAATATCGTGAAATAGACCCCAGAACACTATAAAATACAAAATAAAAATACCCTGTCTGCTAAAAAAAAGGCGACCCAAGATACCCATGGAATCAACTGGTCTGTTCGACAGGCGACCATTTCTAATCCGCAATAGAACACACCCCACTTCAGCTAATCAACCCTCTTATATAGGCCAACAGCACGTGCACATTAAGATTATATAAGAGTTTAGGCGATCCATATAGGTAGTCGAGTCTAGGCAGCCCATCAATGCGGTTGAGTTTGGGAGAGCCAAACCTACTCTGAACGTTAGAAACTCGTCAAGTTACGAAATCACTACACACACCCCAATTTTATTAAGCCCCGTTGTACAGTAGACTGAATAAAAGTTATGCACACATGATAAGACAATCCAACCAATCAGAAACATGAACGATTCTTAAAAAACACCACCCTCGCCCGAACTCTATTGTGCAGAAATAATATCAATGATTTCACTGTAATACTGCAGGGGTGGTCCACCACCTGGAGAGCTGAAACTCCCGCGACATCTCCACATTCGACTCCTGGAACAATCAATTAAACTGCTAAACATAATCAATCTCATTAATTTGCTACATAAAGTCTCAGTGACCACCCACCTTAAATGCGCACATCTAGTGTTAACAATAAATAAATTTGCACTTGATTCAAAATGAACTATTCATGTATTGGAATAGACTCTAAAATAACTCTTTTTTAGATTCAACACTTAATTATCCCTGTCTTGCTGGGTCCTCTTCATTTCTCGCAGTATCTAAATGGATTTCCCCAGAAAAGGGTTGCAGGCTAAAATTGATACCTATCCCCAATTATAATCTGGATTAAACATATGATTGCCATCTCCACCGACACTGCTTCAAAACACTACGATAATCTTTCAAACTCGGCCAACAACTGCTTCAAAACACTACGATAATCTGTCAAACACTGCCAACAACTATCAACAACTCTGACATTGTTAACTTTTGCTACTACCTATGGTTCGCCCTCCACTGTCAACGACGGTGGCATCAATAAACCGACCGATGATTGGGACACAGATGTTATTCTTTCAAAACACCAACGATTCTTTCATACACCGCCAACAACTCTGCCACTAATGATTCGTACTCCACTACCAACGACGGTCACATCAATGAACCCACCGATCATTCTGCGTGCAAAGCCCAAAACGGCGAGATCGTTAAGTCCACAAACACCGAGGAATTCGGACACCAGACGCTATCATCCTTTACGTATCTTTTATTAAATAAAATTTATCTAATAACCAACGAGCGATGGCAAAAGGCTGAAAATATAGTTTGACCGTGCCATACGACTAACACCTACAAGACTTCATCCTCTGACGGAAGTAGAACGACAATGTACAAATAACTTTCTTTTCTATACTCGTCGCGAAAGTATTGCTTTAACCTAAAAATATACATAATTCTTAATAATGAAATTAAAGCCATCGCTTACATTTACTCCCTTGTTTTTGTTGAAGAGTGGCTTACGTCAAGTAATAAAAAAGGTACACACGCGCTACTGACATCTGCGTCGTACTTTTGGTTTTGACCCCTCTGACTATGTACCGTTGATTACAGATTAAACATCCATAGGTGTACAAATGTGTTGTTATTGATGTGTTCCCATTTGAATATTGTTCACAATAAGAAGCAAAATAAATAGGATCATTTTGTTATACGAAAAACTTCTATGGCGTTCAGTATATAATCGCTAAACATAATTAAAACTACCCTTCACCCGCTTTTAAATTTTGTAACTGGCAGCGCCAATGAAGTGATTTGCCAAATGAAGGAAGGTTACATAAAGGCTTGTGAGATCTACCAATCGCCAGCTCAATCAGAACACTATAAAATGCAATATAAAAATCACTCGGTCTGCTAAACAAGGGGCCCAAGATACCCATAAAATCAACTAGCCTGCTCGACAGTCGAACATTTCTTATCTGCGATAAAACACACCCCACTTCAGCTAATCAACCCTCTGATATAGGCCAACGGCACGTGTACTTCAAGATTATACAAGAGTATACAAAGAAACGAAGATTACTTTGACTATTCTTAAGCTAAAGAAATAATTTGTTACTTCTTTAGAGAATAATTATCAGTTATCATCACAGAAGTAATCAAACATCATCATGAGCTTATGATGAAATTCGTTTACTTCTGTGAGTTTGGAGTTTCTTGCTAGATTCTGTGATGTGCGTCAACAGAACTGTCAAATACGTGTACTGAATGTATATTATAATTTGCATCACGGCGAATAAAAGATTTTTGTTTTAACTCTCAAGAGAATTCTAAAAATCCATCTGATGATAGTGCTCTTATGTCATTCTGTTATCTAATTGTATCGGGAAGTCAAAAATTTGCCTTCTGCTTAGGTCTGAAATGCTTGGAAAATAGGTTTGCAGTTGTCAATTTTCAAACTTTCTCTTGTTAAATTTCATACGATGTTTTTCATCTATGTATAATTTTACTACATCTTCCTTGGTTGCTACTTGGCAAAATACCAATACCCTTCCTTCTGAAAATCAGCTCACATCTGGTTCATACATAATCATCCCCTTCAATGTCACCCCATTCGCTATTCCAGAAGATGCCATCGATTCGATTTGTTTTGCAGACGATTCCCTGTTAATTCCAATTTTCAGAAATACTACTATTAAAAGTACTATTTATCTGAGTTTTCGTCGTTAGTGTTGGAAGAAACTAAAACCCCCGGAAACAACACTTCGACAATTGGTGGAGAACGCGGGTAAGGGCATTAGTTACTCATATTTTCCGGTGAACACTCTCTGCGAGTGAAGTAACGGTATGGATATGGAACGCTATTTTCCAGCAGCAGCTTTGGCTACCATCGGGTATATATATGGGTAGTTGCCAAACGGACAACGGAAGACAAGCGAATACAGCGTTTGTCTTAATGTAATGTAATGTGAATGCCGATGTCAACCACGTTCGCAAACGGGACACCGCAACCAAATCGACCTATGAAGTTGTTCGATGACGAATTATAAAGGACAAACAAGAAATTTAATTCGCTGGTGGGGTCTCCCAAAAGCAGCGAATACGTGAGTGCCCTAGGATGATTTTGCTAAAGAAGACCCGGACCCAAGTTATGTGACTCGTCTATCGCCCAATATGACCAGCATGCTGCATATCTGCAACGTCACCATTCACGAATGCGATATATTATGTTGCACAATGGTAGGACTTATCCCTGATTTCACTGAGAATTTGTGCAGATATTATCTTTTATTATAAGTTTTATTCATTTCTTTTCTTGCATTTCCATGTAAACTTTGCATTATGTTCATACCGATACTTTACTTCCTTGTTTTGACGATTTTTTGAAATCCATATAGTTTATTTGCTTTTTGCGTCAAAGGCTTGTCGAAGTCATGTGTTGTTATAGCAATGTCCGAATTGATATCTCGATAATCTTTCAAGTCGTTTAAGTGTTTGTGTTTATACTTAAAGACCACATCAAATGATTCAGAATTTTTTTTACGCACGGGTACCCAATAGTTACAAAATCCATTTTACGGCAAGATCAAACTAATCTGATTAAAATTAATTCAGATATTTACGTTTTAGTATCCGACTGCCAAAAACGGTTTTCAAATTTTCAATTACAACCTTAATCCGGTTGATTGGCTGGTAACGTCAGAGGCACTGCACAGTGTACACATCATCTATACAATATATCACTGCCCGTGCAATATTTACACAGCCAGTTGACATGTGTGTATGTGTCGGTCCAATAACCATTTGACTGCCGTAATCATTAACTCGTAATTATTTACATGTAAGCTACATATCACTATATCAGTCAAAGCATTTTCAAAAGCCGACCTTTCTCATCTTGAGTTGTAATAGATTATGTATTTGTGACAAGAATATTACCGAGTGTATTTCAAGATGCCATATTACCGTTGTGTTATTGAGAGTTGTGGACATTCCAGCAAGGGAAAGTGGAATAATGTAGCGGCGTTTCATAAATTTCCCAAGGATGAAATAGTACGGAAAGAGTGGAATGCGTTTGTAAACAATTCAAATCCTGATTGGCAACCTACAGTCACAACAGTGATATGCAGTGAACATTTTACGAACGATTGCTTAATTACCTATACACACCCGGCATGTGTATTTAAGTTTAAGTTTATAAAATTTAGTATAGCGCTCGTTACGGCCGACATCAGCATTCAAAGGCGCTTTACAAAACACATAAATAAATATCCAAACAACATAAGAAACATACATACACGCAGTATACAATATTTGACTGTGACATGTACATCAACTATAGCAGAGTTTATTTATTCTGGAAAAGTACGCTTAAAAAGATGTGTTTTCAATGATTGTTGAAGAAGACTTTACAGAATCTGGTAGATCAGTCCATAGTTTAGGACCAGCCACACTGAAAGCCCTGTCTGCGAATGTTCGTTTTTTTAGTAAATGGCACATGGAGGAATTCAGTAGTAGCTTAACGTGTTGAACGCCGATTTACATTATATGAAATTAATTTTTTTAAATAGTCGGGGCCAGATTGTTCAGGCACTTGTAGACCATGACGAGGATCTTGAATTCAGCTCTTACTTTTACTGGTAGGATGTGGAGATCTTTCAGTGCAGCATTTGAGCTTAAGTATTTAGATACTCTAAATTGGGCATCATTTGGGCGGCCATGTCTTGGACTCTTTGAAGGGGTAGAGGCAGGGAGATTGATATAGAGACAGTTACGATAGTCAATATGCGAAAACACAAGAGCATTTACTAGTTTGAGGCAGGTTGACTTGATTAGAAACGGTTTTAATTTTGTGAGATTAAATAAAGCTAGGGCTGCATGTCGTGATTTGAGGGAGATCTGAGATTTGAGGGATAGATTTTGATCAAGAGTAACCCCTAGTACTTTAACACTATTGGAACGACTCACCATGATATCACCGACTTTTACATCAGTTGCGAGGCAATTCGACAGTAGGCGAGTGCTTCCAAACACTATAAATTCCGATTTGTCTTCAAGCGATTTATTAACGCCTGACTGATTCCTTAACCCCCCTAATTAAAAAAAATTGACTACGGAATAATTTGTTTTGTAATACATTTTTATTCAAGATACATTTTAAAATTTGTTTCAAAATTTGTTTCATTATGTACGGCCGTTCTGTTTTCTCACGGCAGCGGTTTTATTACAATCTACCATCGTGTGCAGTCTAAACGATTCGAGATACATTTTTGTCAGTATTGTGGTTCTAATTTAGAAGGGTAATTATCACTTTTGTTACACCGGCCAGATCAATTTGTAATAATGAATATCAAATACACTTGATCAAATGTGGAGTTCCTGGTGCCGTTTGGTGAGTGATAAAACTGTCAATTTAATTGTAAAATACTTGTATTATTTATAAAAAAAAATAAGTTAAATGATGTTAGACATTATGGGGTATTCTCACTGTGCCACCCGCTATTGTTCTCATGGGGGGGGGGGGATTAATCAAACAAGGGGATTATCGAATACAATGGTGTTAAAAGTATAGTCCGTTTTTTAAAACTACTAGGTTTAAATAACTTGATTCAATATAAATAACACAAACGTAACAACAAATACATGTATCAAACATAAATCATAACCCTACTAAATGAGATATGGCGCCCGTATATTCAATTGCACTTTTTACCCCATTTAATAAGTCGTTTTTCAGATCGTTAATAGTTTCTTCTACTCTGTCCACTCTGGAAGTAGGGCCGTAGGCATGTGGTAGTTCAATATCTGAGTGCTGACATGGAAGTCAGGGTAGATTTTTGGATCTGGTCATGTACAACGATGCATGTAGGCTATAGTATGTCGGAACATGCTTGATTATATCTTCAGCTTCGCGTCTGAAATCTGGAAAATAAAAACCAATAAATACAAAATAAATTCAAATGATTAAAATAAAAACTTCATAAATGAACATATTTAATAACAGATATAAAAGAGTGACTTAAACAAAACATGCTATACTAAATATTAATATAATAATGTTACATAATTGTTAAAGTTAAAAAGGGTAAACTTACCTGATAAACATTCGCTATAAATGGAAGGAATTGGCTGACAAGTATGTTCTAGTTTGTCGTTCATTGAGGTAATAAACTCTTGTACTATTATAGCATTGTCGTCGGATGGGTGGTTGTGGTTCTGACTGTAGCTTCTTACCATACCATTTGATGTGTTGATCATTGCGGGATTGCAACATCGCCAATGGGTGCTATTGGTTTTGGTATTTCGTACTCTGTACGTTTACCCCAAATTAACTAAATTTTGACATCCTTGAGAATTAGGAATAAACCTTACACCCACTTGAGCCATTTTTATACGCCCACATTTTCATGTGGACGTATATTGTCGTCGCCCCTGTTCGTCCGTCCGGACGTCCGTCCACAATTGTTTGTGAACAGTCTACAGGTCACAATTTTTATCCGATTTCAATGAAACTTAAAATATAGGTTTATCACCCTAAGATCTCGGTTCCTTTCGATATTGGCATGTATCGGACCGTAACTTTATGGGTTATGGCCCCTGATTGTACGAAAAATCACGTTTTTTAGCTTGTGAACAGTGTAGAGGTCACAATTTTGAACCGATTTGAATGAAACCTGAAATGCATGTTTATAAACCAAAGATCTTGGTTCCTTTCTATATTTGCGCCAATTGGATCGTAACTTCCTGAATTATGGCCCCTGATTGTCCGAAAAATCGCCCTTTTTAGCTTGTGGTCCCTCTGGAAGTCAAAATTGTTATCCGATTTAAAAAACCGTCTGATTATATCACCGTTACATGGTTATGAAGTTTGAGTTCGAATTTCGTGAAAATCGGACCAAAATTGACGGACAAAATGGCCGCCATTTGTACGCGAATAGTGTGAAAATATGTTATATTAAGGTTGTGAACAGTGTAAAGGTCACAATTTTGAACCGATTTGGATGAAACTTGAAATGCATGTTTATAACCCAAAGATCTTGGTTCCTTTCGATATTTGCGCCAATCGGATCGTAACTTCCTGAATTATGGCCCCTGATTGTCAGAAAAATCGCCCTTTTTAGCTTGTGATCCCTCTGGAGATCAAAATTGTTATCCCATTTAAATAAACGTTTGATTATATCACCGTTCCATGGTTATGAAGGTTGAGTTTGAATTTCGTGAAAATCGGACCAAAATTGATGGACAAAATGGCCGCCATTTGTACGCGAATAGTGTGAAAATATGTTATAAAAAGGTTGTGGACCTTATAGAGGTCACAATTTTGAACCGATTTGGATGAAACGTGACATGCATGTTTATAACCGAAAGATCTTGGTTCCTTTTGATATTTGCGCCAATCGGATCGTAACTTCCTGAATTATGGCCCCTGATTGTCCGAAAAATTGCCCTTTTTAGCTTGTGGTTCCTCTGGAGGTCAAAATTGTTATCCGATTTAAAAAAATGTTTGATTTTATCACCGTTCCATGGTTATGAAGGCTGAATTCGAATTTCGTGAAAATCAAACCAAAATTGACGGACAAAATGGCCGCCATTTGTACGCGAATAGTGTGAAAATATGTTATATCAAGGTTGTGGACTTTATAGAGGTCACAATTTTGAACCAATTTTGATGAAACTTGACATGTATGTTTATTATAACCCAAAGATCTTGGTTCCTTTCGATATTTGCGCCCATCGGATCGTAACTTCCTGAATTATGGCCCCTGATTGTCCAAAAAATCGCCCTTTTTAGCTTGTGGTCTCTCTGGAGGTCAAAATTGTTATCCGTTTTAAAAAAAACGTTTGATTATATCCCCGTTACATGGTTATGAAGGTTGAATTCGAATTTCGTGAAAATCGGACCAAAATTGACGGACAAAATGGCTGCCGTTTGTACGCGAATAGTGTGAAAATATGTTATATCAAGGTTGTGGACCTTATAGAGGTCACAATTTTGAACCGATTTTGATGAAACTTGACATGTATGTTTATAACCCAAAGATCTTGGTTCCTTCCGATATTTGCGCCCATCGGATCGTAACTTCCTGAATTATGGCCCCTGATTGTCCGAAAAATCGCTTTTGTTCGCTTTTTGTCTCTCTGGAGGTCAAAATTATTATCCGATTTAAAAAAAACGTTTGACTATATCACCGTTACATGGTAATGAAGAGAGAGTTTGAATTACGTGAAAATCGGACTAGAATTGACAGACAAAATGGCCGCCAAATGTACACGAGTAGTGTGAAAATATGTTATATCAAGGTTGTGGACCCTATAGAGGTCACAATTTTGAATCGATTTTGATGAAACTTGACATGTATGTTTATAACCCTAAGATCTTGGTTCCTTTCGATATTTGCGCCCATCGGGTCATTACTTCCTGAATTATGTCCCCTGATTGTACGAAAAATCACCCTTTTTAGCTTGTTGTGCCTCTGGAGGTCACAATTATTATCTGATTTAAAAAAAAAAAAACGTTTGATTATAAAAACCAAACAAATTCTAATGATTTTCTGATAATTCCTTAATATGCGACAACTCTTGTTGACTGCCCGGACGATTTGGCTGCTGTGTGGGCGTATGTTTCGTTGCCTGGCAACCTATTTTTAAAAAATGTAATTGAATTGGGGGTGACAACTATCCTTATAAACTGATAGTGAGTTTCTAATCATATATTTGATTGATTTATGAGTACTGTCTGAATGAAAGATGGGTGAGTAATATTTAAGATACTCGATAACCGATGACACGTGAACTTAACTTATATATTTTAATCATTAAAATAATTAAATCTTAACTAGGTGAACAGTACTAATAAGGATACAGTCTATAATCCTTTGTTTATTTAACTATTCACGCCATTATCCCATAACACCAGTTGATTGGGTGGAGATTAAACCGACATTATAACCTTATCTTATCACAAACGTATATCCATCGAATGATTTATATTTAGATGTTGTTTAAACACCAATCAACAAATAATACGAGGCTACTTCATTACAAAAACATCGGTGAGCAAAGAAAAAGATAATTACCTAATCAGCATTCTTAATTACTTTATGACCCAATCACTGTTCAAATTTAGTCTGATTGATTAATGACAGGTATTAACAACACTACACTTGCGATACACATAGATAGTTAGGTAACCCTTCTCAATCTGTTAATTCTAACATATATTGAGATATTTTTTCGTATTTCATTTTTGCGGTCTATTTCAGAGTAAAAAAGTCAAATTCGCAAGCAGAAAGAAAGGCGCCGTACGTCGATAACGGATCGTCATTCACAAATCACGTTTCAATCATGTTTGACTTGTATGATATATTTTGCGTGACCACATCTTTTAACTCCTATACTCTTTTACTCGGGGAAATTCGAACCACAATACTCTTCTGACGAAAATGTATCTCGAATAGTTGAGAGTGTATGACATCGCTGCCGTGAGAAAATGAACGACCGTACACTATAAAACAAATTCTAAATTAGAACGACGATACTCTTCTGGCGAAAGTGTATCTCGAATCGTTTGGACTGCACACGATGGTAGATTGTATTAAAATCGCTGCCATGAGTAAACAGAACGACCGTACATAATGAAACAGATTCTAAATTCGAACAATAAACTTCTGATGAAAATGTATCTCGAATCGTTTAGACCGTACACGATGGTGTAGAGTGTATTAAAATCGCTGCCGTGAGAAAACAGAGCGACCGTACATTATGAAACAAATTCTAAATTGGATCTTGAATTAAAATGAATTATAAAACAATTGTTTTATTTAATTAGGGGGATTAAGAAATCAGCCAGGCTTTAATGAATACACACGCCGGCTGTATATAGGTAATTAAGAAATAAACATTCCGAATATGCATTTGGTCACTGTGACGTCACTGGTGTCTGAGGGGATAAAGAGTGTTTTCAATTGGCAAAGTCGATTTTACGGGAGGTCTATTTTTACGACTTTGAATGAAGATAGTTAAATTAATTTTAGTCGGATTGATGTGAATTTGCCGTTAAGTGGATAAAATAACCATGGACTGTTCACATAGAGAAATTTTCAGGGCCATTTTATGTGCACTTTAAAGTAACGATAAATATATTACGTAATTATAGTTAACACACGTTCTTGCTATGTCCATATCTTGTATTTAAACACAAGTTTCCTATGTACAATTTAACATTCTTATCTTATATTATCATTTAATGATATTAATCCTAACCTTATATAATATTTGTTGTTCAGTCTGGTGACAGGCTTGCCCTAGCGATTCCTCTCGATATTGTGACCGTAAGCTAGTTTTGGAAACTCGTTTATTAAAAGTACAATTTAACTAAGTTTTCGTCGTTAGCGTTCGAATAAGCTACGACCCCAGAGAACACTTCGACAACACTAAAGATCGATGAAATTTCCAATTCCACGTATCTTTGTAAATACTGATCTGAATTTAACTATGTATCTTCTGAGGCTCTTTCTTATGACTCTCATTTCTATATTCTTTATTTCTAATGATTTGAATTTGACAAAAATACGAATATACCAACAATATCAAAGTAAATCAACATTTGTTGATACCAAGAAATTTCTGCATAATAGCAACTCATTGCTTGAAAGTTAATCCCCATGTATTATAGTATACCCATCGGAATACAAAAGCTTCACATTGACAGATATCAACTGTTAGAACCCGGCAGCGTTACAAATTCCATTTAGAACCATGTACTGTGTCTGGTTCTGGCAGTTTTTAATTTAAAAAAAATATTCTCATACTGTCTGTGATATCACCACCATGGAAAGGGTATTAATGCCAACAATCAGGTTTTTTTTTAATCGATCCGAAAAAAGTTCAGGTGACGACAAAATAAAACAACGCAATAAAGAATAAAACAAGAAATTAGTCGGCACCATCGCCAAAAGGCAATTTAAAAAAACACTACCGTTTCGCAAAGAAATACGACGACATCCACCCACACCCTAACACAAATGATATGAGCCGAAAAAAAGCTCTGGTGACGACAAAATAAAACAACGCAGCAAAGAATAAAACAACAAAATATCTGGCGTCATCACCAGAAGGCAATTTCAAGATAAAAAAAAAACCCTGCCGTTTCGCGAAGAAATACGACGACATATCCACCTACACCTTAATAACTCTTAACAGACAAATGATTTCACGAAGTAAAGTAAATACTTAAAAAAAAACACTAATGTGTGGGCAGATTTTTGTATCATTGTGGTAATCTGCAATCTTATTAAATTTTCATACATAGTATTTACAAAACATTATTCAATTCTCTATGGAAGATCTGAAATATAAATCATTTACTTAAAGGGGCAATACGACAAAAAGAACTTAAATTTAGGCTTAAAACACTGGCACACAATTTAGATTATAACTTACGACTTGACATAAATATTCAATTTGGACCGATTGACATCCTAATAAACATAGCTATGTCCTTGGGGGTTTAATGCGTATTTTCCCCATGTCGGTATTGGAATAAACACACGTCAGTCGTTCGGATGGTTGCGAAAAAACGAGACCCCTCGCCACGTTCACGAGAAATAACCCACGACAGATAGAACGCAAAATATGCCTCAAAGTAAACTCACGTTTTAGCTTCTGGAACCTCTACAAGACGCAATTGCATTTTCGGCTTGTTTTCCCCCATTTCTGTGGTGAGGTGTAGTCGTTAGGGTGGGACAAGAATACGAATTGCTGTGTACACAGAGGCTCCCACCCCTAAGTTAAATTCGACCGTATTAGCAAGGTGTATGTCCGTCTTGGATAGCCCGGTCGGTGCACAAAGGTATACAGTCAAAAACCCCATTAAATTTCTTCGCCCACATTTTTGTTTTCAAAAACCATTCCATTTATTTCCTTCGACGTTATCTAAGGTAATTTTGTGTGAACAGGTGTTGGTGCAAACTTAAAATATTGTTTTCCTTGATTCAAACATCTGCTTATAATATAATATCAGTATAATACCAAGAAATCACCCAACGCTATTTTCACATTCTTTAGTCGTTTAAGATGAAAGTTCAGTGCACTATAAACACAATTCTATGGAATAAAATAAATTTCTATTCCTAAGTGCAATCGGTCATGATTTGTGCGAGGAAATCTGGTACAGGACACCAACCATAAAACTAACACACGTTTTTGAAAAGTTCAATCCAATACTTCTCGAAGTTTAACATTTTCCTAGAGAGCCACCTAATATTTCTTTATTTCAGATATGAAATAACATCTTGGACAACATCCTATGTACATGGAATCTTAATTACAGAAACGTCTCTTTTGTGGGCCTTCCGATATACTTTGCGATAATTAAGATCCACCGTGGACCAGTTTGCTGATTTACATATATCTCAGTATATCTTAAACAAGTTACCCAATTAAAAGAAAGGCAGGTTATCCAGAAAACAATCTCAATTATCAATATGACCATGTTAACTATAATCACACGATCCGATTTGAAGTAGAGGGTTTATTAGAATTGCGGCCGGACTGTCAAATTTAAGGAAAGGATTATACTGTCACATAAAAGGGGCGTATAAAAATCAACGACCTATTTTATATACCAAGCTTTAATCCCCATTTCTTAATACAACAACTATAACTTTTAATAACATCTGTTACTTAAATTTAAGTTTTGAGCTGCTTTGCCCCCCTGGGGTGTAGGGGGTGATAAGAATATACCCTTCGTATGTCCTGCGTGTCGTAAGAGGCGACTAAAAGGATCCCTGTAATGGGGCAACGTGTTTGCCGTGCGTTGCGACCCGTGTCGGTGGAGAGTGGAATCCTGGTAATTGAGTGGGGATTTGGCTTGCGAGCCCTTTCTCTGCAACACATTACTTTGGCCCATGGTTCACCTAGACGGGAGGTCAGAGTGGCCCACTCTGATCAATCGGCTTTGGTCGTTTGTAGCTCTGTAGAATGTACCCTTTCCCAGTGTAATGCTCTGTTGTTTATTCACTCAGCAATTATTTACCTTTGTGTCCTTAGTACATTCTACAGGGCGGCGGCTCGGGTCAATCAGGTTAGACAAGTATTTTTTACTTTCTGGCTTGAGTATACCCCTCGTTGAGCCCTGGGGCCATGCGCTGGTTATCCGCGCTAGTCCTCCCCCTGGTAGGCAGGGAAGTAACCTGGGGGACGACGAGGGGTGAACCTTAAAAAAATACTTTCATGGATTCCCCAGTCCCACCCACCCCAATAATAGGAAATAATAAACAGAAACGTCATAGTACAGATGACGTTTCTGATTTGTTTAATTTAAAAAGAAAAATTACAAAGGCATGGCCGAGGTTTCTCTTGATTGAGAGTCCCTCTACCGACCTATCTAAAGTTTCGCCATTTTTAATAGGTAAGGGTATAGCCGGCTTAGCCGGTGAACCCAAAACTATCAAAAAACTTAAAAATGGAACACTCTTGATAGAATGTGTCAAGGAGCAGCATGCGACCATGTTACTCCAGTCAACGTTCTTGGCAGACATTCCTATCAAGGTGTCACCACATAGGTCACTTAATTCAAGTAGAGGTGTAATTAGATGTCGAGATCTTGAAGGCAGCAGTGAGGATGAAATGGTAGAATACCTTTCACCTCAAGGCGTCTCTCATGTTAAAAGAATTAGTATACGCCGAGGGGATAAGGTAATTCCAACAAGTACCTATATCCTCACTTTCAATCGTCCCGACATTCCAAAGACTCTCAAGGCAGGTTATTTAAACATTCCTGTTGATTCGTATATTTCAAACCCTCTTCGCTGCTACAAATGCCAAAAGTTTGGTCACAGCAAGACCGTCTGTAGAGGTAAAGATACCTGCGCTCGATGTGGTCATGATGGCCATGAGAGCGCTACCTGCCAGGCGGAATTTTGTTGTGTCAACTGCAAGGGTAAGCACTTTGCTTACTCTCGCGAATGTCCCATTTGGCAGAAAGAGAAACGAATTCAACAGATTATGTCTGAAAGAAAAATATCATACTTCGATGCTAGGAAACAAGTAGAGCTTACTTCACTCTTTCCCATTGCACCACAAGGGAAATCTTTTTCGAGTGTTGTTAAAGCATCTACGAAATCTGCATCTGTTCAGACAGACATAACCTGGCCTGATCAAGTTGAAAAGCCTAGAAATATTACATCAGATCATTGTAAAGGGGTCTCGAGCCCTTCCCAATCGCGGGAGTGCTCGACTCAAAGCACTGATATCATTCCTGACGACGAGGGTTCATCTCCCTTGCCTGTATCTGGAGTCATTGAGATTATTTCCAATACTCCCACCCAAAATAGCAAGGGGGCTCAACCCTTTGTTTGCTCTAAAGCTGATACTGTTGATTCCAGGTCCTCTGGGTCCGCGGTGCAGTTTAAGGGTACGCAGTTGTCAACGGTGCTAAACAAGAGACAACAAAAATTTTTAAAATTGAAAGAGAGGGGTAAAAAGGGTTCAAACAATCCTATCACTCTCTTTAATAAATATGGGGATGATCTGATGGACGGTACTACCGTAGTGGATGTTCATAAGGACTCACACGGTAAACCGCCAAAAATTAAATTTCCCTGACAATGTTAAACTCCATTATTCAATGGAATTGTCGTGGTTTAAAACCAAATTTTAATGAAGTCCAATTATTAATTCAAAAGCACAATCCTTTGGCTATTTGTTTACAAGAAACTTTTTTACGGAATTCTGACAATTTGTCTTTTAGACATTTTGTTGGTTACCATCATCACGCAGTTGGTGATGGTAGAGCTCATGGGGGTATTTCTATTATTCTTAATGGAGATATCCCTCAAAGTCAAGTCACCCTCAACTCGCCTTTAGAGGCAGTTGCAGTTCGGGTGACTTTGCATATTCCTATAACACTCTGCTCTGTATATCTTCCACCAAGTTTACATCTTAATCCCAGAGATCTTGATGACCTTGTTGCCCAACTTCCCCACCCGTTTATAATTACGGGGGATTTCAATGGTCATCATTCCCTCTGGGGTAGTCCAGATGATAACAACAGAGGTAAACAAATAGCGGACTTCATTAACATTAATAATTTGTGTTTATTAAATGATGACTCGCCTACTTATCTACATCCTGCCACAGCTTCTTTTTCTTCCCTGGATCTAACCATTTGCTCTCCGGTCCTGTTTCAGGATTTTACATGGAGAGTAAATGAAGATCTATGTGGTAGTGACCACTTTCCTATCATAATTGATAATAATGGTCCCTCTCCGGTCGAAAGACCCCAGAGGTGGAAGTTGCATAAGGCTGATTGGGCTCTATTTGAATCTTTGTGTCTCTTTTCCTTTGATACAAAGGAGTTAGAAGATGCAGATGAGCCCATGGCCTTATTCACTTCAATTCTTCAAGATGTAGCCGAGCAGGCGATTCCAAAAACCACGACAGAACCAAAACGTTTCAATAAACCATGGTTTAACGACGATTGCAAATCCGCTCTCAAAGAGCGTGATCGTATCCTGAGACGATTAAAGAACCATCCTTCCATGGAGAATATTGCGGCATACCAAATGGTCCGGGCGAAGGCCCGTAGAACCATACGTCAAGCAAAGAAATCTTCATGGGAGAGTTATGTCTCAAGGATCAATTCCCGTACCACATCTAAGTCGGTATGGGATAGGATTCGTAGGATTAAAGGTAAAAGTAGTGCATTATCAGTTAACCATCTAAATGTTGATAATACCACCATAACAACATTTCCTGATATTGCAAATTCTCTGGCCAGTACATTTTCATATAATTCATCATCCAATTTCTCCTCTGATGCCTTTCGAGGCATTAGACAACAACAGGAGAAAAGGCGACTTAATTTCAAGTCCCGCAATGATGAATGCTATAATGCTCGTTTTTCCATTGCGGAGCTCCGTGACTCGTTAAAGCGAGCTCGGGACACTGCAACTGGTCCAGATGAGATACACTATCAAATTTTAAAACATTTACCTTATCCAACACTTATAATTTTACTGGATCTTTTTAACCGGATTTGGGTTGATGGGAATTTCCCTCCTTCGTGGCATGAAGCCACAATAATTCCCATCCCTAAACCGGGAAAAGATCATACCAATCCTACCAACTATCGTCCGATCGCTTTAACTAGTTGTATTTGCAAAACCATGGAGAGATTGATCAATCGAAGGCTTGTTTGGTACCTTGAGTCCAACAACCTCATTACTGACCTCCAATGTGGATTTCGGTCCCAAAGGAGCACTCTTGATCATCTCGTTCGATTTGAAACGTTCGTCAGGGACGCTTTCATCCAGAAGCAACATTTAGTTGCAATTTTTTTCGATCTGGAGAAAGCATATGATACCACGTGGAAACATGGTATCATGCGCGACCTCCATAACCTCGGCCTACGAGGTCGCTTACCTATCTTCATTAAAAATTTCCTCGAAGATAGGTCATTTAAGGTACGACTGGGATCAATATTCTCTGACCCATTTCCTCAGGAAATGGGGTTTCCACAGGGAAGCATTTTATCTCCTACTCTTTTTGCCATAAAAATTAACACGATCCCAGCGTGCCTTAAACCAGGTACAAACGGCGCTCTTTATGTTGATGACTTTCAGATGTGCTATGGTTCGACAGACATGCGGATAATCGAACGTAAGTTGCAGCTTTGTTTGAATTCCCTTCAACAATGGGCAACCGAAAATGGATTTCGTTTTTCGAAATCCAAGACTGTCTGCATGCATTTCTGTCAGAAACGAGGTTTGCATCCAGATCCAGAACTTTATTTGGATGGCAATCGCCTTCCAGTTGTGGATGAAACCAAATTTCTGGGGCTGATATTTGATAAGAAATTATCATTTATCCCCCACATTAAAAACCTAAAGAAGAAATGTCTGAAAGCCCTCAACATATTGAGAGTCTTATCAAATACTGACTGGGGAGCAGACCGTAAGGTCTTGCTCCGATTATATCGAGCATTAATTCGTTCAAAACTCGATTATGGGTGTATTGTGTATGGGTCTGCCCGCGAGTCTTATCTCAAAGAGCTCGACACCATACACAACCAAGGACTTAGAATCAGTTTAGGAGCATTTCGTACATCTCCAGTGGACAGTTTATACGTCGAGGCGCACGAGCCCTCATTGCACAACAGACGTGATAAACTGGCCCTGCAGTATGCTACGAAAATTGCATCACTTCCAAATCACATTTCATTTAACACCATATTTAGACCTCGTCATGAGCATTTATATCTGGTAAAGACTAATGTTGTTCCATCATTCGGTATTCGCATACAACCCCTTTTGTCGGAGGCTGGTATCGACCTTGACAGTATTGCGAATACCCCTGTCTTTACGACTCCACCGTGGGCTGTATCTCCCCCAAAGATCGATTTCGATCTTACTCAACACAAAAAGAGAGATACTAGCTCTACGGTGTTCAAATCTCTCTTTCGAGAGCTAAGGTCTAAATATGGTGATTATGCTCCAATATATACAGATGGTTCGAAAGATGGTGATCGGGTAGCATCGGCTACCGTGACACCATCTAAGATTATTTCTGTCCGCCTTCCCCCTGCTGCTTCCATCTTTACAGCTGAACTCCAGGCCATTCTTCAGGCTTTGGAATTTATTCAATCATCTGCTGATTCTAAATATATTATCTTTTCTGATTCTTTGTCCTCGCTTCAAGCAATTAGCAATAAACAGCTTGAACACCCATTAGTAGCAGACATTTATGGTCTGCTACTATCAAACGAATTCATCAGCAAGGACATTGTCCTTTGCTGGCTCCCCAGTCATATGGATATAAAAGGGAATGATCAAGCAGACTCGGCTGCCAAGTCTGCTTTAGATCTTCCCTTGTCCGAATTTTTAACGCCATATAAAGATTTTAAATCATCCATAAATAAATGTATATTTGACCGTTGGCAACGGTCTTGGGATCTTGCAGGCACAAACAAGCTTCATCACATTAAGCCTCTCTTAGGAGAATGGCCAAGCTCCTATAGAACCAACAGGAGAGATGAAGTCGTCTTGTGTCGCTCTCGCATAGGTCATACTTTTTTAACTCACATTTTCATTTTGAAGCGAGAGCCTCAACCAGAATGTGAACACTGTCATGTTCCTTTGACAGTGAAGCACATTTTGATTGAGTGCAAGCATCTCAAGGACATTAGATCGCATTTTTACCGTTGCCAGTCTCTACATCAATTATTTGCCCAACCGGGCTTATATGGTAAATTGTTAGATTTTTTAAAAGAGACAAGCTTTTATTATAAGTTTTAATTGTATATTTATCATTTCATTTTTTATATTTTAAATATTTATATGCATAAAAGATTTATTTGTTATTATTATTTTATTTACTGTTATATTGCTTTTATTTATGCATATAAAACTTTTTCTGTGATATTTATTTAACTTGTCTCGCATAAATCATTGTAGGTTTGGCGCAATATAGCCCGGTTGGTGCCGAAGTGCCATAAAACCACATTTCATTTCATTTTGAGCTGCATTGCGAAACTCCCGAAGCCACTTTTCTTGCAGTGCAAGCGATAACCATAATATTATAGTTTTTTTTTTTATTTGACACAGATGTGGGATTTACTGTTCAGACCTGGTACAAATAATGCGATTGTTATAGTAGTCTCTTTTCAGGTCAGGTGATGTAATATGGTGATCGACCCAGACAACCAATTGCCATAAAGTGTGAGACAAATCAGTCTTCACAATTTACTTGGGTCGTTTTAAATAATAGTAAATAATGTGCTTCGAAAACAGTATTATTATAAATAGATAACAATTGATGATTTCTATGTGGGACTCGAGGCAAGAAATTATGAACACACCTGTTACCTTAAGAAGTTAATAGGTTTTACAATAAAAACTTGTCAAGCAAATTAACTTCGTTGTACACTATATTTGTAACAAACTACCGTCTTTGTTATATCTGAAGTTGATATATGGGTAACCCAGGTTATATTAGATTTGTTACCTATGATTTGTTTGTTCCACAGCAAAAAATGATTGTAGTAAATTGCTTAACGTACTTGGTTATTTATTATATATAAAATAAAAACCTTTTTTATATTTTTAGAAAAAGTGCACATATTTATTATATCTGGAAAAACGACTTACTTGAGATGGGGTTTATTGCGCCAGGCAGGGCAAGCTTACTTTTCCGGACACCGGTTACCACTATTTGTCGTGTATTTTGTGTACACGGTGAACAGTCCATTTGCTGATTACACTATTTTGCCCATAACGTTATTTTAGGACTTCGAATTTTGGCTAATAGGTTGGATTGTTCGTACTTGGTAAAATAATAGGACATTAGACTTAGAGGCATGGCTACTGTGTTTATTGTTTTAAAATACTAGAAATGGAAAATTACCAAATATTCTTTTAGAGCCAATGCCCATTTGGTTCTTTACACGATCATAGCGGTTTCCATCGCTCTTTAGTGGATGCTTGTAAATATGTGTGCTGCTTTGATATAGGAATATTTACAAGAAACTATTGTACTGATGTTTCAGATAATCATAAGTTTTGGCTTCTGTAAAAACTTACACAACATTAAGTCCTAAAGAGGGGAGAATTACAATAAGATAAGCGCCACAGTCAAACGTAGCCGACCAAGGCTACAACAAATAATGTGTTGCAGGGAATGTGTCAAACGTCGGATGTGGTAAGAATTTGGCGCTTTTGCTTTCCATATTCGACCGACGGATAATGCTGCAGTTGCCCAAAATTTGAATTGCACAAACTTCAAATAGCATAGATTTTGTAACTATCCAACGTACACATCACCATAACTAACCTCTTAACTCTGTTATTCTTCCACCCATAACCATGAATATGTATCATAAGTTAGCAGGAATTGTTAATTAAAGCCTCTGTTTCTAGGTTAAAATCAATAAAAATGGTCATTCAAAGGGGTAGATGAAATACATATGATTATATAATTGCTATAAATGGTGAAATGGAATTGTGGTCATATACTTAAGGGTATATAGAACAAACTAATCATTTTCCAAAATGTTAGAGTTTTGCTTATCAGAAATTCAGATTAAGGGGCTCGGGCTTACTCTTTTACTGGCAAAAACGATTAACGCCAACCTTCTGAGTTCATCCATTGTTCGCTTTTATCATGGTGGTAAGAACATCAGTTCCTTCATGTTATTGATCGAGTGTTTTTATACGCCATTTCTTTCCCCACAAGAAATCTGACAAACGATTTTATTTATCAAATTATGTGATGAAAAGAATATGAAATGAAAACTGGTCTCTAGTGACCCAACACATTTCATAATCTGACAAACAAAATAGATTGAATAATTGTAAATGGCGAACAGAGTATATATCATCTAATACCAGTCATTACGAGGTATGGTCTTAAAATAAATATAAATCAAATAAATTAAGGAAACAGTTAGCTTTGTTAATGCATTTCTATCCAAATATAACCAAAAGAAATAATTCAAAACAATTCATCCTTTTCCAAATTATCAGTTAGAGAATACATCATGGCAGTTTGGTATATTTTGTCCAATAACAGTATATCATGAAATAAAATGAAATGGGGGTTAAAGCCTTACTTTTCTGCACCGAAGGTTTAATTAAGGATGTACACCATAATATAGTGTGCTATCGGGGACATTTTGCGCGGACAGCGGTGCTACGGTCTAACCTTATTTAGAATTCCAACTGACAACAGTTACTTAAGGTGCACAGAAAAATGTACACGGGACCGACCTCGGCTTTTCACCGCATCCGAACGACTAGACAGCTTCACCCCCCCCCCGTACTGCTCCACTGGCCAAGGCAACCACAGTGGGAAAATCCGAGACCTGCTAGGTGGAAAACGGACTCATACCTCACTAATCAGGCATTTTGTAAGAGCTTGATCGGCCTACTCTGTGGGTATTTCATCGGGCCTTAAATGTTATATAATCTATTAAACATACATTATGGGAGAGCAAAAACTGACTTTTGTCGGTCTTCCTTTGAGCCTCAGATGTCATAGAAATTATAAATTAGATCTTTATTTAAACAACAAGCCCAAAATGAACACTGTAGACCCACGGATGGCTTGGATTGGGCTCGGATTAAAACAGGATTTCGTCGACTGATTTAATCACTATGGCGTCGTGGGTGGGGTTTCTCCGTGACGTTGACGTCATCATACTTCCGGATGACCGAGGCTATACACAAGCTTCACTAGATACCAATGATTATAGACGTCATTGCTAGATACCGTTTAAACATTACTTGATGATCGAGACTATGTAGGTGGAGTTAACGCCTGTCAATCAACAATCGGCCATAGTGGGAAAAGGGTGTCGATGATTTTAACTACCATTTCTAGTAAAAAATTATAGTGGTAACAACTTTGTTCAGGATAAAGTTATTTGACTGAAATTTTCAATATATTCTTGTTTCAACATCTATTTTTGAACTTTTATAGCAAGAATGGCTAACTCCTTGTCAAAGTCTCCCATAATGTATCTTTAATTGGTCATTTATTAACAAGACCATAATAAAGTCTCGATGGCATGGGACAAGTCAGATTTTTTTATAGATTAGAACGGTTCAGCCATTTTAGAAATTAATTTAACGGTGGTGAAGCGAGACTAAGTTTCGAACGACCAGTGTGGTGGTTACAATCTGGGTACCCGTCTTGTCAAACCTTCAAAGGCTAATATCTGCGCTCAGAATAAAGTAATTTGAATGAATATTTCAATGTATTCATTTTGCATTATCTATTACCTCAAAATCTTACATAATATATCTTGATTTGTAGTGAACATCTCAAAGAAATTAAATGAAATGGGGTTTAACGTCCTACAGTTCCGCTACGAACTGGGCTAATGAAGACGCGCTATGAGGGAAATTTTGCCTTGACAGCGGCACAACGGCCTATACTTATATCTAATTCCAACCGCCAAGAGATCTTTTATGTGCACGCCTATGTGTACACGGGACCTCGATTAACGGTCTCATCTGAACGACTAGACAGCTTTTTTTGTCGCTGATAAGAGGGAACCACACCGAAAAATCTTGAACACCCGACCTCCATGCAAGCGTGTCAGCGTCTTACCCACTTAGCCATCGTGATCCCACAGATCTCAAATACCTAAAATTTGAAACACGCGACAAAAGAACGTTTATGAAAATTACTTTACAAATTGATATAATTAACTTGTCACAAATTAGTAACTGGCTATATGAAGAAAATTGAGTCGCAATGAGCAATCACATTTCTTATGACAGTGTTTTTTTTTTTTTTTTAACAATATCTTATTCATTTGAAAAGGATGACAGTGTTACAATTTAGAACAGTTGAGAATACTAGTAATCTATGTTTTGTGTAGTATTTTTTTTTTATTGACAATACCTTCTGTTAATCTCACTTGGAGTGATTACTGGATTAGTCAACACTATAAACCCGGTCAAAATGCAGAATAATATGCCAATATTTTGTTGAAAGCTTGGTGTGATATACGGATTAGTCACTATTGTAAACCCTTTCGAAATTAATGGGTCAATTAATACACTTTATATTGGGATATGGGGTACTTGATACGGAAATATATACTATTTTCCTATAATATTATTCTTTACGTTTTATTAAGAGTTTACTAGGAGACGGGTCATAAAATTTAATGCCTCCATATTTATTATTATGCATAGCTAGCCCAAGTAGTATGTGTAGGACTAATCTACCGACCGGTCGAGAAATTACTCTTTGTTTAGCAATAGCAGCTACCCTCAATGATTTCCTAACAAAATGTCCGTCTTCATTAGCCCAGTCGGAAATGAACAGTAGGACGCTAAACTCTATTTCATTTCGTAACAAAATGACCCACTTTTCGGGTTTCAAATACATCCCGCGTCTAATATTCTTTCCAAACATTTAACCTAGTGGTAGAAAATTACAATTTATCCCGTGACTTTACATTAAAGCCACAAGAGAAGTGCTGTGGCCATCATACAATTCCTCTACATACCTGAATAAGTTTATTTTATATAATATCTAGTGTGGATTGAACTGTTGTCACGACAGTATAAATGCGCAGTTAATGGCACACTGATATTTACAAGTTCGGTGTGAAAGTAGAATCATTAAATTGAGAATTATTAGGATTTTTTAAATGACAAAACTAATGTAGTTGTACCTTACTTTTTAAAAAAAGATAATCAATATATAACCTATTTGTAATGGGTATTGAATAAAATCCACAAGAACTCTTTAATAGCGAGAAGTATTTTTTTTTCTGTTAGAAAAAGAATATGGAGCTCATTTGAGAGAATGAGAAAGAGAGTTACCGCTCACTCAATACAAACTAGGTGATTTTGGGACTAAGATACGCTTCAATTATCAGTTGATAAATCGCCATGTATAAACGGGGAATCGAAAGGTTTTCTTCACAAACCTTTTGAAACTATAGTGTTCGACCTGTAATCCACGAAAAAGACATAAATGCCATAAGGAAGGACGATATCATAGTAATTACCAAAGATACACGCTGTATTAAAATACTCATCAAATTCCGGATCCAAACGTCTGATGTAGCACTGGATGATGAATACTTTCTTATTAGTCACTGATATTTCCTTAGAGATGGTAACATTTATTTAAGTTTGTTTATTTTATAGGTTACTACCAAATGAAATCAGTCTTATATTTGATTTTTATTTTATGAAAGATGTATTGATTATGAAATGAAATGGGTATCTATGTTACGAGAAATGAGGTCAATAAATTAGTTGATTGAATAACTAACTAGCCAACTCTAAAAACTGTTGGTATTTCAATAGAATCCAGCTACGTTGTTATGCAATAAATTGCATGTCAATCATCACGGTGCTGTTTATGAAATCATACAACCCAACACTTCAAGGGAATGCAAATCTGATTTGTCGTTAAAAGTCGACAGGCTTGAAGTCAAATTCAAACGGTGAGAATAATTCGATAATAAATTGATATATTATTATGTTTGCCACTGTATACTAATTATAAAAGTAAGTGCAGGAGGACTGCATCACACATAAACAAATATACAAGACAAACCTACGGACAAGACACAATATATATATACACATAACCTACATCTTATATCCTTGTAAGGGAGTCAATATGCCAGTCTACAGTTAATTTTCAATGTGATATAGTCGAACCCAGGGTTTTTGAAATAATTTATAGATTTTAACATATCTTTCATGGTTCAGTTTTTTTCAACAATTCGCTTGCGAGGAGAAAATCCACGAGGTTGGGCGGGCGTCCCTACTCCTTGTCACATACAACCGGGGAATCGAAACGAAGCCAGTTGACGCAATGGCAGACCTTATGATACTTCGTACAAGTGGTAACCATTCGGCCACCACCCCCCATAATGTCAACTACATATACTTTCGTTACGATAATAAAGAAAGTCTCCATTATCCATTTTTTAAATTAAATTGTTAAAGCCCCAATAACACTCTTGTTGTAACTGAATAATATGTCCCAATCTTCATTCTGTTCAATAAATCATATTATTTTAGAATATTTCAATTAAATGATGATATAAACTTCATCTAAACACACCTATTTTAAAATATTGGAAAAATTCAACTAATTGATTTGAAAAGTCTAACGTAAACCTTTTCACATGTGACTTTCGAACCCTCTGGACAAGTAAAATAGGTTGTAATGGATAATTTTCGTAACAGGTAAGACACTAAAACATCTAGTACTTAGAATAAGAGTATTATTTATTTTCTGACGCTACCAAGCCAGCAAGAATGGTATTGTCCCTTTAAATAGCGATCGTTTTTCAATCACTTGAAACTCGTAACCATTTGACAGTCCAGCGAATGGACTTGTGTAATGTAACATTAGGTGAAAATGAAAACAGTCTAACCTACAAATGTTATCTTACAGATACATGTTTATTTAAAAAGCAATTAATTTTTTCCAATATTTGCAGAATAACATCGGCATGGGGGCCGCGAAAGAACTAGGGTCAAGGCCAATTTGTTTACGTTACAAAATGTTATTCTGAAGAGAATTTACCAGATAATCTCTAAGGCCAATGGTCCATATTTGGGTATTTCTTGTGTCATTGGATGTAATTGACAAATTACCTAATAACCAGCAGAAATCGAGGAATATAAAAGTTCAGATTTGTACTCAACAAATCAGACGCTGTTTGAATTCTTAGGAGACCCATAATGTGAGGCTTCCATCAGCAAACACGGTTTTAGTGGGAATGACAGAGATCGAAAGATTGAGTGTTATATAAAAATATGCATGTAACTATGTATCCTGGTTCGACGTAAACTGTATACAGGACAAGAAACTATTGTTGTTCCTGGTATATATCTGATTTGGGTAGTCTGAATAAATAAATAACGTGAAGTCCTAAAGTGGAGAGCTAAAGCCAACCTTGGACTTATTAGTCAATCTGTGTACAATTTAAATTTTAGCGTATTTATCAAATAGACATGATAGAAAACGTGTTTACACCTATATGTCCGCTGATCTGATTTTCTTTGTGTCCTCATTTCAATTTAAATTTCCACCAAGAAACATCTATCATTCTGGCACTTAAAGGCCTATAAAAACTTGTTGACTTGGTAAAGTATTTATTTTATTGGTTATCCATCGTCAATTACGACGTTTCTATCCCTGCTTTTGCATAATCGATACTGATCATGCCACGACAAATAAAGTCATGTCAGAAATGAAACACAGAGATAGGGGTTTAACGTCCACTCGACACCAAATAGGTCATTTCGGAACTAACACACGACTCAATTTTATTTCGAAAATAGACTAGCGCGTAGGGGTCATGAGCATGGAGAGGGTGGACCCAGAGAAAACCTGTAAATAGCCAAGTGAAAGGAAGGGAATAGGTGGATTAATTTCTATAATATGTGTCATTAGCTGAAAATCTCAACTCTACATTTCTAATCTACAAATATTATATCTGTTTAGAAAATCGATGTCAATGCAGAAGACATAATATGGCCAACATCTTTTCTACGATGCAACGTAGTGATCTCCTGCTGATAGCACGTCCCAACATAAGAAATCAATCAGTTACGCTATCCTTTGAAGTACTGAAGGAAACCTAATAAAGTGATTTCACTGCGGATGTTTTCCATTCAACAACGTCAATATTTTTGTATCTTTAAAAAAAACTGTTTACGTTGTACTTGATTCACACGAAGACATCATTTTGGAAAAACAGCCGTAATTAGTTCATAGTGGCAAACTTCGAAGAAAATGATTTGAATCGTTTTTAATTCAAAACCTTGGTGGCCTTTTCCCCACAAATTTAAATTGTATTTCTTTAGCTTCCCCTGAATCACGTGAACGATTTCAAGCAAATTTGGTAGGTATATTGCTTTGGGGGATATTGTTTTTTATTGATTCTGGAGGGGCTTAACAAGGATACATTGAAAAAGCACATGTAGACGTTTTACATCTTTTCGACGTCTCATAACTAGGTGTATACCAACCAAATCTCGAATTTAAGGAATGTTTCTTGTATGGTATGGTAACATTAGCTATTCAACATAACATTTGCTGTTTCCTAACTATGACAAGTTCCATACAGTTATGCCCATTCTTTATAAACGATATGCCCGTTAGTCTGTTATTCACAAACACGAGAAGCAATAATAATTAATACTCGTATATCTTGTTCAATTTGACAAGCACTAAATGTATACAAAGCACCATTTAAATGTTGTGTAAAAACAAGGCCAATAACTCTACGCCCACATACTGCAAAACGGACTGTTCTCCCCTTGACGCCCTCGCAACAGTGTTTTATCATTCACAACAAAACTTCGATTTTTTTTCATGAAATATTTCACCAAATGCATAGCACTTGTAATTGTATTGTAAAAACTGATTATTACGAATTTAGTTTCAAATGTATTGCCATGAACTTTGATGGCTGAAATTATTAACATTTAATTTGGATATATTATGTCGACTGTCTATAAATCCCATTGAAAGGACGAGATCTGTTACCACTATTTGTCGTGTATTTTGTACACGGTGAACAGTCCATTTGCTGATAACACTATTTTGCCTATAATGTGTTTTAGGACTTCGAATTTTGTCTAATGGTTTGGATTGTACGTACTTGGTTTTATTTTATTAATATTAACTACATACACTTTTATTACGAAATCTTTAATAATTATGATCTGATCTTTGTATAGGATTTTAGGTATAGAGCCCGTTACTGGGGGGGGGGGGGAGTTGGGGGCTTATGGTGTATTGCCTCGTAATCGGATTCAAATCACATGGTCGTAACAGTCTTTAGACATCACATTTATTGTTATTTTTTTTAAACATTTTCCACGTTACAGGCGACTTTGACCATGGCAAATAAATACACGAAATCAAACCAAGGCTATTCTACTACACAGTCGCGAAGTAAAGCATATCCAATAATTTCATATCGGCATTCGACGCATTTAGACCGATGAAAGACACCACCAACGTACTCATCATCATAGTATAGCGCAAAATAAAGTACACACACAAAGAGCACACATAACAGCGACCCCGTATGTCATTCAGTCTTCTAACGTTAAAAACAAGATATCAATTTCCTGTTATGCTGTGAATTAATAGTCAATGCTTTGATTTATTTACCCAGGCTTGGGTATTCTTTCTCTAGTTCGTATGCATAACACAACTCAATGTAAATAAAAATTTGGGTTGCCAGACGACAAAACATACGCAAAGATGCCAGATCAGCCCACGATGGTTGTAACTTATCTATTTTCGTTTGGGAAATGAGGACATCTAAACGACAATAAATTAAAGTGGTCGAGTTGTCGGAATTTGTTGAAAATGCTTTACCTCATGAACATTAAAGCCCCAATAACACTCTTGTTGTAACTAAATAATATGTCCAATCTTCATTCTGGTCAACAAATTGTATTATTTTACAATATTCCAATTAATTAATGATAAAAATTTCATCTTAATACACCTAATTTAAAAAATTGGAAAACTTCAACTAATTGATTTGAAAAGTCTAACGTAAACCTTTTCAAATGTGACTTTGATTTAAAATATTTTCGAACCCCCTGGACAACGGGTAGGACACTTAAACATCTAGTACTTAGAATAAGGCTATTATTTTCTGGGGCTGCCAAGCCAGCAAGAATGTTATTGTCCCTTTATTATTAGAATTATTTTTTCGTCGTGTCTACCTTAAACATAAAAGATGGACATACTATGGAAATGAATACGCAGTAATGTCTCGACAGAAGCTAATCCGAAAGGAAAACTTGGAAAACGTTGACCAAATTTGATACTTCGCCAAAGGGGGGTAACTCTGTGACTCAATTTTACAGCATGCTTAATATCGACAGAGTTTCTCCTCTAATGTGTTGAAAGGAATCTGTTCAAATAAAGTACAACAATCCAAATCAATAGACAAAATTCTGAGAAAAAACATTATGGGCAAAATAGTGTAACGACAGCCTCTATCGTGTTCACTGCAGGGTTTTCGGCAAAGGGTGGATTATTCTTTTTCGATAGTTTACCTTCTCCCGATTCCAATGCTTTAAACTCAAATTTAAATTGCATCAGCTACAACTATGTGCTCTGTCACGTTTACACGTTTTTCGGGCAACGGGGCGTAACTATTGTATTGATGGTTATGTAACCCCCAAAATAGGGTTTTCCTGCCATGACAACAATATTCCACGCCAAATTTGAAATAATCCTTCGAAAACCTTAGCCCCATATCGCTTTCACAATCCAATTGTTGACGAAAGGACCGCTGACATTGAAATGTGGTCGTATAAATTTTGATTAGATATAAGAAACATCATTTGTTAAACAACCGTGGAAGTAATGAAACAAGTGAAATTTACTAGGATTTCTGTACCATTACATACATATTGCAAAACATTACCGAATATGTTGCAGCGCTAAGGTAATATACTCACATATTACAGATTTGGCGTGTAATAAGATGGCGTTTTATCGTATGATTGTGTGATGATCCGAAATTTCTGTGGCTAATAATATTACGTTTTCATGTATATTTGGTTTCAAATTTTATTACTGGTTTCTTTTGGCTTCTAAAATTATATCTTTGGCTTTCTGTGTCTCACCTTGCCTACGGCTTCGTCAGTTATTTATTTTTGATATCTAATTTAAATGTTATCATGGTCCATTGTAGTTGTTTTATCGGTAATCCTTGTATTTATTTTTATCGCTCGCTGTGATGTCCTGTATTGTATCTTTTTAATCTAGTCTACTTCCGTCTCATTGCGCATGCGTGGCGCGCTATATTTAAGAACGGACAAACTAGTGTCAGAGATTCAGACACGGATTTCTAGGTGAGGAGTCGTGTGTTACTTCTTGTGTCTGAATACGTGACCATTTCTTGGGCCGTGTGTTTCAAGTCACCTTGGCCATAACCTGGGCTTTTGCTCATACGTTGGTCGATACGAGCTATACCGAAAGATTGTGTATGGGTTTATGACAACGTGGATGTAGTGCTAGAACCCAGAACAAATCTATTGGAAAAGTATTCTATAATTCCTGCGAAAGTGGTATGTCATCCATCCTTACGGAAACCATGGATACCTGTCTGACTCATGAACACAAATGAGCACGATGTTTTCTTATATAAGAACACTAGTCTCGGTGAAGTTGGACCTATAGATATCGTAGAACATATCCCCGGGGACACGGTGTGGTGCATTAATGTTGGTGAACTCGGACATAACTGTGGGAGAGGGTCTGTGTTGGATTAAATAACCTGCAGCCTCGACAAGTATTAGATCGGTTGTCTAAAAATAAAGATTTATTTGTATCAACTTCCATGGAACTGGGTAAAACTAATTTGGTTAAACACCAAATCGAGGTTCCAGATAATGCGACCATTAAACAAAGACCTATGCGTGTGGCTTTGCATCAGAAGCATGAGATGGACCGTATGGTGAATGAAATCTTAGAGAAAAAAGTAATTGAACCGTCATCCGGGTCATGGTCCAGTCCAGTTGTTTTGATCAAAAAGAGGGACGGAACTTTGCGTTTCTGTATAGATTATCGAAAGTTGGACGAGATCACAATGAAAGACGCATACCCACTTCCCCGTATTGACGAAACATTGGATACATTAGCAGGTGTGAAGTAGTTCTCGACTATGGACTTGGCATCAGGCTACTGGCAGGTGGAGGTCGACCCTAAGGATAGGGCAAAAACCGCCTTTACCCCATTGAAAGGGTTATATCAGTTCAGGGTTATGCCATTTGGCATGTGCAATGCCCCTGGCACGTTTGAGAGAATTAGGGAGACTGTGTTACATGGGCCTGCAATTGGATATTTGTCTAGTCTAGCTAGACGACATTGTCACCTTTTTCTCATAGCTTTTCACAGCACATGGATAGTCTTGCAATTGTGTTGGACAGGTTGAGATATGCCGGTCTTAGATTGAAAGCATCTAAATGCAACCTTTTCAAGGAGAAAGTGCATTATCTTGGTCATGTTGTGTCGTCGCAAGGAATATCTACGGATCCTCTGAGGAGAAGTACTCCGAATGTCTCACGACCTTCCGACTGGTGCCCACCTTGGTATTCATAAGAAAATAAAGCAAGGCTATTACTGCCCGGTTTAATGACAGATGTCCAGGAATACATAAACACTTGCTCCAGGTGTGCTGCCCTGAAACTTAAAAAGAAGAAAGCACCAGTTTCCTCTTACATGACGGGTGCACCCTTCGAACTGGTGGCTGTGGACATTGTTGGTAGGATAGATCCCCCAACTTCTGATGGTCATCGATGCATCTTGGTAGCCACCGTGGGCTATATTCTCCTCCAATGATCGATTTCGATCTTACTCAACATAAAAAGAGAGATACTAGCTCTACGGTGTCCCAATCTCCGTTTAGAGAGTTAAGGTCTAAGTATGGTGATTACGCTCCTATTTACACAGATGGTTTTAAAGTTGGTGATCGGGTAGCTTCAGCTACTGTGACGCCATCTGAGACTATTTCTGTGTGTCTTCCACCTTCTGCTTCAATATTTACAGCTGAGCTTCAGGCCATTCTCCGGGCCCCGGAGTTCATTAAATCCTCTTCAAATTTAAAGTATATCATCTTTACTGATTCTCTGTCATCGCTTCAAGCAATTAACAGTAAACAGCATGAACACCCATTAGTGGCAGATGTTTATCGTCTGCTACTATCTTACGAGCTCAACAGTAAAGACGTTGTCTTTTGCTGGCTCCCCAGTCACGTTGATATAAGGGGGAATGATCAAGCAAATTTTGCTGCCAAAGCTGCTGTAGATCTTCCCCAATCACACTTTTTAATACCATTTAAAGATTTTAAAGCTTCCATAAACAGTTTCATTTATGGCCGTTGGCAACGGTCGTGGGATCTTGCAGACACTAACAAACTTCATCACATTAAGCCTCTCTTAGGAGATTGGCCAAACTCATACAAAACCAACAGGAGGGATGAAGTTGTTTTGCGTCGTTCTCGCTTTGGTCATACTTTTTTAACACACAATTTCATCTTAAAGCCAGAGCCCCAACCAAAATGTCAACATTGTCATGTTTCTTTGACAGTTAAGCACATTCTGATTGAGTGCAAGTTCAATTATTTGCCCAACCGGGTCTATATTGCAAAGTACTAGACTTTTTAAAAGAGACAAATTTTTATCGCAAGTTTTAATTGTAAATAGATAATTCACCTTATTTTCTCACTTTTAACTATTTGTGTACATGAAGTTGACTTTCATTTTTAATTATTTAATATACTGTGATATTTGTTTTTATTTGTGTACATAAATACCTGATGTGATATCATTTAATTTGTCTCATAATATTCACCATGTTTGGCGCAATATGGCCCGGTTGGAGCTGATCTGCCATAAAACTCTGTTTCATTTCATTTCATTTACATATTGGTAGTGTGTGATCATTTTACAAAGTTTGCATATGCTTTCCCCACTAAAAATATTGAAGCCACCACCGTTGCTAAAGTGCTTGTGGAAAGGTTCTTTTTAACATTCGGTATACCAAGACAGATTCACAGTGACGAGGGCAAACAATTTGAGAGCTCGGTGTTTCAAGAGATGTGTAGTCGTCTATTAGGTGTTGATAAGACCAGGACGACGCCATATCGGCCCCAGTCCAACGGTCAGGTTGAACGGAATAATCGAACTATTAAAAGGGTGTTGTCCGCCCTTGTTCAACAATGTGGAGACGAATGGGGCAGAAGCTTCCTTATGTGATGTATGCATACCGGTCAAGTATACACGAGAGTTCCCATGTGACCCCGAATTATGCTATGCTCGGTCGGGATTTCAATACGCATTTGGATTTACAGTTTGGTAGTCCTCCACATTGTGAATAGTTGGAATCGTGAGGTGTCCGATCGTTTGGCCAATTGTCATTCTTTTGTAAGACACCATCATGAAGTAGAACGTGTCCGACAAAAGAGCTACTATGACCATAAACATGGTCAGGACAATCTTGTGCTAGGTGACAAAGTTTGGCTGTTTACACTAAAGAGATACCTAATAAATTCGCAAAACATTGGACCGGTCCCTTTGATGTGGTTCGTAACATTTCAGACATTACTGTCGAGATCGTTGACCGTAAATAAAATCATCGTAGGCAAATTGTGCATGTTGACCGACTTCGACGGTATAGTCATCGGAATGATAGTGAGGTTGATAAAGGTCCTCTTCATAGTGCTACTGTTGACGTTGATGATGAGGACAGTGACCTGAACGTTAATTTGGATATATCGACCAACCAAGGGGTTTCGAGCATAGTGCTGTGAGTGAGGGGAAGAGTTACTGGAAGAGATAGCAGCTGGATCTGCTGATGTGAAAGTTGAGGAATGTGCTGAAGAAACGAATAGAAGGGTACAGGTTACGCCCCAGGCAGCTGACAAGGAGACGCAGATAGTAATGGGAAATTTTACAAGAATCAGCCGGTATGAGGTGAGGGGAGGTGGAGTAACGCGGACTGTCGAGATCCTAAAGGACTGGCCATATGACATAGAAGGATACCTGCAGAGAGCTCACATCATTCGTCAGGAAGCTATGGGACCCTATGACGCTGCTGAACCTAACCGTTTTCCAGTGTGAATTTGTATTTTCTAATTTTTAATGTTTTAATCATGTTTTATTTTTTATTGTTTTTTTTTATCAAGTCAATGCGGGACGCATTGGACGGAGGCGTGGGTAATGTGATGATCCGAAATTTCTGTGACTAATAATATTACGTTTTCATGTATATTTGGTTTCAAATTTTATTACGGGTTTCTTTTGGCTTCTAAAATTATCTCTTTGGCTTTCTGTGTCTCACCTTGCCTACGTAAGTTACTTATTTTTGATATGTAATTTAAATGCAATCATTGTCCATTGTAGTTGTTTTATCAGTAATCCTTGTATTTATTTTTATCGCTCGCTGTGATGTCCTGTATTGTATCTGGTTAATCGAGTCTACTTCCGTCTCATTGCGCATGCGTGGCGCGCTATATTTAAGAATGGACAACTAGTCTGTCAGAGATTCAGACGACGGATTTCTAGGTGAGGATTCGTGTGTTACTTCTTGTGTCTGGATACGTGACCATTTCTTGGGCCGCGTGTTTCAAGTTACCTTGGCCATAACCTGGACTTTTGCTCTTACGTTGTTCGATACTTGTACGCCCTAGTGTTAACCAGTGTGTTTTATTAGAATACGGTGGGTGGCCGCGAACGTATGTCGTGGGTCAAGCCATTTTCTTGGCCTTTCGTAAAACGTGCTTGGCGTCGGCTGTGGGTTGATTTCATTGGTGGATTAAGTTGTCCATTTCCGTTGATGCACAACTATCCCTCACGCGTATGTTAACTCTGAGCAAGCCTTTTATAGGTCCAGATTTGTGTCTACATTAGGCCTCTATTGGATAATCGTGGAGTGTCTTATTTAACTTATTTTATATTCCGTTCCAGTGTATTTACCAGGGATTATTGATATTCATACGTTGGATTATTTTTGTGATATATGTGTTGAAAGGTTTACCGGGATACCGATTGCTACTTTTTTGATATTATTGTCCCCCGCCTTTCGAAGAAAGTTGGAGGACTGTTAAAATGGGTTCGTCTGTCTGTCCGTCACACTTTTTGGGACAAATAACTCCCTTCCTAATTGAGCTAGAATGTTCAAACTTGGTGTATGTGTTTATTAGGTCAATGCCTTGATGGAGTTCGAAGATGAGCATTTTCCGCTTAGGGTAAGCAGGGATAAGCAATTTGATTGGTTGATGCTTTGGGACACGATAACTTTAGTTCTAATTCAGTGAGAGTGATGAAAGTTGGTGTATAGTTTCATTACAGTAATACCTTGACTAAGTTCGATAATGTGCATTTTTTGCCGAGACTTTGGAACACAATAACTCTCCTAATTCAGTAATTGAGTTAAATTGTTCAAAATTGGTGTGTAAGCCAATGCCTTGGTGGAGTTCGAAGATGACCATTTTCTGCTTAGGGTAGGCAGAGATAAGCAATTTGATTGGTTGATACTTTGGGACAAGATAACGATGGAGTTCGAAGATGAGCATTTTCAGCTTAGGGTAGACAGAGATAAGCAATTTGATTGGTTGATACTATGGGACAAGATAACTTAGGTTCATCTTGATTGATGATTTTTATGCCAATACAATGAATGCATTCTCATTCAGTAATGGATTCGACAGTAACAGTGTATAGAAACGATTGACTCGGACACGAGGGCCCTTTCCCTTGGCCAGAGGGGCCCTTTTGTCTGCCTTTAGGGCCCCCCTAACTAGGGTACATTTTCATTTTTCTCGTCGGTTTTAGCAATTTTATTTAAAACACTTTTGGACGACACTTCGTATCCAGTTTGATTGCTCGATACGTTTGAAAAAAATAAATGTGCGATTAATTAATATGTGTCGTCTATTTATTTTGGGATTTCGGTGGGGAGATACATCAGCCTCACTGTTGGCTTGTTATCATTACTTTTGACTTGATGCTTTTATAGTTTTATATATAAAGTATCACCTGGATATTCTTGTGTTTTTGTTTTCTTGAAACTAGAAAGAGGGAAGTTGGAGATCTTCAACGTCAAGACATTGACATAAATTGAGGGTCTCGGGTCTGGCAGTATATGAGTATAGTCACTTTTGAGCTGACACTTGCCCCCGTTTTCTCCGAAGAGTAGCTGTGGTCCGAGGGTTGACCGACCCCCCCCCCCCCCTTGGATTCCCGTCGAGTGCTGAACACACCCGTCCTTTCCATTGAGTTAAGAGTAGGCGGTAGAGTGGCCGAATCGGACGCCACAATTGTTTCAAAGAACGCACAACTGTCCATCGTAGGCTGACTGTACCAATCCTTAATATTTATGATTGAATAGAACTGTAATAATAGTTGTTCGTTCGAAACGCAATGAATGTGGCCTGGGTATTGACCAGTACAATAAAATCTTGTGGGAGACAAATATGTGTAAATATTTACATCGAAAATCTATTTTCTCCGACCTTGACTGCTACAAATAGACAAGTGATTGAAGACTAAATCGCCTGCCAATTGCAGAATCATGTCTCCAGTGTACAATGAAATATTGTATGCGTGCTCATTGCCGATGTTAAATTGAAAAGAAAATGCAATCTGTATATTTTGTATTTGAAGTTGACTATAATGTGTTATATTTTGAAGCCTTACTTGTTCCGTTAACAACAAGCTAATGCACTAACCAGTGGGCCTTGTTTACACATTAGCACACTTAAAAGAGCCCTATATTCGGATGTAATTCACCCCATTTAGGCCAGTTGGTGCAGACGTGTAGGACGTTAGAGCCCCATTTCATTTTCTGTCATCTGTGTTATACCTACGTATTTACAACAAAAACAGCATAACAAACAGCTTTCAGAAAGCATACATCCAAAGGAAGTCAAAAAGCTTTTGTGCATCAACAGATGATTGTTGATTGGTGTCTCTTGATAACATTTTCTTGTCCTAAATAATAGATCTGATTACTTATCATGGAATTCTTGTTTATTGAACCTTTGTGTACAGAATTCATGCACAGTCAATATATCATGGCGATAGCGTCACATTGCATGTATCAATGTGAAATGTTTATAATATAATTAGTGAATTTCATGGGATACCCCCCCCCCCCACACACGCCAAAGTGGCAAACATGAAAATCGCAGTTTAAACAGTCTTTTGTAGATTTTATCTTTCATATACGGGTAGTTTATTTTAGTGGTAGGTATATAATAGTGACCCCCCCTGGGGTGTAGGGGGTGATAAGAATATACCCTTCGTATGTCCTGCGTGTCGTAAGAGGCAACTAAAAGGATCCCTGTAATGGGGCAACGTGTTTGCCGTGCGTTGCGACCCGTGTCGGTGGAGAGTGGAATCCTGGTAATTGAGTGGGGATTTGGCTTGCGAGCCCTTTCTCTGCAACACATTACTTTGGCCCATGGTTCACCTAGACGGGAGGTCAGAGTGCCCCACTCTGATCAATCGGCTTTGGTCGTTTTTAGCTCTGTAGAATGTACGTTTTTCCAATTTCTTTGCTTTGTTGTTATCACTCAGCAAGTGTTACCTTTGTGTCCTGAGTACATTCTACAGAGCGGCGGCTCGGGTCAATCGGGTTGGCTAAGTATTTATACTTACTGGCTTGAGTATACCCCTCGTCGAGCCCTGAGGCAATGCACTGGACATCCGTGCTAGTCCTCCCCCTGGTAGGCAGGGAAGTAACCTGGGGGACGACAAGGGGTGAATTTTCAAAAAAATATTTCATGGATTCCCCAATCCCCCCCACACCAGTTAATAAAAAGAAACAGAAACGTTCTAGTACAGAGGACGTTTCTGATTTGTTTCAAAATATCAAAGACATGGCCGAGGTTTCTCTTAATTGAGAGTCCCTCTACGGACCTATCAAAAATATCACCATTCTTAATAACCAAGGGCATAGCTGGCTTAGCCGGTGAGCCCAAGGCTATTAAAAAACGGAACTCTTTTGATAGAATGCGCTAAGGAACAGCATGCTACCATGCTGCTTAAATCCACATCCTTAGCAGACATTCCTATCAAGGTGTCTCCGCATAGGTCATTAAACTCAAGTAGAGGTGTAATTCGCTGTCGGGATCTTGAAGGCAGCAGTGAGGAAGAAATGGTGAAATATATATACCTTTCTTCTCAAGGCGTCCAACATGTTTAAAGAATAAGTGTACGCCGAGGAGATAAGGTGATTCCCACAAGCACCTATATCCTCACTTTCAATCGTCCCGACATTCCAAAGACTCTCAAGGCAGGTTATCTTAACATACCTGTTGATTCTTACATCAGTAACCCACTTAGATGTTACAAATGCCAGAAATTTGGACATAGTAAAACTGTCTGTAGAGGTAAGGACACCTGCGCTCGCTGTGGCCATGATGGCCACGAGAGCGCTACCTGCCAGGCGGATTTGTGTTGTGTCAATTGCAAGGGTAAGCACTTTGCTTACTCTCGCGAATGTCCAGTATGGCAAAAAGAAAAAAGAATTCAACAGATAATGTCTGAGCGGAAAATACCTTATTTCGATGCTCGAAAGCAAATAGATCTAACTGCGCTCTTTCCCGTTCCATCTCAAGGGAAATCCTTTGCAGGCGCAGTAAAGGTATCTACAAAAAGCATCTCCGTTCAGACAGATTTAATCTGGCCAGATAAAGGGAAACTCTCTATAATATCGTCAGATCATATTAAAGGGGTATCGGGCTCGATCGAAACTATCATTTCTTTGACTGGCGAGGGTTCATCCACCTTGCCTCAATCTGAAGTTGTTGGGGTTGCTCCTAACTCTTCCTCCAAGAACGGCAAGGGATCACCCCCCTCGCCTCCCCTTGAACCTGTCATCCTTGATTCCAGTTCTTCTGGGTCAGGGTCACAGTCAAAGGGTAATTCTTCATCAAAGAAAGAAAAATTATCAAAGTTTCGAGAGGGAGGAAAAAAGGGTTCAAAAGACCCTATCTCCCTCTATAATAGATATGGGGATGATCTGATGGACGGTGTTACCTATGCGGATGTCCATACGGTCCCGCATGGGAAGCCGTCAAAAAATAAAATTCCCTGACAATGTTAAATTCTATTATTTAATGGAATTGTCGTGGTTTAAAACCAAATTTTAATGAAGTCCAACTTTTAATTCAAAAATACAATCCTTTTGCTATTTGTTTACAGAAAACTTTTTTACGGAATTCTGACTCTTTGTCTTTTAGACATTTCGTTTGTTATCATCATCATGCAGTTGGTGATGTTAGAGCTCATGGGGGTGTTTCTATTATTCTTAATGGAGATGTTCCTCAGAGTCAAGTCACCCTCAACTCGCCTTTACAGGCAGTTGCAGTTAGGGTGACTTTGCATATTCCTATAACACTCTGCTCTGTATATCTTCCACCAAGTTTACATCTTAATCCCAGAGATCTTGATGACCTTGTTGCACAACTTCCTCTCACGTTTATTATTACGGGAGATTTCAATGGTCATCATTCCCTCTGGGGTAGTCCAGATGATAACAACAGAGGTAAACAAATACCGGACTTCATTAACATTAATAATTTGTGTTTATTAAATGATGACTCGCCTACTTATCTACATCCTGCCACAGCTTCTTTTTCTTCGCTGGATCTCACCATTTGCTCTCCGGTCCTGTTTCAGGATTTTACATGGAGAGTAAATGAAGATCTATGTGGTAGTGACCACTTTCCTATCTTAATTGATAATAATGGTCCCTCTCCGGTCGAAAGACCCCAGAGGTGGAAATTGCATAAGGCCGATTGGGCCCTATTTGAATTTTTGTGTCTCTTCTCTTTTGATGCAAAAGAGTTAGAAGAAGCAGATGAGCCCATGGCCTTATTCACTTCCATTCTTCAAGATGTAGCTGAGCAGGCGATTCCCAAAACCACGACTGAACCAAAACGTTTCAATGAACCATGGTTTAACGATGATTGCAAATCTGCTCTTAAAGAGCGTGATCGTATCCTGAGACGATTAAAGAACCATCCTTCCATGGAGAATATTGCGGCATTCCAAATGGTCCGGGCGAAAGCCCGTAGAACCATACGTCAAGCAAAGAAATCTTCATGGCAGGGTTATGTCTCTTGGATAAATTCCCGTACCACATCTAAGTCGGTATGGGATAGGATTCGTAGGATTAAAGGTAAAAGTAGTGCATTATCAGTTAACCATCTCAATGTTGATAATACTACCTTAACAACATTCCCTGATATTGCTAATTCTCTGGCCAGTAATTTTTCATTCAATTCATCATCCAATTTCTCCTCAGATGCCTTTCGAGGCATAAGACAACAACAGGAGAAAAGGCGACTTAATTTCAAGTCCCGCAATGATGAATGTTATAATGATACCTTTTCCGTGGCAGAGATTCGCTAAAGCGAGCTCGGGATACTGCAACTGGTCCAGATGAAATACACTACCAGATTTTAAAACATTTACCTTTTCCAACACTCCTCATCTTACTGGATCTTTTCAACCGGATTTGGGTTGATGGGAATTTCCCTCCTTCGTGGCATGAAGCCACAATCATTCCCATCCCTAAACCGGGTAAAGATCATACGAATCCTACCAATTATCGCCCGATCGCTTTAACTAGCTGTATTTGCAAAACCATGGAGAGATTGATCAATCGAAGGCTTGTTTGGTACCTTGAGTCCAACAACCTCATTACTGACCTCCAATGTGGATTTCGGTCCCAAAGGAGCACTCTTGATCATCTCGTCAGATTTGAAACGTTCGTCAGGGACGCTTTCATCCAGAAGCAACATTTAGTTGCCATATTTTTCAATCTGGAGAAAGCTTATGATACTACATGGAAACATGGTATCATGCGCGACCTCCATAACCTCGGCCTACGAGGTCGCTTACCTATCTTCATTAAAAATTTCCTGGAAGATAGGTCATTTAAGGTACGACTGGGATCAATATTCTCTGACCCATTTCCTCAATATTTGCAATAAAAATTAATACCATCCCAGCGTGCCTTAAACCAGGTACTAACGGCGCTCTTTATGTTGACGACTTTCAGATGTGCTATGGTTCTACAGACATGCGGATAATCGAACGTAAGTTGCAGCTTTGTTTGAATTCACTTCAACAATGGGCAACCGAAAAAGGATTTCGTTTTTCGAAATCCAAGACTGTCTGCATGCATTTCTGTCAGAAACGAGGTTTGCATCCAGATCCAGAACTTTATTTGGATGTCAATCGCCTTCCAGTTGTGGATGAAACCAAATTTTTGGGGCTGATATTTGATAAGAAATTATCATTTATCCCCCATATAAAAAGCCTGAAAAAGAAATGTCTGAAAGCCCTCAACATATTGAGAGTCTTATCAAATACTGACTGGGGAGCAGATCGTAAGGTCTTGCTCAGATTATATCGAGCTTTAATAAGATCAAAACTCGATTATGGGTGTATTGTGTATGGGTCTGCCCGCGAGTCTTATCTCAAAGAGCTCGACACCATACACAACCAAGGACTTAGAATCAGTTTAGGAGCATTTCGTACTTCTCCAGTGGACAGTTTATACGTCGAGGCGCACGAGCCCTCATTGCACAACAGACGTGATAAACTGGCCCTGCAGTATGCTACGAAAATTGCATCACTTCCAAATCACATTTCATTTAACACCATATTTAGACCTCTTCATGAGCATTTATATCTAGTGAAGACTAATACTATTCCATCATTCGGTATTCGCATACAACCCTTTTGTCTGAGGCTGGTATCGTCCCCTGTCTTTGGGACTCCACCGTGGGCTATATCTCCGCCAAAGATCGATTTCGATCTTTCTCAGCATAAAAAGAGAGATACTAGCTCGACGGTATTCCAATCTCTTTAGGGAGTTAAGGTCTAAGTATGGTGATTATGCTCCTGTTTACACCGATGGATCGAAAGATGGTGATCGAGTAGCTTCGGCTACTGTGACGCCATGCGAGACCATTTCTGCTCGCCTACCACCCGCTGCTTCTATCTTTACAGCTGAGCTCCAAGCTATTCTTCAGGCTTTGGAGTTCATTCAGTCCTCTTCATGTTTAAAATACATTATATTTACTGATTCTTTGTCCTCGCTACAAGCGATAAATAATAAACAGCTGAAACACCCTTTGGTAGCAGACATTTATCGTCTGCTACTATCACATGAGTTTATACTTTATCAGCAAGGACATTGTCCTTTGCTGGCTCCCCAGTCACGTAGATATAAAAGGGAACGATGAAGCAGATTTGGCTGCCAAGTCTGCCTTGGACCTTCCCTTATCTGAATTTTTAACGCCTTATACGGATTTTAAATCCTGTATAAATAATTTTATTTATGACCGATGGCAACGGTCTTGGGATCTTGCAGGCACAAACAAACTTCATCACATAAAGCCTCTCCTTGGAGACTGGCCAAGCTCCTACAGATCAAACAGGAGAGATGAAGTTGTTTTGTGTCGCTCTCGAATAGGTCATACTTTTTTAACTCACATTTTCATCTTAAAGCGAGAGCCTCAACCAGAATGTGATCACTGTCATGTTCCGTTGACAGTTAAGCACATTTTGATTGAGTGCAAGCATCTCAAGGATATTAGATCTCATTTTTACCGTTGTCAGTCATTGCATCACGTGTTTTCCCAACCGGGTTTATATGGTAAAGTTTTAGACTTTTTAAAAGAGACAGGATTTTATCATAAATTTTAATTGTATATATATATATATTATTTCATTTTTGTATTTAAATATTTATATGCATAAAAGATGTGTTTTATTTTTAGTTCTTACTTACTGTGATATTGTTTTTATTTATGCATATAATGTTTTTCTGTGATATATTTTAACCTGTCTCGTAACGATCATAAGTTTGGCGCAATATAGCCCGATTGGAGCTAACGTGCCATTCAACTCCATTTCATTCATTCATATAATAGTGATATAAGACGAGGGAACATTTGTAAAAAAAATAACAACCCAAATAACTTTTATTACAAATGACAATATAAAACCCACAGAAAATACTCGAATGCAAAATCTACTATGTCGTTATGACTTTTCAAACGCCCTGCCCTCTCCTATACAAAATCCAAAACATCTCTATACCAACAAAATCCAAAACATCTCTATACCACTTCTCGCATGTTTACGCGCCTTTGGGTTTCAAAGTTTGTTCTGTGTTTAAACTGCTACAATCTAAACAGTTAGTTCTAATCCTCAAATTAATCAGTTGTGCTAAAAGCCGAGTTATAAACGGAATTGTTAAAAATAAATATTCACGAACTGTTTATAAAAAAGTATTTTGTGCTCAGAAATTCCGTTTACAATGCCCATTATCTCAGCAACGCCAAAGTACTGTTTCTATTCTCACGATATCACATTAAATTAGGAAGTAATTTCTTCCAAGTAATTCGGCGATTAATGAAGTATCAATTTGAAAAATCAAGCTGAAACAGCCATGTGTACAAAAATAGATAAAATTTCCAGATAACCAAAGAAAGTGCGCAACAGTAACTTTGTACAGACTAGCAGCGAGGACAGCATAGCATGACGCTGAGACAATAAAAAAGGTAATGCCCAGTTCAACATCTGATATGAAATGGGCCCTTGTTTGTAAATAGACATATCTTTAAATGTGCGCAACAAATTTTCCCTTTTTATAAAATGAAAGTCGATGACACCACGAAAAGGAAATTAATGAAAAATCATATTATTAAAAAATACGTTCCTCGACTTAATAGCCAATAAGTAACAATTGGCAATTAGCCTCATTTATTTATTAATTTTTTAAAATCTATCTCGTAATAATCTCCCACACATCGTTCCTAAATTGAACCCATATACTACAGATTAACACACGTGTGTACATGTTTTCCATTAGTTAACGATATACTATGTAACCATAGACAATGGTAACTATAGCCAATTAAAACCTCAGATCTACATGTCGGTGGTACATAAAACCGCATTCTTTGTTGCGAATTGAGCATACTACTCAAAAGAAGTTAAGGGTCAAACCTTTGTTTCTACCAGGTAATTGTCAATACACATATTAGATATATATATAAAATTATTGTCGGAAATCGTTTCAAAATTGGTTCACGATATCTTGACGACAAAACCTGTGTACAAGGCATGTCATTTTCAAACAAAACGATTTTGACAGTCTCCTTAGAAACTATAAACTGAAGCTCAAAACAAGGCTCCACAAAACTGTTTGCATCGCCCAGACGCAGTAGGGTTGATTCTTGCACCGTGCTGCTCTCAGTTGAAATTTCAATATTGTCAGACGTCAGCAGAGTGAACTTGACAGACGAATAGCCATTGCGTGGCTTCAAAAGGGTTTTACACTAGAGGAATGTGGCACAGAGAATCGGTGGTATCTAGAGTGTGATTGGGAGACTATGACAGCGTTTCCAGGCAACCAATTCAAATCAGAATCGCCCACGGTCTGTTAGGCCAAGATCAACGTCACAACATTCAAATGGCCTTACACCAGCGCGTTGTTACAGCGAGATGTCTGAGAGATGAACAGCGAAATGCAATTGGTGTTCAGGTATCGGACCAGACCATAAGAAATCGTCTGAGAGCCCAAAACATTCGATCTCGCAGACAAGCGGTTCGACCACCTCTTCTTCAACGTCATAGGACAGCACTTCGTGACTGGTGCACACGACATAGAGACTTGGGACGGCGACAATGGAGGCGGGTACTCTTCACTGATGAGTCCCGATTTGAATTACAGTTCAGTGATAGCAGACTTCGCGTCTATAGGCCGATGCTAACGTCAGACAACGCCATCGCTTTAGAGGTGGTACGGTAATGGTGTCGGCTGGAATTTCGGTACATCACAGGACTCACCGGGTATCGGGTGCAGAGAAGAAATTTTACAGTCATTTGTCATCACAAATCTTCGTCAAATTGGAGCAGGCTCTGTTCTTCAAGATGACAATGCTAGACTACATAGAGCACCCAAAATGGTATTGAACGAATGGATTGGCCTGCATACTCTCCTGACTTAGCACCAATTGAGCATGCATTGGATGAGTTGGGCAGACGTGTGAGTGACAATCATAGGCAACCTGATAATCTTCAAGAATTGGTGCAATTCCTCCAGGCAGAGTGGCAGGCTATTCTCCAGATGTTTTTATACGCCCACATTTTCATGTGGACGTATATAGTCGTGCCCCTGTTCGTCCGTCCACAAATGTTTGTGAACAATCTACAGGTCACAATTTTTATCTGATTTCAATGAAACTTAAAATATAGGTTTACCACCCTAAGATCCCAGTTCCTTTCGATATTGGCATGTTTCGGACTGTAACTTCATGGGTTATGGCCCCTGATGGTACAAAAAATCACGTTTTTTAACCTGTGAACAGTGTAGACATCACAATTTTGAACCGATTTGAACGAAACTTGAAATGCATGTTTATAACCCAAAGATCCTGGTTCCTTTCGATATTTGCGGCAATCGGATCGTAACTCACTGAATTATGACGCCTGATTGTCCAAAAAATCGCCCTTTTTAGCTTGTGGTCCCTCTGGAGGTCACAATTAATTGTTATCCGATTTAAAAAAATTAACGTTTGATTATATCACCGTTCCATGATTATGAAGGTTGTGTTCGAATTTCGTGAAAATTGGACCAAAATTGACGGAGAAAATGGCCGCCGTTTGTACGCGAATAGTGTGAAAATCAAGGTTGTGGACCTTATAGAGGTCACAATTTTGAGCCGATTTTGATGAAACTTGACATGTATGTTTATAACCCAAAGATCTTGGTTCCTTTCGATACTTGCGCCCATCGGATCGTAACTTCTTGAATTATGACCCCTGATTGTGGTCCCTCTGTAGGTCAAAATTGTTATCCGATTTAAAAAACCGTTTGATTATATGACCGTTCCATGGTTATGAAGGTTGAGTTCGAATTTCGTGAAAATCGGACAAGACTTGCCGGACAAAATAGCCGCCGTGTGTACAGGAATAGTGTTAAAATATGTTATATCAAGGTGGTGGGCGCTATAGGGGTCACAATTTTGAACCGATTTTGATGAAACTTGCCATGTATGTTTATAACCCAAAGATCTTGGTTCCTTTCGATATTTGCGCCCATCGGATCATAACTTCCTGAAATATGTCCCCTGATTGTCCGAAAAATCGCTTTTGTTAGCTTGTGGTCCCTCTGGCGGTCAAAATTATTATCCTATCCAGTTTGATTATATCACGGTTTCATGGTAATGAAGAGACAATTTGCATTTCGTGAAAATCGGACCAGAGTTGACGGATAAAATGGCCGCTGTCTGTTCGCGAATTGTGTGAAAATGTTATATCAAGGTTGTGGACCCTATAGAGGTCATAATTTTGAACTAATTTTGATGAAACTTGAAATTCAGGTTTATAACCTAATGATCTTGGTTCCATTGCATATTTTCACATATCGGGTCGTAACTTCCTGAACTATGGCCCCCGATTGTACGAAAAATCACCTTTTTTTTAGCTTGTGGTCTCTCTGGAGGTCACAATTACTATCTGACTTAAAAATACGTTTGGTTATATCACAGTTACACCGTAGTGATTGGTGAGTTTGAATTATGATTTTCTGATGATTACTTAAAATGCAACAACTCTTGTTGACTGCCCGGACAACATACCTCGTCGTTGTGTTGACTGCTTACGAGCACGTGGTGGTTTCACTCGTTATTAACACATTTATCGAAATTGAGACAGTTTTGCTGGTGAATTTTCATCAGATCCTCAGAATAGTTTTGTATAATAAGTGCATATGCTATGCATAACAGACTCAACATTGAGAACTATTGGAACTCATTCTGACCAAAAGTGTGCTTAAAAGTTTTGATTTAGATGTTCCCTGTGTCTAACAATGTCAAACAATGAATGAATGAATGAATGAAATGTTGTTTAATGGCACATCAGCCCCAACCGGGCCATATTGCGCCAAACGTGATGAAATTAACGAGACAAACTAGAAAAATATAATCACAATATTATATATATACATAAATAAAAACAATATCACAGTAAGTATCAAATAAAAATAAATATAAACTTTATGTATATATATTTAAAACATGAACATGAAAATCAGATATATACAATTAAAATTTGTGATAAAAATTTGTCTCCTTTAAAAAGTCTAACGCTTTACAATAAAGACCCGGTTGGGCAAACAACTGGTGAAGTGATTGGCAACGGTAATGCCGCAATCTTATTTCTTTGAGATGCTTGCACTCAATCAAAATGTGCTTCACTGTCAAGGGAACATGACAGTGTTCACATTCTGGTTGAGGCTCTCGCTTTAAAATGAAAATATGTGTTAAAAAAGAATGACCTATGCGAGAGCGACACAAGACGACTTCATCTCTCCTGCTCGTACGATAGGAGCTTGGCCAGTCTCCTAAGAGAGGCTTAATGTGATGAAGTTTATTTGTGTCTGCAAGATCCCAAGACCGTTGCCAGCGGTCATAAATAAATGAATTAATACTTGCTTTAAAATCTTTAAAAGGAATGTAAAATTCGGATATGGGAAGATCTAAAGCAGACTTGGCAGCCGAGTCTGCTTGATCATTCCCTTTAATATCCATGTGACTGGGGAGCCAGCAAAGGACAATGTCCTTGCTGCTCAACTCGTATGAAAGTAGCAGACGATAAATGTCTGCTACTAATGGGTGATCAAGCTGTTTGTTATTAATTGCTTGAAGACAGGACAAAGAATCAGAAAAGATGATGTGTTTTAAATTTGATGAGGACTGAATGAACTCCAAAGCTTGGAGAATAGCTTGGAGCTCGGCTGTAAAAATAGAAGCAGCAGGTGGTAAGCGAACAGAAATGGTCTCGGATGGCGTCACGGTAGCCGAAGCTACTCGTCACCATCTTTCGAACCATCTGTATAAATAGGAGCATAATCACCATACTTAGACCTTAACTCTCTAAAGAGAGATTGGAACACCGTTGAGCTAGTATCTCTCTTTTTGTGCTGAGAAAGATCGAAATCAATCTTTGGCGGAGATATAGCCCACGGTGGAGTCCTAAAGACAGGGGTATTCGCAATACTGTCGAGGCTGATACCAGCCTCAGACAAAAGGGGTTGTATGCGAATACCGAATGATGGAACAACATTCGTCTTTACCAGATACAAATGCTCATGACGAGGTCTAAATATGGTGTTAAATGAAATATGATTCGGAAGTGATGCAATTTTCGTAGCATACTGCAGGGCCAGTTTATCACGTCTGTTGTGCAATGAGGGCTCGTGCGCCTCGACGTATAAACTGTCCACTGGAGATGTACGGAAGGCTCCTAAACTGATTCTAAGTCCTTGGTTGTGTATGGTGTCGAGCTCTTTGAGATAAGACTCGCGGGCAGACCCATACACAATACACCCATAATCGAGTTTTGATCTTATGAGTGCTCGATATAATCTGAGCAAGACCTTACGGTCTGCTCCCCAGTCAGTATTTGACAAGACCCTCAATATGTTGAGGGCTTTCAGACATTTCTTCTTTAGGTTTTTAATGTGGGGGATAAATGATAATTTCTTATCAAATATCAGCCCCAGAAATTTGGTTTCATCCACAACTGGAAGGCGATTGCCATCCAAGAAAAGTTCTGGATCAGGATGTAAACCTCGTTTCTGACAGAAATGCATGCAGACAGTCTTGGATTTCGAAAAACGAAATCCATTTTCGGTTGCCCATTGTTGAAGTGAATTCAAACAAAGCTGCAACTTACGTTCGATTATCCGCATGTCTGTAGAACCATAGCACATCTGAAAGTCATCAACATAAAGAGCGCCGTTTGTACCTGGTTTAAGGCACGCTGGGATAGTATTAATTTTTATTGCAAATAATGTTGGAGATAAAATACTTTCCTGAGGAACTCCCATTTCCTGAGGAAATGGGTCAGAGAATATTGATCCCAGTCGTACCTTAAATGACCTATCTTCGAGGAAATTTTTAATGAAGATAGGTAAGCGACCTCGTAGGCCGAGGTTATGGAGGTCGCGCATGATACCATGTTTCCATGTAGTATCATAAGCTTTCTCCAGATCAAAAAATATTGCAACTAAATGTTGCTTCTGGATGAAAGCGTCCCTGACGAACGTTTCAAATCTAACGAGATGATCAAGAGTGCTCCTTTGGGACCGAAATCCACATTGGAGGTCAGTAATGAGGTTGTTGGACTCTAGGTACCAAACAAGCCTTCGATTGATCAATCTCTCCATGGTTTTGCAAATACAACTAGTTAAAGCGATCGGACGATAGTTAGTAGGATTCGTATGATCTTTTCCCGGTTTAGGGATGGGAATTATTGTGGCTTCATGCCACGAAGGAGGGAAATTCCCATCAACCCAAATTCGATTGAAAAGATCCAGTAAAATTAGAAGTGTAGGATAAGGTAAATGTTTTAAAATTTGATAGTGTATCTCATCTGGACCAGTCGCAGTGTCCCGAGCTCGCTTTAACGAGTCACGGAGCTCCGTAATGGAAAAACGATCATTATAGCATTCATCATTACGGGACTTGAAATTAAGTCGCCCTTTCTCCTGTTGTTGTCTAATGCCTCGAAAGGCATCGGAGGAGAAATTGGATGATGAATTGAATGAAAAAGTACTGGCCAGAGAATTAGCAATATCAGGAAATGTTGTTAAGGTGATATTATCAACATTGAGATGGTTAACTGATAAAGCACTACTTTTACCTTTAATCCTACGAATCCTATCCCATACCGACTTAGATGTGGTACGGGAATTGATCCTGGAGACATAACTCTCCCATGAAGATTTCTTTGCTTGACGTATGGTTCTACGGGCCTTCGCCCGGACCATTTGGTATGCCGCAATATTCTCCATGGAAGGATGGTTCTTTAATCGTCTCAGGATATGATCACGCTCTTTGAGAGCGGATTTGCAATCGTCGTTAAACCATGGTTTATTGAAACGTTTTGGTTCTGTCGTGGTTTTTGGAATCGCCTGCTCAGCTACATCTTGAAGAATTGAAGTGAATAAGGCCATGGGCTCATCTGCATCTTCTAACTCCTTTGTATCAAAGGAAAAGAGACAAAGATTCAAATAGAGCCCAATCAGCCTTATGCAACTTCCACCTCTAGGGTCTTTCGACCGGAGAGGGACCATTATTATCAATTATGATAGGAAAGTGGTCACTACCACATAGATCCTCATTTACTCTCCATGTAAAATCCTGAAACAGGACCGGAGAGCAAATGGTGAGATCCAGGGAAGAAAAAGAAGCTGTGGCAGGATGTAGATAAGTAGGCGAGTCATCATTTAATAAACACAAATTATTAATGTTAATGAAGTCCGCTATTTGTTTACCTCTGTTGTTATCATCTGGACTACCCCAGAGTGAATGATGACCATTGAAATCTCCCGTAATAATAAACGGGAGAGGAAGTTGTGCAACAAGGTCATCAAGATCTCTGGGATTAAGATGTAAACTTGGTGGAAGATATACAGAGCAGAGTGTTATAGGAATATGCAAAGTCACCCGAACTGCAACTGCCTCTAAAGGCGAGTTGAGGGTGACTTGACTTTGAGGGATATCTCCATTAAGAATAATAGAAACACCCCCATGAGCTCTACCATCACCAACTGCGTGATGATGGTAACCAACAAAACGTCTAAAAGACAAATTGTCAGAATTCCGTAAAAAAGTTTCTTGTAAACAAATAGCCAAAGGATTGTGCTTTTGAATTAATAATTGGACTTCATTAAAATTTGGTTTTAAACCACGACAATTCCATTGAATAATGGAGTTTAACATTGTCAAATTTAATTTTTGGCGGTTTACCGTGTGAGTCCTTATGAACGTCCACTACGGTAGTACCGTCCATCAGATCATCCCCATATTTATTAAAGAGAGTGATAGGATTGTTTGAACCCTTTTTACCCCTCTCTTTCAATTTTAAAATTTTTTGTTGTCTCTTGGTTAGCACCGTTGACAACTGCGTACCCTTAAACTGCACCGCGGACCCAGAATCAACAGTATCAGCTTTAGAGCAAACAAAGGGTTGAGCCCCCTTGCCATTTTGGGTGGGAGTATTGGGAATAACCTCAATGACTCCAGATACAGGCAAGGGAGATGAACCCTCGTCGTCAGGAATGATATCAGTGCTTTGAGTCGAGCACTCCCGCGATTGGGAAGGGCTCGAGACCCCTTTACAATGATCTGATGTAATATTTCTAGGCTTTTCAACTTGATCAGGCCAGGTTATGTCTGTCTGAACAGATGCAGATTTCGTAGATGCTTTAACAACACTCGAAAAAGATTTCCCTTGTGGTGCAATGGGAAAGAGTGAAGTAAGCTCTACTTGTTTCCTAGCATCGAAGTATGATATTTTTCTTTCAGACATAATCTGTTGAATTCGTTTCTCTTTCTGCCAAATGGGACATTCGCGAGAGTAAGCAAAGTGCTTACCCTTGCAGTTGACACAACAAAATTCCGCCTGGCAGGTAGTGCTCTCATGGCCATCATGACCACATCGAGCGCAGGTATCTTTACCTCTACAGACGGTCTTGCTGTGACCAAACTTTTGACATTTGTAGCAGCGAAGAGGGTTTGAAATATACGAATCAACAGGAATGTTTAAATAACCTGCCTTGAGAGTCTTTGGAATGTCGGGACGATTGAAAGTGAGGATATAGGTACTTGTTGGAATTACCTTATCCCCTCGGCGTATACTAATTCTTTTAACATGAGAGACGCCTTGAGATGAAAGGTATTCTACCATTTCATCCTCACTGCTGCCTTCAAGATCTCGACATCTAATTACACCTCTACTTGAATTAAGTGACCTATGTGGTGACACCTTGATAGGAATGTCTGCTAAGGACGTTGACTGGAGTAACATGGTCGCATGCTGCTCCTTGGCACATTCTATCAAGAGTGTTCCATTTTTAAGTTTTTTAATAGCTTTGGGTTCACCGGCTAAGCCGGCTATACCCTTACCTATTAAAAATGGCGAAACTTTAGATAGGTCGGTAGAGGGACTCTCAATCAAGAGAAACCTCGGCCATGCCTTTGTAACTTTTCTTTTTAAATTAAACAAATCAGAAACGTCATCTGTACTATGACGTTTCTGTTTATTATTTCCTATTATTGGGGTGGGTGGGACTGGGGAATCCATGAAAGTATTTTTTTAAGTTTCACCCCTCGTCGTCCCCCAGGTTACTTCCCTGCCTACCAGGGGGAGGACTAGCGCGGGTAACCAGCGCATGGCCTCAGGGCTCGACGAGGGGTATACTCAAGCCAGAAAGTAAAAAAATACTTGTCTAACCTGATTGACCCGAGCCGCCGCCCTGTAGAATGTACTAAGAACACAAAGGTAGATAATTGCTGAGTGAATAAACAACAGAGCATTACACTGGGAAAGGGTACATTCTACAGAGCTACAAACGACCAAAGCCGATTGATCAGAGTGGGCCACTCTGACCTCCCGTCTAGGTGAACCATGGGCCAAAGTAATGTGTTGCAGAGAAAGGGCTCGCAAGCCAAATCCCCACTCAATTACCAGGATTCCACTCTCCACCGACACGGGTCGCAACGCACGGCAAACATGTTGCCCCATTACAGGGATCCTTTTAGTCGCCTCTTACGACACGCAGGACATACGAAGGGTATATTCTTATCACCCCCTACACCCCAGGGGGGAATGTCAAACAAAAATAATGGGTTGACCCTTAACTTCTTTTAGGCAGTATATGGCAAATGGGGTGGCTATGAGACCATACCATAGCATGAAGCTCGGGCTAATCAAAAAAAGTGACCGCCAGCTCCAAAACTGATATGGTATGTGTGTTTGTTGAGCTCTGAATATGTACTTGTTGTCAGTGGTGTATAATAAAAAGCTAATCAAAAACTTTTCAGAGCGTTAAGAACGTTAGGCTTTAGAGTCTGTCCATTAGAAGTATTTCACAAAGAGATTCGAAACATAAACCCCAAACTCCTTGACTTTTACACAATAATATTATATGTATATATCATGCACCACAAAATATAGGCGTCCAAACATAGATGACGATATTTCAGCTTGGAGACGGTTGTGTCAGTTCTGCTGATCATGAAAAAGGTATCGGTTAATTAGAGTTTAAAAAAAACCCCATATATTATTATGGACTTCATTGTTCTTGTTACCAGATCATGGCAAACACTCTACAAGGCTTAATGTCAGCTTCCATAGAATATAGTTCCATTGATCCTCAACGGTACAAAGTCCCCGAAACGCAAATTGACAATACAACGTAATAGCATGTGGAACGGAACATGTCATGTCGATGGTCGGCCCAACAGTAAAACATCAGGTTTTCACTAAAATAAGCATTGCCCCAAAGTTATTTCAAATTGGCGCAGTGGTTACTACTTGGTAAATTATCGTTGTAAGCGTTTCTTGTTAGAATATAATATTTGGAATTTGTCTTATTACCTTTCTGTCTTCCTTTCAGGCGATAACGATTATGTTGTTAATACTTAATTTGTCTGTCGCCTGGAAACTTATCTAAAAACAATCCATAGATACTAATATGTGATAAAAGACTCATCTAACCTCCATGGGCTAGAACTAATTTTCTTTCAGAAATACATTTCATAATAAACTCAAAATAAGTCTGATGGGCAGAATAGGACAGTCGGATAGTGATTATGAAATGAGTTAACATCATCTAGCATATGTACGTTATGGCATTTGACTGGCCCAGTAACACTAGTACATATGAGAGAAATGTGTGTCCGGTATGAAAATTTATAGAACAAGTTTGATATGCAATGCCCGTGAATGTACATAATTGTTCGTATTTTATTATTGAACCTACGAATAGCGTATCGCCTGTTTAGGCCTAGCGTACGATGAACTCTCTCGGTCCACACCTGGTTCGAACACCGGAATAGGGGAATATACACGTTGTCTAGTGCTATATTTATTAAATATATATATATATAAATGAATGAAAACAAGTTTTGTGCTCTATATTCGTAACAATAGAATATTTTTGTCATCCCATTGAATTTGATTCGCATAGCTCGAAGTTGCTCATCACTTTTGACTTAGAAATAACCCGGGGACTGGCAGGCAGGACACGACCACATTTTCGTTTCGAGAGGGCCATAATTCATGAAGTTACCATTTAATTTGCCCAAATATCGAAGGAACCAAGAACTTTCGGATTAAAATTGTCACCTCTACAGGGTCTAAAACCTAGATGTACCATATTTATTTTATACACTACTCGCGTACAAGCGGCGCCCCTTTTGTTGAGCAGTTTTGGTTTGATTTTCACGAAATTCGAACACAATCTTCATTGCGGTGTAAAGATGATATAATCAAACCTTTTCTTTTAAATCCGTTAATAAGTGTGACCTCCAGAGGACCCACAAGCTAAAAAAGGGCGATTTTTCGTACAATCAGGAGCCATAATTCAGGGAGTTACCAAAAGGCACCAAGATCTTCAGGTTATAAACATGCATTTCAAGTTTCATCAAAATCGAATTAAAATTGTGACCTCTATAGGGCCTACCCAACAACCTTAATATACCATATTTTTTACACTGTTCACGTGATATAATCAAACGTTTTTTCAAATCGGGTAATAATCGTGGCCTCCAAGCTATTATAAAGGGGTCATAATTCATCTGATATCCGCACATATCGAAAAGAACTAAGATCTTTAGGTTATAAACATGTATTTCCATATAACATATCAAGTTTCATCAAAATCGAATATAAATTGTGACCTCTACAGGGCATACTTTATTTTAATACTATTCGCGTACACGCGGGTGTCATATTTTCCTGCAATTTTTGTCAAATTTTCACGAAATTCGAACTCAACCTTCATTACGTAATCAAAGTTTTTTTTTAAATCGATAATAACCGTGACCTCCAGACGGACCGCAACCAGGGGTCATAATTTTGACCTCCAGGGGAACCACAAGCTAACAAAAGCGATTTTTCGGACAATCAGGGGACATAATTCAGGAAGTTACATCCGATGGGCGCAAATATCGAAAGAAACCAAGATCTTTGGGTTATAAACATCCATGTCAAGCTTCATCAAAATCGTTTCACAATTGTGACCTGTATAAGGTCCACAGGCTAAAAGCGTGATTTTCGGACATTCAGGGGCCATAATATATGAAGTTTCGATCCGATACACGCCAATATCGAAAGCAGCCGAGATGTTATGGAGGTAAACCTATATTTCAAGTTTCGTCAAAATCGGATAAGAATTGTGACCTGTCGAGATTCCACAAACAATTGTGGACGGACAAGGGCGACGGCATAATACGTCCACATGATAATGTGGGCGTATAAAACATACATAATAATCGTTTATAATGTCAATACAATATTTTATTGAGTCTAGAATCCAATATAGTCACTGGAAATTTCTAAACTAATGTAAACAAGCCAACAGTGATAGATGACGCATATCAATTAATCGCACATTTATTTTTTTCAAACGTACCGAGCAATCAAACTGTACACGAAGTGTCATCCAAAAGTGTTTTAAAAAGAAAAATGCTCATTATCGATCTTTGTCAAGGCATTACTGTAATGAAACTATACACCTAAGTTTCATCACTCTCACTTAATTGGAACTAAGGTTATCGTGTCCCAAAGCATCAACCAATCAAATTGCTTATCTCTGCTTACCCTAAGCGGACAATGCTCATCTTTGAACTCCACCAAGGCATTGACATAATAAGCATATACACCAAGTTTGAACATTTTAACTCAATTAGGAGAGTTATTGTGTTCCAGAGTCTCGAGCAATCAAATTGCGTATCTGCTCATTATCGAACTTAGTCAAGGTATTACTGTAACGAAACTATACACCAAGTTTCATCACTCTCACGTAATGGGAACTAAAGTTATCGTGTCCCAAAGCATCAACCAATCAAATTGCTTACCCTAAGCGGAAAATGTTCATCTGCGAACTCAATCAAGGCATTGACCTAATAAACACATACACAATGTTTGAACATTCTAGCTCAATTAGGAAGAGAGTTATTGTGTCCCAAAAAGTGTGACAGACAGACGGACGAACCCATTTTAATAGTCCCCCAACGTTCTTCGAAAGGCGGGGGACAAAAAATCTGTGTATTGTATTAATTAACAAATGGGATTTATGTCACCTTGCTTGTATCCAACACCAGAATAAGACACACAAAAGACAAAAACAATCGGTTTAATTAATGATTTATTGTCATTCTGGGCCGTGATGAAGTAGAAGTTACGTGTCAGCTAACACAGGAATAATAACATGATCAACTGCTATTTGTAAATATACATCATTTCACTTCATTTGAAATTTCAAATCAATCTCTGTTGTTTATATGGTATATAAGGAAGTCTGAGAGCAAACTGATACCTGCAGGGATGCTTCTCTTCTCATTAGTAGAACCGCAAATAACTTTTGTTTTATTTCCGTCCTCGGCTCATTTCCTTTCCATGATGAATTGTGAATGGGAGTCTTTTGGAAATAAAATCTGGGTTCACTCTTGTTACTAAATAATTGAAATAAATTAATTTGGCTGTGACTAATGACCCTGTACAGTGCGCAGTTGTTAGAATGCGTGTGCTTCTTCGATTCGCTTAACGGTTATGCTAGGATTTATATTTCCTTTCATATCGATGACCCTTTTACCATTGAAAAAAGAATATGGATGTATCTTGGGATCTTGCGTTTTAAAATATCAGAAGCGAGGTGGTTTCTTTCTTTGTTATAATCTGTTGATGTTTTGTTTTCTATTATATTATATGTTATCCTAGATCATTATGCGAGGAGACAGCTGGTTGAAGGGATCAATATGGTTCATGTGCAACCCATCAATATCGATAGAAGTTAGTCTGATTTTGTAGCTGGCAGCATCAACCCCGAAAGCAACTTAAAATCAGATTCACCATTAAATAAAATGTAGGCTTGGGGTTTTGGCAATGAATCGTGACGTTATTAAACACACAACAATATGAAATATTTAGTTAATTAAACCAAAATAGAAGTAAAAAGGGGATGTTCGAGGATAAACGTATGTGATGTAGGCAAGATTGACCAGACATCAAAGACTCAGTCAATTCGCATTTTTCTCAAATATCGCCTAAGCTGATTAGAAATTACAGTAAAAGCAGTAACCAATGAATACATTCATATGACAATTTTACATGCGATTTAGATCCATCAGATCTAGTGTTGCAATTATTAAAAATTATATAATCAGTACATTGCAAGATATATTTGATTTTACTTTTTCCCATTGCAACTTTGAAACAGAAATTGACTTGTTGTCATCAAAATAAAGGAATTATCATTTATAACAATAGAATGAATATTCATCGTTTTTTTAAACAATATTTTTATTCAGGTTGTCTGAATGGGATTGGGGAACAGGCTTAGCCTATGTAAAACCCCTCTCCCTAGAGGCGTACTACATAAGCAAATATTCGTGACATAGCATACGTATTACATACAGAATTACAGTACCAGTATTGTAATAATTTTCAATAATCAGCTTCCTTGTTGGAAAAGAGGGTCATTTATTCTAATCTGGAACTATACAGGAAGAAGCATAGGGTGACTAACAGTAAATGTGTCCCAGTGGATATATTTACCCGAAATCTTCACTAACCATGCATAGCACTACTCTTTGGCACATTATCCCGGTAAGGGTAGCTAATAAATTATCACACTATCCCCTGCCAAAATGATTTGTGTATATACATTACAAGGAGGATATCTTGCGAATCTTATTTCCAAATAGACTGCAACATCTTCTTGACAACACGTTGTGTACTTTTAATATAATGAATGGAATAACGACTACGTTATCCTCGTTTATGTAACAGTAATGTAAGAAACTACCAGTTGAACGGTACATAATTAAGTATTTTTCCACTAAGAATTTTGAATAATCTCTTTTCAAAACCTTCGTCGCCCCACTGAATATGAGAATCAACTTTATGATCTCACCATCGGGTAGCAGCTATGTCATGTCTGAGGAATCGGGAGACCCCTAAGCGCTTTGAAGCACTGAGCCACTGATTGACGATGAACGTATTACTTGTTATGACGGTTGTGTAACTTAACCATATTATTGCATATAACATCTCAGCAGCTCTACTGAGTGTTACTTCCCAGATTGGGTAGAACGTAACTGATAGAAGAACATCTGATTGTAAATGAAATTACAGTCCATTTGCTGATTACACTATTTTGCCTCAACCGTTTTATAGGACTTCGAAGTTTGCCTAATGGTTTGGATTGTTCGTACTTGGTTTTATCTTATTTTTATTGCACCGGACCGTCACACTTTTATCATAACAAGCCAACAGTGAGGCCGATGGCCCCCGCCGAAATATATCGATAACACATATTAATTAAACGCACATTTTTTTTCAAACGTATCAAGCAATCGAACTGATTATCAACTATACACTAAGTTACATCACTCTTTATTAGGTAGAATTAAAGCATCAACCAATGACATTGCTTACCCCTAGCTTGAAATGCTGATTTTTGAACTCAATCAAGACATCACCCAATGAACATCCACATAAGTTTAATCATTCTACCTCAATTAAGAGCAGAGTTGTCATGTTCCAAGTCTTGACCAATCCAATTGCTTATCGCTCCTTAGCCTAAGCAGAAAATTCTCATCATTGAACTTAAGTCAAGATAATAATATGACGAATCTATACTCTGAGTTTCATCACTCTCACTTAATTCTAACCATAGTTATCGTGCCCCTAAGCATCAACCAATCAGATTGTTTACCATAAGCAGGCGATGTCTACCACCTAACTCCATGGCATGTACCTAATGAACGCATACACGAAGTTTGAACATTTTACGTCAATTAGAAGGAGAGTTATTGTGTTCCAAATTTCATAATGTTCTGCTTATCCCGAGAAGAATATATTCACTTAGTCAAGGTATTGATGTGATAAAACTATATACCGAGTTTGCTCATTCTGGCATAATTAGAACTAAAGTTAACGTGTCCAAAAGCATCAACCAATCAAATTGCTTACTCTAAGCAGAAAATTCTCATCTTCGAACTCCACCATCGTAGCATTCATCTAATAAACATTCTAGCTAAATTAGAATGCTGCTTATTGTGTTCTAAAGTTTCCACCAATCCAATTGCATATCGCTCTGCTTATCCCTAAGCAAAACTTAGTCAAGGTGTTGATGTAATGAAAATCTCCCCCCCCCCTACCGTACAACTTCCGGTATAACTGAAAATTGTTGTTTTCGGCCAAAATTGGATATATTCCAATCAGTTTTTAACCCTTATTTTAAACTCCCCCATTCCAAATGTTATGTCTCAAAATTTTTGATATTGGTGAGGTACGATAGGCCCCGTAGTCGACTAAAAGATTATCAGGTGTTGGAAATGAATGATTCGTGGGAGGGGTTAAACTTGGTCGTCAAAGGATTGGATATTGTCAGATAGCCCCTCTGTTCCCTCAAAACTAACCGTCGCATTATTATTCATTGTTTTTACACTGTCAACATTCAACAGATTTCTCAAATATGTATTTCTTTACTTCATTAAACAGTTACCACTTTTGACAAGGGGTGGGGGTATCGTCATTTATATTCAGGAGATTTTTAGTAATGAAATTAAGAACGGGGAGTAAAGCAATGAAAGTGTCAGTGATACATGCAGTAATTAAAATAACCCCATTCATCTGTCCCAGTGCCATATTGGCTATGGACTACCACCTTATCGGGACATCATTGATTAATCTGTGCGCTTGAAGATCTAGTGTTTGTAGGCTAGTTTCTATGGTGTTCTATTTCGGCCACGTCGTGCGTCGCCTTTTTCAATGTTAAGCTATAGGGAGAAAAAAGCGACGCGACGCGTCGCCTTTTCTAAGGTGATGAAATGCGCATGTACCAGGAGAATTCATTTGCAGTTTATTTGCCGTTTAGTATTTTATCTTCAATACAATAATTTATTTTGGACACAAGGAACTGCCATTACTATACTTTTTGCATTTCTATAAAACCCAGATTATGTGTTATATTTTAAATCTCTATTCTAAACTAAAAATTTTAAACTCTACTGCGAAAGAGTGGCCTCGTGTCGTCTACTGTGAAAGAGTGACCTGTTCTCTGCAGATACAGTAATACACTATAGTTAAACACGCGGTGACTGGGTACTGATAACGATGTGGGTGTGGTTTCCGTTATTTACATCAGTATCAGTTGTTTTATAGGTTCTCAAGACAGAATTAATACGAGAATTGTTTTATTGTAGATATTTCACGGCGAATATATTAGCTACCCCAAAGAAATCTGGTTAAGATCGAGTTTGAAAGAATGCAAGATTAGGTTCACTTCTGCACAAGTTAGCATATAGTCACACAGGCAGCTATTAGCAGGGCCGTCACAAGCCTATGTGGCGCCCCAGGGCAAACGTTTCAATGACGCCCCCCACCTAGCCATTGCATGCTGTAACTGCTTTGTTCAATGTCTTCGCTCAGTTGAATTATGATGATCAAAAACTTTTTAAAATATCATCTTTCATACTTTTAACACCTTGTCTAAATAACTATATATTAAATTCATTAAATTTTTTATTTCTATTTTCTCGTCAACCCTCTGTTTGATCGAAAAACACTATAATATGTCTTGGAAAAATCATAATTCTACCCTCTACTTGATGTTATCTCAGAATCTGAGATCAGACTCCAACTTGAGCAATTAGTTAATTCCCCCCGCGCCCCGCCTCCTCCAATCTGAGTCGACCCCGGGCGTTAGCCCCTCTCAGTAACTGCCTGTATAAATGTCAAGGAATGTTCATACTATAAGTAATACAACACTAGAACCTATAAAACAACTGATGTAAATAACGGAAACCATACCCACATCATTATCAGTACCCTGTCATCGTTTGTTTAACTGTAATAGTGTACTATCTGCAGACAGCACGAGGTCATTCATTCACACCAGAATTTATGTTTAGAGCAGAGATTTAAAATATAACATATAATCTGGGTATTATAGAAATATATTGTTATAGGATACCAATGACAGTTCTTTGTGTCCAAAATAAATTACTGTTTATATGATGAAATACCAAACGGCAAATAAACTGCAAATGAATTCTCCTGGTACATGCGCATTTCATCACTTTAGAAAACGCGAAGGGCGACGCGTCGCCTTTTTTAGGGCGACGTACGTCGCGTCGCTTTTTTTTCTCCCTATAGCTTAACATTGAAAAAGGCGACGCGAAGTTTGAAGAAGGCGACGTGGCCGAAATAGAACACCATAAGTTTCAAATCTCTGGTTTCTTTCCTGCGTATACTAAAAGTATCAACTGCGATACGCCACAATCTAATTTTTGAGTGTTTGGTTTACTGCAGTCTCAATTATGGCCGAAACAGAACGACTGTGAATTCAAGGCAGCCAACAATGTTGTATTATTTGACACATTATCTGTAGATTCACAAATAACTGACATGAGGTTGAGACTCAGTTCATGTAAGGCTGACTTCAGCCATGTTAATCCTTGAATGGTACCCCGGTTCCCAGATTAATGGAGCATAACTACCTCTGGCCATTAATAAAATGTATGGTTCGGTTCATATAGGTCTAAAGTCAACGAAGTCCACAGTCGTAAATTCAGATTGGTCAGTTGACTTCAGCATTTCAACAGTACTACTAGCAACATCACAGTAAAATGTCTGGTATAATGTTTCGCTTCTATTAGTTATCGATGGGACCTTATACCTTTTAATAATTTGTGGCATCATTTATCTAAGCCAAGGTTTCTGTACAGTTCTGTAACTCGTATATCTTTAGCAATCCAACAACCAATATGTTTGCATATCCATAACTGAAGTCATTTTTGGCTGAGACGAGGATGACGTTGGTGTAATTGTAGAACTTGCAACGCACCGTTTCGATTGGGATTTAATTTATTGGCTTCTAAATGAATCATGCAAGTTGTGCCAAATATTGTATGTATTACCACCGGGAGCTTGAACGTCTTTGACCAATTCGGCAACAGGCCATGTTTCTTTTAACGTTGTATTCGCCTTTGATGATAAATTAACTGTATCACACCTTTCTCCAAAATAATTGGAGTGACTTGTATGTTTGACCCTCCTTCCATGAAATTTTGCGAGCTGGACATATTATGGTGTTAATGTCACTTGTTAAAATTAAAAGTACTTCATAATTTGAAGCTAAAGTTCGTGACAGCATTACGATAGAAAAAATAGGTCGCCAGGCAACGAAAATACGCCCACACAGCAGCCAAATCGCCCGGGCAGTCAACAAGAGTTGTTGCATTTTAAGTAATCATCAGAAAATCATAATTCAAACTCACACATCACTACGGTGTAACTGTGATATAATCAAACGTTTTTTTATACGCCCACATTTTCGTGTTGCCCCTGTTCGTCCGTCCGTCCACAATTGTTTGTGAACAGTCTACAGGTCACAATTTTTATCCGATTTCAATGAAACTTAAAATATAGGTTTATCACCCTACGATCTCAGTTCCTTTCGATATTGGCATGTATCGGACTGTAACTTCATGGGTTATGGCCCCTGATTGTACGAAAAATCACGTTTTTTTAGCTTGTGAACAGTGTAGAGGTCACAATTTTGAACCGATTTGGATATTTGCGCCAATCGGATCGTAACGTCCTGAATTATGACCCCTGATTGTCCGAAAAATTGCCCTTTTTAGCTTGTGGTCCCTCTGGAGGCCGAAATTGTTGTCCGATTTACCAAAACGTTTGAATATATCACCATTCCATGGTTATGAAGGTTGTGTTCGAATTTCTTGGAAATCGGACCAGAATGGACGGTCAAAATGGCCGCCGTTTGTACGCGAATAGTGTGAAAATATGTTATATCAAGGTTGTGGACCTTATAGAGGTCACAATTTTGAACCAATTTTGATGAAACTAGACATGTATGTTTATAACCCAAAGATCTTGGTTCCTTTCGATATTTGCACCCATCGGATCATAACTTCCTGAATTATGGACCCTGATTGTCCAAAAAATCGCCCTTTTTAGCTTGTGGTCCCTCTGGAGGTCAAAATTGTTATCCGATTTAAAAAACCGTTTGATTATATCACCATTTCATGGTTATAAAGGTTGAGTTTGAATTTTATGAAAATCGGACCATAATTGACTGACAAAATGGCCGCCGTTTGTACGCGAATAGTGTGAAAATATGTTATTTAAAGGTTGTGGACCTTATAGAGGTCACAATTTTGAACCGATTTTGATGAAACTTGACATGTATGTTTATAACCCAAAGATCTTGGTTCCTTTCGATATTTGCGCCCATTGGATCATAACTTCCTGAATTATGTCCCCGGATTGTCCGAAAAATCGCTTTTGTTATCCGATTTAAAAAAAACGTTTGACTATATCACCGTTACATGATAATGAAGAGAGAGTGTGAATTACGTGAAAATCGGACTAGAATTGACGGACAAAATGGCCGCCGTTTGTACACGAATAGTGTGAAAATATGTTATATCAAGGTTGTGGACCCTATAGAGGTCACAATTTTGAATCGATTTTGATGAAACTTAACATGTATGTTTATAACCCAAAGATCTTGGTTCCTTTCGATATTTGCGCCCATCGGGTCATTACTTCCTGAATTATGTCCCCTGATTGTACGAAAAATCACCATTTTTAGCTTGTGGTCCCTCTGGAGTTCACAGTTACTATCTGATTTAAAAAAAAAAACGTTTGATTATAAAAACCAAACAAATTCTGATGATTTTCTGATAATTCCTTAATATGCGACAACTCTTGTTGACTGCCCGGACGATTTGGCTGCTGTGTGGGCGTATGTTTCGTTGCCTGGCAACCTATTTTTTTAAAAATCAGATAATAATTACGGTGTAACTGTGATATAATCAAACGTTTTTTTTAAGTCAGATAATAATTGTGACTTCCAGAGGGACCACAAGCTAAAAAGGGTGATTTTTCGTACAATCAGGGGCCATAATTCAGGAAGTTACGATCCGATATGGGCAAATATGCAATGGAACCACGATCATTAGGTTATAAACCTGTATTTCAAGTTTCATCAAAATCAGTTCAAAATTGTGACCTCTATAGGGTCCACAACCTTGATATAACATATTTTCACACAATTTGCGTACAGACGGCGGCCATTTTATCCGTCAACTCTAGTCCTATTTTAACGAAATTCAAATTTTCTCTCCATTACCATGAAACCGTGATATAATCAAACGGTGTTTTAAACAGGATAATAATTTTGACCTCCAGAGGGACCACAAGCTAACAAAAGCGATTTTTCGGACAATCAGGGGACATAATTCAGGAAGTTGTGATCCGATGGGCGCAAATATCGAAAGGAACCAAGATCTTTGGGCTATAAACATAGTTTCATCAAAATCGGTTCAAAATTGTGACCTCTATAAGGTCCACAACCATGATATAACATATTTTCACAGTATTCGCGTACAAACGGCTGCCATTTTGGTCCGATCTTCACGAAATTCGAACTTCATAACCATAAAACGGTGACATAATCAAACGTTTTTTTGAAATCGGATAACAATTTTGACCTCCAGAGGGACCACAAACTAAAAGTGCCATATTCAGGAAGTTACGATCCGATGGGCGCAAATATCGAAAGGAACCAAGATCGTTGGGCTATAAACATACATGTCAAGTTTTATCAAAATCAGCTCAAAATTGTGACCTCTATAAGGTCCACAACCTTGATATAACATATTTCCACACTATTCGCGTACAAACGGCGGCCATTTTGTCCGTCAATTTTGGTCATGAAATAACTCAACCTTCATAATCGTGGAACGGTGATATAATCAAACGGTATTTTAAATCGGATAACAATTTTGACCTCCAGAGGGACCGCAAGCTAAAAAGGGCGATTTTTCGGACAATCAGCGGCCATAATTCAGGAAGTGACGATCCGATTGCCGCAAGTATCGAAAGGAACCAAGATCTTTGGGTTATACACATGATTTCAAGTTTCATCCAAATCGGTTCAAAATTGTGACGTCTACACTGTTCACAAGCTAAAAAACGTGATTTTTCGTACAACCAGGGGCCATAACCCACGAAGTTACAGTCCGATACATGCCAATATCGAAAGGAACCGAGATCTTAGGGTGATCAACCTATATTTTAAGTTTCATCAAAATCGGATAAAAATTGTGACCTGTAGACTGTTCACAAACAATTGTGGACGAACAGGGGCGAAAAATAGAAACATTTCGGGGGTTGAGGATTGATTAGACTCATACATGTTACTCAATTGGGCAGTGTGATAGTCTAAAATTACGAACGAAAATATAACTTTATATTATTTAGCTTGATATTCGTTTGTATGATTATAACAATAAACAACTAAATATTCTTTAAATACACTTATAGGGACAATAACATTCTTGCTGGCTTGGTAGTTCCAGAAAATAATTAATACCCTTATTCTAAGTACTAGATGGTTAAGTGTCCTACCTGTTGTTATATTATGTCGTCGCCCCTGTCCGTCCGGACGTCCGTCCGTCCGTCCGTCCACAATTTGTTTGTGGACTCTCTACAGGTCACAATTCTTATCCGATTTTGACGAAACTTGAAATATAGGTTTATCCCCAAAAGTTCTCGGCTGCTTTCGATATTGGCATGTATCGGATCAAAACTTCATGGATTATGGCCCCTGATTGTACGAAAAATCACGTTTTTAGCTTGTGGACCCTATAGAGGTCACAATTTTGAACCGATTTTGATGAAACTTGACATGCATGTTTGTAACCCAAAGATCTTGGTTCCTTTCGATATTTGCGGCTTACGAAATGTAATTTCCTGAATTATGGCCCCTGATTGTCCGAAAAATCACCCTTTTTAGCTTGTGGTCCCTCTGGAGGTCACAATTATTATTCGATTTAAAAAAACGTTTGATTATATCACCGTTACACCCTAAGGAAGGTTGAGTTCGAATTTCGGGAAAATCGGACGAAAATTGCCATACAAAATGGCCGCCATTTGTACGCGAATACTGTTAAAAAATGGTATATCAAGGTTGTGGACCCTGTGGAGGTCACAATTTTGATTCGATTTTGATGAAACTTGAAATTCATGGTTATAACCCAAAGATCTTGCTTCCTTTCGATATTTGCGCATATCTGATCGTAACTTCCTGAATTATGGCCCCTGATTATACGCAAAATCGCCTTTTTTTTAGCTTGGAGGTCACAATTATTATTCGATTTAAAAAACCGTTTGATTATATTACCGTCACACCCTAAAGAAGGTTGAGTTCGAATTTCGGGAAAATCAGACGAAAATTGCCATACAAAATGGCCGCCGTTTGTACGCGAATACTGTTAAAAAATGGTATATCAAGGTTGTGGACCCTGTGGAGGTCACAATTTTGATTCGATTTTGATGAAATTTGAAAAATTCATGGTTATAACCCAAAGATCTTGCTTCCTTTCGATATTTGCGCATATCTGATCGTAACTTCCTGAATTATGGCCCCTGATTATACGCAAAATCGCCTTTTTTTTTTAGCTTGGAGGTCACAATTATTATTCGATTTAAAAAACCGTTTGATTATATTACCGTCACACCCTAAAGGAGGTTGTGTTCGAATTTCGGGAAAATCGGACCAAAATTGCCATACAAAATGGCCACCGTTTGTACGCGAATACTGTTAAAAAATGGTATATCAAGGTTGTGGACCCTGTGGAGGTCACAATTTTGATTCGATTTTGATGAAATTTGAAATTCATGGTTATAACCCAAAGATCTTGCTTCCTTTCGATATTTGCGCATATCGGATCGTAACTTCCTGAATTATGGCCCCTGATTATACGCAAAATCGCCTTTTTTTTAGCTTGGAGGTCACAATTATTATCCGATTTAAAAAAACGTTTGATTATATCACCGTTGCACTGTAAGGAAGGTTGAGTTTGAATTTCGGGAAAATCGGACCAAAATTGACAGACAAAATGGCCGCCGTTTGTACGCGAATACTGTTAAAAAAATGATATATCATGGTTGTGGACCCAGTATAGGTCACAATTTTAATTCGATTTTGATGAGGAAGGTTGAGTTCTAATTTCGTGAAAATCGTACCAAAATTGCCGGACGAAATGGTCGCCGTTTGTACGCGAATAGTGTAAAAATATGGTATATCATGGTTGTGGACTCGCTACAGGTCACAATTCTTATCCGATTTTGATGAAAAGTCACATTTCTAGGTTGTGTACCGTCACACCATAATCATTGTCGGTTTCGAGTTTCATTAATATCAGACTGGAACTGACCAACTAAATGGCTGCTCCCAATACAGTATGAAATACAGGACGTAAAGATGTAGGAAAAATCACTTTCGGTATTGCTTGTTCTCTGTCCATCTCTCGAAAATGTGGGCGTATCCTGCCTGGCAGTGCCAGCCTATCTTGTAAATCATCCATTACAACCTATTTTACTTGTCCAGAGGGTTCGAAAATATTATAAAATCCAACAATTGGTTGAATTTTTCCAATTTTTAAAAATTGGTGTGTAAAGATGATTTTTATATCATCATTTAATTGGAATATTCTAAAATAATACGATTTGTTGACCAGAATGAAGATTGGGACATATTATTCAGTTACAACAAGAGTGTTATTGGAACTTTAAAAGTATAATTCAGATTACTGACAAGAGTACTGATGCATTATATGAGAAAAGTGACTGGATGATTAGTATTATTCGTTTCATAGTACCGGCGACCTATTATTTCTATATCCCGTCACACCGGAAATGAACATGTCACAGGTCCGATAGATGAATGGTGTTTATTTAAAATAACTTCCATTCTCACGATAATCAGTATTCTTCCAATTATTAGATTTACCAGAGATTATCTGATTTTGGACCTATAAGTAGCCTATAATTAAAGAAAACCCAAGCGATTGAGGCTAATGTCCCCCGCCGAAATCCATAAATAAATCCCACCCTAGGGTGTATTGGGTGATAAGAATATGCCCTTCGTATGTCCTGCATGTCGTAAAAAGCGACTAAAAGGATCCCTGTAAGGGCGCAAAGTTTTTGCCGTGCATTGGATCCGTGTCGATGGAGATTGGAATACTGGTAATTAAATCCTGAAATTTGACTTGCGAGTCCTTTCTTTCCAACACATTACTTTTAAAGTGACTCTTATAACACGCTGCTCGATCTCTCCTAGTTTACATCTGAACCCCACAGATCGTGATGAAATTGTTGCACATCTTCCTGTCATTTATAATTATGGTCATCATTTCCTCTCGGGTAGTCGAGATGTTAACAACAGAGGTAAACAAATAGCCGACTTTATCAACCTTAATAATTTGAACCTTATTTAATGATGACTCGCCTACTTATCTACATTCTTACAGGGCTTCTTTTTCTTTCTTCGATCTCAAGTCATGATTCAGGATTTTACATGGAGTGTAAATGAAGATCTGTGTATAGTGACTACTCCCCTGTCTTAATTGATAATAATGGTCCCTCGCCGGTCGAAAGACCCCAGGTTGAATTCGCATACTGCTGATTTGGCTATTTTAGAATCTTTGCGTCTGTTCTTCTTTGGTATAAAAGGGTTAAAGATGCAGATGAACCCATGGTCTTATTCGCTTAAATTCTACAAGATGTGGCTGAACAGGCAATTATGAAAACGACGACCAAACCAAATCGTTCCAATAAACTATTGTATAACGACGACTAAAGAAATCATCCTTCGATGAGGTAAATCAAACGGTCCGATCGAAGACGCGTGGAACCAAGAGCCACGCAAAGAAATTTTCATGGCAAGGTTATGTCTCAAGGATGAATCCCCGGTGTTCGTCTCATGCATTGGCCGGGAAAATTTATCCAGATTTTCCGGCCTGGTTCCCCATGTCAGTGATACAGGACAGAGGGTCTAACAAGGACAGGTGTCTAGTCGTTCGGGTGGTGGGAAAAACCCAGACCCCGTGGATAAATTGGCGTGCACGTAAAAATTCACATGACAGGTGGAATTCGATATAAGAGCAGGCCGCAATGTCGTTGTCCGGGCAAATTTTCCCTCATAGAACACTGTGTGGTCGTCTTCATTAGCCCAGTTCGACACAGAACAGTAGGGCGTTAAACTCCATTTCATTTCATAACACGACCGTTTATTTAACATATATAGATTTGAGATGGTAAGTTACAACTTGTGTTATATATACATATTGTGGTATAATTGTCAAACTATTTGAAGATATTAATTTATGGTGGGGCACCCTATCAAAGATCACGGGTCCTTTCGAAATTGGCAAGTATTGGACCATAACTTCATGATTATGACCTGATAGTACGAAAAATCACGTTTGTAGCTTGTGGTACCTGTAGAGGTCACAGTTTTTATCCCATTTAAAACAAAAACCGTTTAAATATGTCAACGTTATCCCACCGAAACCCCGTAAGACTGTGTGTTTTGAATTTGCCCTATCAACGCTGCCAATTAATAGTCAAATCTTCTATTACTTACGAGGCAGTTTTATTTCTTCACAGGCTCTAGTGATAGCAGGGTTTTGATTATTGTGTTTCTAAATTTAGATACTCTCACCTGGTTGGTGCCAATGATATGTCTGGTTATCAAAACTCTATGACCTGGGTGCCAACAAGTTCATTTACTGTCGAACGTGACTTTGAACATACATGTACTTTACAGCTAGTATATTTCCATGTTCTCGGTTGCCTGTGTCATTTCAAGATTACGAAAAGGTTGGCTCATTACAATAGGGTTGTCAATCGGTACATCCTGTTGGGTAAGACAAGCACCAACTACCCCAATAGGTGAGAAAATGTCCTATCAGTAAGTAAAACATTAACCAATTATATTCCAAGGCACAAAACTTTGCAGATAATAAAAAAAATGTAATGATTGGGTTATTAAAGACGGGTACAACACGGAGGGGGGGGGGGGGTACGTCCACTAGGCACAAACTGGGTCAATTCGGGACTAAGATATGGTTCAATTTTATTCCAATCATTCACTTGTGCGTAGGGGTCTTTAGCAGTGGGAGGACCAGAGAAAACCGACATGGTTGGAGACAAAACACTGATGAGAAACGCAAAACATTTTATTCTAGTATAGTATATTGGAGAACAAGATTTAGATCTAATCAATCTGTAGAAATCGGCTATCCATAAAGTGAACTAAACTATGGGGTGTTTAAACCTAAACATTGGAAGAACAAATGTACATGTATTAATACCTTACGGCATGTCCTCTTTCAAAATTATCTAATCCATCCTATTCTTCCAATGCTCAGCCAATCTGTTCAAATAAATTTGAAATTAACACTTAATGATTACAGCTATGGAGCTGGTGATATTTCGTGGATGTTTGTCTTCATTTTAAAGCCCAGTTCATTTGCACTACCATATCGCTTAGATATAAGAAGTTTAGCTAACTTAAATAGAACTAAGTTTGTATGGCGTTTATCTTTTCCTTGTGTAATATTATCAACTAATTAAACACGTGAAAAGCCTACTATCAACTATCTGGGTGGATGAGTGGCTTAGATACTGAATGGACAAGACAATGGCCACCATATCTTCAATCTATCAAGCGCTTAGAAGGTTAAAGAGATAAACTAACGTGAAGTATGGAGTATGATGTCTATGCCATTTAACTGTGACTATTATTTCCAATTGGGACGTTTTAAGATTTCAAATACTAAAATATTGGCGTGGAATGTTATGTAAATAGGACGTTAAGAGAATATATCCCTCATTGACTTACGGACAATTTCCGGGCAACCATAGTGGTCGTGAGCAGGAATTGTTAGAGGACCCTAAAACAATTAGACAAAACCTATGTTAATAATTTTGTTTTACAGCATAAAAACAAATGTACTAAACCAATGTATTGACTCTTTATAAACAAATGGTTCTGTAATCAAGCAGCTTTCTTATATCGTTGGGTTCTCTAATTAGGATATATGTTAACATAGTCTAATCGTCAAAACCCAGAAGGTACGATAAACGATGTCTTTCATTGTTGTAAGTATTTTCGTATTCCCTGACTTGTAATTAACATCATTTAACAACACCTTAGAAAATATCGGGAAATCTATTTGTTGTAAGTAATGTATTTCTATAAAGATATTATAGATTTCAAAATAACTTCATGATAACAATTGTTTTTTTTTATACCTGATAACGATCAGAGAATACTTGTGTTATATGTATATAAACCAGTGATTGTTTACCATAAAAATTGCGTTGTGTTTTTAATTGTTTGCTTTTTTTTTGTTGGAAAGGAATTTTATGGTGTTTTGTATGTTGTATTTGTTAATATTTTTAATGATGAAATTTAGAAACCAATCCGATTAAAACCCAGTTCTATATTTTGTTTCGTTATTTATACTTTCGATGGCCAACACTAGATCAAAAGAACTGATCGGTTGTAGCGGGGGGTTTACACGAGTCATACAAGCGGCCTTAGACCCTATGACGACATTTGATTCACAAATCAGCGTTGATGTTTAATAATAATAATGACTATTTAATGGCGAATCCCTTACATCAACCAGAATACGGGTAATATGACAACACTTCCAGATCCTTGTGTTGTGAAGACAAGCAAAACGAAATTTTGAACAATAAAAAACAAAATGAAATAGATTCTAGTGTAGTAAAAAGGGTAAGACGAAATTTTGAACTATTAAACATAACGCTAACGCTACAATATACGTCCACATTCCTGCTTTGATTGATATGTTTAGCGTCGAGGGTCATGCCCCAACATCAATAGTTGCCGTCCTTAGAGTATAAGGAATAAGTATACCAAGATAATCCATTTCGAATTGAGGCTTTCAGACGCTAGAGGCAAAAAGTGGGCGTGGCTCTGCTCATGCGGGTCGGGACATTTACCAAAATCAAAAGTGGACGCCCTCGGGTTATAAGGAATACATATGCCACGTACCAAGCTGATTCATTCAGAATTGCGGCCAGTAAACGACAAACACAAAAATTGGGCGTGGCTTGCCTCCGTGAGATGGGACATGCAGTTGTTGACCTTAGGCTATAAGGAATACATATCCAAAGTCTAAAGACGATCCATAGACAACACACACAGACACGAAGTAAAAATGGCCATGGCTGTGTCCGGGGGGTTACGAAATCACCAAAAACAATAGGGGTCATCCTTAGGGTATAAGGAATAAGTATGCAATGTTTTAAAAGGATCTGTTAAGAATAGCATCCTGTAGGCGAACACAAGACACACAAACATTGGGCGTGACTCTGTCCCAGGGGTCCGGCATGCACCAAAAATAATTGTGGTCAGCCTTACGGTAAAAGGAATAAGTATAAAAAAGTTTTCAAGACACTCGATTAAGAATTGTGGCCTGTAGGTGACAAACATACACACAAAAAGAAAACGGGCGTTGCATGCACCAAAAACAATAGGGGTCTTCCTTAAGGTACCAAAGATAAGAATTCAAAGTTTCAAGATGATACGTTAAGAAATGCAGCCTGTAGACGACAGACAAATACAAGAAATGGGCGTTGCTCTCTCAAGGGGTCGGGCAATTATGAATGTGAATGTATAAAAACGAATCGAAATAGTGTCTGTGTTTTAATCAGATTCTTGGGAAAAGGTCTGCTTATTTTTATTCGGGAATCAGGTCTTAAAACAATACACTACTTCGAGCCATGTCTTAATTGCAATACAATGCTTTAAAGTTGTTGTGAACGTTGAGGGCTTTTTAAACGCGTTATTGTCGTAATAACAAAAGTTATGCCATGACGAAGTTAAGACGCAAAACATGTTATCAACACCATCAGCGACATATTTGTAGGATGAACCCCGTGATTCATACGAGTACATTAAAAGAACACAAGTGACAATGTATTAGAAGACTTTGCGCAATTGACGTTTAAGCATTATTATACGTCAGAATTAGAGTGGAACCCGGCAACCGAAAATAAAAGATTGAGTGACGACCGAGGATTTTGGATCTCTTCGGGAAAAGAATTGAATGCACCTGTGCGCCATAATCGATGGAAATCTGCTGTGAAGACCTATGTTCCACAGTCATCTGAAAAGGCTAAAAAAGAGGGATTCATATTTTACTTAAATCGAAGCTATTATTATCTTCTGATATATTAAAATAACATTGTATTCTACCACTCGGCAAACCTCGGCAGATTCCGGAACCTACATCTAACCTCGGCTGTATGACGAATTCCGAAATATTGGAACTACTTTAAAGGTCCCGGATGAAACATGGCTGCGCCCATACCGAACACAAATTGGCGACCCATTTGGCTAGCGACCTATTCGACCGATCCAGTTGTAAGATAATGACGAAATTACACTTCTATTCTGAGCTAAAGGAATGGATAAAAAATAATATATTCTACTTTCATTTAAAAGACATAACGTTGGATTTTATTGGTTGATAAATACATGAGTTAAGGCGACTGTTGTCTTTATTCTAAATAGGTTTCCAACGAACAGGTTGCAGCTCGATCGGTCGAATAGGTCGCTAGCCGAATAGGTTCCCAATTTGTGTAATAGCGTCAAGTAAACCGGTAGCCGCATCGCAAATGTATGAGCGTAGGTACATATCACTTACTGCCATACATCCGATGTAGTTTACGGAATCTGTCGAGATTTGCCGAGTGTGTATTCTACCTCTGTAGTTAAACTCCCTCTTTCTCTCTCGCTGAGTTTATTGACACCGGAAGGAGTATATAGTGCAACGCCACCAGGTCTATGTCGCGTTGCCCTTGTACCCCAAATTTCAGCCTCAAAACAGCCCTTGTGTAGCCGCCATCCCCCAATAGATCAATTTACAGACAAACGACAGTTACATATTTATATCTAAGCTTATACGTATGTATACATCTAATCTGAATTATTTACGACAATCCAGTATGCGAGGATTGGTGTAGCAAAACATGAACACGGTGTAATTTAAACTATTATCTTACGGCAGGACAAGTATGTCAGTATGTCGCTGATATAACTATACATACCGTTTGTGTTCCACTGACATTGTTTATACAATATACCTACCAACATTCCTGGCTGCCACCATTGGTGTCTGAAATATACATTGTTAAAGAATAAAGAACACGGAAGATAATTAAAATTAAGTCTTTTGTTTATATATTTTGTTTATATCTATTGTTCATTACAACTGCATGTTTTAAAATACAATCTGGTTTGGTTTTTCATAACAGTAAAATAACTAACAATCCAAATTGATTATTAAATTAAAAATACTTAAAAGGAGACTTTAAACAATGGACGTTTTTAATAATAAACCCGTGTCCTTTGATAGTAAGATGTGCTATGTGGAATACGGTTAATAGAGGAATTAACCTATTTTCTGTTTTTGTTAAATTTCGTAATTAAAGGGGATTTTCAGTTGAAAAAAGAAATAAAACAATCTAACGATTGATCATTTTATGGACAATTAGACACATTACATCCTGTTAATATGTTTAAAAGATAATTAACCTTTACTGTAATGTTATTAGAATATCCCATAAGGCGTGTTTATTTGATGTTCCCCACCAGTGTTAAGGATGCATAATGTACGATCGAAATCGGCCTATTAATGTGGTCTTTATTCTGGTTTCAAAAAATGTATAAACTAATATTTAGACATTTATTTATGCGTAACAACTCCATAATCAACTCGCTATACCATCGGTTGAACGAGATTTAAGAACACTCGTGATATTCCAAAAAATAAATTGACGACAAAATGGATAATCGATACTCGCTACTATAATAAAGATGAAATGGGGTTTAACTTCCAACGGTTTTGTCCGGACTGGGTTAATGAAGACGGGCATACGCCATGCAGTGATCTGCGAGAGAAATCTTGCCCGGCCTACTCTCCTATCGAATTGCAACTGCCAATGGATTTTTTACGTGTACGCCAATGTATAGACGGGGCCTAGGTTTTTCGTACCATTCGCACCACTGACAAGGAGAAACCACGCCAGAAAATTCCGATGAACACGCTACCCCCAATCCGCCAATCGATGCACCAAGATAGAGGCATAACAAGTTCCACATGTAGACCGTAGTTGAATTGACGGAGCAGTATGCCAAGAAGAGAGGTAATCCTTGAATCCGAGTTCCTGGTCCAAAATTGTTTTATTCTAACCCATCATTGGGGCCTACCATGCATACTTTGCGCTTGACAAATCTACATCTGAACCACCATCACACGTATCGTGCCACCTATAAACGATAAGTTTTAGTCGACTGAACATAGTCAACAACATCTAAATTGTACGAGCATGTAATAAAGGTTGACGTACTGCGAATCCATGGGCAAATAAACTGTAATCTCGATAACGAAAAAGTTAGCGAAGAAGCCTTAATAACATTCCACAACATAATCAGGGCAATGACCGGACAAATTGTCAGCTATAGCGAGTGCAATAACGCTCGATTTATAGATCATATCCTTTTTTGAAAATACAGTTCTCTTTTCATGTTATTTAAATCTTTAATTAACCCAAATCGCGAAGTCGTACATATTAATCCAACCATGTTATATAACTTGCGGCTTTATAATCGGGCATTGCAAGGTTCAATCTTTATATCACGAATCCTACCTGCACCTGCTTATAACTTCCCTGTTTTAATATCAAACAGTCCTTATCATATACTAAGAAAAACTATCTTGACTAAGACTAGTAATTATTTCCCCTTATTTCATGACTACGAATGTAGTGCGAGTTATAAATAGACCCAATGGTTAGCATGTGCGCGCTGTATCATAAAGCCTGTTATTGAGTCAACGGGCATGGTTTCGAATCCCCGGTTGTACCTGACAAGGAGTAGGGTCGCCTGTTCAACCTCGTGGGTTTTCTCCGGATCCTCCCACTGCTGAAGACCCCTACGCGCAGGAGAATTATTGAAATAAAATTAAACCATATGTTAGTCCCGAGTAGGTGTTAAACCCAATTCCTTTCTCTCTCTCTCCCTCGCATAAACTATCGAACGTTTCAGTACTACAGTCACGCTTTAAAAGCAACACAAAGGTATGAAATACACGCCGCGAGTTTATCGTGATATTAGTTTTAAAGATCACGTTTACATTGTGATTAAAATTTACTAAATTGGTGATCAATTGTTTTGAAATAAATCACTTGTGTATTAATGTTTAAATTTTTTCGTTGTCCTAAAGAAAGCAACTGAGATGATTTTGACTTATTTTTATTACAACTCACGTGGCATGTATGTCATGTTATGATGAACAACAAGCAAACCGTTTTCTTTTTAAGAGATAACTAATTTATGAGTTGAGATATTTAAAGATACGTTAGTTAAGAGTTAAATAAAGAGTTGGTCATTCTGTAATAATTAAAAAATAGATGATAAAAAATGGAAATATTGAAAATGTCAATCATTTTTATCCAAATTATTACTGTTTGTTGTTTGGCGAGATGTGTGTATAGCGGTAACCAGGGCACTGGTATATTCGCGACTTGTTTATGCCATCAAGACTTACTTATGGTCTTGTTTTATTAATAAAATTGTAATTAATAGTTTATAATTATGGCACTTCAGGCCTAAAGAAAGACCCGCAAAAGGCAAATTTAGCTCTTACACAATGTATGTTTAATTGTGCAATGGATTTTTAAAGTTTTAAAAAGCAAGAATTAAGTAGTTTATTTGTTTGAGACGGAAATAGTATATTTTTATAGATGGCCCATACGTACAGCTCAGTAAGTTTATATTAGGCCTAATTGTAACATGATTCATAATAACTAAATATGTAGTACTTCCATGTAAAAGCGACATGTTCTCTAGTACCGGTCTATTGAGCTAATTGCTTTTCTGGAATGTGTAAGACACAAATCAATGATCAGTCGGTATTTTTTGTCTGCAGAAAAATCAATCAAATATGACTGGTAGAGTGTGACTAGGGTCGAGGTGTAATCCAATACAGCCCTGCTGTTTTCATTATGACAGTCTGATTGGATGAGATTTTCTACATGTATATGTACAGCAATTTTACAACGTGTACAAATCTGTGTCACGCTTGTCTGCTAGTATCTATTTATAGTAACACGGCAGTGCGTTTATAGTAACGGGCAGACGAGTTTGGATGCAGCTATTGTGTAAAGTTACTATTTTTAGATTCAAGGCCTTCACTCTTCCCCCCTTCAGTGCATTTGTTTCCCAACTACTCATTAAAGAATGAGTGTAACAGGAAAGGGAGCGCTCAAAATACTGATTCATTCTGAGATCATCATATAAAAAATATTGCTCTACAGGAGAGGTGAGTGTGCATTTTACCATTTTATTTAGTCATTTACTGTATGTAAAATATATTTGGAAGCCTATGAATTCGGTGTATGTGGTGTATTTCCGCGTGTAACTAAGAGAAGCAAGTTTATTGAAGATGAGGTTAGTCTATATCTGGGTAATTCGATCAGTCTGAGAACAACACACTGACATGCTGTGTAGGATGTATAACAGGCATGTCAGAAGCCGTGAGAATCTTCTATGATCAGATGAATCGACATTTCTAGCACGTAATCTCTAATAAATTACGATGAAGTTTCGTCAAATAGCTGGTAATATTTAATCAGTTTTACATATTTTTATTTAATTCAATTAGGGGATAGGTTCTGAATATCAGTCACGCTCTTTACGGTTTGTTGAACACGTACGCACTATATATATTTCAACAGAATACTGTGTATTTGCACCAGTATTTCTCTGAATTTATTTATTTGACCTTCTCTGTGCCAATGAAAGCTTCTCACAGAATCATGAAATGAATAGTGCAAAATACTAAAATCATGAAATGAATAGTGCAAAATACTAAAATCATGAAAAATATATGAAATGGAGTTTAACGCCCCAGTGTTCTACTTCGACTGGGTTAAAGAAGGAGGATATACGCCATTCAGTGTGCTATGGGGGAAATTTTGCCTGTGCATGCTAATTTGTACATCCGAGCGATTTATACTTTGCCCATTGCCAGGAACCTGTGTCCACCACCACTGACAATGGGGGAGGGGACCACGCTGGAAAATCCCCGTGAACTGTCTTGGACTTCCCGGTTTGCGAGCCAGCGTCAGACCCACTGAGCCACAGCGGCTCCCTCGTGAAAATAATAAACCCCCTAATTCTTTATACCAATTATAAACTTTCATTGATCTAATTAACTGGAAGAGTCTGTTTGGATTATTGTATACCACCAGAATTTACTGCTCCAATATCGACATCATTCAGAGGTCACATAGGATATGTCGTTCAGTTGACCAAGAAGGTATCTCGGAATATTCCATGGCTAATAACCTTGCAAGAAAAAGCACCTGGTTGGCTGAGACAAAATACCACAGTCCACTCGGACAAGAGTTTTGCATTTGATGAAAAGTAAGCGGAGACATCGCTGTTTGGACTAAGTACGTACGTTTCCTCATATTTTACAATGCATGGTGTAAGCCCCTTTCTTAATTAGCCCATTGATGCAGAATGGTTGGACATAAACCCTATTTATTTTAAACTTCATTCAGTTGATATACCGCTTGGTTTCGAGTTACAGGTCAGAGTTCTTTTCAAAGAGTTCAGTGCCATTCATAATGTTTACTTTATATGACATAGCCTCATATGCACTCGATCATTTACATGTGATGTTTACACTGTTAAAACCCTGACCTAGTGCAACCTGACCCTGATTTGCATGTATATATAGATACATACCCGTTGAACCTTTTGCCCTGCTCCCTGCAGATGTTTACTAGATTTCCAAGGGGATTTCCCTAGCATCATGCAAGAATTTGTGGGACACTGGATCCATGAATGTTTGCATGGCCTACTCACGTGTCCGGTGTTAATTCGAGGAATACCAGAATAGGTTACTTATCCATTTTGGTTTAACCTTTTTTCATAGTACCTATTTTGTATAAAACAATCGAGATTTTGATTTCTCCTGATTTTTAATAATTTATCAGTGTTATAATGTAACCAAGAGTGTTCTGAACACTTTCTCGGAGGGTTTGATGGCCGAATAGTTACCGCGTGTGCACTGTATCATAAGGTCTGTCATTGAGTCTAATGGCGTGGTTTCCATTCCCTGATTGTATTGTACGTGACAATGACGAGTATGATCACATGTCAAATCGCGTGGGTTTCTCCGCGTCCTCTGGTTTCTTCCCACTGCTACAGGCCCTACGCAAAAACGAATTGTGTGTTTGTCCCGAAATGAACTAGTGTGCGTCGAGTTGACGTTTAACCCTCCCCCTCTCTCTCCCTCTTAATACTTTATCATTATTATAATACCCAGGGTGAGTTCCTAATAATATATCATCGTTATAATGTAGCCAAGTGTCTTAAAATACGTTAACATTGTTATGATGTGGTACCCAAGAGTGCTGTTCTTTGCTATACGATTTGTTTTCTTCTATTGAAATGGTACGGTTTTTGTCTTTAGTGATTGTTTTTCTTGTTTACTTATCATATGTACAGGGTATTGTATTCCATTTCACACAGTCTGCCATTTCTCTTACAAAAATGGATAAGGTCCATTATTTTACAAAAAATGCTAGATCCGTGCTAACCCGGATAGGTTATCTTTTTTTTCTTAAATTCCAATTAAACAACTGAAATAGCTGAAATGAATATCTTTAAGTTTTATCCGTGATACATATGTTTATTGTACCACCACATGTAGATCAAATTGCCTATATTAATTATGCATACAGTGTAGCTATAGTTATATTATTTACCATGGCTACTAGTCCATCTCCGTCTTAATTTATTAATAATTCAAATTGAGGATGGGAAACCTATATTTGTTACAATCACATGTATTGACAGTTGAAGGAAGCCAATTCAAGAAAAACTTCGCATCATTATACATATTCACCTCAAAGGGATTGGCCTGCCATATCTTTGAACATGTCGCATAAATTAAATTGATATCTTTTTCTGAGTTGCTTAGTGAATATCTGTAAAAAAAATCAGGTTCACGGATAAATACGCATGGTATGATTTGGGGGTTTCTGGGAGTGTTCCGCCATATTTTGACCTAATTAATTAAAGGAATCTGGCCCATTTAAACATGTTTGGTTTGTTTGTGTATTCTCTGTGAATATCGGAATTTCCCCTGCGACCATACCCAGAAATTATCTTATAATGATCAATTAAGTTTTATGCATTTTTTTTTTAAATTGCTATACCAAACAATTTCCGTAATGTGGTGAATACCAACGTGTTTTGATTTTTGATCACATTTCAAATATAAGAAACAATGCATTAGTCATTTCGACATACATATTTCATATCCTGTCAAACACAAAACCATAATTGTTCTGTTATGAAAAGAAACAGCACTTCCATTCATTGATAACGATTATTTTAAAAAATCGAATAACCAAACCAATTTTAACAGGACTCTTCTCTTAACCTAGTCTGTTTATATGAAAAGCATGTTAGAAAAAACTATGATTTGTGTTTAGATTATGCTCGATGTTATAGATAACAGTGGTGATGTTTTTATTATTTAGATATTTTCATTGTTATAATTCTACGTGATCATATGATACATATATTTATTGTTATAAATATTTGAGAATTCAGTGAGCTATTTATAAATTTATACTATGTAATAACAATACACAGTGAGCAGGAAATAATATAAATAAAAATCCGGTATGATAAGGCACGCGTGTAGTTTGGACCAGTAACGCATAGACACGGAATTAATGCGGATCTAAACACCTTGGAGGATACGTTGTCGTATTTTAGATTTCACTAGAAAAGACATTAATAAGAATCAAGTTAACGATAGTAAGTTTTTTGTTTTATTCATTTCTGCTAGTATCACAGTACATATGCTACAACTGCAAAGAGGGAATATGGCGATTTTTGGGGTATACGCATTAACTTCACAGTCCACCAATTCTAGTTTTATTCATTTCTGCTAGTATCATAGTACATATGCTACAACTGCAAAGAGGGAATATGGCGATTTTCGGGTATACGCATTAACTTCACAGTCCACCAATTTTTAGTTTTGCAGTAGTTTCATCCATCATGCCAAGTAATTACAAAAAAAAAACCTTATCCACCTGTAACTATTGTATGGCGAAAACTGGTTAAATCATGTCGATTCGTAATTATTATTGGAACTGAAATGAAATGGGGTTTACAATGAATAAGTGACAATCATATTAGCTGCATGCACCACTAATATTTTCGAATGGAAAGTGACACCATTATAGCCTAAAGTGGAAAAGTAATACACATCATTATGCAGCAATAACTTCTAATACTACTTTTATTCTACTTCTTACAATATTAGGTACAAACATCATGGAACTAACGACCATAGAACTAACTTATATGGAGGTAGTCATGACTTAATTCGCTTGGCTTAGCACGAGGGTGCTAACTCCACTTATATTTTCGAATGGAAAGTGACACCATTATAGCCTAAAGTGGATAAGTAATACACATCATTATGCAGCAATATTAGTTTCAAATCGATGATGCCAATATGCACCACGTTACGCGAGTCACGGTAGCATTGAGTATGGCACTGGAGCGGGCGTAATAATTTCCGTCGCGATACCATGCCGACAAAACATCGCGATCCGGTGTACACATTGACGTGCACGTAAAAGAACCCTTGACAGATGGAATTCGAGTCGTAGTGTCGCTGTCCGGGCAATAATCCCCACCCTTTTAGCACATTGTATGACATATGCCCGTGTTCATTAGCCCACTCTAAGCAGGATAGTAGGATATTAAACCCCATTTCTTTTCTTTGCACTTCCCGATTCTTGATTATGCGGATTCCGTGACACTTCAGTGAATTCGTCAATAATCTAAGCTGTATGCCTTGATTGGAATTTTAAAACACCGGAACAATAAAGTTCAGTCCGATATTGATAATAATGAACTCAATGAGTGAATGAAAACAAATTATATTGTTCGTCTCTATACTTTCTAGTAGACAAATCTAATTAATAACTAGTAATGTATTCAGATTTGACCCAATTGTAGTCCACTCCTGTTTTATCAGATACAATATTGCTTGAAACAATTTTATTTCTCAGCATGAAATAAGTCATATATTGTAATATTTGCCCTTAATACCAAGCAGTACTTTACTTTCAAAGATCGTATTGTACTCTTATGATAATATATTATACACAGTTTTCTTTGTTGGGTCAATGTGCTATAGATGGTTTCGTATCAATTTGGTTTTCATTGTTGGGTCATGGTAGTATAGATGACTTTAACATCACTATGAAGATAAAATGATTTATTGTTCCTTCGATTGGATTATTCATATAGCTAGTTGTCATTGTCTCCAAGGTTACTTGCGAACATGTATTCACTTTATTCAGCTTTAAAAAATTACGGATTGTGTACAAGATGAAGGGTGTGCCTATTCTTTATTTTTATAGATTGAAATGTAACGCGGTTTAAAGTTTCGTCGACACATACTTGGGTCATACGAGACTAACACATTATATGGTTAGGCCTGCAATGTGTGGGGGCACAGTGGGGTCCCTGCTTTGTCTTTCTAGAATATTTCTACTACCAAGACTTTGGGTCCAATCCGAAAGACAAGTCGCGCCTTTATTGTCAGGCCCAAAAGACGCCACGTATGCTAATGAGAGAGTGACGTAGAAAATCTGTAAGGTTTTCTCGACTATTTTTGTGAGAGACATTCACACATTTAATTTGAAAAAATATGTACGCTTATATATTTACCCAGTTCATAATAAATTGATGTCTAATTGGCGTTATGAGGTGTTTTTATTAATTAATGCAATGTGTATTGCATTATATGCATATACAGGGTCTGATTGCACTGAATCCCTAGAAAGTGTTATTTTGAGAAACACTGTACTGACATTGTTGATAGACTTGAACATTGAAAATTGCTTTGAAAGATTACAGTGCCCTCGCGGGTTTCTGGTTTGGAACAATATGACAAGGTTTTTTTTAGAAATTGTATATACATTTAAATTAATTTTAGACGCTTAGACAGTGGAACCACCGAATATAGAAATGTTTCAATTTAGGATTAATAGACGTTCCTCGATGAGATATGATTAGTATACATGTTGTTCAAAAATCAGCAACATCATATCAACACAATATATATTTTTAGCTATAACCGCATAATCTAGTGACATTTCGAAGGTATCGTCTGGTCGGAGATAAAACCCCGTCCATGCTTTGACAAGGAAGACAGCGTGCGTAGGCACTAATTAGTAACATATTAATATGTAGGTAGCTGTATAATATGTGACAGAATTTGTTCTTGAATCAGGTTCTTGGATGACAACACTCGCATAACTTCTAATACTACTTTTATTCTACTTCTTACAATATTAGGTACAAACATCATAGAACTAACTTATATGGAGGTAGTCATGACTTAATTCGCTTGGCTTAGCACGAGGGTGCTAACTCCAGAAGCTCGCGTCTCTTCTCGAGCCAAGGCGCGGTAGAACTAACTATATGGAGGGAGTCATGACTTAATTAGCTTGGCTTAGCACAAGTGTGCTAACTCCAGAAGCTATCGTCTCGTCTCGTCTCGTGCCAAGGCGCCCCTGGCCTTCGCTCAGTCCTGGCCGGACCTAACGCCTGGCCCTGACTGGACCTCACTCGTATCCATTAGGTACCTTAATCTAGGCGCCCGTCTAGCATGGCCTCCTGGACCTGACTGAAGATTCGTTTCTGTTCTGAGTTTATAAACGTATTCAAGACAAAGGGGCTCATTAGACACCTGTCTAATGTATCATGGGTTATATCAGGTTTAACATTCAATATAGTTTATCAGACAAAGAAATTTAGATAAGACATGCCAACAACAAGTTAATGCATGGACCTTATAAGGTCCATGGTTAAAGTTACACAATGACATAAGGAATGCTACCAAGATCTCCAACCGAGTGTTGATAGCAACAGGTTTATGTTAAATCACTAACACGTATTTTAATATGGCAGGACGCCTCTATGACATGTCATTGTGTTATATAGCTGTATGTCGTTCGTGTCTACATAATACATAATCCAACCTGACCAAAGTCATATTCTAATACATATCATGTTTATTTCCTGTTTGGTCCATTATAATTTCAATTATCATGTTAATCAAAGATATCAAAGTTAAGTTCATTGTCTCTCCCTTGAGGTGACGGGGCACAAACCTGGTCAAAGGAGACTTACAGTAATATTTGGAACATGATCACAAACCGCTAATTATCTTGGGAGCGACACTTCGTCAAACGTCTAAAGCTCCATCAGTTCCCGAAACTGGGCGTGCTTGTTCCCGTGACAATCGCCCATCGATTGATGTCACAGATCTAAGATGGCTGCGATGACGTCATACTCAGTTCCTGGTCCCTAATAGATAAGTAGACCTCGGGGTTAGGCGGGCCGTTTAACAACCTAAAGCCTAGCTCAAAGCCGACCGTACGGGTCGAGGAGTTTCGTAACTCGCAGACCAGCTGCACGCAACCGAGTGAAAAATTTCATGTGCAGGACCGAAAATATCTACGGCCAGTTTACAATCTTCTACGGTGCCGAACACACGCAAGTGACGTGCAAGTCCCACTAAGTTTCTCTGTAGATCGCCGTAATAGCACGTACGGTGGGATGTCGGACTTAAGTATTAAAACTGATTCTTAAGTAGTAGGGGGGGGGGGCAGTAATTGTATGTAAATCTGATAAGTAGCATCAGTAGGCTTTGTATTTTAAAAACGGTTACTACAACTCTTAACATTTATAAACACTCGCTGTTATCGTACCTTTACGTTGTGTTCTACAAAGTGGAGCGTGGATTTATCCTGTGTCATTTTAATAATGTCTTGAGCTAAATTACACAGTTCGTCTCATATATTATTCATTAACACGAAGATAATACTTATCACAGGCTAGGTACAGTTTTGTTTGACTACTGTCACCACTCCGGTCACTATCAAAGTTTATAGAAATTACTAGCTTTGAATGACCGCGACAAATACAATATGTATAGTTGGTGAATGACCATTGATAAAATTCTGCCTCGAGTCATTTCCTGGTAATTGCGTGGCGCAAAAAACCCGCGAGACTTAGCTTCCGCCACAATCTGACAAATCCACTTGTCATTGTCTAATGGTTAGAGAATTAAGTTTAGACCACTGATGGAAAGCTTACCCTTCGGTCTCGATCAGATAAGTGTTACGAAAGAGTCTGCGTGACTTTCTTGTGTTATTTCTAGTAACCTGTAACTTGGGTAACTTTAGGACCTCATAGTCATAGCAAAAGGCTTGCCTGAGGTCTCATCGTGAAGACTGGGGAAGAAAGGATTGGATTTCAAGTCCATCCGATACAAACTAGGTCATTTTCGTACTAACATATGTTTCAATTTGATTTCAAACAGAGGGGACCGAAGGACCCATAGAAATCCCACGCTGTTTGACAGACTACCCTGCTCCTTGTCACTTGACTTAATCACAGATTTTGTGATTTCGTGTGCACGCGTTAAATCACTGGATCCGCCAACCTCCCTCTTCCAGAATGGAAACCCAATATAGCTTTAGTAACCTGTCACGCGCCTAGCTTACAGATACGCGGGTTTAGGTCAATATATTCTTCATTGGATGCGAAGATGAAATTAATTTATCTAGTCATTTTCACTAATCGAGGTCGGTGAACCCTCTGACCAATCCTCCTCTGTTTCGTTTTATAACATTTTATAAGAGGTCACATCCCTTTTGCCCCCCTGAAAAACATTAATACTAGAGCTATGAATTTGACCTTTATCATGTTATTCCACATGCATTGTTACTTGTTACATATCTGACATATCACATGAATACTGGCCAACCAATTAATAGTGTTCTCCCTTGTATAAACATAATGATATCTTTATGTCCGTGAAAATAACCTCACCACGTTCCCTATAATTTGTTTACATTTACATAATTCCTGACAGCAGATACACGTAATAAGATACTACTAAGACTAGAAAATTTGCAATTAAATGTAACGATATCTACGAATACAAGGTCAATCAAAAGAACAAATTTCTTGTCGCGTATCTCTCTGATCATTTGTTTTCTTGTTGCCTATTCTAAGCGAAATGAAATGAAATGGGGTTTAACGTCTTATTGTACTACTCCTAACCTGGGCTAATGAAAATATAGCCCGACAGAGGCGCTACGGCCTACTCTTATTATATCGAATTCCAGATGCCAAGGGATCTTTTACGTGCATGCCAATGTGTACACGGGACTTCGGTTTTTCGTTCCATCCGAACGACTAGACAGCTGTCCTCGTCATGCCCTCCGCCCTGCATCACTGACAAAGGAGAAACCACGTTGGAAAATCTAGGGATGAATTTTCTCGTCCAATGCAGGGATCGAACACTCGACCTCCAGGCTAGCGAGCCAGCGTCTTACCCACTTAGCAACGTGATCCCCTCCCATTTTAAGCATTTTCCTTTCGATATTACTATTATATCTTTTTTTAATACTCCCCGTACCTTATCCTTCTAGTAATGGGGGGGGTATAGGGGCGTACGAAGGGTCTTACGACTTAGCTTTGGATCATAAGGTCTGTCATTCAGTCCTGTGGTGTGGTTTCGACCCCACGTTTAAACGTGACAAACAGTAAAATCGCATCTTTAACCTCGTGGGTTTCTCTGGTTTCCGGATTCCTTACACTGCTGAGGACTCCGACGTATAAGCGATTTATTGAAATAAGATTAATTTTAGTTCCGAAATTACCAATTTGTGTTGATGAGACGTGAAAATACATTTTCTATCCTCCGCTTTCATGTGGTGTTACTTTAAACTACGATCCCGAAATGGCCTACTTTGTGTCGAGGGGATGCAGTGGTTCTAAAAAAAACAAATATTAAACAACACTTAATTCCTATGATGTATTCTTCTCTTCAATTGGCTCAGTAGGAGTAGTTGCTTAGCATTTATCTGGAAGGATCTATTATTGGAACGGTGAACATCTAATTTAATATATCCCAGATTTCCTCAATTGCCTCCAAATGGGAGTTATTTTTTGTTCCATTAATCAAGCATACGGTATTTTGACATTAATTATTAACACGAACAGACATTTAAAGGCATAGCATTTCTTCCTTCTTTAAGGTCTTTGATGATTACATTTACATTTAATTATGTAGAAAGGTCACGTCTTCCTAGACTAATACTCGATCGTGCTATTTTTCAAATTGAATATTTTGAAAGTTGTGCGATTGGAAAGACACGTTTCCATCTAAATGTCATCTACATTCAAATGACATTCAGATAAGAAATGGACCATTGATCAAATAATATGTGGATATCATTATGTGCCCTTTAAGGCGTTATATTATTCAATTTGAATTGCAGATAATCATTGACCCTTTAGCAAGTTTAATGTAAAGTCACCTAATTCAGATTCTGACTAACTTGGCATGTAAAGTTTATGACTGTGACATCTGTTGTAGACTATGGATCGGGCAACCAATGACATTAATCAAAGTTGTATTTTCTTTCGCTCTTTGAAAGATGCATTATGCAAGGTTTATATAAAAGGTTGAAAAGTCTTGATATAATAATAAAATAAAACCAAGTACGAACAATCCAGACCATTAGACACATAGATAGGTGTTGAAAAAGATTAGATTGAAAATGTAAGTCAAAATTGATTACTTTATTCTGATCGAAATTAGGAATGTTTAAAGTTGTGACAAAAATAATTCAAATAGTCTCGATTATCGAGTCCTTCAATCTACGGTCCCCGTGTATGGCGTCTATCTAATCCACTCAATATCGTAGCTATTGAGTTAAATATGAGCTTGCGATGTGAAAAAGTGTCGAAAAAGACCCGTAATATGGCTTTCATAATGCATCTTTGATTAATGGAGTCCTTTCGCAATATCTACTGTTATTATTCTAATTATTGTGATGGCCTCGACGAGTCTGGAATCATACACTTAATTAACAACATGGCAACAGTTATTGTAGTCGGTTCTATTTTGGGATTCTTTTTTTAGTTTTTACCCTAGTTTAAAGCTGATTTTTGCCCCGAATGCGTGTTTTGCTATAATTATATCCTATTACTGTCTGGTATAAAGGTTGGAAAACCTATTTATATACATGCATCTTGCACCCTTGGCAATGTTAATGATCTTGCCAACAGCAATTTTCTATATAAAGTAATTTACTGGAGTTTTTCTCGCTTTTATTTAAATTGCAATCGAAAATGAGATACAATTGGCAAAATTCGATTAACCACTTTTTGTGTTGTTTTTTTTTTTCAAATTAGACAGACTACGAATATTTTTCAGATCTCATGTTCGTTAAATACCATCAAATTAGACAGACTACGAATATTTTTCAGATCTCATGTTCGTTAAATACCATCAATAAACGATGTAGGCAGTGAAGGTGACCTTGATTCTTTGCGTGTGATTCCAGGTACCCCCAATAATGTCAAAATTAGGAAAACGTGTCTATTCGATTATATTATTCACATGCAAATGCTCTTCAGAATTGCCAATGCGATTTCGAACTTATTGCATACCTGCGGTTGTGCCATTTATATTTGTGCATATGATCAAATCCGTACTGCAGTGGCAGAGCAGCTACATTGGTTGTGAGTGTGTAATGGGCGGTTCAAGCCATCAGCGTGATTCAGATGGGTTACACGACCAAGTTATCAATGTCCATCGACTTAAAACAATGATATACGTATATTTAATTTACAATGCATACTATTTATACTTGATTATATATTTTGGGGCTATAGGCTGTAATGAAGTTCAAATTCAAGTTCAATCAGGTAGAAAACTGTTTGGTTGATTAAACAACGGGTACTTATTCACGTATACCTGATTTGCTTCGTTATTTAGAGAATTATTCCACGCGACAAATGTCACAGCGAGTAAATTTAAGTCACTACTTAATCGGTATTAAGAAGATTTTTCTAACAATTATTTAGGGTTAATCCCTTTAACCTTCTTCGTGTGATTAACCACACGGGGTTTGTGTTGGCCTAGAAGACAACGGCGTCTGTTCCTCATGTCCAAACGTGATTTTTACGAATGATTGCGTTCTGGTCACCCAAGTGTCAAGGGCCTTCAGTACAGACGATATGTGATAATTTCTCAATCTGGAGACTAAATGCTCTTGCGGTTTACTCTAAGCCCGTAGCAAATGGCCGACCTTAAAGTTTAAACAACCTTATAATCAAAAGACACATGTACCCAAGACATGGACAAATAAATAAAGGGCTAATTGAGTTTAGCGATATAAAAACCACAAAAAAACCACCACAGAAAATCAAGAATTTAAAAGAAAATATCTGATATGAATATTTCGATTTTAATATAAATATTTAAAAAAAAATATATATAGCACAATTTTCACAAAGAGTAGAGCGTCCAATACACATTATGACAAATAAACGTATAGTGTGAAAAATCACGCTCATATTAAAAGAGAAATATAAATTGACACTGTAAAAGTGTGTTTTTTAAAAATAGGATATCGTTATAAAATACGAGAGATCATTAATCATATACTCTTTCAAACACACGAGTTACAAGACTTATATTAAAAGTTAATAATGTATTGCAATTGAGAATAAAACCACGCCATTCTTTTCTGCGCTTATCGGGATATACCATACATTGCGTTACGGGATAAGTGTTAGCAGTACGGCAATTGAATTCAAAAGCCAATCGCTATTTACGTGCACGCAAACGTGTACACGACACATATTTGTTTTCGTTAAATCCGAGCTACTTAGCGATGTTCAGAACCCCAGCCCTGCATCACTGACAAAGTGGGCGGCGGGGGGGGGGGGGGTCTAATCCCAAGGAACTCTCGAGTCCTACACGGGGATTAAACCCGGGACTGAGGTCCAGGTTAGCGAGTCAGCTCCCCACCCTGGGAGCCACGCGGTTTCTAGAGGGACGGACAAGGGTGATGATCATTACAGCTCCGTATTAAAATCATATAAAGTAGAATTGATTTTATCTTACACTGAAGTTTGCAATGTCGGCACTGTTAACTGTGTCCGAAAAATGTTTCAATGGCAAGTTGTTGAATTCTAAATGCACAGGTAACAAACAAAAAGTCCACATCAAATCATAGCTACGATATCAATACCATTGCTTCCTGGCTACATAATCCAAGTAATGGTCATTAACAGTAATTTTTATAATATTTGGATTAAATGTCTGGAAATCAATTATAAAATTAGCGGCTTATCAGTGAATTAAATCTAGCAAAGAATTTGGTAATGTTTTACTAATATACGAATTGACAAATCCTGACATGGTTTCAAATAGAAGAAAACGTTTCAACAAAGAGCTGGTGTTAACCGATTGTCTTGATCCCTGTTCACCTCTTTTAACCCATTGTTACAAGTAATCTTCTAAACATTACGCATTAAAATTTGTCCAGGCGAAACATTTGGAATGGGATATATAGATTATCCACTTAGTCATTAGAGCCATGCATTCATCTAGGCTATTGGGTTACATAATATGGTCATTATGCACAGGTATAAGAACCCCCAGGACTAACCTGTCCTTTTGGCCTATTAATGCGTCATTATTATTCAAATTTAAACAATCAAGGTTATCGACTGTTGTTTATATGAATGTTTGTCCACGACATATTCAGTCGTATGAACATGTAAAGGCACATATGGTCAACATTTTGTATCATTATGAATCATTCAGGAGAATGTGTTTGGATATTTTTGATGTACGCCGCCCAGAATGACCAAATTTTTGGATAAAATATATCTCCGTTTTGTTGCTTTTTCAGTCGAAATTTACTGCAGTGGCCCATCAAAGCAAATCACAGAACGAAAGGTAATGTGAATAATTCTATTTCTTTGATCCACAGGTTTTTGACAACTTTATATCAAATTTGTGTAATTTGTAATATCGGTATACAAATTCAGTTAGCATATTGTCATAGTTCGAAATTCATCTGTAATTTCGGATATGTATTGTTTTAACGTTGTCCGTAGTTTGGTGACTCAGTGGGTTGGGGCGTTGACTCAATATCCACGAGTACCTCAGCATTTTCGAATCTGATTACCCTTGTGTATGACGTCTACTATAGTAGTTCGGATGATACGAAAAACAGTGCGCACGTCGGCGTGCACACAATAGAGATCTTGACAGTTTAGAGATTAGGCGGAAACGTCGCTGTCCGAGTGAATATTCCTCATAGCACACTGTTTGGTGTATGGCCGTAGCAGAAAAATAGAACGCTAAATCCCATTTCATTAAATTTCTTACCGAATTCGTCGATTTGATTTTGTTTTCTGACTACTGGTTAGGATTGACTGTGGTTGATTTCTACTTAAAAGTAGCTAAGTCTCTAACACAATATCATCCAAAATTTCCAACTTTGAAAACACGAATTATATGTCAATTTAAATCAACATTGATGTGAAAAAGATGGGACTCTGATATCCAATACGTGAGACAAAATAAACATTTTACCATTGGCTTCAGCCCCAGTTCTAGCAAGAGACTTGGGGAACGAGGCTGGACGCGTTGCGTCAAATCAAACGGCGTATGTAGACTGGAATAACCAGACGCTAGTAATTTGCATTCGATTGATACTGCTGATTGATACCGCTGAATATAACTACTTTGGAATTACAGTAAAAACGGAAACCACTGAATGTAAATCAGTTTATATACATGTACATTCATATTGCAATATTATATGCGTTGTGACCCACTTCTGTCAATTTCTAGGTCCCAAATGTTAGCGATTTATTTCCTTTAAAGTGTTAGAAACGGATTAAAAAGAAGCAACATAATTAGATAACTACTGGATCTCTCGTATTTAAATTCTGAAATATTATAGTTAAAACTATATATGGATAGCTTCAAAATTGCAAAAATTGAAAACCGATAAATTCGTCAATGTTTCCTTTTCATCCTTAACGTGCATGCTTATCTTAACCAGTGACGTATTCCCGATAAGCTGTCATCTAAACAATTAAGCTGTTAAATAGTTTGAGGTCAACGTAAACAATTATAAGTGGGGTCCCTCAAAAAAAAAGAATTTACGTCACTAATATGGAGTCCCTCAAAAGAAAAGAATGTGTAACTGACGTCACAAACGCAAGGTGATAGAATTAAATGTTACGTACTCGAGGGGATTGACATGATGTTAAAAACTGATTGAAGGAAAACTTTTAGGAATTTGTTTACCTGCAAGCGAGATGTATTAATCACGTCATTGTATGCCATTACTAACGGCCATTAAGTGCTTTTGGAAAGATTATCGGATGGTTATCTGTATTCTTGTTATCAAGTTATTATATTACATTTATACTCACTAAATGCCTTTAATCATGTAAAAGTACCCAAGTTTCACAAATCGCATGTCAAATTACTTTCTGTAAAAAGATGACCCTATCAGTTACCTGGTACATATCGTGTATAATTATTACTCAGATGTGAAAAATGCTATGATATCTCGTGTAATGGACTAGAAATAGATGGGTTTGTATAACACGTTTACTAGACATGCTTATTCATCATTAGATTAAATCACACCTATTATTAGCTTTGTAATTTTGATTATAATAGCGCCCAGGGGGTGGGTCCATATTTTGTTTTATCAATAACACTGTTCTTGATATGATGGTTTTCTTGGCTCTAAACGGCACTAAACATGAATTTGACGTCTGTATTGAAAAATGTACTTGTGGAGAAGAGCATTGAGGTGACTTTCGAGTTTGATGTTACTGAGAAATGTTTGGATAACAATTACCTTAAATTTAATATTAAATGATAACTCCAACCCAAAATAACATTCTGAGATGTCTTCCACGGCCCAAATATAATCAAGATATCTCTCGACTCAAATACTACTGGGATGACTCTTTTTCAATTAATATCCGTTGAAATAAACAATATTGCATTTTATAAACAAAGATAAAAGTGTCTAGGAGGCCTGCTGCGTTATATTTAGTTGAAATTCATTTGTAATTGTTTAATTATTCAGCAGTCTGCATACTGGATCATAATTATGTTCGTCATGGGTTTTGTTGGTATCGTGTAATAATACTGTCTTATGTGTATCACCGACAGAATAAAAAGAACTTGATATTAAATAAAACGAGGTTTAAAGTCATACTATGCTGTATTTTACCAACTGGGCTAGGAGCATACAGTTTGCAATCAGGGAATCTTTGCACGGACCGCGACGTTTCTTACCAAATTTCATCGGTTCGATTAGTTGTCCACGGAACATTGATTTCCGGTAAACACCCGAGACCATAGTACAGTCAATAATTCGTTCCATTGGTATAATTCTACCAAAGTGAAGGCCAGAGTCTACACCTTGTCACCATTACTCATCGAGGCGGAGGAATTTTCAAACCCGGCTTCAGACTTGATCCAGCAAACGTGTGTTTACTAAAGTGTAATAATTTAATGTTTTCTAAGTAAAGGCTAATTAATTGATTGATTTTCTTATTAAATTCAATATTTTCAACTAGAAAATTTACAGTTTGTGTGCCTAACACAATAAAATAAATATTATATAATATGGATCGAACTTGATCCAATGCCCTAGCTGTGTTGAACTTACTATGTCAATATTTATATAGATTCCCTATATATCGGAATTATTATTTATTACTGTATACACTAATAGATTTATATTCACCCGTGACTGTGTGTAAATTGTTCGCTGAACCTCATATCTGTTATAATTTGTAACTGCTGCTCGAATGATATTCATTCTCCATTTATATTAAATACGAAACGTGTGTGGCCTGTTTTATGGCGTTGGTTCGTACGAATTAGTAAACAAACAATATCGTTATCGCGATAATAAAACCATGTAGTGGGTTATTGAATGAACAATAAAATGGCGATATTGATCACATTGATGAATTTTTTTCTTCAATTTGTGCGTTTTATCAGCCGTAAATGCACGACAGGTATTTCTCTGCTGTAGTTGTATCGTAAACAAAATAAAAGCAACCTAGCGGCTATATAATAATCATGGACGATCAGATTAAATTGATATCTTAAGTACAAGTTGTTTACTTCGTGCAATGTTTCTCTTTGTTTTTATTTTCTTGTTTACAGCTTTTGTCTAAAATTTGAAAAATACATGTGTAGTCATGAAGTGCATTTACTATGTATATAACTTAATTAATTAAACTTCTTTTACAATCGTGTCAACAAATGAGGAAAACCGTTTAATATTACCAATGCATACGACAATATTAACAATTAGTGTGTATAAAATCGGAATCCAAGTCGGCAAAAAACACCACGTGTTGCGTGTGTTTACGTCAATTAATAATTTAAAAACACCGAGGTTTTAGGTTTTAGTGCATACACAGGACTTGAAAAGTGTTGTTCGTTCACCACCAAACTATTTTAATACAACATTACTACACAGGTGTAATATCAGCTGTCATGGTTTCCTCCCACTGCTAAAGACCCCTACGACCTACGCGCAAGCGAATTATTGAAATAAAATTAAACCATATGTTAGTCTCGAAATGACCTATTTTGTGTCGAGTGGACGTTAAACCCCATCTCTCTCTCTCTTCACATATTGTAATAGCCTTGTCTAGTATTTGTAATATTCTTTTGGCTAGGACTCGCGTTGTGTATATTCTTCTTACTATCTCAGTAGTTAAAAAGTTTATCTACCAGGAATTACAATGCACCAGTTCGCTTTTACATTTTATATCAGGCTGGATATATGTGGTTACAAGCATAGATTACATAACAATACTTAAAATTTACTTAACTCCTGTAACAGTCTAACCAACATGGCTAGACCCATATAACCGCTACATCATAATATTATGGTCATCTGAAGAACCAAGGAGATGTCTACCCTCTCTCCGAAACCTGCATAGTATTTGCCCGGAACCCAATGATATTTGATCTTAAAAGCCATCTGGTCATCACCAAGAAATCAGACTATGCATGACCGCGAATCTGTGCAATTACTGATATGACTGGATGGTAAGCCAAATAATGCAATAATAATTTTCCACCACGTATGATCGGATGATATGTTGTTTTCGTTTTATATATTTTTTTTATGTGTCAATCCATCACTCATTTATTTGAGTGCATTCGATATGACTTCAATACAATGTGTGTATTCGAACCTAATAATAAGTAAAAGATACAATATGGTCACAAAGACCAGTGTCAACTCATATCATGGTCATGTTTGATATTTTATTGAGGCCACAGTGGAAAGTGTCGTACACATTGGTAACAACGAGATATCTACTTTATTTCCTTGATATCTAATTTACGGTGACAACGTAGTTTTTCCACTCGCCTTCATACTTGGCATCTGATTAACGTTGATAACCGGTGGTACCCCTTTCCTTCCTTGAAATCTGATTTACATTCTTAACGTGATTATCAACCCTTCCTTCCTTGTTAGCTGAATTTCGCAATCTCGTCCCTACCTTTCTTTAAGCACATTGAACTAAATATAATCTTAATGGATGACTTTCATATAAGATTATATTATTGTACATTTTCTGAAAATAGCACAAACCTGGCACACCGCTAAGCAGGGTTGCTTTTTTCATCGAGTTTTAATATGCGAGTGGCGTGAGTTTCAGTTGCTTAATTCCCGAGATAGAAAAGAGTGAATGATCTATTGGAGGATATCGAAATTTCAATAAATCACGTTTCGTGAATGATTAAGTAATCTTAAAGAGTCCGTTATATTTTAAACATCTGGGTTATATGTAATGTTAAAGAGAATAGAAAGTTTACCATATGTATCTTTCTCATCTTCCGTGAAATAATTTTTTGTCTGTTCTTTTATTATTTTCCATTTATTTTCAATTGTCACTGATACAATCTAAGTTAAGATCGTAGTCTTGGGTTTTACCAAGCTAAATAATGTTTACCCGAATCAAAACAAACCGGGAACCAGGAAATTGAGACTCCAGCAGTTGTAATCGGATTTAGACGAATTGAGATATTTCTATTTCTGCTACATCTCCTGTATATCTTTGGATCAGAAAGCCACAGATGATCAATGGATGAGTCTAAATTTAGAATGTTGTCTACGAATTTGTTATTGTGAAAAGATCGGAATCGTTTCGTGTTAGGTCTAGTTTTAGCATATTGTTTGTGTTTGGATCAGGTGTTTCTGGTTTCAGTGCAGTCCCCAGGGTTTGTGATAATTAGAATACGGTTATGTTGCTCTAGGTGAGAGTTGTTTCGAGTAGTTCTTCCATATATAACCAGAGTTAAATGATAACATAAACTATAACAAGATGTTTACTTTGATTGTTAAAGATGTTTCTATATTTAGATGTTTATGGCCCCAGAAGACAACCATGTAGCATTTGTTCATTGGATTTGTGAATACTGTTAAAGTTTTGATTTTATAGTTGGCGCTTCTGAAAATAATGTATTGCAATTTCTACAACTTGGGCTCGTTGACCACAGCTCATATTATGTTAGAGTATAAATTCAATTTATGAGCGCGAGTCCCAGTCACTCTTTGTGCAATAGAAGTAGCGATGAACGGTGTACAAAATTACAGGGTATGGATTTTGCCCTTGAACAGCATCGTTTTTTTTTATCCTAACTTGTATATGTTACAGAAAGTAGGATAGTCTGCTTAACCGCGTGGCTTTCATTCTGCTGATTTAACAGCCATCGACAATTGTGAAATTAAAGTTATGCAATCTCTTTTTTAAAGGGGACATTTAATTTTCGACTCAATGGTTTATTAGCTCATTACTTTGAGTTCTTGATACAATAATCTAGATTACATTCGCCATAAGTCTTAATAAACCATAACGTATTCAATGAAGACATGACGTAAAATTTTATTCAATTATTTCCATTGGAACTCAGACTTTATATTGATCATTATACGGCTTAGGTTTTCACACATTGGTTGTACGCGACCTTGTTATTGAATAACGATTTTCTATTTTCTAGGGAGGAATATGGACTCTTCTTCATATCTGGGACACCCCGTTAAGTATCTATATGTTCTTCAAGAAAGTACTTCTGGAATACTATTCCGGTTGCAAGTCCTCCAACGCCCGTGATTTGTCTCCGTGCCTTATCTCGGTGTTCATCCTCAAGGAAATATCTTCCAGATTATTTTTCTTGACAACTTGCCCGTTAACGAGTGGTTGGTAATTCAATTACGTCACGAAATTAACCATTGACAAAATGATAAAGCAACCATTTAAACAGCTTTTGTAACATATTTCCTGCCTTGTGTACCTGAAAGACGCTGATCTGGATTGATTTTACGTGTTTAGCCAGACGGGTGCGGTGATAGGAAAGATATTTTGTATTAAAAACGCAATGTTTTGGGAAATAGAAACATGCTAATCCACATTAGCATCTCGTTGGCCTTTTTTTACATTGAGTAATCAGGTCGGGAATTTACATTAGCAATCTAATTACATCGTTAATATTTCATAATCGTGTTTGTTCAACACAACCTAAAGGTAGAACTGGAGTCAGATCTTTTCATTACGCCACCCACCAACACCAAACAACATCGCACTTTAGGGGATCAGGGTACACAACCTCGGGAGACTTTTAAGTTAATGCGATAGAAAATCGATTGGATCTAAACAGTCCAAGCAAAACATGTTTTTTCGTGTATTAAAGATGACCCATACAGGAAACGATGTTCACGTAATCTACAGCCTGCGGCCATACTTAGCACACTTATGCTCAACTTTCAAGTGGCAGCTGACATTTCCCGATGATTCCGGGCATTATCATGCGCCATGCTTTTTCATGTCAGTACAATTGTTTTTAATCTTTAGTTATTCGACACCAAATGCGAAACAAACTGCGTTTATTTAAACAGACAGTAGAAATTCCCCGCTTGATCATTAATTGATTGACCCAAACGACTGCAGTCGTGCTAATTAGACGAAAAAGTCACGGTGGCTAATTAAGTGGGTATGACGCTGGCTCAGGACTGGCCTGACAAGGACAGCTGTGTAATTGTTCGGATGGGATGAAAACCCGAGGTACCATGTACAAATTGACGTAAAAGATCCTTAGCAGTTTGAATTCGATATAACAGTTCATTTTTTATCAAATATTTTACCCCATTCGTATTTCGTTATAGTACTTTGGGCTGAACGAGGTCTAAAATATATATTTGCCATTTTCTCGGAATAATGTCCTTCTAATGGTGGTTACATAATTGGCTAGAGTTCATCGCTGTACCACACAAATCAAGGACGAGAATCTCAGGTGATGAAGATCATTCAAGATTTGCTTCATTGAGTGGGGTTCCCATGATTGGTAAGAGGTCATCGTGTGTACCATTTAAATTAAAGACGAGAATCCCGGTTGGCGAAGATGAGTTGAAAATCCTCCAAGATTTGCTTCATTGACTCAGGGTCCCATGCATTGTGGTCGTCAAGTGCAATCGTAGTAAACATCCATGTACGTGTTTGCTTTAACCCAAAGATGTGATCAGAAGGCTATTAGACAATTTTCTCAGCCCCATGTTGTTTAAAATGAAACCGAGGTGGGAAAAACATCGCCACCTTTAGCGCTAAATCTGTACATGACATGTTTTTCAATACTATTAAAAGGTCGCCATGTTACCGGAAGGGTCTGCTCCCGACTATTTTTGAAAGTTCAGTCGGTCTGGAAAAATAACACACTTTGTTGATCAAAACATTGACTGTAAAAATAGGTCATATGGTCACCTCTGGGAAGACGCGACATTGAGAAGAACACAAAAACTATCGGCAAGGTTACTGATTACGGTATTCTTGGCGTGTATCAATAACGGGGTTAAAATATAATCACCGAAGGGTATTCGAACGATCAGCTTGTTCTGATAACACTGATAATTCCATTGGTTAAAGTTTTGTGGCAGTAATTGTCAGTGACAATGGTATCCTTTTAGAAACCAGAAACGAGAACCAGTCTTGTTCTAAAAAAATAATTCATTGTAAAGATTATTCCAGAAACATCGGGGATTTAGACGAGAATTTATCCTCTCTGCAAATATGCAATAAAACCCGCAATTTTGGGACGGCAAATTATTCACGAGATTCCATTTTCTATCTTTGATCAATTGCATGACTATGTTGATAAATCTGGGGCCATATATATTATAATGGACGGATGTGTACTGGAAGGGATGTGTCTGCCAACTAGTTGTAGTCTATAAACTGAATAATTACCTCTATTTTAATTAGTCCCCGAGATAGCAAGCCCAGCCACTAATATAACAATACAAATCTATATGTAGCCGTAAATGAGGCTCAAGGGGTTAAATGTTGTTAACATACCTTAATTAGACTTCGTATTCTTCTAGCCTATTTGAACCTTACAGTCCATTAACCGCCTTCTTTATGTATATATTATTTTATTCCCAGACGTATCTTGACGTATCAGTTTATGTGACACGACGTCTATTAGCTCATTGAAATACAGAGATCATCTTGAAATTAAATGTGGTCTAAAGTCTTACGGACTTTTCTGCACCAGTCAGATCGGCGTATATAATATATATCTGCAGCAAAAAAAACTTTAACTGCTATCGAGGTTCTAGTGAGTCAGCGGGACGCAAAAAGCCGAGGTTCGTCCGGATACTCTATGCTGTGCGCTTTAAAGACATTTGGAAACAAAATGCATATGTCATCGTTATCCCGTTGTATTCGGTTTTACTCCTTTTCTTCTTATTATTCTATTGTCTTACTTTCTTATGCTTAGTGCATGGTCTTTCCTGTGAGAGGAAACTGGAGTATCCAGAGTAAAAACACGAGGTTGAGAAGGCGCCCTTATATCCAAGACCGGGTGCCAGATGTGACCGACCAGCAAGAGCTCAAAGCAAGACACTTTAGACCACTAGGCCATACCACCCCACCCTTTACTTTTGTATAGTAATACAATATTTTAATAGATAATTCCGGCGGTAGATTTATATTGCCAATCAACTTTTATTTTAAGTCAATAACACAACAGTGTAATCAATGTGATTTCTGGCAGCATCTCTAGGGTCATTATGTTCATCCTCATCATTTTGTATTTTAAAAGTAGAGAAAAACACCACCCACTCCTTCGTTAAATCAAATTAGTAGAGGTCTGTTAATGTTAATAGTTTTACCAGAACTTCAGATTGCTTGGCTCCATGTTCAATGATTCACTTAGATGACGCCATAGAATGTTTATAAGCAAAAGTCATTTTTATTCTACCACTTTACAAGTGCCTACCAGTCGGTGCAAACATTTTATATACCGCAGAGGTGCTAAGAGGTGAATCAACACATTGCTGTTTAAATTTGACAGGTCTGGTGTGTGTTTATCATAGGTAAGTTTAACGAACCCGAGTTGTATTTCTCAATACGTAATTTGGATTAATATTTTACTGGTATGGGGTTCAAATTCGTTCACTTATTCCAAGTTAAAGATACGTTATGCAAGAGCCAAATTTGCCTATTTTAGGTCTTTCTTAAGGCATGCTATGCAACTTGTCTGTTGTACATTTAATAATCAACTCTAGATGTCATCGGATGTTCAAGATTTTCAGCGGATATAAACAAACACGTGTGCGGCCAATGATTTAATGGGTAATCGAGACTACGTTTACTATTATAACAACGCTAAAAAGACTACGCTATTCCTCAAACAGCCCTAACGTCGCCCAGAATGAAGTAAATTTTCAAAGATATCTCTCTTACTCTACATTCCAACTATAACAGTGAGGACGTTCAGCTCTTCATCAGATGCATCTTTGAATTTGTTTCCAACCAAAATAGCATCAATATTTCACCTTTTGTTCTTGAAAAATGCTCAAAAGGCTTTGAAAGCACGTTATATATCATGCTTGTTACATTATCTCTGTGTCTGCCAACAGCACGCTCTTTTTTAAATACGTTATATATTACTAACACAGTAGAAAAGATTTTTTTTACATAGATAATTAAATAATGACAAATGAATGTGACACGACAATACCAAAACTTTTAAACAATCTTTTAAGTTTACACATTTCTATTTTTCGCGAAAACTTAAATTAGTGTCTTTAAGATTAGCCTAACATTGAAAGTGTGTGAATATTTTTTTTGGTAAAAAAAATGCGGCGAACAAAAGCAATGGGGATGTTGTAAATTTGTATGGGCTTAACTCTAACTTCTCCTTTGTATGAAAAACAGAACCACAACATTATTTTTTTCTTCTTAAAGTCTGCCTCTGTAGATTATGTACATGTACAACAATATTACTATAAACTATTTCCACTTTGGGATTATAAGTCCTGTCTTGTCGGATTAATCAGGTCAAACTGGACCAGAGCAGACATTTAGCAAACGTTGGTTAGCAGACGTGGAGATCAGACGGCCTTATGTCTTGATATAATTACGGATCAACAAGTCCTTTGGTGTAGATGTGAATAGCCAGCTTCTGTAACACATTTACTGGGGATTTTCCCAAAGGACAAGCTACATGTAAAACTAATTCGGTTAGTAAGACTGAACAATAAACGCTAAGTGTCGAATACTATATTAGTTTAGTTGGCCTTTTGTCTAGAGCAGTACAAATAAATGAGTTAATATCGTTGAAAGTGGAAGATATAAATTGAAAAAGCAGTTGTATATGATCCAGTTGATGTTTCTGACTGGCTTTCAATACGTAATATTTATATCCTCATTCATCTGAAATTGGTGATTTCAATGAAGGTAAGGTTGGTTCACTTAGATCTTAATAATCATAGCACTCAAGTTAAAATTGACATCTTACAGACTTTTCAATGAGCTTTTGTCGGCTGGTATACTTTAAGACTTCTATCAACTAATGGGTCTAGGTTACTTAGTCTCTTTTAAAGAAACCCTTTTCTTGTAGACAGTAGAAAACTCCTTTGACAGTATGTCAGGTTAAATTTATTTACTGAAAGGTCTATTAAATATATGTTGTTCAAATTACAAGATTAGTTTAAAGGAACGTCCTTACGGGTGTTTTGGTGTTCCTGTTATGTTACTGGCGTGTGTTTTGTCGTTTTTCCCAATTCGGGTTATCTTTTGGCCTATTCATACTTCTAACTAGCGATCATCTCAAACCCGTTTTAAATTAAGAAAAGTATATTAAGTGTCACACTTTTGATCTTCAGGCAGAGAAGAAGGGCACAAGAAGCTTGATACAATTTTATTTTCCATGAAAATACCGCCTTTTGATTAGCAGCATATAAGTATTGTTGATGAGTATTTTGTTGTGGTTTTCGTGAGACTGTGATGGGTATAGGAAGGGGGCTTATGTACGCTATTGATATTAATTATTCGAATCATATGTTAACAGAAGTCACGGTGGGAAAAACGTTGACTGGCTAGTCTGGAGGTCGAGATTTCGATCCCTGTATTGGCCAAGAAAGTTCATCGAAATTTTCCGACGTGGTTTCCGCTTGTCAGTGGTGCCAGACAAAGACAGCTGTTTAGTCGTTCGGTTGGGACGAAAAGTCGAGATCGGGTGTAAATATTGGCGTGCATGTAAAACATCCTTTGGAGGTTGGAATTCGATAGCCGCTTTCTGGCCATTAGCCCAGTCGGGTCAGGACAGGACGTTAAATTTCATTTCATTTCATGTGTTGACAAGTTAGTTGCTTCATCTTTCCAGAAGATCTGATAATCTTCAATGCTGTAACATTTGTTATTTTGTCCGAATACAGTTTGGAATTGATGGTAAAATATTTTATTTATGTATTTCGGAATGAAATTGTATCATTTAATCGTTTACATATATTTTATTTTAGCTTAATTACTACTATTAAAGAAACACTGTGTGGTGTATCTATTCTGAACCATTTATTATCAGCTGTATACAGTCTATTTCCATCGCTGATGAGTCTAGAGGTGTAAAAGAGTGCGAAATTGTAGGTGCCAGACTATGCAATATGATATCTTTGAAGATATGATTAAAAGCAACATCTTTTCGCCTACCCTAGTCACACTAGTGATATACATGCTTTTCAATGATAAGTCTCAATTAACGAATGAGTCTTTGTCTTATGTTTATTTTGGCAGCATGATTCATTCATTTTCGTACTAGAATATCTTATCTGATATGTTTCTGAGCATGATTTTGTCGAATTCAGGAACCGATCTAGTTCTGAATGGAAGAAAATAACAGGCCTACTCTTATATCGAATTCCAACTGCCAAGGGGTCTTTAACGTGCACTCCAATGTGTACACGGGACCTCGGTTTTTCGTCCCATCCGAACGAGTAGGCGGGAATCACGCCGGAAAATCGAGATGAACTTTCTCGGCCAATGCAGGTGCTTTGTGTAGTATATTTATCCCTATAAGTAAGGTAAAAATCATTAATGTTTCGACATAATTTTTTTTAGTATATTACTTTCTTTTCCATTTTATACAATATTGAAAGTTATATTAGCGTCCTATTTTGGTGCACTGTGTAAATAAACTCAGTTATGAAAGCAATGAATTGGCGTCTTCTTTGATAATTCATTCCCAGCTACAGCATATTTGAGACCAAATGCCTATTGGGACTTGTGACGTTTGGAGCGTGTGTACTGGAAAGACAATATATTTATGGAAATGATAGTTCACGATTTAGTACTTGATTTTCCTTTTGCTTGAATTATTGCATTAGCTTTAAATGGACGTTTACATCCACATGGATATTCATGTGATTTGTATGTCATCTACAGCGTAACTCCGTCACACCTTAATTGTACTTAATGATCATGAGTATTTTTAATTTTATTGCTACCCTGAATAAAATCTTTTTACTTTTTTATCTGATGTTCTGTGCTGCAGAGAGGGTCGAACTCAAGTCCAAATCCTTTCACATTTGCATATCGATAGGCAACAGAAAGACTACAGAACCAAACGTGTGCATGTCAATTTGCCAGTTCATTACTCCTATTAAAGGAACTAAGAATCAGAAACAGATTGTCACGTTCTGTCGTGTTGTTATGACGGAGTGTATTGTATTTTACTTACAATTTAAGTAGTTAGTCGGTACATTCTTCGGTCATCGCAGGGTTCTTCATTAATTAATGAGATCATTGAGAAAGGTGTTTGAAGCAAACTGACAAGTCACAGACAATGCAAATTGGAAGTCCAGGTGTTAAATCTTGAAAACTGATAGTGGCAAAGAAAAAGAACCGTATCAACTTGGTGATATAATGCATTTTAGCAAGACATAAATTACTTTCGAACATGGCGAATAGTTAACCCATGTTGAGCTAATGTGATATTTTACAACTTCGAATTATATCTCTTTTTACAAAATGGTTATACTCAAATGAAACGGTTTTGGCTTAGTGCTTGCAGATCGAATAATGTTTTAAATAATATTCTTAAATACTTCTCATATATATGTTTTTATTATATAATAAAAATTTCTTAAAGACATTGGTCGTATAAATGGCCGCATTGTCCTAATTTTGAGTATTTTTGTCAACTTTGCCAATTGTTATTTGATCTAATGATTTTTCTCTTTCCGGAATCGCATTATTCCAGCAAAACTAATTTGCTTAGAATTCATTTTAGTCCAAATTTCTTCCTCATTCTAAAGTTCATTACTTCCGTAATTGCATTTTGATCGCAGACTGTGTAATTAGGTAGTTTTTGTGTTACTTGAATATTTCTTTTCTTATCATCAGATTGCCTGTTTGAGATTTCATTTATATTTTCTTCTGTAAATGCTACAAGACAAGTGAATTACTTCAGACAGATGGCTGTTTACATCTCATCTTACTACATCTCATCTTACGACATTAATTACACACCAATCACTTGTGGTAAAGGCATTTCACGAATCAAATGACTCTGCCACGAATTTATAAATAGATTTCAAAGCGTATGTATAAAGTATTGGCGTTGGGCTTAATGTCTCAAAAACGCAATATTTCGGTCATTTTGAGACGAATCTATGCTAAATTCAATTTCTGAGGTTTTGTAGAATGTGTGTTCTTAGATTTCAAACTTCAAAGGGTTACAAGGGCAGACTCTTTCGTCCTATCTGGAACATTCGTCTGAGCCCTCTCCGGGATTCCAACCTCGGAATCTCTGTTCCAGAGGTTGATGTTCTACCGCTCAATTTCCGCCTGGATCCACGTTGGTAATGTAGCCGAGTCTTGCGTGTTAAACCTCTTAATTTACACTAATATATCTCTAAAGCTGTCGGAATTGTGACAACAGATCTAGTAATTTATTTTCATTCAGCACAATTGTTTCGGAAATTCCACGGTGATTCATGAGCTTTTATACAAATAGTGAAAGCAAAGGACGCATCACTACCGTTTCTTGTTACTGTCCAGAGCTAGAGAAAATATTTGATCGTGCATTTGGTATAGAAACTAAAATTTACTACACGCCAGTAGAACCACACGACTTTTCGGTGCAGCGTTTAAAATAAACCTTACTAAGAGAAATCAGCCAGATACCAGAATCTGTCCACTAGAGAGACACCAGACCACGAATCATGTAATAGTTGCTCATGGAGTTTAATTGTTATGTGTAATTACACGTACTCTCCGTAAACCATTTGGTACTAGTTCCTTCTCCCCATATCACGACTTGATCACGTACAGAAATCATGCTTAGAATTGGATCATTTGCCAACAATGAATGAAAGCATTGAATTTTCCACTTGGTCAATGTTTGCGTTCAGCTCTTCAGTTCCATTCAAATCCACGGGGTAAATTACTACCGGTCGATTGGCAGAGGGGGTAATGTTGATTCCAGGCCTATAAACCGTTTCCACCTTGTTCTGTTAAAAGGACAACGGACCGTATATTCTTGGTACAGGCGCACCCATACTCCTTCATAACTTTCGAAAGGTCGTACAACTATATTTTAAAAAATGAGAAACATACAACAGTAACCGACCATTCATAACATTTGAGGGTTGATTTCCTTATTGATACATAGACACTTGTATGCGCCAAGTGGACTAAGCCTGATAATTGTGTTCCCTGATTCCATAGTTCCTCTATTAATAGCAATTCAGTCCTTTTGCATTTCAATTCTGTTTTAGTGTTCCAAATATGCTAGGTTTTGGTGAATATTTATGGCTTTGAGAAGGAAGGACGGCCAGATCCTGTAGGGTGGTGACAAAAATCACGTCACAGCCTACAGATTTTTTTGACAGTGTGTAGAATTAAACCTAGATGGTGAACCCCTTTCACAATTTTTAGATTATTGTGTAATGCTGGCCTTTGTGGTCAAGAAGCTTAACATAATGGAATTGTTTAAAACATGTTCTAAGTCAAGCAATGACATAGCCATGGGTTTAACATTGGTAGCAACAAAGAAAGATATATCACTGTAGTCTCGAGACCAACCATGCTGTGTATAAGAATAATCTGCAGTTCGGTTCACGTATCTCGAGACATTTTTTCAATAAACATTAAAAATAACCACGTTTCAGATTACTGAAGTAATTTACCGTTGTGATAAAACCGTCCCTTTGAAATGAAGCTGAACTTAGATTTCTCATTTATTAGTAAGTCGATTACTAAACATTTAGTTTGTGTAATTACAGATCGCATGTCTAAATAATTTACAGATGAACTGATACGTTTGTTTGTCTATTTATTTGGTTATTTCTATACCAGACCAATCATTTGTTCTTGATTTCCGTTTTCTTGTGTTTCCGTAATAATAATGGAGTCATTAAAACGTGATTACCCGAGACCGATATTGATTGGTCCTAATAATTATATGTGCTATAAACTATCCGTAACCTTAATCTTCGATTTACTCTATGTCTCTTATATAAACTATAGACTAATTAATGTGACTTTTAAGAAATGCCATTACCTAAAGTTATCAAATGCAATGGAATAGAATCTGATTGCGACAAAATGTTATTCTTATTTCAGGATAAGTTTGCCATATCTTCCTGATTTTTCGAAGGGGGGTGGGTGAATGGCCGAATGGTTAGCATGCGCGCGCTGTCATTGAGTCAATAGGCGTGGTTTCGAATCCTCGGTTGTACCTGACAAGGAGTAGGGCCGCCTGTCCAACCTCGTTGATTTTCTCCTGTTCCTTCGGTTTCCTCTCATTGCTCAAGACCCCCATGCTCTAGCGAATTATTGATTTAAAATTAAAACACATTTTAGTCCTGAAATGACCTAGTTTGTGTGAAGTGGGCGTTAAACACCATTTCTCTCTTTCTCTCTCCTGATTTTTCGAGGGAAGGGGATGGGGGATAGAGATATAACGAGGTTTATTATTGTTAATTCCCATTTTGATTGTTACTGAACAAACCCAATACGTTATGCCATTAGAAATAGCCCGTTGTGTTCCTCAGTATTGACACCGCTGTATAGCCTTGTTTATCGGAATAATTTGCCTGAAAATATAATCTAAGAATGATGTGTCCTAATACCATTGATACCATCTGCACTGGAAATGCACTTCTAGTGTGTCAGACTTTGAAGGTGACATTAGTTTTAAATGAGTATTATTAGGTTTACATATAAAAAAAACTCCACCACCATCCTAATCTGAAAAAAAAACGAAGTTAACTATAATTATGAAACAGAAGCTGGCGACATATGTGTCCGTAAACTGTAATTATTTGTAAGCTATATGTAGGAACACAAAAGAAAAATTCTATGATTACAAAAATGCAGTTACGCGTGTAATCTAAAGCTTTTTTTCGTTATCTCAATGTTTGCTTATAACAATTGACATTGTTTTCTTTAGTTTATATACTGTATAAATATGAAATATATAATATGTAAATCACGTTTCTAGACACATGGTAGGTTTGTCCATTATAATGTATTATATATAGCAACATATCATATTAATCGAATATAGATATTCTTTTACAAACCTAATAAAAGCCAAGTAAAAAATGAAAAGGAATGCATACAAATATATTTTAAATACAAATTTATTTTTGGCACGGCAAATGTTTCCGAGAATCTTATTAAACTGTAAGGTAAATATTTATTGTAACTATTCTGCTGAATTTCCATGTTTGTTTGATATCAATGGCCTTAACATCCTATTAATAGCTAAATATGATTAAGTAAAACAAACTAATGTTTAAAAGTATTACAAATTTATGCATGTACATGCACAATACCGTTGTCAAAACCACAAAGCACCGTTTATAGTAACAATTTAGCGTCCATATATAGCTTTAAAAAAGTCCTATTAAAGCCTATTTGCTGCTGCAAAAATAAAATAAAAATGTTTGCATGTACTGAATCAAACTACATTATTTCCACTTTATCGAGTTGAACACAAAGCTAAATTTACAATATATCAATACAAAATAATGGTACGCTATTTATCCTATCTTAAGGCAATCTTAATTTCAAAATTACTTTAGTGAAACAAATTTTATTCACAATAAAACTAATACACCTATATTATGTTTTAAGGAACTCGTTAAATGACTCGATGATTTACATAGTTTGGTTGGTAGGAGGGAGGGGCTGGCTTGTTGGTTTGGAGGAGAATTAAAACTTTTCATGGTTGGTTATACACTATTCCCTCATTTTCTACATAAACAAATTGATGACTTTCATGGATTATAAATGAGCACAACTAGAGTTTCAAAGAGTCCTTAGTTTGATGTCATTTCCCATTTACGTGACCCATGACGTTTATAAATATGTAATCAGTATTAATCCTTGTTAACGTCTAAAACATGGTCCTAAGTCGGTCAATTGGTAAGCGATAATTTATAACAGAGTCTAAAACGTCCTATACATTTAGGAGAAAATGGTTATGCTTAGAATATTGAATTTGTGTGTTAAACCGAACAAATACATGCTCTTAATAATTTTAATGAAATTACATAGTAATGTTTCAATAAAAACTTATTTTGTATTCGTAATACCGCCAATCCTGATGAATATCATAATATGAAGTGTACGAATTGATAACATTCTTCATATACATATATTGAAAATATAATCGAGCTATTGTCGTTGCGTCACAATACGGTTTGAATAATTTGGGATTTCGTAGGTTTGTTTCATGATAAAGAAGGCACCTGTCTGGAAAAGTGCACCTTCCTCATTCAAACAGTTGTTGTGAGTTACTACACAGTAATTACCCAGTTCTTCTTCTCGATCTCTCGCTAGTATGGAGGTTGGGTGTTCGATCCCTGCATTGGCCGAGAATGCAGAATCCAGATTTTTCGGCCTGGTGTCCTCTTGTTAGTGATGCAGGACAGAGTACATGTCAAGGACAGCTGTCTATACGTTCGGATAGGACGAAAAACCGAGGTCCAGTGTACACATTGGCGTGCACGTAAACGAACCCTTGTCGTTTGGAATTCGATATAAGAGTAGGCCGTGGTGCCGCTGCCCGGGCAAAATGCCCCTCATAGCACACTGTATGGCGTATGCCCGTCTTCGTTGGCCCAGTTTAGGGACAGAACAGTAGTAGGGCGTTAAACCCCATTTCATTTTATTGTATTTCTTCTCGGTCTGCAATCATCAAAACATATCCCTAATCAATAATTACCAGATCAGACAAGATATACTCTAGTGGTGGAAATTATACCATTTGATATAAACACCATTAAGTATGAGTTAATACAACCTCAAGTGTGACGAATGTTCTAAGAAGAGTTTCAGTTCTAAGTTGTAAATACAGCTATTGACATTGACCGACATACTTTGGTCAAGCACCCGTATAAAGGACGCGGGCTTTCGTCCTTGGTAGGAGTTTCACCCAGCGTCTATTGATTGATCATCACTGTCGTTGACCGATTAGAATATACAATTTGTTACAATACGTGACTACATAAGAACATGGAATTTAACATGAAATTTCACTTCTTTATTGAAATTTGGCAAAACATTGATCACACAACACACAAAACCACGAATCTGTCTTAACAGGCGTTGCTCAGATAATGGTGCCCAAATGAGACGGAATACTTACTGTATATATCTGTGTTTAATCTTTTTAATTACAGCGAAATAGAATGGGGTTTAAAGCCTTGTTCGTTAATTCAGTATTTCGATCATTTTAAGACTGAATATCTATTTGTTACGTGCAAAAGACATGAAATGGGGTTTAACGTCCTACTGTTCTGCACCTAAACTTGGCAAATGAAGACGATCATAGGCTATACAGTGTGCTATTGATGGAAATTTTGCCCGGGCAGCGGCGCTACGGTCTACTTTTATATCTATTTCCAACTGTACAATGTGATGGGTTAGTATTTTGCCCGGGAAGCGGCCTTTACGCCTGCTCCTTTTCGAATTCAAACTGCCAACGTTCGTTTTAGCGGGGGACTCATATTTACAAGCCTTGAATATATTCAATTATTACATTTATGCACTTAGAACTTTTTTGTGTCCTTTAGTAATAGGCTTTGTTCAGTTAATTATTATAGCTAAATTGTTTAACTGTTTGAATATCGGACTTTAAAAATTGATAACCATCGGCGTCGTCTAAAACAAGTCTTTTTGTTTTGTACATCATTTGGCATAGTGAACTAGTTTAATTTTGACGTTTTACCACTGGAGAGAATTTACTGTTAAAAGAACGTCTTGATTACACAAGAGATTAGCTTTGAAACCCCGCATCAAGCTTATCTAGCACAATAATCAGATGATTCTTACGGTTGTCTATCACTCAAATTCACAGACAGACAGTGACTGAAATCTATTTAAACTGGTTAAACTGTCACTACATTTCATTTATAATCTTCAAAACGTTTTATCAGCTGCCATGGGGGTTTGATATATTTATAATACTTAAGCAATGTTGATGATTTAGAATGAGAATCGTGTTATATGTGGGTGTACACGTATGTTTGATTGCATTGTTTTGTTTTATATAAATTGATTACCGGCGTGGGTGTTTAACTCGATCTCTCTTTCCGTAATTACGGTGCTTACAGTTCCTGAAACTGAATAAACACGTTTTCTTTAGAGTGTCTGCTGGTTTTAAATTATTCACTTTGATTTATTTTCTTCTGCGATTCCTTGAATTTAAATCAGTCTAAAAGAAAGGTAATTTGTGGGATGGAAGAAAACAATAATCTATTATGTTTAACCTTGTCATTGATGTTCTTTTTAATTTTTTAGATTCTGTTAAACTTGTTTACAATTTCACTAGAATGTTTTATATTAAATGAAAGAAATCTCTTATCTAGTTTGTGTGATATGTGGTTGGGAAGAGGTGGGGACGGGGGTAATTGCGTTCTGCTATTTGAAAACCAGTAGATTTTCATCATTTTTCTATTGTGGTCCTTGATTACCTTGGAAAATCTTCTAGATGTTCTATAGGCTGTAATTATCATCCGAATAAAATGTACTCACGGTTCATACTTCATGAGATGACTACACCGGTTGAGTTTCAGCGATAATTACTGTTAGGAGTTATGGTCCTTGATAAATCCGCGTGCACACCCTGCAGGCTAAAGTTACCATCCGAATGTGTTATAATTGATACAGTGGCCCTGTTCCAAATGCAGAGACGTCATCTTATCGGTACATGTTTATTGTAATTAAATGTTAAAACTAGGAAGATTGAGAAGCCAATATACGACAATATTTTTAAACTGCCGGGGTGACTTAACAGTAATGAGTGTGTTTCATTTCCCGGCAAACCGTGCTTCACTGATCATTTTACCGAATGAATATTCGTTGTGTCAAAGGTTTAAGGCTATTGAGAGCTCATCTAGCTTTGTATCTCAGGTCTTCTATGATGCTGCATTGTCGTGCTGTCTTAGTTGGCTATTACAGAATTTTGTCAAGCGTTTTTATGCTCATAAGATGTAACATTTTGACGTTTTGATAAGATGTAAATACAAACCGTATAAGAAATTGATAATTGTGGTTTTTAGGATGCTTGTGTCATATCATAAGAATGTTCTATATATCGAAAGCACTTTCAGGGATGTAAAGAATTCGGGGTTGTTTGGGTTCGCAATAAAATCATAAAATATGAAAAATCGATTACTTTTTTTTTGTAATACACGGAAGTTTCAAATTTAGAGCTGTAAATAGCACGACATAGGTTTACAATATGCTACAATCTCTTGTCATTTTCGACAATGATTTATACGTTTTGAACAAGGAAATACTTCTAAACAGCCATTGGTTTATACGTATCTGCATTTCAGTCTTGTTGGTATGTTTCTCTGTGGTGGCTAAGTGAGTAAGACGCTGGCTCGCTATCCTGGGGGTCGGGTGTTCGATACCTGCATTGGTCGAGAAAATTCAGCCAGACTTTCCAGCGTGGTCCCCCCTTACCAATGATGCAGGACAGAGTACTTGACAAGGACAGTTGTCTAGTCGTTCGGATGTGACGAAAATTCGACGTCCCGTGTACACATTAGCGTGCACGTAAAAGATCCCTTTACAGTTGATAAGCCGAAGTGCCTCTGCCCGGGTATATTTTCCCTCAGAGTATGTCGTATGACCCACAGTGACTCAACCAGTAAGACCCGTGTTGGCACAGAAAGTTCCCCGGGATCGTCTGACGTTATTTCCCATTGGGCATTGTGTGGGGAAGGGGCTGACATGGAACAATGCCTAGTCGTTCGGAAAGTACAAAATAAATGTGATATAGGACAGTATTGTTAATAGTTGTTGGGCATTGGGGGAGGGGGTGACATGGAACAATGTCGAGTCGTTCGGATAGTACGGAATACATCTGATTTAAGGCAGTATTCTTAATGGATGTTTAAAACATATATTAGACCCCCACCTAACGGCAACGAAATGAACTGTGTAAATGAAGTTTCCAGGTCGTCTAAGAGGAAGAATCATACTCGACCACGTGTACCACATCCGTCACGGTTTGTCTAAATTCGTTTTACTTTAAATCTGAATTCTGTAAATGAACTGTGTAAATGAAGTTTCCAGGTCATCTAAGAGGAAGAATCATACTCGACCACGTGTACCACATCCGTTACGGTTTGTCTAAATTCGTTTTACTTTAAATCTGAATTCTGAATTGTGGCATCCATTGCCCTTTTGTCCTTTTAAAATCAACAGTACAATATTGTATTATTCAACATGTATTTATAATATTGTTATTTTGACTTATTATCATCATGACATATATAATTTATCATGTAAACATAATGTGCCTGTATATATAGATTCCGTGATATTTTTAGACCTGATATATTATTTTTGGCATCTAATAACCACAATTAAGTCATACGTGCTGTAATATGTTGGCAGGTCAGCAATGTCATTCTGGTTTGCATTGTGATATATTATTATATTATGTTTTGTATTTATGAACTCTAAAGTTTGAGTACCGTTTGGGGTCGAAGCTAATACAATCATGAAACGTACAGTTCTGGTATATGCATTCGTTTATTTAGTAGTTTGTACACTTCCCTTGCCGTGGGTCCTGCAGTTTATTTTTAATCACCTAGTTTGCCTCCTCAGCCCGGTATATTATGGGCTAAACCTCTTAGAGGTTGTTATCAAAATATTATTTTAGATACATATGTAGATTTGAGTGAACTTAGTAAAACACGTTTGTGTCAATTTTGCCGAAACGGGTAGATTTTAAAACAGCAAAAAAAAAAACCCCAAAAAACGACCGCTTTGATGACTCATAATAATTGCGCTTCTTAATGAACGAAATCCCAATGTTCTGCCGATCATGTATAATTGTAAATTATAATTCAAGAGTGGGGGAAACAACTGAAAATCAAATTAAATATTAATTTAAAAATCAAATAAAATTTCTCAGTAAATGTTAGACTTTTAAAATATAAATAGAACAATAGGCTTGCCTCGTGACATAGACCAACTTTACCCCAAAGCTTGGGTATTTACATGCAACAACCTGTACCGCCACACAAGCGAAAACGTGATTTAAGTAACCTACTCTTTCCAATTTAGAATGCCATATTATTATTTGTTTCGCGGAAGCACAATAAATGCGATTTTTTTATTCATCATCAGCACCAAAGCTGTGGTTAGTGGGTGTATGTTAAAACGTAAAGGCGTATTAAAAAAGAAACATTCATCTATGTGGCGACTGAAAATGGCTTTTAAAACACACGCATGGATAATAAAAGGTCCGGTGATTCCCCACGGTGTGATAATCAGACATAAGTCTACTTTAAGCAAACCAAATTTTCTTAGCGACGTGTAACCAGCGTCAGATAATTTCATAATATACCGTGGCCGACTTTCATTTCACTTTTCGCTGCTGGAAGAATTTGTCTGGAGACAATCATGATTACATCAATTTGAGAAAAATAGGAGGCGGGTAGAATGGATGTATTGTAATGGCCCATATGAAAGTGTGTCATTCAGAAAGATACATATTACCCAGTTTAACATTTTCGATGTTTTTATGCTATGGGAGTGTAGCGGTCACGCGAACTTTGAGCGAAACCAGCTGAACTATTCTGACAACCAATGTCAGGAGTAACAGTTATATTACTTATGCATAGATATGTAATACTTAAAACCGCAACTTTCCACAAAATACCGAAGCTAGCCGAAGTCTACAATGTTTGACTCATAGCGATGTTTTTTTTATAACTTGTTCATTTGCCCCGCTAGCGTAAATGTCGACTCGATGGCGTTTAAGCCAGCTTAACTTAAGCTTGTGAACTGCTTACATTTGGAATAAAGACACTGGCGTTTTTGTTTAACACACTTAACTCAAGCTTTGCCATCAACTATAATATAATGGCTCTTATCGTATGCTAAACCTTGGGATATTTATGATATGTAGCTCGGTTTGTTTATCTACCCACAATCTTGTACAGTCAACAGAAGGCTGGGATAACCAGAAACCAGGTAATATTTAAATCATAGCCATGAGCCGATCAACAGATTCTAATCATGGCCCAATTTCTTACGTTTTATACGTCTGCATTTAACCATGGTCGTATTTTATCATAAAAAAAACAGTGTTGATGTTCATGAGACAAAGGTTCCTATTGATTTCCGATAATTTCGAGTTACAGTCCTTGATCAATTTAAAAAAATCAACACCCAAACCTTGTGGATGTTCTTGAGGTCAAATCACTCATCTAAGTGACTTGAAATTTATGCACAATGTTAATCCTCTTGAGACAAAGATTCATATTGATTTCTAATAATTTCGGTCACAGTTACGGCCCTTGATCAATTAGTACAATCTTTTTGGGACCTTTAAAGACTTAAATTGTCATCCGATTGATTTGAAATTTGTACACAATGTTTACGTTCATGAGCCGAAGAAGAAACTTATTGATTTCCGATAACTCAAACAGTTTAACTTATCTGATTATAAGTACGTGTTTTAAAAGAATCTTAGCACCGGGAAGAACGAGAAGCCCATCAATGTAAATACTCCCATGACCACCTTTGTAGCTAGTCTGCCATAACTGTTGTTGTATGTTTATCATTTAAGGGGTGTTGGAAGGCCGAATGGTCTATCATTGAGTCAACCAGTGTGGTTTTGATTCCCCGGTTGTACTTGAACGTATTTTTGTCTGGTCCTACGCCCCCCCCCCCACTGCGAAAAGAAAACTACGCGCAAGCGAATTTTTAAAATACAGTCGAACCATAATATGTTAGTTCTGAAATGACCTAGTTAGTGTCGACTGGAAGATAAACCCACATCTTTCTCTCTCTCTCTCCAATCATTTTAAAATAAAGTTGGTTTATTAATTAATTGAATGATTAGATTTAGGCAATATTTTACAAACTGTGCTAAACAGATATTTACCACGGTGTTTCTCTTTTATTTGACTATTACCTAACTTGTTGCAATTTGTAAATAAAAGTGCATTTTTCAACAAATTTCACTGCGGATGACGTATTTGACTGAGCCGAATGGATTATCTATGTTTACCAAACTAGCATTTTTTTATCCGTGTAAACCGTGTCCTGCCCCAAAAAGATAATTGAGTGCTTTTTTCAAATAAAAAGTAAGAAACTGGAATGCATGAATGAGATCATTGGTGATCTGGTGATCTTTAAAAAGTTTGAAAACGTGTTGTGCGGGTGTAAGGTTCACACACTAATTAACGTCACAAATGACTCGACCAGAACACATTAACGTCATTAACCGATCCGGTCTCGAACATCAGTTTATGGATAGAGTACCACATTGCGTGTCTTCGGTCTCTTACTATTTAATTTTAAGAATCGTGGTCAAGCTTCCATCAGATGATCAGTTGATTTATATCAAGCAATGTCTTCCTAGTTCTAATAAAGAAAATGTATCACTTCCATACACTAGCATCCATTTGTCTTTGAACTATGTCTGACACGATCTTAATAAAATAGCCTTACTTATCCTATTAATCAAGGTACATTGTTATTTTAAGAATTTATATGATCTCAAAAGCATAATTAGATTGTAACCCACGCTGATTAGGTTTGTTGCAAAAACGCGCAATATTCGATACCTTAAAATTGTAACAATGGATGAATATTACTTTTTGATAATGTAAGTTAAAAACAGCTTTCAAATTGATATATTTTAGAGATCGAGCCCTACGCTCAGAATTAAATTTAGACGTATATTACTGGCTCTTTAGCACCGCTTTAAGCACATTACGTATTATCTATATCAAACGTGTATAATTTCTGTTGAATTGTATAAATTTCTGAAAAGGGGGTACAACTGTTAACCATTCCTTAAACATACATTATGTAAGAGCTAAATCTGTCTATGCAGGTCTTTCTTTAGGCCTGAAATGTTATCTAAATTATTAATTACACTTTAATTAATTTACCAAGACCATAATCATCCCTCGATGTCATCCCTAGTTGGTGTTATATATAAAGCGGATCTGAATACATTTTGTTTTAAATGGTTAAACGTAAAATGGATAATTGAAGGGGGCAATTTGACTGTAATTTTCAGCATATTCTATTTATGTTATCTATAGTCTGCCAGCTCTTCATATATACTCGAATAATATGAAAAAATAATAATATTGGAACAGTTTCACAAATTTCGAACCAGCCAACACGTCGATAATGGACGAATGTTAGGTTGCCTACAAAACTAATTTTGCGGTATATATATCATTCTGATCAGATGAAAGTAGAGACGTCGTGCACGATGCGGTGTGAATATACAACATAATATTATGGTGTCACTTTGGATTGGCTCTACTAGTACTATGGTACTGTTCTATTGTACTATTGTTGTAGATTCATATCATGCACTTGTAGTGTGGTCAAATTGTCACGATCCTTCACGGCAGGGGGGTTATTACCTCGATATTATTTCTTTGTTTTTATTATTAAAACTGATTATCAAACTTGGCACAAATTAATTCCGGTTACATCCCGTCGTGATACAATTTTGTATTCATTAATCACGAAACCATTTCGAGAAATTGGCAGGCATGACACGGCACAATTTAGAGCAAAAACTGGGTCAGGTCAAACCTAACATAACATTTATAAATATAGGGCCATTTCGTCAATTAAAGGCCCTCATAAATCAGAAGGCAATTATTAACGCCGGTTGTTATCCGAAAATGCAATCAATTGTCTGTTTATCACTGTTAATAATATAGTTAGTACTAGAGGTTACTTAGTGATATTTATCCAAATGCTGGTATTAGAGCAGTTGATATAGTTTCTTCAATATAATAACCCCCCTTATAAAATACCCATACATCATGGGAACATTTGCAGTCAGGGAGTATACTGGTAACTACTTGTTGACCTTCCAATTAGTCATATTGGTGCCAGTGATTAAATCAGTTTCCTAGAATACCGCTCGGTACGAATGCTCGCTTGACATGGTTTAGTTGATGACTTCAGTAACACAGATTTTATTGAATTTCTCATTTGGTTTCGACAAATATTAACATCAGAGCGTTCAGTGAACTTTCCCATTTATATAACAAAGAAACTGTGCTTAGCATTATTTTTAGCAAGTGTTGATATGGGTATGGGTGCCAATAATTAGTAAAGGTGCTGTTAAAATCTTCCCCCTACGCGCAAGCAATAATCATTGAAATAAAATGAAACCATTTTTTAGTTCCGAAGTAACCTAGATTGTGTCGAGTGGACTCCCCCCCTCTCTCTCCCCCCTCTCTCTCCCATCTCTCTCTGTGTTAAAACCTATTCAATTGCAGTTCATATTGTTGTTTTAACTAAAACGAATATTATGGATATAAATATAGCAATTATCTGCCAAAATAGATATAAGTATAATTAGTGGCATTAGTAGTTCGTAGTTTCAAAATTCCTAATAAGACGGGTTGAATTCTTTATAAACATGAATCTAGTTGAAACATATTTTCGACGTGACAGACGATGGAAACCCCATCACATTGGTACATACATACATACAAATTGCTTAGTATGTACGTAGACCTTAATTTAATTAGTCGGCAGGTTGAACCACTTTACTGGATTGTCTGTGTTCTGATTTCGGTCAGGCTTTCCACCGTAACATTTCATTCGAGAGCTATGTCGCCTGACTATGTAAAATATGTACTATTGATTTCCACTCAAAAGTATTGCCTGTTTTGTCAATAGTATGCTGTTAGCTAAATTCTGATTTCTTCTAGACAAGTCTTCCATAAGATATAATGATTTCCCAAACTTGTTAATATCAACGGACATAAAAGGTCAATGGGCCTCCTCATCAATAGGATATACAAAAAGTTAAATTAAATATCGAATTTTGCATTTGTTAAGATATATATATTATTTGAACTTTTAGATGAATTGCGTCTTACAGATAAATTCCAGGGAACGGGGTTTACTTTCAAACATTCAACCGAAGGCTGTATATATTTTAGTATCTTTGTATGACTCTTCCTTGTAATAAATTTATTAAGGAAGAAATGTATCGGAATCCAATGACATCTGAATTAAATTCGGATACATAATTACTTCAACGAACAGGAATATTGGGATCATGTGTTGATATAAAAGATATGATTAATATGTGTCCCGTTGTCGGATGTTGAAATAGCAATGGACGCTATCTTCCGCTACATTAAAGTCAATCATGTCTGTGACTCAACCGTAATTACAGGAATAAGTCGCATTGATATGGGATTAACTGTCTTTTTCGATTGACCATGGGCATGAACTTAATTAACTTTACGGGCGGTTCAAGGTCTTTGCAGATATCTGCAACCTTAGATGTGTTCGACGATTGAACCTTGCGAGTAATTATCTGATTCTGACCCCTGGCCATATTTTCTGCATGCCGTTCAAATTGCGGATCATATGGCAGACGAAGAGTTGAAGAGGTTATAGCTAGTAAAAGTAATATGGGTTCGATATATTATACTTTCATGTTCTGTAAAAAGATTTTGGCTGAGATCAGTGTATAGTATATCATGTTTTAATACGATTTACATGTCTTGGATCAAGTATATGTATTTTGTGTATATGATCTAATTTATAAAGGAAACCGATAGCCAGCAGCTGGTAGGACAAATGATAATTAGTTGGTTTTGATCGTCTCTTTTACTTTGAACTGACTATATGTGCCATTCAGATTAACTTTCGGTAAGCAGCAGTGATCTCTGAAATTCTTTTGGCTCAAATGTATATTAATTAGATATTTATTAATATGACAGGAACATAATCATTCCTATAGACTATCGGATGCTTTCAAATTTAAAGGGATTGTAACAAAATCGTCGTTTGATAATTTAATTATCGTAACAACGGTAGCAATGAGAATCGAGACTACACTGCAAACGAAGTAATTTGACTAAAATTTTTAACAAGTTCCGTTTCCTTTGTCTATTATTTTAAGTATTATAGCGAGAACTGCCGACTCTGTATTTAAATATTGCATAATGCATCTTTAATGACTGTTTGTCGTTGTATATAGGTTCGTTTTACTAATAATTTTAGTGTTTTAATTTTACGTTTAAATTTACTGACGAGTTGGGGCTAGGTGATTTGCCGGTGGTCTTCCTCCGCGAGATTATTCTAAACCGAAAAGATTTACAGTGCACACCATCGCCCCAGTTAGGTGTAAGTAGTGATGGATGTTGTGCACGAAGTGGGGTATACTGGTTTACGGGTTAAAACTTATTTCCATAATATAATCGACGTTGTCAGTGCAGAGCCTTGCTTCAGTATTACAATCCTCTACTTGACCTCAGTACTTTGATTTAAAAAAATAACTAAACGAAAATGTAGCGTTTTCCTTAATAACATACGAGCCCATACGATTATATCTGAATATTAGGACTATTACCACCGTAAACATTCAGCAGGGCTTCTAATAGAATGGTTGTTATGTGGAAAAAAGTAGATCGTTTTGTAATGGTATGAACCAGCTCATTTGTCAAAGTCTGAGGAACTGCTACGAAGGTTTTCATTTTCAACTTCATTCAGTTTTAGACTGGATCGATACAACATTGAATAATATAATTGAAGAAAGCAACCTGAAATCATTCAGATGAAGGCAATGTTCCACGTCACTTTGACACGGAAAGCTCACCCAAATTGTTTTTTTATTTCTATCGAACAATCCATCAAACTAAATTGGGTTAACTTGTAGGAAATGGAGTTTATTCACTTGGGTGATCTTGTTAAATAGAATAAACACAAATTAATGTCGAACCAGTCGCAAAAGTACAAACGCAGGAAATAAGCCCCGTGCGTTTTCTTCAACTGTGAAATAGATTTGGCCCTTTTTCTCTATATAACAGTTTAACGGTCGGTCATCAAATTTTCAATGAAAATCTCAAATAACAATATACGTTATCACAATCAATTGGTTGGGAAATTTTCAAATTCTTCAAGGCTTGTTTAACTCGGTTACTCATTTTATTAATGGGTATGTGAGAGTGTGATTATAGGATTATTGTAAGCTTATAATGATTACGGAGAGAGATTGCCTTTTGAATAGAGTACGGCATGGTACAAATTACAGAGATAATACGCTGGATACGTTTTTAAATGAATTGTACCAAACAAGACTTTTAATGCATTTATTTAAGAACAAACTATATTATATATTAAGACATTAAAATTTTAAAAGCATAACATTTGTTAGAAATGTGACTGGTTTGCACACACTGTTAGATTTTCATACATCAATTATTTATAATGGCATAGTGTCCCATAGGTATGTAATAGTCTGAAATATGTTTAGATATACACGCACGTGGGCATGTTATTGATTTTGTTTATATTAATAATACTCAAAGTGCGCCACTATCACCTCACTGTCTGCAAGGGTTAGCATTGGTATCGTGGTTAAAGAACAGGGTGATTAAGACAAAGATTTAGCAGAAGGGTAACACGAAATTGATTTGATTTGCACTAACGATTTTATATTTTTACGTCAGTATTTTCTTATATCATGGTGTCTTAATTAGTATGTAATAGTCAGGAGTACTCATTATATAAGTTTATTGACATGTTGTTGATATTTTTTATATCAATAATGCTCAAAATATACCACCATTCCCTTACCATCTAGGATTTGTGTGTTAATTTGTTTTGTTAGCTCACACCATACGTCTGGATGTCTTAGTTAAAGAACGTGACTGAGCAGTTTCAATACTGTACAAATGTGAATCTTCTCATAAACTCTAGCATCAATAAACCTCATCGAGTCAGGTTTTTGTGCAGAGGAGCTCGACCGACTTGCAGTTATATTACATGCCGTTGCAAGGCATCTGACGGAATTATTATCGATCGAGTTTAAACAGCCCACAAGGACACGTATAATATCAACCCATTCACTGTATAGAAATCTTGATGAATTAAGATCGGTTTATTTCCCCCCGCTCACCTCCTAACCCCTATACGTATAAATAATTCACAAAGATCAATCGAGTTTGTTAAGTAGTGAAAGAACTGTTCATACGATGAAATGAATTTCTATCAAGTGTTTGAATAACCATTGTTATTGTACTTTCAGTATTTCTATGACTGCTGGCACCAGTACATCGTCTGCTACAGTACAGAACTAAGAAATTGATTCTTGAAAGGAAGTAAGTCGACTGTTTTCATTGGAAATAAACCTTGCTCAAACAGAGAATACTGAGAGAACCCGTTTGATTGGACGATAAGACCAGTCACTTGGTTTCCGTTAAACATACCACGTGATCTGTGTAATACTATTAGGATCAGTTTCTTCAATGCCGTTAGAAAGGATTAAAGGCAGTACTGATTCATAAGTCGACAGAAGAACACGAACAACCTCGACTAACAAGTACTAGTTACATGTCAAACAAGAAGAGGTGGATTACATATCATTGTTAAACTTTACTTTCTAAACGGCTGTATGACGCATTTAACAACCCACTACTATTTATTTATGCTTGTTGACATGTTGTAAGAGAAAAAAAAATATGTTGTTTGCAGAAAAAGGAACAATTAAAACAATATGATTAGAGTCTCGGAGACAACTGTACAAGTTATGGAAACTGTCACATGCAACAATTCAGCTGGAAAGATTCTTGGAACTGCGGTGTGCAAGATGCCTGAACCGGAAGTAACGACAACCGAAATATCTTTGATGAGTGTCTTTTTGGGGATCGTGATTTTGGCTAGTATTATTGGAAATATTTTGGTGTTCGTGGTTTTCATCAAGAAGAGGTGTTTATTGACGATATCCAATCGCTTTGTGTTAAACCTTTCCGTGTGCAACAGTTTTAATATCGTATTAGTTATGCCGTGTGTGTTGGTATCGCTTATTGCTAAACAGTGGGTTTTGGGTGATGCCTGGTGTCAGATAACCGGCTTCATCATGAACGTTGTGTTCGGTGCAAGTACATTAACTTTATTAGTGATTTCCATAGACCGTTACTGTGCTGTCGTGACACCGTTGCATTACTCCTTATTAGTGACATCACAGAGATGTTATCTCATGATTGCCGGAGTGTGGATGGTCGCAATTGTATCATCTCTCCCACCTTTGGTTGGCTGGAACCGGATGGAATTTCAAAAGAACAAAATGATCTGCACTGTAAAATGGTCGAGCGAGGACACGGTAGACCGGTACTATACATTGTTCCTTGTAACGGTATGTTTTGTTCTACCATTGTTGGGTATGTTGTTTGCGTACACTGTGATATTTCGTGCAGCAAGGACAAATAATGAGCGAACACGACGTAGTAGCATTGTACCCTCGACGGCATCCGATGATAGTGTACAATCGCCGCTTAAAAACGGAAGACGAAGAAGCAGTACCGCGTCCATACTAGCACGTCGGGTGAGTTCGTCGGGTAGATTGGGATCCCTGCTGCTCCGACGAGAAGAATGGAAAGCCGCTGTAACCAGCTTTTTGATAGTTTTTACTTTCATAACATCATGGTTACCTTATTTTATTGTCATTGTTTTAGAATCTCTATTATCCAAAGCAACAATTCAACACCCAGCAGTTGGGATTACATCTATTATCTTAGCCATGGCAAGTTGTGCGGTCAATCCATTTGTCTATGTGTTTAGAAGCAAACGACTACGCGAGGAAATAAAGTGCATTTTACTCAACAGGCGAACAAAAGTACAGTTAATTTCCATCAACAGAACTGGGTCGGATCTGACAAGACCACCCGTATTAGTGAATCCAGAAAAGCCGTTGCACGTCTCAGCCACTTCTACGACACTAACATCATTAGCTTCCAATCCAAGCAATGCGTCGTTTCACAGTTAATTCGAGTGTTCATTGTCTACAGTTTTGACTCCAGTTAATCCAGTAACATGATAGACTAGTGATAAACTTATCAAGTGAGGACGTTAACTTTACTTTGCAGTTAGATTGAAATGTACAATAAACCCAAACGTTAAAGGTTGGCATTAATGTCAAGTCTCTACTATGAGATGGTAGACAAAATAACAACGTCGTAATCAGTGAATCTGACAAATATTGTACTATTTCCAGACATGTCGGTTTTTAATTTATAACTTCTGTGAATTGTGTTTTAGATGTACGTACGTGTCAAGTATTTTGATATTATATATTATTATGGTAACATTTTTGGTAATAATATACCATTCGGTTTTTTTAATTTATTTAATTTTGATATTTTTGTGCTATTTGTGTATGGTGTGTTTTGTACGGTAGTCATAATAATTCATGTCATGTTTGTTGTCAAACAAGTGCTTATTCAAATTTTACATACATAATATTATGTGTATTTAATAATTTAGCTCAATATTTACAAGAGATGTCCATAAAATTGCTGATAGACAAGTATTCTGTGGCTTAGAAACATCTTTAATGATTTTCTTTCCTGTATCAATAAAACAAAATAATCGATTTCGTGATTGCATCGTTCGGCCGTGACCTATCATTGATTGTCTTAGTGGCTGTAATCACTGATCAATCAAAGTGTTATAATCACCATTGTGACTAATTAGATATCTAAATCACAATCAGTAATTAGTTTTACTCACTAATTAAAATATTTTAAAACATAATTGAATCCAATTCCCCCTAAAACGGTAAATCAGCTTTATTGTACAGTTTTAGGTTCATAATAAGTTAAGGCGATTACAGTAACCTTTAACAGTAGGAAACACATATTAAATTAAATGTTAATGCTAAAAGATTTGACTTAGAGAAAAAGTTATGTAATGTAATTATTGTAAATGTGCCAATATGCTCAACTATAATATCTCTGTCAGCAACATAACGACTCTATTAGTTGTCAATTTGTACCAATTAAATAGTATATTTTTGTACGATGTTAACTTTCAGTGATTATCACTTTACGCATCAATATTGAAAACATTTTTTGTGGATGTCATATGTTTTTTAATTTACTAATATTTGGTTATAATTTAAATGAAGTACTCTGAAATAGTTATTTGATGATAAGGCTAAATGTTTATTTGATGATAAGGCTAACTATAGCGTAACACCATTCGCAAACCATAATTATCTCTATTATGCGTGCAGTTTATTACGTTATTGTTCTCAAAAGTGATACATTTTTGGACCAGGACTGGTTCCCAGCCGCTACCCTTCTGGTTGTTTTATGGGGCGAAGTTTTGCTAAGAAAGAAGCCTATATGGCCCCGCCAATTCAAGCACGGTTAAAATGGAATTTAACATGCTTGTTCTTTGATCCATAGTTTGAACATTTCAAACTAACCTTTCAGATTTCGTGTCCCTGACTTAGCACTAGCAGTCTCACTTTGTGTAAGAATTTCATTTCTGGAGACCGACAAAATACAAATCTTGAGTATTTTGAGATAACTGGCTATAAGTGGTACAGAATCGATTTTTCATATAAGAATATGTAATCATCATGTACATGTATGTAACTAGCGCGTCAATATTTGCTCTACGCTTATCATTATGTCACACGGATACACTAAACTCAGTCATTTTACTTAGAAAATATTAGGCTTTACAATGATTAATCGATTGTTATCCACGAATAACTGAAGTGCTCAATGAATAACGTCATTGATAAAATATCGCTACGATTGGCGTTTGGCTGTCACCATGTCTGGAAGTCAAGTTAACATTTTGATACACAGAAAAATCAACTTCAATATTTAATACTAGTAAAAGTAATGGTCATTTGATAATGGTACTGGTGTTAGCCATAGTTATTATACCCACTTGATATATGAATATTTTGTTGGTTTTTTTTTTTAATTTGTGATAATTACGTTATTCATTCAATTTTGGTGCTTTTTGAATATCTTATATGTCGTCATTGTAGTATCTTTTTATGAAAACCATATAAATGTTGTATATTTATTGAATCCGTTTAGTGAAAATTGTTTTGATTAAATCCATTTTGATATTGTGCACTATTGATATGGTGTCACTTTTTAATATACATGCATACAAAATATGAATTTAGATATATTTTCATATCTTTAAAAGGTTAGATATTGTGCAGTTATCGTATCGCCTGTAGTAAGTCAAGATATTTTTCACCTTATATAAGTAATTAACAATCTATTTATTACTTCGTATCTAGTTAAGTATACCGTGAACATATATCGTGGTTTTGAGATGTCTTTTGTATTTAAGTTTATAGTTGATTTAAGTGTTAAAGAGGGAGTTCCTGGGAAAGAATTGCGCAAGAGATGTATTCCCTCATATTATCACGACATTTCTTTTTAAGAGTGGCGTCAACAGCATTATGAATGTATTTCGTCATTCTGTGTTTTTTTAAAAATTGTCTGTACATCTTTGAGTTAAGTTCTAGAGTAACATAGCTATTTGTTGGATCATAAATGTGTGTTGTTTGTTTTCATATTATACATAAATTTAAGATTATGAGCGTATTTTGAAATATTTCCAAGATCAAATTTGTGTTTTCATATACATGTATATTAATACCTATAATACACTAAACGTAGGTATATCATATATAATCCCTGTTCAGACTTACATTCCGTGACTCCATATATAGAAATTATTAATGTTATTTAGCCAGATAGATATAATTAACTTAGGAAGCCATGACATTTTTTTAAACGTTTAAAGGAAAATACTGTTGTCATGGAAACCAATTCGATGATTCTGATATGCATAACGATAAAAGAAAGAAAACTAAGGCTTACTTTAAAATTGTTATTATGTAGATATCATACTATTAAACATGTGTCTTATTTTCACGGTGAAAAAACAAGTTAAGTAACAAATAAATGAATATGGCTCACGTGCCAAACACTGGAAAAACAGATACTTGGAAAAACAATTTTTCGATAGACTATTTAATCAATTGGACAGGCTTTTTATTCTTTAAAAAGTTGAATTGAAATAAATTCATAGTTCAAAATATTCATGTGAGGTTTGGCACCGGGTTTCTTATAAATTCTATATTAAACTTATTAGGTGATCATATTTATTATTTCAAAGGATATATCCGGATCTGCACCAAGTGCTAAGAAATCCACACAGAATATGGACTCATTCAGACCTACACGGGATCATTTATATAAGGGTATTCTGAAATGAATACGCTTTCCATTAAATGGTAAACTACATTTAGACGTATTTGATAGTTTAAGAAAGGTTATAGCGTTGATGCAAATGAATGTTTTATGTTTTTAGAAATCAAATGAAACTGATCAGTTAATATAGATAATTATGTTGTCTGTTATTATCTTCAAAAATCACAAATTATATATCAAAATGATTTACTGATTCGCCAATTTTTCTATTGCTGATGTTTTGTAACTGTCGATTTTTTAAAAATAAAACAAAACCATAGTTTCATAATGTATATTCTATAATGATAATAGTAATCTTTCAGCATTTATTTGAATTCAATAATATGTATTTTAACTTCCATATTTAAAAACAACAACCCTACTTTGATGTATTAAATAGGTTTTGGTATGTTATTTGTGCTATTGTAACATCGTATCGTATTGACTTACATCATTTCATTTTAAGCATGATATGCAGTACAAAACAAGTGTTAAATTTTACAATTTATTTTTGTGCTGCCCACAAATTTACATAATATGTATAATTACAGTAATTGCTTTGTAGTCATGTAAGATTTATGTTAACTGTATTTTGAATGTGCATATTTTACAGTATTTCAAAATGAGTAATTTTCTATATTTGTATTTTTGTATGGTAAATTAATTAATGTTTAATATTTAATGATTTTGAAGCACCCACAATGTGTAAATGTGCCATAAATTGGAAGAGATAATTTGTATGTAAGCATGTATGGTCCTTTGTTTTGTCTGTCATTTGTCTCGGACAGTGACGACATTGTAATACTCAATTCGATATTCAAAAATTCCATGTATTTGCGAGTTTGTTTTGCGTATCAAATGCGCAATGGGAATGTATAACTCAGGGAGTTGTGTTGTTATTTTTTGTTACTATTATTATGAATATTCATATCGTTTTGTACAACGAAATAAATATTGTAAAAATATAATTTCATTATGACTATTATTATATTGTTACACTGAGTAAGCAAATGTATCTTTAAAAGTGAAGATTGTTGTGAACTACATGTATCCGTTAAGGGCTTCCCATCCTTAACGCGTTTGTCATTTCTCACGAAAATCTACATCCGTTGAGATTATGACAGAGCTGTAGACCCATGTAACTCCAGAATTATGGCCATTTGCATTCCTCGATAAATTCTCCCACAGGATTCAAACTGTATCGGGATCGTGTGAAAATGGCCACGGATCGACAATGGATACAGATCAAAGATGAATTTCCCATTGAGTTTAATGTTAATTCTCGTCTCTTGGACAGGTTGTAGCCTTTCCCCACATTTTTGTTGGGTTGGAAGTTTTCTACCACAGATGGAGCAACATGTGGCAAACATGCGACAACCTCTTGCTCAAAAGCGGTATGGGGTTCATCATAAAAAACTCGAGATGCACAAACTGAAAGTAAAGACAAAAACGTGCAATTTTCCGCCCAACATTTCAACCTACCAACCCCCAAATCATGGATATTCACCAAAACGTTAACAAAGAGAGGGTGTGTGTGTAAGAGAAAATAGCTTTGGCCCTTGTTTTGTAGGCGACGACGGGTGACGGCGTAGGAATTGGTGAGCTGTGTCCAATGGACATCTGTTAGGTGTCCAGCGCCCCAAACACGTACTGCGCAGTATTTTTCATATAGGAACTCGTCTAATTGAAACATCACGCTAGCACGGTGATTTTACGCACATGCACTCCATGCGAAACGAATACTGGGCCCCAACCCTAAAGCAGTTTAGCTGTTCCAGTGTAATTTACAGTTTAATTTGGCGGCTTGCCATAATTAATTTTTATCTGAGATGTTGGAAATATCAAATCGGGATGAAAGCAATAATATTACGTTAGAAAATGGTCGATAGGGAGACAACAGCTCATATTCTAGACAAAGTTGACACAGAAATTTGTTATAAACCTGATCGTGAACACGTGGATGGCATGTTTTTATTCAGCTAGCGATATATTTATAACCGCTTTGTCTATAAATATTGCTTACACCGGTAAATACCATTTGCCTACACGTGTACCTATATCTTATTATATTAGTTTAACTACCTGCAGGAAGTTCAGCTACAGGTCATAACCAGAGAAAGTTCATGGGTCAACAGATATACTAGTAAATGTATATTATGTTTACATTAGATCTTTATAAAGCTAAATTCTCACAATCACCATTGAGGTCAGTCGTTGCAATGGCGTTGATCGTTTCCGAACGTTTCATCACGTTACTGACAGTGGATTCAATAGGGACACTCCTATTTCGTAACGTATCGCACGACATTAGGAACTAAGCATTAGTTCAGTCGATGCAGCACAGAAGGATGTTAACCCCAATTCATTTCACATTATATATTTCTAATATATATAGCTGATAATTATAAATTAAACAACATCTCCTGGTGGGAATAAATCATTTCAATCGGCAAATAATCACTAGGGATGCATTATGTAAATTCTAAATCTGCCCATTGCAGGTCTTTTGCAAGTAAGTAAGACTTTGTTTAGCTTATCATCATAACATTGTTATTTGGCAAACTTCAAACACTCATAGTTTCTCTCTGAATAAACTAATTTGACTGAAAGTTTCAATATATTCAATATCCATCACGTATTTTTTTTTTTAAAAAAAAACTATTATAGCAAGGACCAGATCGTTATCTAAATCTTACATAATACATCTTAGGGTGTTTTCCTCTTAAAATCATTACATAATATTATATATTATTGTGTTGCAGAGACAAAATGCGTGAGTGCTATGTAACAAATGGGAAGTTAGTGTCGGGTTTTATAAATATGGCATACGTTACTTTTTAAAATATACCTAAATGTGTGTGTGTGTGTGGGGGGGTATTGTGGAATTATTTCAGACGACTAAACTGTCAATTTTTAAACTGAAACGAAGTTTAAAGTTTAACTTTTCTATATGTATATATACGCAATCCAATGCTCTTTTAGGAAAGTTTTTTTCCCGGGCAGTGAAGCTACAAGCTATTTTTATTTCAAATTATAACTCCCAACGCACGAAGGGAGGTTGGGGTGGTATCTCTGGCTTGCGGCTGTGGTTTCGATCCATGGTGTGAGCGTATGTGGTATGGAGATAGGGCGCCTTCTCAACCTCGCGGGTTTCCTCCGGGCCCCCCCCCCCACTGCTAAAGACCCCTACGCGCAAGCGAATTATTGAAATAAAATTAAACCATATGTTAGTCCCGAAATGTCCTAGTTTGTGTCGAGTGGATGTTAAACCCCATCTCTCTTTCTTTCTTTCTTTCTCTCTCTCTCTCTCTCTCTCTCCCAACGCACGATTAGTGATGCTGTTGTTGTTTGCCGAACACCGGAAAATGCCGAGAAAGGTAATATGTTTGTTTTCCGGGTCAGCGCGTTATGCACTGAGCCACCGCTTATTCCCAGACGGAATTCCTCCATTTCGTTATGGATAACAGTTTGTGGCGTACATCTGGGTCGTTGCCCCAGTTATTTCTATGTGAACTTCAGGATTTGGAAAAGCAACTAATTGAATTCTTGGAACAATTTCCCTTTGTGATCAATCGTCTTTACCACACAATAATGTATCCATGAAGCCAAGGCTTATAAACAGGATTCGTTGAAGAAATATGAAGCAACAATTTCTAAACAAGTAGGTCAAAACGTGACATGTGAGTGAAATCGTTGGTGGAAAACGGAATGAAATGGGGTTCAGCAACCCTACTATAATGAAGACGTGCAAGCAATGTGCTATGAAGAATCGTTTACATGCAAGCAAACTAATACACTGTCGACCTTGGCTTTTGTGCCAGACGCCTGTTCCCCCGTCGTGCACAGACAGCCGGGTCCTAACCAGGATCGAACAAGGGTCCTCCTGGTTAGTGAGCTATAGTCATATTCGCAGAACCACCGTGCCCTTTAAACAAGGAAGCCACGATGGCTTGGTAAAAGGACGTTGACTCGCTAAGACGTTGGTCGAGACAGTTTCCGTGTCTAGTCCTGCGGGAGTCGTGTGCACATAAAAGAACTGTTGAAAGTTGGAATTTGAAATGAAAGGCTCACCGTAAAGCCGCTGTACTGGCCTCACTTAACAAACCTTAATAGCAAGTGCAGGAGGACCGCACTACCGGCAAAACAAAAATCTACAAGATTAACCTGCGGACAAGACAGAAACCGACATTGCAAAAAAATAAACAAATATCAAATCAAGTGAATGGATCCGGGCCAGCCGTAACTCCATCCTCATTAGGTTGTCCGTGCAGAAAAGTGGCACGTTAAACCACATCTTCTTTTTACATAAAATGTACAAGAATCAATCCCGGGACCATTTGCATCTTCAATATCCTGTATCGCTGCCATTTATGATGAATAACCACTCTGTGCCAGTATAGAATAACCTGTGAATTATTTATTAATAATGCAAGATGTACTGTCATTTTGCGTCTGTTCACCGTAATAGAAAGTAAATTCCTCATTTTATATAGTTCAATTATAGATTTTATGTGACACATTACCGAGGATTGACACAATTCTGGGATCTAACAGAATAATACTGATTAAACTGTAAATTATTTATCATATATGAAGGATATACAATGTCTTTTTGGCATGTCCATCACAAGGCCGAATAAAATAATAACTGTATTTACGGTAAAATCTGCTATCATTGTAAACACTATTTTGTGTTGGGGGGGGGGTAATGAAATGTTTCGCCAAAACCTTACCCGCCGAACCACCTTGGCTCCCGGAGTAATGGGGGGGGGAGGGGAAGGGGCTAATAGATAATAATTTATTGAGTACATTCGTGGCAATGGAAGATTTGTTTTGGCATGTGGAATAAAATATCACGGTAATTACTCTTTTGGAGCCGTGGTAGTTCAGTGAGTAAGAATCTGGCACGCTAAAACTCTGGAGTTCACTGGTTACGCTGTCTGTTAAAAGTTGGACTGTAACTTTGATGATCAGTAATATTGGGAATATAGCATGCTAAGTCAAACTATAGCCGCCTGTATCCATCGCATAGTACCAAAACAGCGTCAATTAGCAGGCATCCAAAACCAGTGTGTTTAACTATACGATTTCAATCTAATTAGTAGAGAATTCGAGGTTATATAATATTTCTGGAAAATAGTGGCGGTCATTTCACCCAGTGAATGCAAAATTAATATATAGACAGTAATTTTGGAGTAATGGCCACCATCTTGGCTTTCCTTCACAGTGGGTGCTCGAAAATAAATTTTCTCTGTCGATTTGAACTCAGTGATCAAGAAAACATTAGATTAGACATATTATACTGATACACTGTTTATCGTATTAATTCATTAAAATGTTGTCTATTGGTCGCAATTTTGGAAGAATGTGGTCGCCATCTTGGATTATCAGATCTAAATATTCTCAGTAAATTTAAAGTCTCCGACCTCTAAGACATAAGAAATGATATTTTACGAGGCGATTTTCTACCAGATCTATACAAGTTTCCAAGAAAATTGTTATTTTGGCGCAATTTTGGAAAATCGTCCTTCACCAACGTAAAAATCAACTTTTTGACAAAATTGCACCAGATTCGGGTTTTTCAGTCTATTTGATCATAGAAAACACACTGTTTTTCAAATATTCTGAAAAAGTCATTATTGCCCCAAATCAGTAGGAATTCGATATAAAAGTAGACCTTAACGCCGCTGTCCGGGAACAATATCCTCATTGTAAATTGTGTGGTGTATATACGCCTGTCTTTATTAGCCCAGTCGGAAAGAAAGTGATCCGTTGATCTCTTTTCATATCATTTCAATAGATATCTTCAACGTACGTGTTATGAAGAATAATATGTCTGATACCGTGTGAAAGTAATGATTAAATAATGAACACCGAGCTGTAAAAAAATTGTTTTTCCTGGATGATACCAGAAACCTGCTATGACATAAGTAAGAAGTAGAACAACTACATAAGTCAGTCATCATTATGGATATTACCAAGGCAAACTAAGGCGTAGAATGCACAGAGTGTGGGAGAAGGTCGTTAAAATTTGTGTCACTTCTTATTCTGAAAGCAAATTCATAGTTTATCCTAACTGGTCTCTTTAGTGTTTGGATGTTTATTGCGGTAGTAGGCATACTAACTCGACACGCACTGCCTTGTCGGCATGTCTTGGATTCTTGTCTCGGTTGTATATTATGCATAATCTTAACAAAAATGCCGTTATGGTACTTAGTGGAGCAGATAAGAGCAATTTTTGGAAAGAATCGTGCCACAAATTTGGCGCAATTGTTCTCCAAGGTATACTTATCAAATCTGTCCGATTGGCCAATTGAAAATCCAAGATATTGGCCATTTTTCAAGATGTCCGAATTGCGTGATCTAATTGTGGATTACTGCGTATTAAAGCCTGCTGAACTACATTTTCATATTCAAAATGCACTCACAGACATATTTCTACAGAGTGTATTGTTAAAGTTTTTACCTTTGTTTCAGCAGTCAGACACATCCATTCGATGAACTACTGACACTGGTCGTCACCACTGGCCCAATTCTCATCTATCGCTCCTAGTAAACAGCTTTTGCTGGTGGGCTTAACTAGAAGAGGGTAGCACACAGACGGTGTGCGATGGAGTACAATTTCCCGAAAATTCCAAGAGCTCATTGATTGTATCATAATTTGCACGATTCTGCTGTTACCGGCCCACTAATTGTCTGTGCACGCGTACAATAGATTCGTCGACTCGTAAACCGCCCGGATGCTTAGATTTAATCCTTTATCACTCTTTCGTTAATGGTTCAATCATCATTCTATCAGTTTCTACAATTCAATTAAGTTTCATTTAATACGTTGAACGGAATGTGTACCTAGTCATTTGGGTCTGAAAATCGAGGTCCACCCATGTACTCATTCGATCCATGTAAAGGAACCATTGACAGCGTCCTATCCTAGCAAATTTAGCACTCGCATTGCTGCACACGTATTTATCGAAAAAAAACCAGTAAATCTTAGAACATCTGTCACATCCGACTTCTGATAAATCCGGCACGCTGTGAAATCCGTACTCTTAATATTGTTAACCAAGCTTATCAAATATCGGTAAGATTAAAACTCGATGTGTGTGAAGCCACAAAAGGTTAACGAGTAATCACCAATCAATTATCGGTGAGATTAAAACTCGCTACCGTAGGTCTTTGTTGATTACTTTGTTAATTTTATAATCTCTTGTAAGACAGTTGTGACAAATACTCAAGAATATCCTCGAGTTTCCCCACGAATTCACTGTCATAAAAATATTCCTTGCACCTTTTAGAAACATTTGGCAAACCTCGGCAGATTCCGGTACAATCTAGATGTAGGGTACCCGACAGAATCTGCCGAAGTTTGCCGAGTACTGTTAGAAACATTCGTTGCGCATGCCGATTGAACCTGAATAACCTCGGTGTGTTCTCCCTACGGATCTCTTCGAAGCGTGCGATAACGACCTTAACATGGATAAACAGATTATCAATGAATACGTGATAGCAAAGACATGCATGCGATCAACTCAAGACGACGAAGAAGATAAGTTGATCTTGCCTTCACATGAAATAAAAATTAACGTAATAAAAATGTACAGAAAGGTTAATCATTTTTAAAAGGAATAACTTTCTGATGATTCCAAGCTATATTATAATAATACTTCCGGATGTCGAAGTTACAATACTTCTGGTTTTGAGAAAACTGGGTATTCCGACACTGTTACTTAGAGACGCATATAAGTTAAAGAAGTAGCTGACTGGATTCACTCAAAATCTGTGGAAACTCCTACGGGCTAGAGGGGGGGAGGGGGTCTGTACGTTTGCGTCTGTCGAAAAACGACAAGGAGAAACCGGAAGAACCGGAGAAAACCCACGTTGTTGGACAGACAACCCTACTCCTTATCACGTACATTACAACTGGGGATTCGAAACCACGCCAGTTGAATCAATCATTCGGCAACTCATCCCGCCCGAAAAACGAGGTCCGCCGTGTAGACATTGGAGTCCGCATGAAGGAACCTTCGACATTGCCCGGGAAAAGAAGAATTACTTCTTGTATTGCACACATAACTATAGAAATGAAAATTCTCAAATAGAAATCGAAAGAATTGTGTTGCTTCGGGTCGCATAGCAATTACAAAGCACAACGTAGATTGGGAAAATATTGACTTTTCGAAGCAATAGAATTGGCTCCCATGAAATTTATTGACGATTTATTGCATGTAGTTACTTGATTAATAAAGATAGAACTGGCGTCCATTCATATTCTTCAAAAATCGATCGCACTGGTAAATACATGTACATGAAACCGGAAAGGAGTTTTGTGTTTTCTTAACTTATTTTATTTGGTAACTTCTAAATACGCAAAGTTTTAACAGGGCTGATTACTGTTGATAACCTCATACTCGTCACAATGAAATACAGGACGCAAGATTTGGCAAGAGACTGTGTCTTTGGCAAGAGACTGTGTCTAGTCATTCAGATGGTACAGGTGTACAGGTAATACAAACTTGAAAGATGGAATTCGAAATGGACATCGCTTACCAAATATTTCTACGCTGTCACCCGCGCAACAAGGGCCAAGGCTATTTTTAGTATTTGTCTCCCTTTTCCTTTTTCACCCTTATGCATTACGCTTTTCGTTGACTTTTTGGAAAAGAATCCATGAAAAGGGTTTGAAAATGTAATTTCTGACAGGCTTTGGTGAAGATTCATACTTTTGAGGGGGTATGGTACCATAGTTGAGAGGTTGATTAGGCTGAAATGTTTTGCATACGTGCTTTTGGGCAAGAGGTTGCCTGCCATATGTTGCTCCATCTGCGGGAGAAAGCGGTCAACCTTTCGAAAATGTAGGGGGTGGGGGTTAGAGCCGATCTAAGAGACGAGAATTAACGGAAAAAGTCACTGAACATCGCATGGCATATAATACGGCCCCATTAACCCGCTTGATGCAGAAACGTAAGACGCCAAACACCATTTCATTTTATGTCTAACTGTGTTTAATGCACCAAGGATTCACGTACTACATAAAGGCAATATTCTGTATGTTTTACGTTCGAGTGAAGTTTTTTGAGAAATCAACTTTAAGCTTTTCCAAACATTTCATGGAGTTCTATAACTTCGAAGCATCGCATCTGATTATACTCTATAAAGACGTGTTATTGATTAGAAACATTTATTTAAAAATATCATTCAACAATATTTGCAGTAAATCTTTACTATCGATTTCTCTTCAGCTATATGATCACAATACTCTGCTGGATTTCTGTGAAACACTGTAAAAACAAACACATGTATAATAAGGAATCTATAATACTAACCTTTCCTTTAATATATAGGTTACATAATATACTATTCAAAAAAAGTAGGGGATATTTGATTTTTAAGTGTTATTAAAGTCACCTAATGAAACTGACGAAGAAACAAATGACAAAATGAAATGAAGTTCACATTCATCGATTTATTCCAAATGATCGTTAGACTAAGTAAGGCACAGACTGACCATTATAAGGGTAAATTGATACCCGGGGTCAAACAGCAAAGTTACCACAGCATCACAACAAAGTCAGTAACGGGTAAATCCTCCTCTGTTTGCCAAACAAGCATTGATCCGACGTGGCATACTCCTAATGAGACGTCTAAGGTCATTTTGGTCCAGATTGTCCAATTCCCGTTGCAACGCAGCAGCAAGTTCTTGGACATTGGCAGGACGTTGTTGGCGTTGACGTAACCCCTGTCCAAGCATGTTTGTCCCAGACATGCTCGATGGGGGAAAGGTCGGGACTCAGTGCTGGCCAAGGTAATGTGGTGATGTTCTGTTGTTGGAGGTAACCTTTAACGATCCTGGCCCTGTGACATCTTGCGTTGTCATCCTGGACGATGAAACGGCGGCCATGACGTCGTGCGAACGGCACAACGTGGACTGCCAAGATGTTGTCCCGGTAGTACTGACCTGTAACACGCCCTGCAACAACATGTAAAGCCGTTCTTCCAGCAACAGTGATGCCTCCCCACACCATAACAGAACCACCCCCAAATCGATCATGTCTGATGGCGTTAACGTCTTGGAAGCGCTCGTTTCGACGACGCCACACCCTCCTACGTCTGTCCAAAAAATCAACAGTGAACCTTGACTCATCTGAAAACATCACGTTGCTCCAGCGTCGATTATCCCAGTGTTGACGATCCCTACACCAACGACGTATTGCCTGAATGTGATGATCTCTCAAACAAGGGATCACGCGAGGACGTCGGGCGCGAAGGTGACCCCTATGCAGTCGATTCCACTCGTCTGGCCACTCACTCTCACACCAGTGTCTGTTTGGAGACGAGCGCTGATCTGATTTCCTGTGATGACACGATTTCTCAAGGCCAAGGTACGGATAAATCGATCCTGGGCTTGAGTTGTCCGCCTTGGTCGACCTGGGCGTGGTCTGTCCTGTACTGATTGTGTATCACGGTATCTGGACCATAGCCTGCTTATGACAGACTGAGAAACATTCATCGTCCGCGCCACAACCGCATGTGTTGTGCCGATCTGTAGCATGACAAGGGCACGTAACCTTTCATTTTGGGTAAGCCGATGCATATCAAAATTTGTTTTCTGGTCACTAAAACAATTAAACTGATGTTTCCACCCTGGAATTCAATGACTGTAACATTCAAAGTCAGAGTCGTGCAAATCTTGGGTTGGACCCCCATGATGATCCCAAGAATCACCTGCATTCCATGCGGTAGTTATTGGTGCGTTTGGGCGTCACATGTTACTGGAAATGTTTCTTCTGTTAGGTTCTATAGTGACTTTTTTCGTAGTCATTTGCATATTTTAGTATTATGCCCCCAAAATCAAATATCCCCTACTTTTTTTTAATAGTATATATTAAGATTTAACGAATCACAGTAGCAAAATAATGTTATCCCGGGCTCCATGTTGTTTGAAGTCCAATACATAATACATGTACATGATATCACGGACGATTTGAATATGAAGGAGTAATAAAAAAGGGTAAAAATTTGAAAGAAAGTTCATGTATTTAAGAACAGTGTTCAAATTCCTTGTCATTAGAAGAAAGGGTGCGCTGTCTTGTTCCTTTGTCATAATAGAGACCTGTTAAAACTAGTTCCATAATAATAAAAGATACATTATTATAAGATTTAGGTGACGACTTGGTCGTTTTTGCGATGATAGTTCCAAATTAGATAGATAATGAAAGGGGAATGTATTGCTAATTTCTGTCACATTTCTTTATTATGGGCAAATCCAGTAAAATCTCGATTGACAAGTACCATTGTTACCATAATAAAGACTTATGTCTAGATTATCCAGTTTAATGGTCATTTATTAAACGACAAATTAATGTATTCTAATCTTTCCAATATCAGGGTCATCCGATGATCCATAGTGTTGATTGTGGGTTTCTCGTGTGAATGTCTAACTAACAATTTATATAACTATTGAAGTCAGAAAATAGATCTGAAATAGGAACTCAATTTAACTCGTAAGGTCTGTCATTGAGTCTGCAAGTGCCATGGTTTCCTATCCCAGTTTGTGCATGATTAGAAGGGTGGTTTTCTCTGGATCCCCCCACCGGATTATTTATGCAAAATTAATAGAACCACGTGTTAGTACTGAAACGAGCGCCTTAAAATCTAATCTCTCCCCTTCGCCTACTAGTCTTAAAATTGATAACTTTAGGATTTAACCTCATTTCATGGCATTTAGAAATCGTTAATAAGTGCATGTACTAAGGAATCATCTAATACCGGATTACGCCATTCAGTCCAACAAACATGATGTAGAGATTCTATTAATTCACATTTTATCGGGGTATAGACATAAAGGATAAACATTGCATGATAAGTCATCGGCATAAGTCTAGTAATCAATTTGATGAATTGAAATCAGTTATCTTTGACTAGATTGCTGGATGTAAAGGGAAGTTGAGTAAAATGTCACGGTTGTTATCTTCTATTGGGTTAATGAGACGAAAAAGGGGTCTTGGTTAGACATGATGTCCTACTCTGCTATACTGACTGGGATAATGGGGACGGTCTTGGTCAGAGAAACTTCTGCTTTGGATAGATATCGGCTTGTATTTTGATATTAATTCTCGATAATAACATTACAAATTACTCTCGTTTGTGCCTTTTCCACTGCTACTCCCTGAAACCGTTGCGCAAAATAATAGCCCCTTCTATACCCCAAGAAAAGATATTTAGATTGTAACAACACGTGTGTTCGACGAGCAATGTTGTTGTTTATTACCAACTTTACGTCCAGTACATAAGGCAAGATATTACTACTACTTGGTGTTTAACGTCTGCGTCCACATAAGTGATATCGCAGACAAGACTTAGGAGAGCCGAAGCTGATTCCCGTTTTTTAGAATATGATTTTGCAATCTTTGCATTTGGCTTTAAGCCATGGATTTGATTTAGTGGTAAATTCTTCCCTTTATTTAATAAAAAAACATATCATTTGGTAGATAATTTCGTCTGCTTCTGGATTGGTTGATGTCATCGTTTGGGGTTAGTGTTTAGGTGCTAGGCTCGTCTTATCGGGGTCTCCCCTTACTCCACCTTCCCCCTCTTTGGGTTTGGTATCATTTTTATTTACAGAATAATGTTTAGGTGCCGAGTACGTCTGACCGAAACTCCCCCTTACCCCACTATCCTGCTTAGTTTGGTAGATGTCATCTTTGTAGAATTTGTGTTTAGGTGCCAGGCCCGTCTTACCGTGACCTCCCCTTACTCCACTATCCTATTCTGTAGGTTTGGTGTCTGTTTTTTTGGCGGAATAGTGTTTAGATGCCGAGTCCGTCTGATCGTGACCCTCCCTTACTCCACTATCCTGCCAGTTTGTTATAAATCCCGTATGTAGTTTAGTGTTTAGATGCCGGGCCCGTCTAATCATGACCCCCTCTTACTTCACTATTCTACTTAGTCAAAATGTGTCCATTAGGGCGTGGATTTGTTCGAAGATTTGCAGTTTCAGATCTGGTCTAGGGAAGAGTAGGTTCTTAGTGTTGAGTGGTATGTTGTTGGTCTCCATTATTCTCACTAGTTCCCTTCTCTCCTCCTTGTATACCTCGCAGTCTACCAGGACATGGTTGGTGGTACATTCTTCTCCGCACTCACAGACGATGACTTGGTGTTTGTGGTCTCGCAGCCGCTCTTTCACCCTAAGTTTCGATATAAATCTGCATATATCTCTTCTATGGTTATTATGGACAGGTTGGTTTAAATGTCTTTTGACACAGATCTATGTGTATTGGCATTGTTTTTAAAGGTCACAACAGATTGAGAAGAAGTACAGGTAATTGGGATTAAAGGATTAATTTTACTCATCATTACCTGTTAATTAACAAGTCGACAATTCTCGTGACCTCAGAATGGAAAGGTTGCTATTTTTTTTTATTATTTTACTCAATGTATATGTTGAGGCCGTACACAAAACTAATTATGGATTACGGATTCCATTCACGACTAACCAGATGATTTGCTGTACTTACCTTTATCCCTTGCTATCAAGCTGAAGATATATGATGGTTAGATACGCTAAAGTTTATTCCAAAAACAACAAATAACAACAATTTGCTGAATAGGTAACCACATATTAAATAGAAGGCGATTATCATGCAATCATTTGGACAACATCGGCCCATTAACCATTCAGAAGGATGACATTGAAGACTGAAGAAGATGATTTGTAAAGTCCACCCTAATACATGATTATGCTGATGCTGCATCTTGTTTTCTCGTAGAGATTCAAGATACATTTATGTTAATCATTGTTCAAGTGTATGATTTGTTTATGTTGCTATTTGACGCTTTTATAATTCATATAAAGTTAAAATTCGCTAAAATGTCGACTGGTTAATTAACAGGTAATAGGGAGTTTTACTAATCCTCTAATTTGTAATGACCCAAAGAAACAATGTCGGTGATTTTTGCGGTCAGTAAATTATCCGTAAACTATATATATATAACAGGCCATGAGAGAGTTCATTGCATTAACCACAAAATTTATTGGAAATGTGATTCGATAGCAATGATAGGGACATGAGTATATTATGTCCTATTTATGCAAGTCAATTCCTTCTCCAGTTATTAATGAACGTCAATATGCCAACTCCATTCTAAATGTTTATTCAGCTCACAACGTTGTAGAAAACTTTGATCTGGTAATTGGTTTTGACAAATACCAGATCTGGTAATTGGTTTTGACAAATACCAGACTTCATTTCGTGTGGGTTGTCATTTTGTTCGGTCGTTGACATACATTATTTCTTGAAAAAAAAAACTACACCATATATCTTCATTCAGATTCGTTCTTTTCTCAAATGCATGGTATATTATTTTCGCCAGTTCTCGACTAAACATTGTTAATACGAGAGAGAGAGAGAGGGTGTGCGGGTTGAGAAAGTAACGCTCACTAGACACGGACTAGGTCATGATAAAGAAATGGGGTTAAGCACCTAGTAGACACAAACTAGTCCAGGAGAAAGATATAGGTTTAACATCCACTTGACACAAATAACGCCATTTCGAGACTAACATATGGTTTATATTTGTGTGTAGGGGTCTTTAGCAGTGGGATGAAACGTACAAACCTTGGATCAAAATCATGCCACGTGGCTCTATGACAGGCCTTGTGATCTAACGCGCAGATGTTACACCACTCTACCAACTAACCTCCTTTGTTAATACAAAATTGACATGCATTACGGTTTATATTTATACTAGTTGTCGAGTCTAAAGCTTTGTTTGAACATAGCATGATGTAAAATTGGAATAGAAATCTAATAAATTGCTCATCTGGTCGAGCAATCACTACCCTTGTCCTTTCAGTTGATTTAGTTCCTGTAAGAATGATGCTGTGAAAAAGGTCAATTCCGGTAGACCACATCCAATCTAATTATTTACAAGATTTTATTGTTGACAGGAAATAAGAGGATAAGTCTTTGGAATCGCCTGTCTGGGGAATATGAACACAGTCAGTAGTTGCCAAAAACGACCGGTTGCACGATTCCTAGGAATATAGACAATAACCACAGTCAATTCCGCTGTCTAAAGAGCTTCCAGTCTGAAGAGATCCTGAGGAGCTTGTGAAGTTAATTTAATTTCAGTATTATCTCAATTTGAATCAGGCTTTCCAATTTCTTTCATACAGGAAGTCGTTCTCGCTGTGAATGTTCATTGCATAGATCCGTCGATAATTAAATAATCCATTATGTTGAACCTAACCTAGAATATTTACCGGTGATCATAAAGCATAAATATAGTACGGTCTATTTCTAAAATCGCCGTCTACAACGGTGGAATAATAGCTAAAAGGGTAAAATTTGACCGATTTGTTATAAATTTGACCGACATTTTCCTTAAAAACATACCTCCCTCCTTGTCAATTGTGCAATACTATGAGACTAGAAATTATAATAAGGAAGGATATCTAGTTATTCGCATAGAAAGAAAGACTGAGAACCCTCATGCAAGTTGGCGTGTATGTAAAGACCCCTTGATAGTTGGAATTCGACGAAGCAAGTATAGAAATGCCGCTGTCCGGGCATCGTTTACCCTGTAGCACTCTTCGTGTCATCTTAACCGTTACCGCAGCAAAATAGGACGTTAAACATGATTTCATTATATTTCATCTAATGACAACACAGATAAAGGGAAGTAACTCCAACCCTTTAAACAGAGGCAGACCACCATTAATTTCCCCATTGACTTCAATGTTAATTCTGGGCTCTTTGCCCACCTCCAACTTTTCCCCAAATTTTCGTTGGGCGAAATGCTTTTCACTACAGACAGAGGAACAAATGGCCATGTCTTTGCACTAAAATTTTTATGAGGTTGACCACCAAAGTTTTGAGATACACGAACTTGAAGAAGCATATTCAAAACATGCATCTAGTTGCCGTACATATCACCGTCGCCAACCTCATAAAGCCGTTATCCTTCCGCTTCACAATCATGAATATTTACCAAAACCTGGCAGAAAATATTAATTCAAACCCTCTTAGTCCATTCTAGACCAAAAAATCAACAAAAATGGGCATGCAAAAGGAGAGAAAAGAGACAGAGAGAGAACTGCTATAAAAAGACGAACTACAATTTGTGGGTGAAATTTAATGGTGGTCTGCCTCCAAACAATGCCAACTGATTTCAATGTAAAATGGCTGTAACATAATAGGCTACAGTTTTCTCAACATTCCTTGGGTTCCAATGGGAACCACATTTGGCAATCGGCTCATCATAATTTTGTATGGGGTTAAATGGCATATGTATACCACTTATAGATGGGATAGTTTAAAATAATATTCTACTGTTAGAACCCAATAATATAAAACGAAGTGAGGTGGTGGGCGTCCAAGTGATCTATAAATATAATTAGACCCGTTATCTTCCCAAGTAGTGTGTTCGATCCCACAATTGAACGTGACACTAAGTGGCAACAAACTATGTCACAATGTTTGTCCAACGCACACCAAAGGTGATACTTGTAACTAAAACGAAATGGCGTTTCATGTTTATTCGTTAAATTTGAAACTTGGTGACACATGTAAACATAATTTTCATCTAATACTAACCGATCAGCTTGCGCTTAATCCTGAACGATGAAGCAATACATCATTGATAGAATTAATAAACAGAATTTGTTAAGTAAATTAAAGGCTCCGGATTATGATGCGATTAACTAATTAAAATCAGATGAGATTATCTAATTAACACTAGGTGGAATATGGCGTGATTAACTAGTAAGCGAATGTCGCCAAGTTCAATTAAAACCAACTTCCATAACAACAAAGTCAAAATAAACATGTCACTTTTATCAATAAAAACACAAGACAGAAGAACCACAAAGGGAGAAGATGACCCGCTCGCGCAACAGCAGTTTTATAAGTGTGATTTAAATTGACTTTTTCATATACAAGGACATTTAAACATATTTTTATTATTGACTATGTAATATACAAGGACTTTTTATTTCGTGTATTAACCAATAATTTTTACCAACTATCAAAAACATGAAGTGTAAATAACTTAATTTAATCAACCTGTCCATAATATCATATAATATGTATTGTACATTAAATCTGTAATAAACAACAACCACAAGATTGTCTATGATATCACCTTTGGTAGAAATGGACGTTAAACTCCAAAAACGAAAGAACGATCGAACCTCTAACGAAATACGACAATAACTTGTAATCTTGTTGGTAAAAGTGGACGTTACGTCCCACGAAGTAACGTTTTAAAAAAACAGTACCTTATAGTTTGTTCACCACACGCATTGAAAAAATCTCCGTCAGTAGAAACGTATTAAGGTAAATTAAGGTAAGAATTTAATAATCAACATAACCAATTTCTAAGAAATGATACTTTGAGACAGGTGTCAAATCCGAGGCACATATCAGTTATCCATATAAATAATAACAATCAATATAGACGACCATGGCTGACGGATGTGGACAGAGAGATGAATAAAATTAATATACATATTAAATCGACATTAAATCGATTTAATATGTGTATTAAGTCAATCAATCAGAGCAGCGTTTTTAATATATATATTAATTTCATTTAATTGGTATTACGTCCACCAATCACTAGCTAGGAAATATCAAATATCAAATCAACCAATGGGTGAACTGTTTTAAATATCTATATTAAATCGATTTAATGTATATTAAGTCCACAAATCATTAGCTAGAAATTAATATCTACATGTATATTAAATCAACAAATGAAGGCCATCTTTTCAATGACTACTGCACATTTCGACGTTGTGGACAAGTTCAGCAACGTCAACGATTTAAAAATGTCTGTCTTGCAGATTGTTCTAATCGCCCAAAGTTTGCGAACTTTGGGGAAAGGTATCGTCAATTTTTTTGTATTGAATTACGGCCTACTCAAGTCTAGATCAGCGTGACGTGTGTACTTTCACCCAGCTAACACAAAACATTCAAAAACGTTTTTTGTTGTTTTTTTTATTTCTAAAGGGTTATTAAGACATTACTCTAACGTTTACGTAGTTGTGTTTCACTCTTATTCTGTTACATGTTGGTCTTAAAAAATATTTTACCAAGGGAGAAAAATAATTGTCGGTCTCAAAATAAGTGCAATCACAGCAATCGGTCAGAATGTACACATCCCTGCAGACAGGGGGATGTAGGCCTGACAGCAGTAGCCTAGCAGCCAGGTTTATAATAAACGTTTCTAATCGGCCCTCACGCGCTAACAACGGCTACATAGGTTTTGACAGTCAGTGCCCAGCAAACAATTCAACATTTTTAAAACATTAATTATCATTTATAATAAAAGTTTCTAATCGGCCCTGCCCGAGAAATGAAATGTGGGTTAGGCCTTCTGCTCCTACTAACATGTAAGTTGACAAGGTTATTTTATGCTTAAATTTTGCATGAGTAGTGTGACGTATGCAGTGAGCACTTATTTTGATACCGACTACAACGATTTTAAAACCGACTATTTTTTTCCTTTGGGGGGGGGGGGCACTATATAGAGTAGGCTAATTTCTGACAACGAACAATACAGAACAGGCCAGCCAGTGCCTCCCATGGGAAAAGAAAACGTAGCAGCAGAGGTCAGCCAACTGCTTTTTTTCAGGCTGAAGGTGATTGTGCTGGACGGACGACCTTGAAGAGGAGCGCTTATCTTGGAAAAAGCTCTTATCTTGGAATCTGTTGAGTTAGGTAAGCAAGGCTTAAGATCACCTTTTGTGGCAGTTGATCCGATAAAATATTTTAAGATTTGTCAACTGTCTGATTATGGCGTATTTCATCTAGGCTATACGATAATAACACCGAAGTCACGTGATCAGTGAAGCCCGCGACGAGTACTGCTGGGCCGAATTTAAATCTTATTTCTAAAATATTTAAAAAACAATTACAGCACAAAGTTGACAGAGGACAGATCCTACAGGGTTACTTTTGACACACCACTTTGTTCTCTACTAAAAAAACCTGACAATTTTGTAAAGCGCAGATTGCATCGGTGGGCGCAGTCCAATCTTCGCTGACAGACGGCACGACACAGCAGCGCTGATTTCAATCTAATGAAGAATGCCCACAACAGAAGTGGGATTCATCTTGACAATTGCATATTCTTCGTTTTTGCTTCAGGATGCCTTAAAGAGGGTGATTAAAAAAGATTAATGTGCCGCGGGACCTGAGTTAAATTCAATTAGAAGATTTCCTTAAAAAGGATACCCGCTCCTGAAGAATCATGCGTTTGAGTATAAGAAAGCAGACAATCACGGGTCGCTCATGGAAATCAAATGTGAATGACCGTACGCCAGCAGGAATGTACAGACTTTTCAAATCACGATGCTTTTATGTTGTGCCAACAACAAGGATAATACAAATATGTAGCGTATAATGTATTTTTTTTCTAGACCTAATAATAAAGCATAAATTGTGAGTTGAATGACCGATTTCACAGTCAATATGGTTTTAAATTATTTAAAAGGTGCGTCAGCTGTAGGCCTTTTCATTTGCGCCTCCCAAATTTGACAAGCTAATGACGAATGACAAGGAATTTCTAAGCAATAACCGTTCCATCGACTTATTTTGTCTTTATTAGTGGTGACACAGTGGTCTCCGCCATCAATCCACCTGTAAAATTTATATGTATAATAACTAAGTCTCTAAACCCAATATCATTCTTTTGATAAACCTGTGTCAACTTTTTGTGATGTCTGAAAAAAGTACTGTGATAGGATATAATTTCATACCTATTAAGAGTAGATAGTTTATACGTAACACTGTCGATTGATTTCCCGAAGTTAAGTTCTTTGAACAGACGGCCATACATTTAAACACTATGTTATTGGACGGTTGGTCAGTCGGAACAGTGACATACTTATCATAACATCATTGAAAATAGATTTAGGCTTAGTGGCAACTGAAAAACGTTGCATGTATATTCTTCGTTTAAGTAAACGACTGATAGACTTCGTAGGCGTACGACCCAGTGGGCAGCTGTCCCCTAACTTTCGGGCAAGCTGACGTTTCGGACAGACGGGTAAAGTGAGAAAAATAAAGTGCCCGAAATCTAATAAAAATCTAATTTTACGGACTGAAATAGCAGTAAAACGCGTTTATGGATGGGGGTGGGGTGTCTATACAAGGTCAGCTCCGTTTCTTCGCTTCTTGAAGAAAACCGGCGCCATTTTCTTGGGGGGGGGGGGCGCTGTCTGTTAACTTTTGGGCAATTCGAGTTCTGTCCCGCTAAGTGTCCCCAGGACCGTACGCCTATGACAGACTTAGTCCAATCAGAGATAATATCTTCCCTTTTGATCCATGATCTAGCGTAGTCCCATACGACGTCCATGATAAGTTTGAAACTTTGATCCCATGAAAATGGTTGTGGTTCCCGTATTTGGGTCCTTTGGACAAAATCTCACACTTAAAGGTATCTGACTTGTTTTAAGAAACTATTAGCGCTATATAATGCTAGGAGATACCAAGTTAAAGGCTTTCCCGGGGATTAATTAAACCAATGCTGAAAATGGAACGTTTACGTGCTTGTTATATGTGCTTATTGTAAGATAATATACGCACAAAAAGATGCTGAGAGCTGCATTAAAGACATTTCCAAGTCATACTTAGACAAATTGTGAAAAGGTGGTGTCTACTGGTATCTAATATGTACTTATTGCAGGAAAATATTACTAGACGATGCTGGGGGAGAATGTGAATGACTCTCCCAATGAATAATAGTAGCAGGTGGGGGGATGCTAGCGGGTACTGTATATATATATTAAAGACACCCATGTCATAATTGGGCCAACTTTGAACCCATAAGTGTTTGCCTGTATCTAATATATGCTTTTTGCAAGAAATGTTAGCACTATAAGATGATAGTTTAAACTGTGTTAAAGACTCTCGCAAGGGTTGATTAAACCAATTCTGAAAACGCAACGTTTACTGGTATCTGTGCTTATGATAAGAAAGTATAGCACTATAAGATGAAGTGGGGGTGGGGATTACGTTAAAGACGCTCCTGGGTCATATATTTAAACAACTTAGGAAAACGAAGTGACTACTGGTATAACTATTACGTCTCGGGTTCAGTCATTCTCCTACTATTCTAGGCTTTAAATATCTTTTCGATTGTATAAAAATCACGTTTTGGCCTGTGGACCTCTAGCTGTCACATATTTTATTAGAATTTCATAGCCCTTCAAATATATCACATGACCAAAATGACGAATGGGCATGAATTTTGTGGAAATCGAACCGAAACTGCCCAACAAAATGGTGTAAAGCATTGTAATTCCAAGATTGTGGACTTTCTATCCGATGTTTATATCCCAAAGAGAGAGAAATGGGGTTTAACGTCCACTCGACACAAACCAGGTCATTTTGGGACTAATATATATGGTTTCAATAATTCGCTTGCGCGTAGGGGTCTTTAGCAGTGGGAGGAAACCGGAGTACCCGGAGGAAACCCACGAGGTTGAGAAGGCGCCCCTATCTTCATGCCACATACGCTCACACCCGGGCTCGAAACCACAGCCGCAAGCCAGAGGTGACCGGCCAGCTAGAGGTCGAAGCGCGGCACTCTAGACCACTAGGCCATCCTAACCCCCTATATCCCAAAGATCTCGCTTCCTTGTGATTTTGAAGCATGTGGGATCGTAACATCCAGAAAAATTGTGACCCCCTAAATAGCTTTTTCTCTTTTCATCTCTTCCAAAGTGTGAACGAACATGTCTTGCATGGCAACCACTTGTTATCCGGGACATAGTTTTATCTGCTATTATTTCATAATGTAATCTATTATTGTTATAGAATGCAATCTATTATTGTTAGGTAATGTAATATATTAGTGCTATTTAATGTAATATGTTTATTAGTTCATTAAAAGTACTTGTAATCAGGCAGACGTCATTAACGACGTGTCACTAAGGGTTTGAAATCGTGACCACTATTGTCCAGAATTATGTATTCCATAGTGAACCCTCTTATAAATAGTTATGCTCTTACACCGGGAAACCAAATGGAAAAAAGAATGGACCAAGCCATACACTACCTACCAACTAGCCCAAGAGAAGAGTTGCACCGCCCTGACATTCTACCGGACAGAACGACCAGACCAACGAAACGACCCAAATATATATATATATATATATATATATGTTCGTACCTGTTTTGTTAAATTTCAATGCATGTATGTAAATGTCTATTCTTGTCTAAATGTTCGTCCAAGTTCATGTCTGTTTTGTAATAATATTGTCTGTCTATGTCTGTGATCGTCTCTACTGGTACTTCTTTATTTCTGCACCTGTTACTTAATGTCTTCTAATTATCCTTTTCCCACTAATCTCCTTGTAAATATGTCCACTATGTATAAATTACATGTTATTGTCTGCGATATCACTTCGGTGGAAGCCGACGTTAAATAAAGCTATTTCACGACATATTTACAGCCAGTTACACACCTACTAATTAATGACAACTGTATAATTTCTAACCACATGCTATACATACTAAATATTAGTTTAGAATAATGATCATGTTATTAACTTACTAGAGCCAGAGCACATCGTATGGCATACGTCCGTCTTCAATATCCCAGTTGGTGCATAAAGTAAGATGTTAAATATCATTTCACTTGACTTGATTTAAACAATATTTATTCATAAAATATCATATAATACATTACAGTTTTAAAGATATGATACAAAAACAAGCTAAAAGCTTATATAAATTTGCTTCATATATGTGTATGTTACTTACTTTTGATATTTCAAGAATTTGATAATGTACTTATTTCTTGACGACGGAATCGTAAATTAATAAAGATAAGTAAATGAGTAACAGACCGTTCCAACCACCACGCCAACTAACTTAATTGCATTATTAGATATTCAGTTAAAGTTGAAGAGTAATTATTGATTATTTGTCCAAAGACGTATTCCAGTTGTTCGCAAAAATGATTTTCTAGGTCTCAAAACGTTTTGTTAGTTTTAAGTAATCATGAACTATCTGAAATATATTTTCGTTTACATCATCACCAAGATCATTGTTACCTTTAAGCAAACAAGTGATAGACCGTTGGTCATATGGCAGTTTATTTATAGTTACATTGCGGATAGCTAAATAATTATTACAGTAGAGAAAATAATGTTCGGGATTCTCTATTTGATGGCCACATGAGCACGCTGGGTTTTCACCGATATGCATAAGGAATTTATGGAAGTTTAGATTACTTTTGTTGTTACGAATCCTGCAATGAATAAGCTGGTATTGACGTTCGCCAAAGTAGTAATAACTTGGGATTTTAAATTGGCCGGTAATGTTATACAGCTCCCGCTTAAAGGTAGAAATATTTTGGGCGTCTTTAATTTTTTCAGGCAAAATATTCCATTCGTCAATTACTGACGGAAGAAAAGAGTTTTTGTATAACAAACTTTTAGCAGGAATTTTTCTATATTGGTTTTGATTTCGCACTGGATAGGGATTTAAATCAGTAACTTTTGGGGGTACAAGGTTACTTAAGTATCCGGGGGTTTGATGTTTGGACATTTTATAAAATTAGACAAGCTTATGCATATACCTTCTATCTTTAAGAGATGGAAGACCCGATTCGGCATAGAGTTGTTTGTGCGAGGTGCCTCTAACAAGGCCTGTAATAGTACGTAATGCGTCTAAGTGTAGTTTTTCAAGTTTAGCGGCGTCGTCCTGACTACAATTATTCCAGACCACGTCAGCGTAGTCAAATATTGGCAGAATAAAACTTTTGTAAATAACTTCAAGTGATTTACGCGAGATCCTGTATTTGAAACTGCGAAAACATTCGATCATCTTACTGGCTTTAATAATAACATAATTTACATGGGAAGACCATTTACAGCTTTTATGAAATATTATTCCGAGATGTTTATGTTCGTCAACGTCTTTAAGTTCAGTCCCGTTAAAATTCAGTTCAATATTAGTTGGCGTATGTTTTCGGGAGAAAATCATGGAAGTTGTTTTTGTAGGGTTGAAATTTACTTTCCACTTGGCTGCCCAAGTTTTAATCGAGTCCAAATCCGTATTAAGAGTTTTACTGCATTCAGAGTTATCTTCTATGGCCATGTATAACGACGTGTCATCAGCAAACAGACGTATACTAGATTTAATATCATTTATTACATCGTTAATATAGATCAAAAACAGGAGGGGTCCCATGACTGAGCCCTGGGGTACTCCTGAAGATACAGTTTTTAATTTGGAATATTCACCTTTAAGTACAACTGCCTGTTTTCGATTTTGTAAATAATTTTCGATAAGTGAAAGTAGTTTACCCCTTATGCCAATGGCATTTAGTTTATGTAGTAGACCTTTGTGCCACACGCGATCGAACGCCTTACTGATGTCAAAAAATATTACTTTAACTTCAGTACCTTGGTCAAGGGAATTTGAAATTTGATCATAAATATCTAAAAGTTGGTAGACTGTGGAGTCGTTGGGTCTAAATCCAGACTGAAAGACAGTTAATATATCATGGGTGAGAACAAAGTTATGAATAAACTTATAAATACACTTCTCGAAAACTTTACCTAAGGTACTAAGCAAAGATATAGGTCGATAGTTACAACAATGATGTGGATCGCCCTTCTTAAATATTGGAACAACATTTGCCATTTTCCACTTGTTTGGAAAAATTTCATTTTGCTGACAAAGATTGAAAATTTTACTTAGTGGATCTGCCAGGCTAACTGAACACGCCTTTAATATTTTGTTATTAATATGATCTGGGCCACTAGCTTTATTTGTGGGCAGTGAATTTAGTATATCACAAACAATATTAGATGTATATATTGGTTCTTCAATTTCAAAATCATTGAAGACAATGGTAGGGACTTTATCATCAATATTGTCTAAAATTGTCTGGTTAATAAAGAAGGAATTTAAAATATTTGCCTTGTCTTTATCTCCATATATAATTTAATTATCAGAATCAAGTAGAGGTCCCTCCTCGAGTTTCCATTTTTTATACCAAATTGCTTGACAAGATTCCACCAGTGTTTTTCTTGAAAACGATTTGAACTAATGTCGCTATCTAATTTGAGATAATAGTTAAGTTTTGCCTTTCGAATTTCCGAAATGACGAAATTCCCGTTCTTACGGAAACATTGCCAGTGGGCGGGAGAGTTTGAGTATTTTGCCTTTTTATGAATACGATTTCTTTTTCTAATTATGTTTCTTATGTACCCATTCATCCATGGAGTATCACGTGCTCGAATCGTTACAAATTTGTGTCTAACGAATTTTTCAACAGCTTTCATTAATATATTCGAGAAGTTTTCAACTAGCACGTTTGGGCTGGAACTTTGATCGAAAAAGTCATCCCAGTCAAAACTCTTAAGGAAATTATTTAAGTGTATGGGGTCAAAGTCATGATAATTCCAGATTTGCCTTGGATAAGTCTTACAAGTCGGTTTCTTAAAAAACACAGTTATTGTTATAGGACAATGATCACTGACGTTCGCGTCGAGAATTTCAGTTGAGTGAATGTTATCCGGGCAACTTACAAGTATTATATCAAGCAGCGTTGCAGTAGTCTCAGTAATACGCGTTGGTGACTTAATAAGTTGTGTAAGATCAAAGCGACGCATAATATTGCTAATCCTTGAAGAATTTGTATTAATTATATTAACATTAAAATCACCTAAAATTATAGTTTTAATATTTTGTTCTTTGGCAAGTTCTATGCTCTGTTCAATTAAATTCCAGTATTCAGAATTAGCTGTTGGGGATCTATAAAAAGAACCTATCAAATAAATATTATTTTTATTTCTTATTTCAACCCATACTGCCTCTAATCCAGCAATGTTTAAGTCAAGCCTAGCTTTAAAATAAAGCGAGTCGCGTATGTAAATAGCTACACCTCCACCGGGTCCAACTGTCCTATTGCATAGTATGGGTTTATGATAACCCCTTAATTCAAGCAGTTCAGTGTTTGATGTATCAGTTAACCAGGTTTCAGAAAAGGTTAGAACGTCAAATTCAGACATTTCAGCACTAATCATATCAAGTTTTGACTGCAGACTTCTCACATTTAGGTGCAATATTGTTAGCAATTTAGTAGTGCCTGGATTTGGATGTATGTCTCCAGATAACATTAAAGTTAACTTAGCGTAATGGTACAAAACTTCACTGTTGGCGTAAGGATTCAAAATGTTCTTCAAGGGACTGGGGCACGTCTTTAAACAATATAACCTACAATGCATCACAACAAAAAGAACATTGCGAAGTTGGCTGGGGTAGAAAGAAAGGTCTTGTTACTCAATAAAAATAAATAAAAAAGAGGATAAACGTACATCAAGATATGTAATTGTATAAAAGAAGAAATTATTTGGGACTTCTAGGTATATAATATCACATATATAGGGCCTATGATAATTACTAAGATGAGTCCGGATGGAATCTATGTTTACACAACACATTATCATTCACGTCACGATCATTATTTGTTCATATGGATAACTAATAGAAGACTAGGTTGATGGTTCAACAAGCAGCTACTTAGATGTGCACAGGACGAAATAATAATTTTCCCGATCCTGCAAATTCAAATTAACTTCTCTTCAGAAACCAAACACTATGTATAGCATATCAGCTTAGCCATACAGCAGGGTTTACCATGAGGGGTGGGGGTGGGGGATCGACAAGATATGATTGGACAATATAAAAATAACAGCCAATGAAATGCGAATGTCTGCACACTTCACTTTTTAGCAGGTCTCATAAACTTTGGCAGAAATTGACTTACTCGCAATTTAATATCCATTGTGGGAAATGGAAAGACACAATAGTTAAAAATACTTAATTTCTTCATTACTAAGTTAGAGCAAATAATCTAAAATAATCCTACAACCTGGGATACAATGGTAGTTCGGTATACATGTAGACTCCCGGTAACAATATTTAACAATACATTATGTACATTTTTATGTATGTGTTTCTAAGAACTTGGATAGTTCTTTAATATTATGATTAATTAAGTTTTGGTTTTTATGAAACCATAGGTTCATAAATAAGACCATGATGAGGAATCTATACACAAAATCAATTAATAAGGAATAATTCTTCAGCCTGGAAATTTGTAATCATTGAATGTTGAAATATTTCTTTATGGTTTGTGCCATGTGGGACTCGGTAACAAACATGCCTGTTTGTAACAATCTCGAAAAGTTAACTTGTCACCCTTGAGTTTATTTTACAAACTTTAAGTTAACTACATATTCTAGATATAACCATGGGCCCGTTCGATATACTATATATTTCAAGTTAGCTTCACAACCTTAAGTTATAGTATTTCAAGTGAGCTTCACTGCCTTAAGTTATTTACATATTCTAAATATAACAATTCACTCTCTCCATATACTATTTCAAGTTGCAACCTTAAGATAACTACATATTCCAGATATAACCATACACTCATTCCATATATCATTCCAAGTTAACTTCACAACTTTTGGTTTTACTACATATCCTAAATGTAACAATATGCTCTATGATGTACATGGGATCATATATACCCATGTAGAAAGATGGAGAATTTCTTAAGTCAGCATAATATAACCCTGTAATCGATTTTATCATGTGTATCATACATTGTAGCTGGGACTTGGAATGCTTAGAGTCTAGTGAGCAAAGATAAGTACATGAGATACATAAGCAATTTTGTAATTAATTGAACTATAATTCCATGCAGGTAACCATAATTTTTTTTTATATAATTTTGGGGAAGTGGGTAGTATTTACAAGATGCATATCCAGATTGCATTATACTATATTTAAATAAGTTTCAAACACATTTAAATGAACAAGAGCAATAATGCTGGGAGTTAATATCTTATGAAAAACTGGGACATGTTGACTGTTAGTTTTAGATCATGATACAGGCTAATAATAACATAACATGTAGGCCTACTCTTCATATCTACGTATGCAAAAACATAGGTATTACCAATAAATGTTGTAGATGTATATGTACAAACATTGCTTGGATGTTTCAAAGTAACATTTTGTATGCTAACTTAAATTGACTTTAGATAAGTTATTAAATAAAAACTATGGAGTAAAGTTTAAACTTGTTTCACTGTTGTTTCTTCATCATTTGCTCTGATAACATATTTTAAACTCAATGATCCCAACAGAAGGTCCATTTCATGTTGCTTTGTTACAAGGGTTGTGTTCCCATCTATTTTTTTAACAAAGATTATTCCATCTGCAACCCAGGTTCCTTGAATTTTCCCCTCCTTGAAGGGTCGTCTTGCGATCGCAGCCAATTTTGACCTTTTCTGAGTTAAATCATCGTTAATGTACACAGGGTTTCGTCGCATTTCTAAAGGCACAGATTCCAAATCAAAATCATCATTATGATTTGTGGTATCGTTGTTGTCAGAGCTCTTATTAGTCCTTTGACTAGTGGTAAGTTTAACCTTAGTAGCTATCTGTTTGAGTCTACCTCTACCTTTAACGAATGACTTTTTAGTATAATACCCACGAAAGCGGACAATAATTGGGCGTGGCTCATCTTTGTAATTGGAGGGGTGCCCCACGCGATGGCTACGGTTAATATCACTGGCTTGGATATCCACACCAACAAGCTTTCCAACTTTGACAACAAGTTCATCTGTCGATTCACCATCACGTTCCTCGATACCAGATATACGAATAGCTTCACGCCTGCTATATTGTTCAAGCTCGTCTACTTTTTCTTTTAGAATGTCTATCTCTCTCTCTTTCTCTGACACTTTATGTTCTAAGACTTTAACCTTCATGCCCAAATGTTGTACAGTTGCTTTAATTTCTTCATGTATTTGAGGCATAAGCACAGTGGCAAGTGCATTGCTTATAGCACTGAGAACTGCCTTGTTTTTTAGAGCCATTATCAAGCTGTCTATTGGTACATGCATTTGTTCATTAGTCGATACTACTTCTGGGATCACTGGGTCCAGCAGGACATGGTCGCTATCGTTATCTGAATCCATATCGGTATTCAGAATAAGAGACGTGTAGGGAATCGGTTCTGAAAGGTCGATATTTGTACTTGTATCACGGTTAAGCCGCTTCGTCTCTTGTTGCGAACTCGCACTAGTGTCGGAGAATAATCGGCGTTTCAAATTTGCAAGCGTACTAGCCATATAGCCTATATAACTATAACTATTGTCAAATACTGGTTTTCAAATACTATCACTTGGTAATGAAGGCAACAGGAGACTGTTCTTTCACTGTTACTAAGATTTCGCACCGCACACGAAAAGTCCGTGCAGCTTAAACCACATGGGCAGTCTGTAACCCGAGTTTGATTTAGCTAAATTAACTATCACAATCCACATATCAAACCATATGTTTGAATAAAAATCATCACGTAATATTAATAAAGTACCATACCGGACTGTATATCACAAATTTAGGACATAGCCCCAAATAACTTGAAATTTTATTCCGGAGCAGAACACAACACACCACTTTCCGCCATCTTGTGTGACGTCATTTCACTTGACTTAACAGTTGTCTTTGAATTGAAGACCTGTGCTTGTATCTGTAGCGTATTGTTCTTTCGTATGTAGTCCATGTATGGTATATCTTACTTCGTTGCGTATTACATGTATGTATATGTACTTATGTGGGGCAAAATAAATCAAGCGATGGTAAATACTTTGTTATTGTTAAGATGAATGCAGATATGCAAGAGTGTTTTGTGGCTTGCCCAAGTCAGTTGGAAACACTTTGTTAAACATGCATTATGGAAGATTAATTGGTGCCAATCTGATTAAAATCGGATAAAACTGTGATCTCTAAACGGACCACAAGCTAAAAACGTATATATATTTTTTTATTATTTGGATAATCAAGGGCCATAATTCAGGAAGTAGCGTTCAGATATGCGCGAATATCGACATGAACCAAGATCTTTGGGATATAAAATTATATTTATATTGTCATACAAATCGGACCAAAATTCTGACCACTAGACTGGCTAGTGTTGACAACGAGATGTCGATTATGGGCTGGATAAGGTAATATCTAGCTAATAATTTAGATGACATTTCAGGCCCAAAGAAAGACCTGCAATAGGCAAATTTAGCTCTTGCATGATGTATGTTTAAATACCCAGGCTAATGGGGACTGTCATAATATAAGGGATATGTGACAGTGCAATGTTGTTTCCGAATATCCTTAATTAAATTTCAACTTGTGACTGACAAGCCCTGCACCCTAACAAGATAAGCCAGTTTGGAAAATTCAGGAGTGGGGGTCGGCTATTCCCCAATCCCTATTCAGATACAAATCTGAATGATAGTATTCTTTATAAAATACTCTGTGGGTTAACAGAAAATATCAACCTATGCAACTTGTAATCACGTGAGAGTCTACAAAATTGGGTGAAATAACACTACAAATATTAATTTACGAAACTGAAATTTAATAGTTTCACAAGTATCCATAATTTAAACATTGTCGATTGTCTGTCGAAGTGTAATCATACCCTGCTCTGCTCACGGCCCCCACCACACCTTTAAAATAATAAGATGGCCAACCGCTTTAATAGTTTTACCACCAAACTCGTTATCTAATCTCCCATGATGTATCTTATGTATCTTAAGGATTAAGTTACCCAGAATGATATTGCCAAGAAATGATAGGGATTATAAAAATTACAACCAACTATATCCAAAAGATGCTACGGTCTAAAAGTGTACAGGGGTGTTTACAGCATAGCCAAAGCGGGGGGGGGGGGGATTGCAAGTCGTAAATACAAATAATAAATGCCAAGATTTAAAATCAAAGAAAATTACTAGTCGGCTAATAATTTACAAAGGAACCCTTTTTATTAAAAATCAAATAATCCCGGCAACTTTAAAAAAAGATAGGCTGGCACTGCCAGGCAGGATACGCCCACATTTTCGAGAGATGGATAGAGAACAAGCAATACCGAAAGTGATTTTCCCTACATCTGTAGAGAGTCCACAACCATGATATACCATATCTTTACACTATTCGCGTACAAACGGCGACTATTTTGTCCGGCAATTTTGGTACGATTTTCACGAAATTCGAATAAATTCAGGAAGTTAAGATCCGATATGCGCAAATACCGAAAGGAACCAAGATCTTTGGGTTATAACCATACATTTCAAGTTTCACCAAAATTAAAATTGTGACCTATACAGGGTCCACAACCATGATATACCATTTTTTAACAGTATTCGCGTACAAACGGCGGCCATTTTGTCTGTCAATTTTGGTCCGATTTTCCCGAAATTTGAACTCAAACCTTCCTTAAGGTGAAACTGTGATATGATCAAACGTTTTTTTTTAATCGGAAAATAATTGTGACTTCCAGGGGGACCACAAGCTAAAAGGGGTGATTTTCGTACAATCAGGGGCCATAATTCAGGAAGTTACGAATCAATGAGCGCAAATATCGATCTCTTTATCTAATTTCCATTAATGTCCCTTTAATGTTTACCTTAAGATTTTCATTAAAGATTGTACAGAAGCATTTGTCTTTAAATATACACAAAGCAAATTGTTTCTGATCTGGTTGAAAACAAACGGTTTAATCCGGAATTTAATGGCTTTAAAATATCACTGAAGTTATTAAAACAATGGATTGAGGTTATAACGCGATTAACCAATTAAATTCAGGTAAGGATTAAGACGCGATTAACTAATTAACTAAGACATGACGGATTATGACGTGATTATCTAGCAAGTAAATATTGTCTACTTCAATTAACATCAACTCCCATAACAACAACAAACATATGATAAAAACATGTCACTGTTACCTATATAAGTATAGAAGAGAATTATTAACATCAGTAACTCACAGTATTCCATGGTAAATAGTTCGATTAAACCACTAGATGACATAAAATAGTACGATTAAAGAATTTACGTATGCTTCATATTGAGGTAAGTTTTAAAACGTAAATGGCCTAAATATGACCACTTTAAATTCAAGAATAAAGTGAAGAAAATGAAAATCTCATAGTTTGCACTTGGTATGGGATTTTGGTCTTTTACCACGAAGAATGGATGTCTACTTTTATATATTATGTGCATATAACGAATTCTTATGCCATTGCCTAGTATGTGTTTAATATAGAAATATATTGGCTCTATAATAACGAGCGTTTACTGGTATCTACTATGTTTTTATTGCAAAGGGAATATTGGCACTATAAAATTCTAGGGGAGACTTTTATTAAAAAAACCAAAAAAAAAAAACCTTCGAAGTCATAATTAGAAAAATAACATCAAAAATGCATTGTACTGGTATGATATATTATGTGCTTATTACCAGAAAATATAAGCACTTTAATAGTAAGTGCAGGAGGAACGCACTACTCATAAAATAAAGCCGGTAATTGCAATATTAACATGTCCAATAACTGATTCGTGCCTACTACAAGAATATTCCGGGGGGGGGGGGTCTGATTTAAAAATTACTCCAAGGTATAATTAGGATATTTCTGAAAATACAGCGTTTACTGGTATCTATTATGTGCTTATTATAAAGGTATTATTAGCACTATCAGATGCTAGGAGAGGCTGTGTTAATAAAAAAAAACCTTCCAAGACAAAATTAAGATGCTAGTGGAAACTGTCTTAAAGATACTTCCCATGTCAGAAGTAGACACATTTCGAAAACGCAGTGTCTACTGGTATTTAATATGTGTTTATTACAAAGGAAAAATTAGCACTATAAGATGCTAGGAGACGCTGTGTTAATAAAAGAGACTCCCAAGGTAAAATTAAACACATTCTGGAAACGTAGCATCTACTGGTATCTAATAGGTGCTTTTTGCAAAACAATATTAGCACTATAAGATGCTAGCAGAGGCGATGTTAAAGAGTCCTCAAAAGGAAACGAAATGGTGTTTAACGTCTTACTACTCCGTGCCCATTGGGCTTTTTGAAGATGGGCATATGCCATACCGTGTGCTAATGAAGGAAATGTTACCGTCAGGCCACCCGTCGTGCACCACTGACAAGGGGAAACCTCAAGGAACAAGTAAACCAGTGTTTACTGGTATCTAATACGTGCTTATCATAAGATAATATTAGCACTATAAGATGCTAGGGGAGATTGTGTTAATTTAAAGACTCTCCAAAGAACAAGATCTGAAAGCGCAGCGTTTACTGGTATCTAATATGTGCTTATTACAAAATATTTTAGCACTATCAGCTGCTAGGGGAGGATGTGTATGCCAACTAAAATGTACTTACTACAAGAACATTTAGGAAGATGCAGTGTTTACTGGTATCTAATATGTGCTTATTATAAGAAATATTAGCACCATAAGATGCTAGGGGAGACTGTGTTAAAGACACTCTAAGTCATAATTGGCATTTGCTATAATTATATGGTGCTCTCAACAACAATATTTATGAAGATGCAGCGTTTACTAGTATCTAATAAGTGTTTATTACAAAACACCAAAACATTATTAGCACCATCAGCTGTAAGTGGAAACTGTCTTCATAATAACTCCCCATGTCAGAAGTAGACATATCTCGCCAACACAGTGTCTACTGGTATTTAATATGTGCTTATTACAAAGGTATTATTAGCACTATATGATGCTAGTGGAGGCTGTGTTAATGAAAGACACTTCCAAGTTAAAATTAAACACATTCTGGAAACGTATCCTCTACTGGTATCTAATATGTACTTATTACAAGACAATATTATTACTATAATATGCTAGGGGGACTGGGTTCATGGGAAAATGTAATGGTGTTTAACGTCCTACTATTCTGCACCGACTGGGCTTTTTGAAAACGGGCATATGTCATATCGTGTGTTATGAAGGAAATTTTGTCCGGACAATAGCGTTACGACCTTCTTTTATATCACCACCCAGCTGCCCCTGACAGGCCCTCCATCGCGCACCACTGCGAAGGGGGAACCACGCCGGAAACACCAAGGAACAAGTAAACTAATTTTTCTGAAAACATAGCGTTTACTGGTATCTAATATGTGCTTATAATTAAACAAATATTAGCACTATAAGATGCTAGGAGAGACTGTATCTAAGACTCGTCCAGCAAACAAGAAAGAAAACTAATTCTGAAAAAAACAAAGAAAGGAACCCCTAAACCGATTTTGAAAACGTAGTGTTCACTGGTATCCAATATGTGCTTATTACGAGAAAATATTAGCACTATAAGATGCCAGGGGACGCTGGGTTAGAGACTCTTCCAAAAAACAAGAAAACTAATTCTAAATGAAAAAGGCCCTTCAAAGGAAGAAGTAAACAAATTCTGAAAACGCAGCGTTTACTGGTATTTAATATGTGCTTATTACGAGAAAATATTAGCACTATAAGATACTGGGGGATTTCCACAAAGGCCCTTCAAATGAATAAGTAAACCAGTTCTGAGCTGAAAAGGCAGTGTTTACTGGTATCTAATAAGTGTTTATTATGAGAAAATATTAGCACTATAAGATGCTAGTTAAGACTGTATTAAAGACTCTTCCAGCAAACAAGAAAATTAATTCTGAAAAATACCATTCAAAGATACCCCTTAACGAATTTTGAAAAACCGGGTTCACTGTTATTTAATATTTGTTAGCACTATAACATGCTAGGGAGAATGTGTTAAAGACTATCCAAAAAACAAGAAAAATGAAAAAGGCCCCTCAAAGGAACAAGTAAACAAATTCTGAAAACACAGCTTTTAATACATGTGCTTATTACGAGAAAATATTAGCACTATAAGATGCTAGGGAGACCATGTTAAAGACTCTTCTAAGAAACAAGTAAAGGAATTCTGAAAAAGACCCTTCAAAGCAAAGAGTAAACAAATTCTGAAAACGCAACGTTTACTGCTATCTAATATGTGATTAATACGAGAAAATATTAGCACTATAAGATGCTACAGGAGACTGTGTTAAAGACATTTCCAGGAAACAAGAAAAATAATTCCGAAAAAGACCATTTAAAAGAACTACTAAACCAATTCTGAAAATGCAGTGTTCGCTGGTCTGGTATCTAATATGTGCTTATTATTTTGAAACTATTAGCACTATAAGATGCTAGGGGAGACTGTGTTAAAGTCTCTTCCAAGAAACGAGTAAATGGATTCTGAAAAAGGCCTTTCAAAGAACAAGTAAACCAATTCTGAAAATGTAGCGTTTACTGGTATTTAATATGTGCTTATTATATGAAAGGTGTAGCACTATAAGATGCTACGGGAGACTGTGTTAAAGACTTTTCTAGGTAACAAGTAAATCAATTCTGAAAACGACCACTCAAAGAAGCTGCTAAACCAAGTCCGATAACGCAGTGTTTAATGGTATCTAATATGTGCTTATTACGAGAAAATATTAGCACTATAAGATGCCAGGGGACACTGGGTTAGAGACTCTTCCAGGAAACAAGATAACCAAAAAAGACCGTCCAAAAGAACTACTAAACTAGTTCTGAAAACGCACTACCAGGGCAGAAAAATAGATAAATTCTTAAAAAGTAGCGTCTACTAAAGACTGTTTTTTAAAGGTTCCAGGGGCATAAGTAGGACAGTGGAGTGTCTAGATGTTTAAGACACTCTTAAGTCATAATTACACACGCTTTGAATACATAATGTCTACTGCTATCTACCGTGCTTATTGCAAAAATATATAGATACTACAGGGATGACTGTTTTGTTGTTTTTTTTTAAAAAACAAACAAATACTCCAAGGCATAATTAAAATATTTCCAAATATGCAACGTTTACTACTTGTATCTTTATGTGCTTATTACAAAATAATATTAACACTATCAGATGCTAGTGGAGGTTTTGTTAATGAAAGACTCTTTCAAGGCAAAATTAAAAGCATTTCGAAAACGTAGGGTCTACTGGTATCTAACATTATGTGCTTATTGCAAAACAATATTTGCACTATAAGATGTTATCCAAACCACTAAACCGCTACCCTCTCCCGTCTTTCATAACTAATGCGGGGAAATCATACCGGAAAGCTCTGTAAAGGAACATGTATACAAATTCTTTTGAAAACACGGTATTTACTGGTATCTAATATGGGCTTATCATTAGAAAGTATTAGCACTATAAGATGCTAGGGGACACTGTGTTAAAGACTCTTCCAGCAAACAAGAAAATTAATTCTGAAAAGATTAATGAAAGGAACCCCTAAACCGATTTTAAAAACGCAGTGTTCACTGGTATCTAATATTTGCTTATTACGACAAATCATTAGCACTATAAGATGCTGGGGAAGACTGTGTTAAAGATTCTTCCAAGAAACAAATGGGATTCCGGAAAAAGCCCTTCAAATGAATAAGTAAACACATTCTGAAATGCAGTGTTTACTGGTATCTAATATGTGTTTATTATGAGAAAATATTAGCACTATAAGATGCTAGTGGAGACCGTATTAATGACTCTTCCAGCAAACAAGAAAATTTATTCTGAAAAAGACTATTCAAAGGAACCCCTTAACCGATTTTGAAAAAGCAGTTTTCACTGGTATTTGATATTTGCTTATTACGAATTATCATTAGCACAATTAGATGCTAGGTAGACTGTGTTAAAGACTCTTCCATGAAACTAGAAAACTAATTTTGAAAAAGGCTCTTCAAAGTAACAAATAATCAAATTATGAAAACGCAACGTTTACTGGTATCTAATATGTGCTTATTACGAGAAAATATTAGCACTATAAGATGCTAGGGGACACTGTGTTAAAGACTCTTCCAAGAAACAATGAATGGAATTCTGAAAAAGGCCCTCTAGTGAACAAGTTTGCCGATTCTGTAAACGGAGTGTTTACTGGTATGGGAGATGCTAGGGGAGACTGTGTTAAAGTCTCTTCCAAGAAACTAGTAAATGGATTCTGAAAAAGGCCGTTCGAAACGTAGCGTTTACTAGTATCTAATATGTGCTTATTATGTGAAAAAAGTAGCACTATAAGATGCTAGGGGAGACTAGGTTAAAGACTTTTGTAGGTTACAAGTAAATCAATTCTGAAAACGACCATTCAAAGAAGCTGCTAAACCAAGTCCGATAACTCGGTGTTTACTGATATCTAATATGTATTTGATATTTGCTTATTACGAATTATTATTAGTTGCTAGGTAGACTGTGTTAAAGACTCTTCCATGGAACTAGAAAACTAATTCTGAAAAAGGCTCTTCAAAGTAACAAGTAAACAAATTATGAAAACGCAACGTTTACTGGTATCTAATATGTGCTTATTACGAGAAAATATTAGCACTATAAGATGCGAGGGGACACTGGGTAAAAGATTCTTCTATGAAACAAGAAAACTAAAAAGGCCATTCAAAAGAACTACTGAACCAGTCCTGAAAACCCACTTCCAAGGCAGCAAAATAGACAAATTCTGAAAACGTATATGTAGCGTCTACTAGAGACTGTTTTATAAATTCTTCAAGGGCATAAGTAGGACAATGAAGTGTTTATACTGATATATAATATGTTTAAGACACCCGTAAGTCATAATTACACACGCTTTGAATACATAATGTCTACTGCTATCTATCGTATGCTTATTGCAAAAATATATAGGTACTACAGGGATGACTGTTTTTTTGAAAGGCATAATTAAAATATTTCCAAAAATGCAGCGTTTACTTGTATCTTTATGTGCTTATTACAAAACAATATTAGCCTATCAGATGCTAGTGGAGGCTGTGTTAATGAAAGACTCTTTCAAGGCAAAATTAAAAGCATTTTGAAAACGTAGGGTCTACTGGTACCTAACATTATGTGCCTATTGCTAAACAATATTTGCATTATAAGATGTTATCCGAACAACTAGACCGCTGCCCCCCCCCCTCCAGTCTTTCATAAGTAATGCGGGGAATCCACACCGGAAAACTCTTCTAAGGAACATGTACACAAATTCTTCTGATAAGACGGCATTTACGGTATATATATCTTCATTGATCCTCCAAATATGAAGAGTATTACAAAAATAATGAATATATATGTAATAATAATAGTAAGCATATAATATTATAATTATATTAAGAAGAAGAGAGAAAAAAAATGTTGAAGAGTTACGTTTCTAGATTTACTGTTTCTAACGGATCACATTTATATAGAGTGGTCTCATACCAGCCCCTTACAGACTAGGAATATAAACAATCCTTTTTTTTCCGTACGTAATCGTCGACGTTAGTGAGCGATAACATTTTAACGAGGAATTTATTGTCGGTTGCCTCTTCGCGTGAATACAATTTCATTACATCCAGTCGTTTTTGCATAAATAGGACACAGACGACAATAGCATGACTTAGATTGCAAGTAAGTAATAAGCCACAATGTTCACAAAGTAATCTATCTGAAGATGTTGGATCATTTATCCTAGCGTACGCACACACCTTCACGAATACCCTGCAGGCGTTGTTAAGCGATGGATCACTAGACCACAGGAGAAGATAGGGTAGGGCTCTAAGGTCGGATGGATTTCACTAAATAATTGCATGTCTTCATCATGTTTAATTCGTTTTAACCATTTTCTTCTTTCAATCAGTTTAACGAAATCTCTTACTAATTTTTTCCACCGTACCTTACATGGAAAGGTTCTAGATATGATGAAGTCCTCAATGTAATTCGAAAGAAAAAACCGATTTTAAAAACGCAGTGTTCACTGGTATCTAATATATGCTTATTACGACAAATCATTAGCACTATAAGATGCTAGGGAAGACTGTGTTAAAGACTCTTCCAAGAAACAAAAGGGATTCCGAATAAAGCCCTTCAAATGAACAAGTAAACAAATCCGGAAAATGCAGTGTTTACTGGTATCTAATATGTGCTTATTATGAGAAAATATTAGCACTATAAGATGCTAGTGGAGACCGTATTAAAGACTCTTCCAGCAAACAAGAAAATTTATTCTGAAAAAGACTATTCAAAGGAACCCCTTAACCGATTTTGAAAAAGCAGTTTTCTCTGGTATTTGATATTTGCTTATTACGAGTTTTTATTAGCACAATAAGATGCTAGTTAAAGACTCTTCCATGAAAAAAGAAAACTAATTCTGAAAAAGGCTCTTCAAAGTAACAAGTAAACAAATTCTGAAAACGCAACGTTTACTGGTATCTAATATGTGCTTATTACGAGAAAATATTAGCACTATAAGATGCTAGGGGACACTGTGTTAAAGACTCTTCCAAGAAACAAGTAAAGGAATTCTGAAAAAGGCCCTTCAAGTGAACAAGTTTTCCGATTCTGTAAACGGAGTGTTTACTGGTATGGGAGATGCTAGGGGAGACTGTGTTAAAGTCTCTTCCAAGAAACTAGTAAATGGATTCTGAAAAAGGCCGTTCGAAACGTAGCGTTTACTAGTATCTAATATGTGCTTATTATGTGAAAAAAGTAGCACTATAAGATGCTAGGGGAGACTGGGTTAAATACTTTTCTACAAGGAAATCAATTCTGAAAACGTCCATTCAAAGAAGCTGCTAAACCACGTCCGATAACGCAGTGTTTACTGGTATCTAATATGTGCTTATTACGATAAATATATTAGCACTATAAGATGCCAGGGGACACGGGGTTAAATAATCTTCCATGAAACGAAATAATTATAAAGACCATTCGACATAACTACTAAACTAGTTCTGAAAACCCACTTCCAAGGCAGAAAAATAGACAAATTCTGAAAACGTAGCGTCTACTAGAGACTGTTTTATAAATGCTTCAAGGGCATAATTAGGACAATGAAGTGTCTATACTGATATCTAATATGGTTAAGATACTCCCAAGCCATAATTATACACGCTTTGAATACATAATGTCTGCTGCTAACTATCGTGTGCTTATTGCAAAAAATATACAGGCATTACAGGAATGACTTTTTTTTTAAAACAAATACTCCAAGGCATAATTAAAATATTTCGAAAAATGCAGCGCTTACTTGTGTCTTTATGTGCTTATGACAAAACAATATTAGCAATATCAGATGCTAGTGGAGGCTGTGTTAATGAAAGACTCTTTCAAGGCAAAATTAAAAGCATTTTGAAAACGTAGGGTCTAACATTATGTGCTTATTGCAAAAGAATATTTGCACTATAAGATGTTTTCCGAACCATTAGACCGCTGCTCGCTCCCGTCTTTCATAACTATTGCAGGGAAACCACACCGGAAAACTCTTCTAGGGAACATGGATTCAAATTCTTCTTAAAACACGGCATTTACTGGTATCTAATATGTGCTTATCATTAGAAAGTATTAGCACTATAAGATGCTAGAAGAGACTGTGTTAAAGACTCCTCCAGCAAACAAGAAAACTAATTCTGAAAACACCAATGAAAGGAGCCCCTTAACCGATTTTAAAAACGCAGTGTTCACTGGTATGTAATACATGCTTATTACGAGAAATCATTAGCACTATGAGGGGAGACTGTGTTAAAGACTCTTCCAAGAAACAAAAGGGATTCCGAAAAAGACCCTTCCAGTAAACCAATTCTGAAAACGCAGTGTTTACTGGTATTTAATATGTGCTTATTATGAGAAAATATTAGCACTATAAGATGCTAGTGGAGAGGGTATTAAAGACTTCCAGCAAACAAGAAAATTTATTCTGAAAAAGACTATTCAAAGGAACTCCTTAGGCGGTTTTGAAAAAGCAGTTTTCACTGGTATTTGATATTTGCTTATTACGAGAAATTATTAGCACTATTAAATGCTAGGTGGACTAATTCTGAAAATGCCCTTCAAAGGAACAAGTAAGCAAATTCTGAAAACGCAACGTTTACTGGTATCTAATATGTGCTTATTTCGAGAAAATATTAGCACTATAAGATGCTAGGGGAGACTGTGTTAAAGACTCTTTCAAGAAACAAGTAAAGGAATTTTGAAAAAGGCCCGTCAAAGGAACAAGTGTGCCAATACTGTAAACGCAGTGTTTACTGGTATCTAATATATGTTGTGAAAGTGCACATTTCGGAAAATTCAGCGTTTACTGGTATCTCATATAACCTTATTATAAAACATATTTTAGCACTACTAGATGCTTGCAAAAAAACTCGTTATTCAACTTTATATTCGCAATTCCAATATGCAGCTAGTCATTACTAGAATGATGGATGACAAGTATCCCCCAGTAGTATAAAACACAGCAAAACGACCAAAATCAGTCCACATTGTTATTCAAGCAGCGAATAACGAGCTGTGTGTTTTTTTGTTTTTCACCTCGTTATTCGGGATTTTCATATAAGGTGTTCATGTATCGTTATTGAAGATATTTCAGGATATACTAAAAGATCATTAGACAACAAAAGAATAATGGATTGCAAAGTATTCCCTAGCAGTAGAAAACATGTTAAATGGCCTATAATAGGTAAAAAACGATTGTTATTCAAGCGGTGAATTCGTTTCTAAAAGTTAGCCAATACATTTGTAGACAATCACTATAACTGTGTTTCACGTCAAATTGAAATCTGTTTTATTGTTTTACCAACCAGGGAAAATCTCCAAAACGTCAATGCCTCTTGGGAGGTAAGGTGGCTCAGCGGGTAAGACATTGGCTCACTAACAAAGGGCAACGTTTAGTCGTCCGGAAGGGATGAAATACCTAGACCGCTGCCCCCCCCCCACACACACACTGTATGGCACCTCAAAAAAGCAACACTGTTTGTGTCAACATCTTCAATTTATTTGATTGGTTGAAGAAATAAACACAACAGCTTTTAATAGAAAATGTAATTTATTTGATAATTGGACTTATAATGAACATTACACAATTGGTTTTAAAAATATTTTATTCAATAAGCTGAATTGGATTGAACAACAGGCAGAGGCTTATATAAGTACTCTCCATTACACAATTCGCATGATATGCAATAATTATGGCAAATTGCCTAAACAATCAAACATGTGGTGCTGCAATCCCCCAGGTCACTTCACTTAAATTACTTTATATTCTCTTTATATTTTCACTTTTGCTTGTCTGGCGCGTTTTGGATGGGATTTTCGAATCTTGTACAGAGAGTTAGTATATTCTTTTATGTTTGGAAGTGAAAGTATATACTTTTCTGATCCTACCGGGGTAATGACGACGGGCATACGCCATACAGTGTGCTATGAGGAACCTTTTGCCCCGACAGTGGCCTACTCTTATATCAAATCCCAACTACCGAGGGATCTTTTACGTACACGCCAGTGTATACCCGGGACCTCGGTTTCCCATCCCATCCGAATAATTAGACAGCTGTCCTTGTCTGACCCTCCTTCCTGCACCACTGTCAAGGGGAACCACGTCCGAAAATCCGAATGAACTTTCTTGGCCAATGCAGGAATTGATCGGATGACCTCCAACTAGTGAGTCAGCTTCTTACTCACTTAGCCACGATGGATGCCGTGTCAATGCGATGAGACACTCCAACGAATTAGTATGTTTTTCTTGTCAGGCGGACAGATTTAAAGGAACTTTACAGTGTTTTCAAAGATAAACAAATATATACATTTATGAATCGTGTTTATTTAAAATAAAATGATATTGGATAATATATCTCTGTATGTATGATTTCTTTTATATTTTACAGATAAGGTTAATGGTTCTGTGATAAATAGTCAAATATGATCCGCGATCTGGTACTGGATTTAAACAAAAATAAAATTATTTTAAATCAAAACATTTTTCCTAATTTTGATTTTATTACACAACTTTAAATTTCTTTAAAAAAAAAATGGGGCTGGGGGCTTGAGAAAATGCATTGGCTTCTACAAATGTATCTGAATCACCATCATTTTTATGAATATCGTGTTCAGTTAATGTACAAATTTAAATGATATAAATGTATTTTTTTTGAATTTCGGAATACTATTTTGAACTTGAAATATCTATTTTAAATTATTTGCCATTGATAAATTTGCACTTTAAAACAATTTAATAATAACATAATATTGGAGACAATATTGATTTATAAATATATATCACATAAGTTTTGGGGCTTCTTCCGTCTTCAAGTCGGTGGATGTAGTTTAGCACATGTAGACGGACAACTAAAATGAAAGAAAAAACAAATTATTAATGAAGTTAGCCATCTACAGAATAAATAAATATTCCATTGCTAAGAACTTCATATTGTGCTTTTATATCCATTTTAAACGTGGAATCGAACATAACATTTAACACGCAATCTTGCAAATGATTGGTAGGACGTACGTTCACAAGGTTTACCAAGGAGAACAAGTACTTGATAGGCAATTAACAAACGCTTTGAGTCTGTGCAGGAATCATTTTAACCAACCACAGTGGTTTACATTAGACGTCAAGAATAACAAAATGGGTTGAGAAATTGTTAGATTTTCATACAGTGCAGGGCGACCGAAATTGGAAGGGGCGGCAAGAGTAGATTGACCATCTAGTGGTTACTTTCAATTGAGATCTACATGTAGGCATAGAAAAGTTGTTCAGTGACGCCAAAGTGTTTTAGTGCAGTATGCTTACCTCATCGATGTAACCTCGGAAATTATCAAGGCTGGTACCACGACCAATCTGTAGAGCACACTGACTTCTGTTCACTGCACCTGAAAATGAAATTACTAGTGAATTATAAAGTAATTTAAATGAAAATTTCAATACAATCACTTTTTGTTATATATTTTTTTAACTATTATAGCAATAACGGACAGCCCTTTATCAAATTTTGCACGATGCGTCGTTAACAAAACATTTATATATGTCTTCCCCAAAGTAATTCGACGCTTAAATGTGAAAATCGTAAAATACAACTTAGTGAACCAATACCAATTAAATATTTAAGACTAACTTAGTAACTGTATTTAATTCCCGTATCCACAAGAAAATATTTATACACTTACCATCAATAACACTGTGGACTTCATTACCATTAACAGATCCTGTTAGAAGTTTACCTTCTACTTTATAAATGAGATTATTCCAGCCAACCTGCAGATACAAAATAATTCAAAAGCGATAATTTATTTGCGGAATACGTGTTATTTTGTTGTAAGTTATTAAATCTGTCCACGCTCAAAATAATATATTGTATGTAGAACTCATAGCACCGCCTAGCTCAGAAGCGGTTAAAATATATCCATACGGAAATCAACTATTCTGCTAATTGTCACTATAGCTAAAGTGATCACAGACTTATGATAATTCCAATTAAAGGGTTGGGAAATATAATGGCTTACCGCACTAGGAATTGAAACGGCTCCAGTTTTACCATTGACAGTTTGTAGACCAAACAATGTATTTTGTTGATCCAAGGCGACAAGGATTGATCCTGGCTTCCCACAATCACCATTGGATACAATAGCCTCATGTCCATATACAGCATCATTTTTCCTGTATGTCACTTTTATGACGAGTTTGGTGCCGAATTCAACATTGGCTAATCTTGGGATTCTCAAACCACTTTGTCCATCAAAATAAGCCACACCTGCCTCCACGGTGACACCAATATTCTCAATGTAATTGCCATTTCCAGACTGGTCGCTCACATCATTGTCAAATGGCAAATAGACAAGTCGTTTACATTCTGTAAAATATTAATATCATGTTATACTTTTCCAATTCTTTAGCCAGTAATTTTACTTTATCAGGAAGAACGTTCGTTGTAAAAGTCTGTGTCGAATATGACATCGTTCACTCGAAAAAAAAAACACTCTTGAGGATTGGTAGGATTATCCATGTAAAATTTTAAACTACTGAGGCCCCAAAAGTGTTTATAAGATATGAATACAAGGGTATAGAAAAGGTCCCCAACTTGTTGCAACACCAAAGTATGTTCAGTCTACGGGGTAATGAAATATAACCGAGCTAGCGTGAGACCCCTCGTGGTCGGACGTCAAATTTTGGAGTTATTAAACTGCTTCCTATAAGAAAATGTTACTTACGGTTTGTGACTGGGGTGTCGATAGCATCAACCAAAATTGTACATCCGCATTCTACAGGGTTGTAGGCTGTGCCTGGTGCGCATGACATCTGAACCCAGTGGGTATTTGACAAAAGTTGTTCAAAGACTCTGCCATTGCCGTACACAGCTCGTTTGTCACAAACTGAAACCAACATTAAAGGTTTAAGTACTCATTTTGAAAGTGATCGAGTAGAAATAAGTGTATTATTTGCATTTTCGAAGAATATCTCAATTCCACGGTCTAATCCTCGATAAAATTTTGTCAAAACGATAATATAAATTATAACATTTAATTAAGAAATAAAGTAATAAACGGTAATCTCCCGGTTTGGGTTCGACTGGGTTTAAAAGGTGATTATTATAGCTACCGCTGGTACTGCAGTTAATCCGTAGCAGTGATGACGAATGTCGACAAATCTTCCTTACGCTGTGTCTTTGTAAATACCAATACCAAACGAAAATTAATCATATGGGGGGGGGGGTGCACACATGTTATGTGTATAAATCGATACACTACAAAGGCTACTTACTAAAACTAATTTTTAAGTTATATCCTAGTATGGAAAATCAAGGAGGCGATTTCAGGGTAAAAGCATTCAGTAAAATATCTGCTAATGTTTACTTACATGTATTGACAACATCTCCTGCACAGTAAGCATCACATCCTTGGCTATAAACACACTGTCCAGAAACGTAAGCGTAACCTTTAGCACAGCATTGTCCCACTGATGAACCGTTGACGCAACTGTAAAATTCTCGACAGTTTCCACCATGTTTGTAAGTCTGGGTGTACATACCTTTGCAGGGATCTAAACAAAAAAGTATTGCCATTACAAAAATTTAAACATACATTATTCAAGAGCTAAATCTGACTATTGCACGTTTTCTTGGAATGTTTTCGAATCACTTACTGAGACCTTTATCAAAGTCTGGGTGACATCGTTAGCCTGGGATATTTAGTGGATTTAAATATTGTTCATTATCGTACCAACGGTAGTAATGCCGATCGAGGATAATAGAAAATGAGGTCGATAATATCTTGATTAAAAGTGAAGTAATTTGACTGAAATGTTCAGCATATTCTGGGGTTATTTTTTTCATTATCTATTTTTTTAAAAAAAAAAAACCCAAAAAACTATTATAACGAGAATTGTCAACTGTTTATCAATTCTTTTAATCTTGAAATATTTGATTGTTGAAAGGGCAGCAAAATTTACCCTCGTAGAACATTAGGAAGCTTCCCATAATAGTAATTTGCATATCCGACTTCAGTAAGTCGTGTTGCAGATTGAAGGAGATCGGTATTTCTAGTTACGGCATTCATCTATAAAAGACGGAAGTCGTCACCAGTGGCTACTTGAAACACGGAAACCCAATGACTAGTACATAATGAATAGGGTTATAAGTGTCTACGTTACAGCCTGGATAGACTCCAATACGACTGACTAAAAACATGTACCCACCTGCAGCGCATTTGACAGAAGCAGGATAGTTACAAGTCAACAGATCCTGGTCCCAGAAAAGTCCCTGACCACAGTCTCTTATTACTGAATTAATGAGGCCCTCTAATCCGAATTCACACTGGACATATTTCTGACAATCGATGGGATGTGGGTTGTAGCCTATACCGTTGGACATCTTGCATCCTGCACAAAGGTCGGGTTTTACAGTAGTGGTCGTTGGTGTGGTTGTGGGAATAGTTGTAGTGGGCGCTGGTGTCGTCGTAGTTGTAGTGGTTGTTGGTGTGGTTGTGGGAATGGTTGTAGTGGGTGCTGGCGTGGTCGTGGTGGTGGTGGTGGTTGCTAAAAATACAAGGAATCATTAAGTAAATATTATAAATGACAACACTAGATTTGTAGTATTTATCTTTATATTAAACTCTAAACTCAAACTATGTCCTCGTCAGATAAAATATGTATTTGGTGTCGCACACGTTTAAGCGTGTTTTTAAAGAGATTCCCAAAGCTACAAAATATATTCAGGATTTTTGTGTTCTTTGTGATATCATTTAAAATTAATCTGTTTTACTCACTTGGGCATACAACCTGTACAAGGTTCTTTAAAAGTGCTCCGATCTGGTTAAAGTTGGAGGTGGTAAGGACTTGGCCATTTGAGGCAATAGATTGGAGTTCTAAGGTGTCAACGTTAGCTCCTACACCAATGGCGACCATATTGATTCCTAGATCTCTGGATAATGCAGCTTGGTGGGCGGTAGCAGTTGGATCCTTAGAGATACCATCAGTAATGACAACACCAACAACTGGAACTCCCGGTCTTCGAGAGGCAGAAACCATGGCATTCATTTCAGCAATAGCTAGAGCGGTGTTAGTACCATCACGAGGATGTCCTAATCCCTGGATTCCGGTGATGAGACTGGCAGCATTTCCACTGAGGTCGATTCTTGCAGCTACATTTGAACTGAATAAAACGACACCGAAACGTGTGTTTTCTGGTTGAACATTCAAATCAGTAACTAGAGATTCTAAAGCCGATTTCAGTAGGGTGAAATCATCAGCTGCGATACTATCCGAACCGTCAACAACTGCAACTACGTCTAATAAACTTTTACAGTCTGGGACTGGGGCGACAACAGGAGCTGAAAAACAAATTTTGATATTTACGACTAATGAAGTGATTTTAGAATATTAAAACATGTTACTTAGAACAGGAACTAGATGAAACGGCGAACCAGTAAATAGTGTTAATTGCATTCTCTATAAGCCATAGACAAATTTTATTTATTACTCAGTTTACGAATTTTAGAAAATTTTACAGATACATCTCCCCTCAAGATTGTTTGCCTCGAATTATTATATTATGAGGGGCCTGATAATTTCCAGCACGTTTTAAAAGTTTAAAATACTGTTCCACTTGGACAATGGTAAACATACCAAAGTAAATATAAGAAATAAATATATTGCAATATTGATAAATATTACATGCAATACAGGGTAACGGCAGTTCAGTATATCTCTATATTAAACTTTATTCCGCTGCGTTAATATGGTTAAACCTTTCTGATTCGAGTCTTTTTGTGGGATGATTGTCTGTCATCCTTTTAACTTTTACGTCTGTGGAAAATGCCAGCGTTACGAAAGAATCCATTTTGTGTTCACTGTCTACAGAGTAAGTTAAACAAAATTAAACTTCTATCACTAAGCAAGGTTACTACAACATAATCGTTTGAATAAGAATTTTACGTTACTATCGATAGAGTAAGAAAGAAGTTAAACTCCAATTAGTAACCCAACCGACTTTAAACGATGTGTATAATATAGTGATTGTTATCCATAGAACTGCGAGTTGTGTTAAACTTAATCGTTCGAAATACATATCTAATATCTAATCCTATGCTGTAAGCAAAGCACCACTATAATTAAAATAAAATACCAGATCAACTTCGTTCAACACTTCATCTTTTACCGAAATCACGAAGTTTAGATTTCAGCACTTAAGTTTAAAGTTTATTTTATATTTTATACAAAATACATTTTCATTATTAAAGTATTTTAAATCGCCTACCTGGTACATGTTCATATTTATCAGCTCGAATTGACAGAAAACACGTCAAAAACACCAAAAATAATCGACAAACCATCTTTATTCTGTAAATAGAAATTTGAAAAAATGTATTTTCAGAAATTCAAAAAATAAAATGTAATATTTTAATTCCAAAAGGTTAGGCCGTGGTATGGAAACAAATGAACAATCCTAATGGAATACACTTAATAGATTATGATTTTTAAATAATTAGAACTATGCTGATAGAAAGGGGGGGGGGGTATTGGTAAATAAAATAACCAAATAAATTAACAAATGAAAATAAAATAAAAGAACTATAAAATATTGTGTTTTAAAAGCATATTCAAATACCAAACTGAAATTGTAAACTTTTAATTTCAGTATTTAAGACTCCATTTACCTTATTGACGAAATATATACTGCTATATTCTCCAAGTCAAGATAATGATATTATTCATGGAAAATACATCGTTTTATATACCCTTGTAAGATACCCCTCCCTACGGAATTCAACCCTGACCTCATCTAACCGACGCCTGTCCTTAACCTAAACTTCCTCCTTGTACTCCCACACTAGGGGATAGTAGGGGTGAGCTGATAGATTATACAATGTACAAGTCTGGTCAAACGTCATTTCGTTTGGAGGTGCATTCGAAGACGTGTTATGCGGTATTTTGTTTTACGATAAGATGTCAGACAGCTCAACTGTTCTCATTAATTAGACAAATGTTGGGAGATTGATGAGTTTCCATGGGTTTATATCAAATATTTGTGACTTGTTATTGGACTTGTTCTCTGTTAATACACAGTTATGGTATTTACGAAAACAAATTTTCAATGGAAATATGTATTGTATTTCAATTGCATATTTTCGGGGAGTCACGGTGGCTTTGCGAGTAGATTGTGACGCTGGCTCACTTACCAAATCTTTCTTTTAGAATAGACGTATACTTACTGAATGTCAAGTATTTGCGATTCGAAATGTTAATAAGACTTATATTTACCGAATGTCAAGTATTTGCAATTCCAAATGTTAATATCTTTAATCTTTTGAATTTTTAGATATTTATATTTACTATTCGTAGTATTAAAAGGTTTAAGATAATAATATTTATAATTATAGAAGAGCTTTAGTATTCCCCAATTTAAGACATTAATATTTACAATTAAAGAGCTTTAGTATGACAAAATTTAAGATGTTGATATTTACAATTCATAGATTGTACATATTACCAAATTTAAAATCGCTATGACAACAGCTCCTATTCTACTGGTTATTCATTTCTTAATTTGAAAATTTCAAATATATATATGTAAAGAATGAAGTAAAATCTTTCTCGGAATAAGTTACATGTGTGATTACATTCTTCGCATTAGTAGCATTGATTGATTGATAATTGCATACTTTCCTCTTGTTAAACATGGGTCATAGGGTACAAACGTTTGTTGATATTTCTAAATTTGACAAATGTTTTTTATGACTTACTTACTGGGGAATTGACATTAAAATTGTTCATACCAGTCTACCAGATTGATCTTTTTACAAACAACTACATGAATCGTAAGTATGTGCTAGAATTATACTCTAGATATACATACTGGTGAGTATCGTGTGTGAGTATGGAAAGATACGACAACAATATCTGTCGGAGAACATCGGCGAGGGGCATAATTCGTAAACTTAAAGGAGTTGGGCTTTTTTTGATTCAGACCAGTATAAAATATTGATGTGCTATTTCGATATGTAAAGGGACAAACTTATATTATCCGATTAATTGTTTGTTTACAAAGACTAAGCGACGATCGGCTAATTAATAATGTTTGGCTTACTGTGTTCACAGTGAAACGCATATTTTAACTCTGAATTTATCCATGGAGACAAAAGATTTTCATCCCAATAAACAAATCAGTATATACCCGATTCAAATGAATTGAGCAAAATCGAAGTGGTATTGTTAATTTAATAATGAAGAGTTATTCACAACCCTTTCCAGATAATCCCGTATCGATATCAGTGGGACACGCCCACTCTCCTATCGTTTCGTATTTGCCAGACTTGCCCGAATACTGAATGATTTAACAAATTTTAATGCATGTTCTGTATGGGAAATGGGGTGAAGTGGGTGACATGCGTCCACCACTGTTATGAATGTAGTAAGGTCCTGATCATCATTAAGAAAATAGAAGAGAGCAACCTGAAAAGGTTGGGTGGGGTATATTGCCCGCTGTTTGTAGCTGGTGACCAAATATCTTCAATGGCTATGACGCAATATTAGGTTATAAAGGTTCGTCCACAGGGTCAACCCCTAACGCTATCATAAAATTTAGCAGTGATAGAATACAAATATATCATTTGCTTGGGCAGTTGTTCTTGTGTGGCAGGGCACAGACCCTACAGAATTGGTCAGGTTCGAAAATCTCGCCGGCAGGGTGGAGCAGAACCTTCTGCATTTTTCACTGGGTCTCATCAGTCAGAGCTAGTGCCAGTGTAGTGGGACTGACGTGTTTGTAATAGAATCTGGTAATAAGAATTCGAAGACGATGTATTGAAAACGGCATTTTTCTCCTGTTAGTCTCACTATTAAATAAATAAGCGGTCGACGAGCCTTTAAATTTATTCATTACTAACCTAGCAAATTTTAGAGGGAATAAAATTGGCATTATTGTGTTTCATTTATCCATTTCACATTCATTTAGGAAATTGTCCAATGGTTATCTTTTTAACGAATACGCGTTTCGGAAAAGGGGGTCATCGATCTAAAATAATGTCTATCGACCATCAACGTGTAAAGAATTAGACAGTTTGATGTTTAGTACCTTGTCAGTCACTCTTCACGCAAATATTTGTGTAAAACTCGAATATCACTAACACACAAAAACTATACAATATAATATCTGACAGTAAACAGTGAGAGATTAATGTCATGTGACAAAAATATAATACGTCAACATACGTAATGGGTATTATCACGTGACCAAGCATACACTTTCCTTTACTATATATATCCACACACACGCACCCTGAATGTGACAGTTTCGTATTTATATTTTTAAATAATTACTTCACGGTTTTGTGTATTAAAGCATGCCGTACAAATTAACATCATCCTGGGATAGGTGAGACAATATGTCCAAATACGCTAATAAATTACGTGGATGTGCGTTATGCATTAACCAAAACCCGGTGGATTTAAACCCTTGCAATAATATGAGTGGAATAGAAGGTCAAAACGAATCAATTCAGTATTAGCAAAAATGTGATCAATTGAAAATTTTGCAACAATCGGCATTGTCAACACAGATAATACGCGTGGGTGCCAACTCTCGTTTTCCGGTGTGTTCGGTAGGACAAAAAAAGGTGTGTACGTAAAAGAACCCCTGACAGTTGGAATTTGAAATAAGTCCAGTCGTGGCAAAAAGATAACGGCTATCAAATTCAAATTTTACTGTTTGAAACATTTTAAAACAAACTCATTCAAATGCTACAGATTAAAAATTTCCTTTCAGATACATTTCGTAAAATTGTTTAGCTTTTCTCATTTTCATTCATTCGATGGACGTTTTTACATTCCATGCTGCCATCTATACAAACCCTAACAACAGGTTTAGTATTTCCTGGCCATACACTAAATCAATTGAAAACAACTTTAAAATATAAGGGTTATATGGAATATGTCCCAAACCATGATTAGTATCATATTGTATCATGCAATGTTTAGCTACAACGCTACTGGCCTATTATTAATGATATTGAGTAATTTGTAAATGAAATATATTTTCTACGGCTTTTCATGACTTGCCTTGTTTTGAATTTTATTTCTTACATCTTCTGTATGCGTTTTATTTTATGTCCTTTATTCTCTGAATGTAGAATGTTTATGTAATTTGTTTACTTAAGGGTGAAATGTAAGACAGGCTCGGAATCATATTTTCATACCTTACAAGATATTATAATATAAGTTGCGCAAGATATTAAGGTCTCTTTGGTGGGTAGACGAGTTATAGACAGATGAGTATGATGCATTTGTGGACTTCTTATCCGACTTCAATATTTATACTGGAAAATAGGATCTGTAACTATATCAACCCAAAGAAATACCTACAATATCTTCGGAAAAAGAAAATTACATAGATATCAAGTCAACATAATGCAGGACAATATTTAGCGTAAGTTAAAGAACAGCAAACTTAATCGGTAATTCTGCTAAATTCTAGGGTGAAAATCCATAATAAAAGTTGAAGCTTTAAAAAATTCCGGAAAACAATTTTAGATCAAGGAAGGGTCATAAACGCAAATAAAAGAATTTCGAGAAAGTACGTTTTTCATCTGTAATTCTTTTGCATTCAGCAGTATACTAAATTTCAATGAAATGTATCAAAGCTAATTTCTAAAATCCCAGATAAACATAAAACAAATAAGAAAGTGATGTTTTTGGTGATGTTTCTACACAGGTGAAATATAAAAGTTTGAATCCTGAAATAATAAACCAGCCTACCATGGCTTTGAATTATCAAGACGCTAACACAAAGTTATTTAAACAATGGGCTCAGATTGTGAAGTGATTAACTAATTAAAATGTGGAAAAGATTAAGACGCGATTACCTAATTAACTAAGACATAATAGATTATGACGTGATTAACTAGCAAGTAAATATTGTCTACTTCAATTAACATCAACTCCCATAACAACAACAAACATATGATAAAGACGTGTCACTGTTACCTATATAAGTATAGAACAGAATTTTCAACATCAGTAACTCACAGTATTTCACGGAGAATAATTCGATAAAAGACAACAAATTGAGGTAAATTTTACTACCAAATTATACTGAGCGACATAGAAAACGCACCACTTAGTTTTTTGTATAACAAAATGATCCTGTAAACATATCTTATTTATTTTGCTTGTAAACACTATTCAAATGGGAACACACCAATAACAACACATTTGTTGACTTATTGATGTTTAATATGTAATTAACGGTACAAAGTCAATGGAACTATTAAACCAATAATGAAAACGCACTGTTTACTAGTATCTAATCAGTGCTTATTATGAGAAAATATTAGCACTATAAGATGCTAGAGGAGATCATGTTAAAGACTCTTCAGGGAAACAAGTAAGCTTATTTTGAGAACTAACATTAAAAGGAATTACGAAACCAATTATGAAAACGCATTGTTTACTGGTATCCGGGAAACAAGTAAGCTTTTTTCTAAAAAAAATACCATTAAAAGATACTACTAACCAATTCTGAAAACGCAGTGTTTACAGTTATGTGCTTATTATGAGAAATACCATTAAAAGAACTACTAAACATATTCTGTAAACACAGTATTTACTGGTATCTAATATTTTGCTAATTATGAGAAAAGATCAGCACTATAAGATGCTAGGGGACACTGTGTTAAAAACTCTTTCAGGAAACAAGTAAACTAATTCTGGAAAAGACCAATCATACGAACTATTAAACCAATTATGAATACATAGTGTTCACTGGTATCTTATCTGTGCTTATTATTTGAAAATATTAGCACTATAAGATGCTAGGGGAGACTACGTTAAAGATTTTCCAAAGGACAAGCAAAGCAATTCTGAAAGCATAGTGTTCACTGGTATCTAATCTGTGCTTATTATGAGAAAATATTAGCACTAGAAGATGCTAGGGGAGGCCGTGTTAAAGACTCTTCCAGGAAACAAGTGAACTTACTCTGAAAAAGACCATTCAAAGGAACTATTAAACCAATTATGAATACACAGTGTTTACTGGTATCTAATCAGTGCTTATTATGAGAAAATATTAGCACTATAAAATGCTAGGGGAGATTGTGTTAAAAACTCTTCAGGGAAACAAGTAAGCTTATTCTGAAATATACCATTAAAAGGTACTACTAAACCAATTCTGAAAACGCAGTGTTTACTGGTATCTAATATGTGCTTATTATTTGAAAATATTAGCACTATAAGATGCTAGGGGAGGCTGTGTTAAAGACTCTTCCGGCAAACAAGTAAGCTTTTTCTGAAAAATACCATTAATAGATACTACTAACCCAATCCTGAAAACGCAGTGCTTACTAGTATTTAATCTGTGCTTATTATGAGAAAATATTAGCACTATAAGATGCTAGGGGAGACTGTTTCCTCCAGGAAACAAGTGATCTAATTCTGAAAAAGACCACTCAAAAGAACTATTAAACCAAATATTATGTATGCTAGGGGAGACTGTGTTAAAGACTCTTCCAGCAAACAAGTGATCTAATTCTGAATAAGACCATTAAAAAGAACTATTAATTCATTTATGAATACACAGTGTTTACTGGTATCTAATATGTGCTTATTATTTGAAATTATTAGCACTATAAGATGCTAGGGGACACTGTGTTAAAAACTCTTTCAGGAAACAAGTAAACTAATTCTGGAAAAGACCAATCATACGAACTATTAAACCAATTATGAATACATAGTGTCCACTGGTATCTTATCTGTGCTTATTATTTGAAAATATTAGCACTATAAGATGCTAGGGGAGACTACGTTAAAGATTCTCCAAAGGACAAGCAAAGCAATTCTGAAAGCATAGTGTTCACTGGTATCTAATCGAAACTTATTATGAGAAAATATTAGCACTAGAAGATGCCAGGGGAGGCCGTGTTAAAGACTCTTCCAGGAAACAAGTGAACTTACTCTGAAAAAGACCATTCAAAGGAACTATTAAACCAATTATGAATACACAGTGTTTACTGGTATCTAATCAGTGCTTATTATGAGAAAATATTAGCACTATAAGATGCTAGGGGAAATTGTGTTAAAAACTCTTCAGGGAAACAAGTAAGCTTATTCTGAAATATACCATTAAAAGGTACTACTAAACCAATTCTGAAAACGCAGTGTTTACTGGTATCTAATATGTGCTTATTATTTGAAAATATTAGCACTATAAGATGCTAGGGGAGACTGTGTTAAAGACTCTTCCGGCAAACAAGTAAGCTTTTTCTGAAAAATACCATTAATAGATACTACTAAACCAATCCTGAAAACGCAGTGCTTACTAGTATCTAATCTGTGCTTATTATGAGAAAATATTAGCACTATAAGATGCTAGGGGAGACTGTTTCCTCCAGGAAACAAGTGATCTAATTCTGAAAAAGACCACTCAAAAGAACTATTAAACCAAATATTATGTATGCTAGGGGAGACTGTGTTAAAGACTCTTCCAGCAAACAAGTGATCTAATTCTGAATAAGACCATTAAAAAGAACTATTAATTCATTTATGAATACACAGTGTTTACTGGTATCTAATATGTGCTTATTATTTGAAATTATTAGCACTATAAGATGCTAGGGGACACTGTGTTAAAAACTCTTTCAGGAAACAAGTAAACTAATTCTGGAAAAGACCAATCATACGAACTATTAAACCAATTATGAATACATAGTGTCCACTGGTATCTAATCTGTGCTTATTATTTGAAAATATTAGCACTATAAGATGCTAGGGGAGACTACGTTAAAGATTCTCCAAAGGACAAGCAAAGCAATTCTGAAAGCATAGTGTTCACTGGTATCTAATCGGTGCTTATTATGAGAAAATATTAGCACTAGAAGATGCTAGGGGAGGCCGTGTTAAAGACTCTTCCAGGAAACAAGTGAACTAACTCTGAAAAAGACCATTCAAAGGAACTATTAAACCAATTATGAATACACAGTGTTTACTGGTATCTAATCAGTGCTTATTATGAGAAAATATTAGCACTATAAGATGCTAGGGGAAATTGTGTTAAAAACTCTTCAGGGAAACAAGTAAGCTTATTCTGAAATATACCATTAAAAGGTACTACTAAACCAATTCTGAAAAGGCAGTGTTTACTGGTATCTAATATGTGCTTATTATTTGAAAATATTAGCACTATAAGATGCTAGGGGAGACTGTGTTAAAGACTCCTCCGGCAAACAAGTAAGCTTTTTCTGAAAAATACCATTAATAGATACTACTAAACCAATCCTGAAAACGCAGTGCTTACTAGTATCTAATCTGTGCTTATTATGAGAAAATATTAGCACTATAAGATGCTAGGGGAGACTGTTTCCTCCAGGAAACAAGTGATCTAATTCTGAAAAAGACCACTCAAAAGAACTATTAAACCAAATATTATGTATGCTAGGGGAGACTGTGTTAAAGACTCTTCCAGCAAACAAGTGATCTAATTCTGAATAAGACCATTAAAAAGAACTATTAATTCATTTATGAATACACAGTGTTTACTGGTATCTAATATGTGCTTATTATTTGAAATTATTAGCACTATAAGATGCTAGGGGACACTGTGTTAAAAACTCTTTCAGGAAACAAGTAAACTAATTCTAGAAAAGACCAATCATACGAACTATTAAACCAATTATGAATACGTAGTGTCCACTGGTATCTAATCTGTGCTTATTATTTGAAAATATTAGCACTATAAGATGCTAGGGGAGACTACGTTAAAGATTCTCCAAAGGACAAGCAAAGCAATTCTGAAAGCATAGTGTTCACTGGTATCTAATCGGTGCTTATTATGAGAAAATATTAGCACTAGAAGATGCTAGGGGAGGCCGTGTTAAAGACTCTTCCAGGAAACAAGTGAACTAACTCTGAAAAAGACCATTCAAAGGAACTATTAAACCAATTATGAATACACAGTGTTTACTGGTATCTAATCAGTGCTTATTATGAGAAAATATTAGCACTATAAGATGCTAGGGGAAATTGTGTTAAAAACTCTTCAGGGAAACAAGTAAGCTTATTCTGAAATATACCATTAAAAGGTACTACTAAACCAATTCTAAAAAAGGCAGTGTTTACTGGTATCTAATATGTGCTTATTATTTGAAAATATTAGCACTATAATATGCTAGGGGAGACTGTGTTAAAGACTCCTCCGGCAAACAAGTAAGCTTTTTCTGAAAAATACCATTAATAGATACTACTAAACCAATCCTGAAAACGCAGTGCTTACTAGTATCTAATCTGTGCTTATTATGAGAAAATATTAGCACTATAAGATGCTAGGGGAGACTGTTTCCTCCAGGAAACAAGTGATCTAATTCTGAAAAAGACCACTCAAAAGAACTATTAAACCAAATATTATGTATGCTAGGGGAGACTGTGTTAAAGACTCTTCCAGCAAACAAGTGATCTAATTCCGAATAAGACCATTAAAAAGAACTATTAATTCATTTATGAATACACAGTGTTTACTGGTATCTAATATGTGCTTATTATTTGAAATTATTAGCACTATAAGATGCTAGGGGACACTGTGTTAAAAACTCTTTCAGGAAACAAGTAAACTAATTCTGGAAAAGACCAATCATACGAATTATTAAACCAATTATGAATACATAGTGTCCACTGGTATCTAATCTGTGCTTATTATTTGAAAATATTAGCACTATAAGATGCTAGGGGAGACTGCGTTAAAGATTCTCCAAAGGACAAGCAAAGCAATTCTGAAAGCATAGTGTTCACTGGTATCTAATCGGTGCTTTTTATGAGAAAATATTAGCACTAGAAGATGCTAGGGGAGGCCGTATTAAAGACTCTTCCAGGAAACAAGTGAACTAACTCTGAAAAAGACCATTCAAAGGAACTATTAAACAAATTATGAATACACAGTGTTTACTGGTATCTAATCAGTGCTTACTATGAGAAAATATTAGCACTATAAGATGCTAGGGGAAATTGTGTTAAAAACTCTTCAGGGAAACAAGTAAGCTTATTCTGAAATATACCATTAAAAGGTACTACTAAACCAATTCTGAAAACGCAGTGTTTACTGGTATCTAATATGTGCTTATTATTTGAAAATATTAGCACTATAAGATGCTAGGAGAGACTGTGTTAATAAAGACTCTTCCGGCAAACAAGTAAGCTTATTCTGAAAAATACCATTAATAGACACTACTAAACCAACCCTGAAAACGCAGTGCTTACTAGTATCTAATCTGTGCTTATCATGAGAAAATATTAGCACTATAAGATGCTAGGGGAGACTGTTTCCTCCAGGAAACAAGTGATCTAATTCTGAAAAAGACCACTCAAAAGAACTATTAAACCACATGTTATGTATGCTAGGGGAGACTGTGTTAAAGACTCTTCCAGTAAACAAGTGATCTAATTGTGAATAAGACCATTAAAAGGAACTATTAATTCATTTATGAATACACAGTGTTTACTGGTATCTAATATGTGCTTATTATTTGAAATTATTAGCACTATAAGATGCTAGGGGACACTGTGTTAAAAACTCTTTCAGGAAACAAGTAAACTAATTCTGGAAAAGTCCAATCATACGAACTATTAAACCAATTATGAATACATAGTGTCCACGGGTATCTAATCTGTGCTTATTATTTGAAAATATTAGCACTATAAGATGCTAGGGGAGACTACGTTAAAGATTCTTCAAAGGACAAGCAAAGCAATTCTGAAAGCATAGTGTTCACTGGTATCTAATCGGTGCTTATTATGAGAAAATATTAGCAGTAGAAGATGCTAGGGGAGGCCGTGTTAAAGACTCTTCCAGGAAACAAGTGAACAAACTCTGAAAAAGACCATTCAAAGGAACTATTAAACCAATTATGAATACACAGTGTTTACTGGTATCTAATCAGTGCTTATTATGAGAAAATATTAGCACTATAAGATGCTAGGGGAAATTGTGTTAAAAACTCTTCAGGGAAACAAGTAAGCTTATTCTGAAATATACCATTAAAAGGTACTACTAAACCAATTCTGAAAACGCAGTGTTTACTGGTATCTAATATGTGCTTATTATTTGAAAATATTAGCACTATAAGATGCTAGGGGAGACTGTGTTAAAGACTCTTCCGGCAAACAAGTAAGCTTTTTCTGAAAAATACCATTAATCCTGAAAACGCAGTGCTTACTAGTATCTAATCTGTGCTTATTATGAGAAAATATTAGCACTATAAGATGCTAGGGGAGACTGTTTCCTCCAGGAAACAAGTGATCTAATTCTGAAAAAGACCACTCAAAAGAACTATTAAACCAAATATTATGTATGCTAGGGGAGACTGTGTTAAAGACTCTTCCAGCAAACAAGTGATCTAATTCTGAATAAGACCATTAAAAAGAACTATTAATTCATTTATGAATACACAGTGTTTACTGGTATCTAATATGTGCTTATGATTTGAAATTATTAGCACTATAAGATGCTAGGGGACACTGTGTTAAAAACTCTTCCAGGAAACAAGTAAACTAATTCTGGAAAAGACCAATCATACGAATTATTAAACCAATTATGAATACATAGTGTCCACTGGTATCTAATCTGTGCTTATTATTTGAAAATATTAGCACTATAAGATGCTAGGGGAGACTGCGTTAAAGATTCTCCAAAGGACAAGCAAAGCAATTCTGAAAGCATAGTGTTCACTGGTATCTAATCGGTGCTTATTATGAGAAAATATTAGCACTAGAAGATGCTAGGGGAGGCCGTGTTAAAGACTCTTCCAGGAAACAAGTGAACTAACTCTGAAAAAAGACCATTCAAAGGAACTATTAAACAAATTATGAATACACAGTGTTTACTGGTATCTAATCAGTGCTTATTATGAGAAAATATTAGCACTATAAGATGCTAGGGGAAATTGTGTTAAAAACTCTTCAGGGAAACAAGTAAGCTTATTCTGAAATATACCATTAAAAGGTACTACTAAACCAATTCTGAAAACGCAGTGTTTACTGGTATCTAATATGTGCTTATTATTTGAAAATATTAGCACTATAAGATGCTAGGAGAGACTGTGTTAATAAAGACTCTTCCGGCAAACAAGTAAGCTTATTCTGAAAAATACCATTAATAGACACTACTAAACCAATCCTGAAAACGCAGTGCTTACTAGTATCTAATCTGTGCTTATTATGAGAAAATATTAGCACTATAAGATGCTAGGGGAGACTGTTTCCTCCAGGAAACAAGTGATCTAATTCTGAAAAAGACCACTCAAAAGAACTATTAAACCACATGTTATGTATGCTAGGGGAGACTGTGTTAAAGACTCTTCCAGTAAACAAGTGATCTAATTGTGAATAAGACCATTAAAAGGAACTATTAATTCATTTATGAATACACAGTGTTTACTGGTATCTAATATGTGCTTATTATTCGAAATTATTAGCACTATAAGATGCTAGGGGACACTGTGTTAAAAACTCTTTCAGGAAACAAGTAAACTAATTCTGGAAAAGTCCAATCATACGAACTATTAAACCAATTATGAATACATAGTGTCCACGGGTATCTAATCTGTGCTTATTATTTGAAAATATTAGCACTATAAGATGCTAGGGGAGACTACGTTAAAGATTCTTCAAAGGACAAGCAAAGCAATTCTGAAAGCATAGTGTTCACTGGTATCTAATCGGTGCTTATTATGAGAAAATATTAGCAGTAGAAGATGCTAGGGGAGGCCGTGTTAAAGACTCTTCCGGGAAACAAGTGAACTAACTCTGAAAAAGACCATTCAAAGGAACTATTAAACCAATTATGAATACACAGTGTTTACTGGTATCTAATCAGTGCTTATTATGAGAAAATATTAGCACTATAAGATGCTAGGGGAAATTGTGTTAAAAACTCTTCAGGGAAACAAGTAAGCTTATTCTGAAATATACCATTAAAAGGTACTACTAAACCAATTCTGAAAACGCAGTGTTTACTGGTATCTAATATGTGCTTATTATTTGAAAATATTAGCACTATAAGATGCTAGGGGAGACTGTGTTAAAGACTCTTCCGGCAAACAAGTAAGCTTATTCTGAAAAATACCATTAATAGATACTACTAAACCAATCCTGAAAACGCAGTGCTTACTAGTATCTAATCTGTGCTTATTATGAGAAAATATTAGCACTATAAGATGCTAGGGGAGACTGTTTCCTCCAGGAAACAAGTGATCTAATTCTGAAAAAGACCACTCAAAAGAACTATTAAACCAAATATTATGTATGCTAGGGGAGACTGTGTTAAAGACTCTTCCAGCAAACAAGTGATCTAATTCTGAATAAGACCATTAAAAAGAACTATTAATTCATTTATGAATACACAGTGTTTACTGGTATCTAATATGTGCTTATTATTTGAAATTATTAGCACTATAAGATGCTAGGGGACACTGTGTTAAAAACTCTTTCAGGAAACAAGTAAACTAATTCTGGAAAAGACCAATCATACGAACTATTAAACCAATTATGAATACATAGTGTCCACTGGTATCTAATCTGTGCTTATTATTTGAAAATATTAGCACTATAAGATGCTAGGGGAGACTACGTTAAAGATTCTCCAAAGGACAAGCAAAGCAATTCTGAAAGCATAGTGTTCACTGGTATCTAATCGGTGCTTATTATGAGAAAATATTAGCACTAGAAGATGCTAGGGGAGGCCGTGTTAAAGACTCTTCCAGGAAACAAGTGAACTAACTCTGAAAAAGACCATTCAAAGGAACTATTAAACCAATTATGAATACACAGTGTTTACTGGTATCTAATCAGTGCTTATTATGAGAAAATATTAGCACTATAAGATGCTAGGGGAAATTGTGTTAAAAACTCTTCAGGGAAACAAGTAAGCTTATTCTGAAATATACCATTAAAAGGTACTACTAAACCAATTCTGAAAACGCAGTGTTTACTGGTATCTAATATGTGCATATTATTTGAAAATATTAGCACTATAAGATGCTAGGGGAGACTGTGTTAAAGACTCTTCCGGCAAACAAGTAAGCTTATTCTGAAAAATACAATTAAAAGATACTACTAAACCAATCCTGAAAATGCAGTGCTTACTAGTATCTAATCTGTGCTTATTATGAGAAAATATTAGCACTATAAGATGCTAGGGGAGACTGTTTCCTCCAGGAAACAAGTGATCTGATTCTGAAAAAGACCACTCAAAAGAACTATTAAACCAAATATTATGTATGCCAGGGGAGACTGTGTTAAAGACTCTTCCAGTAAACAAGTGATCTAATTCTGAATAAGACCATTAAAAGGAACTATTAATTCATTTATGAATACACAGTGTTTACTGGTATCTAATATGTGCTTATTATTTGAAATTATTAGCACTATAAGATGCTAGGGGAGACTGTGTTAAAGACTCTTCCAGGAAATAAGTAAGCTTATTCTGAAAATTACCATTAAAGGAAACTACTTAACCTATTTTGAAAACTCAGTGTTTACTGGTATCTAATATGTGCTTAGTATGAGAAAATATTAGCACTATAAGATGCTAGGGGAGACTGTGCTAAAGACTCTTCCAGGAAACAAGTGAACTAATTCTTATAAAGACCATTCAAAGGAACTATTAGGAACTATTAAACCAATTATGAAAACACGGTGTTTACTTGTATCTAATCAGAGCTTATTACGAGCAATAAATAGCACTATAAGATGCTAGGGAAGACTATGTTAAAAACTCTTCCAAGGAAAAGTAAAGCAAGTCTGAAAACACAGTGTTTACTAGTAACTAATATATGCATATTATGAGAAAATATAAGCACTATAAGAAGCTACGGGAGGCTGTGTTGAAGACTCTTCCGGCAAACAAGTAAGCTTATTCTGAAAAATACCATTAATAGATACTACTAAACCTATTCTGAAAACGCAGTGTTTACTAGTATCTAATCTGTGCTTATTATCAGAAAATATTAGCACTATAAGATGCTAGGGGAGACAGTGTTAAAGAATCTTCCGGGAAACAAGTAAGCTTATTCTGAAATATACCATTAAAAGTTACTACTAAACCAATTCTGAAAACGCAGTGTTTACTGGTATCTAATATGTGCTTATCATTTGAAATTATTAGCACTATAAGATGCTAGGGGAGACTGTGTTAAAGACTCCTCTAGGAAACAAGTGATCTAATTCTGGAAAAGACCAATCAAAAGAGCTATTAAACCAAATATTAATATACAATGTTTACTGGTATCTAATCTGTGCTTATTGTGAGAAAATATTAGCACTATAAGATGCTATGTGTTATGTATCTAATATGTGCTTATTGTGAGAAAATATTAGCACTATAAAGATGCTAGGGGAGACAGTGTTAAAGACGCTTCGGGGAAATAAGTAAGCTTATTCTGAAAATTACCATTAAAGAAACTACTTAACCTATTTTTAAAACTCAGTGTTTAATGGTATCTAATATGTGCTTAGTATGAGAAAATATTAGCACTATACGATGCTAGGGGAGATTGTTAATGACTCTTCCAGGAAACAAGTGAACTAATTCTTATAAAGACCATTCAAAGGAACTATTAAACCAATTATGAAAACACAGTGTTTACTGGTATCTAATCAGTGTTTATTACGAGCAATAAATAGCACTATAAGATGCTAGGGTACACTATGTTAAAAACTCTTCTAAGAAAAAGTAAAGCAGGTCTGAAACACAGTGTTTACTGGTAATTAATATGTGCATATTATGAGAAAATATTAGCACTATAAGAAGCTATGGGAGGCTATGTTGAAAACTCTACGGGGAAACAAGTAAGCTTATTCTGCAAAATACCATTAAAAGAAACTACTAAACCTTTTTTGAAAACTCAGTGTTTACTGGTATCTAATATGTGCTTATTATGAGAAAATATTAGCACTATAATATGCTAGGGGAGACTGTGTTAAATACTCTTCCAGGAAACAAGTGAACTAATTCTTGTAAAGACAATTCAAAGGAACTGTTACACCAATTATGAAAACACAGTGTTTACTGGTATCTAATCAGTGCTTATTCCGAGCAATAGATAGCACTATAAGTTGCTAGGGTAGACTATGTTAAAAACTCTTCCAAGAAAAGGTAAAGAAAGATTAGCACTATAAGATGCTAGGGGAGACTCTGTTAAAGAATCCACTAGGAAACAAGGAAACGTATTATGAAAAATAACATTGAAAGGAAATACTAAACTAGTGGCATCTAATATGTGCTTATTATGAGAAAATATTAGCTAGGAGAAACAGTGTTATAGACTCTTCCAAGAAACAAGACAAAAACATTGAAAGGAACAATTAAGTCAATTATGAAAACGCAGTGTTTACTGGTATCTAATCGGTGCTTATTACGATAAGTTATTAGCACTATAAAATTCTAGCGGAGACTATAGTTAAAGACTCTTCCAAGGGCAAATAAAGCAATTCTGAAAACGCATTTTGTACTGGTATCTAATCAGTGCTTATTACGAGAACTTATAAGATGCTTGTGGATACTATAATAAAGATTCTTCCGCGAACAAGTAAAGGAAATCTGAAAATGTGACGTTTACTGGTTTCTAATATGTGCTTATCATGAGAAAATAATAGCCACATACAACGCTAGGGGAGACTGTTTAAAGACTTTTACAGTAAACAAGTGAACTAATTGGGAAAACGATAATTCAAAGGAGCCATTAAACCAATTCTGAAAACACAGTGTTTACTGGTATCTAATCAGTGCTTATTACGAGCAATAAATAGCATTATAAGTGTTTACTTGTTCCAAATCAGTGCTTATTACTAGAAATTATTAGCACTATAAGATGCTAGTGGGGACTTTGTTAAAGACTCTTCTGAAAACATGGTATTTACAAGAAATTATTAGCACTATAAGATGATAGCGGGGGGAGGGGCCTGTGTTAAAAACTCTTCCAGGAAACAATAAAATTAATCCTAAAAAAAACGAATCAAAGGATCTACTAAACCAGTTATGAAGACGCTGTGTTTACTGGTATCTGATCAGTGCTTATTTCGAGATATTATTAGCACTGTAAGATGATAGAGGAGACTATGTGAAAGACTCTTCCAAGAAAAAGTAAAACAATTCTGAAAAAGCAATATTTACTGGTATCTAATATGTGCTGATTGTGAAAAAATAATAGCATTATAAGACGCTAGGGGAGACTGGTTAAGGACTCTTCCAGGAAACAAGATAACTAATTCAGAAAACGGCCATTCAAAGGAACCACTTAAGCAATTATTAAAACGCAGTGTTTACTGGTATCTAATCAGTGCTTATTTCGAGATATTATAAGCACTATAAGATGATAGCGGAGACTATGTTAAAGACTCTTCCAAGTAAAGCAATTTTGAAAACGCAGTGTTTACTGGTATCTAATATGTGCTTATTATGAGAAAATATTAGCACTATAAGATGCTAGGGGACGCTGTGTTGAAAACTCTTACAGGAAACAAGAAACCTAATTCTGAAAACGACCTTTCAAAGGAACTACTAAACAAAATTATGAAAACGCGGTGTTTACTGGTTGCTAATGAGTGCTCATTCCGAGAAATTAATAGCACTATATGATGGTGGAGACTATGTAAACGACTCCTCCAGGAAACAAGAAGACTAATTCTGAAAAGACCATTCAAAGGAACTATTACTGGTATCTAATCAGTCCTTATTAGGAGAAATTAATCATAAGACGCTAGATGAGACTAAGTTAAAGACTCTTCCAAGATTAAGTAAAGCATTCCTGAAAACGCTGTGTATGCTGGTTTAAAGGAACGACTAAAACAATTCGGAAAACGCAGTGTTTACTGGTATCTAATAATAATATGTTCCTTATTATTAGCATTATAAATTGCTAGGGGGAGGATGTGTTAAAGACATGTAGACTTATTCAGAAAAATACCATTCAAAGTATCTACTTAACCAGTTCTGAAAACACAGGGTTTACTGGTATGTATTGTCTGTCCCATGGTAAATAATAAACGGACTTCTTCGATTATGGAGAAACTTTGGTTATTATAAACTTACCTGTGTGTTTGAAATCAACTCCGGTTAAATAAAATCCATTGCACAATTAAATATCCAAACGAATAAAAAAGTTCTCTCTTGAAAAATTGACTCCCACAAACTTTTGACATGGGGCAATACCAAAATGGGGGCTTATTACGTCACTCTTCGGGAGATATCATTTCTTATAAAGGGCTGACAACATGCTACATCGAAACATTCTACGGCACATTTACGACAATTCATGGTATTAGCCTCGGCTCGGTATTGAGTTTGGGTGTTCCGCACATATCTCTTTATTTCATTGCCATCTTTTTAAATTCTAATAAAATCACTGCAAAGTTGATACATTTTCATTTGAAATAATATGAATACACAACTCGTGAAGTGGTTATAAATTGTTCCTTATGTCTTGTCTTAAATATTAGAGAGTTGAGCCGCATCTTTTCACGTCAAGAAAACAACATGAATAGTGATTGAAATGGATCAATGTTTAGTTTAAATACGACTTTATTTTTACGAGTATCCGTGCAATCATTGATATTTTCATTGTGAATAAAATTTGGTAGACTGGCTGGCCGTCAATGGTTTCAATATAAATCTTCTATGTTAATTTTTATCGTCACCCAAACTCAAACGATCGAAACGATCGCGGTTTGTTTTCATAGTAACACGTGGTTGTCAAACTCTGTCAAAATTAAACCCCACATACGTGACAAAAGCCATGTTGTCTTCCGCTTGGTAGAAAATATAAGTAAACATGTCATATTTTTGAAGAAAGAACTTTTTTATTCGTTTGGATATTTAATTGTGCAATGGATTTTATTTAACCGGGGTTTATTTCAAACACACAGGTAAGTTTATAATAACCAAAGTTAAGTAGTTTCTTCATAATCGAAGAAATCCGTTTATTATTTATCATTGGACAGACAGTAATAGGGCTATACTATATATCAGAAAACACCGGAAAACAACCGGAAAAACACACTAAATGCCGGAAAACACCCTAAATAGGCAACTCGGAGTGGGTTTTTTCGGTATATAGTGTTTTTCCGGTGTTTTCTGGTATTCAGTATAACTTTGTGTTTACCGGTTGTTTTCCGGTGAATTCCGGTATATAGTATTGCCGTTGTAATTCCAACAAATAAGATAATAGCAAATATTTATATTATTTATATCTTAGAATTGTTTAAATTAATTCCCCCTGACATTATATAGTACTGATACATTCTTGCAATTAGAACAGTTATCTGTGTCTTTGAGGTGTCTTCAACGTAGTTTCCTCTGGCATCAAATAGAGCTAATAATTTCTTGTAATAAGCTAATAAATATTTATAATAAGCTAATAAAAAATAATACCAAGTTCGAACAAACCATTAAACAAAATTCAAAAATCCTAAAAAAAAAAACCAGTATAGGCAAAATAGTGTAATCAGTTTACCCTGCCACTCGCCACAAGCAACATAGCTGCATCCAAACCATTAGATGAAATCTCAGTAAAATAGCGTAATTGGCCAAGGGACTATCAGTATGCAAAATGCACGCAATGAACAGTGTTAACAGATGTAGTAGTCATAATCAGGAAGATAGTATACGAGTAAATTAAAGATACATTGTATAGGAGATTAGATAGAGAGCATGCAATTCTCACTATAATAGTTACAAACCAGATAAAGTAATGTCAATTTACTGAAAATTTCAGTCAAATTGATCCACTAAGAACCGAGATTTGAGCGATTGAATAGTGGATCTATATATATCTTTATTGGTCCTCCAAATATGAAGGGTATTACAGAAATAATGAATATAAATGTAATAATAATAGTAAGCATAATATAATTTTATAGTTATATTAAGAAGAAAAGGGAAAAAATGTTGAAGAGTTACGTTTCTAGATTTACAGTTTCTAACGGATCACATTTGGATAGAGTGGTCTCATACCAGCCCCTTACAGACTAGGAATATAAACAATACTGTTTGTTTCCGTACGTAATCGTCGACGTTACTGAGCGATAAAATTTTAACGAGGAATTTATTGTCGGTTGTCTCTTCGTGTGAATACAATTTCATTACATCCAGTCGTTTTTGCATAAATAGGACACATTCGACAATAGCATGACTTAGATTGCAAGTAAGGAATAAGCCACAATGTTCACAAAGTAATCTATCTGAAGATGTTGGATCATTTATCCTAGCGTACGCGCACACCTTCACGAATACCCTGCAGGCGTTGTTAAGCGATGGATCACTAGACCACAGAGAGAAGATAGGGTGGGGCTCTAAGGTCGGATGGATTTCACTAAATAATTGCATGTCTTCATCATGTTTAATTCGTTCTAACCATTTTCTTGTTTCAATCAGTTTAACGGAATCTCTTACTAATTTTTTCCACCGTACTTTATTTGGAAAGGTTCTCAATATGATGAAATCCTAAGGTTCTCGATATGATGAAATCCTCAATGTAATTCGAAAGATTGTAGAGTTTCAGAATTTTACTAACTTCGGCAATAAAGCCACGTGTCTTTTCGTTTAATACGGTCATGCGGTATTTTGTATTTATACTAGGGTGTGTAACAGCGACATTTTCTCCTACTCCCTGATTTCAACTGCCAAGCAATATTGTTGTGTGCAATACCAAACTATACACGCAGACCTTTATTTTACGTACTTTAGTTGTCAGACGTAGTGGATTTGAACATTTATTTATTATTTAAGGTCAATTATAAATTTGTCTTTTTCTGTATCATTTTCATTTCTTAAAATGTTTTCACTTTTTCAGTTGTATCTTACTATACGAAATCAAACCATGGATAGATTTGTGAAATGGGGGTTCAAGATCGCCTATATCATTGGCATCATACAATGGAAATACTAAGAGTTTGGACCGAAGAATTAGACGAAACTTTTCAGCTGAACTTGAATCATAGCCAACATTATTCAGTGATCAAGTGGGCTGATGAACCAGTGTTTGATGGCCTGTAGATGTCCCTAACTGGGCATTGATACCCGGGCTGGATTTCGATCGACATTTTAAAGATGGTTGTTCCAGAAGACAGTGGTCTACCACAGAAAATGTTGATGCCTTCAACCAAATTCACCATCAATATTTTATCAACTGGGCTGAAGAACCTGCCTATGATGGACCCGTAGATGTTCCTGTCTGGGCATTGATTCCCGGATTAGATTACGATCGTCATAATATCTATTCTGTCGCCTATGAACATGTTGAAGAATTTATTTGTTAGCATTTTGGAATAATATACTTAGAATACGTTATAATTTAATTTTTATACAGTAATCTATACATATACAAGTGTTTTTGAATTTTGTAATTAAAATCTGAAATTTATATATTTGGGAATATACGGTTATTAAAGAAAATATTTTTTGGTCAAATGTATACTAGAATAGAGTGTTTACATGTTTTGAAATCATATAAAAGAACATAGCAATATATCAAAATTAGAGACACCTAATCTTACAAAAACACCCATGGTGCGCACAAGGCAAACATGTTAGGGTTTCACTGACGGATATCTGGCTCATCGAGAACTTCCTATGATTGATCTAATGGCTAACGGTTATTAGAACGTGCAGGCCCGACGGCATAAGGGGGAGATTGGGGGTGCTAGTGGGGGGAGGCTTAGCCCCGCCCCAATAATTTGGCCGCAAGTGAGTAGAAGTGAGACTTCTATAAACACAGACTTTCAGAAGAAGAAAAACCCTGCTATTCTCTACACTGATCTCTGGCGGGTCACCATTTATTTCAAGTCCATCTCACGTATCTATGACCAGTTAAAACAAGTGGATGCAAAACAAGATATGGATGGGGAAGAGGATAAATTCTACAGGGCAACAATGGTACCCCCACCCCCACAAACACTCACACAGGAGGGCCTTAGTTTCATCGTGAAAGGTCCACAATCTTCACATGTAAAGGGCAGTGACAAATACGCACGAAAATTGAATTCACCCATGAAGTAGTGATACTCTAAATCGAGTATATTATTCTGACCTCTAGATGGTCCACGGCCTTGAATAGTCTTTCAGAATAAGTTTACTTGTTTTCTGGAAGAGTCTTTAACACAGTCTCCTATAGCATCTTATTGTGCTAATATTTTCTCATAATAAGCACATATTAGATACTAGTAAACGCAACGCTTTCAGAAATGGTTTACTTGTTCCTTTGAGGGGCATTTTTCAGTCTCCCCTAGCATCTTATAGTGCTAATATTTTCTCATAAGCACATGGGATACCAATAAACACTGTGTTTTCAAAATTGGTTTATTAGTTCCTTTGAATGGTATTTTTCAGAATAAGCTTACTGGTTTCCCGGAAGTGTCTTTAACACAGTCTCCCTTAGCATCTTATAGTGCTAATATTTTCTCTTAATAAGCACAGATTAGATACCAGTAAGCACTGCGTATTCATAATTGGTTTAATAGTTCCTTTGCTTTACTTATTCTTGAAGGAGTTTTTTTTTTAACATAAATCTACCTTAGCATTTTATAGTGTTAATAAATAAGCACTGATTAGATACCAGCAAACACTGCGTTTTCATCATTGTCCTTCTTTTCTTTTTTTTTTTTTTTTTTTTGAATGGTCTTTTTCATAATTAGTTTGCTTGTTTTTTGAAAGAGTCTTTAACAAATTCTCCCCTAGCATCTTATACTGCTAATAATTTCTTATATTAAGCTCCCATTTGATACCAGCAAACACTGCGTTTTCATAATTTTATTTAATTGTTCCTTTCAATGGTCTTTTCTTGTCTTTAACACAGTCCCCTAGCATCTTATAGTGCTAATAATTTCTGGTAATAAGCACTGATTAGATACCAGCAAACACTGCGTTTTCATGATTGGTTCAATAGTTCTTTTGAATGGTCTTTTTCAGAATTAGTTCTCTTGTTTCCTGGAAGAATCTTTAACATAGTCCCCCCCCCTCTAGCATCTTATAGTACTATTATGTTCTCACAATAAGCACATATTAGATACCAGTAAACACTAAGTTTTCAGAATTGGTTTATTAGTTCCTTTTAATGATATTTTTTCAGAATAAGCTTAGTTGTTACCCGGAAGTGCCTTTAACACAGTCTCCCCTAGTATCTTCTAGTGCTAATATTGTCTGATAATAAGCACATATTAGATACCAGTAGACACTGCGTTTTCAGAATTGGTTTAGTAGTTTCTTTAATGGTATTTGTCAGAATAACCTTACTTGTTTCACAGAAGTGTCTTTGACACAGTCTCTCCTAGCATCTTATAGTGCTAATATTTTGTCATAATAAGCACAGATTAGATACTAGTAAACATTGTGTTTTCAGAATCGCTTTACTTGTTCTCGGAAGATTTTTTAACATAATCTCCCTTGGCATTCTCATAATTAATTTAATAGTTCTTTTGAATAGTCTTTTTCAGAAATAGTTCGCTTGTTTCCTGGAAAAGTCTGTTACACAGTCTCCCCTAGCATCTTTATAGTGCTAATATTTTCTCATAATAAGCACATATTAGATACCAGTAAACACTGCGTTTTCAAATTTAATTTAGTTGTTGCTTTTAATGGTATTTTTCAGAATAAGCTTACTTGTTTCTCGGAAAAGTCTTTAACACAGTGTCCTCTAGCATCTTATAGTGCTAATATTTTCTCATAATAATTACCGGTTAGATACCAGTAAACACTGTGTATTCATAATTGGTTTAATAGTTATTTTGAATGGCCTTTTTCGGAATTAGTTCTCTTGTTTCCTGGAAGAGTCTTTAACACAGTCTCCACTAGCATCTTATAGTGCTAATATTTTCTCATAATAAGCACATATTAGATACCAGTAAACACTGCGTTTCCTAATTGTTTTAGTCGTTCCTTTAACTTGTCGTTTTCAGAAATAGTTCACTTGTTTCCTGGAAACGTTTTTAACACAGTTTCCCCTAGCATTTTATAGTGCTAATAATAAGCACATATTAGATTCCAGTAAACAATGCGTTTTCAGAATATGTTTAGTAGTTCCGTTTAATGGTATTTGTTAGAAAAAGTTTACTTGTTTCCCGAAAGTGTCTGCATCACAGTCTCCTCTGACATCTTATAGTGCTAATATTTTCTCATAATAAGCACAGATTAGATACCAGTAAACACTGTGTTTTCAGAATCGCTTCACTTGTTCTTGGAAGAGTTTTAAACAAAGTCTACTCTCGCATCTGAAAGTGCTAGTAATTTCTCGAAACAAACACTGATTAGACACTTGTTTCCCGGAAAAGTCTTTAGTCCTAATATTTTCTCATAATTTTCAGAATTCGTTCACTTGTTTCCTGGAAGAATCTTTAACACAGTCTCCTCTAGCTAACATTTTCTCATAATAAGCACATATTAGATACCAGTAAACGCTACGATTTCATAATTTGTTTACTTGTTCCGTTGGAGGGCCTTTTTCAGAATCCCTTTACGTGTTTCCTTGAAGAGACTTTAACGCAGTCTCCCCTGGCATCTTATAGTGCTAATATTTTCTCATAATAAGCACATATTAAATACCAATAAACACTGCGTTTTCAGATTTGTTTTACTTGTTCTTGGAAGAGTTTTTCACATAGTCTACCTTAGCGTCTTTTAGTGCTATTAATTTCTCGTAATAAGCACTGATCAGATACGAGTAAACACTGTGTTTTCATAATTGGTTTTATATTTCCTTTGAATGGTCTTTTTCAGAAGTAATTCACTTGTTTCCTGGAAGAGTCTGTAACACAGTCTCCCCTAGCATCTTATAGTGCTAATATTGTCTTATAATAAGCACATATTAGATACCAGTAAACAATGCGTTTTCAGAATTGCTTTACTTGTTCATTTTAATGGTTTTCTTCAGAATAATCTAATATTTTTTTTGTAATAAGCACTGATACGATTCCAGCAGACACAGCGTTTTCATAATTTGTTTAATTGTTCTTTTGAGTGGTCTTTTCTTGTTTCCTGTAAGATTATTTAACACGGTCTCCGCTAGCATCTTATAGTGCTAATATTTTATCATAATAAGCACATATTAGATACCAGTAAACACTGCGTTTTCAGAATCAGAATTGGTTTAGTACTTCCTTTTAATGGTATTTTTCAGAATAAGCTTACTTGTTTCCCGGGAGTGTCTTTATCACAGTCTCCCCTAGCATCTTATAGTGCTAATATTTTCTCATAATAAGCACAGATTAGATACCAGTAAACACTGCATTTTTAGAATGGCTTTACTTGTTCTTGGAAGAGTGAAGAGATTTTAACAATAAGCCCCGATTTGATACCAGCAAACACTGCGTTTTCATAATTTGTTTAATTGTTCCTTTGAATGTTGTTTTCTTGTTTCCTGGAAGAGTCTTTAACACAGTCTCCACTAGCATCTTATAGTGCTAATATATTCTTATCATAAGCACATATTAGATACCAATAAACACTGCGTTTTCAGAATTGCTTTACTTGTTCTTGGAATAGTTTTAAGCACAGTTTCCCCTAGCATCTTATAGTGCTAATAATTTCTTGTAATAAACACTGATTAGATACCAGCAAACACTGCGTTTTAATAATTGGTTTAATTGTTGTTTGGTTTAGTACTTCCTTTTAATGGTATTTTTCAGAATAAGCTTACTTGTTTCCCGGAAGTGTCTTTATCACAGTCTCCCCTAGCATCTTATAGTGCTAATATTTTCTCGTAATAAGCACAGATTAGATACCAGTAAACACTGCATTTTTAGAATGGCTTTACTTGTTCTTGGAAGAGTGAAGAGATTTTAACAATAAGCCCCGATTTGATACCAGCAAACACTGCGTTTTCATAATTTGTTTAATTGTTCCTTTGAATGTTGTTTTCTTGTTTCCTGGAAGAGTCTTTAACACAGTCTCCACTAGCATCTTATAGTGCTAATATATTCTTATCATAAGCACATATTAGATACCAGTAAACACTGCGTTTTCAGAATTGCTTTACTTGTTCTTGGAATAGTTTTAAGCACAGTTTCCCCTAGCATCTTATAGTGCTAATAATTTCTTGTAATAAACACTGATTAGATACCAGCAAACACTGCGTTTTAATAATTGGTTTAATTGTTGTTTGAATGGTCTTTTCTTGTTTCCTGGAAGAATTTCCCCTACCATCTTATAGCGTTAATATTTTCTCATAATAAGCACAGATTAGATACAAGTAACACTGCATTTTCATAATTGATTTACTTGTTCTTGGAAGAGTGTTTAACATAATCTCCCTTAGCATCTGCTAATAATTTCTTGTAATAAACACTGATTAGATACCAGTAAAGGCCGTGTATTCATAATTCGTTCAATAGTTCTTTTGAATGGTCTTTTCTTGTTTCATGGAAGAGTCTTTAACACAGTCTCCACTAGCATCTTATAGTGCTAATATTTTCTCATAATAAGCACATATTAGATACCAGTAAACCCTGCCTTTTCAGAATTCGTTCAGTACTTCCTTTTAATGGTATTTTTTAAGAATAAGCTTACTTGTTTTTCGGAAGATTCTTTAACAGTCTCCCCTAGCATCTTATAGTGCTAATATTTTCTCATAATAGGCAGATATTAGATACCAGTAAACACTGCGTTTTCAGCATTGGCTTAGTAGTTCTTTTTAATTGTTTTTTTTTCAGAATAAGCTTACTTGTTTCCCGAAAGTGTCCTTAACACAGTCTCCATAAGCATCTTATAGTGCTAATATTTTCTCATCATAAGCACAGATTAGATACCAGTAAACACTGCGTTTTCTTGTTCTTGGAAGAATTTTTAACATAGTCTCCCCTAGCATCTTATAGTGCTAATAATTTCTTGTAGTAAGCACTGATTTGATACCAGCAGTTTAGTTTAGCAGAAATAAGATACCAGCAATTACTGCATTATTGTAGCTTAGAAGCCCTTTACATTATTATAACATAATTTTAAGGAAACACAACAGATTTGGTTTATAAAACTTACCTATGCTTTCAGCCTAAGTTATACCCCCGAATTCTTTCCTGTGAATCGCTACTTTGGTAGTAAAACTTCCTCAATTTGCTGTCTTTAATCGAATTATTCACCGTGAGATACTGATGTTTATAATTCCCTTCTATACTTATATAGGTAACAGTGACATGGTTTATCATAATATGTTTGTTGTTGTTATGGGAGTTGATGTTAATTGAAGTAGACAATATTTACTTGCTAGTTAATCACGTCATAATCTTTTACGTCTTGGTTAATTAGGTAATCGCGTCTTAATTTATTCCACATTTTAATTAGTTAATCACTTCACAATCCGAGTCTTAATCTTTTCCACATTTTAATTAGTTAATCACTTCACAGTCTGAGCCCATTGTTTTAATAACTTTGATTTAAGCGACTCGTTTATTATTTCGGGATTTAAACTTTTATATTTAATCAGTGTAGAAACATTACTTTCTTATACGTTTGATGTTTTCCTGTGATTTTAAAGGGGAAAGCGATTCCCACGCGTGTTATCGTCTGTGTATAGAATGTCGATTGTTGCAAAAGTTTCAGTTGATTATATATCTTGGCTTAATTAGAATATAAATGTTAAAATATTTCTGACATTACCTCTGAGAGGATGAGGGAGAGTTGGGTGTCACCGTGCTGAAATGCCAAAAAAATGACAGCATTGTGCAAAAAGATCCTTTGGGTAGAAGAAGTGTACAAGCGACTTTAATTTAAGGAGATGACTCGTTTATTATTTCGGGATTTAAACTTTTATATTTCATCAGTGTTGAAACATTCCTTATAAGTTTATTCCTTATTCCTGTGATTTTAAAGCGGAAAGCGATTCCCACGCGCGTTATCGTCTGTGTAGAGAAGTCTAAGATAGTAACTTAACTATTAGCTTTCACTTGAATATACAGTCATGGCAAAAAAATAGGACCACGCTTGAAAATGGTTGGACTTCTTACTTGATTTAGAAATTCATTTGATCATATATCTGCCACCTGAAGGCCGATTTGCACAAATGAGGTATCGATGGATAGGTTATGTGAAGTATGCTCATTACGCATGCACTTGAATATACGTAACTTCCTGTAAGTTCGGGGCAAGTGGTATTCAAAGGCGTTGTTAAGTATCAAATTTTCCCTTGATGTTAAGGTGTGTTAGTCTTTAAGTGGTATTCAAAGGCCAGTTTAAGTGAGAAATACCCGCTTAACTTTAAGTGACCTATGAGAGGTACCTTAAATTGAAGTGAGATTATAATGACTTCTTTTAACGGTGTACCGTAATGGCGATTTTAAAAGTTGTGGATACGAATTGAAACAAAGACAATGTCGCCGAGCGTAGCTGGCCTCAATGATTTTTTTTCGTTGTCAACTTTGATATTGTAGTGCCATAATAAGGTATAGGCTATTACCACCGAGATAGTTAATGATATTTTTCCAGTCATTTAACATGTTCATATTGCTTAATCATGCTTCCACGACTGTCATGCAGTTGTGATGACAATGGCTTATAGATTTCCAAAATTATTTATACTACCGCTAGAAACAGGATTTGACTTATTTTTTACAACTCGTCACATATATACGTAATGGGTAGTATTTATTTGGGTAAAATATAATGCAACATGAATCTTTCTTACACACAATGTACCGGCAATGCATTCCCATTGAAAATCTAAAATGTAGGTACTTGCACAGCGTCTATGAATTTCTAAAATGTTTGATTTATAAACAACTGCGAATGATTTATCCAGTCTAACTTATAGGGCAAAGTTCATTGTGTATAGCTAATATGTTGATTTCCATTCTTGATACATCGTTAAAAAATTAAAATTGACGATATCGATCATTATACTACTACTATTTATTGTAATCTATTGAATTGTTGGGTTCTCTTTTTAATTTGTTTTTTTTATGAAATCAGCCCTTCCGGAAAAGGATGCACACTATCATTATATATCCTAAATTATATTCATACTATTTTCATGTGATATAATATAATATTTCGACAAAGATTTTCCTAGTAATGTAAACTAAGAATATTGTAAAGTATAGTGATGCTCTTAGGAGTTGTGGGCATAATTTGCTTGCAATGTTAGTAATTCGTGATTTTTGGCAGTGGAAGGTATTCCATCAATTGAAAATTCATGGTTTTTGGCGAATGTGAGTATTCCATAATTTAAGTGTGCAATTAAGATTTTCAGATAGCCAAGTATATGTAAAATACAACCTTTGAATCCCGATTTAAGGTAATACAGTCAGTTAAGAGGTCAAATTAAGTATGTTTACTTAACTTTTAGAAAACCTTTGAATACGGACCCTGCAATGATCACTTACGCCTATTACGTTCCTTAGGACTTCGATTTTTGCCTAATGGTTTGGATTGTTCGTACTTGGTTTTATTTTATTGCTAATCTTATTTCATCTCACTCAAGGTACTTCAAAATCAAAGTTAACTGGAAGCAGCATTGTTATGATACGTATTCCACCACCAGCCACCTTGGTCTTATCTCTCTCTGTGATGTGGAGATATGTTATACTGACTTTGGAATTTTGCTCACTGTCTCTACAACTCATCTCTAAGTAAAGTCCAGGATCCGTATTCAAAAGTTTTCTAAAAGTTAAGTAAAAATACTTAATTTTTCCACTTAACCAAGTGTCATACCTTAAATCAGTATTCAAAGGATGTATTTTACACATTCTTGGCTATGTGAAAACTTAACTGCACACTTAAATTATGGAATAATCACATTCGCCAAAAAGCATGAATTGTATATATTTATGGAATACCCTCCACTGCCAAAAATCACGAATTTCTGACATTGCCAGCTAGTTATGTCCCCTTACGAGCATCGCTGTATTCTATTAAATTCTTAGTTTACTTCACCAGGAAAATGTTTGTCGAAATATTATATTGTAACCCATGAAAATAGTATGATTATAATTTAGGATAAATTATGATAGTGCGAATCCTTTACCGAAACAGCTGTTTTATAGACTTTTTTAAAAAAAAAAAAACCCATTCAAATTGATTACAAAAAATAGTGGTATTATAATGATGGATATTGTAAGCTTTAAGTTTTTAACAATATAACGCGAATAGAAAACAACAAATTATTAGCAATACACAATGAACCTTGTCTTCTAAGTTAGACTGGAAAAATTATACATTGTTGTTTGTAAATCTATCATTTGAGAAATTCATAGTTATTGTGTACGTACCTACACAGGTCTGGCATTGACGGTACATTGTGTGTACGAAATATTCATGCTTCATTATATTTTTCCTAAATAAATACTACCGATTAGGCATATATGGGAATGAGTTGTAAAAAATAGATCATGCCTTGCTTATAGCGGTAGTATAAATAATTTCCAAAATCTACAAAGCCATGTCTCATCAAATGAATTTAACTTTATTATATGACAGCCATGGAAACATAACATGATAAATGATCGGGGGAAAATATCCTTAACTACATCGGTGGTAATAAACTTATACTCTATTATGGCACTACAACATCAAAGTTGACGACGACGAAAAAAAAATTGATTTCAACTACGGTCGGCGACATAGTCTTTGTTTTAATCTGAATTCACTATCTTTTAAAATTGCCATTACGGGACTGCTTCTGCAGCATTAAAAGAAGTCATATAATCTCACTTAACTTTAAGGTACCTCCCATAGATCACTTAAAGTTAAGTGGATATTTCTCACTTAAACTGGCCTTTGAATACCACTTAAAGACTAACACTTAAAAGTTAAGGCAGCTTAACTTTAAGGGAAAATTTGATACTTAACAGTGCCTTTGAATACCACGTGCCCGTAACTTACAGGAAGTTACGTATATTTAAGTGAAAGCTAGTAGTTAGACTTAAGATATCCTTTGAATACGGACCCAGACCGCCGATTTTGGAGTATCATTACCAAATTGATGAATAAATTCAACCAGGGCCGGATTGGGTCCGCGCTCCCGTGTCGGAGCGGTCCCTTTCACTGACCGCGGAGCCAAGACGGCGGTTGGGTCTCCCCTGGAAATTTTTGAAATATGAATCCCAAATACATGTATGCGATTTGGTGGCATATCTGATTATTATCTCTCTCAAATAATATATTTCATAAATCAATTAGCTACGCCAAAACCCCGACCTGCAAGTAATTTACAACCATCAACTTGTGAAATTATCATATCGGCAAAATTAATGGACGTATTATCATTGTATTGTCAAGAGTCAAGAGAATTTAACTGGTTTATAAATTGGGACTAGTTGAGAAAATGTAGACCATTTGATTAACCAGTGAAGCTTTTTTTAAATTTTGGATTCTGGTGTATCCCCACAAACAGGGTGCAAGTGACTTAATAATTAGTAAAATTGCGTGCGACATTGTTGGGTGAAACCGATGAAATTATCGGATGAAATTCGAAATAATCCCCATTGCAGGAGAATTCTGGCCCACACCCAGCCCAGAAAGTATATTATACCAGCCCATAATGGGCTGCCCATTAGAGACTACAGTAATGGCGTGGCGGCCCATTAAAGCCACCGGCCACATACAACATGATCATCATCGCTCCGTGGCCGGTCCAATACCCCCTTTCCCATAATTTTCTGTAGAAAAAGTTTTGTTTTTTTAGACGAATTGGACAATATTATTTTTCTTTATTTTTTTGTCCGACCGGGCATCGCCCGATTGCCCAATCCGCCCCTGAATTCAACCATTATTCTCAGTTAGCCTGATGCTAGACTGGTGGCCAGTCTTCTCCACACACCAAAAATTGGCCAGTCCTCTCAAAAAAAACCCGTAATCTCTGGTGCTGGTTACAGGTTTACTCAATTTTTTTTTTTTTTTTATATACAAATGGAAACGAAAGTGTTGGTTTACTAAAAATTAATACTTTTATATAAATCGAAATGTAAAATAAATAGAAGAGACTGGGCCAGTCTAGCCTGATGCCTGAAGTGTTCAAATTTGGTTTATGGCCATCCGGGTCATGTTGCGAAATACCATTTTGGCGGCCATCTTTAAAAATGGCTGTCATTATTTCATTGAAATTCAGCGCGCCAGGGAAACCTTCATTAATCCTCAACCGACAAGAGACTGACTACCTGTATGCAAAATGCACGCAATGAACAGTGTTAACAGATGTAGTAGTCATAATCAGGAAGATAGTATACGAGTAAATTAAAGATACATTATGGGAGATTAGATAAAGAGCTGGCAATTATCACTAAGTAGTTACAAACCAGATAATGTAATGGCAATTTACACTATAAATCGAGATTTTAGCAATTGAACAGTGGGGCTAGCCCGGATCATCGTAGCATAAAACATAGTCTCGATTACCCATTGTTTGATTTAGTTATAATAGAAGTCGAACAGCAGTTCGAAACGTAATCCAATAAACATCGCAGGATACCATCGAGAGTTGATTACGGTCTGGATAAGTGAATTAATTTCTAATTAATAATTAATAAAACATTTCAGGCCTAAAGAAAGACTCGCAATATCCAGATTTAGCTCTTACATAATGTATGTTTAAATATATCAAGAGTAATAGCCGAAAGGGAATTTTGACGTAAAAGTTGTCAGCGAATTTATTTTAACATTTTGACTATTTTAGACATGAAGGTTTCGGCCATATTTTGGTCATTCTGGAAAATTAGTCTTCCGGCTTGACACCAGGCTGTTAACATGGTGTTCCTATTTCTATTAACATCAAACAAAAACTACCAGAGTTTTATCATTAACAACATAAAGATGTTAGTGTTTAGTATTTAAAAGCTAACTGTTTTTGTCGAGAATGAATCTTTAAAATAGGGAAAACAACAATCTATGAATAAGCTAGGTAATATTCTTTCTTTGGAAAGATTTTGACTTGTTTCGGGAAAGAGCTTCAAGGGTCAACCGAACTTGATCTCTTAAGAAAATTAAAATCTTATTTAAATTTGTCAAATTCAATAAAACTTTTGGCGTCTTTTAATTACGACGTCATAATAGGTAAAACGTCATCTTACTGTTCTATCATTGAGCTATTTTGTCTGCTAAAAGCAAGACGCTCTGTGATAATTCTCTAAAATTAATAACATTTTCTACGCTTTCGCGAATCCAGACACAAAAGTGACAACAACTATGACGGTATTGTAAGTATATTTAATTATTTTGTAAAGAAATTCTAAAAGGTAATTAAAAACAAGTTTCCAATATTGTATTAGTCGAGTTGGGAACAGGAAATAGATAAACTAGTTTTCTCTATTATAAATTTTGGGTATGGTTTTTGCTTTTGCAAATCGAAGAACTATACAGAGTATTTTACTTTCTCTTACTTATATTTTGTATTATATTCATTTAATCCAGAGATATACCAGAGTATACTGATATTAGTTTAGACTATGGTGATGTATTTAATCAGAACATATATGATGATGATAACAAGGATACTTGCGCATTAAAATTATAAAATCCTTTAAAATATTTCATCGCCGTCATATTGACTTGATAGGTAAATATAACATGTCTCTCTCAGCTATTATTCTAGATATATTTAAGTGACGCGTATCCTATTTACTATCTGTCTGATTATGTCTACTACATCGTTAACACTGTTCATCCAGTAGACGTGGTACAAGGGTTAATCAGTGAACTGGATGTATGAGATGTGTTGTTGACGTTTGGGAAAGTAGGTCGAGGGGAAATGTGTAGGGAGTGATAATTAGATGTATTATGAATGGTTAGAGTGGCTGTGGTGTTACGGTGAAATACTATGCCGCTACCGTAACACCACAGCTTTATGATTTGTTAGACAGGATTGATACCGTAAGTCCGACAATAATAAATAAACTATTTCTGATTTTAATGTTGTCTTTTCCCACCGGCACTGGCCGTACGCCAGCAACTGAAGATAGCTGACGAAACAGCTAGGGCGTCGATTGTTAGTTCGCGTACAACTTGAAAAACCGAATGTCGTACGCCATTGTGAAACTGAAAGTAGCTGACGAAGACAGTTAGGGCGCCGATTGTTAGTTCGCGTACAACTTGAATAAACCGAATGTCAGTATGGTATTTCTGACATAATTGGTTATCGGTGACCTGAAAGCTGGTAATATCGACTCAAAGCGAGTAATCTCGACTCAAAAGTATAGTGTATAACCTACTTACTGTCTACAGTCGTCGCTAGTCTTCCTTCATAATTGTTTGTGGACGATTTACTACTCAGTAAGAAAGCCTGTGCCCAAAAAGAGTTCTCGTCTGTTGTTATTAGTATAATGACTTCCTCATGTGCGGCAGGTTCGTTTGTTTTTAAAAACACTGTTTTTCGTTCCAAAAAATAGAAAAGTAATTTTTTACCAGATGATCATGGTTTTTCACCGAGACTAGATAATTTCTCTCGGTGTAAGGATATTATCGCTTATGGATAAATTCATACACTGTTGAGAAAATAGTCCCATTGGTTTGCTAAGCAGCAAATAGAACGGGAATAAACTCTGTACTGAAAAATTTTCGCGTTATCTATATAAACTGTCTTCACACACTCGATTTATAATTAGCGATATACAGGTACAGTGGCAAGTGTTATGCTTCTCAGGCTAATACCTCAAAAGTACCTCCGCGCAAAACCCCTGATTTTGGTACATGCAAAAGAAAAAGAAATAGTGCCCGTGCGCGTGCCAGTAATAGGAAAACTAAGAGTTCGCGCATAAAAATGAACGAACGTACCAGGCGCGATGTCATCAAGTGCATTGGCCAATCACGCTATTTTACCGAGCTTTCGACTAATAGTTTGGATGCAGCTATTGCGGGTGTGACGCCAGGCAGGGTAAGCTTACTCTTCCGGACACCTGTTACCACTGTTTGTGGTGTACCTTGTACACGATGAACAGTCCATTTGCTGATTACACTATTTTTCCCATAACGTTTTTTAGGACTTCGAATTTTGTCTATTGGTTTGGATTGTTCGTACTCTAAATTTAATACTTCTAGTAAGTCTAACACTCTATAGTTAATTTTTAGTAAGTCTAACACTTGACTTGTCAAATCTAGTTAATACTTCTAGTAAGACTAACGCGTTACTAATCAACCCTTCCGTGTTAACTTCTTGTACGTCTTAATACTTTTACGGTGTCCGTTTACGTACGTTACATTTCATTAAGACCAAAATCAATATGCTGTTGATTAAATCACACAAATAAAATGACTGGACTTTTTTTTAATTCATTGAATGGATCGAGGTTTTAAAGTCTTGTCTTTTCGTTTAACACGGTCATGCGGTATTTTGTATTTATACTAGGGTGTGTAACAGCGACATTTTCTCCTACTCCCTGATTTCAACTGCCAAGCAATATTGTTGTGTGCAATACCAAACTATACACGAAGACCTTTGTTTCACGTACTTTAGTTGTCAGACGTAGTGGATTTGAATATTTATTTATTTTATAGGGTCAAATATTTATTTGTCCTTTTCTGTCTTATTTTCATTTCTTAAAATGTTTTCTTTTTTTCAGTTGTATCTTACTATAGGAAATCCAACGATGGATACGAGAAGATTTGTGAAATGGGAGTTTCAAGATCACCTATATCATCTGCATCATATATACAATGGAAATACTAAGAGAATTAGACGACACTTTTCAGCTGAACTTGAATCAAAACCAACATTATTCAGTGATCAACTGGGTTGATGAACCAATGTATGATGGTCCGGTAGATGTTCCTTGCTCGGCTTTGATGCCCGGGCTAGATTATGATCGACATTCTAAAGATGGCTGTTCCAAACAAATTCACCATCAATATATTATCAACTGGACTGAAGAACCTGCCCATCATGGACCCGTAGATGTTCCTGGCTGGGCATTGATTCCCGGATTAGATTACGACAGTCATATCTATTCTGTCGCCTAAGAAAATGTCGACAAATTTTTTGTTAGCATTTTGGAATAATATACTTAGAATACGTTATATTTTAATTTTTATACAGTAATCTATATATATACAAGTATTTTTGAATTTTGTGATTAAAATACAAAATTTATATATTTGGATATATACGGGTATTAAATAAAAAAAAAATTGGGGTCAAATTTATACAAGATTAGAGTTTTTACATGTTTTGGAATCCAATAAAAGAACACGGCAATATATCAAAACTAGACACCTAATCTTACAAAAACACCCATGGTGCGCACAAGGCAAACATGTTAGGGTTTCACTGACGGATATCTGTCTCATCGAATGCTATAAGGAGAACTTCCTATGATTGATCTAATGGCTAACGGTTATTAGAACGTTCAGGCACAACGGCGTAAGGGAGAAGTGGGACCTTAGCTGCCCACTCCCCCCAAATAATTTGGCCGCAAGTGAGTAGAAGTGACACCTCTATAACATAGACTTGCTATTCTCTACACTGATCTCTGGCGGGTCGCCATTAGGTAACTGAACAGCCGATTTTTATTTCAAGTCCATCTCACGTATCTATGACCAGTTAAAACAAGTTATTACCAAGCAAGCTATGGATTCGGAAGAGGTAAAATCAATAGGCCTTATCCTATGGGCCAAGAATGGTACCCCCACACCCACAAATACACACACACGGGAGGGCCTATGACACACAGTTTTAGTTTCATCGTGAAAGGTCAAAAACTTCATATATGTAAAAGGCAGAGACAGATGCACACGAAAATTGTATTCACAGATGAACGATTGATATTCTAAATCGAGTATATTATTCTCCCCTAGCATCTTATAGTGCTAATATTTTCTCATAATAAGCACATCTTAGATACCAGTAAACGCTACTTGTTCCTTTGAAGGGCCGTTTCATGGAAGAGTTTTTAACATAATCTCCCTTAGCATCTTATAGTGCTAATAATTTCTTGTAATAAGCACTGATTAGATACCAGCAAGCACTACATTTTCATGATTGGTTTAATAGTTGTTTACTGGAAGAGTCTTTAACACAGTCCCCCTAGCATCTTATAGTGCTATTATGTTCTCATAATAAACACATATTAGATACCAGTAAACACTAAATTTTCAGAATTGGTTTAGTAGTTCCTTTAAATGGTATTTTTCAAATATAAGTGAAGTCTGTGTCACTACAGGCCCGGGACTGTACAGCGCAGTGGACGCTTACGGCTAGCCCCCGGATCCATTCACTCTTTTTGATTTGTTTTTGTTTGTGGTCTCTTAGTATGATGTCTTATCTGTATATTTGTTTTTGTGTAGAATTGTGTGTGGTGCAGTCCCCCTGCACTTACTATCAGAATAGGCTTACTTGTACTCGGAAGTGTCTTTAACACAAGTCTCTCCTAGCATCTTAGTGCTAATATTTTCTCATAATAAGCACATATTACATACTAGTAAGCATCGTGGACGATTTTTAACAATAAGCCCAGATTTGATACCAGCAAACACTGCGTTTTTATAATTTGCTTAATTGTTCTTTTGAATGTTCTTTTTCTACTTTCCTGGAAGAGTCTTTAACGCAGTCTCCCCCAGCATCTAATAGTGCTAATATTGTCTTATAATAAGCACATATTAGATACCAGTAAACACTGCGTTTTCAGAATTGCTTTACTTGTTCTTGGAAGAGTTTTAAACACAGTTTCCCCTAGCATCTTATAGTGCTAATAATTTCTTGTAATAAACACTGATTAGATACCAGCAAACACTGCGTTTTAATAATTGATTTAATTGTTTTTTTTTTTAAATGCTCTTTTCTTGTTTCCTGGAAGAATCTTTAACAGTCTCACCTAGCATCTTATAGTGCTAATATTTTCTCATAATAAGCACATATTAGATACCAGTAAACACTGCGTTTTCAGAATTGCTTTACTTTCTTCTCGGAAGAGTTTTTAACATAATCTCCCTTAGCATCTTATAATAATAATAATACTTTATTACGTATAGCATTAAGTTATACAACTTATAGCTTTAAATTATACAATAATACAATCAAAGTGAAAAGACGTGTAATTAAAAGGAAAAAGAAAGACAAAGATAAAAATAGTTATTCACAAACAATAAATACTATATATACAACAAAAAACAACAAAAAACTTTCAAGTTAAGGAAGGTAATGATGTACGTTGAGCAAGAGCGAAATATATAAATTTAGCTGTAGATATAATAAGTTTTTGATCAGTTGACGACATCAAAGAGACAAATTTATAGATATTTGGACTAGTGTAATACTTAGATGGTAAATACAAATCTCTTAAGGTATCATATGCAGGACAAATTAACAAAAAATGGTATTCATCTTCCAGCGTCTTTAATGTACAATATTTACATAATCTCTCTTCCCTGGGTATATTTAAATATCTGTCAGTTTCTATGCAAAGTGAATGCGACGAGCATCTAAATCTACTGAGGGCTACTCTAAACTTCAGTTTCAGGTCATCAATGCATAGATAAAATTTAAATAGAGGTAAATCTGTGAATGAATTATATGTGCTTAACTTAGATGAGGCAAAACGCGAAGAATTCCATTCTTGGATAGATTGATCAAACAGTTTAGCTTTTAAGACATTAAAAGAAGGAAGAATAAAATCTTGATTCGTCCAGTAAAAGGAACAGCCAAGGTTATCCAGTAAACTTTTAACATTGAACACCCAGGTTTTATTACTGTATTTCCTGTCAAAAGCCGAATTCCGTGAGTGGTTGTAAACAATATATTTTAAACTATCTTTATCTGATAAAACATTTATCCAATATTTTAATATACAATTCAGTCTGGAGTAATATTGAGTTGTTCTTCCAAGCTCTCCATACACCGAAGCACTATGCGTAGAGGATTTTAAAAGTAATACCCGTTTACAGAACTGGAGGTGTAGTTTTTCAATGTCTGGAGAACTATGGAAGCCCCAACTTGCACAAGCATAATTAAGAATTGATCCTATATAAGAGTCAAATAGAAAAAATTGCTGTTTTACATCAAGATTTACTTTGTTAAGAACATTATACAATTGATACAGAGCTTTGGATGCCTTACATGCAATAGTTCTCTGACATTTGTTAAAATTACCATTGTAAAAAAGTTCCACTCCAAGATAATTAAATGATTTAACAATTTCTACCTTTTCATTATCATACGTAAAATGGAATTTACCAACATTTAAGGAAGAGTTTTGAAAAATCATAATTTTTGTTTTTTCAGTGTTGACAGTTAAATTCCATTTTATGCAATATTCATTTAATCTAATTAGCAGATGCTGTAAGCCTTTGGCGGAAGTGGACATTAATGTCGTATCGTCGGCATACATTAAGGATGTTAATATCAGAGAGTCAATAATTACAGGATCAATAACTTTATAATTCATAAATGAGTTAAAATCATTCAAATAAAATAAAAATAATAATGGTGATAGGTTATCTCCCTGCTTCACGCCTGCATAAGATGGGAAACAATCTGAATAATTATTATTATATTTTATACATAAATTTACATTACTATACATAGACTTTATACAGTTTACCATTTTTTCAGATATACCTAGTGAATTTAATTTTATAAACAGTAGATTTCTATCAATTTTATCAAAACATTTCGAGTAATCTACAAAGCAACAAAATAATTTTTGACCTTTTGACAAATACTTATTAATGATCAGGTGCAGAATAAAAATGCAATCTTCAGTGCTTTTTTTTGCTTGAAAGCCAAATTGATTTTGTATAAGGATATTATTATTGATAGCCCAAGACATTAAACGTTTATTAACGATAATTGAAAAAGTTTACTAAATACATTCATTAAAGTTATGCCTCGATAATTATTTACGTTATTTACATCACCTTTTTTAGGTACTGGAACTACTACACACTGTGACCAGTCTGATGGATATAAACTTGAGTTAAACAATAAATTATAAAAATTACATAAAGGAACAATTAAACAATTACAATTTTTCACAATTTCTGAGATAATACCGTCCTTCCCCGGGCTTTTACCAGTTTTCAGTTTTGAAATAGCTTGTGTAATCTCCTGCGTAGTAATAACTTTATCTAGATCAGATTCGTTAGTTTGCGACTGATATGACTGTGTGTAATTTTCACTTGTAGTTGTAGACTCATTATTTGTTTCATAGCAAACTGCGAACATACTTCTGAAGTGGTCATGAAATTCTCCTAACGATATGTTTGCACATTGATTAATCGCTGTGTTTTTTAGGGATTTAATGTGGGACCAGAACTGTTTAGGTTGTTTTTTTACTTTATCACAGAGTTCCTTCCCCTTACATGATTTGTATTCTGACTTTGCATATTTTATAACATTATTGTATACTGTTCTGTAATGCACGAAATCTGTATGATTTGTTTTGCTTTTAAGCTTATGGAATACGTTTCTATAATGGATAAACATTTCGCGAGCATTTTGACATTTGTAATCGAACCATACGTTTCCATTAGTTTTTTTTTTCTTATAGTGCTAATAATTTCTTGTAATAAGCACTGATTAGATACCAGCAAACACTGCGTTTTCATGAATGGTTTCATAGTTCTTTTGAATGGTCTTTTTCAGAATTAGTTCTCTTGTTTACTGGAAGAGTCTTTAACACAGTCCCCTCTAGCATCTTATAGTGCTATTATGTTCCCATAATAAGCACATATTAGATACCAGTAAACACTAAATTTTCAGAATCGGTTTAGTAGTTCCTTTTAATGGTATTTTTCAGAATAAGCTTAGTTGTTTCCCGGAAGTGTCTTTAACACAGTCTCCCCTAGCATCTTCTAGTGCTAATGTTTTCTCATAAGCACAGATTAGATACCAGTAACACTGCGTTTTCATAATTGCTTTACTTGTTCTTGGAAGAGTTTTTAACATAGTCTCGCTTAGCATCCTATTTATAGTGCTAATAATTTCTTGAAATAAGCACTGATTTGATACCGGCAAACACTGCGTTTTCATGCTTTGTGTAATTGTTCCTTTGAATGGTCTTTTCTTGTTTACTGGAAGAGTCTTTAACACAGTCTCCTCTAGCATCTTATAGTGCTATTATGTTCCCATAATAAGCACATATTAGATACCAGTAAACACTAAATTTTCAGAATCGGTTTAGTAGTTCCTTTTAATGGTATTTTTCAGAATAAGCTTAGTTGTTTCCCGGAAGTGTCTTTAACACAGTCTCCCCTAGCATCTTCTAGTGCTAATGTTTTCACATAAGCACAGATTAGATACCAGTAACACTGCGTTTTCATAATTGCTTTACTTGTTCTTGGAAGAGTTTTTAACATAGTCTCGCTTAGCATCCTATTTATAGTGCTAATAATTTCTTGAAATAAGCACTGATTTGATACCGGCAAACACTGCGTTTTCATGCTTTGTGTAATTGTTCCTTTGAATGGTCTTTTCTTGTTTACTGGAAGAGTCTTTAACACAGTCTCCACTAGCATCTTATAGTGCTAATATTTTCTCATAATAAGCACATATTAGATACCAGTAAACATTGCGTTTTCAGAATTCATTTAGTAGTTTCTGTTAATAGTATTTTTTTCAGAATAAGCTTACTTGTTTTTCGGAAGATTCTTTAACAGTCTCCCCTAGCATCTTTTAGTGCTAATATTTTCTCATAATGAACACATATTAGATACCAGTAAACACTGCGTTTTCAGCATTGGTTTAGTAGTTCCTTTTTATGGTATTTTTCAGAATAAGCTTACTTGTTTCCCGGAAGTGTCCTTAACACAGTCTCCCCTAGCATCTTATAGTGCTAATATTTTCTCATAATAAGCACAGATTAGATACCAGTAAGCACTGCGTTTTCTTGTTCTTGGAAGAATTTTTAACAGTCTCCCCTAGCATCTTATAGTGCTAATAATTTCTTGTAATAAGCACTGATTTGATACCAGCAAACACTGAATGGTCTTTTTTTAGAATTAGTTTAGCAGAAGTAAGATACCATCAATTACTGCATTATTGTAGCTTAGAAGAGCTTTAACATTATGATAATATAATTTTAAGGACACACTACAGATTTGGTTTATAAAACTTACTTATGCTTTCAGCCTAAGTTATACCCCCGAATTCTTTTATCGAATTGTTTCCTGTGAAACGCTACTTTGGTAGTAAAAGTTGCCTCAATTTGCTGTCTTTAATCGAATTATTCGCCGTGAAATATTGTGAGATACTGATGTTTATAATTCCCTTCTATACTTATATAGGTAACAGTGACATGTTTTTATCAAATGTTTGTTGTTGTTATGGGAGTTGATGTTAATTGAAGTAGTCCACATTTACTTGCTAGTTAAATACGTCATAATCTATTACGTCTTTAATTAGGTAATCGCGTCTTAATCTATTCCCCATTTTAATTAGTTAATCACTTCACAATCCGAGTCTTAATCTTTTCCAAATTTTAATTAGTTAATCACTTCACAATCTGAGCCCATTGTTTTAATAACTTTGATTGAAGAGACTTTAATTTAAAGAGATGACTCGTAATTTAAACTTTTATATTTCATCAGTGTAGAAAGATTCCTTTCTTATAAGTTTTATGTTTTCCTGTGATTTTAAAGCGGAAAGCGATTCCCACGCGTGTTATCGTCCGTGTAGAGAATGTCGATTATGAAATCTGCCAGATTTTGATTAACGCTTCAAACTTGATCATATCCACGTGTTTTATTAGCGTATTTGGACGGATTGTCTCACCTATCCTAGGAGGATGTTCGTTTGAGCACTCGATGCATTTTGAACCGGTACATATGTCTTGGCTTAATTAGAATATAAATGTTAAAATATGTCTGGCTTTACCTCTGAGAGGATGAGGAAGAGTTGGGTGTCACCGTGCTGAAATGCGAACAAAAATGACAGCATTGTGCAAAAGGATCCTTTGGGTAGAAGACGTGTACAATATTTGTTGGTGTTGGGGGGTGCATTAGCTACCATCCAACGTTTACAGATACACAATGCGAGATTAGATAACGAGTTGGCAGTTCTCAATATAATAGTTAAAAGCTAGATAATGTAAAGGTGATTTGCCGAAAATTTCATTCAAATTGATCCACTCTGAAACAGGAATTAAGCGATTGAAATTTCCGCATAGTCTCAATCATCATTACTAAAGTCAGTACGACAAAAATCATAGTCTCGAAGATTAAAATCGTGCAGGAAAGATATGCAGTAAATCGGATCATAATCCACTACCGATCGCAGGCTAGCGAGGCCACCGAGAGTTGATTATAGTCTGGATAAGTTAATTAATGTCTAATTAATAATTTAGATAACATTTCAACTCTAAAAAAAGACCTGAAATAGGCAGATTTAGCTCTTGCAAAATCTTAATAATTTAGATAACATTTCAAACCTAAAGAAAGACGTGCAATAGGCAGATTTAGCTCTTGCAAAATGTATATTTAAGCTTACTATTGCTCCATAGCATATGACATAATGTCTCCAAGAACATAAGGAGCCAGAATAGCGTGACAGTTCTGGGTCCGTATTCAAAGGATATCTTAAGTCTAAGATAGTAACTTAACTATTAGCTTTCATTTGAATATACGTAACTTCCTGTAAGTTCAGGGCAAGTGGTATTCAAAGGCGTTGTTAAGTATCAAATTTTCCCTTGATGTTAAGGAGTGTTTGTCTTTAAGTGGTATTCAACGGCCAGTTTAAATGAGAAATACCCGCTTAACTTTAATTGACCTATGGGAGGTACCTTAAATTTAAGTGAGATTATAATGACTTCTTTTAACGCTTTACCGTAATGGCGATTTTAAAAGTAGTGGATAGGAATTGAAACAAAGACAATGTCGCCGAGCGTAGCTGGCCTCTGATTTTTTTTTTCGTCGTCAACTTTGATATTGTAGTGCCATAATAAGGTATAGGCTATTACCACCGAGATAGTTAATGATATTTTTCCAGTCATTTAACATGTTCATATTGCTTAATCATGCTTCCACGACTGTCATGCAATTGTGATGACAATGGCTTATAGATTTCCAAAATTATTTACCGCTAGAAACAGGATTTGACTTATTTTTTACAACTCGTCCCATATATACATAACGGTTAGTATTTATTTGGGTAAAATATAATGCAACATGTATCTTTCTTACACACAATGTACCGGCAATGCATTCCCATTGAAAATCTAAAATGTAGGTACTTACACAGTGTCTATGAATTTCTAAAATGTTTGATTTATAAACAACAGCGAATGATTTATCCAGTCTAACTCATAAGGCAAAGTTCATTGTGTATAGCTAATATGTTGATTTCCATTCTGGATAAATTGTTAAAAAACTAAAATTGACGATATTGATCATTATACTACTACTATTTATTGTAATCTATTGAATTGTTGTTTTTTATTATTATTTTTTTTTTATGAAATCAGCACACTATCATAATATATCCTAAATTATATTCATACTATTTTCCTTGTAATGTAAACTAAGAATGTTATAAAGTATAGTGATGCTCTTAGGGGTTGTGGGCATAATTTGTTTGCAATGTTAGTAATTCGTGATTTTTGGCAGTGGAAGGTCTTCCATCAATTGAAAATTCATGATTTTTGGCGAATGTGAGAATTAAATAATTTAAACGTGCAATTAAGATTTTCACATAGCCAAGTATATGTAAAATACAAGCTTTGAATCCCGATTTAAGGTAATACAGTCAGTTAAGAGGTAAAATTAATTATTTTTACTTAACTTTTAGAAAACCTTTGAATACGGACCCTGGAATGATCACTTGCTAATCTTATTTCACCTCACTCAAAGTACTGCAAAATCCAAGTTAACTGGAAGCAGCATTGTTATGATACGTATTCCACCAGCAGCCACCCAGGTCTTATCTCTCTCTGTGATGTGGAGATATGTTTCAGGTGGACACACAGTGTCACGTTACTGACTTTGGAATTTTGCTCAATGTCTCCACATTTCATCTTTAAGTAAAGTCCACTATGTCGTCCGTGGGTTGATGTGGATTTTTATGTGCCGGTAAATTGCAGTGTAATTATACTGTCTCATCAACACAACACTTGGAAGAAACTGACCAATGCCGGGATCGAACCCCGGACTTCCAGGTTAGTGAGTCAGGCAGGGTCCTATTCGATGAGTCACCACAGCTTCACGAACAATTAGTTTATCTAGTTTTTATATGTGGAGTATCATTACCAAATTGATGGATAAATTCAACCAGGGCCGGATTGGGCCCGGGCTCCAGTGTCGGAGCGATCCCGTTCACTGACCTCGAAATTTTTGAAATATGAATCCCAAATACATGTATGCGATTTGGTGGCATATCTGATTATTATCTCTCTCAAATAATATATTTCATAAATCAATTAGCTTACGCCAAAACCCCGACCTGCAAGTAATTTACAACCATCAACTTGTGAAATTATCATATTGGCATAATTAATGAACGTATTATCATTGTATCATTAAGAGTCGAGAGACTTTGACTGGTTAAATTGGGACTAGTTGAGAAAATTTTGACCATTTGATTAACCAGTTAAGAGTTAGGAATATTTTCATTGAAACATGTCCCATGTTTGTTGCCAAGAGCGCTAGTTGATTCCTCCTCTGATGGAAGGCCACGAGACACATTGGGACAGAGTTACGAAAGTGAAATTCATAAAAGCTGCTTTTTAAATTTAGGATTCTGTGGCGTATCCCCACAAACAGGGTGCAAGTGACTTAATAATTACATGTAGTAAAATTTGCGTGCGACATTGTTGGATGAAACCGATGAAATTATCGGATGAAATTCGAAATAATTCCCATTGCAGGAGAATTCTGGCCCACACCCGGCCCAGAAAGTCTATTATACCAGGTCATAATATGCTGTCCATTAGAGATTCCAGTGATGTCGTGGCGGCCCGTTAAAGCCACCGGCCACATACAACATGATCATCATCCCTACATGGCCGATCCAATACCCCCTTCCCCATAATTTTCTACAGAAAAAGTTTTTTTTTTAGACGAATTGGACAAAATTATTTTTCTTTATTTTTTGTCCGACCGGGCATCGCCCGATGGCCCAACCCGCCTCTGAATTCAACCAGTATTCTAAGTTAGCCTGATGCCTGAAGTGTTCAAATTTGGTTTATGGACATCCGGGTAATTTTGCGAAATACCATTTTGGTGGCCATCTTTAAAAAAGGTTGTCATTATTTCATTGAAATTCAGCGCGCCAGGGAAACCTTCATAAATCCTCAACCGACAAGGGACTGACTACCTGTATGCAAAATGCACGCAATGAACAGTGTTAACAGATGTAGTAGTCATAATCAGGGAGACAGTATACGGGTAAATTAAAGATACATTATGGGAGATTAGATAAAGAGCTGGCAATTATCACTATAGTAGTTACAAACCAGATAATGTAATGGCAATTTCCACTATAAATCGAGATTTTAGCAATTGAATAGTAGGGCTAGCTCCGATCATCGTAGGATAAAAAACATAGTCTCGATTACCCATTGTTTGATTTAGTTATAATAGAAGTCGAACAGCAGTTCGAAACGTAATCCAATAAACATCGCAGGATACTGTTACAATATCAGTAGTTTGATATTGCTCATAATATTATTATTAATGTAGGCCTAGTCCCTCACATCAGGGGAGTTAACTCTGTTTAATAAATATGTTGAACTGTCATGGCTTCTTTCTTAAACATGGTGGCTGAATTTGGGATCAACATTGCCTCACAACAAACTTAATTTGAACTTTTATGTGAAAACATCCTGCTAGTAACCTACCATGAGTAATAATCCACCTGAAAATGAACCTGCCATTGATCCTGTTGTCTTACAGGCTGCTGTAGCTGCTGCAATGTCTGCCCTGAATTTAACCGCCAATATTGGCAATAATACAGCTGAAAACAATGAGGCCCGTCAACAAAGACAAACCACGTCTGTGAAAGCCCCTGGTTATCTTGATGTATCCATGAATGCAACCTCTGATGATTTCAAACTGTGGGTACAACAATGGGAAAATTATGAAGTCGCTACAGGGCTCGGTAATCGCCCTCCTGCTGTTAGAAAAGCCACATTTTTGTCCTACATAGGCTCGGATGCCTTGAAAGTTTATAACACTTTTACATTTGAAAATGAAGATTACACCATCGAAGATATTACAGAAAAATTTAGAACTTATATTCATGGACAAATTAACGAAACTTTTGAGAGATATAAGTTCAATTCCACAACTCAGAAACCGGGTCAAACATTCAATAATTTCCTGACGACAATAACGACTCTGTCCAAGACATGTGGTTTTTGTGAATGCTTATATGACTCCCTCCTTCGTGATCGCATTGTTCTAGGCATAACAAATAATGATGTTCGCAAGAAATTACTTAATGAGAAAAAACTTACCCTCGATGTAGCTATTGAAACATGTCGTGCATCTGAAGTAACTAATGCCCAAATGGAATCCATGAATGAATCTGAAATACACTCTGTCAATGACCAGAGAGGAAGACATCGGTTTAGGAATACCTCAAGTGCCAGATCACGCGAACGCTCCTACAGTCAACAAGGTTCACGTAAGCAATCTAAGCATAGATTTTTGAACAGACCAACAATGAAAAAAGAATGTAATTTTTGTGGATATAGACATGTTCTGGTTAAATCAAGATGCCCTGCATGGGGTAAAACTTGTTCTGTCTGTAATGAAAAGAATCATTTTCGATCAAAATGTCCCAAAACCCAAGTAAATAAATGTGAAGAATCACCTGATGATGACAATCCCGATTACACTGGTATTCTATATATTAACTCTGTCGATGATAATGTGACGACAAACATATACGCCTATATGGAAGTTTGTAATAATCCTGTAAAATTCCAAATTGATTGTGGTGCGAGTGTGAATCTTCTACCATTAGAGCACACGTCTAGAGCTCAACTGAAACCGACTAAGAAACGACTAATTATGTGGAATAAATCAGAAGTTATTCCAGAAGGAACCTGTACCCTACCTCTCTACAATCCTAAAACTAGCAAGACTGACATGATTGATTTTGTAGTGGTAGACAAACCACTTATACCTATATTAGGATCTAAAGCCTCTCAACAGTTGAATATAACACAAAACACAGTTCTATGGATAACAATCACTATAGTATACATACACGACGTTTCGACAAGAATTCACTGGTCGTTATCAAGCATACAAATTACAAATGAGGAAAAAATGTGACAGTGTTATATATAGGCACATTGAACAATAATAAGAGAAACCATAAGTAACAATAATGAAACCCTAGCTTAATTGGTTATCAAAAAGTAATTGTACTAAGATTAATTATGATGGCACATAGTGTAGTAACAACAGCGGATAAAGGATCAAAGAGAAATTAATAAAAACATACATGTTGGGTGAAACCTACTTGGTGAAGCCATAAAGCAAGTCTCTGGACATCAAAGAGCATACAGTGAGTGGTGAAAAAGATCTTAATTATTATGATATTCATATAGGACTTATTGCACGACAGTGGTAATCTCAAGACATCCGTGTTCCGAAAACCGACACACACCGACCAATATATTCATTTCAAATCGAACCAACCTACCAGTAACAAAATATCTACAATTTCAACTCTAACTAAACGTGCTATTAATATCTGTCATGAAGAAAATTTACCAGCTGAAATTCAACATCTTAAAACTGTTTTTACCACCCTGAACGGATATCCTGAACAACTTGTTACCAGCGTTATCAATAAAACCCTACATCAACAGAATAAACCAAATACATCAAAACCAGATCAACCACCAATAAGAGTATTTATTCCATTTAATGGTAAACTCACATACCAAATTCAACGTTTACTGAAGCAACAAGCTGGAATAGAAACCATATTTACTAAAAATGAAACAATAAAAGATCATCTGCGGGCAAATGGCAAACTGAATCCCTCCTCCCCTGTTCCCCCTAAAGGCTGCGTTTACCAAATAGATTGTTCGTGTTGGGAGACCTATGTCGGCGAAACGAAAAGACCTCTGAGTGTAAGATTGGCTGAACATAAATCTAAAGCTGCCTCCAATAAATCCGCCGTAGCTGCTCACCTGAAAGCCAACAGACAACACAGCATCAATTGGTCAGATGTAAAAATTCTAGAGAGGAATCAAACAAACAAGAAAACGAGACGTATATTAGAAGCTATCCACATAAAGAAAACCCGGCCTGGGCTCAACCTAGATGTTGGTATCTACCTACCCAAAGCTTATGACCCTTTAATTTTAAGTAATAATTAATGCCATGAACTGTTTTACATCATATGATTTACAATTTTTAGCCTTATATAATTTTCATAAAAGTTTCCTAAAAGTAGTTATGTGCATACGATGCAATTAGATCCTTCATTATCTGTATGAACATTGTATATGCCAATTTATGTCACTATGCAATAAGTCCTATATGAATATCATAATAATTAAGATCTTTTTCACCACTCACTGTATGCTCTTTGATGTCCAGAGACTTGCTTTATGGCTTCACCAAGTAGGTTTCACCCAACATGTATGTTTTTATTAATTTCTCTTTGATCCTTTATCCGCTGTTGTTACTACACTATGTGCCATCATAATTAATCTTAGTACAATTACTTTTTGATAACCAATTAAGCTAGGGTTTCATTATTGTTACTTATGGTTTCTCTTATTATTGTTCAATGTGCCTATATATAACACTGTCACATTTTTTCCTCATTTGTAATTTGTATGCTTGATAACGACCAGTGAATTCTTGTCGAAACGTCGTGTATGTATAATATAGTGATTGTTATCCATAGAACTGTGTTTTGTGTTATATTATGTTCAATCGCTAAATGCCATTCAAAGATTATATCAACAGTTGAAATTAGTGACTGTCAATTATGATAATTTCCAACATGTCCATGCTATCAACAGTAAGTCTGATTTCCAGAAATTAACTGAAGTTTATTCTGATGTATTTAGTGACGAACCGGGACGATTTCCAGGTTTAGTCCATCTGGAGGTTGATAAATCTGTTAAACCCCATATTGGTGCCATTAGACGTCCTCCAGTTTCCCTGACAGAGAAATTAGGTACTGAGCTAGAGAGACTTATAAAACTTCAAATCATTACTCCTGTATCAGAACCAACGGACTGGTTAAATAATATTGTAACTGCTGTGAAGAATAATGGTGATATTAGATTATGTCTGGATCCGCGACCATTAAATAAAGCGCTAAAACGTGAAAGATGTCAATTGCCTACCTTAGAAGACATTCTACCTGAACTCTCTAAAGCTCGGATATTTGCATCCGTTGATTTGAAAACAGCCTACTGGCATTGTGTGTTAGATGAGGAAAGCAGTTATCTGACCACGTTTATGGCCGGAAACTCTCGTTACAGATTTCTACGCTTACCCTATGGGGCAAGTGTCTCTAGTGAAATATTCCATCGCAAACTTCGAGAAAATCTGGAAGGACTGAAACAAACTTATTCTATTGCTGATGATATCATGATGTTTGGCATTGGTGATAATCTGGAATCGGCAAGACACAATCTTTACGAAGTGATGTCAAATCTGTTAGAAAGATGCAGAAATGTTGGAATAAGACTAAATTTGGACAAACTCAAGATGAATCTTAACTCAATTCCTTTTATGGGTCATTTAGTGACAACGGAAGGACTTAAACCCGATCCTGCTAAAATTAATGCTGTCATGAAAATGCCTGCCCCTACGTGTCGTGAAGCTGTTTTAAGACTACAAGGATTTGTTAATTATCTTGCAAAATTCTTACCTTCGATATCCGAAAGACTTCAACCTATTCGCCAGCTACTACATAAAGATGTTCCCTGGAACTGGTCGTCTGTACAACAACAAGCTTTTGATGATATCAAGAAATCTGTCTGTGAAGCTCCAATCCTTTCTTATTATGATCCTGCCAAAGAACTAACTGTACAATGCGACGCAAGTGAACATGGTCTAGGTAGTACTCTCCTTCAAGATGGAAAACCCTTGGCATATGCTAGTAGAGCTCTCACTGAAACAGAATCTAGATACGCCCAAATAGAATAAGAGATGTTAGCCATTGTTTACTCTGTAGAGAAATTTCATCAATATACTTATGGCCGACCTGTAAATGTATTGTCTGATCATCGTCCTCTTGAAACTATTCTCAAGAAACCTTTACATGCTGCTCCTAAACGTCTACAAACCATGATGTTACGTCTTCAAAAATACGATGTTAACGTTACTTACCTGCAAGGGAAGAAGATGTATATAGCTGATACTCTGTCTCGTGCATACTTACCTGATACCTCAGATCAGTTTCGAGATGAATTTGAAAGTGTTAATATGTCACAATACTTACCTATATCTGAAAAGCGTCTTGACTGCATCCGAAGTGAAACAGCCAAAGATGAGACATTACAAGTATTGAAGGAAACTGTCCTTAAAGGGTGGCCAGATGAGAAAAGTTGTTTGAATACACTAGTGACTCCTTACTTTCACTGTCGTGATGAAATCGCTGTACATGATGGTTTGTTATTTAAAGGCGATAGAGTTATCGTACCTCATTCCATGAAACCCGAAATGAAACAAAGACTCCACTCATCTCATATGGGTATTGATTCCTGTCTACGTCTAGCCCGAGACTCTGTATACTGGCCGTGTATGAACAGTGACATTAGAGATATGATATCTGCCTGTGATATCTGTCAGCAATATGGTCGTTGTCAACAAAAGGAAACATTAATGTCACACGATCTTCCGTCTCGACCTTGGCAGAAGGTCGGAACAGATTTATTTTCTATTGGTGAAAATAATTACCTAGTTGTTGTGGATTACTTCTCCAACTTTATTGAAGTAGATAAGCTGAATGACACAACAAGTGAAACTGTAATCAGAAAGTTGAAATCTCATTTTGCTCGGTATGGTATTCCTGAGACCGTGATCAGCGACAACGGACCTCAGTATACATCTATGAATTTTAGACAGTTTGCAGAAACATGGGATTTTGAGCATATTACCAGCAGTCCTGGTCATGCACAAAGTAACGGGAAAGCCGAGTCAGCTGTTAAAACAGTTAAATTGCTCCTAAAGAAAGCTGTAGATGCCAAGTCTGATCCTTATTTGTCATTACTCGATTTTAGAAATACTCCAGATCAAGCTACGCATCTCAGTCCTTCTCAGAAGCTATTAAATCGTCGATCAAGAACATTACTTCCAACTAAGACATCCCTCCTACAACCAAGATCAACTGATTCCTATTCTGTTCAAGAAAAACTGAGAGATAAACAAACCAGATCAGAATTCTACTATAACAAAGGAGCCAAAGATCTCTCTGTTCTACAAGAAGGGGACATGGTAAGGATTAAGCCGTTTGTCAGCAAGAATAAGAAATACCAACAAGGAACTGTATATCGTCGGTTGGATGAACGCTCGTACGAAGTTGAAACAAATGGAACTGTTCTTCGGAGAAATAGGAGGTATCTGCGCAAAACTAACGAATCTCCACATAGAACGGATACTAGCTCACCTATCATAAATGAGGAATCACTAGCTAGTGAACAAACTTCTGTAAGACCGTTTATAAGTAGACCAACGCCATTCAAGTTCAATAAAACAACATCTAAATCAGCTGAAAAGACACCTACCATCCTTAGCCCTGTCAAGCATGATACACCCAAGTCATGTTTAAAGGGACCTCATCAAGCTCAACCTAAGCATGTAACATTCTCTCCAGCTCATCTCAATCCAAGTCCAGGTGTGATAAAGACTCGTTCAGGGCGAACTGTAAAAACCCCTCAAAGATTTACTTATCCTTGAATGTTTTATGTTCCTACAATAGTAACACTCTAGTATTATTGACATTTTTAGTTGACTCATTTCTTCCTTACAGAAAGAAGGATGTTACAATAATATCAGTAGTTTGATATTGCTCATAATATTATTATTAATGTAGGCCTAGTCCCTCACATCAGGGGAGTTAACTCTGTTTAATAAATATGTTGAACTGTCATGGCTTCTTTCTTAAACAGATACCATCGAGAGTTGATTACGGTCTGGATAAGTGAATTAATTTCTAATTAATAATTTAGAAAACATCTCAGGCCTTACGAAAGACCTGTAATAGCCAGATTTAGCTCTTACATAATGTATGTTTAAATATATCAAGAATAATAACCGAAAGGGAATTTTGACGTAAAAGTTGTCAGCGAATTTATTTGTCTTCCCGCATGACACCAGGCTGTTAATATGGTGTTTCTTTTACTATTATAACATCAAACAAAAGAAAGAAAGAAATGTGGTTTTATGGCACGTCAGCTCCAACCGGGCCATACTGCGCCAGACATATGGTGAATATTACGAGACAGGCTAAATGATATCACGGAAAAACATTATATGCATAAATAAAAACCATATCACAGTTAGTAAAATTAAAAATAAAATACAACTTTTATGCATATAAGTATTAAATACAAAAAAGAAATGACACATATATATATATAATTAAAATTTATAATAAAATCCTGTCTCTTTTAAAAAGTCCAACACTTTACCATATAAACCCGGTTGGGCAAACACGTGATGTAATGACTGACAACGGTAAAAATGCGATCTAACATCCTTGAGATGCTTGCACTCAATCAAAATGTGCTTAACTGTCAAAGGAACATGACAGTGTTCACATTCTGGTTGAGGCTCTCGCTTTAAGATGAAAATATGAGTTAAAAAAGTATGACCAATGCGAGAGCGACACAAGACAACTTCGTCTCTCCTGTTAGTTCTATAGGAGTTGAGCCAATCTCCTAAGAGAGGCTTGATGTCATGGAGTTTGTTTGTGTCTGCAAGATCCCAAGACCGTTGCCAGCGGCCGTAAATAAAAAGATTAATTGAAGATTTAAAATCTGAAAATGGTAATAAAAATTGTGATATGGGAAGATCTAAAGCAGACTTGGCAGCTAAGTCTGCTTGATCATTCCCTTTAATATCAACATGACTGGGGAGCCAGCAAAGGACAATGTCCTTCCTGATGAACTCGTGTGATAGTAGCAGACGATAAATGTCTGCTACTAATGGGTGTAGGAGGCTTTTGTTGTTTATTGCCTGTAAGGAGGACAAAGAATCAGTAAATATAACATATTTCAAAGATGGAGAGGATTGAATGAACTCTAGTGCCTGAAAGATGGCCTGGAGTTCAGCAGTAAATATTGATGCCGCAGGAGGAAGGCGAACAGAAATGGTCTCAGATGGCGTGATAGTAGCCGAAGCTACCCGATCGCCATCTTTGGAACCATCTGTATAAATTGGAGCATAATCACCATATTTAGACCTCAACTCTCCGAAGAGAGTTTGAAACACTGTGGAACTAGTATCTTTCTTCCTATTTTTTGTAAGATCTAGATCGATCTTAGGAGGAGATATAGACCATGATGGTGTCTCAAAGAAAGGGGTATTCGCAATACTGTCATGACTTATACCAGCCTCTGACAAAAGGGGTTGAATGCGAATACCAAATGATGGAATAGTATTAGTCTTCATCAGATACAAATGCTCATGAAGAGGTCTAAATATGGTGTTAAATGAAATGTGATGAGGCAGAGATGCAATTTTTGTGGCATACTGCAGTGCAAGTTTATCACGTCTGTCGTGCAATGAGGGCTCGTGCGCCTCGACGTATAAACTCTGCACTGGAGATGTTCGGAATGCTCCTAAACTGATTCTAAGTCCTTGGTTGTGTATGGTGTCTAGCTCTTTGAGATAAGACTCGCGGGCAGACCCATACACAATACACCCATAATCGAGTTTAGATCGTATTAATGCTCGATACAATCTGAGCAGGACCTTACGGTCTGCTCCCCAGTCAGTGTTTGATAATACTCTCAATATGTTGAGGGCTTTCAGACATTTTTTCTTGAGGGTTTTGATATGGGGGATAAATGATAATTTCTTATCAAATATCAAACCCAAGAATTTCGTTTCATCTACAACTGGAATGGGACTACCATCCAGTGTAAGTTCCGGATCAGGATGTAAACCTCTTTTTTGACAAAAGTGCATACAGACAGTCTTGGATTTCGAAAAACGAAATCCATTGTCAGTTGCCCATCGTTGAATAGAATTCAAGCAAAGCTGCAACTGACGTTCGATTGTCTGCATACTTGTCGATCCGTAACACATCTGAAAGTCATCAACATAAAGAGAGCCGTCGACCCCGCGTTTAAGGCACGTCGGTATGATATTTATTTTGATAGAAAAAAGTGTTGGAGATAAGATACTTCCCTGAGGAACCCCCATTTCCTGAGGAAAGGGGTCAGAGAAAATTGATCCTAAACGTACCTTAAACGACCTATCTTCTAAGAAATTTTTAATGAAGATAGGTAAGCGACCCCGCAGACCGAGGTTATGCAGGTCGCGCATGATACCATATTTCCATGTGGTATCATAAGCTTTCTCCAGATCAAAGAATATAGCAACTAAATGTTGTTTCTGGATGAAAGCATCCCTGACAAACGTTTCAAATCGAACGAGATGATCAAGAGTGCTCCTTTGGGACCGAAATCCACATTGGAGGTCTGTAATAAGGTTGTTGGACTCCAGGTACCAAACAAGCCTTCGATTGATCAATCTCTCCATGGTTTTGCAAATGCAGCTAGTTAAAGCGATCGGACGATAATTTGTAGGATTCGTAGGATCTTTACCCGGTTTAGGGATGGGAATTATTGTGGCTTCATGCCACGAAGGAGGGAAATTCCCATCAACCCAAATCCGGTTGTAAAGATCTAATAATATTAAGAGTGTAGAAAAGGGTAAATGTTTTAAAATCTGGTAGTGAATTTCATCTGGACCAGTTGCAGTATCTCGAGCTCGTTTGAGTGAATCACGGACCTCAGCAATAGAGAACTTATCATTATAACATTCATCATTACGGGACTTGAAGTTAAGTCGCCTTTTCTCCTGCTGATGTTTAATGCCCCGAAAGGCATCAGAGGAAAAATTGGATGATCAATTGAATGAAATGGTACTGGCCAGTGAATTGTCAATATCAGGAAAAGTTGTTAAGGTGGTATTATCAACATTTAGATGTTAACTGATAATGCACTACTTTTACCTTTAATTCTACGAATCCTATCCCATACCGATTTGGAAGTGGTACGGGAATTGATCCTTGAGACATAACCTTGCCATGAAGACTTCTTTGCTTGGCGTATGGTTCTACGAGCCTTCGCTCGGACCATTTGGTAAGCTGCAAGATTCTCCATGGAAGGGTGATTCTCAAGGCGTCTTAAAATACGATCACGCTCTTTAAGAACGGATTTGCAATCGTTATTAAACCATGGTTTATTGAAACGTTTGGGCTCAGTCGTGGTCTTTGGAATCGCCTGCTCAGCTACATCTTGAAGAATTGAAGTGAATAAGGCCATGGGCTCTTCTGCATCCTCTAACTCTTTTGCGTCAAAAGAGAAAAGACACAAAGATTCAAAAAGAGCCCAATCAGCCTTATGCAACTTCCACCTCTGAGGTCTTTCAACCGGAGAGGGTCCATTATTATCTATCAAGATCGGAAAGTGGTCACTGCCACACAGATCTTCGTTTACTCTCCATGTAAAATCCTGAAACAGGACCGGAGAGCAAATGGTCAGATCGAGGGAAGAAAAAGAAGCTGTGGCAGGATGTAGATAAGTAGGCGAGTCATCATTTAATAAACACAAATTATTAATGTTAATGAAGTCCGCTATTTGTTTACCTCTGTTGTTATCATCTGGACTACCCCAGAGTGAATGATGACCATTGAAATCTCCCGTAATTATAAACGGGTGGGGAAGTTGTGCAATAAGGTCATCAAGATCTCTAGGGTTCAGATGTAAACTAGGTGGTAAATATACAGAGCAAAGTGTGATTGGAATATGTAGAGTCACCCTGACTGCAACAGCCTGTAAAGGCGAGTTGAGGGCGACTTTACTCTGTGGAATATTTCCATTAAGGAAAATGGAAACACCACCATGTGCTCTACCATCATTATTAGTAAAATGATGATAGTCAACAAAATGTCTGAGTGTTAAGACATCTGAATTCTTTAAAAAAGTTTCTTGTAAACAAATAGCTAAAGGATTAAATTTTTGAATTAAGATTTGAACTTCATTAAAATTTGGTTTAAGACCACGACAATTCCATTGAATTATGGAATTAGCCATTTTCAGGGTGGTTTAACAGGACTTCTATGATGTTGTTTGGGGTCATGTACATCTACAACAACATCCATTAGAGTGTCCTGTATCCCGAAGCTGTTATAGGTTCCGACAGGATCCTCGTCACCCTTCCTACTGCGGAAGGTATTCAACTTGCGAGGAGCGTCTTTATCAGAACGCTCCTTTATTTTGTTGGTTTTGGGTGGATTTCCACCATTTGGTAGAGGAGTAGGGGGCACAAGCTCCTCCATCTCGGACTCCCCAGACTTATTAACATTCTGGGTGCTGAGAGTTTTATTGATACTCTTGATTGGTTTGGGTGGAATAATAGGTTTTTGTTGTGACGAGGAATCTCCTGCTTCGGCTGGAAATTCAACAGGCGTTTGGCAAGCAATAGAAGTGGTCTTTGGCTTGACTGCATTTGCAAAAGACATTGCAAATGTTGGGGTTGTAGCCTCAACCAACTTCCTAGCTTCCGGATATATGTTTTTCTCCGTTTTTACCTGCTGAACTTGTTTTTCCTTCTTCCATATAGGGCACTCTCTGGAATAAGCAAAATGAGCCCCTTTGCAGTTAATGCAATGATGATCGAGCTGACAAGATGTACTTTCGTGACCATCTTGTCCACATCGAGCACACACCGCTTTGCCCTTACATACGTTTTTGCTATGACCAAAGCGTTGGCAATGAAAACAACGCAATGGGTTTGGGATGTAAGGGGTAACTGCAATGGCAAGAAAACCAGCCTTGATCGTCCTAGGGAGATCTGGTTTATCAAAGGTCAGGATGTAGGTGTTTGTTTGGATAATATTACCGTTACGTCTGATGGAAATACGTTTGACGTAAGTAACACCTTGTGAGGCGAGATTTTCAAGCATCTCTTCCTCACAGCTGCCTTCCAAATCCTGAGACCGAATAACACCTCTTGAAGAATTAAGAGAGTTATGCGGTGCAACTTTGATTGGAATGTTCGCTAAAGTAGTTGATTTTAATAAAGATGAAGCATGTGATTCTTTAGCACATTCCACTAACAGAGTACCGTTTCTCATTTTCTTAACGCTTTTGGGTTCGCCAGCCAAGCCAGCAAGACCTTTGGCAATTAAGAAAGGAGAGGTTTTTGCTAAATTAGTATCATTTGTACTCTGTATGACCAGAAATCTAGGCCAGGTTCGGGATGTTTTAATTGGTATATTATTAGGTTCTAATTCCTCGGTCGACGTACGTTTTAATGAACGAGTCTTCTTCGATTGGGAAGCCATGAGTGTATTTTAAAGATTCATCCCTGCCTGCTCTCCAACCACCAACGGGTTGCAATTTCCATGCAGGCTATTGCGCGGCTATCCAGCGCATGCGCCCTAAGAGGACAGACAGGGATATACCTAGACAAAGTAAAGATTTAATATTTTTACTTTACCCAGTTGACCCAAGCCGCCGCTTCAGAGTAGGCACTCAGGACACAAAGGTAGAACTGCAACATAAACATTACAGATTTTTGGGAAAAAATGTGCCTACTCGTCAGCTGAACACGACCAAAGCCGATTGATCAGAGTGGGCCACTCTGACCTCCCGTCTAGGTGAACCATGGGCCAAAGTAATGTGTTGCAGAGAAAGGGCCCGCAAGCCAAATCCCCACTCAATTACCAGGATTCCACTCTCCACCGACACGGGTCGCAACGCACGGCAAACACGTTGCCCCATTACAGGGATCCTTTTAGTCGCCTTTTACGACACGCAGGACATACGTAGGGTATATTCTTATCACCCCCTACACCCCAGGGGGGGCATCAAACAAAAACCACCAAAGTTTTATCATTAACAATGTAAAGATGTTAGTGTTTAGTACTTAAAAGCTAACTGTTTTTGTCGAGAATGGATCTTTAAAAAAGGAAAAACAACAATCTATGAATCGGTTAGGTAATATCCTTTCTTTGGAAAGATTTTGACTTGTTTCGGGAAAAAGCTTCAAGGGTCAATCGAACTTGATCTCTTGAGGTTAATCTTATAGGTTTTTGTTTTTCGTGTAGTGCGGTCCTCCTGCACTTACTATTATTTGTCAAATTCAATAAAACATTTGACATCTTTTAATTATGACGTCATAATAGGTAAAACGTCATCTTATTGTTCTATCATTGAGCTATTTATCTGCTAAAAGAAAGACGCTCTGTGATAATCCTCTAAAATTAATAACATTTTCTACGCTTTCGCGAATCCAGACACAAAAGTGAAACCAACTATGACGGTATTGTAAGTATATTTAATTATTTTGTAAAGAAATTCTAAAAGGTAATTAAAAACAAGTTTCCAATATTTTCTTAGTTGAGTTGGGAACAGAAAATAAATAAACTAGTTTTCTCTATTATAAATTTTGGGTATGGTTTTTGATTTTCAGATCGAAGAACTATACAGAGTATTTTACTTTCTCATACTTATATTTTGTATTATATTCATTTAATCCTGAGATATACCAGAGTATATTGATATTAGTTTAGACTTTGGTGATGTATTTAATCAGATTATATATGATAACATGATTCTTATATTAACTGATACAGATTTGAGCAACTCTACAGTTAATACTTCTCGTAAGTCTAACACTCTATAGTTAATACTTTTAGTAAGTCTAACACTTTACTTGTCAAATCTACTTGTCAAGTCTTAATACTTTTACGGTGTCTGTTTACGTTACATTTCATTAAGACTTAGGTGTGGAACAGCGGCATTTTCGCCTACTCCCTGATTTCAACTGCCAAACAATATTGTTGTGTACAATACCAAACTATACACGAAGACCTTTGTTTTACGTACTTTAGTTGTCCGACGTAGTAGATTTGAACATTTATTTATTATATAGGGTCAATTATTTATTTGTCTTTTTCTGTCTTATTTTCATTTCTTAAAATGTTTTCAGTTGTATCTTACTATAAGAAATCCATCCATGGATATACGAGAAGATTTGTGAAATGGGGGGTTTCAAGATCACCTATATCATCTACATCTTACAATGGAAATACTAAGAGAATTAGACGACACTTTTCAGCTGAACTTGAATCAAAACCAACATTATTCAGTGATCAACTGGGCTGATGAACCAATGTATGATGGTCCGGTAGATGTCCCTGGCTCGGCTTTGATACCCGGGCTAGATTTTTTGATCGACATTCTAAAGATAGTTGTTCCAACCAAATTCACCATCAATATATTATCAACTGGGCTGAAGAACCTGCCTATGATGGACACGTAGATGTTCCTGGCTGGGCGTTGATTCCCGGATTAGATAACGACCGTTATATCTATTCTGTCACCTAAGAAAATGCTGAAGAATTTATTTGTTAGCATTTGGAATAATATACTTAGAATACGTTATATTTTAATTTTTATACAGTAATCTATATATATATACAAGTGCACGAAAATTGTATTCACCCATGAACTAGTGATACTCTAAATCGAGTATATTATTCTGACCTCTAGATGGTCCACGGCCTTGAATGGTCTTTCAGAATAAGTTTACTTGTTTCCTGGAAGAGTCTTTAACACAGTCTCTTCTAGCATCTTATGGTGCTAATATTTTCTCATAATAAGCACCGATTAGACACCAGTAAACACCGCGTTTACAGAATTGCTTTACTTGTTCTTGGAAGAGTTTTTAACATAGTCTCCCCTAGCATCTTATAGTGCTAATAATTTCTTGTAATAAGCACTGATATGATACCAGCAGACACTACGTTTTCATAATTTGTTTAATTGTTCTTTTAAATGGTCTTTTCTTGTTTCCTGTGTAGGTATTTAACACAGTCTCCATTGACATCTTATAGTGCTAATATCTTATCATAATAAACACATTAGATACCAGTAAACACTGACTTTTCCGAATAGGTTTAGTAGTTCCTGGTATTTTTCAGAATAAGCTTAATTGTTTCACGGGGGAGTTTTAACACAGCCTCTCCTTGCATCTTATAGTGCTAATATTTTCTCATAATCAGGGCTGGGGTAATGGTAATGGGTAATGGTAATGGAATGTAATCATTACATTTTTTAAGTAATGGCCATGTAATGAGTAATGGAAGATTTCAAAAGTAATGAGTAATGAAAATGTAATTAATTACATTCCAAAAATCATGTAATGGTCAATTACATTTCAATTACTTTTCAATTACAATTTATTTTATGGAACATAAATATTTCCATGACAACCATCAAATTTTATAGTACCAAAGAGGAAACTTAAGTGTACCTGACACAAATCCAATTTATTATAATTTAAAAAAAAGAGATTTAAATCAGTTTTAACAAATTATAATAAGAAGACATTCAACATTTTCTTTTATTCCTTTTTATGTAGGACCCTTCTTTAGACATGTAACCTAACAAGTAGATCTTTGAAAAGAAGTATATTTTAATCAAAGATTAGTGTTAATTTACAGTCAATGATTAGTGTTAATCATTCAGTCAATCAATCAATCAGTTAGATTAAAAGACAATAGTCTTACTACACTTTAATCAAACAAACCAAACAATGGCTTTCAATTATCTCATCATTTTATGGTTACTTAATGATAAACAATCATGTTGTTTTAGAGTCATGCTAAATAATTTACCAGTTATACAATATATTATAGACAAAGTCTTTGGGTTGATTAAAAATCTTATAAGATTACTTAAAAGGAGCTAAATCAATAATTTTCTGGACCGAGAAATTGACACAAATGGGTTGCAACGCATATAATAATGCAATATGAATGAATGTATAGAAACTGATCAATATTCAATCCTTTCCGTTTTTGCTTTTAATTTCTAATCAGTTATGTTCGACCAAGTACAGCAGTTTTTGTAACCTACCCGTCACTTGAATATTTGCCCGGATGTCATAATTTATAGAAATAACAATTCCTACACAAATATTGATTTAAGTGAAAAAAGGATTATTTTAAGTTTGGTTTTGTAGGCACTTCATGGCAGAAAACAATGTTGCCTTTTTAATTTCTATGTGAAAAGCCATAAAGTAATGGGTAATGGTAATTAATTACTTTCAATGTAATGGGTAATGGTAATTAATTACATTGCTAAAAATGAGAAAGTAATTGTAATGATTACATTTAAAAAGTAATGGTAATGTAATTAATTACATTGGTAATGTAATGGCCCCAGCCCTGCTCATAATAAGCACAGATTACATACCAGTAAACACTGCGTTAAATAGTCTTTTTCAGAAATAGTACGCTTTTTTCCTGGAAGAGTCTTTAATACAGTCTACCCTAGCATCTTATAGTGCTAATATTTTCTTATAATAAGTACATATTAGATGTCAGTGAACACTGCGTTTTCAGAATTGATTTAGTAGTTCATTTTAATGGTATTCTTTAGAATAATCTAATATTTTTTTTGTAATAAACACTGATATGATACCAGCAGACACTGCGTTTTCATAATTTGTTTAATTGTTCTTTTGAGTGGTCTTTTCTTGTTTCCTAACACAGTCTCCACTGGCATATTATAGTGCTAATATTTTATGATAATAAGCACATATTAGATACCAGTAAACACTGCGTTTTCAGAATTCGTTTAGTAGTTCCTTTTAATGGTATTTTTCAGAATAAGCTTACTTATTTTACGGAGGTGTCTTTAACAAGCCTCTCCTTGCACCTTATAGTGCTAATATTTTCTTATAATAAGCACAGATTACATATCAGTAAACTTTGCGTTTTCAGAATTGCTTTACTTGTTCTTGGAAGAGTTTTTAACATAGTCTACCCTAGCATCTTATAGTGCTAATAATTTCGTGTAATAAGCACTGATTAGATACCAGCAAACACTACGTTTTCATAATTGGTTTAATTGTTCCTTTAAATGGTCTTTTCTTGTTTCCTGGAAGAATCTTTAAAGCTGAACTCCGGTTACAAAAATACTGAAATAATGTAATAAAAAAAAAGTTAACGCCCGCAAGCCGCCATACTTGTTTCCAATTTGTGAAATAAGTATGGCGGACATGGAGGCTTATGACCTGGAAAGGTTAGCCGATCTCACTTCCAGTTTGTTTCTCGTCAGCTAGTTATACACATCCGGCTTTAGTCTCTTCACACGGTTCACTGATTACTGTATTTCCCCCCAACAGTATACCAAATTATTGAAGATTGAACATGTCTGATCAGGTAGGCCTGTAAATAATTATATGAACTGCGTCTACTACAATATAGCCTAAGCTTTACTCCAAAGCAAAAGATGCTACCAGATGTCTTACCCAACCTGTTTTTCAACCAAAACAAATCACATATACAAACTATTAGTATTGCCTTCTTCGTGTGTCCATGTTGAATAGTGTTCATGAAAACGACCAAGGGACATGACTACATGTTTGGGACGGCTCTCATTGGGGAGTGTTTGACAGTGCTAAATTGATTGATGTTATGGTTTTTTTCTCCATTTTACCAACGTGTAAGAAATTGATATTGTAGTAGACGCAGTTCATATAATTATTTACAGTCTTACCTGATCAGACATGTTCAATCTTCAATAATTTGGTATACTGTTGGGGGGAAATACAGTAATCAGTGAACCGTGTGAAGAGACTAAAGCCGGATGTGTATAACTAGCTGACGAGAAACAAACTGGAAGTGAGATCGGCTAACCTTTCCAGGTCATAAGCCTCCATGTCCGCCATACTTATTTCACAAGTTGGAAACAAGTATGGCGGCTTGCGGGCGTTAACTTTTTTTTTATTACATTATTTCGGTATTTTTGTAACCGGAGTTCAGCTTTAAGACAGACTCCCCTGGCATCTTATAGTGCTAATATCGTCTCATAATAAGCATTTATTATATACCAGTAACATCTGCGTTTTCAGAATTTGTTTAGTAGTTCCTTTAAAGGCATTTTTTAAAATAAGCTTACTTGTTTCACAGAGGTGTCTTTAAACACAATCTCCCCTAGCATCTTATAGTGCTAATATTGTGTCATAATATCCACAGATTAGATACCAGTAAACACTGTGGTTTCAGATTTGCTTTATTTGTTCTTGGAAGAGTTTATAACACAGTTTTCCCTAGCATCTAATAGTGCTAATAATTTCTCGAAATAAGCACTGATTAGATACCAGTAAACACTGTGAATTCCTAATTGGTTTACTTGTTTCTTTGCATGGTCTTTTTCAGAATTAGTTCACTTGCTTCCTGGAAGAGTCTTTAACACAGTCTCCCCTACCATCTTATAGTGCTAATATTTTCTCATGATAAGCACATATTAGATACAGGTAAACACTGCGTTTTCAGAATTGGTTTAGTAGTTCATTTTAATGGTATTCTTCAGACTAAGCTTACTTGTTTCTCGGAAGAGTCTTTAACACAGTCTCCTCTAGCATATTGCTATATTTTCTCATAATAAGCACTGGTCGTTTACTTGTTCCTTTGAAGGGCCTTTTTCAGAATACCGCTACTTGTATCCTGGAATAGTCTTCAACACAGTCTCCTCTAGCATCTTAAAGTGCTAATATTTTCTCATAGCACTTATTAGATACCAGTAAACGCTACGTTTTCATTATTGGTTTACTTATTCCTTTGAAGTGTCTTCGTCAGAACCATTTACTTGTTTCCCGGAAGAGTCTTTCACAGTCTTCCCTACATCTTATAGTGCTAAAATTTTCCCATAATAAGCACAGATTAGATACCAGTAAACACCGCGTTTACAGAATTGTTTTACTTGTTCTTGGACGAGTTTTTAACATAGTCTCCACTAGCATCTTATAGTGCTAATAATTTCGTGTAATAAGCACTGATATGATACCAGCAAACACTGCGTTTTCATAATTTGTTTAATTGTTCTTTTGGAAGGTCTTTTCTTGTTTCTTGGAATATTATTTAACAGTATCCACTAGCATCTTATAGTGCTAATATTTTCTCATAATAAACACATATTAGATACCAGTAAACACTGCGTTTTCAGAATTGTTTTAGCAGTTCCTTTTAATGGTATTCTTCAGAATAAGCTTACTTGTTTCCCGGAAGTGTCTTTAACACAGTCTCCACAAGCATCTTATAGTGCTAATATTTTCTCATAATAAGCACAGATTAGATACCAGTAAACACTGCGTTTTCAGAATTGCTTTACTTGTTCTTGGAAGAGTTTTTAACATAGTCTCCCCTAGTATCTTATAGTGCTAATAATTTCTTGTAATAAGCACTGGTAGTCTTTTCTTGTTTCCTGGAGGTGTCTTTAGTCTTCCCTAACATCTTATAGTGCTAATATTGTCTCATAATAAGCACATATTAGATACCAGTAAACACTGTGTTTACAGAATTGGTTTAGTAGCTCCTTTTAATGGTATTTTTCAGAGTAACCTTATTTGTTTCACGTAAGTGTCTTTAACACAGTCTCTCCTAGCATCTTATAGTGCTAATATTTTCTCATATTAAGCACAGATTAGATACCAGTAAACACTGCGTTTTCAGAATTGCTTTACTTGTTCTGGGAAGAGTTTTTAACAAAGTCTACCTTAGCATCTTATAGTGCTAATAATTTCTTGTAATAAGCACTGATTAGATACCAGCAAACACTACGTTTTCATAATTGGTTTAATTGTTCCTTTGAATGGTATTTTCTTGTTTTCTGGAAGAATCCATAACACAGTCTCCCCTAGCATCGTATAGTGCTAATAGTTTCTCATAATAAGCACATATTAGATACCAGTAAACACTGTGTTTTTAGAATTGGTTTAGTAGCTCCTTATAGTGCTAATATTGTCTCATAATAAGTACATATTAGATACCAGTAAATACTGTGTTTTCAGAATTGGTTGAGTACCTACTTATAGTGCTAATATTGTCTCATAATAAGCACATATTAGATACCATTAAACACTGCGTTTTCAGAATTGGTTTAGTAGTTCCTTTTAATGGTATTTTTCAGAATAACCTTACTTGTTTCATAGAAGTGTCTTTAACACAGTCTCCCCTAGCATCTTCTGGTGCTAATATTTTCTCATAATAAGCACATATTAGATACCAGTAAACACTGCGTTTTCAGTATTGGTTTAGTAGTTCCTTTTAATGGTATTTTTCAGAATAGGCTTACTTGTTTCCCGGAAGTGTCTTTAACAAAGTCTCCCCTAGCATCTTATAGTGCTAATATTTTCTCATAATAAGCACCGATTAGATACCAGTAAACACCACGTTTACCGAATTGCTTTACTTTTCTTTTTCTTGGAAGAGTTTTTAACATAGTCTCCCCTAGCATCTTATAGTGCTAATAATTCTTGTAATGAGCACGGATTTGATACCAGCAAAAACTGCATTTTCATAATTTGTTTAATTGTTCTTTTGAGTGGTCTTTTCTTGTTTCCTGGAAGATTCTTTAACAGTCTCCCCTAGCATCTTATAGTGCTAATATTTTCTCATAATAAGCACATATTAGATATAGGTAAACACTGCGTCTTCAGAATTGGTTTAGTAGTTCCTTTTAATGATATTTTCAGAATAAGCTTACTTGTTTCACGGACGTGTCTGTAACGCAGTCTCCCTTAGCACCTGTATTATAGTACTTATAATTTCTCATAATAAGCATAGATTACATACCAGTAAACACTGCGTTTTCAGAATTGCTTTACTTGTTCTGGGAAGAGTTTTTAACAAAGTCTACCTTAGCATCTTATAGTGCTAATAATTTCTTGTAATAAGCACTGATTAGATACCAGCAAACACTACGTTTTCATAATTGGTTTAATTGTTCCTTTGAATGGTATTTTCTTGTTTTCTGGAAGAATCCATAACACAGTCTCCCCTAGCATCGTATAGTGCTAATAGTTTCTCATAATAAGCACATATTAGATACCAGTAAACACTGTGTTTTTAGAATTGGTTTAGTAGCTCCTTATAGTGCTAATATTGTCTTATAATAAGTACATATTAGATACCATTAAACACTGCGTTTTCAGAAGTCTCCCCTAGCATCTTGTAGTGCTAATATTTTCTCATAATAAGCACATATTAGATACAAGTAAACACTGCGTTTTCAGAATTGGTTTAGTAGTTCCTTTTAATGGTATTTTTCAGAATAAGCTTACTTATTTCCCGGAATGGTCTTTAACACAGTCTCCTCTAGCATCTTATAGTGCTAGTATTTTCTCATAATAAGCACCGATTAGACACCAGTAAAGACCACGTTTACAGAATTGCTTTACTTGTTCTTGGAGGAGTTTTTAACATAGTCTACCCTAGCATCTTATAGTGCTAATAATTTTTTTGTAATAAGAACTGATTAGATACCAGCAAACACTACGTTTTCATAATTGGTTTAATTGTTCCTTTGAGTGGTCTTTTCTTGTTTCCTGGAAGAATCCTTAACACCGTCTCCCCTAGCATCTTATAGTGCTAATATTGTCTCATAATAAGTACATATTAGATACCAGTAAATACTGTGTTTTCAGAATTGGTTGAGTACCTACTTATAGTGCTAATATTGTCTCATAATAAGCACATATTAGATACCATTAAACACTGCGTTTTCAGAATTGGTTTAGTAGTTCCTTTTAATGGTATTTTTCAGAATAACCTTACTTGTTTCATAGAAGTGTCTTTAACACAGTCTCCCCTAGCATCTTCTGGTGCTGATATTTTCTCATAATAAGCACATATTAGATACCAGTAAACACTGCGTTTTCAGTATTGGTTTAGTAGTTCCTTTTAATGGTATTTTTCAGAATAGGCTTACTTGTTTCCCGGAAGTGTCTTTAACAAAGTCTCCCCTAGCATCTTATAGTGCTAATATTTTCTCATAATAAGCACCGATTAGATACCAGTAAACACCACGTTTACCGAATTGCTTTACTTTTCTTTTTCTTGGAAGAGTTTTTAACATAGTCTCCCCTAGCATCTTATAGTGCTAATAATTCTTGTAATGAGCACGGATTTGATACCAGCAAAAACTGCATTTTCATAATTTGTTTAATTGTTCTTTTGAGTGGTCTTTTCTTGTTTCCTGGAAGATTCTTTAACAGTCTCCCCTAGCATCTTATAGTGCTAATATTTTCTCATAATAAGCACATATTAGATATAGGTAAACACTGCGTCTTCAGAATTGGTTTAGTAGTTCCTTTTAATGATATTTTCAGAATAAGCTTACTTGTTTCACGGACGTGTCTGTAACGCAGTCTCCCTTAGCACCTGTATTATAGTACTTATAATTTCTCATAATAAGCATAGATTACATACCAGTAAACACTGCGTTTTAAGAATTGCTTGACCTGTTTTTAACATAGTCTCCCCTAGCATCTTATAGTGCTAATAATTTCTTGTATTAAGCACTGATTAGATACCAGCGAACACTGTGTTTTCATAATTGGTTTAATAGTTCCTTTGGATTGTATTTTCTAGAATTAGTTTAGCACAAATAAGATACCAGCAATTACTGCATTACTTTAGCTTATAAGTGCTTTAACATAGTTTCCCTTGCGTATTATAGTTCTAATAGTACCCGACAATAAGTATCACCAGTAGTGTCCTCCAAACAATTTCTCCTAGCATCTTATACTGCTAATATTTACTTGTATTACGTAAACATTACAGATTTGATTTATGAAAATTACTTATGCTTTCAGCCTTAGTTATATCCTCAAATTCTTTTATCGAACTGTTTGGCATGAAAGACTATTTTGGTAGTAAAACTTACCTCAATTTGTCGTCTTTAGTCAAATTATTCACCGTGTAATACTGTGAGGTACTGATGTTGATAATTCTTTTCTATACTTATGTAGGTAACGGGGACATGTTTTTATCATAAGTTTGTTGTTGTTATGGGAGTTGATGTTAATTGAAGTAGACAATATTTACTTGCTAGTTAATCACGTCATAATCTATTATGTCTTAGTTAATTAGGTAATCGCGTCTTAATCTATTTCACATTTTAATTACGTCACAATCTGAGCCCATTGTTTTAGTAACTTTGATTTAAGCGATTTGATAATTTCAAGACATGACTCGTTTATTATTTCAGAATTTAAACTTATATATTTCATCAGTGTAGAAACCTTCCCTTCCTATAAGTTTCATGTTTCCCTGGGATTTTAAAAATTAACTTTGATACATTTCATTGAAATTTAGTATACTGCGGAATGTAGTAGAGTTACAGATGAAGAACGTACTTTTTCGAAATCTGTAATTTAGCAGAATTACTGATTAAGATTGCTTTTCGTGATATTACGCTAAATATTTTTCTGCATTATGCTGACTTGATATTTATGTAATTTTATTTTTCCAGGGCTATTGTTGGTATTTAGGGGGCCGATATAGTTACAGATTAAGTTCGCGTTTCTTTTAAGTCAGTTAAATTCAACTGATCATTTGTTGACTCACTGGAATTCTTATTTGCCAGTATGAACTTGGAGGTGGATAAGAAGTCCACAAATGCAACCTAATTTGTTAACTCGACAGCAGGAAAGGTAACTCGTCTACCCACCAAAGAAACCTTAATATTATAATATCTTGTAAGGTTTGGAAATATGATTCTGGGCATTTCAAACATTTTACCCTTTAGTCTCCCTGGACTTTCGGATGGTAGAGATTTAAGTGTATTTTCAATATATTATTCATTTCTATTTTTAACTATATTTTAGCTCTTTATGTAAATCTTACACAATGCCTCTTTAATTCAAATTTCAAAACACTAAAAATCTCAGTCCAAATGGATTTGTATGTTACATATCATCTTCTATCCCTTGGTATTTTGCTCATATCAGTGGTAGTCGCAAATTAAAGATATGATGAAAATGTTATTATCAATTTTTATTACAAACATCAAGCTAAACATTATATTCCATATATCCCACAATACGTATATTATTTTGAAAACTTAAATACGCGTGTTAATTGATTTAAGGTAGTAAATAAAACCATGTACGAAACTATGTACATGTATTCTCTAATTTGTCATGATAGTAAAGGGTGGTCGGGTGACTGAATGGTTTCGAATCCCGGTTGTACGTGACAAGGAGTAGGGTTGCCTGTCCAATCTCGTTGGTTTTCTCCGGGTCCTCTGGTTTCCTCCCACTGCTAAAGACCTCTACGCGAAAGCGAAATGAAATGAAATGTGGTTTTATGGCACTTCGGCACCAACCGGGCTATATTGCGCCAAACCTACAATGATTTATGCGAGACAAGTTAAATAAATATCACAGAAAAAGTTTTATATGCATAAATAAAAGCAATATAACAGTAAATAAAATAATAATATCAAATAAATCTTTTATGCATATAAATATTTAAAATATAAAAAATGAAATGATAAATATACAATTAAAACTTATAATAAAAGCTTGTCTCTTTTAAAAAGTCTAACAATTTACAATATAAGCCCGGTTGGGCAAATAATTGATGCAGAGACTGGCAACGGTAAAAATGCGATCTAATGTCCTTGAGATGCTTGCACTCAATCAAAATGTGCTTCACTGTCAAAGGAACATGACAATGTTCACATTCTGGTTGAGGCTCTCGCTTCAAAATGAAAATGTGAGTTAAAAAAGTATGACCAATGCGAGAGCGACACAAGACAACTTCATCCCTCCTGTTGGTTCTATAGGAGCTTGGCCATTCTCCTAAGAGAGGCTTAATGTGATGAAGTTTGTTTGTGCCTGCAAGATCCCAAGACCGTTGCCAACGGTCAAATATACATTTATTTATGGATGATTTAAAATCTTTATATGGGGTTAAAAATTCGGACAAGGGAAGATCTAAAGCAGACTTGGCAGCCGAGTCTGCTTGATCATTCCCTTTTATATCCATATGACTGGGGAGCCAGCAAAGGACAAGGTCCTTGCTGATGAACTCGTTTGATAGTAGCAGACCATAAATGTCTGCTACTAATGGGTGTTCAAGCTGTGTATTGCTAATTGCTTGAAGCGAGGACAAAGAATCAGAAAAGATAATATATTTAGAATCGGCAGATGATTGAATAAACTCCAAAGCCTGAAGAATGGCCTGGAGTTCAGCTGTAAAGATGGAAGCAGCAGGGGGAAGGCGGACAGAAATAATCTTAGATGGTGTCACGGTAGCCGATGCTACCCGATCACCATCTTTCGAACCATCTGTATATATTGGAGCATAATCACCATATTTAGACCTTAGCTCTCGAAAGAGAGATTTGAACACCGTAGAGCTAGTATCTCTCTTTTTATGTTGAGTAAGATCGAAATCGATCTTTGGGGGAGATACAGCCCACGGTGGAGTCGTAAAGACAGGGGTATTCGCAATACTGTCAAGGTCGATACCAGCCTCCGACAAAAGGGGTTGTATGCGAATACCGAATGATGGAACAACATTAGTCTTTACCAGATATAAATGCTCATGACGAGGTCTAAATATGGTATTAAATGAAATATGATTCGGAAGTGATGCAATTTTCGTAGCATACTGCAGGGCCAGTTTATCACGTCTGTTGTGCAATGAGGGCTCGTGCGCCTCGACGTATAAACTGTCCACTGGAGATGTACGAAATGCTCCTAAACTGATTCTAAGTCCTTGGTTGTGTATGGTGTCAAGCTCTTTGAGATAAGACTCGCGGGCAGACCCATACACAATACACCCATAATCGAGTTTTGATCGAATTAATGCTCGATATAATCGGAGCAAGACCTTACGGTCTGCTCCCCAGTCAGTATTTGATAAGACTCTCAATATGTTGAGGGCTTTCAGACATTTCTTCTTTAGGTTTTTAATGTGGGGGATAAATGATAACTTCTTATCAAATATTAGCCCCAGAAATTTGGTTTCATCCACAACTGGAAGGCGATTGCCATCCAAATAAAGTTCTGGATCTGGATGCAAACCTCGTTTCTGACAGAAATGCATGCAGACAGTCTTGGATTTCGAAAAACGAAATCCATTTTCGGTTGCCCATTGTTGAAGGGAATTCAAACAAAGCTGCAACTTACGTTCGATTATCCGCATGTCTGTCGAACCATAGCACATCTGAAAGTCATCAACATAAAGAGCGCCGTTTGTACCCGGTTTAAGGCACGCTGGGATCGTGTTAATTTTTATGGCAAAAAGAGTAGGAGATAAAATACTTCCCTGTGGAACCCCCATTTCCTGAGGAAATGGGTCAGAGAATATTGATCCCAGTCGTACCTTAAATGACCTATCTTCCAGGAAATTTTTAATGAAGACAGGTAAGCGACCTCGCAGGCCGATGTTATGGAGGTCGCGCATGATACCATGTTTCCATGTTGTATCATAAGCTTTCTCCAGATCGAAAAAAATTGCAACTAAATGTTGCTTCTGGATGAAAGCGTCCCTGACGAACGTTTCAAATCTGACGAGATGATCAAGAGTGCTCCTTTGGGACCGAAATCCACATTGGAGGTCAGTAATGAGGTTGTTGGACTCTAGGTACCAAACAAGCCTTCGATTGATCAATCTCTCCATGGTTTTGCAAATACAGCTAGTTAAAGCGATCGGACGATAGTTAGTAGGATTCGTATGATCTTTTCCCGGTTTAGGGATGGGAATTATTGTGGCTTCATGCCACGAAGGAGGGAAATTCCCATCAACCCAAATCCGGTTGAAAAGATCCAGTAAGATTAAGAGTGTGGGAAAAGGTAAATGTTTTAAAATTTGGTAGTGTATTTCATCTGGACCAGTTGCAGTGTCCCGAGCACGTTTTAGTGAATCACGAAGCTCTGCAATGGAAAAACGATCATTATAGCATTCATCATTACGGGACTTGAAATTAAGTCGCCTTTTCTCCTGTTGTCGTCTAATGCCTCGAAAGGCATCGGAGGAGAAATTGGATGATGAATTGAATGAAAAAGTACTGGCCAGAGAATTAGCAATATCAGGAAATGTTGTTAAGGTGGTATTATCAACATTAAGATGGTTAACTGATAATGCACTACTTTTACCTTTAATCCTACTAATCCTATCCCATACCGACTTAGATGTGGTACGGGAATTGATCCTGGAGACATAACCCTGCCATGAAGATTTCTTTGCTTGACGTATGGTTCTACGGGCCTTCGCCCGGACCATTTGGAATGCCGCAATATTCTCCATGGAAGGATGGTTTTTCAATCGTCTCAGGATACGATCACGCTCTTTTAGGGCGGATTTGCAATCGTCGTTAAACCATGGTTTATTGAAACGTTTTGGTTCTGTCGTGGTTTTTGGAATCGCCTGCTCAGCTACATCTTGGAGAATTGAAGTGAATAAGGCCATAGGCTCATCTGCATCTTCTAACTCCTTTGCATCAAAAGAGAAGAGACACAAAGATTCAAATAGAGCCCAATCAGCCTTATGCAACTTCCACCTCTGGGGTCTTTCGACCGGAGAGGGACCATTATTATCAATCAAGATAGGAAAGTGGTCACTACCACAAAGATCTTCATTTACCCTCCATGTGAAATCCTGAAACAGGACCGGAGAGCATATGGTGAGATCTAAGGAAGAAAAAGAAGCTGTGGCAGGATGTAGATAAGTAGGCGAGTCATCATTTAATAAACACAAATTATTAATGTTAATGAAGTCCGCTATTTGTTTACCTCTGTTGTTATCATCTGGACTACCCCAGAGTGAATGATGACCATTGAAATCTCCCGTAATAATAAACGGGAGAGGAAGTTGTGCAACAAGGTCATCAAGATCTCTGGGATTAAGATGTAAACTTGGTGGAAGATATACAGAGCAGAGTGTTATAGGAATATGTAAAGTCACTCTAACTGCAACTGCCTGCAAAGGCGAGTTCAGAGTAACTTGACTCTGAGGGATATCTCCATTAAGAATAACAGAAACACCCCCATGAGCTCTACCATCACCAACTGCATGATGATGGTAACCAACAAAATGTCTAAAGGACAAATTGTCAGAATTCCTCAAAAAAGTTTCCTGTAAACAAATAGCTAAAGGATTATATTTTTGAATTAAAAGTTGGACTTCATTCAAATTTGGTTTTAAACCACGACAATTCCATTGAATAATGGAATTTACCATTGTCAGGGATAATTTATTTTTGACGGCTTACCGCCGACGGGGTCATTATTGGCCCCCTCTACGGTAATACCGTCCATCAGATCAACCCCATATTTCGTGAAATGGAAGATAGGGTCTTGTGAACCCTTTTTGCCCCTTTCACGCAACTTTGCTAATTTCTTTTGTCTTGAAGATAAATAAACTCTTTCCTGTGAGGGTGGGATAACCGTTGACTGCGATCCTGGCCCAGTGAACATGGGATCAGGAGCTGCAGCTTTCGGTTTATGCAATTGATGTGATTCCTTGCCATTCTGAGAGGAAGTATTGGGAATGGTCCCAATATCTTCAGTTAGGGGCAAAGAAGAAGAACCCTCACCAGGCAAGGGCAAAGTTGTTTGAATCGAGCTCTCTCGTGACTGAGAAGAGCTCGAGACCCCTTTTACTTGATCTGATGTAGGCAAAGTCCTCATTTTTTGTTTATCTGGCCAGGTTATGTCTGTCTGAACAGATATTGATTTAGTAGAAGCTTTAACTACACTCGAAAAAGATTTCCCTTGTTGTGCAATGGGAATGAGTGAAGTTAGCTCTACTTGCTTTTTAGCATCAAAATATGGAATCTTCCGTTCAGACATTACCTGTTGAATTCTTTTCTCTTTCTGCCATATTGGACATTCGCGAGAGTAAGCGAAATGCTTACCCTTGCAATTAACGCAGCAAAACTCAGCCTGGCAGGCAACGCTCTCGTGGCCATCATGACCACAACGAGCACAGGTATCTTTGCCTCTGCAGACGGTCTTGCTGTGTCCAAATTTCTGACATTTATAGCAGCGAAGAGGATTGGAAATATAAGAATCAACAGGTATATTTAAATAACCTGCCTTGATTGATTTCGGTATGTCGGGACGATTAAAAGTGAGGATATAGATGCTTGTGGGAATCACCGTATCTCCTCGGCGTACACTAATGCGTTTAACTTGTTGGACGCCTTGAGAAGAAAGGTATTCAACCATTTCATCCTCACTGCTGCCTTCAAGGTCCCGACATCGAATAACACCTCTACTAGAATTTAATGATCTATGTGGAGACACCTTGATAGGAATGTCTGCCAAAGTGGATGATTTGAGAAGCATAGTGGCATGCTGCTCCTTGACACATTCTATCAAGAGTGTTCCATTTTTCAATTTTTTAATAGCTTTGGGCTCACCGGCCAAACCGGCAATGCCCTTAGCTATTAAAAAAGGTGAGACTTTAGATAAGTCAGTAGAGGGGCTCTCAATCAAGAGAAACCTCGGCCATGACTTTGCCATTTTATTTTTAAATATATTCGAAACGTCCTCTGAATTAGGACGTTTCTGTTTTTGTCGTTCATTAATTGATGGTGTGGGGGGGATTAGGGAATCCATGAACGTGTTTTTTTTTAATTCACCCCTCGTCGTCCCCCAGGTTACTTCCCTGCCTACTAAGGGGAGGACTAGCACGGATAACCAGCGCGTGGCCTCAGGGCTCAACGAGGGGTATACTCAAGCCAGAAAGTACAGAATACATATCCAACCTGATTGACCCAAGCCGTCGCTCTGTAGAATGTACTAAGGACACAAAGGTAAATTTGCTGAGTATAAAACAACAAAGCATTAAATTGGGAGAGGGTACATTCTACAGAACTATAACGACCGAAGCCGATTGATCAGAGTGGGCCACTCTGACCTCCCGTCTAGGTGAACCATGGGCCAAAGTAATGTGTTGCAGAGAAAGGGCTCGCAAGCCAAGTCCCCACTCAATTACCAGGATTCCACTCTCCACCGACACGGGTTGCAACGCACGGCAAACACGTTGCCCCATTACAGGGACCCTTTTAGTCGCCTCTTACGACACGCAGGATATACGAAGGGTATATTCTTATCACCCCCTACACCCCAGGGGGGACGCGAAAGCGAATTATCGAAATAAAATCAAAACCGTACGTTAGTACCGAAATGACCTAGTTTGTGTCGAGTGGACGTTAAACCCCATTTCTCTCTCTCTCTCTCTCTCTCCCATGATAGTAATTCTTGAATACTGATCCTTTTTATACGCCCACATTTTCATGTGGACGTATTATGTCGTCGCCCCTGTCCGTCCGGACGTCCACAATTTGTTTGTGGACTCTCTACAGGTCACAATTCTTATCCGATTTTGACGAAACTTGAAATATAGGTTTATCCCCAAAAGATCTCGGTTCCTTTCGATATTGGCATGTATCGGATCAAAACTTCATGGATTATGGCCCCTGATTGTACGAAAAATCACGTTTTTAGCTTGTGGACCCTATAGAGGTCACAATTTTGAACCGATTTTGATGAAACTTGACATGCATGTTTGTAACCCAAAGATCTTGGTTCCATTCGATATTTGTGGCTATCGGAATGTAATTTCCTGAATTATGGCCCCTGATTGTCCGAAAAATCACCCTTTTTAGCTTGTGGTCCCTCTGGAGGTCACAATTATTATTCGATTTAAAAAAACGTTTGATTATATCATCGTTACACCCTAAGGAAGGTTGAGTTCGAATTTCGGGAAAATCGGACGAAAATTGCCATACAAAATGGCCGCCGTTAGTACGCGAATACTGTTAAAAAATGGTATATCAAGGTTGTGGACCCTGTGGAGGTCACAATTTTGATTCGATTTTGATGAAACTTGAAATTCATGGTTATAACCCAAAGATCTTGCTTCCTTTCGATATTTGCGCATATCGGATAGTAACTTCCTGAATTATGGCCCCTGATTATACGCAAAATCGCCTTTTTTTTTAGCTTGGAGGTCACAATTATTATTCGATTTAAAAAAACGTTTGATTATATCACCGTTACACCCTAAGGAAGGTTGAGTTCCAATTTCGGGAAAATCGGACGAAAATTGCCATACAAAATGGCCGCCGTTTGTACGCGAATACTGTTAAAAAATGGTATATCAAGGTTGTGGACCCTGTGGAGGTCACAATTTTGATTCGATTGTGATGAAACTTGAAATTCAAGGTTATAACCCAAAGATCTTGCTTCTTTTCGATATTTGCGCATATCGGATCGTAACTTCCTGAATTATGGCCCCTGATTATACGCAAAATCGCCTTTTTTTTTAGCTTGGAGGTCACAATTATTATCCGATTTAAAAAAACGTTTGATTATATTACCGTTACACCGTAAGGAAGGTTGAGTTCGAATTTCGGGAAAATCAGACCAAAATTGCCATACAAAATGGCCACCGTTTGTACGTGAATACTGTTAAAAAATGGTATATCAAGGTTGTGGACCCTGTAAAGGTCACAATTTTAATTCGATTTTGATGAAACTTGAAATGCATGGTTATAACCCAAAGATCTTGGTTCCTTTCGGTATTTGCGCATATCGGATCGTAACTTCCTGAATTATTCGAATTTCGTGAAAATGGTACCAAAATTGCCGGACGAAATGGTCGCCGTTTGTACGCGAATAGTGTAAAGATATGGTATATCATGGTTGTTGACTCTGTACAGGTCACAATTCTTATCCGATTTTGACGAAAAGTCACATTTCTAGGTTGTGTACCGTCACACCATAATCATTGTCGACTTCGAATTTCATGAATATCATACTGGAACTGACCAACAAAATGGCTGCTCCCAATACAGTATGAAATACAGGACTTAATGATGTAGGAAAAATCACTTTCCGTATTGTTTGTTCTCTATCCATCTCTCGAAAATGTGGGCGTATCCTGCCTGGCAGTGCCAGCCTATCTTTGTAATTTAAAGTGATAAATACCACGGTCATGGCAGGGGCGTGGTGAGAATGAGTTCATGAGTAGCCATACTCATGCGCCAAAAAGTTTTTGCGCCAAAATCACAATCAAATTACTCAAAAAATGAAAAACATTTGTAAGTGGAAAAATTGTTTCATCTGACCCAATTAAAAATTTTTTGAAAGAGTCAAGTGATTTTCTCTTGGAAAGAATGGAATCTCCAAGAGAAAATAACAATATTTTATTACCGTATTTCTTGTCTCGGATTGCTGGAGATTGCGTTTCTGGGCTTCTAATTTTCGAAATTTTCCCGGGGGAGGGCCCCCCGGACCCCCCGCCGCGGGCTCGCGCCTTCGGCGCTCGCGGTGGACGGCTTCGCCGGCCACAGCTCCGCGGTCAGTAAAAGGGTTTTTGTGCCAAAATCTTTTTTATTACTCATAATTTCTTCTCAATAATTGCCCTCACCACGCCCCTGGGTCATGTCCCATTTAAAAATATTGACAATGAATTTCATATTATAGGAAATTAAGAAATAATCATTATTTCGTAATTTCTTATTTTCGACTTGCATTTTGGCTTGTATACCGTCTTGGCGACTTTCGACTTAGTCATATTAAATGGTCATAAGTTTGTTTTAGTTTGTTTTTTTTTATCAGACATTTTTTTGCAGATTAAATATTCCAGTTGGAAGGGAAAAAATGGGAATAATTTTTTGGAATAAAATGTTTTATCCATTTTGGCAAAAACAAATGAAGGCCAGTGAGAGCCCTGGCTGTAAGTATTCAAGTGTGATCTGGAAAGTAGAGACTACTACAACTTCCGAGGCGAAAGTCGAAAATAAGAAATAACGAGGTCGCTAATAGCGCGAGTGTTTATTTCTTAATTTCTACTTTGCGAGTTGCATTATGACTTGGTATGCGTGTTATCACCTTCTGTTTGACATCAATAAATACAAAAATATGACATAGTCGAAAGTCGCCAAAACGGTATACAAGCCAAAATGCAAGTCGAAAATAAGAAATTAGGAAATAACGAGAGGCGCTATTATCGCAGTGTATCATTTCTTAATTTCCTATTTTCGAGTTCATTTTGGCTTGTATACCGTGCTGTCACCTTACATTTTGTCGTAACTTCTACTTTTCTACTACTTGGGGAGACTTCAAAGTACATACCTGCCGCACCTTCGAAACCAGTTTTAGACAATTCAGACGATAAAGTTTTGATAATTTGTTTGTTTCCATCAGGGCTATGTGACCCACCCCACCCGCCACCCCATGACAACAGTGCTGTGGCACTAATGGAGTCAGTCAAATGTTCTCCTTAATATTGGTACAGATACTTTTATTGCTCTCTTTGGCCATACTAAAATGGGTGTGGGAACTTGATTGTTAAGGTTATTGCATTATTGCAAATGCTTTGAGTTTGGATTAAAAGTGTATTTTTCAGTCATGGCCTATGTGCCTAATTTGCATATTCTATATCATGAAATACCACTGTGCTGTTCTAGTGCTTTTCACCACCCTTGACCCTGCAATTATGGGCGTAGATACTGCTTTCGTGGAGCTAAGTCAAAGAGTTTCAGATTATGGGTGGAAAATAAGGTTTTTTTATTAATGACGGCTGTTAATTTGCATATTGTGCTTTAAGCAATAAAGTGATTATATTCTAAATTCGTTTATTTGCTTTCCAGGCCACGAAAACATGGATTTAGACACAATTTCCACCAAATTTGAACATTTAATAGCCAAGTTATAGCCAAGTCCATCGTTGAAATATGAAATTATGCAATTTGACCCCTTTCCACCAAAAATATTTTGGTATGTTTTTAGGGGACTATACTGAACGATTTAATTATTAAATGGATAATCGAGACTATGATATTTGTCGTACCGACTTAATAAAAGATGATCGAGGCCAGGTGGAAATTTCAATCGCTTAATTCTCGGTTCATAGTAGATCAATTTGAATGAAATTTTCTGCAAATTGCCTTTACATTATCTAGTTTCTAACTATTATAGTGAGAACTACCAACTCGTTATTTAATCTCTCATAATGTATCATTAAACGTTGGATGGTAGCTAATGCGCCCCAAACCCCAACAAATACAGTGCGCTTCTTATACCCAAACGATCCTTTTGCATAATGCAGTCGTTTGTTTTCACATTTTAGCACGGTGACACTCAACCCTTCGTCATCCTCTCTGCTGCGGTACAATCAGAAACATTCTAACATTTATATCCTAATTGTACGGTGGCTGATTTAGGATAGGTAAAATAAACAATAATATCTCGAGCGATCGACTTAATATCTCGAGCTCTCGACTTAATATCTTGAGCGCTCGAGATAATAGTTTTTTACGTGTCCTAGACTCTTAAACCAGCCACCGTATAATTGCCCCAAGATATATTTACCGGTTCAAAATGTACCGCGGGCACAAACGCACATCCTACTGGGATAGGTGAGATAATATGCCAAATACGCTAATAAAACACGTGGATATGATCAATTGTTATGGTATATCAGCTCAAAACGAATCACTTCAGTATTAACAAATATATGATTAACTGAATATTTTGCAACAATCGGTATTCTTTACACAAACGATAACACGCGTGGATGCTAACTGTCGTGGACACATTGGTGGATACGTAAAAGAACCTTTAGTGCTAATATTTTCTCATAATAAGCACAGATTAGATACCAGTAAACACTGCGTTTTTCTTGGAAGAGTTTTTAACATAGTCTCCACTAGTATCTTATAGTGCTAATAATTTCTTATAATAAGCAATGGTTTCATACCAGCAAACACTGCGTTTTCATAATTGGTTTAATTATTCCTTTGAATAGTCTTTTCTAGTTTCCTGGAGGTGTCTTTAACACAGTCTTCCCTAACATCTTATAGTGCTAATATTGTCTCATAATAAGCACATATTAGATACCAGTAAACACTGTGTTTGCAGAATTGGTTTAGTAGCTCCTTTTAATGGTATTTTTCAGAGTAACCTTATTTGTTTCACGTAAGTGTCTTTAACACAGTTTCTCCTAGCATCTTATAGTGCTAATATTTTCTCATATTAAGCACAGATTAGATACCAGTAAACACTGCGTTTTCAGAATTGCTTTACTTGTTTTGGGAAGAGTTTTTAACATAGTCTACCCTAGCATCTTATAGTGCTAATAATTTCTTGTAATAAGCACTGATTAGATACCAGCAAACACTACGTTTTCAAAATTGGTTTAATTGTTCCTTTGAATTGTATTTTCTTGTTTTCTGGAGGTGTCTTTAACACAGTCATCCCTAACATCTTATAGTGCTAATATTGTCTCATAATAAGCACATATTAGATACCAGTAAACACTGTGTTTGCAGAATTGGTTTAGTAGCTCCTTTTAATGATATTTTTCAGAGTAACCTTATTTGTTTCACGTAAGTGTCTTTAACACAGTCTCTCCTAGCATCTTATAGTGCTAATATTTTCTCATATTAAGCACAGATTAGATACCAGTAAACACTGCGTTTTCAGAATTGCTTTACTTGTTTTGGGGAGAGTTTTTAACATAGTCTACCCTAGCATCTTATAGTGCTAATAATTTCTTGTAATAAGCACTGATTAGATACCAGCAAACTCTACGTTTTCAAAATTGGTTTAATTGTTCCTTTGAATGGTATTTTCTTGTTTTCTGGAAGAATCCATAGCACAGTCTCTCCTAGCATCGTATAGTGCTAATAGTTTCTCATAATAAGCACATATTAGATACCAGTAAACACTGTGTTTTCAGAATTGGTTTAGTAGCTCCTTATAGTGCTAATATTGTCTCATAATAAGTACATATTAGATACCATTAAACACTGCGTTTTCAGAAGTCTCCCCTGGCACCTTGTAGTGCTAATATTTTCTCATAATAAGCACATATTAGATACCAGTAAACACTGCGTTTTCAGAATTGGTTTAGTAGTTCCTTTTAATGGTATTTTTCAGAATAAGCTTACTTGTTTCCCGGAAGTGTCTTTAACACAGTCTCCCCTAGCATCTTATAGTGCTAATATTTTCTCATAATAAGCACCGATTAGACACCAGTACACACCACGTTTACAGAATTGCTTTACTTGTTCTTGGGGGAGTTTTTAACATAGTCTACCCTAGCATCTTATAGTGCTAATATTTTTTTTGTAATAAGCACTGATTAGATACCAGCAAACACTACGTTTTCATAATTGGTTTATTTGTTCCTTTGAATGGTCTTTTCTTGTTTCCTGGAAGAATCCTTAACACCGTCTCCCCTAGCATCTTATAGTGCTAATATTGTCTCATAATTAGTACATATTAGATACCAGTAAATACTGTGTTTTCAGAATTGGTTTAGTAGCTACTTATAGTGCTAATATTGTCTCGTAATAAGCACATATTAGATACCATTAAACACTGCGTTTTCAGAATTGGTTTAGTAGTTCCTTTTAATTGTATTTTTCAGAATACCCTTACTTGTTTCACAGAAGTGTCTTCAACACAGTCTCCCCTAGCATCTTTTAGTGCTAATATTTTCTCATAATAAGCACATATTAGATACCAGTAAACACTGTGTTTTCAGTATTGGTTTAGTAGTTCCTTTTAATGGTATTTTTCAGAATAAGCTTACTTGTTTCCCGGACGTGTCTGTAACACAGTCTCCCTCAGAATAAGCTTATTTGTTTCACGGACGTGTCTGTAACACAGTCTCCCTTAGCACCTGTATTATAGTACTAATAATTTCTCATAATAAGCACAGATTAGATACCAGTAAAAGAATTGCTTTACCTGTTTTTAACATAGTCTCCCCTAGCATCTTATAGTGCTAATTATTCCTTGTATTAAGCACTGATTAGATACCAGCAAACACTGCGTTTTCATATAATTGGTTTAATAGTTCGTTTGAATGGTATTTTTTAGAATTAGTTTAGCACAAATACGATACCAGCAATTACTGCATTATTTTAGCTTAGAAGTGCTTTAACATAGTTTCCCTTGCGTATCATAGTTCTAATATTACCCGACAATAAGTATCACCAGTAGTGGCCTCCAAACAATTTCTCCTAGCATCTTATAGTGTTAATATTTACTTGTAATAAGCACATATAGGACGCCAGCAAATACCGCATTTTTATAATTATGATAACATAATTATAAGTAAACATTACATATTTGATTTATGAAAATTACTTATGCTTTCAGCCTTAGTTATACCCTCAAATTCTTTTATCGAACTGTTTGGCATGAAAGACTATTTTGGTAGTAAAACTTACCTCAATTTGTTGTCTTTAGTCGAATTATTCACCGTGTAATACTGTGATGTAGATAATTCTTTTCTATACTTATATAGGTAACAGTGACATGTTTTTATCATTTGTTTGTTGTTGTTCTGGGAGTTGATGTTAATTGAAGTAGACAATATTTACTTGCTAGTTAATCACGTCATAATCTATTATTTTTTAGTTAATTAGGTAATCGCGTCTTAATCTATTTCACATTATAATTGGTTAATCACGTCACAATCTGAGCCCATTGTTTTAGTAACTTTGATTTAAGCGATTTGATAATTTCAAGACATGACTCGTTTATTATTTCAGAATTTAAACTTTTATATTTCATCAGTGTAGAAACCTTCCCTTCCCATAAGTTTCATGCTTCCCTGGGTTTTTAAAAATTAACTTTGATACATTTCATTGAAATTTAGTATACTGCGGAATGTAGTAGAGTTACAGACGCAGAACGTACTTTTTCGAAATATTTATGTAATTTTATTTTTCCAGGGCTATTGTTGGTATTTAGGGGGGGGGGGATATAGTTACAGATTAAGTTCGCGTTTCTTTTAAGTCAGTTAAATTCAACTGATCATTTGTTGACTCACTGGAATTCTTATTTACCAGTATGAACTTGGAGGTGGATAAGAAGTCCACAAATGCAACCTAATTTGTTAACTCGACTGCAGGAAAGGTAACTCGTCTACCCACCAAAGAGACCTTAATATTATAATATCTTGTAAGGTTTGGAAATATGATTCTGGGCATTTCAAACATTTTACCCTTTAGTCTCCCTGGACTTTCGGATGGTAGAGATTTAAGTGTATTTTCAACATATTATTCATTTCTATTTTTAATTATATTTTAGCAAGAACGACCAGCTTTTTATGTAAATCTTACATAATGCCTCTTTAATTCAAATTTCAAAACACTAAAAATCTCAGTCCAAATGGATTTGTATGTTTCATATCATCTTCTATCCCTTGGTATTTTGCTCATGTCAGTGGTAGTTGCAAATTAATGATATGATGAAAATGATATTATCAATTTTTATTACAAAAATTAAGCTAAACATTATATTCCATATATCCCACAATACGTATGTTATTTTGAAAACTTAAATACGCGTGTTAATTGATTTAAAGTAGTAAATAAAACCATGTACGAAACTATGTATTCTCTAATTTGTCATGATAGTAAAGGGTGGTCGGGTGACTGAATGGTTTCGAATCCCGGTTGTACGTGACAAGGAGTAGGGTTGCCTGTCCAATCTCGTTGGTTTTCTCCGGGTCCTCTGGTTTCCTACCACTGTTAAAGACCTCTACGCGAAAGCGAATCAATGAAATATAATCAAAACCGTACGTTAGTACCGAAATGAACTAGTTTGTGTCGAGTGGACGTTAAACCCCATTTCTCTCTCTCTCTCTCCCATGATAGTAATTCTTGAATACTGATCCTTTTTGTAATTTAAAGTGATAAATACCACGGTCATGTCCCATTTAAAAATATTGACAATGAATTTCATATTGGTGATACTATGGAAGCCTATAACTACCGTTCATAACGCCAAAACGGTATGCAAGCCAAAATGCAAGTCGAAAATAAGAAATTAGGAAATAACGAGAGGCGCTATTATCGCAGTGTATTATTTCTTAATTTCCTATTTTCGAGTTCATTTTGGCTTGTATACCGTGCTGTCACCTTACATTTTGTCGTAACTTCTACTTTTCTACTACTTGGGGAGACTTCAAAGTACATACCTGCCGCACCTTCGAAACCAGTTTTAGACAATTCGGACGATAAAGTTTTGATAATTTGTTTGTTTCCATCAGGGCTATGTGACCCACCCCACCCGCCACCCCATGACAAGGCTTTAAACTATCAAGTCGTAAACACACTTAAATCAAAGTTATTTAAACAATGGGCTCAGATTGTGAAGTGATTAAGTTAATAAAATGAGGAATAGATCAAGACGCGATTAACTAATTGACTAACGCATGATGGATTATTACGTGATTAACTATCAAGTAAATATTGTCTACTTCAATTAACATCAACTTCAATTAACATCAACTCCCAGAACAACAACAAACATATGATAAAAACATGTCACTGTTACCTATATAAGTATAGAAGAGAATTATAAACATCAGTATCTCACAGTATTTCACGGTGAATAAATCGATTAAAGACAACAAATTGAGGTAAGTTTTACTACCAAACGTTCGATAAAAGAATTCGGGGATATAACTAAGGCTGAAAGCATAAGTAATTTTCATAAATCAAATCTGTAATGTTTACTTATAATTATGTTATCATAATTATGAAAATGCGGTATTTGCTGGAATCCCATTAAAGGTAAATATTAGCACTATAAGACGATAGGAAAAATTGTTTTGAGGCCACTCCTGGTGATACTTATTGTCGGGTAATATTAGAACTATAATACGCCCGGGGAAACTATGTTAAAGCACTTCTAAGCTAACATAATGCAGTAATTGCTGGCATCTTATTTGTGCTTTTTACATGACAATGTTAGCACTATCAGATGCTAGGGGAAACTTTAAAGACTCTTCCAGGAAACAAGAAAACTAATTCGGAAAAAGATTATTCAAAGGAACTATTAAATGAATTATAAAAACGCAGTGTTTACTGGTATCTAATCAGTGCTTATTATGAGAAAATATTAGCACTACAAGATGCTAGGGGGAACTGTGTTAAAGACTCTTCCAGCAAACAAGAAAATACCAATCAAAGGACCTACTAAACCAATTATGAAAACACAGTGTTTACTGGTATCTAATCAGTGCTAATTACGAGACATTAATAGCACTATAAGATGCTAGGATAGACTATGTTAAAAACTCTTCCAAGAACAAGTAAAGCAATTCTAAAAACACAGCGTTTACTGGTATCTAATATGTGCTTATTATGAGAAAATATTAGCACTATAAGATGCTAGGGGGGGGGGGGGCTGTGTTAAAGACTCTTCCAGAAAACAAGTAAAATTATTCTGAAAGACTATTCAAAGGAACTACTAAACCAATTCTGAAAACGCAGTGTTTACTGGTATCTAATCTGTGCTTATTATGAGAAAACATTAGCACTATAAGATGCTAGGGGAGAATGTGTGAAAGACACTTCCGGGAAACAAGTTAGCCTGTTCTGAAAAATACCATTAAAAGGAACTACTAAACTAATTCTGAAAACGCAGTGTTTACTGGTATTTAATATGTGCTTATTATGAGAAAATATTAGCACTATAAGATGCTAGGGGAGACTGTGTTAAAAACACTTCAAACAACAAGTAAAGCAATCTCCAAAAACGTTGTGTTTACTGGTATCTAATATGTATTTTTATGAAAAAATACTAGCACTATACGATGCCAGGGGACACTGTGTTAAAGACTCTTCCAGTAAACAAGAAAACTAATTCTAAAAAAGACTACTATCCAAGGGAACGTTTAAACCAATTAGTGCTTATTTCGAGATATTATTAGCAAGAACAAGTAAAGCGATTCTGAAAACTTAGTGTTTACTGGTATCTCATATGTGCTTATTATAACAAAATATTAGCACTATAAGATGCTGGGGGAGACGGTGTTAAAGACTCTTCCAAGAATCAGTAAACCAATTATTAAAACGCCGTGTTAACTGGTATCTAATATGTGCTTTATTATGAGAAAATGCTAGCACTATAAGATGCTAGAAGAGACTGTGTTAAAGACACCTGAAAAAAGACCATTCAGAGTAACTATTCAATCAATTCAAAAAATGCAATGTTTACTAGTGCTAGGGCAAACTGTTAAATTATTAGCACTATAAGTTGCTACGGAAGACTTCCAAAAAAAAAGTAAAGCAATTCTGAAAACGCGGTGTTTACTGGTTTCTAATATGTGCTTATTATCAAAAATATTAGCACTATCAGATGCTAGGGGAAACTGTGCCAAAGACTCTTCCGGGAAAGCTAATTCTAAAAAAGACCATTCAAAGGAACTATTAATCCAATTATGAAAACGCAGTGTTTACTAGTATCTAATCAGTGCTTATTACACGAAATTTTTAGCACTATAAGATGCTAGGGGAGACTACGTTAAAGAATCTTCCAAGAACAAGTAAATCAATTCTAAAAACGCAGTGTTCACTGGTATCTAATAGGTGCTTATTATGAGAAAATATTAGCACTATAAGATGCTAGGGGAGACTGTAAACTAATAATTCTGAAAAATGACAATTCAAAGCAGCTACTAAAACAATTCTGAAAGTGCAGTGTTTACTGGAATCTAATTTTTGCTTATTATTAGAAATTATCAGCACTATAAGATGCTAGGGGAGACTGTGTTAGAAACTTTTCCAGGAAACAAGTAAACTAATTCTGCAAACGGCAATTCAAAGCAACGACTAAAACAATTCTGAAAATGCAGTGCTTACCGGTATCTTATAATTGCTTATTATTAAAAAATTTTGAAAAAAAATAGCAGGTTATGTTTAATTCTGAATAAACGTAACACATGATGTGTGATTTTAAATAAAAGTAGCAAATTATATGTGTTAGTTCTAAATAAATGTAGCAAGGTATGTGTAATTCTGAATAAAAGTGGCCATTTCTATGTAATTCTGCGGTAGGGAAAATTAATAGATTACATGTAATACCAAACTCTTGAATGAACAATTAAATGGAATTTGTCTGTTTGAATCAAAGCTACTAACACAATATAATCAGATTATGTCGGAAAAATTTAATCAAAGTTAGGTATCTTTGTACACAAAGATGGGACCGAGACGAAAGTGTTGAAATACAATACGCATATTAGAACAAATTGTTTCTGGACAGGTGGAAAACAAATGGATTAATCCTGAATCAATAAATCAATCCATCACGACTTTAAAAAAAAGAATCACCTCATAAATACGTTTTATTCAAAGCTAATAAAACAATGAACTCAGATTATGAGGTGATTGACTAATTGAAATCAGGTATAGATTAAGACGCGATTAACTAATTAAGGCATGACGGATTATGACGTGATTACCTAATTAAGGCATGACAGATTATGCCGTGATTAACTAGCAAGTAAATATTGTCCACTTCAATTAACATCAACTCCCATAACAGCAACAAACATATGATAAAAACATGTCCATGTTACCTATATAAGTATAGAAGAGAATTATCAACATCAGTAACTCACAGTATTCCATGGTGAATAGTTTGAATTAGAAAATTACATGCAGTGTTGAAGGCAAAACATACGCTCCAAATTGAGGTAAGTTTAAACATCCAAATAGCCTTCTATAAGTATAGAAGAGAATTATCAACATCAGTAACTCACAGTATTCCATGGTGAATAGTTTGAATTAGAAAATTACATGCAGTGTTGAAGGCAAAACATACGCTCCAAATTGAGGTAAGTTTAAACATCCAAATAGCCTATAAAGATATGATCACTTTCTTTTCTAGACGCTCGGATGGTATGACAAACCGGGGTCCTGTGTAGACATTGCCGTGAACTTAAAAGATCCCTTGACAGTTGGAATTCGATATAAAAGTGTTTACTATTAACTAGTATGTGCATATTATGATAAAATATTAGCACTATAAGATGCTAGGGGAGACAGTGTTAAAAACTTTTCCAGGAAACAAGTAAACTAATTCTGAAAACGTCACTTCAAAGCAGCGACTAAAACAATTCTGAAAATGCAGTGTTTACTGGTATCTAATATGTGCTTATTATGAGAAAATATTAGCACTATAAGATGCAAGGGGAGACTGTGTTATATACTTTTCCAGGAAACAAGTAAACTAATTCTGAAAATGACAATTCAACGCAACGACTAAAACAATTCTGAAAACGCAGCGTTGACTGGTATTTAATATGTGCTTATTTTAAGAAAATATTAGCCAAAACCATTCTGCAAATGCAGTGTTTACTGGTATCTAATATGTGCTTATTGTGAGAAAATATTAGCACTATAAGATGCTAGGGGAAACTGTGTTAAAAAGTTTTCCAGGAAACAAGTGAAATAATTCTGAAAACGACAAAGGAAAGGAACGACTAAAACAATTTTGAAAACGCAGTGTTTACTGGCATCTAATATGTGCTTATTATGAGAAAATGTTAGCACTATAATATGCCAGGGGAGACTGTGTCAAAGACTCTTCCAGGAAACAAGCAACGTATTCTGAAAAGACCATTCAAAGGAATTACTATAACAATTAGGAAAACGCAATGTTTACTGGTATCTGATATGTGCTTATTTTGAAACGACAAATCGAAGAGACTACTCAACAAATTCTGAAACACAGTGTTTACGATTAACTAATATGTGCTTATTATCAGAAAATATTAACACTATAAGATGTTAGGAGAGACCTTGTTTGAAACTTTTCCAGGAAACAAATCAACTAATTCTGAAAACGACAATTCAAAGCAGCGACTAAAACAATTCTGAAAATGCAGTGTTTACTGGTATCTAATATGTGCTTATTATGAGAAAATATTAGCACTATAAGATGCAAGGGGAGGCTGTGTTATAAACTTTTCCAGGAAAAAAGTGAAATAATTCTGAAAACGACAAAGGAAAGGAACGACTAAAACAATTTTGAAGTCAACTAATTCTGAAAATGACAATTCAACGCAACGACTAAAACAATTCTGAAAACGCAGCGTTGACTGGTATTTAATATGTGCTTATTTTAAGAAAATATTAGCACTAGGGGAGGCTGTGTTAAATATACGTGCAGGAAACAAGAAAACTTATTCTGAATACGACAACTCAAAGCAACGACCAAAACCATTCTGCAAATGCAGTGTTTACTGGTATCTAATATGTGCTTATTATGAGAAAATATTAGCACTATAAGATGCTAGGGGAAACTGTGTTAAAAAGTTTTCCAGGAAACAAGTGAAATAATTCTGAAAACGACAAAGGAAAGGAACGTCTAAAACAATTTTGAAAACGCAGTGTTTACTGGTATCTAATATGTGCTTATTATGAGAAAATGTTAGCACTATAATATGCCAGGGGAGACTGTGTCAAAGACTCTTCCAGGAAACAAGCAGCGTATTCTGAAAAAGACAATTCAAATGAATTACTATAACAATTAGGAAAACGCAATGTTTACTGGTATCTAATATGTGCTTATTTTGAAACGACAAATCGAAGAGACTACTCAACAAATTCTGAAACACAGTGTTTACTATTAACTAATATGTGCTTATTATTAGAAAATATTAACACTATAAGATGTTAGGAGAGACCTTGTTTGAAACTTTTCCAGGAAACAAATATTCTGAAAACGACAATTGGAAGCAGCGACTAAAACAATTCTGAAAATGCAGTGTTTACTGGTATCTAATATATGCTTATTATAAGAAAACATTAGCACTATAAGATGCTAGGGGAAACTGTGTTAAGGACTCTTCCAGCAAACAAGAAAATACCAATCAAAGGAACTATTAAACCACAATTATGAAAACACAGTGTTTACTGGTATCTAATCGGTGCTAATTACGAGACATTAATAGCACTATAAGATGCTAGGATATACTATAGATGTTAAAAACTCTCCCAAGAACAAGTAAAGCAATTCTAAAAACACAGTGTTTACTGGTATCTAATATGTGCTTATTATGAGAAAATGTTAGCACTATAATATGCCAGGGGAGACTGTGTCAAGGACTCTTCCAGGAAACAAGCAACGTATTCTAAAAAAGACCATTCAAAGGAATTACTATAACAATTAGGAAAACGCAATGTTTACTGGTATCTAATATGTGCTTATTTTGAGAAAATATTAGCACTATAAGATGCTAGGGGAGGTTGTGTTAAAGAATAGTGCAGGAAACAAGAAAATTAACTCTGAAACGACAAATCGAAGAGACTACTCAACAAATTTTGAAACACATTGTTTACTATCAACTAATATGTGCTTATTATCAGAAAATATTAACACTATAAGATGTTAGGAGAGACCTTGTTTGAAACTTTTCCAGGAAACAAACCAACTAATTCTGAAAACGACAATTGAAAGCAGCGATTAAACAATTCAAAAAATGCAGTGTTTACTGGTATCTAATATATGCTTATTATGAACAAATATTAGCACTATAAGATGCTAGGATAGACTATAGATGTTAAAAACTCTCCCAAGAACAAGTAAAGCAATTCTAAAACCACAGTGTTTACTGGTATCTAATATGTGCTTATTATGAGAAAATATTAGCACTATAAGATGCTAGGGGTGACTGTGTTAAAGACTCTTCCAGGAAACAAGTAAAATTATTCTGAAACACTAGTCCAATTCTGAAAACGCAGTGTTTACTGGTATTTAATATGTGCTTATTATGATACAATATTAGCACTATAAGATGCTAGGAAAGACTGTGTTAAAGACACTCCAAACAACTAGTAAAGCAATCCCAAAAAACGTAGTGTTTACTGGTATCTAATATACTAGCACTATAAGATGCCAGGTGAGACTGTGTTAAAGACGCTTCCATAAAACAACAAAACTAATTCTAAAAAAGACCATTCAAGGGAACTATTATACCAATTATGAAAACGCAGCGTTTACTGCTATCTAATCAGTGCTTATTACTAGAAATTATTAGCACTATAAGATGCTACGGGAGATTTCCAAAAACAAGTAAAGCAATTTACTGGTATCTAATATGTGCTTATTATGAGAAAATATTAGCACTATAAGATGCTAGGGGAGACACTTCAAACAACAAGTAAATCAATCCCCAAAAACGTAGTGCTTACTGGTATCTAATATGTGCTTTTTGTGAAAAAATAATAGCACTATAAGATGCCAGGAAGGAATATGTTAAAGGAAACTAATTCTAAAAAAAGACTATTCAAGGGACCTTTAAACCAATTAGTGCTTATTTTGAGATATTATTAGCACTATAAGATGGCAGGAAAGACTATGTTAAAGACTCTTCCAAGAACAGGTAAAGCAATTCTGAAAACTCAGTGTTTACTGGTATCTCATATGTGCGTATTATGAGAAAATATTAGCACGTTAAAGACTCTTCCAGGAACCAGTAAACCAATTATTAAAACGCTGTATTAACTGGTATCTAATATATGCTTATTATGTGAAAATACTAGCACTATAAGGTGCTAGGAGAGACTGTGCTAAAGACTCTTCCAGGAAACAACAAAACTAATTCTAAAAAAGACCATTCAAGGGAACCATTAAATCAATTATGAAAAGGCTTTTACGAGAATCAGTGCTTTTTACGAAAAATTATTAGCACTATAAGATGCTACGAGAGACTTCGAAAAACAAGTAAAGCAATTCTAAAAACGCAGTGCTTACTAGTATCTAATGTGTGCTTATTAGGAGAAAATAATAGCACTATAAGATGCTAGGGGAGACTGTGTTAAAGACTCTTACAGGAAACAACTAATCTTAATCCTGAAAAAAGACCATTCAGAGGAACTATTAAACCAATTCAGAAAATGCAATGTTTACTAGTGCTAGGGCAAACTGTTATATTATTAGCACTATAAGTTGCTACGGGAGACTTCCAAAAACAAGTAAAGCAATTCTAAAAACGCGGTGTTTACTGGTTTCTAATATGTCCTTATTATCAAAAATATTAGCACTATCAGATGCTAGGGGAAACTGTGTTAAAGACTCTTCCAGGAAAGCTAATTCTGAAAAAGACCATTCAAGGGAACTATTAATCCAATTATGAAAACGTAGTGTTTACTAGTAACTGATCAGTGCTTATTACACGAAATTTTTAGCACTATAAGATGCTAGGGGAGACTACGTTAAAGACTCTTCCAAGAACAAGTAAATCAATTCTAAAAACGCAGTGTTCACTGGTATGTAATAGGGGCGTATTATGAGAAAATATTAGCACTATAAGATGCTAGGGGAGACTGTAAACTAATAATTCTGAAAAATGACAATTCAAAGCAGCTACTAAAACAATTCTGAAAGTGCAGTGTTTACTGGAATCTAATATCTGCTTATTATTAGAAATTATTAGCACTATAAGATGCTAGAGGAGACTGTGTTAGAAACTTTTCAAGGAAACAAGTAAACTAATTCTGTAAACGGCAATTCAAAGCAACGACTAAAACAATTCTGAAAATGCAGTGTTTACCGGCATCTTATATGTGTTTATTATTAAAAATTCTGAAAAAAAAGTAGCAGGTTATGTTTAATTCTGAATAAACGTAACACATGATGTGTGGTTTTAAATAAAAGTAGCAAATTATATGTGTTAGTTCTAAATAAATGTAGCAAGGTATGTGTAATTCTGAATAAAAGTGGCCATTTCTATGTAATTCTGCGGTAGGGAAAAATAATAGATTACATGTAATACCAAACTCTTGAAGGAACAATTAAATGGTATTTGTCTGTTTGAATCAAAGCTACTAACATAATATAATCAGATTATGTCGGGAAAATTTAATCAAAGTTAGGTATCTTTGTACACAAAGATGGGACCGAGACAAAATTGTTGAAATACAATACGCATATTAGAACAAATTGTTTCTGGACAGGTGGAAAACAAATGGTTTAATCCTGAATTCATAAATCAATCCATCACGACTTTAAAAAAAGGAATCACCTCATAAACACGTTTTGTTCAAAGCTAATAAAACAATGAACTCAGATTATGGGGTGATTGACTAATTAAAATCAGGTATAGATTAAGACGCGATTAACTAATTAAGGCATGACGGATTATGACGTGATTAACTAGCAAGTAAATATTGTCCACTTCAATTAACATCAACTCCCATAACAGCAACAAACATATGATAAAAACATGTCCATGTTACCTATATAAGTATAGAAGAGAATTATCAACATCAGTAACTCACAGTATTCCATGGTGAATAGTTTGAATTAGAAAATTACATGCAGTGTTGAAGGCAAAACATACGCTACAAATTGAGGTAAGTTTAAACATCCAAATAGCCTATATAAAAGTGTTTACTATGAACTATTATGCGCTTATTATGATAAAATATTAGCACTATAAGATGCTAGGGAAGACAGTGTTAAAAACTTTTCCAGGAAACAAGTAAACTAATTCTGAAAACGACAATTCAAAGCAGTGACTAAAACAATTCTGAAAATGCAGTGTTTACTGGTATCTAATATGTGCTTATTATGAGAAAATTTTAGCACTATAAGATGCTAGGGGAGACTGTGTTATAAACTTTTCCAGGAAACAAGTAAACTAATTCTGAAAATGACAATTCAACGCAACGACTAAAACAATTCTGAAAACGCAGCGTTGACTGGTATTTAATATGTGCTTATTTTAAGAAAATATTAGCACTATAAGATGCTAGGGGAGGCTGTGTTAAATACACGTGCAGGAAACAAGAACACTTATTCTGAATACGACAACTCAAAGCAACGACCCAAACCATTCTGCAAATGCAGTGTTTACTGGTATCTAATATGTGCTTATTATGAGAAAATATTAGCACTATAAGATGCTAGGGGAAACTGTGTTAAGAAGTTTTCCAGGAAACAAGTGAAATAATTCTGAAAACGACAATTTAAAGGAACGATTAAAACAATTTTGAAAAGGCAGTGTTTACTGGTATCTAATATGTGCTTATTATGAGAATATGTTAGCACTATAATATGCCAGGGAAGACTGTGTCAAGGACTCTTCCAGGAAACAAGCAACGTATAATGAAAAAGACCATTCAAAGGAATTACTATAACAATTAGGAAAACGCAATGTTTACTGGTATCTAATATGTGCTTATTTTGAGAAAATATTAGCACTATAAGATGCTAGGGGAGGTTGTGTTAAAGAATAGTGCAAGAAACAAGAAAATTAACTCTGAAACGACAAATCGAAGTTCTCAACAAATTTTGAAACCCAGTGTTAACTATTAACTAATATGTGCTTATTATCAGAAAATATTAACACTATAAGATGTTAGGAGAGACCTTGTTTGAAACTTTTCCAGGAAACAAATCAACTAATTCTGAAAACGACAATTGAAAGCAGCGAATAAAACAATTCTGAAAATGCAGTGTTTACTGGTATCTAATATGTGCTTATTATGAGAAAATTTTAGCACTATAAGATGCTAGGGGAGACTGTGTTATAAACTTTTCCAGGAAACAAGTAAACTAATTCTGAAAATGACAATTCAACGCAACGACTAAAACAATTCTGAAAACGCAGCGTTGACTGGTATTTAATATGTGCTTATTTTAAGAAAATATTAGCACTATAAGATGCTAGGGGAGGCTGTGTTAAATACACGTGCAGGAAACAAGAACACTTATTCTGAATACGACAACTCAAAGCAACGACCCAAACCATTCTGCAAATGCAGTGTTTACTGGTATCTAATATGTGCTTATTATGAGAAAATATTAGCACTATAAGATGCTACGGGAAACTGTGTTAAGAAGTTTTCCAGGAAACAAGTGAAATAATTCTGAAAACGACAATTTAAGGGAACGATTAAAACAATTTTGAAAACGCAGTGTTTACTGGTATCTAATATGTGCTTATTATGAGAAAATGTTAGCACTATAATATGCCAGGGAAGACTGTGTCAAGGACTCTTCCAGGAAACAAGCAACGTATTCTGAAAAAGACCATTCAAAGGAATTACTATAACAATTAGGAAAACGCAATGTTTACTGGTATCTAATATGTGCTTATTTTGAGAAAATATTAGCACTATAAGATGCTAGGGGAGGTTGTGTTAAAGAATAGTGCAAGAAACAAGAAAATTAACTCTGAAACGACAAATCGAAGAGACTACTCAACAAATTTTGAAACCCAGTGTTAACTATTAACTAATATGTGCTTATTATCAGAAAATATTAACACTATAAGATGTTAGGAGAGACCTTGTTTGAAACTTTTCCAGGAAACAAATCAACTAATTCTGAAAACGACAATTGAAAGCAGCGAATAAAACAATTCTGAAAATGCACTGTTTACTGGTATCTAATATATGCTTATTATGAACAAATATTAGCACTATAAGATGCTAGGGGAAACCGTGTTAAAGACTCTTCCAGCAAACAAAGGAACTATTAAACCACAATTACGAAAACACAGTGTTTATTGGTATCTAATCGGTGCTAATTACGAGACATTAATAGCACTATAAGATGCTAGGATAGACTATAGATGTTAAAAACTCTCCCAAGAACAAGTAAAGCAATTCTAAAAACACCGTGTTTACTGGTACCTAATATGTGCTTATTATGAGAAAATATTAGCACTATAAGAAGCTAGGGGGGGACTGTGTTAAAGACTCTTCCAGGAAACAAGTAAAATTATTCTGAAACACTATTCAAAGGAACTACTAATCCAATTCTGAAAACGCAGTGTTTACTGGTATCTAATCTGCCCTTATTATGAGAAAATATTAGCACTATAAGATGCTAGGGGAGACTTGTGAAAGACACTTCCGTTAAACAAGTAAGCTTATTCTGTAAAAGGAACTACTAAACCAATTCTGAAAACGCAGTGGTTACTGGTATTTAATATGTGCTTATTATGAGAAAATATTAGCACTATAAGATGCTAGGGGAGACTTGTGAAAGACACTTCCGTTAAACAAGTAAGCTTATTCTGTAAAAGGAACTACTAAACCAATTCTGAAAACGCAGTGTTTACTGGTATTTAATATGTGCTTATTATGAGAAAATATTAGCACTATAAGATGCTAGGAAAGACTGTGTTAAAGACACTCCAAACAACAAGTAAAGCAATCCCCAAAAACGTAGTGTTTACTGGTATCTAAACAACTAAACTTAATCCTGAAAAAAGACCATTTAGAGGAACTATTAAACCTATTCAGAAAATGCAATGTTTACTAATGCTAGGGCAAACTGTTAAATTATTAGCACTATAAGTTGCTACGGGAGACTTCCAAAAACAAGTAAAGAAATTCTGAAAACGCGGTGTTTACTGGTTTCTAATATGTGCTTATTATCAAAAATATTAGCACTATCAGATGCTAGGTTAGACCGTGTTAAAGATTCTTCCAGGAAACAAGAAAACTAATTCTGAAAAAGACAATAAAAAGCAACTGTTAAACCAATTATGAAAACGTAGTGTTTACTGGTATCTAATTAGTGCTTATTGCAAGAAAATAGTAGCACTATAAGATGCTAGGGGTGACTGTGTTAAAGACTCTTCCAGGAAACAAGTAAACTTATTCTGAAAAAGACTATTCAAAGGAACTACTAAACAAGTTCTGAAAACGAATAATAGGTTATAAATATGTAGTATTTTCTGGTATATTATTTGTGCTTATTCCATGACAACATTAGCCCTATAATATACCGGGAGAAAGTGTATTAGAACACTTCTAAGGCACAGATAATACAATTATGAAGATGCAATTATTTCTGGAATCTTATTTGTGCTTATTACAAGACAACATTAATATTATAATATGCAAGAGGAAACTGAATTAAAACACTTTTTAAGAAGAGAATAATATGTATTATGGGAATGTAGTATTTCCTCTTATCTTATTTGTGCTTATTACAAGAGAAGATAAGCGCCATAATTTATAAGATGCCTGGGAAAACTGCATTAAAACGCCTCTAAGACACATACAATACAATTATGAACATTCAGTATTTGCTGGTATCGTATTTGTACCTTTTACAAGGAAGGATTAGCAGTATAAGATACTAGGGACACAATGCTGAAACACGCCTGATACACATATAACAAAGCTAGGGTAGACTGAGTTAAGACTGCTCCAATGCACAAATGATAAAATCAAAATGCAGTATTTGCTTGTGTTTATTTAAAGATGTTATTAGCACTATAAGATGCTTAAGAAACGTTGATGATGACACTTCTTAGATACAGTTCGGATAACTAAGAACATACAATATTTGCTGGTATCTTATATGTGCTTATTACAAGAACCAATTACCTCCTCTATATGATATGCTAGAGAACACATTTCAAAGACACAGATAATATGAGATATAAAATAAAATGCGGGATTTGCAGGTATCTAATATGTGCTTATTATAAGAAATATTAGCACTATAAGATGCTAGAGGAAACTGAGTTGAATACACTTCAAATACACAGATATTATTATTATAAACGTGCGGTATTCGCGGGTATCTTATTTGTGCTTATTACCAGCAAATATTGTCATTTTAAGATGCCAGAGTCAACTGCGTTGAAGACATTTACAAGATAATATGCGGTTTTAAGTACAATGTGGTAATTGCTGGTATCTAATATGTGCTTATTTAAAACATGCCATGGGAAACTGCGTTAAATACACTTTTTAAACACATATAATATATTTAAAAAAGAGAGAGAGAGAGAGAAATGGGGTTTAACGTCCACTCAACAAAAACTAGGTCATTTCGGGACTAACGTATGGTTTAATATTATTTCATAATTCGCTTGCGCGTAGGGGTCTTTAGCAGTGGGAGGAAACCGGAGTGCCCGGGGGAAACCCTCGAGGTTGAGAAGGCGCCCCTATCTCCATGCCACATACGCTCACACCAGGGCTCGAAACCACAGCCGCAAGCCAGAGGTGACCGGCCAGCTAGAGGTCGAAGCGCGGCACTCTAGAACACTAGGCCATCCTAACCCCCATTAAAAGAAGAGATTAGCACAATACGATGAATAACACTTCTACGATAAATATAATATAATTTTGAAAATTCAGTATTTCTGGTATCTTATTGCGGTTATTACAAACTAACACTAGCGCTATGATATGCTAAGGGGGGGGGGGCTGTATTAAAGCACTTCTAAGGTGGAAATAATATGATTATTGAAATGTAGTGTTTTCTGGTATCTTATTTGTGCTAATTACAAAAGAAGGTTAGCACTATAAGATGCTCGGTGAAACTACGTTAAAACACCTCTAAGAGTAAGGCACATACAATACAATTAATGCCGATGGGTGGGGGCGTTAATATACTTCTAAGACACATACATTAAAATTACAAAAATGCAGTATTGGTTGATATCTTATTTGTGCTTATTACATGATAACATTGGCACTATAAAAGGTGGGGGCTTTGGTATTTGCTGGTATCTTATTAGCACTTCGAAGATTGAAAAAATATACTTATGGAAATGTAGAATTTGCTGGTATCTCCTTTGTGCTTATTACAAGAGGCCATTAGTACGCCAGGGGAACGTGTGTTAAAGCACACTTCAAAGAAACAAATAATATAATACATGATAAAATTAGCATGGAAATAATACATACTTATGGAAATGTAGAATTTGCTGGTATATTATGTGTTCTTATTACAAGCACAGAAACAAATAATATGATTTAGTACCTGTTGTTATCTTATTAGCACTATAAGATCCACGTTTTGGATTGCTGAACGGTTAGCACGTGCGGGCTGTATCATAAAGCACGTCATTGAATCAACTGGTGTGGTTTCGAATCCCAGATTGTACGTGACAAGGAGTAGGGTCGCCTGTTCAACCTCGCGGGTTTTCTTCGGGTTCTCCCGTTTTCTCCCACTGCTAAAGACCCCAATGCACAAGCGAATTATTGAAATTAAATAAAACCATATTATGTTAGTCCCGAAATGATATGGTTTGTGCCGAGTGGGCGTTAAACCCAATCTCTCTCCCCCTCTCTCTCTCTCTCTCTCACACACACTATAAGATCCCAGGCAAAACAGTTTTGAAGACAAGACACTTCGAGGTTATACAGGAGACTGTGTTGAATCACACCTAACACACAGCTAGTATTACTATGAAAATGCGGTATTTTGTCCATATTCCAATAAAATGTTAGCATTATAACATGCTAGATAAACGTCTGCTGAAGAGACGTCTGAAATACAGTTCGGCTAATTGTGAAATGCTCTATTTACTTGTAGACAGTTAATAATTGTGCTTATTGCAAGAAAACATTAGCGCTATAATATGCTAGTGGAAGCTTTATTAAAAAACACTTCTATATGTATATTAATGTTTTATGGAAATGCATGCAGTATTTGCTGGTATCTTTTCTGTGCTTATTACAAGAACTATTAGCATTATGATATGCTATGGGAAACTGCGTTAAAATACTTCCACGACAATGTAATAGCATTATGGAGATTTAGTATTTGTTGGCATCTTAATTATTGTGCCTCTATGCTCAAGAAAACGATAATAACGTCTCTAATATGTGTTTATAATAAGAACATATTAGCACTATAAGATACTTGGGGAAACTGTGCTAAAGACTCTTCCAGGAAACAAGAAAAGACCATTCAAATTAACAAAAGAGCCAATTATGAAAACGCAGTGTTTACTGGTATCTAATCAATACTTAATACGAGAAATTATTAGCACTATAATATGGGTTATAAAATAAATTGCGGTATTTGGTGGTATCTAATAATTATGTAATATACGATTCTAGGGAAAATTGCGTTGAAGACATTCCAAAGATGTGGTATATGATAAAATATGGTATCTGCTGGTATCTATATCGTATTGCATTGAAAAATCTCCAAAGATACATATGATAGTATCTTATTTGTGCTTATTACGGTATGTATTACCTTATTACAAGAAACTATTAGCACTATAAGTGTTGAAGACACTTCAAAGACACAGATGATATTCTTATCGTATTTGTTGGTTTCTAATATGGGTTTATTACAAAAATATATTAGTACTGTGGGATGCGTGAGAAAACTTTGTAAGTCATTTCTTGGAAAAATAAAATGCAGTATTTGCTGGTACCATATGTGTGCTTATTGCAACAAAATATTAGTACTAAAAGATGCCGGGGGAATCTGCGCTGAAGAGACATCAAATGCAGAGATAATATGGTTATAATGTTTCTTATTTCAAGAAAGTATCAGCACAATAAGATTACAAGAGAGACAGTGTTATAAACGCTTCTAAGATATAAATAATGCAGTATTTGCTTATTTCCTATTTGTGGGCATTACAAAAGCGACATAATATAGCAGGGGAAAGTGTTTTCAAGTCACTCCTTGCAGCATTTTCACACATCGTAATTGTGCTCATTTTAATGAAGTATTAGATAACAAACCTCATCCCTCAACCCTCCGTGTTTCGAGGTAAGAGATTGTCTCATATAGTTCTACGTAGCAAAGCCAAACGCGAATCCCATCGGGGTCAGTACGGGTTACAGTGAGCGTTCGCTTCTGAATCTATTTTTGGACTTTTCTTCCCTACTAATGATAGGGGCAGCTTTAAATACGAATCTGTACCCACGCGTCACAGGCCTAGGGTAGGTGTGCTTTAGTAACATGTGAGCATGAGGCCTACTGTCATTGGTTCGAGATTTATCCCCCCCCCCTTGCGGAGAACCTTGTGAACGGGATAGAGGTTACAATGTTTTTTACATTTGTTGTGAAACATTGGGTTCAAGTAATGAATGATATGCAGTGTTTCACTTCCTTCCGGTTAGGTATTTGATATATTGATAATCTCCCTGTCTTTGAAGAACTGTCTATGCCTCACCGTATTTGCTGCCAGACAACTAATATAAAATGATTATAATGATAAATGAAATTAAATGAAATGAAATGGGATATAACGTCCTCCCCTTCTGCACCTAGCCTGGGTTAACGGACGACGGTTATACGTCATACAGTGTGCTATGAGGGAAATTTTGCCTGGGCAGCGGCGCTACGGCCTACTCTTATTTCGAACCCCAACTGCCAAGGGGTCTTTTACGTGTACGCTAATGTGCACAGGGGACCTCTGGTTTTCGCCCCATCCGAACGACTAGACAGCTGTCCTGAATCACTGACAAAATGTTAGACTTAAATCTACCAAGTTGTTCTGAAGAATAGGGACAATCCATTTGGGCTAAAACAATAAAGCCGTGCACCTAAAACGGTACTTAAATCCGTGTAAATAATTTAATTTAATGAACCTGCCATAATATCATATTAAATGTATTGGACGTTAAATCTGTAATAAACAACAACAGCGTCATAAAATAAATATCTTTAAAGATGCATTATGTACCTATTGCGGGTCTTTCGGATTCAGAGATTTAAATATATTTTCAATATATTATTATTTATTTCTACTTTCTATTTTTGAACAATATTATAGCTTTTTATCTAAATCTTACATAATGTATCTTTAATTCAAATTTCAAAATACTAAAAATCTCAGTCCAAATGGATTTGTATTTTTATATCATCTTCTATCCCTTGGTATTTCGCCCATGACGGTGGTAGTTGCTAATTAATGATATGCTGCAAATAATTCTATCGATTTTTATTACAAAAATTAAGCAAAACATTATATTCCATTTATACTGCAATACTTGTATTAATTTGATAACTTAAACACGCGTATTGATTGATTTAAAGTAATAAATAAGCAAAATATTATACTCCATTTATACTACAATATCGTGTATCGTGATAACTTAAACACGTTATTGATTGATTTAAAGTAATAAATAATACTAAACTATATGTGTTCTCTAATTTGTCATGATAGTAATTCGTGAATATTGATCCTTTGTTCAATTAAAAGTGATAAATATCACGGTCATGTCTACTTTTAAAATATTGACAATGAATTAGCGATACAGCTACTGGGCAAATAAAAAAAATTCAATTTTACAAAATACGACTCAAAATGTGTTCTTCCGATAGTGTAACGTTCCCTTTAAGTTGTGTGTATGTGTAGTGAATTAGTATTCTGGATAAGATACCGCCATAAACACCATTAAACTTTATGCAACTATCTTGCACCACACTGTTATTACAGGAATTAAATTGCATATCATAAGAATTTTGCTCACATTCACTACTAGTAAAATATATGCGATTATATAAGCGAAATAATTTTAGCTTTGATTCCATCTTGGCCTTAACTTTCGGGAGTTATGGTTCAGTACGTGTATAAAAACAAGGGTGGCAGCAGAAATTATAAGGTTACGATTATTCGATTTTAATAATTTTTTATCAAAAGGTTATTGTGTATGACCTGAACCTCAATATTTATTTACCGTTTGGTCTCGAATGTTCGGGTCTTAACTTGTTATAGTAAGCAATTCAAGTTTTCCATGGAATATCAGTGTAATATCTAATAGTAAGAGTTATCATTCATATAATTCTTTACATATTTTAGCACCACCCAGGTGTCCAAACACCATCATAAAAGATAGGTAAAGATTTAGGTGAAAAACTGGGGTCAAAGGCTGGAACCAACAATTTCTTATATTCTACGAGTTTGTCTTTTAGTTTGGTCACCAGATCCGGAAACTGGTCAGCAATATCAAAATGTTCAGTTGGATCGGCTGAAATAAAATTTACTAAATGTAGTCTCTAAAAGCATCCATACTGTATACTGTATCGTTATAGTATGATATAAGTAGATAAATTAATTGTTGGTAGAGCTGTGGTGACTCGATGAGTAAAACCCTAGCTCACTAACCTGGAGGTCCGGGGTTTGATCCCTGCGTTAGTCAAGAAGGTTCCCCGTGTGAACAGTGTCTTCCAAGATTTGTGCTGACGGACATTATTATTGGACTTGAATAGCAATAAAACTCAACCTATTGACGGTATGATGTTTTACTTACAGATAAAATGTAGAGACAATGGGCAAAATCAAAAACGTCAGTAACGTAACGCAAGGCGTTCACCTCCACCTTGCAGCGGTAGTTCTTGATTACTGCCTGTGGAATAAGTATCATTACAATGTGGCTACCAGTTAATGGAAATTTTGCAGTTGGGTATCGTTAGTGGGGCGATATCAGATAAGTGAATGATTATTCTAGAACAGTCGCGCTATTTTGGTTCCCAAAGTCCTTGGAGACATATGCTCTATGCTATCGAGCAATAATTACCGGTTCAAAAAGAAGCGTCAAGAACAGTTTTAAAGTTCAAGAACTATTCAGGCTGTGTTTAACACGCCAATAGGTCGATTATACATACCAGTAATATTAAACAATCGGTATTGTGGTTCATCAGACTCGGCAATGTTTTCTATTTCAAAATGTTCAACCCCTAAATCTGTTTTTTCATTTAAATCATAAATATGATCAGCTGTCTTAAAGTTTTCTAAATTAGATGTCGGCACAGGATACCAGTCATTGAAACGTCCGGCACTACCTTCTATTAATTTCAAATCACCATACCTGCAAAGAATTTAATGTAATTTGAACAACCCACCGTTTTAAAATTTTAGAAATACCGTAGAAAATACCATTGTGGATCAATAAAAAAAACTTTTTAAGCGCTTGGTAGTTATTCACCAGTGGCATCCCTTTGCTTATTTCTTAAGTTAGTGTAGCTGAAGTTCAGTTACAGTCATACAGGTGTTTAATACCCTCCTGAGATAGAAATTCAAGATTCTGTTATCTTATTTGGATTAACTCCGGTATATTGGTTTAAAGAATAAATTTAGCGTGAAGCCATTCAACAAAGTACCCCCCCCCACCAATGATAGGTAAATGTGTGCACATAATTAATTACTATGTATATAAAATATCATCATGTTCATGAAAATAATTACCTGATAGCAGCATTCTTATTAATCTCATCGATATTATAGATAAATTCATTTCTTTTACTCGGGGAACCTGTCCTCAACATGTCCCATTGACTAATACCATCAACACCTTTCTCTGATAAATAACACAACTTTTAATAGAATTCTCAAAATATATCATGTTCTCTTATGATCTTTCATAATATAACCTGGCGAGCTTTATTACAATATAACAACGTTCGTGGAATTCTTTAAAATATTCATTCCTGGATGATCTAACGCTTGTGTTATACAAAGAGTATTAGTGCATGTCTTATCTCGCGGGTTTTTACCCGAGTCCACTGATTTCCTCCAAGTACTTTAGATCCCTACGCGTAAGCAAACTATCACATTAATAATATGCAACGCGAGAACCGAAAAGACCTAAGTTATATTAATGATCAATCCGATTAAAATACAGCTATATTTTCTTCTCTTTTTTTATAAATTCGTTGACCTACACTACATGAAGTTGTGACAAGTTATAGTGGGAGTTCACGTCAGGAGTCAAACGAGCGGTTTTTAACCCTATGACGTCAGACATTGATTAATCAATCAGCGCTGGCGTTTCTAGTGGTTTACCCAGAGTTCCGTGCATTAAAAGGCCAAGAAGTCACGTCATTCAGATCACATCAATGATAACAAATCTTCCCGATCCTAGTGTAGTAAAGACAAGTAAAACAAAATTTTGAACAATAAAAACGAAACGAAATAGGATTTGTGTTTTAATCAAATTGATTAATGATAAGTGTTACAGCTCATGATTGCGACGATGTTGTTGTAATCGCATACCTGGTTGTCCACCAGCAACGTCTAAGAAAGTAGCAAACCAATCAGTAGCATGCATCATTCTAGATTTAGAAAAAATTATACAAGAAATAGAGAAGTAGCAAGAACAAATGATTATCACAAATGGTTACAATATAAAATATATAAATAAATATAAATAAAAATAAACGCAATGCAGGGTTGGGTAAATTGTAATGGAATGAGAAGTGGAGTGCACTGAAAAATGAGTACCAATATATTGAATACTGGTGTCCATCACACTGAAGTTACCAACTTAGGCAGTAATGGGGGTATATGGAACGTTTATTGTGACGTCAGAAAGGAAAAGAAATGGGGTTTAACCAACTGTCTGCGCTGACAGGAATAATAACGCAATAAAGTGTGATATGTAGGAAGTTTTGCCCGGCCATCGGCACTACCTTCTACTCTTATTTCGAAATCCAAAAATCAATAATTCTTTAACGTGTACAGGGGACCTGTTTTTGTCCCATCCACAAGACTCTACGTTGTCTTTTGCCCGGACTTCCATCGTGACCCTATGAAAAAGGGGAACAACGACGGAAAATCATCATGAACGTTCTCGGCCAACACCATAATCGAAAGCTCTCCTGCCAACCCAAACAAAACATAGTATGGCATAACGGTTCCCTCAGAGGAAAGGTGTGGATAAAGCGTTATAATAATGATATGGAAAAAAAACAAATAATATTGAGAAAATAAACTTACTCGGTGTTAATATAGCCAGTCTTATCCAATAAAGTAGGGCTGTAAACAAAAGATGCACCTTTCGTTCCACCTTCCCATAAAGTAGATTTTGCGCCTCGTAATGGTAAATTGTTACCCCCGAAGGTTGGAATTCCGCCATTCTAAAAAAGGCAAATGAAATAAAATGCTTCACAATGATAAAAAAAAAACAGTAAAAGGGTTATATTATTTGCATTGATTATACAGACGACTGAAATTATCCCTAAGAAATGGTTTAACTTACGTCAGCTGTAAATACTATTAAAATGTTGTCCATAAAACCATTTTGTACTAAAGATTTAGTGATATTACCCACAGCTTCATCTAAAGCAGATACCATTCCTGGAAGAAAGAAAGAAAGAAAGAAATGGAGTTTTATGGCACGTAAGCTCCAACCGGGCTATATGGTGCCAAACAAATGATGATTTAACGAGACAAATTAAACAAATATCACATAAATATATCTATATACATAAATAGAAACAAGTATCACAGTCAATAAAGGTACTAAAAATAAATGCAACTAAATATAAGTCTTTTATGTATATAAATAGTTAAAATAAAAAATACGGAATATATATATATACAATTAAAATTTGTAATAAAAGTTTGTCTCTTTTAAAAAGTTTAACAATTTTCCATATAGCTCCGGTTGAGCAAACAATTGGTGTAGCGACTGGCAACGGTAATATTTTGATCTGACGTTCTTGAGATGATTGCACTCAATCAAAATATGCTTAACTGTCAAAGGAACATGACAGTGAACACATTCTGGTTGAGGCTCTCGCTTCAAAATGAAAATGTGTGTTAAAAAGGTATGACCAATACGAGAGCGACACAAAACAACTTCATCCCTCCTGTTAGTTCTATAGGAGCTTGGCCAGTCTCCTAAGAAAGGCTTACTGTGATGAAGTTTATTTGTGCCTGCAAGATCCCAAGACCGTTGCCAGCGGTCATTAATAAATGAATTGATAATAAATTTAAAATCCTTATAGGGAATGTAAAATTCGGAAATGGGAAGATCTAAAGCAGACTTGGCAGCCGAGTCTGCTTGATCATTCCCTTTAATATCCATATGACTGGGGAGCCAGCAAAGAACAATGTCCTTGCTGTTGAACTCGTTCGCTAGTAGCAGACGGTAAATATCTACTACTAGTGGGTGATCAAGCTGTTTGTTATGTATTGCTTGCAATGAGGACAAAGAATCAGTAAAAATTATATATTTGAGATTAGATGATGATTGAATGAACTCCAATGCCTGGATAATGGCCAGGAGTTCAGCTGTAAAGATGGAAGCAGCAGGTGGGAGGCGGACAGAAATGGTCTCAGATGGTGTCACGGTAGCCGAAGCTACCCGATCATCATCTTTCGAACCATCTGTATATATTGGAGCATAATCACCATATTTAGACCTTAGCTCTCGAAAGAGAGACTGGAAAACCGTAGAGCTAGTATCTCTCTTTTTATGTTGAGTAAGATCAAAATCGATCTTTGGGGGAGATACAGCCCACGGTGGAGTCTCAAAGAAAGGGGTATTCGCAATACTGTCAAGGCTTATACCAGCCTCAGACAAAAGGGGTTGTATGCGAATACCAAATGATGGAATGACGTTAGTCTTCCGGAGATATAAATGTTCATGAAGAGGTCTAAATATGGTGTTAAATGAAATGTGATTCGGAAGTGATGCAATTTTCGTAGCATACTGCAGGGCCAGTTTATCACGTCTGTTGTGCAGTGAGGGCTCGTGCGCCTCGACGTATAAACTGTCCACTGGAGATGTACGAAATGCTCCTAAACTGATTCTAAGTCCCTGGTTGTGTATGGTGTCGAGCTCTTTGAGATAAGACTCGCGGGCAGACCCATACACAATACACCCATAATCGAGTTTTGATCTTATTAAAGCTCGATATAATCTGAGCAAGACCTTGCGGTCTGCTCCCCAGTCAGTATTTGATAAGACTCTCAATATGTTGAGGGCTTTCAGACATTTCTTTTTAAGGTTTTTAATGTGGGGGATAAATGATAATTTCTTATCAAATATCAGCCCCAGAAATTTGGTTTCATCCACGACTGGTAGGCGATTGCCATCCAAGAAGAGTTCTGGATCTGGATGTAAACCTCGTTTCTGACAGAAATGCATGCAGACAGTCTTGGATTTCGAAAAACGAAATCCATTTTCGGTTGCCCATTGTTGAAGTGAATTCAAACAAAGCTGCAACTTACGTTCGATTATCCGCATGTCTGTACTACCATAGCACATCTGAAAGTCATCAACATAAAGAGCGCCGTTTGTACCTGGTTTAAGGCACGCTGGGATCGTGTTAATTTTTATGGCAAAAAGAGTAGGAGATAAAATACTTCCCTGTGGAACCCCCATTTCCTGAGGAAATGGGTCAGAGAATATTGATCCCAGTCGTACCTTAAATGACCTATCTTCCAGGAAATTTTTAATGAAGACAGGTAAGCGACCTCGCAGGCCGAGGTTATGGAGGTCGCGCATGATACCATGTTTCCATGTTGTATCATAAGCTTTCTCCAGATCGAAAAAAATTGCAACTAAATGTTGCTTCTGGATGAAAGCGTCCCTGACGTTTCAAATCTGACGAGATGATCAAGAGTGCTCCTTTGGGACCGAAATCCACATTGGAGGTCAGTAATGAGGTTGTTGGACTCAAGGTACCAAACAAGCCTTCGATTGATCAATCTCTCCATGGTTTTGCAAATACAGCTAGTTAAAGCGATCGGACGATAGTTAGTAGGATTCGTATGATCTTTTCCCGGTTTAGGGATGGGAATTATTGTGGCTTCATGCCACGAAGGAGGGAAATTCCCATCAACCCAAATCCGGTTGAAAAGATCCAGTAAGATTAGGAGTGTGGGAAAAGGTAAATGTTTTAAAATTTGGTAGTGTATTTCATCTGGACCAGTTGCAGTGTCCCGAGCACGTTTTAGTGAATCACGAAGCTCTGCAATGGAAAAACGATCATTATAGCATTCATCATTACGGGACTTGAAATTAAGTCGCCTTTTCTCCTGTTGTTGTCTAATGCCTCGAAAGGCATCAGAGGAGAAATTGGATGATGAATTAAATGAAAAAGTACTGGCCAGAGAATTAGCAATATCAGGAAATGTTGTTAAGGTGGTATTATCAACATTAAGATGGTTAACTGATAATGCACTACTTTTACCTTTAATCCTACGAATCCTATCCCATACCGACTTAGATGTGGTACGGGAATTGATCCTGGAGACATAACCCTGCCATGAAGATTTCTTTGCTTGACGTATGGTTCTACGGGCCTTCGCCCGGACCATTTGGAATGCCGCAATACTCTCCATGGAAGGATGGTTCTTCAATCGTCTCAGGATACGATCACGCTCTTTTAGGGCGGATTTGCAATCGTCGTTAAACCATGGTTTATTGAAACGTTTTGGTTCTGTCGTGGTTTTTGGAATCGCCTGCTCAGCTACATCTTGGAGAATTGAAGTGAATAAGGCCATAGGCTCATCTGCATCTTCTAACTCCTTTGCATCAAAAGAGAAGAGACACAAAGATTCAAATAGAGCCCAATCAGCCTTATGCAACTTCCACCTCTGGGGTCTTTCGACCGGAGAGGGACCATTATTATCAATCAAGATAGGAAAGTGGTCACTACCACAAAGATCTTCATTTACCCTCCATGTGAAATCCTGAAACAGGACTGGAGAGCATATGGTGAGATCCAAGGAAGAAAAAGAAGCTGTGGCAGGATGTAGATAAGTAGGCGAGTCATCATTTAATAAACACAAATTATTAATGTTAATGAAGTCCGCTATTTGTTTACCTCTGTTGTTATCATCTGGGCTACCCAAGAGAGAATGATGACCATTGAAATCTCCCGTAATAATAAACGGGAGAGGAAGTTGTGCAACAAGGTCATCAAGATCTCTGGGATTAAGATGTAAACTTGGTGGAAGATAAACAGAGCAGAGTGTTATAGGAATATGCAAAGTCACCCGAACTGCAACTGCCTGTAAAGGCGAGTTAAGAGTGACTTGACTCTGAGGAACATCTCCATTTAGAATAATAGAAACACCCCCATGAGCTCTACCATCACCAACTGCGTGATGATGGTAACCAACAAAATGTCTAAAAGACAAATTGTCAGAATTACGTAAAAAAGTTTCCTGTAAACAAATAGCTAAAGGATTGTGTTTTTGAATTAATAATTGGACTTCATTAAAATTTGGTTTTAAACCACGACAATTCCATTGAATAATGGAATTTAACATTGTCAGGGAATTTTAATTTTTGACGGCTTCCCATGCGGGTCCGTATGGACATCCGCATAGGTAACACCGTCCATCGGATCATCCCCATATCTATTATAGAGGGAGATAGGATCTTTTGAACCCTTCTTTCCTCCCTCTTTAAACTTTGCTAGCTTTTCTTTTTTAGATGAAGAATTACCCTTTGACTGTGATCCCGACCCAGAAGAACTGGAATCAAGGATGGCAGGTTCAAGGGGAGGCGAGGGAGATGACCCCTTGCCGGTCTTGGAGGAAGTGTTAGGAACGAGCCCAACAACTTCAGCTTGAGGCAAGGAAGGTGGACCCTCGCCAGGCAAAGTATTAATAATTATAGTCGAGCTCTCACTCGTTTGTGATGAGCCCGATACCCCTTTAAAATGATCTGATGATATTACTTTAGGCACGTCCTCTTTTTCATGCCAGGTTAAATCTGTCTGAACAGAAATGGTTCTAGTAGAAACTCTGGCTACACTTGAGTAGGATTTCCCTTGTGGTGCAATGGGAAAAAGTGTAGAAAGTTCTACTTGCTTTTTAGCATCAAAGTATGACATTTTCCGTTCAGACATAACCTGTTGGATTTGTTTCTCTTTTTGCCAAATAGGACATTCGCGAGAGTAAGCAAAGTGCTTACCCTTGCAATTGACACAACAGAAATCCGCCTGGCAGGTAGCGCTCTCGTGGCCATCATGACCACAGCGAGCGCAGGTGTCTTTACCTCTGCAGACGGTCTTGCTGTGTCCAAACTTTTGGCACTTATAACAACGAAGAGGGTTGGAAATATATGAATCCACAGGTATGTTTAGATAACCTGCTTTGAGAGTCTTTGGTATCTCGGGACGATCGAATGTGAGGATATAGGTGCTTGTGGCAATCACCTTATCTCCTCGGCGTACACTAATTCTTTTTACATGTGAGACGCCTTGAGATGAAAGGTACTGCACCATTTCCTCCTCACTGCTGCCTTCAAGATCCCGACATCTAATTACTCCTCTACTTGAATTCAGTGACCTATGTGGAGACACCTTGATAGGGATGTCTGCCAAAGACGTTGATTTAAGCAGCATGGTAGCATGCTGCTCCTTGGCACATTCTATCAGTAATGTTCCATTCTTAAGTTTTTTGATAGCCTTGGGCTCACCAGCCAAGCCAGCGACGCCCTTGGTTATCAAAAATGGAGAAACTTTAGAAAGGTCTGTAGAGGGACTCTCAATTAAGAGGAACCTCGGCCATGCCTTTGATATTTTTGATTTTGTATTAAATAATTCAGAAACGTCCTCAGTGCTATGACGTTTCTGTTTTATTTTATGTTGTTTACTTACAACAGGTGGTGTGGGGGGGATTGGGGAATCCATTAAATATTTTTTGGGGGTTCACCCCTCGTCGTTCCCCAGGTTACTTCCCTGCCTACAAAGGGGAGGACTAGCACGGATAACCTGCGCGTGGCCTCAGGACTCGACGAAGGGTATACTCAAGCCAGAAAGTAAAAATACTACTCCAACCTGATTGACCCAAGCCGCCGCTCTGCAGAATGTACTAAGGACACAAAGGTAGATAGTATGCTGAGTGAATAAACAACAGAGCATTAAACTGGAAAGGGTACATTCTACAGAGCTACAAACGACCAAAGCCGATTGATCAGAGTGGGCCACTCTGACCTCCCGTCTAGGTGAACCATGGGCCAAAGCAATGTGTTGCAGAGAAAGGGCTCGCAAGCCAAATCCCCACTCAATTACCAGGATTCCACTCTCCACCGACACGGGTCGCAACGCACGGCAAACACGTTGCCCCACTACAGGGATCCTTTTAGTCGCCTCTTACGACACGCAGGACATACGAAGGGTATATTCTTATCACCCCCTACACCCCAGGGGGGCATTCCTGGAAGAAATATGTTATTCCAATGAATGGTGGCGATCATGAGATATTTCCATTACGACGTTTTGTGTGATAAACTAAATCTCCAGTTTAGTTTGGGAAGGGGTCACGGTTCATTTCTACCCAAAATTCCACCAAATTCAATTAACTTGGATTATTTCCTCTCTGGTTCTTTGTGGTCATATTTTACGCTTGAATAGTGACCAACATGTCTTGCGGTTTTTTACACTGTCGAGATAGAAAATAACCCTTTTCAGTGCAGTAGACTATTAGTTCCCCTCCCCCCTTACAGAATAACGAAACGCTAGTCGGGGCTGGCCATGATATTGCAAATTATATTTTATAGACTACTTACCACTGTATATACGTCTATTTTTATCATTAATATTACTGTACATATCTTCAAAACGTTTTGGTACCTATACAGATAATCAAATCATTGACAGCCTTTAAATAATAATATCAAATTTTATTATCTTGGTTTTTGTAATTCTTTGAGAATTTCGTTTGCTGTGTGGAGTAAGGTATGGAATAATATTAGTATGACGAGCAATATTTATAGCTAAGAAACGTAGACCGCCTCTTGTGATGTCGTCCAGTTTTAGCTAATTAATAACCAATGTTATTTCATGCATCACCCATCATAAAATTGGACCCAGTTTCTATCACAAGATCACGTCTTCGTTTGCCCAGTCGTTGCAGCCCAGTAGGACGTTGAAACGTCAGAAAACAATGACGTTGAAACCCATTTCATTTCCATCAGAAAGCAATGAACAAATAAAGTTATAGATATAGCACTTGCCTGAAGTGGAGCATGCACATCCTGGAAAGCCAGATACAGAAACATGGGATCGGATGTGTTGTGCGATTCGATGATTTTCTTTGCACGTTCCGTATATGAGAACTGAAATTATAAATTTAGACTAGAAGAAAATAAGGTACGGCATGATGAGGAAAGCGGTGATTTTTACTATTACCTCATAGACACTATAGACAAGGTTAGAACTACACAAAATTATGTTTATTTTAAAGAATCTGACGACATATTATTTGCTATTTATATATAGATCCGCTGTCTAGATCGCGCAAACGACCACAAACCCTCTCGAATATATTTATCACGAAACAAAAGAAAATGCGAAAGTCGAAGACATTATTTTAACATGAATTTCAGCACGGAGATTTCATTTTAAAATAAATGAGAGATTTATTAAACAGAATAATCTTATAATTACTCTTTCGCCGTGTCAAAAATTGTTTGAATGCAACCCCTCGACTTGAACATAATGGGGGTTCTTATTCTCGCGTTTTATAATGTTGGAAATGGTTGTCTCATTTGGGAAGTAAAACAAAATATTGTATTGCTTAAATATGAATGATTTGGTCAATACTTACAGCAGAATATACACCCTCCTTGTCGTCTACAACTTTTTTATCATCTCGATAGTCTAAGCCGAACATTATTTTATCTTAAATATAATAACATTTAGTGTGAATTATGCTGTTGAGTTTGCACATACATGCATACTATTAGGAGGTGTCCCGACTTTATAAAGGCCTTAATTTCAATCTTTTTAAAAAAAAATTCCTCATTATATATACTTCCGAAATCCTATCAAACCGCTATCAACTGTGCCGAAGTCATGGGATAACAGTGGCAAAGTGAAATACAAGTTGGATCGCAGGAACGTGAAATAAAATTGATCTCAGTGTGACGGCCTTTCTGAAAATTCGGTTTTATTGGAAAGGATTTAAAGTGAATTCAAAAAGGAAAATATGATCTTGAGATATAAATAACACTGATATGGAAATAGTATACTAAAGGACGACCCTGCCAACTCCTGCTATTCCTAATGAATTTCGTCCTTATATTTAATCGTTGGTATATTCTGGTGAGATGAATAAAATAGGTTGTTAATACGGTGTGGCCTTACGTCCCCAAATCCCACTCTCGCAAAGTCCTTGGGTGTCCGTGTCTATATAGATGTAGGGGTTATAGTGGTAATGGTCATTACTATATATCTAGTCACGCAAGAGGAATATTTCTTGATTGGGTTACGTAACCATGATAAGCTTATCTAGAAATCATTTCCGAATGGCTCACTTCTTTCATATGAAATTTTCAGACAAGTATATAGACCCTATTGTCACGTCGATTTACATACTGCTCCTTTTTATTCAAATTAATGATATCGGGTTTACTTACGAGAATAATAATCTTCCTGGCCATTATAATATCCATAGAAACTATCAAAACCACGATATGTTGGTGTATAGTTCCAGTTGCAAAACCCCAGATGCCATCTATACAAAATACCAATTTTCTCAATTAAAAATAAACACAACATTGCAAAACTCCAGACACCATCAATAAAATATCAATATTCATGATAAACACAACAGTTAGGAGACCCCAGATGCCATCAATAAAATATCAATATTTATGATAAACACACAACAGTTAGGAGACCCCAGATACCATCAATAAAAATATCCATGATAAACACAACAGTGGGCCCCAAATACCATCAATAAAAATATCAATATTCATGATAAACACAACAGTTAATATACCCCAGATACCATTAATAAAAATATCGGTATTCGTGATAAACACAACAATTGGGAAACAGATACCATCAATAAAAATATCAATATTCTCATTTTAAAATTAACACAAGAGTTATAAAACCCCAGATGCCAACTAAAATTAATTAATATACTTAAGCTTTTAAGCTTGGTACCTATCCTGGCTTAATCTTATGTCTCAATAAACAATCCCAAGTTACCAGAGAACCGAACATAAATGGGGGATAACTCCACAATATTCTGAATTTGAATAGTGTTTTATTTTTTATGATCTGAAACTTTCATGCATGTAGATTAGTTTCATGTGGCCCTGTAGTCTATCCCTATGCGTTATTTGAATGTTCACAAATTTTCAATTCATCAAATCTTTGTCATTCTGAGAGCAACTGAACCACTTTTAGGGTGGTATACTCTTATAGAGACTCAAAGGTCACAATATTGAAGTTTGCAAGGGATCCCTCTAGTACCCAAATGATGTTCCGATTCCATGTTATACCTACTTTCCAATCATATGTGTATTATATCCCACGTTCTTTAATTTTTCGGGCAACAAAGTGTAGTTTCTTCTTAGATAAGCCGCACTCCACGGTAGTATAACATTGTGCTGAAAAGAGTAAGAAATATGACCCCGGTTGATAATATCGGGTCAAACAGGATAAACCTTCCAAACCAGGTTAAAAGTCGCACATAGAATCAAAACCATAGCAAGCCCGATTAGGAAAAACAATAAAATGTGTTCAAAATAAAGCAATTATTAAAACTGTTCACTTTTAAGGATTCATTATTTAAGGGCTACATGACCTGTTGCAGGTCTTTCTTTTGGGCTTAAATGTTATGTAAATTATTAATTTATTAACATGACAAGACCTTAATCAGTTCTCGATATTTTAACAGATTAGAACGATTCGGCCATCTAATGATATAATTTAAAAATGGAGAAGCGAGTCTAACACTCAAACATACCGGTACCGTAGTTACGGTGATAAACAATCTATGTACACATCTTGTCAAAATTACAAATAGCGATAACTTGGCTCAGAATAAAGTAATTTGAATGAAATTTTCAATATCATATTCATCTTGCACTATTTTGGCACTACTATAGCAAGAACGGTCCGCCCTTTTGTCTAAATCTTACATAACGAATCTTTGAGTTATGGTAATTTGAAATTGTTTGTACAGGTGTTATTCAAACAATAATTTAGCACATATATTTCAGTAAAATAATGACATAATTAGCATCATATTTATTAAAACGGACAGATATAGGTACTTACCTGTAATCCTGTACGATATGGATAATAACCAGACATAAAAGCAGTTCTTGATCTGGAATTGAAAAAAAATCTTCGATTTTTTTTATTATTATGTTACCATTAGCTTATACATATTTTATTTGGGTCTTCGGTTTTGTATGAAATTGTAGAAAGACGTGAACTAAGTTTATTTCGCCGATTAGAAATCTATAATAATTTGATTATTTGTGTACCCATGTTAGTAAAACAGATTTTATGCCATTCTTGATCTTTAATACACATCCATGGAATTAAATAATATACTTACAGTGAGTGATTGGACGTAGGATCAAATAAGTATCACACCTTGATTGACTTTTTGTGTACCGATGTTAGAAAGCGCAGATTTTATATCATTTTCGATCTTTATAGTCTTTGTTTAATACACATCCTAGGAATTAAATATACTTACGGTGTGCATAGTGGCTGAACATAGGATGAATTAAGGATCACACCTTGATTCGCTAGGTTATCTAGATTTGGTGTTTTCATAGCTGGGTTGTGCCATCCGACGTCGTTCCATCCTGTAACAAAGATTTAAACATATTGTGTCTAGATTTGATATTATCTGTTCTATAATATAGATGTAAACAAATTGTGTCTAGATTCAATATTATCCATTCTACAATATAGATCCAAACAAATTTTACAATTCTTTATGACATCTAGAAGCACGGTTAACTATCAATGATAAAACACAACACAGGGTATATATGGATATAACTACTTCTCTATAATTAATAACGACGTTTCGTAACACATACAAGTCACGTTTTCAAGTTAATGTGTTATTAATAACGACGTGTGTTACGAAACGTCGTTATCAATTACAGAGAAATGGTTACATCCATATATACCTTGTAGTGTGTTTTATCATTAATAGATTTTTCAATCACACGTCTTCCATCCCTATATGTAGACGCTGGGGCGTGTGTCTATACTGTATATATACCCGAATTATAATTTAATAAATACCCTCAGATCAATTAATGCTGTATAACTCTGAACTAAAGTAACAAGTCCTGCGTATTTATAAATAATGTAACAAGCTATGTGTAACTCTGTATAACGTAGGGAGTTATGTTTAATTCTGAATTAAATTAGCATCACTGACAAGGGGGAAATCACATCGGAAAATCTGGATGAACTTTCTCGATCAACGCAGGAATTGAACACCCGACCTCCAGGCTAGCGAGCCACGTGATCTCCGAATTATGTCACAAGCAATGTGTAACTCTGAATAAAAGTAGCAAGTAATATGATGTTCTGAATAAAAGTAGCAAGAAATGTGAAATTCTGAAAACAAGTAGCAGGTTGTGTTTAATTCTGAATAAACATAGCACCAGTGCCGAATTAAGGCTCTGCTGTCCCTAAGGCACCTTTTGATAGGTGGCCTGAAAATACAGATAGATATGTTGGGCTCGTTGACAAAAGGAATCAAGTTAAATTTAGCAACAAAAAATTTATTACAAACAAATTCAGAACATTGACAGTACCGTATTTACTAGAAGTAGCCTACATATTCTCATTCACTGCCTAGCTAGATTACGACTTTGCGTGCTTTTGTGACTGCAAATTCGTCAGTTAGTTTTTTAAAGTGAATTTTATGAAGTAAATCACTTGCAATGCAGAGAAGGGCCAGTATACCACGATGACACTACAGACCATAAGCGCAGATTTTATATCATTTTCGATCTTTATAGTCTTTGTTTAATACACATCCTCGGAATTAAATATACTTACGGTGTGCATAGTGGCTATAGAAGTGGCAATTTCTATGTAATTCTGTGGTAGGGAAAATTAATAGATTACATGTAATACCAAACTCTTGAATGAACAATTTAATGGTATTTGTCTGTTTGAATCAAAGCTACTAACACAATATAATCAGATTATGTCGGGAAAATTTAATCAAAGTTAGGTATCTTTGTACACAAAGATGGGACCGAGACGAAAGTCTTGAAATACAATACGTGTATTAGAACAAATTGTTTCTGGACAGGTGGAAAACAAATGGTTTAATTCTGAATTTATAAATCAATCTATCACGACTTTAAAAGAAAAAGAATCACCTCATAAACACGTTTTAATCAAAGCTAATAAAACAATGAACACAGATTATAAAGTGATAAACTAATTAAAATCAGGTATAGATTAAGACGCGATTAACTAATTAAGGCATGACGGATTATGACGTGATTAACTAGCAAGTAAATATTGTCCACTTCAATTAACATCAACTCCCATAACAACAACAAACATATGATAAAAACATGTCACTGTTACCTATATAAGTATAGAAGAGAATTATCTACATCAGTAACTCACAGTATTCCATGCTGAATAGTTTGATTTAGAAAATTACATATTTGCAGTATTGAAAGCAAAACATACGCTCCAAATTGAGGTAAGTTTAAACATCCAATATAACTTATGCAGATATGATCACTTTCTTTTCTAGACGTTCGGATGGTATGGAAAACCGAAGTCCCGTGTAGGCATTGCCGTGAACTTAAAAGTAATTCTAAAAACGACAATTCAAAGCAGCGACTAAAACAATTCTGGAAATGGAGTGTTTACTGGTATCTGATATGTGCTTATCATAAGAAAATATTAGCACTATAAGATGCAAGGGGAGACTGTGTTAAAAACTTTTCCTGGAAACAAGTAAACTAATTCTGAAAATGACAATTCAAAGCAACAACTAAAACATTTCCGAAAAATGTAGTGTTTGTTGGTATCAAATATGTACTTATTATAAGAAAATATTAGCACTATAAGACGCTAGGGGAGGCTGTGTGAAAGACACGTGCAGAAAACTTATTCTGAAAACGACAATTCAAAGCAACGACCAACACCATTCTGCAAATGCGGTGTTCACTGGTATCTAATATGTGCTTAATATAAGAAAATATTAGCACTATAAGATGCTATGGGAGACTGTATTAGAAACTTTTCCAGGAAACAAGTAAACTAATTCTGAAAACGACAATTCAAAGCACCCACTAAAACAATTATGAAAATTCAGTGTTTACTGGAATCTAATATGTGCTTATCATTAGAAAATATTAGCACTATAAGATGCTAGGGGAGACTGTGTTAGAAACTTTTCCAGGAAACAAGTAAACTAATTCTGAAAATGACAATACAAAGCAACGACTGAAACAATTCTAAAAACGCAGCGTTTACTGGTATTTAATATGTGCTTATTTTAAGAAAATATTAGCACTATGAGATGCTAGGGGAAGCTGTGTTAAAGACACGTGCAGGAAACAAGAAAACTTATTCTGAATACGACAATTCAAAGCAACGACCAACACCATTCTGAAAATCCAGTGTTTACTGGTATCTAATATGTGCTTATTATGAGAAAACATTAGCACTATAAGATGCTAGGGGAAACTGTGTTAAGGACATTTCCAGGAAACAAGTAAACTAATTATGAAAACGATAATTCAAAGGAACTGCTAAAACAATTCTGAAAACGCAATGTTTACTGGTATCGAATATGTGCTTAATATGAGATAATATTATCTATAATATGGCAGGGAGACTGTGTTAAAGACACTTCCAGGAAACAAGTAAATGTGCACTTATTCTGAAAAAGACCATTTAAAGGAACTACTAAACCAATTCTGAAAGGCAGTGTTTAATAGTATCTAATATGTGCTTATTATCAGAAAATATTAGCACTATAAGATGCTAGGAGAGACTGCGTTGGAAACCTTTCCAGGAAACAAGTAAACTAATTCTGAAAACGACAACTCAAAGCAACGACTAAAACAATTCCGAAAATGCAGTGTTTACTGGAATCTAATATGTGCTTATCATTAAAAAATATTAGCACTATAAGATGCTATGTGAGACTGTATTAGAAACTTTTCCAGGAAACAAGTAAACTAATTCTGAAAACGACAATTCAAAGCACCCACTAAAACAATTATGAAAATTCGGTGTTTACTGGAATCTAATATGTGCTTATCATTAGAAAATATTAGCACTATAAGATGCTAGGGGAGACTGTGTTAGAAACTTTTCCAGGAAACAAGTAAACTAATTCTGAAAATGACAATACAAAGCAACGACTGAAACAATTCTAAAAACGCAGCGTTTACTGGTATTTAATATGTGCTTATTTTAAGAAAATATTAGCACTATGAGATGCTAGGGGAAGCTGTGTTAAAGACACGCGCAGGAAACAAGAAAACTTATTCTGAATACGACAATTCAAAGCAACGACCAACACCATTCTGAAAATCCAGTGTTTACTGGTATCTAATATGTGCTTATTATGAGAAAACATTAGCACTATAAGATGCTAGGGGAAACTGTGTTAAGGACATTTCCAGGAAACAAGTAAACTAATTATGAAAACGATAATTCAAAGGAACTGCTAAAACAATTCTGAAAACGCAATGTTTACTGGTATCGAATATGTGCTTAATATGAGATAATATTATCTATAATATGGCAGGGAGACTGTGTTAAAGACACTTCCAGGAAACAAGTAAATGTGCACTTATTCTGAAAAAGACCATTTAAAGGAACTACTAAACCAATTCTGACAAGGCAGTGTATACTAGTATCTAATATGTGCTTATTATCAGAAAATATTAGCACTATAAGATGCTAGGAGAGACTGCGTTAGAAACCTTTCCAGGAAACAAGTAAACTAATTCTGAAAACGACAACTCAAAGCAACGACTAAAACAATTCCGAAAATGCAGTGTTTACTGGAATCTAATATGTGCTTATCATTAAAAAATATTAGCACTATAAGATGCTAGGGGAGACTGTATTAGAAACTTTTCCAGAAAACAAGTCAACTAATTCTGAAAACAACAAATCAAAGAAGCGACTAAAACAATTATGAAATGAAATGGGGTTGAACGCCCTACTCTTTTGCACCTAACCTGGGCTAATGGAAGACGGGCATACGCCATACAGTGTGCTATGAGGGTAATTTTGCCCGGGCAGCCGCGCTACGGCCCACTCTTATATCGAATTCCAACTGCCAAAGGATCTTTTACGTGCACTCCAATGTGTACACGGGACCTCGGTTTTTCGTCCCATCCGAATGACTAGGCAGTTGTCCTTGTCAGGCCCTCCTTCTGCATCACTGACAAGGGGAAATCACGCCGGAAAACAATAATGAAAAAAGCAGTGTTTGAGCGTATCTAATATGTGCTTATTACATGTATAAGAAAATATTAGCACTATAAGATGCTAGGGGAGACTGCGTTAGAAACCTTTCCAGGAAATAAGTAAACTTATTCTGAAAACGACAATTCAAAGCAACGTCTAAAACAATTCCGAAAATGCAGTATTTACTGGAATCTAATATGTGCTTATTATTAGAAAATATTAGCACTATAAGATGCTAGGGGAGACTGTATTAGAAACTTTTTCAGGGAACAAGTAAACTAATTCTGAAAACAACAATTCAAAGCAGCGACTAAAACAATTATGAAAATGCATTGTTTGCTGGTATCTAATATGTGCTTATTATAAGAAAATATTAGCACTATAAGATGCAAGGGGAGACTGTGTTAGAAACTTTTCCAGGAAGCAAGTAAACTAATTCTGAAAATGACAATTCAAAGCAACGACTAAAACAATTCTGAAATTGCAGTGCTTACTAGAATCTAATATGGGCTTATTATTAGAAAATATTAGCACTATAAGATGCTAGGGGGACTGTATTAGAAACTTTTCAGGAAACAATTAAACTAATTCTGAAAACAACAATTCAAAGCAGCGACTAAAACAATTATGAAAATGCAGTGTTTGCTGGTATCTAATATGTGCTTATTATAAGAAAATATTAGCACTATAAGATGCAAGGGGAGACTGTGTTAGAAACTTTTCCAGGAAACAAGTAAACTAATTCTGAAAATGACAATTCAAAGCAACGACTGAAAAAATTCTAAAAACGCAGCGTTTACTGGTATTTAATATGTGCTTATTTTAAGAAAATATTAGCACTATAAGATGCTAGTGGAGGCTGTGTTAAAGACATGACAGGAAACAAGAAAACTTATTCTGAAAACGACAATTCAAAGCAACAACCAACAACATTCTGCAAATGCAGTGTTTACTGGTATCAAATATGTGCTTATTACGAGAAAACATTAGCACTATAAGATGCTAGGGGAAACTGTGTTAAGGACATTTCCAGGAAACAAGTAAACTAATTATGAAAACGATAATTCAAAGGAATTGCTAAAACAATTCTGAAAACGCAATGCATGGTATCGAATATGTGTTTATTATAAGAAAATATTAACTATAATATGGCAGGGAGACTCTGTTAAAGACACTTCCAGGAAACAAGTACATGTACACTTATTCTGAAAAAGACCATTTAAAGGAACTACTAAACCAATTCTGAAAAGGCAGTGTTTACTAGTATCTAATATGTGCTTATTATGAGAAAATATTAGCACTATAAGATGCTAGGAGAGACTGCGTTACAAACCTTTCCGGGAAACAAGTAAACTAATTCTGAAAACGACAATTCAAAGCAACGACTAAAACAATTCCGAAAATGCAGTGTTTACTGGAATCTAATATGTGCTTATCATTAGAAAATATTAGCAGTATAAGATGATAGGGGAGACTGTGTTAAAGACTCTTCCAGGAAACAACTAAACTTATTCCTGAAAAAAGACCATTCAGAACTATACCAATTCAGAAATTAAACCAAAGCACTATAAGTTGCTACGGGAGACTTCCAAAAACAAGTAAAGCAATTCTGAAAACGCGGTGTTAACTGGTTTCTAATATGTGCTTGTTATCAAAAATATTAGCACTATCAGATGCTAGGGGGAAACTGCGTTACAGACTCTTCCGGGAAAGCTAATTCTGAAAAAGATCATTCAAAGGAACTATTTATCCAATTATGAAAACGCAGTGTTTACTAGTATCTAATCAGTGCCTATTACACGAAATATTTAGCACTATAAGATGCTAGGGGAGATAACGTTAAAGACTCTTCCAAAAACAAGTAAATCAATTCTATAAACGCAGTGTTCACTGGTATCTAATATGTGCTTATTATGAGAAAATATTAGCACTATAAGATGCTAGGGGAGACTGTGTTAAAGACTCTTCCAGGAAACAAGAAAACTAATTCTTAACGGGACCATTCAAGGGAATTATTAGCACTAATTCTGAAAAAATACCATTCAAAGGGGCTATTAAACCAATTTTGAAAACGCAGTGTTTACTGGTATCTAATTGGTGCTTATTACGAGACATTATTAGCACTATAAGATGCTAGGGGAGACTACGTTAACGACTCTTCCAAGAACAAGTAAAGCATCCGAACGACTAGGCAGCTGTCCTTGTCAGGCCCTCCTTCTGCATCACTGACAAGGGGAAATCACGCCGGAAAGCAATTATGAAAATGCAGTGTTTACTAATATGTGCTTATTATAAGAAAATATTAGCACTATAAGATGTAAGGGGAGACTGTGTTAGAAACTTTTCCAGGAAACAAGTAAACTAATTCTGAAAATGACAATTCAAAGCAACGGCTGAAACAATTCAAAAAACACAGCCTTTACTGGTATTTAATATGTGCTTAATTTAAGAAAGCATTAGCACTATAAGATGCTAGGAGAGGCTGTGTTAAAGACACCTGCAGGAAACAAGAAAACTTATTCTGAAAACGACAATTCAAAGCAACGTCTAAAACAATTCCGAAAAAGAAGTATTTACTGGAATCTAATATGTGCTTATTATTAGAAAATATTAGCACTATAAGATGCTAGGGGAGACTGTATTAGAAACTTTTTGAGGGAACAAGTAAACTAATTCTGAAATCAACAATTCAAAGCAGCGACTAAAACAATTATGAAAATGCAGTGTTTGCTGGTATCTAATATGTGCTTATTATAAGAAAATATTAGCACTATAAGATGCAAGGGGAGACTGTGTTAGAAACTTTTCCAGGAAACAAGTAAACTAATTCTGAAAATGACAATTCAAAGCAACGACTAAAACAATTCTGAAAATGCAGTGCTTACTGGAATCTAATATGGGCTTATTATTATAAAATATTAGCACTATAAGATGCTAGGGGGACTGTATTAGAAACTTTCCAGGAAACAAGTAAACTAATTCTGAAAACAACAATTCAAAGCAGCGACTAAAACAATTATGAAAATGCAGTGTTTGCTGGTATCTAATATGTGCTTATTATAAGAAAATATTAGCACTATAAGATGCAAGGGGAGACTGTGTTAGAAACTTTTCCAGGAAACAAGTAAACTAATTCTGAAAATGACAATTCAAAGCAACGACTGAAACAATTCCAAAAACGCAGCGTTTACTGGTATTTAATATGTGCTTATTTTTAGAAAATATTAGCACTATAAGATGCTAGTGGAGGCTGTGTTAAAGACACGTACAGGAAACAAGAAAACTTATTCTGAAAACGACAATTCAAAGCAACAACCAACAACATTCTGCAAATGCAGTGTTTACTGGTATCAACTATGTGCTTATTACGAGAAAACATTAGCACTATAAGATGCTAGGGGAAACTGTGTTAAGGACATTTCCAGGAAACAAGTAAACTAATTATGAAAGCGATAATTCAAAGGAACTGCTAAAACAATTCTGAAAACGCAATGCATGGTATGGAATATGTGTTTATTATGAGAAAATATTAACTATAATATGGCAGGGAGACTGTGTTAAAGACACTTCCAGGAAACAAGTACATGTACACTTATTCTGAAAAAGACCATTTAAAGGAACTACTAAACCAATTCTGAAAAGGCAGTGTTTACTAGTATCTAATATGTGCTTATTATGAGAAAATATTAGCACTATAAGATGCTAGGAGAGACTGCGTTACAAACCTTTCCGGGAAACAAGTAAACTAATTCTGAAAACGACAATTCAAAGCAACGACTAAAACAATTCCGAAAATGCAGTGTTTACTGGAATCTAATATGTGCTTATCATTAGAAAATATTAGCACTATAAGATGCTAGGGGAGACTGTGTTAAAGACTCTTCCAGGAAACAACAAAACTTATTCCTGAAAAAAGACCATTCAGAACTATACCAATTCAGAAATTAAACCAAAGCACTATAAGTTGCTACGGGAGACTTTCAAAAACAAGTAAAGCAATTCTGAAAACGCGGTGTTAACTGGTTTCTAATATGTGCTTGTTATCAAAAATATTAGTACTATCAGATGCTAGGGGAAAACTGCGTTACAGACTCTTCCGGGAAAGCTAATTCTGAAAAAGATCATTCAAAGGAACTATTAATCCAATTATGAAAATGCAGTGTTTACTAGTATCTAATCAGTGCCTATTACACGAAATATTTAGCACTATAAGATGCTAGGGGAGATAACGTTAAAGACTCTTCCAAGAACAAGAAAATCAATTCTATAAACGCAGTGTTCACTGGTATCTAATATGAGCTTATTATGAGAAAATATTAGCACTATAAGATGCTAGGGGAGACTGTGTTAAAGACTCTTCCAGGAAACAAGAAAATTAATTCTTAAAGGGACCATTCAATGGAATTATTAGCACTAATTCTGAAAAAGACCATTCAAATGAGCTATTAAACCAATTTTGAAAACGCAGTGTTTACTGGTATCTAATTAGTGCTTATTACGAGACATTATTAGCACTATAAGATGCTAGGGGAGACTACGTTAAAGACTCTTCCAAGAACAAGTAAAGCATCCGAACGACTAGGCAGCTTTCCTTGTCAGGCCCTCCTTCTGCATCACTGACAAGGGGATATCACGCCGGAAAGCAATTATGAAAATGCAGTGTTTACTGGAATCTAATATGTGCTTATTATTAGAAAATATTAGCACTATAAGATGCTAGGGGAGACTGTATTAGAAACTTTCCAGGAAACAAGTAAACTAATTCTGAAAACAACAATTCAAAGCAGCGACTAAAACAATTATGAAAATGCAGTGTTTGCTGGTATCTAATATGTGCTTATTATAAGAAAATATTAGCACTATAAGATGCAAGGGGAGACTGTGTTAGAAACTTTTCCAGGAAACAAGTAAACTAATTCTGAAAATGACAATTCAAAGCAACGACTGAAACAATTCTAAAAACGCAGTGTTTACTGGTATTTAATATGTGCTTATTTTAAGAAAACATTAGCACTATAAGATGCTAGGAGAGGCTGTGTTAAAGACACGTGCAGGAAACAAGAAAACTTATTCTGAAAACGACATTTCAAAGCAACGACCAACACCATTCTGCAAATGCAGTGTTTACTGGTATCTAACATGTGCTTATTATGAGAAAACATTAGCACTATAAGATGCTAGGGGAAACAAGTAAACTAATTATGAATAGGATAATTCAAAGGAACGGCACTATAAGATGCAAGGGGAGACTGTGTTAGAAACTTTTCCAGGAAACAAGTAAACTAATTCTGAAAATGACAATTCAAAGCAACGACTGAAACAATTCTAAAAACGCAGCGTTTACTGGTATTTAATATGTGCTTATTTTAAGAAAACATTAGCACTATAAGATGCTAGGAGAGGCTGTGTTAAAGACACGTGCAGGAAACAAGAAAACTTATTCTGAAAACGACATTTCAAAGCAACGACCAACACCATTCTGCAAATGCAGTGTTTACTGGTATCTAACATGTGCTTATTATGAGAAAACATTAGCACTATAAGATGCTAGGGGAAACAAGTAAACTAATTATGAATAGGATAATTCAAAGGAACGGCTAAAACAATTCTGAAAACGCAATGTTTACTGATATCAAATATGTGCTTGTTATAAGAAAATATTGACTATAATATGGCCGGGAGACTGTGTTAAAGACACTTCCAGGAAACAGGTACATGTACAATTATTCTGAAAAAGACCATTTAAAGGAACTACTAAACCAATTCTGAAAAGGCAATGTTTACTGGTATCTAATATGTGCTTATTATGAGAATATATTAGTACTATGAGATGCTAAAACTTTCCAGGAAACAATTAAACTAATTCTGAAAACGACAATTCAAAGCACCCACTAAAACAATTCGGAAAATTCAGTGTTTACTGAAATCTAATATGTGCTTATCATTAGAAAATATTAGCACTATAAGATGCTAGGGGACACTGTGTTAGAAACTTTTCCAGGAAACAAGTAAACTAATTCTGAAAATGACAATTCAAAGCAACGACTGAAACAATTTTAAAAACACAGCCTTTACTGGTATTTAATATGTGTTTAATTTAAGAAAGCATTAGCACTATAAGATGCTAAGAGAGGCTGTGTTAAAGACACCTGCAGGAAACAAGAAAACTTATTATGAAAACGACAATTCAAAAAAACGTCTAAAACATTTCCGAAAATGCAGTGTTTACTGGAATGTAATATGTACTTATTATTGGAAAATATTAGCACTATAAGATGCTAGGAGAGACTGTATTAGAAACTTCCCCAGGAAACAAGTAAACTAATTCTGAAAACAACAATTCAAAGCAGCAACTAAAACAATTATGAAAATGCAGTGTTTGCTGGTATCTAATATATTTGCTTATTATAAAAAAATGTTAGCACTATAAGATGCAAGGGGAGACTGTGTTAGAAACTTTTCCATGAAACAAGTAAACTAATTCTGAAAATGACAATTCAAAGCAACGACTGAAAAAATTCTAAAAACGAAGCGTTTACTGGTATTTAATATGTGCTTATTTTAAAAAAAAAACAATATTAGCATCATAAGATGCTAGGGGAGGCTATGTTAAAGACACGTGCAGGAAACAACAAAACTTATTCCGAAAACGACAATTCAAAGCAACGACCAACCCCATTCTGCAAATGCAGTGTTTACTGGTATCTAATATGTGCTTATTACGAGAAAATATTAGCACTATAAGATGCTAGTGGAGACTGTATTAGAAATTTTTCCAGAAAACAAGTAAACTAATTCTGAAAACAACAATTCAAGGCAGTGACTAAAACAATTATGAAAATGCATTGTTTGCTGGTATATAATATGTGCTGATTATAAGAAAATATTAGCACTATATGATGCAAGGGAGACTGTGTTAGAAACTTTTCTATGAAACAAGTAAACTAATTCTGAAAACGATAATTCAAAGGAACTGCTAAAACAATTCTGACCACGCAATGTTTACTGCAGGTATCGAATATGTGCTTATTATCAGAAAATATTAACTATAATATGCCAAGGAGACTGTGTTAAAGACACTTCCAGGAAACAAGTACATGTACACTTATTCTGAAAAAGGCCATTTAAGGAACTACTAAACCAATTCTGAAAAGAAATGTTTACTGGTATCGAATATGTGCTTATTATGAGAAAATATTAGCACTATGATATGTAAGGGGAGATTGTGTTCAAGACACTTCCAGGAAACAAGTACACTTATTCTGAAAAAGACAAAGTAAAGGAACTACTAATCCAATTCTGAAAACCAAGGGTTTACTGGTTTCTAATATGTGCTTATTGTTAGAAGATATTAGCACTATAATAGTAAGTGCAGGGGGATTGCACCACACACAATTCTACACAAAAACAATTATGTGGACAAGACATCATACTCAGAGAAAAACAAACAACACTATTTAAAAAGAGTGAATGGATCCGGGGGCTAGCCGTAAGCGTCCACTGCGCTGTACAGTCCCGGGCCATTGGTGACACAGACTTCACTCATATTTGAAAACAAATTGGAATACTACCCAAAGAAATACTTATGTAATGTCAGCGTGAGTCATGATCTGTTATATGTTGCAAGAAATACGAATGCAAGCATATTGTATTAGTTTCGCTATACAAGTAACCACACCGTTAAATGTACCAGAGAAGTAGTTCACAGAACTAAAATGCACTAAATCAATAAAGAAAAGGATTGAAGTATGCTGAATGCATTTAGTGCACACATTCTAACCGTCAAAGAAACAAACAAAAATGAATACAAGGAAGCAAGGGAATGAAGACTGTCTCGGAAGACAGCCGTCTGCTGACTGAATGCTAGGGGAGACTGTGCTAAAGACTTTTCCATGAAACTAATTCTGAAAACGACAATTCAAAGGAACTCGAAATCAATTATGAAAATGCAATGTTTACTGGTATCGAATAAGTGCTTATTATGAGAAAATATTAGAACTATAAGATGATAGGGGAGAGTGTGTTAAAGACTCTTCAAGGAAACAAGTAAGTCTATTCCGAAAAAGACTATCCAATTGTGTGCTTGTTGTGAGAAAACATTAGCACTTTACGGTGCTTGGGGAGACTGTGTTAAAGACTTTTCAAGGAAACAAGTAAATTCATTCTGGAAAAGACTATCCAAATTAGAAAAATTATGAAAGCGCAGTATTTACTCGTATCTAATTTGTGCTTATTACGAGAAAAATATTAGCACTATACGATGCTAGGGTAGACAGTGCCAAAGACTTCCAGGAAAAAAGTAAAGGGGTTCTTCTGAAAAAGGTCCTTCAAAGAACAAGTAAACCAATTCACTAATATGTGCTTATTATAAGAAAATATTGGTGAGGCGCTTTATAATGCCAATATATGATTGTCGGTCCGCACATAACGCATAATGCTGAAAATAATATTGGTTAAACACACACGACTTGATCAATGGGGTGCCCAAAACGGCATGATTTATCTCAGGTTTTCCGCCACTGCTAAAGACTGCAGGCGAATTATTAAAATAAAATAAAACCATAATAATGTTAGTCCCGAAATGGCCTAGTTTGTGTCGAGTGGACGTTAAACCCATCTCTCTCTCTCGCTCGATCTCTCTTTCCCCTCCCTCTCTCTCTCTCCAACTATCAAGGGTTTTTTTTTATACGTACACGCCACCTTGTACACGTGAACTATTGTTTTCGTTCCATCCAAATCACTAGATAATATCATTTGCCATTGTAATTATACTGTCTACGAACTAGAGCCAAATGCGTTTTATAGCTGAGGCGCTGGAGACCTGCCTCCTCGTGAAAAAGAATCAAAAAAGTTGAACAAATAAAACAAGGATAAAAATGCTAAAACCGATGAGAAAAATGAAATATACCCTGGTTAGGGAGGACGCTAAAGGCAGACAAAGGAGCCACTCGTCTGACAAAAGGTCCCCTCTGGGAAAGGGCCCCCGAGTCCGAGTCAATCGTTTTCTTTACACTTAATGTCGAATCCACTACTGAATGAGAATGCATTGCATTGCACTGGTATGAAAATCATCAATCCAGACACACACCCTGGACCCCGCGAAAGAGGGTCCTCAAAATAGTATAGCCTCCGCCATGATAAACCTTAAAATGCCCCTGACTAGAGCTGTATTTGTTGCTAACAAATCCGCGCGATACTTTATATTGTGAACAGGGATTACCGACAAGGGCAAATCAACAAAAGTAAACAGAATACATACTATATATACTTACCTAGATCATCAGCCACAATAAATACGATGTGTGGTGGTTTAGATTCTGTTAATAGTATATTATAACATACTATTAAACTTATTATAACAGATAACAGATTGTACGTCATATTAGCTTATGATATTTCAACTAAATCTCATGAAGGAAAGAAAATAAATAAATAATGCTCGGTACAATTAAAATCATTTGACTGCGCATGTGTGCATACGCCAATAATAAAGTGTTGGGGTCAAAAACTAGAACAGGGATAGAAATATGTCAAAGAAATTGGTATTATAAAATGTAAATATAAATTATTGTTGAAAAGCATTCTTTGGAACTTGGGAGCAACTTTTCATTCAAACAAATCTAGTTTGAGTATGAATAGACACATATGGCTAACAGGGGTGTTGGATGGTCCAATGGTTAGCACGTGCGCGCTGTATCATGAAGCCTGTCATTGAGTCAACTGACGTGGTTTCGAATCCCCAGTTGTACCTGACAAGGAGTAGGATCGCCTGTCCAATTTCGTGGATTTTCTCCGGGTTTTCGGTTTCCTGTCGAGTGGACGTTAAACCCCAATTCTCTCTCTATCTCTCTCTCTCATATCGCTAACAATATTTTGTTACGCCTGTGATATACGGTGGCTCGGTGAGTAAGACGGTGTTTGCCGAGGTGATGCAACAAGGAGAACTTGACATAGGACAACGTATAATCCACGTTTTTATGTACACTTGATATGCACGTAAAAGAACCCCTGACAGTTGCAATTCTAAAGCTCAACTATAACGCGTACCCTTCTTCACTAGTCCGGTCTATTCGGAACAGTCGGGCTTAAAAAACTTCATTTCAATTTTGTTTTAATTAATGTTATAATACCTAAACACGGAACATGAGTGCATCAACTATTACCAAATTTAACGACACAAAACAAACTCAATTTAACTATAAATAGAACGAGTGTCGTATATTCATGTATTGGTAATATCTTTTAAGACAGCTCCCGCATTAGCATTTTATAGTGCTAATATTTTGCTATTAGTAAACATTACATTTTAACTATTTGCATATTTATGTCTCCGAAATATATTATTTTTCCGAGGGACCAACAGAAAACCCACGAGGCTGGACAGGCGACCCTACTCCTTGCCATGTACAACCTGGAATGACAGACCTTGTGATACAGCGCGCACACGGTAACCATTCGACCATCCACCACCAGCACCACCCCAACCCCCAGGAGAAGCTGAAGGTAGTTCCAATAATTATTTGCGTGTGCTTTTGCAAACTTTCATTTGCGGCAAATGGCCATATCTTGGTTTGGTGGGTATGTGTCCCAGTTGGCGGTTGATAGGTGAATATCCTATACATATTGACAAGGTTATAAAAGACCACGTGCCTCTGGTTGACAATATAGGACTATTTTCTTGTACTTTAATATCGTGATCAATTCGACGTTGTCTATTGATAATGTGGTCGCAACTGTAATTACTAAAATATGGTTTAACGTCCTTCACCAAACGGGCTAATAAAGACGAGCATACGTCATGTATAATTTGTTTTATGGGAGAAATTTTGCCCGGACAGTGGCTCTACGGCCTACTCGAATACCGATCTTTTACATGAACATACAATCCGAACGACTATACGTTACCCTTTGCCAGGTCCCCAGTCCTACACAACTGACAATAGGGAACCACACCGCAAAATCCCGGTGAACTTTCTCGGTCAACGCATGGATCTAACACGGTACCTCACTGAGCCACCGTGACTCCCTCGGGCTAATGAAATCTCGCATATATAGATATAAAGATGTTTTTTGGGGGGGGGGGAGCTAGGTTTTTGCGAGTATTTTCCAATTTTTTATCATCCACATCAATGGTTGGAATTGGTAAAGTTTGCCTGAAGAAACTTAATAAAGCATATTGTACCAGCAAAAAAATAGGTTTTTTTCCTAAAACATCTTTATTTCTACTATCGAATTTTGAGATCAGCTTTAGCTATAAGCCTTTTACTATATAATTGTTCCGTGTCTCTGTTGAAGAATCCAGCGGTCTCGAAAGCTTAGAATACACATGATTATCTGGATTTACTTCCATGTATGGATAGATGTTATTAATTTGAATTAGCACAACCGCGGTGTAAAGCTGCATTACTTTGTTTCGCGGTAAACGATCAAAGGAAAAAAGTTACGCCGACACAAACTGATTTCAACATGGGTTGATAACATTTTTAAAGTACTTTTTTCGTCTGTCTTGGGACTATTCATAAATATATCATGCAGTGTTTTTTGCTTGTTTTTTTTTTTGGGGGGGGGACAATTTTTCACGGACACAGATGCTTCGGTCTACTCTTGTTTCGAATTCCAACCATCAAGGCTTTTATACTTGCACGCCACCTTGTACGCCTCTGTAATTATAATGTCTACGAACTACAGCAGGCAAATATCCATATGATGCTATTTGCTTTCTGTGTAGAAATGGAAGAAAATAAAATGGGGTTTAACGTCCAACTCTGCCCTACTCTTAAACCGGGCAAATGAAGACGGGCATACAGTGGGCTATGATGGAAATTGTGAAATGAGGTTTAACGTCCAACTGCCCTGCTCTTAAACTGGGCAAATGAAGACACAGTTTGCTATGAGGGAAATTGTGCCCGGGAAGCGTAGTTACTACGTTACTGCGAGCCCTTATAGACAACTAATATGAAAAAAAACGCTTTCCCCCCATCTCCGTTCTAAGACTATTTTACCGTTTATTTTTCACCGTGATTCTGCTTTGGTCGCCAAAAGGAATCATTTCTTGCCACATCCGACACAAATTAATAAAAAATCCAACACTATTTTCATGTAGCATTGTGCGCTACAAATACATAAACAACTTTCATTTGAATGGAGCCGCCATTTCCAAAATCAACATTATACATACTATGTATACTTACCTAGATCATCAGCCACAATAAATACGATGTGTGGTGGTTTAGATTCTGTTAATAGTATATTATAACATACTATTAAACTTATTATAACAGATAACATATTGTACGTCATATTAGCTTATGATATTTCAACTAAATCTCATGTAGGAAAGAAAATAAATAATGCTCGGTACAATTAAAATCACTCGACTGCAGAGGTGTGTATATGCCAATAATAAAGTGTTGAGGTCAAAAACTAGAACAGGATAGAAATATGTCAAACGTGTATGAATAATTTGGTATAGAATAGTAAAAATATTATACATTAATGTTAAAAAGCAATCATTTGAACTTGGGAACAACTGTTCATACAAACAAGTCTAGTTTTAGTATCAGTAGACACATATTGCTAACAGGGGTGTTGGATAGTCGAATGGTTAGCATTTGCGCGCTTTATCATAAGGTTTGTCATTGAGTCAGCTGCCGTGGTTTCGAGTACCCGGTTGTACGTGACAAGAAGTATTGTCGCCTGTCCAGTCTCGTCGGTTTTCTCTGGGTCCTCCCGTTTCCACCTACCGTTAAAGGCCCCAAAACGAATTATTGAAATAAATTTAAACCATATTTCAATCTCGAAATGACCTATAGTTTGTGGCATGTGGACATTAAACCCCATTTCTGTCTCTCTCTCTCTCTCTCACACTCATATTGCTAAGAATATTTTGTTATATCTGTGATATACGGTGGCTCGGTGAGTAAGACGTTGACTCCCGTGTTCAATCATTGCTCGAAACACGTTGGCGTATAATTTTTGGAACTCGGCATACTCTAAACCTATCAAAATACATATTGGAATACATATCTGGTACATTCGTGGACAAAACTCTCGAAAAAACATTTTTTATCGCCATTTTGAACAGGAATTTGGCCAAAATCGTTTTTTCAATCAATTTCGCCGAAGAAACATACACCCCTGCAGAAATCTCAGATGGTAGAAAAGTACTCTTAGTCCAATCCCAAATACCACAGTCTCCCATGGCATCATATAGTGCTAATATTTCTTTTGATAATAAGCACATACTGGATACCAGTGATGGCTGCCTTTCCAGAATTGGATTATTTTTTCCTTGGAAGAGTCTTTAATACGCTCTCTCCTAGCATCTTATAGTGCTAATATTTTCTTTCAATAAGCACATATTAGATACCAGTAGACACTGCGTTTTCACAATCTTTGGTAGAGTCTTTAATACAGTTTCCCCCAAGCATCTTGTAGTGTTAATATTGTCTTGTAATAAGCACAAAGATACCAGTAGACCCTGCGGATTCATTATTTTTCTAATTACTCCTTGGAAGAGTCTTTAACTCAGTCTCCCCTTGCATCGTATAGTGCTAATATTTTCTTGCAATAAGCACATAATAGATACCAGCAAATACTGTGTTTTCAGAAATGGTTTAATTATTCCTTAAGAAAGTCTTTCATACCGCCTCATTATGCCTTGGGAGAGTCTTTAACTCAGTCTCCCCCAGCATATCGTATAATAGTTTCTTATTATAAGCACATGTTAGATACCAGTGAAGGCTGCGTTTGCAGAATTGGCTTATTTATTCCTTTGAAAAGTGTTTAAAATAGCTTCCCCTAGCATCTTATAGTGCTAACATTTTCTTACAAAAAGCACATATCAGAATACCAGTAAATACTGCGTTTGCAAAATTGGTGTAATTTTTCCTTAAGTGTGTCATTCGTAAAGTCTCCCCTAGCATCTTATAGTGCTAATACTTTCTTGCAACAAGCACATATTAGATGCCAGTTGACACTGGGTAATCAAAGTTTGTTTAATTGTGAGTTGGATAGTTTTCAAAATTCGTCTCATTATCCCTTGGAAGAGTCTTTAATACGCTCTCTCCTAGCACCTTATAGTGCTTATATTTTCTTTCGGTAAGCACATATTAGATACCAGTAGACACTGCATTTTCACAATCTATTAGATACCAGTAGACACTGCATTTTCACAATCTATCTAATGGTAACTTGGGAGAGTCTTTAATACAGTTTCCCCAAACACCTTATCGTGTTAATATGGTCTTGCAATAAGCACACGGATACCAGTAGACCCTGCAGATTCAATTTTTTTCTAATAAGCCCTTGGAAGAGTCTTTTTACTCAGTCTCCCCCAGCATCGTATAGTGCTAACAGTTTCTTATAATAAGCACATATTAGATACCAGTGAAGGCTGCATTTGCAGAATTAGTTTATTTATTTCTTTGAAAAGTGTTTAACATAGTTACCCCTGTCATCTTATAGTGCTAACATTTTCTTACAATAAGCACATATTAGAATACCAGTAAATACTGCGTTTGCAGAATTGGTGTAATTATTCCTTTAGTGTGTCATTCATACAGTCTCCCCTAGCATCTTATAGTGCTAATACTTTCTTGCAACAAGCACATATTAGGTGCCAGTGGACACTGGGTAATCAAAGTTTGTTTAATATTGTGAGTTGGAAAGTTTTCAAAATTTGTCTTATTATCCCTTGGAAGAGTCTTTAATACGCTCTCTCCTAGCATCTTATAGTGCTAATATTTGTTTTTGGTAAGCACTGATTAGATACAAGTAGACACTGCATTTTCACAATCTATCTAATGGTTCCTTGGGAGAGTCTTTAATACAGTTTCCCCAAACACCTTATCGTATTAATATTGTCTTGCAATAAGCACAAAGATACCAGTAGACCCTGCGGATTCAATTTTTTTCTAATTATTCCTTGAAAGCGTCTTTTTACTCAGTCTCCCCTAGCATCTTATAGTGCTAATATTCTTTTTATAATAAGCACATATTAGATACCAGTGACGGCTGCATTTGCAAAATTGACTTATTTATTTCTTTGAAAGTGTTAACATAGTTACCCCAGCATCATATATTGCTAACATTTTCTTACAATAAGCACATATTAGATACCAGTAAATACTGTGTTTGCAGAATTGGTGTAATTATTCCTTCAGTGTGTCATTCATACAGTCTCTCCTAGGATCTTATAGTGCTAATACGTTCTTGCAACAAGCACATATTAGATACGAGTAGACACCGTGTAATCAAAGTTTGTTTAATTGTCACTTGGAAAGTTTTCAAAATTGATATTGTCTTGCAATAAGCACAAAGATATCAGTATACCCTGTGGATTCATTTTTTTCTGATAATTCCTTGGAAGAGTCTTTTACTCAGTCTCCCCTAGCATCTTATAGTGCTAATATTTTCTTGCAATAAGCACACAGTAGATACCAGTAAATACTGTGTTTTCAGAATTGGTTTAATTATTCCTTGAGAAAGTCTTTAATACAGTCTCATTATGCATTGGGGGAGTCTCTGACACAGTCTCCCCTTGCATCGTATAGTGCTAATATTTTCTTATAATAATCATAACATATACCGTTGAAGGCTGCGTTTGCAGAATTGGTTTATTTATTCCTTTGAAAAGTGTTTAACATAGTTTCCCCTAGCATCTTATAGTGCTAACATTTTTTTTACTATAAGCACATATTAGATACCAGTAAATACTGTGTTTGCAGAATTGGTGTAATTATTCCTTCTGTGTGTCATTCATACAGTCTCCCCTGGCATCTTATAGTGCTAATACTTTCTTGCAACAAGCACATATTAGGTGCCAGTGGACACTGGGTAATCAAAGTTTGTTTAATATTGTGAGTTGGAAAGTTTTCAAAATTTGTCTTATTATCCCTTGGAAGAGTCTTTAATACGCTCTCTCCTAGCATCTTATAGTGCTAATATTTGTTTTTGGTAAGCACTTATTAGATACAAGTAGACACTGCATTTTCACAATCTATCTAATGGTTCCTTGGGAGAGTCTTTAATACAGTTTCCCCAAACACCTTATCGTATTAATATTGTCTTGCAATAAGCACAAAGATACCAGTAGACCCTGCGGATTCAATTTTTTTCTAATTATTCCTTGGAAGCGTCTTTTTACTCAGTCTCCCCTAGCATCTTATAGTGCTAATATTCTTTTTATAATAAGCACATATTAGATACCAGTGATGGCTGCATTTGCAAAATTGACTTATTTATTTCTTTGAAAGTGTTTAACATAGTTACCCCAGCATCATATATTGCTAACATTTTCTTACAATAAGCACATATTAGATACCAGTAAATACTGTGTTTGCAGAATTGGTGTAATTATTCCTTCAGTGTGTCATTCATACAGTCTCTCCTAGCATCTTATAGTGCTAATACGTTCTTGCAACAAGCACATATTAGATACGAGTAGACACCGTGTAATCAAAGTTTGTTTAATTGTCACTTGGAAAGTTTTCAAAATTGATATTGTCTTGCAATAAGCACAAAGATATCAGTATACGCTGTGGATTCATTTTTTTTCTGATAATTCCTTGGAAGAGTCTTTTACTCAGTCTCCCCTAGCATCTTATAGTGCTAATATTTTCTTGCAATAAGCACACAGTAGATACCAGTAAATACTGTGTTTTCAGAATTGGTTTAATTATTCCTTGAGAAAGTCTTTAATACAGTCCCATTATGCCTTGGGAGAGTCTCTGACTCAGTCTCCCCTTGCATCGTATAGTGCTAATATTTTCTTATAATAATCATAACATATATACCGTTGAAGGCTGCGTTTGCAGAATTGGTTTATTTATTCCTTTGAAAAGTGTTTAACATAGTTTCCCCTGGCATCTTATAGTGCTAACATTTTTTTTACTATAAGCACATATTAGATACCAGTAAATACTGTGTTTGCAGAATTGGTGTAATTATTCCTTCTGTGTGTCACACATACAGTCTCCCCTAGCATCTTATAGTGCTAATACTTTCTTGCAACAAGCACACATTAGATGTCAGTAGACACTGGGTAATCACAGTTTGTCTAATTGTGACATGGAACTGTCTTAGTACAGTCTCCCCTAGCATACTACAGTGGTGATATTTTCTAGCAATAAGCACACATTAGATACCAGTAAAATATTGTCTAATTGTGGCTGTCTTTAAAATAGTCAATCCTGGCATCTTTTGCGCTAACAGTTTCTTATCATGAGTACATATTAGATACGAGCAAACGTTGATTTTTTTCAGAATATGTCAAGTTAATCCTTGGAAAAGTGCTTAACACAGTCTACTCTTGCATCTTATATTTTCTTGCGTGAAGCACAACGCTACAAAATTTTATAATCAAAATTTGTCTACTTGTTCATTAGATACCGGTAAACACTTCAATTGTCAATTGAGAGAGAGAGAGAGAGATGGGTTTAATGGTCACTCGATGCAAACTCAATCATTTCGAGACTAACGCTATGGGGGGGGGGGGGGGCTAGTGGTCTAGAGTGCCGCGCTTCGATCTCTAGCTGGCCGCTCATCCCTGGCTTGCGGATGTGGTTCATTAGATACCGGTAAACACTTCAATTTTCTATTCATGACTGGAACCTCTTTAATAATAATAATAATAACATTTATATAGCGCTATTCCACACTGTGTAGTATGCTCATAGCGCTCAAGTCAATTCTGCAAAGTCTGAACAATATTCTGTGTCATCTCATTACATATAGCGACGGAACAGATGTGTCTTCAGTGATGATTTAAAACTTGCTAGGGACGGACACTGTTTTAAGGAAGTTGGGAGTTTATTCCAATGGAAAGCAGCTTGATATGAAAATGTTCTTGCTCCAAAAGTTTTTAAATTGTATGTTGGTAATTGTAGTTGACAAGTGTTACTAGATCGAAGGTTTTTGACTGGTAAATGTTCGTTAACAAGTTCTTGAAGATAAACAGGTGCAGTCTTATAAACAGCTTGATAAGTTAGGCACAACAATTTGAATTCTATACGTTCATTAATACGAAGCCAATGAAGAGAGGATAAAACTGGAGATATGTGGTCACGGACTTTGGTTCTTGAGACTAGTCTGGCTGCTGAGTTTTGTATACGTTGGAGGCGTTTTGTTTGCTCATTGGTAATCCCAGATAACACACTGTTGCAATAGTCGAGGCGAGAGAGGATAAGACATCGGACGAGGGTAGCTGCAGCATCTGATGTTATAAAATGACGTATTGAGCCAATATTCCGAAGGTGGTAGTGACATGTTTTACACAGAAAACTGATGTGGTTTTCCCTAGACAAATTTGTATCCATAATAACACCGAGGTTTTTGGCGTATTTTGATGGATTGATGTAAGATTGTTCAATTTTTAAATGGGTTATGTCGCTCTTATGTAGTCTGCGTGTAGGGGCGATCAATAACAGTTCTGTTTTGTCCGAATTTAGTTTAAGCATATTGTTTGTCATCCAGCTTTTTACATCTGTCACACATGTTTCAATTTTTTCACAACAAGATAGTTGACTATTTTGTTCAGGGAGGAAAAAGTCCATGATCTGAGAGTCATCAGCATAAAAGTGGTGATTTAGATCCTTTTTAATGAGAAGATTGCTGAGTGACTTTGTGTACATACAGAAAATAATTGGTCCCAATACTGATCCCTGTGGTACACCACATGTAAGATCGACTGTGTTAGAAAAGGAGCTGTTAACCATAACTGCCTGTGTTCTACCTATTAAATATGATGAAAACCAGTTTAACACAAGGCCATTGATACCATACTCGGATTCCAGTCTGTTGAGTATTCTGCTATGATCCAGCGTATCAAAGGCAGCAGATAGATCAAGCAAAACGAGCATAGCGATGGAACCTTGGTCAACTCCACTTCGGATCGTATTGAAAACGTGGTTTAGAGCAGTTTCGGTACTGTGGTTGTTTCTGTAAGCTGACTGGTACTCGTACATTAAACTGTGATTTTGAATATGTTCCAACAGTTGTATTTTGACAACTTTTTCTAAGATTTTGGAGATAAATGGAAGGTTCGAAACAGGGCGATAATTTTTTAATACTTCCGACTCGAGAGATGGTTTCTTAAGTAAGGGCTTGATCAAAGCATGCTTGAATGGCTGTGGCACAAAACCAGAGTTTAAGCTGTTATTAATGATGGCTGTCAGGATAGGTAATAAAACATCCAATATTTTTAGCATAAAGCTGGTTGGAATTGGGTCTAAAACACAAGACGTTGGTTTTGAAGATAAAATAATTTTCTTTATAACACAGTCTCTCCTAGCATATTATAGTGCTACGTTTTTCTTACAATAAGCACATATTAGATACCAGTAAAGGTTGCGTTTTCAGAATTGATATGCTTGCTTCCCTTTCAGGGTCTTTAACACAATCTACAGTCTAGGTTAGCATCTAAAATTGGTAATATATTTTTGCAATATTGCATGATTAGAATTAGCTATTTTTTTTTTTGTTTTTTTTTTTTTTGTTTAGAGAAAGATGACGAAATGGGGTTTAACGTCCATTCGACACAAACTAGGTCATTTCGGCACTAACATAATGTTCAATTTTTTTACTCAGTCTCCCCTAGCATCTTATAGTGCTAATATTCTTATTATAATAAGCACATATTAGATACCAGTGACGGCTGCATTTGCAAAATTGACTTATTTATTTCTTTGAAAGTGTTAACATAGTTACCCCAGCATCATATATTGCTAACATTTTCTTACAATAAGCACATATTAGATACCAGTAAATACTGTGTTTGCAGAATTGGTGTAATTATTCCTTCAGTGTGTCATTCATACAGTCTCTCCTAGCATCTTATAGTGCTAATACGTTCTTGCAACAAGCACATATTAGATACGAGTAGACACCGTGTAATCAAAGTTTGTTTAATTGTCACTTGGAAAGTTTTCAAAATTGATATTGTCTTGCAATAAGCACAAAGATATCAGTATACCCTGTGGATTCATTTTTTTCTGATAATTCCTTGGAAGAGTCTTTTACTCAGTCTCCCCTAGCATCTTATAGTGCTAATATTTTCTTGCAATAAGCACACAGTAGATACCAGTAAATACTGTGTTTTCAGAATTGGTTTAATTATTCCTTAGAAAGTCTTTAATACAGTCTCATTATGCCTTGGGGGTGTCTCTGACTCAGTCTCCCCTTGCATCGTATAGTGCTAATATTTTCTTATAATAATCATAACATATACCGTTGAAGGCTGCGTTTGCAGAATTGGTTTATTTATTCCTTTGAAAAGTGTTTAACATAGTTTCCCCTAGCATCTTATAGTGCTAACATTTTTTTTACTATAAGCACATATTAGATACCAGTAAATACTGTGTTTGCAGAATTGGTGTAATTATTCCTTCTGTGTGTCATTCATACAGTCTCCCCTAGCATCTTATAGTGCTAATACTTTCTTGCAACAAGCACATATTAGGTGCCAGTGGACACTGGGTAATCAAAGTTTGTTTAATATTGCGAGTTGGAAAGTTTTCAAAATTCGTCTCATTATCCCTTGGAAGAGTCTTTAATACGCTCTCTCCTAGCATCTTATAGTGCTAATATTTGTTTTCGGTAAGCACATATTAGATACAAGTAGACACTGCATTTTCACAATCTATCTAATGGTTCCTTGGGAGAGTCTTTAATACAGTTTCCCCAAACACCTTATCGTGTTAATATGGTCTTGCAATAAGCACACGGATACCAGTAGACCCTGCAGATTCAATTTTTTTCTAATTATTCCTTGGAAGCGTCTTTTTACTCAGTCTCCCCTAGCATCTTATAGTGCTAATATTCTTTTTATAATAAGCACATATTAGATACCAGTGACGGCTGCATTTGCAAAATTGACTTATTTATTTCTTTGAAAGTGTTAACATAGTTACCCCAGCATCATATATTGCTAACATTTTCTTACAATAAGCACATATTAGATACCAGTAAATACTGTGTTTGCAGAATTGGTGTAATTATTCCTACAGTGTGTCATTCATACAGTCTCTCCTAGCATCTTATAGTGCTAATACGTTCTTGCAACAAGCACATATTAGATACGAGTAGACACCGTGTAATCAAAGTTTGTTTAATTGTCACTTGGAAAGTTTTCAAAATTGATATTGTCTTGCAATAAGCACAAAGATATCAGTATACCCTGTGGATTCATTTTTTTCTGATAATTCCTTGGAAGAGTCTTTTACTCAGTCTCCCGTAGCATCTTATAGTGCTAATATTTTCTTGCAATAAGCACACAGTAGATAGCAGTAAATACTGTGTTTTCAGAATTGGTTTAATTATTCCTTGAGAAAGTCTTTAATACAGTCTCATTATGCCTTGGGGGAGTCTCTGACTCAGTCTCCCCTTGCATCGTATAGTGCTAATATTTTCTTATAATAATCATAACATATACCGTTGAAGGCTGCGTTTGCAGAATTGGTTTATTTATTCCTTTGAAAAGTGTTTAACATAGTTTCCCCTAGCATCTTATAGTGCTAACATTTTTTTTACTATAAGCACATATTAGATACCAGTAAATACTGTGTTTGCAGAATTGGTGTAATTATTCCTTTAGTGTGTCATTCATACAGTCTCCCCTAGCATCTTATAGTGCTAATACTTTCTTGCAACAAGCACATATTAGATGTCAGTGGACACTGGGTAATCACAGTTTGTCTAATTGTGACATGGAACTGTCTTAGTACAGTCTCCCCTGTCATACTACAGTGGTGATATTTTCTAGCAATAAGCACACATTAGATACCAGTAAAATATTGTCTAATTGTGGCTGTCTTTAAAATAGTCTATCCTGGCATCTTTTGCGCCAACAGTTTCTTATCATGAGTACATATTAGATACGAGCAAACGTTGATTTTTTCAGAATATGTCAAGTTAATCCTTGGAAAAGTGCTTAACACAGTCTACTCTTGCATCTTAAAACGCTTATATTTTATAACAATAAGCACATATTATAGTGCTAATATTTTCTTGCGTGAAACACAACGCTACAAAATTTTATAATCAGAATTGGTCTACTTGTTCATTAGATACCGGTAAACACTTCAATTGTCAATTAAGAGAGAGAGAGAGAGATGGGTTTAATGGTCACTCGATGCAAACTCAATCATTTCGAGACTAACGCTATGGGGGGGGGGGGCTAGTGGTCTAGAGTGCCGCGCTTCGATCTCTAGCTGGCCGCTCATCTCTGGCTTGCGGATGTGGTTCATTAGATACCGGTAAACACTTCAATTGTCTATTCATGACTGGAACCTCTTTATAACACAGTCTCTCCTAGCATATTATAGTGCTACATTTTTCTTACAATAAGCACATATTAGATACCAGTAAAGGTTGCGTTTTCAGAATTGATATGCTTGCTTCCCTTTCAGTTTCAGGGTCTTTAATACAATCTACAGTCTAGGTTAGCATCTAAAATTGGTAATATATTTTTGCAATATTGCATTATTAGAATTAGCTGAACACTATTTTTTTTTTTTTGTTTTTTTTTTGTTTAGAGAAAGATGACGAAATGGGGTTTAACGTCCATTCGACACAAACTAGGTCATTTCGGCACTAACATAATGTTCAATTTTTTCAATAATGGCTTGCGTGTAGAGATCTTGAGCAGTGGGAGGAAACCAGGCTACCCGGTGAAAACCCACGAAGTTGGGCAGGCGACTATTCTCCTTGTCACGTACATAGCAAGGAATCGCAACCACGCCAGTTGACTCAATGACAGACCTTATGATGCTCGTATTAAAAGTGTTTTTTCCAGAAATGAATGCTTGTAATATCCTTTTGCGCCCGTTTCGTTATTGAAACTTACCGCCTTATCAAATATATCAGCATAAATGTTATCCAAAGATGAGATGAAACGTCTTATTTGAAGCATATTCTTTTGAGATCTTGGTATCCAACTATTAATGTCATCATGTTCTTTAATCGAACTACTTTTAAGTTCACGGCAATGTCGACGCGGGACCTCGGTTTTTCATACCATCCGAACGTCTAGGAAAGTAAGTGATCATATCTGCATAAGTTATTTGGATGTTTAAACTTACCTCACATTGGAGCTTATGTTTTGCTTTCAACACTGCAAATATGTAATTTTCTAATTCAAACTATTCATCATGGAATACTGTGAGTTACTGATGTTGATGATTCTTTTCTATACTTATATAGGTAACAGTGACATGTTTTTATCATATGTTTGTTGTTGTTATGGGAGTTGATGTTAATTGAAGTAGACAATAGTTACTTGATAGTTAATCACGTCATAATCCATTATGTCTTAGTTAATTAGTTAATCGCGTCTTAATCTATACCTGATTTTAATTAGTTTATCACTTTATAATCTGAGTCCCATTGTTTCTAAAACATTGATTTAAGTGTGTTTACGACTTGATAATTTAAAGCCATTAAAAGATTGATTCAAGAATTTGGAAAATAGCATTTGTTTTTCACCTGTGGTAAACATTTGTCTTTGTTGTATTTCAAGATTCGATTCCCTTCCAAGCCTTTTTAGAAAGGAATCAATTGAAATTTAATTATACGACTCTTTCTTGGATGCATTGTAAACAAGGGCTGAAGAGTCGGCAATCGACTTATGTAAGAGAGAGGGAGAGAAATGGGGTTTAACTAGGTCATCACGGGACAAACGTTTGGCTCAATTTTCTTCAACAAGTCTATTGTCTTTAGCAGTGACCGGAAGACCAGGAGAAACCCCACAAGGCTGGACACCTTACTACACCTTACTACTCATTGTCACGTACAAGTGGGGAAGTAGAAATTAAGACATGGCGCTGTTTGTTGACCTCTCATTATTTTGGCTTGCTCTCGTACTGTCGACTTTTCGAATATCGCCTCGGAAGTTGCTGTAGCCTTTACATTCCAGGTCACATTTTAATACATACAATTCGCATTATTAAAATAGTCTGTATGATAAAGTATATTATTGGTGGCGATATTAGCGACCCATAATTTTTTTATATTTATCTATCATGCTGTCGACTTTTCGAGTTTTGCCGCGGAAGTTAATGTAGACACATTCCATTTCACATATGAATACGCACATTTCACATATGAATACGCACATAGATAATTGAATTTCGTTTAACATACAGGTTTTCCTGATTGTATATTGTTATTTTATTTCAAATTATAGTAACACCATGAATTGAAAACGAGTCGAATATCGACGTTTCATTACCGCCGCCAAAATGTCTCAAATTGAACGACGAGTGTGATTGTAACTTGTAAGCATCTCCTTATGAAAGAAATTTCTGTTAGGATTCAGATTCTGAATGATTACGGTATCTGAAATTAAGAATAGGCCTATTGTACACGCAAAACGTAAACGGGGTGAATGGAAATCCTTAGATATGATTGGCTTGTAAAGGCTGAAAACATAATATTCAGTAGATGTGGAAAAGACTTAAAAATACATTATGCAATAGCTAAATCTGCCTTTTGCATACCTTTCTTTAGGCCTGAAATGTTATATACATTATTACTTATACATTAATGAACTCTTTCGATGTCATCGCTATGCCTGGGATATTTATTGCATTGGGATACATCTTGTGAAGGATAGTTTAAAAACGTTTAAATGAATAATCGAGACTTCGTTTTTTATCGCACCGACTTTAGTAATAACGATCGAGGCTAGCCTAAAATTTCCAGTGGAGCAATTGACTTAAATTTTTGGCATATTCTGTTTACGTTGTCTCCTTTTAACTCATAGCGAGAACTGTCAACTCTTTATCTAATGCCCCGTTTAGTCACAGTAAAATCTGATCTCTGTAAATCATCTCAAATTTATGTGAAGAGAGAGGGAGACAGAGTAAGTAGAGAGAGAGCGAGAGAGAAAGATGGGTTTAATGGCCACTCGATGCAAACTCAGTCATTTCGAGACTAACGCTATGGTTCATTATCTATATCAATAATTCGCTAGCACGTAAATGGGTGGGGTGGGGTGGAGGGCCGAATGGTTAGCGTGTGCGCGTTGTATCATTCGTCTGTCATTGAATTAATTGGTGTGGTTTCGATTCCCCGGTTGTACTTGGCAGGGGATCACGGTGGCTAAGTGGGTAAGACGCTGGTTCGCTGAAGTCCTATCCGTACATTAACCGAGAAAGTCCATCCAGATTTTTCGGCGTGATTTCCCCTTGTCAGTGCTGTAGGAGCGAAGGCCTGACAAGGATAGCTGCCTAGTCGTTCGAAAGGAACGAAAACCGAGGTCCCGTGTACACATTGGGGAAAATTTCCCTCATAGCATACTGTACATGGCGTATGCATAGGCGTACGGGCTCGATGAAAGTTAGGGGGCAGAACCCGAAATGCCCGAAAATATTTCGGGTTTACAGGGAGAGGCGCCGGTTTTCCTCAAGAGGCGAAGAAGCGGAGGTTACCTTGTATACCCCCCCCCCCCCCAAAGAGAATTTTGGAATAATTGACGACTGCAAACACGTTTTCCTGCAATTTCAACCCATGAACAAAACAACTTCAAGTGGTTTATTATAGCCTAATTATAATATATAGGTGGCTGATTCGAATACCAATCAATCGTTTACAGTCCACGAAGACGGGACCGTTGGGAGAAAATTTTGAAGTTTTAACTGCCGCAAACGAATTCCAAAACAACCAATCAATCGCCGCTGGGTTTGGGAGTCTTACCTTCCCGGAAATTTGAAAATTTAACCACCCCAAATGCGTTTTCTGCTATTTTAGCCCGTGTAAGCAACTCCAAAAGTATCCAATGTTTTTGTAACCAAAATCCCACTCTGAATTCCAACCATCCAATCTCACACTGTTGCAGTTGCATTCACAAGTAATAATAGATGCCCGAAAAATGTCGCACAAAGTAGAGTGGCTCCAGACAAAATGTTTTAATCCATTGTCAACTCAGTACAAATTCTTGGAATTCAATTAAAAGAAAAGTAAAATTAGTATTATAATAGGGCTCGATGTAAGTTAGGGAAGCAAACCTAGAAATGGCCGAAAAAATTTCGGGATTACAGACAGCGGCGCCGGTTTTCTTCGAGAGGCGAAGAAGCTGAACTGACCTTGTATTGTACCTCCAAGAAAATTTTGGAATAATTGACGACCGCAAACGCGTTTTCCTGCTATTCCAGCCCGTAAAATCAGTGTTTTATTAGAATTTGGGTACTCTATTTTGCCAAGTACATGAACTATTTTTTTTTTGCAACTTACCCGTCTGCCCGAAAGTTAGGTCGTACGCCTAATGGCGTATGAAAAACAGTGGGACGTTAAACACCATTTCATTTCATTTCATGTGGCAGAGAGTAGGATCGCCTATCCAACCTCGTGGGGTTTCCCCGAGTGCCCCGACTTCCACCCACTCTCAGCGAATTATTGAAATACAATTGAACCATATTTATACTAGTCCCGAAATGACCTAGTTTGTGTCGAGTTGATGCTTAACCCCAGTCTGTTAAACAGAGGATTACGAAAGTCGTCTAATATTGTAACGACCTGGGCCGTTAAATTTCTGTTGCTGGAAAGTCAACTTCATTATCCGTTAAAGTTAACGGGGCTTCCAGCAACAACCTTTCTCTCCGTGAAAGTTAACGATCCGTTTACCCCATGGTAATGGATCGTTAAAAGTTAACAGAACTTTGAGCAACCGGCCCCTGGCGAATATTCAGGCGACCTTACTCCCTTGTAACGTTTAAACGGGGATCAAACCACGCCTCTTCAAACAATAACAGACACGGACACGCGTTAAATCACTAGATTAGCCTACCCCCATGTAAGACGGATTTTGAAAGTTGCTGTATTTTGTATATGTACAGGGTCAGAGGCGGATTCAATGGGGGCGCAATCTAATTACACTCCAACAAAAACTACAGTGCAAAGAATATCTTTAAAACATGTTTCGGGAAACCCAAAGTCAGCGAAATACACCACTTTATATACGGACGAAACAACTAAATATGACTCCAAATTCGACATGTATCCATAACCGCTGACTCGACTCATACGCCAATGATTATTGGTCTTCGAAATATGGCTGATAAATTTGCGCAAATTACCCTTGCAACTTTAAATGAAATTTTGGCAGATCTTGATGATATAGCTGGTCCCATTAGTAAATACGTGATTTTGAAATTAGAAATACAATGCCGCAATTGTAAATTATATGGCCAATATAACAAATTTTCTTGGTGATTTTAAAACAGAAAATAGATTGACATACCATTACGAAAGACGATCTATACATACTGGTCGCGAAGATATGTGTTTTTGTTAATGTAATCGATCGCTTTCAGTCGCAATAAAGTTATAGGAAATACACCGTCTTCATTAGCCCAGTTCGGAGCAGAACAGTAGGACGTTAAGCCTTATTTCATTTCATTTATAGGAAATACATGTTAATATATTCAGCATATTTATTCTTGTGTAAATGCTATCATACAATAAGGCACGGAATCCCGAATTTGAATTTCTTCTTAATCATGTATCTTCTAGTTTGTATTCACTTATTCAAATCCAACTTCAAAATGTCAATGTACATCTCAAATCTGTACATAACTTGAACAGCTATTGCATATTTTTCATTCAGATTGATTAAAATAGTCTGTCATTATTTATTTAATACTGTTAATTATTCCCTTTCCTTAAATAAACATACTTCCAAACACTATACAAGGGGTATTTCGGGACCCCACGGCCCTATCCTTTACGTTTGTGAGAAATTGGTTCATAATTGTCTAGTGAGAATGTTATACATTGTCAGCTACTTAATGTCGAGTATGATGCTGCAAATCGAATGGACGTTAGAGTATTACACTATAGGTCACCAGGGTGGACCCCCACCACCTTCCCTTCAATATTTTTATTTTGCTTGTTACAGGTGTCTAATCTGTTCTGTAATCGGTGCTAGCTTTGTATTAGGCATCTTTCTTACTAATGATATTGTTTTAGTTATTCTAGTAATCTATATCTGAAAGCAAATCAAAGCCCCACCCATCGACGATTCTACATGGAACATGACAATTACGATATTAATTTAGATTTGTATGGTTTCAAAAAAAAATCTTATAATTCCTATCGTCAGTGACAATACTTAAAATAATTTGTTTTAGCCTGATTGATTATTGTTCAGTCTAGATATGAAGCTGTAGTTTGGTCGTATTTGAATACAATAATTCATCCAAAACCTATTTATGTTTGGGGTCTTAGGTTACCCCTTGTTGCCGACAACATTTTTCGCGCGACGTGTACGCACAAGGGTTAAATGGGACATCAAATATAAATTTACAAAGGCACATTCACATCTATGGGTATAGAAACTATAAATAGATCGGTCCATTGTATCAACAAAAACTTCAACAAATGTAAATTGGACTGCACACATATAAATTACACAGGAATGGCCGATCCAAACACCGAGCCGTATTGCGCTTGCTTGGAGATATAGGACACAGATCACCAAATATTCCTGGGCAGTCACCCAGGGCGAAAGTTATTTTTAGTCCTTCCCTCCCTTTCCCTTTTTCCCCCTTTTGCATGGCGATTTTTGGTGTAGAATCGAAGAAAAGGGTTTGAAAATACATTTTCTGCCAGGTTTTGGTGAATATTCATGATTTTGAGGCGGAAGGATACAAGAGTTGTGAGGTTGGTTACGTTGAAAGGGAGGGCCGAAAATTGCAAGGTTAGCTGTCTCTACTTCCAGCTTGTCTATCTCAAGTTTTTCATGAAGAACCTCATACATGCTTTTGGGCAAGAGTCTGCCACATGTTGCTCCATCTGTGGCAGAAAGCGTTTTTCCCAACGAATATTTGGGAAAAAGTTACAGCCGGTCTAAGAGACGAGAATTAACATTAAAGTCAATGGGGCAATAATTAGTGTTCTGTGGCCATATGAAATCCAATCGATACATGGAGTAGATTTTGTTAAATAGCAAATTACGATAAAACGAAGAGTCCCGAATGGTTGTGATGGTAAATTCTTATCGGAAAAGAAATCCATAATTTTCAATTTCCAAGAAAACATAACTCTGTCAACATTGAAATGGAGGCAGACCACCATTAATTTCCCCATTGACTTCAATCACTCGGCTAATCTCGACAGATTCCGTAAACTACGTCAACTACATCTAGTCTCGGATGTATGACAGTAAGTGATATGTACCTACGTCCATACATTTGCGATGCGGCTACCGGTTTACTTTAACAGGAAAACTTGACGCTATTACACAAATTGGGAACCTAGCGACCTATTCGACCGATCGAGCTGCAACCTATTCGTTGGAAACCTATTTAGAATAAAGACAACAGTCTCTATTTGTCAACCAATAAAATCCAACGTTATGTCTATCAAATGAAAGTAGGATATATTATTTTTTATCCATTCCTTCAGCTCAGAATTAGACGTGTAATTTCGTCATTATCTTACAGCTGGATCGGTCGAATAGGTCGCTAGCTAAATAGGTTGCCAACTTGTGTTTGGAATGGGCGCAGCCATGTTTCATCCGGGACCTTTAAAGTAGTTCCAATATGGCAGAATTCATCATACAGCCGAGTTTAGATTCCCGAAATCTTACGAGGTTTGCCGAGTGTGACTTCAATGTTAATTCTGGACTGTTTGCCCACCTCCAACTTATCCCCAAATTTTCGTTGGGCGAAATGCTTTTCACTACAGACAGAGGAACAAATGGCCATATCTTTGCACCAAAATTTTTATGAGGTTGACCTCCAAAATTTTGAGATACACGAACTTGAAGAAGCATACTCAAAACATTTATCGACTTGTCGTACATATCACCGTAGCCAACCTCATCACGCCGTTATCCTTCCGCCTCAAAATCATGAATATTTATCAAAACTTGGCAGAAAATATTAATTCAAACCCTCTTAGTCCATTCTAAGCCAAAAAATCAACAAAAATGGGCATGCAAAAGGGGAGAAAAGAGACAGGGAGAGAACTGCTATAAATAGACGAACTACAATTGTGAGATGGTGAAATTTAATGGTGGTCTGCCTCCAAATCCCAAAATACAAATGTCCGCCGCTAGTACACAAAATTACCGTACAGTCGAATGAATATATCTTGTGAAATAAAGCACGCAGGTACAGTTTCTTGACAGTTTATAATAAAGGAATATCTGGGGTTGTAAATAGTTTTCGAGATTTCTTTTAGCTCGGGGCACCCTTTCTGTGCGTTACAACTTTTACATATAAGGGAGATAACACACTTTCATATCTCAATAAGACGTCATCAAGGAAATAATTTCTTTTAGCAAGGACATTTCCATTTTATCCACGCGAAACAGTTATGTCATAGCAGTCACTATGGATGGTAAGACTGAGCAACATATTCAAAAATTGATTGGAGGTTTAGTCGAGGAAATAAGGGAACATGTATCCAATCCTGAAAAAAAGTCTTCAACTTTGAGTTCATTGAATGACACCTACTACGACAAGAAATATTTGCCTTGTCGTGAGTTAATAGGAAATACATTGTCTGATTGTAACTATTCAGAGTATGCGTTCATTATGCTTCAAGTCTTACAGAAAAAAAGATACGCGTGTTCAAATATGTTCAACGCACTCTCTAATACTTGGAAAACATCCAAGTATGTTATGAACATAATATGGAACTACTCGAATGCCAGCCGCGAGTTTGCTTGTGATCTAGCCAAAGCCAATATCATTATGTTGATGTGTGAAAACTTGAAAATGTTTCCGCCGGAGTCAATTAAAAAGTCTGACAACGAATATTGGATTACCATAGCAACTCTCGCGATCATGACGAACTTAGCTCGCATAGACCAAATCAGATACAAGTTCGGCGAATATGGCTCTTTTGAGCTTGTGATGAAGTTCAAAAACTATGACGATGATTATATTAAAGTTCTGTCGTTGATTACGTTGGCTTATATTTCCAACGTTCCTCAGTCTCAAACAATGACCAATGATAAAGAAGTAATAAAAACGATCATACATTGGATGAATCTCAGTATTGGTCGTGATAAAACCCATAGAATTAAAGAAGGTTTCACGGCAGACGAACTTGCTGATGCCCTTAGTCAGCTAGCAGTTGATGGGTATGCAGAAAACATTATTATGGACAGACTTGCCCCGAAAGCCCTCAAGAGAATGTTAAAGAAGTCAGCTCCAATTGAATATAGAATAAGCGCTGCAAAATGCTTATCGAATCTGGCCTTTCACACCAAAGCAAAAGATTATATCCTTAAAGAAAACCGGGAGCTTGTTTCGATGCTTGAGGAAATGGAAAAGGGTCAGTCTAATGCTGATCTTTTGAAACACGTAAATGATGCTCTGTGTAATTTCCGAGACAGGGGCGAAGAAAGCATTGCATTAAAAACTGAAAAGGCAAAGCCACGACATGTATTTGTCAATTATTACACGGGCGATGCGGACAAAGTAAATAAAATATGGAATAATTTGGAAATAGAAGGCTACAACGTTTTATTCGACCCTGATAATACCATAGAAAAGGTCGTGCAGGGTGACCCTTTGGAAGCCTTGGCGGAATCTCTTGCAAGGGCGACAATAGTAGTAATGTGTGTGTCCGAAGGCTTCAGAAGTAATGCAAGGGCCAGACTCATAGCAAATTACACTGTGAGGTTTTATAAGGATAAACGCGTCATTGTTATATATTTACAATGGCCGTATGATGCGGAAGGTTGGCTTGGCCTAATTCTCTGTGGTCCGTGTAAAGAATTAAAGTTTGATTTTATGGGTAGTGATGAAATCGACTTCTCGAGAGGCATGGAGACATTTCTACGGGAACTAACAGAAATTGAAGGAAACACGGAAGAAAATAGCCATTTTCCATCCCTTAATAAAGTCAGTAAAATAACGACATCCTCAGTAGCTTGTCAAACTATATCACCCGTACTAAAGGCAGACATAACAGAATCATATTCAAAGATGAAAAAGCGCCACGTAGAAATGTGGCTGATAACAAATGGTCTACCGGAGTGTGCAGAAAACTTCAAGGAAATTGATGGAAGTAAACTATGGGAATTAAAATGCATGAATACTATCGCCCCGCATTTCTTGGCGTTAACCTTAAAAGACCACTTTGAAATGGATGAAATTCAAATTTCCAAATTTATTGACGCCATTACCGATTTAAACTAATAAAAATTAATGAAGGATGCGTCACAGATTTCGCGGGACAGTGAAAATAAAAGTACGTTGAAGAATGCAAATCAAATTAATGCCAACTTTCAGAAGTTGTGTAATTGTGCCTGGAAAGTGTATTTACCACAGTTCCGCTAGCATTTTATAATAATATTTTATTGCAAAAACAAAAAAAAAAAAACAAAAAAAAACCATTACATATTAGGAAATGTTATGTTTCTAGAATTTGATTTCGTCTACCTCGGAAGGGTCTTAAAACAATCTCTCCTAACATCTTCCAGAAAGGCTACATTTTCCCTACATCAAAAAGCATAATCTACTGTGATATCCCCTTACATGAATATCGCTTTACATGAATTTGATTGGTCAAAGAAACCTTTTTTTTATTAAATTGAACTTGAAGGAAATACTGGGTGAATATATATAGGACTTTGAAATAGGTAAACTGCTGTCAAAAAATAATGTATCACTACGCTGTAATGTAATCAGAATCTGAAAAAGTTAAATCTATACCAAAGAATTATATTTATTTATTTGTGCATGTAAGAAAAGCTTGGGTGCAAATAAAATCTCCAACTCGTCTTTTTTGATATAAATAACCAAAAACAACTCGGATCTGTGTAAATATTTTTTTATATCAAAAAATACTCGTAGGAGATTCTCTATATATACAGAGGGTAATACTTATTCTATGAAAATTGAATATTTTGTGTTACGTTCAATTAATAGAGAGACACGGACATCTGTCGATTCGACTTTGGCCAAATTAAATAGGAAAGATAGGTATTTAGTAAGTATATAGGATCAATGGGTATAAAAAAAAACAATTTTCAGTTTAACAAATCAGCTAAGGGAGACCTCAAACGAATTGATTCACACGAAGGCTAATAATAATAAAGTTTTGACAAATAAAAAAAAATGGCTGTAAGTCCCCAACCTCGTGTGAAAGAAGTAATTTTGTATGATGTCGAAAATCAAAGATACGCTTCAGAATACCATAATTTTCCCATGCAACTAAATATCCTCAACGTTCCCAATGGGAACATCGACTCGGTTATAACCGTATTTTTTGCTTTCGCGGAACTCAAATCTAATTACACTCCAACAAAAACTACAGTGCAAAGAATATCTTTAAAACATGTTTCGGGAAACCCAAAGTCAGCGAAAAACACCACTTTATATACGGACGAAACAACTAAATATGACTCCAAATTCGGCATATATCCATAACCGCTGACTCGACTCATACGCCAATGATTATTGGTCTTCGAAATATGGCTGATAAATCTGCGCAAATTACCCTTGCAACTTTAAATGAAATTTTGGCAGATCTTGATGATATAGCTGGTCCCATTAGTAAATACGTGATTTTGAAATTAGAAATACAATGCCGCAATTGTAAATTATATGGCCAAGCATATAACAAATTTTCTTGGTGATTTTAAAACAGAAAATAGATTGACATACCATTACGAAAGACGATCTATACATACTGGTCGCGAAGATATGTGTTTTTGTTAATGTAATCGATCGCTTTCAGTCGCAATAAAGTTATAGGAAATACACCGTCTTCATTAGCCCAGTTCGGAGCAGAACAGTAGGACGTTAAGCCTTATTTCATTTCATTTATAGGAAATACATGTTAATATATTCAGCATATTTATTCTTGTGTAAATGCTATCATACAATAAGGCACGGAATCCCGAATTTGAATTTCTTCTTAATCATGTATCTTCTAGTTTGTATTCACTTATGCAAATCCAACTTCAAAATGTCAATGTACATCTCAAATCTGTACATAACTTGAACAGCTATTGCATATTTTTCATTCAGATTGATTAAAATAGTCTGTCATTATTTATTTAATACTGTTAATTATTCTATAATTCTTTCCTTAAATAAACATACTTCCAAACACTATACAAGGGGTATTTCGGGACCCCACGACCCTATCCTTTACGTTTGTGAGAAATTGGTTCATAATTGTCTAGCGAGAATGTTATACATTGTCAGCTACTTAATGTCGAGTATGATGCTGCAAATAGAATGGACGTTAGAGTATTACACTATAGGACACCAGGGTGGACCCCCACCCCCTTCCCTTCAGTATTTTTATTTTGCTTTTTACGGGTGTCTAATCTATTCTGTAATCGGTGCTAGCTTTGTATTAGGCATCTTTCTTACTGATGATATTGTTTTGGTTATTCTAGTAATCTAGATCTGAAAGCAAATCAAGGTACCCTACCAGCCCCACCCATAGACGATTCTACATGGAACATGACAATTACGATATTAATTTAGATTTGTATGGTTTCCAAAAAAATATTATAATTCCTATCGTCAGTGACAATACCTAAAATAATTTGTTTTAGCCTGATTGATTATTGTTCAGTCTAGATATGAAGCTGTAGTTTGGTCGTATTTGAATACAATAATTCATCCAAAACCTATTTATGTTTGGGGTCTTAGGTTACCCCTTGTTGCCGACAACATTTTTCGCGCGACGTGTACGCACAAGGGTTAAATGGGACATCAAATATAAATTTACAAAGGCACATTCACATCTATGGGTATAGAAACTATAAATAGATCGGTCCATTGTATCAACAAAAACTTCAACAAATGTAAATTGGACTGCACACATATAAATTACACAGGAATGGCCGATCCAAACACTGAGCCGTATTGCGCTTGCTTGGAGATATGAAATCCAATCGATACATGGATCAGATTTTGTTAAATAGCAAATTACGATAAAACGAAGAGTGGCGAATGGTTGTGGTGGTAAATTCTTATCGGGAAAGAAATCCATAATTTTCAATTTCCAAGAAAACATAACTCTGTCAACATTGAAATGGGGGCAGACCACCATTAATTTCCCCATTGACTTCAATGTTAATTCTGGACTCTTTGCTCACCTCCAACTTATCCCCAAATTTTCGTTGGGCGAAATGCTACACACAGAGGAACAAATGGCCATATCTTTGCACTAAAATTTTTATGAGGTTGACCACCAAAATTTTGAGATACACGAACTTGAAGAAGCATACTCAAAACATGTATCGACTTGTACATATCACCGTGGCCAACCTCATCACGCCGTTATCCTTCCGCCTCAAAATCATGAATATTTATCAAAACCTGGCAGAAAATATTAATTCAAACCCTCTTAGTCCATTGTAAGCCAAAAAATCAACAAAAATGGGCATGCAAAAAGGGAGAAAAGAGACAGAGAGAGAACTGCTATAAATAGACGAACTACAATTGTGAGATGGTGAAATTTAATGGTGGTCTGCCTCCAAATCCCAAAACACAAATGTCCGCCGCTAGTACACAAAATTAACGTACAGTCGAATGAATATATCTTGTGAAATAAAGCACGCAGGTACAGTTTCTTGACAGTTTATAATAAAGGAATATCTGGGGTTGTAAATAGTTTTCGAGATTTCTTTTAGCTCGGGGCACCCTTTCTGTGCGTTACAACTTTTACATATAAGGGAGATAACACACTTTCATATCTCAATAAGACGTCATCAAGGAAATAATTTCTTTTAGCAAGGACATTTCCATTTTATCCACGCAAAACAGTTATGTCATAGCAGTCACTATGGATGGTAAGACTGAGCAACATATTCAAAAATTGATTGGAGGTTTAGTCGAGGAAATAAGGGAACATGTATCCAATCCTGAAAAAAAGTCTTCAACTTTGAGTTCATTGAATGACACCTACTACGACAAGAAATATTTGCCCTGTCGTGAGTTAATAGGAAATACATTGTCTGATTGTAACTATTCAGAGTATGCGTTCATTATGCTTCAAGTCTTACAGAAAAAAAGATACGCGTGTTCAAATATGTTCAACGCACTCTCTAATACTTGGAAAACATCCAAGTATGTTATGAACATAATATGGAACTACTCGAATGCCAGTCGCGAGTTTGCTTGTGATCTAGCCAAAGCCAATATCATTATGTTGATGTGTGAAAACTTGAAAATGTTTCCGCCGGAGTCAATTAAAAAGTCTGACAACGAATATTGGATTACCATAGCAACTCTCGCGATCATGACGAACTTAGCTCGCATAGACCAAATCAGATGCAAGTTCGGCGAACATGGCTCTTTTGAGCTTGTGATGAAGTTCAAAAACTATGACGATAATTATATTAAAGTTCTGTCGTTGATTACGTTGGCTTATATTTCCAACGTTCCTCAGTCTCAAACAATGACCAATGATAAAGAAGTAATAAAAACGATCATACATTGGATGAATCTCAGTATTGACCGTGATAAAACCCATAGAATTAAAGAAGGTTTCACGGCAGACGAACTTGCTGATGCCCTTAGTCAGCTAGCAGTTGATGGGTATGCAGAAAACATTATTATGGACAGACTTGCCCCGAAAGCCCTCAAGAGAATGTTAAAGAAGTCAGCTCCAATTGAATATAGAATAAGCGCTGCAAAATGCTTATCGAATCTGGCCTTTCACACCAAAGCAAAAGATTATATCCTTAAAGAAAACCAGGAGCTTGTTTCGATGCTTGAGGAAATGGAAAAGGGTCAGTCTAATGCTGAACTTTTGAAACACGTAAATGATGCTCTGTATAATTTCCGAGACAGGGGCGAAGAAAGCATTGCATTAAAAACTGAAAAGGCAAAGCCACGACATGTATTTGTCAATTATTACACGGGCGATGCGGACAAAGTAAATAAAATATGGAATAATTTGGAAATAGAAGGCTACAACGTTTTATTCGACCCTGATAATACCATAGAAAAGGTCGTGCAGGGTGACCCTTTGGAAGCCTTGGCGGAATCTCTTGCAAGGGCGACAATAGTAGTAATGTGTGTGTCCGAAGGCTTCAGAAGTAATGCAAGGGCCAGACTCATAGCAAATTACACTGTGAGGTTTTATAAGGATAAACGCGTCATTGTTATATATTTACAATGGCCGTATGATGCGGAAGGTTGGCTTGGCCTAATTCTCTGTGGTCCGTGTAAAGAATTAAAGTTTGATTTTATGGGTAGTGATGAAATCGACTTCTCGAGAGGCATGGAGACATTTCTACGGGAACTAACAGAAATTGAAGGAAACACGGAAGAAAATAGCCATTTTCCATCCCTTAATAAAGTCAGTAAAATAACGACATCCTCAGTAGCTTGTCAGACTATATCACCAGTACTAAAGGCAGACATAACAGAATCATATTCAAAGATGAAAAAGCGCCACGTAGAAATGTGGCTGATAACAAATGGTCTACCGGAGTGTGCAGAAAACTTCAAGGAAATTGATGGACGTAAACTATGGGAATTAAAATGCATGAATACTATCGCCCCGCATTTCTTGGCGTTAATCTTAAAAGACTACTTTGAAATGGATGACATTCAAATTTCCAAATTTATTGACGCCATTACCGATTTAAACTAATAAAAATTAATGAAGGATGCGTCACAGATTTCGCGGGACAGTGAAAATAAAAGTACGTTGAAGAATGGAAATCAAATTAATGCCAACTTTCAGAAGTTGTGTAATTGTGCCTGGAAAGTGTATTTACCACAGTTCCGCTAGCATTTTATAATAATATTTTATTGCAAAAAAAACAAAAAAAAACATTACATATTAACATGGACCTTATAAGGTCCATGATATTAAGAAACGTTATGTTTCTAGAATTTGATTTCGTCTACCTCGGAAGGGTCTTAAAACAATCTCTCCTAACATCTTCCAGAAAGACTACATTTTCCCTACATCAAAAAGCATAATCTACTGTGATATCCCCTTACATGAATATCGCTTAATTACATGAATTTGTTTGGTCAAAGAAACTTTTTTTTATTAAATTGACCTTGAAGGAAATACTGGGTGAATATATATAGGACTTTGAAATAGGCAAACTGCTGTCAAAAAATGATGTATCACTACGCTGTAATGTAATCAGAATCTGTAAAAGTTAAATCTACACCAAAGAATTATATTCATTTATTTGTGCATGTAAGAAAAGCTTGGGTGCAAATAAAATCTCCAACTCGTCTTTTTTGGTATAAATAACCAAAAACAACTCGGATCTGTGTAAATATTTTTTTATATCAAAAAATACTCGTAGGAGATTCTCTATATATACAGAGGGTAATACTTTTTCTATGAAAATTGAATATTTTGTTTCTTAAAAGTTCGAACAATGCTAATAATATATGGAAGATAATTAATGTACAAATTGGGATTCGCAGTGGCTCAGTTTCGGTGTTGCAAAATGGGTGGTTTTACAAGGATTGAAAGCGCCAAGACCAATAATTATATTACGTGTCTACTGCAGCCTAATTTAGGTGGTTGACCCGAATTCCAAACAACCAATCAATCTTTTACAGTTCACTGAAACGGGGCCGTTGCGAGACCCGAGGGCCTATGAATAGATTAATTCCATATTAAAACAGTCAATAGAAAGATATATTAATGTAACTTATGTATGTACACTCTCCAGTCATAGAACAGAGGTTCTCGGTGACCAAGAATATATGGACGCCTGATGCTTTTGCACACTGATCAACAGTGAATATTTGTTGGTCGCTACAATAGAACACTTTCGTAATCCTCTGTGAAATAGATTGATGTTTCTGGTGTGAATGAGTGGCTTGTCTGCTATCTAACACCCCGAGATTTGTAGGTTGGGTGAATACACTGACGCCTATTTTTTAAGGTCGGGACTACCAGTTTATTTAAAGATCGTTATAGTCTACCAAAATTCTGTAGAATAGTAATTTCATCCTATAGAAAATGGAATAGGCCCACATCGCCCAACCCTCTAGAATATTCTATAGAAAACTACATTGGTAATCTATAACTTTTTGCTACAGCCAACTAATGCCGTCATTAAACAGATAACGGAACCCCAAACCTCTGTCAAATCAGGCGCGGATCCAGAGGGGGGGGTTTGGGGGGTCCAACCCCCCCCCCCCCTGCTCAGCTACATAAAAAAAAATAATGCCTTGCATCAATGAAATTACATCACAAAGTGATCCTACATCAGTATAAAAATGATTTCTCTGTTTAAAAAGCTCAATTTGTATGTATGCCTATGTAATTTAGAGACCATGATGGCAGATTGCCGTAACAGAAACCTGGCAAACCCCCTCCTGCAAAAATTCCTGGATCCGCCCCTGTAAATATAACACCAAGTTAACGACACATTAAAGTTAACGGGACTTCCAGCAACAGTCTTTCTCTGTGTTAAAGTTAAGGATGTTAACATGGAGTTAAGGGATCATTTAAAGATAAAGGAGCTTTGAGCAACTGGCCACTGGTCAGGTGACCGACAGTATCTGGTCAGATCTAGTTATCTCCATGATCAGAGCCTGATGATATACAGCCAGATTCCATTTTCGGCAATCTGTTTTTCAAAAAATTTCGGGGGAAGATCCCCAATACCCTTATCTGAAACTCGTGCCTTTGCCCCCTTAACCATTGACTTTGTCAAATCTATGAAGTCCCCACCCCCAACCACCACTGCAGTGCTAAATACTCAAGTTCAACCAGTTTGGACTGAAATCCAGCAATAACAACTAATTTGGCAAGCGAAACGGTGTTATACTTGTAGGGGTCAACAATGGCATTAATCTGGAATATTGCAAGTACCAGTGCTAAAACTTAATGCATATTCAATATCGGATACGATTTACGATTAATGACCACAAAAAAATGTGGCTTGCATAGAGCCATTGCCACTTTAATATGAGGTGTAAATTGGCTTTATGTCAATGGATGTTAAATTATGAAATAAACGCAATAAGAATTATTATTAAGTCCTCAGTGAATTGTCTCTTTATTATCACAATATATTCATTTATATATCTAGTAATTATAAAATTTCAATCCTTTTGTTGCCCTTTCTTAACAATCTCTTTCCAATCAAGCATAGTGCGACAAATATACAAATTACATATTGATTATCAAAGATATATAATAAGGCTGTACTGGTGGTAATTACAATAACTACCACTTCACAAGTTGTAAATAACTTTCTATATAATGCTCATGTTATACAATAATAAGAGAGGACCAGGGTTTATGAACGTAATTTTCTCACAAAATTAACCGAAATAGAAAATTTTTTCCCCATAAATAAACATCTTTACAAGTCTTCACACTTGATACCATAATCAGTCAAAAAGCAAAATCTGTTCAAGTGTCCATTTCCATTACAAGAATATGTTTATATCCAATATCAGAATATCCATTGCAGAATTTGACAAGATGTCCATATTCAATTCACGAATTTGTCGATTTGTCCATGTTCCAATTCCAAAACTTGTCCAGATGTCCATATTCAATACCCAAATTTGTTCAAAATACCAATATTCCTCTACATACAATAAATTTCTTTGAGAACTAAGTGATAAAATATATTGATAAGATAAAATGTTTCATCAGAATACTCAATGGTATTTGAATTGATAATTATTTTAAATCCTCAGAAATTGGGCACTATTTAGAACAAAAATATACACTGGTCATATCACAGAATAATATCAACCTGTATGAATTTTTGTGCTTTATTAATGAGGATGTAGTACAAATTTACAGATTATAAAACAAGTATGGCCTTTATGTACATTTTAAATACAATTGTAAAAAAAAACTCAATGACACAATACATGTATAAAAAGCACTTTGACTGGTTTAAATTATCTAATATATTTTTTTATAATCTAAAAAAAAAAGTATGTGCACAATAAATTTAACTCACTTAGTATAAATTGCATACACCTTTGAAAAATAAAATTACAGCAGTGAATATATATCTATATATCTATATACAATATAAGATTGATCTACATTAAAACGATTGTCTAAAAGACAAATATTAATTAATTTTCAACATATACATATACTCTAGGTTTTAAGATATGGCTATCAAATCTAAAAATTAAATTAGGAATGAATTCTTAACACACATTTATTGCTAACTCTGAATAAAGTTATATACACTAGACATACTAGATAATATAAGAACACAAAGACAAAAATAAAATCACTGGTTTTGTCTATATTTACAAATGAAAGAGATACAGGTAAGCATACATATACATTTATACCACTAAATACAATTCTTTCTAAACACAAATTGTTTCTTTGAAGGCTTTTCATATAATAGAACACTCAATGTATATGTAGAATTGGCAAGAAGAAATGGATATTAATCACAGAATTCATTGCCCTAAACAACAGCCATTTGGGAACTCAAACAAAAGATTGAAGTCATCAAGATCTGTTAAAATTGTTCTTGTTATACACTAGCATAAAACGTAGCTCGTTCAACAAACACCATAAAAAAATTTAATAGAAAATAATATTGATTTGGAGCTGTAGATGTCACAAAATTAAATGAGTCGATCTGCCAAGTGTAAAGGACTATCAACCGATTTCTTCTATCAAAACTATTTTTGGTTTTAAAATAATCAAACTTTTCTAAAATAAAATATAGAACAGCCATTTTTGTAATCAACAGAGAAATATGTAACAAATGTTCATTTAAGATGTTAATAATATTTTTTTCCTCAGAACAAGCCACAGGCAAAACAAAGGTTTCATGAACATTGGTTTTTTTGATATATGTTTTTAAAACTTCTACATTACACTTCATTAACAAAACATATTACAAAATTCAATGGTTTCATCTAAACTGTCAAAACAACTTCAACAGAAAGTCTCCATTAGGAACAGAACAGAAATGTATCCCCTGGTTATGCCTAGATGAAGGAAAAGTGACTCAACAATATAAAAACAGAGCAGGAAGACACTTGTGGTGTAATCATAACAAATTTTCTTTATTCCTGATTATAACTATCGGAATCAAAGTCTGGCAAACACATTGCCGAGTCAATAAAGGCCTCAATTTCATCTTCAATTTCCGGCTTCATTTCAACATAGCTATCCCATGACAGATCCATATCTGATGCTGTGGTCTGTGAGGTATCTGTGTCCGTTTCTGGTATACTTATTGGAACTCCCTTCAGGCTATAGATTTCCGCAAACTTGTAACATCCTTTGTTATTTGGATCTTGATAATGATAGGACAAAACAGAATCCAAATGGTTTGTCACATGTAAACATTGCTCAAAAGTATCAAATAATTCTTGACATGGGGCGCCACTTGATTGAGATGGTCTTTCTGAATTTGGATAATAACTCAAGGAACCTGCCTCGTCTCTTTGCTCAAAATGAATATCTTCCATGCTAATTTTGTCAATGTGTCCTTCTAAACTTTGCAACGACCCCATAGTGTCCTTCTCCTGTGTATTAAAATCTACAGCAAATCCAATATTATAATTGCGTATCATTGGTCCAATCCCGCTTGATTTTCTTTTCTTTATTAATTTTCTTCGTTTTTCTTTTTCACATTTAACTTCTGTTATGGCCAGTTGACAAGTAAATCTAGAAAAACATAAAACATTAATTACTCTAACAAGTTGTGACAATAACAGATATTACAAGATACATCTTTCATTTGACATGTTTATTTTTTGCAATGTCTTTTTTCTGTCCCGTCCACAGGGTTATCTTGTAGATTTTTGTTTTGCGTGTAGGTGTAGTTCGATCCTCCTGCATTTACTAATAGAGAGCAAAATGATTCTTTGATGACAAAATCCGCTTTTTAAAAACAAAATGTCATGTTCTAGATTATACAGAAAACCTGAGGTACAGACATGTTTTTGAGTAACTAAGTGAAGATATGTAAACTCTAACAATCTAGAATATTATTATTATGCTATTTTTATTTCTTCACAAAGGTTCTATATGTTACCCAATGGATAAAGATGAATTTAAAATAAAGTAGAATCTGCATTAAGCAGTCACCCAAGGGAATTTACACCACTGACTGCTTAACGAGAATGACTTCCTAATAAAATCACTGTGTTTTTTTTGTGCTGACGTTAATTAAATATTACGCTTGGATGCAAACATCAATATTTACCCCCGACATCACGCAATACACAATGGGTTACCCCAATAAAAATTGATAATTTTACTAACCTTGCCGAGTAACTATGTCTTTGGTGCAAAAATTGGGTGATCAACTCTTGTATAATTTCTGATAGTTCTAGGAACATGGCCTGGACATCTTGTGGCATTGATGGTAACCATTCAAGAAACCTGAAAATTATTCAAATAGTGACATTTCAATTTTACTGATTTGTAGTGAGAAAAGAAAAGATATCTGTAATATATGGAACCAAGAAAATAATGCCTGTCACATTTATTTCGAAACGCATTTTTACTCCGAAACATAAAAAGGGTAGTAAGAAGAAAGTGTTTTCAAACATGAACAACTCTTATTTCTACGAATTGTTTGTAATTCGAAATAAGGGTAGCCCAAAGTGCACTGTCTAGCTAAATTACTTTTATGACCGTCTTCATTATTAGCCCAGTCGGAGTAGAACAGCAAGACCTTAACCCCCATTTCATTTCACATATGTTCTAATTACAAGAAAACACACATTTTGGACAAGAATAGGATATGGTGTGTCACATTATTTTCAAATTGAAACTGTGCATGGTAAAAATATTTTGCAAACGTAGATATTGTTGGCCTTCATGGAACTATTTATTAAATATTAATTGGGTAATGTTTTATATACAGGAAGTGTTTTATGGATGGGACAAAAATGATCTCAGATCGTTGATATCTCGGTTATTTCTTAATGGATCTTCATGGGTTTTCATTTTTGGTTTCATACATGTAGGGGCTCTGACTGACAGTGTTTCAAAATTCGTAAGTTCACTTAACTAGTTTTAACATGAAAGATTTGTCGTATCTCTGTTAGCATTTGACGTATCAAGTTGCAACTTGCAAGAAATAAGGAACACATTTAGGCCTTCAAAATGGTATTTTAAATAATTTTGTTATGAGTTCTTCAAATCAATAGTGTAACATTATTGTTGACATGACACGACGTGACCTGACGAACCAAAACACGTTAGTACTGCTTTTACATAGTTCCAGTTCCAAATTAAATCCATATTTTTAAAAAATCTGATCGTTTGCTAAGATGATGATAAAATACTTACTTAACACCATAATTATATAGTATATCTATTGGTAACATCCATGGTGTAACTGCTATTGATAGAAGTCGTACAGGTCGGGTACTGAAGAAATAGTTCATTAAACCTTTATTTACTGAATCACATGCTGTCTGCAATGCTGAAAATAACAAAGATAACTGTTTATGTATGACAAAAGATTGGCTGAAGAGCTTTTAAATATGATTTATCTCCCTTGAATTATCTCACGTAATGAAACAGAGCACATTAATCCAAAGATTAGTATACAATGTACCTAACCAAAGGTACACTATTTAAGGTCTGTTTTAATAATATAGCAAAGAAAATTTCATGTGAAGAAGTAATATGTATGAAGTCACAATGCATTGTGTATGAAGTCTCAATGCAGTGTGCATGTAGTCACCATGTTATGTGTATATAAACACAATGTAGTGTGTATGAAATGCATATATGTATGGCGGTATATTAGTGCCAAAATTCTAACATGCTATCGTCTAATTTCTTACTTCTATTCATGTAATTTCTAACCTCCATTCATGTAACTTCTAACTTCCATTTATGTAACTTCTAACTTCCATTTATGTAATTTCTAAATTAAGACAATGTATAATTCAACTTCTTTATTTGTTCAGTGTAAAGATCACTTCTATTTCATCTTATTTCTAATATTGGGGCGACAAATGTCTACTTCATTGTGGTATTACATGTTAAGCATGAACGTCAAACAAATTTAGAATTTTGATACTTCTACCTAGCAACCATCATTATGACATCGTTTGGTGTCGCCACCGTGTGCTCAGTTTGGCGATTGAGCACCTGATTGGGATCATTCTATTGATGGGGACATGGGGTTTAACATCCACTCGACACCAACCTGGTCATTTCGGTATTAACACCGTTCAATTGTATTTCAATAATTCGCTTGCGCGTAGGAGTGTTTAGCAGTGGGAGGAAACCGGAGGACCCGGAGAAAACCCACGAGGTTGGAAAGGCCGCCCTGCTCCATGTCACGTAAAAACGGGAAATCGAAACCACGCCAGTTTATTCAATGACAGACCTTATGTTACAGCGTGCACGTGCTAACCATTCGGCCATCCTACCCTCTAAACAACATTGAACGTGATATAAATGTATGGTTTGCAAATACTATTTCGAATACCGTGTCTAAGTGGGTAAGACGTGTCTTGTCGTTCCGATGGGATGAAAACCCGAGGTTCGTGCACATGTTGGCGTGCACGTAAAAGATCCTGTGACCATTAGACTTCGATATAAGTCCAGGTCGTAGATCCGCTCTCCGGGCAATATTTCCCTAAAGCACACTGTATGGTGTATGTCCGTCTCCATTAGCCCGGTTAGGGACAGAACAGAAGGGCGTTAAACCCTCTTTCATTTCACTTTATTTTCTATTTCAAATATAAGCTAAACGGGATTTGGAGAATTTTATTTTATTTTTTTTACGGTAGAGCCAATAATTAATATTTCTATGCAGTTGGTCTATATTAACACAGGCAGGCGCGGATCCAGAGGAGGGGAAGGGGGTCCGCCCCCCCCCCCCCCCCCCCGCCTAGGCTTGAAAATTTGAAACTTAAATCTATGCGATTTTATAGGCGATTTTTAGACCTGTAATTTTGGAAATTACCTTCCGGAAATACGTCAGAATGCACCAAATTGGATCTAATTTACCAAATTTTTTGTGGGGAGCGCCACCAAACCCCCCCATTAATTGGTTGAGCGCAATTAGTTAAGAAATTATCAAACCTAGACCCTCCCCCCCCCCCTGAAAAAAATCATGGATCCGCGCCTGACAGGCCCAGGGTATAAATGTTATAAATAGGCCTACACAGATACTGAGTTTAATACTAAGTGCTCTCTCTCTCTCTCTCCTCTCTCTTCTCTCTCTCTCTCTCTCTCAGCACGCCTTCCAACCTTCAACCAAACGAAGAATGGGTCGTTTATACCAAATAATGGTCCCGATAAGGTGCACAATCACCCAATTGAGCACGCAGTGGCGACACCAAACGATGTCATAATGATGGTTGCTAGGTAGAAGTAACAAAATTCTAAATTTGTTTGCCGTTCATGCTTAACATGTAATACCACAATGAAGTAGACATTTTTCGCCCCAATATTAAAAATAAGATGAAATAGAATTGATATTTACACTGAACAAATAAAGAAGCTTGATTATACATTGTCTTAATTTAGAAATTACTTGAATGGAAGTAAGAAGTTGCATGAATGGAGGTTAGAAATTACATGAACAGAAGTAAGAAATTAGACGATAGCATGTTAGAATTTTGGCACTAATATACCGCCATATATATGTAGTACATAATGCATAATCAAAATTTTCCATGCATTACACACTAATGTGGGAAATTTATTTAAATTCAACTTTCAGGACTGTCAAAACCCCAAAGTCTAAAGATATTGTGATAGTTTATTGAAAAACTGTAATTGTAATGTATACAGGGATTCCTATCCTTAATATTTCCAAAATAAAATAATTTCTTACATCTTTATAACACCATTTTTAGGAATTCTAAATAATAAATAATTTTAGGGGCCACATTTAAAATTAACTGCCTACCTGAAACAACACTTGGAGGTAAAGAATCTAATAAAGCCACTTGAAGTTTCTTTTTACATTCAGGACAATCTTCTTCATTATGATTATGATGTGCCATAACGGATTCATTAACTTCTTCTGATGCTCCATCTTCCATCAAAGATTTGGTTGTTATTGATGATCGAACAGTTAAATGTCTGATACAAGATATCAGATCTGAAATATAACGAAAAAAAGATTAATATAAGGTATTATTATAATGGGAAATTAGTCCAAAGCATTGAAGCATCAATCATTTCAAAATACCCATACATGTAGCCTCACTCAAAAGTTAGATATCTTACAAATAAGGGTGAATCTAGAATTGGGGGCCAGAACTACTTCTTCCACATATATCTACTGGAGCACTACATGGAGAGTATGACCTTATCGCTTCTATTTAGTATATTAACTGGCAATCGGGACACTCCAGAGAACAATATAATTTCTACTTAATGGCATGCAAAGAGTGAAATTAATTATTAAGTAATTTGAAATTATAACTTTGTGTACAAGCCGTGAAATTTATTTGAATACAAAATTTATTTTCATGTTTTCAAAATGTCTTTCTGCCTCATATTATTGAGTAGGTACATGTACTAGTGCTAGTATCAGGGGCATACAATTCAAGGAGTTGGCCCAAGGGACATCACAAAATCTCTCCACTCAACTCTTCTACAAATGTACTTTTAAATTACAAAGATGAAAAGAAAAAATAGTAGAAACACAAGACGTGTAATAAATAATCAGTCTTATCAGAAGGAAACATATCATATAGCTAATAAAAGTTATTTCAATATTCAATATGGAGATAATTGTTATTATATTGTTTTGAAGATTAACAAAAACTTTATGACCCTGACCGAATTTAAAAGTGGGCCTACCAAGGCTGTAAGCTCATGTACATATACATATTCATCTAGACCCTTCTAAAGCTCTACAGCAATACGAATCCTTGCTTACTTATACAGAAACATGGCTGTGTTTTTTATCTTTAAAACATTGTATAAACATATTTGTACTATCTCACAACATTCTGATGGTGATAAAAGGACATCAACCAAGTTTACATATCTGGTATTAGGTTAAACACATTTCAGATAAAACTTTATGTTACATCACTCAGGCTATTTGCAAATAAAGGAGGAGATGTATACATGTACAATGTACATGTATATAGTAGTAACAGCTATACAGGGTTGTCAAGTCAAGACTGGACAAAAGTTATCAATGAAATAGATGGCAAATAAAGTTCACCAATAAAAAAAAAATCTGAGACAAGAAAAACTACTAAGGATTCTCCTTAATTTATAAATAAATCTATTTTCATTTTTCTCTTCTCCTCCAAAGTTACATACAAATAAATTAAATGAAAATAACAAGCAGTTCTTACATGACAGTCTTAAAGATACATGTTCATTACATGTATGGGAGATTTGTCTAAAGAGCTGGGAGTTCTCACTATAATTGTTAAAAATCACATAACGTAAAATGAATTATGCTGAAAATTTCTGTCAAATTGCTTCACTCTTAAGCTGAGAAAACCTTATTTTAAAGGGACAATCCCGATAACAACAAAGTCTCAAAAATTAAAGTCCGAGTATTTATGAAATTTATGGACAAAAAAATATAATGGCATGGTGTATTTACCGTGTCTCAAAATTTCAGCTCAAAATATTGAGTCGTTTGGAGGTGAACCTCAACACTGCTTATCCGGACATGTAACCCTTTTAAGATTTCGGGTCAATTTTTTCATTGGGTGACCTGATAATCGATTAATGTTTCTTGACAGGTCTATACAGTGAATGACCCATGCCCTGTACTTGATAACAAAAGGTAAATTTCACCTACATATTATTTTTATAGAAAAAAGTCTGGTTTTATCCAGATACTGTATAATAAAACGTTCTCCATTTCCAGATGCAGACTGTCAGGTTTAAGTTATTTACAAGCGTATCACAAATATCGGGTTAGTAGGTGGGCCTTAGGTTATGGATTTTAAAAGATTTTAACGCAAAATTAAGCAGTTTTATTCCCCAAAAAGTTATCAGGATTGACACTTTAAAATCTCTATGGCCTTGAGTTTCATTATTACCACTGTCACGATAATTAACAAAGTCTTGATCATCAACAGATGTTGTCCCCAAAAAAATCAGACACACAAGTCTAAGATTAAGATAACATCGAGAGTTGATTTGGTCTTTTCATGTAAATAAATGTCTAAGTTTATATAACATTTCAGGCATAAAGAAAGACCTATAATATAGGCAGGTTTATCTCTTGCATAATGTACATGTACAATATATGTTTAAGCTATATTTTAAATAAAATGAAATGAAATGGGGTTTAACATTCTATTGTTCTGATCCTATTGGGCTAATGAAGACGGGCATACGCAAAACAGTGTGCTATGAGGGAAATTTTGCTCGGACACCGGCCCTCGAACTGTCAAAGGATTTTTTAATAAGTGCACACCAATGTGTAAACAGGACCTCCGGTTTTTCGTCCCATCCAAATAACTAGACAGCTGTCCTTGGTCAGGCCCTCCAACCGGCATCACTGACAAGGGAGAATCACACTGGAAAATCTTGATGAACTTTCTCAGCCAATGCAGGGACCGAACGGAACACCTGACCTCCAGACTAGCGAGCCTGTGTCTTACCAACTTACAAAGGGAATATTTTAAATGAAATAGTTGAACTGATTTCTAAGTCTAAATATGGATTTGTATCTATAACACTTACTGTTTTGTTGAAGAAAGACTAAAGTATCATCAAAGCCTTGTCTACACATATTACTCAGTTCCTCTGGATCTGGTGGAAACAGAGCATGTGACATGCGGTACAAATTCTTGGCACTACATTGCATGCTGGTATTGACTATGTTGATGTGGAGAAAATTAGAAGACAGGTCTTTTGGACAGATATCACTTTCTCCTGCGAAAGGTGCCACGGTAACTGTGTGTTCATCAAGAATAGGTAAATTATCACTCAATCCTCCATCCACATATCTCTAAAAAATAACATTAAATTGATGAAATTGATAAATTTAAGTGTGAGTACAACCAGTGCAATTGAGAAATGGACGAAACCAGCATTGTTTAATTGAAGGCTTTTGAAATTTAACAATACTGATTAGTGATTTCACTACGTCCACATTACATCTATAATTACTTCATTGGAGAAAGATACACTATATTTAAAACAAGCGGATGTCATGCAAAATATGACCACATTTTGAAAGAAATTGACTGAGAACAAGCTAAAAAGCGATTTTTCGTACAATCAAGGGTTATATATAATTATAATCCAGGATGTTCTCACAGTCAGACATGTTTCATCAAAATCGTACAAAGATTGTGACCTTTAGAGGGTCCAAAACCTTGGTACATGCTTATTACTACATGTACATGTACACAGAGGGATTTCAGCTCTCTAATATTATCAGCAAAGACTAGTAAAATGAGACTTTGACAGGATATTAGCAGGACACATAGTATACTATAACTGCTGTCTCCACCACATGGATTACAAATCAATATTCTTTTTCTATCCCACAATGTAATGATTTTATAACAATATGACTATAGTTATATATACATACAGATAAAATAAACAAGCTACCTACTTCTCCACGGAACTTAGGTGGGATAAGACCACTGTAAAACGGGACAAATGAACTGCATAGAAGAGCCTGTAAAATATAAATTATTATCATTAATTACTACCTGCAAATGTAAATAAAATTAACAGTCTACATGATTTCTTTATACTTACAATTTTTCATCATCTATATAAAATATTTAAAGTAGCTAAGTCTCTAACTCAATATCATCCAAAATCTTCAACTTTGAAAACACAAATTATTTGTCAATTTAAATCAACATTGATGCTGTGATCTTACAGGGAAAAGATGGGCTTCTGATATCCAATATTTAAGACAAAATAAACATTTTACCATTGATACACGAATCATGTACCATAATGTGATTCAGCCCCAGTTCTAGCATGAGGCTTGGGGAACAAAACCAGACACAATGCACCAAATCAAAATGCATAAAGACTGAAATAACCAGACGCTAGAAATTTGCATCCAAAAAAGACTGCTAGCTTATTTTGTGGAACGGAAACCACTGAATGTAAATCAGTTGATATACATTCATATTACAGTATTGTTTGGGACCCACTTCTGTCCATTTCTAAGTCCCAAATGTTAGCAATTTGGATCCTTTAAGCTTAATAAACTGACATAAATTTAAAATATAAACAAGTTTAAGCTTATCAATAAGTCTGTTTAATTCTGAATCCTCAAAATATTTTTGCCATGTCTGTTTTACAGTGGCAACCAATGTAATTCTTACTATACAACATCATTTGAAAATTTGCTAGTATTTGCATATACATGTACATGTATGCAGCCATTGCACATGACATTCTCAAATCAATCAAATAACAAAGCCCTAAAAAATTCTAATATTACAGTAACTGTGAGTGATTTGTCAATATCTCACAACACTTTAATACTTTAACAATTTTAATTAAGAAAACAAAATCAAAATATCAATGCTAGATAATCTCCCGCTTGGCGTCCATTGGATTAATATACAGTAGATGACAGTGGTTGGGTTTGTTTACATTAGGGAGCAAATAAAGAATTGATCAATGGAAATTAGTTGATTACGTATATCATATCTTTGTAATTATATTTGTTCCTTATTTTGATCCATATAATATCATGATATAAAACAGTTTTATTTCTTCAACACCAGCAGGACAAAAAATGTTTTCATGGTAAATATTGGCCTGGTTATGAATTGTGATATGAATGACAAAAACTTTAGAAAATTTCCTATTTCATTGGCTATTTTTGTTTAGTACTAGTAGCACTTGTATCTCCGACGAAAAAATTTGATTAGTATCTTTTGGAAGGTTTTATAAGGTTCCTAAAACTTTCGTCAACTTGCCATATTCTTGATATCTGTATTTGGATTTTTGGCCAAATTTTCTGTAATGTTTTGTATGATATGCATGTAGTCTTGATAATTCAGACTATTCAATCGGCCAGAGAATGGAAGAATGGCTTAGGACGACTAATTTCACATCAACTGGGTAACTGATTTTGCTCTTAATAGTAAGAGCAAATAATAACACAAAACCAATATGGTTGCAATAAATTTCTGTTGCATTTTTAATGGATATAAGCTTACAAGTTTTTAAATGCAACATGACTATTTTTTTAATGAAGACTTGACTGGGGAAAATAATGGTAAGGCTTGTTATACATGGTGTATACATGTACATGTACATGTAAGGTGCCGTGACTACATATGTATATAATTATCAATTGGACATATTTATTATCATGATGCACTGCAACATTATATCTTAAGAAAGCCTGCTATTCAGACATTTTACACAACCGGTATCTTGTGACTTCAGTGGGAGTTTATAAATTGGCAATGTTTTGTCATGACAGGAATGTTTATAGTAAGTTTTTAAAAGTTTATTATTCAGGTTGTAATTAAACACAATGAAACAACTTGTCAACAGGCGCGGATCAAGGATTTTTTGCAGGGGGGGGGTCTAGGTTTGATAATTGCTCAATCAATTAACGGGGGGGGGAGGCCCTCCCCCTGAAAAATTTGGTAAATTAGATTCAATTTGGTGCATTCTGACGTATTTCTAGAAAGTAAATTCCAAAATTACAGGTCTAAAAATCGCCAATAAAATCACATAGATTCAAGTTTCAAATTTTCAAGCCTGAGCAGGGGGGGTACGGACCCCCCCCCCCCCTCTGGATCAACGCCTGGTCAAATGTTTAACAAATTACATATAAATCTGGTAAAACAATAGTTAAATTTAAAACATCTGATAAAGTGATTTTTATTTAAGGCCCTGAGTTCACAAAGCATTCTCAGACTCAAGTCAAGAATTTACTCAAAATTGTTCGCCTTACTGTAACTAAAGCATAGCCCTTTATAAAACTTTTGTTGTTTTAGTGTATCAAAAACATCAATAAGAGACTATATGCAAAATTTTGTGTTTCTGGATCAAAGATATTTCTCACAAACAGTGATTGAAAGTTGAGTAAATTCTTAACTTAAAACTCAAGTCTGAGAATGCTTTGTGAACTCGGGGCCAGATTTGATATGGTACATTTGTGGCGATCTTGTGGGTTTCTGGTAATTTTTCTTAGTGAAAGGTCACCCAAAAAGTAAATTTATAATTAACACAGCTAGTACTCAGTGGAATTTGAGGCAACCTAGTCTTGTCTTATTTTTACAGCGAGTAGAAAATTTTAATTTTTCAGTCTCTATTTAATTTAATTGTACCTGTATTAATTCTTCTTTAGATTCATATTCAGAAACAATAACTGCTTGTTTATCTGACACTCTTGTTAAAGATATAAATAATCTGCCTGTTGCTAATTCATGTGCATTAGATGGTAAAACTTGTCTTAAAGCTTCTCGTAAAATTTTATTGATGTTAAAACTGGGATGAAGAGGTCCAAGGGTTCTTGACCGTGCTTTAGTAGCTAACCGCAAGGTAAAATTTGTACATTCACCTGTAAAAAAAGAAAGTCAATAAATATTATGTTTATTAATAAAAAAAAAAAGCTTCCTACAAAGAATGCTGAGAATTTTTTCAAAATATCACTGCTGGTATATTTTATACTTTAATAACACAATTACACACACAACAAGGGAATGGACAATATTACTCTGGTGATTAACATCTATCAGAAATGTTTTTAAAAGATTAATGACCTTTGACTGTGTTTGAAGTTAAGGAGATACGCCTAGCTAGATACAAAATGAGAGGCCATGCAGGCCATTGATAAATATAGGCTACTTTGTTGATTCAGACCTGTATGTGCTCTAGTAGGACAAAGCTAGACCATACAGACAGAGAAATGTTTTTTGATAATTTTAGCCAACAAATTAAAACATTTATTAAATTTTGTTATGGTGAAAATGACACTTTAAATAATATTGTGAGGGCGAAGAAAATTTTACATAGTTATGCAAGTCAATGCCATGGCCTTGACTGACAATCTTAAGCACTCTATTTTAAGACAACAAACAACCTTTAACTTATATAAGTTATAAGGCAATAGGTCTTTTTGTCGGTTATCTGAAAGAATAAACAGTAAAGAAGTCGGTTACTGTCTCCGTAATGTTGATATCAAAAGCAATGTCGGTCTTCGGTAGACTGTTTGAAATACGAGTGCACTTGTTAAATGATCAGTGCAAAAAAATTCGGTCAGTAGGAGTATAGTAGGTCCGTGTCCGATCAACATACGTAAATACTGGATGTCTACGACTACACAAAATAAACTCAATGCACAATGGGTAGATGTTATTAAATTGAATTAAAACTTGAAATGCTAACCTAAACAACAGCCACACATTAAACAACATGACACTATTGCACCAGCACTGGCTCCTGCAAATTTACACGATTCCACAATTTGTGGCGCATGTTCTTTGAAACAACTGGCAACTCCGATGTGATAAATTCCCAAAAAACCACAACCCGAAAACGATAAATTCATGCTTTTCAGACTCTACCGAGATTTGAATCCCGTTAGGTAGTCTTTCGGCATTAGTAAATACTCCTCTGAATAATATCCCTTGGTTCTAGCACTTTGTTTATAAACCAATCCTTCCGAATGTCCCTAAGAAATCCTAGCTTTTTAGTTTGTTGTGAACTCCACAAATTACTTTATGACGTCTTTCGTATACATATCATTCAGAATTCTTCGTCGTTTCTCCACTCATCGCTTCCACGACTCGTTCGAATAGAATGTGTTCGTAACGGGTCATAGAGTAGTCTGGTGTTGTTATCATGTAATGATTGGATAGGATCAACTCTCATGCGCGTAAAAAAATAGTAATAAAACAAATTTGGCGACGCCAAGATAACCAAACCCAACAGCCAACTTCTGTTCTGCGTTTTCTTTGTCAGAAGACTAGGTAGACCGATTGACTAATTATCACGTGATACAACATGCGAGACGTCGTCCTAATGAATATGGGGTGAAATACTCGCAAAAAAACATTGAACTGGATTAATCGTATAATTTTACTTTCGCAAAGATAGGCCTATACACATATTTTATTGAATGAAGCTGCCGTTGCGTAAATGATCCAAGGCACCATCGAAATGAACATGCCCTGTAAATTGTGTGTAAATTTAATAGTCTAAGTCTACTCTTATACTTATAAACTACCTTCTCAACTTCTAGAATTTTCTTTAGGTAGGCCTATATACAATTAATTTTAAAATTTCACATAAATTTTGTTTATTATTTTTAAAAAGAAAAATGTTTAGCGAGGTTTTGTTTACCCCCCCCCCCCCCATTTGGAAGAGTTGTGGTGGGAGGAGAAGGGGATAGGTAGAGTGCGGCATTCCATTTTTAAGACCAGTGGATCTGTTATTACTCTGAGGATTATCGAACACAGTTCTAGAAAACTAAAACACGGTATATCATATCTTTTTGATAGTAAACAGAGCAATTGAGTGTACAATACAATAAATAATCCACCGGGTAGAGCGACCTACCGAATAATTTAACCTGATGGGGACAAAGTTCAAAATCATTATAGCATTTGATATGAAAGGTAGCAGGAATTTATAGTGAATACAAATGAAAGTTCTATGAGCCCTCTATTAATCATTTATAAAATTAATTATTATTTAAACCAAATTAAACATAATATGATACATGTGTTCATTGCAAAATAGCTCTTGAGTCTTGGACTTGGATACGCTGGAATTTCACACAAAGGTGCTAATTTTTTATAAGTATAGCCAAACAACTGTTTATTTACGTATCATTTTTTAAGTAAAATACCGTGATATCATGTCGCGCTGCTCTATCTCAGATTTTATTTATTATTTAATTACAACACGTTAATGTCGTTATCTCCCATATATAGGTGGGGTGTTGAATACGGGTCATATATTAACATCGAGACCAACTTTTCACATGATGTGCATTTTAAAGTAGCTAAGCCTCTAACTCAATATTATCAAAGCACGAATTATTTGTCAATTTAATTCAACATAGATTCACAAGGAAAATATGGGCTTCTAGTATCCATTATTTAAGACAAAATAAACATTTTACCATTTGTAGGCTACATTAATCGTGTACTATTATACGATTCAGAGCCATTTGTAACGAGGGACTCAAAGAATTAGGCCATACATATTCTGCAAGCTATACCAAACCATGACGTCATATTACTCATATTCTTATCTGGAGCAAAGCCGTATAATATAGATAAAGTTGCGACAACTTTGAAGCCGGAAAATTCACAAGACGTTATGTGTAAAAAGATGCCATCTTGGGTCCCAAGTACCTTACACACTATCTATTTATAATATGTCCTATTTTATTGTTGTGTCGCAATTGACTGCCCAGGCATACACTGTACAGGGAGGGTGTGGATAGGTATGTCATAGATTTCTGCGAAAAAGATTCTATTGGAGAAAAAACATATATTTTTAAAACGAAAAGTATAGCTGAACATACTAACAGTATAATGTTATATAACCTAATTCATCAGAAAATAAAATACAAGATCACCAGATAAGAGCGCTATGTATTAAAGAAATTTAAAAATCAATTCTGAATAAGCTAAATGGAGCAATAGAGCAAGTTCATCTGGATGTTGACAAATACGTAAGACTACATGAAATAAGACATTTTTATGATATGATTCAACTATATAAATGGTATGCAACAATACGGTATTGTATGTCTTATGTTGAGCTGAATAAATTATGATTTTTCCCGCTATTTGATTTATTTTTTGCAATGTCTATTTTCTGTCTTGTCCACAGGTTTATCTTTACGATTTTGGTGCGATCCTCCTTTACTTAATATTGTTGTCATTAAAACATCTATGGGTGGTTAACAATGTGTACCTAGAATTTTCTACACCAAGTCTACTGGAGCCAGATATTTAAAGCCCATTAACAATATATTCGATTAAGAGAAACTATATCATTTCTGGGTTAACATATCGTAGGCTACAATTCCTATTTATAAAACTATGGTTTATCCAAACTACAGGATACATCATGGTTTAGAGTCTCAGTGTCATGGTTTAGAGACTCTACCCGAACTACAGTTTAGATGCCCACGACCCTCGATCCGTCCTGGTAGCTGTATTTGAGGAATTTAAAAAGAAATTATTTATCCTCCCACCACTGAAAGACACCGATTACGAGATATCGCTCTCCGAAAATTTCCGGAGAACGTGACGCCGTATTGAATTATGTTAATTACGTCCTTGGCCGAATTCGGCCGATTTTGAGTATGAATTTGTCTGACATTTTTATCAATGAACCAAACAGCATTGGTTTCTTTTTTGCTTAGTAGAGCTGCTTTGATCTGGAGAGCATACGCAATACATAACCAGACGCTAAAGATTGCCACTCAATGCAGACTTTTTATGTATTTTGTCAGAACAAAACTGATTTGAAATTAGAGTAAAACGGAAACAATTGAATGGAAATCTGTTTATACGATCATACATAATAATGCGTGTCAATTTCTAGGAAACAAATATTAGCGATTTAGCTCCTTTAAAGCGGAAATTTTATATTTTTTAAGAAAGTCAAAACATAATTATTTCTAGGTCTTTTGCTCAATAGGTCGCCAACTAACTATTATACGATCATAGGCATTATTTTCCTCACTTAAAAATCTTTAAAACAGGAAATAATAACACAATTACCTCCCTAGCAATACTGAATTATAGGATTATTCTTTAACAAGGCAGGGCTGTTTATACCATCTATTTTACGGCTTTATTTTAATATATTATAAAAATATACATTAAAAATATGATATTTCCGCTTTAAGACGTCAATAGCAGAGGCACATTTGTTGAGAGTGTGATGTTTGGGTCGAGGTGGGTCATCGCACTGGTAAGATTTTTTTTATGATATACATATCAATGGCATAATAGTAAATAAATACCATTATCTATGCTAATCCTAAAATAGTAATATGCTTAGCATAATCGTGACAAATATTTTGTTATCAAAACATTATCAATATAAATTCCGATATCACTCTGACCGATTCACGTCATAATAATATGGCATGCCAAACTTTGGACAGCTATAGCTAGGTCTGTTTGACCAATGTATGTTTTATATAGTTTATCTGCTTTCAGTGAAATCCGAAAGCACGAAGTTCAAAACAATATACCGTAGCACCAGATGAGGGAGAAAGCGCAGGCCCGGACCCAGGATTTTGTCGGAGGGGGGGGGGGGGGCACACATTGGAAAAAGGGTAATATGTTACAAAGTTGGATTGTTTGGGCGGAGACAATGCTAAAAAGATGTTATATCATCTATGACCAGATATGTGAACTACAACAGTAGAAAAGCCAACGAAAATGAAAATTAACTATGTCACTGGGGCGGGGCGGGGTGGGGCGGGGGGGGGGGCACGACCTCTGGATCCGCGCCTGACGCGTGTTAAGACTTTTTGCGGATATATATCTTCCACAGGGCAAAATACTCTTTGGTATTCAAGTTATGATCGTCAACCAGATAACACTAAATATACGCGTAGAAGATGTACACACAAAAAATTTAACAGGGAACAAGATCATAAACAGAAACAAATATTTTGACCTTGCGACCTTGTTTTATTTTAAACGACGGAATAAAGTCGTGAACTTTGAATGATTTTGATTGGCGATCAGTATTTAAAAAAAATAAAGAGGTAAAATGGTCAAGTGGCCGGCCTTAAAGTATATGTGAATAGAATGTTGAGTTGAGGGTGTCCGAGAGTGTAGTGGATATTTAGGGGCAGATCTGCTATGAAACTAATGACGATTAAGCTTCCGAGCATCACATATGACTTTTGGTTATATCGCTTAAAAGTTTTAACTTAAAAGCTTTAATGTACTGGTGGGCCTGTTACTGCATAGAATAAGGATTTGAGATCAATGGCTATTGTACAATATCAGAAGTGGACATATGAATGGGGTTTGTATTAAAGGACAATATTGGTGCCAGTCATTATCACATATATGGTAGAACTGATTAAACACTGTCCAAATATAATATTAACACAGAGATCATCGCTACCATAGAGGAGTAATAAAGGATTCATGAATCGGAAGTGACGAACGCCAAAGGAAAACACGAGTTAACCTCTATATAACTAACTGAAATGACTAGTGATAACAGATACATGGGCGAATATCTGCTCACTAATAATTCCCCCGAAGACCTAAAGTTGAGATGTGACACTGTGACAGAATATCTTACAATTCATAAAAAGAATTGACTGCCATTAGATAAGAGAACAGGAAAGAAAAACAGATTAAAAGTCCGTGCATTACCATGTTTTTATAAGGTAGGGGAGACCGGGGCACATTGAACCACCATGGATATATCCTTTACAAATAATACTATATAAACCAACACTATACAGAAGTGAGATAACTTCTTAGACCCATTTCTCTATCAATAAGCCACATGCTGTCAATTATTTTCTTAGGCATTGAATTTTACAAAAAAGCGCTTAAAAGAGAAAAATTTTCCATATATGTTAACTTCTTAGCCTAGGAAATTCTTGTAGTTAAGTTGATATATTATGTCTAATCTATACAATCCAGATAAATCGGGGTTTGATCCATATAAGAGGGCATATTGATTTTTTTAAAAATTTTGATCGTGAAATAAAGAGATCTTCTAATAAAAACATTTGATATGAAATGAGGAAAAACATGTATGTGAACAAAGTGGTTCAATGTGCCCCGGTCTCCCCTATAGAATGAATAAAAACAAGGGTCTGTACGGAGTATTTCTATTTTTCCCGTGTTCTCTTATCTTATGACATTTAATTACTTTATTGTATCGTCAGATAACCTCTTGCGGTCCCACATAACAATTTTTTGTCTTCGAAGGAATTATTAGTGAGCAGAAATTCGGCCGTTTATCTGTCATCACTCGTCACTCCAGTCATTCACATAGAGAGATAACTCGTGTTTTCCTTTGGCGTTCGTCACTTCCGATTCATGAATCCTTTATTACTCCTCTATGGTAGCGATGATCTCTGTGTTAATATTATATTTGGAAAGTGTTTAATCAGTTCTATCACATATGTGATAATGACTGGCACCAATATTGTCCTTTAAGTCATTCGATAGAACGAAAAATCAATAAGGATATTTAGGTCTAATAGCTACTGTACAATATCTGAATGCCATAGTAACATCAAAATTTAGGAATGAAGTTCCTATTGAATGGAGTTTGTGTCAAGCTTAGTCGTTCGATAGAACGAAAAACCAATATTCCTTGAACACATTGTCCTGCACATAAAATAGCCCTTCACGATTGGAAGTCGAAATAAGAGTGGGTCATGGCACCGCTGTCCGGGGAAAATTGCACCATACTGCATGGCGTATATCGTCTTCATTAGCCTTGTGCATTAAAGGGGTGATCTGTCACGGAGAATCCTCAAGAAGATAACACCGGTTCCCAATAAAATTTAGAGATTCAGTTTCGACCCCAGATACATTGGCTGCCACCGACCCCTTGTTATTATAACATTGTAGTAATAGTAGATTTTGATTTGCTGCTTGAAAACCCGATAGATCAGACAGAGAATGTGTTTCCTTTTCAGAGACTATTAAAATCGGGATATCCGTTTAAAAAGGGAACCAGATCTACGGGATCTTGTTGGACAATATTTATGGTAGAATTACATAAGTAATGTAGTGCTGTGCCGTGTAGGGTCTATGCACTGGCGTTAGCACTTTGGAAGCTTTTGCAGACGATACAAGTGTTCAGCTGAAATATCTGTCAACAGACTTATATAGTAGTCATCTAATCTGGAGATCACTAGTAATCTGGGTATGTGAAGGTGTAACACGACCAAGCTCTACTAATACAAGCTTAGCCAAAGGTTTTAAAACCGGGTAACAGAATTGGGTTGCTCGATGGATGACGTCAAAATATGGTCATCTAAATAATGTCATAGAGCCCCTACCCTGCTGGGCTAGTTCTTAAAAAATTTGGCACTCATCATTCGCCCTTTCCCCTCAAGTTATGCTTAGAGTATATAGCAGGTCTTTACCTGCAGTTATGTCACATCTAGATTTGGGTTAATTAGGTGCCTGCGAATAAACTCGGTGAGTGACGTCACAATGTTTGCTAAACCAAAAATATAATAATATGTTCGTAGTTCTGTGTATTGAGTACTAGACACAAAAGAACCCCCCTTCCCACCTCACCTCCCCAACAGTTTCAACAAGTTGTTGGTCATCTATGTCTTCACGGAAGTACAACATCTCTCCTTCTAGTATAAAAATGGAATGGAATGAAATTTAACGTCTTACTATTCTGCACCGACTTGACATCTTCGTGAGATAAATGCCATGGATTGCCAGATAAAAATGTCCAATGGACTGATGTTGCGACCTATTGGTTTAATGTAGGTTGAGAAACAATAGCCAAAGCATTGATCCTTGTATGACTAAGCAATTAATTGACTTACACACCGAGTGCCCAATATTGACGCACAGTTGACGATATTAAATTTCAGCGCTCGAAGCTCAAACGTATATAAAGCTAGTTTATGAACCGTGAGTAGTCGATGATAGCCTGATAGGGCGAACTATAAGAGGACTATTTCCACTATTTTGAAGGTCATTGACGACACGGTTCAAAGCCAAAAGCGTTTAATAGCTGAGTTGCTGGGGGCGCCAGCCTCCTCGCAAAAAAAAAAAACATCAAAAAAACGGGAGAAAAATGCTAAAACCGCTGCGAAAAATGAAAATGTATCCTAGTTCGGGAGGGCCCTAAAGGGCCCCACGTCTGACAAAAGGGACCCTCTGACCAATGGAAGAGGCCCCTTTGTCAGAGTAAGTCGTTTTCTATAGATCGTTACTGTCGAATCCACTGGCCCTTGAGGATTACGAATGCAACAAAATGTTTTCTATTTTGCAAAATTTCGCGGTCAACAATTCCTGGCTTAGCTTCGGTCCCTATCCCGGCAGACTTGAAAATGCTTTACATGTCAGGGTTTTTTAGATTTTATTTTTAAGGAGGAAGACACAATTCACACGGAGCTATTTGCACTTAAATGATTATAAATATACATGTAAATCTAATGTGGGAGGTAAAAGAAAGAAGAAGAATACGATTTGTGAAAAAAAGCATTCTGCATGCCACCGGCCAAACCCTTAAAGTAGCCAAGTCTCTAACTCGGTATCAATCCAAAGTCTTACAAGTTCAAAACACGAATTATTTGTCAATTCAAATCAACATTGATGTTGTTATCTTACCTTCAAACGGTAGGCTTCTGATATCCAATCTTTAAGACAAAATAAACATTTTACCATTGGTACACGAATCGTGTACTACATAGTGCATTTCATGTTATCATTTGTAACAAGAGACCAGAATGAACGAGGCTTGACACAATCCACAACTCATGTTAATCGGCGACGCCATCTCTTATCTGGAGAGCATGCGCAACAGACTGGAATAACCAGACACTATAAATTTTTATTCGGTTAAGAGTCATGCGGCATTTCGCTGGACATATCTGATTTTGAAATTATTAATCAAAATGGAAACAAATGAATGTAAATCAGTTCATATACAATCAGATTATATTATTATATGCGTTGCGACCCAATTGAGTCAATTTCTAGATTCCAAATATTAGCGATTTAGCCCCTTTAACTATAAGTTAACAGAGATAGCGTTTACATACTTGAAACCTTGTACTTTGAGCTGTGAATTGCCGATAAAGTGGTTGAGAAAGAACATGTCCAGCGAACGACTTGTGTAACATAGCTTTTCCCGCCAAGTCACCACGGCCCCATTCTAATATCAGTTGGTTTATAATAATGTAATATCTACGCTGGATTTCTATTCCAATGTTTTTATACAGGCCCGTTCATTGAAAGTAATAATTAAATAGATCGGTACATGTACGACACCCTGCTAGGTATAGTCGCGAGGGTGTAGATATGAATATAATTTAGAACAGAGGCCCGGGGGACAGATAGTTGGGGTTACCTTCATTTTTCGACAAAAACGTAACAGTGCCCCGAATGCAAAGCACAAGCTGTCTTTTTCCCCACCCACGCTTGTCGCCAAACGGACAATATCCCAGTCCAAAGTCTGTATCCTATACCAATCTGCTTGACCCGTCTAAGGTCATATGTTTAAAAAATATCATGACGACTGGGTCTAAACAAATAAAATTCTCATTATAACACAATTCTATGGATAACAATCACTATATTATACACACACGACGTTTCGACAAGAATTCACTGGTCGTTATCAAGCATACAAATTACATTGTAATTATTTGTATGCTTGATAACGACCAGCGAATTCTTGTCGAAACGTCGTGTGTGTATAATATAGTGATTGTTATCCATAGAACTGTGTTTTGTGTTATATTATGATCAATCACTAGATGCTATTCAAAGATTAAAATAAATTCTCATTTTTGTCTAAATGTCTGCGCATGCTAGATACAAATCTTGCCGCTAAAAAAAACTTATTAGATCGAGTAAAAAATGCAAACGTCATACGTTTTATTATACCACTGCGAACATCTAATAGAAACAATATAATTTTTACAAGGGGAATTTATCGTGACCATTAAGAAGATGTTGCCGAATAAGAGTGTGACTGCTTCTAGAGATTCTACTGTACCTCAGTACGTTTTATTATATCACTGCGAACAGATCGAGCACAATAGTTATTACATTCACCTACAGTAGTGAATTGACAACCTCTAGTTACTTTCAAGAAAATTTTCTGAAAACTACGATAACCCTCAAATGCCTGTTGTAACTCTGACAAAATCTAGTTTTTAACTAACTGTCAACTGTTCCGAACCCAATTATAGATAATTGTATATGGACAGACGAACAAATTGAAGAAGACTCTGCCATATTGCTAATGTTTCAAGATGCCACTGGGGGGGGGGGTGGACCGTCGAAGGGCCGGTCAGACAAAAAATGAAAAAATTAATTTTGTCCAATTTGTCTAAAAAAAAAAAAACTTTTCTGCTGAATATTATATGGGAAGAGAGGTATTGGACCGGCCATGGAGCGATGATGATCGTGTTGTAGGCCTATGTGGCTGGTGGCTTTAACGGGCCGACACGCTATCACTGGAGTCTGGATGGGCTGCTATAATAAGACTTTCTAGATCGGGTGTGCTGGGCGTGGGCCAGAATTCGAAATCCCGCAATGGGGATTCTGAAATCCATCCGAAAATTTCATCGGATTCACCCGACACTGTCGCCCGACAATTTACTAATTATTAAGCCACCTGCACCTTGTTTGTAGGGATACGCCAGAATTCAAAACTCAAAAAGCAGTTTTTATGAATTTCACTTTCGTCACTCTGTACCAATGTGTCTTGTGGCCTTCCATCACAGGAGGAGTCAACTAGCGCTCCTGGCAACAAAAATGGGGTATTTTTCAATGAAAATATTCCTACTTATTCAATATATTATTTGACAGAGATTATAATCAGATATGCCACCAAATCGCATATTTGGAATTCATTTTTCAAAAATTTCCAGGGGGGGAGTATCCGCCCCCCCCCCCGTCTGGCTCCGCGGTCAGTTAAAGGGGCCGTTCCGACACTGGAGCCGCACATTGAGCTGGGTGGGAATTGGCAGACATGCATCATACAGTGGGCAATCTGAGCAATTTTGTACAGACAGCGGCGCTACAGCATAATATTCTTATTTCAAATTTGAACTGTCAGCTCTCCACACTACACCACTGACAACAGGGGAACAGCGCGATCGAAAGGTGGACTTCCGGGTTGGTGAGATAAGTGAGTCAGCACTTATACCAACCCTGAGCCACCGTATTCTAAATTCATTGCCAACAAAGGCGTTAAAAATTGTGTGTGTGGTGAAGGCTGAAGAGGTTGAGTTTGAGTGACGACTTTCACCCACCATCATAATACTGCTAATTAACTTACATTAAATGCATGGGTAGGCCATACCTATTAAAAGATTTATAAGCTGGGGTAGGGAGAGGCAGATAAAATTTAACCGACTTTTGAAGGGACATAAATAGCGTTTGACTGAATGGATGCAGACCACCAAATAATACCCTATTTCGACACCTCTTCCTTCTATTTTGTGACATGATTTCAGGTGGAACCAGTCATTACGGGTTCTGGAAGCTGGGCGCAGATATAAAAAAAAAACTTAAATATGAGGTATCTTGCATTTCGGCGTGGGTTTGGCGCCGGGCAAAATTAAAGTCATTGGCGAAATTAATGATGGAATAGTACTGATAATTGTGTCCCTTAATTTGTGCTAAATGAAGTAGGAATTGAAATCAGATGCAACATAGGCCTACATTGGGATTTCTGGAAATGTTTTACAAAATCATGTTACTCTTAAAAATACAAAAGAATTGAGATAGCTGTTTTTATACACTGTAAAGCACTTTTGCCAGGGCTTGGTGAATTTTCATGTTTTTGAGATATGTCTGTGATTATAAAGATTAAAATCAGGGAAATGTTTAGAAAAAATGTTATAGGCCAAGGACTAGGAGTGTCATTGCATTACTATTTTAATTCATTGACTTTAATGTTATTTCTGGCCTATGTTCCCGAGTTTGTATGGGGTTACGTGGTGTAACTATCCGCCACACAAATAATACTAACCAACGTTTTAGCTATATGTATATTATTCTTCCACCTTTATACCCATTCTGAACATCTGAGACACGCTACCTGCGGAGAAGTACCTCAGGCACAGTCAATAGCCATGATATCAATATCACGCGATCTACACATCACAGGTCATGACATTGACGTCAATGGTTCATGAGGTCAACAACACGATACATTGTAAATTATAAGTTAATCTTCAGCATTGTTTCATTTGCACCCATTAGGACTATATAATTCGTACAGCTCCAACGTGTCCTCGCTTCTTCCAAGGATTTTTCACAAAAATAACATCTACAATTTCTGTTCTAAAACAAATATTTTAAACTTTAATGCAAATTTTAAAAATAGCCAAATTCTGGCTGGGGTTACTGAGCAAAATGGCCATTCACTTTGAACGCGCGAAAAAAAAGCCACCAATTAATTTTCGTACGTTTTTAACCTGGCAGAAAATGGAAATTCCCACCATCTCCTCTTCATTTCTAGACGACAAAGGGTTTTTTTTCGGGGGGGGGGGGTATTTAAATAGCTATCTAAGAGTGAAGGGTCTAGATGTGTAGGTGTACTCGAGTGCTGGCCTGAAGTGTTCACTCACTGGACTTTAATGGTGGTCTGCATCCAATATGGGGTGGCTAAATAGAGTAGTTTCCCTTACTTTGCGTCTTCCATCGTGGGCATTCGTTTCAAACACACCCTGGCGAAGAAGGTATTGACCCGACTTAATGCCAAAGCGATGTTTGAAACATTAGGCTACACATTTTTTTTGGTTACAAGAAATTCTACAATAAAGCTGCAAAAGTTTTTCCTTAGACTTTGTTCTGTGGTGTCAACTCCCCAACAAAGTGCTATCAAAAACCACAATAGGCCTAAAGGGGGAGAGAGAGAAATGGGGTTTAATGTCCACTCAACACAAACCAGGTCATTTCGGGACTAACATATGGTTTAATTTTATTTCAATAATTCGCTTGCGCGTAGGGGTTTTTAGCAGTGAGAGGAAACCAGAGTGCCCGGAGGAAACCCATGAGGTTGAGAAGGCGCCCCTATCTCCATGCCACATATACGCCCACACCAGGGATCGAAACCACAGCCGCAAGCCAGAGGTGACCGGCCAGCTAGAGGTCCACTAGGCCATCCCACCCCACCACCCCCCACCCAGGCCTAAAGGGAAAATATAATTGCTCTCATACGAGTTAAAATTATTTTAGACCTGTTAAATGAATGAAATGGAGTTTAACGTCCTACTGTTCGGCTCCTAAACTGGGCTAATTAAGACAGGCATACGCCATACAAAGTGCTATGAGGAAATTTTGCCCGGGCAGTGGGAGGCTTACGTACTCTTATAACGAATTACAACTGTTAAGGTTTTTTTTATGTGGACGCACGGTACTAGGCCGCGATGAATTTCAAGAAATTGACCCGTTACATTACTCTAAAAGAACCGGTCTCAGAACTGTGCCAAGCATGCCAAATGTGGAACTCTTCACAGAAAAGTTAATTTCAGTCCCTGTACAAATTACCCAGATGAAAACAATTATGACGACTGATTTAGTTTGAGCAGTCATTTTGACAGAACTGATGACAGAACTGTCAAAGTTTGCAAGGAAAAAAAGTCAAGGTTCATTTGGCGCATGCACAGTAATCCGTACTCAGACCGGTTAGCCTTTACATGTACACTACCTAAATTTAAACTGAGCCGTTCTTGGTAGGCCTACGGTTCCGAGACCACCTCATTTCAGTGGGCCAGTACGGCACGCTTGCGCTAGACCCGTTTACACTACAAAAAAAATTAACCGTGCCGTACCAGGAACGGTACCTGGCACGCCTGAAATTTGTAATGTAAACGGGGTTAATGTTTCCCATCATAGCACAGTGCATAACGGTTGTCTATCTTCATTAGGCCCATCCCGTCTAAACGTCGTGTGTATTTAATATAGTGATTGTTATCCATATAACTGTGTTGTATTATCCCGGTTGAAGCAGGATACTCGGGCGCTAAACCTCATTCATATCAAACCTTATAACTTTCAATTTTCTAGTCGTACGATGGAGAAAAATACCTTACTGGGTGAATCTAAAACCTGGTTTGGCCAACCTTCTCGGGAAATGGTCCGATTACATTTGCATTAAACCTACTTCTTCGCCAATGAAAATGCGTGCTTGGGAAGACGGACCTTATACTATTTTGAATATAATATTATTCAAAATTCATTATATATTCTTGTTGAGAATGAGTTTCATTTAAGTTTAATTTTTCGCTTTTCAGGGGCTATTATACATAACACAATGGTGTATCTGTCGTCTATGAATGGACGTAACCACGACCCGTAACGCCATCCTCCACCGTACTCATCTCCCTATCTTCTTTGATTAGAGTTTCTTTAAAGGTCATTCATCTGGAGAAATCATGGGTCTGTAACTTCCCATAATTACTTTTTGACGTCTGGAATCTTTTCATTTTCTCAATTTCTATCTTTGTTACGGTTTATCAAACATTCCTGAATATCCCACGTGCAATTATTCTGTACAATTGTCGACCACTAGAGTCATTTACGAATGAATTACCCTTTTCGGAGCCTATATTATAATATTGTGTATATATGTACAATCATTCTCACAAGTCGGAAAAGCTACTCAATTTGAGTTTCAGAAATATCTCTTCTGCCAGCGTTACAACATACCCTTGCTAAAATAGCCGTTATTATGTAACACGGATTCATCTACCATTGTCAAACTCGGGTCACTAAGCTGAAATTCTTTTTAACAAACTGGTAACAAATTTAATATCCTTGTTGAGTGATTATTATTAATGACGTACTATCGAAGACAGTTAACAATTAATGGTCCGTACTTGAGTTCTGTATCACGTGTTGACTTTCAGGTTGTTACTTTGACACATATGTGAGATCGGTATATACATTTATAGAAGGCTTTGGCCGTGTAAAACGCCCAATAATACAATACATAATATAGTCAACATATTTCGGGGCAAAGGGCACAATTTTCGGTCAATATTCACCGATAAATTTGGACAAACATTATTCAGGCCCGCTTGTCATTACGTGTCCATAATAATACACCTGACTCAATGTTTTGCCTGGCGATTTGTGCAATTTGAACTAAACTCATTTATATAAAGTTGGCCATTATATGGAACTAAGCTACGGTGACAGTGTTCGCTGGTTTTATCGCACCACTCAATCTGTTTTCGTGTAGTGTGTTGACGATCATATGCGATTATCCTTTATCGCACCAAACCGTTTCCAAAGCAAGGCAGAGATTAAAATGTTTCGCTTCAACCGGACAAATGATGACGGTCATACAAATGAAATGGGGTTTAATGTCTTACTGTTCTGGGTCAGCTAGGCTAATGAAGAGAAATTTTGCCTATAATATAAACAACTGTCTACTCTTATATTCAATTCCATACCGCCAAGGGATCTTTTACGCACATGCTAATGTATGCACGGGACTTCGTGTGTCCTACACTACTGACAATGGGGAAGCACGCCCAGGGGCGGATTGGGCCGGTCGGACAAAAAAAGAAAAAAAATAATTTGTCCGGTCGGACAAAAAAAGAAAAAAAAAATAATTTGTCCAATTCGTTAAAAAAAAAACAAAACAACACTTTGTCTGCTGAACATTATATGGGGGGTGGAGATTGGACCGGCCATGGAGCGATGATGATCATAGTGTATGTGGCCGGTGGCTTTAACGGGCAGCCACGCCATCACTATAGAGTCTGGAATGGACTGGAATAATCGACTTTCTGGGCAGGGTGTGCCGGGTGTGGGCTGGAATTCGGAATCCTGCAATAGGGATTCCGAATTTTCTCAAAAATTCAATTTAAAGGCCTCAGCAAAATTTGATGATAGCTGGTCTGCTGGCTGATGAAATTACAGAATTGAGATGTCGGGAATGGTCTCTAATTGCGTGAAATGGCCTCCCATTTCCAAAAATCCAAAAATGAATTGTGTCCCGTGGTAACAAAAAGTGGACATTTTTCAATGAAAATATTCCTACTTATTCAATATTCCTAACTGGTTATTCATATGGTCAAAATTTTCTCAACTAGTCCCATTTTTTAACCAGTTAAATTCCTATTGACTCTCGGCGATATAACAATAATACGTTAATTACTATGACGATATGATAATTTCACAGGTTAATGGTTGTAAATCACTTGTAGGTCGGGATATATTATTTGACAGAGATTATAATCAGATATGCCACCAAATCGCATACTTGGGGTTCATTTTTCGAAATTGTCCAGGGGTAGATCCTCCGGACCCCCCGCCCGCGGTCAGTAAAAGGGGCCGCTCCGACACGGGAGCCCGGGTCGGTTCCCGGCCCCAATCCGCCCCTGAGCACGCCGGATAATCCCGATAAACTTTCTCGACCAGCTCAGGGATCGAAAGCGGAGTGAATGTCTCGTGTGTGTGTGGGGGGGGGGGGGGGTACGCCATACAGGGTGCATAAGTGAAATTTTGCCCGAAAAGCTGCGCTACGGAAAAACCTCGTCTCGAATTCCAACTATCAATGGTTCTTTTACGTCCATGCTTATTCTACACTCGGCCTTAATTTGTAGTCCCATTCAAATGACTAAACTTAAACACTGTCATTGCCAGGCCCTCCGTCCTGTGTGACTTTTGGCCTATCTTTTGATTATTCACTCCAATTCCTTATATTCCACTATATATAGTTTCGGTACAACACGAATTGGGTGATTCGAACAAGATGAACCCCGTGTCCTTATGGACAGTTGGCATCCACTCACTGGATTCGCCGTCTTCGTGAAAAATTCCTTCTTGGACCTTTAGAAAACGTAATAAAAGGGCTAAAGAGGATGTATCCACATTTATTTCTTTTCATTGAAATGCAACAGAAAACAAGAGTCTCTATAAAAAGAAACAACGTTGTTTTTCTCACAATTTGTTAAATCAAAAAACAAAACAAAAAACTTTAGTAAGTATTATCAAATACAATAAAACAAATTGAGTTTAAGGAAGCACTATTATACATATACATACTATTATATACATATATAAACTAAGATCTATTCTTGTATGAATATGAAAGACATGATAGTTATACATAGTTGAATAATGAATAAAAAATGATGTAACGCCTACATGAACATTATTTCATAGTAGAATTCTTTTAAAATTCTGTTTTTATAGTCATAAATTATTGTTTTGACTACCTTTGTACATTTTTTTCTTAAAGACAAATTTATCTTTTTAATATAAATCTATTTTCAAATGAATAATATATAAAAATATACTACCAATATTGCAATAAATGTTGAATAATTATTACACATGAATGAAATTGTCGATATATTTTATATTCATTAAATATTATTTACATTTTAACACTCGGGTATTCTAAACCCCGTCTTGTCAATAAATGCATCAGGTATCAAACATTGAATTATATTATAATATAAGTTCAAATAAAATGTTGTATTTATCATACAGAAACCTAATTAGGCCTATCAACCTCTGATTTCATATCTCATTATCTGGAGATTTCTAATTCGGAAACGTTATTATTCCAAAATATTTGAATTATGCAAAAGCTTGACCACTTTTCTTTTTTTAATATCGTTGATACTAAAAGAGAGCAGGAATTAAATTGCTGTTTCAGTTACCAACATGCATCTGTAAAGAGCGGGCTTAAAAATCTGCGCATGAGCGAATTCAAATTGCAGTGCTATTTATAATTAAAAGTTGCATCTTTGGAATGATAAATCAAAGTTACCTTTAGCATTTTACAAAATGTACCATTGCTCTTATTTTGCCATTTTCGTTTCTAATCAAAATCAAACATATGAACTAAATAAATGTATAATATCTATGATATGATCAACACATTTTTTTGTCGTCTGCTTGGTCTCTAAGTCGCCATTTTGTTTTATTAACGGCTTTGGTGTTTAATACGACACATAATGAAGACAGTTCAAATAAATGTTTGATTTGTTCATAACACGACCCAGTCCTTTCAATATTTTGGTTATTAAAAAGAACATTTTCCATTGAATTATTTTTTACGAAAATTATGTCTACAAAAAGTTTGCAATTATAAATCTATTTTTGGTTCTATTAGGTCGTAAAGTAAGTAGCGTTAGCTTTATAATAATATTATATGTATTATGAAACAAGCCGCCCATATCAACACTGAGAGTAAGGACTTCTTTTTATAAAATCTTCAAAAAAAAAAAATAAGTACATGTATATCGAAAATTCAAAGTGATGACAAATCGTTCAAAACATCAAACATAATCGTGTCACGGACCATATTTTGGTAGAGGCTACCAGGCACCAAAACAAATATGTCCGAACTGTCAATTGCACGTGCAAAAAATAAACCGTAAGATTGACATGTTATGTTTTTTTTTGACACTCACAAATGTCAATGCTTGAATCCTATGTCATGTAATATTATAATTCAAAGATGTTTTATTTATGAACAAATGTGTCTATGTCATCTTTTTACCAGAGGAGGAATTTTAATGTGTCAATCAAACTCAAACATAAAATTAAACCATTGAAAAAATAAATATCCGCGATTTTCAAATCCTCTCTCAGTGGATTCGCATCACACTGGAATTACTAATACCTCAAAGTATGAAGAATATTTTGTGGAGGTTTTTCTATAGACGGGGTCTAGCGTGAAATTAAATACGACCATTGTTCTGGTGAGACACATTAATTATTTGCCACGCGCTGTTGATTTTCACAAAGTCTTATGTACAAAGATAAAGCTTTATATATACATATTATGTAGGGCCTAATTACTCATTCCTCAATTTGCTTCCTAATTAGCACAGTACATGCCCCGTGGTATAATTATGTGTAGTCTTTTTTACATTTATATAACAGTATCCTTGCTAAAAGTTAATCTATAGAAACTGATTAATCGATATACTTGAAGATTAGGCTACTTCAAAGTTTGATTCATAAACGGTAACACTTGTAAACACATGGAACACTGCATGTTGAGGTTTTGGTTGATATATCATTTTTTTTGGTTTTTATCTAGTTCAGTTAGTAACACAAAAACATAAATTATCTATACATAGAATTTACACGGCGTACACCATAATCTCCAGGTCGAGATTCGTAAAAGTCCAATTTTGGTTCCTGGGAACGCCGAATTTGTATAGGAGAATCAGTAGCATTTGGTCTACGGTTGTTAAAATAAACCGGTTCCCTATTCAAAGGTTCTCCAGAGTACCGCATAGGGTTCTTATATCGGGATTCCGGGTGACGCAATTCCACGAAATCGGGAGAATTTTCATAATCTTCTGGGGGACTACTAATATAGATATCTTTTCTGATGTCGTCAACTCGAGGGCGTGGACTATGTCTCATGCCATCATTCTGATAATTGCCGTAAATAGGATCGCTTACTCGTAGACCAACGGGTTGGTGGGAATTTACAAAACCGTAATCATCTTTCCGAAAATTCGGATTACGTGCAGGATAAGCAAATTCCCCATAAGTTGGATTGGATGGTGTGGATGGACCACTGATACCCGACGATTTACTACTATGTTCAGAACTGCTAGGTGAATGAAGATCTATGCCACTTTCCCCTGAGGAATTTCTCATTTTTGATGGTTGTCGTGGGTCTTTACCCGTACTGACGTCTGGAATTCCTGATACATTCAAATGTAAAAGACCTCTACGTTTCTCCGTTTCTAGAATATTACCATGCGCTCGACTAATTGTGTCGTAATCTTTCGGTGGGAGAAGTATGGGACCGGATTCTTTCGTTTCTGTCGCAATACCGAGTCGAGAACGCAATTCATCCGCCACGGAGTCGTATAATCGAACGTCTTTTAAACTTTGTAAATCCGAATCCATTTCGGCACTACCGAACACAGAAGAATCATCGCCACTGTAGTTGCTATCGTTGGATCCTGTTCCAGAGTTGCTCCCTCGAAATTCAGACACTGGCATATCTTGTGGGTCGTCGATCTCGCCCCAGTTCGCAAGTTTTATCTCTTCGTCATAAATCCGCTGTGTATTTGAAGCCACAATCTCAGATAATATATTAACAAACGTAGCTGCCGTATCAGGTCCATCGAACCTGTAAACATGAACATGAACGTAACGTTGCGTTCGCGGCATAAAACCAAGATATATACAAGCAACGATATCGTCCAGTCGCACGTCACGGCGTCTGCTCTGCGTCGCATATGTGACATCTGTCGCTGGAATGGTGGGAAATTTGATTTTTTTAACACTTTTTTTCTTCGGATCACCAGCTTCCTGAGAAATTTTAAGTTCTTTTTTACTTACTTGTATGGTAAGTTTCGGCGGATTGTCAAGTTGCTGCTGGCGCTTTCTTAACTCTTTTATAACCGGGTCCGTGTATTGATCTCCTCGCAATCCACGACATTCCATCCAGCCAAGAAATTCTACATAAAACTGACATTTTCTGTTTCCAAATAAGTCCTTTTCTTTAGATCTGCCTCCAGAAAACAATGACATTTTCACAAATTGTTTTTAAATCACAGAAAACACAATTCGTTGTCACACCTGTCGCACGGTAGAGTATCCTGTATTAATGTATGTACATGTAGGTCGGTAAGGTAGGTATGTAGAGCCCTGCCTGATCATAAGCAAGATAAATTAGATAATAAAACCCATCTTTAGAAAGATAGATGACAACAAAAGCCGTCTCTCCTCTTTTCAGCTTCTTGTTTGTTCAAAGTAGGGTCCGTCTTCTGTGAGTATATCTCTCGTGAAGCAATAACACGTCTATATCTTTGCCCTTGGAGGTTGACAAAGTATGCTGGCATCGGGCCAAGCCTACGACACTTACTTCTCGCTCTAGCGAATCTATTGAGCGGTTTAGACCAATAATGTAAGCATACTATATGAAAGAAGTTATTTAAAAGAGAATTACTGTAAACCATTTAATATTACACGTTACTTTTTGTTACAACTTTCGATGCCTAAGAAATTTTTTCAAAGCTAATTCTCTTCTTTAGTATATCATTAGAATGTTCAAAACTTCATTATATTTTTATGACAAAAACATTACTGAGAATACCAATATTATAGCATAAACAATGCACCTTTGTCGCCTTTGTGTACATTTATATCTAATGGTATTCAAAATTTACACTATAGTGTATAGTTATTTATGGCTTTTGAGACTCTTTATAATTTAAATAACCCTGAATATTGTCTTATAGGCCCTAAACACCGGTTGTTTTATAGACTTATAAATTTTCAGATAAGTTCAAGTTATATTTGAATTACAAAACCAAATCTTATCTTATTCCACCACAAGACTTTGAGACCGTATCTTTAACATTAATTCTGGGTATTATGTATACGGAATATATAATTCCAGTAAGAGTCGACAATAAATTGCTTTATTGTGTTTTGGATATCGAATGCAGGGACATGGTTGTATTGATTACTATTATTACATAGAGATTTTTTCTCTATCGATTTTTATAACCAGTTTCCAATAAACATGCGATTGATCAATTAGCGCCAATCTTAATGCCATCATTTTGACAGGTATTAATTACATTCATATGAAATGGAGTTTAAAGTAAACATATTTCGTTTAAACATTTTGGTGTTAATTCTAGTAGAATCATAAAAGACGCCCCTCTGCTCTGTGGTTTTAACGTGTTCTGGATATAGGCGTATCTGATTCTCGACTTATCCAAATATTCAGAAATTGTATGGTAAGTCTTGTGGATCTAGCAAGGAGGAACCATGCTTGAGGCCAAGTCGGTATTATGTATTTAATTTTGGTCACCCCATGAGTCAAATTTCCTGACTACCGTGATACCCCAAATACAAAATGAATGACTGGGTTATTTTCGATGACCCCATAAAATATTTACGGAGGGAAAAAAGTATTCTTGGATTAGCAGTGATTGACACAATGTCAATCAATGAGTACCTGTTCGAGTGAAGGATTGAAGGTGACAAGGGTCGATGTATTGTCCACTGCCCTGTTGACTTACTCGGGTGAACGGGATTACTTCAATACCTAATGATTAACTGTTTTTCATGTTCGGTCTGAATATCAAATAAGGGAGGGGCCATTGTGCCCTGTGATACCGACTCAATCATTATTGCAATTTGCAAACATGTTCTTTATTTCTTCAAACTTATCGTTAACAATCTCATGTGTTAATTCCAAACATCTAGCCATAGTCGTTAGGATTTAAACCATTGTCCACTGCCCGGGCCGAATCAATAATCAAAAGTTCAATGTGTCAAGTGAAGACACGCCACCACCCTCCCTTTAAAATGGAGGCTTGGTCACATACTAAACATAACTTGAATATTTTATGATAAACAATGGCATACCGATAGTATATTAGGCTATCGGATAAAAGGGAACAAAGTGGTCGGTTTTGTATAGTAAATAGATTTCTAAACAGGTGTTGCGACATTTCTTTTTATTTCGTCGTTAAATAAGTTCCGTCATCTTCAGGGATTCAAGTTCAGCATCTTCATCACTGTCTTTCTTCATTTCAAAATGTTTATATTATTTAGAACTCCTTTGTCTTTGTATTATTATTTCATCCGTGAAAATACAAAATGGTTGCTTTATTTAAAATATTTCAAAACAGGTGTCGCAACATTGTTCGTGACGGCGATCCTTCGGTGCATTTTTCTATTCATGATCATCCATCAAATTATAGAAGAATACACCTGAATAGAACATGAACCACTTTATCGTCGTGATCATCAACGATATAGTCTCGTTGTTCATATATTCGATTTGACAATGTGGTAGGTGAAATTACAAAGCAATATATATATAGATTTCATATTGAGTGGGGGGGGTAGATAAATTAACCCAACACTCGTCGACATTTTGTTATTTGTCTCCATTAGCCCAGTCGATGCAGCCAAACTAAGGGGGTTACCCCCCGCCCCCATTTCATTTTAGTTCATACTTTCGTTTTAATTATGGATGCCACCGAAAACCCATAAAAGAAACGAAAAGAAATGTAGAGCAGATTGAAATATTCCTTTACATAATATATCTACATTATTGTCAAATCATTACTGAATAAAAAAAACACGGCTTTTATCGAAAGCCACATCAAGTTATCTGGGATGACTTGCTTTTTAAATCTTAGGTTTATAACATTTTAGCTTTTATATAATAATAGTACTGTTGTTAAACAGAGCGTTGAAGTGTTGTGTGTAGCAGCTGTATTCTATATGTATAATTGTGGCATCTTATATATGTAAAAACTCAACATTAAGTTAAAACACATCTATTGTGTTTTTTATGACACGTTCTGGTATGAGCAAGATATACAATGAGAATTTAATCTGAAAATACATTTATGAAGAAACAACTCTACGTTGTACTGTAGTCACCAACAACTATATGTATCCGAAGCTCTGGTGCATTTTGGGGAAAAACACGAACATATAAGTTACCATATACGTGCCTAAGTTAAATGTCCCACACTTATCTGAAAATGAAATAAATGGAGTTTATCGTTTTACTTTACTGCTCCGACTGAGCTAATGAAGACAGATAATACTATCTAATAAAGCTCGGGTACTGAGGGATCATTATGATTAGTAACTCGTTCATTCTGTAACGGAGTCTTCAAATTCCGTTACAGGCAAATTTCAATTCTAGCGATCATTTTGATTTGAAATGTTCATACGGTCATAAGGCTACTGTTTCACAATCTGGCTTTTGATTTGCATGTGTATGTAAATGTCACAAACGCGGCCCCGCTTTAAAGTGTTGTCCAGTTAATTTAAAAGAACCGACTTGACAGTTGGAAATGAATGGGGAGTAGGCACAAGCGCAACTGTATTGACAAAATTGGTACACGTAATCAATGATATGAAAATTATGATTGTTGTAGCGATAATTTATAGTCCATTACTTTCGATTGTATACGAACTCGCTTCTTTTAACAGATATGGTGTCACTTGTGAAATCTATAGGACTGTTTCCATATCATATTACGTTGATCAGAGACTTAACATGCTAGAACTTACACGGCTCACACTAATAAGATTACACGACCACATGCCATATTCTTACTTTGACGATCACTCCCGATCGATAACAAATACTTATTGATTTAACCTACTTTGACTATACCTTGACATGTTCATACTGGATGGTGTAAACATATTGAGGTCCACTCGCCGATTTAATACCAATATGTTAAGGATTAAAAACCTTTGTGGGCAAATCACCATCCATTGACCACAGACCTGGATCAACATTCGCATATTATTATTGTATACAGATAATTAAACGTATTTTTAGTGAAAGCAATATTACCTAAATGAAATTTGATATTATAGTTATGAATGTGACATCCCATCGTATCCCGTGAACATTCATAGGGTAAATTACTTTTCAAATAGAGACAATTATACGCCTTGAAAAACATTAAAATATTTGTACTACTAGTAAATTGAAAGTTAAAACCTGTACCTGTGGTTTTTAAATTAGTCTTTTTCCGAAGAAATCAGAAGAAAATTTAACATGTTTCCGAAGAACAAACAAACAAATTCGTGTCGATAGTCAAATAGAAGATTATAGTTTTACCAACCGACGACTACTCCCGAAGTACCACCCCCTTTAAGTTCGGTAAGGAAGTATAAAGAAATAAATTATTCTTACAGGTTGAGAGAAGAGTAAACTTGCCAGTTGTCTGTATCAAACGCGAATTCGAGATAAGAGAACTGAATAGGGATTATAGATTATTGTTATTCTGACCCTTGAAATATATAAATATGTTATATTATATAAGAGAACAGGTTGTTGAATGTATCTCCCCCAATAAAACAATAAATACTTAAACTGAACTATTGACGCTTTCAACTACTTAAGGTAACGATGGTTATTGTGTTAAATAGTCTACTTCGTTGAATTCCTCTAATGTGTTAATAATTGTTTTGGTGATTGTATTGGGGTTAGGTTGTGGTATTCACCAGTGAACATCTGGTCGTATTAAAATCGTGTTAACATTGTTTTTCGTGTATCGAACATCTCTAATTTCCTGTAGCTTAAGTGTATTTAATGAGGAACAACATAACTGAGGTAGGTTAGACACGATGCGTTTATATCACGAGCATCATCCGTCTGAGATTTTGCCCTGCTCCTCTATGAGGTAGCTGGCGAATAGCCGGAAGAACTGGGTGGTCAGAATGAATGCATGAATAATGTATTGGGGCTTTCTAATCAATTATGTTCGGTGAAATACGTTGACAATCCAAATTGAACGACAGTCGGATATTTCTCCTATCCATTTTATTGTTATTTTGTCGTTTGTAAATCAGCCATTATTAAGTACCTCGGCATTGTTTTTCTTTAATGAATACAATGAATGACGTCGAAAACCATAGAATATCGACAGTAGTTAGTTAATCTCTCGGTTCCGATTCAATAGGATTAAGAAGAGGGCGTTTTCATCTATGAGTGTTGCTAAAGCTGACTTACTTGACTAGGATTATCGTCAATTTATCATATCTTTGTAAATATGGAAAGGAATTGAACGATTTTTAAAATGATAAATCCTTTTAAAGATTCTACACTTTATTAGCCCAGTCGGGACAGAACAGTAGGACGTCAAAACCTATTTCATTTCACAGAGATAGGGAGAGAAATATGGTTTAACGCCCATTCGACACAAATAAATGCGATCATTTCGGGACTAAGATGTGATTCAAATTCATTTCATTAATTCGCGTGCGTGTGGGGGATCTTTAGTTGTGGGAAGAAACCTAAGAACAAAACCCACGAGGTTGTACAAGCGAACCTAACCATTCGGCCATCCAGTTCCCCATTCCTTTTAAAGATTCTCTTACACGATATTGTAGTTTGCAAGGGAACAGAAATAATCTAGTGACGACCCGAGACTCTTTAAGAATTCAATCTTTATCATAATTTTTTTAACTGATGTTAAGCATCTGTATTATTATAATCCCCTACACGCAAGCGAATTAATGGCATAAAATTGAATCACATCTTAGTCCCGAAATGATCTCATTTATTTGTGTCGAATGGGCGTTAAACCAAATTTCTCTCTGTGAAATGAAATAGGTTTTGACGTCCTACTATTCTGTCCCGACTGGGCTAATAAAGTGTAGAATCTCTAAAAGGAATTTATCATTTTAAAAATCGTTCAATTCCTTTCCATATTTACAAAGATATGATAAATTGACGATAATCCTATAGTCAATTAAGTAAGTCAGCTTTAGCTACCCTCGTCGATGAAAACGACCTCTTCTTAATCCTATTGAATCGGAACCGAGAGATTAACTTCTGTCGATATTTTAATTTTATATTCTTAGAATTAAACTTTAAATTGTCGATCTGGGCACATCTTAGCGTGGATTTACAGCTCAAGAGTATTTGTGATTTTTACATATCGTGTTTAAAAATTTACCTATATATAGTTTAGTAGAAAAGTATGCTGCCAATCACCCCAAAAAATGACACTTGCCTTTAATCGGAATCTATATTATCGTGTACAGCCCAGGGCAACATTTAGTAATGTTGACGCCTTTTGGTCAGCTTAAAATCACGAAATACAGTAAGACCTGAACAATAATTTATGTAATTGTCTATGGATGATTACCAACCCACAATCATTTTGATCACTTAACGAAATCTTGAAAGATATTAGGACATAGGTAAGTTGTGGAATTTGACACTCATCGCATTTCAATGCAGTCAATCCTGGCGTTAATCTGGCGCTAGAGGCAGTAGCCAAATTTATGTACCACCACTGTTGAATTTATCCACAAAGACAGATAAAGTCTTTCATATCGGCTTAGTATCGGATAATTTGCTCTTCAAGTTTGTATTATTTTTGTTAAACTGTTTACTTATGAGATAAACATATGATGAATATGGAGAGTCGCATTCATGACCATTAAACTATAAAGGGAAAGTCTCAATGTTTTGGGTATTTCACGTCGATTCAACAATCTGTGAAAGCGGGTGCTACGGTCCACGAACAAACGATTGATTTTGGTCAAATATTCAGTTTTCGATTTGACAGAATTCGGAAAAACAAAGCCCAAAACAAAACCAGTTCTTTCGAAACGAAATTTAATCGTTCCATATTGTATGTCCCACAACTAAGTTAAAATAATACATCTTATGAACATAACCCAGAACTTAATTTTTACTAAATTGTTTCGTGTTGTAAAGATACATATCTCGACGCATTTGTAATTTGATAAATGTATAAAAGGTCAAATTCGTTCTAATTTAGAAACGATTAAATCGCATTGATGAATTGGAAATATCGCGCAAAATATACCTGGATCATCTTGATGAAATTAAATTAAGCACACTATTCTACAATTTTTATGCAAATCAATACTACCATATTCTAAAGAATTGATAACAGTCATACACCTATAACACTCCCATATGAGCCTGTCCAACCTCGTGGGTTTTCTCCGGGTCCTCCGGTTTCCTCTAACTGTTAAAGACCCCTACGCGCAAACGAATTATTGAAATAAAGTTGAAGCATTTGAACCACATGTTAGTCCCGAAATGACCTACTTTGTGTCGAGTGAACGTTAAACCCAGCGTTTTTCTCTCTCTCCATACGAATTAAATGCATTATGTAAGAGATAAATCTACCTATTGCGGTCTTACTTTTGACTCCAAATGTTACATAAATACTTAGACATTAATTCACACGGCTCCCAATACCAACTTCCTCTACCATCGAATGGTTGTAATTTTGAACGGATTGAAACACAGTCGCCATTTAATGATTTAATTTATAAATGTATAATGGAGGCTTTGTTTATTATCGTTACAATGATAGGCCTAGCAATGGAAACCAAGACTGCAATATTATTCAAATAGTCATAACTTTGCTCAGGATCAAGTAATTTGCCTGCAATTTTTCATTATAGCGACAACTGTCTGCTCTTTAGTAAATCTTGCAGGGAATCACGGTGGCTAAATGGGTAAGGCGCTGGCTCGCTAGCCTGGAGGTCGGGCGTTCGATCCCTGCATTATCCGAGAAAGTTCATCTCGATTTTCCGGCGTGACTGTCCCTTGTCAGTGATGCAGAAAGAGGGCCTAACAAGACAGCTGTTTAGTCGTTCGGATGGGACGAAAAACCGAGGTCAGGTGTACACATTGGCGTGCACGTAAAGGATCCCTTGGCAGTTGGAATTCGATATAAGAGTAAGCCGTAGTGCCGCTGCCCGGGCAAAATTATCCTCATAGCACACTGTATGGCGTATGCTCGTCTTCCTTTAGCCCAGGCCAGGTGCAGAAGAGTAGGACGTTAAACTCCATTTCATTTCATTTTGTAAATCTTACATAATGTATCTGCAGACTATTTCAAAGACAGAAAGAGTTTAAAAGAGCAAATAAATATATTATAAACTTATTATTGACTAAAAAAATTTATTCAATCCATTAATCTTATAACTAAAGTTATTGCTCATTTCTATATTTCAGGATAGATTCAACTGAATCCACGTCAACATCTTTACCGCATGCTTGTAAGGATGTCAAAACATATATATACGATAAAATATCTAACCTAATTGTTTTGTCTTAATTCTCCCGTAGGGGGTGGGGGCACGGTGGCTAAGTGGGTAAGACGCTGGCTCGCTAGCCTAGAGGTCGGGTTTCAATCCCTGCATCGACCCAGAAAGTTCATCCAGATTTTCCGGCGTAGTTTCCGCTTGTCAGTGATGCAGCTGTCAAGTCGTATTGTGATTCGATATAAGAGAAGGCCATAGCGCTGCCCGAGCAAAATTTCCCTCACAACACACTTTATGGCGTACTCCCGTCTTCGTTAGCCCAATTTAGGAGCAGAACAGTAGGACGTTAAACTCCAATTCAATCCATTTCATTTTCCTTCCATTTCTTAATCCCCTGAATGACTATCTGCATAGCATTCATAGTCACTTAAACAATCTTGTTTAATGTAAATAATGGCATTTTTATTGTTCTTTCGTGACAGTTTGTATTTTTGAATTATGAGTAATATTTGGCTAAATGTACCTTTAACTAAATCTTATCCTAAACTATGCTAACAATGTTAAGTATATAACGCATAGACTTAGTGGTTTTTAGATTATATAATTTCACCCTTCATTTTTATCATTATTTTTGTTGAAGTGACTACGGCTTGAATTATTATCCTATAAGATATTACTAGACCAAAAAGAATGTATTCAACATTATTGTTATTGAACTTGTTTACGCGACTCTCATAAAGGATTGTAGCAAAATTAAGTTCAGTGTCCGAGGGAGGTCAATATATGATTATAAAATAGTTTACATGATTCTTTGTTATTATTTGTGTATAAAATTAAGAGGTGTAGTGGTTTCACTCGGTACCCTTTTTGGCTCGATTCGTTTTAGTTTGTCTATCGCATAGTTATAAACAGGCATTATATTTGTTAACACAAACCGAATTACTTAAAGGGGCATTATATTAGACTAGATACTGAGTTATAATAGTTACAAATAGATAATGGAAAGGGGATATGTTGAAAACTTCAGTCAAATTATTTCACTCCGGGTCTAGTTATCGCTGAATCAATGCAGTCCAGCATCGATTGAAATTGCTGCCGTTGGTGCAATAGTAAACAAAGTCTCGATTATCCATTTTTACGGTAACCGCTTCAACCGCTAAACGTATTTAAATCTACTTCATATCGTAGCCATCTGATGGCATCGAAAGTTTAGTATGGTCTTGGTAGTTAATTAATGTTTAAGTAATAATTTATAATATATAACTTAAAGAAGGTCTTGTAATAGATTAAATCGTCTTTTTTCAACAAATGTTCCCGTTTCACTAACATATTTGCCTCTTTATTTAATCCAGAATTATCTGTCAATTCACAAAGGTAACTCTGGGGTGTGAAAACATATTTCACCATTCCTTTTTCCCCTTTTACATCCAGTTCAAGGACAACTTGCTTTTGGAGAAATTTAATAGTCCATTTCGACGATGATGCTTTATATGGAGGCCTAAAGCGACTGGGCGCTCTTTGTGTTCAGAACAGGGGCGTGGTGAGAATGAGTTCATGAGTAGCCATACTCATGCGCCAAAAAGTTTTTGCGCCAAAATCACAATCAAATTACTCAAAAAATGAAAAACATTTGTAAGTGGAAAAATTGTTTCATCTGACCCAATTAAAAAAATTTTGAAAGAGTCAAGTGATTTTCTCTTGGAAAGAATGCAATCTCCAAGAGAAAATAACAATATTTTATTACCGTATTTCTTGTCTCGGATTGCTGGAGATTGCGTTTCTGGGCTTCTAATTTTCGAAATTTTCCCGGGGGAGGGCCCCCCGGACCCCCCGCCGCGGGCTCGCGCCTTCGGCGATCGCGGTGGCCGGCTTCGCCGGCCACAGCTCCGCGGTCAGTAAAAGGGTTTTTGTGCCAAAATCTTTTTTGTTACTCATAATTTCTTCTCAATAATTGCCCTCACCACGCCCCTGGTTCAGAATGAAAGTTTTTGACGGCGGTCAAAATGTTTAGTTTCCTGAAACTTAAAGCGGGAATTTCATATTTTCTTAGAAAGTCAAAACATAATTATTTCTGTGTCTTTTGCTCAAAAGGTTGTTAACTCACTATTATACGATCCTTGGCATTATTTCACCGTGACACAGGAAATAATATCACAATTACCTCCCTTGTTTTTCCATTCACCTCCATTCAAACGTTTAAATTTGAAGTTGAAAATTATATTTTTACCCATTTCTCAACTCCCAATAGTGAATTATAAGATTAATAGGATTATTCTTTAACAAAGTTGGACTGTTTATAGATACAATCTATTTTAGGGCTTTATTTTAATACATTTTAAAAATATAACTTAAAAATATGAAATTTCAAATTTAAGGTCAGTCACTGTTTTTGTGACCGTGTAAATAAACTTCCTCGTGTACGACATACACCACAGCGTGTTTGGCAACAAGTCGTTTCTGTCTGAAAGATTGACGCCGACGGGAAGTCGAGTAATCGTTGGTGTGCGTGGGCCTTGTTGATGTGTTTTTATGCTATTTTAGCTGGTGGCATGTCCAAAATGCATTTTAAAACATTAAGTATCGGGTTATTTCAATGACAGTGTATCATATTTCAACAGACTATGATATAGTGAAAAGTTTATGAGTGTTAATGCATGAGCAGTTTTTAGACGTAGATTTCACAATAAATTATATCAAAGTATATACACTTATAATAGGCCTACGCAATGTCATAATTATATACATATTTATTATAAATCTTTCCGTATCTTTTAACATATATGTAAAAATATGTAATAAATGCCCAGAAAATAGTTAAAATTTTGTATAAATGTTTCTTCAACATGGTCGTCAAGTTAATTATTCTTGTGGAGACCTCGTTACTTTCCTTTTAAACATTTTGGACACAGATATATCACGTAACAAAACATTACTGGGATATTTATTCATGCCAAGCTCCTAATAAACTCTCTGGTCTATCGGTTGGCTGAAATATTGAATGGATTGGAACACATCCGCCATTTAATAATTTCACGATAAATGGGTAATAAAGGCGTTGATTTAATAATAAATAATAATAATGATATTTTTATTGCGCAACTATTCAATCCACTAGGGAATGCACTAGGCGCTAAAAAATGTTCTCACTTTGGAGTGTTAATGATAGTGACTAAATAACCAAGTTTTCACTTTGGATTTAAAAACCGACAGAGATTCACATTGTCGGATATTTTCTGGAAGTGTATTCCAAACAATTGATGCACTGTATCGGAAAGTTCTAGATCCAAAAGATTTAAATTTATAGGCAGGTACATCTAATAATAGTTTCCCTTCTGATCTTAATGATCGTTTAGGTTGATACAGTGATACTAGATTTTGAAGGTAACCTGGCGCGGATTTATTTATAGTTTGATATGTTAACGATAAGACTTTAAAGTTGATCCTTTCTCGAACACGGAGCCAATGTAATTTGTTCAAGACTGGGGTGATGTGTGATCTTGATTTAGTTTTTGTGACAATGTAAGCAGCGCGGTTTTGTAATCTTTGGAGTTTTGAAATCTGTTCGTTCGTAATACCAGTTAGTACAGAATTACAATAGTCTATTCTGGACAGGACGAAGGATCGAGCTAAGGTTGCAGCAGCACCTTCAGTTATAAAATGACGAATGGACCCTATCCTTCGGAGATGGAAATGACATATTTTACAAATGTTGTTCACATGGTTTTCAAAGCTGAGACGAGAATCGACAAGAATTCCAAGATTTCTCACAAATTTAGACATAGGAATTTCGGTGTTTCCAATGCTGATCTTTCGAATGTCACATTTCTTAAGTCTGCTGGCAGGACCCACCAGAAGAAACTCAGTCTTTTCATCGTTGATTTAAAAGTATTTAGTAAGAATTCTTATATACAACGATGGAGGGAATAATATGAATAAATTGGATACAGTAACAAAGCAACTAAATGCTTATATAAAACTGCTCCCAGGATAGTATGTATTGAATATAAATTTTAAATGATCAGCTGGCAGTGTAATAAAATAAAAATTATTATCTAGATTAGGGTTTTATAGTTAAAGGTGTCTTTTCATCGTTGAGTTTAAGCATATTGGATGACATCCATTTTTTTACATTTTCAAGACACCCTTCCAGATTCTTAATGACGGCATTTTGATCGATCGGAAGTGGCTTGAAGCTGTCAAGGAGCTGAGAATCATCAGCATAAAAATGATACAGCAGATTGTCATCATGAATAAGTTTGCCTAACGGCTTAGTATACATTGTGAAGATTATCGGGCCCAAGACAGATCCTTGGGGAACACCGCATAAGAAAGAGTTGTTGATGAGAAGTTGTTAACTTCAACATACTGAAACCGTCCAGTGAGATAGGAGGAAAACCATTTTAGAATGTTTCCAGTTAGTCCATAGTCTGATGAAAGTCGATTCAGTAGGTAGCCGTGGTCAATAGTATCGAAAGCTGCTGATAAATCCAACAGGACCAGCACTCCGATCTTTCCTTCATCAACAGATGATTTTATGGCATCAAGAACACATAGTAGTGCTATCTCAGTGCTGTGGTCAGAGCGATAAGCGGACTGGGACTCTTCAAGAAGTTGAAATTTTTCTAAATGACTAAGAAGTTCCTGCTTGACAACCTTCTCCAGAATTTTAGACAGAAAGGTCAAATTTGATACTGGTCTATAATTTTTCAGTAGTTGTGGGTCAAGTGTCGACTTTTTTATAAGTGGTTTGACTACTGCAGATTTAAAACATACCGGTACTATTCCAGACTGCAAACTCGTATTTATGATGTTAGTAATAATGGGTAAAATTGTATCAAGAATTTTAAGCAGGAAATGTGCCAGTATGACATCCAAGGAGCAAGATGTTGGTTTGGATTGACAAATTATCTTCCTTATCTCCTCAGATGAGACTGGATTAAAGGAGTCAAATTGAATTGATGGAACTACGAACCTACTGTCATCACACCCCTGTGTGTTGATAGAACCAAGACCATGACGAATCTTATCGATTTTATCAATGAAATAATCACTGAAATTTTGAGCAACAATACTATCATCACCCTCTGGAAGGATGACACTCTTTACTTTTCCCAGTAAATAGTTTAGCGTTGAGAACAATAATTTCGGATTTCGTGAGCATGATGATATTTCTTCGTTGAAATACTGTGATTTGGCATTTTTAACACATTTCATTGTGGCATTTCATTTGTATTGTCGCAATGCTTCATGACAATCTAGTCTATCTTGTCAGAATTTCAAACACTCATAACTTCGGACACGATAAAGTACTTTGGCTGAAATCGCGAATTGTGACCGAACTTTTCCATTACCTTGAAGTGTTCGGCGATTTTGACAATTTACCCCAGACTATGAAAAATAACATCTCCTGATGTCCGAGTATAAATTCAAATACGCCTGGATATATCAACGGGTCCCGAATATTAGTATTAAACAAACGTTGTTTCAATATGTCAAAAGTAAAATAGACGCCTCTGCTCCGCGAATGCTCCCACCAACCTCGCCAACACCCTCTCCCATCCAAACTTTCTCCTACCCAATAATACCAAACCATGTATGTACATCAAAATGGCTGCCGATAGTTAATTTTATAGGGTCTCAGATTAAGAAAAAAAATGTTATTTCTAAGAACTGAATGTTACGATGGCCTATAAAAGTAGACAGAAACAGATACAAAAAAAAACATTTCCTGAATCCTTTAATTATAATGGCAATCCCTAAATAAAATACAGCATATGTATATGTATTTTAATGATATAAATGCCATAAGATGATGATGATGATTGTTAAAAATATATATGTATATACACTGGCCTGACATAGTTTCAAACCCTAAGGAGTGGTATAACTGAAAAGACCACATAATGGGCATTCGTATAATTAACCATACGCGACTTTCACAATGTCTATTTAGAAAGGAGATATGAATAAATAGACTGAAATAGTAAATTGTTGGATATGAATGAAATATGAGTACACACATTATAAACATAAAGGAGGGCAATTTCCAGTGAGAGGTTTCCTTCATCACACGATGTGTATATATTAACAGTGGAAAGTTTATAATATACGATATAAGCTGAATGGATTGCTATCCTTTATTTACAGATCACTCGATAGACTATATCAAAATGGAATGATATTAAGTAGTTGATGGGTCAATTGTAGTTTATCTTAATCTGTGATTAATGAATGGAGTTTTGTGGTTTACTTTGATCATAGAAACAACCCTTGTTGTCATCTAACTTATGTTCGGTATTTATATAAACTACCTAAATACATACAGTGCTTTGAAAATTGGGCCGAAAATTGTATGCAGGGGCAGATTGGACAATCGGGCGATCGGGCGAAGAGCCGGTCGGACAAAAAATGAAAAAAACAATTTTGTCCTATTCGTCTAAAAAAACCCACCCTTTTCTGCTGAACATTATATGGGGAAGGGGGGGGGGATATTGAACCAACCATGGAGCGATGATGATCATGTTGTATGTGGCCGGTGGCTTTAACGGGCCGCCACGTCATCACTGGAATCTGGAATGGGTTGGTATTATAGACTTTCTAAGTCGGGTGTGGGCCAGAATTCGGAAACCTGCAATGGGGATTCCGAATTTCATCCGAAAATTTCATCAGATTCACCCGAGACTGTCGCCCACAAATTTACTAATTATTATGTCACCTGCACCCTGTTGGTGGGGATACGCCAGAATCCAAAATTCAAAAAGCAGCTTTTATGAACTTCACTTTCGTCACTCTGTACCAATGTGTCTCGCGGCCTTCCATCACAGGAGGAATCAACTAGCGCTCCCGGCAGCAAAAATGGGACATTTTTCAATGAAAATATACCTACTTATTCAATATTACTAAATGGTTAATCAAATGGTCAAAATTTTTTCAACTAGTCCCATTTGTAACCAGTTAATTCTCTTGACTCTTGATGATATAATGATAATACGTTAATTATTAATATGACGATATGATAATTTCACAGGTTGATGGTTGTAAATTACTTGCAGGTCGGGGTTTCGGCCTAAGTTAATCGATTTATGAAATATATTATTTGACGGAGATTATAATCAGATATGCCACCAAATCGCATATTTGGGGTTCATTTTTCAAAAATATCCAGCGGGAGAGCCCCCCCCCCTTCGTCCTTGGCTCCGCGGTCAGTAAAAGAGGCCGCTCCGAACGTAAGGTCGGGCTCAATCCGCCCCTGAGAACATTGGGTATTTAATATATTGTTTTGAGTTTGTTTGGGCTTTTTATAAGATGGTATGTCTACCGATAAGTCAAGTACATATAAATATCCTCAAGATAAATAGATTTGATGGGAAGTTAAATTATATTGTGAATAACACATATTTCAGTGCAGTTATTATGCAAAACAGTAATTTTTCAAAATATTATTATATTAATATGCAGATACGCCATGAAGAACATTTACGTCATATATCATAGAGATTTTATCATAAAACAAAATTTCCCAATATTGACAATTTCATGACGGATGTAATATTTGATGTTTACAATTTCACATATCTTGAAACAATAAGTTGATTTTCTATAACAATTAATGACCGTGTGACATGGGAGACATATTAACTTAATTTAAATTTTCTCAGCATAAATAAATCTATAAATAATTCTTATTCATTGAATCATAACCATTGAAGTCCTTGTCAAAGAGAGTTTCAGATACTTCAAACAATGAGTTGATAGTTGATTTTCTAGAACAATATTATTATTGGGGTGGGGTGGGGTGATCATGTTAACTTATTGAAATTTTCACATCATGCGGTTTAACCAATCTATACATAATTTAATCGCTAGTGTTGAAAACCCTTTTCTTAAAATGATCATCGATTACTCATTCTAAAGTACATGTACACGTAACACCTAAAACTGAATAAAACTTGTTTAAGGACAACGCCTTTCGTCATCTTCAGCATATCTACAACAGTAAATATGTTTAATGGACTGAATATTTCTATTCAATGTGGTGTGTATATAAAATGTTTAAATATATAATAATCAGTCTAGTGTATCGTTACGTTCAGATCACGATGATAACCTGCAGTTTATTAGACCTCCAGATGAACATAGCTAGGCACTATCCCCAACCCTAACCTTGGACCAAAACCCTAACCCTAACTGACAATTTCGTCAACCATCACGTGCCTGAAACTTATTAACATCTCGGCGACCTTGACGAAAACTGGAGGTGGCCTTGAGAAATAGATCTAGGCTTGAACTGCATAATAATATATACACACATAACAGGTATTTGATTGATTACTGATATATACTCTAATATGCATGTTATTGTTGTAAAATGTATCAAGTCCAAAGCTAACTATATTATCTTCGTACATGATTGATCACCGAGAGAAATATGTGCCCTTAATTATGCATCTTAAATTATTATAGTCAACATTAAAGTTATAGCTTTTTTTTTTGTATGTTTATGGCAGTATAAACAATACCTGGCTATGTGGTTATTCAATATATGACCTAGGTTCATCTATTCTTAAGATCAAAGAAGTTCCGAAAATATTGAAATAAGATCATTTTGATATTAACCGTTCGCGTTATTCAATTTGACCTGATTTTCATATTTTGACACCAACAAATGGGGTCAATTCAAGTTCGATCGTATCTTAATGTATGGACATACTGGTCAACCCCATCGAATGAGAAAGCAAACCATATGTAAATAAATATTATATCAATATGATCTATGAACATCTGATAATATATAGAGGCGTATATCAGGTTCAAAATGGGATCTATATATTATGATCGTGGTGGGAACCCATAACTTTATGCAATAAACCTGAAAGGTGTCAACTTTTCAACTTTAAATTATCAGAATTCTACTTTCATTCCCATTATTTGTACTTTTGACTTTCGACTTACGATTTTCGAACGCAGATTTGCTCCAATTGAATTTCTTTTACCATCTGTTGACTGATCGATTTGTTGTGTCGTGGTTCTTCAAGTAGCTCTCTAACCCTGTCTGTATTACATTCATTTATTATAGAACTGAGCTATGCTTTGTTGAGAAAAAGAAAAGGAATGAAATAAAATGGTGTTCTACGCCCTACTATTTACTTCACCGACTGGTTAATAAAGACGGACATACAATTGTGTCCAGAGACTGAGAGAGCGCCTGTCAAAGCACGCCAATGTGTTCATGGAAGCTCGCTTTTCCGTCCCATCCGAACGACTATACATTTTTCCTTGTCATGCTTTCCTTCCTGCACCAGAGAAACTTGGAACCACGCACCAGAGAAAAGGGGAACCAAACCGGAAAATCTCGTTGAACTTTCTCGACAACAGGATCGGAGACGGGACTTCCGTGGTGTTAGCGAGTCAACGTCTTACTCACACAGCCACTGCGGCTCCCTTGACCAATAGAAGATCCGTTTCAACTTTAACTAATTTTATAAGGCTAGTTGCAAAATAGTTCAAGAATTAGATGACTAAAAAAAGGGTAATAGATGCTTACGCTTCCTTTCCAAACGAATGTTACACCTACCAACATCTATGTACGCGTACTTATGATATTATGATAAACAGTCTAATTATTATCCATTTTAGCGTAGCCTACTTGACACGTCAACTAGGGATGGAGGGGAGGGTCCTGGGGTGTTCTTCACGCCCCTCCCTACACACACACACATTCGAGCGGGCCCGTAGCCAGCTCATATAAATTTTTTTTTTTTTTTTTTTTTTTGGGGGGGGAGGGACTACGAAATTGTTTGGAGGGGCTGAGGATGTGGCCGACAAAGAACACTCCTAAGAAATCATTATTGTTGGCGAAATATTGGGGGGGAGGGGCTAATTCGATTGGCTACGGGCCCGCACTCGAGCATGCGGGAAGTTCAGGGTCCTTCTTTGAAGATTTTAACTGCCCTAGAGTGGGGTGTGGACTTTCAGTGCGGGGGATTTGGCCTTAAAAATGGTCTAGAGTCAGCATGACGTGTCGTCTGGCAGTTTTGACGGAACTTTTCATGTCTGATCCATTATTTAGCAAACCCAAACTCCATGGCGTTCTGTTAGTGTTGTTACGTGAAATTATTCATGCACATTAACCAGGACACCGACCATTTAAAATTAAAATGCAGAAAACTTAATTTACATGTTTATGTGGCAAGTTTCTTTCAACCGAAAAAAAAAACCGTTTAACGTTCAGGTCCAAAGAATATTGTTTACCAGTTATCTAAGAGCCAAAATCAACGTCCTTTGCGGCAAAACATCATGCGCATTCCCAAGTCAGATTTGCGTGATCTTATTCTACTGTAGTCTGTAGGTACGTCGGTAAAGTGTGTGGGCTAATGCTAATAATAAAATGATGCCACGTCGAGTGTTTTGTTATGCCTATACTTTATAACCTCAATACATAGGGCAAAGTAGCCATGCTTGGCAACCAATTCATGAGTCTTGATAGTCAAAAGTATGATCACAAAAAAATATTTGATACTTTGACGCCAGAATATTTAGTCTTGCGACGTCGGAAAAAAATATATTGCAATTTTTAGGCATTTGGATCAATAGTATAAGTTAATGTAAGAAGGGGGGGAGGGTGCAGCCAGTGTACATAGCTCCGCGTTCCATGTCTACCAGGGGCCATGAAATGATCCGGTGGTCTTAATGTCCTTGCACAGGTGCAGGGGGGGGGGGGGGCAAGTAGAAACTATCTCGGCCTTGTCATATGGATACTAATTATATGATGTGATTGGGCTTGCGTAACTAAAGAGTGACAGGTTTAGTCAAGCAACAGATCTGTAAAAAACAACACATTTCAAGTTGTTTCTTGTTCAAAACATAAAGATACATGATGTAGGTTATTAAAATTAATTCATCAGTTCAGTTGCCTCTTTCCAGTGTTACCCACGAAAACAATATGATATTCTGACCATCCTTTTTTTCCTCACAAGTAAACATGAATGCAGGCACTATTTTGGGGCGGCCTAATCACAAAGAATATAAAGGTTATTATAGGCCTACTTTGAGGTATTTTTCTCAATTTAATCAAATCTAAAGAACCGTGCACTATCAACAAAGACATTCACTGTCTATTCCTCTTCTCATAAGACGAAATTTCATTCAAAGTTTGTAGTATTTATTCAAGTGATTTTTTTTACAAAGATTTATATATGTATTTGCTTGCTGAAAGGAATCAAGTTTTTATGATAACAAAAAAATATAGCTTGAAAACATGTAACTCAACTACTGACTATGAGTGATGTCATGTTATGTACATTTAATTACTAAATAAAGTGAAATATATGAAACAGTATTTAAAATTATACATTTAACTGAACAAACAAAATAGAGGTCTATCTGATTTGCCACAAATAAATTACCAGTTAAAAAAGTTATTAAGAATGTCTTTGATGGATAACATTATAGAAATATCAAAGATATAACCCAGGGTAATTTCTGTTTGTGATTTTTGAATTTGGAGAACATTATTATAGTAATTGGTCTTAAAGAAGATCTTTCATCTATTTGTATGTTCTAATATATCCTAATAGCTACTAGACTCATAATGTCTCCATACAGACATCGTATTTTATTAACAAGTGTTATGAACCGTTATGATCCATGTCCACTTTTTGAACTAGTAACCTCACGTCATGTCGAATACAATGGAGGCCAGTTCCACTGTTCGTAGTAAGATTTATAGATTATTCTGTTGTAATATTTTAATGTTATATGTATCTAAGTTTATTATTGTTCCATTTCATAATTATTATCTTGTATGTACTATTTCATTGACTTGTCATTCATAACATGCTTTAGAAATATAAATAGACCAGGCACCGCTGACCGCGTGCATATGACTGACAGGTAGTAGGCGTGGTTAAGCTGCCACGTGACTCACTAGCTTATAAAAGTACGTTTATTCGGGAAATCAGGGAGAAGTCGTGATGCGTCTACGGCGGTAACATCTTGCCAATAGACTGACTCGTGGGATTGATACGGCGGTTCGCGGAAGAGAGATTTAGAGCTCGTAAGAGAGAGCTCAAGAGAGAGAGTTAGGGCTCGATAGAGAGAGAGAGATAGATGTCGAGAGAGAGCCGAGCACTGTAAATAACGGATTCATAATAAAGAAAAGAGAAATTACAAGTCGTTGTTCTTCGCCACCTTTTGGCTGGCTACCCGACGCTCCGCTGAAAAGCGAGCTACTCTACCATTTAATAATTACGGGGCTATAGCTGGCCTTCTGTCCGTCTGTTCACTACATAGTCTACGTTTTTTTTGGTGGCAGAGGTGGGATGAATGCGACTTTGTACAGATGGAGATACAGGACACAGACGACGGAGAAGTATTTATTACGAGCAGAGATAAGTTACAGAAATTACTGTCAGAGAAGAGAGATTTAAAGCCCGATATGGAGAGTTTTCCTGGAAATGAACAGAGCCAGGGTATAGAAGACGACAAGGAACAAAAAATGGTAACTCCGTTAGCGAGTTATCGAAGTTTTGGGAGAGGTCAGCGGAGACCCGATATATTTAGAGACTCATTTTACAATCGAGCTTCTGGTGCTATACCTAAGCGTCCTACGACTAACTATGATGATGACCACAGCAATCAGGAAAAAATTGAGACCCCTCCATTTGGAGCTGAAGGGGGAGTTGGAAATGTATCTCGAAGAAATGAGCCAAATCCTACGCCAGGGAGAACAATAATAAAGCCTCAGCCCTTTGATGGAACCACTTCTTTGTTAGATTACCAGATACATTTTGAGACATGTGCGGAGTTGAACCAATGGAACCCGATGGAAAAAGCTCTTCATCTAGCTGGAGTTTTAACCGGCAATGCGCAATCAGTTTTGCCGTCGCTAAGGCCAGAAGAGCGAAGAAATTATGATTTACTTATGACTGCTCTAAGAAACAGATTTTTACCAGCTAATCAAACCCAACTATATCGCGCAGAGTTGCGAGCCAGGCGTCGAAAACCGAGAGAAAGTCTGCCGGAATTAGGACAGGCGATACGCCGGAAGGTCAGCCTTTCATATCCGACCGCTACGCTAGAACTACAAGATACGTTAGCTCGAGACGCCTTTTACGACGCTCTCCAATCTGATAGAGAACTGGTTTGGAGAGTCCAGCAGTCTAGGCCAGTAAATTTGGAACAGGCAATTCAAATAGCTGTTGAATTTGAAGCATTCATGTCTGCTAACAAACATAATTATGACCATGCTTTCTCGAGGGTTGTCGAAGGAGAAGATAAATTAACCAAGCTACAAAGAGAAATGGAAGACATGAAACATTTAATAAAAGATATGAAAGTGGAACTGCAAGCTGAAAGCAGACAATGGAGTAATCCAAGTCGTCCCGTTTGGAACGGAAGCAATGCATGGAATAATCAGCGCCAACGACAGAGTGGTGGAGGTAATAAAGAAAGAGTATTTACGCCAGGGAAGTTTCAACAAAACAGTCGAGCAGATGAAGACTTTGTGTGTTATCGTTGTGGAGGAAAGGGTCACATAGCAAGAAATTGTGGTACCCGTGGAAATAATTTCAGAGTCATCAGAGGGAAACCCACTCGACAACGCAATACGAGGCTCCCGACTAATGTATTTGACAAGCCGTGTGAGGCAGGGCTTCACATTAAAGCAAACATAGATGGTGTTACGAGTCATTGTCTGCTAGATACGGGCGCGACTCTAACTATAGTATCACATGAACTCCACATGTTGATTCCGAAAGGTATTAGACCTCTTTTACACCCCATAAAACAGACGTTAAGAGCAGCAAATGGACAATGTTTAAAGACACACGGAAAGGGTATATTCAAGTTCAATATAGATGGCTGCATATACGAACAAGAGGCGGTGGTAGCCGAAATAGGATCAGATTGTATCATTGGTCTGGATTTCCTCCAAAACAATAATTGTACAATCGACGTGACGGGAAAAGTCCTAACAGTCGCGGACAAGAAATATGACGCTCACTTAGAAGGCAACATTGGCATTTGTCGAGTAAGTTTAGCTGAAACAACAAGTTTACCTGCAAGGCATGAGAAAATCGTACCGGCTTTCCTTCAGGCGGATCAAAAGAAGTTATGGCTTGACACACCAGGAATAATAGAGCCAACGGAAGCTTTATTGAATAAACATGCTGTGCTCTCAGCCCGTGTATTGGTAGAACCGAAAGAGGATGTACGTAAAGTTATGATTAGAATAATGAATCCGTCTAATGAAGTGAAAGTTCTTCATAAAAATGTGGTGCTAGGTAATTATACCCCAGTTGATATAATGGATAAGAAGTCAAGTAATACAGTAGGAGATAAATTGACTTTTAAAAACGAGCTCCCAAGCCATCTTTGTGATCTCTTTAAAAGAGCTTCTGAGGGATTAAAAGATGATGAAGCAAATGAGATTAGAAGATTATTACAACGTCATCATGGATTGTTTGCTAAGTCCTCGGCAGATTTGGGGCAGACGAGTCTTGTTAAACACGAAATAAAAATAAATAATGCGAAGCCGATAAAACAAAAGACAAGAAGAGTGCCAATTCATCAGCGTAAAGACATTGAATCTATGTTAGGTGACATGTTAAAGCTTAAAATTATAGAACCTTCAACAAGTCCGTGGGCGAGTCCCATAGTTTTGGTGAAGAAAAAGGATGGGTCATTACGATTTTGTGTCGACTACCGACTTATTAATGATCTCACAGAGAAAGATGCATACCCGCTCCCGAGAATAGATCAAACTCTAGATTGCCTCGGTGGAGTTAAATGGTTTTCCACTCTTGATCTTCTCTCGGGCTACTGGCAGGTTGAAGTTAAAGACGAAGATAAACCAAAGACTGCATTTACCACAATGTATGGATTATTTCAGTTCCAAGTGATGCCATTTGGATTATGCAATGCACCAAGCACCTTCGAACGGTTAATGGAATCCATATTAGCTGGTTTACAGTGGGAAGTTTGCCTAGTTTATCTCGATGACATAATTGTCTTCTCGAAAGATTTTCATCAACATATAAAGAATTTAGATATGGTATTTAAGAGAATATCTGATGCTGGTTTAAAATTCAAGCCGTCAAAATGCTGTTTGTTTCAAAGAAAAGTAGATTTCTTGGGTCATGTGATATCTTCAGATGGAATATCTACTGATCCTGGTAAAATAAAGAGCATTCGCGATTGTCCCGAGCCCAGTTCTGTTAGCGAGGTACGGAGTTTTCTCGGACTATGTGGATATTATAGAAGATTTATTGAGAGTTACGCTCGAATTGCGAGTCCACTACACCGACTTACGGAGAAAGGGAGAGACTTTAAATGGACCAAAGAATGCCAGGAAGCGTTTGACACCCTTAAGAGTAGGCTTATTACAGCTCCTATACTTACATTTCCTAATCCAGAGCTCCCATTCATATTAGACACAGACGCAAGTGGGAATGGCATTGGGGCCGTCTTATCTCAAGTTGTCGATTCACATGAAAAGGTTATAGCTTATGCTTCTCGCGCACTATCTAAAACAGAAAGAAATTATTGTGTTACCCGTAGAGAGTTGTTAGCGGTGGTACATTTCGTTAAACACTTTAAGCCGTATTTATACGGGCGCCAATTTACCATCAGAACAGACCATGGAGCTCTGAAATGGCTGCTCAACTTTAAAAACCCCGAAGGCCAACTGGCTCGATGGTTGGAGACGTTGGCTATGTATGACTTTAAAATAGTATTTCGACCAGGAAGAGTCCACAATAATGCCGATGCTCTTTCAAGAGAGCCCTGTCTGAAGTGTCCTAAGTCATCCGAGGATGCATGTTTACAATTAATCGGGATCGATATGACTGGTTTTAGTATCAAGCAGAAGGAAGATCACGATATCTCATTAATTATCGACTGGAAATCTCAAGGTGATAAACCAGAGTGGCGAGTTGTCTCCAAGGAGAGTCCATTTGTAAAGAAGCTATGGAGCAAGTGGGACCAATTGGTTATTCAAAATGATGTTCTTTATATAGAGGAGCAGAAACTCAGCTTACCTGCACGTAAAAGACTTGTTGTACCCACTTCAGAAAGAAATGAAATAATAAGACTTTCCCATGATATTCCATCTAGTGCACACCTAGGTGTAACAAAAACTACCGAAAGAATTAAGCAGAAATATTTCTGGCCGGGCTTAAAACGAGATGTTATGGAATTCGTTGCTACTTGCCTTGTGTGCTGCCCTATTAAAATGCGCAAAAGAAAAGCAGGATTAGAATCTTATGCAGCAGGTGCGCCGATGGAAAGAATAGCAGTCGATATAGTGGGAAGGATAGAACCAGCTACAGAACGCGGGAATGCGTATATACTTGTCGTAACAGACTATTTTACAAAGTACACAGAGGCCTACGCTATGAGAAATATGGAGGCCATAACTGTTGCGAGAGTACTACTCGAAAATTTCTTACTACGATTCGGATTACCACGACAGTTGCATTCTGATCAAGGACGTCAATTCGAGAGCAAAGTTTTTCAAGAGTTGTGCTCGCTGTTGGGAATCGAAAAAACAAGGACAACACCATATCGTCCACAATCAAATGGACAAGTTGAGAGAGCTAACAGGACGCTCAAATCCATGCTTTCGTCATATGTACAGGAAAGGGGCGACGATTGGGACGTTGTCTTACCTTATGTTATGTTTGCATACAGATCCACGACACACCAATCGACGAATGAAACACCAAACTTCTTAATGTTTGGACGGGATGTCAACACGCCCGTTGACCTACAATTTGGAGTACCCCCAGGAGAATCATACCGCGAAACTCAGCACTGGAGTAATTTTATTAGACGAACAATGGAGGAAGCCCATCATATAACAAGGAACTACCTCGAAGGACAACTTCGACGACAGAAAAACTATTATGACCCAAAACATGGACGCGAACCTTTGATTACTGGAGCATTAGTTTGGTTATATTCGCCAGTTAAAAAACCAAACATTCCTAATAAACTACAGAAATATTGGAGAGGCCCATTTCGTGTGATTAAGAAATATTCCGATATTACGTACGAAATAATAGATGAACAATCGGATCGACGTCAAGTGGTCCACATTGACCGATTACGCGAATTCAGGAAACGTGCGGAGAATGACCCGAATGTCACGGTGGAAAGCGATCTATCCAGTGATGATGAATCTCAAGTGTCTGATCAAGAACCATTACATTATTATGATAACAATGATAATCAATCCGACGACTACGAGCTCTCTAGATTAGGTTTCCAACCCAAACGTACTAGACTGGGACGAGTGACTAAGCGACCGACCTATTTAGATAATTATGTATGCTGAACTCTCTTTCCTTACGTGCCAAATTTAGATTATGATTCTTATTTTTGTAGAGCCTACGAGATATTTTAGATGTCGGATGTGTGGTTTTGCTACAACTAAATCCACGAATTGGAAAAGGCACCTGGAATCGAAACGTCACGTGAATATATCCGAAGCACTGGATAAAGAAAGATGTTCTAAAGAAAGAGACGCGACAGAAGATAAGGATACTCCGCTTTTCAAAATCCCTAAAATAATAAGTAACAAGCCCGCTACTGTTATTTCTGCTGAGTTTGATATTGGAGAAGAACCTCAAATTGAGTTATTCCCTCACTCACCAATTCGCAAAACGTTATCTCCAGAAAGGGATCCGCCTGGTATGAAATCCGTAGGTGTGCAGTGTAATTTGGTAGCTATCGAAGAAACTTTTACCGCTACGGAACGTCTTCAAGGTGACAGATTAGTCAGTAGGAGTATTTGTACATCGTATGCTGCTGATGTTGACCAGTATTTTAAGGCGATGGATGCTCTTAAGAGACCTTAATTTATCGTTGAATTTGTGAACTATAATATGTATTTTGAAAACATTTTGATAAGTGCCAATGAACATGTATAAACCGGATAGGACTCCACATATGATTATTCAACGGTTTGTGTTTTTTTTTGTTTTTTTATATATATATATAACATGCCGCATAATGTCCATTAATAATTTGTTTACATTTGTATATTGTTTTGTTATTGTTTGCTTGTAGTTTTCGCTCTCTCTCTCTCTCTTACGCATACGTTTATCGGTATATTAATAAGATATTATAATGCGTGGACGCATTTATACGAAGGCGTGGGTTATGTTATGAACCGTTATGATCCATGTCCACTTTTTGAACTAGTAACCTCACGTCATGTCGAATACAATGGAGGCCAGTTCCACTGTTCGTAGTAAGATTTATAGATTATTCTGTTGTAATATTTTAATGTTATATGTATCTAAGTTTATTATTGTTCCATTTCATAATTATTATCTTGTATGTACTATTTCATTGACTTGTCATTCATAACATGCTTTAGAAATATAAATAGACCAGGCACCGCTGACCGCGTGCATATGACTGACAGGTAGTAGGCGTGGTTAAGCTGCCACGTGACTCACTAGCTTATAAAAGTACGTTTATTCGGGAAATCAGGGAGAAGTCGTGATGCGTCTACGGCGGTAACATCTTGCCAATAGACTGACTCGTGGGATTGATACGGCGGTTCGCGGAAGAGAGATTTAGAGCTCGTAAGAGAGAGCTCAAGAGAGAGAGTTAGGGCTCGATAGAGAGAGAGAGATAGATGTCGAGAGAGAGCCGAGCACTGTAAATAACGGATTCATAATAAAGAAAAGAGAAATTACAAGTCGTTGTTCTTCGCCACCTTTTGGCTGGCTACCCGACGCTCCGCTGAAAAGCGAGCTACTCTACCATTTAATAATTACGGGGCTATAGCTGGCCTTCTGTCCGTCTGTTCACTACAACAAGCAACTGTCTGTTGGAAAGGCCCAATGAATGAGGTGCTTGCTAACTAGGAAGTCTTGGGATAGAATCTTGTGTTCACCATGAAGTTCCTCAGATTGGTGCAGTGATGCAAGATATGGACTCTGGCAAGGAGCACTGTCTTATCTGTACAGTACAGATAGTATGAAAGAAAAAACAAGGTCCCATGTACACATTTCCATGCACGTTGAAGAAAAGTTGACAGAATCAAAATAACACACTGTAGAAAAGTAGGGTGTTAAGCCCCATTTCATTTCATTTCATTTCAATCGCAAAAGATTCAGACAAACAGTTAATTATTTTAAGACACAAAACAGACAAATTTGACTCACCCAAAAATTGCCATTATATAAAGCCCTACTGCAAGATTTAGTAGTAATGGTGACGTCCTAATGCATTCTTTTTATTAATGGTAGCTGCTGATCCAAATAGCTACCATCATTTTCTATCTTTTGTCACTACATTGAAACAGGTAGAACATGACCTTTTAATGTCACCACTAGAAGCAATAAAACAATAATTCATAACCCTTTAATGAAATGTCAGTAACAATATTGCTGAAAATCAAATTATGTTTCCTGGATAATCTCATTATGTATTTCTTTCAACATTTCACATCGATGTCCTATAATATTTGAGAATGAATAAAATTGCGTCTTTTTATCTTCAGTAAATTCGTATTTGGAGAAATTGTGGCTCACAGATACAGGTCTTTTCGATAAAACCAAATCAGCAACTGGCCATTCTAAACCAAGATGATTACGATGTAACTGAAAGTAAAACAATATATTTTTCACTGGACTATGATTATGAGGTATATATTTTATAATACAGTAGTTCAAACATGATAATTATAATACACCTTAACAATTTATTTTTCATAATACAGTTCTAGAAACAATGTATTTTTCATAGTACAGGACTATGTTCAATAATACACATGTAGGGAACATATAAATGATATTAAGTGGGGCTTATGTCGACTTTGCAACCCAAAGCAACTAGTTGCGGTCAGTTGCAAGAGTGCTTATGTCGATCATATCAGCAACTGAATTCAGAGCGCTTGCCTCGACTGGGAACTGATAACAATCACACTTAACACGTGACTGTTAATTTATTCATCACGTGATCAACAAAATGGTGAATAACTTAAAAGAAGCAACAAAAAGGCATGGTCGATCTTACTACAATTCTATTAGTATATTATTTTCGACATCATCAACATTTGAAAAGTGGGTGTCTTCGTTTGCTTCCATTTGCTTATTTATAAAGTCACATGACACATGTCTCTTATCCGGTGATGTTATTTCCATGGAAACGAGTTAACTCCAGTTGCAAGAATGCTCATGTCGACTGCAATTAGTTGAACTTGTGCAACTGACTGCAACTAGTTGTAAGAGGTCGACTTTTTTCAGTTGCATTCAGCTGCTTTCAGTTGCTCCCAGCTGCCAGTTGCTTTCAGTTGTAAGGTCAACATAAGCCCCCTTAAGGTACCTATATGAATCATGGATACCAACCTTTTAATCACATCTTGTAGGTTCAGACCAGAAATGAAATGAAGTTTAACTTCCTACAGTCTTGCTCGATTGTTCTAAAGAAGACAGGCATACACCATATAGTGTGCCATGAGGAAAATATTGCTCAGACAACGACACTACAACTTACTCCTATTTCGAATTCCAACTGTCGTGGAATTTTACATGCACACAAATATGTACATGGGACCTCAGTTTTTTTGTCCCATACTGACCTGTCCTGCACCACTGACCAGAGGGAAACCACACAGGAAAATCAAGATAAACTTTCTTGGCTAACACCGAGATTGAACATGGGACCTCATTGTAAGTGAGCCCATATCTTACTGACTGACCTACTGTTGTGCTCGGGAGGGTGGGTGGGATGGCCTAGTGGTCTAGAGTGCCTCGCTTCGGCCTCTAGCTGGCCGGTCACCTCTGGCTTGCGGCTGTGGTTTCGAGCCCTGATGTGAGCGTATGTGGCATGGAGATAGGGGCGCCTTTTCAACCTCGTGGGTTTCCTCCGGGCTCGCCGGTTTCCTCCCACTGCTAAAGACCCCTAAGCGCAAGCGAATTATTGAAATGAAATGAAACCATATGTTAGTCTCAAAATGACCTAGTTTGTGTCGAGTGGACTTTAAACCCTATTTTTTCTTTCTCTCTGTGGTGCTCGGATCAGAACTGACCATCAATATATTGTATTTCTGTGTTGGTGCTAGTAATAATCTTTATGTCTTGTCTTATTAAAAGTAAACCATACTATTGTTTCTTATTTGTTTTATGTTTTACATTGTAATAGTATAAGATTTTTACCCAAGTCTTAAGCAGAAAAAGTTCACGATCAAACTCAATCCAGTGAAACTTTCAACTAAGTGTCACCTCTTTCCATTAGTTAGAATAATAGTTATTGTATCCCAAAGACCAATGAAACTGCTCAACTCTACCTGACTTATGCAGAAAATTTCAAGACATTCACTAAATGAACATCTGCGCAGTTTCTAATTGCTTATTGCCTAAGCAGAAAATTCTTGTCATCGAAATTAGAACCATAGTTATCGTGTTCCAAAGTCTCAACCAATCAGATTGCTTATCTCTACTTAGCCTTTGTGGAAAACATGCATGATTGAATACTGCCAAAGCATAGACACTTACAAAAGGTTTGAACATTCTGCCTCAATTAGGAGAGTTTTTGAAAGGTTGAAATTAAATGGAATAGGAAACAATAAATGATAAGTGATAAATGAAAGATAGAAAAGAAAGATATTACGTACCTTATATAATTGTCCTGTAGGAAAATGCCAGACAATACCTTCAAGTTTACTATTGTCATTATGCTGGAACCATTCTTGTATATTAGATCTAGTTATACTAGGTAGATTATATATAGGTATAGATCCATGTATAACTAATATATGTACAGGACATTGTTTACTTCCTATACCTGAATAAACAACACACAAAATGTCAATTATATTATTATATGTATCATTGATTTTTAAAAAAATTAAACTGTATTGGATTAAATAATATGCTTTGACAATAAATGAAGGTAATTTCAATAATGCTGTATGAACATCTTTAGACTGTAAGTTCTACTTATTAAGCTGTGAAAGATTTAATAGAAAAGGAAGGAATCCTTTCTAACACCATTAGCCCATTTCAGGACTAGGGAATGGTATTTAGCAGTAGGGGGAGAGAACCCATAAGTGAAATTGTGACAAGAGAGAAAAAGAGAAATGAGGTTTAACATCCACTCAACACATTATTTTTTTTTTAACTTATATATGTTACATTTTTATTTCAATACCATGCTCGCACATAGAGATCTTTAGCAGTACAAAGAAAACAGGTAAACCCATAGAAAACACACTAGGTTAGACAGGTGACATGTACCCCACTCTCAGTCATGATCTAACTTCACTTATCAGACAACCCCCCCAAAACTGTGACACACCAATGACCTGAAGTATGATACTAAAAAAAACTCATACTGTGACTGACACTTACAAAAACAATATTTATTTGCTCAACTGAATCCCACACAAGAAGCAACCACCTGCCAAATGTTATTTATAGACATTTTACAAATTTAGCAAATTGTATCAAAGGGAGATAACTACATTTTTCTGGTAGCTGTGTTTGGTAAAAGAAATACGGACGGAGAGAAATGGGGTTTCAGGTCCACTCAATTCAGTAACATGACAATCTTTATTTCATTAAATAGCTTGTGTAGGGGGCTTTAGCAATGAGAAAGATAGGTTGCCAGGCAACGAAACATACGCCCACAGCAGCTAAATCGTCAGTGTACAGTCAACAAGAGTTGTCGCATATTCTTACTTTTTTCTGTAAGGAAACATTTATAATACTCTGAAATCTGATTAAGATTAACAACTATCAGAAAATCATTAAAATTTGTTTGTTTTTTATAAAGTTCTGCCCCATGCTAACACTTAGTATACGAAACATTTAAAATCATGGATTTAGCTTTTCAGTTATCAAAATTCATTGGAAATCAATATACTTGTTCTTCTCACGACCGTAAACTCTGTGTATCAATCTAAAGTCAATTGAATGATAAGTTTGGCCTCTAGAGCATTACAAAAGATTTTTCAAAGTGATCAAGGGCGATAACTGTGGCAGTAATTATCGGAATCGATAGCATTCTTCGTCTCATGACCTTAAACACTGTGTATAAATTTAAAGTCAATCGGATATTAACTTTGACCTGCAGAGCGTCCACAAGATTTGTTGAAGTGATCAAGGACCAGAACTCTGATAGTAATTAACTGAAATTGCTGAAAATCGATGCGCTTCTTCCTCTCATGACCTTAAACACTGTGTATAAATCGGATATTAACTTTAGAGAAGAACGGACAGAAGAACAGACGGTAGGATGGACGGAGGTGACAACAATATATGACCACATATCATTGTGGGGGTATAAAAAAAACAGTTAACCTGAGGAAAACTAATAGGCTGCCAGTCCTACTCTTTTAAACATATGGGATCAAAACTAGGCCTCTCAAATCAATCACCAAGCCACCAACCCCAACGCCCCATAACAAAAACACAATTGAAAGAGTCAGCCATAAATGCGAAGGGGCATGTAGTGTTCTAAAAATGGTGAATATACCCAGATAATACTTATAGCTTTATTTTGAATATACTACGTTTGAATGTTAAAGTAAGTTTAAAATAGCACATACCATAGGGGTTGCCGTTTACCATGGTGCCTATTAACTCTGCTGTATGTCCTAACAATGTTTCTAATGATACACAGTCTATAACCAGTTCCTTGTTATTATCCGTCTCCCTGAATAAAATAAAATATAGTAAGAGCAATGAAAAGCAGTTAAAATCTTTTGAACTCTTACCAACTCAAATGTGTGTATGTGTGTGAGAGAGAGAGAGAGAGAGAGAGAGAGAGATGGGGTTTGACATCAAATTGGTCATTTCAAGACTAACACATGGTTCAATTTCATTTCATTAATTCGCTTGCCTTGTAGTGGGAGAAAACTGACGGACAGGTGACCCTAGGCCGGGGGGGATCGAATTAACTCAACTTGACTGAATGACAGCCCTTTTACATGCATACATTATATAAATCGGCATTTGTGTGAAACAGCTTTATTTTACATCCAGTTCCACCGAAGTGATATCTCAGACAAGTATACAATTCGGCCACCCAGACCTCCTTTATATCCCCCAAATACGTGACTGACTGACCCTCAACCTAAACTTAATCAATCTGGGACTGGCATATCTTTATTTCAATAATTTACTATCAGATAGGGGTCTTTAGCAGTGGGAGGCAACCACAGACACAGGGAAAAGTGGCACGGTTAGCAAGCGATGGTATTCCATATATATATACAAGTCTCTACAATTTGTACTTGTACCTTAATACAACAGCTAAGCCTTGCTGTAAATCAACTGAAGTCAGATGCCAACAATGTTGTCTAGATTTAACATCGACTGGCACCCATCCTGGTGTATGTCCAATAGAATCTGGTAAAACATGGCCGTCCTGTACATCAACTCCTGACGCAGGTTTCCAATGATCTGGCACATCCTAGAAAATATATGTTTATATGTAATAATAGAATACTTTACAGGCTACAAGTTCAAATCATTTGATAAATAAATGAAATGGGATTTATTTGATATCCTACTTTCGAGAATACTCACTAGACCGTGGGTTCACTAGTCTACTGATATCTATTATTAGGGTTAGGGTTAGGGTTAGGTTAGGGTAAGAGTTCATTGATATCTATTATTAGGGTTAGGGTTGGGTTTGGGTTAGAGATCATTAGTCCCCCGATATCTATTATTAGGGAAAGGGTTGGGTTAGGGTTAAGGTTAGGTTTATTGATACCCATAATTTATAGTATTTCTTGTAGCGGTGGACTAGTACACCCAGAGACTAGTGAACTCCTCTCCGTACTTTACTCCACTAACTGGGCTAATGAAGACAAGCGTATGCCATGCAGTGTACGTACTATGATGGAAATTTACATGGACAATGGAGTTTCTGCATATTCTTTTGTAAAATGTTTTTGAATAGCTAATGTTTTTATAAATATAGTTATTAGGCATCCATGCAGTATAACAAAACCACTATGACCAGCACATCATAAGATTATTCTCAAAACCTACTGTAAAGATACTAACAATAGTTTACTTTGGCAACCATCACGATCATCTTTGACAGTTTATTATTTCAGTACAAGTAACAACAAATAAGCAAATATAACTTTTCTCTAAAACAAACAACAATTATGGTATACCTACCTTAAAGTCTTTCAAAAAATCCCACTCAAATTTACGGTCCATGATTTCAGATCCATTTTCACAGGATTGTTGCTGATTTTGGAATCTTCTGAATCTTTTTTCAGCACCCTTAGTTGGTTTTCTGTCATATCTTGCCCACAACCATGGCTTACCTATACAAAAAAAGCAAGTCAGTAATGCTTGGTTTAACCAAGGACGTAGATAGATTGAGTGGTCTAAAATATGTATTTTAGGGCATTTGATCTGTCATTGTGTTTATTCTTGAAAAATTAAATATTGTTCAATATTTTTTTAAAACAGAATCCATGCCACAACAGAAAGTATTAGTCTGTACATGTGTTCGTCAATAATTTTACACATCACTATCTGATAATACTAAAAGTTTAGTGGCAATATCTACTACAGACTTGACTAGATTTTAATAAGGCCTTTTACGGGAGAGTTGTTAAACTCATTGAAAATAACTTAAAATGTGCATGCATCTCAGCAACTGGCAACCATATTTATCAATTATGTAGCCTCTGCCATCATGCAGCTAAAACTAAAACATCAAAAGCATTCTCTCCTGCAAGTCTTGGTATCCACTATTCAGCAATCAGCGTGGACTGCAAGAGAAGTCAACTCTGCATGGGAGAACGAGTCAAATCAAATATAGTAGACCAAATGGTAAAGAGTCTTCTTGGTTGAAACTGGGGTTTTAGGGCAAGGGAATTGATCAGTGGTCACCGAGACATTTTGGTCAATTTTCAATAACAGGTCATGACCACCGGCATGTATGGTGGAGATGGAAACTAAAACGAAGGGCTCAACTGCTCTAATTATCAGGCCCCAAGTTAACAAAGCATTCTCAGACTTAAGTTGAGAATTTGCTCAACTTTCAATCACTGTTTATGAGATATACATGTATCTTTGAAGCAGAAACACAAAACTTTGCAATTAGCTCCCTATTGTTGTATTTGACACATGACATCAACAATATTATTATAAAGGGCTATGTTTTAGTTAGAATAAAGATAATAAGTTTGAGTAAAGTCTCAACTTAAGTCTGAGAATGCTTTGTGAACTCAAGGCCTGATCTTACCATTAAACTCATCAATAAGAACACAAGTTCCATCTAGTTTTTCTGTAGCAAGTACATCATTCAGTTGTGTTAAATCTTTGATTTTAGGATTGAGTTTTTCTCCGGCCAAAACCTTATATGGCTGATTAGATCTTTTATCAGAAGGTTCATTTAAGACAGCTATTTCAAAAATACAAGGAATTTTTTGTTGTACAGATTTCAATTTCTCCATATTTAATAGTCATTAGCAAGCACAAACTATTCACATCTTTTTTCTACAGGGTTTGTCTTCTTACTAATTATCTAAAAAATATTAAAGAGGAAATATTTAATTAAATGAAATGAAATGAGGTTTAACGTCCTATGGATCTGCTCAGACGTATGTAGCTATGAAGACAGATAGGTCTATGACACTGGAGTAATGATTAACGTGCCCATTAGATCGTCAGATCTGTCATCGAATCAAGTGGAATGGGTTTGATTTCCTACTAAGCTTCATACTCTGTGCAGTGTTTTGTTTGATTAGAGGTAATCCCACTACTCACTGCTGTAATGAGTAGATATTGTTGTTTTTCATTTTGATTGGTCAATAGTCTGACTACCAACCAATGACTAGCTGCTCTACAAAAGCTTTACATTTAAAACAAGTGCCAATATTGGACCAAATATGTTTAAATAACGTTACGTCATGGCCCACGATTTTATTATGCCCAATTAACCCATGCATAGCGAATACTGCAGTGAAACTAATTGCGTGACAAACAAGGCTATCAAGTCGAATGAAACGTAAACAATACTGTTTGGAAACGAAAATACTTTCACCGTTTTTAATACTTTAAATCACTGTCCAAAGTTTTAGGGAAGACCCAGATTAAACGAAGGACTGTCATGTTGCTGTACTTAAGTGATAGCTTTGACAGATTTGGAAGAACAGACATACTCTTGCAAAAGTTCAAGAATCAGAAGCTAATCCAGCAATGGCCAGAGAGGGACTTCTCAGGCCATTGCTTCAGGAATATGGCTAAGCTTATGTAATAAGCAGTGGGATCACATGTAAAACCGTGTTGGTTTGCTCTCTGCCATCTGCAGGGTTTCATCGTGCAAGTGATATTGAAATAAAATTGACCTAGTCCCAAATGACCTAGTTTGTGTTGATTGGAAGTTAATCCTAGTCACAGTTCGCTTTCTGAAACTTTAGTGCAGAAGAAAATCGCTCATGAAATTCAACTATTCGATCAACCCTATATAGCCTATACATAATTAATAATTGATGATGATGATGACGATGATGATGTTTCATCATATTTTGCAATAATAAACGATGGAACTTGTAACAACAGTACGGCTGGGAAATGAAAATCAAAAATAATACCAATGTATTTTAATCCATACAAATGAATAAAGCCACAGCTGTGTTACATGATTACGTGCTTAATAACCTCTATAAGATCAAGATCTTCTCAAATTAAAAAGTTCTACTTTCATTTTGTTTATCAACAACATTCGACCTGAGCAACGTGGAATTCAATATTATTTTACCGTTCGAGATCTATCCATATGTTTTGACTTGGTTATAACAAATTCAACGTTTGGGTCTTTTAGCTTTACATCATATATACACATAACCACTTTACATAATAACAGTAAATCAACATAAATAACTATCAAAATATTTCACAGACGTTGAAAATCTTCATAAAGCCGTGTCCCTTCATAGACAAACATATCCAGCCTCGAAATAAAGCCAATCAGGACAACCGAGACTACACCCATTAACTGCACTATAAATTCTCCAGATGTGTTAACTGCCATCTTTTGATATATCTGCCAATAATTTATTCCACATATAATTTTTTTTTCTTCAAAAAGTTACTATTATAAATATTCCCGAAGCAATGACCCGAAAACAAACGAAATACTAGGAGAAGTATGATTTTATCATATAGATCGGTCAAATTTCCTTTTTTAAAAATTTGGAGAAGCATTAATTACTGTACAAAGCTGCCACGTGGATGCCAATAAAAAAGCATACAGAAAGTCCTGTTCAGTAAACCCATTAACGTGGTGTTGTATAATTAGTTGTCATGTTGTAAGAAACTGGACTCATATATCCCAGATTTTTAGTACAGGGCGGTCCACGATCGGGGACTCCACATTATATACGGATGATCTCTGTTCGGAGACTCCAGGGACTGTCTCTGACTGGATACGACATCGTCTGATCAGAGGTCGTTCCTGAACTAACAATCTAGCTGTTTGATTAACGCACCAAAACAATGGCCGCGCTCCATATAGGCATACTGATTAGAGCTAATCCCACTTAATAACACAATATTGGTGTCAGTCGTTATATCTGACCAGGGGCGGATTGGGGCCGGCAACCGGCCCGGGTTCCCGTGTCGGTTTTACTGACAGCGGAGCCAGGCGACGAACGGGTCTGATCCCCCTAGAAAATTTTGAAAAATAAATCCCAAATATGCGATTTGGTGGCATATCTGATTGTAATCTTTAATATATTTCTTTAAGTCGATTAGTTTAGACCAAAACCCCGACGTACAACCAAATCGCATATTTACAACCATCAACCTGTGAAATTATCATATCGTCATATTATTAATTAATGTATTATTATTTATCGTCAAGAGTCCAGAGAATTTAACTGGTTAAAAAATGGGACCAGTTGAGAAAATTTTGACCATTTGATTAACCAGTTAGGAATATTGAATAAGTAAGAATATTTTAATTGAAAAATATCCCATTTTTGTTGCCAGTGATGGAAGACCACGAGACACATTGGTACAGAGTGACGAAAGTGAAACTCATAAAAGCTGCTTTTTGAATTTTGGATTCTGACGCATCCCTATAGACAAGGCGCAGGTGACTTAATAATTAGTAAATTGTCGGGCGACAGTGTGGGGTGAATCCGATGAAATTTTCGGATGAAATTCAGAATCCCCATTGCAGGACTCCGAATTCTGGCCCACGCCCAGCACACCCGGCCCAGAAAGTCTATTATACCAGCCCATTCAAGACTCCAGTGATGGCGTGGCGGCCCGTTAAAGCCACCTGCCACATACAACATGATGATCATCGCTCCATGGCCGGTTTAATACCCCCTCCCCATATAATGTTCAGCAGAAAAGTTTTTTTTTAGACGAAATGTACAAAAAAAAAATTTCATTTTTGTCCGACCAACAACCCATCGGTCGAACGTTCGAGCGGCCCGACCGCCCGACGGCCCAATCCGCCCCTGTATCTAACAATTCCAAAAAAGAATTGTCAGTCGATTAAAGGTAACGAACAAATTAGAAAAAGTCCGTGCATTACCATTTTTATTAAGAGCAGAATGAATAAAAACAGGGGAATGCACGGGATTTGTTCCATTCTTCTCGTATTCTCTCATCTAGTGACAGCCATTTCTATTTTTGGATTGTCAGATATCCTCCCATCGTCTTATAAAACAACTTTCCATCGTCAGTGAAATGAAATTCGATCATCTATTATTGCTCAACCCTGCATTGACTGAGAAAGTTCATCTCGTTTTTCCGGCGTGGTTCCCCCTTGTCAGTGATGCAGAACGGAGGGGCTGACAAGGACAGCTGTCTAGTCGTTCGGATGAGACGAAAAACCGAGGTCCCATGTACACATTGGCGTGCACGTAAAAGATCCCTTGGCAGTTGGAATTCGATATAAGATTAGGCCGTAGCGCGGCTGCCCGGGCAAAATTTTCCTCATAGCACACTGTATGGCGTATATGCCCGTCTCATACGATTACATCATGTGTACCTACTTCAAGAATACATCATGTGTACCTACTTCAAGAATACACATGATGGCAAATGGCCGCCATTTAAAATACTACGCCCGCCTCTTAGAGACGATAACTTAACTCGCTATAAATTGTAAAAAAATTTACTTCGGCTAGAATTAAAAAACACCTAAGATTAACATTTGCTAAAAATTTCTAAAAAACAACCTAAATTTATGGAAATGGGGCCAAATCAAATCAGGCAAATTACATCAAATAGTCCATGTTAAACGTATAGCAAAAATTTTAAACTAACGCGAGCACGCGCGTTTCTAGACAACGCCATAGCGGGTCATAGCAACCAGTGAGTATAAATTGGAAATCCCCAATGACGTAGATATTATAAATTGGAAAGCCGAGTCTGTCTTAAAATAAGTAGTACCGTCAGTAAACAAGATGGAAGCCATCTGCTATCGTGTTTGATCATGGAGTAGGCAAGCACAGGTGTGTCGTATGTGCCCGTCTTCCATTAGCCCAGGTTAAGCGCAGAAGAGTAGGACGTTAAACCCCATTTCATTTCATTTCTGTTATCGCTCGTTACTTCAGTTAGTTATACAGAAGAATAACTCGTGTTTGTTCAGTTGATTCAAGTGTCTGTTACACATCTCCCATAGCAACAATCTCTGTGTTAAAATTATATTTGGAGTGTATTTGCACATATAGAATAATGACTGACACCAATGTTTGTCATTTAACACTGCAATCAAGGAAGAAAATTTCTGTTCCAAATTATGACTGTCCAATAGCTAACTGCGTAATAATATCATTACGCATTAAACAGAGCTCCAAATTGGACCAAATATGTTTACATCACGTTATTCATGACTCAAGATTTTATTATGACCAATTAACCAGGGGACCAGTGCTTAACAGAATATCGCTGAATAACCAATTGCGTGACAACCGAGGCTGTCAACACGGGCATGATGTTAGAAACACGTCACTGTTCAGAGACGAACAAAACAATCACCGTTTTTAATAAATTATGTTAAATCACTGTCCAAAATTTTGAGGAAGATTTGATCGAAAGGGAAAAATAGAAACACTCCCCAAAAGCTCAAGTCAAATATTAGAAGCCAACCCAATTATAGCCAGAGAGGGATTTCGCGAGCCATCACTTCTGTACGTTCGGGGACTGTACAATTGAATCCTTGGCGAAAAAAAAAATTGCTTTCCAGTCAATTTTACTAACCAAATTGTTTGCTGCTAAAAGGTCGCGTATAGGTTCCTGTGAACGCCTGGACAATGTAACTGAACATCTTAGCGACAAAATAAGACCTTGCTTACCTCGCTTGAACAGTATGAGCGACACAACACGCATATGTCCCCGTCGGGTTACGCATAAATTAACGAACTCGGACATATAAGATGAAAAGAAATTCAGCTAAGTTCCGGGCCTGGGGAGGGGGGGGGGTCTTAAATTTTGATTGTAAATTATTGTTGTAATTGGGCTAAGCAAAGCAATAAATTACTGAAGATTCTCAACCTTTTTTTCTCCTAGGCTTACCCAAATTTCGTTTTATCTTATATTTCTATCTTATACGTTCAGAGATGCACAGGGTGAGTGTAATGAGACCTACGTTCAGAGCTGAACTACAGACCACAAGCGAAAGACCACATGACGTTGAGAACCAGAGAAGGGTTTGAACATATTCGCCACATTATGAGAAAGGGAAATGGGGTTTATTATCACTCGACACAAACTAGATCATTTCGGGACTAACACATAGTTCAATTTTATGTCAATAATTCGCTGACCCGGAGAAAACCCACGAGGTTGGACAGGCGATCCTACTCCTTGTCATGTACAACCGGGGAATTGAAACCCCGCCAGTTGACTCAATAATAGACTTCAGGCGCGGATCCAGGATTTTTTGCAGGCGCGCAACCAATTAACGGGTGGTTTGGGAGTTCTCCCCCAGAAAAATTTGGTAAATTAAATTCAATTTGGTGCATTCTGACGTATTTCTGGAAGGTAAATTCCAAAATTACAGGTCTAAAAATCGCCACTAAAATCACATAAAATGTTCTTAAAATGTTGATGGGGAATGCTCCCTTCACGGGTGAGGAACAACATATCTTCAGATACCATATTAGGGTTGTTCTTAAAAAGCTTGATTGGCAGTTTTAATTTACTATTAGAGTAACCAGTCCATTTAAGTATAGGAAAGTTGGTTGGTGTTTTCCAGAGCACAAACTTTCACAGACGAAAAGTTTATAGAATTGGTTTACTGTTTATTTTCACCGCATAAAAATAAATAAAATCCCTTGCAACAGTTGGCACTGACTTAATCATAAATGTAGAGGCTTACAAGGAATTTTCACGCAAAATAAAAGAGATTTATCTTCCAAAATGTATGTGGGACCTTCACTTTAAAGGAGCGAAAGTCCGTAACTCAATATCATCCAAAATCTTCGACAATGAAAACAAGAATTATTTGTCCAATTCAAAATAACATTGAGTTGTCATCTTACCAGGAATAGATGGGCTTCTGGATATCCAATATTTAATACAAAATAAAAAAAATACCATTGGTACACGAGTCGCAATTTTTGGGTCAGATTCAGGCTTTTAGATTTAAGTTTCAAATTGTCAAGTCTGAGCGGAGGGGGGGGGGAGGGATCCGAACCCCCTGGACCCCCCCCCCCTGGATCCGCGCCTGGACTTTATGATACAGTGCGCACGTGCTAACCAGTCGGCCCCAAACCCACGTAACTATGATGCCAAGAGATAAGTGGTTTCAAGTATCAGAGGTATTGTCACCATGGAAAGCCAGTCAACAAGTGCGTAAGCCGAACCCTATCCAATATTATGGTTATGATCAATGCCATGATAAATAAGTATAAATTATTTATAGAGGATATTGCTGGTAAGGAAATCGTCATCTATGGTAGAGTAGGAGGAGCTTAATTCATCAACCATATTATAACAATACGGTAACCAATCTGTTTCACAGATAATTACTTACGAATTATCTCTGTAACGGATGTCTGTCCAAAACACGTGCGTTGACTGCACGCCTCGTAGTCATTGGCTCAACGGCTCGTGCAATGTTTACTTAACACCTAACTGCTTCGGGCAAAATGATGCATTTTACTCATTTTAATACCCATTTACACTAAATAGGAAATATTCTTTAACTACAAATACTTCAAACGTCTTTATTTATTTTTCTTTTACCTCAAAAAAATGTTTGAGAATTTAATTTGTCGGAGTAAAAAAGTTAATATGCCGTACTCATTAAGCCTCGTCGATGTCATGCTTATGAGTGATTGTAGCGACCAAGCGAATATTCACTGCGGGATCAGTTTGTACGGTAACCACAACCAATAAATTCCCCCTGGGCTATTTATGTAATGCTGCAGACCTGTTAAATTACGCCACAGACCCAATTCCAGAGAACGAACACCAACACTTCTCTCAAAATACACACTAAATATTTTGATGTAAATAAATAGACGTAATTTTTAATAATTTTTTTATTGCTCTTTTTTCATACTGGATATGTTGTTTACTTTGAGTTTTCGCGATTTTCTTTTCAACTTTTGTTTTGAGTTTTCGCGATTTGCTTTTCAACTTTACTTGTTTTCTTTTGTTTGTTTTATTTTTAATGTACTATCTATTATTGTTTTTCATTTTTCCTGCAAAGTCGAACTTTATGACACATTGTTGTGGCGATGATTTAGTTGATAGCCAGTCACTGTAAAGATATTCCTGGTATTTAGCAGACATGATAAGTAAATAAAATAAAACTCCCAAATCTAAACATATCTGTATAGCTTATAGGTTTTAACCGACGTAGTAAAATATAATGTAAGTGAACTTGTAAGTTCTGCTTAGTTTGTAAATTCACTTGTTCTCACGTACATTGCGGAACCGCGTATAAGATCCATTTAATTTTTCCAGTACGTATGCATATTAAATAGGCGTTTCCCTGGCACTGCGAATTCGGCTTACTAAGAGAACCAGTTACACGAAACCTAATTATTCCTCATAACAACGTTCAAAATATAACGAGTGAATCATAGCACGATACCGTAAGTTTTCACCATAGACTTTCTTGTGACTCGAGTTACCCTCAACCACATTATTTACTTGCTTTGGCTATAAAAGGTAAGCTCATTCGCTTCCTCTCATCAAGCGCGCGCAAAACCATTCCACCGACAGGTTCTATTCCAAGCAACATCTTTGGTGTATCCTGCGAGAAGTAAACGAAGGATTTTGTGAGTATCTTTACTTCTGTACGTTTCTTGCTTTTTCAACCATCGCTGTTTACCTGACATTCGACATTTTCCTAGTTTCTCATATAACCAAACACTTCTTACTTTTCTTTATCGTTTTGCTATTGTAAATATCGACGCTTTAGTAGGATTTTTTTTATTATCTGTTGACTATGGAAATTGACTTGGAAATTTAATTAAGATCACTTTAATATTTTCTGAAAATGTGTAAAGACGCACCGCAGTAATAGTTTTTGCGAAACTGTCAATTTGATAAAAGTATAAACGTACTCAAAATGTTTTATAAAAATAATATATGTCACTTTTGAAAAGGTAAAGTTAAAAATGCTGTTGATATTTTCTACTGAGTTCTTCTTTACGAACATAAAATAAATTGTTCAGAAACTGGAGTTTTATGTAAACAGAAAATTTTTAAAACAACTTATAATCTAAACACAACAGTGAAATGTATTAATTTCTTCAGATTAATATGTAATTATGGTGTGTCGATACTTCCAGAAATTCTACAAGCTATTTATAGCATAAACATATAAAATGCTAAAAAAAAGCAGTAGCACAAATTATAACATAGCCTATTATATACCGTTTAAAGAATTTTAAAAGTTTTTCTATTTAAAAACGGATTATATAAAACTATAACGCTGTTTACGATTATAAAATACAGAGCATGAAATAGGTAAAACTAATGGCTTTGGAATAGATAAGAAAAATCCAGGTCCATTTGATAGATAAATTGCCTTCAATAGGTGAAATGGCCTGCTGATACCAGTCAGAACCAATTAAAGCTATCGGGAAGGCTATCGTTTAGTTTTATAATGGACATAGGAATTTCTTGACAGATGCACTTTTGATCGCGCAAGGCTGTCTTTCTGAGTTGCTGAGTTAGGAATTCTTGTGTCGGGACGTCTGCCAATGTTGAGTCAATTCTGCTACAAAAATAGAAAAGTTTTGCCAAACAATTCTATAATAGAGGCTTGTTAACGAATTTCAGCACAGCACGGCTAATGGTGAAATGTGAAGTATGTCGAAATATTATGTAATAAATAATCAAGTGAACATTTTAATATCCTAATTAGTTCAGACGGCATACAAGATTTTCCATTTGTAAATCTCAATAGATGGGTCTTAGAAGTTAAAGGAAATTGGATAACAATAATTGATTATTGAGTGACCCCAGTGCACAGGCACTTGAAGGGATGAAAATAAAACGTCTTACTACTGCTGCTTGACTATAATAGTACAGTATACTATACTATTTTTGGGGATGGGGAGGGGCACCATTTCTCGGAGCGCTTTATTTTTCTAGGGTTGCAATGTACCCCATATATATTGTGTATTATGGTTTTCATCGAAACGTCGCCAGAAATAAAGTTTTATTTCAAATTGTAGCATGTTGTGTTATTCTCGCCCAATTTCTAAAATGCCGCTTTAGCAATTTATCTTTCTTGCGTCTTTACATGTTTAGATGAAATGACTCTTTTTGTTTGTTTTGTTAATACATATTTGGTCCCTTACTAAATTTTGTTACTACTACGACCTTTTGGCTTTTCACTGTTGAAAGATTCAGGAATCTATAGATTCAATCGAGCTGGGAAGACAAACTTTGGCAGAAAAGATATATTTTTTTTAAAATGTAGAATCAAATTGCTCGGTTGATTGATTGGAACTAACTGGATTTTAGCTTTGCCTTGTCGTCATTTTAAAACTAATTTGTAGCCCAGGTCGTTGGCCTTGAATTGCGTCCAATGATAGGGCGCCTTTGGTGCCCAATGGGGGGAGCCGATTTACCCAAATGGGCAAATCGGCGATACTATCTTACTCGGCAGTATGTGCGACCCGCCATTCATATATTGTCATGGGCGCCCCACCAATCATGTCATTATATTATGGGCGCCTCTCCGGGTTAAGGCACCCCGAAGATCAAGCCGTTTTGGGTGCCCGTGAGTCATTATGGGGCGCCTCATCAATTTTTTTCCCAATTGGCAGAAGGCGCCCATCGGGGACTCCGATATTTTCCAGGCTAGCTACGGGCCTGATTTATAAACACAAATACGCCTATGCGAATAATGGTGTGGGTTGTAATGGTGCACCCCCCCCCCCCCTCCACGCGAACTTTATTTAGTTTTTATTATATTTTAGATACAATAGGAACGCTAATATAGGATTGGATAATCGTCACTTAATTAGGGTTGCGACCCATCTATGTTCATTTCTTGGTGCCAACGAATAGCGAGTTATCTCCTTTAAGTGTTCCGTCTTCATACGCCCAGTTCAGGGTAGAACATCAGGGCGTTAAACCTCATTTTATTTCATTTCCTTTAAGTGTTTTCAACCATAGGCGATAAACCATAGGGGATCACGTGACTAAGTGGGTAAGACGCTGTATGGCTGCCCCGGAGGTCCGGTATTCCATCCCTGATTGGGTGATAAAGTTCATCCAGATTTTCCGACGTTGTTTTTCCTTGTCAGTGATGCAGAATGGAGGGCCTGACAAAGACAGTTGTCTAGTCGTCCGGGTGGGACGAAAAGCCGAGGTCAGGTGTACACATAGGTGAGCACGTAAACGATCCCCTGGCAGTTGGAATTCGATATAAGCGTAGGTCGAAGCACCGCTGCCCTGTCGAAATTTACCTCATATGGCGTATGCCCTTCTTCATTAGCCCAGGTTAGGAGCAGAACAGTATGACGTCAAACCCTGTTTCATTTCATTTCGATAAATCATAGCTAAGCCATTGATACCAGTTGGACTATATCGAACACATGAAGCAGAAATAAGAATTCTAAAAACTGCTTTGATGAATAACGTAACAATTATTATGCCTTTTAGTCAAACTCGCTGTGTTTATTCTTTTTTTTTTTTCGGGGAAAAAAAGTCGAAAAAGAAAACTACTGGTACCGTTATTTTAACATCCAGCCCCTTCCGCTTTAAATAATCCTGCGTAACTTGACAGTAGCTCCGTGACATTTAATTGCACATTTACTGTCTTTACAAATACTAAACATCTGAGACTTGAAATTAACTGATTCTGTACAAATTAAATGTACAAATTAAATGTGAACTAAATAAGGTTCACTAGTACATATATCTCTGGGCAAACAACTTTGTCCCCTGACACCAGTGTTTGTCATAATGTCTTCTGCCGATCGTTTTGGCACTGCGGTTTTCTCGGATGTGCATCTAATATCTGCGTTTCTAATACAAATTGGGTTGGTTGTCTTGTATCAGAAATTGCCATCTCCACACTTGGAGAATCGATCTATGCACTAAATGGCCGCCATATACGACAATTAGTATACTTTTTTTTGTAATGCGGTTCACGTTTGTTATACACAAAAATATTAATTAAACCATTTCAATTTTTATTAAATGTAAGCAGAATGTATACTTCTCAGAATTCTCGGAATACACTTAGTTTTTTTTGAATAACATAGTCGATTTAGGACTTCAAATGTCGGTAAACTAGCTTATCGTTGTCAAGTGGAGCTAATAGCAGACAGAAAGGGTGAGTTTAGTATGAGTAATTGTGTGCGTTTTGGAATTGTAACTTCATTTCAAAAATTAAGTCCGTCAATTGATGTGAGTTTGTCCAAATAACATGGAAGTCAAGATTCATGTCGACCGTTTGTCGAGGAAAAACTTTTTGCTGTTTTCGCTTTATTGAAAGCGTTCTCAGCTGCTGCTCGGGATCATGCTAGAATGATTGTCAGGGGGACATTGGAATTATGTGGGGTGCCTTGCCAAGAAAAATTCAATAGTAGAGGTCACAAAAGTAGAGGTCACAATTTTAATCCGATTTTGATGAAACTTGAAAGGCATTTTTAAACCCAAATATCTTGGTTTCTTTCAATATTTGCGCACATCGAATCTTAACTTCCTGAATAATTGCCCGTGATTGTACGAAAAATCGCCCTTTCAACTTGCGATCCCTCTGGAGGCCACAATTATTATCCGATTTAAAAAAAACAAAACGTTTGATTATATCACCGTTACACCTGAATGCAAATCAAAACAAATTGCAGAATAAAATGGCCGCCGCTTTTAAGCGACAAGTGTAAAATTATGATATATCAAGGTTGTGGGCCCTGTTGCGGTCACAATTTTAATCAGATTTTGATGAAACTTGAAATGCATGTTTATAACTCAATATTTGCGCATATCGAATTTTAACTTCATGAATTATGGCCCTTGGTTGTAGGAAAAATCACTTTCTTTTAAACCTGTTCTCTATCCATCTCTCGAAAATCTGGGCGTATCCTGCCTGGCAGTCGCTGGTTGACTGTCTCTAAACCACGGAATAATACAGATTTGGAACTAATTAGGTATGTCAATATTAAACCCGGCCTTGATTTTATTATAAGAACGCTAGTTGTTAATTGAACAAGTGTCCTATGTTTTGTTGGTTTTAAAGGTCACTTTGTTATATTTTAGTGAACGTGGAGCATTCCAGTTACTACAACCAGGATGAGCCGTGCATCGAAAAGTGGTCTCGCAGCTGACATTGAGCGAAAACTTGAACGTGTAAGTAGGCGCTTTATTTAAGTATGGTTTTCTATTTCAGTCGCCCGTGTAAAACGCGAAGAACGATTCGAGAAGCAAAGATTGCCCTTTTCAAAGTTATGTGAAAGATTATGAACGCTATATTTTATAAATTAAACATGCATTAATGAAGAGCTAAATCCGCCTATTACACTGTTACAGGTCTTTCTTTAGGTCTGAAATGTTATCTAAATTGTTAATTAGAAATTAATTAAATTTTCCAGGCCATAATAAACTCTCGATGTTGATGTTTAGGCTAGCCGTGGATGTTGGCTGGATTAGAATCCTATGCTGCTTAACGTTCATCGATAATTAAATTAAAAAGTGGATAATCGAGACTATGTTGTATATCTTACTGATTTTAGGAATGATGATCGAGGCTAGACGGAAATTTCAACCGCTCAGTTCTGAGCTAAAAGTGGATCAATTTGACTAAAATTTTCAGCAAATTACCTTTACACTGTCTAGTTTTTAACTATTGTAGTGAGAACTGTCAACTCTTTATCTAATCTCCCATAATGCATCTTTAACGCCCTTTCTAAAGCTGCTGCCTATAATCGTTTCATTGAGACAGTCTCTTTTTGAAAACTGGGTCTTCATTGTGGGACGTTAAGTCCGGATTCTATTTCATTTCAATTCACTCCATTTTGGTGGTGCTAAGTTCAGAAAAAAATATGCTTTATCTAGATGTTTTTATTTACAGCAATATGATGAAGCAGAAGCAAATAAAGTCCCAGATGCCGTCAGAGTGTGGATTCTAGCTACTTTAGGAGAGAAACTCGATTCTGTAAGATTTAACATCTCAATATTTCAAATTTACGAAAAAACATCACCGGATGAAATCATTTTGACATCATTATTGTAGAAAGGCAAAAAAAACGAGTGACGTAAAATGACATATAATGACACATGAACGTTGTTGAGCTTATTGGACTTCTAGGTGTTAGACATACATGAAACTATGTGGGTCATTAAGGGTTAGAAGTCACACGCCCTCACCTGGGTCTTTAAAAGTAAACCTTCTTCCACACGCAGGGGCGTAGCCGTGAAATATATATTTGGGGGGTCCGCAACGGGGTGGGGGGTACCCCCATAAATTTTGTTTTAAAGTCTCAGTCTTCTGTTAACATCACACCAATACAATGTTTATCATGTTTACAGACATTGGCACCGGTCTTCCCCGAGATGCGAAGAAGCGTGGCTTACTTACCCCCACCTAAGAAAATTTTGGAATATTTGACGGCTGCAAACACTTTTTCCTGCTATTTCAGTCCATGAACAAAGCAATTTCAAAGTGGCCTGCTATAGCCTAATTAAGGTTGCTTGCTGACTCGAACCTGGCTGCCCAGAACCAATCAATCTTCGCGGGCTATGGGAGACTCACCCTCTCGGAGAAAATTTTGAAAATTTAACCACCGCAAATGCGTTTTCTGCTAATCTAGCCTGGGTGAGCAAGTCCAAAAGTATCCAATGGTTCTGTAACCGAAATCCCACTCTGAATTCCAACCATCGAATCACACTGTTGCAGTTGCATTCACAAAGTAGAGTGGCCCCAGACAAAATGTTTTAATCAATAGTCAACGCAGTACAAATTCGTGGTATTTATTTTTAAAAGAAAAGTGAAATAAGTGTTTTATTAGGACTCGATGACAGTTAGGGTAGAAAAACTAGAAATCCCTGAAGCAGGTTTACCGGCTGTGGCCAGTTTCTTCGACCCCTCAAGAAAATTTTGGAATATTTGATGGCCACAAACGCGTTTTACTGCTATTCCAGTCCTAAAATTAGTGTTTTATTAGAATTCGGGCACTTTACTTTGCCAAATTTTGGGGGGGGGGGGGGGTCCAAGTATATTCAGACCCCCCCAGGAAAACAATTGGGGGGGTCCGACCCCCCCGGACCCCCCCATGTGTGACGCCCATGTCCACACGCAACCACCTAAACTATTTTGCATGCATGCCGTGGAAAAGTGTTTCTGGTCCTATTTTGTCATTCTGGTCGTGGTCAACCATAGTCCTATTTTGTCAGAAAAATAGACTTTTGACTTTGGGCACCAAATGCTGGGAAAATTTGTGCACACAATTGTATTTTTAACAGTTGTATAAAAAATATTGTGTTCTTGAATGTGTCCAATTTTACAGCGAATTTAAATTCAGAGTGTCTATAGTTAGGCAATTAAATAGAAATCATAAGACTCGAAACCTCTATTTTTGGGGTCACCAACCACCACCGCCCCCCCCTCCCCAGTCAAAACTTTCCCTGTACGCCTATGTATGTATTATTACTGCTTGCTTAACATTATAATTATATTTTTAAAAAAAACAAAAAAAAAACACACACACACAACAAGGGTGTAGTTATGACGGGTTTGTATATCAGCGTGGGGTGGGGCGTAAAATACGATCGAGTAATTGATCAACTATGTTACATTCGGGTTATCAGCAAACTGGAAAGGTCTGGCCAATTCGGAGAGTGATTAACGTCAAGGGCTGGAAACAATATAGCAGTTTGACAGTAAGTGAGGGGCAGCTGGCATTTACTGATTAAAAACGCAACCAATGTACAAGACCACAAACATATGATATGGCGGATTCCCAATCCATTTAGAAACGTGGACATCAAATAAAGGATCTTAGTTTGATACAGCTGAATCATAAGGAAGCAGGCACACTCGCGCCAGTGGCTATCTGACACTCAAGCCAATGGCTAACTGACACTCACGCCAATGGCTATTCGACAACAATTGTGCAATGAAGAGCTATAAACCCAACTAAAACTATGCCTTGTCCCTGAAGCTGTGGTTGGTCTGTCAATGATGGAACCCCCATTCTCGGGGCTCCTGACTTTGAAGTCTCTTCCAGAATTTGAAAGGACTCGACAACATGCTCTTGCACAACTGGTTACAATCCCAAAAGATGTGTTTGCATAAAATTCGGATTCAACCAACGCACCAGTGCTTGTATTGTCGTTGTTCATGCATTCCGAGGACAGAAGTGAATATCTGTGGGACAAATTTCTAATAGACAATGTTGTGAAAGATTGGAAACCTTTAATGGGACATACCACTGAGTCACGTGGCGTTGTTTCAATTCCCCGCTTGCAGGCGCGGATCCAGAGGGAGGGGTCCAGGGGTTCCGGACCCCCCCCCCCTGCTCAGACTTGAAAATTTTTTATGTGATTTTATTGGCGATTTAGACCTGTAATTTTGGAATTTACCTTCCGGAAATACGTCAGGATGAACCAAATTGAATCTAATTTACCAAATTAATCGATTGAGCGCAATTAGTTAAGCAATTATCAAACCTGCCCCCCCCCCCCTGCAAAAAATCCTGGATCCGCGCCTGGCTTGTACTTCACAAGGAGCGAAGTCGCCTGACCAACCTTGTGCGTTTTCTCCGGGTCTTCCGGAGGGTAGGCCTGAAATGACCTTATTTATGTCAGTGGGCGTAAAACCCCATTTCTCTCTCCAATAATTCCCACTGGTGATCTATTTTGATATAATGCGTTATTTAGAATGATTAGAAATCCAAACAAGCATGCAACAGCTATTTGGAAATTCTGACTTTCAAAAACAGTGTAGACAATGATAGGAGATTTATTTTGGTTTCAAGGACTGCCAGAGGTGTCGTCTTTCCAAATTAAATTATATGCGAAATAATGTAGACGGCATGTTGAAAAGGTTTGTTTTTGAGACCCTCATTGACCCGAAATGACCACAATTTGTTAATAAAGATCAGTAATTTAAAAAAAAAAACAGTATGTCATATAATATATACCTCACTCGTTTTAGAATTTTGAATTTTGAGGAAAGGGTTAATTAAGACATATATATTTGGCATCCATCCTATCCAGATGCGACACATTTTGATTCCATGTTAAACGGTTATTGATGAACCGGAGATGTCGTGTGACATGCCTTTAATCAGGACCATGTTACTCTATCTATCCATCCTATGATTGTCTAACAATTGCATGATATAAGCATTTATTTAGGTGTGTGCGTGAAGACTATACCCCTAGTTTGCTAGTCTTGTGATATGCATTAGTTATCTTTAAAACATTTGGAATTGTCAGTCAACAGTTTGCCTCCATCCTATTTCCATAAGATTCTCAGCACCTATCGATAAACCAATATGATTTAACCTTTACTTAACATAATGCATTCCTTCCTTTTTCCTTCCTTAGGTTGGTACAGATTTCAAATCCTTAGCTGCATTTTTGAAAGACGGCACTGTCCTGTGCAGGTTAGTACGGGTCCAAATTCAGCTGATAAAGAAACTACTCAAAGAATAATCTAAAACAAATAGATATAACTTAAAGGGGAAGTTCGACCGTTGAAGTGTTGTACTGGACCATGTGCTTACATAGTTTTATAATTTGGGGTTGGCAATTGCAGTTCAGAGTTTTTATTTCTCTATCTTTTGAGGGTGGGGTGCTTGGATTGTTTAGTTATAGTCCAATATCAATACGTCCCAGTCGTCGAAACTCTGAAATTAAACGCAAAAAATTAATATACCGTTATTTAAAGGGGCATTGTGGAAGATTCGATAAAGAGCTAGCAGTTCTTACTATAATAGTTAAAAACTAGATAATGTAAAAGGACTATAGTGAAACTTTCCCTCAAATTGATCGACTCTGAACCGAGATGAGATATAGCGATTGAAGTTTATGCCCAGTCTCGACCATCATCACCAAGTCGAGAAGATAAAAAAAACTAGTCTCGATTATATATTTTTGGATTAAGTCTAAAATAACAATGAGCGTTAAGCAACAGATTGGATTCAAATGCAGTAAAAATCGAACACATGAGATGGCATCGAGAGATGATTAAGGGTTTTTCATTTTAATAAATGTCTAATTAATATCAGGTCCAAAGACATAACTGCAACAGACAGATTTAGCTCTTGCATAATGTATGTTTACAGTTCCCTAACTCACAAGCACTTGAAGGGATTAAAATAAAACTTACCCGCCATTTCGTATATCAACTCACGATGCTCACTAGTTAGTAGAGGACTTCCTGTAACGGCATGCATGGAAATCTGTACAACCGAGGGTCGCCCTAATGTGGGCCATCCAGAGGCCACAATAATAATTGTATCCGATCTGCGCGTATCGAGCAGTAATTTTCTGAATTATGGACCCAGATTGTATGAAAAATCATGTTTTGTGTCTTATTTTCAAAATATCGATCAAATAATATATCACCCTAATGATATTTAAGTTGTGGGCCCTCTACGGGCAACAATTTTTAGTCGATTTCTAGTAGTTCTTGGATTACTTCTAGAGTTATGCCCCCTGTCCTTTATGCAAAATGTGAAATATGAATGAAGTTATGCTCCCTGCCTTTTATGCAAAATGTGAAATGTGAATAGCGAATATTCACTGCTGATCAGTGTTGACCTTCCAGTGGCGACATTTTTGTCCGATTCATGAAACTATGTGTTAAAGATCAAATGGTCTTGGATGCGTTTTACTTTGGTACATTTGATCACTTTAAAATATTTAGGGGCTAAAGTTAATATCTGATTCACTTTTAATTTATACACAGTGTTTACGGTCATCAGAAGCCTATTGATTTTCAACAATTTCCAATACTTACTGCCAGAGATATGACCCATGAAGACCTTGAAAAATTCTGTGTATGCTCTAGAGGCTAAAATTCATATCAATTCATAAACAGTGTTTACGGTTTTGAGACAAAAATATATAGTGAGTTGTTACTCGTAATCAGATTTTAGTGTTTTCATTGCTAACAAAAGCAAAAAAACAGCAACCCTTGATTAAGCTGCTGTAAGGGGGGCGTTTTCTGGCAACCTATCATTCGTACAATTTGGGACCATAATCCATGAAGATACGGTCCAATATAACAATATGCCAATATCTAAAGGACTCGAGAACTTTTGGATATAAACCTACGTTTGGACGACAACATATTCGTCCACGTTAAAATCTTGGGCGTATACAAGCATATAATTTTGGTTCATCTTTCAATGTTTTGCAAAACAGGTTCATCAACGTACTGTTGAAGTCTGAAGGAAAAGCCCCAATAGCCTTCCAGAAGAAGTGTTCCTCTCCTTTCGTAACTATGACAAACATTGAGAATTTCAACAAAGGAGCTTTACAATATGGTTTAGGCAAAGAAGCTCTTTTCCAAACAACAGATTTATACGAGAGCAAAAAAGGACCCTTCCTCAACGTCATCAACTGTCTCCATAGCTTGGGAACCATGGTATGTTACGTGTCATTACAAAACTAGGATAATAAAATAGAATTAAATACATATACCCGATATATAATATAGATTGTTTGATGCATGGGGTGATAAGGGGGGGGGGGGGGGGGGGGTCTGACGTCTGTGCCTTAGATTATAAAAAGAGGGTCGGAATTGGGGTTTAACGTCCACTCGACGCAAACTAGATCATTTTGGGACTAACACATAGTTTAAATTTATTTCAATAATTCGCTTGCGCGAAGGGGTCTATAGTTGTGGGGGGAAAAAGAACGACCCGGAAAAAAAACCCTGCGAGGTGCTTTTGATTATAAGGTCTCTCATTTAGTCGACGGGCGTGGTTTCCATTCTCAGCTCGAACGTAACAATAATGTAGTCGTTACTAATTAAAGACCACGTATGCAGGCGGGCTGTCGAAATACGTTGGACCATATTTGCCCCGCAATGGCATAGTTCGTGTCGAGTGGACGTTAATCACCTCTCTCTCTCTCTCAATTGTTTACCGTAAGGCTGTCGACTTTAAAACCGTTTAAAAGTCTATTTGAAACTATCACTATTGATATTTAACGTGTTCTTTATCTATTACACATTTTTAACCCTTTCAGGCCAATGGGAAAGGTTTTGAAGTAAAATACACAGGAGTCGATGAACCACTCTTGAACAGAGATTAGATAGATCACACTTTTTAATTCTTCTACAGCCTATCCTTGTATAGATGTTAGACTTAGCCAGTGCCCACGACGGAGTTCGACAGTGTATGTTTCACAGTATCCTGTGATCTACTGTTAATATACTCAACAACATGTTACAATAACTCCAAGTAGTGTACCAGAATCCACCTAAAAGCTACTTTTTTTTCTTCTTAAAATTTATATTACTTATACCCACTAGATTACCTATTCCTTTTCATAGACTACCCTTTATAATCGTCAGCGATATCTTTTTTTATTTTTATTATCAAATTAATATTTATTTATTGCTTACGATTTTTTTTAAAATTTATATCATACACAATAAGGGAGGTAAATAATAATAAACATATATTCTTTATTTAATTGCATCTGTCATAATATGTCCTTGCTACATGTAGCCGGGTTGGTATAAGACATACAACTGTGTACTTCTTAATAAATGTTATTCAGTTAGGCTCGGTTTTGTTTTTTTAATTCTTTCCTTGACAAGTCCTATTCAATCAGTCCGTTGGCCCATAATCCCCAGTGGTTGTCCCATATCTATTTTATTTAATCTTTGAAAACAGTGTATGTCAATTATTTACTTTGTAGGTTGACCTGTATAACCTACGTGAAATGCCCCCCCCCCACTCAGAAATTGCTAACAATCATCAAAGTATACACAGTTCCTTATATTAACCTAAAAAACTAATTTTTTTACTTGAATACTTATTTTAAAATGCCTATTAGACGCCTAGGTAACTACATAGCATGATGATACAGCAGTAATCCCCCCCCCCCACTTAATGATGTCTCGATAGGGGTCCGCAAAGGTTGGTTACATATTTTACTACATGTAGTATGCTGCTTCAAAATCAACTTGATCAAACTCATAATACAAGCGTTGGGGCCAGACGTTTCTCCGTCTGTGATGGAGAACACTGAGCGGAACCAAATTTTCAGTAAAAGAGTTGCAGTCAGGGAAAGCGTTTTTAACATCGGAATACGAGATTACAGTATATGTAGTTATTTCCCCTGGCAATTAATAAAGTAATACATTTTTCTGAAACTGTTCTCTGGTCAGTTTCAGCCATCTTTCATCAAAACCCTTCAAATAGTGTTATTGCTCCCTATCGTTTAGTTTTAATACCGGGGCAATCTAATCTCTATTCTTTGTAACCTGGTTCCAACAGTCGCTACAAAAAATTAAACTACCTGAACAAGTATAATATGAAGTGAAATTCTCATGGGTTAATGTCCTGGGTGCTGGATCCAGGGCAAGATTTTACATGTAAAACCCAGTTCCATTTTTCAATTTCTTCCCATTTCTCAGATTATAGGAACTGTTCGAAATACCCTCCCACACCCAGTATTGCATAAAAATAATGAACATGTTTGAAATTAACAATCTTTTATTTTCCTTTTTAATGAAACACATGTAAAAAAGACTTTAACAAAACTACAGTTTAGTGAAATATATACAAGTTGGCATAATAATGAACACTTTTTAACCAAATGAATAAATCAAACACTAATTAACTACTTTTAGAACAATCTTGAATTTTCTTCCAAACAGTTGCAGTAAGCGATGTATATTTCTTTACGAAAAACTGAATGAACAAAATTTGACTTTCTTCCCCAGAAATGTTATACATTAAAGAGCAAGTACCCCCAGTGAGGTATTCAAAGCATAATCTTACAGCTCTGGAATGGGTCTCATTCCCCACACCTACCATTCTTTACCGACAGGAAATGGAACAGATTGCCAAGTAGCCACACTCTTTAGAAGGTAAAACCATAGACTCATCAAAACCATTTTATAAGTTTATCAATGATCCATACCAATTTAAAAAAATTTCACTGGAGGCCATAAACCGCTGCTGTGTATATATTGCTATGTTCGCGATGTATTTAGATCTATATTAAGTACATTTAGATTCATAAATCATAAAACTAACATATTGTTCATCAACTTCAGATAAAAAAAAAAGCACCATAGAAAATATAAAAGGATAATCCATACAAGACTCAATAGTTAAAAAATATAAAGCTTCAGATAAATTTAGTGTATATACTGCTTACTCTGATCTATTAGGCTTGAGTATTATTGATATAATTTTATTAAGACATGAATACAAGGATAACGTCTCAATTCTTTCTAAATGAAACAAAAGCTATATTTTTTGACTAGTAATATGTACATATTTCACTCCATATATAAAAGTAGAATAATTTAAGTTGTCTGCCCTTAGCATTATGAATAATCTGTAACATTTCGTGTTGACACTTGCATTTATTTAATTAAATAATGTGGTGAATTTTGTCTATGGAATCAAGAATCATCACAAAAAGCCCTTTTCCCAAGACAAATTGAACATAAGAATTGAGAAGGATTGGAATGAATGGTGGTAGTAACATGTTGAACAAAATATCTATATATTTCTTCAAAACTACCAGTACTCTAAATCTTCCAAAGGCGAAATAAATTATAAGGGCAGACAACTCACTAATTCCCTCGATCACTATATATCTTGGATATAAAAGTTACATGTACCTGATCAATACAGAGGCATAAATTCTTTATAAAAGAAATTAACAAATAATTCTAATTCTTTTACAAAAAAAAAAATTAAATGGAATTCCGCCATAATTCTTGCTCTTCTACCAATCAAAATACTGATAAGTGGTTCATGCAGTAAGATTTCTTTGATCAGTGAATTATTAATAGATCTAGCACAACTGTTCAAAATTTTGGTGCTGAACATCAAGATACTGTTTTTATTCACCAATGACTCCACCGCCTCACACATGGAAGTTATAACTAGATCTATAACTATTTTATTTTCATAAAGGCAATTATCCTAGTTCAGATTCACTCCTACTGTACGCAAATTAATATGTACTGTTCACATTCACACATAGTTCGGATTTAATTTGATACTCCTACTTTCTGCTGGTTTAAAACTCATCATGTCTTGTGAGAGCCTCACCGAAATCAGTAGCTTGACTTCCAACAAACAAATCATGCTTATCTAAAATCTCTTGCTTAGTTAACTTTCCATCCTAAAATAAAAATACAATCACATATTAGGTGCTTGTTAAAAATAAATGAAATGGGGTCAACATCCTACTGTTTGCCATGCAAAGAATATAATCAATGTAAACCCACCTATCAGATTTTTGAGGGGCGACTTTAAATGGCTTTTAACAGTGCATACGGCAAAGACCAAAATTTGCTTGGCTTTATCTTTATTACCAGCCAAAAGATGCCCCTTCCTCTCTAACCTAATGTAGAGTATCTATAACCTTTTGTTGACAGTAAATCTGTAAAATTTTTGTGTGACTCTGAATTTAGTCCCCAAAACAAAACCAAAGAATCCCATTAAGTTTAACAAGAAAATCTATTAACAGTAGAGCATTTACAATAATTGTAAATAGAACGATTGACAGGGGCAGCATTATATTCTCACAAAGGGTTTTTTGATAAAAGCAACAAAATTTAAATTTACAGAATATCCGGCTTTACTATTATATTGTTTGTTTTAATAATGGATACAGCACTATTGACCAAGTAGATCAAAAAACTTAATCATTAAGGCTATCTCCAAACTTGAAAAGTACAATATGAAATATTATCCGCATTCTTTATTATCAAAAACACTCGTAGGCAAGACATGCACTCCTCAATTTTCTAATTAGACAAATATATGCTGCCAATCAATGGAGAATATCATGAAGGAAACATAAATCATAAACATGTTCAGTTACCATAGACTAGCATGCAATTTTACAAAGTCCATTGAACATCCACTAAAAACAATATTTATATTCCAGTTCCAACTCTCGAAAACATTAAGAAACACTGAAAGTTTGGTAGGCTACCAAACTTTGTTGCATGCTAAGACAGTCTTCATCTTCATTGCACTATTTGATATGGATGTAATGAAACTATACATAAAGTTCCACTCTCACTAAATTAGAATCTAGAGCTATCATGTTCTAAAGCATGACAAATCAAATTAATTACATAGGTTTTACATAAGCACAAAACTCCTCATCATCAAACTCCATCAAGAGATTTACCAACACCAAATTTGAACATTATTTGAAGAGTTATGTCCTCAAAAGTGTCACAGACGGACAATCACTTTATTAGCCATCTGTTTTTTTTAAACAGGGTGGGGTACAGTATTATCGAGTATTCATAAAATTACAAGTTCTAAAATAACTTTTGTAGTTTTTCTTCAACTAAATTATTTTATAATGCTGAAAACATTCAAATAACAATGGATGATAAGAAGTGCAAGTGATAACAATACAAACATTAAAATGTGTATTAAGATCTGTACCCAAGACCTTTGTGTAGAGTTGTGTTGCCACTATAAATAACCATTTGTCATGCAGCAAATAAAAACATATCAAGGACATTGCTATCTTACATACTATATATAACATACACACATTTGTAGGACATTGTATCTACCCTAAAATATTTCGGATTTCAAGATAAGTAAGAATTCAAGAATTCTTTGTACATTATCACCTTTAGGTGCCTTACTATAGCCAGAAAGTCATTGTCCAAATAGAACACATATTCACTAACATATCACTTAACATGCACCCACAGCTGCCAAATTATCAGAGCAGTCGACAAGGGCTTTTGCGGAAGGGGCATTTACAAGAAAATTCCATACAGATTAGATTATAATTTTCAGCATTTGAGGGTTCACAAGGTTCTACAAACTGAAAAACAAGCCTTAAGTCTGGGAGTAATTTACGGATAGGCTTCTTTGTTTGATGCATAAAAATTTCACTAATGTCTTCACTAATTTAAATAATGCATATCAATTTCATACAGATCGAATGATAACTTCTGTTGTAAGAGCATTCACAAGGTGCAAAAAATGAAACAAGGGCCATAACTCCAGAAAAAATTAACAGAAATTATTGAAATTGAATAGGAATCTTTATCTCTTTAATGTAAACAACATATCAATTTCTAAATGGGGTTCACCAGAATTTGTGGACGACGGTAATATACAACTACATTTCTATGTGGGCGTGTAAAAAGAGTCATTAATTATAAACATTACCAAAATAGTGATCAGGTGCTAATTTAACAAATAAAACAATTTCAAAGCACTTCAAAACAGTATACTGAAATTAATTCCTTCAAATGTGTGTACACTAAAATTGTATGTGATGTTAAACAAAGCCCTTGACTTGCTTTACAAACCTTGTCTTTATCGGATTCGTAAATAAGATGTTTAGATTCAGCAGATGAGTGATCATAATCGGCAGGAATGATCCAATCCATCACCTCATGCTTATCCATTTTACCATCTTTGTTTTTATCACGGTAATCGGTAAACTGCTTCCGTTCGTTAACTACCCAGTCGGGTTCTGGATCTCCCTTTTTATGATCAGACAACATGTCACCTACAAAGGTCAAGGGTTACAGATCAGATATGTTGTCGCCACCATGCATTGGGTTATGGGGGAAGGGGGTCATGCGACCAACCAACCTTATCTTCGTCAGAAGAGTGGATAAGATGTTCCGCTTCTGCCGAAACGTGGTCGTAATCTTCGGGAATAATCCAATCTCTAATTTCTTCCTTGTTCAATTTACCATCACCATTTTTATCTCGGGTGTTAGCAAATTGATCTCGTTCAGCTTGAACCCACTCTGGTTCACCCCCTTCATGGTGTCCATCTTCCTCATCGTCATCTTCGTCTGACTCGTCATAAATATCAGCTATAGATAATCAGCAGATTTAGTAACTATACTCAAGACTTGAAGCATAATTATTTCATATTTCATGGAATTTTTATGACACAATTTAGACCAGGTCACCCGTAGAATAATGGATAAATATTTCCGTGATATTCCATGAGTAATAGATAAATAGCTTATTCAGTCAGTGATATTACTAGACCAGTGGTGGGATGCCGTGACTAATAGTATAGTTCATAAAGCAAATTAAAAAACATAAACGTAATTTTCTAAACCTACTGCAACAACCAAACATCTAAATATTAGTGTTATTCAGAATCGTCAACAATGTTTCACGACTTTAATAGTTGATAGATGTTTTGAAAATTTCATGTACGATGGCTATTTATAGCCTCATAATATATAGTGTTGCAACCGTTTGTATTGTAGAGTAGAGCCGAAAAAAGCATCCCTCAATGTAGAAATCGAAAAAGAAAATTGCTCCCCTCAAAACGCTCTCCCCATTTTGATAACGAGTGAATTAGAAATTAAGGCGAGTGGTCTGATTTTAAGGAGAGATTATTTGTGTGTAAGGGAAAAGGTTCTGAAGATCAATAACTGCGTGTAAGGGCCCATCGTCTGCTAAATAATAGTAGTCGTACCTTCTGCTATCGTCTAAACAACTAACTGCATTCCAATGGAAATACTAACTTGTCAACATTTCAAAATATATATATATATATATATAGCTTGTAATATAAATTATATTTAAAAGATAACCCCTATTCAAAATATATCATAAATACTCGAAAATTTTATCAAAACAGAATCATTTCTTCTGGAATTATTCTCACTGGAAATCTTTATGTACTATCTCGTAATTTCTCACATTTTGCGAGAGTTCTATAAATGTTCGCAATGACAGCATGGCCACGATCAAAATGTCTTTCACATTTTTAAAAACATTATGTCAGTGTTTTACAAATTTTGGCTGCGTGGGGTAAACTACTATTGGATGAATATTACGCCTTATTCATTTGTCTTCTTAAACCAATATATGATTTGATTCATTAATATTTAGAGATCAAAAGTTGATTTTCTCAAATAATTTCTGTGTGTGTTTACACAGACTTCAATAGAACTAAATATAGTAGATGAAAATGTCAATTTGCAATATGTAAAACTTTAGATGAAAACAAAGACAATAAACACAAAACAATAATTTACATCCAACAATTTTTGGCACCATGTTGATCATGTACTGATAACACAATATACTTACCTATATATTCTTCTACACTAATAAAACCATCTTTATCTTTATCTATATCTTCTAATGTTTCCTACCATATAAAATACATATTGAAATTACAATAAATCATTCCCCTGTATTAACCAAGACGGGACAAGTTTATTACACTTTCTCACATGATCTTTGTTAATTGTGGTCTGTATCCTTAAAATCACTATGTTAAATGGAGTTTTTTCCCTTTCTAGGATTTGCAAAGCATTATAACGGATGCTAGTTGTTAATAGACGGGTGATATCTACATAAATTCAAGACAGTCTTATAAAACAGTTTAAAACATTCAATTCAAAATACCTAAATCTAAAATTATACCAGAACAAAATTTGTGGGTTTGTTTTACATTGGTATATATAATACACTTACAAGAACGACTATCTCTCTCATGTGTTCGGCATCTTCAGGATGTAAAAAGTTGCTAAATTCTTCTTTAGTTAATTTATCGTCATTATTACTATCGGCTCTTTGCCATCTTCTTTTATCCCTAGTGATCATATCACGGTATTCATAAACAGCATCACCTTCTTTTGGCTCTCCAGCTGATAACATAAAACAAATAAAAAACCTATAAATTTTACTAATTTTCTTAACAACTTAATGTTCAAATTGGAGCATTTTGTTGGTTGGTATAAAGACAATGCGTTTTTAAGAGTACTATCTTTTAAAGGTTCTAATTAATTTATAATCTAGTTCTTTGTTTTTGTCTGTCTGGCCCAGAGTTCACAAATCATTTTCAGACTGGAGTTAAGAATTTACTCAAAATGTTTCGTTTATTTTAATATAGCCCTTTATAAAACTGTTGTTTTAATGTATCAAATACACCAATTAAGAAATCATGTGCTAAGTTTTGTGTTTCTGGATTCAAGATATTTCTCAAAAACTTGGGGCTAGGTACTTACAGGAATGAAAAATTTCTGCACTATACTAGAGAGAGAGAAATGGGGTTTAGCATCCACTCGACACAAACTAGGTCATTTCTGGACTAACACATGGTTTAATTTTATTGCAATAATTCGCTTGCGCGTAGGGGTCTTTTGCAGTGGGAGGAAACCAGCGTGCACGGAGGAAACCCATGAGGTTGAGAAGGCGCCCTTATCTCCGTGCGACATCCGCTCACACTCGGAATCGAAACCACAGCCGCGAGCCCGAGGTGACCGGCCAGCTAGAAGTCGAAGCGCAGCACTCTAGGCCATCCTTCCCCACCCCACACTATACAAAGAGCAGATGGTGAAACTGGATGTTATATAGCAGACAAGATATATGCCACAAATCACCCACCCCCTCAAATGTCCCACATCTGCCACTTTGTGGTGATAGCCATACTAAGTCATTACTAACCATCTCCATAACCATATGTTCTTTTCATATAAGCATTCCAGGTTATTTCATTTGTATCAGATACATCATAATCTTTCCACATTCTCTCTGTGTCTGATGTAATATAACGTTTCTGTACATACTGTATCCAATCTTTTAATTCATCTTCAGATACGAAACCATCAGAATTTTTATCAATTTTTTCAATTATTTTTCTGAAAGTAAAAATCAACCTTTCATTCAGAAAGCTATTTTTATCAAGCACATAAGGTGCAACATGAGGTAAACGGGATAAGTGCATCGTCATAAAATTAAAAACAATACATTTGGAACAAAAATCAGGGCCAAAATTTGCATTATAAGATCGAATACATGCCACTCAACCATCATACATAGCTCCTGCCCGGAATGCAAGATTGTTATTTTTGTCATCAGTCACAATTTAGTTTCATGGGTAGCCAACCCTTCACAAAGTTGTCTTCCATTTATCACGCCTTCTAACTCACAAGAACTAAATTGAGAAGGGTTCAAGATGAGTTTGAGAGACAGGAGATGACCATTTTGAGAAAAAATGTCACTCATATTATTCATTAAAGATGCTCAGTACCATAAAATTTTGGAAACCATACACACATTGAGGAATTTACAAACTCCCTAACAAATGCTGTTCGCAATTTGTCACCAACAGTTGCAGCCCAATAAAATACTATCATAAATCTGAAAATTTGGGGGCATTTTACATCTAAATTCAACCTACCCTAATCGGTCCCGACTTTCTTCTGGTGATAGCTGATCGAATGTCTGTCGCTCTTCTTTACCTAGAAATGCTTCGTGATCATAGTCGCTGTTATGTTCTCCATTTTCCGAATGACTTTCATCACTGAGAGACTAAAAAAAAAAAATACTGTCTTATTTTTCTTTACCTTTTTTTCAAAAAATAGGAAACAGTCATTAAGAATTGTGCCCTGGGAGAATTGATCTAGATGTCGTTTTTTTTAAATAAATACCATATCAAAAAATATGAAATGTTATCCAGCAAATTGCCCTGGTCATTTCACCAAAGAGTCAGGGGGTACAACTAAGTTAATTGAAGTCTAAGTACATGTAATTTATGAGGAGCCGGAGTGGCTTAGAGACAACGGCACTGGCTCGCTAACCAGAAGATCCCAGATTCTATCCCGGTATTTGCTGAGAAAGTTCCTAAGGATTTTCCAATTTGGTTTTTCTTGTCAGTAGGGCACGACAAAGAGTTTGTCAAGGAAGATAGTCTAGTTGTTCGGGTATTTGTGAAAAACAGACGTCCTGTGTATTCATTGGCATGCATCTTTAAAAGAGGCGCCATCGCACAATTGTCCCACATTTTCCATAACATATGCCCATCTGAATGGAGCAGAAACATACGACACTAAACCTATTTCATTTCAATACCTTTTCTTTGACCCGTTTCTTCTGGTCATCAGCTTTAGTTGGTATAGCTGATGCTACCACTACTATGATTAGCAAGAAAAATGTATAACATTGCATCATCTCTTTCTTTTTTAAAACCTGAAACGATAAATTTCATTTTTAAATTCTTCGCCCTTAGAGAGAGAAATGGGGTTTAACGTGCACTGACACAAACTAGGTCATTTTGGGACTAACATATATGGTTTAATTTTATTTCAATAATTTGCTTGTACTTAGAGGTCTTTGGCAGTGGGAGGAAACTCGAAAACCCGGAGAAAACCCACAAAGCTGGACAGGCGACCCTTCTCCTTGCCACGTACAACCACGCCAGTTGACTCACTGGCATTCCATATGATAGAGCGAGCGCACGCTAACCATTCGGCCATCCACACATACCCCACCCATCACCTTTTGAGGGAGGGCACTGCACTGCAATAATCTATTATCACAGGCCTACTTTTAATTTTATTAATTGTTTGAGAAAAATCCATGGTAATTATTTTCGAAAGCCCAAGGTGTTTAGTTTTAATTACCGGTAATTTAAATTTAATGATCCAATCATGTCATGACTAGTTAATCATTTGTCCCTAAAAAAAAAAAAGTCTTAACCTTAACTATTATGATATAAATCATAACTGGAAAAATTCATTTAAAATCTACTTCTGGATTAAACTAAATAATTTTCCAAATTTTTTTATGTAAATGACCAAGAACAAAATTTAATTAAACAGATACTATTTCGCTTCGTTTTATAAATTCTTAGATCAAAATTTCGTTTTACTTACTACGGATCTGGAAGAGTTGCTATATAACTAGTTCAGCTCTGAACGTCGGTCTCCTTACACTCACCCTGGACGTTCAGGGAATGGCCCATTCAATCAATGTCGAAAATAATTTGACCCCCAATTTTACTGGGCAACTTTTCACTGCTAAACGATGGGTGTCACTCCGTGTGGACGCGTGTACAGTTGTAAAGGAACATCTCAGTGAGAAAATAAGACCTTGCTCATTTCGCTAGAGTCAGTATGAGCATCACAACACGCCTGTCATGGTGGCGAAAGGGTAGTTTAATAGGAGGGGACGTATTTCAAACAGCGTGTTGTTTCGCTCATACTGAGTCTAGCGAGATAAGCAAGGTCTTATTTTGTCACTAAGATGTTCCTTTACATTGTATAGATGTCCACACGGATTGACACTCCGATGTATCGCAGTGAAAAGTTGCCCAGTAAAATTGACTGGGGTTCAAATTATTTTCGACATTGATTGAATAGGCCAGTCCCTGAACGGTCAGGGTGAGTGTAATGAGACCGACGTTCAGAGCTGAACTACTATATAACCTGCCTTCAGGTTTATGTGTGGGATTAGCCAATGAAACAGTCTGTTGCGGCGAGATCTTAGCATGCAGTGCACGCAACTATGGGGATCAACGCCAGAGGCGGATTCATTGGGGGGCACCCACTAATTTTCAACAGTGCCCTTTTTTACTACTGAAAGTGCCTTTCAACTCGCTTTTTTGTTCGATATTGAGGTTCTTTTTCTGCGATTTCAGAACGTTTAGACGAAAATATCAGCCAAATAGCTCTTGAATTGGCTACAGGTGCAAGAAAATGAATGATAATTTTCTTGGGTCCCAACTCTCTCTCAGCGGCGTGCTGCATCTCCGTGATCAGTGCCCTCAATTTGCGGTGCCCCCCCCTTTTCAAAAATCCTACACCCGCTCCTTAACGCTGTAGGGATTGGTTAATCATTAATCGAAATCTTGAAATAATTGGGTCAATTAAAAGTTAAAGACATCTTATGACCCCTGCTGACACGCGACCCACTCCCTCAAACTACAACTGGTCAGATCTATGTAGTGGAGATCTTTGAGTGTATAAAAAATAAACGAAATGAAATATTGATCCGTATTTTAATCAGATTTCCAGACCACTTTTCGTTTCTTATCAACTGCCTAATTAGTAATTAGTAATAATATGGGGGGTCAACCTTCCTCGCAACAAATTTTACACTTTCAGTTATAAATATTTCTTTCATTTATCAATATTATCATGCAATTCTTAATTTTGGGGGAAGTGTGCATGCATTACTAAGTTTGGTTTTAAAATATCGATCCAATCAAGCACCTTGAAGACCATGACCTAGAGGGGCATTCTACATCGAATCAGCTGTCTTTCTGTCAGTGTCAAAGTAAACGTGCTTTCCATGCAATTTTGTTCATTCATGCGTTTATAGGCCTACTTACCACCATGGTGAAAGAAATGTTTGACCAATCCAAGCTATGGACTTGTAGTGGTGTCAGCTGCAAATTAACCCGTTCAAATATTGACTTTTTAATGAATAATAACCTACAAGACAAAGCCAACTGATGCAATTTATACACTTTCACACCGATCTGCCAGCGTGGCCAATTTTGTGCCAGCTCTTAACCGATTCGCAACTAGGTTTTGCAGCCAATAAAATAACACAATTTGATCACGTGGTCTTGCTACACCAATAGAGCCAGAGTCCACGTGGCCGAGTCTGAATTTAGGTACCGTATAACAACAATGTATTTATAGGTCTTCATTTAAAAACCGGATAACCGGCGTGGCTGAAATTTGATATTTATAAACAAATTACCGGTAGAAAACAAAGTTTGATTTTAAGTAACTTAAAAGTTTTAGAACTTTAGAGACATAGCGTAATTGTAACAGTGACACCCATGGGTCGAATTTTTATAAAGTCTGTTTAATGACAATTATAAAATGAATTTATTTCGACCAAATTAATTATTGAACGCATTTATATTCACAATTTTTATTAGATAGAGGGATTGAAAGCTCGGTGTACAACATATCTAAAAATTTCCAACCTTTTTAATATATTTTTGCGACTAGTAAGCACAGCATATACAAACGTACACGCAATACGCATACAAAATAGATTATTTGATACATGGATAATATAATCGTTTGCGATACAACCTTAGTAGCCTATTTATAGTAGCTTCGTTCGTTTCTTGAGTTTAAACGTCCACTTACACTGGGGTTTAACAATAATAACTGCGTGCAAACTGGCTAATAACTAATAAGTTATCACGTGTACACAGTACTTTTTTGCTATCCGAACTACCGATTTGCCATGTCATGCTCAAAATCATGCCTGTGGAAACTTAATAGATTACAATTAACCTCATCACTCAACCCTCCGTATACATCTCAACGTTTTTAGCTACGTGAATTTTAAGGAACTTATGGATGGTAGACGTACGCGCGTCTTCATAATCATTTCAGGTGCAGGTCGAGTTGATGAGACAGCATTAATTGGTACTGACTTGCATGATTATCCTCTTTAACCCATGTGTGGGAAACACAATTACGATGATATAGTCGATATAGTATTTCCGTAGTAAATAATAACGTGGTATAAAGGAAATACCGTTTAATTCACAGTCAGGAACAAATGCTTTATTTTTAGTCATAATTCATTGTCTAGTTTATTTTCCCGCTGCATATACACGCGTTCATACGCCACGTTAGATGTGTAGGCTAAATCTACTTTGATGTAGGCGCAATACAAGTTCGTTAATTGTTTTAGTCATTTTTAAACACAGGAACATCAAAGACACGCGACGTTAATCGAACCATAATTAAGTTTTTAGCATAGATACTGTTAGCAATTAAGCTTTATAATTTCTAAATGAGTGGCAGGTATATTTGAACGCGAAAGGTATAATTTTGGGTGGTAGTCCGACAGGAAAGGGATACAACATGTAGCCAACGCGCAACGCATCTATGGACTTATAAAAATGTACAACTTTCAGTCGTTTGATAGTACATGTCCAGTAAGTTAAATTGACTGGTTTTTCCAGAAATTTGAGATTGTTGTTGGTAGTTTGCGTTGACAAGACTCAATAAAATTTCACAGTTCATCAAGTGATAAATACACTGACCGAATATATGTGACATTTGAGTTATATCATCATGGACCGTGAAAGTAAGACATTGGCTCGCTAACCTGGAGGTCCCGTATTCGATCCCGGTTTATCATGATTTTCCGGCGTGATTAATTTCCCCTTGTTAGTAGAACTGGACATAGGCCATACCAATGACAACGTATAGTCATTCGGATGAGACGAAAAACCGAGTTCCCACATACATTGGCGCACAGGATAAAAAAATACGCCCTGGGATTCGATATAATATAAGAATAAACCATATATACATGCGTATTCACCTCAAAAATATATAGGTCCATGTAAATGATGTAATATTGACAGTGATTCGTACGTTCTTGGAAGATTCTGAATGTATAACCATCGGCCTACGGGCTCGATCACAGTTGTAGGGGGGGGGGGGGAATCCGGAATGCCCGAAAAAATTCGGGTTTCCAGAAGTGAAAAGGCGGAGCTTACCTTGTATACCCACAAAAATATATAGGTCCATGTAAATGATGTAATATTGACAGTGATTTGTACGTTCTTGGAAGATTCTGAATGTATAACCTCAGGCCTACGGGCTCGATCACAGTTGTGGGGGGGGGGGGAATCCGGAATGCCTGAAAAATTTCGGGTTTCCAGAAGTGAAAAAGCGGAGCTTACCTTGTATACCCCCCCCCCCCGAAAAGAAAATTTGTTTGTGTTATTTCAATGTTTTCCTACCAATAAAAATGCCTTAATATAATTATTAAAATTGATTCAAAAATATGTGATGAGAAAGTCCTTGGCAGACTATACCGAAGTTACTAACCAAGCTGCATTGGCCGAGAAAGTCAACCTGGATTTTCATGCATTGTTCCGTCTACAGAGGGCCTAACAAGAGACGGCGTCTAGTTCTTTGGATGGGACAAAAACAAATTGGTGAGCATGTAAAAGATCCCTTGGCAGTTATAATTCGATATAAGAGTAGGCCGTAGTCCAGGCAAAATTTACCTCATAGCAAATGTATGGCATACATCACAGTTGAAATTCGACGAAGAAATGTCACGGTCCATTGATAATTTCCGCCATATAACTCTTCATAGCGTATGCCTATCTTCAATACTCCTTTTAAGCTTTAAATTAATAGTTCACTCTTTACGTAGAACCCAACTACTTGCTCTGTGTAAAGGCTTCCTAATCATCCTAAGCTTTTGTCAATCTCTAGTTTGTAAACGCCACTTACGATCTTTGATTGTTTATGTGTATGAATTCTTGTCCTTTGGCTACTTTTATATTTCTTATACTTTTTGTGTCACAATATCGTTTACCCTACGCTAAACTTTATTTTTGATTTGATTTGATTTCATAATTCATATTATTGGTTCATTTGTTGTTATGTCCCCTTAAGCTCAGTGTTGATTGTGCCTATAGTGAATCACTAACTGTTTGGCAGTCATTTTCTTTCATTGCTTTTTTTGTTTTATTGAACAACCACACACTGATTGTATATTTATTCAGTATAAAAGTTTGAAGTACATTCTCCGAAAACAGTAGTAACATTCAAAATCATTAATAACAAAGTATATCAACAAATGTGAACATTTATAGTAAACAAAATGGTGCGGACATATACAGAGTATCTGAATTTAGAGATGGAGGGAGGAGGCTAAAGAGATTTGTACAAGTACCCTTTTCTATCCATACTCCTTGCAGTGTTTCGTTTCATTAGAGCTAATCCCACTTAACGCTACTGTAAAGGAAGAAAAAATTTCTGTTCCAAATTATGACTTGTCAATAGTGTGATTAACAACCAATGGCTAACTGCGTAATAATATCATCACCCTTTTAACAGAGCTCCAAATTGGACCAAATGGGTTTACATAAAGTTACGTCATAACTCACTTTTTTATCATGCTCACTTAACCTGTGCATAGCAGAATATTGCAGAAAAACTAATTGCATGACAAACGAGGCTATCAACACGGATACAATGTAAAAAACACAGTATGGAGACAAACAATAATTTCACCATTTTTAATACCTTAACAATCACTGTCCAAAGTTTTAGAAATCACCCCAGATCAAATGAAAGGCTGTCATGTTGCTGTACTTCATTTGATTGAATGGAAAGAATAGACACACAGAAAAGCTCAAGTATCAGAAGCCAATCCAGCAATGTCCAGAGAGGGATTTCTCAGGCCATTGTTTCAGGCATATGTTTTGTATCTGGTGGTAATTTTTGCTTTGTTTTTTTCTAATATCTTCACATTAGTAGAACCATGGATTAGTAAGGCAAATAGACTTAAAATTTTGGTGTTTAACATTATGTAATTTATTTAAAGTGAAAAATATTGCATTTGACTTGAATTAAAAATTTTAAATACATCCGAGAAAAGAATTGTATATATGAATATAGTGGTTAGTCTTTAATTTATTTATAAGCACAATTAATTGATTGGATCGATGTATTTCATCCATATTAATATTTATACACCAATGTAAAAACAAAAGTATCTATCTAATAGTAAAATACGAAGAGAAAAATAATTAAATCTTTTAAAAGGAACTTTCAATATAAATCATAATGGCTGTAAAATCATAGCAATAATTATCAATGGAATAAAATAAACAGGAACACAAAACATTTATCTTTTTGCATCCAGCATCTTATAGAACTAAGATGGTGTAACAGTTTCCATATATTAACCTGAGAAGAGAGGTCTTATTCACCCGTCCGCTTTAAAGACTATAAAATAAGTGTTATGAATATGAAAGCATGCAATAGTGTGAAAAACCATTTCGCGGTCTAACTTCTATTAACCGAAAAAGTAAACCAGCCAAAGGCACTCGTTTGATATCCTCCTAATAAATGCACACTATTTGGACAATTTTTATTATCATCCAGGCGATAATTACATCAAATATAGTATGAATAATTTATAAATACATTGTACTTTTCCAAAATCTTTATGTAATTGCATTATAGATTATGCATATTGGCACGCAGACTGAGATAACTTGTTCTCTCTGGTTATATAAGAAATAACAGAATCTCATGATCTCCATGTTTAAGCCAACATACAGTCAATCAGTGACATGGGAAAAAAATAAAATATTCATTCATTTACAAAACAATAAATGAAACGAAATAAGTTTGATTTTACACACACAACAAAACCCATAATAATAATATCAACATACTTATTAGAATAAAAAATATAAATCATATATTGCAACAAATTATTACACAAGGACAGTATATCATACATAAAACAGAAAAATTAAAATGCTAGGTTAATGTGTGTGAAACTAATCACAAGAGACTATCTGGTAGAGTTAATGACAAAAACTCTTCTTTTCTTTTGAAATATTCACCAAACCGAAGCTGTGCATATCTAAAAGAAAAAGAAAAGGATAAAATAGGTTGTTCGGCAACATTTAAGTTTATACCAAGAGGAGCTAATTTCTGAGCACTCCAAATTGTTATAAAAGAAATGAACTGAAACTGGGTTTAACGTCCTGCTATTCTGCTCTTTAATTGGGCTGATGAAGCCATCATGACCTCCCTGTGTTGAAAGACAGCAAGGGTAATAACTCTGAAACTAGTTAAAACTCAGCTTAGTTTCTTTGTCTAATAAAGACAATTTATTTGTATCAAGTTTAATCGAGTCAGTTGATAATTTTAGCATGTAGACCATAACTGAGATAAGAAGTTGTGTCTAGTCTCTATGACATCAACACTTTTATACATTTCCACTCGATCAGATGATAACTTTAGTCTGTAGAACATCAACAAGCAGTTAGATATCTAAGCGAACAGGAGTAGCAACAAATTTGGGTGCTTAGAAACAGGTATGTACTTTTTTTCTTTGATTCATTAGATTGTCAATACAACAATATATACAATAAAATTATATGAATCACATATTAGAGAAAATCAAGGTAGATTGTTATGTCATTGTACTGAAATAGGGCCTGTGTTAGATTGTATGTTCATGTAAATGGAAATGAATTGCATTATCATACTTACTCAAGAAAGTCAAAATCTATGGTAGAATTTTTAGCTTGAATTATACCCCATATTCCCCAGAATAAATGAGCTGCCTATAAAACCAAAAAACATATATTCAATGACCGTGATAATAAATCTATCAATAAAATCTCTGAGTAGTAGCCTGTATCAGGAGCTTGGATTCCAACTTATCCACAAATGCCAGACTTGGCCTTTTGTCTAAGAACTGACCAATCAGTCAATTTTCACATAGTAAAACTAACACAGTTTTCAAAACCCCATTTTCAAACACGGCTGATATCACGATTAACATTTGCCATTTAAGTAGAAGACTAACGGCTAGTACAGATTAATACACACATGTCGAAGTCATGTCATGTCGGCTTTATGTCAATTACGGTGATATTTTCAATTGCTCATAACTTTGTAAATACTCAACAGAATTTAACAATTTAAATATACATTATGGGAGATTAGATAAAGAGTTGGCAGTTGAAAATACGCCTAGCCTTGATCATCATTACTGAAATCTGTAAGATTAACAGCAGAGTCTTGACTATCCATTTTGTAATTTAATGAGCAATGAGCGTTAAGCAGCATACTGGATTCTAATCCAGACAATATCGAAGTTGACAACGAGAGTTGATTATGGTCTGGATAAGTTAATTAATGTCTTATTAATAATACACCTTAAGAAAGACTTGTAATAGGCAGATTTAGCTCTTGCATAATGCACGTTTAAGAGATCCAACCTTATTCTAGTTTATCCAACAATAATCTGTAACTGTTTAGATGGTTATTAATAAAACCTACCAAAGCACATTTATTAACTTGGACATATAATCTTTCTACATCAGTAACTGTAACATCGCTAGGTTTACGATCTGTAGCTTCAAACCAATATTCTAGATAGGCTCGTAACCATTTCAGCTGGAATTCTTTCTTTGGATAAAGATTATAATCTACTTCATCTACACCTGGTGATAATAACAGAATGGTCAATCAACTGGTTAATGCAATAATGTATTTCATCCATTTTTTGTTGTTATTTGTGCAATTGCTAAATTGCTAGATTAGATGTGCACTGAAATGCTTGTTTAGTTGCATCTCTGGTTCTTAGTTCTATTGCTTTCTAAAGTGTTTAGCATTGAACCTACATCTATTATCTGCATAAGAGGAAATATCAATAAAGAGAGGAATTTAATTTAACCTTCATTCCAGGTAATATTAGGGTAACATACAGTAATAATTTCAAGACAAATACAGCATGGAATCACAACAAGGACAGATCTTACATTCTTAAAAGCCATGCTAACCACAGTATAGAAATAAAAACGAAATGGGGTATAACATCTTACGTTTCTTGTACCACCTGGGCTAATCAAGTCAGTCATGTTCAACTGACAAGGGTAACAGCACTGAAAAATCCTGAGGTAGTTTCTCAGCTATCACAGGGATTGAACCCGGGACCTCATGGTGAGTGAGTCGCTACCTTACTCACTAAGCCACTTTGGCTCCTTTATTTAAAGTGCTTGAAACTATGAGAATGCTGTTAGGAGTAACTTAATTTGACTAAAAAATTAATATTGTATGCAGAGTGAAAAAAATTAATTCAGATTTGAGTTAAATCATAGAAATGTGCAAATGAAAAACATCCCTCCCCCAAATAAGCCATGACCAAACATACACTGCCTTTTGCATCACCACCATTTCAGGAATCTGCTCCAAATATAGGGAAAACCCTGATCACTTAAGATTGTTCTAAGACATTTGATTTAGAGTTATTATATAAAGACCACATTCTCACATCAGTTATGGTTCTTAACAATCTCATTAAAACGAACCTGCAAATTCACAGAAATGATCACCAATATCAAAAGCTTGGAAATTGTTAAAGGCATATTCATAATCTATAAAACCAATCTTATCTGTAAAAAAAAACAGGTAGATAAAAAATTTCACATCATGAAAAATTTCATATTATACCATTTTATTTTAAAATATTTTTCATTACTCATATGGGAAAAGTAAGTGTGAGTTTATTTTTTTAGTAGAAAAAATGGAATGGTAAAACACAGGCATGAGGTTAATAATTGCCTTAACAGATGTCTTTAGAACATTCTGGTTTCTGCAGAAGTATAGGGCAAAGATTTGTCAATGCAATACGACACATGTGTTACATCATCCTTCAAGATAGTTCCAAGGGGAAGTAATTCAATCTTAACTATGAATTATTTTTTTTTAAATTTTACTTGTGCTCTAAAAAATAAAAATTGAAATGACTGGAATAAGTTTTATATAGCAAGATTGAAATCAGAATAAATCCAACCTGTTTCACTGTCATATATGATATTGTTAAGTAAAAGATCATTATGGCAAAATACAACTGGTGAGTTTAAGGCATCAAGGTGACTTCTCAATAATTCTAACTCAGCTATTAACTCATCTTTCTTTGGAATAAACTTTAAATATCTGTAACAATATCAACAAAGTGAATGAACAGAATTTTAAGAATAAGGTAGCAACTGAATACCAAAATGAAATTTTACAAGCATTAAATGGTGTAGTAGGCATGGCATAGTTATTATTCTCACGATCAGGTACTAATTATGTACATGTATTAATTTCATTTTGACAAAATCTTTTTTTATTATGCTGATTGTATTGCCAGTCAAATGGTGATAGTTGTGGTAGGAAACACACGATTTTAACCATTTTAGTCATAAGGTAACATTTTTAACATACCTCTCTTGTTGAGCAGGATTTTCAAATGATGGCGGTAGAAGTTCTATAAAGTTTTCTGTTTTTGTATACAAATATGACTTTTGGTTTGTTGTTAAATTTGTATGAGCATCTATGGTATGTAACTTGACCATTTCTTTAGCAACTTGTCTGCAACAAAATAAGAGACAAGATTCACCAAATAAATTCAGACATCGTAAAATTAATTACCAATTTATTCATCCTGTAGCATCTTTATTATAATAATATTAATGTATATTTGTAAAGCATCAATCCATCCACAAATGCATGCTCTAGGTGCATGTGCATACTAGTACTCTATGGTCACTATTTACACAAAAATCCTGATGAATTTTTAATTTTGTTCTAAAAGATTTGAGAGATCTGAAGTTTCTGGACCCAACCCATCTCAAAATCCTGGATCTGCCCCTGTCAATCACTGTCTGATGACTGACGTAGGAAAAAAATCATTTATGTTTATGTCAACACCTAATTTATATAAAAAGACAAATGTATGTAAGATAAGATGATTCATTAGTTTGAGAAGAAAATTAATTCCCAAAATCTGTATGAATTTCTGATTAGAAAACACACTTTGACGAGCTACATTCCCTGAAAGTCATATGGTGTTAGAAGACAGAATGACAGATAACATGAATATGGAAAAGTGCATGCAAGATGTGAGCTACTGACTGGAGAAGACTGTAATATACTGCAAGGGGGAGAACTCCGCATTAAATCTAGATGCAGACCACCATTAATTTCCCCATGGACTTCAATGTAATAATTTTGACCTGTTTGCCTACCTCCAACTTCTCCCCAAATTTGGGGGGGGGGCTGAATGCTTTTCACTACAAATGATCATGTCTTTGCACTAAAATTTTTATGAGGTTGACCACCAAAATTTTGAGATACACAAACTTGAAGATAACATGGAAATGTTTGCCGTACATACACTTATCACAGTAACCAACCTGATAACTGTGTTATCCTTCTGTCTCAAAATCAGGAATGTTTACCAAAACCTGGCAGAAAATGTTATTTCAAACCCTCTTCGTCCATTCTAAACCAAAAAAATCAACAAAAATGGGCATGCAAAAGGTGAGAAAAGACAATTGATATAAATAGGTGAGCTACAATTTGTGGGTACCCAGATGGTGAAATTTAACAGTGGTCTGCCTTTATCTATTTCCTATGGATCCAGCCCACAAATTATTCCAATGCTGGTTACCCACGAAACAAGGGTGAAATTTATTTTTAGTCTTTCCCTTCCATTCCCTTTTTCATGGCAATCTTTGTTAACTTTTTGGTGTAGAATCAAAGAAAGTGTTTAAATATACATTTTCAGCCAGGTTTTGGAAAATATTCATGATTTTGAGGCTGAACATTGCATGTTTACTTGTCTCTACTTCTAGTTGGCGTATCTTAACTTAAGTTTTCCATGATGACCCTCATACATGTTTTTGAGTAAGAGGTTGCCCCAACCGAAATTGGGGAAAAGTTAGAGAAGACCTAAGACTAAGAGAGGAGAATTCAAGAAATTTAGTCAAATAGTAAAGTTAAGTAGCAATCAAACTCTGGACAATCAGATTTCTTTTTTTGTACACATTTCTTGGTAACAAATAAATGGTTTCTATTAACACAGTATTTGGAGTTCTGCTCTGATTGCCAAGACGCTACTGCCTAGTCTTTTATCAAATTCTTACTGCCAAGGAATCTTTAACATGCACACCAATTTGTGCACAGGGCACAGGTCCTAGGTATTTTGATCCATCATAAAGACTATACATTGTCCCTTGTCATGCCCGCTGACAGCCTTTTCTTTGATGTTACTAAGTCATCATCATGCAAGGAAAGGGCAGATATAAGAGTGTTATAATGTACCTGTAGATTTTTTCATCTTGAACCGATTTCAGGAGCAATGGGCTGCCTTTTACAAAACCATATGCCATGCCATTCTTAAATACACAATATAATGGTGGAGAACAGCCAATTTTAGATAATTTCAAAAAAGTATCCTTTTCAGCATTTCTATCTATTATTAGTTCTGTTTTTTCACCAAATATTCGGAACATAACAATGTCATCAGGATTGTCTTTCTGAAAGCACCCAAATAATTTGTTGGTTATTCCTTCACTGAAATGCTGAAAAACAAACCATACATTGGATAAGTTTTCTGGTATTGGTATTGGTACTATTATATCATAACTAGTACAGTATTAGTCAGTAGCTAAGTCTTTTTGTTCCAATCCACCAACCCTCAAAATACATTTCTCATAACAACAATCTGAACATTACTGTTCATATGCAATGTACCAATTTGATGAGGGAGGACACGGGTGTAATTATAGAGACAAAGTATCATGGCAAAAGTTATGCAACAAGCTAAACAAAAGCATGACTTTTTGTAAAATCAGGGGCCAAAATCAAGTTATGACTCGATATGCATAAATATCGGAAGGATATAATCATATATTTAAGTTTCATCAAGATCGGATAAAAACTGTGACTTCCAGAGGGACCACAATCTTGGTACAGTATTACATACTTTTACACTATTTGCATACAAATAGCAGGCAAATTGTCAAGAATTTTTGATCCGATTTTCACGAGATTTAAACGCAACCATCACTATAGTGTGAATCAGTGATATATTTAAACAGGGTTTTTTTTAGATCAGACAAAAAATTGTGACATCTAGAGGTTCCACAAGCTAAAAATGTGATTTTTAATACAATTTAGGGGTTATAACTTTTAAAATGGGAGATTACAGTCCAATATGCGTGAATATTGACAGGAACCAAGATCTTTGGGTTATAAACACACATTTCAAGTTTCCACAAAATCAAATAAAAATTGCGACTTCTAAAGAGTCCACAACCTTGATGCTACATACTTTTAGACTATTTGCATACGAAGGTGCGGCCATTTTGTCCGGCAGTTTCGGTCAGATTTTTATGAAATTTGAAAGGTTTTTAAAATTGAATCAAAATTTTTACTCATAGTAGAGGGTTTACAAGTTAAACTTGTGATTTTTCGAACAATCAGGGGCCATAATCAAGGAAGTTAAGTTCCAAAATGTGTCATTATTGAATGGAGCCTTGGTACATGTATGACATACTTTTACGCTATTTGCGTTCGAGGAGCCGTCAGTTACTCTCCGATTTTCACGAAATTTGAACTCAATCCTCATTATGGGGTAACAGTGATATATTTAAACCAGTATTGCAATAGGATAAAAAAATTTGGCCTTTAGTGATTTTTCGTACAATCAGGGGTCATAATCCAGGAAGTTATTGTCCTATATGCACAAATATCGAAAGAAACCGAGATCTTTGGACAATTCAAGTTTCATCAATATCAGATAAAAATTGTGACCTTTGAGTGTCCACAAGCTAAAAACATGAACTTTAGTACAATCAGGGTCCATATTCCTTGAAGTTAAAGTCCAATACATGACAATTTTGAAAGAAACCAAGATCTTTGGAAGATACACTAATAATATCTATATTTTTCATGTTTCGTTAAAATCGGATAAAAATTGTGACCTGTAGGTGAACAAAAGATAGGCTGGCACTGCCAGGCAGGATACGCCCACATTTTCGAGAGATGGATAGAGAACAAGCAATACCGAAAGTGATTTTTCCTACATCATTAAGTCCTGCATTTCATACTGTATTGGGAGCAGCCATTTAGTTGGTCAGTTCCAGTCTGATATTCATGAAATTCGAAGCCGACAATGATTATGGTGTGACGGTACACAACCTAGAAATGTGACTTTTCATCAAAATCGGATAAGAATTGTGACCTGTAGAGAGTCCACAACCATGATATACCACATTTTTACACTATTCGCGACCATTTCGTCTGGCAATTTTGGTACGATTTCCACGAAATTAGAACTCAACCTTCCTCATCAAAATCGAATTAAAATTGTGACCTATACAGCGTCCACAACCATGATATACCATTTTTTTAACAGTATTCGCGTACAAACGGTGGCCATTTTGTCTGTCAATTTTGGTCCGATTTTCCGGAAATTCTAACTTAACCTTCCTTACGGTGTAACGGTGATATAATCAAACGTTTTTTTAAATCGGATAATAATTGTGACCTCCAGAGGGACCACAAGCTAAAGAAAGGGGGATTTTGCGTATAACCAGGAGCCATAATTCAGGAAGTTACGATCTGATATGCGCAAATATCGAAAAGGACCAAGATCTTTGGGTTATAACCTCCATGAATTTCAAGTTTCATCAAAATCGAATTAAAATTGTGACCTTTACAGAGTCCACAACCTTGAAATACCATTTTTTAACAGTATTCGCGTACAAACGGCGGCCATTTTGTATGACAATTTTGGTCCGATTTTCCCGAAATTCGAACTCAACCTTCCTTACGGTGTAACGGTAATATAATCAAACGTTTTTTTAAATCGGATAATAATTGTGACCTCCAGAGGAATCACAAGCTAAAAAAAAGGCGATTTTGCGTATAATCAGGGGCCATAATTCAGGAAGTTACGATCCGATATGCGCAAATATCGAAAGGAACCAAGATCTTTGGGTTAAAACCATGAATTTCAAGTTTCATCAAAATTGAATTAAAATTGTGACCTTCACAGGGTCCACAACCTTGATATATCATTTTTTAACAGTTTTCGCGTACAAACGGCGGCCATTTTGTATGTCAATTTTGGTCCGATTTTCCCGAAATTCGAACTCGACCTTCCTTAGGGTGTAACGGTGACACAATAAAACGTTTTTTTAAATCGGATAATAATTGTGACCTCCAGAGGGACCACAAGCTAAAAAGGGCAATTTTTCGGACAATCAGGGGCCATAATTCAGGAAGTTACGATCCGATGGGTGCAAATATCAAAAGGAACCAAGATTTTGGGGTTATAAACATGCATGTCAAGTTTCATCACAATCGGTTCGAAATTGTGACCTCTATAGGGTCCACAAGCTAAAAACTTTATATTTCATACAATCAGGGGCCATAATCCATGAAGTTCCGATCCGATACATGCCAATATCGAAAGGAACCGCGATCTTATGGGGATAAACCTATATTTCAAGTTTCGTCAAAATCGGGTAAGAATTGTGACCTGCAGAGTGTCCACAAACAATTGTGGACGGACGGACAGAGGGGCGACGACATAATACGTCCAGATGAAAATGTGGGCGTATAAAAATAATCCCATATCCTCATGAGTCACTGGCACTGCCCTACTCAAAGGGGTTTTGATGGCTGAATGGTTATACGTATGCGCACTGTATCATAAAGCCTGTTATTGAGTCAACCGGCGTAGTTTTGAGCCCCCCCCCCCCCCCCGGGCGGTTGTGGTGTACTGACAAGCAGCAGGTTTGTCTGTCTAACCTCGTCAGTTTTCCCTGGGTCCAACCATTTCCTCCTACTGCTAAAGACCCCTTCGTAAGCAAATTATTGAAATAAAATTAAACCACATGGTAGTCCCAAAATGATTTAGTTTATGTCGAGTGGACTTTAAACCCCATTTCTGTCTCTCTCTCACCCTACTCAAATTCTTAGCCATAGGCTAAAGATCCACTGCGGACCAGTTTGCGTGCGAATGGGTTGGACCATTTATTGAAAGAAGGGGTGTATTAATTATAATTTAACTAGGTCATTGTTACCTTAATGCCGATATTATCTAGGTTCCATAATGGCTTTATAAGTTTCAAAACTTCCTTAGCACCTTGGTCAACACAAGTCAGGTCAATAACAGTTTCACTCGGCACAAACTCTTCGTTTTTACTTGAACGCACTCTTTTCATGATTGCTGTCACTCGAGATCTGGAACAGACAGACGGATGGAGGATGACTGGTTGTGAAGAGGGCCCCTTGGTGAATTCCGCCCTTGCCCTATCTTATACTATTTTCATTGTAATATATAGGGCCTATCTTTAATATAATATTATGACCCGAAAACTGCCAATCTTTGAATGACAGCCTCACAACTGTTTTGTCTTTGTCACCCAGAACTATATATTTATGTATAATGTCTGGATGATCAAGGATATTAACACTTTTTCTTGTAATGTCTACGCATGCTCATTCAACAGAGGACGTCTTTATTGAATTACTGAATTCATAGAGTGTTAATAAGTCTTATTTTGTTATAAACTGGTGTACACTTGATCTAGACTATATTACCGCGATAAGATAATCTATATTGTATCGCCCCATGATCACACCATACACTTACAATTATATTGCTGAAAACTAAACAAATTGTATCAGAAAAGGGCTTGCGAAATGGGCGCATATTATTGGGCCTATCTATAACTACCCACTATAAGAATTGTAAGCGTAAATCAACAATTGAATCAATGGGAAAAAATCACATAATATAGGCTAAAGGAAAGGGCAAAAAATATGGGCTAATTGTATCAACCTTAGGTCTTATATCTCATAAAGGCACCCGCACAATTTCCCATCATAAAAGGGATTTCTCAATGAAACTATAGCCAGATAGCCTAGCTAGGCCTATAAAAGTGGATATGTAGCCTACTATTAATTTATTACAACTATTTAACCTGACCTCTTTAACAGTTTGATTGAAATATGGGGCGATCATGAGGGTATTTTTTGTTTAGTGTTTATTACGTATTCATGCAACACACCCCGTATATTATGCAAGACTTGCTGATACGTCGGGCAGCCGTTTTTTTTTTTAAATTTCTTTCTCATTAATTTGAGACAATCGCTTGGACCAGTCAAGTTCAAGGATTTAATTTACGTGATTAATTTTGTTAGATATTGTTATTTTTTTTTTTTTTTTTTTTTCTCTTTTTTTTCCCCGTGAGGGGAAATAAAGAAACAAGCGGTTGCCATGCAAGTATGCACACATTTTTCGTACAATCAGGCGCCATAATCCAGGAAGTGTCGGTCGATATGCGCCAATATTGATGGAAACCGAGATCTTAACTATATTATTACAGCATAGGCTATTTATAGTGTGTGACCTTTCATATAACATGTTCAGGTGCACTTTACAAAAGTGACAATGTAATCATAAATAAACAACAAGATTATGGACATGTTAACGGTTGTATACAGTCATTTAAAAGCCTGATTAAATAATTTTTTTTTAAATATAGAGATGTACAACATCTTAAACTAAATTGTATTCCACAAAATTTCTTTTTTTAAGTTCGATAAAAATTGAATAATAATTGAAATCTCTGGAGGGTTCAAAGGCTAAAAACGTGATTTTTCGTATACAATCACGTGCTTTAACCCAGGAAGTTGGTCCGATATCTGCAAATATAGACATGAACCAAGATCTTTGGGTTTTTTAAACATAAGCTAAGAACAATAGGCCATAATGCAGGGATAGTTCAAGTTTCGTCAAAATAGGTTAAAATTTATAACCTCTAGAGCCGCGTTTCTCAACCTGGGGTGAATTCACCCCCAAGGGGGGAATGGCTCGCGTCCAGGGGGTGAATGACCACACTCCCAGTAACTTCAAAAATGATCATATAAAGGTTGTGCAGTTGTGATTAGCACTCTCAAACACTGTCCCGAGAATAAAAAGAAATCGTTTGTGACAATCACCAGGAGCAAATTTCGCACTGAACTGGAAACAACGTATTTTCATTAAAATATAAATTTGGTGATTGTTGAATCTCATCTTCGATCCATATTCATTCTATATTCAATGTCAATGTGGTCATGGGGTGCAGGCCCGTGCAAGGATCCGCGGTTCATGTCGGATGGCTTCGATAAAAAAAAGGCCATTTTCAAGTTCCTTCGAAACGCCTGAAGAGTGCCTGAAATGTCTGGAAATCACATTTCCGGGCTCCAATTTCTTGAAAATTTCCTAGGGGGGAGCCCCTTCCCCCCCCCCCCAACGTGCTTCGCGCCTACGGCGCTCGCAGTGACCAGCTTCGCCGCCCACGGCTCCGCGATGTGTAACCTCCTCAAAACTCTGGGGGTAAATGGTTTGGTTGAGAATTCATTTAGGGGTGAGCGGTGAGAAAAGGTTGAGAAACGTGGCCCTATATAGAGGTTCCACAAAGACGGTCAGACACATGGATCACATACACGGGCCCACGGACGGACTGAGGCGACGACAATAATAATTATATACATCCACATGAAAATGTGACCGTATCAAAAACAAATATAAAATCGCTGCCCGTGAGATTTTAACAGATGGAACCTCATTTTGAAATATTAATGCCGTAGCCAATCAATGCATTTAAAGATGCATTATTCAAGAGCTAATCTGTGTAATGCAGATCTTTCGCCTTGCCTCAAATGTTAATATAGAGGATATTTGTCGTTTTAGAGTGAATAACATATTTTATTTCATCGAAAAGCAAGAAAACGTTTTCTTGCTTAGAGATGAAATAAAATATGTTAATTACGACAAAACGACAAATGTTCTATTTATTTTATGATTTTACAATCATTTTAGGTAAAACAGCACGGACTACTTTGTCCGCCAGTGGAATAACACTTTTATTTCATTGATAAAACGCGATATTCCACTACTGATCATAAAATAGATATCTTTATTTCGATATTTCTATTTACATGCCAGACCCATAATCAACTCTATAGACTTCGGTTGGTGTTGATTTTCAACAAGGTTCTGGTGGGCCCTAGGCAGTTCGACCAGTTGGTCCTCTGCTTCCACACATCTGAATTGACTTTCACACATCTGAATTCACTTAATAATGTAAAACATCAAAAATAAAAAGGTCGTCAAAAATTTCATGGACCTATTTTTATCTTTGGCCCTTGGCAGCTGCCTACACTGCCTATATGGGGTAATCCGCCTGTGGGATACTATAGTTTCTTTCTAAACTGTCTGGATTACCAATCTATGAGCTTGTCGTCGGTGCTGGATTACCACTGATTACGATAAGCTCGTGCTTAGGGCATCATGGAAATGCGGCAAAATTAAAATATTTGAAAATTAATTCAGAATTTTTAATCAGTTTTTCATTGTTTTTGTCTTTTCCTACAGTTAGGCTACCTGTTTTGTCGCAATTGATAATGAATATAAAATCACAGAAACAAAACTCTAATCACGTGCTTGGTGGTTGTTTGGAGTTTATTATTGTTTGTATTTTGATTTACACAAAATGGGGGCACCAAAATCATTTAAATGCTTAGCCAGGTCTCTATTGGTCTCAAAATCCGACCTTGCTTGCCGTTCATATAGAGCTGAGAATTTCACAAAAGTATCGGACGTTAACCTCTATTAGGCCTATATTAGATAGATTCATCAAAGATAAATTGGTATAAAAAGACTTTGACGTTTTATTTTTAGCTTATCTTGCATCTATGTGTACAGCGTATTTTCAATTTCACATATGCCTATTTAAACCGATTACATTCCACCAGTTGAAGAATAATAATCCGTAGGTAATAATTCATAACGCACTGATCTATTTGTGACACATAATCCTAACACAGTCACAGATGGTGAACACTCTTTCAGAGCTACAACAAAGTGACAGGCATCATACACACCAGTGCAGAATGATTGACAGCTGTCAGCCTTCACCTTAGAAATATCAAGGGAAATAATTCTAACAACTGGAGGCAGACCACATAAATGTTAAAACCTGTTCTACTGCTATTCCAGGCCACGAATTTAAAGTAGAACCATAAACTAATATAGCCATATTTATATCCCTAACTTTGACAATCTGTCTTTCGCCCATAATGCCATTAATCCCCCCTCCCCGCACATGCACAAAAAGTCACGAAAGAAATAGATAAACATTCAATGTTTTAATTTTTCTATATACCCCCCCCCACACACACACACACCATAGTTATATTGGCTTTCACAGCAGGATTGTTTTTATTTAGAATGTCCCCAACAGTATTTTCTCCATTAGTCCTAACAACATGATTTTTTTTTATTAGCGCCCACGGCACGATTTTTTAAATATTGCATGTTATAATAATATTAGTATTTCTGTGGTCCCAATGATTTTATATAGATTGCCAGTCACAGCAGAATTTTTATTCGCATTAGCCCCCACAACAAAGTTTTCTTAAGATTATCAATCACATCGCGATCGGGCCTCGAGTTCACTAAGCATTCTCAGGCTTTAATTAAGTTAATAATTTACTCAACTTTCAATTACTGTTTATAAGAAATATCTTTGATCCCCAAACTCAAAACTTTGCACATTGTTTCTTATTCATGTATGCCTATTTGATACATTAAAACAGCCAAGGTTTTATACAGGGCTATATTTTAGTTAAAATAAGGCGAACAATTTTGAGTAAATTATAAACTAAAGTCTGAGAGTGCTTTGTTCAGTTTGGCTGTCACAGCAAAATTTTTCTTAAGATTAATGCCCCCACCATTATTCTCTAAAGATTGCCCCACCCCACCCCTCAAAGCAGTAATTATTTATAATGGTTCCGATTTGCCCTCACAACAGGATGTTCAATAGATTAGTCTCACCAATAAGATTTTCTCTAGATTACTACAGTATATTTATTACTAAATTATTACAGCATATTTATTACTATTTATTATTATTATTACAGCATATTTATAGTGCACCCTTTCATATTCTGTGTTTAGGGGCACTTTACAAAGTGACAATGTAATCGTATAAAAAAAACACAAAAAAAAACAACAACCAAATTATGGACATATCAGTTGTATGCAGTGTCTGTTAAAGCGGATTTAAATACACATTTCAAAACGGTTTTTTTTTTTAAACTGCATGGAATATTATTCTATAAAACATACAGTTGAAAACTAAAACAGCCCCCATAAGAGTCTTACAGAAACTGCGAATGTTCGGGCCAGCAGAATTTTTCGACGGAATAGCCATCACAGCACAATTTGTTTTCAGATTAGTTCCCATAACACGATTTTCTATAGATTGGTCCCAACAGAGGGTTTTTGTTTAGATATCCATAATATCAGGAGTTCCCCGTTAGATTCTTTAGAATATCAATTATATCAGGAATTTCTTTCTTTAGATTATTATCCATCACAGCAGAATTATTCGGCACAATAGCCATCACAAATTTTGGGTCAAAATAGCTATCACAGCTGAATTTTCTTTCGATTGGTCCCGACAGGAATAATTCGTTCTCAGCAGGATTTTCTATACATTGCACCCAACAACATTATTTTTTCGAAGATAACCATTCGTATCAGGAATTGTGGTTAGATTATTCATCAAAACAGCAGAATTATTCGGCATAATAGCCACCAAAATAGAATTTTTCATCAGAATAGCTATCACAGCAGAATTTTCTATAGATTGTTCCCGCAGCAGGAATTGTCATTAGATTATTTAGTATATTCAGTAGAGGAGGAATAGTCATGAGCATATTCATCACAGTAAAATATTTTCATCACAACAGCCATGACAGCAGAATATTTTCATCACAACAGCCATACACAGCTAAATTTGTTTTTAGCTTGGTTCCAACAGCAAGATTTTCTATAGATTGGTATAAACAGCATGCGTTTCTATAGATTGGTTTAAACAGCATGATTTTCCTTTAGATTATCCATCATATAAAGAATTTCGTTAGAATATCCACCACAACAGGTTTATTCGGCAAAATAGCCAGCACAGCAGACTTATTAGTCAGAATAGCTGTCACAGCAGAATTTGCTACAGATTGGTCCTAACTGGAAGAATTGTGGTTAGATTATTCAACAGAGCTGAAATTTTCGTCACAGTAGCGGTTATAACAGCAGAATATTTTTATCACAAAAGCCATGACAGCAGTAGTTGTTTTCTGCTTGGATATCTTCTATAGATTGGTTTAAACAGCTGGATTTTTCTTCAGATTATCCATCATATCAGGAATTTCGTTACATTATCTATCACAGCAATGGTATTCGGCAGATAACCACCAAAACAGTACTTTCGCCAAAATAGCTATCACAGCAGAATTTTCTATAGACTAGTCCCAACAGCAGGAATTGTGGTTAGTTTATTCAGCAGAGCAGGAATATTTTCGTCACAATAGCCATGACAGCAGAATATTTTCATCACAAAAGCATAACTGCAAGATTTGTTTTTAGTTTGGTTCCAACAGCAGGATTCTCTAGTTTAAACAGCAGTATTTTCTATAGATTGGTTTAAACAACAGGATTTTCCTTTAGATTATAACGAATCCTATAACGAATATCGTTAGAATATCCTAACAACAGGTTTATTCGACAGAATAGCCAGCACAGCAAACTTTTTCGTCAGGATAGCTATCACAGCAGAACATTCTATACATTGGTCCTAACTGGACGATTTGTGGTTAGATTATTCATCAGAGCTGAAATTTTCGTCACAATAGCGATTACAGCAGAATATTTTTAATCACAATAGCCATGACAACAGAAGTTGTTTTCTGCTTGGATATCTTCTATAGATTGGTTTAAACAGCTGGATTTTTTACAGATTATCCATCATATCAGGAATTTCGTTAGATTATCCATCACACCAATGTTATTCGGCATATAACCGCCAAAACAGTGTTTTCGTCAAAATAGCTATCACAGCAGAATTTTGTATAGATTGGTCCCAACAGCAGGAATTGTGGTTAGATTATTCAGCAGAGCAGGAATTGCCGTTAGAAAGGCAGAATATTTTCGTCACAATAGCCATGACAGCATAATATTTTCATCACAATAGCTAACAGCAAAATTTGTTTTAAGCGTTGGTTCCAACAGAAGGATTTTCTATAGTTCGGTTTAAACAGCAGGATTTTTCTTTAGATTATCCATCATATAAGGAATTTCGTTATAATATCCATCACATCAGGTTTATTCGGCAGAATAGCCAGCACAGCAAACTTTTTCGTCAGAATAGCTATTACCGCAGAATGTTCTATAGATTGGTCCTAAATTGAAGAATTGTGGTAAGATTATTCAACAGAGTTGGAATTTTCGTCACAATAGCAATTACAGCAGGACATTTTTATCACAATAGCCATGACAGCAGAAGTTGTTTTCAGTTTGGATATCTTCTATAGATTGGTTTAAACAGCTGGATTTTTCTTCAGATTATCCATCATATCAGGAATTTCGTAAGATTATCCATCACAGCAATGTTATTCGGCAGATAACCACCAAAATAGCTATCACAGCAGAATTTTCTATAGATTGGTCCCAACAGCAGGAATTGTGGTTAGATTATTCAGCAGAACAGGAATTGCCGTTAGAAAATCCACGAAGGCAGAATATTTTCGTCACAATAGCCATGACAGCAGAATATTTTCATCACAAAAGCATAACTGCAAAATTTGTTTTAATTTGGTTCCAACAGCAGGATTTTCTATAGAGTGGTTTAAACAGCAGGATTTTCTATAGATTGGTTTAAACAGCAGGATTTTTCTTTAGATTATCCATCATATAAGGAATTTCGTTAGAATATCCATCACAACAGGTTTATTCGACAGAATAGCCAGCACGACAGACTTATTCTGCAGGATGGCTATCACAGCAGAATTTTCTATATACTGGTCCTAACTGGAAGAATTGCGGTTAGATTATTTATCAGAGCTGAAATTTTCGTCACAGTAGTGATTACAGCAGAATATTTTTATCACAATAGCCATGACAGCAGTAGTTGATTTCTGCTTGGATATCTTCTATAGATTAGTTTAAAAAGCTGGATTTTTCTTCAGATTATCCATCAAATAAGGAATTTCGTTAGATTATTCATCACAGCAATATTATTCGGCAGATATCCACCAAAACAGAATTTTTCGTCAGATTAGCTATCACAGCAGAATTTTCTATAGATTGGTCCAAAAAACAGGAACTGTGGTTAGATTATTCAGCAGAGCAGGAATTGTCGTTAGAAAATCCATGACAGCAGAATATTTTCGTCACAATTGCCATGGCAGCAGAGTGTCTTCATCACAACATCCATATACAGCTAAATTTGTTTTGAGCTTGGTTCCAACAGCAAGATTTTCTATAGATTGGTTTAAACAGCAGGATTTTCTATAGATTGGTTTAAACAGCAGGATTTTCCTTTAGATTATCCATCATACAAGGAATTTTGTTAGAATATCCATCACAATAGGTTTATTCGGCAGAATAGCCAGCACAGCAGACTTATTCTGCAGGATAGCTATCACAGCAGAATTTTCTACAGATTGGTCCTAACTGGAAGAATTGTGGTTAGATTATTCAACAAAGCTAAAATTTTCGTCAGAATAGCGATTACAGCAGAATATTTTTACCACAATAGCCATGACAGCAGAAGTTGTTTTCTGCTTGCATATTTTCTATAGATTGGTTTAAACAGCTGGAATGTTCTTCAGATTATCCATCATATCAGGAATTTCGTTAGATTATCCATCACAGCAATATTATTCGACGGATGGCTGAAATTTTCGTCACAATAGCGATTACAGCAGAATATTTTTTTTTCATCACAATAGCCATGACAGCAGAAGTTGTTTTCTGCTTGGATATCTTCTATAGATTGGTTTGAACAGCTGGATTTTTCTACAGATTATCCATCATATCAGGAATTTCGTAAGATTATCCATCACACCAATGTTATTCGGCAGATAACCACCAAAACAGAGTTTTCGTTAAAATAGCTATCACAGCAGAATTTTCTATAGATTGGTCCCAACAGCAGGAATGTGGTTAGATTATTCAGCAGAGCAGGAATTGCCGTTAGAAAATCCATGAAGGCAGAATATTGTCGTCACAATAGCCATGACAGCATAACATTTTCATCACAACAGCTAACAGCAAAATTTGTTTTTAGCTTGGCTCCAACAGAAGGGTTTTCTATAGTTCGGTTTAAACAGCAGAATTTTTCTTTAGATTATCCATCATATAATGAATTTCGTTAGAATATCCATCACATCTTGTTTATTCGGCAGAATAGCCAGCACAGCAGACTTTTTCGTCAGAATAGCTATCACAGCAGAATGTTCTATAGATTGGTCCTAAATTGAAGAATTGTGGTTACATTATTCAACAGAGCTGGAATTTTCGTCACAATAGCGATTACAGAAGAATATTTTTATCACAATAGCCATGACAGCAGAAATTGTTTTCTGCTTGGATATCTTCTATAGATTGGTTTAAACAGCTGGATTTTTCTTCAGATTATCCATCATATCAGGAATTTCGTAAGATTATCCAGAATTTTTCTTTATATTATCCATCATATAAGGAATTTCGTTAGAATATCCATCACATCTTGTTTATTCGGCAGAATAGCCAGCACAGCAGACTTTTTCGTCAGAATAGCTATCACAGCAGAATGTTCTATAGATTGGTCCTAAATTGAAGAATTGTGGTTAGATTATTCAACAGAGCTGGAATTTTCGTCACAATAGCGATTACAGAAGAATATTTTTATCACAATAGCCATGACAGCAGAAATTGTTTTCTGCTTGGATATCTTCTATAGATTGGTTTAAACAGCTGGATTTTTCTTCGGATTATCCATCATATCAGGAATTTCGTAAGATTATCCATCACAGCAATGTTATTCGGCAGATAACCACTAAAACAGAGTTTTCGTCAAAATAGCTATCACAGCAGAATTTTCTATAGATTAGTCCCAACAACAGGAATTGTGGTTAGATTATTCAGCAGAACTGCAAAATTTGTTTTTAGTTTGGTTCCAACAACAGAATTTTCTATAGATTGGTAAAACAGCAGGATTTTTCTTTAGATTATCCATCATATAAGGAATTTCGTTAGAATATCCACCACAACAGGTTTATTCGACAGAATAGCCAGCACGGCAGACTTATTCTGCAGGATGGCTATCACAGCAGGATGGCTATCACAGCAGAATTTTCTATATACTGGTCCTAACTGGAAGAATTATGGTTAGATTATTCATCAGAGCTGAAATTTTCGTCACAGTAGCGATTACAGCAGAATATTTTTATCACAATAGCCATGACAGCAGAAGTTGATTTCTGCTTGGATATCTTCTATAGATTAGTTTAAAAAGCTGGATTTTTCTTCAGATTATCCATCAAATAAGGAATTTCGTTAGATTATTCATCACAGCAATATTATTCGGCAGATATCCACCAAAACAGAATTTTTCGTCAGATTAGCTATCACAGCAGAATTTTCTATAGATTGGTTCAAAAAACAGGAATTGTGGTTAGATTATTCAGCAGAGCAGGAATTGTCGTTAGAAAATCCATGACAGCAGAATATTTTCGCCACAATAGCCATGACAGCAGAATGTCTTCATCACAACAGCCATATACAGCTAAATTTGTTTTTAGCTTGGTTCCAACAGCAAGATTTTCTATAGATTGGTTTAAACAGCAGGATTTTCTATAGATTGGTTTAAACAGCAGGATTTTCCTTTAGATTATCCATCATACAAGGAATTTTGTTAGAATATCCATCACAATAGGTTTATTCGGCAGAATAGCTAGCACAGCAGACTTATTCTGCAGGATAGCTATCACAGCAGAATTTTCTACAGATTGGTCCTAACTGGAAGAATTGTGGTTAGATTATTCAACAAAGTTGAAATTTTGGTCAGAATAGCGATCACAGCAGAATATTTTTACCCCAATAGCCATGACAGCAGAAGTTGTTTTCTGCTTGTATATGTTCTATAGATTGGTTTAAACAGTTGGAATGTTCTTCAGATTATCCATCATGTCAGGAATTTCGTTAGATTATCCATCACAGCAATATTATTCGACAGATAGCCACCAAAACAGAATTTTTCGTCAGAATAGCTATCACAGCAGACTTTTCTATTGATTGGTGCCCAACAGCAGGAATTGTGGTCAGATTATTCAGCAGAGCAGGAATTGTCGTTAGAAAATCCATGACAGCAGAATATTTTCCTCACAATAGCCATGACAGCAGTATGTTTTCATCACAACAGTCCTATACAGCAAATTCTTTTTAGCTTGGTTCCAACAGCAGGATTTTCTATAGACAGGATTTTCCTTTAGATTACCCATCATAGAAGGAAATTCGTTAGAATATCCACCCAAACAGGTTTATTCGGCAGAATAGTCAACACAGCAGACTTATTCGTCAGAATAGCTATCACAGCAGAATTTTCTACAGATTGGTCCTAACTGGAAGAATTGTGGTTAGATTATTCAACAGAGCGGAAATTTTCTTCAGAATAGCGATTAGAGCAGAATATTTTTACCCCCAATAGCCATGACAGCATAAGTTGTTTTCTGCTTGCATATTTTCTATAGATCGTTTTAAACAGCTGGAATTTTCGTTAGACTATTCATCACAGCAATATTATCATACTGCACACAGCGATCCACCTACGTCAGACTTCCGAGAATGTTATTCTCAGACGGAGCTAGCTTGAGATAGACAGCCTAAGTTTGGGATTCAATATTATTCGACAGATGGCCACCAAAACAAATTTTCGCCATAATAGCTATCACAGCATATTTTTCTATTGATTGGTCCCAACAGCAGCAATTGTGGTTAGATTATTCAGCACAGCAGGAATTGTCGTTAGAAAATCTATGCCAGCAGAATATTTCCGTCACAATAGCCATGACAGCAGAATGTTTTCATCACAACAGTCATATACAGCAAAATTTTTCTTAGCTTGGTTCCAACAGCAGGATTTTCTATAGATTGTTTAAACAGCAGGATTTTCTATAGATTGGTTTAAACAGCAGATTACCTATCCTATAAGGAATTTCGTTAGAATATCCATCACAACAGATTTATTCGGCAGAATAGCCAACACAGCAGACTTATTCGTCAGAATAGCTATCACAGCAGAATTTTCTAACTGGAAGAATTGTGGTTCGATTATTCAACAGAGCTGAAATTTTCGTCACAATAGCGATTACAGCAGAATATTTTTATCACAATAGCCATGACAACAGAAGTTGTTTTCTGCTTGGATATCTTCTATAGATTGGTTTAAACAGTTGGATTTTTCTTCAGATTATCCATCAAATAAGGAATTTCGTTAGATTATAGCGATTAGAGCAGAATATTTTTATCACAATAGCCATGACAGCAGAAGTTGTTTTCGGCTTGGATATCTTCTATAGATTGGGTTAAACAGCTGGATTTTTCTTCAGATTATCCATCATATCGGGAATTTCGTAAGATTATCTTATTTGGCAGATAACCACCAAAACAGACTTTTCGTCAAAATAGATATCACAGCAGAATTTTCTATAGATTGGTGCCAACAGCAGGAATTGTGGTTAGATTATTCAGCAGAGCAGGAATTGCCGTTAGAAAATCCACGAGGGCAGAATATTTTCGTCACAATAGCCATGACAGCAGCATATTTTCACCACAACAGCCATATACAGCAAAATTAGTTTTTAGCTTGGTTCCAACAGCAGGATTTTCTATAGATTTGTTTAAACAGCAGGATTTTTCTTTAGATTATCCATCATATCAGGAATTTCGTTAGATTATCCATCACAGCAAAATTTTTCGGTAGATAGCCACAAAATATAATTTTTCGTCAGAAAAGATACCACAGGAGAATTTTATATAGATTAGTCCCAACAGCAGGAATTGTAGATAGATTATTCAGCAGAGCAGAATATTTTGGTCACAATAGCCATGACAGCAGCATTTTTTTTTCAGCTTGGTTCTTATAGGAGGATTTTGTATGATAAAATCATCATAACGTGTTATGCTTTCTTGTGTTACAGAAAATATTTGCCTACACATTGGATGTTTCCTTTAGCAGCTTGGATTTTTCTTCAGATTATCCATCATATCGGGAATTTCGTAAGATTATCTTATTTGGCAGATAACCACCAAAACAGACTTTTCGTCAAAATAGCTATCACAGCAGAATTTTCTATAGATTGGTGCCAACAGCAGGAATTGTGGTTAGATTATTCAGCAGAGCAGGAATTGCCGTTAGAAAATCCACGAGGGCAGAATATTTTCGTCACAATAGCCATGACAGCAGCATATTTTCACCACAACAGCCATATACAGCAAAATTAGTTTTTAGCTTGGTTCCAACAGCAGGATTTTCTATAGATTTGTTTAAACAGCAGGATTTTTCTTTAGATTATCCATCATATCAGGAATTTCGTTAGATTATCCATCACAGCAAAATTTTTCGGTAGATAGCCACAAAATATAATTTTTCGTCAGAAAAGATACCACAGGAGAATTTTATATAGATTAGTCCCAACAGCAGGAATTGTAGATAGATTATTCAGCAGAGCAGAATATTTTGGTCACAATAGCCATGACAGCAGCATTTTTTTTTCAGCTTGGTTCTTATAGGAGGATTTTGTATGATAAAATCATTATAACGTGTTATGCTTTCTTGTGTTACAGAAAATATTTGCCTACACATTGGATGTTTCCTTTAGCAGCTTGGATTTTTCTTCAGATTATCCATCATATCGGGAATTTCGTAAGATTATCTTATTTGGCAGATAACCACCAAAACAGACTTTTCGTCAAAATAGCTATCACAGCAGAATTTTCTATAGATTGGTGCCAACAGCAGGAATTGTGGTTAGATTATTCAGCAGAGCAGGAATTGCCGTTAGAAAATCCAAGAAGGCAGAATATTTTCGTCACAATAGCCATGACAGCAGCACATTTTCACCACAACAGCCATATACAGCAAAATTAGTTTTTAGCTTGGTTCCAACAGCAGGATTTTCTATAGATTGGTTTAAACAGCAGGATTTTTCTTTAGATTATCCATCATATCAGGAATTTCGTTAGATTATCCATCACAGCAAAATTTTTCGGTAGATAGCCACAAAATAGAATTTTTCGTCAGAAAAGATACCACAGGAGAATTTTATATAGATTAGTCCCAACAGCAGGAATTGTAGTTAGATTATTCAGCAGAGCAGAATATTTTGGTCACAATAGCCATGACAGCAGCATTTGTTTTCAGCTTGGTTATGATAGGAGGATTTTGTATGATAAAATCATCATAAAGTGTTATGCTTTCTTGTGTTACAGAAAATATTTGCCTACACATTGGGTGTTTCCTTTAGAGGGGCCACGGTGACTCAATGTTCCACTCAGTGTAGACTGACAAAGGTCATCATGGCATGCTTTTCCAATGTTGTTCCCCCTAATAGGTTAGGACGGAGGGGGGGGGGGTCTTGGAATTTGAAATAAAGAATAGTATTTTGCAAAGGTCATAATGGCATGCTTTTCCGATGTTGTTCTCTCTTGTGAATAGGTTAAGAAGGAGAAGGGGGTGGGGGCTTGGAATTTCAATTATATCACACTGCATGGTGTATACCTGTCCTAATATGCCAGGTAGGTGTAAAAACTAGGATGTTAAACCCCATTTCATTTCTTTACATCAGATTGGGCCCAAATGCAGCATTTCCCCATACTGCAGAAAACATTGGGACCTTAATTTGTAAAAGAAAAGAGGCATAACAAAAAGAGTGATTGAAACAAGCAGATGTATAACTTTATTTTTCATATTTGGTCAACATAAAATTTGCCTCTCCACAGCATATATTTATTTTGTTCACCACAACAAATACTGAGGATTCTTTCAACAAAATGTTGCATATAAATTGTCAAGATTATAAACACGGAAGTTGCAATTCTGGAGATATGGTAAATGTAGCATTGCAAATAGAGAGTTTTTCTTGAATCTTCTTTTTAATAGTTTTGTACATAGATATACAACTAATTGGAATCCAAGTGCCTGAAAGAATAATGGTAAATAGTCTTCTTTAATAAATGAATTTAATCATAGTGTAAGTGTACATAAATTAACTAAAATTACAAATTACCACCACTACCATCAAAGAATCAACAAATTGGAGACAGTTCCAGATGCAGGTTTACAACACAATGTAATGACACAAACTAGGTCATTTTGGGAGTAACATAGGGTTCAATATTAGCAGTGGAAGGGAACCAGGAGAATCAGGATTTCAACAATTTGCTTGCGCATTGGGAGTCTTTAGCACCGGAAGGAAACCAGGAGAATCCAGAAAACCCAGGAAAAACCCAAAATAGCCAGTCTGAAAGTTATGTTAAATGGTTTATGAGATAATGCTTTGTAAATGAAATCTGGGCGGACAAACCTTGTACTATATTCAGCTCAGTATAAAAGGGTTTTACAAGAACAAGAAATTACCTTATTGCTGACAACGTTAAATCTGAAGCCTCTTTTCTGCTTTTCTTTTCTCAGGACTGCACGCCTATAATGTTAACGATTGTTATTGTCAATGTTATATACTACATGAAATAAACTTAAATGGGTTTTAATTTCCAATATGGAGCTAATGAAAACAGGCAAACCCCATGCAATGAGGTTTGAGGGAAATTTTGCCTGGACATGGGGGGGGGGGGGGGGTGGTGGGATGGCCTAGTGGTCTAGAGTGCCGCGCTTCGACCTCTAGCTGGCCGGTCACCTCTGGCTTGCGGCTGTGGTTCCAAGTCCTGGTGTGAGCGTATGTGGCAACGAGATAGGGGCGCCTTCTCAACCACGTGGGTTTCCTCTGGGCACTCCAGTTTCCTCCCACTGCTAAAGACTCCTACACGCAAGCGAATTATTGAAATAAAATTAAACCATATGTTAATCCCAAAATGACCTAGTTTATGTTGAGTGGATGTTAAACCCCATTTCTCTCTCTCTCTCTCTCTTTTGCCTGGACATAGGTGCTATCAAACACAGGATGACCATGTCTAGCTATTGCTAACCACACTTTACACATTGAGACTTTGGGGCTCCCAATATTATAGAAATAAAATGAGGTATAATGTCCTACTGTACTGCTCTGAGGGATATTTTGCCTAGACAGTGGTGTTACGGTCTACACTTATATCCAATTCCAACTGGCAAAGGAACTTTTACGTACACGTCAATGTGTACACTGGACCTCTGTTAATCTTTGCATCCCAACAACTAGGCAGTTGTCCTTGTCAGGCCCTATGTTCTGCGCCACTCACTAACAAGGAGAAACCACGCTGGAAAATCGAGATGAATTTTCTTGGTCAACACTGGGAACTAATGATGGGTACTTTATCATTTTTAGTATTATAGGCTGAATTGCTGTCAAAGGATAAAACCACTTACATCAATTTCTACTTTGACATTAGATTTTTTAATAGACTATCAGAGCATCATCCTGAAGAAAAATGAAAATAGAACAAAATTAAATAAATGAAGCTTTATAAAGATGCATTGTTACTTAGACTATTTAAGCTTTGCTTAACTTGACCCATCAGCCATGACCCCTGTCAATAATAATAGTGCCAAATAACAATTGATACCTTGGGTAACATTACAAATTAGGTGAAGGTGAAAATAAAAATAAAAATGGAATTTTAACGCCACTCTTCGGGTAATGGCATAGGATGCCATTGCATTTTACTAGTTTATGCCCTACCCAGAAAAAAATGTCAGCATTTGAACATTGGCTTTTGAACTACAAAAAATCGCAGTTTGACTTGAGCCATTTCGCCATTTGCCAAGGGATCCTTTACGTCACATGCACATCGATGTATTGACGGAACCTTTGTTTTTGGTCCCATCGGAAAGACTACACAGTTGTCCCCGTCAGACCCTCCGTCGATCAGCACTCACAAGGGGAAGTAACGTCGGAAAATCTCGATGAACTTCTCAATTCTCGCCCACTGGCCAATACCGCCCGGTACAATTATTGTATTACAATATGGAAAGACATATTTACGAACCAAACGACCGTATATCGATCGATATCAAAAGACACTTCCTACCTGGTGCATTGAAATTCCTGGTGTTTCGTGTTATACATTGTGTCGTCACGTGTACTTTTGTCGCTTTCATTTATTTCTCAGCTTCCTAAATGCATTAAACAGCTTGTACATCTCAATTGTCGGTAGGTAAATGGGTATCGCCATCAAATTCAAATTGATGATCAAATATATCAATTCGCTGGTGAGGCGAGTTGCTAACGCGACCTTCACCGATCATGTCAAGGCGTGGTTATGCTTCTTAATTCCCGCCTACAAACGCGTTAGAATTACTGCTCAACTAGTTATTGGTAGCTCCTCCCCTTTTTTATATTTAGCTGGATACGGTATAGCATCAACCGTCACAGATTGTCCATTTATAATAGTCTCAATCACACCAGCCCAAACTGGCCCACGGCAACTAACACGATGAAAAACACAAGACACATACCAAAAATATACAGTGTAATATGTTGTTAAATGCACTGACAAATCGGACTGGAAATGTTTCAAAAATCTCATATTCAGAAGATTGAGTGTATTGTACGATATTTCGATATTGACAAATCGATTAAATGAAACCCAGCTGTACATAAAATAAATGAAAGTGAATAATATACAGTCCACATGCATTTCTACTAATTGAAATAATAAAATGACTAAAAACCAGATATTCTAATTCCACCTGTGCATACTATAATATAGGTCGTGTAACAGGTGTTGTAGTATACATAGACAATAAATATCCCAACTATATATTATATTATAAACAAATAAATCGATAAAAATATACCAGTCATACACATTTTAAACATTTGGCTACAGCGAAATTGTGCGCATTTAAGATTCCTTGGAATATTTTGTCCCATATTTTACGAGTTTTTCTAAGAAAAAGGTAAGTAGTTATTGAATAATTATCTACATTATGTACACGTCTGCTGTGTCAATTAGTCGTCTGTCACAGGAACATTTCATATACCATTAAACCATTAAATGTACAAGGTTCCAGCGAGGAAATAACTGACTGCTTGCACTGCCTTTTAATGTGTTTGTTGCAAAGATATGTCTTATTCAGACTTATATAAATGGAAATGTAATGGTTTTACGTCCTATTGTTCCGTACCAATTTGGGTAGTGAAGATGAACCTTATGCAGTGTGTTATGAGGGGAATTTTGTTCGGGCAGCCGAGCTACGACCTAATATATAATATATTGAATTCCAACTGTGAAAGGTTTCTTTTACGTGCACGGGTTTTCGTATCATGAAAACTACCAGGCAAATAACTGTCCTTTCTCGGCCTTCTCCATGGCAAACGATTCAGCGTCCTAATCAAGAGTCCCCGTCGTGAATCCATCTATCTGTTAATGGTGTAGTGTGAAAGGTCAATATTGTACATTTTAAAATTTATCATCGACCTATTTAAACTAACGTCTATATTGAAGGTCACTTAAAATTGTTTGCTATATATTTAAGTGAGCAGATATATATTTATTAATAAAATGAAGTTATATTTCTGTCTCCACTAATATATTATAACCATGTATTTTTGGATTTAAAAACTCATTAGGATGATTAATGATTTTCAAGTGTATATTATTGCAAGTGTGAAATTATACATAATCAGCATGCTGGGCGAATATGACAAAAACAGCATATTAAATTTCATGATTTATAATATATCACATGCGGTCTATAGCAGCCTCCTACCCAACAAAATATGGAAGGTGTCCAAACGAAATCGGAAAAAAGGGCGACATCCAAGGGGAAAACTTGATATAGACCCCCTGATACAGGGCCCCTGACGGTCCATGACGCCAGTAGAAGGGCCCCAGAGTCAAGTGGAAGGTACACTGTCTCCAATAAACGGTTCCAGAGAGCAGAAAAATGGGCCTTCGAATCTGACAAAATAGTATCTATTTCACTTCAATGTACCGCTGTCCGGTCAAATTTTCCACCTGTTAACATGCCCATAATCTGGTTGTTTATTAATGATTAAATGGTCACTTTGTAAAATGCCCCATAACAAGTTATATTGAAAGGGCGCACTATAAATGTGATGTAGTAGGCTAGTAATGATAGTGCAATCGGGTCGGGGTACAGGCAGTTTAACCCCAATTCCACCTCATCTGGTCATGTGTAACGTATTCTCGGTCAATGGCAATGTATGAACAGGTGGATCGCGTTGGTTTTTTTTTTTTTTTTTTTTTTTTGGGGGGGGGGGGGTTGTTTTGTTTTGTTTTTTTTTTGTTTTGTTTATATTTGTCAAACCTAAACGAATAGATCGGATTGAAAAAAATCCTGGATTCGAAGCCGAAACACTCTTACAAAAAGAGAAACGTAGGTTTATAATGAAGCGTTTCTACTCTCACTTCTATTGCGGTTCCTGATCGATTCCTTTTAAACAAAGCAAATCTTACCCATGGTGTCCCTGTAAGTAATCCCGTTTTTTTTATTTCAGAATGAATAGGGCTGACGTCAGCGTTGAAAGATTGTTTGATGTAGGAGTATTTACTATAACAGGTTAGAGGAATAACATTTTACTACTTTAAGAGATAATTCAACAATAAATTTTGAATATGTTATTAACTTAAAAGAAACATGCCCTTCTTTTAGCGGCATTTAGCAAAAAAACCACACGTAATGAACACTAAAACATTACACGGAACACCTTTTTTATTTAATAAACGCGACGTTTCGTTTGGGTTCTTTTGTCGTTTTGATTAAAATAGTAATTGTGTTCCATAATATATATGTTTTTGTATTTATTATAACTTTTGATAAATGTTCAGCATTACGCCTCGATGACATGTCTCTTAATAACCCGGTCGTGTTTATTCTTACGCTATACTTTTACAAAAGGAACGAACTACTTCGTAACAAAAAAATATGCATAATCAAGCCGTTAGGAGTAATAAAACACCGCCTCGAAGTCCTTATGTATGTATATATTTCGCTGAAAATGCAGATAATCCTTTTTATACTAACTAGGAACGAACTACTTCATCACCAAAAAAATATGCATAATTAAGCCGTTAGGGGTAATAAAACACCGCCTCGAAGTCCTTATGTATATATATTGTATATATTTCGCTGAAAATGCATAAAAACCTTTTTATACTAACTTATTTACTTCGCGTAGTTAATAGCTCTATTCATATACTGACAACATACGTGCTGATATCATGTATTGTTCGTTCTGTGTTATATAAGGTTTAAGTCTATCTATTATATTTTTCGGGTTGTCTGAAATATCCCTTTTTCTTTTAAAGGTATAATCTAAGATAACTTTAAGTTAAATTAGAGTCATGTTTAACCCCTTCCTACTCCTGGCGAAACTGTGTTATTCTCCTGTGTGGTTTACCTGTGTCAGCGGTGCAGGGCAGACAGCTTTCTATAGTCATTCGGATGGGACGAAAAACCGAGAGTCCGTATACACATTGGCGTGCATGTAAAAGAACCATTTACAGTTGTAATTCGATATAAGAGTAGATCACAGTACCTCTCTCCTGGCAAAAATTCATTCATAGTACACTGCATCGCGTATTCCCGTCATTTACCGAGTCAGTGCAGTGAAATAGGACGTTAAACCCAATTACATGTCATCCATTTGCTTAACGTTATAACAAACAAAGTAGACAAATCTGGATATTTGGCATTACCGAGAATAACGAAATAGTAATTCATAATTATTCTTTTCGACATTAACATGCTGTGTAATTAAATCCAAGCTTATCACCCACTGTCCGAGCTTAAATGTCTTAATATTTTTTTATTTTAACAGGCGGGCGTGACAAATATGGAAATCACATCATCAGTATGCCTGCACATAACTTAGAAATAATGGAAAGTTTGGAAACGGAACAGTTGGTTGATGTTTTACAGAAATTTCTTAGTTGGCAGAAGTTAATTTACTCCACGTGTCCACAAATATCCTTGCTCATCAATCTGAAACATACACGTAAACTGGTCATTCAGTTTATTGTCGATGCTTTAGCCATGTTAGAGGTGGGTCTGGAAGTATAACTACTACAAATGTAGCGACAACAATTTCGGTACTCTCCGTCCTACTTTATAGACATTTAGACACCTAAAGCGTAATTTGCAAAATTTGATGTTAGACTCTGTCCCGTTGTTGCATGACCGACGGAGTTCATCGGAATTTTCCATCGCAGTTTCGCAATGCCTGTGGTTGGGCGCACGGACTGGCAGGCATGTGGCAGCGCCTAGTCGTTCGGGTAGCACCAAAAAACATAGGTCGGGTGTAAACGTTGACAGTTAGAATTAATTTGCTGATTGCTGTCTTGACACATTTCCACCCTATATACATAGCATACTGTATGGTACATCTTCTTTACAGGGTAGAACAGTAGGACGCCATATCCCATTCCATTCATTCATTCAAATTTTTAAAAAAAAAAGTTCTAACACCGGTCAAACCAAGGATCATCAGATGAACGACGATTGGGCAAATAAGTGCGGAATCCATGATGGTATCATGGTAATATTTATATTGTAATGATGAACGTGTTTGTTTATTTATAGGCAATGAAATTAAGTTGTATCCAAATGATATATATAGTAAAGCCTGGCACTATAGTTAAATCATATCTATTAAAGAAACTACTCACAGCAAAAACACAGCAAGTTCCTAAATCTAACACAAACCTACAGGTAAACTAAAAATAAGACCTTTAACCTTTCCCTCTCACCTGAGAATATCTGCGTCAAACTATGTATGACATTTTCCATCATGTTTCATGTCCATGTTTCAAATAACGTCCTTGTAGTATTTTGTTTGGGACTTATTCAACCTTTCGTTGGTATACAAATTTACAAAATATTAGTAATAATGCATTAATTGAGATAATGTAGATTTCAATTCCAATCGAAGTGAAAATTGAACTTTTCTGGCAATGTTCTTGTGCATATTATCATTTCTTATCACATAGCTATCAAACTTTTAATTAATTTATATATCAACACGTTTTTTTTTGCATCTATTAAGTAGCTTGCATCCTCGACCATCCATATTTTGTGCACAATTTGGTGGGAAAGTCAAGTTGATACGAACTGAATAAATATTGAACGTGGGACGGAGGCTCCGTAAGGTTGTCACGTTTCCCTTCGGGCGAAGGAGCGACATTAAAAATTGAGACCTAGCTAAATGATTCACTCAGATTGAAGCATAGGCGTACGAGCTGGGGGGGGGGGCATTTTTGGCACCAAATGCTGGGGAAATTTGGGCACACAATTTTACTATTTAAAAGTTGTATAAAAAAATATTGTGTTCTTGAATGTGTCCAATTAACAACAAATTTAAATTCAGGGTGGCTATTATAGTTTGGCAATTAAATAGAAATCTTAAGACTCAAACCCTCTGGAGTACAGTAAGCCACGATTAACATTCTAAGAACCTAACTACATTTTTTGGGCGCCAACCACCACCACCCCAGTCAAAAATTTCCCCGTACGCCTATGGATTGAAGCGTTTGTCTGTGTTATGAAGATTCAAAAATTGTGCCAATACGATCTTGTCCATGCAAAGAGAGTTTGGATTTTGTTTTATAAACTGTAAGAAGGAATTCTACTTCATCATTGTTCTGGACTACAAAATCATGTGAGATGCGCATGCGTCATCGCCAGTCAATTAGCTCGTGCGTTTGCCGAAGTCAGGAAGTCTGTGACTCACAGTTCTTTCATTTTTTACCGATTTATTACTTTAATAAAGGTTTTTAGTATTTGCAGACTCTGCATAATACTTGTTAGTACCCAGAGACTCTCTTGGTACTTTATATTTGTAATTTATCGGCCCGTGTTTGACTGTTGCACAGTTTTGTATTTGACTAGTTTTAAGTGTATTATTTTTTTTAATATGGCGTCGAAGTCGATAGAGATTACGACAACCGTCGGTAGTACTGCTACTAGTAGTACTATTACGGCATCACAGTCTAGTCTTCAAAACATTATAGGAAAACCTGTAGGAACTCCTGATCTCAAGACTGATACCATTTTAGTATCCGTTCAGGACACAATGGCTATTATGTCTCAATCATTGGAAAAATTGAGTGAGGCTATGGGTAAGATGGCGGAAGGAAGAAGTTCGAGGTCTCGGTCACGGTCCAGTTTTAGGATCCCGAAAAGGAGATCATTATCTATATCACCCAATAAAAAGAGGAGGTCAATTTTGTCGCCATCTATTTCCCCTAAAAGGCGAAGAGTATTACACTCTATGAGTAATAGTGATTCAGACAGTCAGTCCTCTGGTTCATATACGTGTAGTAAGGATGCACGTTTCAAGCAAGGCAGATCTAGGCATAGGCCTATTGGTGGGCCTTCCCATACTGATGTCACTGATGACATAGAAGATTTACTTCATACATCTAAACAAACCAAACCTTTAGATACAGGTGCTAGCACCAGCAATGATAATGTCTTACAAGACATAAATCAGTCCTTTGAAGAACCAGAACAAACCGGGCCAGAGGTAACAGACAAACTTGCAGAGATAATTAACAAAAGGTTTCAAAATAGACTAACAGATGATATTCTGAAAAAGACTTTTTCCAAATATCTCAGACCAAGGAATTGTTCTGGTCTCAGTATTCCAAATGTCAATAACGAAATTTGGAAACAGTTATCAAATAACATTAAAAGGCAAGACCTTAGATTAAGTTATATACAGAAAGCTATTTCTAAAGCTGCCTCTGCAATTACAGTATGTGCAGATGAAATACTTGATGACAAGATAAATGATAAGTCAGCTAGGAAACTAATAGACTCAGTTGCTTTATTGGGCCATGCTTCATACGACCTTTCTCTTAAAAGGCGCGAATTAATAAAACCCGGTCTCAGTCCGGAATTTGGAGGTCTTTGTTCGACTAATGTACCTGTTACTCCTGAATATCTTTTTAGTGACGATTTACAGAAACACTTGAAAGAAATCAGGGAAACCTGTCGTTTAAGTTCCAGAGTTTCATCATCATACACACCAAGAAGAGATGATCGACCCTCATCCTCTTACCGACCCTCATCATCATATCGTTCATACCCGAATACATCTACCAGTCATTTTTTAGACAAAAAGGGGAGGAGAAACCACCCCAGACAGAGGTCAACAGGATTATCCAATCAACAGACAAAACAGAAGATTTACAAAAATCGAGCAAAACAATAATTGCTTCTTGTACAGAAACCACAAAGGCTAAAGAGGTGAACTCTTTTAAAAATTATTGTGCTGAATTAAAACTAATATTAGTTAGTAAAGCATTACAGTTTAAAGCTGGTTGTTTAACGAACTATTTAGACAACTGGAAATCATTGACGTCTGATTATGAAATTCTAGAATTAGTTAAGGGTGCAAAAATAACTTTCACAGAAAGGCCAGAGAAAAATCAGCATTACTTAAATCACTTTAATGAAACAGAAACTAAAGCAATTGATCTTGAAATTGAAAAGCTTCTATCTAAAGAAGTGCTAATAAAAACTATTAAACACAAGAATGATATACTATCTCCTATTTTTGTCAGAGAAAAGAAAGATTTATCTTTTCGCATGATATTAAATTTAAAGAAACTTAATTCTATTATTGAATACAACCATTTTAAAATGGATACTCTTGCTTCAGTTTTAAGTCTTGTAGAGCAAAATTGTTTTATGGCATCAATTGATCTTAAAGATGCTTACTATACTGTTAATGTTGATCAAAATTATAGGAAATATTTAAAATTTTGCTGGAAAGGTCAATGTTATTGTTACACATGCTTCCCTAATGGTCTTTGTATGTGCCCAAGAAAGTTCACTAAGTTATTAAAGCCTCCTTTAGCAAGTTTGAGAAAAAGGGGACATATTTCATCTGCATATATAGATGATATATTTTTAATGGGGTCAGATTTTTCTGATTGTGCTCAAAATGTTAAAGATACCACTGAATTATTTGATAGTTTGGGATTTACTGTACATCCAGATAAATCTGTATTTTTTCCCTCAAATTCTATTACTTTTTTGGGGTTTATAATTAACTCTGTTGATATGACTGTACGATTGACACCTGCAAAGAAACTTAAATTGAAACAGGCTTGTGAACAGTTGCTTGACCAAACATTTATGACTATAAGATCTGTTGCTAGGGTTTTAGGTTTAATGACATCTAGCATGCCAGGTGTCATGCATGGTCAATTATATTATAGACAATTAGAAACTGAAAAAACTCGTTGCTTAAAGATTAAATATGGAAATTTTGATGAACTTATGTCAATTTCCCAAAAGAGTGTTTCTGATATTCTATGGTGGATTCATAATATTGATGAATCTTATAATTTTATACAACTATCTAACCCCTCACACATTATTTCAACTGATGCCTCCTCTACTATTGGATGGGGAGCTGTTATGAATGATCATTGTATTGGGGGGGAATGGTCTTTAGAAGAAAAACTTGAGCACATTAATTACTTAGAAATATATGCTGTTTTTCTGGCGTTGAAAAGCTTTAAATCTTTGATTGTAAATAGTCATGTTAAATTATTGATAGACAGTACTACTGCAGTTTTCTGCATTAACCATATGGGTACTAGTCATTCTGAGAAATGTAATCAGATTACCCGTGAAATTTGGTTATGGGCTAAACAGCATAATATTTGGTTGTCTGCCTCTTACATACCAGGCGTCACTAATGTTCAGGCTGACTTTGAGTCAAGAAAATCTAGAACAGATCTAGAATGGATGTTAAATGTTAATATTTTTCTCGAATCTATGAATATTTTGAACTTTAAGCCAAATATAGATTTATTTGCCAGTAGGCTAAATTATCAGTTGAAACCTTATGTTTCTTATATGTGTGACCCAGACTGTTTTGCTGTGAATTCTTTTACAATATCATGGACACATTATGATTTTTATGCTTTTCCACCTTTTAGTGTCATTCCAAGATGTCTCCAAAAGGTATTGAAAGACAGGGCAACTGGTGTATTAGTGGCTCCATATTGGACAACTCAGCCGTGGTTTCCAAAGTTGATGAGGATGTTAATCTCAGATCCAATACTAATTTCTCCAAGACAGAATCTACTGTTATCAAAGACTTCTCCAAACCTTCATCATCCAATGCAAAAAGTTTTGAAACTAATGATATGCCATATATCAGGAATGAATGCCAAAATAAAGGATTATCAGTCTCAGCTTCAGATACCATCATGCAGTCGTGGAGAAGTGGAACTAAAAAACAATACAGGTGTTATTTATCAAAGTGGGAACAGTATTGCCATTCCACAGGGTCTAATCCGGTTCATTGTACTGTAGAACATGGAATTAATTTTTTGGCAGAACTACATGACTCTAGATTAGGTTATAGCGCTATTAACACTGCACGTAGTGCTTTGTCTTCTGTGATTCAGTTAACTTGCAAGGGGAAAAGTTTTGGTAGCCATCCATTGGTTGTTAGATTTATTAAAGGAGTCTTTAATTTAAACCCTTCTTTACCTCGATATAATAAAATATGGGATGTAAATCTCGTATTATCACATTTTAGGAATCAACCACCAGCATCAGAACTTTCACTGAAAGATTTAACTCATAAATTGTCTTGTTTGCTTGCAATGCTTAGTGCACAAAGGTGTCAAACATTAAAATATCTCGATCTTGATCATATTGATATTAGTGAAAACAAAATTATTTTTCATATAATGATGCCATTGAAACAAACTCGACCTGGGCATCATATACAACCCTTAGAGTTTGTGACATATAAAGAAAATCAAAATGTTTGTGTTGTAACGATTTTGAATGAATATATAGCAAGGACTAAAACACTAAGAGGAGCAACAACTCAATTGTTAATTAGTTATTTAAAGCCACATAAGGCTGTGTCTGTAAATACTATATCTAGATGGATAAAATTAGCATTGAAAGAATCTGGTATTGATACCACCTTGTTTTCATCACATAGTGTTCGGTCAGCTGCAACTTCGAAAGCTAAACTTTCTAATTTGCCTATTTCATTAATAATGAAAGCAGCTGGCTGGAGCAGAGATTCTACTTTTTATAAGTTTTATTTTAAAGGGAAAGATACCCATAACAATGATAATAGTTTAAATTTTGGGAGTGAACTCATTAAGAACTTAAATTAACATGAAAAATGTGTTTTGTTTATTTTAAGTTTATCTCAGGTTTATAAGTTTATCTAAAGTACCGGTATTGATAAACAGTATTTTGTAAGTTTAAAAATTTTTTTTAAAAAAGTGTATTGACTTGTTACAATTTATCATAGGTATTGATAAAAAGTGACTCAACAGTTCATATTGTTCATTATTTGCACTTTCTTATTTAATAATAAAGACATGTGAAGTTTATATATGTGTTTAAGTTGTGCTTTTATCTGAACTTGCGTAATACTTATATTGCTCTCAAGTCTCACATGATTTTGTAGTCCAGAACAATGATGAAGTAGAATTTACAAATTAAACGAGCTTACCTTTAGGGAAGTGAAGTTTGATTTTAATTCTACGAGTCATGTTCTGGAACGGAGAATTCATGTCCCTCCCTGGGAATAGTATTTACTGGAACCCACCCTTTTTTGAATTCTCCGTTCTGATAATATAAGTATACTCTTTAAAGATTGACTGGCGATGACGCATGCGCATCTCACATGAATTCTCCGTTCCAGAACATGACTCGTAGAATTAAAATCAAACTTCACTTCCCTAAAGGTAAGCTTGTTTAATTTGTAAATTCTATTTATATTATACTCTCATATTATCGTGTGTTTATTGATTTAGATTCAACTGATAAAGAACGTTGATGTACTAAGGAATTATATAGAACCTAAACAACTGACAACAGATTACGGTGGGGTACTGTATTATAACCACCAGGCGTGGATTAGTTTCTATAAGGTTAGGTTTATATGATTGTATAATTGTATATCTGAGGTGGATTGATGGGAAGCGCGAGGGGCGCTCCCACGCTAATTTTCGACAGTGGTCTTTTTTACTGCTGAAAGTGCCTTTTCTCAGACCCAAATATGTCCGTTCCGAACGTTTACTTAGACGAAAATATCAGCTAAATAGCTCTTGAAATGGCTAATGATGCAAGGGAATGACGGATAATTTTCTGGTGCCCCCCAACCCCCTCTTTGCGGCATGCCTTGTTTCCGCGCGGCCAGTGCACTCATTTTGCGCCCCCCCCCTTTCAAAATTCCGAGATCCGCCCTATAACATATAGAAGGTTGGCCATGTTTTTCATAAGCCCTGTATCAACGTTGTTCAAGTTGAATATAAACCCGAATGAAACCCGTTTTCGCATTGGGGGGGGGGGCGGGGCGGAGGTGAGGAAGCTCCTTTGGAGGGTTTAAGTTTTTTGTAGTTATTTCAGATATTTGATTTAAGTCATAGAGAAAGCATCCTAGCTTGGCTGCATAATACACAGGAACACCACTTTAGGTTACATTTAATTAATTTTAGTCAGCCAGCGCGTGGACCGTTCACTATGCATGCATGATGAAAGATGCATCCAAATTTAGAAAAAAAACTGTGGACCAAAATCTCTCTCTCTTGTAAAAAGTGTTCACAAAGTGTCCTGACATACCGTAATGTATCACATTGCAGAATGTTATGCCATGTCTGAAGTCAGCAAGTAACCTTATTCAAAAGATACCTGGAATTCAAGAGAAGGTGGAGTTATGGGAAGAATATGAAACGAGCGACCAAACTGTTGATAACTTGCAACAAAATTCACAGCACATTTCAAAAGAATATGATACTATTTTAAAGTAAGTTTGATTATGTGATATGAAGTGGGGTATAACGTCCCACCTTTCTGCACTAGCCGGGATAATGAAGTGTGCTTTGAAGGGAATTTTGCGCGTTTCTGTTGAATCTCATTTGCCAATTAGAGTTCTCTCACCCTCGCCACACTTGCACGGGACTTCCCAAACAACTAGACACTGACAAGCGGAAGCCGTTTGATCCTTATTTGAGCCAATAGTTTTGCTTTAAAATGCTGATTGGTTGGTGGACATATATTATGTGCTCACCAATAAAAGCTTACAATACTATAATAACTACGGTGAATGTCGCTTATTAATAATGGGTTTAACGTCCACTTGACACAAACTAGGTCATTTCGGGACTAACTTATGGCTCAATTTTATTTCGAAAATTCGCTTGCGTGTAGGAGTCTTAAGTAGTGGAGGAAGACGTAAAAGAAACAAAAACTCAAGTCTAACAAATTTCAATCAGAAAATATTTATGTTTACTTTGTCATGGTGGGGACACTATGTTATGACATACCAATGCAATAATAACCTTGCTTCTAGAAAAATAAGACAAAATAAAGCCCTTATAAAGACTAAACATATTACATGTAGTTGCCAAGTAATGAAATATACACCCATCATCAGCTTTTTTCAAGAGCTAAAGTATGAGGGGACCTATACTCTCTGCAATATTCTTGGTAGTGTTTCACAACAACTCTGACTTCTAGAGCGTTCATCAAGTTTTTTCGACAGGAGCAGTGCGCAACTCCTGGCCAGTAGTATAAAAATCCTAAAAAAGTTTAAATTAAATGGCCAAATACTCTGATTTGTGTAGTGTTTATAACGGATCCAGTGACAACTGTAATAAATCAGCAAAAAGAATAGAATGTGAGCGTCTAAGAAGACAGATTTAGCAAATGTATAAGGCATGTTTAATCTGTAAGATTATTGTCTTTCAGAGAAACTCGACTAAATGAGATTATAGAAGAATGTAAGCAGTTATTACATATATTAGAAACACGTGATGGTAATTATAATATACCAGATGTAGATAAAACTTTATCATCGCCCGTTGTATTAATGTTACATCAATGTTATCAACAGTTAACTACATTCTACAATAAAATAACATTGTTATACAAGGCAGCAGACAATAAAGCAGCTACATCATGCCAGCTTCATAAATTGAAAGAAAGAACTGAAAAGGTACATTATATAGCGTTTGTTTCATAATGGTTGAAGCTATACAGCGCGTGTTGTCTACGATATCACCTTAGGTGGAAGTGGACGTTAAGCCCCACGAACGAACAGCGCGTGTGTTGTAATCCAAAGGGCTCATACGTAGGGTTCTTCTGGTACTTCACTTTCCCGTAACTTCCAAAATGCCACTGAGCGCCGCTACCGAAAGACAGCAATAAACATATACCATTCTAGTTCCGTAATTATCAGAGTGCGTTTTCAAAGAACAATGTTATATTTATATGTAAATACTGGAAAATCTTTGAATCTCAATCCTGGTAATGCCCCAACCAGACCGAGATAGCGTCCTTACTGCACTGCTGCGACCGTACGGCGACTACAAAATGCACAAGGTCACCGACAAACGTGAATGCAACACGAGAAAATGGCCAAAGAAATTACAAACTTGAAAAAGATCCAGTTCTCAAAGCTTTCAAGGTGAGATCGTAGAACCTTGGCGTTTGTTTTGAACATGCCCACAACAAACGCCGTGAAACGGCGATCAATTGCGACCATGGAGACCATAGCGCGATATCTAGCGTTTCCACCACACCTTTACCACGCTTTTGTCGATCTTGACTCGATCTGAGATCATTTTTCGTCGTCGTAGCAGAACAGTAAGGACGTCAACCCGGTCTGACTGGGATATTAGTTTAGAAGGCGTAAAAACAACGCGGGATGAGGTTGGGGGTATTTCACCATGTACGATCCAAAATATGCGAACTTTGTTCCTCTTCATATGCGATATTTGATAATCTGTAAATCCATTATCGACATCATGGAAGTCCGTGTGAATAGGACCCACGGTGGCTAAGCCATGTCGCGGATTCGCTATACCGGTGATGGCAGAGAAAGTTCACGAGAATTTCCGGCATGTTTTCACTTGTCAATGATGCAGGAGGGAGGACCTGGCAAGGACAGCTGTCAAGTTGGTCGGATGGACGAAAAACCGAGGCCCCGTGTACACATTGACGTGCACGTAAACGTGGCAGTTGAAAAATCGATATAACAGTAGGCCGTAGTATGGCGTATGCCTGTGTTCATTGGCCCAGTTCTGAGCAGAACCCGTTTTCATTAAACCAGTTTAGGAGCAGAACAGTAGGACGTTAAACTCCATGTCTTTTATTTCGGAGCAGAACAGTAATTGGACGTTTAACTCCATTTCATTTCATTTCATAGAGACGCCGTAGTCGTTACCATAGAAATAGAAATCAAGGAATGTTAGTCTCAAAATGAGTATCCTTCTAGTGTATATATGTGTAATATTCCAATAATAATTACATTGCAGATTACTAAAGTTATAAATGATAACTATTACGCACAACTTTCTGATCACCCTGTTATTGGAGTGACACTTAGTCAAGCAGAAATATACAGAACTCATTTTACATCGTCATTATATGAACCAGCTAAGGTAAGCGGATCGCTTAAGTTGTGGCCTATTTATCAAAACAAAGTGGGCTCTATAATAGAAAGTGGAAAGTATACCCTGCGTCGCACATGACACCCACGCCAAGCGATGAAGATCACATACAATTTTATCAGAAAGCATGCGTTGGCAACTATCAATTATTTCAATCTTAGTGTGTCACTAAGGAAGGACCATTACAAAATGAGTATGCTCCTGCATATGAATACGCTGACCGCAGTATTCTAAAGACTTAAATTTTGGCAGTTGATATACCACACGTCTTTGTTTATGCTCGGTGATTTATGATAGTATAATACAAAACACAAGCAGACTCATAAACTTGGGTCAGTCCTGTCTATATGTCTTTACCTACATATAATAATGTATATCGTTTATTATATTTTTATAACAGGATCTTATCAATGAAGCTACAGAAATTTTAAAAGAATTAAAGAATCAGTGTGATGATGAGATGAAAACCAATATTACAAATCATTTAACACAAGTTATAGAACCATTTACACTTCTACTACAGAAAATACAAAATAATTATATAGAGATACACATATTTCATATGCTATTAGAAAAGGTGGGTAATACGAACGACAAAAAACGTTTTAATCATATTAAGCCAGTCTACTTTCATTTTAAAATTAGAGATACAATGAAATGGATTGGACTTTTTTCATGGTTTATTATATTAATCTACTAGGGATTCGTATTTTTGTATAAAATAATGATCCGGAAATGATTTTTTTGTATTTATATACAGCGCCGATTAATTGTCGGCGATTTTTCGTGGCGTCCAATTCTGAATATTCACGGGCTTTTAAGTCCGGACATTGTACAGATTTCATGAGCAGCCGTGCGATGTGTAAACGCCGGGATTAACTGCTATAGATGGGTGCTGATTTTGTGTGGAACTTTTTATTAGGTTTTGTTGCCAAGAGTTCATTTTATTGGGATGGAAAATTCTTTGAATATTTGACTGTCACGAAGAATGTGTTGTTGCTTTACAGTTCCAGAAATGGTACAGAAAAGTTTTGGTATTTTTACCCGAATATCTGCGACATATAGGAAGAGATTATCCCGATAAACTTGTGACAATGCCTGATGAATGGTTGCATACAGTAGATACATTTCTAACCAAACATCCTTTTCCTAGAGACGAACACATAGCTAAACTAGATCTAGAGATACCAACATCATTACCTAGACATATTAAACAACAAGCTCATAACCTGGCACTAAGGTATACAACTTACTTTCACAATCTGTGTATTACGTTCGAATAGGCCACTTTTGTCGGATCTTCGTTATGTTTTGATGATTCAAAACTCATAACTACCATAAATACGTTAGACTACTATAATATTATCATCTAATTGTTGGTATTGGCACCACAGCTGTCAATTTTTCAGAAATGTTTTTTTGTGTTTTAGATTTAATTTAAATATCACGAAGTTTCATTTTAAAACATATTCATATTTTTGGTGGATATTATCTTCCGTATTACTAAATCCTATTGGTTTACTCTCACATAAAAATGACATAAGGAACTAAATTTGTTTCCAATCCTTGTTTCAGAATCAAGCTTTTACAAAGGTTGTTAACCAGCAGACGTCTTCCGGTTAAACTAATAACAGCTTCCATGAAATGGAAGGATGAAATATCGTCCGTTATTCCAGTTCAATCTAAACCAAACATACAGATAGATGCTTTATCAGTATCCACAGTTTCCAGGGAAGATTCGTTTCCAGAGACGGAAACAAAAGAGCGGGTAAAAAACAAACAAAAACGGAGAAAATCGTTTCCAAGGGATGATTTATCGGTAGGGTTATCTTCTGACCAACACGATGAGCAGTACAGGCCTGAACCGGAAAGGTTCATTCGTGTAACTTTTACACCTAAAGATACACAAAAAGATGAGCGATTTTCTTTTGGTGAAGTATCCAAAGATACCCCAAAGGTGACTGAAAAACCAAAACCACGGCAGAGAAAATTGTTTCAAAGAGATGATGTACCGGTGGCCTTGCTTGCAGATCAACCAAATGGGATGCCAGAAAACAAAATGGACGATCCCGAAAGGTTTATCCGTGTGACTTTTACGCCAAAAGCAACACAAAATGAAGAGAAATTTACTTTCGATAAACTGAACATAGATTCAACTGATCAAGAGTCTGGTATTGATTTGGTGGACGTTAAGGATCCATACGATGCCATTGTTTCTAAAATTAAAGAGGTGTCTAATAGTCAGATGTCAAATAGTTTAAAACTGAAATATGTGACGAACTTGTTGAGTTGTAGTCTCCATGATATAAACAATCATAAAAACCAACATTCATTTAATTCGGATATAGGTACAGACTCCAAGACGCATTATAAGAAGAGATACGCCAAAGGAAGACGTTTTTCAAAATTGAAACCGCATTATGCTCAATCCGTGGAGAACTTGTGTGACCTTGAACCGACAACATTGAAGTCTTTCCAATCGCTGCGGAATCTTTCCGATTTACGATTACGTGATGGGGACTCAGATATTGTCTCACTGCACAATTATTCAGATCAATTTTTATCGAAACGTTCCTCATTTCACGATGTTTTCGACGAATTGGAACCAAACTACATGACAGCAGATTTATCTAAATGGTACCAAGATTATGATGGAACGTATGATGATGATACTGGACTATACATAGACTCTCCCGATATGAACTACCCCAGTCTAGAGCAGGATATCCTTAGACTTCGTCTTTGTCAAAATGAAAGGTAATTTAAGATAAGGTTTAAGGGCTACTAAGCAAGTATTGTATTGGCAATGCTGCCGACATGGTGTGCTCTAGGCCTGTGCTCATAATTTGGTCAAAACAGTAAGCCACCATAATACAGATTGGGAATTGTGGGGGAAACGAAACAGAACAATTGAATATGTTTTGCCTGGCTATGGGCTAATGGAAGACGGGCATACAGCTGTCCTTGTCAGACCGTTCATTCTGCATCACTGACAAGGTGAAACCACGCCGGAAAATCGAGAGGAACTTGTTCGGCGAATACACGGATTGAACACCCGACCTCAATTTTGCTTGAGGTGGGGGGGGGGTAACATTAACTTTGATTCAGCATATTGACAGTTCATGTTAGTGCCAGCAAAATTGTCAAAAAAAGCGCACCGAAAACATATTTTTCAATGAATTTAAACCACTGTAAACATTATTTACAGACTTTTAGAGGAAGATATACTGGAGACAGAAAAACAACGACATGACCAAATAGCAACTAGTAGTGACACCATGTATCAACAAAACAGTCACATGGTAGGTTGCAGTTTATAAATCATTGTTAAATTGCTATGAATGTTTGTAGGAGACGCCTCTGAGAATGAAACCCTCTGAAGATAAATGTAAAAGAAAGTGTGAGAGAGAGAAATGGGGTTTAACGTCCACTCAACACAAACTAGGTCATTTCGGGACTAACATAATATGGTTTAATTTTATTTCAATAATTCGCTTGCGCGTAGGGGTCTTTAGCAGTGGGAGGAAACCGGAGTGCCTGAAATGTAAAAGAAAGACTCGAGAAATGATTGCTGCTTCTGAATATGAGTCACGCACACTAAGGATTGCTGAGGAATAATCACAGTTCTGCAGTTCGACAAATTGTCCCAACAAACACATATATTAACAGGATTTGACAAATATATCTAAAATCACACTTGTTATAGCTAGATTCGATGTCTAATCTACCTCCTCCTTTTACATCGTAGTGAACCGCCACGATAATCGAGGAACAAAACAGATATTTTAACACCCAGGGGAATGTTCGACCCTTCCTAACACCCACCTTACTATGCTTCGGAAGCTTCATGACATGCTCAGCAAAAGTGAATGTAGGTACAATATTCTAATATAGTCTGTGGGTATTTAAATTAAGGTATCATGGCTGTATTTTTAATTGTACAATTATTATTGTAGGTGGATGATATTGGTAGAGATATAACAGACGATGAAGAATGGGACACAGCTTCTCAAGTTAATTAAACCATATATTTTTTTTTCTATAATCTTTTCTGTATTTTATTTTTCACTTTCAATAAATCAACTTTTTTCAACTTCAATAGTTTCTTTTCTTGATGATTTGTGAGGTTGTCATCAACTACACATAGCTCCGTGTCTCAGTGTCTCAGAACCGTATCTGGTTCAGCTGGTTTATTTTGCTTTTATACCAAGTTATTGGGAGGGGGGGGGGTAAAAATTAGATCCTACTATAAAGGGGAAATTGACGGTGGTGTGAGACAGGGATAACAATTTGATCATGCATCAAATCTATCTGGAAATCAATGTAGTGTCGTTTTGTTAAAAAGGATATTTTTTTTTACATCCCTTCCACATCCCGAATTTGAGAAATTGAAACATACATGTATTATCCTTTAAATAGGCAAGCCTTTAATGGAAGATGTAGAAACACATTTTGCCTCTGAATGAATTTCTTGATGTTTTCTGGAAAGGTTGAGTTGGGATAAGGCCTATTTCAAGTCAGATTATTTTAACGACTTATAGTTATGGTAGCTCCGAAAGGCATGCAGGCTCGCTAGCATTTTCCAGTTCGACTTTCCCATATCAGCCGTGCAGACACCTACAAAATTAACATTAAATTATCCAAAACAGGAGGCAACTTCTCAATATTTTATATTTATTCCACTGTCTATGATTTTAAGGCCCTGGGAGACAGATATCTTGTGGCAATTTAAACAGTAAATAGGACCCAATGTGAGCTACCTATTCAACTTAACTCGTTATCAAAAGACCAAGAGGTCATAATTTGAAATCATAGTATGATTATGAATGTGATGGTGCACAATGCTAAACATTTTATGACAAATGCTTTCTTTAAAGTACTCCCCTGTTAATAAATTGTAATCAAGGTCTCTATAACTACGCCTATATTTACTGACTGGGTTGACATCACACCTAGCTGATTTGACATATAGAGTTTACCATGGAATTTATTTAACCATAAAAGATTTCTTTTCTAGCCACAGCTATATCTGCCATACTCTGCCTTTTTCAACAATGATACTGAACTTCTGGAATTGAATGCTTTCAAGAGAAAAGGGTGATTTGGGGCTGCAATCAAAAATAAGGACAGCTGAAACGTACCTCACTATTCTACTCACACCACCTCAGTTGTGGGGACTGACAGGATTTCAGGACTAACACATGGTTCGATTTTATTTCAATAATTAGCTTGTGGGTAGGGGTCTTGAGCAGTGGGAGGAAACTGGAGAACCTGAAGGATCCAGAGAAAAACAGGTTGCACAGGTGACAGGAATCGAAAGCACGCCAGTTGAAAGTAAAAAGAAGAAACACCTTTAAATATATTATATTTAAAATACTCAATGTGATTTACATTCGATCACCATATACCCTTACAGTGTATACATTTACACTGTCCTTCTCTTGATCCATACCAAATAATAAAATCTGTATAAATTATATTGCGTCAATAAATATTATTTTCCTTTATGAACAATTCACTATAGCTATGTCTCTGGTCACTTTATTTTCTTGCTGATCGTTTTTTTCCTCCTCCCCACCCTACACTTTTCTCAACTACTGGATTCCGCCATGACATTTTTTCTTTAGGTTTGGATGGAGCTGATGTTGTTTTAATAGGAGGTAAAACTGTAGGTTTTCCTATAAAATATAAACAACATAACATAAAATTCATCATCAAAAATATAGGTTCATAAAATTTTGCCATTTGATGAATTTTGATCAAATATTGTCAAGTTCGTATGGTGTTCTGATTTCTGGTATATAGTATCCTACCAAAACATTAAACAACCTTACAATGTAGTGGAGATATACAAATTACAGAAATAGAATTTTAATCTTTTGTTTTGTTTTAACATATAACATGAAACAACTATTTATGATTCTTTTACCACTGTAAACATAATATTTACCCCAGTAGCTATGATCTTCACTAGCGGAATGTCTTCTTTGACGTAAACTTTTCATATCAAAGCAAGGACTCTGTAATGAAATGAATAAATGAAATAAAATAGTGTAAAATATCCCTACTATTCTGCATTAACTGGGCTAATGAAGACAGGCATACTCCATGCAGTGTGCTAGGAGGGAAATTTTGCCCAGACAGTGGCACTGTGGCCTACTCTTATATCAAATTCAAATTGTCAAAAATTCTTTTACATGCCCGATGTGCTGCACTGCTGACAAGAGGGAACCACACCAGAAAATCTACAAAATTTTTATCGACTAACACCGGGAGTGAACCGGAGACCACCAGACTAGCAAGCCAACATATTACTCGTTGAGTCACTGCGGCACCCTACGACTCAGTACAAAAAAATGTAGAAGGCAATGATGCCTAGATGAACTATAAAACCTGAAATAATGTCTGATATTGGTATCTATCAAATAAAACTTCTAATCCGATACAAAAAATTGTTACAATCTCAACCAATAGCAATTTTATATATAATTTAAAAAGACTAACTTACTCTATGACTCTCAGATCTTGTATGATTATCATGATATGTAAGACTAGATGTAGATCCGTAATGTCCAGTAGACTGTACACTATAAAATAATACAGAAAATTATTGATCTATCTAGGCATGAAATCAGAAAATCTCACCGAAAAAAAGCAGAAGAAAAAGACCTACACTAATTTTAGTTAATATTATTGTCCACAGGGTGCGTAATTCTTTTTTTTTGTTGTTTAAACTATTACTTTAGTTTATTTAGACTGGTATAAACTACTGATTCCATAGCTACACAAAAATGTTCAAAGGCAGTATTTGCACTGAATCCTTTTTCTTCCTGCATGGTTTTTCCATTTTATATTTCATTCAAAAAGACTGCTTTATTTTTAAGATGATGTCAATCAAGCAGGTAAGATTTATTACACCATACAAGAGGCAGCATACACCAAAGAATGAACATAGATGCAATATTGGATTTACCCATGTCTAGGTGTGGGTGATGATAAATCATGATCACCAACTTGTGTATGTAACCATTCATATGTTCTATTGGCACGATTACTAATATCTATTCTCTTATCCCTATCATGACGTAATATCTCTTCTTCTTTAGCTGAAACAAACAAATTAAATGAAATGGGATTTAACGTCCTACCATTCTGAAAATTTCAAATGCAAAGGGATGTTTTACGTTCACGCGAATGTTTTTTGACCCATCCAAATGAATAAATTTTAATAGCTTTACTTGTCAGACCCTCCATCCTGAAAGTACTAATAATGGGGAAACTACGCTGGAAAATCTTGATGTAATTTTCAGGCCAATGCAGGGATCGAACACGCAATCTCCTGGCTAGCGAGCCAGCATCTTACCCACTTAGCCATGGTGGCTCCCAAAGTATCTTATACACAGAGTTTACATAGCTGAAACAATATGTTACATATAGAGTTTTGTATTTTGGTATGTGCAAAACGTCATCAGTTTGTATTACATGCTACTAATATGTCTACAATTTCAAATGATAGGGTGTCAACCCAAGACTTCTAACTAGATATTTCTTAGTTCCTGATCAAGACACATATTTACCTTGAAAATATTCCTTTCTGGGTAATACTTTCCGAACAGGTGGAGTTACAGGGTTTAATGGAGCTGTTTCTTCTAGTTTACGGAATAATGCAAGGCGCTGTTTGGGATCTGTAATAAACACAATGTTGCATCCATAAAAAAATAGTTTTGGGTATTGTTTGTGTTTTGAAAAGTTTGGATATAAGATGTATCTTCCAAATTTATTCAATTTTCATTATCTATTTTTGAAATGTATAGTAAGAACTGCTAGCTATTTCTCTAAATCTTATATAATGTATCGTTAAGAATTGTTTCCTTTTTAATTACGCTTTTATTTAACTTGAGTGTCACTTATTCATTATGATCGTTGATGGAAGATCTACTAATTGATGTTGGATAAATCATCGCTGATATCCATGAAGGTTTGGTTGATTATGGGCAAACATGAAGTATATGTAGTCGTACTATTAACAACTTCGTAACACAAACCTAATTTTCCCAGTTTTTTCTTTCTTTGTGCATTATATTTCATCTTTTTGGCTCTCTGTATCATTAAATCTGCTGTACGTGAATCTTTAAAGCCCCTAATAATAAAATATATTTATAAGTTTATATTATATTCAATTATAAATATTTGTAGTCATTTGGATGGGATGAAAAATGATGTCCCGTGTACACATTGGCATGCACGTAAAAAAGAATCCTTGGGATACAAGAGTAAGCTGTAGCGCTTCTATTCGAGCATCATAGCACTCTCTTGATTAGCCCAGTCTTCAATTTTATTTCAATAACTTGCTTCACCGTTGGGATCTTTAGCAGTGGAAGGATACCAGAGGACCTGCAGAAAACTCATGAGGTTGAACAGGCAACCTTTCTCCTTGTCACATACAAGCTGGGAATAGAAACCATGCCAGCGGACTCATTGACAGACCTTATGATCTAAAACATACAAGTCAGTCCGTTCAGCCACACAACTCCTCTTTAAAGATATAATTATGTAATATAACTAGATTAAAACTAAACAAATGTTTAGGTTACGATTTCCTAAAAATATTTAATGCGCGAAACTCCAAAAAAAATTAAATGACTAACCATTCCTCCGACAGTTGTTCACTTTTCTTAGATCGATGAGACATAATAGTAGAGTTAATTGATGATGGTGGTCGAGGATGTGGACCTCGTATCTCAGATAAAGGTGAGTCTAAATTTCTCCACGCATGTTTTATTTGTGGTGGTGATTTATTAATATCTAATGCTGGTACACCTGTAATATTCTTCTTCGCTAATGGTGGTTTACCTAATACTGGATGACTAGAAAAAAATATTCAAAGTTGCACGGATTGATTTATAATTATTCCAATATAAAAAAAACTTTCACATAATGTCATTTGTGTTTTATTTCTGAATAGTTAACATTTTTCGGACATTTAAAAATAGGGTCTAGAATAGGGACCTTAATCAGCTGTTTTTTGTCGGCTTTAGCCGATTGATCTTTAATCTAGCCGGTTTGTAAAACAATGAACCGGCCACTATGGTATCATTAATCAATCAACTTTTGGCCGATAACAAAGAGTTAATTATTACTCGTCGATTAAGAAACCCATCAAAGAATCAGTCAATACAATATAATATGAATACCTTCAACTTCAATCCGTATCAGCTCATTTCCTAAATAAACAACTTAATTAGTTGAGTCAATCAAGTTAAAGAATGTATCTAATCCAATGTCGGTTCATTCATTTCTGTCTAACACAATGTTGAAGTACTTGAACACCTCACAGAATGACAATAGAAAACGTAACGAGTTTTAGCTGACGATAGTGATGGCGGCACTGACCTTGAACTTCAAGCATGCACATCGTCATTGGAAGTTCCCACGTCCAATATAGGTCAACCAAAGTCGAAGTCCGGGAGATATTTTAATTCCGAATGGTTAACTACTTTCAAATGGCTTTCGTTTGACAAAATTTCACAGAAAATGTTTTGTCTCGTAAGTTATTAATTTAGTCTTCTTTTTTAAGTCACGTAATAACCTACTGATCTCGTATATTAATAATTATTATTATTATGTTAGCGTTGAGTAAATCTGTTAATAACCTACTGACCCGTATATAATTATGTCAAGTACATGTAATAGCCTATCATGACAATTGGCCACGTGACTCTTCGCACGTCGGCAAATTTCCAAGTTCCAACTATACACAGAAACTAATTTGTTATTATTGATATGTTCTTACATTCTTTTTATTTTTATACATTGACAAGTGATCACAATAATACAATTGTAAAAAATCATATTTATATTTACTGGTAGTTTTTCTTTTTACTAAATTATAACTTCCGTTTGGTTGGATGAAAGCGAAAGTAGGAATATGCATTTTGCAAGTTGTTGAAACTTGAGTTGACTATAAATTTTTGGACATTATTACCGATGTATGAATACAGGTATGCAATTACAACAAAGGTTTTGTTTATTCGAAGTTTAAGCTATTATTCGGAATACGTTATGCAATTATTAACGTGAATAAAGTATGCATAAACCAACATGTCTGTTGTTGAAAATACGACTATCCGTTAGGCTTACCCTTGGCCGGTTCATTTCAAAATGGATTAAGAACCCTGGTCTAGAAATATATTTAGTAATTGTACATGATACAGTCCCCTGAACATTTGCATTCAGTGTCTAAAACATTAACACGTAATATATTACCGCTGTGGGAGTTGAGGTGTGTCCGCTGGTCTCCAGTCCATGTCAAAATGTTTCTGCAAAGAAAAACAAATTACACATGTGGTTGTTTTTTTTATTATGTAAAATTGTACATTTACGTGATTTCCAATTTATCTGTTATCTATTTTAACATGTGACTAATTAGCATGTTAAAATCAATAAGTGTTATTCTTATGACTGGGGATTTGTCTAGCAGAGACCTTAAAAACTGAACATTTACTATTTATTATATTGAAAAATAGCAACCAAGGCTGGAGCCATTTAAATTTGAGTGTAATTAATTACATTACCATTACTTTTTAAAGTAATCATTACAATTACTTTCTCTTTCTAGCAATATAATTAATTACCATTATCCATTAAATTGAAAGTAATTAATTACTATTACCCCCAACTTTATTACTATATAAATAAAAACCATTAAAAAGACAATCTTCATTTTCTGCCATGAAGTGCCTACAAATTCCAACTCAAATTAATCCTTGATTTATTAGTAACACAAAAATAATACCTGTACTAACCTCATCAAAATTAAATTCATTAGCATCAATATCAGGTAAATCCATGTCCATAGCTTCCTCAAACTGAGCATAATCTAACGCCATTTGTAATCTTCTCCGTAAATAATATCCTCGCCATGCAGCCTTTAAAACATGAGACATTAAAAATAAGATTACAAATATTAACAGCAATTTTAAGACATGCTAGAAATAACCGATGATTTGTTTTAGTTCAAAGAAAATAATTATTTCAAAACTATAACTTGAATGTTTAAAAAAATCTTTACTATGTCTGACATTCAATGAAACAGAAGAGTGGAAGTGAGAGAGAGAGAAATGGGTCTTAACATCCACTTGACACAAACTAGGTCATTTCGGGACTAACATATGATTTAATTTTATTTCAATAATGCTTGGTGTGAACATAAAGTTTCCCGTGAACATAACTTTGGTGTGGACCAGTGATGCTTTTTCAAAAATTTTCTTGTCAGACATTTTTAACGAAAACAAAGGGCATAATAATTCTTATCGTTATTTAAATTAGCAGGTGGATTCAGACCACAATTAAAAATCATGTGTCAACAAAATATTCAAATTAGTACATAATAAAAAAATAGGTGTACCTCATTATTTCTCATATTTGATTCATGTACAGTATTCAAATTTATGCTAGTAATTAATACTCCTACAAAATTTAACATTTAGGATTTAGGAAACTGACAATATATAAACTACATAGAAAACAAACCTGTATCATTGTTGCTGCCTGATGCCATTCTAGTGGATATTTTAATTTCTGTCTGGTCCTATATCCTCTCCATGCTGATTGGATTATAATGGCTGCCACCCAGATTTCTTCTATATCAACAGAACTACTAATCTCAGAAGACTTATTCAATGCTTTTTCAAACAACTGTTTTGGATCATTTGACAGAATAGGTTCATTGCTCTTTCTTGATGCTTTTTCAAACATGTCTTTTGGATTATTTAACGGAACGGGGTCACTGCTCTTTTTTAATGCTTTTTCGAACATATCTTTTGGCGAATTATTCAATGCTTTTTCAAATAAATCTTTAGGGTTATCAGACGGAACAGGGTCACTGCCCTTTTTTAATGCTTTCTCAAACATATCTTTGGGTGTTGAAAATACAGACTGACTTGATGTAGCACCAACTTGATTTGATTTTGACTGACTAGACTTAAAATTTGGTTCATTTGACGGAATGGTTGTGTCGCCATATTCATGGGCATATCGAAATTCAACTGCCATCTGCATGGCTTTATCACAGAAGGTGAAATAACAACTACATAGTTTGGCTTGATTTACTGGTGCCTTGGACTGCAGTTTTCTACAAAAAAATAAAACAAAAGAGTTAATATATTGAAACATTCAGCCTCTTAGTTGGAATATCTGCCCACTAGTCGTTGCTCCTTGCTCCCTCATTAATTATGAATTATAGATACAGAGGCAAAATATTGATAGTTATAGGTTTTAAACCAAAAGAACGATTATGAGGTTGGATTCTGAAAAACACAGTCCTTTGCATCCAATGAAGGTATAAAATGCACCAGTAAACAACTGCTACAACCTACTCATCCTGGAATTCCATCCACCCAAGACTTGTACATAACTTGCAATTTGTAAAACAGAACTAAATCTTCCAATCAAACTTCACAATTAGACACTTTTCCTTGGCAGTCAAGGTCAAAAAGGTTAATGGAGAAGGAGTCATCTTTTCTTTGAATCATATTTATGTGAGATAGAAATATAATTATTGTTAACCATGAAAAATATATATCTGAATTAAATAAACCTAAACTTATTCCAATGGTTTGGAGGCTTTAGCCCTAGATGGATGATAAAAACATTTGGCAGTACAATATGTAAACTTACAATAATTCCTTTAAGAAAGTATCAAACATATTATGGTATGTATTCGATTGATAACAACACATCTCTTCTATACCAGTATTACATTTATATTTACTGTGGTTGCTAGGTGACACATTCTGTTCATCTATTTTTGACAGTCGAGAAAAAGATTTTGTCAATTTTATTCTGGAATGAAATTTTGAAAAAAAAAATGCATAAATAAAAAAAAAGGTAAGATTCTTCATAATGAAGATAAATTTGAAGCCATATCCTTTTAATACTTGGTTGGCTTTAGAGAAGAGAGCATTATGTCACATTGTATATCTTTGAACAGACTGAAACAACCTAAATTTTCTGCATACAGAACAACCCTAGTCACAAGACAAGCTACTGCATATTTGAAAAAACCTTATAGATTACAATTTGTTAAATGGAGTGGCAGAGCTATTCACATGATCCAGACAAAATTGATCGGTCTATGGTGAGTAATTTGGGTCAGTTTCAAGCAGTCCTAGTACTAAAGGGTTAATATGTACAATAAATCATAAAGAGCTCATCATTAAGATATTCAAAAATTCATCCATACAACCCTACTTAAGATGGTTATAGATCAGCCTTGAGATGGTCATAGAATAACCGGCAGATAAAGCAAATCTAACCTATTGTCTGGATCATCAAATGCTGGGTTTCCTTCCACAGAAATTGTTTTTAACTGTTGACAGTTTAATAAACTACTTGTTACATTTCCCACATCTATAACATAAAAAAATAGCATTATATCTCACTACAAATATTCTAATAGATGAAAATATGTACTAATTTAATGTCGCAGGGTTAATAATTATATTAATATTGCGCTATAGCGTATTTTATTTTTGTGTGTTGAGGTTGTCCATAGTTTGTTCTTTGTCGGTAAGCTTGGGTGTGTCCGTCACATGTGATTGTTTGAATGATTCGATTGGTTTTTAACTCCAACCGCGAAATACACTGATATTCAATTGCACTCTACTACTGAACATCGTATAGAGTAGACATATGGAATAAACACATTTACATGTGTATGTCTTTATAGATTGCATATTCCATATGTATTAGAAGTATTAAACCACACGTTGAATGGTCATATTTTCATTTAGATTTATTATATTGAGTAATCTGAATAGAGAACCTTACATGTCTTTGGCGTGTTCTTCATAACGCCCCGTGACATTAATATCAAGGCTGTCACAATACAATTTAGCAACTCGGAACATAAATTAATAGCCTGTGTATAGCGCCCTGGCCACATAACATGAAATGTCCAAGTGAAGTTCTGTGTGATATCCCCTTAGACATGTTTATCCTGGTCTTGTTTAAGATTTATACAATGTGCCGTTTCTGTGCTTGTTTGGTGAAAGGTTTCTTAATTTACTGATTTTGAATTATAGAATTTCTATAAGTTTACATTTTGACACGTAATTTGCATATGTACTAAAATACAGAGTTTTATATTAAAGGAAAGAGAAATGGCTTACCAACAATTTCATTTTGGCTCAAAAATGCTGACTGAAGTAAAAATAAATTAGCTAAATTTGGAAGTTCTGAAATGCTAAAAAAAAAGAAGATAAAAATAGAATTGTTTCAGTCCATATACGAAAAATTTACATGTAATTAATCTTTGTGCTTTATCTGGATGTTATTCTTGTGCTATGGTAACTCAGTGAGTTAGGTGGTTGCTCACTAACCAGGAGCTTTATCTCAGAGTCGTCTTAGAATATTTTTGATATTTCAACCTGATTTCTCTCTTTAAATTCAAAAGCTCAAAACATGATTTTTTCCTACCGTTGGGGGCCATAATCCAGGATGATTCCATCTGATATGCGCAAATATCGAATGGGAGTAAGATCTTAGGGATATAAACATACATTTCAAGTTTCATCAAAATCAGATAAAAATTGTGACCTGTAGAGAGGGTCCACAAATAAATTGACTAACAGGGGCCACATTAAAATTCTTTAAATTCAAACGGGATCTTTTACATGCACTACCAATCAATATACAATGGCAGAAGCCAAATAACATTTTATACATCTAATTTCCTATAAATTAATAAAGAGATATTTTACCTGTTTTGATCTAGTTTAAGTGTATGTAATAAAGGTAACCAGTATGTAGATAAAGATGATAATGATGATATACTGTTATTACATAAATCTAATTCATCTAATAACACATTATTACTCAGATCCGGCACCTGCAATAACATAACATTAAAATACAATAGGCTGCCAGGCAAAATAACACATATTTCCACACTAGCTAGGTCATATGAGCAGTCCAAAAGGCTGTGGCAATGTGAATCTTTACCTTATAAAAAAACACAATCTTTGTACAATCAAAAGAAATAACACATCTAATGTACATAAGATAACGACTTTTGTTGTTCACAAGATTCTACCTAGTGGAAATAAAGGTCTTAACACATTGGTACAAGGAGAAGATTTTCTGCTCACTGTGTACATGTTTATAACTATTTTGTTATCAATAATATGATTATGATGATAATGATGATGATAGTGATGATGATGATGATGTTTACTTGTTGCAAGTTATGATGATGCTGCTGATGATAATGATGTTGAATATGTGACTTACTTGCTGAAAGTTATTATTATGATGATGATGATGATGATGTGAATTACATGTTATTAGTTAATATTACAATGATGTTGATGATGACAAATATGTGCCTTAATTACTTGTTGTAAGTTATCATTATGATGATAATGATGAATATGTGACTTACTTGTTGTAAGTTATTATTAGAAACTAGTAGTTTTTGTAGAAGACAAGAGTTATATACATCTGTCAATGACTGTAAATGATTATTAGAGACATCTAGTATCTGTAACGTAACCACATCAGATAATCCACTGGTATCTATTAGTTGGTTATTATTACATAGTAACGTATGTAATCTTCTTAATGATGATAATCCCCCTGAAACAAAAATAACCTAATTTTACAGTGCAATCAATCAAACAAAAATTTCAGATTAACATTTTTTCACATCCAGAGGTAAAAGAGAGAGAGAAAGAAATGGGGTCTAACGTCCACTCGACACAAACTAGGTCATTTCAGGATTAACACATGGTTTAATAAATATTTCAATAATTCGCTTGCGCGTAGGGTTCTTTAGCAGTGGGAGGAAACCGGAGGACCGAGAGAAAACCCATGAGGTTGGACAGGCCACCCTACTTCTTGTCACGTACAACCGGGGATTCGGAAATACTCCAGTTGATTCAATGACAGGCTTCATGATACAGTGCGCGCGTACCTCCAGAGGTAATATTAATTGGACTATGATCAACTGAGATAATTAAAAGCCAACAATGACATATTCCTGAAGCAATGGTAACATGCATTATTATCTACAATAAATATCAATGGTAATATTATACTTCAATATTTCTTCTAGAGCAGTAAAACAATTTACCTAATCTTGTGATTTTATTATGTCCCAGATCCAGGTATCGTATATTTATACAACCATCTAATCCATGTATAGCACTAATTTTATTATGAGATAAATTAACAACTTGTAGTTTTCCTAAATCTTTTATATCAATGTATTCTATCACATTATCCTGAAAATATCAATGATTAACAATAAAATAATCACCGTTGTAAACTTGACCATAAAAATACTTTAATAAATCATAACTACATGTACTTGCTAAAAACTATACCAGTTCAATTATTATCTAAATTGTTTTACTCTCAATTATGGAGAGTAATTTCTATTTGAAGTTTACATTACTGGAAGTTTATATGGATTTAACACCACAATCTAAATGCCTAAAAAATAGTATTCCAATAAAATACTTATGAGGGAAATAATAAATTTTTCCTGGGCACCTGCACTATGGTCTACTCTTATACTGAATTCCAACTGCCAAGGGATCTTTTACATGCATGCCCAAGCATACACAGGGCCTCGTTTTTTTGTCCCATCTTAACGACTAGACAGCTGTCCTTGTCAAGCCATTTCATAATAAAAATGTACATGTTTTATATTAAAACCTTACACCTGGTACATAATTTATGTCACATTAAGCCTAGCTTATGTCGCACTAAGATGTGATAAAGAGAGAGATAGAAATGGGGTTTAACGTCCACTCGACACAAACTAAGTCATTTCGGGACAAACATATTGTTTAATTTTATTCTAATAATTCGCTTGCGCGTAGGGGTCTTTAGCAGAGGGAGGAAACCGGAGGACCTAGGGAAAACCCACGAGGTTGGAAGGCGACCCTACTTTACCTACAACTGGGGATTCGAAAACAGGCCAGTTGACTCAATGACAGGCTTTATGATGTAGCATGCACATGCTAACCATTCAGCCATTCTACCCCACTCATGATGCGATAAAACTGACAGCGACTCGAATTTGGCGACTGGAACTGATCAGCCGTGACTACTTGGGTGACCTTAGGGCAACCAGTCGCCGTCCAGTTGTCCCTAGGTTTCTCTGAGTCGTACATGTTCTACTCCTAAGACTGGAGGCAACAAGTTGTCCCTAGTCGCAAACGACATGAGCGCACCTACGACTGGCTTGCGTCTGCACATAGCTGACGTTGCCAATAGGATATGGTTATTTAGTAACATGGTATCATGCTGCATAACAACCATGGGAAACAAGTGGAATGAGGCCATTTTGAGGATTGTCACGTGTCAGTCATGTGATCAATTGTGGCACCGATTCTTCAACTGATGCCCTGAGACATGAGCTTATGACTATGATCAACTGGTTGCTTGTGATTGTGTCTAGTCTTTACACCTGGTAGATAATTTATATTAAAACTTTAGTACATATTATATTAAGTAGTAAATACTTACCTGCAGATTTAAATATTGTAATTGTTTACATTGTGATAAACCATCTATAGCTACCAGATTACATTTAGTTAATGTTAAATATTGTAATCCCCAACATTCACCTAATGTACTCAAACTAAAACCTGGTAAGTTTAATAACTCCAGTGTTGTCACCTAAAAAATGAGAAATTTTTATATCATGTAGATAAGAATTGTGCTAAGCACAGTTTTATTCCAAAGAGAAAATATTTTACATGGTTGAGACAATTCTAATTGCAAAACAAATATTTCGTGGCAGTGAAACAAACATATTGAAGGAGCTAAATTGCTAATATTTGGGACCTAGAAATAAAAACAAATGAGTCGTAACACATTTAATAATGTAACATAAATAAACTGATTTACATTCAATCCTTTCTTGTTTTACTGTAATTTCTAATCAGTTATGTTCGGCGAAGTATGTGAAGTGTCCAAACTGAATGGCAGTTTTAGGCACCTCGTTATTCCAGTCTACACCATTTATTCTCCTGTGAGATATGTAAAGCCTCGTTCATCGAGTTGATTCATTCCAAATGGCACCCAAAAGCATTCAAATACACGATTGATGTGCCAATTTCAAAATGTTCAATTTGTCTTAAATATTGGATATCAGAAGCCGATCTTTTCATGGTACGATAACAACACCAATATTGATTTACATCGACCAATAAGTCACGTTTCCAAATGTTCCATTTACATGACTCAACGCTTTTCCTTGCCAAGCGCTTTGTATAGATAGCAAACAAATAGCAGTAGAATTGGCAGTCAAAACACAAAGGGCAGTCGGGACGGGAAAATTTTGAAAACAATAGCAATGTGATGTAAACTTACTTGTTTTAATGACTTTGACTCTGCAGAAGACAAGATAAGTTTCTCATCTAAGGGAGGTAATTTTCTGGCTGTGGCAGATCGTCTAGGAGGTTTCTTTAAACTTGCAGGTTTCAACTTCCATGGTTCATTGCTAATTTTGCTTTAAGAAACAAAAAATAAATCAGAACACAAAATATAAATCAATTGAAAGTTAACAGGTCCAATGTAACAGATGATGAAAATATAAGGACTTGTATTTGAATAGATGTACAGAGAAAAAATAGTTATTGGTTTAACATCCACTCAACACAATCTAGTTTATATTGGGACTCAAACCTTATGATCTAAAGCGCATGTGTTCACCCATTCGTCCACCCAATCGCCTAGATATCTACAATGAAACACTGATTCATACCTCCAAGGTAGACAGTCTTTAATCCAGGCTAGTCGTCTTTTCTCTAATTCATCTGTCATACTATTAGCCCAAGTATTATTCTCTTCCTCTATTTTCTTCTTTTCTTCATTCAATCTTTCTTCTTCCATTTTTCTCTTTTCTTCTCGTTTTTGATTTTCTTTTTCCAATTTTTCATCTATAACTTTTTGCTGTTCTGCTTTTCTTTTTTCTTCTTCAAGTTTTCGTTGTTCCTCTTTTAACCTCTCTTCTTCTTTCAATTTTTCTTCTTCCATTTTATGTTGTTCTTCTTTCTGTCTCTCTTCCTCCAATCTCTGTTGCTCTTCTTTCAGTCTCACTTCCTCTATTTTTCTTTGTTCTTCTTTCAATTCTTCTTCTCTTTTGCGCTGCTCCTCTTTCAATTTCTCTGCTTCTATTTGCCTCTGCTTCTCTTTCAAACTTTCTTCCTCTATCTTTCTTTCTTCTTCTTTCAATCTCTCTGCCTCTTTTTGCTGTTGTTCTTTTTTCAATTTCTCTGCTTTTAATTTTTCCTCTTCTATCTTTCTTTGTTCTTCTTTCTTTTTCTCTTCTTCTAATCTTTTTAACTCCGCTTCTCTTTTTTCTTCTGCTAATTTCTTTTCTTTCTCCAATCTTTCTTTTTCCATTTCTTGTCTGTAAAAATATATTTAAGAATGTATTAAAAATCTATTTTGTTAACAGTCATGATTGTAATAGGTAACAATTTTCGTTTCCAGAAAACATTATAGCTCTTGAGATATAAAAACTATTTTGACAATCTACACTTCCTAGCCAGCATCATAAGAGGCATCATCACTTTCAACAACAAAAAAATTTGAATAATTTTATATAATATCATGTTGAAAATAACCGATGACTTTACTTATTCAAAGCAAACCTCTATAGGCCTAGGCTATATAATTTGTATGAACGGTATTGAATCTCCAAGCAATGAACAGCATGTAATTGCATATATACAAATCATGGTAAATCCACAATGATTTTTTGATGCCCATTGCAGTTCTTCAAACGACTAACAGATTTAATAACATGATTTAATATTTTAAGATTACAGGAACCAGAAGTTTAGACTATGACATAATAACAAGTTGAAATCCGACAGATCATTAATTTACAAAATTAAATTAATTCACCTTTTTAATTCTTCCTCTTGATTTTGTATCTTTTGTTTTTCTTCTTCAACTTGTTTAATTCGGTCCTCCATTCTTTTCTCTTTTCCTTCTATTATCCTAGCATTCAATGTATCTCCATATTGTTTTTTAACTCTTAATAAAATAAGAATTTATGATAAATTATAAGGAATAAACATAACATAAACAGAGATGGATCCAGATGTGTGTGTGTGGGAGGGGAGGGGGGGGGCTCAGGTACATCAATACTTTTATCCTTTATTATCATATGGTGGGATGAGATGGGATTTCAAAAATTGTCTTTGGAGCCTACCCTACATAAAGCCATTGCATGACAAACGGTAGAGTAACATGAGCAAACAAACGGACAGGGGCGACAGCATGATACGTCCACATGAAAATGTGGGATAAAACTATATTTCAAGTTTCGTCAAAATTGGATAATAATTGCGACCTTTAGAGAGTCCACAAACAATTGTGGACAAACGGATGGACGTCCAGACGGACACGGGCGACGGCATAATACGTCCACATGAAAATGTTGCCGTATAAAAAGTGTAGATAAACCAACACTACCGCCAAAACCTATAAACTAAATATGAATCTTCATTACTTACTTGTATCCGCGAAATGTTTTTTGAATCAGTGTAGCTGACATATTTTCTTTGGTTTTCTGTTTTTCTTTTTGGTTTGCAACAATCTGATTTAAACTATTTTTTTCTTTCTCTAATGTTTCAGTCATTTCTGCTATTTTCTCCTAAACAATACGTAATACTGTTGAGTTAATACATAATAATAATATTATTATTTATCATTAGAGACAAGAGTAGCCTCCAAGAAACATTTTTAGAATATCTGCCACCAACAACAATTGTCAATTAAAAGCAGTAATCTGTCTTGACTCAAATTATGTTGAAAATTGGCCAATTAGCTACTGGTCATGTGTTAGCTATTGGTTACCAAAATCCTTAAATGAAACTAAAAGTAAGACCTACTTCAAATATTTTTCTTTTTTCTTTCATGTCTTCTTGTTGCTCCTCATATTCTTTTTCTAGTTTACTATGTATTGTCTGTATAAAAAAAAAATAAATAAAATTCCATACGATTATAATAGTTTTAAAATCTATTCTGTAAAATAAATTGTTAAGCACAAAAACATCAACGATCACTACAAGGGTCTATTAAAAAGCCTATAGAGAGTTGCTTGTCTCAAAGATTTCCCCTCATAGTCCTGTAAATTATCGTTGATTTCAACTTTTACACAATGACATACTCTGCTATGGTTGCTTGAAGAATTTGATTTTGAGGATAATGTTTTATTCACTTCATGGTATATTTAACACCTAAATCTAGAATAAAATTAACATCTGTTTTACCAATTTAAGCTGTTCCAGTTCCTGTTCTTGTTTTTGTAAATCTATTCGAATAGCTTGACGTCTTTCTTCATTTAGTTTATTTTTAGCTTCTTCCTCTAATTGTCTATCTTTATTTTCCTATAAACACAACAAATATATAAATAACTAGGTATATATATCTGACCATTTCGCCAATGACATCACGTCAGTGGTTACATTGGTCAACTTTGACAAACATTTGTTTTGTTTATTTTGGTCTCTGTCTCTCATAATTCCAAGACACTCCATCTTACAAAACATTTTTCTTCAGTACCAGTAAAAAACCAACAACATTAATCAGGCAAGCAACACTATACCTCATCATATACTAGTTAAGAATCGTTAGACCTATCGCCTTCACCCCCTACTAGCTCAACCATTCAACTGTTTGTGCACCCAATAATTCCAGACCATATTTTTGTACCAGGAGTCACAGTGACATTGGGTATAACATTGGCTCACTAACCTGGAGGTCCCATGAATAATCCCTCCGTTGTCAGAGAAAGTTCATCAAATTTTCTGGCATGGTTCCTCCTTGTCAGTGGAAAAGGATGACATAAAGTAATTTGGATGAGACAAAAAATCAAGTTACTGTGTAAACAGTAGAGTGCACGTTAAAAATCCCTTGGCAGTTGGAACGTGATATAAAAGTAGGTCGTGGAGTTGGAGTTCACGTAAATTTCCTCAGCACACTGTATAGCATATATATCCGTCCCCATTATCCCAGTCAGAGCAGAGAGAAAGAGAGAAATGGGGTTTAACGTCCACTCAACACAAACTAGGTCATTTCGGGACTAACATATGGTTTAATTTTATTTCAATAAATCGCTTGCACGTAGGGGTCTTTAGCAGTGGGAGGAAACCGGAGTGCCCGGAGGAAACCCACGAGGTTGAGAAGGCGCCCCTATCTCCATGCCACATACGCTCACACCAGGGGTCGAAACCACAGCCGCAAGCCAGAGGTGACTGGCCAGCTAGAGGTCGAAGCGCCGCACTCTAGTCCACTAGGCCATCCCAACCCCCCTCAGTCAGAGGAGAACAGTAGGACCTTAAATCACATTTCATCCAGTCTCTTTTTTTACCTGTATTGATTTTAGTTTTTTATCTTCGTACTCCTGCTCTATTTGTTTTAGTTGATCTATTAGTTGTTGCTTCATCCTCATATGATCATCTAACAGAACTAGAGCTTTCTCATCTGAGTAAATAAATAAATCTAATTGATTTGAAATAATAAGAGATAAAGTTCTATTCGTAAAATTATGAATAATCATCTTTATTCTAAAATCAAATTTTAACCACAATATTAAATATAATTATGTTTAGTTAATTAGAAGAAGCTTAAATCCTTTAACTGCTTATGGTGTTTTTCCTCAAGAATTATAAATTCCAAAGGTTTTTGTTATGTGGTTTTTCTGGAGGTTTTTGTTTGTAGGAGGGTTTGTCCAGTTTTTCAACTTACCACCTATACTTTTATCATCTTCTTCATCAGCTTCTTCTGTAAGTATTATTTCATCCTTTTCTACATCAGCTAATATCTATAACATAAATATAAAGGTGGTTGTGGAATGTAATTTGAAATTAATAAAATTTCTAACTAGAAAATAAATATATTAACTCATGAGATTTGTTGAGAAATACAGCTGCTGATCATCATTTGTATTTATAGAACAATATCTAAATCTATCAAATCCAGTCAGCGACTCTGAATTCTTATATTAAAGATGCATTAGGTAAGATTAGATAAAGAGTTGAAAGTTCTTGCTATAATAGTTAAAAATATATAATGAAAACAAAATATGCTGATAATTTCACTCAAATTGCATCACTCTGAACCATGTTATTAGCGACACAATTTTAGGCAAGTCTTGACCGTTATTACTAACGTTGGTACAATAATAAATAAAGTCTCTATTATCCATTTTATGATAAATTATCCATCATAAAATGTATTCAAATCCACTAAATATTGCAGGCTAAGGATGGCATCGACAGTTGATTGTGGGTGGAAAATAAATAAAAATTTAAGTAACATTTCAGGCTTAAAGAAAGACCTGCAATAGGCAGGTTTAACTCAGCAGGTAACAGTTTAAATGATATTTTTTCACATTTACTGCTGAATAATGATTTTGACAAATTTGGTGAATATATTTTTTGGGTAAGTTCATTAGTTATATTCTTCGATGGTATTTTTCCATTTCATTAACTTGTCCGGTGACGCTACTGTGGTCACTGCCAATTAGTAGCTTCAACTTCTAAAAGTCAAATTAAAAACTACTGCCGCAATAGATGGGTGTTTTGCAGCGTATTATTATCCTTTTAGAACACCTTTTCATTGATTTCAGATCACATTGGTTAACAATTATTTTTCTGAGAACTTTTACATCTTTAGTTTTAAATTGTAAAAACTATTTAATACCTGTCTCTGAAGTTCTATATGATCAATCCCTCTAAGTTTTGCCTCTTCTTCTAATAGTACATCATTTAAAGGTGCAACATTTGTATCTGATAAGGAAAAGTTTGAGTTAAGCAAAGACTTTATAAAACTTCATTAAATATTCGTTATACTACTTTAGATTGACTAAGAATAAGAATGACTTTCAGAATTGTTCAAGCTCCTGTGATGGGGTGTTACTTGGTGCAGCTTCCCCAGCAAAATTCACCATACTCACAGTTAAGGCTGAATTAAAATGGCCTATCTTTTCTTTAAAATGAATTCCTATTAGTATTAGAGTATTAGTAATTACCCAGTGTATTTGTATAATTAAGGACATCATCACAAGCTCTAAGTTCTTCTTCTAATCGATTTGACTGTTGTTGTACCATATCCAGGTAGGCTTGCAGATCTTTTGATAAATGCTGTAAATAATATAATCATAAATTAATATGTAGAGCATTGAAAAAATATAACTAGTTAAGTCTAATATTAATACTTTAAAATAATGATACCGCCAGTCTGCCAATCTCAACATCTGCAAATTAATACTGATTACTCTACTGTATTTTTTATATTTTTTCAAACTGATCTGATATTGCTCTTTGATTATGAGCAAACATCGGCCCGTTGTAGAGATTCTTGTTCTTGTAAATTCTAACTTACAACATCATTGTTATTCTCAGAAATATTCTCCACATCAAAATTTTCATCATAATTTATTGGATCTTCATCCTCTAATTCATCCAAGTTAATTAGTTCCAGTTGTTGTTGGATCTCCGCTTCAAGTATGCTTTCTTCATCCATTATCATAAATTAATCAACTTATCTCTCATTCTAATAAAAAAAAGATATATTATTATCATTTAGAACTTAAACTTAAAGCTGACCTCCATCAACTAAAAAACCAACAATTATTACTGAAATAGGGCTGCAACAATAACTAGGGCTGGGTAAAATATCGATATAAATCGATAGTATCGATTTGACGTCCCAGAAAAGCACTATCGATAGCGGTTGGTTACTATCGATTATCGCTCTTCGTCAATTTTTCTTGCGTCTGAAATGTCAATGTTTTCTTTCATTCAGTAGTTAATCATAATACACCGCTTACTTTAATTACTATCAAGTATCAATGTAACACATAACAAAATTGTGACTGCTTATTGAACAGCCGTTTTCATAAATTCACTCTCATTGAAACGTTACTTTAGTTTTGAAGAAATTATTGTTGAATATCGCTAAATCAGAGATACCCGGATGTGTAAATAAAGTTAGAGTTATTTCCCTTTGCAATGTTTTGAATCGGAACATGATCATTTTGACCCCTTCACATAATATTTATATACAATTTCTTCACGATTTTGATAATAAACAGCAATTTGCGCTTATATATTATACGAATAATGGTTCTCTATTGGCACACGAAACGACACAGAATTGTCCGCCATATTGATATTTTCGCGCACATGTAGCCTACGCAATGTTTTGAATCGGAACAAGTTCAATTTGGTCCCTTAACATAATAATTACGATATTTCTCCATTCGGAACCACGGCTGCATTATTTTAATAATAAACAACATCAATTTACGTATATATACGTGATATGACAAGTTTTATTAATGTTTTCCAAATTTTGAACTTATCTCCAGTCTTGACGACGACCGTGAAAATAAGTTTGTTTTCGATACTATATCGATTATCGACCGACATTTCATTGTCGATTATCGATAGTAAAAATCACTATCGATACCCAGCCCTAACAATAACAATTCATTGATGAATCATGATGTTAATAAAAATCCAGGATGCTACGATACAATCAATGTCTGTATCACAATTCGTTATCCAAATAAAAATTCACAAAAATAGACTAATATTCAATTAAATGCTTAAATAAGTCCATGAGCAAATTAACTTTTTTACTAGGCCTATCATCAAACGGCGCATATCATGTATGTAGATCTAGACTGGAATAAATAACTATATATATATATATAATATAGACGCTGGCTTATTTCGCCGAACATAACTGATTTGAAATTAGAGTAAAAACGGAAACCATTGAATGTAAATCAGTTAATATACATTCATATCACAGTATTATATGCGATGCAACCCACTTGTGACTGTGTCAATTTCTAGATCCCCAAATGGGCAAATGTTAGCGACTTGACTTCGCGACTTAGCTTCAAAAAAAATCAACAATGTGGACGTGTGAGAGACAGAGTTCCGATTAAATCCTCAATATGGCAAGTAAACTAATCATAAATAAAAAAACGTACAAAATGTTACATCGCATTGCCTAATACAACAGTTAATAAATGAATTCTTAATGTGGAAAAACATAAATTTACTTTTAGTTCTCACATTGTTTACGCCGCCATTAGTCGTCGGTATGTCTTCCCAGAATGCTCTTGTGTGTTGTGCGCAGATTGTACAATATCAATATTGATGATAGTATGGAGAGCCGCCTATGAAATAACAATCATAATTTTATTGTAAAATAAAAATGAATAGATATCTCTAATATCTGTTTCTGAAGGTCGTGGGTATTTACATTTAATAGTTTTTTTGCATGTTTGAAAAGAATTGTTGAAACAAAAGTCAAAGACGGAAAATTGTGTCTTTTAAAATTAGCCATATTCTTTAGTCGCGCTTGGCGAGTGTCTTTGCAGGTTCATTTATTTACATTCGTTGGTAAATCTATGAGTCGAAAAATCTGATGTCAAAATAATCATTTTGGAGGGTTTGTGCGAAATGAATGTTAATTTCTGCATGAGCATTCGCTTTATGTTATATTTTCTATCATTCCCGAAAAGTAAACTTACAAAAATGCTCAATCGCATTCTCATAACTATATACCTACTATTTTCCTTCGCGATCTGCTTATCCAAAACTGATATATAAATATATTAAATATTTATATAAACCAGTATTTCGCTTTTAAAATGAAAACCGCAAATAAATGATATTTTTGAGCATTTTAGTGTAGGGATAGAAAGAGAGAAATGGAGTTTAACGTCCACTCGACACGAACTAGGTCATTTCGGAACTAACATATGGTTTAATTTTATTTTAATAATTCGCTTGCGCGTAGGGGTCTTTAGTGGTGTGAGGAAACCAGAGTACCCAAAGAAAACCCACGAGGTTTGACAGGCGACCTTACTCCTTGCCACGTACAACAGGGGATTCGAAACCACGCCAGTTGACTCAATGGCATGCCGTATGATACAGCTAACCAACCCGCCACCCAACCCGCCATCATTTAGTGAAGGCATTTATCATTGGGGAAGGGGGAAGGAATAGAAAAACAAAAAAGTATTACTAAATATTTTATTATTGACACTCTAACCCACCCCTCCGCTAAAGGTCATCTGTATACTTTTATTTTGTTTTAAAAAATTAACTTCTCCCACGTGTGTCTCTGTGTGTTGCGGGGGGGGAGGGGTATATGTCTATTTTATGGGGCTTATAAATAAAATTCTTACAAATTATGTCAAAAAAAGCGAGAAATTTACATGTAAAAGTTTCATGTTTATTTAATTTCAGTAATTTAAAAACAAATGCGGGTGTTCCAGATACGGGATGTTACGCCCTGGGGCCGGCGGGGCCCATCCCCGCGTTATAAATTCAGTAACATGAGCCAAGTCAATCAACGCACCTTGCTTTATCCGCGTGAAAGTTCAAGAATAGATACGGCCGCTGATGACGTCAACCTCGCATAGTTCTTGGCGACCGATAATGGCGGCGATGTAATGCTACAAATAAAACCTGTTTGTTAGACAGTTTTTTTTTATTGTGAAGACGGATTGGATCTTTATGAATTAACACCTTATTTATCCACGGCCGTTGGGAAATTTTAAAACTTTCGGAATTACAAGTATTACTGGGACTGAACCAAGTCTATTCCGGCGAAAACAGTCAACATGCCTTCGACCTACAAAAAAATAATATACGACACTTTCATCATACTAATAATAACAGCTTTATGTGTTGCAAATAAAAGACTGCCGTGTGCATGTCGAGATGTGGCTAATTGCAATTACATACCAAAAAATGATGAAGTCAGAAAAGAGGTATGTATACTCAACCATTATATCAAAAATTGTCAAGGTAGAATTAATGCAATAATATTTCATATATATGTTATTGACACCTGAGGTAAAGAAATCATATCTCAAGCTAATGACTCAGTGATAGACTTTGTACACAGTATATATTATACTCTGAATATTGACAATTTTGTAGTTAACCTTATTAAATATAGTTCTGCACATACATACAGTCTATTTATATTACACCAGGGTGAACAATGAAATAATATATATATTCTGCTAAGAATGATTCATGCAGACTGGTTAATTGTTAACTTTCAGTCACATAAGACAGATATGCAGTCTGTATTGAATCAATACATTAATTATTCATTGATGCTATTGTTATCTATTGTATTTATTAGGGTTTCACACTGCGTAGCTTGTGTGAAACACTATTGTTTTTGTTCGGATTATTATTCTTATTATTATTATTTTTTTTTTTCCATTTTGATCATATCTCAGAAACTACTTGTCGGATTGATCCAATTTTTTCGGTTTTACTGCGAAAGTGGGTGTGACTTAGAGATTAAAGCTATTTCAAACGTTCTGCGACAATGCGAAATGTCTGAAATCACCGAAGTTGTCGTTTTTTTAAATAATGCCCTAATATTAACAACAATTGTTGGATTGTAACGTTTGATAGATTTTGGCATAGCCAGAGACAAGGCACATGGCAACGGTTCTTTAGAATTTTGAATTTCGACGAATCGTCGGAAATATTAGGCGCCAAAGTTTGGAAATTTAAATTTTGACAAAAAACTTTTTTATTAATGAATATTTTTTGATGGCCCTTTACCCACGGTTAAAGTGTCGTCTGATTTGGGCAAAAATGTTAACATTTTTTGTCCCGATAATTTTCCGTGGCCGCTATTGGCTAATTCAGTTGATCGGTTATAGATAAATTATTTATTACCCGATTTGTATAAAACAAAGTGCATATGCTTCGTGGCCCCAAGTGACATTTTTTTGTTACCGATGAAGTTTCCTGTCGGCACCGGAAGTGACTTTGATTTAGCAAAAACTACAATTTTGACAGTTCGGTACAACTTTTTGAAAGCAAATATTATTTTTTTCAAATCTTATATGACTGAAAAGATGTGCCATGTAAAGGCGCACAAAACATCGGGCTCAGTTTTTTTAATTTCGATTTCGTTTTCAGGCAATTTGGATCAAAGGATGAAAAAAGGTGTCAAAATAAGCTATTTACAACCCATCCAGCGTCATCATATTAAAAAATATATCTTCGTAACATTCATAATCTCGTAGTAATAACCCATACGAAGAGAATGTATGTGAAAATTAATTTGTAATATGCGCAGTTGCCGAGAAATAGGCAATTTTGCATGAGTCACTTTTCACGTAATTTTGGCTGTAAAAGAATCAATAATTATTCGATTTTCAATTTTCTTTCGCCATTGGATGCCTAATGCCATAGTGGACTATGTCAAACCATTTTACCTCTTACGCTTCCACCGAAAATGACGTCATTTGCTCAAAACATAAATTTTAGCCCTCAAAAACAATATTTTATTCAAATGAGTCGTACTTGTTATTTGTTTCAAATTATGATATTTGATTCTATTGATCAAATAGAATGAACCCATATGATCATACAGATACCACAAAATGGTTTCTAACTTGTACGGTTGCAGAGAAATGGGCGATTTTCCCTAAGTCACTTTTCAAGGTTTTTGGTCTATAAAAGTGTCAGTTATTATTCGATTTTCATAACATTTTCACCATATGATATCTTATATCATTCATGATTTCATAGAACTAATTTAACATTTTCAGTATCACCGGAAGTAATGTCATTTTGGCAAAAACTGTATTTTTAGCCTCCAAAACAGACATTTTTTTCAAATGAGTCTGATTTGTAATATATTTAAAATTATGATATTTGATTCCAATCAACAAATAGATTGAACCTATACGATCATATAGATACCAAAAAATAGTTTTTATCATGTGCGGTTGCCGAGAAATAAACGATGTGCTACAAGTCACTTTTCAAGGTTTTTGGTCTATAAAAGTGGCAATTCTTATTCGATTTACACACAATCTTCGCCATATGATGCCTTATGCCATTTCTGATTTCATAAAACTAATTGAACATTTTCATTATTCATTGAAATTTTGCCAGGATCACTTACAAGTAACATATATATAAAATGAATTGATATTGCTGGATTTGGTTGATTCTTCGTCCATTTTATTTGATGTTTACAATGCTTATGTGGAAACCTGTTTAATGGTTTCATTGGTATCGGAAGTGACATATGTTCAAGGGCAACATGGCACCGAAAGTAACGTGGCACCAGTGAAACCCGTCATTCCTGCATGCAGGTCTAGTTTTTACATTGTTTCAATGTGGAATGTTTAATGAAAATACATTTTGTCTTTTAAGATATTTATTTTACCTTATTAAACTCAGTACTAACAGTTTGATACTGTCAGGTTTTTTTAGCATACACTTTTTGTTGTTCACAGTACATAGCAGATTAATGCTTATTCCTAATAAGTAATAGGGACATGGAGATTATCTATATCTTTAATAGTTTGATTTTATTTTTTTCAATTAGGTGTTAATTTATCAATTTTAGTATGGTACATTTTGGTATAAAATGGATATTAACTATACAATTCAAATCCTCACCTGATGCCATGGGGCTTCAATTGTTTAAAGAATAAACAGATATCAACAGTGTATTATAAATAATGTATCTTCATACCTCTATGTTTCTACTGGGAGAAGATTCGTAATTTGAATAATTTGTTCTGATCCAGTTTGTATACATATATGTATTTGCAAATAAACTATATTATTATTAAAAAAAAAAAATGAATGAGCAAAAAAAAACGGCTATACCATTAACATATGAAATGAAGAACTTAAAAAAAGATTTGTTTTGGTCATGATTAATTTATAGATTTGATATAAATCTCTTACTTACTGTTATAAATTATTATTTTGTTGCTTACTGTGAATATACACATTAAATAAAGATATGAACAATATACACCATAAAAATAGTGTGTATTATAAGAAACAAAATGTGTATTAAAAGATGTGGTTTATGTGTATATTGTGTGTGTTATATTGGTATATGTGACACTTCTGAACATTGTAAAAGTATATGGTGGTGTTTATATGTGTATTGACTGGATTTTATCCAACATGATATAATATATGAAGAAGCTGTAGTAAAAATCATTGTGCCCTATTATAATGGTAAGTGCAGGAGGACCGCACTACACTATAAACCTGCAGACATGACAGAAAATGGACATTGCAGAAAAACCCAACAAATATCAAATCAAGTGAATGGATCTGGGTACCTGACGGTTTTGAAGGTCTTCATGCTCTCTGTAAACACCTGGTCAATGGTGAATACACAATAAAAAGTTGCCATCAATGAATCTGTTGAAACAGCACAGTAACTTTGATTTTAATTGAGTAAAACTGATGAAACTTAGTGTATATCTTGACCATGTTCCATAATGAGCACTATCTGCTTTATTAAGAAATTTGATTTCTTTGATTTAACTAATCGTAAAATGTTTGGCTTCTGGCTATCCAGAACAGTATAATACAGATCCACTATTTAGAGTTGAATTATGTTGAAAGAGTAAAATGTACAGCCGAAGATATATTCTTTTCTATGAAAAAAAAGAATCCAGATATCACAGCTAATTCTGAACAGAAAGGGCTTAAATAAATTTTAAACTTCATTGGAAATTGACAACAAATTAATTATTCCAATTGATCCAACAAAATCAATAGTGCCATGTGACTTGCAACAGTTCATTGTTGAATATTATGTGGGGAAATCACATGACGAAGAAATTGTTCTTGATTCCTACTTGAATTTTAGGTCATTGATTTATTTCCTGTTATTGTTTTAAGAGACGTGAAAATCAGATCTGTCATCACAAACAGCATAAAGTTTCTGCAGTAAGCTATCTGACATTAAAAATGTAACTTCACTGTATACATCATTCATTTGAATGAGCAAGACTAAAACTACTTTGATTCAAGTCAAAATAAAATACATATATTTCTTTTAAGTGCAAGCCAATGTGTACACAAGACTTTTTTTTATTTGTACCATTCGAACAACTATTTGTTTCCCTTGCCAGGTCTTCCGTCCTGCACCACAGGGGCTCATTGGGTGAGAAATTGGCTAACTAACCTGATGGTCCCATATTCGATCCTTCCGGTATCTGAGAAAGTAGGCTACATCAGTGGTGCAGGACCAAGGTCCTGACAAGGGACAATGTATATCACAGTCATTTGGATGGGACAAAAAAAAACAAGGTCCCATGGACACTGTGGTGTGCATGTAAAAGAACCCTTGGCAATTGGACAAAAAAAAACAAGGTCCCATGGACACTGTGGTGTGCATGTAAAAGAACCCTTGGCAAATGAAATTCCATACAACTAAGAGTAGGAGGCAGCACCGCTTTTCGATCAAAATTTCCCTCACGGCACACAGTATGACGTATGCTTGTCTTCAGCCCAGTCAGAGCAGAACAGTTTGGACATTAAATTTTAACCCTATTTTAATTAATTTCTCTTTTCTTATTTTCTCTAGGTTTTTGTGCTGACTAATGGTAGTTCCAACTACAAAGACTGGGATTGGAATACTGTGACAACAGTAGTAGATGAAGATAAACATAATTTAGATGTGATGTGCTATTCTCACAGTCAACACAAAAAATATGGTATCATCGTTAAGTTAGGTAAAATTAGATTGGAATATTAAATATTCATACTAGCATCCTATATGATTTATATATTGAAGCCATTGTAAGAGCAGTCTGTTGTGATTTGCCATATAATCGGTATATGATTAATTATTAATGCTTTAATTAAATGTTATTGTTCTTGTTAACTTTTAAAGTTCTTGTTGACCTTCCAGCAATCGATCAAAACACAGATACTATTTCGTTTCGTTTTTTATAGTTCAAAATTTTTTTTTACTTGTCTTTATTACACTAGGATCTAAAAGAGTTGTTATCATTGATGTGTTCTGGATAATGTGAGGGATTAGCCAGGGATTAGCCAACGGTCTGTTATGCCGACTTCTTGCCGGATTTATGTGTAAGCCGAAAATCCCTAGAAACATCAACAATGATTGATTAATCTATGTCTGACATCATATGGTCAAGGGGTCACGGTGGCTAAGTGGATAAGGCGCTGGTTTGCTAGCCTGGAGGTCGGGTGTTCGATCCCTGCATTGGCTGAGAAAGTTCATGTCGATTTTCTGGCGTGATTTCCCCTTGTCAGTGATGCAGGAGGGTCTGACAAGGACATCTGCCTAGTCATTTAGATTGGATGAAAAACCGAGGTCCCGTGTACACATTGCAGTGCACGTAAAAGATCCCTTGACAGTTGGAATTCGATATAAGTGTAGGCCATAGCGCTGCTGCCCAGGCAAAATTTCCCCTCATAACACACTGTATGGCGTATGCCCGTCTTCCATTAGCCCAGGTTAGGTGCAAAAGAGTAGGACGTTAAACCCCATTTCATTTCATTTCATATGGTCAAAAGCCACTCGTTTGACCCCCTTGACATCAACTCCCACTATAACTTGTCTTATCTTCATCATGTAGGGTATAGGCCATTGAAAGTATAGAAAATCAAAACGAATTATAGATCTGTATTTTAATCAGATTGACCTTCTAGTGGCTGTAGTTACCTATAATCAATTCATGGTTGTTTGCCAGACAACCTTGATTTCGACATATTTTTAATGTCTAGGTGTGAATTAAATTATTTTGTTAAGATATATTTATTTTTTCATTTTCAGATGACATTGCTGCATTTGATGATCTTAGTTCTAATAATACAAATGTTACATCTTGGTTGGAGGATTTTAGAATCAAGGCAAGAGACACAAGGGCAGATGTAGTTATACTGAATCTTATGCCTCTAGTCCCCAGGTTGACAAAGAATGAAAAAGACGATCGTGTTCAAATAGATTTGTTTCTAGCTAAGCTGAAACGGTTCATTCTTGCACCAAGAGACAAGGTAAACTTCTTTAAAAACATCCCATGTCCGTCCGCAAACCCTATATCAGAGTTGGACCGAACTCGTCAGGCTTAAATGATGGATCTGCATGGTAAACAGAGAGATGGCTAAAGATTTGCTGTTATAAAATGCTTATTTGCATAGACTCTATGATTCACAACCCATTTGACCGTGGGAATTATTCGGATAACCGGACTGGGTTTTTCTAGTATTAGATAGAGTAATTTGGAACTCGTCTAGACATGCACACTTAGTCTATAAACAAACTTAGTATTCAAATGCTATTTGGCAATTGTACTGTCGTGTTATATTATCATGACGCGATAAAAACATCTAGTTGTGCTCACTAAGTTTTGGAATTGTCATATATATCATGTATATTAGTGCGGTAAGATGGCCGAGTCTCGAAATTAAATTACTATTTGTGGGATAAGGAATATGACAACCTGTTTAATAATAGTATTTTATAATAAAAATATGCCAAAACATCTGCAGTCTTTATTACTGTTTATTTAAACATATTATATTTATTAATATTATTATACAATATGTCAATACTCAATCGTAATAAAAAAACAAAACAAACGCAAGTAAATTGATCTGATTTATCTTCATTACTAGAGTCCAGGAAGGCAGATAACTGTTACATGTATTAGGTCAATATTACTGTCGTGGGTTCCATAAAAACCAAAACAATTCCATACCTCGCTTTTTGTCTTTCCCGGGAAATCAAAAAAGTGTATGGGCTGTATCTGACATGAATTAGTCATAAAAGCTGAGTTTTATCCTGAAAACAGACGATTTCTCTACAAATCAATCAAGAGCAAAGAGGGGAGATAATTCTAATTTTACTTTATATCGTGTGCGATTGTCATTGTTCACAAAGTGCGTGACCTATTTTGGTTTCAACTAGTAATAACAACAAAAACGACGAAAATATTAAAATAATGTATTTAATCTTAAAGTTTAGTTTTTTTACAATAATATTTAAAATGTGCCAGTTTGTAAGCAGAAGGGGGAAATAGTTGTGTTGAAGTTGTGTATTCATTCATTCGTCTGCTATTGGCTAATGCCAGACTACGGCAAGTTCAGTCATGTGAAAGTGACCGTAACTTGCCGTCAGAAGGTAAATATACCGATAATTGATATTAGAATTTCAAAACCGATTATCGTATCGCTAAATAACTTCTATCAATTATCGATTTTATCGATATTTTTGCACAACCTTAGAAATAGCTAACAGAATTTTTAAGAAAATAGTGCAAAAGGATCAGTGAGAAGAAGAATGTGGGGACCCGTCAGGACTAAATCTTTATATTTCAAAGTTGTTTTTTTTTTGGAAATATAAAAAATTATTCAACTGAATTCCAAGTTGTATTATGATAGAACCGAATTCCTCGTTGTACGCAACAAGGAGTTCGGTCGCCTGTACAGCCTCGTCGGTTTTCACTGGGTACTCCAGTTCTTCCCATTGCTAATTATTAAACCATGTGTTAGTCCCAAAATGACCTAGTTTGTGTCGAGTAGACGTTAAACCCCATTTCTATTGTTTGAAATTGTGATTTTGTTTAATAGATGGACTGTATAGTACCATGGAAACCTGTAAGAAGTGGAAATGATGGAAGTGATGACAGTGAAAGTGTTTCCAGTATGTTAGCTAAATCCTGTGATAGATTTCTGCTTAGTCCAGACAGTTATGCTTACATTGAAGGATATGGTTGTAAAGCTAGAGCTACAATTCCTATTACAAAGTTAGTCTTAGGTAAAAACAACTTTACTTTAGTCCTATAACAAAATTAGTCTTAGGTAAAAACAACTTTACTTTAGTCACGTAACTAAAACAAAATTTAGAGGAATTGACCAAACTTGTATTGAATTCCAGCCCAGAAAAACTATTAATCAATCCAATTTTTCGATTGATATGGTATATCTTTCAATGAAAATAAATCTTGAGGATACCTTTGTTGATACAGGATTTTGAATAGATTTTAAGTCCAGAGGCCTCTTGTGTTAGTCATATTTGCCAGTCGTGATTGACTGGCAGTGATCAAATTGACCTGCTGACTTAAATTTCAAAGAATTTGAAATATGGTCAAATTAAATTTCATACGGTAAAAGTAAATTTGAAAGAATTTAACTGTAACACTATAACTACTGTTAAATTAATAGTTTTTATATGTAAATTATTGTAAATACGCTAAGTAAACATAAAAAAAAATGACCGTCAATCAAAGTTTGCCTGAAAGCGCTATTCCAGACACCAAATGTATTCTTTTGTTGAATTTTACTGATGTTTGAAATGACTAGAGATTTATTATTGAAATGTTTTGTTTTTGTTAGGTATTGATGAGTATGTAACTGCAGGAATAACAGAAGAACGATTGATTATGGGGATACCATGGCATGGATACAGCTATCCTTGTAAATCTTTTAATGTGAGTAATCTATACTAATATTCCTGAAATATCGGACATTGCATAGGCTATAACATCTTTTAATGTCTTGGTTCCTCCGGGCACTCCGGTTTCCTCCCACTGCTAAAGACCCCTACGCGCAAGCGAATTATTGAAATAATATTAAACCATATGTTAGTCCCAAAATGACCTAGTTTGTGTTGAGTAGACGTTAAACCCCATCTCTCTTTCTCTCTCTCTCTCTCTCTCTCTATAATGTCTTGAAATTACGGTATTACAGGCAGTGAAATTGGCTAGCTACAGACTTTACCAAGGCAATTCAAATAACTTATATAAGACAATAAATATAGGCCTAGTTATATTAAAAGTTGTATCTTGGTGTTAGAATGATTATAAATTGTCAGATTCTTTGAAATCTAGCAGAAATGTACTCAACTGGCTGGTAAAGTTTTAAATGGTTGTTTATTATAGGAGACTACAATGGTGTGTAAGTTAAATAATAAAGACAATACATCTACTTGTGATGTAGCAAACAGAGAGAAGGTGTCAATAGATAATCTACTAACAGGAAATGATATTCATGTACTAAGTGCAGAACACTGGAATAATGCTTATAAAGCTCCTTGTCATGTCTTCAAGGTATGTCTACCATCTTGTTGTGTCTTTAATTAAGGTAAGTCTACCATTTTATCATACCTACAATAAATCTAGATGAAATCTGGTGACAAGCTCTATTTTCTGGTGTTCTGCAGGTATAATCTCCTCTTTAAATTTACTATAGACCCCTCATTGAGCTAAAACTATATCATTGGTGGTCTCAAAATAATCAAGCTGCGTTGAACAAAACTTTAAATGTTTACGATTTTGTTGGTAATGCAGCCTTTCCAAATTTGATTCTTTGTAGAAACACTTTTTATATTGAGTTCATGTAACAGATAATGTCATTGTGTTGTTTATGAAGAAACTCACTTGTTTCATTTGGTAAGAAACGTTCTATATATATGCCTGTTTCATATTTTTACAGAAAAACACAAGTTCAGGTCCAACCTATCATCAACTATGGTATGAAGATGTTGAAAGTCTACGGATTAAATATCAGTTTGCTAAAGATATGAACTTAAAAGGTACCGGAAACTGTAAAATTACCCATAATATTGTACATTATAATTTAAAAGTTAATTCTTTCCTACTAAACCATACTTTATAAAGTTTATAATTTTCTACAATCCATATATTTCATAAGGTTTATAATTTCCTACTAAGCTAGTACCTTAAGTAATGGTGTCCATGATTTTTTGTTCACCAAAAAGGAACCATTTTTGACCCATCTCTGATGCAAATATATAATTATTCAACACTATTTTCAAGTAGAATTTTGCGATTAAAAAAAAAACAAAAAATTTTATTGGTATTAGACTGCCATAATGAAACTCACCTTTGTGCAGACCAGAGATCACAGGTTCAGGTCTATGGTTAACCAATATTCAAAATCTAGGCATTGATTGTTACTGTAAACGAAAATTCTTGATTTATAAACTCTGAAATTTACTACTAGGCATACTGTAAAAATCTCGAATCCTCTAATATATAAACCGTGCATTTAGATTTTAAGATTCTTTCCTAACTATGGCTTATAGAGTTTTAATTTTCCCCTAACCATGCATTACATGTATAAAGTTAAGAATTCTCTCCTAACTATGGCTTATATATAAAATCTTAGAATTCTCTCCTAACCATGGCTTATAAAGTTAAGGAATCTTAAACCATGGCTTATAACCATTAGAATTCTCTCATAAACCATGAATTTTACAGTTCAAAGCAATTCATACTGGTATATTATATTTCGTAGGTATTGCTATATGGACAGGAGATGATCTCGCTAAATCCAAAGTGGATTTTGTTCATGATTTCAATACTGAGATGTGGAGTTGGATTTTACATGACTTGTTGGGAAAGGGAGAGATTCGTCCCAGAGGTCATGCAAAGTATTATTATGCAAGTGAGTAGAATTTACTATTTGAGTACAGATTTATTTGTTACATCACATTGCAATCCGTCGTGAAGTGTATACACATGCTGATTCAGCCAAAGCAAATTACTCAAGATAACAATTCTATTACATTGTGTTAAATGTAGACTCGGTGAGCGCACCCAATAGTTAAGCAGAAATACAAAGCATTGTTTATTAGATTGATTAGGACAATAGAAATAAATTTTCGATTTAAGTCGTTAAGAGATGATCTTATGTAAATTTGAGAGAAATTTTAAGAAGTTAACTCTTTCATTAGAAATAGATCATTTAGATATATATGCAATATCTACTTGTTTAGTAGCCAAATGGGGTTTTGAAGACTATGCTAATGTTTAATTTGAAGAATGACCCATAGAAATTTCGATCAACTTTTTTTTAACTCCAGTGGTCATGACCTGCATCCAAGCTGGTGGATCCCATGATGTTCGATTTGTATTTTATATATGATTTCTGTTTATTCATCATCATCAATCAATTGGTCATGTTCTTATTATTTCACATCAAGTTAACATACAGGATATCGAATGTCAACAAGATTTTGAACATAATTTAAACATTTATTTTTAGATACAGTGACAGGTGTAGCATTGGGCTGTTTGTTTGGTGGAATGTTGTTGGGTATTGTATTTACATGTATTGGATTCAGACAAATAAGGAACAAAAAGAAAACTCCACCATTCGCAAAAGATCTGGAAGTCGAAGATTATCATGATGACAGTTTTAATTTATAAATATTTACAACATTTTTTTTGTCTTTTATACAATAAATTTTTTTATTTTACTGCCGATTTTAGTTTCTACAGATGAGGTTTTTGTCAGGCCATTTTTCTATCTGAAACTTGTTTCGTATAATAAATGCAGCGTATAAAAAATTCTTAACTACCTGAGATATGTTTTGAGATTAGCTGGTTAAATTTTAAGTAGCTTGCTTTGTGTAAATGAGCTGCTGATGAACTAAGGCCTTGTAAAGTTAATTTACATATTTTAATTAACGATTAGATAATGTCAACTTTATTAATACTAATGAAACTGGTATTTTTGTATAATATTCAATTTTTTTTTTTTGTAACATTCCATTAACTTTGCCTTAAAGGAGACCGAAAAGCAACAACAGCTGGAATAAAATAACTTTAATAAGTATTTCTATCAATTATTAATTATCTAATATTGTAATAAAATAAAATTATGTAAGCGCATAATATATTCTGTATCAAAATACTAAAATACGTTTTAACATATATATGGTAGGCATTATATAAACATTATCATATATATATATAAAGATATGTCAACCAATGACTTTAATGATAAATTATATATCTAATTGTTATAATTATAATCGCTCAAATTTTACAAAATTCTATATTAGAAGTGTAAGGAATAAAATGTATAAATACTGTTCATTTACGTAGGATAATCTTACAACACTTGTTTCCTTATTTAACACTTAGCTGAGACTTGATTATATAGTTACAGTAGATGTAGTCCCTCTAGTATTTAGTCACTAAAATGGGTTTGAATTATTTAACACCAGACATTATTTTACATATGAGATTTCATTGTTTGATGGTGGCGTACCATTAGTTTAAATTATATAAGATGGCGGTTAAGAGATGATTTAATATAAATTCATGTGCTTGATAGTGTACCTGTATTTTAACTTGTTTAATGGACTCGAGTGAGACAAGACGTAATAATATTACAGGATCATTATTTTACTTCTTTGTTTTGCTATATACTTTTAAATCATACATTATGTGAAAATATGGTATATATTTTGATATAAGTGTAGTATTATCTTACCTACATTAATTTGTTATTTAAAAACCAAGTTTACTCCCAGATTTGTTCAAATGATTCAAAATCTTTGTATGCTAATGTAACATTGAAAAATGTCTGCAAGTGATTTACCAATTATTAAGGAGAAACTGTATGTATTAGTGAAAGTGTATGTATTAAGACTCTGCCATCAATCCTGTGATAACTGGTCGATCCGATCAGAAGTCCAATATAAAATTGAAGTGTACCTTTTATATAAGGCAGCGGAACAGATCATTCCAAAATATCTTTTTTCCTTTTTTCTATGGGTTCTTTTCTTACCGCAAACAATTCATGAAATAAAATTTTTGAAATAATTATAAACCCCAGAACAATTTAGTTCTGATCAGATGTATTTTGCACATAATTTGTGTCATGTAGGTGTTGTACATTGTAGCATAATTATGTAATTTATCTAAATTACACTGTAAAGTAAATACATACAAAGAATATAAACTCATTGTTAGTGGTAGCTCATTCTGTTGTCATCAGTGAGTGAGAGGAATGGTGGTTTACACATGGTTGAGTAGACAAGTCGACTCAATGTTTGAATTCACGAAACTTTAAAGGACTGTTATGATCTAAAACACAGTGGGAGCTGCAGTGGCTCAGTGAAGAAGACACAGACTTGCTAACCTTGTGGTTCCATGTGCGCTCTCAGTGTCGACCGAGAGAGTTCATTGAGATTTTCCAGATGTTCCTGTGTACACATTGACGTGCAGACAAAAGAGCCCTTAATCGTTTCATTATGATATAAGATTAAACTGTAGTACCGTTGTCAGGGCAAAATGTCTCTCAAACACTGTAAGACACAAGTCATTAAACCCTATTTCTTTTTATTTTTATTCTTACAACTTAATGTAAGCACTATTAATATGCTTTTAAGACAATTTATATATTATTGATGTACATATATACATGTAGCTTTTGGTGATTGTTGAATTTGTTTTCATACACTAAATGTATATTATTCATATATAGAGTTACAGCTATTTTATGTACAGTCAACTGGCGATGTTAAGATAATCTTGTACTGTTTTTAAGTTTTATTATACTATAGAATACTGTAGAAGAGTTCATGTTGTGCCTTATATTAATTTTTATTTTTGATACAATTGCATACAATCTCACTTGTTGTGTATATTTTCATGTTTTGTAGTATTTTTAATGAGGAAGTTATGATGTAAATTTGTTGTATACAGTAACCTGCAGTGATATAAGTTTTTATTGTCCTTGTTGTCATAATATATCCTGTGTATTAAATTTTAGCTCCAATAAAAAGCTTTTTATGTTGAGAAGTGTTTTTCATATAGTTGGTGTGGTTGGGAGATATGAATTAATCAAAAGTTGACACTGTAAATGTTACGGTTGGGTTTTTGATTTACCATAAATTTCGCAATCTTTAAGGATGTTGAGTTTGTTGAGCACTGTAAGTTTTGTTAATAAAATATAACATTGTGTGTTATTTGGGATGATAAACTAATATTAATCACCAAACAAATACCCATTTTATTTACCATGTCCCAAACTTTGCCCAAAAGAATGATAATAAAGGACGCTGATGACAACGCGAGTTTTCTTTCCTCAGTTATACCTGCATGTATTTTCATCAAATTTGGCATGAACATTGTTAAAGGACAATATTGGTGTCAGTAATTATCACATATGTGATAGAACTGATTAAACACTTTCCAAGTATAATTTTCAACACAGAGATCATTGCTACGATAGATGAGTAATAAAGGTTTCAACAATCAGAAGTGATGAATGCAAAAGGAAAACACGAGTTGTCCCTCTATATGACTGACTGACAAGTGATAACAGATACACGGCCGAATTTCTGCTCACTAATAATTCCTTTGAAGACCAAAAATTGTTATGTGGGACTGCTAGAGGATATCTGACAATTCATAAAAAGAATTGACTGACACTTATGATTCATGAAACCTTTATTACATATCTATTGTAGCAATGATCTCTGTGTTAAAATTATATTTGGAATGTGTTTAAGCAGTTCTTTCACATGTGATAATGACTGATACCAATATTGTCCTTTAAATGCTTGTCCAAGAAATATACAGTTCACTTTTTGCAGTCCTTCACGTTTAAGGCGCGCTTTCGCTCTTACGCCTCCCGACGCACCTCGACTTAACTTCGGGGGAGTCATTAAATACGCCCGCTAATTAGCTAAATCGCTCTCCTTATTGAGATTCATAAACTAGCATACTTTCAGTGTTTGTTTATTTTTAAAACTGCATGTGTTTTACCTCCTCTAAGCAATGAGCATTCCTTATATACGGTCCATGGTAATGGATGCTAATGTAAGGCTCGTTTTATTTGGGTAGAAGTCTAAAATCAGCCAATAGAATACGTTGTTACGTGACAGCCTAATATGTCGCCGGATGTTGATGTAGAATATCCGCGGAAATGATAGAATGACGCGTCTAGTATTAATAACATTACTTTGTTTAAAATGTTTTCATGTACATGTACCGCTTGTGCGGCTTGTCCCATTGGCATCGTTATCAATATATGTCAAGTATGCGACATTTTTAAATTGGAATAACTGGAGGATAAACAGCCACTGTTTGGTTGGGGGATAAAATTAGGTTTGCAATTTAATTGTACATAATCATGCTGACAAAGTGATCAAACTGACAATTCGAGGAAAATATAAATGACATAAAAAGAATTTGAGACAAAACTAATAAAACATAAATACAGTAGAATTACTAGTGCAATATAAATAAGAGTTGTTTTTACGGGAGCTTTTTCCTCAATTTCTAAATTTGCCAGAGTGTTTTACGGCTCCCGCACCATTTCGTAAACATGAAGGACTTTTTTTTGGCAGTAGACCGTGGTCTCTGATATATACAGAAAAAAAGATAAGTTTTTATTGAACATTCTATAATTCAGGAAAATACAACAAATCGGATGTAAAAAGTAAATATTTACTTCAGTGCACTGCTCCTACACATTCATATATGATAGTCTTCTACCAACAAATAAAGAAATTCAGCAATGTTCCAGGCAGCCATGATTGTTCACTGCAGATCATGAGACCGATATGTATGAGTATGACGTCATAATTTATTCAACAACTGGTCTAGGTCAGGGAAACCTTCTCATTTCCAAAAAATAGAGACAAGTAGCCTACTTTGATCTCACATGACATATATTAGATATAGTGCACATTTAGTACAATAGCAAAGGCAGTTCCCCTCTAATATTAAAACAATACACAATTTAACAAAGTCAATAATGCATAAACCAGACTTTCTGGTAAAACTAAAGTAGTTTTTAAGTTCCAGTACAATTAGAAATGTTCAGTATGTCTTGAAGGCAGATCACATCTTTCATTTAAGGAATGTGAATGGATTACATCACTTATTACATCTACACCATATAAATTCCTTGTGAAAGGTTATACCTTGTATGAGCAATTACACAAAACTGATTATTACAGCTTCCTTAACAGAAGTACTGGTAATAATACGAGTAAAATTCTAGGACTGTAGTTGATAAAAATAAGCGCAGTAAAACACGATCACATTTAATATACACAATGAAGGTGTTAACAGATATGTCTGTGTCTCTCATCATTTAAAATAATCAGTTGATTAACAGTCTATTGTGTTGTTCGTATTATCGTAAGACATCTTGATTTCCACTACGACCATCATTAGAGCCGATTAATTTCAATATTCTTTCTGCATATTCCTTCTCCTCCTGGAAATGAAAGAAATAGTAAGATGCTTGATAAGTCAAAATCTTAGTTTCAAAACAAGGGAATGAACTTTACAATATTCAGTCATACTAGTCTCAACCATCCAGTGCTCTCTATCAGTGAGGGTCTTGAATAACCCATTGTTTTACCAGTCTTCTAGTTACATATGGTACTGGAAATAAGGAGATGAAAAGAAATGGGGTTTAATGTCCACTTGACACAAACTAGGTCATTTTTAAGACTAACACATGGTTAATAATAAAATAATAATAATAATCGTTTTCTAAAGCGCTGAACATTCAGTCAGTCTGACTGCTCTGGTTAGTGAGGTAAGCCGAATAGATTTTGTATATTATTGGTTTAAGTTGAACATAAAAGGCTCAATATCTTTAATCTGAAAATAAGTACCTGGTATTCTGGTTTGTCTTGAAGTACAGTAAGCCTTTCTTTGAGTATGTCATGCAGATTAAGTTGAGGTTGTTGAGCAATGTCTTTAGCTCTATCATGATCTGTTATTAATGTTAATAATGCATTCATTACATGTTCTTGTAATGGACCGTGTTCCGGTGTGATTAAACCTATAAACTGTTCTACCATACCAATATCACATAATATATCTGAGAAAAAAAAAAAAAATATCACATAACATATCTGAAATAAAACAATCATAAACTAAACAGGTTAGTTCAAGAAACTATACTCACTTTTAATTAAATGTTCTGCCTTAGTATAGTATGAAACTTGAGATACTTGTTCCTTGGACAACCACATTGATTGATAAACTGGGGCATATAGAACTCATTATTAGAAGTTTCACCTTGACTGCTAGAAACAAGAGATGAAGTATAAACTATTATGATCCTGACCGTCAATCAGTTTAATTAGACTTTCATTGAATTAAAGTAGTTTACCTTTATAACTAGGATGACTTGTGCACATAGAATTTAACATAAAAGAAGCTTTGATTTTCAGTTTTTCCACGTCTGTTTGCATGGCTCTCATTAATACTGAGAAACCATCTTGTTCTGTAAATAATTTTTGTCCATCTTCGTTATCTCTACACAAACCTAAAATAAAAACAAGGCTTAAAGTCTTGATGGCCCATTTTAAGAAATGAAAACCCCTTTCAAACCACCATTTCGTTAAACTTTGAATCTCTAAACTGATATCAGTTCAAAAATGGTTTAATTCTGTTCAGTATTTACACAGATATGTGGAATTGAAATTTCACTGATCTACTCTGCTCAAGCAAAATATAACGCGCCCATCTTTCATCAGTAGTGGAAAACCCTGATAGGCCTAGTTTAAAAACTGATTGAATCCAAGTCCGGAAATTATCGAGCGTTGGTATTTTGATTGTGTTTTCTAACATCAACAAGAAACATTAAGGAAGCATGAATTCTATTTCAATTGAATCAGACTTAACTCAATCTCTAATGAAATAAAATAAAGACACATTAAAAAGCTAAATCTAGCTTCAAACTTTACATAAATTATTATTTTAAAATTTTGTCCAAACTTAAAACATTAATAACTTCACACAGAATACAATCATTTGACTGAAATATTTAACATATTCATTTTTCATTATCTATTTTTGAACTGTAAACAAAGAATGTTTTATCATTGCCATATAATGTATCCTCACACATTGAACTTTATCGGTCGTGACCTTACAGTTATTGTAATATCTCTGTGAAACAGTTTGATTATTATGCTGTAGCTACAGGCTACAAGTCTATAACACTTAAGGAGTAAATCAACAACACACAAAACAAACATAAAACTCAGGTAGTTTTAGTTAGAATGATCATTTACAGGACAGTATGCCTATAAACTCTCATTTCTAATTTTTATTTATATATGGTACATTGCTTATCTTTGATACTTACATGACAGAGCATACAATGCCTTTGTTTTAACTGTTGAGTTTTGATCTTTGTCGAGTGATTCTAATAAAACAGGAAGTATATTATTTTCTAAGACAGCCTTCTGACAGTAAGGATTATTCTGTACTAAATCTGCTACTAGTTCTAAACATGTCCATCTCAACTCTGCATCTTCATGATTTAATAGTGACGAAAATACTTCGAATCCACCAATTTTATGGAAATCTGAAAAATATGTGTATTTGATGAAAACCCTAATTGCTTTATATGGTCTACCAGACTATTTTAACAATCATTAATGAAATTATGCACACTGAAACTCTTTACAAAGCAATATTAGAAAACAAATTTGTCAAACTTACACCTTACTTCTCAGCTTTTAAAAACAGCAAGAATTCAAATTGTAGTAAGTAGGTAAAAGATGGTATCAAGAAGTGAAGTAACAAGTGGAAGGCAAAAAATGTTCCGAAAATCATACCCAATATAAAAAAAAAACGTGTAATCTTTTTTACCTAGAAATGAATAATTCTACCATGGTTTTTAACTTTTTGGATTCAATTTACAGAACACTTACCTGTATCATCGGGTTTCTTCAGTAAAGCACCACAAATAGCATTCAATTCTATAAATCTGATTACTTACCTATTGCAAAATCTATATGTCCACACCATTCCAAGAGTTCCTCTAAAGCTTGAAGTTTATTTTCAATACCATCATCAGTATCTGGTGTTGTTTTTATAAGGTGGATACATTCCTTCATACGCTGTACAGGATTAACAGTTAGATCAGATAGAGCATTCTCTAAAAATTCTTGTTTCTGTTAATAAATAATGATATTTGTATAACTCAACTATTGAACCCACTACTGAAAGCTCTAGAAAATGTTGTCACTTTAGATTGATAATGATATTGAATAAATAACAAACACAGAATTTAAAAGCAAACACAGAATCATATTATAAGATATTTTCTGGAAGTATATTCCACACAATCGACAAGTTTTAGATTAAAATGATTTCATATTATAGCAATATAGGCAGGTACATCCAATAACGATTTCCTTTCTGATCGTATTGAGTGCTTAGGATGATACAATGGTTCTAGATTTTGAAGATAACCTAGAACAGATTTGTTAATATCTCAATAAGTTTAATTCAAGATTTAAAGACAGTTTATGCTTTCTCTATCAAGGGAATAGAGCAATTACGACCGGTATATATTAGAGTAGTGGTTACATTATGATAGAAATACTTAAGTTGTTCTGTTTATTAAATTTACCTCTGGATCCAAGTTTGTTACTACTTCTTGGCCAGTTTTATTTTCATTATTAGGATCGGAAACTTCAGCACATAATCGCAATAAACCTTTCATGTCTTTAGGCATTCTTGGTTCACCATGGTCTCTATTATTACCTCCATCTCCACTACTTGCCATTTTTAACTTGTAAGCTTTAAAAAAAAATTAAAATAATCATTTAAATAATTATAAAAAAAAGGTCTCCTCATTATAAAATTTAGCTAAGTATTACCAACATAGGCCTACAGGCCAAATTATCGTGATGTAGGAGACACCACAATTAAGGTTGTCGTAGTCCTCATCATAATTTTATTTCCAATATCTACTGAATAAGATTGCAAGGGAGCTAATTATAAATATGAACGATTTTTGTTGCATGGTATTATAATTAGCTACGGAATTTACAAAACAATTATATATATTTTGTTATTCGTCTTACTTACTATACTATATATTTATTAATAAATCAGACGGATTCAACAAAATAAATATCTTAGTCTCAGTACAGGACCTTTCAACAAACCTTTTCATTGAGTATTTAAAAATTGTGTATTTGGCACGAATGAAACCAGAGAATGTCTATTTCTTACATGTATATACAGAAAGCTTTTATTTTCTCAGATATTCTAGAAGAACTAGACATTTCCACAGGTCAGAGGAGCGGAAGGCATGATTAACGGTTAAGGATTATGACATTCTCAATGATTGGGATTTATTCGCTCATATTATTATTAGATTTAATGTGTTCATTATTTGACATTCATTACCCAACTAGAATCGATATTTTTCAAATCCCAGTTGTAAATACCTGATATAAATACCTTTAAAAATAAAAATAATTCATCAACAACAAACACACGTGAAACCAATCCAGTTGACACCGGAAGTACTAACTATTGTGACTGGACGATTTAGCGTAATCTATACGCGATTACCCAGTCTTTGTTTGAAAAGCACGAATCATACACAATCATATCGTACAAGCGGTTCACAAGGGTTGTTGTCTATATTTTATATTTTGTAGTAAATGGAGGACATTTACAAGATTATTTCATGCATATTATAATTTTCGTCGTTTGAGGGTTTACATTCTCCGAACTCTAAAAGTAATTTTCAATTACAGAAATTGTTGAAATTTGACGGGCTTTTTTGTTCAATTACCCCTAAGTACCACTCGGCAAACCTCGGAAGATTTCGGAATCTAAACTCGGCTGTACGATGAATTACGCCATATTGGAACTACTTTAAAGGTCCCGGATGAAACATGGCTGCGCCCATTCCAAACACAAGTTAGCGACCTATTTGGCTAGCGACCTATTCGACCGATCCAGCTGTAAGATAATGACGAAATTACGCTTCTATTCTGAGCTGAAGGAATGGATAAAAAATAATATATTCTACTTTCATTTGATAGACATAACGTTGGATTTTATTGGTTGATAAATAGAGACTGTTGTCTTTACTCTAAATAGGTTTCCAACGAACAGGTTGCAGCTCGATCGGTCGAATAGGTCGCTAGCCGAATAGGTTCCCAATTTGTGTAATAGCGTCAAGTTTTCCTGTTAAAGTAAACCGGTAGCCGCATCGCAAATGTATGGGCGTAGGTACATATCACTTACTGTCATACATCCGAGACTAGATGTAGTCTACGTAGTTTACGGAATCTGTCGAGATTAGCCGAGTGCCCTAAGTACCACAAGAATAGCCAGTCAGCAAATTCGGTCGATGGTTGGGTTAAAATTTGAGAATAGTTTGTTTGACGTAAATAAAAAACGCACTAACTCAAATTTCCTGAAATCGTTTTTGTCTATTTTGTTTATTTTCACCGAAGTTCAAATCTGACAATTGAAATCAAAACTTTATTGAGATTTTTCTTCAATAGCAATCCCCTAAACAACCTGTTGACCACTCTTAGCGAGTAAGGTCATCAAATTCGGGTTAAAGGTCAACGACTGACGTCATCGACTGAAAACATAAACATAAACAATGGCCGTGCGAGAAACAGCTAGTGTTGTAGTCTGTGTCCCATATGCTTCATGATACAGCGAGCACCTGCAAACCATTCGGCCATCAACCCCACCCCCATTACTGAAGGAGTCAGGTGCTAGGTAGGGAAGGGGATGGGGAAGGTCTTATCATTCTAAACATCAGTCGAATAGCTCAGTCGTATAACTCAGTCGTATAGTTCAGTCGTATACTTCAGTCGAATAATCCAGTCGTATAATCCAGTCGTATAAACCAGTCGAATAATCCAGTCGTATAAACCAGTCGAATAAACAAGTCGCTCAATATAAGCAGCGGTGGCAGTGAACTAAGATTATATTTTATCAATTCATAATTCATGCTCGTAGCCATAGCTGGCTGAAGGAGCCGGGGGCCAGGGGCCTTCCCAACTAGTTTCAAGTTCGATTTTACGGGCAAAAGTAGTTTGGTACGTAAGGCATTCAGACCATAGCAACACTATAACTGAAAGAGAGAGAGAGAGAAAGAGAGAGAGGAATGTGGTTTAACGTCCACTCGACACAAACTATGTCATTTCGGGACTAACATATGATTTTTTAATTTTATTTCAATAATTCGCTTGCGCGTAGGGGTCTTAAGCAGTTGGAGGAAACGGGAGGACCCGGAGAAAATCCACGAAGTTGGTCAGGAGACCCTTCTCCTTGTCACGTACAACCAGGTATTCGAAACCACGCCAGTTGACTCAATGACAGGCTTCATGATACAGCAAGCACATGGAAACCGTTCGGCCATCAACTCCCACTCCCACCCATGAATGAAGGAGTCAGATGCTCGGTAGGGAAGGGGGACGGGTTGGGGGAGGTTTTCATTAGTCTTAACATCAGTCAAATAGTTCAGTCGTATAATTCAGTCGCATAGTTCAGTCGTATAACCCAGTCGTATAATTCAGTCGAATAATTCAGTCGTATACTTCAGTCGAATACTCCAGTCGAATAAACCAGTCGTATAATCCAGTCGTATAAACCAGTCGAATAATCCAGTCGTATAAACCAGTCGAATAATCCAGTCGTATAAACCAGTTGAATAAACAAGTCGCTTAATATAAGCAGCGGTGGCAGTGAACTAAGATACTATTTTATCAATTCATGCTCGTAGCCATAGCTGAAGGAGCCGGGGGCATGGGGTAGAGGCCAGGGGCCTTCCCAACTAGTTTCAAGTTCGATTTTACGTCAAAAGTAGTTTGGCAAGTAAGGTATTCAGACCATAGCAAAGCTATAACTGAAGGTCAGAGAGAGAGAGAGAGAGAGAGAGTGAGAGAGAGAGAGAGGGGAATGGGGTTTAACGTCCACTCGACACAAAGTATGTCATTTCGGGACTGACATAGGTTTTTTAATTTTATTTCAATAATTCGTTTGCGCGTAGGGGTCTTAAGCAGTTGGAGGAAACAGGAGGACCCGGAGAAAATCCACGAAGTTGGTCAGGCGACCCTTCTCCTTGTCACGTGCAACCAGGGATTCGAAACCACACCAGTTGACTCAATGACAAGCTTCATGGTACAGCAAGCACATGGAAAACCTTCGGCCATCACCTCCCACCCCCACCCATAAATGAAGGAGTCAGAAGCTCGGTAGAGAGGGGGGAGGGGGTGGGGAGGTTTTCATTAGTCTTAACATCAGTCAAATAGTTCAGACGTATAATTTAGTCCTATAGTTCAGTCGTATAGTTCAGTCGTATAACTCAGTCGTATAGTTCAGTCGTATAATTCAGTCGTATACTTCAGTCGAATAATCCAGTCGAATAAACCAGTCGTATAATCCAGTCCCACCTCCCACCCCACCCATAAATGAAGGAGTCAGAAGCTCGGTAGGGAAGGGGGAGGGGGTGGGGGAGGTTTTCATTAGTCTTAACATCAGTCAAATAGTTCAGTCGTATAATTTAGTCGTATAGTTCAGTCGTATAGTTCAGTCGTATAACTCAGTCGTATAGTTCAGTCGTATAATTCAGTCGTATACTTCAGTCGAATAATCCAGTCGAATAAACCAGTCGTATAATCCAGTCGTATAAACCAGTCGTATAATCCAGTCGAATAATCCAGTCGTATAAACCAGTCGAATAAACAGGTCGCTCAATATAAGCAACAGCGACAGTGAACTAAGATAATATTTTATCAATTCATGCTCTCTCTCTCTCTCTCTCTCCCTCTCTCTCTCTCTTTCTCCCTTTCAGCTATAGATTTTAAGGGCAAAAGGTATTCAGACCATAGGGAGAGAGAGGGAGAGAGGGAGGGAGGGGGAATTGGGTTTAACGTCCACTAGACTCAAAGTATGTCATTTCTGGACTAACATATGGTTTTTAATTTCATTTCAATAATTCGCTTGCGCGTAGGGGTCTTAAGCAATTGGAGGAAACAGGAGGACCCGGAGAAAATCCACGAAGTTGGTCAGGCGACCCTTCTCCTTGTCACGTACAACAGGGATTTGAAACCACGCCAGTTGACTCAATGACAGGCTTCATGATACAGCAAGCACATGGAAACCGTTCGGCCATCAACGCCCACCCCCACCCATAAATGAAGGAGACAGATGCTCGGTAGGGAAGGTGGGGGGGGGGGAGGTTTTCATTAATCTTAAGAACAGTCAAATAGTTCAGTCGTATAATTCAGTCGTATAGTTCAGTCGCATAGTTCAGTCGTATAACTCAGTCGTATAGTTCAGTCGTATAATTCAGTCGTATACTTCAGTCGAATACTCCAGTCGAATAAACCAGTCGTATAATCCAGTCGTATAAACCAGTCGTATAATCCAGTCGTATAAACCAGTCGAATAATCCAGTCGTATAAACCAGTCGAATAAACAAGTCGCTCAATATAAGCAACGGTGGCAGTGAACTAAGATAATATTTTATCAATTCATGCTCGTAGCCATAGCTGAAGGAGCCGGGGGCACGGGGTAGAGTTCGGGGGGGCCAGGGGCCTTCCCAACTAGTTTCAAGTTCGATTTTACGGGCAAAAGTAGTTTGGCGAGTAAGGTATTCAGACCATAGCTAAGCTATAGCTGAAAGGGAGAGAGAGAGAGAGAGAGAGAGAGAGAGAGAGAGAGAGAGGGGGAGGGAGGGAAGGGGGGAATGGGGTTTAACGTCCACTCGACTCAAAGTATGTCATTTCTGGACTAACATATGTTTTTTAATTTTATTTCAATAATTCGCTTGCGCATAGGGGTCTTAAGCAGTTGGAGGAAACAGGAGGACCCGGAGAAAATCCACGAAGTTGGTCAGGCGACCCTTCTCCTTGTCACGTACAACGGGGATTCGAAACCACGCCAGTTGACTCAATGACAGGCTTCGTGGTACAGCAAGCACATGGAAAACCTTCGGCCATCACCTCCCACCCCCACCCATAAATGAAGGAGTCAGAAGCTCGGTAGGGAAGGGGAGGGGTGGGGTGGTTTCATTAGTCTTAACATCAGTCAAATAGTTCAGTCGTATAATTTAGTCGTATGGTTCAGTCGTATAGTTCAGTCGTATAACTCAGTCGTATAGTTCAGTCGTATAATTCAGTCGTATACTTCAGTCGAATAATCCAGTCGAATAAACCAGTCGTATAATCCAGTCGTATAAACCAGTCGTATAATCCAGTCGAATAATCCAGTCGTATAAACCAGTCGAATAAACAAGTCGCTCAATATAAGCAACGGCGGCAGTGAACTAAGATAATATTTTATCAATGCATGCTCTCTTTCTCTCTCTCTCTCTCTCTCTCTCTCTCTCTCTCTCTCTCTCTCTCTCTCCCTTTCAGCTATAGCTCTTAAGGGCAAAGGGTATTCAGACCATAGGGAGAGAGAGGGAGAGAGGGAGGGACGGGGAATTGGGTTTAACGTCCACTAGACTCAAAGTATGTCATTTCTGGACTAACATATGGTTTTTAATTTCATTTCAATAATTCGCTTGCGCGTAGGGGTCTTAAGCAATTGGAGGAAACAGGAGGACCCGGAGAAAATCCACGAAGTTGGTCAGGCGACCCTTCTCCTTGTCACGTACAACAGGGATTTGAAACCACGTCAGTTGACTCAATGACAGGCTTCGTGATACAGCAAGCACATGGAAACCGTTCGGCTATCAACGCCCAACCCCACCCATAAATGAAGGAGTCAGATGCTCGGTAGGGAAGGTGGGGGGGGGAGGTTTTCATTAATCTTAAGAACAGTCAAATAGTTCAGTCGTATAATTCAGTCGTATAGTTCAGTCGTATAACTCAGTCGTATAGTTCAGCCGTATAATTCAGTCGTATACTTCAGTCGAATACTCCAGTCGAATAAACCAGTCGTATAATCCAGTCGTATAAACCAGTCGTATAATCCAGTCGTATAAACCAGTCGAATAATCCAGTCGTATAAACCAGTCGAATAAACAAGTCGCTCAATATAAGGAACGGTGGCAGTGAACTAAGATAATATTTTACAATTCATGCTCGTAGCCATAGCTGAAGGAGCCGGGGGCACGGGGTAGAGTTCGGGGGGGGGGGGGGCCTTCCCAACTAGTTTCAAGTTCGATTTTACGGGCAAAAGTAGTTTGGCGAGTAAGGTATTCAGACCATAGCTAAGCTATAGCTGAAAGGGAGAGAGAGGGAGGGAGAGAGAGAGAGAGAGGGAGGGAGGGGAGGGGGGAATGGGGTTTAACGTCCACTCGACTCAAAGTATGTCATTTCTGGACTAACATATGTTTTTTAATTTTATTTCAATAATTCGCTTGCGCCTAGGGGTCTTAAGCAGTTGGAGGAAACAGGAGGACCCGGAGAAAATCCACGAAGTTGGTCAGGCGACCCTTCTCCTTGTCACATACAACGGGGATTCGAAACCACGCCAGTTGACTCAATGACAGGCTTCATGATACAGCAAGCACCTGGAAACCGTTCGGCCATCAACTCCCACCCCCACCCACAAATGAAGGAGTCAGATGCTCAGTAGGGAAGGGGGAGGGGGTGGGGGAGGTTTTCATCAGTCTTAACATCAGTCAAATAGTTCAGTCGTATAATTCAGTCGTATAGCTCAGTCGTATAGTTCAGTCGTATAACTCAGTCGTATAGTTCAGTCGTATAATTCAGTCGTATACTTCAGTCGAATACTCCAGTCGTATAATCCAGTCGTATAAACCAGTCGAATAATCCAGTCGTATAAACCAGTCGAATAATCCAGTCGTATAAACAAGTCGAATAAACAAGTCGCTCAATATAAGCAGCGGTGGCAGTGAACTAAGATAATATTTTATCAATTCATGCTCGTAGCTATAGCTGAAGGAGCCGGGGGCATGCAGTAGAGGCCCGGGGCCAGGGGCATTCCCAACTAGTTTCAAGTTCGATTTTACGGGCAAAAGTTGTTGGGTAAGTAAGGTATTCAGACCATAGCTAAGCTATAACTGAAAAAGAGATAGAGAGAGAGGAATGGGGTTTAACGTCCACTCGACTCAAAGTATGTCATTTCGGGACTAACATATGTTTTTTAATTTTATTTTGATAATTCGCTTGCGCGTAGGCGTCTTAAGCAGTTGGAGGAAACAGGAGGACCCGGAGAAAATCCACGAAGTTGTTCAGGCGACCCTTCTCCTTGTCACGTACAACCAGGTATTCGAAGCCACGCAAGTTGACTCAATGAAAGGCTTCATGGTACAGCAAGCACATTGAAAACCTTCGGCCATCACCTCCCTTCCCCACCCATAAATGAAGGTGTCAGAAGCTCGGAAGGGAAGGGGGAGGGGGTGGGGGAGGTTTTCATCAGTCATAACATCAGTCAAATAGTTCAGTCGTATAATACAGTCGGATAGTTCAGTCGTATAGTTCAGTCGTATAACTCAGTCGTATAGTTCAGTCGTATAATTCAGTCGTATACTTCAGTCGAATAATCCAGTCGAATAAACCAGTCGTATAATCCAGTCGTATAAACCAGTCGTATAATCCAGTCGTATAAACCAGTCGTATAAACAAGTCGCTCAATATACGCAACGGTGGCCATAGCTGAAGGGGGCACGGGGTAGAGTTCGGGGACCAGGGGCCTTCCCAACTAGTTTCAAGTTCGATTTTACGGGCAAAAGTAGTTTGGCAAGTAAGGTATTCAGACCATAGCAAAGCTATAACTGAAGGTCAGAGAGAAAGAGAGAGAGAGAGATAGGGAGAGAGAGGCAGAGAGAGAGAGAGAGGAATGGGGTTTAACGTCCACTCGACACAAAGTATGTCATTTCGGGACTAACATATGGTTTTAAATTTTATTTCAATAATTCGCTTGCGCGTAGGGGTCTTTAGCAGTTTGAGGACACCGGAGGACCCTGAGAAAATCCAAACTATTTTTGCCCGTAAAATCGAACTTGAAGGTAGTTGGGAAGGCCCCTGGCCCTCGGCTTCTACCCCATGCCCGCGGCTCTTTCAGCTATGGCTACGAGCATGAATTGATAAAATATTATCTTAGTTCACTGCCACCGTTGCTTATATTGAGCGACTTGTTTATTCGACTGGTTTATACGACTGGATTATTCGACTGGTTTATACGACTGGATTATACGACTGGTTTATGCGACTGGATTATACGACTGGCTTATTCGACTGGATTATTCGACTGAAGTATACGACTGAATTATACGACTGAACTATACGACTGAGTTATACGACTGAACTATACGACTGAACTATACGACTAAATTATACGACTGAACTATTTGACTGATGTTAAGACTAATGAAAACCTCCCCCACCCCCTCCCCCTTCCCTACCGAGCTTCTGACTCCTTCATTTATGGGTGGGGGTGGGAGGTGATGGCCGAAGGTTTTCCATGTGCTTGTTGTACCATGAAGCCTGTCATTGAGTCAACTGGCGTGGTTTCGAATCCCTGGTTGTACGTGACAAGGAGAAGGGTCGCCTGAACAACTTCGTGGATTTTCTCCGGGTCCTCCTGTTTCCTCAAACTGCTTAAGACCCCTACGCGCAAACGAATTATGGAAAAAAAATTAAAAACCATATGTTAGTCCCGAAATGACATACTTTGTGTCGAGTGGACGTTAAACCCCATTCCTCTCTCCCTCTCTCTCTCTCTCTTTCTCTCTGACCTTCAGTTATAGCTTTGCTATAGTCTAAATACCTTACTTGCCAAACTACTTTTGCCCGTAAAATCGAACTTGAAACTAGTTGGGAAGGCCCCTGGCCCCCGGCCTCTACCCCATGCCCCCGGCTCCTTCAGCTATGGCTACGAGCAAGAATTGATAAAATATTATCTTAGTTCACTGCCGCCGTTGCTTATATTGAGCGACTTGTTTATTCGACTGGTTTATACGACTGGATTATTCGACTGGATTATACGACTGGATTATTCGACTGAAGTATACGACTGAATTATACGACTGAACTATACGACTGAGTAATACGACTGAACTATACGACTGGGTTATACGACTGAACTATACGACTGAACTATTTGACTGATGTTAAGACTAATGAAAACCTCCCCCACCCCCTCCCCCTTCTCTACCGAGCTTCTGACTCCTTCATTTATGGGTGGGGGTGGGAGGTGATGGCCGAAAGTTTTCCATGTGCTTGCTGTACCATGAAGCCTGTCATTGAGTCAACTGGTGTGGTTTCGAATCCCTGGTTGTACGTGACAAGGAGAAGGGTCGCCTGACCAACTTCGTGGATTTTCTCCGGGTCCTCCTGTTTCCTCCAACTGCTTAAGACCCCTACGCGCAAACGAATTATTGAAATAAAATTAAAAACCATATGTTAGTCCCGGAATGACATACTTTGTGTCTAGTGGACGTTAAACCCCATTCCTCTCTCTCTCTATCTCTCTCTCTTTCTCTCTGACCTTCAGTTATAGCTTTGCTATGGTCTGAATACCTTACTTGCCAAACTACTTTTGCCCGTAAAATCGAACTTGAAGCTAGTTGGGAAGGCCCCTGTCCCCCGAACTCTACCCCGTGCCCCCGGCTCCTTCAGCTATGGCTACGAGCATGAATTGATAAAATATTATCTTATTTCACTGCCACCGTTGCTTATATTGAGCGACTTGTTTATTCGACTGGTTTATACGACTGGATTATTCGACTGGTTTATACGACTGGATTATACGACTGGTTTATACGACTGGATTATACGACTGGTTTATTCGACTGGATTATTCGACTGAAGTATACGACTGAACTATACGACTGAACTATACGACTGAGTTATACGACTGAACTATACGACTGAGCTATACGACTGAATTATACGACTGAACTATACGACTGAATTATACGACTGAACTATTTGACTGATGTTAAGACTGATGAAAACCTCCTCCACCCCCTCCCCCTTCCCTACCGAGCATCTGACTCCTTCATTTATGGGTGGGGATGGGAGTTGATGGCCGAACGATTTCCGTGTGCTTGCTGTATCATGAAACCTGTCATTGAGTCAACTGGCGTGGTTTCGAATCCCTGGTTGTACGTGACAAGGAGAAGGGCCGCCTGACCAAATTCGTGAATTTTCTCCGGGTCCTCCTGTTTCCTCCAACTGCTTAAGACCCCTACGCGCAAGCGAATTATTGAAATAAAATTAAAAACCATATGTTAGTCCCGAAATGACATGAGTCGAGTGGACGTTAAACCCCATTCTTTCTTTCTCTCTCCCTCTCTCTCTTTCTCTCTCTTTCAGCTATAGCTTAGCTATGGTCTGAATACCTTACTTGCCAAACTACTTTTACCCGTAAAATCGAACTTGAAACTAGTTGGGAAGGCCCCTGGCCCCCGAACGCTACCCCGTGCCCCCGGCCCCTTCAGCTATGGCTACGAGCATGAATTGTTAAACTTTTATCTTATTTCACTGCCACCGTTGCTTATATTGAGCGACTTGTTTATTCGACTGGTTTATACGACTGGATTATTCGACTGGTTTATACGACTGGATTATACGACTGAAGACTAAAATAGACAAAAACAATAACAAAAGATATTGGTATTAGTGCGTTTTTCTTTTAACTTTTACTGATTACATACTATTCCGAAATTTTAATAAGCCATCGACCGGTTTATACGACTGGCTATTCGATTTGGACTTAGGGTCGACTCTTTTTGTTATCAATTTAGATCGGATGTTAACTTTTGTCGTTTCAGTTTTCACAAGATTCAACAAATTAAGACAAGGGCCATAACTGTAGACGTGATTGTCAGAATTTTCTGAAATTCAATAGGTGATGCACATAAATTTCTTACCGGTCTCATGGGCATAACTCAAGACGTTATTAACAGAAAATTCGAAAATTCAATAGATTTCTTTGTTTTACTAATTTGAATAATGCATTTTTGTAGTTCAAGCGTTGACAAAATCTCACAAAGTGAAACAAGGGCCATAACTTTAGAAGTTATAAACAGGAATTGCTGAAATTTAATAGGTTTCTTCAATTCACTAATTCAAATGATGCATATAAATTTTGAACATATGTAAACACCATATATCAAAAAAAGAATGAAATGGGGTTTTAACATCCTACTGTTCTGCTCAGAGCTTGGCTAATGTGCATACAGTGTGCTTTAAGGGGAATTTTGCCCAGTCAACGGCACTACAACCTTCTCTTATATATCCAATTCCAACTTTCGTGGAATTTTTTACTGCACGCCAATGTGTACTGTATGGGACCTTATTGTTTTGTCCCATCTGTCCCATCCGAATGACAAGACAGCTGTCCTCATCAGGCCCTTACATTCTGCATCACTGACACAGGGGAACCACACTGGATAAACTTTCTCAGCCAATGCAGGGATCGATCACCCGACCTCCAGACTAGCGAGCCAGCATCTTACCCACCGCGAGCTCCCTGGATTTAAAGAACTTAAACCTGAACATAATGTCATATAACGGTTATGAAAATTGCCAATTGCCATTGGGATAAAAGGGATGTCTGATTTTTTTGTGACTAATGCTGGACCCAAACCCCTGGTCAACATGTAACTGTGCTTCAAATGATTGGCTTTCTAGAAAACAATTAACTAATCCTTCCTTCTTTGTCATCCATCAGCCTAACGTGGCAACCATATCAGCCAGTTCTTAAATGGTGCAACCTCAAGATATGATAGAATATCTGTATCTACAAAAGGTAGCTCTTGAATGCTTCCAATCATTATAACCTAGAGTTGTCAATCACCTGATGATGAAACAAATTTATTTTTCCAAAAACAGAAGAAAACTGTAAATTTGCAACACTATTCTTTCAAGATAGATAGATATTCATAGAAAAAACCCACAATAAATTGTCATTTTAAAAACAATGTTTATTACATGAGTATGATAAAGATGTCATCAAGACCAATTACAGAGAACATAACTTATAATACTCTCTACAGCTATTACTGAAAAATTTACTTCTTGGACCACATTTAAATTAATTTCCAATTCTCAACTCATATTTTACGAGCAAAATTTCTAATTTTTTCTTTTCATCCATATATATATTCAATCAACACTTCAGTGTTTTCATTTCTACATAATGAATTTCTAAAGTGAGGAATCTTTAAAAATGGCCCATAATTTAATGTATGTAGAAGAAACCTCTATATCTAATCCGATTAAGAATGAGCAACATACGACTTCTAATAAAAGCAATCAACAACCTTACTACATGTACGAGTTACCATCTATATAGCATACAGCTAATTGTATATATACCTATTATAAAAAAAAATCTGCTATTGTTCAATGCAATAAATATTGGTTTATATAACGAATAATTATAGGGTAAGTAATTTATAAGTATTTCTCAGGTGATTAAATAAATTCAAATGAAAAACAAAGCAAATTATATATTTAAAAGATAACTTTGTTATTCTAGCAATATGCATATTCATTTCATTTTTATATAACAGTCTCGGCAATATAATCTATTGCACAGAAGTAAGAAAATGTAAATGTACAAGATATCTACAAAAGCGGAACATAATTTCATACTATCAAGTAATTTCATCATGATAACCACAGCAAAATAAGGAAACTTTAACAGAGCTTGCATTGCTTATTTTCACATCTTTGAAATAAAGATAAGAAAATTAACTATTTATTTACACAAACAAAACAAAAGAAAACAAAATCGTAACAATAGATAACTTCAATTCATTTTATCTTCTGAGGAAGGTAAAAATTCTGATTATGTAATAATGATAATATGGAAATTAAATACACGAATAATGCAAAATATAGAATACCTTATGTGAATCCTAACTCCATGGCGAACCAAAATCCATTTGCTTTAATTCAAGAAAAACATATCAACCCAAATTCCACGGCAAACATATTCTAGTAAAATTTATGTTGTGATATTTGAATTATTTTCATTTATGGCTACAAATATGATGTTGAACACATTTCAACAGACAATCTATTTTAAACAGATCACTCAAATTTAAACAATAAATAGATTCACCACAATTTATCTAACAATCGTAAAATTAAAAGTAGCACTGCTTTGTAAATATACTAATCTATTATATCAGTTTTAAATGTAAATTTATGGCTGGTTTGTCTTAATTAAATCAGTTATTTTACTTATCTCCTGTTGATAACTTAATTAACATTAAGATATCAAGTAAGAGAAATTAATATACAAGTGGGAATAAATATATAACATAGGAATGAAGTATAACGTGATGTTCCGAATGATAAAACAAAAATATAACAAACCCAAATAAACAGCAATAAACCAATTTTAGTCTTAAAATGATCCCAGATATGCTTCTAATTTGATGTCAACTCTATACTGTGAAAATCCCAACTTCAATAAGTACCGGTAGCACTATATATATATATTTGCGTAACCACATATATTTATAAGTCACTAATCTAGAAAGCAACAGTAAGATGAACACATTTTAAAATAAAACAGGATATAAATTCAAGTCAATTAATGAATTCCCTCCGTTGAAGATTGTGCTATGTTTAACAATTTACCCAAACTGTAAAATATATGTGACCTATGAACAAGTTCTTTAAATCAATTTTCCGTAAACTTAATTATTCAATCTCCTATTTCCCCTCATTTAACTAATTGTTCTAAATGGAAGCCAATCACAGTGCTGGTGAATTCTACCTTAATTTATACCATTTAGGACATATAGATTAAATGAATAGGTTTTCAGCAATGTCTATTCAATTCCATTGAGTATTTATAAGGATATGATGAATTGAAACTGTCCAAATTTGGCATCCACTGCCGACGATATGCAGGATATATTCCCCATAGGACAGCACCATTGCTGAGCCGCATATTATTTTTCGCTGATTTCTTTATTAAATGTTAAATAATCCTTTTGAGTTCATTTCAGCTTGAATTAAGAAGTGAAACACCATATCTACTATGAAGACACTTTAATATAAATTATTATAAATAAAACGTAACCATGTTTTATATCCAAGACAGAAAAGTAATATTGTTAACGACTGGGGGTCTGAAAAACTAATCATTTATTTTCTTTAGCTGTTCCAACTCTTAGTCAAAAGCAACATTTCATGCACTGCTATAGGAAACCATAAATATAATACTTTCAAGTTCCATTACATATTGCATATATTTAAATCTTCTTTGAGTTTTGACCAATATATCTACTATCACTATTACAATAATATACATTTAATAGAGTGTACATATACAATAATAGTACAGTGCATATCTATATTTATCTATACACAGTGAAATATACAATTTTACACAGATTAACCTGTAGAGAGATCCAATAAATATATTATTAGTTCTTTTCTAAAACAGCCAATAATTAAACTCTAGTCTAAACAATCCTAGTGACTAGTAGATACTTAAACATTATACAGAAAGACACAAAAGGGAATGCTTCAAAACCTCTTTCCATATCATTATTTCTAAACTTGTAATAAATAAAATAATAACTAACAATTAGATCACATAGTTTTTACCGCCTATTTGCTTAAACTGCCTGTCCCCAAATGCCATCAAAGTGCAGCTTATTTCGAAAAATCCTTTCACTACATGATTTTCATAACATGAATTATTCCAAGAACCAAACATAGAAGTGATCAGTTGCCAGTTTATTCTTAGCCAACATAAATCATTCTTTAAAAAACCTATAAAGCATCATTTGGGGACCGACAAATGTCACTAGTACTACATCAAAATGTATATGAATTGAAAATGAAACAGACATTAGCCTTGACCCCTTGTTTCTGATTACTAGTTCTACTGGTGTTTGTTCTACTTAATACATCTGTCTTGACCACAAGCTGTCTTGTCTACATGTTGTCTTGTGTATCTATACATGATAAGTCACTGAGCAGGGTGTGAAGCTCTTCATGTTGGACCCCAATCAAATAACCTGAATAACCTGGCTACAATTCTCCGGTCTAAAACTGTGTTTCCAGAAATTCACAAATAGTTTGGGCTACACTTCCTTTTGTTGACCTCACTGTTAATCTGTACATCTGTAAATAAAGGAGGCAATTATTACAAATTTTGTACAATCTATTCAAACTCAGTTATTGAAAATCATAGACCTGGTCTTAGTTCAAAACACCCTGTATGATCTTTCAATCATTACTTTCAATGATTTCTCTTTAAAATTAGCTTTCCTATAATAGTATCTTTTTTTATAAAAACTACAATGATTCTTTAATTTATTTGTTTGAAGAAAGTCCACTAAAACACAAATATTTCAGCACTATTGATTGCATCTGAATGATAATGTTATCCACCTCCAATTGTTTATGTTTTGATTGTATCTGAATGATTAGGTAACCTATGTCTACATGTATACATTTTGATTGTATCTGAATGATGTTATCCACATCCAATTGTTTATGTTTTTAATTGTATCTGAATGATTATGTTACCAACTACTATTTGGTTTTGATTGTATCTGAATGATTATAAGTGCACGTAAAATGGTCCTGGAAATTTTTTTATATGTATACTTTACTCCATGGTTATTTTATCTACTTTACGGCAAATTCACATCAATCCGACTAAAATTAATTCAGTTATCTTCACTCAAAGTCGTAAAAATAGACTTCCCATAAAAACGACTTTGCCAATTATTGAAAACATTCTTAATCCACTTGGACGCCAGTGACCAAATGTATATTCGGAATGTTTATTCCTTAATTACCTATATACACTCGGTGTGTGTATTCATTAACGCCTGACTGATTCCTTAATCCCCCCAATTAAATAAAAGTTCAACTGACTACTTAATAATTTGTGATGTAATTTAGAATTTGTTTTATAAAGGCAATTGTTGTAGCCAAAGAATAAGCCAACCGTTATCCAACAAAAATTGGCTGCTGATTGAAACAAGATTGGTGTAAAATTGTTATAGCCAGCGCTACAGACATTTTTGAAGCCAATAGAAATAATTAATTGTCGGCTTTTAAGAAACGAAATGGTTTCAAATAATAATCATTTAAACTTAGATCATCAACATTTGTGTTATTGATCATTTTGTCATACACCGAAAGAATGGAGGCAGAATATTTAGAGTTATCCTGTAGCAGTAGTTCTTTTAGCTCGGGTAGTGTATCTTACACAGATACATCGCGACAAGTGATTAATATAGTGCCATATATGTTTGAGCCGTATTTATGACATTAGTTCCGTGGAGGATGGCGATGTCTAACAATGACAATCACCCGACTGTTGCGATTCTCTGGAATGGTGCTTACCGGAATGCATAATATTTTATATACTTATTTTTGTGTTCTAATTTTTTGACTGAATGACAGTCTTCAAATTTGATTAATTTATAATATCTATTAAAAATAGTTTTTTGTAGATCTGTACCATTGCATAATAATAATATATTGTATTCGGATACAGGTGTCAGTGTGAAAAGTGTACGTTAATGCCCACAGAAGACGAGTCTGTATGATGCACTGAAATACAGCATACAAAAGATAAGATGGCCGCTTTCGAAGAAATGCAGTAACCAATACATTGTATAACCGACCACCTTGGATTCCAGTCTAACTGCCTTGATATATACGTCTTAGAAACGCCGGTACATTATTCCCCTTTCCCTTGCTGGAATTTCCACAACTCTTGATAACATAATGGTAATATGGCATCTTGAAATACATTCCGTAATATTCTCGTCACAAAAATATAATCTATTACAACTCAAGACGAGAAATGTCAGCTTTTGAAAATGCTTTGACTTGCATAGTGATATGTAGCTTACAAGAAAATAATTACACGCTAATGATTACGCCAGTCAAATGTTAATTGGACTGACAAATACACACGTGTCAACTGGCTGTGTTGAATTGTTTATGTTTTGATTGTATCTGAATAGTAATTTTACCCACCTCTACTTGTTTATTAGGTTCTAATCTGATGAGTACACCTGTTTGTTGATTTCTAGTATGTATAACACCAGCTGATACGAAGTTATCAGGATTAGGATCAATACCTTCTAATACACTTGAACCAAAGCCCAATATCTGGTTAAAATCAATTTATTAATCAAACAAATTGGGATAATGACAATGGGATTAATTGGCCAAACTTACTGCAATTAAATCACTATGATCCCTCAAAAGGTGTCAATCGAGAAAACATGATTATTTAAGTGCAAGGCATGTACCAACTGACTATAATATTTGCACAAAAAACAAAGGCTGAAATGTTTTATCATTTCAAGATACTCCTCCTCTCTGAAGGGCCATAACTGCAACAGGATTGAATTACCTCGCTTGATTGCAATTTTGCTATTTCAAAAGATTCGTGACTCACAACACTGGAGAAATTACAAAAGGAAGTTGTGACACGAAAACATGAAGATCTTCTAGTTTGAATAGCTTATTATATAACATTTGTGTAGCATTTATAAAAGATGTTTCCATTACCTTGGCTTTGGTAAGTTCTGTATCTTGTGATGATGTAGCTTTAAAGATTTTTTGACATTCTTGTTCTGGTCTGTAATAAAAAAAAAAGATGATTCATTTCAGTTTAAACAAGAAATATTTTGTCAACTGGCTCAGAATTTAAAAAAAAAATAACTATAGATATCTAAATGGCTTCAAATACAACCCAACGATTGATTTTTAGCGCAATTAACATTAGACTTAAGTTTTCTATGTATTCCAGCAAATTAATACAATTGAGCCTTCTTTTTCTAAGGTATATACTTACTGGCTGAGAGCCTTCCATCTTGTGAAAAAAGAATCAGCATTCATTTCTGTTGCTTCCATGAAACGATTGATTGAAACTGGTAATTTTAAATGTAACTTCTGATTTGATCCGCTAGAGCTGTATAAACAAGAAAAGAGAATGTTCGTGTAAATTTAATATAACTAATTTATTCAAATATTAATTTATTCAATTATTTAGTAGCATTTAATGTCATTGGGATCTAATAATGGATAAATGAAATAGGTTATCTATGATTAACCTAGGGTAGAAAATGTTTGTCATTGACGTCAGTCCACACAGTTTAATGTCAAACATTTACTCCAAGTTTTAACATTGTAGCTCAATTAACAACAAGTATTATTGTGTTACAAAGTCTGACAAATCAAATTGCTTCCTAATGAACATCTAATGAAACATTTTATTGTATTCCAAAAGGTTATGTGAACTGAGAGACAACTGGGCATACCCATTTTAAAAGTCCCATATCTCTGACAATAACAATAATTGGTATATTCTGTCAGTTTTTGACAATATTCAACTTGTGTGTGGTGGTATTAGTTAATATTAGATAACTCAACCAACCAGCATATAACAGGTCAATATAAAACCTTGTTTCATTTTGGACCCAGACCAAAAAGATTTGGCAATACTTCCTAATGTGGTATTGGGGTGTATAGACCACAAGATGGAATGGATTGTTATGACAATCACAAGGGCTAATTTATAACAGCTATCTAACGTTTCACTCCATCCCAGAATTTCATCTAGACTCAAAACCGTTTAATAATCAAGGGAAATAACTCAACACAGATAACTCAAGAAGGTTTCAGGCCACTGAATAAGTAGCTTTTGTAACGGCGTATTCTAAGAACTTACGTAAACCTAATATTGAGTATAGGTGCATCTCTAATTGCTATTTTTAGAAATAAATATAACTTACATAAAACTAATATTGAGTATAGGTGCTTCTGTAAATTCGGAAATACATTCTATATTATACATTTGTTGTACCTGGGCACCACCTTCCATTACAGTATCTACAGGTTTCTCTGTAACATTTATCTGTGACATCTGTTAAGGTTTTATAAACAATATCCATGAATAACAAATACTATTGAGGGGTTGAGTGGTCGAATAGTTAAAAACATGCACTTTAGACTATAGGGTCCGTCAAGGAGTCAAGTATCACGGTTGATTACTGAATTCACCTGTCCAACCTTGTGGATTGTCTCCAGGTCCCGTGGTTTCCTCCCACAACGAAAGACCCCTAGAAGCCAGCTAAAATTGGAATAAAATTTAACTATACGTGTATGTTATATTTAATTAGCCCGGAAATAACAATACATGGATTGTGTCGAGTGGATCTTAAACACCATTCTCTTTCTATCAAACACTTTACACACACTAACTTTACAGGCAATTTTATCATAAATTTGAGTGAAGAAAGATAACCTACATGCCTTGAATAATGAAGTAGAATCTAAAATGAAAACTAAATCAATCAAAATTTGATATCGCAAAACGACAGTTCCTTTGGATTTTCCATTCTTGTTTTTTCTTGCCAGTGAATACAAGGTTTAGTAATAAAAGGTGTCAAGTGTCAGATGATATCAAAAACCGAGGCCGAGTGTATACTATTGGCAACACTTTAAGATGGAAACAAGAGTAGGTTGTACTGTGTCACTGGAAGAAATTCCTTCATTCATAGCACACTGCTCATCTTCATTACTCTGGTTGGTGCAAAAATTAAATTCTTGTAAAACAGTAATTATTATTTATAAAGGATATGAGTACTAAGTTGACCTGGACACGAGATACTTGTTGTAAACTGGGTAAATTGGAATGATGTTTTATTGCCGTAAAATAAGCCAACACGACCCAAATTCTGTCTATATTCAGCCTTGACTCCTATCTGTAACAGGTCATTTTCATATAATACTCCATTTAATTTAGTTATAAATCTGAAACAAGAACAAAAAAGACCATATTATAATTTCTTAACGCTAATGATTGTTCTTAGTTTTAAGGCCATTACACAAAGTCTGAAGTGACAGCAGGCAAGAGAAAAACAATTCAACTGGGTTGAACGACACCACATTTAGAAAAATGATAAAATTAAATTATATTTATCATGAATGGAAATACTTGTCTGTGCTGATGGGATATTTGTTTGGATAAGTGTTGAAATCTATGATCATTGAATTATTAATATTCTCTTTACAATGCACTATTGAGAGAAATAAACCATCCTAAATGCCCTTACAATATGTTATTTGTTTATATTTATTTTAAAAAACATTAACTTACTTCAAAAAGTTTTCTTCTGCTCCAACTGTAAGACCACTTGAATCTAAGCCATTGGTTGTTCCGACACCTACTCCTCCACCTATTCCACCAGGTACTGGCCCACCTAATATATCTACTAATAGATCACTAGCTGATTGTCCACCACCACCACTTGAACTAGAATCTACAGGTGCTGACATACCACCTATATCTAATCCTAATAAATCAGCAGATCCAGCACTACTAGGTGATGATATCTGGAAAGGTGAATAATTTAACTCGATATAAATTTAACACTATATCAATTTATAATCTAACCCTCTATCAATTTATAATTTAACACTATATAAATTCATAATTTAAATCAATATAAATTTGTAATTTAACACATTAAAAATTTCTAATTTAATTCTATATAAATTCATAATTTCATTCTATTGCAATTTCAAATTTAACTCTCTAGAAATTTGACCTTTTTGTGTTACATATACTAGCTATAAACTTCCCTCAGTGACTTCAGTGATATTTTAAATTCATATTCACATGAAAGGGTTGACCCAAAAGAACTGTTTGTGGGCAAATCGCTGAACTTAAACGTATGGGAAATTACACAATGAAATGTTTATTTACTTGACTACAATTGGAATTGCTTGAAATTTGTCAGATAGTTATGAAAAACAAGGCTATAAATATTCAACGCTAACTGTTTTATAGACTAATGGGTTACTAATACACTATTGGTCTGAATTTTGTATGAAGAATTAAAATGTGTGGAATTGCAATTTTTCAAACAAATTTTCTTACATAATATCTACATAACCTGATTAGATTTCTTTAGATTTCTTAAAACTTAAATACGTTTTGTACAAACCTGGAGTGTTGGTTGACCATCAGAATTTATTTGAGCAGCTGGCATTGCTTTATGTTCTTTTGTTGTTTCAATAGCAGTTTCTGCCACACTAGAGGGTTTTTTCTTCTTTAGTTTGGCTAAAATTGAAGATTCTCTTTCGGGGAATGGTGGCATTTCTTCTAATACTGTGGCCTGTTGAATAAAAATCAATGTTATAATCTTTAGAGTCAAAACTAAAAAAATCCATTACTTTAAAGAATCTGAGCATGGTTTTGGCCCAACAGAATAACTTGCACGCTACAATATTGTGAAAGTTGAATCTCTAATATGAATTCACTCACAAAAAAAAACAATGTTCATTTCAGTTCAGTATTTACAAAGACATGATGAATTGGATATTCCATTGCTCTACGATGTTACCTATATAACATCTTCATTTGTCATAAACCAATTTGATGGATCTGTTACAAATCCAATTTAATCTAACTTAGGGGATTATCCAACGTTGCTTGTTTGATTTTGTTTTCTTAATGAAACGTTAAATAATCAATCGCGTACATATTACCGTGGATTAAGCCATTAAAAATTTCATATTTATGATATTTTCTGAAAAAAGCAAATACTGCAGTATCAATGCCAGTGATTTTTCTAGCATAAAGTTAAGTAGTTTCTACTTACCAGTACATCGGCTGTAGCCTTTGAACTAAGTTGAAGATATTCAATAGATCTTTGTTGTAATTCTACATCTGGATTTCTCATATTATTTTTACTACCCAATATCTGTAATATACATACCAATCTCACATCAATGTCAAATCTAATCATGGCAAATGGTTCAGTATTTTATGCAAAGATAGCCTACAATTATATTATATCATTTAAATGTTTTAGAATGAAGGGTAAACTTGAAATAACTTGAGAATAATTTTTGGTATGACCAGGGCAAACCATCAAAGTTCCAACACTCTTGATTAAAACACAGATCCTATTTCGTTGTTTTTTATAGTTCAAAATTTCGTTTCACTTGTCTTTATTACGCTAGGATCTGGAAGAGTTGTTATATAACCTGTGTTTTGGATGATGTGGGGAATTAGCTAATGAAAAAGTTACTTGTATGGCCCGACGAGACCTTCCACAACAAACGGTCAGATCTTCATGTAGTAGAAGCCATCTTTTGGTAACTGTCGAACCGCCCCAATGAGAGCTATTGTTTATTTGATCGTTTTGTTAGTGTATAATATTAGAGAGAATATAAATCAATATACCTCTTGAATCTGTGGTTTTATTTCCGGAAACAGATTAATAAATTTAATGTATGTGGATAATAACAATCCACGTGTAGAAGGGCTACACAGATGATATTTGGAGTGTAATAATTGAAACTGTACAATAGGACTGAAAAACAAAATAAATACAATATACTATTACAATAAGAATAAGAATACAGACAGAGAAGAAATGTTTCAAGATTTATTTACATTGGTAATTTGACAAGTGCACTTAGATCTACTGTTCCTTATAAAAAGATAGGTTGCCAGGCAACGAAACATACGCCCACAACAGCTAAGTCGTCCGGGCAGTCAACAAGGGTTGTCGCATATTGTTTCTTTTATCAGTAAGGAGAACATTAAGTAATTATCAGAATTGATTAGAATAGTTTTGATGGTTTGTCTGAAGGCCTTTGTCCACAAGATATTTCAAAGTGATCAAGCGTCAGAAATTATCAGATATCACTGAAAATCAAATAGGATTCTTCGTCTCATGACCCTAACCAAAGTGTACAAATTTAAAGTCAATCTGATATTAACTTTAGCCTTTAGAGCATTCATAGGGTTTTTCAAAGTGATCAAGGGTCATAACTCTGGTAGTAATTATCGGATATCGCTGAAAATAAATAGGCTATTTTTATCATGACCTTAAATAGTGTGTATAAATTTAAAGTCAATTGGATATTAACTTTAGATTTTTCAAAGTGATCAAGGGTCATAACTCTGGCAGTAATTATCTGATATTGCTGAAAATCAGTCATGACTTTAAACACCGTGTATAAATTTAAATTCAATCGGATATTAACTTTAGCCTCTAGAGCGTTCACAAGATTTTTCAAAGTGATCAAGGGTCATAACTCGGGCAGGAATTATCCGATATTGCTGACAATCAACAGGCTTCTTCGTGTCATGACCTTAAACACTGTGTATAAATCTAAAGTCAATCGGATATTAACTTTAGCCTCTAGAGCGTTCACAAGATTTTTCAAAGTGATCAAGGGTCATAACTCTGGTAGTAATTATCGGATATTGCTGAAAATCAATAGGCTTCTTCGTCTCATGACCTTAAACACTGTGTATAAATTTAAAGTCAATCGGATATTAACTTTAGCCTTTAAAGCGTTCACAAGATTTTTCAAAGTGATCAAGGGTCATAACTCTGGTAGTAATTATCGGATATCACTGAAAATCAATAGGCTTCTTTGCATCATGACTTTAAACACCGTGTATAAATTTAAATTCAATCAGATATTAACTTTAGCCTCTAGAGCGTTCACAAGATTTTTCAAAGTGATCAAGGGTCATAACTCGGGCAGGAATTATTGGATATTGCTGAAAATCAACAGGCTTCTTCGTATCATGACCTTACACACTGCGTATAAATTTAAAGTCAATTGGATATTAACTTTAGCCTCTAGAGCGATCACAAGATTTTTCAAAGTGATCAAGGGTCATAACTCTGGCAGTAATTATCAGATATCACCGAAAATCAATAGGCTTCTTCGTCTCATGACCTTAAACACTGTGTATAAATTTAAAGTCAATCGGATATTAACTTTAGCCTCTAGAGCGTTCACAAGAAATTGTGGACGATGGACGGACGGACGGACGGGGGCGACGGCAATATACGACCACATTTCCATGTGGGCGTATAAAAAAGAACAAATCAACAGCTTCTCAATCAACATATCAATGTGCAGTCTCAACTTCTACTGCACACAAAATAATAAGCACTACACTAGTTTCTACTATATTGATCATAATGTTGCCACTACTAATGAAATTCTATTGTTATCCAAAGTGTGATACACAAACCCATTTTAATAGTTCTTGGCTTTCTTTTAAATGTGGGGGACAAAAATAAATGACAGTCGCTGCCAGGCAGATACGCCCATTTTGCCAGAGATAGACAGAGAACACACTAAACAAAGAGAGATGAAAATGTGGGCTTTTAAAAATTGTGTTTTTTCTTATATTAATACATGAAATATTGTTTTTATTACCTTGATCTTGGATCACCAGCTATAAGATTACCAAATTCACCTAAGATATAACCTCCAACCTTTACCATGTTTTCATGACATGCTGGAGCTTGTAATGCCTCAAAAACGGTTTTGGCTGCATAACCTTGCACATCATCTCTATTTATAACTATTTGTATTACTCTATACCACACCTTTAAATAAAACATTACAATAATATCAACCGAACAATTTGTCATGTGGCAAAATAGATTTGTTTTTGGTGCAAGCGAATCGTAATGGTGTTTAATATCCTACTGACACTACTGCTCTGCACTGAAAGGGCTACTGAAGATAGGGTAAGTCACAGTTTGATATGAGGGAGATTTTACTCAGACATCAGTACCATCTACTCTTATTTCACATTCTGTCAAAGAGTTCTTGTCAGTACACACCAACATCCATACAGAATTCTGCTTTTTTGTCCCATCCTAACCCCAAACATTATAACCTCCTGGTTAGCAAGTAAGCATCTTAAGCAGATTTTAGTGCAACAAATTTAGGTAAAAGATTTTTTCAATTCTGTATCAGGATATATACCCTGCTTGATTATTAGACAGGTTCACACAAATAGCAGCCTAAATAATTAGAGCATTACTATTTTGTAGTTCACATATTTGAGTTTTTGGTCTAAACCATTCCTCTTCCTTGCCTCCTTCATTTATAAAGAGATAAAATAATTGACTTACTTCTTCACTGACATAATCACCAGCTATTCTAATAAGATTGAGTATGACGTCAACATACCATGTATAATCTACAGCATATTTTTCTGCTAAAATAGCTACTTTTAATACCTGTAATTACATGATTAACTTACTTGAAATCTAAATAAATGTATAAAAAACAGATTCACACGTTTTATTACTAACAAATCCACGATCTCTGAAATTCTTGTGTCAATTCATTCAGTGGCAATTAAAGGTTTAGTTACTTAAAATTGAAATTTAATATTGTGGTAAAGATAGTCAAAATAATCAGAGTGGAGAGTGAATACTAATTTAAAACACCACAGATTGGGTAAACATCCAGTTAAGTTGTGTTGTGGGTGAAGGAATAAAAGTCTCACTTACCATTTCTTCTCTTATAGAATAATCGGCCGTTTCTAGATATTCTAACATTTCACCAACTATTTCTTCAGCATTAGTTCTATCACACATAGCATATAATAAATCTACAGCTCTCTGTCGTACACTAACATCTCTCTCAGTCTATAAAAAAAATTAAAAATATATTCCAGTATCAATCCTTCCCTTATTTCTTCAAGTTTCAGATAACTAAAAATCAAGGTTGAAGCAAATTAATTAAATGGAATTTAATATCATACTTTTCTTCATCTACCTGGCTAATGAAGACAGGAACAAAGCTTGAAGGTTGTGACAATTGATAGGTTCATGTCATGAACAATAAAATGTAATTGATTCATCAACATAAGATTCGTTACTTACTTTTAGAGCTGTAATGACTGTGTCTTGATGTTTCTTGACAGCTTCATGAGAAAATTCTGACGTCGCTAATAAGCACATACTCTCTAGAGCTAAATATCTGAAATAAATATAAATGACATAAATTAAGTTAGGTTTAATATCCTATATTTCTACTCCATCTGGTCTTATAAAGACAGGCCTACGAAATGTGAAATTTTATCTTTATGTCAATAAATAAACAAATATGTGATCTCAAGACTGTAGGTTATTTTCTGAGTCTAAAGAGATGTGAGAGAAGTTATCAAGCAATATCAAGAAAGTTAAAAAAAAAAACAACAGTAAATCAATTCCTATATTTTTATTGACATATGAATCACATTTGAAGACATACCTAAGATTGGTTTCTTTATGTTGTAAGAATTGTCCAAGCTGATTACAAGCTCTGACTAGAAGATTGGGGTCACTATCCATATGTATTATAAGATTAATAGCTTCAAATAAAACAGCATTCTTTGCATTAGAGTGCTGCACTTTCTTAGATTTAGGGGGTTCTTGTGCTTTATTTAATATAGTTTCTAAACATTCAGTTAATCTTGTACGTACACTTGGATCCTCTGAAATATACAAAAGAAAAATGACTGAATGGTGGTTGAGGTCAGTTAAAATTAACAGCTCACAATTTTTATTTTGTCTTGATCACTTCTACTGCAATTGGTTTATACATTACTTTAGTAATAGTCTTGGAAAAGACTGTCATACTAATTGCCCCAAAATGCCTAAGATGTCTGAGCAGTGGACAAAGCACTAATTAAGAGTAATTATCAGTAATTAAAAACACTGGATTAGCTTCCTGTTCTTCCTGGCTCAATCCTTTATTTCACTAAACATATATTAGATGCCTTTTTTTGTGTCTCATGAGCACAAACATTGTGTTTAAATTGAAAGTCAATCAGATGATAACTTTAGTCTTAAAAGTGCCTCCATTTTTTTAAAAATTGATCTAGGGCCATAACTCCTGACTTATTACTTACCAGGTGGAGGGTAATTTTGTAAAAGTCGAAGTAATTTAACAGACAACCAAGGAGCAGGTACAAAGTAATATGTATAATCTTGTAAGTCAGTATAAGAAGAAGTTACAATCTGTTAAATAAAAGAAGTCGAATCAAAGTTAGGATGTTTTAATTCAGTACAAGTACATTCTATATGGAATTTAGGGTTTTTATCATAAAAAAAAAGTGCAAATGAACGTTCAATCCTGCTCAGAAAAAGGGAATTAAGTTTACTTTGGTTTATGACACTGCATCTGTCTTTAGCTAAAATAACTTTTGTGATATTTATTTATTCTATACAATAATTCATTTTACCATTCATTTCATTATTATATTACTCTAGATAAACTAAAAATATGTATACGTGAGTCAAGTCATTGATTCAAGAGATTTACTTACTCTACTAAGTCTAGAAACAGCAAGTGATACACAACCCTTATATTCTTCAGGATTCTTCTTTACTAGTGCTTCAATTAAACTAGCAGCTGATGTCACAACACCCTAATAAATAATAACAATATCATTAAACCACCATATTTATATAATAAACAGAATACTTTACAAAAGTGTATATATACACTAAAGATACGAATTTGTACCGCACACTGCAAGGGGTTTATCCATATCAATGATATGCATGTGCAACTTGGGAGTCCAATTTCAATGAAGGCAAAGAGTACATTGATAAAGATAGAGAGTGAAATGATGAAGGTAAAGAGTAAATTGATGAAGACTGAGAGTAGATAGGTGAAGATTAAGAGTAAATTGACACAAATTGAAAGTAGATCAAATAAAAATTGAGAGTAGTTTGATGAAGGCTAAGACTAGTAGCTAGATGAAGACATTTTGGTAAAATGTTTAAAAGATACTAAAGCACTAACCATATGTTGATCATTAAGGAGATGTATTATTCTAGATGTCCACTCTCCCATTTGTAATTCAGGAGCTGTACGCAATAAACGTAACAATGTTAAAGCTGCACTTTGTTTTACAGAATCTATTGTATCTCTGAAATAACAAAATATAATACAATCTAATCTTTTACTTCTTTACTTGTGCAGGGTCACAGTAATGACAAAATTAAAATACCCATTTAAAGAGTTGAATTTTGTTGATCTGATGCTGCATTTCGATAAGCAACAGGACAAGCTCTACAATTAAAGCCCCAATAACACTCTTGTTGTAACTGAAAAATATGTCCCAATCTTCATTCTGGTCAACAAATCGTATTATTTTAGAATATTCCAATTAAATGATGATATAAATTTCATCTTAACACACCTAATTTAAAAAATTGGAAAAATTCAACCAATTGATTTGAAAAGTCTAACGTAAACCTTTTCAAATGTGACTTGGATTTTAAAATATTTTCGAACCCTCTGGACAAAAAAAATAGGTTGTAATGGATAATTTACACAACAGGTAGGACATTTAAACATCTAGTAGTTAGAATACGGGTATTATTTATTTTCTGGAGCTACCAAGCCAGCAAGAATGTTATTGTCCCTTTAACCAAATGTCAAAATGTGTATTGAATTTAAATTCATTGTGGACACCCCATGAGTAGCTCGATCAAGGAAAAATGCAATAAAACTACATTATTTTAATTTGACTTAAGTTAAATGTCACTTTAAACTGGTACTGGTATAATTCAATCAGACTAGAGATAAACACAATAATTAGTTATGATTATACATACCCTGATACCAGTAATGAAGGAATATCTATACTGAGAGACTCTGCCATTTCTCTACTGCCAATATTAGCTACACATTGTAAAGCTAGAGTAATATGGATTGGATTACGGCTAACCAGGTCATTACGAATACATTGGATAACAAGCTTCATTAAATCACTGCTAGCACTGATAAGAACAGAGATGAACAAGTACCCCTGAAAAATATATCAATAACATACTATATTTTTAAATTGTTTCATACAAAATGTCACAATGGAAGAACACATAATCATCAAGATAAAATCAAAGATAGGTTGCCAGGCAACGAAACATACGCCCACAGCAGCTAAATCGTCCGGCCAGTCAACAAGGGTTGTCGCATATTTTTACTAATTTCGGTAATGAAACATTTGTAATACACTAAAAACTGATTAAGAGTAACAACTCATTATGTAATTATCAGAAAATCATTAGAATTTGATTGCTTTTTATAAAGTTTTACCCCACGCTAACAATTAGTATATACATGAAACATTTAATATCATGGATTTAGCTGTTCAGTTATCTAAATTCATTGAAAATCAAAATACTTGTTCGTTTCAACACCTTAAACTCTATGTATCAATCTGAAGTCAATTGGATAGTAACTTTGGCCTCTATAGCGTCACAAGAATTTTTGAAGTTATCAAGGGAGATAACTCTGGCAGTAATTATTTGAAATCGCTGAAAATCAATAGGCTTCTTCGTCTCATGACCTTAAACACTGTGTATAAATCTGAAGTCAATCGGATATTGACTTTGGCCTCCAGAGCGTCCACAAGATTTTTTGAGGTGATCAAGGGCCATAACCCTGGCACTAACTATCGAAAATCGCTGAAAATTAATAGGCGTCTTCGTCTTATGACCTTAAACACTGTGTATAAATTTAAAGTCAATCGGATATTAACTTTGGCCCCTCGAGCGTCCTCAAGATTTTTTGAGGTGATCAAGGGCCATAACTTTGGCACTAATTATCGGAAATCGCTGAAAATCAATAGGCTTCTTCGTCTTATGACCTTAAACACTGTGTATAAATTTGAAGTCAATCGGATATTAACTTTGGCCTCTAGAGCATCCACAAGATTTTTTGAAGTGATCAAGGGCCATAACTCTGGCACTAATTATCGAAAATCGCTGAAAAACAATAGGCTTCTTCGTCTCATGACCTTAAACACTGTGTATAAATTTAAAGTCAATCGGATATTAACTTTAGCCTGTAGAGCATCCACAAGCAATTGTGGACGCCGGACCGACGGACGGGGGCGACGACAATATACGACCACATTTCAATGTGGGCGTATAAAAATTAAATAAATTAGTATAAGCATTCAAAAGAATAAATGCTTAATACATTCAAAGTAGTAACACACAACTACATGTACCAAGGTAAAGTCAAACCACAGTTGCTATTTCATCGAAATCTTGCATATGCATTATTGTTTTAGCAACAGCATTTTCATTTTTCTTTAGATTTCATTTACAGGTTCAATCTTAGATCTAAATGTGACCTCTGCAAAAAAATTTCACTGACGCATATATGTACGATGTACTTACTATTTGTTTCTCTGTATACTTATTGGAACTAAGTAGGTTGACAGCTTCCATGTGACCAAAGTCAATATCATGTCCCAGTAAAAATATGAATAACAGTTTGCAGACATATTTCTTTTTTTGGTAACCATCTAATGTCTTATCTCCTAAAACACACCAAATAAAATGTGTTATTTTCAAACAAGTCTAAGCAACAGATATGTCGAATACTTTTCCTTCAAATTTATAGTTTTTTCATGTTTAATATACAAAGCCATAAAAAATCAATCAATAAAATATTGACCAAGGAAAATTTAAATCTCCAAGCGTCTCATGTTACAATAATATACATGTACCTTTGAATTTAGATCGAATGTTTGCCAATTCTTTATTTATTCTCTTTATCTCTGCTTCTTTACTTTTACCTGTAGATTCAAACAAAACTGATCAATATGATGACAACATTATTGGCATTTATATTACACAACAAGTGGAATGGGAATGTACAGAAGTATCAGATTCAATAAGTCTGCCATATATCCACCTCAGTTTGTCACCTTAATGTAAACAGTTCAAATTTCAGAATATATGTAGTCACTGGTGAAGCATGAGAAATTACTACATTTCTAGTGTCACCTTTATATTTTTTTGTAATTTGTGGGGGCTAGCTTATATGTTGAATTTAAACAGCATTAACATCTTAAACATACTCTTGGCATCAACTAGGCCAAAGGAAACAGTTAATAGTGCCTCTATGTATATAATCACTGCAACAGATCAAAATCATGATGCAATACATTTTTCTAAAATTTGAACTATCTCTTCTGCAATGATCAACAGTATGCAATAAACAACAGTATAGGTTAATGCGAGAATTTCATATTTTCTAAGAAAGTCAAACCATAACTATTTCTATGTATTTTGCCCAAAAGGTTGTCAACTCACTATCAAACAATCATTGGCATTATTCTCCACACTTAAAAATAATTGACACCAGAAATACGAACACAAATACCTCCCTTGTTTTTCTATTCCCCCCCCCCCCATGGAATAGCTATCTTAATATGTTTGAATATGAAGTTGAAAACGATATATTTGCCGATTTCTCAACTGGCAATAGTGAATTATTGGATTAATAGGAATATTGTTAACAAGGTAGGACTGTTTATAGATACCATCTATTTTAAGGCTTTATTTTAATACTTTTTAAAAACATAACTTAAAAATATGAAATTGTAGCTTTAATGAAAATGAAAGTCAAATCAGACAGGGTTCTGTTCCTATAACCAGAAAAGCTATATACATGTATAATTAAGTCTATTGATCTTAATATCAGGAAAAAAGCAATATTTACAAAAACTTACAATTCCTAATGTCGGAAATAAACACTGCCAACCCTCGCATGCCATCTCCCTTAACGGCAGGCATTTTGGCTCAATTTAAAACTGAAATAGTAAAAAAAGGTACATGTAGATGAAATAATGTCAATTGATTATCCCGTATCCACCTTAACCTTGGTGCATAATTTATGTAAATTATGTTTTGTATATCTCCAATGTCATCCAGGTAAAGTTCCATAATACCATACCATCTTCTAGGTAATAATAAAGCAAGCATTTAATAAAAAGATTCAAAGCAAAGGTTCTTATTACTACAGATATGTAGTTTTATAAATTATCAGACAACAGTTGTCATGTGTTTTTACGCACGTGCCAAATTAATATAGACATAATTTACAGATGGCATCGTAACCATTGCATTCAGCCCATTCCTCTACAGGAATCCATGACAACTTGGACAAAATGCCACTTGGAAAACTGATAGACCACTCGGGCCGAAAAAAAGATCATAAAAAAGACAACTTTGACAAAACAAAAAGACCAATCAGACCAATAATAAAGGATCAAAAGAGGATATCTGTTTGTTTTCAAATAACTGAAAGCTGAGGAGCCAATATGGCAGCCCCTTCTCTTAACTACATGAGTACATGTCTACTAGTCTCGGTCACTCAACATCTCCTAGTCTTCAACGTACGGAGGGTCTGGGAACGTTGTCAATATTTGATGTTAAGTCCATTGCCCATGCGTAACCAGTTGTGCCCCTTCCAGCAATAAATCCCATAATTCTTGCATTAATATAAACAAACATGAATAGTGACGACACACCTCTATGCGTGACAACCAATTCGTATTAAATTTAAAAAACATATAAAGGCCCATGAAGAGAGAAATTTTACAATAAAAAAAAATAAGGATGTTGGATATTGAACTGGTATGCAATCAAATGGATCATTTGAAATGGCATTCTTAAATTAATTTCATGGGCGTCATCATCTTGTTTTAGAACAAGTAACCTCCCTTAGACGCTGTCTTTTATTTTGCAAAAGCCCAGATAATCTAGTCAATGACTGATTTTTCACAAATGTTGACAACGCATCCAGACTAATATTCGTATAATATTTTTCTGGATGATCGAGTCTAGACTACATGCCTACTATAGTGTATATTTGTGTTTAATATAAAAGTAAAGAAAAAAAAAACAATACAAAATTGCATATTCAAAATATAAAGGTTACACATTCATTGTGTATTTTATTTTTTATTGATTCAAGTGGTCCTTTGGCTTGGTCCAAGAAGCAAAGCTAAATTTTCGTCTCAGGGGTCTTAGATTAATTGGCCTGAGTGCTCTCTATTTTGGTTTAGGTCCATCAGTTGATCTGACTGGTCTAGCTCCAAGTAGTCTTTGGTCTAAGTTACACTGGATACCCTCAATAGACTTCATGTACATGAAGTAGGCTTGATGGTACTGTAAGCTTATTTATGAGAAATTTAAAGTAAACATAAGCAAAGGGCATTAAAGTCACTAAATCACACAACTGAAAAAATACAAGGGTATCACTTGAAATAACATGGATCAGAAAAAAAAATATATGGCGACAATAATATAGCCTAAATAATAGTATTAATGAGTCATGTTAGTCTTGTCCGATTACCATTATTCTGCAGCAAGATTATACTCGAAATCACAGGGCTAGAAATTCATGTGAATCTCCGAATCTGATTTGCGCACGGATTCTCGCAAGTGCTTAAGCTGCGAATCTACAAGGATTCACATAAAATTTTTCTATAAAAAAAAAAAGCTCTCAGAGAATATCATTGTCAGTCAGGGTCTGTGTTTTTACCAATCACCTGTATTGCTGATTATTCATAATAATAATATATTTAATATGTTCAGTAAAATAATTAATAAGTCAAGTGACGAATAATTATAAAGACGACCTCGGCATAGATTCTCCCAGAAAATGACAAATTTCTAGCCCTGAATCAATGTGACTGAAAAAGATTTAACAGAACTCGATTAATGTCACAAGACTCAAAAGTCAACATTCCCACACTCAGTAAGTTCAGTATGCTGAGTATGTATCATATAATCATGTAGGCCTATATCAATATGTATGTATGTATGATGGATTCCAATCAATGCAAATAATTTAATTTGTTCGATACCTGTACTATCGCTTATCTATATTTATCTAATACTTTCTATTATAAAAAGGCTGTTGCAGTGAATAACAAGAAAATAATCTTTCATTCTATGTACTTATTTAAATATTTGACAATTAAATAGATCTACTGGGGCAAACATGCCTCGCCCCCTTTTGCTACTCGACGACATTTGGCCTAAAAAACGAGTCATCCTTATATTTTGCCGGCGTTTTCATACCTCAATTAACCAGACCAACCTAAACTGGCAGTTTTAAATAAATGGCCGGGATATCGCATGTTATTCATTCTTGGAAATTTAGCTATTGCAAATGCTTACCCAATAATTGTCTAGGATTATTAGTCTGCAAGAAGATGTGAAGGATGGATTAGCTACAAATGGCCGCCATTAGCATGCTAAGGCGAAACCGAGGTCGAAGGTACACCCACCAAAAATATTGGTCTTTTTTTCTTAAATAAAGAATCATTATCATTAAAACAAAAGCTAATATAGAATTTTACACCTTAAAATATATTTCGATTTAATAAAAAAAGAACACATTTATCGCTAATTGGAGGCTATGTGACGTCATCACCAAGGCAACCCAAGCAAATACTCCAAAATGGCAGCGAAATATTTATAGTGTTGTTGAAAGGTATGTTTAGGGCATGTTTTTGCTAAAAAATATGATGTCAAAGTGTTAAAAAAAGACGAAAGACGGGTGTGAAATTCAACAACAGTCCGCAGTTTTAACAAATTCATGTAACAGACAAAAGTAATTTTGTTTTTAATGGATGTAATTTTTAGCAGGTGCCCGTCCGCGGTGTATGTATACATAGGCCTATACTATACTTAGACTATAGTATATCACTATCAATCGGCAAAAATGCAAGATCAGCTTGCTGTATAACATTTGAGGAAATGGATAGTATGACATTGAAAATGAAAATGGATGAGTTGAAATGACATGTATTTATATGTAGCATTTTTTTTTTTATAATTGGAATATTGTCACGACACATATTTATGTGTTTGTAGCATTTTGTTTTTATTATTGGATTATTCTCACTTGCACTTGCAGCTACTGACATGTATGATAGGCCTACTAAAAGTAATACTATCTGAATAAATTAAAGCTGCTAACCTAGAAAATGACAGGACACAAGCAAGACAAATGGGTCACAATGCATATTTATGAATAATATTAATGTATTATGAATGCAATATAAATTGATTTACGTTACATTCATTCGTTCCCGTTGGCTTCCTGTTTTTACTCTATTACTTGACAGAGGACGTTTTAGTTGAATGGCAACATATAGCGTCTGGTTATTCCAGTTTACACACATAGTATTTATTGTACATGCTTTCCAGAAAAGAATATAACATCACTGTTTGACATATACTGGCTTCGTTCTTCAATTCCCTTATATTAGGCCTACTTTTGTTGCCGAAACACATTTTTATACACGATTCATCCATTGGTATCTGAGACTGAAGCCCATTTTTTCCTAGTAAGATCCCAACATCAATGATTTCAATTGACAAAAAATTTGTGTTTTCACTGTCTATGACTTTGGATGATATTGACTTAGCTACGCTACTTTATAACGGTAATTTCATATTTTTTAGTTATATTTTTAAAATATATTAAAATAAAGGCCTAAAAGAGATGTAATCTATAAACAGTCCTACCTTGTTAAACAATAATCCTATTAATCCTATAATTCACTAGCTATTGCCAGTTGAGAAATTGGCAAAAATACCATCTTCAACTTCATATTCAAACGTTTGAATTTAAGATCGCCATTGCATGGAGGGGAATGGGAAAACAGGGGAGGTAATTCAAGTAATTGTCTTATTATTTTCTGTGTCAGGGATTTCTATGCCTTTGAAGTATTACACATGATCGTATAATAGTGAGTTGACATCCTTTTGAGCAAAAGACATAGAAATAATTATGTTTTGACTTTTTGAGAAAATATGAAATTTCCACTTTAAATAAGAGATGTAAAAGTTGTTGGACTCAATCCTATGGGCTATATCATGGTCTGTAGATTTTGAATCTATAGTCAATATCATCAATAGCTTTCATCTTCAAACTAGTACAGCTACTTGCCACTGCATAGTTTCTTAAAAACTATGGTAACATTCCCTATAGCAAATGGCATCCATGTCTGTCAGCCTCTCACATCCTGAAGTGATTCATTCCTGAAAAATTGAAAGAAGACTTCTAAATCTTACGTACCAAAACGGCCGACTTGTATCTTGCATACTTTGGGTGATTCATTACAATTATTGCAAACAGTTTTCAACTGAAGTCAAAATGCAAAAGAAAAACTGTTTAAAATATCGTTCAGCATTGTTCTGTAGGTTGAGTTATGAGTCAAATATATTTTCTAGATCAAACAATATTTTTTTCAGATATATTTACGATACAAAGCCTGTTAAGCATATTTAAAAAATATATGTACCAACAATAATGGTGGACAGACCAAAACTGCAGGTTCCTAAAGACAGTCCAGCATCAGCTTTCATTAAAAACAACTCAGATATCGTTAGCTATGAAGATTTGATTGTTGCTCAGTATTTGGATGACTTGAAAAGGTCACGACATGAACTGAAGAGATTTAAGGAGTAAGATGATTATCATTAAATATATTAGGCGCCTATATTGACTTGCTAGTAAACACAACCTAGAAAAATCAACTTGATGTTTATGTCACCAGTCTCCAAAATTAACCATGTGGGTATATGTGGTTGTGAATCTCACCATAAAATCATGTAATTTGAATATGTAGAACTCATCAGTACCTGTCAGTACCACAAAAATAGGTATAGTACAAGTTTAATTGACACTGAAAATCATTGTAAAGTTCATCTATACAAATGAATAAAAAAAAACACCTTTTTTCAGTTCACCACTGTCGCCCTATTCTCAAAGATTTCCTAATGCCACATTTGGTAGACGCACTAGAAGGAGACCTGTATCGGCATCAATTGTAGGACGATCAAAGACTACTGGTAAACCCAAAATTGATGTAAAGTACATAGCTGATCATACATTATGGGATGCTGCTACACCAAGAACTGATAAAGCCTTAACAAAGTTATCTAGGCCATCTAGTGCTCCTATTAAGTTCAGAAGGTAAATTTTAGTCTATGATAAACAGAATTATTGCTTTTAAAAATATTGACTCTGCCAATTGTTACCCACCAGATGTTTATTATACATGTCATGTATGATACTTTTTGTGTATGTGGTGGGTAGATTCTAAAGTCTAACCAATGATTATTAGGTATGCTTGTTTAAATTATTTAAAGGAGCTACATTAATGCTTTGATTTGTATGAAAAATAAAGTATTAAATTAGGTTGATGTATTATTTCAATTAGTGATGTAGCAAGCGGGTTTATTCTCTAATTTTAATTTTGACCAAGATCAAAGCGATTTTGTCATTTTAATCTCTGTACTTTTTATGGGTTCATTATAAACCAGTTTTATTAAACTTGCCATGCTTTCACTTTTATTGATATATAGATTACATTTACATGATATGTTTTGTGTAGGATATTTATACTGAAAATTTTGTTTTTTGAAGGCCACAGTCAGCTACATCATCAATTTATTCCTACGCTGGTAGACACAGACCTCCATCTGGTATGTATCTAAAGAAAATTTGTCCTTGTCTTACTTGTTTGGTTGATGGGTATAAAAGAATCATTGACAGTTGAAAATCAAATTCTCCTACCTCACATTGCACATTTGACCATAGAAATAAAGAATTATCATGTTTGTCTCAAAATGATCCAACATTTTGATGAGACATTAAACCCCATTCCTTAACTTTTGCCTGTGAAGCTTTTACAGCTTTTAAGGTATTCATTGAATTTGGGAGATATGCATTGAATTGGGGAGGTATTCATTTAGCTAGTGAGATATTCATTTAACTAGTGAGGTATGCATTGAATTAATGAGGTATTCATTTAACTAGTGGGGTATTCATTAAATTATGGGTGCTATATATTCATTAAACTTGGGTATGTATTCATCGAATTAGAGAGATATTTATTGTATCGGGGAGGTATTCATGGAATTGGGGAGGTATTCATGGAATTGGGGAGGTATTTGGGCATTGGTATGAATCCGGGCATAGAACCATCTGGATTTTTCAAGTGTGGAAAGTTTACATATTGTTTAGTTGTTGGGATGAAAAGACAAAATGTTGTTTTTTCATTATGTGAATTGTGTTGATCTTTCAGGCAGAAGTAAACCGTTATACAAGAAACAACCACACATTATACGAGTTAGTGCTTATAAAAATGGTTGCAAAGATACACCAGTTAGAGGGGCAGCTTCTAATATCAAAATGGTAAGACATTTTCTTGAATCAACTTAATTAATTAGTTTATGGTTTATGTATCCATTGAGGGAATGTGTGGTATCATGATGACAATACTTATGTACTAGACAGTGCTGTTAGATTTAATGCAAAACTGCTGGAAGAGACAGATCTTCTTGTACATTTCTATATTTTTTAAAAGACCTATTTTATTCCTTGCAAATATTTCATTTGTAGCTTTTAGAGTTTTTAACCGACAAGTTAGGATTACCATTTGCTGCGAGAAGAATATTTTTAGAAGATGGTATTGAAGTTTTTGAAGCCTGTGATATTCCGACGTATAGTGAAGTATTTATATCTATGGGAGAACCTTACAAAGACCCTGATGAATCCGCTAAAAGTAAGTTACAGTACAGATGCTTTGATGTATTAGGCCTATTTATAGAAAAACATTAGATTAGTATTATTGTTCTCTATAATTACTTAAAATTGGGCATTCTGAAAGTGTACCAGTTCGATATTAAGTAGATTTTGAAAGTAGCGGTATAATGTCATTTTTCTCTGTGTAATATGGGAATTTCTTTTTCTGTACTAAATTCTTTTCATGTACTTCATATATGCCAAGCATAAATACATTATTTCATTCAAATTTTCTATCCATCTTTTTCTGTTTTACAGTTGACATACAATACAATTCTATTGTAGATCATTTCTGTGCATGATCGTTATTTTTTTGGTTTTATTTATGAATTAAGAATTCATATGAAGTGTCAATAATGCGGTGATGCCTCTGATCCTTCAGGATAATGATCGCCTTTCTCAATTTTGAATTACATGATCAAAAAATTTACAAATTGAATAATAAATTCATTGATTTTAACAGGGAATCTGCTTCAGAGAACAGGTGCTACATGGACATTAAGTGGTGTTAATCTACCCCCAGAAGGAAAGAAGAAAGCAACAAAAGCTAAGATGTCTAAACGTATGAGGTATGTACATCCCAAAGGGTTAAATTTGTAAAGATTGGTTAACCCTGCTGCCAAGTCAGAATTCTTTCCAACAAAGAAATGTATAGACACTTTACGAGTCAGATCTGTGTGAACCAGACTTGATAGCAATCTTTATGCAGTGTCCGTCAGCGCAGTCAGTTTTTTAGAAATATAAAGCTAAGGCTATAGAATACTTACGTATGAAATTGAGACTTACTTTAAATAGGATAGACATTTTTTTGTCTGTTATAGGTTCAGGAAGGCCTGTTAAATATAGATTCTCTCGCCTTGCATGATATTCGTCACCAACTTCATTATCATTACATAATATACAAATTGTATTTTGAAAGCATAATATTGATATGTTTTTAAGTATTATAGCTATTTTATTACTATTTTAGATCTTTAATAGACAAGAAGAAAGTTAGAATAATAGTATATAGAAATGGTAATGGTAATGAACCAGTTGAAGTTGTGGCCGATTTAACAGAAAAAGAAAATGTAAGCGTCATGCCTTTTATCTTTGGCCCTGTCGTCAGTAGCCCAGTCAGTGCATTTTGTTGATCGTTAAAGAAAAATTCTTCTTATAAATAGTTGCCATTTATTAGCATTTTGTAGATCGTTAAAGAAAAATTCTTCTTATAAATAGTTGCCATTTATTAGCCTGCTGGACTGAGCCATCATATGCAAATCATAGTCTGCTGATGCTCATAACATCGTAAAATTGCTTTCAATTAGATCATCTAAAAATGAAAATGAATTGAAATGGGGTTTAACATCCTGCTGTTCCGATTCAACTGTGCTAATGAAGATGGGCACAGACCTTTCAGGATCTCGTTTTTTCGTCTTATCTGAATGACTAGACAGCTGTCCTTGGTCGATCATCTAGCAATGCTTAACTGATGATTGGATGATAATGTAGTGAACATGGGAAATATAGAAATTTATAGTTAGTGTTATATGATTTTTTTTTTGTGTATTTTTTTTTTACAGTTTTTGGAAGGATGTACCGGAAGATTGAATCTTACCAGTCATGCTCGTATACTTTATGATTGGGATGGAAATGAGATAACAGATCTAATAGACAGTATGTATTGTTTGTCACTGAATCAACATCTATAGTTTACATTTATCCTCTATCACATTTTCTACAACACTTTTATATCTGAACACTGGCTTAATCTAATAGTAAGTGCAGGGGGACTGCACCACACACAATTGTACACAAAAACAAATATACAGACAAGACATCATACTAAGAGACCACAGACATAAACAATTCAAAAAGATGTAGAAATATGTAACTTAGATATATTGTCAACCCACTAAACAAATTAAAATTAAAATCTAAATAAATTGAAAACTTGATGATTGGTTCTTTTTTTTCCAGCACCGATGGTAGATGACTGTTTGCAGACAGGTGGTACACCAGCTTTAGGTCCACTATGGGTATCAGTTGGTGATGGTTTTAGTCCTTCTGGTGCTAGAGATTACATAGCACAATTAATACAAATACTGAAGAAAAAACTGCGAAATGTCAAAAAATTTAAAGCTGAGGTAAATAATCTTTAGATCAAAAAGTCTTTTATTACAATAAGAGGCGTGATTTCGATCGCTCTCTTGTTCGTGACAAGGAGTAGGGTTTCCTGTCCAACCTTGTGGGTTTTCTCCAAGTCCTCCGGTTTCCTCTCACAGTTGATGTTAGTCCTGAAATGACCTAGTTTGATATTTCTATATCTTAGCATGTTTCTCATTACTGATAATTGTGATTGTATTTTAGATTGATTTAGCTTTAAATGATGATATGGACAATGTCACTATAAGAGCCATCAAGTCTATGACTCCGGAAGAATTATATGATGCCCAATCTAAGGTAAGTGCATTGTATTAATTTAAATATCTCACAGCATTTGCTATCATGTTTAGTTTATTTGAAAGATCCAATTTAGAAATTGATTTTCTACTGGGTACAGGATTTAATATTCTTTTCTTTTTTTCGTTGAAATCTGGTGGAAGGGTCATATGCTGAAAAGTAGTATTATAAGCCCCATTTTATAATACGCCCACATTTTCATGTGGACGTATTATGTCGTCGCCCCTGTCCGTCCGGACGTCCGTTCGTCCGTCCACAATTTGTTTGTGGACTCTCTACAGGTCACAATTCTTATCCGATTTTGACGAAACTTGAAATATAGGTTTATCCCCAAAAGTTCTCGGCTGCTTTCGATATTGGCATGTATCGGATCAAAACTTCATGGATTATGGCCCCTGATTGTACGAAAAATCACGTTTTTAGCTTGTGGACCCTATAGAGGTCACAATTTTGAACCGATTTTGATGAAACTTGACATGCATGTTTGTAACCCAAAGATCTTGGTTCCTTTCGATATTTGCGGCTTACGGAATGTAATTTCCTGAATTATGGCCCCTGATTGTCCGAAAAATCACCCTTTTTAGCTTGTGGTCCCTCTGGAGGTCACAATTATTATTCGATTTAAAAAACCGTTTGATTATATCACCGTTACACCCTAAGGAAGGTTGAGTTCGAATTTCGGGAAAATCGGACGAAAATTGCCATACAAAATGGCCGCCGTTTGTACGCGAATACTGTTAAAAAATGGTATATCAAGGTTGTGGACCCTGTGGAGGTCACAATTTTGATTCGATTTTGATGAAACTTGAAATGCATGGTTATAACCCAAAGATCTTGCTTCCTTTCGATATTTGCGCATATCGGATTGTAACTTCCTGAATTATGGCCCCTGATTATACGCAAAATCGCCTTTTTTTTAGCTTGGAGGTCACAATTATTATTCGATTTAAAAAACCGTTTGATTATATTACCGTCACACCCTAAAGAAGGTTGAGTTCGAATTTCGGGAAAATCGGACCAAAATTGCCATACAAAATGGCCGCCGTTTGTACGCGAATACTGTTCAAAAATGGTATATCAAGGTTGTGGACCCTGTGGAGGTCACAATTTTGATTCGATTTTGATGAAATTTGAAATTCATGGTTATAACCCAAAGATCTTGCTTCCTTTCGATATTTGCGCATATCGGATCGTAACTTCCTGAATTATGGCCCCTGATTATACGCAAAATCGCCCTTTTTTTTAGCTTGGAGGTCACAATTATTATCCGATTTAAAAAAACCTTTGATTATATTACCGTTACACCGTAAGGAAGGTTGAGTTCGAATTTCGGGAAAATCAGACCAAAATTGTCATACAAAATGGCTGCCGTTTGTACGCGAATACTGTTAAAAAATGGTATATCAAGGTTGTGGACCCTGTAAAGGTCACAATTTTAATTCGATTTTGATGAATCTTGAAATTCATCGTTATAACCCAAAGATCTTGGTTCTTTTCAATATCGGATCGTAACTTCCTGAATTATGGCCCCTGGTTATACGCAAAATCCCCCTTTCTTTAGCTTGTGGTCCCTCTGGAGGTCACAATTATTATCCAATTTAAAAAAACGTTTGATTATATCACCGTTGCACTGTAAGGAAGGTTGAGTTTGAATTTCAGGAAAATCGGACCAAAATTGACAGACAAAATGGCCGCCGTTTGTACGCGAATACTGTTAAAAAAATGATATATCATGGTTGTGGGTGGACCCTGTATAGGTCACAATTTTAATTCGATTTTGATGAGGAAGGTTGAGTTCTAATTTCGTGAAAATCGTACCAAAATTGCCGGACGAAATTGTCGCCGTTTGTACGCGAATAGTGTAAAAATATGGTATATCATGGTTGTGGACTCGCTACAGGTCACAATTCTTATCCGATTTTGATGAAAAGTCACATTTCTAGGTTGTGTACCGTCACACCATAATCATTGTCGGTTTCGAGTTTCATTAATATCAGACTGGAACTGACCAACTAAATGGCTACTCCCAATACAGTATGAAATACAGGACTTAAAGATGTAGGAAAAATCACTTTCGGTATTGCTTGTTCTCTGTCCATCTCACGAAAATGTGGGCGTATCCTGCCTGGCAGTGCCAGCCTATCTTTTCATTTTGCATTGCTTATATATTTATAAAGGTTGAGAATGATGTAGACCAATATAAAGAAACTTTACAGAAATTAAAGGGTAAATTAGAAGATTTGGAGGAGAAACACCAGCAAGAAGAGGTATGTTCTATACATCTTGATAAACAATTGTCCCTCATATCAAAATTGTTTTCTTTATTTAAATTAAACAAAAATAAGGAGTCAATAGTGAAAGGTGTTTTGATGGAACTGAAATATCGTTCAGGCATCTTAGAAAAAATTAAAATGGCGGCATTAAATCTATAAAAATTATGTGAACTTTATATGGCTATAATATCTTTCTGGATTAATTGATTCAAATAATTTTTGGCTGTTTGATAAGCCTATGTTTATTGTGTATGTTGTGAAAGACTCTACTTGCCTATTACTGTGGAAAGTTGTACCTTTTATGTCATTATGTATAATAATTTTTGTTATAGTCCTATGGTGCTAGTTATAGAATGGCACATATTCAAGAAATACCAGCAGATAGTCGGATTGTTGGGAAGAAAGGCCTACGATTAAAGGTAAAATCATTATAATAAACAATATACAACATAATATAAAATGCACAGGCAGAATATTGCCAACACTAAATTCAATGTCAGTGAATACAGAGTAAATAGTTTAATACATATCGGCTTTAATGATATATCCTATTTATTTATGTGTGCATCCAGTTGACTAACAAATGAGTTATATGATTAATATATCTATTTTAAATTGTTTTATTATCATTTTAGGTTTTTGAAAATGGTCAAGCAGAAGGAGAACATGTATTTTTCTTTAATTTACGAGAAGCTATGAAAGGAATAAATGCTGATAAAGAACTTTTGAGGAAAAGAGTAAGTTTGTATTAAGTATTATTTTCTGTTCATAGAAATATGATAACACCAAGAATACACCAATGATATATTTATAGATCAACTGTACTGCTTTATTGGCAAACAAACATCGTCCACAATAAATATAGCTCACAAATACACAACAATATGTAAGAGACTATCTGTCAGGCTAAATAATTTACCCCAGACAAATGATTATTTGTTGATGATGGTAAACTTCCCCATGTGATCAGGCCTTCATCCTCTAATAGCAAAAGCAGAATTTGCTCTGCAATACAAACTACTTTCTTTGTAATTTTAAGCATTAAAAAACTGTCTACTTCCCAAATGAAGATATTTCTCCATTACACAATATGTGTCAACAATTTCAAGATTTCTGCTTGATTGGTAAAACTGTTTGTGATTGATACATGTATAATAACAATTGTGTTTATTATTTCAGCTTTTAGATGAACTATCTAGTAGCCATTGGACAAATAACACACAAACTCCCAAACTAAATGCTATTGCTCAGAAAATCTATGATAAATTTGGTCATGAAATAACTGATGTCATGAAGTTGGAATATGATCAAGAAATATGGCTGTCATTTGGAGAGGCTTTCATCACTCCATTCAGTAAGTTGTTGATCTGTCAGCAGTGTCTCATTGTCGAAATAAAATTTATTGCTGTTATATAATTGATTGGATCACTGTTTCTTAACCTGTTTTGTCCAACACCTCACTTTAATTTTCAAAGAATGTGTGCTTCACCATCAGCAGAAAAAGACAATATCTAGCATGCACTTATTTGAAACATTCCAGAACATCGACGACAAAACTTTGAAACTTAAAACAGTTTGTACTCCTGGAATGCTTATTGAAATTTAGTTTAAACTTAGTCCTATTTCTCATATTGCCCTATGTTACCTTGAGATTGTAAATATGTACAGTAACTTAGGGACTGTTTTTGTTATGTCTCTTAGGGGTTGGGTTGTGTAACTGGTCCTTGAATCAAGTGGTGTGGTTTTGGTTCCCAACTTGTATGTGGCATTATAGGGTCACATTCCAACCACAAGGCTTTTCTCCAAGTCTGCGGGTTTCCTCCTACTGCTAAAACCAAATTTGCGCAATCAAATTTTTGAAGTAAAATTGAACCATATGTTAGTTCCAAAATGACCTAGTTTGTGTTGTGTGGACATTAAACAACATCCTAGCGCTCTCTGTGATGTGTCTCAAGGTACAGGTATAAAATAGTTTGTACTATATAATATATTTCTATATTACAGCTTATTGTCTAGAAGCATCTTTTGATAGAGCAACTAAAGCTGATAAAGATGGTATAGAACGTGTTCTTCGAGAACAAATAATGAAAGATGATCTAGAAGGAAAAGAAGAGTAAGTACATTAACAACATTCGAGGGCCATAGTAAACTTGTGTCTAGAATGTCTTGAATTCAAATACAGACTTGTTTAAGTCTATCCTTCTGCAGTGCCAACAAGGAAGTCTTTTGAAAAGATAGTTCTTCATAACCTTACATACAGTCCAGATTGTTATTTATGAACTTGCTATAATTGAGTAGTAATTCCATGATGAAGTAATGTGACTGTTTCTGTGGATGAAGAAAGTGAAGCATCTGAAATATTCTTGTGAACACATGTTATTGTCAGCTGTTGTCGTTTATTTCAGACATAGTCAATGGGAATCAACAATAGGTTTTCCTATGTTATATGAACCTGCCATACAGTCTTTGTATGCTGATGCTGAACGGAACGATTGGTTACTACAAAATGCTGAAATAGACAGCAGAGGACATTATCTTATACATAAAGTAAGCGATAATAGTTTTACATAATATATTGATCATATTACGAAGTTCGATATAAAAATACATGCTATATCAGACAATTAGATTGTGTTTCAGGAAGTAGTAAGGCAAAATTATTATTACCCAATTGTGGATTGCACGGAAAGATCTTAGGATACACAACAGCTTTTACCGGATGAAATGGAAAGTAAACTTCAGGATATAAATTGGATAATGGAATTTCACACCTGGGGGATCAAATTAGATCTCTTCTCTTTTTTGTGAGTGCCAGAACAAGACTTATATCTAGTATACAGAAGGAATTTTTGTGTCTTTTGAGTCTTTCCATGACAATAGCAAAAAGGAATAATGTTTATATAGATGTATAACGTAGATGAACATTATAATTGTGTATTATATAGATCGACATTATAATTGTGTATGATATATTATTACAGGAGAAGAGAGATCTAGTTTTATATCCTGAAGTAGCTGCTGATGAGAAACGAAAGAGAGGAAACAAAGATCAACAAATTTGGATCATATCAAAGGTATTTTATTATCAATATATAATTCAAGCTACATTGTAAGGTTGAGGATCAATTGACTGAAAACTAAAACCTGTAATTTAAGAATTTATTACTGTGAGAACCAGTAATAAGCAGAATTGAACCACATGTTAGTCCCAAAATGACCTGTGTTGAGTGGACATTATATACCATTTCCCTCTAAACCCTTTCTCTCTCTCTGAATTGCAAACATTTTAATTTAATCATATATATTGAGAATAATATGTTAAAATGGTGAAATACATTACTGTACCATACTGTAACTTGACATTAATGTATGTTTATTTTTTCAGAGTGGTTATATATACAGTCGTTATATGCCACAGTTATGTCTGGGTGTATCAGATACAGTTATTGAAGGTAAACTGTTTGATAAAGATGTCACTGTTGAGGGTCCGGTTGTTACGTTACAAAAACGACAGGCACAGAATCCTAATCAGTTGTGGACCTTTAATGTTGATGGTTCAATATCATCTCAAGTATGTAATCCTTTTAATATTCTTTATATGTTATATTCACCATGGAGGATATTCACTGGTTGATATTCCAATCTGCAGGTTCATTGCAATAAAAGAATTTAATATTTTGGATTTGACAACTGGATGTGATTAAAAAATAAAATGTTTTTGAACATAAAACTAGAATATAGAAGCTAGTAGTTACTATTAATTCAGTATAAGGCTGTTACTGACTAATCAATTTATATTTATGCTTTAGTCAAATATAAGGTAACAGCACATAAATGCTCAACAACATGCATACACTTTAGACCATATGTTCTGTCATTCAGTCAAGTGACCGTGTATCAATCCCAAGTTTGTATGTAGAAGGGTCATCTTCCCTGCATTATGGGTTAACCCCAGGCCCTCTGGTTTCCTCCTGCTCCCGAAAACCCCAATGCACAAGCAAATTATTAAAATGAAATTGTAGAATATGTTAGTCTCAAAAGAACATGGTTTGTGTAGAATCTCACCTCTCTCTCGCTAGTAATTTTATTTAATTACATGTAAAGTATAGCCTCAATAATGTTATATTATGTATATATTATAGTCACACCCAGAGAAGAAATTAACATATATAGGATCTAAGCTTGGTGATGATGAATCTTATAATAATAATAAACCTACTGGAGCTTTGTGTGGAGTCCGTGTCTGTTTAGTCATGAGTAATGCTTTACAAACTGTTTCGAAAAAAGATGTTGGTAGTCAGCGGTAAGTAGAACAGATTCCATCTTATTGATTAAGTTTTAAGTAATCTATCCAGTAAAAAGACGGCCAATTCTTTAATACAATGACAGTAGCTTCTCCAGGAATTTGTCATCAGGTTTGGGATTCTTCTTGTTAGATTGGGGGGTTGGATGGCCAAATTGTTCTGGCTGTGCGTGTTGTATCAGGTCTGTCATTGAGTCAATTGGCATGCTATCAATTGTCTGGTTGTATGTGACAAGGAGTAAGGTCGCTTGTCCAACCATGTGGGTTTTCTCTGGGTCCTCAGGTTTCCTCCCACTGCAAATTATTGAAATAAAAATGAACTATATGTTAGTCGCAGTATGGCCTAGTTGGTGTCGAGTGGATGTTAAACCCCACTTTTCACAGTATTGAGGGGATAATTTGAAATAAAAATGACTATTGCTAAACAGAAACTATTTACCTCAACCTCTCTAGTAAAATATAAAATAATTTTGAATAATTGTAGGTTTGCTATTAAACAAGAGAAGTTTGAAAATCTTGGTCAGTGGAAACATACGGAAGCTAGTAATCCTGATTTCAATAAACTAGCATATTCCTGGCCGGTTAAAGAAAATGGTGAAATAAATGAAGTGAGTGGTTTTTAATAAATAATTTTATATTTGACTATTTTTATTCATGACTTAATTTGACTATAATTACATGTCACTTATGACCCAAATAGCTTATTTCAGACTACACTCTCATTTGCAACTAAATTTATATGTAATATCTACAAGTTTTAGTGAATTTATATATACAATTATTTACAAGTTGAAATTAATTGAATTGTTGAAATATAATCTTATTATTTTTTTTTTTCAGAACTATGATTGGCCAATGGAGGGATATATAATACCTAATGCTCCACCAATCAGAAAGGCTACACAGAAAGGATGTAAGTATATAGTTGTTTCTTTATTTGCCATTTTTGTATTTAGATAATGAACAATGTTGTGTATATTGATTGAAATAGAAAAAAAAACCATGAAATATTAGTTATGTAGTAAAACAATACATTCCACAACATTTGGAATAATAATTGATCTTTGTGATATGTTTCAGATGCACCTTTAAGGTTGATGGCGTTAAAGAATGGTGAAAGAGAAATATATAATGCTATTGCTGTTGTTGCTCCTAATATGACAAATGTAAGTATACAGTTTCAAATCAGATATTTACTCATTTTAGTCCATATACAATAATTATTGCAGATACTTCTTTTTCGGAAAGGCGACTATATTATCCAGATAGACAATGATTAAATTACTAAAGGCAATGATCAGATTACTAAAGGCTATGATCAAATTACTGAAGGCAATGATCAAATTGCTAAGTACAAAATGATCAAATAGCTAAATAATGATCAAATAGATAATGATCAAATATCTAAAAAGACAATACAGTCTAATTGCTATGAAACCATGTAAGATTACAGTCTATATTTGAACTAATTAAAAGTATGGTGAAACCACTAATTTAAAAATATTGAAGCTAACTTACCCGAATCAATCACAAGTGACTCCAGTATCACAAATATCCAGATGTTCAAGACAGATAAGAAAAGTTTTACTCAATTTTTAAATTGTCTGCAAATTTCGTTTCTTTTTTGTGTTTTAGATGATGAAGGATCACAGTAAGAAAAATAAAGTTGATAAAAAATCTGGTCGAGTACATAGACATGGTGAAGATGATGATAATTCAAATGATATAGACTTTCAACTACATTGTGCTGATTTAACTATAAGTCAACTAGAATTTACAAGAGTAAGTAGTACTAGATTTTACTAGAATAGTTATTACTAATCTAACTGTAGTTTACTAGGGTAAGTTTTACTGATCTAACTAGAGTTTACCTAGAGTAAACAGTACTGAGCTAACTAGAGTTTACTAGAGTAAACAGAACTGATCTTACTAGAGTTTACCTAGTATCTTACTAGAGTTTACCTAGTGTAAACAGTACTGAGCTAAATAGAGTTTACCAGGAGTAAATAGTACTGAGCTAACTTAATTTTACTTAGAGTAAACAGTACTGAGCTAAACAGAGAGTAAACAGTACTGTGCTAACTAGAGTTTACTGATTCTGATTTTTATTAACTTTCAGTTCCTTGATTCTTGTACATCTATGTTAAATCTACCGTTTGCTGCCAGGCGCTTGTTTGATGAAAAAGGAGAAGAACATTTTAGTTTAAAAACAGTTGATCGAGATCAAATAGTTTATATATCTTGTGGTGAGAATTGGTCTGATCCTAAATTAACTAAAGAGGAACAACAGAAACGTCACTACCTGTCTCAAGTAGCACATGATGTCAATAAGATAGAACAGTTCTGTGCTCTTAGACATCCAGAAAGTAAGTACACATAACAGAAGCTTTGAGGCAGTTATACTTGCTCAAAAAAAATATATCTTGATAATATTAAAGAATATCATACTCAAATTAAATGTATACATAATTATGTTTAGTATACTGGAGCAATTTATTTAGAGTAAGGCGTTTGAATTGAGCATTCTATTCACTCCTTGACAATCACTAAAGAAGAATATAAATAAACTGAAACTATGATTGTCTTGGTTGATTTGAAAGATAGAAATGTTTCAGATTTAGAATTGTAATTGAAAAATCACTGATATAACCGTGTAGTCAAATCAAGGCAAAATTTAGAAATATTTGTGTCTCACTTTAAGAGTGTTGTTATTTCTATTTTTTGCTGAACAGTGCCTAGTGCTTTTTTCTTCATCAAATTTCCCTTGTAGCACATTATATAACGTATGCCTAGTATTGTTTTCTTCATCAAATTTCCCTTGTAGCACATTATATAACGTATGCCCATCTTCATTAGCCCAGTCGGTGCCGAACAGTAGGATGTTTAACCAAATTTCGTGTCTGTACTAAATCATGTATTTCATTCACGTATTAATCTTTGTGTTGTTAGAGTTTGTGATAGAAATAGAAGGGAATTTAGTACCTAATGCTCGAGTTCTCATCAATAAAGAATGGAATAGAGATGAACATTTACGTGTTAGTCAGTCTATGGAAGAGAAACCACCCACACCACAACTAGCCCCACCACCAACACAACAAGAAAATGTAGATACAGAAGAAGCTCTAGCTCAGATGTATGTAGAAATAGAATATCACCAATAACCAATGTATTCCAAATGTTGCTTATATTCCTAGATTTTTTCTTGATTCATTTGAACAAGTTTTATTCCATAATATCAGGCAAATACAAAATACTGCACGCAATCTTTATATTTGCATGAAGTGAAGACAAAATAACACCAAAGTTATTAAAAAAAGAATAGAACTAGAAGACACCTATAGTGATTGGACAATTCTAAAGAATTTTTCTAAATAGTTATAAGTCAGAAGTTAAATTTTTTGGGGTGGCAATTTCTAATGTAAATCATAGGAAACAGATTAATGTAATCCTTAGTTTGTCGCAGAGAATAAAGTTTTTGGATTTTCAGTAAAATGTTCAATGAGTAATGATTAACCATAATTTTCTATGAAATTTTACAGGACAGCAAGGCAAAGAGCCAATCTAAAATCTGAACAACGATTGAATGCATTGAAATGGCCATGGGAAAGATTGGTTAACGTAAGTGGAAGTTTTGATTATGAAGATCCAGAAGCTAAGAAATATACAGATAAAGAATTGTATGAAAAATTCAAGTAAGTTCCAAAATGTATATTCTTTACTTTTGAATGATAAACAAAGATTTTTTGCAAAAAAAAAATCTGAATCCTTGTAAAAAGATTCTTACAAAGTTACAAATTAATGCACTTGAGATCTTAATGGAAATCAGTAAAGTTATTTCAGTAAACTCCAATCTGGATAAAACCACACATGAATTCAGACATTCTTACAAATTTGACTGTGGAGAATCCGTGTGGGTGTTTTTGAAAATTATTGAATTTTTAATGGCTGAATGGTTACCATTTGTGCACTGTATTATACGGTCTGTCATTGAGTCAATTGGCGTTGTCCCCCGGTTGTACGTGACAAGGAGTAGGGTTGCAAGTGAATTATTGAAATAAAATTAAACCTTATCTTAGTCCGGAAATGACCTTATTTGTGTCAAGTGGATGTTAAACCCTCTCTCGCTTATTGCTTTCGTCAATATGAACAGTTATTAATCTATGCTTAATTGTATTTACAGGCCCAAACCATCACCAAGACTCTCCCGAGATGTATTACAGACATTTTCATATGAAGATGGTTATATAGCTTCTACAGCCAATAGAAATCTGGTATTAGCTGTAATTGAAGAGGAATGTCGTATGAACGATGTTTTATTAGTAAAGCGTATGCCAGATGATATTAATCAAAAATGGGTTATGACACAACATGGGTAAGTCTTGTTTGGATAATCTAGAAAATAGTTTCTGTTATAAGAAAAAGTCACAACTTTTAGATATGAAATGTTTGTGATATCTATGAACCTGCTGAAGAAAATATGGTCTTGATTTCATTTTTTGCTTATAAAAAATTTCTCAAATTCAATCATTTTTTTTTTTATTGATTGTTGATGACTGACTTTTTGGTGATATACACTTTGCTTTAGGACATTTTATCACAATGGTTTAACAAGTGTTTGTTATTGGACCAGGCAATACAAAATATAGAAACTATTTGTTGGATGTTCTTTGAAGATATTTCATGGATGTGAAATTATTGTTTTCAGCTATAAATCAATTTTGTACATATATCAAGTTTAAAATGTTCATTTTAATTTACTTTCAGTGAAATCCGTTCTAAGGGTTATCAAAATCTGGTTTTAACCGTTTCTATGCCTAGTTTAGAAAACACAGAAAGTGGTCACCCTATGACCTTTGTTGGTTGTCCAGTGATACTACAAACTCGAAGAACTAATCAGTTTGGTAAAGCACATCAACGATGGCATTATGATGCCGAATCGGGACTGATCCGAGCTTTTCATACTGAATTACCGGATAAAGGTAAAAATATACCTGGTTTCTTTATTTTGATTAATTTTCTGAATGATAAATGATTCAGCTGTGTTTTGAAACAATTTAATCATCCGAGGGCAGATGTGATATCGATTTTCACATGTACATTAAATCCTGTCTATTAAATCAATACCAAGTTAAAAATCTAAAATGAATATTATATATATGAAAATGAATGTTGTTCATATGAAAAAGAATGTTACTCTTACGAAGATTGAAAATTTGAATATATATGAAAGAAAATGAATATTTGATATATGAAGGAAAATGAATGTTTTATATATGGAGATTTAACAGATAAAAATGAAGATTAAATTAATGAAAATTTTTGTTTTGTAGAAATAACGGCAGCTAATCAAGCTGATGTCTGTACGTTTGCCATTGCTCAGACAGCACAGATAGATCAACCGGTAATATATCAGTTAATTTGTTACACCATCACTTAGTTAGATATATGTATTTCATTCTTTGACATACCTGGTATGATATTTATATTTTAATATCACTATCTCTTTCAATATATTTCTTTCTTTTCTATTAGTAGTAATGACAAATTTTAAAGAGTGTCATTAAGTATCTTAGAATGAAACAATCTTTTTCATCCATTTTAAACTGGGTATGTTAATTAAGAGATTGCACTTAGCTTTTTTAAGACTAGAAACATCTTGAATATCATTAGTTAATTTTGAACCTAACTGAAATATCGCAGAATGAATATGAGGGAGATGCAGCAGAGATTCAATGTATTATTTAACTGACTATAAAAGTTTTTATTTAAATGATTGTATTTTGTTTTCTTTCTAGGGTTATTCTGTCGAGATACCAACCAGATCTAACAATAATAATCGCTCTAATTATATAGAGATAAAAGTGTGTATATCATGTGCAAGAGCGATGCGAGGTCGTTATAAAATAACTAAACTAAAAGCTCAGACCCCTTTCTCTTGTGCTATGGGTACTGGTGAGTTTCCTTTCTTTATTTGTGAATTAATCTGGAAATTGAACATGATCAGTTGTTTTCTTACTTCTATTCTGTTTGTGGTTGGTTTTAGTCGACAAAAAAGGTCACAGTTTTATGAAATATATTTCATATGTTAAGTTCACGGAAATATATTTATACCTGTTGTTAAAAGTAGGCAAGGGATAAGTTACCGATTGTTACTCCGTTCATCCGTCTAACACAAATCTGTATCCTGAGCTTAACCAAGCCATGGTTGAAGTAAATCGTACATACTGAAGTTGCACCTTTCACCCAAACTTGTTAGCCTTGCATTTGTATTTGGAGACAAACATTTATGAGGACAACTGAAAACTAACGGAATAAAATTAAAATCTGAAAATCATTAATAAATTCTATTCTTAGATACTGCAATGAATGAAAACATGAAAAACAATGCTTTTTTGCAGTATTGAAGAAACGATTCTCCAACTTTTCAAAATGATTTGATATGATAAAAAATATGAAAAATTATTAAAAAATAGATGTAATGATAATATTATGTAATGTTGGTTTCTATGTAAATACTTTTTAACTTTATAGCAAAAAAACTTAGACTGAAACAAATTGGAAGTTTCCGAATTTTGAATGGTAAAGTTGACCTTTCAACCCATGAGGCAGAAATAACATTAGCAAGGTGGCAACAGAAACTAGAAAATCTACAAAAAGAAGCCAATGCCTCAATCATAGCTAAAGAAATATCAGCTACTAGAAACGTTAAAAATGTGAAAATATTGGCATATAAAAATGGTGAAGGAAGATTACGACCTGGAGAAATAATTTGTGGTTCTAGTATTCAAGGTGTAAGTAGATTTATATTTAAATTCATCCTAAAAAAAAGGATATAATTATTAAATTTAGATAACAAGTTAGTCTTTCTTGCTGTAATAGTTTGAAAATTGATAATGCAAAATAGTTATTTAGAAAATTTCATTCAAATAACTCTGTTGCAAGCAAAGATATTAGTCTTTCAAGTTTTTACAAGATATCTGCAGTATGTAGTGTACTGGTTGTTCGAAGATAAGCCTCTCTTCTCCATTTTTGAATTAAATCAAAATATGACTGAACCTTGATTCTAATCTACTTAATGTCTGAGATATATATGATGGCACTGAGAGTTGATTATGGTCTTATTAATAGTGTATACAGCATTGCAGGCGTATGTTAATAAATGTCTAATTAATAGTTTATACAACATTACAGGCCTAAAGAAATACCTGCAATAGGCAGATTTATCTTATACATAATGCATATTTAATTATGAACTAGTAGAAGTATTATTAGTTTTGGAAACATCCAGTCAGTGTGAAATGACCAGAAGGCCATTACATAAGTTGAAATTGAACGATTTGATTAATTCTTGTTTCAAGATGTTTTTGTGGACCAGGAACCAATTCCGCAAGTGCTGCTTATCTTGCTGTTCTTGAAAGGTGACGATGATCTGCAATAAAAGCTGAGGGCTCCTCCAATTCATGTACGATCAACATGTTTGCTTGTTCCTTGAGAAACTTCGATTTCTGATATGACATCACAACTCCTGGTCTCCAAGATGGCTGTGATTACGTCCTAGTCATTTCCTGGTCCATATTACGGAAATGCTTATTGTAAATTAAAATTTCATTGTTTTTGGTCTTTAACTGGATATTTAGCCATTTTCTGACGTAAAAAGTTTTATTATTTCAGTTATTAAATCAGTGTATGAAGAGATTAGGATTAAACAATGCTGCTAGAAGATTATATACAGAAGATGGATTAATTATGTTAGATATAGATGATCTCATACAATACGCTCTAGAGAATTATAAAAACTCAATGGTTGATAAACTAGAAAAAATGATGGCAGAAAATGGTGAGGTGCAAGGTATGTGAATTTGTTGGTTATTTTTAATCCTGTGACAGAGAATCAAGTTCTGTCAGTCCATGCAGTCAATAAACTTTGAGTAGAATTCTAAATTGATGTAAACAAATACAGTGAACATGTTTCTGTTTGTCAGATCTATTTGGTGATAGGTCGAGATATTTTTTTATCCATTTGGTGATAGGTTGAGATATTTTCTTATCCATTTGGTGATAGGTCGAGACATTTTATTATCCATGTTGAGACATTTTCTTATCCATTAATTTAGTGATAGGTTGAGATATTTTATTATCCATTAGGGGGTTAGTTGAGATATTATCAATTTTGTGATCAGTTGAGATATTTTCATGTCCATTTGGTGATAGGTCGAGATATTTTATTTTCTATTTATCACTTGCTTTTAACATCGTAAAAACAGTGTTCCAAATATTTGACTTGATTGTAGATAAATTGGTTTTATACTTGTCAGACTTTATTGTAATTCTGTTAATGATTTACCTAGGTTTGTATTTTTGTATAGTTTCAGATGAAGAAGATATAACAACAGCACAACAAAATCATGTTCAAGAGCAATTTAACCACTTTCAAGAGAGAGCAGAGATAGACATCAATACACCATTACAACGTGCCATGCAAAATATAGAACAAGATGAAGAAGATGAACGTGGTGATAATGAGAGAGGTCAAGGTGAATTTGAAAGAGGTCAATCAGAAATACAAGATCCTGTAGAAAAGGAACAAGAACTTACAGACGCAGAACATTTAAATGTCCGAGAAGCAGGTAGGTGAAACATAATTGATTCTAAAGTGGATCCAGATCCTCAAATTCTGGAATATTTTTCAAATTAATGCTTTACACGATGGTGGTAGGCTTACTAATTCTAAAACACATGATACCACTTCTCGTTGTTATGGGTGGTTCACATAACTTAAATAGATTACAGAATATTTAGTGTAAGTGAATTACCTCCCTTGGCACAGCATTTTGGTATGAAAGAAGTGTATGAAGATGACAACTTATGCATGGTAGCATACCTTTCAGACAGGTGTGAAACAATATTAGGGATAGTAGGTGAGAGATACAAGACCTGGTATGGTACATCATGTGTATACCTTTCAATCAGGTCACTTGTTTTCTGATTGAATAAAAGATTGAACCCTCATCTTGGAGTAGTCAACAAAGTTTGTTGTTTGTTTAGTGTTTGCTCATTGATTATTGAAGAATATAGATTTATTTATTGTATTTATATTTTTTTTTATAATTATAGAAGTTGATGATAAAGAAGCTGAAAAAATACAAAGACGAAGAGATCATTTACTAAGTCAGGTCAAGTTACCTACTCTTGATACTATTCTACGTTATCCAATAGAAATCTGGGTTTCAAGTGGCAAGGCTTTTGTACCTCCTGAAGGTAATCTATGTTTTATAGCTTAGTGTCATATATTTTATAGCTCAGTGTTATCTATGTTTATAACTTAGTGTTGTCTATGTAGTTTGTTGAAATGATTAATTGTTTTTTATAGTTGTTGAATCTAAAGAAGTTAATAGAAAGAAGAGAAGAGCTTTCCGTGCCCAGGTGTCACTAGAATTAGATTTAGAAAAACATGTACTCAGACAGATGAAAGGTAAAACATTATTTTTATTTTAAATTCTAACTTTATACTCGTGTTCTAAATAACAAAAATAATGCTTCACCATATGTTAATCCTGAAATTAGTTATCCGTGTTAAGTAAATCTTTAATCCCTGCTCTCCCTTAGATAAATAATTTGGGTGATTCTTTCAGCTTATGCTCTCCTTTCGATATAAATAATTTGGTGATTTTGATGCTCTCCTTTAGATATACATAATTTAAGTGATTATATCGACTGATGCTCTCCTTTAGATAAAAAATAACTTGAATAATTTTATCTCAACTTATGCTCTTCTTTAGATATAAATTATTATTGTGATAATAAAATGACTATTACAGGTCGTCGTATTGAGTCACAGAAACCCGGTGAATATCGTTCTACATTAAGTAGTAAACAACCGGTTGTTAAGGAAGGTAATTGGGAACAACCAACAGTTGAAGAAAAAATCAAACATGATACTGTTAATAAATTAGAGGTAAGAAAACATCTCCATTTTTCTTGTGTTATTAGATATAGATGATTTTTTGAGATATTTCAAAATCTACTTCCTAATTTTAGGAAATGTTATTTTTATTAATCCTGGATTTCGAGCCATTGAAGTTAAGCATTAAGGTTACTAGACTCTTAACTAGAATTTACTTGTGGGATTTATCAAGCCCAATTCCAACTTGTTGGTGGTGGTAGGATTTGTGAGACCAAAAAGAAAAATTATTCTTTTTATGCACAACAGTGTTGTTTGTATGGCAACCTGGTTCACCCAGGTGCACACTACAGGGAACATAAAAGATCCTATAATATTTAGAATTATGTGATATATGGTCAAAATTCCTCCCTTTCTAACATTACACAGTCTCCAAATGATTAAAGTATTTTGTTGTTCCTATCTCATAGTATTATGTTCAAGTGACACCTCTTTGTAAAATATATTTCTTTAATATAAACTATTATTTCTACTATTTCTAGACTCATTTAAATGAAATCCGAAGTAATCAGAAGACAGGAAGTGTAGCTACTTTAAATGTTCGATCAACTAGAAAACTATACCATACACCAACGACAGTATGTATTTATACTATTTCAATTACATCAACAGTAGAACAATTAAAAGTAGTTTGTCACATTTTTTTTTACCGTAGCCGTTATAGCTGAGCGAGGTCCTGGCAAGGAACCGTATCTAGTTGTGTGCATAGAGAGAGAGAGAATTGGGGTTAACATCCACTCGGCACAAACTAGGTTATATAGATTGCCGCTATATCCCAATCTACCTTTGCGCATAGGGGTATTTAGCAGTGAGAGGTAGGACAGACGAGGCTACTCCTAGTCAAATACAACCGGCGAATGGAAACCACTCTAGTTGACTCAATGAAAGACCTTATGATACAACATGCATGTGCTAACTTTTCAGCCATCCACCCCCCCTGTATAATCGTGTGCATTGTACCAATTAAACAAGTTCACTTAGAAGAGTCATTGACAGATGGAATTAAATTGGTGCCAGGGTAAACATTTCCTGCATAGCACACTACATGCCTATTGCCTGTCTTCATTAGCTCCTTCTGTACAGAAAAGTTGGACATTAAACCTCATTTCATTCATTCATTCATTCATTCATTATTATTATTTATGTAGATTCGAGTTTTAGCCTATCCTAATGGTGAGAGTACTGATAGAGCTGTTTATCTTTATGGAGCTGATATGAATGAACTGTTAGAGACTGCTACAGCTAAACTAAGTTTATGGAAGAAAGCTAAAATCATATATGATGAAGATGGCAAACAGGTAGACTTTATGAATTATGTTGTAATAATAGATTGGTGTTGCTAAGGTTTATCATTGCCATTTGAATCACATCTTTAAAGTCGCTGAGCATCATTTGTATTACATAGAAACTATCTAATATTTTACATCCTAATCTACTCAAAAATCTACACAAATTCATGATTTAACCATTCTGATTTAAGTACCTATCTATATTTCATTTCTTTTTTTATACTCTTGATGATCTACACTATATGAAAATTTGACCGGTTGTACTGGAAGGTTGCATCAGGGGTCGTACAATGGGCTTTTGACCCTATGATGTCAGACATTGATCAATCAATCAGTGTTGATGTTCCTAGTGGTTTACCCACACTTGCGTGCATCACACGCTAATAGTTTCCGTAACAGATGGTTTCCTTGGCTAAACCCTCACTTTAACGAGAACGCCGACAATATAACAACTCGTCCAGATCCTAGCTAGTGGTAGAGACAAGTAATACACAATATAGAACTATAAAAAGTGAAACAAATTAGGATCAGTTAGAGATTGAGCTGGTTTGTTTTTACCATGTTATACTTTATTGGGTTATATAGGATACTGAACGTTGACAAAATTTCAATTCCTCATACCTTTGTTAATGTTAATATTAAGTGAAATTAGACTGATTGATATTCCTTTTAGTGATAACAATGAAAGTTGACTACCTTGAATAAAATCTCAAACTTTATTGTATGCCATTGTTTTTTTTTTTTAGATAAAAGACTTCAGTGATATCACTAGAGATCAACTTCTGTGTATATCAACTGGTAATTCATTTAAAAGACCTAAAAATTCTACACAAGATATAGAAGTTAAAGCTAACTGGGGTCGAGCTAGAAAACAATATGGACCAGAAGCTACAGATTTACGAGTTTATCCTAGTAAAAATAAAAAAGTTGATGTAAGTAAAATAAAAAAAAAAAGTAGATGTAACTTATGTTTATGGTTAGATGCAATTTTATGTTGGATAGTTTTGATATATTATTGTCAAAATTTTTCCTCAACTACCAAGTTTTGATATATTGTCAGCATTTTTCCTTGACTGCTAAGACTCTTAATTAATTGTTACATTTTGACTACAGCAAAAATTGGTTTTTACAAATTGCTGTTTGTATAAAGTAGGAAGTTAAACCCCATTTCATTTTCCGTGTTATAGTCTTAAAAGTTGTTTAGAGGTTTCCGTATGTCTTAAACTGCATTGGAAGTATGTATTGTTTACTGGTGGATTGAGATAACATGTTCATATATTATTGCATGAATATCCAGACAGTTACCATATACAAATATGGGGACATTTTGTCTAGATCAATATTTATTGTAGTCTTAACTGGAGACAGTTTTAGCTGGAATGATTGAGATTATAAATGCTGTCAAGGGGGAAACAATAATTATAGATTACATATATTCATTATATGCATTGAGATATGTGGTTAGGTTTAGACATTTAACAAAAGAGCAATACTTTATTAAATAAACAGTTGATTTCTAATAGAATAACGGTTTCTACTTCTAGAGCAGTACTAACAGCCAATTTGTCTCTACTTGATAGGTGTACGTAGCATTTGTTTTTTCAGGTTGATCCATTTGGTCCACCAGAGTTAGCCCTACCTGTGACTATAGTAGATAAAGAGGATACACCTAGTGGTAGAAAGAAGAATTTAATATTATAAAATAAATATTTAATTACTTATATCAACCAGTGCTTATAGTATATATATTTATTAATTTAATATTTATCTAATTGTGATCTCAATTACATGGACATATAATACTATTTATGTTCACTGAATACACAGTCAAAATCACAGTAGCCAGTCTCATCACCAAGTAGTGGGCCAATAATGTCACAGGGAAGTTAAAGAAACCATGGTGTTGAGGAGGCTTGTATATTATTTCTAGATCTAATAATATAAACCATGTTGTTACTGAGAATTATATATTATATCTAGATTTAATTATATAAACCATGGTTATACAAAGAATTATATATTATATCTAGATATAATTATATAAACCATGGTATTATAAAGAATTATGTATTATATCTAGATATAATTATATAAACTATGTTATTATAAAGAATTATATTTCTTATCTAGATCTGATTATATAATTTTTTTATTTATAACTGTACATATTTTATTGTATTTACATCAAATCCTTATCATTTGATTTTTTTTAAAATTGTATACTTATTCCTTAGATCATTTGTTTACAACTTATTGAAATTTATTCTTGTCAATTTTAAACATCAGTCCATTTTTAGAAGAAATGTATTTTTGTTTTTTATAAATGTTTATTTTAAAATTTGTAATAAATTTATAATTGTTTCACAGCACTTTATTAAAATCAGCACTACCAAGATCATTCCATCTTTAATTGATATAATCATAACATTAGGATTAAATTCACCCATTTTCATTGTAAATTTCTTGATGGATTTATAATGGTCTCATAAACTGTCTCAGAGTAACCAAGACAATGTTTTATTTCTATATTATTTATCATTTTAGTAGTTCTTAAATATTGAAAGAAATCTGTTTTGATGACAATGATTTATGACATACATGGCAGCCCTATTTTGTTGGTAGGCACATTGTCTGAAAACAAATCATCAACATTTTCAAGTGTATATTTATTATATATTTTTTGGTCTAATTTAAAAATTGCCTGGTATTTATTTCTACTTTTTGGAAAATTTAGAATTATATTTTAAACGAAGGTAAGCAATGGTGTAGTCAGGTTTTTGCTAAAGACATGGGCCTTATAATGTATTATAAGGTCCATGCTAAAGAAAAGGGGCTTGGTCCAACTGTCACTTCCTGATTTTCATGTTTTCGGAAGGAAGTATGCTCTTTTTGGGACCTAAGTGCAGTGGTTGATCCCTTCATAGAACCACTAGCACATCTTTCTGGTGTGTTTCTAAACTTCACTAGAATATGGCTTATACACAGGGTAGTAAGTATGTAATTAGATATTCTTTATTAAAAGTGTATATAAATCAATAACTGGTATTATTGAAGATGATGTATACATATAGTGTTTAGTGTAACTGTAATCTTTATATTAACTGTGATATTTTTGTGATTATATTGTTTCCTTCATAAAAGTGGAAAACTTAGATTGGAAAATGTTAAATCCGTCCAGTTTAAAATATTCTTTTGTTGTGATATTTTAACATTTTTGTCACATATGGTACTCAATTGTATTTTGTATTGTCCTACTCAGAATGTCGACCATTTTTGTTTTTATTTTTTGTTGAACTACATTGCAATTTGGCATAATTTCTTTGAAGGCAATGGTCAGATCATATTGACTTATTTGCCAATCAAAGTGACTGTATGGTATAACTAGTAGCCATTTTGGAATAATAAATTGATATAGTAGAACTGTCACTGGTTGAACAAGGTAGTGAATGAAAGTAGCTCAGATTACAATGTAGTTTATAAACTCTGAAAACACTACCCCTAACCCTTTGAATTTAATTAGGTTGGTATAGTCCCAAATAAATGTCAATAACTTGTCAATGTTTGCTATTCTATTATATTTTAAATATCACCTGAGACCTTTAATTTATTTAATTAAATTATGATACATGTTGAACATGACCGATTTTCAAAGAAAGTTTAGAAATCAATCAGGTTTTCTGATAATTTATTGTTTAGTATGTTTAACATGTAAACATTGTTTATATATAAAAAAGCTTTCTATATAATTGTAATCATATATTCACAGATCACTATATAAACAAATATTCTGTTAAAAAATAAATATTATAATTCTGCTACATTGATGTATTTTATCATTCTCTTTGTTTTTGTCCACTTTTCTCAACTAAATGAAGTTAGGGAGGGATAATTAAATGGGCTTGGTCAATCGGGCTAGGCTGGGTTCGATTTGGCAGAATATATCTGTTCAATATATCTTTTGAAACTTTAGACACATCAACCAATTATAGTAGTTTATTTTTTGCTAAAAATGGCCCAGTAGAACTTAGCTGCCAAACTAAACGAAGGCAGATTGGAAGGTTGTGAGTCATGCCATCTCTGGGTCTGGTCTAAAAATTTCGGGGATAAGGGCCTGGGAAATATTTTGCTGTTTTGATGGCATTATGCTCTAACAATTGCTTAAATTGAATTTTCACATTGACAACTCAGATTTTCGCCTTTTGTAAATCTTCCTTAAGAACCAAATCCAAATTATTTTGTGGTCAACAAAATCTCACCTCAGTCCTTGTAAGCGCAATCTGATTAAAACACAGATCCAATTTCGATTCGTTTTTTATAGTTCAAAATTTTGTTTTTACTTGTCTTTACTACTCTTGGATCTGGAGGAATTGTTATTTAACTCGTGTTCTGCCTGAAATGAGAGGTCAGCCAGTCAAATGGTCTGTCGAATCGACCGTTTGACCTTTTCATACGTGGAACTGTGGGTAGATATTACCAGCCAATGACGTCTATACTAACACCAGCGGATAGAAATCAAAACAAAGGTAGATTTTTAAAAAGCATTGCGGTCGCTAATTGGTTAATCGAATGACTGACGTTATCGGGTCAAATGTCCCGTGCTTGATACCTGACGTCATAGAACGTGAGCTCCCACTATAACTTGTTAGATCTACATGAGTGTAGGCCATCGAAAGTATTAAAAGAGAAACGAAATATAGACCTATATTTTAATTAGATTGTTGTAAGCGGGTTGTTATTTAGACCGCGTTATCGTAAATGCAGAGTGTAGGCCATCGAAAGTATTAAAAGCGAAACGAAATATAGATCTATATTTTAATTAGATTGTTGTAAGCGGATTGTTATTGAGACCGCGTTATCGTAAATGCAGAATATATATCATCATCATAACCACAGTTGATATCGACCTCTGTGGTGCTGTTAAATATGTTAACGCAAGCCAAATGATATAAGTTACCATGCCTTGATGTCCGACGTGCAGCGAATCAAACAGATCGTCGGTACACAGAATCATTATCTAGTCGACATAATTCGTCGAAACATAACACGTAGTTAGGGTAGGTCTACCGCGCTGACTTGGCAAATGACAACCACAACGTTTCACAGAAAGGGTCAATTAGTGGCTAATTATGAAATGAAATGGGGTTAACGTCCTACTGTTTTGCACCTAACCTGGGGTAATGGAAGACGGGCATACGCCATACAGTGTGCTATGAGGTAAATTTTGCCCGGGCAACGGCGCTACAGCCTACTCTTATATCGAGTTCCAACAGTCAAGGGATCTTTTACGTACACGCCAAGGTGTACACGGGACCTCGGTTTTTCGTCCCATCCGAACGACTAGACAGTTCTCCTTGTCACACCCAGACAAGGGGAGACCACACCGGAAAATCTGGATGAACTTTCTCGACCAATGCAGGTATCGAACACCCGACGCTTAAAGCCCCAATAACACTCTTGTAGTAACTGAAAAATATGTCCCAATCTTCATTCTGGTCAACAAATCGTATTATTTTAGAATATTCCAATTAAATGATGATATAAATTTCATCTTAACACACCTTGTATAAAAAATTGGAAAAATTAAACCAATTGATTTGAAAAGTCTAACGTAAACCTTTTCAAATGTGACTTGGATTTTAAAATATTTTCGAACCCTCTGAACAAATAAAGTAGGTTGTAATGGATAATTTACACAACAGGTAGGACATTTAAACATCTAGTACTTAGAATAAGGGTATTATTTATTTTCTGGAGCTACCAAGCCAGCAAGAATGTTATTGTCCCTTTAAGCGCATTTGATTAATTAACCATTATTTGATGCAGCTATGGCGGGTGTGGCGCCAGGCAGGGTAAGCTTACTCTTCCGGACACCTGTTACCACTGTTTGTCGTGTATTTTCTACACGGGGAGCATTGCATTTGCTGATTACACTATTTTGCCTAATAACGTTTTTAGGACTTCGAATTCTGTCTAATGGTTTGGATTGTTCGTACTTGGTTTTATTTTATTGAATGCTTTCGTTTATAGTTAACGACCAGCGTAAACGCGATCGAATATTCGTTCGCGCGGAAATCATAGTAGATGCATACAGAGTGAATTTTTGGAAACGGTGTGCGCGAAAGATTTTCATTAGATAATTATTATGAATGAGGATAGTTGTGGTGAACAGTGTTTTTTGGGGTTTATGTTGCGTTCGCGCTAAATGACCTTTTCGTCAAAATCGGACTTAATTGTACCCGATGAGCTGCATATTCCATGAGTCGCCATGATAAACCAAATTAATATTTTATTTTTTTTTAAAAAAAAACACTATAAAATAATCTAGTGTTTTATTTCTATTCCACAGTCATAATTCATGTTGTAAGAATATAAAAATGTGTATTTTATCCGAAAAACCATCCTGATTTCTCGGCCTTGTGTCTCAAAGAATCAACATAAATCCATTCCATAGCCCGATATGGAGACAATAATTTACAATAGTGCATGCCAGCAAAAGCTGCTGGGAAAGCATCGACCTTTGTTAACAAGGCAGTGGATGTAACAGTGACACTAGTAGCTGTCTCTTCCCACTTCAGACCAGATGCAACCCACTGGAATCCTGTACCATAAGCAACATCAGGGGCAAACAACATTGCCCTTCCTCTGCGAGATTGGTATCTCTTCACGGCTACCTGAGAGGAAGCTTTCATAGCAAGATTCCATGCAGCCTGAAAAAAAAGGATAAACATTCTCATCTTTAAGGCGCGGTGTGATGTTGATAGCTATAAGAAATAAGATTACAGATTAGCACCGTTTAATAAGTTATAAAAAAAAATTGTTCGGTTAAGCCCAGTGTAACCATAGGTAATATGCCAACGATTTTCCACAATTGATAAATGGTCCCCAACGTTTCATCGGCAATTATATACACTTTGTTCAACAATCCGTAGCAGAGAAATTACCAGGATTAATCAAAGCACCAGGAGTGACCTAAGTTGCGGAATGCAGTTATGGATTTGAATGGACATTCTGAAAAGTCAACCGACACCTTAACACACGTGTTGTGTTAACAGTGGCATTTGTCAATGGTTTACTGATAGTGAGACATTTGTCATTTGATATTCTCAGAGGCCATGGGTAAATCAATTTTCAGTTTTGAGAATAACGAGAACGGAAGTCCGCGAAGCTAAAAAAGAATGTTCTCGTCTCTCTGTTAGATTCGTTTCCATATACGCGTTTTAGTGGCGTCCTCGTCGGCGAAAAGTCGGTCTACTAATGCAAATGTAATGTGTCCGTTTCAGGGCGGATCCAGGAATTTTTGCAGGAGGGGGTTTGCCAGGTTTTTGACACGGAAATCTGCCATCATCGTCTCTAAATTACATAGACATACATACAAATTGAGCTTTTTATACAGAGAAATCATTTTTATACTGATGTAGGATCACTTTGTGATGTAATTTCATTAATGCAAGGCATTATTTTTTTTATGTAGCTGAGCAGGGAGAGTGGGACCCCCCAAACTCCCCTTCTGGATCCGCCCCTACGTTTCCATTTAAAACTGGCGCAAATCTGTGACATACCTTATTGATATCCATACACGTCTTATTAATTGGCCCGGTCGGAGGTTTCAAACTTTTGGGTAATGCGGCTGCAACGGCATCACTAGACTTCAATTTGGCATCAATTGAATCGGGACTACTTTTTACAGTAGATACATCCATGATATTTGAAGGGTTAGAGATGTGGGTATGAGTTGTGATCTGTTCAGTTGATGCCAATGTTTTTACTTCAGGTTTCGATCCAACAAATGGTATTTCTGACTGTTCTTGATTACCAACCTGATGAAAATATAATAATGGTTGTTTCTCACAGAGCTTTAAATATACGCACCGGGTTGGATAGTGCTTAACCAATAATGTTTATCCCCACCTATAATTAATTGATTGTCACCGTAGTGACGGGTGTCGTGTACGGGATCGAACACCCGACCTCCAGGCTAGCGAGCCACGTGACCCCCCCCCCCCTGTTGATAACGAAGCTATAGGTTCTGGAATTGTGAAGTAATCTAGCACCGTTCAGGTTGTAAAACATACAGTCGTTGCTCAGGAACATGGGGGTATGCTTACTCTCCCCTGAACACCGAATGCAACTCCACACACATTTATATATAAAATATATTAATTTACCTTTAATGCATATCTTTGTAAAGTAAAACCAGAAATTATATACTGGGCCTCAACAGTCCAATTAGAAAATCCCCTTGAGTTGACATCCATAGATTTCATGTTCAAAAGAGGCTAAAATGAAATATAATTATCAATAACCATTACATGAATGAACTGTACGAGCAGAATCAAGTCTTAAATCACAAAATATCCATTAAATAATTTGATCAGAAGTATATATTAGTAATCAAACAAACATCTTTTCAAAAATGCTACAGTGAAAATAATTGTCGCATCGTTTGAGCCTTGGATTGAGTACCCGGAGAAACCCACGAGGTTGGACAGGCGAACCTACTCCTTGCCAGTTGACTCAATGGCAGGTCGTATGATACAGCTCGCGCACGCTAACCATTCGGCCCCCCCCACCCCGATTGAAGTTGAAGCAATTTCCTAACCTTCCAATTTTTCTGGAAGTTGTTGAAGACAAAACAACTTCACCAAAACGTTAATATTCATTCTAATTAGTGATAAAATTCGTGCATATTTTTGGTTATGTTGAGTAACCGTGTCTTTCAGCCATAAATCAATTCTACCGGTTTTGTATTTCGGTGATTGGCGAATGGATTCGAAATTGTCCGATTCTCAGGAATGCATCCAAGATCAGTATTCAATTTGTCAAAATGTAGCGATGACTCTGACCAAATAGGCATACACCACTCCCAAATTGATGGTTTAATTGATAAAGTAAATACTCTTGTATTTATATACCGTAAATAAAGCGTTGGCGTTGTTGTAGGCTTGAGTTAGTCCAGCACGAGCTTTCGCAGTTGCTGTTGATGGTTCTCCCAAAGCAGTTACCAGGAAATTGTCAATATTTACAGCCATCATGGTGTAAGCTGTTGCAGCATCTACTTCTGGTGTCAAATCATATTTTAAAACATTAGATGGCATGGTGCCAGAAGAGAACTGACCATGATTGACACCATTCATAACAATAACAGGAGTACGGTAAATAGCATTTTGGCTTTTAGCTGCATCGGCTTTTAATTCTCTGGGGAAAATATTTAAAACGATTATACATAAATCATTCATCAAGTATGGATCGAGCTTTATCCACGTGAGATATCTTTAAATGATACCTTTGACTTAGAATAATAAAAAATGTGATTTAGGAAGAAATTTCTGATCTATATTTTGAAGGTCTAAATTACTCAGACTAGCAGATTTGACGACCTCACTGCTCATTTTCTTTGAAACAGATTGAAAAGTTGTCTACATTTATAAAGAAATAAACTTACTCGAATGATTCCGCAATACGTGTTACTCTTGTTAAACCGTCCAGATCACCGGATATAGTTAAAACAGGTACTGGATAATCTGATAGTTTGTTGCCTTTAGTTAAATATGATCCAAATAACAATATACCTTTAACCGGATTAGATTTACCATAATTACCAACAAATACACCTGTAATAAATGAACATGTATAGTATTAACCGCGCAGGAAAGCTCTATAGCATAATACAGACACAAAACTATAACAACACACAAAGCGCCAACAATAAACACAAGCGTCGCTTTGCGAACTAGTGCCATTCGATTACCAAATAAGCACAAATGGAAGTTGAATCAGGAGTGTAGTCCACACGACAAATCGAACCATTGTCTAAATTAAATAAACATCTTACCTCCTAAGCTGTGTCCAGCTACAAAGACATTATTAGTTGTCATACCATCCTTCTTGATATTACTGACGGCAGCAGAAATGGCGCCATTTAATTGTATAGGATTTGGTAAATTCAATGGAAATTCTTCTAATAAGGCAACCCATAATTTCAAGCTGGATGATTTTTGTATCTGCTGGGCTAAAAAATTAAATAACAAGCTGTCAAAAGATTCACTGATAACTTTTCTCGCAAACACGTTTACGACGTTTCCATTTTCAGGGTCAATAACACGGTAAATAATGTGCTGATGTTTGATAGGGTTACAACATATGATTTGACGATTGCATTGCACCGTCGATGGCGTTTCGGAAAAGTTTATCGGCATTTTCCTGCGTGGTTAAACATTGTCAGTGATGCAGAATGAGGAGGGTATGGTCGTTTGGACGGAACGATAAACCGATGTCCCGTGTACACTCTGGTGTGTACGTACAAGAATCATTGAACTGTGGCTGTCCGGGAAATATAATATCTATCTCATATTCCTACCGTATGGGTATACCCGTCTTTATTAGCCCAGCCGGTGCAGAGCATTAGAACGTTAAGCTCGATTTCTTTTCAATTCATTAGACCTACATCCGATTTCTTTTCAATGGTTTTTAGAAGTCACTTTAAAACTATGGTACTTTAACAAGTCTATAAATAAAATGATATTACCCAATGGTTTATAGGTATTGCCTTTAATATAGGCTCCAGGAACAATAATCAGAGCAGCTTCAACTCCGTCAGCTCTGATGGGTGACAGAATCTCAGATTTTACTGCCAGACATGCAGACACACTGATCAGAACCAGTAATAATGACACAATCCGATCCATGATGGCAGACTGATTTCAGTGGGACAGATTAAAGCTAAACATATGTTGAACATATTATATATATTTTTCTTGATAAGACCGGATCATATTTATATAATATTATTCTGTGAACGAAAGTATGTTTTGGCTATAAGATAAGCAGTTCAGAAGTACATGTATAAGGATCAAAGGTCGCTGCACTATGACAACGCAAAATAACTTATAGAGTATTCTCATTTTGTATTGTGCTATACTAACGTAATATGACAAAGGATCATTATAGCAATCAGATTCAAGTACATTATAGATCGGTGGTTTATTTTAGACGCGAATCGGTCCCGACTGAAATGAAATAGGTCTACTTTTATACCACGAGCAAGTATTTATAGACGACAAAAATACAAGTACGAGCGTAGTGAGTAGTCCTTTAGCGTTATTACGTCCAATGCATGAATTATGACGTAATATCAAGTTTGTTAATCAATGCGTAATTGTCCAAGGAACAAGCATGTCCAGTCCCATATCGTACATGAATTTACCGAGCCGTGTTTTTTGGTTGTTTTTTTTTTCTCCAGTGCCCCCCCCCCCCTACAACAACAAAGAAATATTCGCGGAAACCCAGTGAATCTCGCGGAGAATGCCAGATCGTGCCTGTCATGCACATATTATGGCGTCATGGTGGATTGTTGGTTAATTTAAGAGTTAGGCTTGGTCAAGTGTTAGGGTTAGCGTTAGCCCTGTTAACATCTCGAGACTAGCGATCCACATAATGTGACGTCGTGGCATAATAATGTGCTAAAATTGTGCAGAACCGTAACGTTCTCCATTGCGACCATTTCACAATCTCCGCTTCTCGTCGCGAAAAGTCGAGAAATTAAGGTGGAGAGTACGAGAACGCGAGAATGCGAGAAGTTAAAAAAATAATCTTGTGTTACCGCGAGTTCTCGGAATCACCAACTCGACTTTTTTCGTCACAATCTGCGCATATCCACTGACTACCGCGTCGGCATTTATAATTTGGACATACATTCAAATAAGGTAGACGATCCTAACCATTTTTAATCTCTTCTTGCATGAAAAGCATTGTATTCTCACCCGTATTCCCACGCCCTAATTTGAATATCAGTGTTAAAACATTTAGCTGTGCTGTTGTATACATTGCCTTTACAAAAGAGGTCGATAATCTGTGAAAAAAAATATTACTGTCATCTAAAGATCATAGTTCCATCCGCCTTGTTCTCACACAGCTCTAATGTGATCATTATTATAAGTTCTGTCGCGACTAGACAATTGAAATGGTCTTCTTGTCGGTCTATCCAGAAATCAACCACATAACAGCAGTTCTACAACCCCTTTAAGGGTGACCAGTCAGCACCCGGTTATAATTTAAAACATTCTTCTGCCAAACATATATGATATGTGTATTAAAATAGCATTATGCAAGAGCAAAATCTGCCCACTTAAAGCCTTTCTTTAAGCCTGAAATGTTATGTAAATAATCAATTAGACATTAATTAACTTATCCAGACCATAATAAACCCTTGATGTCAAGGCTAGCTAGGCCTTGTTGGCGGATTAAATTCCTATATGCCGCTTAACGGCCATTGATAATTAAATCAATCGAGTGGATAATCGAGACTATGCTGTTTATATGAATGATTTTAGTAATGCTGACCGTGTCTACGTGAATATTTCACTCGCTTTGTTCTCGGCTAATAGTGGATCAATTTGACTGAAATTTTCAGCAAATTATCTTTACACTATTACAGTGAGAACTGCCGTCTCGTTATCTTATCTCCCATAATGTAGCTTTAATGAATGGGATTCTGATTTACCTCTGTGATTTAATTCAACAGTATATTTTTTTAAAAGGCAGTTGCGTTCAAACCATCTCAATCCGCTAGTGGTACCAATATTGAAACTTGAAACCTTTGGACAAAGAGCTGTTGAAAGAAAGATGGAATTCACTCCAATTTGTGACTTCTCTGCCAATCTTCAAATCTCGATTAAAACCTCATCTTTTCCAATTTCACTTCAAACATTACCAAAAAGCTTAGAACCAGTGAAGTAAACTTATGTATAGGTTTTAAACAGTGGGTATAGAAAAGTAGGATGCTAAACCCCATTACATTCTATTTCATTTGTTATGTTGCAGCCACATGACTTTTAATTCTATTAAGAACAACAACTTGGTCTCATTATTTGATATAGAATTTAAATGTCTATTATTTGTGACATATCTTTGACAAGTTTTGACATACATGTATTTAGGTGTCAAATGAACGTGACTTTATCTGGTCATAAATATTTGGATACAGTTTATAATTTATCATTAGAATGACAGGTAAGAATCTCCTGTTTTATATTTAATTTGCATCTTTATTGTTGTCTAATCATTATGTAATCATAATTTGTTTATAGGTAATGGGTTGTCTATAGTTAGAAACTTGAGATATTGTTGGCCGAATGGTTTTTGTTTCTGAAATGAAATGAAATGGAGTTTAACATCCTACTTTTCTGGCTTTGTCGGTCTGTTCAGTATTAACATATCAATTTTTCAATAATTTTTTTTTAAGGAAAGCACTTATTGCTCTTGAAGATGATAAAGATTTACTAAATTTCACAAACCGCATTATCGTAATGTGTGCAATTAAAAGTACATTAAAGAAGTGCAAAGAGCAAATTTAATTGTTTCCCCCCCCCCCCTTTACAACTAATACAACATCCTTGCTAGTTGAGAACATAAAACAAATTGTTTATTGCACACTAAAAACTATGACAGTTAAGTAGGCTATTATTTGTCATTATATGATAATATATAATATTATTTTACAAGATGTGTTAAATTATCGTGCTATTATCAACAGAGGCGCTTTGAAGATACTTTACTTTTGTCACAGTAAAAATAACACCACCACCACCACCATCTTTGGACTCTTAGAACAAGAGTTGAAATTTGCAATAATACCGAAATGTGTTTTTTCATATTTTTCTGCTTGTTTATGCCGGCAATGATTAATACTGCTGATGGATATGCTCGACTGGTGGAACCACCCAACAGATCTAGTCTATGGAGGGAGAATTTCCCATTTAGTCGTTTTAATTTAAATGATACGAATTTAAACTGCGGAGGTGAACAGGCAAGTCACAGTTTCATGTTATAGCAATATGAATGATTTTCAGTTAAATTAAATTGGGGTTTTATGCAGTGTTCCAAATAATACATGTATAGTCGCAACTTGGACCTATTATTTATCAATTTGACAATTTATTTGCTTGTTCTTCTGAGAGACAATGATTTGTTCAGGAACTCTAATGACACAATCTTGTCTTTATCTTGTTTCCATAGCATTTGACTTTTAATTGATATTTTTTTTTTCTTTAACGACTTTTAATCATTACATATAACGATTTTAACAGAGCCTTAGACTTAAAGGTCAGTGTACGTGTCTCAAAATTTCAGTTATTTGGATGTGAACGGCAAAATTGCTTATCCTGCCTGTATTGTAACACCTTTAAGATTTCGGACAATCTGATTAAAATAAAAATCTATCTTTCGTTTCATTTTTTATACTTTCTATGGCCTACATACAGATCTGACCAGTTGTTTTGTAAGGTTGTGTCAAAGGTCATACGAGCACCCCACCCTTAATCGCTCGCAGTAACAGACCGTTTCATTGGCTAATCCCACACATCATCTAGAACTCGTCAATGATAACAAATTCTTGACGAAATAGGATCCGCGGCATCGCGACAGTTGACATTGGTCTAATTAATAATGTATAATATTTAAGGCCAGGCCCGTAGCCAGGGGGTGGCAAGGGGGGCAATGCCCCTCCTGAAAAAATGTTTTGCCCCCCCGAAAGAAAATTTGCCAACCATAACTCTGAAATACTCTACTATAGACTTTAACGGGTGTGCCCCACCTAAAAACTTCACTCCCCCCCCCCCCGAAGCCATCAGGCTGGCTACGGGCCTGTTTAAGGCACACAGAAAGATATGCGAAAGGCGGATTTAGCTCCTAAATAATGCCCCTTTAACAACATAATTATGTTTGACGTGCTGTTAATGCCAACGTCACTTTTATTCGACATACTATTACTAACATTCAACATAATTCTATTCGACGAACTATTTCTAACGATATTTAACATAAGTTTACGCGACATACTGCTACTAACGGCATTTGAAATAATTCTTTTCGACGTACAATTTCTAATTTTATTCGACTACTGACACTTAACATATAATTATTGGACATAATATTGCTACTAACACCACCTAACAAATGGAATTATGCTTGACATAGGTCTACTATTACCTTTAACGAATTAAATTTTATTCGAGATACTATTTCTTCACCTTACAACTTCAAATTTATTTGACGTACTACTATTACTATACTAACGACAATTAACAACTTGCATATTTTTGCTATTACCACTAACGACACTAATTATTAAACAAAACATAAATTCTTACCTCTGATTCTACACAATTATATCATAGAAAATTTCGCTTATATACATGTCGTAGTTTTTTTCCCCCAGCGCACTCGTGGAGGATCACGAAGTGTTGTGACAGCCATGCGAGGTATAGGGCACCTTGTTGGCACTGTTTCTGTTATCATGTCGTTGTACGTGTAATTTGTAACATGTTACCATGCCTAATTCAGACAATTGTCCTACATAATATATTTATTTTACGATACTTGTTAAATCTTTTCATTGCCTTAGATTTGGAATTTATTTTGTTTTATCATAGTATATAATCGTTTCTTGCCAAACTCATACTTGCCTTACTATATAAAGGAATCTGATTGAAAACAATAGCGAAAGATATGTAAATTCAATAATTTTAAAAGGCTTTAAAAATCATTTACATTTCTATTCGGCTATTACGAATTATCCAATGTTTTAGTATATAACTAATGTTTTAGTTTATATAACTAATGATTTAGATTATATAACTAATGTTGTAATTATATGACTAATGTTTTAGTTTATATAACTAATGTTGCAGTATTTAACCAGTGTTTTAGTAAATAACTAATGTACCAAATGTTTCAGTATAATGTTTCAGTATATAACTAATGTTTCAGTATATAACTAATGTTTCAGAGTATAGCCAGGCTGACACTTGCACGACTTTTGGCCACGATTTTGCCGTGCACATCAGTGTCCACATTGACACGAACTGACACGACGAGTTCACACATACTAGAGACTTTTGGCAAGCGTAAATTTCTGGTCCGTATCGCGTATCCGTATCGATTTTGTGTGTGACGTCAACAATGCTTGTGTATTTCTCATACGTGATACGGCACACGGATACGGCAGCACGTATCGAACAGCTTTCATACGGAAAAGGTCCATATAACATCGTCGTCTTTTTACCATACCTTTTGCTACTTTTAGACGCTGAAATGTTGTGTTATAGTAGACACTTGACTAGTACTGAAGATCTTGGTAGATAACTGACATCATGCTGTAAATAGAACTAAGCTAGCCCAGTTACCCATATGTACACGCCGCGAAAATCTGCCAAAACTCTAAAACTACCTTGACGCAACGTATCACGTGGCGATACGGATACGTGATACGGATGCGGAAAATTCCACTTGCCAAAAGTCTCTAGTTTGCGCATAGTTTGCGTATTGTTCACGCACTTCCCGCATTAGCACGACGAGTTTGCGCAAATCGGACGCAAACTGATCCCGCAGTGAATATTCGCTTGGCCGCTACAATCACTGATAAGCATGACATCCACTCGGCAAACCTCGGGAGATTTCGGGAATCTAAACTCGGCTGTTTGATGAATTCCGCCATATTGGAACTACTTTAAAGGTCCCGGATGAAACATGGCTGCGCCCATTCCAAACACAAGTTGGCGACCTATTTGGCTAGCGACCTATTCGACCGATCCAGCTGTAAGATAATAACGAAATTACACTTCTATTCTGAGCTGAAGGAATGGATAAAAAAAATATATTCTACTTTCATTTGATAGACATAACGTTGGATTTTATTGGTTGATAAATAGAGACTGTTGTCTTTACTCTAAATAGGTTTCCAACGAACAGGTTGCAGCTCGATCGGTCGAATAGGTCGCTAGCCGAATAGGTTCCCAATTTGTGTAATAGCGTCAAGTTTTGCTGTTAAAGTAAACCGGTAGCCGCATCGCAAATGTATGGGCGTAGGTACATATCACTTACTGTCATACATCCGACACTCGGCTAATCTCGACAGATTCCGTAAACTACATCTAGTCTCGGATGTATGACAGTAAGTGATATGTACCTACGCCCATACATTTGCGAAATCTCCCGAGGTTTGCCGAGTGATACATCCGACACTAGATGTAGTTTACGTAGTTTACGGAATCTGTCGAGATTAGCCGAGTGGCATGACATCGACATGGCTTAATAAGTACGGCATATTAACTTTTTTACTCCGACAAATTAAATTCTCAAACATTTTTTTGAGGTAACAGAAAAATAAATAAAGACGTTTGAAGTAATTGAAGTTAAAAAATATTTCCTATTAAGTGTAAATGGGTATCAAAATGAGTAAAATGCGTCATTTTGCCCGAAGCAGTTAGGTGTTAAGTAAACATTGCACGAGCCGTTGAGCCAATGACTGCAGTCAACGCACGTGCTGTGGACACTATCTGTTACAGAGTTAATTCGTAAGTAATTCTCTGTGAAACAGATTGAATCGGACGGTGTCGTGCAGACTCGAGTCGTGCCAATGCGTGCCACGGAATCGTGCAAGTGTCAGCCTGGCTTTAGACTGATGTTTCAGTGTAATGTTGCAGTACATATGTATAACTAATGTAACGACTGTTTCAGTATATAACAAATGTTTTATTATATAAATAAATAACCAGTGGCTTATATATTACTATATGTACCTAATTGTTAAGTAAACTACCAATGCCTTAGATTATATACCAATGTTTCGGTAGCCGTCATTTAAACCGTATGTGACCACGTACTTTTAAAAGTTCATATATTAGATTTAGTATTACGTCAAGATCGCTTTGACAAAAATGTTTTAATTGACCCAAATCTAATATGACTACCTAACATGAATATTAAACACTTTACCATAGAATATATAATTCCCTGTCACAAAAAATAGTGACGTTTTATTCTTATATACTGGCGATAAATTAATCCTATTCTATAAAGAATTCTAAATATCACACGCGCTGTCATGGATATTACGATTGTAGGACAATAGAACTTTATTTATATAAAAGTAGAACCCCCAAGACTAGTGAATTGTGCTGTCTTATTTGTTGGGATGGGGTGGGGTGGGGTGGGGTGGGGGGAAGAACTAACGTCCTTGTAAACTAGAAGCAGTGTTTCCCATTGTATCATGTTAATGTATTTCCCAATCGCTAAATGCCACTTACAGTAGATACTAATACATTTTTATACGGCCGCACATTCATTTGGGTGTATTATGCCGTCACCCAGGGCCGGGTGGTCGTTCTCAAGTTTGTGTACTCTAGAGGTCACAACATATATCCGATTTTAAATCTCAAACAGTAAACAGCCTATGTAGGTGATCCGCAACCTTTTGCTTCAAATTAATGTCCCCGTATAGCTGAAAACCATGTGAACACAACTGAGGCTACACTCCATTCATAATTTGAGAAATATGGGCGTATCTTACATCACACCCGCTTGTTGTTTCCCTTATATATTATCACACTTACTACTATATTTAATTGAATTCGTAATTAGCGTTGACTTTTTCCAGGTACCATATATTCGCGGTTTAACAGAATGGTGTGGGGCATGTGGTGATCCTCTTTATGGCGGCCAATCACATTTATTTGGCGGAAATTACGTCAGGCGTTATACTGTAACCAGACAATATAAAAAAGGCGCACAATATATAGATGTTCGTGTGGACACCGATTTTCAAGGTGGTTTGTTCGAGTTTAGAATTTGTCCCCATGAATATTCTAGTTTTCCAGTAACTAAAGATTGTTTTGATGCTGGTTTGTTGGAGATTAAAGGTTTTGGATATAGATATTATGTGATGGCAGCAGGGTATCATGATCTCGAGTTAGTAATACCAACATATTTTTCTTGCAATCATTGTGTATTACAGTGGAGGTATTTAACAGGTAAGCTAGATGTTTTACAGATCTTGCAGTGCATTATGTGAAGCTATCCAGTGTCACACAGGAACTTCAATATTTTGGCTTCATTATGGACTTCACGTTGTGTAACATTTATGATCAACGAATTTCTTAGCAACTGTGTTGTTCTAAACATGGTTTTATATATCAGTAAAACAATCAAACTACATACATAGCTTTAAAACAACCTTATAATGTCTCTGAGAACTTTGTAGGATTTCTTTCTCCGAACGCCAAGTGTTCCGAGCCATATGCGGCTGATTGTACGTCTTTCTAGGAACGCCACCTTTGTTAAGCATTAGACACACTGTTATGTTATAAAATATATACACGAATCCATGGAAGTTATGAGGTACTTATATCAACCATGTGTATGGTCTTAGCTCACAAAACGCATCTTTAAATTATGGCCAAAAACAAAATATGTACATGCATATTATATCAAAAATCCATACATATTGTGGCGATGTGATATTGATTTGGCTAAAGATTTACAACAAACTAGATGGTTCGTGCGAGATGTTGGATCGTTTATTATAATGTATATATTTTTCAGCGAATTATTCTAAAGATTGTCAGAGTTTACCTTTAAGAAGAATGTGTGTTTTACCCGAAGAATATTATAATTGTGCTGATATAGCTATAGAGGACGGTGCAGGTTCTATTTCAATAGATAAATAAACAGAATTAATATTCTTAAAAAAATGACCGATCAACTTATTGTCGTACATTTAAGCAGATGGTTGCAATAGATAGCGAGTTAAATGTCGATAGGTTTTTTTTTTCAATATTCTCCGGGGAAATAGGAACATGTGACAAAATAATGTGTAATGATAAGCTGATTTCTTCCTAGAACTTTGAACTAAGCACCGAGATTAAAGGATAAGCTGATTTCTTCGTAGAACTTTGAACTAAGCACCGAGATTAAAGGAGACGAATTTGTAAGTTTTTTTATCTGTCGAATTTTGTAAACTACGGATCTGAGTAATACTATGTATCAATATAATGGTTGTTTTGTTGTTAGTATATCCTCTCTTCGTGTCTTCATGAAGGGTGGACTTATCCCTTGGCATTTCAAATTAATTCACATGGTATCCGTCACAATTCGTACATGGCGTCATACAGAGTAAACCGGTTAGTGTACTTGTATTTCTGTCATCTGCAAATATTTGTTTTACTCGTGCCTATAAAAACATTTCATTCCATTCGGGTCGACTCGAATCCACAATAAATTAGAAATGGTCTCACGACTGATGTCTTATGTTTTGCTCCAGCAGCAGTGGATTGTTCTATGGACTGTCTGAGCAAGTTTTGTATTAATTTGATTACAAAATGTTTGATTACTCCTTTAATTTCTATTAAACTTCCCCTAAACTGTACTACACAAGAAAGCATTTGCCATTGAAATAGGGGTGAAATCTTACCACATAAATTCATGATTTAAAAATCCAACCGTTATGTTACAAATATTTCTGTCCGTTTTAAAATGACCGCCAAACCAGAATTAGAACGCACACGTGATTAAACGTCACCTCGAAAATGTAGAAAAACTGTTCGGTAACTATATCAGTGATCGAGCCTTTACTATTTGTAACATAGGCTAAATACTTATTTCCATGAAAACTGTGATGATATGTGTTGGGGATCTATAATTTGATGAGAAGCACACTACACAATGAATAAAAGGAACTAAATTCTTATTCATTGACACAAAGAAATGGACACAAATGGGTCGCAGCGCATATAATAATGTAATCTGAATGTATAATCTGATTTATATTCCATCGTTTCAGTTTTTACTGTAATTTCTAGAAATTTTCTAATCAGTTATGTTCGGCGGAGGATGGAAATTGAATGACAGTCTTAGGCGTACGGTTATTTCAGTCTACCCTTGTAATAGCCTCCAATGGATATGTTTAGCCTCGTCTATCAAGTCGCTACTTTACAAATGAAGTTCGAAAGCAATCTGGCAGGCGATGTGTCTGTCAATTTTAAAATTTTCATTTTGTCTTTGTCTTTCACGGCAAGATAACATCAATGTTGAGCAATAAGTCGTGTTGCCAATGTCGGGGACTGTGGATGATACCGAGTTAGAGACTTGCCTCAAAGTACAAATAGAAAACGCTGAAATAAAAAAAAACTGAAAAGTTATTTTGCGTTGTCACAGTGCAGCGACTTTTGTCCATGCATGCACTTATACTTGACTGCTTATCTTTCACGTTTTCGTTCACAGAATTATATAAAAGTGACCCTAAAATAACCCTGTCTTATCAAGGAAAATACATATAATAAGTTCAACATACATGTTTAGCTCTATCAATCTATCCACTAGAAATCAAATGGATCGGATTGTGTCATTATTACTGGTTTTGATCAGTGTGTCTGCATCTCTGGCAGTAAAATCTGAGATTTTGTCACCTATCAGAGCTGATGGAGTTGAAGCTGCTTTAATTATTGTTCCTGGAGCCTATATTAAAGGCAATACCTATAAACCATTGGGTAATATCATTTTATTTATAGACTTATTAATACGTCTAAAAAACATTGGGTAATAGAATGGAATGAAATTCTAGGGTTAATGAAGACGGACTACACCACGTGGGGTATGAGAAAAATTTTGAGCTGATCGGAACTCGATCGCCATTTAGTAAATGACTTCGTTTATCATCAAAACAATGGTAACAATGAAAATAGAGGGTATCCTGTTCTCCGAGCAGTAGGCTCATAGCTTAGAATTAAGTAAACGTCCAGTCATATAGGTTAAAAGCCTAGCAAAAATCTGAACATTTACCGGGTTATTGACCTTGATGTGAAAAACTCGTTTGCGAGAAAAGTTATCAATAATGGTTTTCGCCATTTTTTTTTTAGCCAAGCAGATTCAAAAATCATCCAGCCTGAAATTATGGGTTGCGTTATTAGAAGACTTTCCATTGAATTTACCAAATCCTATACAATTAAATGGCGCCATTTCTTCTGCCGTCAGTAATATCAAGAAGGATGGTATGACAACTAATAATGTCTTTGTAGCTGGACACAGCTTGGGAGGTAAGATGTTTTTTTGAATTCAGAAACTGACCCAGTTCTATTGTGTGGCCTGAACTACTGATTCAACTTGCAGTTGTGCTCATTTAGTAATCAAATTATGTCCCAAGATGTCACTTGTTCAAGTTCACATGGCTTTGGGTTAACGTCGACGCTTGCGTTTTATGTTGGTTCTTAGTGTGCTATTATAGTTTTGTGTCTGTATTTTGATGTGCAGTTTTCCTGTGCGATTAACAGTACACATGTCCATTTATTACAGGGGTATTTGTTGGTAATTATGGTAAATCTAATCCGGTTAAAGGTATATTGTTATTTGGATCATATTTAACTAAAGGTAACAAACTATCAGATTATCCAGTACCTGTTTTAACTATATCCGGTGATCTGGATGGTTTAACAAGAGTAACACGTATAGCGGAATCATTCGAGTAAGTTTATTTCTTCATGTATGTAGACAACTTTTCAGTCTGTATACAAGAAAACAAGTACATAGTTTGTCAGATTTTATTTGGTTGATGCCTGCTGGACGAAATCATATAGAACTATTTAATACCATCCGGGTCTGTAGACAGTTTGGGGTGCAGCTGATCATAAAGTGGAAGAAAATCGGTGCCTTCTTTTCTGGATAAGAAACGTATTAAAAATTAAAAAAACGAATATTATGTGATGAAAGTATTTTTCATTTAGCATTTTGCCGTCTGATTGTCTCGGTTTTTGTTTTTCCATTTGTGTTAAAATTGCCTGTGTGTACATCTGAGTATTATTACATCAGTTACACTAAAACGTGGTACATGTATAAATTGTGTCATATGTTCTTGTGTTTAATCTCAGTTTCTTCGTTTTATCAAACTGACCTCCATTTACACGAGATATAGGCCTATGCAAAAATGACGCTACAGACCATGTATCTTTCAAAACAATTCGAGCCCAACCCATTCCCTCGCCCAATTTGGACCCTGCATAGAATATAATTTCTCCCTAGAGAATTTTTTGATTAAGCATATCATTTAAGATTTCTAAAAGTTGATCATGGTCTATCGGTTGTAAAAGTATAGGAATGGATGACTGTGACACCTTGTTATTAAACTGCCCTTTTAAAAAAAAATGTTTACACGTGTCAGCAATCTGTTTGGGTATAGTGTCAGATTTGTGAAAATATAAACTATCAGTGGCGTGCTGAGTGAAAGGCAGGGTGGGTGAAATTGCAATACATAAGATTAGAGTTTAATAAAGGGTTTTGCTTTGTCCCCCCCCCCCCAAAAAAAAAAGTAGAAAATATTGAAAATTTCAGTCAAATTGCTTTATTCCGAAAGACGTTATCACTGTTAGAAGTTTGGACTATAAAAAGACGTCAACTGTTTCCGCACCGTCTCCGAGTATTGCTGATCGTTTGCTTGGCCGACGATAACTCTACCCACATATTCTCGATTATCAAAAAACTTTCCCAATGCCTACGGTACACTCGATTGTCAGTTCACTCATCGGCCGTTTTAGGGAGTGACGTCCGTGATTAACGGTAAATGTTAGCTCAGTCAACCATTTATTGATTTAATTATTAGATGTTTAAATCCAGAGTATCCAGAGTTGATTTTGAGATTATCGCGTAAATAAAGATCTAATGGATAATTTCTATAACATTGGAAGCCTAAAGAAACACTTACAATAGGAAGATTTAACTCTTAATTTGAATAAAATATTCATTTCATCTCTTCTGACATATTTTGAATGTGTTCCTTTCCCACATTTCTGAGCAGGCCTTCTAGGCTCTATACTTACGCATTCGGTCACTGTGACGTCATTTGCGTCTGAGGGGATTAAATGTGTTTCCGATAATTGGCAAAGTCTTTTTCACGGGAAGTCTATATTTGCAAAAATAGCTGAAATAATTTTAATCTTATTGGTGTGAATTTGATACATGTCTGCTATGAATTGGGTCAGATTCACTCTCGATGAAGGATATTGTTATTCTGGACTAGTAAACATTCACCGAGTTACAGACTGCTACTGATTGATGCATTTCCATTTTTCATCTTTTTTCTAGAGAATTAAAGGCCAATGCAGCTAAAAGCCAAAATGCTATTTATCGTACTCCCGTTATTGTTCTGAATGGTGTCAATCATGGTCAGTTCTCATCTGGCACGATGCCATCTAATGTTTTAGAATATGATTTGACACCAGAAGTAGATGCTGCAACAGCTTACACAATGATGGCTGTAAATATTGACAATTTCCTGGTAACTGTTTTAGGAGCACCATCAACAGCAACTTCTAAAGCTCGTGCTGGACTAAAGCAAGCCTTCAAGAATGCGGGCGTATTTTTTGAGGTATATAAGCAATTTTATAGTGGTAAACGCCTATATCACACTTCTCAATAATTTTAACAACACGATACTGCCGCTTGACCAATTTATGGTTGAATTGTTGGATGCAAGACTAGAGAGCCTCTACACAACCCGAAATGTACATGAATTTTATCAAAACTTGGCAAGATTATTAACGGTTTTTTTTCTTTTGCTCCCGCAGCTCTCAGCGTAAACGAATTTGATTGAATTACAATAGCCTACGGCTTGAATTACGATACGATTTCAGCCTTCTGAATATGTGTCGGTTAAGTGTGTGGAGGGTTAAGAAATTTTTTTTTGAACTTCCGGTACTCAAACGACAGGCCAGTTGGTTTTTTTGGACCAGGAATATGGGGCGCCGTTTGTAAATTAATTATTTAGCTTTTTATATAGAAAAAAACACTAGATTTAATTTAAATTTATATATATAGTTTAATCTCGACTTTTGTGCAAATTTTTCACTTTTAATATTTAAATTAAAAATACAACAAAAACTCAATATTTAACATAATATATATAAATATTTCTTGATTTGTCTCTATTTTCATATTTAACATTTAGCATTGAATATTAAGACCAAAACAAGAGATTTGATGATATATAAATATTTAGCTAAATATTTAGTTAAATGTGTAAACATTTAGCTAAATATATATATTTAGTTAAACGTTAAAATATTTAGTTAAATGTTAAAATATTTAGTTAAACATTTATATATTTAGCTAAATAATATATATTTAGCTAAATATTTATATATTTAACTAAATAATTAAATATTTCACTAAATAATTATATATTTAACTAAACATATAGTTAAATTTACAAAGCGCAACCGTACCACGCCGTTTGTAAAATAATTATTGTTGTAAGCGACTTCACACTAAACTATGACGTAGTGTACAACTTTCCATTGACTGCACAACACAGTACTATGTGGTACCTGAACGCTCAGCTTAGTTCTTACATCCGCAATTCGTTAATAATGCCTACATATATTTAACGTTGGACATCGATCAATCATAAATATGGTAAGTTCACGACATATTACGGGTTAACGTGTTGGGTACACGTCATCATTTGATGCGCAGTTTTTTTGTGTCGCTTACGATAATAGAAATATTGGCGGGACCACAAATATATATTTAGTTAAATATTTATACATTTAGCTAAACATATATATTTAGCATGATATTTGTATTTAGTTAACTGTTTATATATTTAACTAAATAAATATATTTAGTTAAATGTTTATATATTTAGCTAAATGTTATATATTTTGTTAAATGTTTATATATTTAACTAAATATATATATTTAGCTAAATGTTTATATATTTAGCTAAATGTTTATATATTTAGCTAAATATTTAACTTTAGATTTTTCAGTGATTTAGTATTTAGCATTTATACCTACGAGGAACAGCACATTTAGCTATATATTTAACTAAGCGATGTGAAATCAAGATATAACATTTAAAGTTTTTCATAGACCAAAAACTCGACTTTTAGCTACAATATTTTTTGATATTTACATATATGCCATTTTTGTTCTAATATTTATCTAAATATATATATTCGGAGTTAAATCTATTTTTTTTGCTATAGAAAAAGTTAAATAATTATTTTACAAACGGCGCCCCATACAGGAACTGGTCGCTAACCGCTACTCATCTTGTTGCTTTTCTTCTTTCTTGGCATGAAGAAAAAGCCCACGGCTCTGTCAGATCAAGTCCGACCGACATGAGAATTGGCATGACTTTTCTTTGGACAATTCAGCACCAGTTTGGTGAATTGGAGTTTTGAATTTCACCGAACAACATGGTCAATTCAGGGTCCATAGTACTGCCCAGTTTGGAGCAGAACAGTAGGATGTTAAACTTCCCTCCATTTCTTTTCATTTCATTTGTTTTTTTACTGTAGCTTTTTGGAACATTTCCGGTTTGAGTAGTCAAGGAAAGGATACGTTGAATTGAGAATTCCGACCCGAAGTTCACAAAGCAATCCCAGACTTAAGTTAAGAATTTAATCAACTTCCAATAACTGTTTATGAGAAATATCTTTGATCCAGAAACACAAAACTGTGCACATAGTTTCTTAATGACGTATTTGATACATTATAAACCACAAAAGTTTGTTAAAGATCTATATTTGAGTAAATTCTTAACTTATGTCTAAGAATGCTTTGTGAACTTGGGACCAGTTAATAACAATTGTAATTTGTTTTATCATAGCCTCTTCACAACATGAAAAACCTGGATGACAATTGGACCATGGAAGCTCAGTATATAATTTCTGGTTTTACTTCACAAAGATCTACATTAAAGGTAAATTAAAATACTTTATGTATAAAATGTGTTTGGAGTGGCATCGGGTGTTCAAGGGAGAGTAAGCACACCCCGTACACGACACCGTCACTACTTTATGAATTCATGAATTGGCTAGGTGGGATTTGGATTCTGGCGTGGTGATAAACCTGTATCCTAGTCCTGTGTGAATATTTGAAGCTCTGTGACAAAAACCTTCGTTTCCAAATGTTGGGTTGGACATACATGTACAATTGACAAACGAAATTCTTTAAATGGGTTACGTAACCTCCCCATTTTCGACCGCTGTTCCATTTATCATTATACTTTTGTAGCAATGAGCTATGATTGAGTAGGATTGGCATTTATAAAGTTCCCAGCTGAATGGGAGTTGAATGTTGCTAAAGGGAACTGAAACATTCCCCTCATATCACACTTTATGTCGTAAACCTGTCTTCATTAGCCCAGTTGGCGCAGAAAAGTAGGATGTTAAACCCAATTTCTTTTCGATTCATCTCCTTTACGATGGCCATATATGTTACAAATATTTTAGCTTCGATTGTCTTTGCTACCGCAGTTAAGATAATAAACAAAGTCTCACGCCTCCAATTTTTTTTAAATAACCGTTTTAATCTGCTTAAATGCGGAGCTATCCGATGGCATCGAAAGTTGACTAAGGTCTTGTCATGTAAATAAATGTCTAATTAAAGATACATTGTCTAAGATTAGATAAAGAGCTGGCAGTTCTATCCATAATAGTTAAAAACTACATAATGTAAAGGGGATTTGTTGAAGATGTCAGTCAAATTGATCCACTCTGAACAGAGATTTTGGGACTGAAGTTTCGGCCTAGTCTCGATCATTATTACTTAAATCGGTACGATATAAACATAGTCCCCATTATTAAATCATGAATCAAAGTTCAGCAGCAAATCGGATAATAATCCAGTAAATACCACAGGCTAGCGTTGACATCGGGAGTTGATAAGTAATTAATGTCTAATTAATAATCAAGATAACATTTAAAGGCTAAAGAAAGACGTGCAATTGGCAGATTTATCTCTTGCATAATGTATGTTTAATAATTTTATATAACATTTAAGGCATAAAAAAGACGCAATAGGAAGCTTTCGCTCTTGTAGAATACCTGTTTAGTTGTCTACTAGATATTACATACATGTGAACATTAAAATGATTTTATTCTTTTCTTTATGAAACACCAACTTTTCTCAGTGTACACGCTTGTAAGAGTGATATTTCGAAATTCCAAGATGTGTGTTAACGCCTGATGCTATTCTAACCAATTGCATTGTTGTTTTGTGATTTTAAATAACCCTATGACTAAACTGTACGTTGGGCTACTCATGTTTACTGGGCAGTTGCATGTATGGTTTTTTTTTTCAGATTAGTAATCTAGAAGAGACAGAAATATCATTCATTGCATCACAACCGGAAGCAAAATCATTAGCATCAACAGAACAAATCAAAACTTATACCCATCTTTCTAATCCTTCAAATATCATGGATGTATCTACTGTAAAAAGTAGTCCCGATTCAATTGATTCCAAAATGAAGTCGAGTGATGCCGTTGCAGCTGCTTTACCTAAAACTATTAAAGCTCCGACGGGGCCAATTAAAAAGACTTGTATGGATATCAATAAGGTAGGTAAATAATTCGCTATATTTTACTCAAATTAACTCCATGTCAACCTTTTCATCGAATCTGCTTAGGCTGTGGACATAAGAGTGTATTTTGTCGCCTGATCGCGGCGATTGAAATTTGCCAGCGATTTTTTTATGGCCGATTACAAACAGGCGGATGCAACGATTGTCTCGAGACAAATATTTTATGTTGTACATTGGGATTAACTGAATAATCTTTCTGCGAGAGAGAGAGAGAGAGAGAGAGAGAGATGGGGTTTAACGTCCACTCGACACAAACTAGGTCATTTCGGGACTAATTATGGTTTAGTTTTAATTTCAATAATTCGCTTGTGCATAGGGGTCTTAATCAGTGGGGGGAAACCGGAGGAACCGGAGAAAACCCACAAGGCTGGACAGACGATCCTGCTCCTTGTCACGTACTAACCATTCGACCATTAAAGCTTCCCATAATCTTTCTGTAAATTTAGAATCTTTCAATGCTGTAAAAAATCATGTTTCATAATGATGTTTATCTGTAATCTCATTTCTTACGGAGGGACAAGGAGTAGGGTCGCCTTTCTTACCACGTGGTTTTTTTCCAGATCCTCGGGTTTCTTCCCATTGCTGAAAACCACTATGCGCAAGCGAATTATTGAAATAAAATTGAATCATAGTTTGTGTCGAGTGGACGTTAACCCCATTTCTCACTCTGGTTCTTTGTAGATTATATTATATCACCTCCACATAATTCCTTAAAGGGGATACTATTTTATACTCTTTTTCAGGCTGCGTGGAATCAAGCTATGAAATCTTCCTCTCAGGTGGCAGTAAGAAGATACCAATCTCGCAGAGGAAGGGCAATGCTGTTTGCCCCTGATGTTAGCTATGGTACAGGATTCCAGTGGGTTGCGTCTGGTCTGAAGTGGGAAGAGACAGCTACTAGTGTCACTGTTGCATCCGCTGCCTTGTTAACGAAGGTCGATGCTTCCCCAGCAGCCTTTGCTGGCATGCACTACTGTAAATTATTGTCTCCATATCGGGCTATGGAATGGATTTATGTTGATTCTTTACGACACAAGGCCCAGAAACCGGGATTTCATATTGGATGAACTATCCATTTGGTAAATTATTCTTACAACTCCAGTGATGACTGGAAAATAAATAAAACAATAGAATATTTTATAGTGTTTGCTAACGTTTTTGTTCTAATTAAGGTTTTGACTAATGGGTTGTTCCTGAGTACGAACGCAAAAGCAACCACTTTTACGAATTATCATTTGTACTAAATAATCCAGTCATTATACGCCAAGTTTGGAATCAACGCAGAACAAATTCTTTTAGAAGTTTTTTTTAGTACCAGCTTTCCTTCCCTGTACATCATACTCAAATCCTCCAAGAATTGTGGGGAATTATTGACGTGACAATTTACCGTAAAGAATTGGATGAATTTCCCCAAAAACATTTGTCCGGAAGAAAATATTCCCATAGGTATCATGGGTTCGTTTATTCATTGAAACCGAAAAACAAAAGGCAATTTCACAAACCAAGGGTGCAACAGCTGTGGAAGCTACTGTGGCCATTTCATAATCGTCAAGGTCGAGAAAGAGAGAGTGCAATGTCGAGTGCGAGAATGCAAGGAAACAGGGCGAGATAGCGAAATTATTTTTTGGCCCTCGCTTCGTCGCAGTCTCGACTTCTCAGGTTCTCTAGAAGTCAAGATTATGAAATTACCGCAATAGGCTTTCATAGTAAAGGATAAATCTATAAGTTGATCCAACTCTTCAGGAGGATTTTTATAGCCGTCGGGATCACCCGAAACTCATTCCTGCAGGCGACAAGATGGAGTGCTTTCGCAGGTCTTTCAAAAGTAAGTGATGAAAATGTCCAGAACTGATCGGACATCTGATTGTCTACTATATCATAAGATTTTACTGTTTTCTCAAAAGAATCGGCCACAATCCAATTTAATTCCCAAAAGAACATAGCCAGATGAGTGAGGTTATAAATAAATGATTATCTTCTTCACTTTGGTGTTGTCTTAGAAATCAAAATGAACTTTAAAGTCTCTAAGGGGTATAAGCTGACCACATTAATTTAACACAAACTTAACTTGGAATATTCTTGATAAAAGTCAGACACGGAACATGATGGAGAATTATAAACACCAACTAATCTTGGGAATCTGAGACACGTCAATTTCTAGAAATTCTACAGATTCAAAAGACGCAAATCCTCCTCTTTTACCTCTCTACTTATTGGTTTTGAGTTATAAATACCACCAATTTGTCGAAAAGTAGCCACTTCAGATTGATTTACTTTAATCACACCTTTTGAGTCAAAGAGTTTATGTCTAATAGTTAATCTGGTTAGTGGAAATCATCAGAGCTTGGGTGTTAAATACAAGCTCAGTAGAACTTCTCAGAATTACCCAAAAATGAAATACAAATATCATCCAAAATATTATAATTGACGAATCTCAAAAACTTGTAAATAATTGTCAAAAACAATTATGAGCCAAAACCTTTTTGGCTGTCTGTTAAGCGATCGCTCACTCACTACAGTGTGCTATGGTGGGAATTTTGCCCTGGTAGTGGCATTTTATCCTACATTTATGTTAATTTGTACACAGGATCTTTTTTTTTTGTCCCATCTGAATGACTTTGCTCTGTCCTTGCCATGTCTTTCGTCCTGCACCACAGAAGAACTTTCTTGACCAACACCTACAGTGAGCCCGATACCTCATGTTTATTGAACCAGAATCAAACTCACTGATCCACTGCAATTACATCAACACATAACAAATGTACCCGATGAACTGACAGCTATCATTATCACGGAAAATGAATTTCGTATTTCAGCATTAGCTTTTATAAGAAATGGATGATTCAAATGTGGTTGTTTCTATAACAAAACAATATTTTATTTACAAGAATCTTACACATATAAACCAATGTATTTACATATGTACATAAATGTGTATTGGCCGAGAAAGTTCGTTGGTGCAGTACGGAGGCTGAGAGACGATAAACTGGGGTTCCGTGTGCACTCCAATGTGTAAAAGATCACCTGGCATATGGAATTCTATATATGAGTTAGTCCTATCTCCGTACAAATAAAATGTCCCTCATAACACAATGCATGGCGTATGCCCGTCTTCATTAGCCCAGTCGGAGAAGAACATTTGGACGTTAAAACCCAATTCATTCCATTTCATTTTTGATATCATTAATTGGAAAAAAATAATTCAACATAACTTTTTGACGTCTTTTAATTATGACGTCATAATAGGTAAAACGTCATCTTATTGTTCTACCATTGAGCTATTTTATCTGCTAAAAGAAAGACGCTCTGTGATAATTCTCTAAAATTAATAACATTTTCAACGCTTTCGTGAATCCAGGCACAAAAGTGACATCAACTATGACTGTATTGTAAGTATATTTGATTATACTGTAAAGAAATTCTAAAAGGCAATTAAAAACAAGTTTCCAATATTTTCTTAGTCGAGTTGGGAACAAGAAATAGATAAACTAGTTTTCTCTATTATAAATTTTGGTTATGGTTTTTGATTTTAAAATCGAAGAACTATACAGAGTATTTTACTTTCTCTTATTATATTTTGTATTATATTTATTTAATCCAGAGATATACCAGAGTATACTGATATTAGTTTAGACTATGGTGATGTATTTAATCAGATCATATATTATGATGATAACATGATTGTTATATTAACTGATGCAGATTTGAGCAACTCTAAAGTTAATACTTCTAGTAAGTTTTACTTTTAGTAAGCCTAACACTTTAGTAATCAACCCTATACTTAATACTTCTGTGTCCAAAATCTGTTAACACTAAAAGCATGTGATTCGAAACGCCAATAACAGTCAAATAACAGAATCAAACCAGTTGATAAAATCTCACAAATGAAATTTGGTATAACGTCTATAAACGTAGAATACGAAAAGGTAGGGGGGTTCTGTTCTTTTCTGAATTTCAAATGCCAAGACATCTTTTATAAACTCTACCAATGTATACCCGTAGCCCCTGTTTTTCACTTGCCCCATAAAGTTAAGGTGAACATTTGATTTATTATCTACCCGGGTCAAATATGGTTTTCGTTTATTTTCCTTGCATGAGATTGTTTTTTCACTTTTTTCAGTCGTATCGTACTACAAAAAATCCAACAAAGAATACGAAAAAATTTGTGAACTTAGAGTTCCAAGATCACCTCTATCGTCATCATCAGTAACTGATATGCTAAGAATTTAGACGAACAATTGGACGACAGTTTTCAGCTAAACTTAAACCAAAACCAACATTATACAGTGATCAACTGGGCTGACGAAATCTCATATGAAGAACCAACAAATATTCCTGATTGGGCATTGATACCTGGAGTAGATTTTGATCTACCTGCTAAAAATGATTCCTCTATCACAGAAAATATTGATAATTTCAACCAAACTCACCACAAATTTGTTAGCAACTGGGCTGAAGAACCTGCGTATGATGGACCTGTACATGTTCCTGAATGGGCGCTAATACCTGGATTAGATTTCGATCGACACGCTCAAGGTGATTGCCCCAAGAAGCACTGTTTCAACACGGAAAATAGTGATGACTTCGACAAAATTCAACATCAATATATTATCAACTGGGTTGACGAACCTGTGTATGATGGTCCTGTAGATGTCCCTGACTGGGCTTTGATTCCTGGTTTTAATTTTAATACCTATTGCCAAGTAGATTCTGATCGAGTAACAGATTTAGATAGCGATGCTAAAGATTGTGTTAACAGACAAAGAAGCAACGCCAAATCATATTTTATGGATACTGTATCTGGTTTATCTACTATTTGGGAATAATAATATTATATTAGTGAGAGTTGCATCAAGTGTATGTTTGTGAATTTTGTATCAAGTGTGAATTCGAGTGTATGTTTGTGAGCGAGTTGCTTCAATTTATTGTGAATTCAACTGTGTGTTTTTGAATAAGAATTGTTTATGGTTGTTTTAAGTCTTCATGCATGTGTATAATATATTTATGAATAAGAATTGACAAGAGTGGTTGCTGAGTGTTAATTTAATCGTTATATTTGTGAATAAGTGTGTTTGTTTGAAAGTTGTTTTATGTGTTAATTTAACTATAAAGTAATGATACAAGTACTAGTCACGATAAATAATATATATATATATATTTGCTAGTAAGTAAAATGATTGTAGATAAATATAGGTGGGGTGGGGTATTTATTTATAATATATCGTTACGTCCGTTTTATGAAAGCTATATATACACATATTTTTGAATTTTGTAATAAAAATCTTAAATTTATATAATTGGGAATATAAATTATTTTTTTGCCACATCTATACAAGATTTCGGTTTTTACATATTTTTGAATTTTGTAATAAAAATCCTAATCTATAATGTGTATATCTGTTGTATATAAACATGTGTTATAAATGAATAGTTTTTGTGACTTTACACTGTAAATATTCAATGCTAAAGCCAACGTTTCCAAAACATTGGGAACTGGAGTGGCAACCTAATATAATAAGCACAAAATGACTTTTGTCACCCCATGTCTTCCTTAACCATGATTCAGAGATTAACACAATGTCAAGTTTAGGCTGTGAAATTAGGTTATCGGGACATGTGACCTTTTTGAATTTATCAATTTATCAATCAGCTCTTTTACCGGTTGATTTTAGAAATACCACCAGTTTGTCGAAAAAGTGGCCACTTCAGATTGATCTTGTTTAATCACACCGTTTGAGTCAAAGAGTTTATGTCCAACAGTTCATCACTAATAGCTAATCTGATTAGTGGAAATCATCAGAGCTTGGGTGTTAAATACACGCTCACTAGAACTTTTTAGAATTATCCAAAAACGAAATACAAATATCATCCAAAATATTATAATTGACGAATCTCAAAAACTTGTAAATATTTGTCAAAAACAATTATGAGCCAAAAACTTTGTTGGCTGTCTGTTAAGCGATCACTCACTCACTACAGTGTGCTATGGTGGGAATTTTGCCCTGGTAGTGGCATTTTATCCTACATTTATGTTAATTTGTACACAGGATCTTTTTTTTTTGTCCCACCTGAATGACTTTGCTCTGTCCTTGCCATGCCTTTCGTCCTGCACCACAGAAGAACTTTCTTGACCAACACCTACAGTGAGCCCGATACCACATGTTTATTGAACCAGAATCAAACTCGCTGATCCACTACAATTACATCAACACATAACAAATGTGCCCGATGAACTGACAGCTATCATTATCATGTCTAAATTCAACATAGGCTTTTTATAATAAATGGATGATTCAAATGTGGTTGTTTTTATTACAAAACAATGTTTTATTTACAAGAATCTTACACATATAAACCAATGTATTTACATGTACATAAATGTGTATTGGCCGAGAAAGTTCGTTGGTGCAGTACGGTGGTTGGGAGACGATAAACTGGGGTTCCGTGTACACATTGGAGTGCACGTAAAAGATCACCTGGCATATGGAATTCTATATATGAGTAAGTCCTAGTTCGTATATCCGTACAAATAAAATGTCCCTCATAGCACAATGCATGGCGTATGCCCGCCTTCATTAGCCCAGTCGGAGAAGAACATTTGGACGTTAAAACCCAATTCATTCCATTTCATTTTTGATATCATTTGGAAAATAATTCAATATAACTTTTTGACGTCTTGTAATTATGACGTCATAATAGGTAAAACGTCATCTTATTGTTCTACCATTGAGCTATTTTATCTGCTAAAAGAAAGACGCTCTGTGATAATTCTCTATAATTAATAACATTTTCAACGCTTTCGTGAATCCAGACACAAAAGTGACATCAACTATGACTGTATTGTAAGTATATTTGATTATACTGTAAAGAAATTCTAAAAGGCAATTTAAAAACAAGTTTCCAATATTTTCTTAGTCGAGTTGGAAACAGGAAATAGATAAACTAGTTTTCTCTATTATAAATTTTGGTTATGGTTTTTGATTTTCAAATCGAAGAACTATACAGAGTACTTTACTTTCTCTTATTATATTTTGTATTATATTTATTTATTCCAGAGAAATAACAGAGTATACTGATATTAGTTTAGACTATGGTGATGTATTTAATCAGATCATATATTATGATGATAACATGATTGTTATATTAACTGATACAGATTTGAGAAACTCTACAGTTAATACTTCTGGTAAGTTTTACTTTTAGTAAGCCTAACACTTTAGTAATCAACCCTATACTTAATACTTCTGTGTCCAAAATCTGTTAACACTAAAAGCATGTGATTCGAAACGCCAATAACAGTCAAATAACAAGAATCAAACCAGTTGATAAAATCTCACAAATGAAATTAGGTATAACGTCTATAAACGTAGAATACGAAAGGGGAGGGGGGTTCTGTTCTTTTCTGAATTTCAAATGCCCAGACATCTTTTATAAACTCTACCAATGTATACCCGTAGCCCATGTTTTTCCACTTGCCCCATAAAGTTAAGGTGAACATTTCATTTATTATCTACCCGGGTCAAATATGGTTTTCGTTTATTTTCCTTGCATGAGATTGTTTTTTCACTTTTTTCAGTCGTATCGTACTACAAAAAATCCAACAAAGAATACGAAATAATTTGTGAACTAAGAGTTCCAAGATCACCTCTATCGTCATCATCAGTAACTGGATATGCTAAGAATTTAGACGAACAATTGGATGACAGTTTTCAGCTAAACTTAAACCAAAACCAACATTATACAGTGATCAACTGGGCTGACGAAATCTCATATGAAGAACCAACAAATATTCCTGATTGGGCATTGATACCTGGAGTAGATTTTGATCTACCTGCTAAAAATGATTCCTCTATCACAGAAAATATTGATAATTTCAACCAAACTCACCACAAATTTGTTAGCAACTGGGCTGAAGAACCTGCGTATGATGGACCTGTACATGTTCCTGAATGGGCGCTAATACCTGGATTAGATTTCGATCGACACGCTCAAGGTGATTGCCCCAAGAAGCACTGTTTCAACACGGAAAATAGTGATGACTTCGACAAAATTCAACATCAATATATTATCAACTGGGCTGACGAACCTGTGTATGATGGTCCTGTAGATGTCCCTGACTGGGCTTTGATTCCTGGTTTAATTTTAATACCTATTGCCAAGTAGATTCTGATCGAGTAACAGATTTAGATAGCGATGCTAAAGATTGTGTTAACAGACAAAGAAGCAACGCCAAATCATATTTTATGGATACTGTATCTGGTTTATCTACTATTTGGGAATAATAATATTATATTAGTGAGAGTTGCATCAAGTGTATGTTTGTGAATTTTGTATCAAGTGTGAATTCGAGTGTATGTTTGTGAGCAAGTTGCTTCAATTTATTGTGAATTCAACTGTGTGTTTTTGAATAAGAATGGTTTATGGTTGTTTTAAGTCTTCAGGCATGTGTATATGTTTATGAATAAGAAAAGACAAGAGTGGTTGCTGAGTGTTAATTTAATCGTTATATTTGTGAATAAATGTGTTTGTGTGAAAGTTGTTTTATGTGTTAATTTAACTATAAAGTAATGATATAAGTACTAGTGACGATTAATAATATATATATATTTGCTAGTAAGTAAAACGATTGTAGATAAATATAGGTGGGGTGGGGTATTTATTTATAATATATCGTTACGTCAGTTTTATCAAAGTTATATATACACATATTTTTGTATTAAATAAATTATTTTTTTTGCCATATCTATACAAGATTTCGGTTTTTACATATTTTTGAATTTTGTAATAAAAATCCTAATCTATAATGTGTATATCTGTTGTATATAAACATGTGTTATAAATGAATGGTTTTTGTGACTTTACACTGTAAATATTCAATGCTACAGCCAATGTTTCCAAAACATTGGGAACTGGAGAGGCAACCTAATATAATAAGCACAAGATGACTTCCGTCAACCAATGTCTTCCTTAACCATGATTCAGCATACTCCTGCGCAGTGTTTCGTTTGATTAGAACTAATGTAAGAGAGGGATTTCTCGCGCCATTGCTTCAGGAATATGTGATTCAGAGATTAACACAATGTCAAGTTTAGGCTGTGAAATTAGGTTATCGGGACATGTGACCTTTTTGAATTTATCAATCAGCTCTTTTACCGGTTGATTTTGAGTTAGAAATACCACCAGTTTGTCGAAAAAGTGGCCACTTCAGATTGATCTTGTTTAATCACACATTATCACGGAAAATGAATTTTGTATTTCAGCATTAGCTTTTATAAGAAATGGACGATTCAAACTGGTTGTTAGTATTACAAAATAATGTTTTATTCTCAAGAATCTTTCACATATAAACCAAGGTATTTACATTTGTACATAAATGTGTAAATTCATACAAAAACACAATATACCATAGAAAGACTTTACACAACAAAAAGTCATAGGTATTTTTAATACTCTGATTTAAAATGTATAAAACAAGAACAGTAACTCTTGACAATTACAATATATAGATGAATTAGCGAGGATATTAGCACTATTTTTTGTAATGAGTATCATCTATATGAATTCTTGACTTGAATGTCTATAATCAAAGATGTGTTGCCAGGCAAAAAACATATGCCAAAAGCAGCTACCTCATCTGAGCAGTTGACATGGGTCGTCACATATTTATGCTTTTGTAGATTATAGCAGGGGCAATTCTAGAGGGGCCAAACCCCTGAGTAATATTATTTGATTGTTATCCATTCACGTATTAGTTGATTTTTATCTAAAGTGAAATTATTTGACATCTATCAAGAATTCAGAGTGATATCATCTGATAGTTGTCCAGAGCGATATCATCTGATAATTTATTTATATCATCCAGAGTGATATCATCTGATTTGAAAATAACAGAATTTAAATAAATAACGATATACATTTTAGCAAAATCATAAATGAGTAGCAGAGTAGCAAACAACTCCAAGTCATAACTTTACATCACAATTATAACAAGTAAATTAATCTTGTCATGTAGAACAAGGACAATGGCTGGCCTTCATGTTCATGCTATTTTAGGTGCGTGGAACATTTTATGTATATGATTATATAAGACAAACACATATTTTAAAGTGTAATATACATATATCACACAATCACACGCTTCCTTCATTAACCCTCATGCAAATCTGTCATCATATATTATACATCTGGTCCTAACACATACACACACTCACTTAACCCTATAGGTTCCAGTCTCAAAAATGTATATATCAGATTTCTATACTGTGAATTCATAAATTTTGTATGTCTTTTACATTTCTGTAGAATGACTTTAAAGGTCATCAGTCATATATTGAAACTAAACACATTGGTAACTGTTTATATACTTACAGTAACTATTACAACCATGACCCACATCATGACCCAAAGGGTTAATGTACCTCTCTATGTTTTGGTTTCATTAGAGCATTAGAAGCAGCCTAGAAAACAGCTCCAAATAATAGTAGCACCACAAAACCGAAGGGTCCAAGTCAACTAAAAATCTGGGAGATGGAAGCCAAGGGGTTAATGTAGCTTTTTATGTCTTGGTTTCACTAGGGCATTAAAAGCAGCATAGAATATAGTTCCAAATAATAATAGCACCACAAAACCTAATGGTCCAAGTCCAAACCATAAGTTCATCACTAAATATAATATTCCTAAATAAATCAAGTTCTTATATGCCGCTAGAAAACGTAAACTAAGTCTAGGTTGTCGAAGATGTTCAGCTTTGACCTTAGACACTGGTGACAAAATGACGTCTTGTTGTGATAATGGTGGTGATATATATGTCTGTATCATTCGACCCAGAAAATCTGTACGATTGTATAAAATGTTAATATCTTCCGCAAACTAAAACAAAGATAAAATAATAATAACAGAATATATTTCATATTCCATGTGATTTTGGCCTGCTATTGGTTGGTGAGAATAATAAATTTTGTATCTTAAATCATATACATCATAGTTTTGTACGTTAAAACTTGGTTCTGTGCAAAATTGCCAAATTTGAGCCATATCGATCAGGCAATCAGTAGTATAGTACAATAATATTCAGCATGCACCAAGTTCCGGCAATGTTCTGAAGATAATTGCAATTTTTTATGTCACTACTTCGGAAGCAGAATTTAAACCACATACAAGATAGTATATCAAAACAATGAAATAGACTTCATTTTTTTCAATTAAATAGTTCATATTTATAGTTATACTCATAATCCGTAACAGGAAAAAGTCGATACCACCCCCCACCCCCGTAGATGTTCTACATATCATATAATGATTACCCATGCAGTGCTTGTCATCGGAATGTGGTTGCATTGTAGTTCAGTTTTAAACAGCTTACTTTCAATGATTAAAAGAAGGTTTCTTATGAAATAAGTTACATTTTCTGCTTTAGATCACATCTTCTATATAAACTGTTAGTTGATAATGAATTAGTTATTTTCTTAATATTTATCTTATATTTACCTTTGTATTAATAATTTCACAGAAATAATAAAAGAAGCGAACCAAAGCCGCATTTTCATAACTTTTGATTGGTTCAAGATCAGGATCTCCATAGTATAGTACATCAAATTTCTTTAAACCATTAGCCACCTTTAAAATAAAATCCAAGTTGCCAGCATAAACATTATTAAAGCGTCCTACAGCAATAAGACTGTTAACTTGAAAAAATTATGAAATAATTATTGTTGTAATTTTAAAATGACAGCAACATGCACAATGGAAAAAAAAACATTTTGCCCAGGCAGCAGAATTCAAAGTGTGAAGACTTTTTAAATAAACAGCTTGACACTTTGCATAAGAATAGCAGGGAACCAGTGTGTTAAGAAAAATTTTATCCTCCTACAATTATCAATCCCATACACCAGTCTCGTAGTTGAAAACAATAGAAAGGATTCTTGGATGTAAAAGACAAAAATGAAATGAAAATTATATTAACTCCAAGATAATCCGCTTCAGATAAAGCAGCTATAAAAGAGAGGTATAAACCAAGATAGGTTGCCAGGCAACGAAACATACGCCCACAGCAGCTAAATCGTCCGGGCAGTCAACAAGGGTTGTCGCATATTTTTACTTTTTTCGCTAATGAAACATTTGTAATACACTAAAAACTGATTAAGAGTAACAACTCATTATGTAATTATCAGAAAATCATTAGAATTTGATTGCTTTTTATAAAGTGTTACCCCACGCTAACTATTAGTATATACATGAAATGGATTAAGCTGTTCAGTTATCAAAATTCATTGAAAATCAAAATACTTGTTCGATTCAACACCTTTAACTCTGTGTATCAATCTAAAGTCAATCGGATGATAAGTTTGGCCTCTATAGTGTCACAAGATTTTTTGATGTTATCAAGGGAGATAACTCTGGCAGTAATTATTTGAAATGTCTGAAAATCAAAAGGCTTCTTCGTCTCATGACCTTAAACACTGTGTGTTAATTTAAAGTCGATCGGATATTAACTTTGGCCTCCAGAGCTTCCACAGGATTTTTTAGAAGAGATCAAGGGCCATAACTCTGGCAGCAATTATTGAAAATCACTGAAAATCGATAGACGTCTTAGTCTCATGACTGTAAACACTATGTTTAAATATGAAGTCAATCGGATATTAACTTTGGCCTCTAGAGCATCCATAACTCTGGTAGTTATCTTCGGAAATCGCTGAAAAACAATAGGCTTCTTTGTCTCATGACCTTAAACACTGTGTATAAATTTAAAGTCAATCGGATATTAACTTTAGCCTGTAGAGCGTCCACAAGCAATTGTGGATGCCGGACCGACGGACTGACGGGGGCGACGACAATATACGACCACATTTCAATGTGGGCGTATAAAAAACTGTCTCCCTCACCCTATCATAATTATCTAATATAACTTTTATTAGCTTGAGAGAGAGCAAATCAACTTAATAAACTAACACCTTGCTGTAGACCACATTTAAAATAAAACTGGATATAGTGACGTCTTTGTGTACAACATAATTTTTATCGGATAAAGACAGTGGACTTTATTGTAATTAATGAGTTACTACTCGCAATCATTCAGTTTTTAAAAATATTTGTACTCCTAGTCTTAAACATTTTCTTCGGAGATTGCTAATAAAGAAAAGCCATCTCCTCTATCATTTGACATAAGTTTTACACACTGATATACCATACTCTACAACTACTGGTGGACTTGGTAATTTCCATGCTCTCACCACACATAACCTTCACTTTTTATGATAATTTTGCAAATTATGAGGTAAAAATGTAGCTACATTTGGAATTTGCATATTACACTAATCATATAACTAAATCAGTTTGACTCTGAGACCTTATTTACCTCCAACACACGAAACACATTAGAGGGAGATAACATACGTGTACCTGATATCTTCCAAGTGGTGTTAATTGTGGACCTGTTTCTGTGTCTATATGATCTGGTACTGTAGATTCACCTATTATAGAACTATCATGACTTGACATATCTGTTGGCATTGTTTGATCTTGTACTTCTAACGGCACTGGCATCTAAAAAGAACACATCAGAAGTGTTGCTTATTTTCTTAAAATTGGATAACACTCAATAAACGAAATAAATTTGTTCAATAGTCACTGAGAGAAAAAAATGCAGTAAACTTTATTTTCTGATAAAATCCATGTACTATTTCACCAGTGTTTGAAATTTACATTGGTCCGTCGCCAACATATAACTTGCAGGGCTGACATTTTTTTCATTCGGCAGACGGTGGGTCGATCCTGTAAGTCAAGTGTATTTTTTTTTAATATTTCTTGGGCTTACTAGTTTAATGACAAGGCCTAATACTTTCATCAATGCCGTCTACCAGCAGGTTCTTTTGGCTTCCAACTCTTGTTGACTAATTACATGTAATTTCAAACAAAGCATAACACTAATTTATCACTTTTAATAACCTTTTTGGGATGAATGCTACTATATAAATAACTACCTTAAACACTGTACAAATATTTCTAACAGAAGCATTTAATAACATTTGCTGTTTTTTAATTTCTTCAGGACTAGTATGACCATATGGAACATCTTCAGCAAAGAAACTGGCTAGCCAAGAGAAGAAACCTTTATGTTTATTTTTCTCTGATATATCTGGTCGTTTTATAGCAGCTAATTTAGCATCCATCATCTGGTCTAGAACAGCACTGGACTACAAAAAAAATAAATAATAAATGATTCAAATATGTATAACTATAGAGGCGATTTTATCGACCACTGATTAGCCAAAATGATTTTCATTTCATCAAATTTTCATCTTTAATGTCAGTCTAATTCAAATCAATTACCCTAATCATCAAATTTATTGACACTGATTTCTGAAGTGTTTACTACGAATTGCTTAATCGTCCACTTGACACAAACTTGGTCATTCGCTTGTGTGTAAAGTTTTTAAGCAAATGAGAGGAAAACCTACTCATGTACAGGGAATTAAAACCATGCCACTTGATTGATTCTATGACAGATCTTATGCTTAAACGCACAGGCTTAAAACCATTCAGCCACCCCCCCTCCTCCCCCTTCAGAATATCTATTTAAAACGTAAAGATTTTAATATACTGTTAAGATCTTCTTACCATGCTCTGTGTTCTGTATCCAAATAATGGTATATATTGAAAACCTGGTGATTCTAATTCTACGAGTTGTGATGGTAATGATGACATGCCGTCTGACATCGATAGATAACTAGCACCAAGATCGGTTGTCATTGATAAATATGGATTTTTAGTTGATAGGAAAGATGATCCACACATTTTCTTCTCAGCTAAAAAAAATACATAAAACATAGAAAAATCTTGTTGGATGGCAGTATGAAATTTGCTTGAATTCCACTGACCAGTTGAAGAGAATAAAATTGCTGTAAATTTGCTGGGGACTTTTTCTACTGGGATACCCACAGTTCCATGCACCACACGCCAAGAACCTCATGCAACAAACCGTTTTATTGGCTAATGTCTCACATCAACCAGTAAAGACGAGTGTAGTTAAACGACAATTTGAAAAAACGCAACAAAATAGAACTTGTGTTTTAATATCAATTATTAGACAGTATCTGAATGGAACTCACCTCTTTCAATAAGAACTGATAAATTAGCTTTACTAAATACCTAAAAATAAAAACTGAATTTTATAAAGACCTATCCTAACAATTTTTGTTATCTTTACAAATAACAAACAAATAAGATAAGAATGTACTAAATAAAAGAATACATTATCAAATAAAAAAAACACAACTGTAATAAAATTTTTATAATAAACATCATTATAATATTTAAATCCTAAACAGCAAGTTTTTAATTTTCAACCTAACAAATTCTTGAAGACAACATCTCTTGCTGAATAATAGCAATTATAAAAGTTGACATCTATTTTTACTTGGTTTAAGAAAAAAATTCTGGTACATCTATATCGCAGTTTCTTTTGTCACTCATTTTATATATGCAGTTTACATTTTTTTTTTTTAAATATCTGTTAAAAATTTAATGTTACAACTAAAAAACAGTTAAATTTGACTCAGAGAAGATTTTCTTACCTTAGTAACTCTATATAACATGAGTGTATTGGAATAGGAAGTTAAATCTATTCGATAAACTCGAGGTAAAAATTCTTGAAATAAAACTGAATAAAACAGTAGATTATCCTCAATAAATGGATACCTATAATATAAAATAATATAACATATCTATTAATGTGAGTTTCATAATGATTACAAATCATTGGGATTTGTGAATGCATAAACATGTCACTCTGCACAGAATGGAAGGATTACTTTGGAACATTCTTTTTTTTTTTATAATATGAAGACATAGTTCATAGAGAGAGGGAAAGGGGATTTTTAAGCATTTTGTTGTTTTTCCTCGCCAATACCCTGATTTCTGTGCAGTCTATATTTTGTAATGAAGTTTCCTAGCTGTATACGTACCATTTATCATCTAGTTTTTTATCATTATCTTGTTCTGGTCTATTTCTATCTTTATTTATAACATGTTTAGGATCTGTATAACGCCATGGTTGTATATAACTTAACCAGATTTCTAATACCTAAAATATAAAAGTTTTTATGATGAGATTCTCGATTCAACTTTTTCTATTGAATGAATTAGGCTACATATGTTTTTTCTCAAAATTCATTATTAAAAAATTCATCAAAAAAAGATCAATTGAACTATGAATTACTTTAAAAAGATAATTTTAATTATTATTAATTTAAAAATGGTCATTTGAACTATAAATAAAAAAAAATCATTAGAATTATTAATAAAAAAGATAATTGGAATTATAATTATTAAAAAATAATAACTTAAATTATCAATTATAATTATTTCAAATAGATCATTAGAATTATTAATATAAAGATCAATTGAATTATAAGAAAAAAACAAGATCATTTTAATTATTAAATATTTTAAAAAAATCAGTAGAATTATCATTAATTTTAAAAAAAGAGATATTTTGAATTAGTAAAAAATATATTTTGAATTAATAAAAAAAATAAATACATGTATTTTGAATTATTAATAAGAAAGATAATTTGAATTATCAATTAAAAAAAGATAATTTGAATTATCAATTAAAAAAAGATAATTTGAATTATCGATAAAAAAAAGATAATTTGAATTATCGATAAAAAAAAAAGATCATTTGATTTTGAGAGAGAGAGAGAGAGAGAGAGAAATGGGGTTTAAAGTCCACTCGACACAAACTAGGTCATTTTGGGACTAACATACGGTTTCATTTTATTTCAATAATTCACTTGCGTCTTTAGCAGTGTGAGGAAACCGGAGTGCCCGGAGGAAACTCACGAGGTTGAGAAGGCGCCCCTATCTCCATGCCATCTACGCTCACACCAGGGCTCAAAACCACAGCCGCAAGGCAGAGGTGACCGGCCAGCTCGAGGTCGAAGCGCGGCACTCTAGACCACTAGGCCATCCCAACCCCTGATTTATTAATAAAAAATATCATTTGAATTATTAATAAAAAATATCATTTGAATTATTAATAAAAAATATCACTTGAATTATTAATAAAAAAGATTGTTTGAATTATCAATAAAAAAGATTGTTTGAATTATCAATAAAAAAGAAAACAGTTACAGTGCACTGTACAATGCCATACTAAAAAAAAAAGAAGAAAAACCTGGTACTTACCATTTTAAAAGAGGAATCTAGTGGCCAGTGATCAAAGGCATGTTTTAAGAAAGAGTACAGTTTCTTCTGTAGTATCTGTGGTATAATTGTCCTGTTCACAAAAAGAGATTGCAGAGAACAATAATAAAAAACATTTTGAAAGTTCACTTAGATGATATGTAGATGTCACAATATTCTGCACATTTCAAGACTATCCAAACTGATTTTTTAATATTCATTATTCAATACCAAATTAAAAATATTATGAATCTGATCTGGTTTTGTCTTCTATAAAATATTTTACTAACATAAATTCCATAAAACGAAGAAAAATTCAAAAATAAGCAAGATGATAAATAAAAAGATAATGATATGCAGGAAATGATTAATTTAATTAAATTAAATATAAACAAAAAAAAATATTCAAACAATAACCTGGAATATTTGAATAGTGTAACCATTTCAAGTTTTAGTATTTTATTATATCTTACTTTTTAAATTCATCAAGTGCTGATGTATTTGTGGTTTGATATGGTAGTTGTGAAGCCGTATTAACAAAATAATGTATATATTTGACTAGAACACGAACTACATTTACATGATTAGCTGTTGGTACAAAATGTTCCTGAAAAATGAACATTAACTGATCAAATTATATAAAAATAAATTCTATATATCATAAAATAATAAAATTGCCAAAAATACAATCATAAAAAATATTAAATATGTAATGATTTGTTGAGCAATGAAATATTATTCATGTACTCTATGCATGACAAAAACATATTCAAAAAAATTGAAAGTATGTATTATTTATATAAATATCAAAACTATCAGTTGCTTCTGAATCATCTCTAGATCAAAGAATCTTCATTCCATTTACCATTTACCAATATTAAAATATTATTCTCAGATCTGAACCACCACCAACCAGGTATAAGATTTGTTGACATGCACTATATATCTATATTATGAATTTACTACATTTGTACAAATGTGTCCATTTACTTCAATTTTAGCAGCATTTAGGGTTAATTCAATGTAATCTGTCTTTTTTTCCATATCATTTAAATAAACAGAACTCTTACTTCTACCTGAATTACTTTAACTTTCACTACTTTCAGTAAATGTCCTAGATGCTGCTAAGATTTACATAAATAATATATAAAGCTATATTAAAATAAATTATAGTGCTATAAAATAATACAATGTTGAATAATATCATGCTAATTGTAGCAATTGAAAAAAATCTGACTTTATATGGTCAACATTACATTACCAAACTCTGAAACTGAAATTCATCGCTGAGAACTGGTTTAACGCAAATTCATAATGGTAGTTGCACTAGTTAAAGACAACATGATGTGCTGACAACTTTGATCAGTGTGAAATAGTTAAACACAAATTGATTGCTGAATAATGGTTAAACACCAATTGATTACTGTATAAATTTTGCACCGGCAGCAGAATTTCCCCCAACTATTCAACAAATTCAAACTGTCTTCTATACTGTTTCTAGTTTTATACATATGTATACTAAGAGTCTTTTAAAAGCAAAATAAATAGAACAAGACAACTAAATGATACTTTCAGATAATATACACTGTAAATGGAAAGAACTTATTTCTTCAATCACAACATTTAAAGCTTAATGAGCAACATAAGAAAAAGATAGGTTGCCAGGCAACGAAACATACGCCCACAACAGCTAAGTCGTCCGGGCAGTCAACAAGGGTTGTCGCATATTGTTTCTTTTATCAGTAAGGAGAACATTTACAACACATTATAATCTTATTACGAGTAATAGCCCATTAAATAATTATCAGAAATGATTAGAATAGGTTTGATGGTTTGTCTCAAGGCCTTTGTCCACAAGATATTTCAAAGTGATCAACTGCCAGAAATTATCAGATATCACTGAAAATCAAATAGGATTCTTCGTATCATGACCCTAAACACTGTGTACAAATTTAAAGTCAATCGGATATTAACTTTAGCCTTTAGAGCATTCACAGGGTTTTTCAAAGTGATCAAGGGTCATAACTCTGGCAGTAATTATCGGATATCGCTGAAAATAAATAGGCTATTTTGTATCATGACCGTAAATAGTGTGTATAAATTTAAAGTCAATCGGATATTAACTTTAGATTTTTCAAAGTGATCAAGGGTCATAACTCTGGCAGTAATTATCGGATATTGCTGATAATCAATAGGATTCTTTGTATCATGACTTTAAACACCGTGTATAAATTTAAATTCAATCGGATATTAACTTTAGCCTCTAGAGCGTTCACAAGATTTTTCAAAGTGATCAAGGGTCATAACTCGGGCAGGAATTATCGGATATTGCTGAAAATCAACAGGCTTCTTCTTATCATGACCTTACACACTGTGTATAAATTTAAAGTCAATCGGATATTAACTTTAGCCTCTAGAGCGTTCACAAGATTTTTCAAAGTGATCAAGGGTCATAACTCTGGTAGTAATTATTGGATATCACCGAAAATCAATAGGCTTCTTCGTCTCATGACCTTAAACACTGTGTATAAATTTAAAGTCAATCGGATATTAACTTTAGCCTCTAAAGCGTTCACAAGATTTTTCAAAGTGATCAAGGGTCATAACTCTGGCAGTAATTATCAGATATCCCCGAAAATCAATAGGCTTCTTCGTCTCCTGACCTTAAACACTGTGTATAAATTTAAAGTCAATCGGATATTAACTATAGCCTCTAGAGCGTTCACAAGATTTTTCAAAGTGATCAAGGGTCATAACTCTGGTAGTAATTATCGGATATCGCTGAAAATTAATAGGCTTCTTCGTCTCACGACCTTAAACACTGTGTATAAATTTAAAGTCAATTGGATATTAACTTTAGCCTCTAGAGCGTTCACAAGAAATTGTGGACGATGGACGGACGGACGGACGGACGGACGGACCGACAGACGGACGGGGGCGACGGCAATATACGACCACATTTCCATGTGGGCGTATAAAAATACTTCTAAAAAAAAATGTATCAATTTGATTTCATCTGAAGTTGTATTTCAATTAGGGTATGGCTGGTATCCAAATAGAGAAAGAACTATAGAATAATATCCCTATATGATTAAACTTTCTACTATAAAAATAATAGTTTAACATTTAAAAATATCAGATATAGTCAAATTGATACAGACTTTTTCATTTAAATCAAGAGACTCTTACTCTTAACATTAAACTAACTTAAGAAAACATAACATTTTCAAGCCTCTACATGTTAAAGATAAGACCATACAAAAAATTATTCTGATTCTCAATTATTACTGTATGTTTATATTTACCACAGTAAAGGGGAGTAAGTCTAATAGAGTTCTGGTTGCTATCAAAGTCGGCAAAAGTGTATCATAGTACATAGGCTCAATTAATCAAAATAAACATTAACAGTCAAGAATGAAACTGGATAACCTTAAACTGACATAATTTTATCAAATAATAGCTGGACCTTTATAACTGTTTCCTGTGTGAAGTGATAAAAAGAAACAATTCTACTCCATGGAAATTCGAGGAGAAGCAACCTATTTCACATTAGTGCCAATACTAAATCTGTACTACAGTTCATACTATGAACTTCATAGACAGTGACAATAAATTACTGCTCATAAATGAATCAGTTTGTATTCGGCTTAGCATACAGTAAATCAGAATTATAAATTATTTAAGTGAATTCCTATAAACAGCATGGATAAACTAATGATGATACAAATGTAGAACTTTGAAATGTGATGCTTAAGAGAAGTCGTTTATTCAAGTTTGTGACCCAGAATTCTTTCTTTCTTTTTTTTGTATGGCCTAACTATCTGACTTATGCATCTGTTAATTAATAAGAATTTGTGGAGAGGGTGACTTTTAAGAAATAGAATTGTTTATGGTCTGTGAACATTCAGTATAATAACAGTGATGTACAATGAAGAAGTTTTAACAAAGATACATGCAGACATGCTAGAGTTGACGTTTCCTTATAAAACACCAAAATAAAGATTTAAATAATAGTCTTTAATCATACTAACATTAGACATACAAGTATGTGATATATAAATTAGTATAGCTCCATCCACAGTAAAGACAGTATGTACAATATAGGAAGAGATAGAGTAGAACACTGTTTGTTTGATATCTGAAACATCTATACGAATACACAATTAAAACCTCACCAGGTGCACATTTTGTTTCATAACAGATTCAAAATAAAACCTGTGACCCAACACCTGATGTTGGACTAGTAAACTGTCAACAGGAATTACAATCAGACCCACAATGGTGAAAAAACAACCAGTCAATTTGAAACTCTTAGACCACCATTGCAGTTTGTACCAAATGCAGTTAAGATTGATCCAATGTAATATTATAGGTTAGCTATGATTTTGAAATAAATGGTATATATTCCATAATATTAAGCAGATATTAAGCAGTTAACTCACTGCAGTTCATTAACAACTGACTAGTTTATACAATGCATGCTATTCAGACAAGCCTCTAAAGCAAAACAGCAGGTAATTCCCTCTTTTAAAACCCGCACCTCATGAATTTGTTAGATGTTCAGATATCAAACAATACATTCTATGGACATTGAATATCTATACTTACATAGAGAAAATAGAAAGGATCTCTATCATGGCTTGTATTAAGACTATGCAGTGCGTATGATGAAATCTAACAGAAAATCATATTCATTAATATTTTCATCTTGTGCACGTATTGTCTCTATGAATCTAGTATATCACACAGGGTGTATTCATTAATTTGATTTGCATTAAAAGCACACATGACATTAGATATAAATACCGGTAGTTAAAGAAAAAAAATTGCTCACCACTGTTCCTCTAGGAAATCTCTGTCTTTCACTGCTGACTGTATTCTGATTCAACCAAAATTCACACCAAATCTAAAACAAAACTCTCAATAATAATATCATGTTTCATAATATTTGGTACAGCAGTTAGCAAGATAGAAAGAGAAATGGGGTTTAATGGCCACTTGACACAAACTATGTCATTTTGGGACTAATACATGGTTTAATTTAAAATTATTTATGACTTTTAATATACATGTATCCCTAATAAAATAAAAAAAATGGCTATGTATTTTATAATGTTTGGATTATTGACATAAAATTAAACAAGAATTATGCAAGAGCTATTTCTGCCTATTGCAAGTCTTTCTTTAGGCCTGAAATGTTATCTAAATCATTAATTAGAAATGAATAAGTTTATATAAGACCACAATCAACACTTGATGTCATCACTTGCCTGCAATATTTACTGAATTTGGTTGCGATCTGCTGCTCAACTTCTATTGAATATAATCAAAATATGGATAATCGAGACTATGTTTTTTTATCGTACCGACTTAAGTAATGACAATCCAGGCTAGGCCTAAAATTCAATCCCTAAATTCTTGGTTCAGAGTGGATCAATTTGACTGATATTTTCAGCAAATTACCCTTAACACTATATAGTTTTTAACTATTATAGTGAGAACTGACAGCCCTTTATCTAATCTCTCATAATGCATCTTTAAACAAAACTCCATTTTGTTCTATTTATATATAAGTACATTATATGTACCTGTAACATAGTTTCTGATCGCCACGTTTCAGCTTCACTTTGATCCATAACAGGTGATGATGGTGTATGTTGTTTCTGATTGGCTACTGTAAAACTTGATTTAAATAAACCACGAGGTGATTTGAGCGGGGAAACACTTGGAGATGAGTGAGGAGAATGAGACTGTGCATGACTGAAAAATCAAGAGTACCGGTATTCTTTTATAACATTAACATTGCACAAGTATAACTTAACACCTTTTTTAAACGGAATATCACCATGTGGCCGCTCATATGGGGGACAATACAATTGTTAATTTGGACAGATGCCCAATCAGGCATTATAGTTTAATTTTTAATACATTGTATTCCTGATATTTGAGATAACAAAATTTATACAGATATGTCTCTTTTTGATTCAAGGATCTGCTCTTCGTGTGTAGACCATGACACAACTTGGTTGTACTGCTGTATATATAAATGAATATTTTTTGCTTACCTAGAAGATACATGGTAATGAGAAACGGGACTTCTGATTGGAGGAGGGGAGTGTGGCATTGATGGCAGATGTTTTTTATCCAATGGCATAAAGTATGACAAATAGTCATCAATTAAACTAGGGTAGATAAAATCATAAAACTCATGCCATGTACTTTTAGTGAATTTTGGATTGACCAATGCATAGGCAAAATGAAACATGTAGAATTCAAATGCACCTGTTCTATGGTCAAGGATTATAATAACTGATTATGAATATTAAACAGTCATTATGTAACTGTAAGATCTAAATCTGTCTATCGCAGGCCTTTCTTTGGGCCATAAAAATTAAATGTTATACAAAATATAAATTAAACATTTATTAACATGACAAGACCATAATCAACTCTTGATGCCATTAGATGGCTCTGATTTTAAGCAGATTAGAATGGCCAGTTAATTTCACTTAAAAATGGAGAAGCAAAACTACAACATTAGATAACTTCGCTTAAAATAAAGTAATTTGAATGAAATTTTCAATATATTTATGTTGCATTATCTATTTTCGAAATATTATAGTGATAACAGGCAGCTCTTTATCTAAATCTTACATAATTCAATGCCCCTTTAACATAAAAGACTACGATATTTGAGCAGATGTCTTATCTTATATAGCTTATCTAACCTAAACAAAAATTAGGTTAGGTTAGGTTTTTTTATTAAGGATACTTAAAGCTAAAATAAAACCATGAGGCTGCTGTTGTATTTTATTGGCATAAAAAGCTGGAATAATTCCCTCCTCTATCATCTGTCTTGTACCACTCTGAAACAAACAATTAAATACAATTGGACAAACTATTTTTATCACATCGGTTTATAATATACTACTTGATAGAAATGAATCTGTAGACTGTAACCTATTTAATTTTATCAAGAATGTTATTTTTTTTAGATCCTGAAGAACTTTGCAGGTGAAATGAATTGAAGAAAGCCAAAAGTATTTCAAAGTTATACTAATACTAAAGTGACTTTTACATGATTTAAAATCCTAAAAAGGGAAACTCAATGTATTAAAGTCTATTTTGTTATCCTGTTTCAAGCATCGTCTAATACTAATAATAAAAATTGTACTTACTGGAAGATGGCTAATGCTGAACTCATAAGTATATGGCTCTAACTGTAAGCTGTTGATAAGTTTTAAAAGGGGGCCATCAGGAGACAGAAAATAGCGCAAGCTGTCAAATTCTGAATAATATCTATTGCTGACTCTGTCTATATCCCAACCAATCTCTGTACCAAATCCAAATATACCTTCCACTATCATAGGTAACACATTCTTTAATTCCTGGTCAAAAATGAATTAAAAAGTTTGAATAAATTATAACCCCCACAACCCCACTACAGCAAAGCAAAACAATGTGTTCATAAAAAATTACATATTAAAGAAATTTCATTCCATAGACCTTCTTACACACCATATGATCATAAGTTACCGGGATACTTACTTTTGTACTTGTAGTTCGAATAATATTTTCAGTTTCATGAATTCTTGATAACAGTGGTTTAGAAAAAGCATTTTGTATCTGTAACTGGAAAAAAAAGATATACATGTAGATGCGCACATCGTAGCGTTGGCCACATGTAGGCCTATTTACATAAGCCTGGAGCAGTGCTTACATGTAAACCTCTATGGCTCCATTCGATGGAATCGTATTAGACGAAAATTAAAAGTCGTTTATATTCAGTTTTTAGAATAAATTTCAAATTCTAAACATGTAGTTGGTAAAATACGTTGAACGTGATCAACAGTCTAAATTTAATGATGAGCCCTAAATTTAATGTCTGCTTAGTCCATTCTCCATGTTTTTAAAATTATTATTTTGTAGCTTTTTCTAATTCTTTCCACATTGTCTTGTAGGAATATTTTTTTTTTTTTTCTTCATAACAAATGGCGCCCAAACATGGAGTGTATACGACTTGTCGTGTAGGCCTACATATTCTAAAATGTTTATCGCGTCTGAAGTATTGGATATAAGGATCCTACATTTTCATGCCAATATAACAACATCAATATTGATTGATTGATTAGTTATAATTTAATTCCAATATTTTCGTATTCGTAAATTTCGATTGTGGAAAATATTGAGTTACACATTTACATTTAGCTCCTTTAATGATGACTTATTATTATATCCCGGTTTAAATAAACCATTTCCAATACAGTGAACGAGATCCTGCAAGCAAATCATTCAATCAGTATCATTACTTTTAGTTTTATTGTTATTTTTTTTTAATTATTATTATTATTATTATTGAAACTATTGTCTATATTGAATAATTATTGAAGCAAGTTTTTAAATTTAAAAAACAAAATCACATGCTAACTCTCGCCAAGACAAGATATCAGTAAGATCATATTCTGATAACAGACAAAATATCAAGCAGAGGACAAAATCAAATCTCATAATACACATTTTAGTAAAGTTGGTCTAAATTAATATCAATAAATTATTAAACCTGAACAGATGAAAGATTTGTTCCACCAAATACCGCCATGTTTGAATAGATGTGGACAATAATGACGGAGCGGAGAATGGAATGTAATTTAGTCATTTTTAATTTCAATGAATTCATTCTTTATAAGATTCATCAATTTAAAAACAAATAAAACACTATATTGACTGTTGAAAAGGCGTAATTTATAACTTGAACGGTGTATTTCGTATATTCACTTGGAATTAATGAGAAATTGGAATAGCAAAACATTTCATTTCATAAACCAATCCGTAAAATGACTACTTTTAGATTGTCAGTTGTTTCGTTCCAAAGCATTTATTTTGAGTTATTTCGTCCAATAACGAGTCCAACGGGACTGTTTTACCCACCGCATGCATATTTTATGAAGATAACAATCATTTTTTTTTTTTTTTTATTTTTTTTAAAGGCTTCCAATGAATACAAATTATGGAGGTACCCCTAGACAAAATAGACTAGACTATTGACCAATACATGTAGATCTTAATCCTGACGCACTATTATCACATGCTGATAAATGAAATAAAATTCAATTTGGGTCCAAACGCCATCGGCAACTGGATACTGAACAGATACAAACGATATTAGATTACATTGGTAAGCAGAACTTTAAAAACTACGCAATACGTAGCGTACAGTGCATTGAATCACACGACCAGGACTACTTAAGTAGGCCTACTTGTTCTGCGGTGATAAGCAGAAATGAAATGCAATGAGGGTTGACGTCCTACTGTTATGCTCCAACTGTGCTTATCAAGACAACTATACATTATGTACAGCTGAGAGAAATTTTGCCCGGACAGCGGCGCTAACTGAAAAATCATTTTAGGAGGTTAACATAAAATATGCATGCTCTAGAATATCAAAAAATACCCAAGGCGACAATGTAGCAGATAAATCCGAAGCTGAAAAATTGCACACGAAGAAATCCTACCTGTGTGAAACAATTATGTGTTATTCGTCTCTATAAACACATACACAATAAATATTAAAATGAAATGAAATGGGATTGAACGTCCTACTATATGCTCCCAACTTGGGCTGTCGTTAATGAAGACGGGCATACGCCATACAGTGTGCTACTCTTATATCGAATTTCAACTGCCAAGGGATCTTTTGCGCCCACGCCAATGTGTACACGGGACTTCGGTTTTGCGTCCCATCCGAACGACTAGACAGCTGTCCTTGTCAGGCGCTCCGTCCTGCATCACTGACTGTCACTCTGAAACAGCAACGACGATAGAAAATGATCCCATACAAAGTTGAATTCGACATTGCATATTATGTGTAAATCTCCGACACGATGATTTGGTTATTCAATTACGATTTTATTCAAAGAGATAACACAGCGATTTGATCAAATATAAAAAAAAAACTAACATCATGGAATTCCAGATGAGAACAAAAATAAAACATTCGTGAGAAAAAAAGAATCACACAATTTATATATAGTTTCATGTACGACAATTCAATAGGTAAATTTATTAATCATAAAGGCGTAAAACACTCCCCATGATTGGCATTCTTCATAATCATTTGACCATAAATCTTCATTCATCTTATAAACAAACACCGCTTATCAACAAGGCGCTATATACATCGCAGCCAATGATGCAAATAGCGTTTCTTTTGATTAAACTATCGATCCATAATGACAATAGGTAGAATTATATCCACGTGATTCTGATTCTTGTAAAAAGTAGTCATTTTCTAATAGATATTCATAATATGATAGTTCAAATGGAAAATTGGCACTTCAGACGCACCGACGATGTGTGAATTATCGTGAACTTTGTAAAGCCCAACTTGTAAAATCAGTTTCGGGTGTGGATAAAAGGTTCCCATCGTGTTATATTTTGTATCTAACTTCCAAAAAATAACTGCATGCACACTGGGTGAGGTCACGTTTTGTGTTTGATATTTCAGAATATGGTGGTGTTATTTTAGTTTATTTTTCCTTGGGAAACTTTTTAGAGTGGCCCTCAAATAACAAGATCGCTGCATATGAACAGTTCAAATGTATTGGTGTTAATTATTATAGCATTTCAGTTTTATCTTTTACAATGAAAATTTACATGACACACATCATGTCATAGCTCTGTGTGAACACCCATTTTTAATATTCCATAATGAAAACAAGTGAAAGATAACCATGAATATACGTACCTAGTGCCAGCACGTAATGTGATCTCAGCCAATATCGTAAAGCTATATGGCATTGTGGAAATAGACAAAATGGAAGAATCTGATTAGATAAATGATAAAAGATATCCTTTAATTTGAAAATTATATTAAACCATTATTATTTTTATTGATTCAAACTTCCGTTTGGCACGAGACTTTACCAGCACTCTTGGATACATAGTGGAATAATGTGATTGGATCTTGTGGTAATATTTTCGTAAGGTAAACTTTTGGCATCGTGTGTGTTACTTTGTTCTGCATACGTGACTATGTCACGAAGTCGGCATCTCTAGACTACAAAAATTAACAATATTCCAATTAAATATATATATAGATAGGTATCATAGACAGAGACAAATAGTTTCTTTCATGTATAGTTTGGATAATAAAAGAATAAGTTGGCACCAATTCAGGCGCAGTTTGTACTCTTCTTTTTGCATATTGCAAAAATGTGAAATGAAATGGGGTTTAATGTCTTACTTCTGCATCAACCGACTGAGCTGATGAAGACGGGCATATGCCTACACTACAGTATGCTATGAATGAAATTTTGCCTGGACAGCGAAACTACGGTCTACTCTTATTTCTAATTCCAGCTGTCAATGGGTGTTTTAAATGCATACCCATGCATAGGTTATACGGGACCTCTTTTTATCCAATTCAAACGACTATTATATTACCCCTTGTCAGACACTTATATCACCGCCAAGGATAACCACGCCGCAATTTTGCCAATACTGGGATAGAAAACGTCACCTGCATGTCAGCTAGCCGACTTCTAACTCACAGTTAAAAATACCAAATTTTTCTCCATTTGAAGCTGAATATTTCATTTAAAGGATCAACCGGTCAAAATAAAAGTCAGGTACAGAAACCATACAGAATCAAAACACATTGGTATCTATCACACCATAACGTATGCTATAGCCATTTGAAGTTTACATTAGTTTTTCTTGATTTCATACTACCATGTTTATATGTTTACAAGGAATAAAAATTATATACATTTATTACTATACCGAGTATCTTGAATTTAAACATCACTTTATATGACTTATATTTCTGTGTTGTTTTTTTTGTTGTTGTTGTTTTTTTGTTTTGTTTTTTGTTTTTTTTTTTTAAAAAAAAGATTTTGCCTCTTTCGTCCACGAAAGGAAATTGGGTTTAACGTCTTACTTTTCTGCCCCATCCGGGCTAATGAAGACGAGCATGTACCATGTTTTTTTCATTCCCTCCCGGAAAATCCAGAGCAACTTTCTCACTCAATACCGAGACCACAAGCGCCTTACCCATTGAGCCACCATGGCTCCTAGAATTAGCCACACACTTTGGAAGTTAAATTTTAAAAATTAGCTTGAATTCTAAATGGATTTATGATAAGCCTAGTTCTAAAGCGAGAGAGAAATAGAAATGAGATTAAAAACAGACACTCGACACAAACTAAATCATTCCGAGACTAACGTATGATTCAACCTTATTTCATTCATTCGCTTGCGCGTAGGGGTCTTTAGCAGTGCGAGAAAACCGGAGGCCCCGGAGAAAACCCACTAGGTTGGACACCCTAACCCTTGTCACACGTACAACCGGAGAATAGTTCTAAAGTATACATGTAGAAAAGATATTAAATTTAATATTTACAAATTAAATGTAGAAAAGATATTAAATTTAATATTTACAAATTAAATGTAGAAAAGATATTAAATTTAATATTTACAAATTAATTAGATCTGTAAAAGCATATTTTTTGTGAAATAGCTTAAAGCGATAGGCGAAGACTGTCGCCTAATTGTATATAAAAGTAAAAAGACTTTTAGACATGTAAATAGGTTTAAAGAGATCGTCTGTATGATAAAAGTAGACAAACTTAGTCTTGAATACTAATTACTGTTATTTCTTGTTATGTATTTCTTATCCAGTGCATCTCTTAGATGTAATATATTATCTCAGGGCCTTTTTTACTACTACGCTTGTCGTGGTTATTAGGTATATTTATTCTTCTAACGGAACATAGTCAAAATAATGTTATTGGGGAATGCGCCAACGGCCATTATACGACTATTTTCATCACGTCAGAATATTATACAGATAGACACTTGTTTCTTTCATTCATTTTTCTTCATATACAGAACTGCCATTAATCTGGTGTCAATACATTATTTGTACAGCATGTTTTAAAGGGACGGTTGGGAAATTGACGTAATAGTACTGATACTGTTAACGGCCAGTTTGGGCCTTGGGCCTACATATCCCAAATTTGTGGCGGTTGTCCGCATGCGGCGAGGTTGGCTATATTATTCCGAAACATTAAAATCAAATGAAACGAAATAAATAGCATTTGACGTCCTACTGTTATGATTCGACAAAGTTAATGAAGACAAACAAACGTCATGTGTGCTATGGTCTACTCTTATATCGATTTGCAACAGCCAAGGGATCCATCCGAACGACTACACAGCAGCTGCTGTCAAAGAAAGACCACGCCGGGAAATTACGATGACCTTTCTCGGCAAACACCGGAAGCGAACCCACGACCTCTAGAGTAGCGAACCAGCGTCTCAACCATTGAGCCATTGTCTGTGGCTCCCCACTACTGTTACTGGACTTATATGGGAGATTGATGTCATATGCCAGCTTCACCTAGTTAACGCTTATTTGTATTCATCTTCACTTTTTGTTCAATACTGTATTTGTGTTCATATCATTGGGGGGGGGGGGGGAGGAGGGGGCATTTTGGACTGTCTTTGCTCTTCTGTGTTTTGGTTGGCAGCTTATGCTTCATCGCTGTCTATTTGCGAAATGGGTAATGGCTTACCCAACCCGAACTGCGGAATGATTTTCCCACTGCTTTAAAAACAAAATAATTTGAGACTAATTGCTGCACCGGGTATTGTACTCGCAAAATTTATTTTTAACTAAAGCTATGAATTTGATCATGAACAGGAAAAATACAATTATAGTCTGAAAGAGATTAATGAGTTTATAACAGATTAACTAAGAAGGGACCATACAGTAGGTTTTTGACCGGGATGACTGGAACAACTATTTATGGGATGAAATCTTGAGGCGACTGTCTTGTCTGCGATATTACTATCGGTGGAGACATACGTTAGGCATACTGTCGTTATGAAATACGTAATGGACATAGGCCGAAATGTAATGGGTTTTAACGCCCAACTGTTCTGCTCTGAACCGGGCTTATGGAGATGAACATGCGCTATACAGTGTGCTATGAAGGAAATTTTGGCTGGACCTATTTCAAAATGTTAAATTCATCATATTTCGGAATTCGAAAGAAGAATAGGCCGCAGATCCATTGTCAGGGAAAATCCATGACTTGGTATCACGTACTACACGGATATTAGCGATGCTTGTGCAGAGCAGTGAAACATTAAATCCCTTTTCATGCTATATAATGAAAAATGAATATATTGAAAAGTATGTGTGTTTTGAAGCTTTCATAAGAAACAGCCGATTGTCAAGTAACATTGTAGCTTTACTGATCAGTGACGTTATGGTCTAATCCATTCAATATCCCAGTAATTTGATAATCTAGAGAGTTCATCATGGGCTTGTCGTGTGTATACATGTCTAAATGAAAATAATCTACACAACATTGGGGGCCAGAAGAAAGACCTGAATCCGGTAGACTTAGCTCTTGCATAATGTATCTTTTTATCACGGGAGAATTTGCATGGTCGATCTGACCAGCTCTTTGTAGTATACCAAACAACATTCCCACACGAGAAATAACACATAATACTATATGGGTTCCCAACATTTCTACATTACAGTGAATGCCAACATTTTGTTGATGTAATAAATAAAGAAAACATTTCACGTACAATATTGACGTAGTTCAAACTATGTCTTCCGTTAGATATATTTCTAATTACAACACTCACGTTTCTCTGGTATAGGGTGTGTGTGGGTGAATGGATGAGATCACTAGGGGAACAAAGGTGACGCTCAAGGTGGAAATATCTTTAACATATGCCAAAGCGCACGTTACGAGGTGTCCAAATGTTTGGGGCTGACTTGATTTAGCCTTTACGTTTAGGATAATGGTAATCGTTTGTGGGGGCACGTGGTAATGGTTAGGCAAGAAATAAATCAGTCGATTCAATTAATGTGATTCTAATTTCCTCGTCATTAGAAACAGACGTGAGAACGGTTTCTTAAAAGACGGTACGGGAAACGACACAAGGCGGCAACCATAGTACAAGAATACCTATAATCTTCATAACAGTAAAAATAACAAGACCGGTAACAGGCGAGGAAATATCTTTAGTTTCTGTACCCATTAGACATCTATTGTAATACATTAGATAAACAGACCAGGATGTGACATAATTAAAGGGGATAACTAGCAATATTTAGGTTACTGTATGAGCTATGCCTCTAAATCAACATTTTGACATGGCACCGAAAATATCAATCGAGATCATCTATTTATAGAAAAGGTTGTATTTGGATTTGGCGAACTGGATGTAGAAACGGACGTTAGCTAATCCAAACCAACCAGTAATTAATTTATAGATGATCGCGTATCTCTCGCGCTCTAGCGCATCAACCATTATAATTAGACGACCCATAATCGCTAATATTCCGGTTATTCCTTCCATCCAGGAATAATTTGTAAGATCTACGGTGCTTGAGTTATAAAACAAAATGTCTAATACAATTCATATAATTTAAAGATTGCATACAGAAAATAAAAAAGGGGGGCTGCCCTTATACTGCTAGAGTTACCGTTCTTGGTAATAACGACATCTCCGCAAACGCCAATCTGCAGGTTATGTCAAGGTATTGTTTTAAGAATTTAGCAATAAATGAAAACTATTTTACATGTACTTACGTCGGACGTAAACACTCAATAATGAGACACGAAAATATTAGTCACTGTATGTAATAATAGTAAGCACACTTCAACTTAGAAATTTATTATAATTGTCTATAGTACTATTAATATTCCAACAATAGTATTTGATTTCCGGTGTAAGTAGCGCGCCATCAAATTTTGAAGTGTCAGTCGTATTTAAAGGGGAAGTTCCACTTTTCACCCCCGCAAAATGATCGTGAAAGCATTTTGTAGGAGTTACAAATACTTTTTCTTTCATTAGCCTACACGATAAAGTCATTTATTTGCTACCGTTTGAACAGTTTGCCATTGGGCTGTCAAAATACGGCAATAGCCTGCCAATTCTATTACTCGCGCATATGTAATAGATATGTTTATCTAGGCACAAGGTGTAGCTGGTCAATTATATGTTTATATTTCTTTGAAAACGAACATAGACCTATAGCCTACTCGTATTTACTTGAAAATGACCTATAGCCTACTCGTATTTACTTGAAAATGAACATACTCAAAAAACTTCGTACAGTTGTTTTTAACAAGAATAAGGGGCTCTCGAAGCCAACCACAGAAGTAACCCGTTTTATTAACGGATAATACACTTGTCATTTCTCCTTTAAAGAAATACTTAAATAAGGAAGAAGCAGATACATTTTATTATATAGGCTATCATTATGTCACACATGGGCACACCATACTATTAAAGCAAATCAATTGAAGCAAAATTATATAAACTGTTATGATGCCAATAAGCTTATCCCGACAGATTATGTCTTCTAATATAAACTGTACAATTAAAATGGCATATGGTGATTTTTATTGTGCGTTATTATGTGCTTGGAGGTTTTCGCATACTTTTTTTTAATAGATTTTCAATTCATGCTCGACATCTTGATTGCTCGTCTAACCTGGACGATTAAACAACCATCACTGCCACTCCCTAAGAGTAACCCTTGGCAAATGATTCACAGACGTGAAATATCACGAAAAAGGCCACACTACAGTGTTAGATTCTGAAGTCGTAACAATAACATATCAATCTATTAATAATTGCTCTAGTTTTATCTATGATAACATGTCAGGTCCGTAGCCAGCCCACAAATGTTGGGTGGTGGGTGGGGTGGGGGGATTTTGGAAAATAGGGTTTGTGTCTGTTACAGGAACTATATGAAAACGACGGCAAGTTCCAATTTTGAGGCTGAAGTTGCGATATTGGCATTATGGGTGCCCATGATCTCGTCTTCTGCGAATCACCAATCTCGGCATTACGGGCGCCCCTCCATGATGAGACACCCAGCCAATCATGCCGTTTTGGGCGCTCCATTGATAAAGTCATTGACGCCCAACCAATCTATGCATCATCGGAATAAATATCGCCTTCCACTACCTATCGAAATTGGGGCACAATTTGTAAATGTAATAGCAAAAACAAAATAATAATTTCACTATGTCAGTACCATCTCTATTCACGAATATGTATCATTTTATTAGAAATATTTCTTTATGATCTGGCTATCGCGATCACGCCCTTGGGGTGCCGAACTGCATGTCCATTTAGATGTTTATTTTATATATTGCATGAACATCAGGGGTTTCAATAATGTACCCTGGAGAACGCCTATATTAAATGAGTAACTTAAACGGGGGTTTACCGTCCTACTGTTCTGCGCCGATTTGGCTAACGAAGACGGGAAACTGAGTTGAATATAATAAACAAATTATAGTAAACACATTATAGTTTCGCTATACAAAAAGACACGATCCAGTTGAACATAACGTATTAAAATGAATTAGATTTAATTTAGCGAGTTTATCATACTGTCAATCTAAAATTATATAGATATGTAACAGACGTTTATATGAATTATCACACTCTTGTGATCTGATATATTTCCTGAACAAGAGAGCCCCGCCCTTTCCAATGTACTATCTATCTGTAACATAGCAATTTAAAATTAGAAATTAAATCTTTTGATTCTTTCTTGTTTTGTTTTTATAAACTAAAAAATATATGCGCCCAATTCAAAGGAAAATAACTAACAGATCTTTAGTGCTATTGTACTTTCTATAAATCGGTCGTATACATGTAACACGACAAAATCCGTTTTAGTGCAAATTCATCAAACTTTATAGCAAAACAAACTTTGGCATTCGTATAACCCCCGAAGGATTTCTTTTGAATTTTGTTGAGAAACTTTATTTTTAAATATATTTTGATGTTGTTTTTGTATATGGTATTGTGGGATAGTGGTTTTGTTGCGTGATTAATAATCAACCTTTCTTTATCCTTTGTGAAACAGTTTTCTTTTATTCAATTTTAAAATACATTTTAATGCATGAAAGGGATATTAAGCAGTTGCCATAAAGGAGAAAGGCCGTCTCACTCGTTTTTTTTCCTAGTGTATTATTTTTCCAAACAAAAAACCCGTTCGTATAAATATTACATAGATGTACTTCGTGGTCCTATAAGACACCTTTGTGCTGAACTTTATTGTTTGTATTTCTGCGGTAGGTTTTCACTTAAAAGAACACTTTTTACTTTATATACGACGATACGTTACTCAATCACACGAATTCATTCTTGTTGGTTCATTTGTCTCCTCCACCAATCAAATTGCATGTAATTGTTGACTTAAAACGTTGACTATTGGCTGGGAGTCAAACCTCGTTCCCACCCTTTATAATTCATGTCTGCCGGGATGAAAAAAAAAGTAGCACAATTACTTGACTCACCGCCACCTTTCTCTACACCTATTCTTTATTAAGACAGAATATGACTGCGCGTGCTCAAGGGCCGGCGTTTTCTCAATAGCAGACGATTTATTTCAATTCTTCATGTACTAATATATGAAACCAACCTGTATCGTTCATATGGTCACTTGTTCTAGTGGTTAAAAATGTCAGACGTTTGGACAGTTTCTGTGTTTTTGTTTCATATTATTCTTCTGGTGACATTTTGTAATGGAGAATCTCACAGAAGATTGTCGGCGAATTTTATCGGTGTTTCCCTTAATGAACACAAACATAGGGAATTACGGATAGCCTTTAAACATGTTTTGGTTTTGGAAACGTCCGCGTTTTGGACTACCGGAGACGCGATTACTCTGCGTCAAGTGACAGATGGGAGACGCATTGTGCAAGCGGTTTACCAATTTAACAAAATGCAAGATTGCGAATATACAGAAAATTCAAAGACGATTTTATACTTGATGGAACAATTTGCGAAAGGAAAACGAGAATTACTAGACTTAAACAATACGGATGTATTTCATATGTATTCGTCTACAGACTTTTCAAAGATGTCTGGTGCCTACAAACATGTACAACATAAAAACATGTTAAAGAATTTTAGACAGTACGTGAATATTAAAAAACAAGCGCATCTGTGTCAAACCTTTTACAAAAAGAACTACAAACAAATCCTACAAGATCCTAAAAGCCAGTTCGCGGATTCGTCTCATAACATCTCAGCAGGAACAAACCGTAGTCAAATACATGTGAATAATCAGCGATCCAAAAGAAGCGTTCCATTGCCATTTTTACGTTCTAAAAGGGATGCTTCAGCTGCTTCTCGCTCGAAAAGAGATCTTTTTTCTGGGTGGTTAATATTTCCAGGAACCAAGTGGTGTGGCACCGGCGACATAGCCGAAAACATACACGATTTGGGTTACGACGAAAGTACAGACACATGTTGTCGAAAACATGACCACTGTCCTCATTTGATTAATCGATTTTCATGGAAGTACAACATGTTTAACTACCATTTTCATACAATGAGTCTATGTGTATGTGACAACAGGTATGTCCTATTTTTTTTCATTGTCTTTATGTATGACAGTATTTGATTTATTTATGATATTAAAATAGCCAGAGGAGTTTTACATTCATCATCAGTATTATTAGGCCATTGTATCAACTTGTCATTATGCTAATTGTGTGTTTTGGTATTCAGCCCCTTAAACTAGAGTTGCCTTTATTTTTAAATTATTAATTTGTATTGTCTGGTCTACTGCCTTAGTTTTGCGGTTACTCTCCTGCGCTTCAGAGCGACGTGTGAATATGTGTGATTAAAACGAATCAGGAGTATACCTTTGTATCACGAGACTGGTAATTCAGCATATTATAATCACATTAGGTATACCATAGTGTATCACAATTTGATTTGTTGACAAGAACGTTGATCTGCTAGAAGAATCGGTAAAAATTGCTGGTACGCCTGGTGATCACAAGACATAGTACCACAAACAGGATTCTCTGAAAGGGGGATACGACGTATTCGGGGCGAAGATTCAATATGTATTGCAAGCACCATACTATGTGTAATCTGTAAGGTTCTATTCAAATTGCTGACTGACGGGTCGCTGCTATCCATGAGATGCAAGAATCATACTTCAGACGACCATGAAGAATCGAGGCAGTTCTCTAGCATAATATTTAGAAGATCGTGAAGAATCGAGAAAGTTCGCTAAAAGCATACATTGATCACGAAGAACATATATAATTATACACAGGAAGAATTGGCACTGTTTGCCACAGTTATAAATGGGTTGGTCAGAAAACCGGAATAAAAGAAACGATTCACTTGAATCACAGTCCGTATACAACGCGCAACTCAGAACAAATAAAATACTCATACGTACTCTTGAAGAATTAGTACCGATCAGGGCAGAATATGTAGTTCAATCAAATAGAAAGGTCAGCTAGACGGTATCGGGGTCTGGTCCGCAAGGATTACTGTTTTTAATCCCAAATTACAAACCACAGTCTTATTCCTTTTCATAATGAAACGACTGATTAAGGAATTGATTTATTTTAGTTTTGTTCTCAAAGTTGAATGTTTTTTGAAAAGAAAATACCTACGATGTCGAAGTTCCCACAAATGTTTTTAGCGTGGGCAAAGTCAATCTTATTGCGACTAGATTCCCGTGTCGTTATTCTGTTTCCTATGTTGACATCCATTGACAAGATGACAATATGACTAAGTAAGGGATGGGTTTAGTAAATGAATTATTGTCAATAAAGTACATATATACATTGTTCAAAATGAAAAATATATACATACAAATTAAAATTCTATTTATGAAAATAAATGTTTCAATTCATAAAGTTACAATATTTGACTGTATTAACATTTGAATGCGGGCACCTGTTTTGTGTGATTCAAGTCTTAAAGTGGCATTTTGTAAGATTTCGGAACAGATGATTGGGTGCACAGTTCTTAAATCACGTAAGTCAGGTTTTAGGTGTAGCTAAACCACTCCCCAACCACGAAAAACAAATGACATGAAATGGGGTTTAACGTCCTACTGTTCTGCTCCTAACCTGGGCTAATGGAGACGGACATACGCCATACAGTGTGCTACAAGGGACATTTTGCCCGGGCAGCGGCGCTACGGCCTTCTCTTATATTGAATTCCAACTGCCAAGAGATCTTTTACGTGTACGCCAATGTGTACACGGGACCTCTGTTTTTCAGACCATTCGAACGATTAGACAGCTGTCCTTGTCAGACCCTCCGTCCTGCATCACCGACAAGGGGAAACCACGCCGGAAAATCTTGATGAACTTTCCCGGCCAATGCATTGATCGAACACCCGACCCGACCATCAGGTCAGCGAGCCAGCGTCTTACCCACTTAGCCACGTGACCCCCCCCCCCTACGAAATACACCAGTGATTTCTCAATATGCCATTTAGAAATACCATAGTCAACTTCCAGGGAATTTCAAATGTGTTTTTTTAGAAATAGCCTTCATGGAAGTTACATAATTATCCAATGCTAAGGAAGAAAATTTTAACCGGACAGCGGCGTATCCGTTCACTCTCAGTCGAAATCGAATTATCATGGTTACACATTGGGATTAAGCAACACCTTCCTTGCATGTAAGAACCGGCCTTGAAAAATCTCATAGGACACTATTCGGCCCACCTGTAATTTAAATCATCAATAGTCATAAATAAGTTAAACGTGATTATGTTTCAGATTTTCTAGTGGATGGGGTGATGTAATTTGTTACCCCAGACTAAGCCCTCATTTTGTACAATGAGATAAAAGAAAAGGCTTTAACATTATTTATAAAGAGAGACTAGACATATTCTTCATGAGAGACTATGGGTTTTTTATAACGGTATATTAAAAAAAACCTTTAAGACTATATTTACTGGAGGAAAAGGTCTCCGGCGTATCATTATGGCATTTCTGTAAGCTTGTAAACATTGTTACCCAACTGCTGTTAAAGTGTAACCCCTTCAAATGCCTTTTATAGCCCAAATCTTACTGAAAGACACCTTTTCTATTAAGAGGCTGTTAAAGGTGGAAAAGAGTTGCACAGTTTAAATAATAAAAATACAAAATAGTTTATGAAGTGATTTTAGTTTTTATAACCACACCTCTTGTAGGTAAACAAAATATACAATATATAAAGTAAAACGTCCGTGTAACAAATTATACATACTTATACTTATTCGCATTCTATGCTATTTATAATTGAGTGGTTTTCATAAAAGCTACATCTCATAAAGTAATATATCTCAATAGGTACTTATAGTGACTCAAATTTCTTTGAAAGTGTGTGTGAGAACGACTTGAAGTTGGTTTTTAATAAAAAAAGATATTATATATTACTATGGTATGATTATAACTTTTTACGTCTATTGCAATTCATAGTTTACAATTGGGGTTTGGGACTCTATTATAAAAAAAAGTCGACGAGGTCTAAAATTTGATTTGATCTTATCTGTTATAGGAAAGGATTTTTAGAACCGTCGAAATCACTATCCACTATGAATAAAGAAGGGCATAAAAACGATCCTTGAGGCAGCCCATGTCCTAATTCATATCTTTGCATTTTTAAAATGTTCACTGATACATAAAATGTAATAGTCCGTGGGTTAAGGTTGGATTTGCATACCTTTTTCTATTATCATCAAATAAGGCCAGCATAATATCCCGACTTCAAATACTCCCCCCAAAAACCTAGTGTATACATTAAGGCATATCAGAGAGTTGCTTGAAGAAATGTATCTGGGGCACAAATATGGCATACCTGTATTATTGACAATTTGTTTAGCACACATCCAATTTAATTGCCGTTGATGTTTGATCTGCCGCTTGCTTTAAGACTCTTTTACGTGTTCTGTCTAAAAGGTCTTATCTAATTAGGGTATGAAAATGTACCTTGAAAAGCTTTGATAGCCATATAGATGCAGTCTTTGCAAAACCGGTGGCTAAATAGGTTAAAGATTGTGTAACAATGACACATTTGACGAGTTAATAGAATTTGGGTCATTGTTTTAAGCAACTAAATTCATGCACACGCGGTATGTTTACTAAGGAAATTGTTAAGTAAACCATAAAGCACATTACTTGACTTCATTGAGAAGGCTACAAAGAAAATAAAAGTTATCTCTCAAACATTTAACATTTATTGAAAAGGTGACAGGGTAAAGTTGCTTTTTAAAATGTAATCCACAAAAGGAAGGTGATAGTCTTGACTGTTCTAAATTTATATTGTAGAAGTGATTGTTGTAAATTTATCAACAAAAAGTCAGACCGTATACAACTTCACATGCTAAATACAAATTATGTTTAATTCATGTGACGCATACTTAGTTGGAAACTTCAAACTAAATACAAATTATGTTTATTCATGGGATGCATGTTTTGGTGTAATCTTCAAACACCATTTCTGCACCCAATAGCCCGAAAAATTAGATTATTGTTTGTTTGCAGAATTGCTCTGAAAATAAAAGTTTTGTTAAATCTGCATTTGCGTACAGCTTAATCAAGTGCTTGGTTTGTTATAACGGGTTTTAAAAACAAACTCATTTCAAATATTAGAATTTTATCACGAATATTCTTCCTGCAAATGAAATGTGATTTTAAAACTATGCCAATTTAATCAATCTCAGCCTAATTCAAACTGTGTGTTATTTTCATGCCACGTTTTTAGTTTTAAAGCTGTGTTTACACGACACACCGGTTGCATCTGACCAACTCGTCAGGCAGTTCTATTCTCGTGCGACAAACTGTGTGGTGTAATATCTGAAAAAATGTCGTTTTCTGTTGCTTCATCAGACGTCCTCTAAAATGGACCTAGTCCTATCCGCGACTGAATTAGAATATCTAATACTGTGTATAGGAAGCATGGACTTTGTGGAACCCGCGGCATCAAAACTACACGGTGAGAAGTGTCGCATTGAGGTCTATTCCTGTCACTTTATTTGATTACTAAGTAGGAACAAATGTTGCGATACAACGAATAGAACCATTGCATCGTGTACGCAGAAGTCCAATATGTTGCATCCGATGGTTGTATGGATTGGTTGCATCGTGTAACCGCCGCTTTATTATTTCGAAAGAGTTTTTCAAAGGGAATTTACTTTAATCTGATTTAGTTTGTGAGATTGATATGGAGTTGACCAATCATATGCATCAGTGAACGCGCCAAATCGAGAGAGGTTTTAGACCATGATGAAATTAGATAAAGAACCTATAAATAAAATGTAACAAAATGTTGGTAAGATTTTAGTTAGACTGATTTACAACCTAGACTGAAATCATTAACATCCATGATTGAACACACAATAGATTTAATTAAATACATGATAATGGATTTTTTTCTGGGAATTCATTTGTATGCTTACTTTGAGCTCAAAATATCTACTTGGCAAGAAAAATGTTCTGAAATCATTATTTATTAATTTCTAGGCGTCTCCAAACCGTTGTGACCACGTTTCAGTGAATTTAATGGAATTGTTCTGTACACCGAGGCGTTCAACTGTAACAATGACTGTCTGGGTGCAACTATTTCCTATTGGTATCAATTTAAAAATCGATTAATAGACAATAGATTTCTTCCAACCCTAATCAAATTAGGATGAAGCTACAATTTTCGTCTATTTAATGAATGTCATTTGATGGGTATTGTTAATATTTTTTCCATTGTTATCGATCTTTTCGTGTGTTCATGTTTATGAAAAATAACCCTCTTTTTTATTAATTTCCACGGTGACTGAACAAAATTACAGGTTAATCTCATCCTGCTCTTTGACGAAAATCTTTGCACGAACCAATGTCATTCACGGTTGATTTTTGACTGTATTTTAATAATACTCGTCAAACAATACATAGAACAATAGTGTTGTGTTTCTTCCTCATGGATACCACAATCAGTATTGATTATAATGAATTTATCAATTAAAAATACATGTTGGAATTTTGGTTTGTTAGGTTTATTGAATATAGTTTAATTAGTAGACCCTTAAGAGGTGCAAAAAATAAATCCGAAAACATGAGTCATGTTGATCACCTGTATAAATGCAAAATGATTATTTTATCAATCATTTATTTCTCGCTTGAAGAGATTGTCTTTAAATCCGTGGCCTGGTGATTCTGGTCTACAGTCCTGTCTTTTACCCGGTAGTCACTATAGCGTCTGAAATCCATAACCAAACCATCACTACTGTTAGTTATGGGTGTCGTGTACTGCACGAGACAGAGCATGATTATTTTTTTTTATGGAACATTTGTTTATGATACCTTTGTATTTTAGAATCTGTTCAAATCCGCGGATGAACATTATACGAAAAGCACAAAAATGTCAAACTGAATCCTTACATGAATTGTTATAGTCAATAAACTATTTAGCCACAGAGCTTTTTATATCCACGTTTTTGCAGTTACAACGTAATCAGTGAAATGTAGGTAACCCTTTTGTTAAAGAGACACAAGTCAAGGTCAGCCTTCTCTTTGTACTTTTAATTAGGGCGTTTTCGTTGAAATTACGACATCGCGCACTTGTTCGGGGTTTCTCTAGGTCCCTGGATGGCGAGGTTGTGGGGTGGAAATATTAAAAATTGTACCGATGATGATGATGATGATGATGATGATGATGCGTTTGATATTGATTGCGACTTCATCATTTTCGACGATAGTTAAGTTTCCACAACAGCTCATGTGCATTATGAGACCACACTTGATGAATAACATGATGTGTACAAGAAGCGTGTCGTAAACATAATATATCAAAGAAACTTTGCACTTAATGATCACTACTTGGTAACAAAACCCTTTGAATATAGGTCGCCCTTCATTAGGGGTTAAAGTTAAAGGAAGCATGACACATTGTTAGGCACGTCTATTTAAGAATAGATTAATTTGCTGGCAAATATTGATGAACTAAATGAATTTTAATGGTGTCATATTGCATAGTGTAATGAAATATGTAATATAATGGCTATGAGTTTTTGCTAGTATTTATATTATGTACAGGTGTTTGTACTTTAAGACCTTTAAAACACTCTAAAAAAATAAATTAATAAAACCGATATGTTAAACAGCGTTCAGAATTTTACACGAAGACAGCCAACGTAAAACCATTTAAAGGGGAGGTCCCTGATTTCTCATGGAATTCGTTGACGAAATCAATCACCAAAATTTGAAGAAATACGTCTGTTACCTGGTCCGAAAGTATCAAATCAAAATATTTACCTGTACGAGTTACGTAACCGATTTTAGACAATAGAGACTTTTGGCAAGCGTAAATTTCTGGTCCGTATCGCGTATCCGTATCGATTTTGTGTGTGACGTCAACAATGCTTGTGTATTCTCATACGTGATACGACACACGGATACGGCAGCACGTATCGAACTGCTTTCATACGGAAAAGGTCCATATAACATTGTCGTCTTTTTACCATACTTTTTGCTACTTTTAGACGCTGAAATGTTGTGTTACAGTAGACACTTGACTAGTACTGAAGATCTTGGTAGATAACTGACATCATGCTGTAAATAGAACTAAGCTAGCCCAGTTACTCATATGTACACGCCTCGAAAATCTGCCAAAACTCTAAAACTACCTTGACGCAACGTATCACGTGGCGATACGGATACGTGATACGGATGCGGAAAATTCCACTTGCCAAAAGTCTCTATTAAGTTGCTTTGTGGATCACGTTAAGTCATAGCTCGGCCAAATATGTAGACTTTGTTATATAGACACTAATATAGCATGGACTTTAAGTACTTATCGGGGTTAGGGGGATCCCTTATCGCCAACCTCGCATGTAAACTGAAACCCTTTTCTTCGAGATTGTGCTACGGTGCTTCGGATCTTTACCTAGGACACGAATTACGGTTTTCTAAGAATCTCGCTTATTAAGACATATTAATCAGTTTTATTCACTAAAATATATCTACGAATTCTCCTTTAATATTTGTTTTTTTGCATTCATATACTTTGAATGACGATTAGAAGAAGGAAAGATTATAACACTTTATTTTTTCTAGTGTAAATAAGCCCAACAGTAATAAACCATAACATATGTTTGATTATTTCCCAGTAATTCAATAAAACATTTAAAAACAAGATAATTCTATAATTTCCAAGTAATCATTACAAACATCGACAACTTAAGTTCCTCCCCAATTTTTTTTTATTAATGAGATATTTCATTAAAGAAAACAACTGGTTATTAACCGCAACAAAATTGTGATTGACCTACTGAACCCTGATTTTTGGTGCCACTGTACCCTTGGGTAGCAGTTTAACGTTAATTTATGACAAGAGCATTGAACCCTTTTATTAACCTTTATTACAGACAACATATCACGTTAATTAAATACTCCAGGCAACGCTCTGTACAGGTAAAGAGCCTCAAGTGATATCTTAATATCGCATCAAAGATGAGGCGAGACTTTTGACATGTGTTGCGAATTAACCACGATGAAAATGCAACAACGGCGCTAACAAATTCACATATTTGGCCCACTAGGAATTATAAATGGTTCTTCGATACCAATTTGTAAATGAAATGGAGTTTAACGCCCAACTTTTCTATACCAGCCGCGCTAATTCAGCACCCTACTTATTCAGAGGGCATTTACCGAGACCTCGATTTGTCCATATCATCCTTGGCAGAATTTCCGATCGGAACCACGTTCTCGGCCAATCGAACCAGAGACCTCCTGGGTAGTAAGCCAGCGCCATGCTTACCAAACAAACGTGGCTCCAAAATTGCATTAACATTACGGTATGCAACCAGCAAATCGTAACCTTCGAATAATGCTGTATATGCATTACACGGCACTTTGCCTAATTGTATCGGTATGATAAAATCTAGATATTATGCGACAAATAAAAAGTATACCGTGGTGGGGGGTTTATATATAAAGTATACTTAAAGTGGAACACGTATAGTGTTGGCTCTATATCACTTTCTGTGATTTATATACGTTGACTTTTTGTTTACTAGGTTTTTTATTAGTCTGTGTTCTTGTTGTGTGTCGTGACACTTTTGTCATAATATAATCTGTTTGTCAACATGGCTTAAGCTTCAAGGGTCCACTGGCGCGGTTCTCGCAAACCTGGGATTAATATACTAAATATTAATATAAGAGATTTTCATCATCTCAGACGTAAACTTGGAAACCTATTAATGATAATGTTAGTTTAATTTTGACCGTACTGTCAATGATATTTGCTGTGCTAATCCAATAATAGAATAAACAAATTTCCTGCCCAAATCCAGTGCTTCATACTTTGTTGACCACTTATTAATAAGCTGTCATCAAACCATTCAGATTGTAACCGGTCAGATTTCTCTGATACGACGTGGATTTATGAAAGCTCACATGGATGTAGACCACCACTCTACCAACGAAGAATATTACGATATGGTCTACGGCCACGTTTCTCAACCTTTTCTCACCGCTCACCCCTAAATGAATTCTCAACCAACCCATTTACCCCCAGAGTTTTGAGGAGGTTACTGACCGCGGAGCCGTGGCCGGCGAAGCGGGTCACCGCGAGCGCTGTAGGCGCGAAGCCCGTCGAGGAGGGTCAAGGGGTGGGGGGGTGTCTCCCGAATAGGAAAATTTTAGACATTGGAGCCCGGGAATGTGATTTCCAGCCATTTCAGGCACTCTTCAGGCGTTTCATAGGAACTTGACAATGGCCCTTTTCTATAGAAGCCATCCGACATGAACCGCGGATCCTTGCACGGGCCTGCACCCCCTGACCACATTGGCATTGAATATGGAATGAATACGGATCGAAGGTGAGATTCAATAATCACCAAATTTATATTTTAATGAAAATACGTTGTTTCCTGTTCAGTGCGAAATTTGCTCCTGGTGATTGTCACAAACGATTTTTTTTATTCTCGGGACAGTGTTTGAGAGTGCTAATCTCATCTGCACAACCTTTATATAATTTTTGAAGTTACTGGGAGTGTGGTCATTCACCCCCTGGACGCAAGCCATTCCCCTCTTGGGGGTGAATTCACCCCAGGTTGAGAAACGCGGGTCTACGGGGACACGCGAAGGGAGGTACCTTTCTCCCATTCCTGTTGAGATCGACAACATTGTGCATTCGTGATCTCATATGTTTAATAATTATAACTCAATTAAATGCATCTAAATTAATCATGTGACGTGTTTGAAACATGATTATGCAATATGAAAAGAAAGGTGATTCCCTAACCTGCATCCAACCTCACCACGGCGGTACATGTAGTTGCTTATGTTAAATAAAGAATACAACGGACATAATATCGCGGTCTAGCTAACCATGGTGAAGACTTGTCCGCTTCATTTTCAAATAATGTCCGCGTGTCTGTTGTAGCATTTCTACGAAAACCTCTTTTCGACTGTCGGATATTGCAACATCCAATTTATAGCATTGGTAGTCAGATCACTGATGGAAATATTACGCCACGTGGTATTCATTATTAGCATTTTTAAAGAATTGTATAAAAAATCAAACTTTAAACGGAAGAATTTGTGAAAAGAAAACAGAAGAGCTAAGTATATTTATGTTTAGAATAATATATAAACAACGTAAACAGATGCTGAATATCAGTATATTTTTTGATAGAAGACATGTGGTGACAGTACAGAACATCGCCCGTCACGTAATAGAGTTTGCCCCATATAATTTATGCATACCATATCTATACTAATAAATCATATTGAAGATCAAACAGAAGAAAATAAAGTTATAGACAAAAAAAGAAGACATTGATGAAGTTACCCCCAAGCGTTGATTTTGATTTTATTCAATGATATTCCTATTTCATTTTAAATGGCGACGATCTACCCTCGTAAACAATTTTACGTTTTCAGTTTAAGTCAATCTTGAGCTATAAACTGTGATCAAATGTTGACAAATTGAGCAAAACTGAAGCTTAAATTAGTAAACAAACCGATTTCCACCTAATCCGTCAAAAAAAAAAAAAAATCTTAATCGAATTGAGGTTGCATCGTCACTAATCGATATACTGCACCAGAGTAAGACCATTCAATACTTTATTTTGTCCTAAATCAAAGAGGTTTCGTGCCTTTAAAAACGAAAATTGTATCACGGTAATGTTTTGGGCGTATTATCGATTTCGGTAATAAGGCGTTTATTGTTGCTTAATGACACAAGGGAGAATGCATCGGAGGGATACATTACGTACATTACCCTTATGGCATATATACAATTCCAATTTTTAACTGTCGAAAAACATGCCCGTTATATTTAGCAACGGATTACAACATTCTCAAAGTTGACATTAAGACGTTAAACACTGTTTGAGTCATACCTCTAATGGAATGTCGATTTTTTTTTTTTAAGAATCAAATATTTTTAGCGAAAATTTATATACGGTATCACATGTCAAGTGTTAATTAGAAAGGCGGTTAACTTGGTCGACTTTACAAAATCAAACCATGGAGTCAACATGATGCAAATCCTCAAATGTCAGGAAGGCCATCAAAAATTTATTTACACACGCCCACAATTTCGTTCTGGGGAGTTATTTTGCTTACCATTTTTTTCCGTTAAAAGTTGAAAAGTATCAAAATTCGGCTCTGCTGTAGAAGTTTGATAGTCTAAATGAAAGTTATTGTCGCGACTTTTTGTCGTGATACGGAACACCCACATTATTAAGATCAAATGTTACAACGCCCGAAAAATCCTTAAGTCAAAAAAGATGAAAGACCGTCTAGGAGAAAATAGTTATAAAACGAGAACAAAATGGACCTGTTTACAAAACTAATAAAGGATCGATAGCATATTGACTGAAAATGTAACAATAACAAAATTCACACAATATTCGTTCAATAATAACAGGTGATATTAAATTATAAGTTATTGTTAGGGCTATATTATATAGAAGGTACATTTAATATAGGAAACCTGGGCTAAAGGGACAGCGGGTCAGCAAGTACAATATGATTTGAAGAGAATCAACCATAATATTTAGGAAACTAATAGAAAGATAACACCGTGTAATTATGATCCCAAAACTGTGAATTAACGATAACTTTCCGAAAGATGTATTTTAGACTTCGTTCCCATAGTTTAATCCGTTGAATTTTCCCAGCATGTTATTAAATGTAGAAGTTATAATTTTCAAACTATACTTATTTTGATAAGTATGATAAGTATGGTATTTAGTCACATAAAGGACAATGTTAGTCAATACTTGAGGGTACTAAAGGTCGTGAGAAATATCGCTCGCCACTGACCACAAAACTCACCCTTAAGCATCACTAGTTCTATAAATGGTATGCGAACAGTACATATGAATAAAAACAAAGAAATTGAGGTACTTAAATATCAGTCATTTATAATTATGTATCCATGTCAATTGGGTACGCAATTACGGTTAAAGGAAATTCGTGTCCGTTTTAGAATTCTCATCCCATTTTGTAACTTTTTTTCTCGCCATCGTAGAAAGTTTATAACCTTCATTTAACATCTTCATAGTTTGACTGACGTATGGCCTGGCAAAGACAGTATCAAGTCCTCCGAAGGATATGGAAAACAAAAGTACCGTGTACACATTGACTTGCACTTAAAATTTTCCTTGACCGAATTCGAAATAAAGCTAGGTGCGGCGACGCTGTTCGGACAAAACTTGGACGCTAAACCCCATTTCATTTTCCCAATTTGTAATTTTTTCTTGGGATAGTATAGAAAGTTTCAAGGTTACACTTTAATTTCAACATTTTGGATATAAACTCTTTAACCTAGGCCTACACCGTTTAAATGGAATGGTATGCCACAGGGGTCGCTTGCATTCCCACATTTGTTCAATCTGCGTAAAATGATTTTGAAAAAAAAACCAATTGTTTTTAAGATAGGATCAATATTGTAAATTATCATTGCAATTCTAAATATCAAACTTATGATATGATGAAAGTTGGCGGCAAATAAACGTGTCGTATTTTTTATTACACATGAAAGTGAAATTCCTACGAACAAATTAATAACTATAGTATACATCGGAATCAATGGAATTTGGTTTTATTTAATTTACATAATCAATTCGATATGTATTATGAATGGTTTCTGTTCACTTTAGTTTTACATTCTCGGCTCATATACTTAAGCTTATTTACCTTAGATTCAGATCGTACTCGAAGACATAACAATAATTAGTTTATCAATAAATAATAATAATTTGTGGATGGATTCCAAATTCCTGCAAAACAAACTTCCTGAACGAATAACCGTATGTTTTGCAAATTAAAAATAAACCATGCATGACTACGTTTTGAAGCAAATCAACATAAATATTATTCGGTATTTCATTAAATATGTGAACCCGGTCGTATGTCAAATAGTCAAATGAAAAAAAAATACCATCTTATACCAATTTAAAGTACTATCGAACTCAGGTTCGAAGGTCATTACGTTCTTGTTCTTCAAAATTTTGCGCCCATTCTTTGTAGTGGAAATTTGCAAAGCTGTGGTTTGGTGAATTTTATGCATTCCCACTGTACTTTGAGGTTGTTTCTCATTAAAGCTTCAATATGTATAACGAAAACAAGTGGAAAGCTGAAAATGCCAATACTTCATGCAGTGCTTTAATACAAATACCAGAAAACCTTTAGAGGGCGTTAATGGACGAATGGCTATTTTATGTACACGCTGATATTAGTTATGGATTCTCATGAATTTTTGTCTGTAAATACTCAAATCGTTCCACCTGGACGTAGTTTTAGGAGAACAAAACAAACCCCCAACCTCTTAAAAGGCTAATTGTGTTCAGTTGTATTTTCTGAGCACGGACTGAATCAATTCTGCCTATACGAATCAGTATAATATTAGAGTTGGGTTTTTTAATTTCAATGTGTGTTCTTGTACTTATTTGCCGATTGATTTTAATCTCACGAAAATACTCACTGGCTTAACATCATAGAAATTGTGTTTGCAGTCAAATTCCTTACTACTCTCAATGGTGTAACGACTTGGTGAATAGTCTTAATTTAATAGATATTCATACTCTGACGGGGGTGGATTCGAGTGCGTGACACGGTCTCATAACTGGTATTGTCGATTGTGACATGGTTTATTTCGGTGATTTAGGGTACCTGATTAATTTGGTGCGCGAGTAAAATAAATATTCATCTGTCTTAAAGACATGTATTAATGGTTGTTCAGGTTTTGGTTAATAAAGTTTTATTATTTTGAATGTATATGCGTTGTTTTTACAGAATGATTGTGGGTATGTTTTAAAAAGTTTGGTATAATAGAGAGGCTGGAAAATAATGAATGTGCCCTTGTTGTGATGCAAGCGCGTGAGGTGCATAGTTTTGATTGGATGTTACAGCCATTCAAAGTTTCTTGGTGTCCTAATTTTAAAAGTTTGCCAGGGAAGTTATAGATGAGTAACAGTATAGACATGGCTGTTTTCTCTACATAGACCCGAGATTTTATCTACAGTAAGATTGGTTTAAAATGATCAAAGCCTGGTAAATAAAAAGGATGCATTTAAATGTAATGAATCTTTTCCTTGATGAAAAAGCGTTTAACTGGCAGTGTGTAGATGACCAATATTTTAATCAGTTGAAACTTTCTGAATGATTTTGAGTTTGGTGTACTCTGTGAATTACATTAATTTTGACGAACTTTGTGAATCATACGCCTAAGTAATCTTGGTGAATTATGTGTAAATATTGGTGAATTTCAATAAACTTTGGGAGTCTACGCGAATCTTGGAAATATGTTAAAATTAAACCGTAGTGGGTAACATATAAGACATACGTTCGTAAAGAAGTTATCTTTTAGTAGGCGAGGTCAATACCTTTTATCAACACCTCGATGTACTTACTTTGATTTTATTAATTATGATACGAGAGGAAAGTAATTAACCCATTTCATAAAATATGTTTAATGATCTAATTCTCCTTTTATCTTTAATATTGACCTAATTATCTTAGATTATACATCTACTTAAAGACGCCAAAACTTCTGATTAACACAAATGTCTTAATAGATCTACTTCATAATTTGTTGAACGAGCTAAAATTATTTCATATTATCTAGTTGGAACTCTCTCACTGACTCCCAGACAACATGTGTAACCAGATTTCTTTTGAAGGCTTTGAAGGGGTTGAGTTTGTTTATCTCTGAAATGTATCTTCAGTCTTTTCTGACTGGTCCCTATCTGGTATAAATCAGAAGGCTTAGTTACTATTACGTTATTATTACCCAGTAATCAGTTTTTAAGTGGGAATTGAATATATAAGCTTACAACTGACCACAAATGGCCCCTGATACACACTACTATAGGTCGAATTCGTTATGGATGTATCATGACATTTAAATCTGTAAAATGTTATGTCATTTTCTCATTACTGTTTGTTTTAAAATGGAAGCGTATATAATCCCTTTTCGTATTAATGACAGCGAGAATTTGTCATATAGATCAATGAGAAGAATTATTACATATCAGTATACAATACAGTTAAGTTGGAACTCGTGTATACACCACGATATATACTATTCAAAAAAAGTAGGGGATATTTGATTTGGGGGGCATAATACTAAAATATGCAAATGACTACGAAAAAAGTCACTATAGAACCTAAGAGAAGAAACATTTCCAGTTACAGGTGACGCCCAAACGCTACCGCATGGAATGCAGGTGATGCTTGGGATCTTCATGGGGGTCCAACCCAAGATTTGCACGACTCTGACTTTGAATGTTACAGTCATTGTGGCATTGAATTCCACGGTGGAAACATCAGTTTAATTGTTTTAGTGACCAGAAAACAAATTTTGATACGCGTCGGCTTACCCAAAATGAAAGGTTACGTGCCCTTGGCATGCTACAGATCGGCACAACACAGGCGGTTGTGGCCCGGACGACGAATGTTTCTCAGTCTGTCATAAACAGGCTATGGTCCAGATACCGTGATACACAATCTGTACAGACCACGCTCAGGTCGACCAAGGGCGACAACTCAAGCCCAGGATCGATTTATCCGTACCTTGGCCTTGAGAAATCGTGTCATCACAGCGAATCAGATCAGCGCTCGTCTTCAAACAGACACTGGTGTGAGAGTGAGTGGCCAGACGATTCGGAATCGACTGCATAGGGGTCACCTTCGCGCCCGACGCCCTCGCGTGATCCCTTGTTTGAGAGATCATCACATTCAGGCAAGACGTCGTTGGTGTAGGGATCGTCCACACTGGGATAATCGACGCTGGAGAAATGTGATGTTTTCAGATGAGTCTAGGATCACTGTTGATTTTTTGGACAGACGTAGGAGGGTGTGGCGTCGTCGAAATGAGCGCTTCCAAGACATTAACGTCATCAGACATGATCGATTTGGGGGTGGTTCTGTTATGGTGTGGTGAGGCATCACTGTTGCTGGAAGAACGGCTTTACATGTTGTTGCAGGGCGTGTTACAGGCCAGTACTACCGGGACAACATCTTGGCAGTCCATGTTGTGCCGTTCGCACGACGTCATGGCCGCCGTTTCATCTCCCAGGATGACAACGCAAGATGTCACAGGGCCAGGATCGTTACAGGTTACCTCCAACAACAGAACATCACCACATTACCTTGGCCAGCACTGAGTCCCGACCTCTCCCCCATCGAGCATGTCTGGGACATGCTTGGACAGAGGTTACGTCAACGTCAACAACGTCCTGCCAATGTCCAAGAACTTGCTGCTGCGTTGCAACAGGAATGGGACAAACTGGACCAAAATGACCTTAGACGTCTCATTAGGAGTATGCCACGTCGGATCAATGCTTGTTTGGCAAACAGAGGAGAATTTACCCGTTACTGACTTTGTTGTGATGCTGTGGTAACTTTGCTGTTTGACCCCGGGTATCATTTTACCCTTATAATGGTCAGTCTGTGCCTTACTTAGTCTAACGATCATTTGGAATAAATCGATGAATGTGAACTTCATTTCATTTTGTCATTTGTTTCTTCGACAGTTTCATTAGGTGACTTTAATAACAGTTAAAAATCACATATCCCCTACTTTTTTTGAATAGTATAAGAAATCTCTGTGGTGCACCATATTGTTGTTAGTTTCGTAATAAGTACTGTTCAAGTGATATTATAAATCATAATTTTGTTATACACTGATATTAACACTCGTGATTTCGGTTGGTAAAGGAAATTAGCACGTTCTTGTTGTATTCTTTGGTTGGGGGAAATAATTTGCGATATGTCGAATTTTGATTATGATATAGCTTCATCGAGTTTCTTCACATTACATTGTAGGAAAAAAGGAGGCGGGGTTTGGAGGGGGGGGGGGTAAGTAGACCAGGGTTTAAATGTTCGACGATTAGTGAGCCAAACAGTTATTTCTAATATGGCATTATTTAAAAGGAGCTCCAGGTCTTGTTTAAAGTTAAAATCAAATGCCTCTTTAAATCTCGCCATTGTTAACATTTTCAAAAGAGATAACGATATGTTATTCCGTCAAACGTATATTATGCCTAAAGTAGATACAGAATAGAAAGTCGGTCATGAAAACTAAAACCATGGCCTTTAATAATCAATTTTGATATAGAATATGAAAAAAGAATCAATACTATCTTTGTTCTGCAGTTTCTTTATATAGTAAACCTCACAGGTAGAAAACTGTTTATTTAGTCTCACTTTTTGTTGTCGTATATTAGGAAGTTGAAAAAAACTGACGAAAAACTCTACTGGATAGACGGAAATAAGAAACAAAGATGGCTTTGTGACTTACGATAAAGAATAACAAGAGGATTTGAAAATTCACCTTTTCTTTATCGATAGACAACTCTGTGAGATACGTTCTCAAATTGCAACCTTTTGAAGGATTTTTATGAAAGAAGTGGTATTGTTGGCTTAGACAATTACTCTGCTAAGTTGAAGTTTTTGTAGCTTAGGTTAGTTTCTATTGGGACGACTTTATAACTGTTCATGTGTAAACACGGTATTTCTATCTGACTAGTTCTTTAAGCGCATGAATCGGGCGCCATAAAAGCACTCAATTAAAACTAGTAGAACCCCTAATTCTACTCAAGATATGTTGATAATCTAAACAAAGTTATGGACACCCCTTCGTCCCATTTTACTTTATTAAATAATCCCATGAGATGTCGGTGAACATTATACCAAATATTATTTATAACGTACATAAAGTCGTAAATGTTATTCTTATAAGCCAAAATTCTGATGATCGATGAGCGGATCTTCAGTTGACTGATCAAACATGTAACAGTACAGCCAAACTTATTTAGAATAATTCTTCTTGTTTCAATGGTCGTCTTTTAAAATTATGATCATCAGACCCATTGTCAATAGTCTTAGTGCCAAACAAACATTTAAACCGATAACAACATGATTAGTGCTGGTTGTTCACGTCTATATTGATCATATGGCACATGAATTGGAAAATAATTTTAATAACTATTCGGGCATATGTCTAATTGATTTTATATTTGACACGTGCATGTTTTAATAGTTATTTGCGTAGATTACGTAAGATTCATACGGTTTTCAAGGTTCAATAGACCTGGAAAAATGCCTTAAGACATACCTAAAATTCTTCTTGAAACCGAAAATTAGAGTGCATTTTTGTCACAACTTTCGCCATAAAAGGCATTTAATTGCATTTTATCATATACGTTATACTTTTTATATTAAGAAAACTGCTTTCAAATACTGTGCACACATTATTTAGCAGTGTGTAATTATGTTGAAAAGAGGTTTAAGCCCACAATAAAACAAAAAAAGACTCAGATTTTTTGAGTTTCAGTAGTGATAATCCAATAGGTGAATTATACGAGGTTGTGTTGTTAACAAAGGTGTTAAAATCCACAGCCCCAAAACGCATACGGTTATTATCATTTTAGATAGCGGCGGTAGAAGACAGGGGGTGACTCTATGGCTTATATTATTAACTATGTCAAAGTATGACCTGTGTAGTTGAGCTGCCCAGAAGGACTGACTTAAACTATTTTATCAAGATTTATGATAAATGTTTAAATTTTAACTTGAAATACTGTATTGCTATATTTATAAACATGAATTTTTAAGAGATCTGTATTAGTGTACTTTGCTTAAAATCAATATGTCACGAACAGAAATCTATTGCACAATATCGCTAATAACCAACTTTACCTTGGGACCATAAATATCAGAATAATTGTTAACTATTATAGTATCTAAAGCCATAGACAATCCACTGTACTTTCATTAAAAGAAACAATTCAAATCGACCAATTTTAGCATCAGTCATTGCAATTTAAAAATGTTTCTATTGGTTTTACACTACCGCCGAACAGTAGGACGTTAAACCCCATTTCGTTTCTTTATGATCGATTTTTATATTCGGATGTGTTTTATTAAACTCCGCTTTTACATTAAACTAGAACATATTGATATGCGTGTGGGTTGGCTTATTGTCATTTATTGGTATAATTTTATAGAAACTTCGGACATTTTATTAAAGCTACATGCCAAGACAAAAGTTACTAGAAGGATTTTGCAACAAAAGTTATTAATATTTGATTATTTGTTTTAGAAAAAGAAACATAATTTGTGTTTGGTGATTATTTTAAGCTTCCCAACTTGAAAGAGCGATCTGAAAGGCTAAAGGTTTTTTTTAGTTCACGAATGGTCTTTCTAATGGATTCTCTTCATGAATGAAAAATTCTCATACATTTTAGCGCTATGTTTTTACATCAATAGAATGTGAAACTACGTGTACATGTAAAGACACTATTTTAAGTGAAGGGTGGCTATGGTTCGCTGTATTCTTCTTTTTTTCTTTTCTTTTTCAACATGTTAGAAATAATAATCAACTGAATACAATAACTCATGTGTCACTTTCATTCAGGTGGTCGTTTACTCAAAGAAATTCGACTAGGGGTTTTGTTACTGGAAACCCGTGTCTACTGAGTTGCCATCTTTGAGACACCCCTTGTTCGCTGCTGCTCACGTTTCTGCAGATCTGAATCAACATAGAAAAATTTGAAACAAGCTATGAATGTTATTGAAAAATATTTATTATGGGTAGCAATCATTAACAGATCTATGCTGACACGATCTTCCATTCAACCTTTACACTAATCAAATAAAATCGGCAGCGATGTGTATGTTTAAGTCGGATTAGATAGAAAGGCGGGCGTATCATTATAAAGGTGTGAAATAGAAGATAGGGTTATTTTATTTTGTGTGACTGATTACTGTTAGCAAAGACTTTGCGGATAAGAAACCAGGCTTTGAATTAGCACTCGTTCCCATTTTATATCGGTTTAGATAGCCTACAAAATGGTGATGATTTTGATAAATGCATCGTCATTTATTTTGGCTGGCCGAGTGATCTAATGCGTCCGTTGTAGATCATAAGGTCCTTCATACAATCGAGCGTTTGCAGCTTCGAGCACAACTTGCACGTAGGAAGGAGTTAGGTCGACTGTGTCTAGTTTATTGGGTTTTCTCCGGGATCTCTGGTTTACTCTTCAGACTTTTGTCCCGCAATGCCCAAATTTGTGCTGAATCCATTTTCTCCCCCATCTTTTGCGCTTAAATAATGGAAAATGATTTATATATCAGTCTTAAAGATTTTTTTATTGACACTGTTCCTTCATTTGTTTTGGTACTGTCCTTTGGAAGGAATCTTGCACAAGACAGTGTATGTTAGTAATTCATTCCAGAACAACCATGTCAGGAATGCTGTCTTGTGGTGGATCTATGTGTTGCTAACAACTTGAGTCACTTTGACACTTTAGCTTTCTGTGACCTACTGTATTCGGATTAATATCCTGTCTGTTCCATGTTTTGTTGAACAGTTAATGTCGTTGTCTATTAGTTTTACTTCGCAAGCAAATGTTAAACGAAATTGAAATCCTGCATGGTATTTGCTTTATTACCCGGTGAAGTTGTTGATTACTTAAGAACGACTTCAAGAATTCACAAAATTAAATAAACTAATTCCCAGACAGGTTATATTCGTGGGAATTTAATGAACTATATCGGATGGTTTTATTTGTATAGTAATGTACTTATCTCATGGGAACAAAGCACGTACATATTCTCCGTTTCACTACCTTTTTGGCAACAGGTGTTTATGTAATATTATCAACAAAAAATATTTACTATACCAAACATCAGCATTTAATGAAAGTTTTAATATCACTATTAGGATTAAACTAGGTGTGTATAATTATCATATACGGGTGTTTTGCTTGGCTGCTGATTTCATATAAAACATATTAAGTCGAGTGATACAATTCATAGAGGCAGTTTGTTAAGTTTCAATATTATTTTCGTTACAAAAGTGTAGGTCCTCGAGTCCAAAGAGAAACTCTCACACACACATAGACCACCTGTGTAAATGTAAGTAATAGCCGTTTATATTTTAGCGACACGCAACAGGGAAACCCCCCAAAAACATAACTTGGAAACAATGCAACCCAGTGCGAAGCATTCCGTTGCGTCCCTTGTGATCATCAAGCGTATAGTTACCAACAGAGCTTGTATATTAGAACCTGATAAAGGTATCAATCACAATCATTACAAGGTGGTCCGGGTTCATATTTGGCGTTTGTTTGAGTGATTCCATATTATTAAAACATTAACAATGTTGAATTTAAAGCACATATCTGACTCACTTATATTGTACTTTTGTAAATTCAAATGTAGTTGACCAAAAAAATTATGGTAAATAAAAGTAGTCATTTTCACTATAGTCCGTGTCGATTACAAATGAGTCAGTGTTTTGTACTTTATGTAACTTCATAACGTTAACAGAATAGGGGAAAGCAATGAGCCTTGCAACACCCCGTAACAAATTTCAATCCTGATGTAGTCCCCGTATTTATACTAATGCCGTGTATGAGACATTGCCTATACCACCAAATACCACTTCTCATTCAAATAGTTCACACATTTAGATAATTAATGCTGTACTTTCGTATATATATTGCATGAGTCAACTTTTTGTATAAATTGTTTTTTGTGTGTGATCGGAACGATTTTGTCTTGGTTTTATATACAAATGTAATATATAATGTTTGTAAAATAGAATCCGTAGGTTTATTATTTGTTACTCAAAGTAGATATTTAACGCAAACTTGAACTTGAATTAAGATTAGATTGTTTATGGTACTTATTCGGTTCGATCAAAACAACATCAGACTATAGTTGTTCTCACATATTGGTCAACTTATATATGTATAGATCATTATTGGATATAGAGATTCGCCTAAAAGAAAAGAAACGGATTTCTTTGTTATCTGTTAATTATATTATTTTCATTGAGCTGTTTTTGAAATACAATCTATTTCTACAGATTAAATATCAAGGTTAACGTTTGTATTGTATGACCTCTATCGAGTATCTTAATACCAAGAGTGATATCAAGGGCATTAACTGAGATCAAACCACGGCAATCTAAGAGAAAGATTAGCTTTTAAAAAAGGTTACTAAAAGATCATATATAAAGGTCTACCGAGTGGACAAACGTTAAATGAGATTTACTGAGGTACAATTAAACAGTTATTGTGTGAAGATATCTAGAGAAGGATTTAGATACTTATTTGTGAACAATTGATCAGATGATATTGTGAACTTAATCCTATTTAGAAAAAAAGTAACATATAAACCACATAGCTTGATTAGTATTTGTGCAGGATGGTCATGATCCTGCATTCCTCTTATCATCGGGGTCGCTGGCGACACATGCCTTATCACTGAACATAGCGGCTTTACAGATTCAAAGGGGATAGCTATAGACGCTTACGATCTGTCTGGACCTTTCTTATCTGATCAGTAGAGTTAAATTGGCTACACATGGTAGAGACAAATCGAATTAATAGACCAAGAATGTGTTTACCTAAAAGTGGAGGTGTTATAAACACGTGGATGGCGTTTTCACTTGCTTAATCAATTTCTTTTTTGTGGAATGTAATTATTACGAATAAGTCTTAATCACACCAACAACAGCTCTGCTTGCCAAATACCGAGGATCCCGTGGTTAGAGGGTGCTGTTTAGGATGAACAACTAGACCATAGTCATTAGTACCAAGAATAGTCTATACTAGTTCTGTATTATACTAATTGAAAAACCACGAAGTAACGTCAATCATAGACCCATATAGACACCATAAACCATATACATTTAATATACTCTAATGTATTATACACCTATCATTTCATGGTCAGCAATCTCTCAACACATTGTCACTTCGCTCTCTTGATCAAAGCACCAGAGTGTTTAATGCAAGTAAATGGAGTAGTGTTTGGCATTATGTTTAGACATTAGCCTTGATTGTTTTGCATTATCAGGAATATCTTATGTTTTACGTATTAGTGTATACTGGTACCGGTTTTAACAACAATAGCTACACCCACTCTTTTATCATTATTAGATGATGATTTATGTACATCTATATTCTATTATCATTATCATCTGTAGTTCTACTTATATATTATTTTTTTATTTTGACTCTTTTTCTGTCTCCTGGTTCAACGTTCTACTTTTCTGTGCCGATTGTGTTAATGAAGAAGGGCATACGCCATGCAGTGTGCTGTGATGGACATTTGGCCCAGACAGCGGCGTTACGGCCTACTCTTCCATCGAACTCCAGCTGTCGAATGATTTTAACTGTACGCTAATGTGTACACGGGACCTCGGGTTTTCTTCCAATCCGAACGACTGGAACCTGTCCTTATCGGTCTCTCTGTCCTGCACCGCTGACAATGAAAATGAATAACCACGCCGTAAAAATCCCGCGACATTGTCTCGGCCAACACCGCCCGCCCCCCCCCCCCCCAGGTTAGCTAGTCAGTGTCCTGCTCACTGAAGCAAAGCGGCTCCTGAACTCATTTTGTGGTAGAAAATTTTGAAATAAAACTAAATTACGTAGTTTGGCTTTGGCCTCCTTGATTGATTGATTGATTGATTTCAGACTAATCAAATCTGTTTATAGTCATTTAAAGGTCCTATTAAAACGACCTGGGCTAGAGTTTATAACATGAAATATCAGTAAAAAGTTCAGTCCGTAAATTTTCTCAACCAAGCTGGAGTAGTAAATTATGATTTAGTTGTGTTCAGAGTAGTTGTTCTTCCTGTATTTAAATGTAACATTTGAGCCAATGTGAAGTCAAGCACGTTCATGTTAATCGACCCCCTTTGCCCCACGGCAACATTAAACATTTTTCATGTTAATTAAACAACCCATTTCTTTGTTCACTTGAAAAGTAATGTCATGTGGCCGTGCCGAACACAAACGGCGACCTTTTTATTATAAGAATTTTTCCCTTTACAGAAATGTCAATGTTAATGTTACCTACTACATTAAGTTAAATATCCAAGGGAAAAAGAACATTTTTGTTCTATTAGAATCTTTTGTCATAATGCAAAAGATCTTTCCATTGATTAGTTAGTACACATGTAATTCAAACGATAAAGGGGGCGATTCCTCTAATTAGATTTTCATTTTGGATGGGAGTGACGCCGACAGCATCAAATCGGTGATTTGTGATCTAACCTAAATTTTAACGCTGTTTATTATAACTATGTAACATTTGTGTGCAGTGGTATTTCGATTTATCTTTTTTTCAGATATTATATGAGGGTTATTGTGATGTGCAATACAATTAAAGAGAACTCTTCCCCTTTAATTAGCTTATTTTTCTAATTTCAGATTCAGACGATGTTTGAGAAGATCAGAATCACCGACAGCTAAACTTGTAGGAAAAATCTACTTCAATATCATTAGTCCACAATGCTTTAAAATAAAGAGGAAAAAGACGTGCAAGAAACGAAACTGGTGGGGAACGTGCAAAAAATACAAAGGAGAACAATTTGCATTTCCCTTCGACCAGAAGCCATTTTGAGAATAGTAGTGAGATTAAGAAAATGACGTTGTTATTGAAACAGACGATACCTGTAAATAGTAAAATCTTGTTATTATTTTTATAGGCTAGAAAGTATGAACAATTTGGACATATCGTTGGCACTGGTACTCAGAAAGATTCCCAAAATTGGCAGTTTTGGTAATCCAGGGCATAAACTATGTTATTTGTCAAGTTGGCGAAACAAACAATACGTTATTAAATAGTGGTAATTTTTTTGTAGAAACCGAATCTAAAATGGTTATGAATCAAGGTGTAAACAATAAACAACCGCCTACTTATTTTTAGTTCCGTAGCGACACCTGCTGGTGTCATTAACTAATGAAAGGCGATATCCTCTAATGTCAGCCAAATGTACAAAAAGTGACGAAATAGGAATACCTAGGATGTGGTGTGATGTTTTCATATGTAATATGCATTCTTTGTTTTTGCTAATGGCCGCGGCCTAGTTAGCACCAGTGAATGCAACATCTGTAAAATATTTGGAATAGTGGGCGAGGTTCCGTCGATTTTTTTTATTGCGGTCACGTGTGTTCCGTCTGCTGGTGAAAGGTTTATTATGTCTATAGGAGCAGACGACAATAATTTGGGTTACATCCACGTGAATAGGTACGGCATGGCCAGCATCCGTTCTTAATGATCATACTATACAAAAACATGCTTACAGCGAATTACATGACTGAAATCCATTGTGCTGCTCATTATATCAAATTCAATCTTCATGTTCGCTCTTCAATAAAACGATCTGATATGTCAATCACCCGTAACCCGAAATCAATTTCAAATGAATCAACACGTATCAAGAAGAACTCTTACGACCCCACGTTGTGATTTTCATCCAATTTCTTTACAATAAACACAAGGAAGGGTGAGACTGTAAATGAAACCCATACAACAAGTGTAAACGATCTTCATTAAAGCACAAAGTGATTGGTTTAATATCAGACTGTAAATGAAACCCATACAACAAGTGTAAACGATCTTCATTAAAGCACAAAGTGATTGGTTTAATATCAGACAGAAACTTTTAAAGTACCAAATTATAAGATTTATTAATCGTCAACAAATGTGATTACATAGCACACAAAAACAGACCATCCATCGTCATAAATGTAGGCAGATATTTTGAAGAAGTTCTTGTATATCGTAAGTGTAAATATAAATCAATTATGCATGATATTATATGAAATGTTCAGGGTTTAATGTCCTATTTTTCTGAACCAACCAGGGTTATGAAAACTGCATATACGACATGTAATATGCTATGGGTGAAGAAAATCATGGACAGCGGCGTTACGGTCTGTGCTTACTCTTTTTTCGAATGCCAACTGTCATGGGTTCTTTTACCTGCACGACATTGTGTACACGGTGAATAAGTTTGCATTTTCACATTCTTTTCATCAAATCCCAACTGTCAATGTTCTTTTTCGTGCACGCCAATGTGTGTAGGCTACACGAGATCTCGGCCCTTCGTCTAATTATTTAATAATAATTCTAACGACTAGACGTTGTTCCTTTCCAATCGCCATGCATAACTGGGAAGAGGAACTACGTCGGAAAATTCCGCGGAACTGTCGCGGTCAATCGGAGTGAGAGAATAATTATTCACTGAGTTATTGCCCTTGACTTCTGAATTTTTAAAATGCTCTTCTTGCAAGATTTGTTTTGTATATGCTGTTGGGATGTTGAGGACCTGAGAATGGTCATCCAAAACTCGTGCTGATGTGAAAACTTGCTATGACTGTTCAGCTTATTTAGTCGCATGTCAATTATTCACACCAATGTCATCGCCTCGGAGACCCCTTGAAAATTAGCTATAAAAAATAATGTTTAAATTTACTCTTGTCGGGAAAAAAGATCCCTTGACAAATGGAATTCAATTGCTATGCACAGGCAACGGATTCATTTCCCGGTTGGTGCAGAAAATTAAGACGTCAAACCCAACTCAAATCATTCATATCTCGCGGAATTCCTTTGTGATATCCCTTTCTCCATTAGCAGGATCGGTGCACAGAAGTAGGACGTTAACCCCCATTTCATTTCATTTTAATTCTTTTATAATCTTATCATTGTGGAAAACAAAGGATACATAACGTTTATATGATTTGACGGATTCTTGAAAACATTATAGAACGAAACATCCCTCACGAACTAGACTGTAATTGTCGCATTTTTAAATTAAAAGTAAAATACGATTAAACTGAGAATACCGTCGTACTTGCAGTAAAAGGATACCAGCGAATTATAAACAAAACTGGTGGAGATTAATAGCATCCTCCCAGACAAATTTCACCGGAAATTAAGTGGACGTAAAATCGATGAATACTAAGAAGATTTTTTATCGCCAGTCTAGACAGAATAGATACATGTATTTTCGAAAGCAACAGTATCCTATTTTTAGTAGAGTTAAACAAAAATTAAAATCGATCAGTCCTAAAGGAACGTTTGTTTATTTAAAATTCACCTGGATTTCATGTCGCCATCTTTGTTTCTTTTTAATCGCCTGTCGACATCTGAAGAGTAACTCATTTCAATCCACGAACATCGGGGTCAAAATGTCTAAATTTCTTTGAATGTTCATCGACATTATGTTGCGTTACGTCTTTAATCAACAGGGGTGTATGGGATGGGGTGCGGATACGGTGGCTCATTAAATAAAGAGATGGATCACGGTGTTTGCTGAGAAAGTGTCTCGGTGATTTTTCGGCGTGATATCCTCTTGTCAGTGTTGAACAGGCAATGAACAGTATATCTAGACGTTTGGATGGGACGGTAAACAGAGGTCCTGTATATGCTTTGGCAACTCGTTAAAGAACCATTAGCAGTTGGAAACGCCTCTTTCTGGACACAATTTTCCTCGGCAAACTGCAAAGCGCGTGTCCGTATTTATTAAGCGATTGTTGCAGAGAGAAAGGACGTTAAACCCCATTTCATTCTTTAATATGACCGGAGGGGCCGAATGGTTAGCGCGTGCGCGCTGTATCGTAATGTCTGACATTGAGTCAATTAGTATGTTTTCAATTCGCAGGGTGTACGTGACAAAGAGTGGGATCGCCTGTCCAACCTCGTGGGTTTTCTCCGGGCCCTCCAGTTTCATTCCACTGCTAAAGAGTTCTGCGCGCAAGCCATGTATTTGTCCCGAAACCTCCCCCCCCTCTCTCTCTCTACCCCTCTCTCTCTCTCTCTCGATATGGCGGAATGTTTATTTTATTTTATTTTTTATCTTTTACTGTGATTGAAATAAAATGTCCTACACCGCTGTGATTATTACATGTAAAGTAACAAGTACACACTGTATTTCCCAATCTGTTATACATTACACCAAATTAAAGTCGTATTCTCTTTTGAGACAAGATCAAATGTCGCCATTTTTTGTCTTTGTTAAACAAAGGTTTGGGAATTTGCACTTCCTTGCTTTATCTGGCAGCTTTAAAATACACTAAAAGGAATTACTTATTGCTTTTCGCTAGTTCAAATGCAAACAATCTCGTAGATCGTCAACACATTTTAATTTTAAAATTGAAAACCCCGGGGTCTTATCGTTTGTATTAAAAGGCATCGAAAGTTTTTCCTGATGAAATGAAGGGAAATATTTTGTTGGCCTTGAGATTAATTTTCTTTTTTCATCAAAAATAAAATGAAATTAAATGGGTTTTAACTTCTTATATTTCTGAGGTAACGATAACATAGGCATATGGCATACAGTGTGGGAAATTTAGCAGTTACCGATCCAAACTGGGAAGTTGTGTGACCATCTTTCTCCATCTTCGAAAATGTACACAATAAACACAATATAACAAAGTTTTGTCAGTCCCGGTCGCAAAGTAATGTCGAACTCCCTACATTGAAAGCTTAAATTTCAAAACGTTCTTATCATTCAAATCCCAGCCCCGGCGGCTGGCAAAACTTTGTAATTTTTTCAAATCGTAACACCGGATATTGTCCTACTATAAGATTTAAGACAAAATATATAGTTTAACTGATGTAAAGAAAGAAAGAAAGAGAAATGGGGATTAACGTCCACTCAACTCAAACTAGGTCTTTTCGGGACTAACATATGGTTTAATTTTATTTCAAGAATTCGCTTGGGCGTAGGGGTCTTTAGCAGTGGGAGGAAACTGGAGTGCCCGGAGGAAACTCACGATGTTGAGAAGGTGCCCCTAAATCTCCATGCCACATACGCTCACACCAGGGCTCGAAACCACAGCCGCAAGCCAGAGGTGACCAGCCAGAGGTCGAAGCGCGGCACTCTAGACCACTAGCCCCCCCCCCCCAAGTGATGTAAGATATATACTATAACTTCTCAATTACTTTATTTCCAGGTTGTTAATACAATCATGTTGGGTGTTGAGAACTAGGCCAGGTAACTGACGGTAAACATAAGAAGGCGATTACATGGTATTGCAGTTGGGTTTTATACCCCAGTGACATGTTTTGTTTATAATAATAAAAATAAATTCTTTTTTTCTTTAAAAAAATATTAATGTTGTTATGTAAATATATCGAATGTAATAAGACAGATCAATATACTTACGCTGTAATATACGTGTATATCAAACACATTTGTTTATTTGCGAATTAATCTATTTTTAAAGTAATATGCCTACCTCTGTTTTAAATTAGCTTTTTACTCTTTGATGTTCATCAAACATCGTCACAAACATAGACACGTGTTTATATTATTATAATATATTTCATTGCAGACTCACATCAGACAATATTTAAATAATGTATAAAGCATGTCATTAGCTAGTCTGGGGTGTCCGTCTCTTTTTCTTAGCTTGTTTTGTGGCCATTGAGATTGTGAGAGTCAAAAACGAAAGATCCCAGATCAGGTTTTTAAGAATGTCCACACGGAGTTCGTCGCTGATATGCCTTATATTATACATGGACATACCTTAGTATTATACATGCATCTTTGACCGCTTTGTACAACATATGTATTCCAAGTCATGTACTCATTTTCCTACACATGTATACGCTTTGGAAAAGGCAAATAAAAAAGCTAATGTCTAATGCGAGTAAGGTGTTTCGGTGAAGGAATCAATGTGCGAATTCACCAAACCTAAGAGTGTCTGATATCTCTGTCAAGGAAAGCACCTCAACCTCCACCTCCACCGGCCGTCAGGTTGGAAATGCTCACTAATCAACAGGTTATGGTTTGGGTTATGGTGGTGGTAAAACCATCTCTTGACCTTTTGACGTTGACTTTGACAAAACGTTTTAAAAAGCCATGTTTTTTTAGACACCAATTTCATAGTATGGTATACAGGGGCGGGAAAAATTGGTTACTCATGATAAAAAGACTAAGGAAAGGGTCAGACATTTGGGACTCTTCATTAAATATGCATTTTTTTTTTAAAAAAAAGGAAAAAAAGAAGCTTGTTATAGATCGTAATTCAATTTTGTATAAGTATGCATTGTACATTATCATGTATCAGACGTCCAGTGTCAAGATGGGAGTAAGGATGGTTGGGTAATATTTACCCAATTACATCTCTTACTTGACTCGCGATTTGAGGAAAGGAATTGGATTTAATTTCTGGTAAACAAAATCTGATTAAAATCATATGTTAATTCCTTATGGTTTTATTGTTTATGCTGTGCTACATTACCGTCAGACATATGTTTTATTTCAAGTCACCATTCAGATCACGTAGGCTTCATGACTTTATCAAATTGTGTGTATTGGTGTACGTGTCTGCGTCTGGTGGGGAAAGAATGTGGTCAGGAACTTATGGGGATATTTCTGAATTATTTCCGGGTTACACCCGTCATAATTATCCTGGCTGGTGAAGAAACACCATTTCTGATTTCAATTCGAAACCTCGGCTGTCTGGTCTGGTCGTGTGACAAGTATCCTAGCCGTTTGATTACTGCGACCCTTTCGCGATTATTGGGCATGGATGGCGATTATTGGGCATGGAAGGCTGTGCCAGACCGATAAGATGCAGGAGACAGCTATCTATGCCTACAATTATTGTACAGTGGACTCTGTCAAATCCGACATCGTACGGGATCGTTACAATATGTCGGATTATACAGGGTGTCAGAATACCCATTTTTGTCAAACTGGAAATATTGCAACTTCGAAAACCAGAGCATTATTCCTTTTTATACGCCCACATTTTCATGTGGACGTATTATGTCGTCGCCCCTGTCCGCCCGGACGTCCGTCCGTCCACAATTTCTTTGTGGACTCTCTACAGGTCACAATTCTTATCCGATTTTGACGAAACTTGAAATATAGGTTTATCCCCAAAAGATCTCGGCTGCTTTCGATATTGGCATGTATCGGATCAAAACTTCATGGATTATGGCCCCTGATTGTACGAAGAATCACGTTTTTAGCTTGTGGACCCTATAGAGGTCACAATTTTGAACCGATTTTGATGAAACTTGACATGCATGTTTGTAACCCAAAGATCTTGGTTCCTTTCGATATTTGCGGCTATCGGAATGTAATTTCCTGAATTATGACCCCTGATTGTCCGAAAAATCACTCTTTTTAGCTTGTGGTCCCTCTGGAGGTCACAATTATTATTCGATTTAAAAAACCGTTTGATTATATCACCGTTACACCCTAAGGAAGGTTGAGTTCGAATTTCGGGAAAATCGGACGAAAATTGCCATACACAATGGCCGCCGTTTGTACGCGAATACTATTAAAAAATGGTATATCCATGTTGTGGACCCTGTGGAGGTCACAATTTTGATTCGATTTTGATGAAACTTGAAATTCATGGTTATAACCAAAAGATCTTGCTTCCTTTCGATATTTGCGCATTTCGGATCGAAACTTCCTGAATTATGGCCCCTGATTATATGCAAAATAGCCTTTTTTTTTAGCTTGGAGGTCACAATTATTATTTGATTTAAAAAACCGTTTGATTATATCACCGTTACACCCTAAGGCAGGTTGAGTTCGAATTTCGGGAAAATCGGACGAAAATTGCCATACAAAATGGCCGCCGTTTGTATGCGAATACTGTTAAAAAATGGTATATCAAGGTTGTGGACCCTGTAAAGGTCACAATTTTAATTCGATTTTGATGAAACTTGAAATTCATGGTTATAACCCAAAGATCTTGGTTCCTTTCGATATTTGCGCATATCGGATCGTAACTTCCTGAATTATGGCCCCTGATTATACGCAAAATCGCCTTTTTTTTTTTAGCTTGGAGGTCACAATTATTATCCGATTTAAAAAAAACGTTTGATTATATTACCGTTACACCGTAAGGAAGATTGAGTTCGAATTTCGGGAAAATCAGACCAAAATTGCCATACAAAATGGCCGCCGTTTGTACGCGAATACTGTTAAAAAATGGTATATCAAGGTTGTGGACCCTGTAAAGGTCACAATTTTAATTCGATTTTGATGAAACTTGAAATTCATGGTTATAACCCAAAGATCTTGGTTCTTTTCGATATTTGCGCATATCGGATTGTAACGTCCTGAATTATGGCCCCTGGTTATACGCAAAATCCCCCTTTCTTTAGCTTGTGGTCCCTCTGGAGGTCACAATTATTATCCCATTTAAAAAAAAACGTTTGATTATATCACCGTTACACTGTAAGGAAGGTTGAGTTTGAATTTCGGGAAAATCGGACCAAAATTGACAGACAAAATGGCCGCCGTTTGTACGTGAATACTGTTAAAAAAAATGATATATCATGGTTGTGGACCCTGTATAGGTCACAATTTTAATTCGATTTTGATGAGGAAGGTTGAGTTCTAATTTCGTGAAAATCGTACCAAAATTGACGGACGAAATGGTCGCCGTTTGTACGCGAATAGTGTAAAAATATGGTATATCATGGTTGTGGACTCTCTACAGGTCACAATTCTTATCCGATTTTGACGAAAAGTCACATTTCTAGGTTGTGTACCGTCACACCATAATCATTGTCGGTTTCGAATTTCATTAATATCAGACTGGAACTGACCAACTAAATGGCTGCTCCCAATACAGTATGAAATACAGGACTTAAAGATGTAGGAAAAATCACTTTCGGTATTGATTGTTCTCTGTCCATCTCTCGAAAATGTGGGCGTATCCTGCCTGGCAGTGCCAGCCTATCTTTAAAAATGCTAAACTTTTCTGTGCATTCAAAATTTTCGCACATTAATTTTTATTTCATTTAACATGTCGGTATTTATTATGTCACCTGGCATTAATAACACATGGTAAAATAAACACCATGATTGCTGATATAACGAACTATGCATCACCACCACTAAACTAAATTTCATATCTATTTATTGTAATAAATCATAAAATAAACAAAATTAAATTCATTATAACTCATTTTTCAACCTAGAAGTAACCGAGTGACTTTTAACGGTGTATCATACGTAGCATATATTTTATTTATTATTTACTTTTGTGTAATGATTTTACGAATAATTATTAATGTGTTCTGCACTGCCTGCAAATAGTTTCCAGTTAAATTAGTTTCTTTAGTGTATGCATCCAACAGTTAGTTTCACTAGTGTATGCAACCAACAGAGTTATCTAAACTAAAGACCTGGATTATTGTAAAAAAAAATTATTCTATTCAATAAAATTTGTCTACCTCACCTATATTGTTTTTTCTGTTTTTACTGTAATTTCTAATCAATTATGCTCGGCGGTTGGGATGGCCTAGTGGTCTAGAGTGCCGCGCTTCGACCTCTAGCTGGCCGGTCACCTCTGGCTTGCGGCTGTGGTTTCGAGCCCTGGTGTGAGCGTATGTGGCATGGAGATGGGGCGCCTTCTCAACCTCGTGGGTTTCCTCCGGTTTTCCCCCACTGCTAAAGACCCCTACGTGCAAGCGAATTATTGAAATAAAATGAAACCATATGTTGGTCCCAAAATGACCTAGTTTGTGTCGAGTGGAAGTTAAACCCATTTCTCTCTCTCTCTTTCCCTCTCCAAATATTCGAATAAAGAGGGGAAAAGAGAGAAAGACTAAAAATGGTGATCTATGTCAGGCTAGTGTGTCAAGGGAGATAACTATAAGCCTTAAAACCATCGACCCACCATTGCGATGAAACTTTTAGCTATCGTATTAATTGAAAACTATTTTTGAAAGAAAAAAAAAAGATTTTTTAAATGAATGGGAATCCTTGATATTAATTTGGACCAAAACGATTATTATTAATAAACATATATATAAGATTTAAATAGTGTGTCAAGGGAAATAACTCCTCTGATGAAAAGAGATGCAATGGGGTTTGATTGAGGCCCTACTATTATGCACAGAGTTACAAAGACAGGTACTCTTCTATTCACAGGCAGTTACAAATAATAGAATTTATATTTTTACGCATTTAATAATGACAGAATAAAGCACCAACTGCCAGGGCTTTAAATCCCACTGGTGAACCAACTTTTAAAAAAATAAAAAATAAGTATCATTTATTTTGAATGTTTTGAACAAAACGTAAATGGGAGTAAAGTAAACACATATATACATGACTCTACAAGAAAATTATAAACAATCAACAATAGATCTTGTCAAACCTTCCAATACTCTTTAACTTCACTCAGAATAAAATAATTTGAATGAAATTTTCAATATATTCATTTTTTTATTTTTTTTTTATCAAATTTGAATTATTATAGCAAGCACAGTCAGCTCTATATCTAAACCTTCAATACATTTCCACCTGGATCTTGATAAATTGAATTGGAATTTGGGAGGTATGATCATACATACTCAGTAAACTATATTAATTTTGGAATTTTGAATATTATTCACCATGTCTTGATGTCTGATTGGGCATATTTCCGATCGGGCAATTTTGGGCATTTGGAAATTAACGTCAGACAAGTCTGGAATATACGGACAAAATCCCATCCCTGGATCATAGAGACACTGAAATCATCTGAGTGTGATTCCCATTCTTTTACTGATTTCCAGCCTTAAAACACTTTGAAGTTTCCATGAGGTAATATAAGATAAAGCTTTATCATATGAAACATACGTAAAACGATAACATCGACCTCGTTGTTGAGTATTATTGTCTTCGTACTTGTCTAATAATTCCACCTTATTGACAATATCTCCTGCTACCTCACATATTATTTCATACATTTTCATTTCCTCAAATTCCTCTCCATCCTTTTCCCAAAAGCTGATGTCATGGTGAAAGGTCATTGGATAAATGTAAAAAGGTTGAAATTTTGTCAGTTGTTTTAATTCGTCATTAAATTGTCCATAGAATCTGTAATCTTTGGACCAGAGTAATCGTGGTTGATCGATTCCATAAACGAGACACGTTAATTTATCCAAGTTATATATCACAATAAAACAATTATTTAACAACACCACGGATGCGACGTGTAATGTTTCGTCACTTGCCGTCTGCCTGAAAGTGATATCTCTTTTATCTTCTATACTCATCTCTGCATCTGTAACACAAATCTCTGCAGATTTGGAAATCTGAAGATCTTCTGGAGTGTGAAATAAAGTTCCAAGGGAATGACACACTTTTTGAGAGAATGAGTCAAAGTCATGAGACGGTAAAGAATTAAATGGACAAATTATCAAAAGTTCATGATGGACAGGAAGCTTATTAGGGGAGATAACACATGGTTTTGCCACAATACCAGACGTAACAATACATTTATCCAATCCTTCTAGCATAGCTGATGTCTGCTCCAAGAGGGATGTTCTTATTTGAATATGTGATGTATGTGAATGTCTGGTATCTCCATTAGCAACAGTACTCGAGTTATTTGTGGCTTCAGGAACAAAAGATCTGTCTGAAATTTGGCTTGGAATTTGTTTTAAGATAAAATGTTTATTATCATGGCCATCAGTATATGTGGGTGGAATAAAACAAGGCAGAGAACAAGATGAGAAACTGATATGTAAATCTTGAGTAAGATGATCTAATAATTTTGTCTTTATATGTGATAGAGGATGACCCATGTCTTCCACAATGTTTCTGAAAATAAAACAAGACAAGAATTACCCCTAGATATATTATTTACGTAGTAAGCAATTTGAGATTATGATTTAATTATTCCGTTTATTACAAATTTCATACTTTCAAAGGAAAATGAGTTTTCAGTGTAAAAAAGATGACCCAATTAAGCTTAATGTCCAACTATTCAAGAGAGGATAAAAAAAAAATTATGTACCTAAATTTCATTTCGTAACATTTTTTGGGTAATATCATGGAATTAAAATGATGAAAAGGTAAGACAAATACTTACATCAATTTATTTCATATAGAGTTAAAATTGTTACCTGTGTAGTTTATCATGTAGGTATTGAGAACAAGAGTAATGTTGATCGTTATATACCAGGGATGTAGTAAATACTGATGGTACAGTAACACTATCAGATAATTCAAATACATGGATTAAAGCTCCATCTGTATTAAAACCTTTATCTTGACTTCTATAAAATTCAACAGATATTTATAAAAAAAAGCAGTATAACTAATCTAAGTCAAGATGTGAAAGATAAACCTTGGGATGAAATGTCACAAATTTAAGCCGAAACCAATTGATAATATTAAAGTTGTCTTTTTCTTCATAACTAGCGACAAAAAGATTTCCTATGACATTATCTAAACATTATCAAAAATAGAACCCTGATGGTCACTAATATCCTCTGTAAACTCAAATTCAATCACCAAATTGAACCACTTGTCAGACCTTTACAAACATAACAAATTTTGTACTTTTTTATATTTAAACATACCTGTATCCAACACTGTTGTACACAGAATATTCTGAGGCATTAAAAGAAATGATTTCTCTCAAAATTAAACTAGAGTTGGCTGCCATAGACACAACTTGCCAACTGTCATGCCAGGCTCTCATTGGTTTATCAGCAGGTGTCCCACCTTGACCTTTACATAAGGTTACCATAATTTGACCTCTCTCTTCAAGAACCTTAGATGCGCTGGAAAGAAATCAAACCATTATATTTTCTATATGTTCACCTGATTCTCTTATCTCCCAGGGAGATAACTATATTTCCTTCAAAGTCTACATCTCTTTTATCAATAGTTCAGCTCTGAACGTCGGTCTAATTACACTCACCCTGGACGTTCAGGGACTGGCCCATTCAATCAATGTCGAAAATAATTTGACCCCCAATTTTACTGGGCAACTTTTCACTGCTAAACGATGGGTGTCACCCCGTGTGGACGCGTGTACAGTGTAAAGGGACATCTCAGTGAGAAAATAAGACCTTGCTCATTTCGCTAGAGTCAGTATGAGCATCACAACACGCTGTGTCATGGTGGCGAAAGGGTAGTTTGATAGGAGGGGACGTATTTTAAACAGCGTGTTGTTTCGCTCATACTGAGTCTAGCGAGGTAAGCAAGGTCTTATTTTGTCACTAAGATGTTCCTTTACATTGTACAGACGTCCACGCGGATTGACACTCCGATGTTTCGCAGTGAAAAGTAGCCCAGTAAAATTGACTGGGGTTCAAATTATTTTCGACATTGATTGAATAGGCCAGTCCCTGAACGGTCAGGGTGAGTGTAATGAGACCGACGTTCAGAGCTGAACTATTTTATCAATAGCCATAAAACGAGGTCATTGGCCTTGGACGGTCCACAGGTATCTTGAGGCCCTGTGAAAGTAATTTGTTACTCAGCATGACAGAATATATTCTTGTTTCAAGTGGACACTGGGTATTTCATTATATAATATTTAAAACCATAAAGGATCCTGTACAATAGGTATAGGGCCTGGAATATGGGTCCCTGTACAATGAATACTGATTCAAGGTAGTCTTCAACTGGTGGGCTATGTCAACATTTCTATAAACTTGGGAATCTATTGATGACTTTCTGGGAGCAAACAAACATTCGGCTCAACAAGAGCGGTGCTAGGTTAGTAAGAATGACTTCTATATATATTTCCTAATTATAAATACAAATTTTTACCTGAGGAAAAAGTCATTCAGCAGAGTTCTGTTCTTTTTGTGATTTGATTTTCCACCAGAATGTGGGAAATTAAAAACAATTCTTGAAAACTGTTTATTCTTTAGCATACACTGATCTGAATGTAATTGTCTAGCATCAACTTCAAAATAGATTTTAACTCCTGCAAAAATATAAAACAATTAATAAGATGATAAACAAAAAAGGAGTACCACGCGGACCTGTCTTTGGGCCTATCATTTTCTTAACTACGGTAATTAATGGGCCTACGAATAGTGAACACATACAACTTATAGGCAATTACTTATATATGCATATCTCTGGTGTCGTGAAACATATCAAATTTTGCAGTGAACAAAACCCAGAACATTATAATCATTATATGAAATAGACCAAAAATCACCTTTATCTTGTAAAGACTTCATATTACTTAGTGCAGCTTGGTGTTTGCATATTGAATCTCTACTTTCTATAGATGTAGATATCATTTGATCACTTCCAAATTTCCCATGTTGTGATAAAGCCAGCGATAATGAGAAATCGCCTTCCCCAACCAATAATACGAAACCTTCTGCCTGGCGATTCATCGACGCAACTGTAATTAAAGGGATAAAATTATTAGATGACTTCGGTTAATTCCACATGGGTTCTTGATAATCCTAAAGTAAAAGTAGTAGTTCCGTTCGCGCATGCCCAATATTTTCTCGATAACTGAAAACAAATGAAATGGGCAAAACAAAAATAACAGCACCGACTTGCAGGCAGAACATGTATCTTTGGTTTGGTATAGCCTACTCTGCACTCAATATTACCATATTACAATGGCTTTGTACGTTTTGAAATATCCAACAACGATATCTCTTTGGGGAGCGAAACATCTCAAATCAAATCTTAACTGGACGAAATAACCATGTCAGTAGCCATGCGCAGTGCAATGAAAAATTGCAAGAATACAAGTTCCAGAAAATTTGTTGTCTTCTGCGAATAAATAAGTCTACAACTGCAAGGCATTATTTCTAACTTGTAACTTAGGGTTTTGTTCGAGAATTTCTGTCTATGGATCACAGAACAAGGAAAAGAGTCAGGGATGTCAAAGATAAAGCTCGACCTGGTGTGTCTTTCGTTATTTTTTAAATCAAATGTTTGTAATTTGAATATCTTTCACATTTTTGTCAGTTTGAGTTGCTCAATGCCGTGGGTAAAGTGAAGTGATAAAGTGATGACAGTCTTACTCTTTAAAGGGACACCAATCAAATAAATGTTGGGTTTTCCCTTCTCTGTATGTGCCAGATCGTTATGGTTGATTTGTAAAAAAAATAGAAACACAAATTAGAATAGGCCCAAATAGTTATTATAATAACGGATTTGTCAGAGATAGAAGCGGAGCGAAAACAAATTTACGTTACTTGAAGTAACTAATAAGGCCCAGATAGTCTAATAGACTAAATAAAAACAATCATATTCATGATCATGAATTTAATGTGATGAAAGAAATTTCATTTAAAAAAGGAGGTAAAAGCAAGGTGTGTGTTTGGGGGGGGGGGGTGTATGAATTATACATGGTTTGGTATGTTTTCTCTCGAGTGTAAGATCTTAAAGGGGTGATTTCATATTTTCTAAGAAAGATAATATGTTTTGACTTCCTTGGAAAATTAGTTCAGCTCTAAACGTCGGTCTCATTACACTCACCCTGAGCGTTCAGGGACTGTCCCATTTAATCAATGTCGAAAATAATTGGAACCCCGGTCAATTTTACTTGGCAACTTTTCACTGCCAAACGATAGGGTGTCAATCCGTGTGGGCGCCTGTACAATGTAAATGAACATCTTAGTGAGAAAATAAGACCTTGCTTACTTTGCTAGAAACAGTATGAGCGACACAACACGTTGTTAAAAATACGTCACCTCCCATCAAGTTACATTTCCCCACCATGACACTCTAACTGCAGGTCAACGTCCAAGACAAAATGAAATGTACAGGCGTTACATTGTACAGGCTTTCACACGGATTGACACCCTGTCGTTTAGCAGTGAAAAGTTGTCCAGTAAAATTGACTGTTCTGCAATTTTTTTTCGACATTGATTGAATGGGACAGTTCCTGGACGTTCAGGGTGAGTGTAATGAGACCGTCGTTCAGAGCTAAACTATTGGAAAATATGAAATTCCTGCTTTAACAAGGTAGGGCTGTTTATAGATACAATCTATTTTAGGGCTTTATTTTGATACATTTTAAAAATATAAAATATGAAATTGCAACTTTAAGCTATAGGTTCTGTCAGTTAAACTATGGTGAATCAGACTTCCACCATGCCCATATGGCATACATAACTGACAAAAAATCACCATATTTTATTTTTCTTTAAAACAACAGTCAACAGCGAAGTTTACAAATGAGCTACTGAAGGCAGCTGAGCTATGTTGAAATCCCCAAACCATTAGATGTATCTCAACATTTTTAGTGACATTTATGCAGATGTACATTTTTACCCTTAAGCCAAATTTGCGATCATAATGTGGTTTAAAGTCTGGAAAAGCTCTTTATCAATTTTGTTATGGTATGTATCTGTTGATCACTTTTAATTTCTGGGTTTTTTTTTTCAGAACTGCGCTCAGAAAAAAATGGATGGTCAAAATACAACTACTGTGAAAGCTTTGATTTAGACAAAGAAAAAGTTAGAAAAAAAGATACTGTTGATAGAGTAGATACTACAAATATATCATACGAAGAATTTATTGAAAAATATGAGAAGACGTACACCCCAGCTGTATTAATTAATGATCAAAATAACTGGATGGCAAAGAAAAAATGGACTTTAGATGTAAGAATTACATACCTCCATTGATCATGAATATCATTTAATGAAAATAGCACAATGATTCCCTTTTCACACCAGCCTATTCAATTGAAGAAGTAAACCAGTCTTTCACGTTTAAGGTGCGCTTTCGACGCACCTCAAGTTAACTTCGGGGGTGTCATTAAATACGTCCGTTAATTAGCTAAATCGCTCTCCTTATTGAGATTCATAAACTAGCATACTTTCAGTTTTTGTTTATTTTTAAAACTGCATGTGTTTGACTTCCTCCAAGCAATAGGGCGAGACATCGGGTCATTTTGGGACTAACAAATGGTATTTATTTATTTCAATAATTTGTTTGTAAAGAAACCTAAGAAGAAAGATGAAAACTGAGTAGACCAGTCTGCCTACCTACAGAAAACTCATCCAGTTAGTTACACACCCACGAACAAACCCATGACTTGTATAAATAACAGGCCAATCTACAATGTACACTGATCACTTAACCACTCCAGCCTCCATGAAACTAGCATAGATTTAATTCTATTTCATAACAAAACGCATTCCCTATATACGGTCCATGGTAATGAATGCTAATGTAAAGCTCGTTTTAATTGGATAGAAGTCTAAAATCAGCCAATAGAATACCTTGTTGCTTGACAGCCTAATGTGTCGCCGGATGTTGATGTAGATTACCTGCGGGAATGATAGAATGACTCGTCTAATATTAATAACATTACGTTGTTTAAAATGTTTTCATGTACATGTACTGCTGGTCCCATTGGCATTGCGTTGATTATCGCTATCAATATATCTGGAGATGGTCAGAACTGTCAAGTATGCAATATTTTTAAATTGGAATAACTGGAGGACAAATAGCCACTGTTTGGTTGGGGGACAAAATTAGGTTTGCAATTTAATTGTACATAATCAGCTGACAAAGTGATCAAACTGACAATTCGAGGAAGATATAAATGATATAAAAAGAATTTGAGACAAAACTAATAAAACATAAATACAGTAGAATTACTCTTGCATTATAAAAGAGTTGTTTTTACGGGAGCTTTTTCCTCAATTTCTAAATTTGCGGGAGTGGTTTACGGCTCCCACACCATTTCGTAAACGTGAAGGACTGAGTAAGTCATTGATTGAGCGTAAAACAGATTCCTTGTCTTGATCACTCAGACTTGTATCGTCTTAGACTTAGAGGTGATGTCAAGTTGAAAACTTTGACATGTTACTCACACTAGGTCGCTCACAGACTTTTTAACTGTGACTTTGCCCTCTTGATGGCATTATAATTTTTAAAAAAAACAAGATAGGGACTTTGTCAATTGCTAAATACCCTGTCAATATTCAGATGATTTAATAATCCATGCATTCTTGACCCAGTCTTGATTACATGTCTTAGAAGAAGACGATGATTAATGACTACTGTGTGAGTTCTGGTAAATAATAAACGGATTTCTTCGATTATGAACAAACTAGTTAACTTTGGTTATTATAATCTTACCTGTGTGTTTAAAATGAACTCCCGTTAAATAAAATCCATTGCACCACTAAATGTCCCAACGAATAAAAACAGTTCTCTCTTGAAAAATTGAAATCCCACAAACTTTCGGTTAAGAAAAATATCAATATGGCAGCTGGTTACGTCACAACTCGGGAGATATCACTGTGTATCAGGGGTGACAGCATCGGAAATGTGGCATTTAAAAGCACGTCTCGACTCAGCATTGAGTTTGAGCGTTCACACACATAACAACCTGTATTTTTTAAAATTTGTTACCGACTTAATTATTTGATTAGCGGCTCGGATGGGATAATTTTCTTTTTAACACGCATGAGGAACAAAAATAACTACATTCTTTTCACAGGCCTTAAATATTACCCATCTTTATAATATGGTATGATAATATTATTACTTAACATGCAGGCCATTCACAATTAATGTTCCGCTTCTAACAGGGTGTTACGGACTTATCGGCATTGTATCCGCAACCCAATGCCATTAGGCACCTTGAACGCTGCCGCAACACGCTTAAAAATGTCACTGAAGCGGTTATTATTTGATCGAAAGAATGAGATCAAATTAATAATACACTCAGAGTCTTCAGACACTTCGGAGGTGTGATTCGTGATCCGTGTTAAACTATTTATAATATAAAGAAGATAGGATATTAGAATCTATATTTTATATATGACTTTATTTTTACGAGTATCCGTGCAATCAGTGATTCTTTCATTGTGAATAAAATTTGATAGACTGGCGATCAATGGTTTCAATATAAAGCTCCTATGTAACTATGTAATTGCCTTCAATTGACATTTTCGTCGCCCAAACTCAAACGATCGTAATGTTGGCGCTTTGCTTTGAGCATAGCACGTGGTTGTCAAAATATGCGTCAAATTTAAACAACCTCGCTTCAGTGTGTTGGATTCGTCCAAGATGTGACGAAAGCAATGTTATTATCCACTCTGTCGAAATAACAAGTAAATATTCAAAAATTTCAAGAGAGAACCGGTTTTATTCGTTGGGATTTTTAGTGGTGCAATGGATTTTATTTAACGGGAGTTCATTTCAAACACACGGGTAAGTTTATAATAACCAAAGTTAACTAGTTTGTTCATAATCGAAGAAATCCGTTTATTATTTACCAGAACTCACACAGTAGGCAAAATCTGAATTCACACTAGTACTTGATTCAGTGAATTTTCACAGGGAACATGGGCACCTGTCCAATCATGTGGGTTTTCTCCGGTTTCCTCCCACTTTTAAAGATCCCTGTGCGCAAGGAAATTGTTGAAATGAAATTAAACCTCATCTTAGTCCCGAGTGGCCATTAAACCCCATTTCTTGTGGGTTTTCTCCAGTTTCCTACCACTTCTAAAGAACCCTGCGCGCAAGCGAATTGTTGAAATAGAATTAAGCCTTATCTTAGTCTCGAAGTGACTTAATTTTGTCTTTTGCAATGCTCAGAAGGTGTTTGTAATTTAATTTTTTTATTTTAATTTATTTTAGAGACTTTCCAAGAAATATAGAAATCAAAGATTTAAGTGTGGAGAAGATGATGAAGGGTATTCTGTAAAGATTAAGATGAAGTATTTTGTAGATTATATGAAAAATAATAATGATGATAGTCCATTGTACATATTTGACAGTAGTTATGGTGAGGTAAGTAGTCTTGTTATTATGTGATCCTCTTATTAGATATAGTAAAATAACAAATTCTCAGTACTTAAGTTTGCTTCTAGTGATACAGCCTTGGTAACAGCCAGATTTCCGTAATTCAAGAACCCTTTAATAAAGATGTAGATGAAATCATCCATCACGAATGGCCGATATCTAAGACACTTGTTTTTGAAAATTATCGGGTGTATGATTACGCAGATCTCCTCGAGAAATGCGTCCGTTCTGGGTTGTCGGATCAATTTCCAAATTGTGTTTTGGTAATGCAGATTGGACGTGTTTTGTCGGTCTCCAGTGTAGAGTGTGTGAGGGGGTTTTCAAGACAAAATTTGATTAAAACCAAACTAAGAAACTGCCTCACCACTACTACACTGGATGAATTTATTAGAATATCCTTACAAGGACCCGCTCTCGAGGACTTCGACCCAAATGAGATCCTGAAAAGTTGGAAACTAAGCAAAAATTGGAGATTGTTTGATGGATTGATCAGCTCTAAAATTACAAAGTAATATTCTTCTGTAGATGTTATTGTTGTAGATGTTTTTGTTGTTATTACTGTTGTTATTTTATTAAAATAATGAAATGGGTTGTTGTTTTTTTATTACGTACGGGAATTGAATATTTTGTTGACACATGATTTTTATACGCCCACATTTTCATGTGGACGTATTATGTCGTCGCCCCTGTCCGTCCGGACGTCCGTCCGTCCACAATTTGTTTGTGGACTCTCTACAGGTCACAATTCTTATCCGATTTTGACGAAACTTGAAATATAGGTTTATCCCCAAAAGATCTCGGTTCCTTTCGATATTGGCATGTATCGGATCAAAACTTCATGGATTATGGCCCCTGATTGTACGAAAAATCACGTTTTTAGCTTGTGGACTCTATAGAGGTCACAATTTTGAACCGATTTTGATGAAACTTGACATGCATGTTTGTAACCCAGAGATCTTGGTTCCTTTCGATATTTGCGGCTAACGGAATGTAATTTCCTGAATTATGGCCCCTGATTGTCCGAAAAATCACCCTTTTTAGCTTGTGGTCCCTCTGGAGGTCACAATTATTATTCGATTTAAAAAACCGTTTGATTATATCACCGTTACACCCTAAGGAAGGTTGAGTTCGAATTTCGGGAAAATCGGACGAAAATTGCCATACAAAATGGCCGCCGTTAGTACGCGAATACTGTTAAAAAATGGTATATCAAGGTTGTGGACCCTGTGGAGGTCACAATTTTGATTCGATTTTGATGAAACTTGAAATTCATGGTTATAACCCAAAGATCTTGCTTCCTTTCGATATTTGCACATATCGGATCGTAACTTCCTGAATTATGGCCCCTGATTATACGCAAAATCGCCTTTTTTTTAGCTTGGAGGTCACAATTATTATTCGATTTAAAAAAACGTTTGATTATATCACCGTTACACCCTAAGGGAGGTTGAGTTCGAATTTCGGGAAAATCGGATGAAAATTGCCATACAAAATGGCCGCCGTTTGTACGCGAATACTGTTAAAAAATGGTATATCAAGGTTGTGGACCCTGTGGAGGTCACAATTTTGATTCGATTGTGATGAAACTTGAAATTCAAGGTTATAACCCAAAGATCTTGCTTCTTTTCGATATTTGCGCATATCGGATCGTAACTTCCTGAATTATGGCCCCTGATTATACGCAAAATCGCCTTTTTTTTTAGCTTGGAGGTCACAATTATTATCCGATTTAAAAAAACGTTTGATTATATTACCGTTACACCGTAAGGAAGGTTGAGTTCGAATTTCGGGAAAATCAGACCAAAATTGCCATACAAAATGGCCACCGTTTGTACGTGAATACTGTTAAAAAATGGTATATCAAGGTTGTGGACCCGGTAAAGGTCACAATTTTAATTCGATTTTGATGAAACTTGAAATGCATGGTTATAACCCAAAGATCTTGGTTCCTTTCGGTATTTGCGCATATCGGATCGTAACTTCCTGAATTATTCGAATTTTGTGAAAATGGTACCAAAATTGCCGGACGAAATGGTCGCCGTTTGTACGCGAATAGTGTAAAGATATGGTATATCATGGTTGTTGACTCTGTACAGGTCACAATTCGTCACAATTTTGACGAAAAGTCACATTTCTAGGTTGTGTACCGTCACACCATAATCATTGTCGACTTCGAATTTCATGAATATCAGACTGGAACTGACCAACAAAATGGCTGCTCTCAATACAGTATGAAATACAGGACTTAATGATGTAGGAAAAATCACTTTCCGTATTGTTTGTTCTCTATCCATCTCTCGAAAATGTGGGCGTATCCTGCCTGGCAGTGCCAGCCTATCTTTAACTGTGGTCTGAACCCACAAGCTTAAATAACGTTAAGAGTTATGCCCCTTTATTTTCGGTAAAATGTTGGTAAACAAAAATGTCCGACTGGGAAAATTTTGAATCCGCATCACTGGTGTATGTAAAGCATTGACTCTCTAATCCGGAGATCCTGTGTTCGATCCCAGTGTTGGTGGAGAAAGTTGTCAGTGGTGCAGGAGAGGGGACCTGGCAAGGGTCAATGTATAGTTTTTAAGATGACAGTTCGAATTTGATTGAAGAGTAGACCATAGTGTCGTTGTCCAAGCAAAGTTTGTCAGTGTGCACATTGCCGTGGGTGTGAAAGAACTCTTGGCAGTCCAAATTTGATTTAAGAGTAGTGTCCCCATCTGAGCAAAATTTTCCTCAAAGCACATGGTATGGTGTATGCCTGACTTCATTAGCCCAGTTGTTGCAGAATAGAATGATATTAAACTGCATTTCATTTTGGTTTTGTGAGCATAATTGTACAAAATCATATACTATTTAGAAAAAAGAAATTTTTTACATTATAAAACAAACATGAATAGCAATAGGATGTAGAAGTTATTTAAAGGGAAATAACTTCTCTTTGACAACTCTGATGATAGCTCTGTATTATTCTCAAATTTTTTCAGCATGCTAAAAAGAAGAAACTATTAGAAGATTATGAAATGCCACCATATTTTCAAGATGATTTGTTTAGATATGCTGGAGAAGAAAAACGCCCACCTTACAGGTAGGAAGGCCTCAAATTTAAAATAACATGTATAAGTTTAGAGTCGCTGATAAATAGCAAACAACAATATTCTGACAGTTTAATTAAGTATATTATATGTATAAGATAGCTCAGTTTTGTTGGGCATCCTCTGCTTATTGGAAGGAGGTCTTTCATTGAGTCAAGTGGCATTGTTTTGATATCCGCTTGTACATGACAAAGAATAGGGTCACCTGTCCAACTCAGTCAGTTTTCTCCCAGTCCTCCTGTTCCCTCCCATTGCTAAAGACCCCTATGTATAACTGAATTAGTAATTGAAATTGAACCATAATTTATGTTACTCCCAAAATGAACTTGTTTCTGTCGAGTGAATGTTTATATACCCCTTTCTCTCGAAGACAGACAATATGCCGACACTAGATGTTGGATAAAATCTTTTGACAGTCTCTTTATAATTTAATTGAATCGAAGCCGGGATATACATGTAAACAGAAATGAACATTAAATAATCAATTTGGGTACATTGTAGCTTAAACTATGAAACATTATATTCTGCCCGAAAAATGAAAATGCTGACCAGCAGACTTTAGAATGAACTGTCAAATTTATGTCAGTGACTGATTTTCTAGAACAGTGATGTTGTGTATAAAGAATAGCTATTTTTAAGTTTTTGTTGATTGAAGTATGTTCAAAACTTTGATATATTTATGTTATAGATGGTTTGTAATGGGACCGGCTAGATCAGGTACAGGAATACATATTGATCCACTAGGTACTAGCGCCTGGAATGCTTTAGTTAGTGGCTATAAGAGGTAATTAATTTTTTAATTAATGCTATCAAGAAATTATTGCTTTAAAGACGACCTATGACATGTCACTTTAATTTCACTAAGCTCTTTTTCTGAAACAAAGTAATCTAGTAATACAACTGTATCAACAAACTTAGTACCTCTAGAGACAATAAACTATGGATCACGTCACTTTAAAAGGGTTCCAGGAACTGTTCATTTCAATATGGACCCAGTATGGATTACACTTGGTAGTACAGTAAAATAGATCAATTCTGATGATGGTAAAATAGAACCAGTTCATCCAATAATCATGTAAGAAAATTCTGGGATGTATAAATCACAAATGAAATGTGTTGGTAAGAAGTCATAGTAATCCTATGAAAAAATAAAAGCAAACATCCCCCCCAACCAGCAAATTATTTATGTGAATTAAAGTGAAGCCACTCAAATGACACACATTCATAACATTTTAAAGCCTCAAGTGAAAAGTTTTCAATAAAATAAACTGAATGTTTTGTGTACAGGTGGTGTTGATGACCAACTACAACGCCTTGTGAATTGATTAGAAAATCTGATTGTTTTGTTTGTATTGTTGTTTACAGGTGGTGTTTATTACCAACAACAACACCACGTGAATTAATCAAATTAAAGAGTGAGGAGGGTGGTAAACAGAAAGATGAAGCTGTAACATGGTTTAATCTGGTTTATCCTAAAACACAATTACCTAGCTGGCCACAACAATACAAACCTGTAAGTTTAATACCATTTACTTAAAAATGCATTATGTAAGATTAAGATAAAGAGCTAGCCATTCAAAAATAGATAATGAATATATTGAAAATAAACAAAATCTTGATTATCTATTTTACCATTAAATTATTGTGTGATGACAAAGATAGAAAGGGTCAGTTTTAGGATTCCTTTCTTGATTGCAATTGCTGGGCCCAATCTAGCAAATCTTGTTTCTTTCTTGTTCATTTTACACCATGACTTTCACTTTCAATTATCTCTTTTAAAGCAAGCATCAGGAGCATCTTTTTCATCTAACATTATATCTTCCATATCTAATATCTTATAAACAAACACTACTTGATAATGTTTGTAAACATGATTATCATTGTATTTTTAGTTGGAGATCTTACAGAAACCTGGTGAAACAGTATTTGTGCCTGGTGGTTGGTGGCATGTTGTTATTAATTTAGATGATACTATAGCTGTTACACAAAACTTCTCTAGTGTAACAAACTTTCCTATAGTCTGGCATAAAACAGTTCGAGGTAGACCCAAATTATCCAAAAAATGGTACAAAATCTTAAAGGTAAGATCACATTTTATTTTTTTATTCTTCTAGATTGAGATATCTCTTAAGATTTTAGCAAAATGGAGAGATAAAAAGAAGTCACTGTAGAGCTACCACCCACATTTGGAGGATATTGTCTTAGGACCCGGTGTTTCCCTCAGCCAAATTTAGCATGACACCCAAATGAGCCTTTTTCAAGTAACATTTTGTCTTATTCCACTAGTAAGCAGAGAAGAACTGCATCATGCATAAAATATAGAAATCCACATGGGTAAAGACAACAACATAAAACAGGGACATTGCAGGTGTATGCTATACAGAAAAGGGGAGTAGTTTATCATTGGCCATCAGGATATGAATGAATACTAAGGTATTTTTAGTTAGGCAGAAATTAAGAAGCATACCTCATCCTAGCTGACGGCTGTCAATCAGTTTGTAATGATGAATAAGTAAACCAGCTGTGGGGCCTATCTCTTCCTTAACTTTGAGGGAACTGATATAGTATTACAGACATTGTAAGTAGTAAGTAGTAGATAATAAAAGTGCCATCAAATAAAGCAGACAGGAATTAGACACCCTGTCCGATTGGGGATTGATTCTGCAACATTATGCTTTCTCGTCCACATAGACATTCCCCATCTTGGCCTATATAGTATAAATGGATTGTTTTGGATTATTTACAGAAAGTGAGACCTGAAATTGCTGCAGCAGCTGATAAAGTGAAAGTATCTGAACCAACTGGTTTTAATTCTGATAGTAGTAGTTCTAATTCCTCTAGTTCTAGTAGTGATGATAGTTCTGATAGTGATGACTCTGAAGCTGCGGTTAAACGGTAAATAGTCTTCCATGTATTATTTCATGTCACACTATCAGTCAGGTGGTATACCTTTTAGGGCTGAGGCAAGCTTGTTGAATTATCTTGAGGTGAACTTTAAAATTGGGTTTAGGGGACGGGGTTTTTCATTGATTCAACTGGTGGCTTTGAACAATGTGTGAGTCTCAAAATGACCTAGTCTCGTGTCTAGTGGATGTTAAATTTGTATATGTTAGCCATTTTTGGCTTATGGGTAATCCTAAAGTATTAGGGGGAAAATCCTTGAAATTGACCAACGCTTCTCAACTTTACCAGGGCAGATAACGTGCATAAGAACCCATAGGACTTATCCTATAAGACTTTTATAAAGAATTAATTGAAAATGAATAATTTTGAGACTTGATAGTTTCACTTCGAACATTTTAAGATGTTTCTAGTGTTAATTTCATATTTATTTATAAAAAACATTATTATACTGTAATTTTAGCATGTTCAAATGTTACTCAATGTATTGGAAATACTTTATTTAGGAATAGAAATAAAAAGTTATATCTTTCATTATTAAATTTTCAGACGAAAGACAACTCACTCAAATCAACGAACACATTCACCAAACGGCAGCAGATCTCGGAGATCTCGATCACTTAGTTCAGACAGACGAGAACACTCTAGTAGAAGCGTGTCCAGTACTCCCAAAAATTACAGATAATGAAGACTCTAGTGTAAACACTAACCGAGCAGATTTTATTATTACAAAGTTACTATGAGCGACGTGTTGTTGCATAAGTTCAAAGAGCGTTACATTTTGTTGATTAAATTATTATTGAATTGAATCCAGGTGTGTATTTTATTACCTCTCATGTGCAGTTAAATGGAAGCAATTATTGTTAAAGTTATTACTTAATATAAGATAGTGTCTTAGATTTGTAATATACTTTGTAGCAACTTGTGATACTGAAGGTTATTATATGCAGTGATTTTATCTTAAGTTTTAAGATCTTGTCCAACAAATTATTTCTTGCTGAGCAAATTTTTGTCATAATTCAGGCACGTTTTTGGGGGATACCATAGCAACAAAAATCAATTAGAAAGAAGTGGATATTTAATATCTGATCTGTGATCATTATCTTGGTTAAATTTGTTTTTCGTTAAATTTAGAGAGTATAGTAAACAAAGCAAATTTTCTCCTTACATTATAGTTTGTGTTGATGGCTGCCGAACAAATTCACCAAGTGGACAATGATCTTAAAACTTGACTTTTTAGTTTTTAGGTATTCATTCATACATTTCTCAAAGAATGTGCAATTTAGTAGGAATAGAGTTAAATATGGCTAATGGGAAAGTTGTGCTTTAATAGCTGATTGAAGACTAAAAAAAATATGTATCATTCCTAAACATTGTTACCAAAGGCAGTAGGTAAATCCATCATCACAAGTTAAACTGGTCTGTACATATATTGTAGTTGCAAAGGATAATTTTTGAGCATATTCTATTATACCTTAAATTCCAATAAACTGTATATTCAATGAAGTGCATATTATTAGCCGGGTAAAACCCCATTTCTCTCTTTCGCTTGTCTATAGGAGAAAGGAACAGATATTTAATTGATTAAATTTGAAGTATTTATAGAAAGACAGAAGTGTAGTTATTTTAGATGGCTGTTGTCAACAATTTTGTTATGATTTAAAGATCAAATCTTTTATAGACAAATATTCATTCATTCATCATATATACATATATATATAAAACATTAAATGATGACAAATTTCATGCCAAAATATGGTGTTGAACTATCACCAATGTGTTTTAACAGAAGTCAAAATTCCTTTAGGTTGTTATTAGGAATAAATATTGTTGTTTTTATTTACATATTTTGTTTTGTATTTCTTTTACATACACTTCTAAGATTAGGGGAGAGAGAGGATGCAGGGGATATCTTGTGCTCACCTAAGCACTAATTATTGGTAGCAAATTGCAAAAAAGGAAGCATATCGAAATTCAACAATTTTTGTCTGCATTATTGCACCTAACATTTGTTGTTAGGTTTTTTTCTAATTTTTTGATATTGTTCAACTTAGAAGAGGAACCCTTTTCAAATTCAGACAGACATAGCAGTTTTATTTGATAACTTATTGCCCCTGAAAATGAGAAAGTCACTCGTTAAAATGTTGCTTTAGTGTCTTTGAATTCATTTGTCTGATATGTTGATTAATCAAGCGTAATTTACTTTGGGGAAAATTGGAAACTGTGTCAGACATGTCCATTATTGTCGATGAGAACAATATGTCAATCCTCTAACTGCCAGCTCTGTGAAGGGAAGCAATCATTGGAGTAAATAGTCATATTTCAAAAACACTGACTTTTAGATGTATGATATAATCAAATTATTTAATCCAATAGGAATAAAGCAAAAGTACCTTGTAGGGACAAAAAAAAAAAAATCATTTCTACGTTACATCTCGATGAATTCCTACTATGTTTGGCAGATATGGGTAGAATTTGCACAGACCGATGGATGTCAGGGTACCTTTAAGGGGCATATATTGTGCCTTTTCTGGTTACTACTTAGAACAAAATTATGTAGGAAATTAATATGGATATGGTTCTAATTTAGGAAAAGCCAAACAATCCCTGAGCATTCTCCAAGCAAAATATCAAAAAATCTTGATATGTAAAGTGCTTGCAAGGAGAAACACTCCCGGTTTCAGTCCCAGAAAGTACCTTGGGATTTTTCAGCATGTTTTCTCCTTGTTAGTTATCGTAGGACGAAGGGCCAGGCAAGAAATAGTGCCCAGTGTTTGTGTTAGAATAAAGAACTGAGGTCCCTTGTACATATTGTGAACCTGAAATAGAATCCATGACAGTTGGAATTCGATAAAGAGACTGATGTAACGTCTCATACAAAATTTTCCTTAAAGTACACTGTATGACCATCTTCATTACAAAAACAGTTCAACATATATACAGTAGTAGATCGGGGTAAGACAGACCCTACGGCCTTTTGACCCTGTTCCAATGGTCTGTTTTTTTTAGCCTGGTTGGTGCAGAAAAGTTTGACATTAAAACCCATTTCTTTTATACTAGACTACTTAAATCAATTTCCTACTTACCAGCAGCAAAATATAAAACAAACAAAAAATATTGGAGAAAAATCACTCATTTTATTTCATAAATAATGTATAATTGATATGACAATTATCGGTAGTTTACATGGTGAAAAATATAACTAAATGTATTTAATAATAAAAATATCCATTCCTGTCTACCGGTAATATTGCACACCTTCAGAGAGGTGACTGTGTAATTTATTAACTAAGTACATATTAATATTAATGATGTCAACTTGATGTTTTGTTATGAAACTTAATGCTAGAAGCGATATTAATAATAGTAATACAGTCCATTCACACATTCCAGAATAAAGAAAATTTAACATAATATCCATTAGTCTAGTTTTTTTAGATTTCAAATTGTATCTTAAAATATATATCTGTATAACTGAATTATCAAACGTAAATAAAGTAAAAAGACATTTTTATCAATGATTTTACACTCAAGTCTTATACATAAATTATGTAAGCGCTAAAACTACCTATAGCAGGTATTTCTTTACGCCTGAAATGTTTATTAACCATTAATTAGGCATTTATAACAAGACCATAAACAACTCTCCATGTCATCTTATGGGTCCGATTTTCATAAATTTTGAATCCGATCGGCCGTTCAACAGCTGTTGATTATTAACCGTAAAAATAGATAATCAAGACTTTGATTATTATCGTAACAATGACAATCTAGGCTACAGTGTTATAAAAATGAGTATTTCTCAGAGTGAAGTAATATTCCCATTACATTATCTATTTTCAAACAATTATAGCGAGAATTGTCAGCTCTTTATCTAATCTTCCATAATGCCGCTTTAACTTATCTTGTTCTTCAGAAGAAATAAAACACCAATTTGACCAATTAGAATATGCAAACTATGCAAGAGTATGACTTGATATGACAAGTATGGTATCTCAATCATTTGGATGAATATTTTAAATTTTCTTTTTTCTGAGATTTGGATTACTTTGTTTATGGTATATAGTACTATATTCTCAGGGGTGTACCTTATTCCCTCAAAATGTCGTCTGTACGTGGTGACAATATCCTTCCTCACTGACAGCACTACATCCCCCAACCCCAGTGAGGAAAAAAATTTCCGTTGTCATAGTTAAAGAATGAAGAATCTTTTTTTTTATGTCATGTACCTTTTCTTCCTTACTCTACCCTTTTTTAATTGGCACAAATGGAATAATATACACCCTCTGTATCTAACAGAATACATCAAAGATTGATCTTTCTTAATAAATAAAATGTCATGAGAAACTTAAAAAAGACAATTTAGCATAACAAATATCACACTTCACACAGAATTACATGCTATAAATGAAGCTACCATATTATCATGTAATGTCATACCATGCAAACTCTTTTTTTTTTAGACCAAAACAATTTGATTTTCAACTCTTCAGGAATTAGATGATTATGTCTATGTGTATCTTGCATAAATATCTTACTACAAGCATTTGAAGCTGAGAGTATTTGAAAATTGCATCTAACTAAGCATATTCTTAAACGGCCACACTTCTGTGTGGGTGTTCTAATTCGTCACCCTGTCCGTCCACAATTGGCTTGTGAATGCGATACATGGAATTTTTGACGAATTCTGTTACATTCAGTTCCAGATTTTTCCCCTTTGCCAAAATGTTGACTTTGGTCAACATTCTAGTTATCTTTTTCAATAACCTGCTGTTGAGAAATTGCTGCTTTGTGTGCGTATTTCCACACTTTGCGCAAAAAATTCTCTAAAATAAGAAAACAAAGTTTTTAAAAAGTGTTCCCGGAGATATAAAATTCAAATTGACGTGGCCTTAAAATTTGATATAGGTAAGATCCTTTTGGGTGCTTTCTAAACTCATACATTCAAAATGTAAAAATAACAAAAACAAAATCATCACAGTAGTCAAATATAGATCATCATAAACATGGTTAGGTGACATATAACAAAACTAGCAGAAATAATGTGAGCACCCCCCCCCCCTCCAATTCACACAATAAATCAGAGTTATCCTTGTAATAAGACAACTTGTCAAGTATGTAATTGAGATAAGTTGCTTTGGGCATAAAGCCATTCACATGTATCTGTAAAAGATAAATCAAGAAAGAGTGACTACTTTTTGTACTCTGTATTTAGTGCAAAGCCATCTGATAGTCTAGAAAGTTGATTATGGGCTTGTCATGTGAATACATGTTTAAATAATACTGTATATACGAGTATATAACATTTAAAGCCAGATACAAAGTCCTGTAATAGGCAGATTTAGCTCATACATAAAACATATTTTCAAGCACATGCTCACATTATTGATCTTAGCAAATTCCCCTTCAAAAAGAGATATACATACTTACATTTTATGTACATATGTATATGTGACAAGTCACAACCAGTTTACAGGAATAAGTATAGCACCAATTCAAAATAAAACAGACGAACTAGTAGCCATAACACATTAATAATCAACCTATTCAAATGTGTTAAATGAAGTCAGAATAAACAGATCTATGTAGGTATTATTCATTTTCATATTATCTTTTGATAATAAATTTCTCTTTGTGAATGTCAGTTACATAAGTTCTATTATCCAAACATTTGGACTTTGAACATTTATTTGAAAATAAATAATCATTTTTGTTCAGTGTGTGCAATGTATTGTACTATATATAGTCAGGTTCATAGTCTGTAAATATGATTTCAAACAATATGCACAAACATATGTAATGTAAATATGGTTTCAGAATATAATATATTAATGGAAATATATTATAGATCCTGAACTCGGCAGAGTAATATTTCTAAATCTTCAAACTTGGAAATGTCCCTTTATGATAGACAATATACTGTTTTTCAAGCTCTTTCCAATAAATAATTTTTGATTTCGTGTTATTAAAGATACTTTCCTACATACAAACTGGGTGATTAGATATATATTAAAACTAAACATTGTATTCGCAAGGAAATACCCCAAGCTGTAAAAAGTCTCTTGAAAGAAGTAATGTTTGTGTCACATGAATTTGGCGTCGCGATACCTAGCAACGGGTGCAAACTAGAGAAATTCAATGCATATAAAAGAAGATGTTGTCTTTGATTGCTGTCCATATACCATAAATATGGAAGCCTAAGTAAATCCGTGGATCCCCTGCCCACGTCTTTTTCCGTGGGTTTTATCTCAGAAACTGTTGCACTTTTCAGTCCCTCCATTTTTCCACATCTGCCACCATCATATCTAACAACATACACATCACGCGCTCCTTAACACGAAGAATCTGGCTAACCTTCGTGTGTAACCTTTAACAGCACTTGATCAGACAGCCCTTAATCGTATGACTGCCAATTAGTGACATTCTCTACTTTTTTCCATGCGTACCCCAGGGTTTTTTTTTAACGAATGCAGTATTTGTCTAGTCAGACTGAGCCCTGTTGCACGAAATTTTAACTAAAGATAAAATCCAAATTTTAGCGGATACTTCAATTTTGATTGGCTAAGAACTAAAATCAGTCTAATATTGTCCAATCAAATAACTAAAATTCAGATCTTATCTTAGTTAAAATTTTGTGAAATAGGCCCCTGGGTGTCTCTACTTTCCATATATACCAAAATTGACATACTGGTGCTTTTATTGGAAATAATTACCCAATAAATGCTTTTGTGGGAAAGTATCTTTAAGTTAAATCTTGACACTGTAATACAATAAATATTGCATGCACATGTAGATGATCGATTTTAGTCCTCTGTGACTATACACCAGATAAAAATAATGTATTGATATAGGTCTGATCTTCTATAGCATTCATAAATTACAAACAATCCACAGTAATTCAGGTTAACTGTTGGTAGTAGGGGGGATGATTCATTCTAACAACACTACTACATGTGTAGCTATCATTCTAACAAGCAGTAAGCCACACCAATCAGCGGATGATCCACATTAAGCTGCAATGGAAAAATAATTAATATGTCAATGGAAATACATGTACATTTAGTTGATGTAAATGTGGTGGTATAAACATATTTTTAGTACATTGTACATGATAGTTTGAATTGGATATAAAAGCAGGCCCAAGTGCCACTGTCTGGGCAAAATTTCCCTCGTAACACACTGTATGATGTAAATGTATGCCCGTCTTTATTAGCCCAGTTCACAGCAGAATCTGTAAATAGTAAAACTCCATTTCATTTCTTTATCAAGCAATGATAAAATCTATATCATGATATTACATTACATGTACATACATGCAACAACATTACTTTTATCATTTGCTTGATAAAAACTAGAAATGCCATGTTGAAACATCACTCAGTAATAAACAATAATTGAATTCCATAGAATCATGTACTGTGTATGATCTGATCAGCTTTGTGGGCATTACGTAATAAAAGCGTGGCATGCTCAAAACAAATCTTAAAATATTCTGGCCCATTCGACTACATGTATGTATACATGGGTTCCACGTCGACCGTATATGCCAGTCGGGACCAGGGGCTATATAAAATGACCGTAACTAGATCTGACCCAACGGTCATTTTGCAAGCCGGAAAAATAGCCTTTTATCTCCAAACCCAAATTTTCAAACATGGCTACGATCGACATCGGCAATAAAATTGTACGGCCAGTGCTCGTAAAGATAAGAGAAGCCACATAATCTCACGATTGGTGTTATTAGAGTCATATACATAGTCCTCAATATATTATACTGGGCATTGTGTTGATAATTAATGATGATTGTCTTGTAGTAGAACAATAAAAGTTAATTGATATTCGGGAATCTTATCAATGGCGTGAAGCGGTCCACTCTTTGTTGATCACCTATTGTCCACGTGTCATAAGAATTTTCTAGAACTGTAATAGCGGTAAACTGTAATACAGTTACGTACGATATAAACGAGATTATTATGATCTTTCGAAAAAAAATATATATTCATGACCCATATGCTAATGATCTGATCCTGTGGCCAACTTTTTGAGGTATCTTTGTCATGACCACTGGACCAAAATTATTAATATTTTTAAAGGTTAATGAAGAATAAATATGTATAAATTAAATGACTATATTGCTTTAGTAATCCGTCACAAAGTAATAAGTTACATGCATTAGGAAAGTTGTTGTTGATATTGAACGTTAGTTAGGGCTTGAAGTTGAACTGAAACTGACTCTCTTAATCTGGTGGATAAAAGCTGCTCCAGTTTTTTATCCATTGGTACATAGTCATGAGGAAGAATAGAGAACTTCTCATTCCATTTTAATTTGTCTTTGTTGTACTGACAGGTTTTCAGATGGTCACTTATAGTTGGATGATCTGTGAATTCCCAGGAATCGATTGGTGTAAAAGCAGTAGAAAAACTCCATCTCTGTAATATAACAAGTGTACAAAATGGCTATATATACCTGTGTGTATGATAGAGGATCCAGTTTTTTTTTTCTGAAGTCTTAAATAAAATTACAAATAATTAGCCCACTAAATCTCATATTACTTTAACAAATAATTATCAAAATATGATGTGTGAAACCTTGAGTCCACTAGAAACACTCATAATAGTACAACTTTATTTTAAACTGGCAGGATACCAGGCTCCATCTGGGACCCAATTTGCCATATTTCTTAGACCAAATTTGCCTGGGGACCCAATTCCCTTTGGGCACAAATTGGATAGCCTAAAATATTCACAGGGTCATGCAGTTTAATTTGAACTACATGTACGTATGCCGGGGTTCTGTGGCATGACAAAGCGTGATTCGCCCACGGCCAACTTCGATGACCCAAAAACATTAATGGGATCATGCTGGTTAATTTGATACCACATATGAGGGGATGGATCAAAGTGACGAAGCGTAATGGGCGAACACACACACAGACATCTTTGATGTAGTTCAACACTAGAATATTTTATGAAATACGTGTACAGAATGCAACTAGAACACAATATATAACTATATACACAATTCATCACACAATAACTTACATTATTTGTCACCTTCCATGTCACTTTTTCATCTTCTCCATTTAACTTTCTTTTTTTCTCCCAAAGTTGAACAACAATACCTCGTTCATCCAGTAAACTACAGCACACATCTCGTAATAAACAACATGTTAAAGATAAATTACATATACTAAAACTATCTAATCTACGTGCTATATGTTGTAGTATCTCAAATGGCAGGTTTAATAGCATTGAATTTTCATGATCTTCATCCGGACATAACTCTGGATCAAAGTGAATTTCCACAGCTGAATTCCAACTAAGACCTGTGTTAATTCTTGGCGGATGTCTGAACGTTGACATAGAATTCACTGATTTCTTCAAATCGTCCCCTTTATCCCCAGATCTTGACCTTGACCTACTACATGCACCAGTTTGTGACCTTTGATCTTGATTACTCGCATTGCATAGATAGGGATCAGCACTACCAGGATCTTTGTGATGTAACCCAAAACTTTCCAACAAAGCACTGTGGACGATGTAAGAGTTATCAGATTTAGGCCGAAGTTTGCGAAAGGTATACGTGCATCCCAAATAAGCCAATGGACATCTCTGTTCTAACATGCCATTTAAGCCTGATTGTATGTCATTGTGGACATTTTTTGTATGAGACGAAAATTCATCACGCCGGAAGTACTGAGCACATAAAAAAGTGTACATCGAACTTGGTTTTGATTTATATTTACTAATGCATTCAATAGTTAAATCAACACCAAGAATGTCATGGAGTTCAACATTACGATGTTCAATGTTGTTTATCACAGAGTTATCCTCCTTGACACTGGAATCACTGGGATGAAATTCTACTGATGCTGATCGACTTCGATCTGATGAATCGCTCTCTGATATATGTATGTCGACATGCTTTCTCACATCTGCATCTGCTGCATTAGGATTATTGGTCACAAGATCTAACGTTACAGTTAAAGGATTAGTGGTCTGTTTTGCCACTTGATATAATTTGTTACAGATACTCCGTTGTAGACCCGGGGGCATCCGTCCAAGTTTCCATGGAGCATCATCATCATCAGAAACACCGTGGGAAGTATCTTCAGATGGGAAATCATCAGATTCCATTGAATAGCTTCTATGATTAATTGGAGCAGCTGGGTATTTTCGAGTTAAATTATTTCTTAATATATTCTGGGTTCTAGAGGGAGCCTTAAAAGATTCTATTAACATTCTTTGATCTCGAAGGGCAAGTGCTACATCTAACTGGCCGCACTGTACTGGGTATGTGTTGCTGGGTATTGCCATTTTGAAACCTTTTTCTTGAGAGTGCAGAGGCCATCTGTTCCATTCTAGAGGGCAGCATAAAACACTGGCTGGACAGACTTCAAGGTGGGCGCCAAGTTTGGATCTTGCCATAGTCGTTCTGCAGCCATACTCCATATTAATGCAAGCTACTCGTTCTTCCAAACACAATAAATTATGTTCACTCTGTTTACAATGATGATAGCGTGCACCACATCCATTATCACAGTCCACCATTTTACAACTATCAAAGCCATTTGCTGTCAGTGTACAGTATAGTTTTAAACATTTACAACAATGTTCATGTTCACTTATATCCATTCTGAAAATGTAATATTAAAAGGTTAGAATTTCTGGTTAAATTGATAGAACCAGACTGCCACAGGCACTACAATATTGTCGAAGTAACACACATTAATGGGTTACTAGGCGTAATACACTGCATGTATTTGATTTTGTGGGGTACAGGTTCAGGTGCCTGAATATCCACCGATCTAGCCAAATCTACTAAATACATGTAACTTGAATATATTCTTAAAAAATAGGTTGCCAGGAAACAAAACATTCGCCCACACAGCAGTCAACAAGAGTTGTCGCACATTAAGTAATTATCAGAAAATCATTAGAATTTGTTTGGTTTTTATAAAGTTCTGCCCCAAGCTAACGTTAAGTATACGAAACATTTGATATTAATAGATATTATGGATTTAGCTGTTCAATTATCGATTTTCAAGAAATTCACACTCAACCATCATTAATGTGTAACGGGGATATAGTCAAACGTTTTTTTTAAATTCGGAATAAAATTGTGACCTCCATAGGGTCCACGAGGTAAAAAACATGATTTTTCGTACAATCGGGGGCCATAATTCAAAATTGTGACCTCTATAGGATCCACAACCTTGATATAACATATTTTCACACTATTCACGTACAAACGGCAGCCATTTTGTCTGTCAATTTTGGTCCGATTTTCACAAAATTTCAACTCAACCTCCATAACCATGTAACGGTGTTATAATCAAACGTTTTTTTTATAATTGGATAACAATTTTGTCCTCCAGAGGGACCACAAGCTAAAAAGGGGGATTTTTCGGACAATCAGGGGACTTAATTCAGGAATTTACGATCTGATGGGCGCAAATATCGAAAGGAACCAAGATCTTTGGGTTATAAACATACATCTTAAGTTTCATCAAAATCGGTTCAAAATTGTGACCTCTATAGGGTCGAAAACCTTAATATAACATATTTTCACACTATTCGTGTACAAACAGCAGCCATTTTGTCTGTCAATTTTGGTCTGATTTTCGCGAATTTTGATCTCAACCCCCATAACTATGTATTGGTGTTATAATTAAACGTTTTTTTAAATCGGATAATATTTTTGACATCCAGAGGGACCACAAGCTAAAAAGGGCGATTTTTCAGACAATCAGGGGACATAATTCCGGAAGTTACAAACTGATGGGCGCAAATAAAGGAACCAAGATCTTTGGGTTATAAACATACATGTCAAGTTTCATCAAAATCGGTTCAAAATTGTGACCTCTATAGGGTCCAATTTCGATATAACATATTTTCACACTATTCACATACAAACGACGGCTATTTTGTCTGTCAATTTTGGGCCGATTTTCACGAAAATTGAATTCAGCCTCCATAACCATGTAACAGTGTTATAATCAAACGTTTTTTTAAATCGGATAACAATTTTGACCTCCAGAGGAACCACAAGCTAAAAAGAACGATTTTTCGGACAATCAGGGGCCATAATTCAGGACGTTACAATCTGATGGGCGCAAATATCGAAAGGAACCAAGATCTTTGGGTTATAAACATTCATTTTTAAACATTCATCCAAATCGGTTCAAAATTGTGATCTCTACACTTTTAGCAAGCTAAAAACGTGATTTTTCGTACAATCAGGAGCCATAACCCATGAAGTTACAGTTCGATACATGCCAATTCGAAAGGAACCAAGATCTTAGGGTGATAAACCTATATTTTAAGTTTCATTGAAATCGGATAAAAACTGAGACCTGTAGACTGTTCACAAACAATTGTGGATGGACGGACGGACGGACGAACAGGGGCCATGACAATATACATCCACATGAAAATGTGGGCGTATAAAAACTAATATGCTGATGAATTTATTCGAAATGGTCTACCATGGACCTTATAATACAAGGTCCATGGGTCTACTCAAAAACAAAATTTTTACCCACAATTTGAAGCTGTACATGCATTCCTCGACCAGCTTACTATCGACCAATGGCAATACCAATCAATAAATTACACGTAGTGTGTACAAAAAAGTTTGTTTCGAAAAATATTGGAAATGAAACAATCAAAGCAGGATAATTATAATATAGCTGATTTACGGATTATCTCGGTGTTATGTGCAAAGAAATTTTACAGATTTTTGTTCGATGAGGACAAATTTTATTTATTCAAATTAGTCGTCAGACTAAGACCAAACTGTCATTTAAGTTTAAGTGTAGTTTGAAAAGTCGTTTGAACGAAACATTGTGCTACCTCTTTAGTGAACAGTGCAGATAGTTCAATTTTTTTACAGCCAATTAATTATAAAGAAAACAATTTGCAACTAGAGCACCAAATGTTGATGGTGATACCCTCTACCATTCCATACATGCAAGTCTTGCGAGGAAAGACAACTCTGTTTGGGAGATTAACCTTCTACATGTAATAACCTATAATAATGGCTATAAATAACGTTGGCTGCACCTTGTGTAATAATAATATAGAAACCATGAAGCTCGTCGCAGTAAATTTTAAATAGGTTATTCCACTAGGCCTATACTATTATATAAAATATTTATAACATAGACTCAGGGACAAACAAAGAAAAGTAGTAATAGTTATAAAATTATACCTTCGTTTTAATACAAATTCGCCCCAAATCTCAATGCAGGTAGGTCTACCAAATTTCAATCATTTTACGTTGCAGGAACCAATTCCAATGTGACGTCAAAGTAAAAGTAACAAAGTTGTGAAATACTAACCGGGGATAGTGAGTTGATGCACCGCAGTCATATTTTGTAAACAATTCAAATTGTCACGTAAAAGAATATCGATAATAGCGGCAGACAACACAAATAAAGTAAATGTGTAAATAGACTGATTTTATCATAAATAATAATATTTGATCTCTTGTAGTATAATACGAAAGCTATCATTAATATTATCCGGCGCATCACGTCAAATATAAACAAAGTGTTAAATTTTATTTCCTTTTCCATATTTTAATTAATAGATAAACTGTCTTAATTCACATTCAGTTGGCCATAATATATTATTTTTAAGTTGTTTTGGGGTTATTTTATTTCATTAATAAAAAACAAAAATCACATATTTTTGTTTTATTTCCAATTTTCTGCGGCGCAATCGAAAGATAGAGAGAGGAAGTGCTTTGCTGTGTTGTGTTGAGTGAGCAATTTCTTTTCAGGCAAACCCATTTCCGTGTACGGTATTGTGATTCACGAATAAGATTGATTGAAACAGCTTCATACTTTTATACTAGGTAAACAATTAACGACGAATTATTGTGCACATATCAAAGAAAGTTCTTTTAATACATATTTATAATTTTTTAGTATTGGCGTGCACGTAAAAGACCCCATGAGTGATGACAGGTAGAATTCAATTTTTTTTGTTAAGCTTATGAGTAGGTCGTAGGCCTACTCGTAGTGCCACTATCTGGGCAAAATTTCCCTTATAGCTCACTGTATTGTGTATGCTCATCATAATTAGCCCAGTTCGGAGCAGAAGTAAGAACAGTAGGATGTTAAAACTCATTTCAGATTTCAGTTCACTTTAGGATCCTTGGGAGTTGGCCTAGTAACATGGTAATATCTAGAAATGGTTCCACTACTGCTGTCTTCCGTCTTACTCCAGCCACAGTAGTGGTTTTATCTACAGAGTTCCTTTGTGCAAGTTTTTTAGTCAAATGACTACAAAAAGTTTACTGGCCTATAGCTCGCTTAATTTACAAATAAACTGGCCCAAAACAGTACTGCACGTAGCTTAACATATAATAAACCAATTCGTATTGAAATAAAGGTGAGGCCTTACCGCATAATTATATGACTTGACGAAACCCATCTCCTACGCGAAATTTCAACTGGCTGACCGTCATGGCCGCAAGTTGCGTAATACGTCATTGGGCCTACAACAAAAACAGCGCTATGCAGAGAAAAACTGTTTGGTAACTATTTTAATGGTCCAGTCTTCACTATTTGTGATAGAATTACTTATTTTAACACAAACTGTAATGATGTGTTGACGGGTTATAGACATAACGGCCCTAAACCATAACGGCCAAAGAATTTGGTCATAACGGCCCAAAAAAACAAAACATTTTTTACATGCAGGAAATGATATTTATTCACGAAAATATTGCCTAATAGATAATATAAATACACACATAGATATTACACTTGTATGAAACGTACAAAATATAATATTCAGTCAAGATATCACCTTTGCACTACTGGACCATGAATTCTGGTACATAACCGTGGCAGCATCAACACACTGATACTATCGTCTTTGTACTGTGTACCACGAATTGAAAATTCCATCTTGACTTTCTGTTGTATTTTTTTTTTATCAAATACCACCAAAATTTCCCCTCAAACATCAGAACAGATATGAGTTGCAGAAGTAAATTCGCTGATCTTCTAAAATTTTATTGGCTGCTTCTTCATAAATTACCCCTGGTCCGAATTGATTGGGTGTTGTTGTTTATTAAAAATTTGACGTCCAATACATTAGATATGATATTATAATTGGTTAACACACAAAATAAGTCGGCTATCCACCCAAACAAAGTCAAATGCAATGGATTGAAGATGATTGTTGTTATTGCTGTTTATTACAGATTTAACGTCCAATACAATGAATATGATATTATGGACAGGTTGATTTATACTTGAACATTGTAAAAAAAACACAAAAAAAGGTCCCAGGAGGGCCATGTCTTTTACCTTTATTTGATAAAAAAAATAAATGATTAATGTTTATCTCATTCTCATATTACCTAATCAAATCAGGTGTGAAGTACCTAATTGGGGATTATCCAATCAGTTGATTAATTAGTACTCATCTCTTTCCTTTGATTGAATTGTTATTTTTGTCAAATGATTAAAAGTCAGTTGTTATTGTTATCAAATGTAAGTAATATTTGCTCAGACCACGTATGACAGAATTGAACCACCTTGTTAGCAAATTCAAAACAGATATAATATGCATACAGGAAACAAAGTTAGGTACAAAATTATGTCCAAAGCAGGACCCAAATTCCTGAATTTAATGTTAATATAACATCAGTCAGCTGGTCCTCCTGTTTGAACATGTTTTTATTATGACAAAGGGAGAAGATGACCCCCTCTCTTCTCACGACAGCGATTTTATGAGTCTGCTTTAAATTGATTTTTTAATATACAAGGACTTTCTTTTTTGTGTATAAACAACTTTTAAAGAGACTTTTGATATTAATGGACATTTGTATTGTATATTTTTACCAATTTTTAACCCATTAAGTGTAAATAATTTAATCAAATCAACCTGTCCATAACATCATATATAATGTATTGGATGTTAAATCTTTAATAAACAAAAAATATTGTTTTTCATTAAATTAAAATGTTTGGCCGTTATGACCAAATTTTTATGGCCGTTATGACCTAACTTTATGGCCATTATGACTAAAGTCGGGCCGTTCTGACCAAACCCGTTTTTGGCCGTTATGACATAGGGCCGTTATGACTACATCCCGTGTTGACAATTGTGCGTTTGAACCTATTTGAACTTACGTAAGGGGTCTTAGACTGTACCAATTGTTACCTTAAACACAGTTTAAGGTAACAAGTATAGTTACTAGGTAATATCTTATTCTTATTATTATTGAAATGAAATAGATCCATATGTATTAGTTCCAAAATTACCTAGTAACTAGTTTGCTGAGTGGGTTTAACACACACACAACCCCCTCTCACTCAATTGACAACTGTGTTGTTCATTGGTTTGTAATGAGTGACTTTCAGTACATGTATTTTGCAGATTAAAATCTCAAGATGACTTTGATGGAATTTTTTGGATGTGCTTTTATATCATTTGGTCTTCCCCTGGCTATGTTTATATTTACCATAGCACAAGATCCACTTAGAATTATTGTTCTAATAGCAAGGTAAATTTATTATTAAGATTCTTTTGGACTGAAAGGTACAGTATGTACACATACGATTTTGACAAAGAGCTGGCTGTTCTTGCCATAATAGTTCCAAAAAGATAATAATGAAAAATGAACATGGGCCTATTTAGAATTTAATTGAATTGAAACTACTTTTTTTTGAGCAAAGTTATGAGTAAGATGTGGAATATATTGTTTATTAATGTAGCAACAGTACTGGAAAAGCGAGAATAACTCTAGATTATCCATTTTATCATAGATTTTTAAAATTTTGCAGCGGTTTAATCCATTTAAATCTCTTCCATCCTATAGACTTGTTAGTTCATATAGACTCTTCATAAATGTCTTAATTGTAGTGTACATGTACATGTATATACAAATGTACATTTAAAGTAGGGATGGGACAACCGGGACGAATTTTCGAAAGTACAAAATCGCAAAAACTTTTCTAAGGCGAAATTTGACGCAGAATACGAATCTGGAAAAAAAATTGACGAAAAATGACGTTCTATGGTGGTGCAGGATCATTTTTCAAAATGGCCGCCATAATTCCGATTTTCAGGGAAACCGAGACGGGTTATTCATCTTGATATGTCATTGGGTCTGATTAAACTGACGTATGTTATTTATTTAGGGTCATCTAAGAAGTTTGGGGATCAGGCATATTTGAAAACATAATTTCATACGACTGCGATGTCATTTTTGTGTGATGACGTCATCAATATCGTGAATTTTCATGGGATAAATCAATGAATGCAAGCTTTGCCCAGCGTTTGTTCATTTGGAGCATCCAGTGACACGAAACCTTAAATCGGGTATCGGTCGACGTCCAATGGTGTCACCTTGACAACAGGACACAGTAATATGAGCTTGAACTCAGTCGTTAAGGGACCGCGAAGCAAAATTCCAGATATATGGGGTTTTAGGGGTCGACGAATACGATACTGAATGAGGCTCGGGAGTCAACAAAATCTCACACAGCAGACTCAAAAAAGCATATTTACATTGTAAAATTTCCCTATTCATGGAAAAACACCCCTGTGATCAGGGGCTATGAGCATCAAATAAGGCAATACCTGATGTAACAATATCCAGCCGATTTCAAGGATTTCATCACTTCTGTTTATCAACAAATCGCATCAAACTGAATAACTTACCAAAAAGAAACTATTCCTGAATATAGGGAATACAATTACACAACGTAACATGAAAGGGCGAAATATCTCCAATATTTATATGTGAATTCAAGTTCAGGTTGGGCGAGTACTGGGTATTAATAGCACCATAGTGAGATCATTTTCATTTATATAACAAATTCGTGGTGAGCATCATATCAAACAACGGATACCATTTTTTTTAACTGGCTGTTCATTTTGATCGGTCTTTTCTGAACGTCCCTATTCCCGAATAAGATCATTGTAGAACAACGGGGAATTCAATTACGATTAACTTGAACGAGATCATTTTAGAACTAACCAGCTGAAAGATCAGTATCAGTTCAAGCCATGCCTACTCAGGATTCTAATCGATATCCTAAAGTGATATCAGAGCACTCTTGATCAGTCCATCTAGATCGCTAACAGGTTCTCCTTCGGGTTTAACCGCAGATGTTATAGAATTTCTCAACTGTTCCAAGGAAAACGTCTGAAATGTGAACTTCCCGTCTGAGCCTCTGGTTCTACGCTTTTGTCTGATATCCGGGCTTACAGTCTCTCTAAGGTATCCAATTTCAGCAATGAGCTGTGCTTGGTTTAGTCTCTTGATATAGTCTATGCTAGAAATCGTCACCGGCCCTCCATGTTCTTTGCATTTGTCCAATAACTCCAACATCCTCCGGCACTACTTTTTCTTGATTTCTTCCTTCTTTACCAACGACAAGGATTTAGTAGCTTTCACGGTCGCCAGAAAGTCCTTTTCTAGTCTCTTCACTTCATTTACTGGTTCCGACGAGCGTGCCCACTTCCATTTATCTGTCTTTTCTTCGCGTTTCAGGGCAGTGAAGCCAGGACTGACAAGATACCCGTTGCTGGAAACAATGTTTTTCTCTGAGTGAGTTTTCATTGTTGTCATGCCTCCTGCAAACTGTATGCGGTTACTAAGCTTCGCTTGGTGATTGGCGCCAGCTGAAGCTTATCGAATTCCATCGTGCTGTCTTCTGACTCTTCTGTGCCGAAGTATTTAATATCGGAGAGCTGGCGGACAAGAGCGTCGATTGATTCAGTTAACACAGCGTGGATAAGCTGTCCCTTCCCTGTTCGAGCTTGCTGGAAGTTAGACTTGAGGGCGTTGAGTCGTGCAAGTTTCTCATGGAAGAAAGCCTTCAGTGTGGACCATATACGCGCTTCTTTTGGTCCTCTACCATCAATTCCGAGTGAGTCCATCAGGGGGTACAGCAAAATCTCTCCGAACAATTGATAGACCTCAGCACAACACAAGAACCACTCATTGGTAATGAACGTGTGCACAGCTAGTACTAATTTGTTGGAATTTTCGTCCACTATAGCATCGAAAAAATCGATCAAATTCTCACAATTCTTCACAAATTCCACGGACAGCTCTAAAGGCCTACCGAAACGATTCGCGACAAATCCTTTAAAGGCTGCCCGGTTCAGTCCTTTCGCGTCCAACAAGTCCTTGAATTCAGTAAAAAGTGAAACGGAGTGCGAAGCATGTGAGGGGGAGAGAAGCTTGGCCACCGCAATTAGGCCCAAAGTATGGATGCTAGAGTTTGAACGAATGAGTTTTTCTATGCCTACTTTCTGTTACACGTCCTTGAAAACTTTCTCTAGTGCATGGTCAACTGCAAGCACTATATGTGCAGAGCACTTTAATAGCATTTTATCATCACTTACTCCAACGGTGAATCAGGTCAGCTATCGTATTCAAAATCGTACCCTATAAGTTACGTTTTCGGATCTAAATGAAACTACATGGATTGGGGACGCATATTCCACGATCTCACTCAAGAACGATGACGTCATGGACATCAGGGACGTCATGTTAACGAGAATTTGGATTTTTTTGCAAACTAATTCATCAAACAGGCGATTCTTTCTTATTTCCATCATTTTTAAAATCACTCGACTACGAATCCGCGATGTTGGTAACAGAGGAATAGTTCAAAGTAGTTCGATAGGCAAAAATGACGTCATTTCCGCTATTTTAAGAAAAACTGCCCTGCACCACCATAGGAAACTAAAAAAATTGAAAAAATCCGCCGGATTCGTATTCTACGACGAATTTCGCCTAAGAAAAGTATTTGCCTTTTTAATTCATCACCGTTGTCCCAACCCTATTTAAAGCCTAAGTAAAAAGTTGTAATTGGCAGATTTAGTTCTTACATAATACATCTTAAAGTTTGTACTTTTTACAAAAATATCTTGTAGAGTTATCGGAACCATTTGATGAATAATTGAAACTTTTCATTATAATATGTAAGCTTGTGACCAATTAAAATTAATGCATAATGATAGTTCTGCTAACATAATTGTATTTTCATTTCTTCTAGTGGATTTTTCTGGCTATTATCACTGCTGTTATCATCAATATTATGGTATGCCGTGGTGCCACTGCGAAATCAACTGGCATTTGGACTGGTGTTTTCGGTCTTTTTCCAAGAATTGTTCCGATTCTTGTTTTATAAACTACTCAGGTAATAATCTGTGTTTTTTTATTACCTCAGTTGTTTGAAGACACGTTGTCATGCAAGTAGAGAACTGAAGAACCCAAAAGGATATTTTGAAGTTTTGAATACTTTCAAACAATAAAAATTGCATTGTTAATTAATTTTTTTAAAATGTCAATAAACCATTGGGGTATTTTATATCAAATTATTTATTTGTTATTGCAGAAGAGCTGATGAAGGATTGAAGAAAGTGAGTCAAGTTTCAGGAGATGAGAATATTACACCTAAAGATATCAATAATAAACACATAATGGCTTATGGTAAGATTGTCCAGATCTCTTTAAATAATCTTGTGATTCATCATGTCTTGAAATAAAATACACGTGTGTGATAATTGTTTGAATTGTAATCATCTATGGGCCCCATTAGATTCTATTTATCTTGTTGGCCATTTCAAGATTTGAATTATTATCATATCATTCTGAAATTTTATTTTGATGTGTATAATATTTCAAATACAACGTATATTGATTTTCAACCATTTGTGATTATAACTTTCTGTTTGTTAGGGGCTTTAATTCTGACCCTATCTTTCTGAAATTAAAATTGGTTATTTATCCAATTGACTGTTCTCACAAAATAGATAAAAAGATAAATAATGTAAATAGAATATGCTGAAAAAATTCAGTCAAATGGCTGCACTCTGAACTGAGATATTAGTTTTTGAATTTTAGTCTTGCCTAGATCATCATTACTAAAGTCAATACAATAAAAACAAAGTCTTGATTATCCATTTTTACGTTTAATTATCATTCACAAAATGTATTCCAATCCACTAAATGTTGCAGGCTAGCGATGGCATGGAGTGTTGATTATGATCTGAATAAGTTAATTAATGACTAATTATTAATTTAGATAATATTTCAGGCCTTAAGAAATACCTTCAATAGGCAGATGTAGTTGTTGCATAATGTATATTTAAGAAATCTGTCCATTGGATATGAAAATTTAGCTCAGCTCTTATATTGATGTATGTATAATATTACAAGATAATATGTACATTAATGTTTGTGTAAATCTGTTCAAAATTTTAGTTTCTGGTTTTGGATATGGTGTTTTAAGTGGAGCCTTCTCCATTGTGAATGTTTTGGCTGATATGGCTGGACCTGGAACAATAGGAATTCTGGGAGATTCTCAATATTTCTTCCTTACTACAGGTTGGTGTAGTTAATTGTTTATATAAAATTTTGGTGTTGGGTGGACAAATGACTTAACATGTGTGTGCACTAGATCGTAGTATGGTTTAGATTCCCGTCTTATATGATAAGAGTAGTGTTACCCGTCGAACCTCATTGGTTGTCTTTAGGTCCTCCATCTTCCTCCTTCTGCTTAAGACCCAAATGCACAAGAGAATTATTGAAATGAAATGTTTGTCCCAAAATTACATAGTTTGTGTTGAGTGGTCATTACACCTTATTTTTCTCGATATATAGAACATTTAAGATTTGCTATTGTGTCATATTATAATGATGTATTAGCGCATTGATGATACAAATTATTTTTGAATTTTTTTAATATGTGAAAATCTGTCAAATAATGTAAACATGAGAGTTTCTCAGCCCTTTACCTTTAACATTTTTCTGCTTCAGCATTTCTGACACTGTGCTTCATAATGTTACACACATTTTGGGGAGTGATATTTTTCAATGCTCTAGATACCAAAAGATATTATCTTGTTGCTGGAGTTGTTTTGTCTCATTTACTGGTTTCATGTCTGGTAAGTTTTTAATGCATGAAGAGTTATTCCCCTTGACACATCACACCTAGATTTTCCCCAAATATTAAGAAGACAACACTTGAAATTTGGAACAATCTTTTTCTCCATTGATAATAATAAAACTTTATTCAGCATTGATAGTGATAGGGGATTCCTTAAAATCTAGAGAGTTGTTCAGTGGTGCTATTTAGATCATAAGGTCTGTCATTTAGTTACCTTTCAGGGTTTCGTTCAGTGTGTGTCAAACCTGTTGGGTTGCCTCGGGTTTTTTCTCATTGCTGAAGAGTTTTCCACATAGTTAATGTTTTGAAATAGAGATTTTTCTTAAACGACTTAAATAAATGTGAGCTGCTCCCACAAAACCAATTTATGAAAATAGAGCTGGCAGCATATTTGAATAATCTACAGTCTAAGCTTTCCAAAAATGCATTTCTTTTTAAATTTGTCGTATAATCAGGATTTCGGCTCATGGAACAAAATAAAGTTGAGCAACAACAGCTGGTTTCGTTGAAGTGGGTCAAAAATAATTATTAGGAAATCTGGTTTGAAAGCAGAAAATTCAGTTCAACTGTGTAAATGTTTTTGAAATCATTAGAATAATTGTTATATTTTTTCCAGACACTATTGAATCAAAGAACTGCAGAACGCCATGAATCATTGTATTTAGCATCACTTATTCCAGCTTATGTGGTTATGATTATTGCCGCCTTCTGGGCATTTATTACTGCAGGTGGTTCACTTCAAAATATCAAAATAGCCTTTACATGTCGTAAAGGTAGATATGAAATGGACTAAAAATTGGTTTTAATAACCTTTGATGTTGGATACCAGAAAAACAGAAAGCATCAATTGTGCTCACTATATCGATCAATTGCTCCACGGGTGAACACTCTCTTTACAGCAATTTAAGAACTCTGACAACCATTTTTTTGTTATCCATTCCTACGATTCACATTTACACATCAATCTTATTATTCATAATATATCATGTTTATGGTATTTATTGATTACAAATAGAAAATAATTTTTATATTTCCGCTGTTATTATTATTATGGATGTAGCCCTTGTCATCTGTCTGTCTAGAATAGTGTTGGTGTAAATGTGTTCTTATATTGCTGTTGCCTCCATCTGTCAATCTGCCATCAACAATTGCTTGTTGATGTCCTATTGACTTTAAATTTAAACACAGTGTTTAAGGTCATAAGACAAAAGAATTTCTGATAATTGATGCCAAAGTTATTCCCCTTGATCACTTTGAAAAAACTTGAGGACACTCTAGACGCTAGAATGTTAATATCTTATGATTTCTGATAATTGTTAGTTGTAATCAGATTTTAGTGTGTTGTAAATGTTTTCTTGACTGACAAAAGAAAATATATGCTACAACCCTTGTTGACAGCTCAGACGACATAGCTGCTGTGAGTGTATATTTCATTGCCTGGCAACCTATTGCCAGAGTTATAGCACCTGACTGTTCTTTAGATACCTACTGTACTCTAGAAAGTTCAATTATTCACAGATTGTCATCACATTTCTGGAATAGAATGTGTTAAGTATGGTCCATGTCGAATTTGTACCGTACACATTTCAAATCTTTAAAAAATAAAAAAAAATATTGCACCCACAAAGATTTTAAGCGTTTGCACGAATTTCCTTCTGTAGTTATTGCCCCTTTATTATTGATTAAAAGATATTAGATATAACAACATTCCATCATGAACACGTGTCATTATAATACTTGCAATTGTTACACCTGATTCTAGCTTTATTTTAGACATTCTCGTGTCTTAAGGAAATTGGACAGCTTTTGTGTTACAGTAACTGAATGTGCCACTAGAATCTTATTTGTATAATACTCACCTATGAAACTGTATCTGACTATATGATTATATAGTATTGGTCACAGTCATAGGCGTACAGGGTTGATAAATGGTAAGGAGGCGGAACTTGAAATGCCCAAACAAACAAACAGATGATGTATATGACCCTCCCCCTGACTCATACGCCTATGGTCACAGTATGTATCATTATTGTGACTTTCTAAAAATAAAAATTTATTTAAATTGAATATTGGGCAGAGTTCTCTTTAGGGGGTTTCAATTAAAATTACCCCCTCAAGACTCAGCCTACTGTAACTGATATCATTTACTGTTTAGTTCATTCAGCTGTAAAGTATTGTACAAAACCCTTCAGCTATACATTTCTTTATTTCATTGTTCTGTCGCTAATTAATTGTTAAATGTACATATAAACACAAGAATATCATTAAATTTATGTAAATCATCATTTTGTAAATTAAATTATTATTTTAAAAAAATGTAACTCTGTACAAAATAATAAATAAATATTTGGTATTAGAGATTATTGCTTATGTTTTATGTGCAAAGATCAAGAAAAAAAAGCTGCATTATGTGGGTAAGGCCTCTGAAATATATTATAAAAATTCTTAAATTACCCTATATAATATTGGTGAGGTAGAAATAATGTGCAAAGTATTAAAGCTGCATTATGTAAGAATTAGATAAGAGCTGGCTGTTCTTGTTTTAATAGTTCCAAAATAGATAATCAAAAACGAATGTATGGAAAATTTCAGTCAATCACATAAATGGCTGCTGTGTTCTAATCTACTTAAAATTAGAGTCATTTGATGATCTTGAAAGGTTAGTCATGTGACTAAATGTTTAAATAGTAATTTATATAACCTTTGAAGACAGTAAAAAGACCTGCAATAAGGAGATTTACTTCTTGCATAATGCATCTTTAAGAATACAGATTTATATGTATAAATTATATTAACAAATGCATGCACACACATTAAAATAAAAAAAACATAGTATTTAAATATTTTTGATTAATTAATAAATCACGAAATTGTGCCTTTGATTATTATTGCATTGCTAAATAATTATTAAATGAAAAATATGTGCTTACATATTACAAGCAGTTTACTCTTGTGGTCCCTCAGACTCAACCTTTTAAATATTACAGATTAGTTTTGTGCCCCCCCCCCCCAACTCAATATTTTAAATATTACAAGCTGGTTACTCTTGTTGTCCTCCAGACTCAATATTTGATCAATGAATTAGGTTTTCTCATGAAGGATAGTTTAGAGTGAATGCCATGTACCCTCACATTTACCGATTAGATTGACATAGGTTAATTAAATATGGATATATGGTTCTTTGATTGGCAATCTTAGTAATTGAACATATTAACACAAGGTACGTACAATTTTATGGATACACAATTACTGAGTTTGATACTAAGCGATGTTTCGACGAGGATGCTCTCGTCTTGATCAGTTCAGGCTCCGCTCCGAGTTCACAAAACATTCTCAGACTTAAGAAGTTCTTCAAATTGTTCTAAGTAAAATATAGCCCTTTATAAAACCTTTGTTGTTTTAATGTATCAAATACATCAGTAAGAAACTACGTATAAAGTTTTGTGTTTCTGGATCAAAGAAATTACTTATCAACAGCTATTGAAAGTTAAGTAAATTCTCAACTTAAGTCTGAGAATGCTTTGTGAACTTGGGGCCAGGTAATTCCACCAATGGAGTTCATGTTTAAATTTAGTGGAGTGGTGATTAAGGTATATTCCAAGTTTTATCAAATTCCATTCTCTAAAAATGAAGTTAATATTTTAAGAGTATATGACTGGAGGACAACCAAACCCAATATAATATCACCCACCCCTCCTTTCATTGAGTTAATTTAAAACTGTTAGGAATATTGCACCTAACAGTAAGAGAAGTGTTGTGTAGTGAACAGTTAAGATATCTCCTCCACCTCCCAGACAAGAGATAAATCCTTTCTCAACATTACGGTAGTCGGCAACTGAAAAATAAATCGCGGAAATATTACATTCAATTTTATAGGACAAAATAAGTTCCTTAAGTCGGGTTGCATTAAGGTCCATGGGATGTATTCGAGTTTCCATAAAGAATGCAAAGGTCAAAGATACATACTTGTACAATAAAGTCTACAAAAAGGGGGGGGGCAGATAGGTCAAGCACATTTCCATGCTGCTGGTGGCTTTTTTCTAATTTTGTAGACTTGATCCACATATTTGTTGGCAGAAAAAGTTCATCCAGATTTTCCAGGGCAGCTTTCTAGTCATTTGGATGGGACGAAAAACCGAGGTACTGCGTACACATTAGCGTGCACGTAAAAGATCCCTTGACAGGCCATAGTGCCGCTGCTCAGGCAAAATTTCCCTTTAAGCACACTGTATGGCGTATGCTCGTCTTCATTAGCCCACTTTAAGAGCAGAACTGTAGGGCGTTAAACTTCATTTCATTTCATTTCATTTCACATAATTGTTTAATATTTAAGATAACTTACCTGGACAGTAATCGCATTTATGAGGACAGTATGTCGGGTAATTCGGGCATGCAGTCTGCTGACCAAATGATCCACTACAACTAAATCCACCAGAAGACGGATCGGATTTCTCACAATCAACTGAAATGAAACATAATCTTAAACACATTTTATATAGTATTTCGTTATATATATTATAAGGCAATGATTCACCAATAATCAATTCAACATATAGATGAAAAAGAAAATGATATATTTTATCTATTTATCAACCATATAGCGGGATGTTTTCACTGAAAAATACCAGTAACATATCGATCCTATAGGGTCTGAGTTCATTGTTTCGCTTCCGACATTCACCACAAATAAAAGATAACAGGACAGATCGTTTTTATATACCAACATTTTTATGTGGTCCTATATTGCCACCGCCCTGTCCACAGTGGCGGCGCCAATGGGGGGCCCCCCAAAAAATCTGGCCTGTCCTCTGTTTGCACTTTGCAGCCCCCCCCCCCCCCAAATAATTTTCGGAAAAAAAAGTGATCTGGCCAGCTCTATTTATCTCAACAACCGTTGTCTGAAATGCTAGCTGGCTGCATTCCCTGCAGCCTATTTTACAAAAGTGGTGAAAATATTCATTCACTTTGAGTCACTCTTACTCCGCCCGGTCGACACTTTCTTCTCTCAAAGGCGTTTTATAGCTGAGGCGCTGGAGGCGCCAGCCTCCTCGCAAAATTTTTTTAAAGAAGTGTGTAAATTAAAACGGGAGAAAAATGCTAAAAACGATGAGACAAATGAAAATGTACCCTAGTTAGAGGGGCCCTAAAAAGGCAGACAAAAGGGCCCCCTCCGCCAAGGGAAAGGGCCCCCGAGTCAGAGTCAATCGCTTTTTATACACTTTTAGTGTCGAATCCATAACTGAATGAGAATGCAGTCATTGCATTGGCATAAAAGTCATCAATCAAGACCACCCCTTCCCGCGGAAAAGGGCCCTCTAAATAGTTTAGCCTCCGCCATGATAAACCTTAAAACGCCCCTGTCTTCTCTGGTCAGTTAAACTTGTGATTTGGCGACAGGCGGTATCAGCAAAGCTCTATTTATCACGACGACCTGAAATACTGCCAGACGGCATTTCGGGCAGTCTACTTTTCAAATTATTAGGGACTTTGTTGAGTTTCATTTGAAACTTTCTCTCTGGGGTCGGAAAGACTAGTGATCAGGCCACAGACGACATCCGATCAGTTCTATTTAACTCTGCAATCGGTGCCTGAACTGTCAGCCAGCATTTCCAACTGTCTATTTTTCAAAATTTTCTTGGGGATTCGCTTGCCATTTTGGGCTCCGATCGTATAAACTCGTGATCAGGCGACGGATGGTATGTGGTCAGATTTATTTATCTCGACTCTTACTGACTGACAGCATTTCCGACAGTCTAGTTTTTAAAAAATAAGTACACCCTTCATTGGCGCTCGTGAGTTGGATTCGCCGAGGTTCGCCAGTCCGTTCGTTTGACACTTTACCTCAACGATCATTGCCTGAAATACTGCCACGCTGCATTTCCGGCAGCCTGTTTTTCAAAATTTTCTGATGGAGCCCCATCCCACCCCTAGTTGAAACTCGTGCCTTTGCCCCCTTAACTTTGGACTTTGCCCCAGCTTTGCCTCTCCAACCACCGACAGTGTAAACTTTAAATGGCTGTTATGTAAGTAATTGAACGGTTTGGAAAAAAATTATTTTTCTTAAAATTTATACTTTATACCCAAAATCTAAATGGGATTTGGGTTTTTAAAAATGCTGAAATCAATGTGGCGATAACCAACTCGACTTACGTTTACATGCTGGTGCTAAATACATATCATTTAAACAGGTACATGTACAGGTTGTACGATCTAATGTTGCACCATGCCAACAGGTAACATCACAATCTACAAAAATACAGTTATAATCTAATAAAACCACATGTCCATAATAATTTGTAAACTACCAAACACTCATTTTAAATTCCATTTTTGTAATCTATTAAACCCATTAGTTAAACGTCCAAATTTGTAATATTATATTAAACCCACATTTAAAACGTCCACATTCGTAATATATTAAATCCACATTTAAAACGTTCACATTCATAATATATTAAATCCATTTAAAATGTCCACGTTAGTAATACAGGTCCACACAATTTAACACGTCCTTTTTTATTAAAAACATGGTGAAAAACATTTGATATATATGCGCTCTATTATAGTTGGCAAAATAAAGCGCCCGAAGTCTAATAAAACACAAATTTTACTCTTCTGAATACCGCGAATTTGTACTATGGATAAAAATTATTTTATCTAGAGCCACTCGCGTTATATAACAGGCGTTCTAAGTTCTAGTTGATGTGGAGAATTTACCAATGAAACAGTCTGTTACGGCGAGTTCTTGGCGTGCTCGGTACGGAACTGTGGGTAAACTCCTAGAAACGTCAACGCTGACTGATTAATCAATGTGTGACGTCACAGGGTCAAAATTGCAACGATCGGCTCTACATGAAATAAACGTTTGATTGGTTGCTTAGAATTTAGGTCAGCTACCTAAGTGAGACTATATTTGCGACCGACGTCGCCGTATAAACTGGAATTTTGTTCGGGCATTTCAGGTGTGCCGACCTAAAAACCTATGTTTGTAATATATCAAACCCACATTTAACACGCCCACATGTGAACATTTATATAAATCTGTTATTTAAAGATACATTATGTAAGCTTTAGGTAGTTCAAAATAAAATAATGCAAAATGAATATAATTTTAGGGAAAATTAAATTTCAAATTACTTTATTCTGAGCCAAGTAATCAACTTTTGGAGTTTTGACAAGATGTGGCATAGATTGTTTATTATCGTAGAAACAGTACCTGTAAATCAAGACTAAACAACGATTCACCATTTCTAAATTAATTCATTAAATGGCGACCGTGTTTCAACCCGTTTATATCTCCGACATCCGATAGTCTTGACAGATTCTGATGATTATAGGCCTCTCGTGTTATTTTAATATCTAAAAACTAGTAAATGTAACATTTGAAGCCTAAACAAACAGATTTGGTTCTTTAATAGTTCACCTTTAAAACTACACAACGATTTTTAATTATTCAGCTTGGTGCTATGTTTCCCTGTTGCGATTTGACTCTGTTCAGTTTGGTCCGATACCTTATACAAGACGACGAACGTGCACGGGAACGGTAGGGGTGTGTGAGGAACCAGATGTCGCGACACACACACACCCACCTTGAAAATTGTTGTCCAAATGCTAATATGAAATTAATACTTACCGCAAAGTTTATTGTCAACACAGCGACCAGGACATGCTGAACACGGTGTTCCGCTTATATACGGTGTACCCAATTTACCCGCTACATTTCCTCTAAAAATTGTAACATTAATATTATATTTCTACACACAAAATTATAACATTATAACATTATTATATTATATCTACAACATCAAAATTGTAAAATCATTATATTGTTTCCACAAACACAAAATCATAATATTATTTCTACACACAAAAAATTATAACATTATTATACCATTTATACACACAAAATTATAACATTATTATACTATTTCTACACAAAAAATATAACATTATTATACTATTCATACACACAAAATTAAAATTATAACATAATTATGCTACGATCTACACACAAAATTATAACATTATTATACACACAAAGTTATAACAGTATTTTACTACAGTCTACTCGCAAAACTGTACAATTATTATACTATCTCTACACACATAATAAAAACATTCACTAACATAAAATGTTTGCACTCGTTGAAAATGCAAAATTTTATGGCTCCAAGGTCACAAACTGGTTTAAGAGGAACTAAGTAAGATGGATAAAGCTAAACTGAGGTATTCCTTCCGTAAAGGAAATATTTCAACAATCTTTCTAGAGGTATTACTAAACTGGGAGTGTATAATGATAGTTTAGAATTCAGCCAAATAAATAATACAATATGCATATCTATACTTACGCTGTTGCATAATTACAGACATGATAATTCCTTGTTCCACATTTAGCATATCCACAACCAACTAAATTAGTGTCTGCCCAATTTATCTATAAAGAAACAGATTTCTTATTCTAACTCAAAAATTGAAAACTTCTCGAAAAAAAAGTCCCGTGACGAAGTCGTCTTATCATTTTGTACAAGCGTCGGCTCTGAGCCTGGTGGGGAGGGGGGAGCCCAAAAGACCAAAGACCCAAAACCTGCCCCCCTCCCGCTCCCGCTCACACTGTATTGCTATTTAACATTGATGAAACTAATCATTTATGTGACACCATAATTATCTAAAAACATCGATGAACCTAATCATTTATGTGACACCAAAATTATCTTAAACGTGCATTGTGCAAGAGCAAAATCTGCCTATTGTAGATCTTTCTTTAGGCCTGAAATGTTATAAAAACTATTAATGGAACATTAATTAACTTATTCAGACCATAATCAACCCTCGATGTCAAGGCTAGCATGAGATTTGTTTGATTGTAGTTCGATTCGCTGAAATATTTTCCTTCGTGATTTACCAATAAAAATAGATAACCGAGACTACTGGTTTTGTCTTTCCGATTTTAGTAATGATGATCGAGGATAAGCAGAACTTTCAATCGCTTAGTTTTAAGTTAATAGTGGATTTGATTCGCTTACTGTGTCGACAAAGGAACACGAAGTCGGCTCAAATCCAATGAAATCGGCAATTATATATTTTGACCAAACTCCAAGCGGTCCAGCAATGTTAAGCTTGACCCGTGTTTATATAAGAATATGGACTAACTTGTGTATAGTGACCAACTTCCAATAGCGCATTGCTACCATTATAAACAAATGTGGAGTTTTCTGATTGCCACAGGTCTACAGCATGTTGAAACCCAGACGCACCCATGGCCAAATTTTGACCAACACTGTAACGAGCTGTAAATAAAGGTATAATGTTACATAGATGTCTTGAAACCATTACCAATATCTTCAGAAATATAAACAAAAATCTTATAATGATTGGTAATCAAACATACTCTGGCAAAATCAGGAATATAAACAAAAATCTTATAATAATTGGTAATCAAACATGCTCTGGTAAAATCGTGTTCTGTTCATGCTCTAAAGTTGTATAATAAAATATACTTAGGATCGCCACTGTCAAAATGAATTCCAACAACATGGCTATAATACATGTAGATAGGCTAGATGTGAGATATGAGTTTGACATTTAAGCACATAGAAGCAGCAGTAGGCCCGAATGAATTTTAATATGTATATACACTTCAAACCTCATTTAACAACAAAATACACAATTGAAAACTTAACTGCGGTTAAAATCACTTTAAATGACTTGAGACTAACGTATGCTAGTTTTTATGTGTGGAATACAAAGGTTAGGTGGCGACCGTCTCAGAAAATGTTTCGAATTCCAATTGCCGGGTTTATTATTTCTTTTACGGGTACTGCAAAAGAAAATTGGAGCTCCGTTTTCTGCATTTCCCTAATTTTTACGCATCACATTTCCAGATTAAATTGTAAATTGGCGCACATCCTTAGTTTAACATGAAAAAAGATTTTCTACCTGGTACACTTCTCTCTTTATTTCCATCATGCGTCATATCACAGTGTTCAGCCCATTTCTGTGCTATGAGAGCTATTTCATCATTCCACCTCTGCAATAATATATAATAAAAGCAACTAAAAGATCTATTTCAATATTCCATTTCTATAAATTTAGTATGTCAACAGGTATTATAATAAATTTAATAAATGTCATACAGGTTATAGTCTCAATGACCCATCCAATATTACGTTTCGTAATTTTTCATGATATAACAATTTTGGCATTTCACAAATGCTAAAATTGTAGTCATTTATTTGGATAGTTGAGTAAGATTATGATTCTTTTTATTTTCATTTTGATTGTGAATTATTATACTCAGAATACTATAATAGATATAAAAAGCTTACCATCTTGAGCATATTAGAAGCGGGTGGGTTGGCGTTAGACCTGTATAGATTGTGCAAATTTACAATTAATGTTTTATCTGCTTCTGACACACCTGAAGTATAACAAGCAAGATATCTTAAAAGGGTTTCGACACGGACAACCGTACATTGAACCAATATAGTGATGAATCAGAACCATAGGTTCCATGTCGGCCGTATATGCAAAGTATTCCTGCGTTATCAAAAATGACCGGTTGTGAAAATTTTGAAGTGGAAGCCCTGGTAAGAACCCATTTTAAGCAATCTGGGTTGTATTCTATGAGGAGAGGTGGCTTTGCTACAGGTGCCCAGGATCAATCAATGGTTGCATGGTTGTGTAACCACCCTCGCTCTCGAGTAACATCACTAACTTACTATACGCTGCGATTATATGAAATACAAACCCTACCACGTCGGTGTAATTTTATTCCGTCGTTGTTAACCAAAAATTCTATTTAGAAATGGAAATCACGTAAGTGTGCAACCAAACTGACACTTTGCTTGAATAACTTAATAGACCCCAAATGCATAGTTTTCCTGTCTGTCCTTTAAGATGTATTTCGGCAATTATCTTTTCAAGACTTTAAGATGGAATCTGGATACAAGATTGGTTCTTAGTTCTATAGGTCTCAGTTACATTTTCATGTGATAGGGTTAAAATAAAGGTGGGGTATCGTTTCTGCAACAGAATTTCAACAATTTCCAGACAGACGACCCCGGGGCCTTCTCAACCACGACGGAAGAGGCCTCGCACATCTTTGTCTTTGCCCCACCTACCCCTACCCTTGGTAACGTTCTAGAGCCCCTGATAGACGTCCACGCATATATAGATGACACCCACGTGACGTTTATTAACGGCAGGGTCATGATACAAGTCCTGAAATAAAATGTAGGACTGTATTACTTTGAACAATACCAATTAATTGTGGCGATTTTCAGAACATCAAACCCCAAATTGTTTTTATTCTTTAAGTTGATATGAATTGTAAATATTGATATACCTGTTTCGGTTGCCTCATCTGACTTGTCCTGGCAGACACTGTGTGATGACACAAGGTCATAATTGGAGGTCTAAATAAACAAAATACAGATAAAAATTACAATAGAATTCACTTGTATATAAGACCAAACAATTGCACTCTTATTGCTAAGTTTCACCACTATTTATAAAAATATAATCTCTTTTTCTCAAGTTGACACGAATCGTCTTCATTTCCAATCTGAAATTTCAGATGGCTCGATTAACTGGTTCTATTTACTAGAATTGTTATCATGTCTCCGATCATAAGTAAATATAGCCGAAAACGTTTTTTCCTTTACCTATTCAGTTGAAAACATTTGTGTACTTTTCACCCAGTCTTAAAAATAATTGATCATTATATGTAATATTATATACATAATATGATTCTTATAAGCATTTAGTGGTAATAATATTTCTAAGATGAAATGTGAAATCGTATTTAATTTATTCATAGGCATACATAAAGGCCCTTCAAAAACTTTATGGACAACAAGTAGGGCCAATATTCAATCAATAAACTACATGTACTTGTCATGCAGAGAAAGAAATAGATTTAACCTCCATTTGACACAAAAAAGATCAATTCGGGACGTGGTTCAATTTCAGTTCATAATACGGGAAAAAAGGACCATAGGTTGGACAGCCGACCTACTCCTTGCCACGTAGACCACAACCGGGGAATCGAAAGCACGCCAGTTGACTCAATGACAGACCTTATGATACAACATGCACGCGCTAACCATTCGGGCATCTAACCCCTAAATAATTTTGATAAGCATTAAAGCTATTCAGGCGATGTAATATGTATAATATGCTTAAGCCGTTATATAAGAACATCTATGTAATTAAACCTCAACTCTGGATCTGCGTGTCTTCAGTTGACGAAGGGTACAATTTTGTGTTTAACTAAAGAACTTCTATTTCAAAAGCAATAAGCCAGGTAAAAAAAAAAAGAAAAAAAAATCACACAAAAAGAAAATCAATTTGTAATTTGTTTATATAGCAAATATCCCTAGATTCATCAATAATTATCATGAGAATGTCTTTGTGCACATAAAACCACCCCGCCACTCAAGGTGGATGTAAATAATTTATAAATAGCTGAATAGTTTCATTATGTAGGGAATAATGATTGTTACTTACGCTTCTTTTGTTCCTGGAAAGGACATATTGATTAACATCATCTTCTGATGGGTCGGACGATACGGCAGCTTGACCTGTACAATAATAAAAATCAAAAAAATCATTAAAGAGAAATGGGACTTTAAACAATAAATGTTTTGTCTATGAAATAGTTTGATCAATCCACCCGGGGCATGTCGCGAAAAGAAATGGTTATGTTGGATCTCCACCATACGAAACAGTAAACGAGACGCGTTATATTCTAAGGAATAAATGCAACTTGACTTCATTGTGTCATATAGATTTATTGATGAATTATGTGTAGATTAAAACATATTATATTTATACAGGCGATGGCTCAAAATTTTCTTTGCTCCAATATTAATTAGATGTGAAAGTCTATAGTTTAACATTTTTAAGGCGTAACTCATAATTGAGGTGGGGGGGGGGAGTCGAACACGGAATATTGGAAATTTGAAATGGTGCACAACTTCGATAGGCCAAATAATAACATTTGACCTCTTGACTAAATACGGTCGTCGCCCCTGCCCGTCTGTCCACAAACAAATTTGTCCATCCACAATTTATTTGTGGACACTCTAATGTACAGTATATAAGTCACAATTTGTATTCTAATTTGGGAAACTTGATATTCACACATACCGGAACGTAACTTTCAGTATTATAGCCCCTGATTGTACGAAAAATTGCGTTTTTAGCTTGTGGACCCTGTATGAAGCTGCGTTCACACTAGAGGTAATTGAATTCAGAATAAAGTCTTATTCCGGATTTTGGCATCACACTTAATAATTCGATAAAAACTGAACTGAATCTGAATCAACGAATCCGTATATTTTTCCGAATTCAATCCGGAACAATTATTCCGAACGGATTATTCACAGTCAAGATTTGAGTGTGTCACGCTTGATTTAGCGTCCAAGTCCAAATTTCTGTCCAAGAGTCGTGTAACTGTTGCTATAGTTTCCAAAGTGTTACAGCCAGTCGCTCGCGGTGAGGCACTGGCTTCCGGAGTCTTGTATCTTGTTTTGCAAAGGCTGGCCTCAACAAACTGCGTATTATTTCGAACGTAGCCCTTGACATGCGAAGCTTCTCTCGCTAATTGCTTTCTCCCCAAAATTCACCATGATAAATACTGTGGTAACATAACAAGCTAAAACATAGGTTGTCAGGCAACGAAACTTATGTCTTCGGTGCTAAGTCCTCCGAACAGTTAACAAGGGTTGTAGCATACTTTTCCATTTACAACTAACTCAATTCTGCCCTATACTAACATTTAATTATCGTAAATCGTTTAAAATCAATCGGCTTCTTCATCCATCACCTTATTCACCAAACGTATTGCTTAGTGCTGAAAGGATTTGAATTATGAAATGGGAACCACGTTGGTTCAGTGAGTAAGAAGTTGTTTCTCTAGTCTGGTGGTCCCGGGTTAGCCCCCAGTGTTGACCGAAAACGTTTATCTTGATTTTCCGGTTTCTCATGACAGTATTGCAAAGCGGAGATGTAAGACCCGGGGTCGCTGATGTAGCGTTGCTTGCCTCAGAAAATTAAACATAAGCAACATATAACCACCAATACTACTGTCTGGCGCAGTCATCATGGATATATATGACATTCACTGCGCATTCAGTGTGGCGCTTTTAATTCTGAATTCAATCCCAATAAACTGCAATGTGTGGCACCGCTTTTGATCCGGGTAAAACCATTCCGAATTCCGGAGACCGGTTTCCGGAATTCACAATGAATGCGCATGCAGTGTGAACGTAGCTTAAGAGGTCGAGATTTTTATTCGATTTTAAAAATCCACTGTCTGGATTATGGCCGCTGACCATAATCCCCCCCCCCCACTATTTTAGCTTGTTGTCTGTTCATCTTTTGCAAATTGTGGGTGTATCTTGCATGGCAACCGCTTGTTAAGCTTTGGGCCGACAGATTGAAATGTCTGACAGTATCTGTAAACCATTGAACGCATTATGGACTGCATTGCGTTTAATTCGAGGGTGTCGTCTACATATTTAAAAGTTAACTAAGCTATTGATTTATTGTTACAATATAAAAATGTCTGCTTCCGTATGTTATTCTATGATTTTAGAATTGATTTGATATTACGATCAATGCGAAAAGAAAGAATTATCTGAACTGCAAATTCATCATATTGAAATTTCCCATTTTAAAAGCACATTATGTAAGATCAGATAAAGAGCTGACAGTTCTCACTATAATATTTGAAAAAAAATAGATAATAAACCAAGATGTGCTGACAATGTTATCCAAATGGTTTGACTCTGAACCGAAATATTTTTAGGATAGCCCCGATCGTCATTAATAACGTTGAGACGATAAGAAACAAAGTCTCGATTATCCATTTACGTTAAATAATCCATAACAAAATGTATTCAAATCCACTAATATCGCAGACTAACGATGACATGGATGATTATGGTCTGGACACGTTAATTAATGTCCAATTAAAATAGCATTATGCAAGAACAAAATCTGCTTGTTACAGGTCTTTCTTTAGGCCCGAAATGTCGTCTAAATAATTAATTAGACATTAAATTAACTTATCCAGACCATAATAAACTCTTGATGTCAAGGCTAGCCTTCGATGTTGGTGGATTAAATTCCTATATGCCGCTTAACGGTCATTGATAATTAAATCAATCAAGTGGATAATCGAGACTATGCTGTTTATATTAATGATTTTAGTAATGATGTCCGAGGCTTTGTGAATATTTCACTCGCTTCGTTCTCGTCTAATAGTGGATCAATTTGACTGAAATTTTCAGCAAATTACCTTTACACTATCTAGTTTTTAACTATTATAGTGAGAACTGCCATCACTTTATCTTATCTCCCATAATGTATCTTTAACAATTTAGATAACATTTCAGGCCTAAAGGAAGACATGCAATGGGCACGTTTGGTTCTTGCATAATGTATGTTTCAATGAAAGGATGATAAGACGGTTGTGTTCTACATTCAATAAGGATTGTGTTGTCAGAAAAAAAAACACGATCATTTTTATTATACAGTCATATTATAAACCAAGGTACTTTTAAATTTGATTCTATATAATACCGGTAGTGCTTTTTCCATTATTAAAGGTGTGACGAGTTCTTAAAAGTGTAATACATATTTTTTTGTAAATAAATGTTCGGGCATGAGAACACTGAAAATGTGTTTCTTTGAAGTGGCGTGATATAAACTATTTGTTGAAGAATATTTCGACATTATTAATGATATTTGTTTAGTCTTGTGGAAATCTTATATTACATGTATATGTGATGTTCACAATATTATCTTACAATATAGATCTTGGTTTATTCTTCTAAACCATTTCGTAAATTAGAAACGATAGAACATTGCATTTTTTCAGTATCTTCTTTCATATATCACGTGTCTTTATCTTTTTTGAATTTTAAATTGGGACCAACTCTATGCCTTGGAAATAACTTTGAAAAATCATATCGTGACTTTAAATGTTTTCCACCTTTCAGTTGGGAGTTGTCCTATAATCCAATTTTGAGTTGTTTTTGTGTTCAGTGAATCAAAGATGAATTGTCCATGGGAAAACAATTCTCTTACTTTCTCTTAAGGTATGATATTTTCTATAAAGAGTAATTATTGTAACATGAGTTAATTTACGATACCCCACGGTACTGCATAACAACAATGGTCTATACATATTCATATCGAGTGAACAGAGTTAGAGAAAGGTGACATCAAACCAGCTATCACAGGGCACTATTTATTCCAAATAAAGAGGATTAGATTTGTTTATGATAAGATGAAAATAATGAACTTCTATATAAGCTTATTATTTCGAGTCATATCTACAAACTACGGGACGTATTATATATTTAATCTTTGACATTGATGCTTCCCGTACATAGACGGTTGTCAACCGATATGCTTCAGCTGTTTTTGATTTTTTTTGATTTTTTTTTGATTTTGCAGTTAACGCATTGTAAATAGTTGCACAATAAGCAACATGAAAAATATATGTGATGCCTTCCTTCAAGTGACGCGGTTTTAGCTACTTTATATATTATTACTTTCAAAGTTCTATCAGCATTATCATTAGTTCCCATTTCTTTACTATATATTTGAATATATCATCGTTTTATTTTGTCTAAGAGGTTCTTTAAGCCTTTTGAAAAATAATTTATCCATGGACAATAATCCTTTCGTAATTTGTTCTAGAATTTCAACTTGAAGATGCATTATGCAAGACTTGTATAAAGAGCTGGCCGCTCTTACTATATAACTAGGGTGCTTGAATGCCAGTTTCTACTTGGAGAATTGATAAGATTGTCTTGATTGCAAAGATATGCAGTTCATTAAATGACCCGAATGACCTATGCCATTCAATATCTCGACCATCTGATTATCTAGAGAGTTGATTATGGGCCTAATATGAATTAATGTCTAAATCATAATTTATATAATATTTAAAGCTATATAGGAAAAAAACATGCAATTATACAAGATTTGGCTCTCTTGCATTGTGCATCTTTAATGCAATAAAAAACAAACTCTAAACCCATATCAAGCACGCAATATTGTTTATTCGTGTGTGGAAACCAACAATAGATAAAAGGCATACAGGTACATATTTCATTATAACAGATGAGAGATTAATAATAAAACTTCATAAACTTCTAAAAAAAAGAATAATAATGATAAAAAAAATAAAACCCGTCCATACGAAATTTTACACCCTTCTTTGTCTTGAAATGGAGGCAGTTTATTGGTTTTGTGATTGATTGATGTATTGTTTTATGCCCCGTGAAATAACAGTTAAATGCATTACGCTAATGGGTCAAAACAAACCGACAGATAGTGGTATTATATTGATGTAAAAGATGTCTGGGTTATTAATGAAATCTGAAAATGCACCAAAACTCGAAATATTGGTTTGAGTATTCAAATAGTAAAATCAGCATTCACTGTAAGCATTTGGTATGATTATTTAAACCCATTCTCACTTACAATATTGCGTTACCTACGTGAATTAAATCTTCGTTTAATTTAATAAAAGTTGGCTTTAAAGCATCGATAAAGGACTGACAATCGCAACATTTTTTTTTAACCGTGGAAATATAACTCGACAATCAAAAATATGAACTGTGTGCGAGTGTCCGTCTGATAACGATCGTTGGAGACAATGTTGTTAAATTCAGAATAAATAAATTTTAGTTATAACTTTTCAAAGAATTCCAATATATACTGGGGCCTGTTTCACGAAATTTTAACTAAGATAAAATCAAATTTTAGTAATTTGATTGGACAATATTAGATTTATTTTAGTTCTTAGCCAATCAAAATTGAAGTATCTACTAAAATTTTGATTTTATCTTCAGTTAAAATTTCGTGAAACAGGGCCCTGAACGATAAGATACAAAACCTGCCTATTGCATTTCTTATTTCTGGCTTCAAATGTTATATAAATTATCATTTAATCATGTATTAACAAAACAGGCCCATAATCAACTCGCTGGACCATCGAGGACGAAGTGGCTCCGATTTAAGTAGACTAGAACACCGCTGCCATTTGAAGAGAGGGGAAGAGAGAGAGAGAGAAATGGGTTTTAACGTCCAGTCAACACAAACTAGGTCATTTCGAGACTAACATATGGCTTAATTTTATTTCAATAATTCGCTTGCGCGTAGGGGTCTTTAGCAGTGGGAGGAAACCGGAGTACCCGGAGGAAACCCACGAGGTTGAGAAGGTGCCCCTATCTCGATGCCACATACGCTCACACGAGGTCTCGAAACCACAGCTGCAATTATGTCAAACTTCAAACACTCATAACTAACCACATAATAAAGTAAGTTGACTGAAATTTTCATTATATTCATATTTTATCATCTGCGTTTCATTTGTTTTTTATATGTTTCTAGTTACTTTAGTACCGATACTTTCTATCAGATATCGTTACTAAAGCAAAGCAACATATGTTTACATACATCTCACTGGTGAGGGATGTCACAGAATTTCATTTAGCCTACGGCAATATCCGATAATAACAATTGTTGGATAGGCGTATAATAATATAGGCGTTTAAAATCACGTGGTCCGGTGGTCTAACCACACGAATACCACGACCCCGATTAAGTTGCATGGGTCACCCCCCCCCCCCCAAAAAAAAAAAGACAAAAAAAAAAAAAACCCAAAAAACCTTGTTTTGTTCTTAGCTGAATTTTGATAAATTGGAAACTACATGTACAATAGGACGACTTCTTTTTAGTTAAGAAACGATTTTTTAGGACTTCTGAATTATTTTAGTGTCGCTACTCACTCGAATGCGTCTTCATATTAGTGTGCCCTACATAGAATTGAAATGAAACATACCGAGAGGTGTAAAAATGCTAACTATGTAATAACGATACATGATACAGACGGTCATAATACGTCCCACTCGTATTCTCCGAACCACAAAATAATATCTTAAAAATTTATGCTTGAATTTGGAAAAATATTTTGTCAATTATAAACTTTCTCAAATATTGTTATACAAAATTAATTGCGTATAAATATGACGTGAAAACGTGTCGATTTCTCCAATCACATAACGTCAATCATGGGATGACACTTATAGGGTTAAAAGATCATTATTTTGAAAGATGTCAGACTAATCAATTTACAAAATTAGACTGACGTCAAGGTCCATTCGACATCTTTTATAGTACATTTAATATGCATGTAGCATATTCTAGCATACTGGGTCGATTTCTGACGACACTCAGACACAAATAGATAAACCCGTGCCTCCTAAAAACTAAAATAGCCCTATCTTTGAGCATTTTGTCATGTAGAAATGTTTTAAATATCTAAACAGTTTTCATTTCTTTGTGACATATTTCAACGGGCGACCTTCACGTTATATTTTTGAAAGTAAACAACAGTTAATTTATCTGAAAACCCAATGCACAGCCTTGCGTTAAATATAACACTTTGGGCGTATGGATGATAAATTTTAAGCATGTATAATTGCGATAGGACATTTCCGTGAATTTAAAACTTATAAGTAGTTTGTAGATAGTAGATGTACTTCTATGTTTACGGATGTGTGTCATAAATTTTAAAGGGAAATTATACTGAATACATTCACAAAAGAAAATCCACAACACTAATTCTTCAATTAAAAACATTATTGGTAAGTTCATGCGCAACCCTTTCATTTAAAAATGATAATAAAGTAGACGTTCTAGACATATTTTCTGGAATGAAACTTCCCTGCAATAAACTGACAAATATCAAACAGTAATTTATTTGTTATTGCTTTATCTATTTTTATATATAAATATATACAATTTGGAGGTATTAATTATACAATGTGCAAATAGATAATATACTTACCCTGTGATATAAGTAGGAAATAGTATATACCTAGTATACTATAAACACTCGTCATTGTGTTATATACCATCTATATAAAGATGCTCGATCGTGAACGTCACAGTATCAAACCTCTAATAAGAAATGTAGCCGATGTTTCGCGCTTTTATCACATGACTTGCTTAGTCAACAAAGCAAAATAAAACCAAAAAAAAAAACAGTGTATAAAGTATGCGTATGTATTTTATTTTGAATTGAGCATGGGCTGATAATTTTTCTGCAGAATGAATATGAGATTAGGTGTGTATAATTAGATCAATTTTATGTTTTGTGTCGCTATGGTAATTATGTAAATACTTATTTTTTATACGTTCAAAAGAATCAAATCCTGAATACGTAATCTGTTGAGATAGGTGCACTTATATTGATCAATTGTAAATTAACAATACAATCAATGCGTTAGCAGCATCATAAACACGATTTATATAGATGCAAAACAATCCCTCCATGCCCGACTTCATATTCTAGGTCGGTGCATAGCGGTGGGACTCAGGGGCGGATCCAGGAATTTTTGCAGGAGGGGGTTTGCCAGGTTTCTGTCACGGAAATCTGCCATCATCGTCTCTAAATTACATAGGCATACATACAAATTGAGCTTTTTAAACAGAGAAATCATTTTTATACTGATGCAGGATCATTTTGTGATTTAATTTCATTGATGCAAGGCATTATTTTTTTTTATGTCGCTGAGCAGGGGGGGGGGGGGTGGACCCCCCAAACCTCCCCTCTGGATCCGCGCCTGGGTGGGACGTTAACTTGATTTCATTTACACCGTGAACTGTTTTGATCTGCAGTAATACACAAAGAAAAATATGTAATCAAGGACAATGTGACTGAGATGCCGCGACGCCGAGCGAAGTTACACTTGTAATATTTTCATGTGATTGTATTTTTTTTATTTTCAAAAGAAATTTGGTAAAATTACTGCAACAACAATCAACAGTATAACAAAAGTAATAATTATTTTTCATGAATTCATTTTGAAAAATATAAGCTTATCATTGATTGCAAAGCAATTATAATGCATATATTTATGCTTAGTGTAATTCAGTTGTCAGTGAACTTTAAAAGTATCTTATGGTGTCTATATATCGGAAATCAATAGGTTTCAATGTAAATGTATGTAACAGGGTATACAATAATGGTGTTTACGCAATGACTTTTCATTAAAGGGGCATTGCCATGATTGAGGTCTTCTCTTTTTGGGACAAAATGAAAAGGAAATGAAATAGGGTTTAACGTCCTGCTTTTCTGCTCCGACTGGGCTAATGAAATGGGGTTTAATGTCCCACTGTTCCTGGATTAATGAAGACGGACACATGCCATATTGTAGTGTGCCACAATTATTAGGATATACGGTCTTTTACGAGCACGCCAATATGTACACGGTACCTCGGGTTTTCGTCCCATCCAGACCACTAAACAACTGTCCCTTTCCAGTCCCCCGTCCGGCACCACTTACACTTTTAGCCAACGTGGTTTCCTTTTGGGAAATATTGAATGCTAGAAAAATGATTTGCAGATTCAACGTTTCTAGGTTTGAAAATTAATTTATATATGTTAATTCGTCCAAATTTAGTCCCTTTAAGTGTAAAATTTAATGTCAGATGCACCAACAAGCAAATGACCTCCAAATAACTCTCGTAAACAATCTATCCAAAACATCTATACCCAAACTATACATGAAATTTTCATTATGCAAAATATTGAAGTAAAATGAAACATAATGCATGTTGCTGAATGAAATATCAAGAATTGACGAAATTGATAAAAATATAAGAACTTAAGCACATAATATGTATCAGTCTGAGGGACTATAGCCTAATTTGTTTTTAAGATAAATAAGCTATCTTCCTTAAAGACGCCCTCAGATTTTCAATTTTATTCTTTCTTTCTTTCGAAGATACCGAAACCGTTAATTTAATTCATTGATTAATTCCATCGTGTGTCATTGAACCAATCCTTTGTTGGGAGTTACTGACACTAACGACAATAATTGAGTATTAGATTTTGCTGTAATAAATAATGTAATTTAAGACAACAATAGCGATGGGAAGAAGTACCGAGATAACCGTTACGTTTAGTTAGTAAAGCGTGAATAAAAACAACAGCCAGGGCAATGACATAGCGTTGGATCATAACATGTTTATTACATATTTCCAGTTCAATAAAGCTACCTTCTAGGTCACCCAGAACCTCACTGTCTAGAACCCTGAAAAAGAGAAAAATGGTTCTCTACTCTAAAAGTACATTAATACGAGTGTCTGTAAAGTGATTTACATTCAACTTTTGAATCAAATATTGTATTTTCTTATTGATTATTTTCGGTGAAATACACGCACGAACAGTTCAAACTGAACGGCAGTCGTTTACGCCTGCTTAGTGCATTCTACACGTTTTTTTTTAAAAAAAAATTTTTGTCATTTGTGAATTAGCCTTTACAATTATCTCCACGTTGTGTTGTAGAATTATGTTGTTATTAAATTTGTTCATTACAAAATGGCACCAGAAACCATAGGGTACACGACTGGTGTACTGACTATAAAATGTTAATTGTGTCTTAAATATTGGATATATTATGATCCTATATAGTTTCACGGCAAGATACCGACACCAATATTGATTGAAATGGATCAATATTGAATTCTAATTCGTGTTTTTATTTTAGTTGAGACTTGGGTCCTTTATAGTGTACACAATTTCTTTCCATTAAGGATTGCATTTTTAAAGATAGACGAGTTAATGATGATTTTTCGTATAAACCTGCATACAGGATTTTGTTGCCAATAACACGGACGACACAGTGCTGCTGGTTGGGATACTAGTATTAAGGGGTTCCCTATGTTTAAATTGTGAAACCCAATGAATATCCCCAATTAATTTATTTTAGAAACTCTGAAGCCCTTTGAAATCTGTCAAATATGCATCGACTTCATAAAACAAATGTCATATTTCTTGCTTTCCGGGCAATTGGGTGTTAGAATAGCTTTCTTATTGGAGACTTTAGAGACGGATTCAAGGAGCCGCAGACGTACTTTCCGTGGACCCAATCTTAGTCTCAGATTAAGAATTATGGTAATCTCCAAAGTTCCCATAACTTATTACTTATCGGGAGCCGCACCCACCTTTATTTTTTTGTGAGGTTTGTCACATTATACTTTGAGGATGGCCAAGCCACTATGGAATCGTGTTATTTTGTAGTTGATGGTTTTTATAGGTCGTTATTTTAATATCATATTTAATACGGTAGCAGCATGTACAGATGTAATTTATTATAGGTTTATTAAAATAATTATTGTCCATATAGATAACAACTTGTCATGTATAGTCAATATTTATTTTCAATGTTTCTATATCTCCCATAGCTACATCATCAAATGATAAATCACACAGAATTCAGTTAAATCTTTTTTTAATAATTTATATATTTTTTTTTTCAACTCGGGGCTTTGCAATCAAGTGTTATGTCACTAAACAACAGAATGATTTCGATTATGGAGACCCTGGTTAATAATTTTGGAGTTGTAATTCTCGCCTAGAAACTGTAGATGGTCAAATATATGATAAACTTTAACCCGTAACTTGGTGAGATATGTTCATATATTATATATTCAAATATATGATAAACTTCAACCCGTAACTGGGTGAGATATATTCATATATTATATAGAGTCTTTGGTGTATATTTAATGTTTTCTAAAATTCTTGGATGAATATCGATGCTCACTGATCGATTCGATGCGTAATGGTACCCATTGTCTTGCGCCTAATGAAAGTTGCATTCTGGTTAAAATACAGATCTATATTTTGTTCCGTTTTTATACCTTCGATGGACGCTACTACATTAAGATGTGGCCAGTTGTAGTGTGGGGGGGGGGTCAAGTAAGGGTTCAAAGGAGCGACTTTTGACCCTGAGACGTCTTACATTTGATTTACCAATGATTGTTGATGTTTCAGTAGGATGCCCACAGTTCCGTGCATCACACACCATGAACATCCTGCAACATACCGTTTCATTGGCTAATCCCTCACATCAACCAGAGCCTGTGTTTTAATTATACATATATAACAACCCTTCAAGTTCCCAGACAAACAAAATGAAATAAGATCTTTGTTTCAATCAGATTCTGAAAATTTATGAATATTTAAAGCCCCAATAACACTCTTGTTGTAACTGAATAATGTGTCCCAATCTTCATTCTGGTCAATAAATCGTATTATTTTACAATATTTCAATTAAATGATGATAAAAATTTCATCTTAACATACTTATTTTAAAAAAATTGGAAAAATTCAACCAATTGATTTGAAAAGTCTAACGTAAACCTTTTCAAATGTGACTTGGGTTTTAAAATATTTTCGAACCCTCTGGACAAGTAAAATAGGTTGTAATGGATAATTTACACAACAGGTAGGACACTTAAACATCTAGTACTTAGAATAAGCGTATTATTTATTTTCTGGAGCTACCAAGCCAGCAAGAATGTTATTGTCCCTTTAGATACACTAGACTTTTTGTGCGCTGCTGACAAAAAGATGCTCTTGTCGGTCCCTGGCAGTGATTAGTGGGGCCTCTATAAAGAACATCCCAACCCCAGCTTACCCGTATTGGAGGTTCTTCCAAATTTTAAAAATATTAAATTAAAATGCGTGTACTTTACATGGTTTTGCAAATGAAATAATGAATATTAATACTCCCAGATTTATAAGCGACAAGATTCTCTCTTCAGTTTCGGATTTCAACATCTTTTTTTGTATTATTACGAAACGAACAAAATTAGGATGAATATGAAATTAAAAGTTTCAACCCCTTTAAAATCTAAAACCAACTTGTTATCTTGGAATGCTACTACCAAGATGAACATAAATTGTTGATAATTACTGCCTTAGCAATATTATATCAAATCTAAATAGATAATGACAACACCCTTATTTATTTCTTTTCATTTAGCAACATCAATTTTATGTTAAATCTATTTGAAATCCACTTGACTGTTGCTAAGGAAAGACAACCGTGGTCGGTAACACTGTGATTATTATTGGGCTTAAAAAGAGATTGTTCGATATTTCAATATTTTTACCCAGTAATAAGCTCATCATAGGCGTACGAGCCAGGGGAGCAGGGGGTTGGGGCAGACTGGTAAAGTGCCCGAAATCTAATAAGACACTTTTACCGGGTGGAATAGCAGTAAAACGCAATTGCGACCGTCAAATATATTCCAAAATATTCTTAGGGGTTCTATACAAGGTCAGCTCCGCTTCTTTGCCTCTCGAAGAAAACTGGCGCTGCTGTCTGTAAATCTGAAATTTTTTCGGGTATTTTTAGTTTTGCTTCCCTAATTACCCTAACAAAACACTAATTTTACTCTTCTTTTAATTGAATACCACGAATTTGTACTAAGTTGACCATGGATGAAAAAAACATTTTGTTTGGAGTCACTCTACTTTGTGCGACATTTTTTGGGCATAGATTAGTATTTTTGAATGCAGCTGCAACAGTCTGATTGGATGAAATCAAATAACACACTTTTATGGAATAACAATTACTATGGTTTATTTCACTGCGACGTTTCAGACCCTGGCCTTGGGCCCCGCGTATCCATATTATTCTCTGTTTCCCTCGCTTGGTTGAATAAATCCTCTCAATAATCTGCTGGTACCGTAAAGCCCTGATATAACCATTCGGTCGGATGACAGTTTGAAATTGCTTATTTCCGGATTTGCTTATATCCGAGCAAAGTCTAAATTACTTTTTTTTATGGATTTTCTTGATAAATTAAGTGAAACTTATAGAATGGACGATTAAATAGGCCTATACATTGCTGCGTTTCCATTACTAGTTCATTGCGTTAAATGTCGATCACGTCACCATTAATGCGAATAATAATAAAAAAGAATAACGGTTCCACTCCGACTGGGCTAATTAAGAGTGGTATACACTACGCAGTGTGCTATGAGGGGACATTTCGTTCAGACAGCGTCACTATGTTTTACTCTTATATCGAATTTCAACTGCCAGGGGATATTTTATGCACACACCAATGTGTACACAGAATCCCAGGTTTTCTTCCCATTTAAATGGCTAGACAGTTGTCCATGGCAGACTCTCCGTCCTGCATCACTGACAAAAGAAAGCCACTCTAGAGAATACTGATGAACTTTCTCGGCCCATGCACTTAACCACAGTGACTGTAAACTAATGCCACTTTTATTTTATTGCTATCTTGTATATTATAATGTCTTTGTAATAGGTGCCATGAAATATTTTGGCTTAGGGCCCTACAAAATCTTAAACCCGACTCTGTTAGTGGAATCAAAACAAGTAAAAAAAAATTATAATATCTTGGTGAGCAATGGTTGAAGTATATTGTAATTTATAAAGCACCAATGATAATAATCTTTGTAAAATTTAAGTATAATCTTCAGATTTTGATGGTTGACAAAACATTGTGGACATTTCATTAAAAATTTGGCAATCAAATTATAAAAATTCCCAACCACATTTAATGGATTTTGTGGAATGTAAATGAACATATTATCATTATTTAATCAATTGTGTTTCTATTTGCAGGTGCTTGACATTAGATGCAGGTATATTTACACCTAGTATTAGTATTGTCTGAAAAGGAGAGAGAGAGAGAATTGGGGTTTAACATCCACTCGACACAAACTAGGTCATTTCAAGACTAACATATGGTTAATTTTATTTCATTAATTCGCTTGCTCGTAGGGATCTTTAGCAGTGGGAGGAACCCAGAGTACCTGGAGGAAACCCATGATGTTGAGAAGGCGCCCCTATCTCCATGCCACATACGCTCACACCAGGGATCAAAACCACAGCCGCAAGCCAGAGGTGACCGGCCAGCTAGAGGTTGTCTCAAAAGATTACTCACATGTTTTATAAATGAAATGGGGTTCAACATCTACTTTCCATCCCATTCAAACAACTATACCACCGACAAGGTAGAAACACATCAGAAAATCCAAATGAACTTTCTCGGCCAACACAGGATTGGAAACATTTTACTCACTGAGACCCCATATGTCTTATGACATTATATTTTAAAGGGCACACCTCTTACTCACTGACCCCCCATGTCTTATATGATTACATCTTATAGGGCACCTCTTTAAAAATAAAATAAATATTTTTGGAAAACATCTAGTGCTACAACTCAAGATGTAAAACAATCCTTGCAGATTTTCACATGTTCCGTATAGATTATATCATCAACAAACATAATACACACTACTCAATTTATTACAATTTATTTCCCTACAACCTTAGATACAAATATACATAAATTAAACAATTAACATAATCAAATAATATACATTTTTCTCAAATTAAAAAAAATAATCATTGGATATTTATCTAAACATCTCAACACTCATTCCACTAGAGATCGCATGGTTCAATGATTTCAGTGAGGCACAATGCATAACTTCTTCTTTTCAGGTTGCATATATATATATCTCCTGTTGTAGTCACAACAATCCAACGATGTAACTTATTATTTTGATTAGAAAGTTTATTTCATTTGTAATCTCTAGCTTAAGTAAGGTGATGTTATTCAAGTTAGGTTACATTTGCTTTAGTAATACTTATTTTACACATATGAAATCTTGGATTTTTAAATCTCTTAAAAATGATCAGAAATCCAAACCACGGCCATTTTTCCCATAAGAATCTTGGATTAAAATTATATATTCTACAGGACTTTACAAAGTTTACTAAAGATGTAGGGCAGGACGAAACTCATTTTAATATATTATTAATAATCAACTTATTTAATCTATTTAATATCTAAACCTTTGATTTTGTCAGAAGTCAATTAACAGAGGGGTGTTAAACCCCATTTCGTTTCAGAAGTCAAATGGACATCATTCATTTATCAAATGTAAAATACATAAATAAAAATAAGGTGACATAAATATATATTTACAGTTTTATTAAAAGAAATAAATGCATATTATACCAGTTTTGAAAAAGAGTTCTCTCCCTTAAGACTATACAAAAGAGCTTACTTTATGCATTACAAATTTTCATTTAAAGGACAATATTGGTGCCAGTTACTGGCACCAATATTGTCCTTTAAAGATAATTTGATTGAAGACAATGAAGACATTTACAAGAACATTAAATTTCATTAGACAGTTATATACAAACAAACAACAGGTTACATAAATCACAAAATAAATAATAATTCATTATTCATTGATCCTTAAATTAGTAAAAAATAATTACCTTGCATATAGAATTCCACAATAACACGGAAATGTCTAAATGTGGAGAATAATTATGTACAATTGTTCCTTTATTTGTTCTAAATGACTATTATCTTTATGATAATGGAATGAAAAAGATCTTGTTAAACAAACTAAAACAATCATTCATCGCAAATGAAGAAACAAGATCCCAAAGTCAACTAATGACTAAAAATGATATTTAATGGTTTTCTTATTGATCCTAGCTACATTTAGACAGTGGCAGGAGGATCCTAGACAGTGGCCTAGAGGGTCTTGGACTCTCCTAAATAACAGTATAAAAAAATCATTTACTATTCTGCTTCTATTAGCCTTCTATTCTATAGAACATATAAATTGACCTTTTTGTTGGTTGTGGTGTTGTAGTTCATGTTATATCAGATTCCAGATATGTGCCGCATCCCACTCCACCCAAATATCATGCATCAGCCACTGCATTTAAAATTTGAGTATGGATGGAAGAAGAGCAATCATATTATATAATATAAGCTAGGACATCAAAAATTGACTTTGCTCTCACACGGACATGTAAACAATGACAGAGAGAGGTGCAATGCTTCCCACATTGTCATTTCAGAATAAATACCCCATATAGAGTGTATAGGCCACAAATATACACCCAACCAACAGCTTTGTGAATGAAGGATTAAAGATAAGCTAAAAATCTCCTGGTGTATAGAACTCTTAGGTAAAAGTGATTCTGTATTTAAATTGTTCTTTCCTTCAAATGAAATAAACAATTCCACTAAGTATGAAAACAAAATCTTAAAACTCAGGTCCTTGAAGAGAGAATAATTAATGCCTACAATCAGCTGAACTATCCAAGCTAAAAACCTCAAAACCTGTGGTGTGTTTATGAGAAATGTGAATGGATAGATAAAACTGACAGGGCGACAAGCCGACAACAATATATTTCAATATATAATGATTTTATATCTACATATAATTTAATGACCAGTATATTCCATCAAGTCATTTAAACCATTATTTTGAAATTATTACTTCTTTTCTCCTATAAAAGCTGTAACACCATTACATATCTTATTGACAAAGAGAATCATTGCACCTCTTAATAAAAGCAATAGAATTTGAAAATAAATAGGCTTAAAAATGCTCAGATCCAATATAGTTTGGCTTGAAATATAATTTATCTGGTTTCTAACAGTAAAACTAGATTTTCTCTACAGAAGAACTAGACCTAGTAAATATGAGTAAATTTTTTTGTCAATCAAATCTTCGTTTTAATGTATTTTTGAGTAATACTGGTAGTAGAGCTAATACTGCCAGTAAACCAAGTATTATAATAGAAGACCATGTTAAAGCATCACCCGATGAAGTTAATGTATGTAATGTGGTTCCAGCTTGTATAGCTACAAAGGATGGTGGGGCTACACCTGAAAAAAATATTAACATATTCATATTCAAATATACAAATTAGAAATTACTAACACTGGAAAATTCAATCAAAAATACAAATCACAAATTAAAGATTTTATTTATATGTCTATTTGCAAGACACAAAATAAACTAATAATTTAATTTTCTGTACTTGTGACATCAATGAAATACAGATTAAATTTCAAAACAAAACTATTCATACATGGTTATTTCCCTTGAAATGAGAATTGCTTTCTTTCCTGCTCTGATTATGGTCAAAATGGAAATTGAGTTCTGAATCTTCCATATATGAATCTAACTGTTTAACGACATTATACAAAATTTGAAGACCCCATATCCTAACTTCTTTAATGAATGAAAGAATCTATTAATTAATACCAATTAATCAAACACATCCTAAAATAGGAATAATATTCTTTGCATAAATGCCTAGCATAAAACATTTCAAGCATAAAATTTCTTTTGAAAGATTTGGCAATATGGAAGATATACATTGAAATGTGGTTTAACGTCTTATTTTTCTGCTCCAAACTGGGTTATTGAAGACGTTCATAAATTTTGCCTGGAGAGCAGCACTACAGCCTACTATTATATCAAACTGTCAAGGGATCTTTTATGTGCACAACAATGTGTATATGCGACCTTGTTACCGTACCGCCCGAATGACTAGACAGCTGTCCTTGTCAGAGTGGAGGTAATAGGATAATCTATTCCTAAATTATTTCAAAATAAACAAATACTTACCTAAAAATGTTCCAAGAAAAAATGGCGTTAAAGGAACATTTAATACAGGTGATGTTATATTTATAAACCAGTTAGGTAAGAATGGTGTAATACGTAAAAATATAATATAATTTAATAAATGATCTTTATGACGTTCAACCTGAAAAATAGAAATAATACTATATATGTAGTTTCATATTACTTTAAAGGAACCGCCCCATCAATATTTTAGTGGGTTAATTCTAAAATACAAACCAAGCATCTCTAAAAGTATCTTAAAAGATACCACAAGTATTTTTCCTAGTATTTTGGAAATATTTTCCAGTCAATGATTATGTATGTAGGATCTATTGTATATTCAGCAGACTGCTTACTTTCCAACATTTGTCTTCTTAGGCAGGATTGCGAATATAAACACAAAACAATCGCTAAAATTCCACTCAAGGATTATTACTTAACGTGATAAAAGTAAAAGATGTCAGCTATAGTTAAGTTATGTTTACTTCTTCTGAACTCAAATTGCAAACACATGTAAACCATGCCAGAATCATCTGTGATCTCAGACCACTACAATGAAATATGAAGCTCTGTGAAATTCAAATTTAAATTGAAACTTACATGTGTTTGCCACTGTGTTACTCTGTCTGGTATATATTTATTTACAAGTCTTTTACCAACTAAATATGACAATAAATAACAAAACGAGGCCCCCATTGCTGAACACTGAAAAAATTAATTCAAAGAACAAAATTATTAATGGAACTTCTATAATCAGTTGAGCATTGCAGAAATATTTTTTGATTTTTTAGATTAACATATTATGGTAATTTCCGTTTTAATGATTAAGAAAGCAATGGATGGGCAAACATTCACTTATCAATTATTTGTTGCACACTGCGTGGCATAAACTTGTCCAAAAAAGTCCCAGAAAATATATTAATTTAAGTTTCAAAATACAATTTGCATAATCAACCCTCTTGGCTATCGGATGGCAGAGACATTAACAAATTAAAACACTGTCACCATTTAATGATTTAATTTAAACATAACGCTAACGCTACAATATACGTCCACATTCCTACTTTGATTGATATGGTACTTTGTCAAGAAGGCTAGGCGTTTGGTTTGTTTAGCGTTGAGGGTCGTGCATCAACATTAATAGTTGCCGTCCTTAGAGTATAAGGAATAACTATACCAAGATAATCCATTCAGAATTGTGCCTTCCTAACACTAAAGGCAAAAAGTGGGCGTTGCTCTGCCCCTGGGGGTCGGGACATTCATCAAAATCAATAGTGGACGCCCTCAGGCTATAAGGAATACATAAACCAAATGGGTGTTGCTGTCCCATGGGGGTCGGGCATGCACCCAAAACAAAAGGGGTCATCCTTAGGGTATAAGGAATAAGTATTTTAAGTTTCAAGATGACCGATTAAGAATTGTGGCCTGTAGGAGACACACAAAAAGAAAATGGGCGTGACTCTGCCCCTGGGGGTTGGGCATGCACCCCAAATGATAGAAATGTTCCTTAGGGTACAAAGCATAATCATTCAAAGTTTCAAGATGATACGTTAAGAAATGTGGCTTGTAGACGACAAACAAATAAATACAAGGAATGGGCGTGGCTCTGCCATTGGGGGTCGGGCATGCACCAAAAAACAATACGGATCATCCTTAGGGTAAGTATACAAAGTTTTAAGAAAATACAGTTAGAATTGCGGCTTCTAGGCGACACAGAGACACACAAAAAGAAAACGGGCGTGGCTCTGCCCCTGGGGGGTTGGGCATGCACCCCAAACGATAGGGATCATCCTTAGAGTATAAAGAGTAAGTATACAAAGTTTTAAAGAAAATCCAATAAGAATTGCGGCCTGTAGGCGACACAAAGACACACGATAAGAAAATGGGTGTGGCTCTGCCCCAGGGGGTTGGGCATGCACCCCAAATGATAGGGATGTTCCTTAGGGTACAAAGAATGTGTATGCTAAGTTTCAAAATTATAAGTTAAGAAATGTGGCCTGTAGACGACAAACAAATACATACTAGAAATGGGCGTGGCTCTGTCCCTGGGGGTCGGGCATGCACCAAAAACAATAGAGATCTTCCTTAGGGTATAAGGAATACGTATACCAAGTTTGAAGAAAATCCAGTAAGAATTGCGCCCTGTAGGCGACACAAAGACACACGAAAAGAAAATGGGCGTGGCTCTACCCCTGGGGGTGGGGCATACACCCCAAATGATAGGGATGTTCCTTAGGGTACAAAGAATGTGTATGCTAAGTTTCAAAATTATAAGTTAAGAAATGTGGCCTGTAGACGACAAACAAACAAATACTAGTGTTACGGCAGAATGCCGTTTTCCTTTCTTATTTAGTCCAAGTCTGTAATTTGAACGCAACGTAATCCAAACCTGAGTTTTACACTCAACCATTACTAACGAACGCCATTGTTATGCAGAAAAACGGCATGTGTATTGAAGAGCATGCATTGATAACGCCTGTTACCCCCTCACAAGTTGTAAGTTTACTTGAGAACTATGTTAAAGTGTAAACATATATCGTACATCATTTCCATATTATTTTTATTCATTGTCAAGTCATAATTATGTCAAATTTAACGATTTATTTTCGTGTGTTTTCCCCCACGCAAAACCGATATTGTTTGTGTCACGTGTGTACAATTCCTCGTCTGCTACACGTAACTTTGTATGTCTTGATAGGTGAAGCATTGCATATTATTAGTGGTTTTAGTACCAACAGCACCCTCCAATACTTATTAGTTATGTAGAACGTATACGTTACAGTGTTTATTGTAAATACATGCATGTGTATTTTTATCTTTTCAGTGAAACCGTTCATCGTTCTTTCACCGTTCATTCATCTAACGTTCACGTTCATCGTTCGTTCATCTTTCATGTATTCATCGTTGGATCATGTAGTCATGGTCATGGGTCATCGTATACTGTTGTTATTGTAACGTTTTATAGTACCGTACATAATCAGCCAACGTTCATTAATGTAATACCTACCTTCATTGCCATTATGTTGAACGAGTTTATCAAACATGGGTACAGGAATAAACGATTGATTTTTCTACTTCCTTTTTTATTTTAACGAACCGTCATTGCAGGAGCAATATTTAGTTTCAAACTTTCTTGAACAAATGTTTGATAATTTGTGGTTTACCGTCATTATATAAACAATGTCTAAAGCAGTGTTTGACTGGCTTGATGATAGCCCTAGTTGGTTAGAATCTGGAAGAACGAAAAACAGTGATTCAAAGACAAATATAGGATTGATAATTCAGGATGATCAAATATCTGTGACTTCTTCAAAGGCTTCCTCTCGAAGTATTAAAGGTGTTGTTGCTAAAGAAAAGGCTCGACAAGCGGAACTCGAGGCGCGAGCTGCAATGTTAGAAGCAGATCAGCAATTACAACAGCAAGAACTTCAATTAAAATCTCAACGAGATCGTTTACAGCTGCAAACTGAACTTAATATATCTAAAGCTAGGGAACGTGTGCTTTTAGAAGAAATCGATATGGATGAGCCCTTGCAACCAACTCCTTTTTTGCCACCGGATGATCATATTTCTTCAACGCCATATCATATTCCACTTCCAAATTCTCTGGCGCCTCCGCCGCCTAATCTTCCTAAATCACAATCAGATGCAGTGACTGCCAGTGATGTGAAAGATATAGTAAAAACGCAAATTGAACTGTCAGAATTAATTTTGAATCAACAACGTCGCAGCTTATTACCCAAACCTGAAATTACTAAGTTTGATGGGGATCCTTTAAAATACCGAACATTTGAAAAGGCCTTTGAAAATCGAATAGAAAAATATGCTATGGATGACACCGATAAGCTGTACTACTTAGCCCAGTTCACATCTAACGATCCTAATGATTTTGTAAATAGCTGTCTTCACATGGAACCCACCGAAGGTTTTCAAACTGCTAAAAATCTGATCAAGAAAACCTTTGGTAATGATTTTAAAATTACACAAGCCTATATTAACGAGCTGTTGAAGTGGCCGCAAATGAAACCAGAAAATTTACGGTTATTGTGGAAGTTTTCACAACAACTTCGTACATGTTTGAATGCTAGTACCGATATAAACTATCTAAATGATTTGAACAATCCCCAAAATCTGAGATGTCTTATGGAAAAGTTACCATTTTCTATGAGAGACAGATGGCGTAGAAAAGCACACAATTGCCAAATTAATGAAAATCGAGAAGCACGATATAAAGACTTTGTTGAATTTGTTAACTACGAAGTAGATGTCATGACAGATCCAGTGTTCGACAGAGCTCTAGACAAAACTTCTGAAAGGGTGTCCAGACCAACAGACTGTAGACTAAAACAGTACTTTAGTACAGGTATTAACAGGCCACAGCAAACTTCTGTGCCTGTCAAATCGGTTAATCAAAACAATACAGAGAAATGTGATTACTGTTCAAAGGGACATAACCTTGACCTTTGTCAAGATTTTATGAAACTTTCATATAATGATCGTCGCAAGTTCGTTATAGTAAACAACATGTGTTTTGGTTGTTTAGGAAGATTTCACGATAGTAAAAACTGTAGATTTAAACGTACCTGCCGTAAATGTGGTAAAAATCATCCTACTGTTCTTCATGTAGACAATTTTACTAATTCATGGTTTAACGCTCCACCAGCATCATCGCAAGCCAGTGGTTATAGTTATCAACTGCCATCAACACCTTTTAACGCTCTAACATCAAACGCACATCAGCAAATGCAGCCATTTCGACAACCATCACGTTATCCTCATCAACGTCCACCTAATGCCATGTATCCACCTAACGTCAATTATGGAAATAGAAACCCATCACAACCCAACGCATCACAATTTAACATCTCTCGCCCAAATCAGCTGAGTAATAATGTGCTTAATTTAAGCAATGATTGTATTGACACTATTATTGCACCGAATAGCGATCGAATAATCAGTCATTGCATTGATGATGATTTTGACGTAATGCTGTCTATTGTACCGGGTAAAGTAATTAGTAAAGAAAGTAACGCTAGTAAAATGACTTATATTTTTATTGACAATGGTTCCAGTGGTTGTATATTAGATGATGACGTAAAATCAGACCTCAATGTTGAAGGTATTCCAACGAGAGTTAATTTAGGAACAATGCTTGGACATAGTGAAGTCGACAGTAGTCTTGTTAAAAATCTCCAGGTCACTGATTTAACTGGAACGAATATTATAGATTTACCGCCAGTTTATACCAGGTCTGAAATTTGTGTAAGTACCTCTAAAATACCAAGACCGGAAATTGTGAAGCGCTGGGATTATCTTCAAAATATCGTAATTCCTGAATATTTCCCCGACATTAAGATTGGTTTGTTAATTGGTACAAATTGCCCTAAAGCTCAAGAGCCATTAAAAGTGATCCCAAGCCAGAACAATGGACCTTATGCTGTACTTACTCGACTTGGATGGACCATTGTGGGACCTATTAATGCAGAAACGTCATCAAAATTGTTAGACTGTAACCGCGTCTTCATTAAAGCTCTGAACAGTAATATCGATGGTCGTCAAGTGAGCATTGATAATCAAATATGTGATATTGACACTCGCAAAACGTTTGAACATATTGTTGAAAATGACTTTACAGACTATAATTGTAAAGATCCAGCTTATTCTCAGGAAGATAAACAATTTCTTCATACCGTGAACAACGAAACTAAATTTGTAAATGGACACTATGAAATACCATTGCCCTTTAAAGACATAAACTTGAATATTCCAAATAATAAGGAATTAGCTTATAAACGTTTACAATCTTTGAAACACAAAATGGAACGCTACCCAGAATTTAAGCATGATTATTGTGACTTTATTTCTGATTTGCTAAAACAACGATATGCTGTGAAGGTCCCAGACGAACAATTATATGTGCCTGACGGACAGATTTGGTATGTTCCACATCATGGGGTGTACCACCCAAGGAAACCGGACAAACTTAGGGTAGTGTATGACTGTAGCGCCAAATGGAATGGCCTTTCATTAAATGACTGTCTTCTTCAAGGACCAGACTTAGCTAATTCTTTGATTGGTGTTTTAATTAGACTACGCGAACATCCTGTCGCTTTCATGGCAGATGTGGAAAAAATGTTTTATCAAGTGAGTGTACCACCTAGGGATTGGAATTATTTACGTTTTCTCTGGTGGCCTAACGGTAATACAATTCAACGTCCAGAAGAATATCAAATGACAGTTCATATATTTGGAGCGGTGTCATCTCCAAGTGTGGCCAATTATGCGCTCCAGAAAACAGCAGATGATAATCCCCATTTTGGATCAAAAGTGACTGATTCAATTAAACGTGATTTTTATGTTGACGATTTACTAAAATCGTGTGAAACCGAGCAAGAAGCGATTGAGCTTGCTAAGGACTTAATGCATGTTTGTGCCCTTGGTGGCTTCAATTTGACCAAGTTTACCAGTAGTAATAGAACATTGATAAACAGTATTACAGAAGAAAAACGTGCTAAGAATATTAAACATTTAGATATTAATTATGATAATTTGCCAGTCGAACATTGTCTTGGTGTTCGATGGTGTGTTGAAAGTGACAAGTTTACCTTTAATATTCTACTCAAGGACAAGCCGTTTACAAGGAGAGGAATTCTCTCTGTGGTTGGATCAATATATGACCCATTGGGTTTTTTGTCTCCTGTGACCTTGGAGGCCAAGTTAATTTTACAGGAACTATGTTCATTGAAGATTGGTTGGGATGATGCCATTCCAGAAAACTCTCAACAAAGGTGGATTAAATGGAGAAACCAAATTTTCAAGTTAGATCAGGTAAAAATTGAAAGATGCTTACGCCCTCCCGATTTTGGATTAGTAGTAAAGCGCGACATCCATATTTTCTCTGATGCATCTTCCACCGGATATGGATCCGTTTGTTATCAACGTATTGTTAACGACCAGGGACAGATTCACTGCGGGTTCCTTATTGGTAAATCTAGACTAGCGCCTTTAAAACAAAAAACAATTCCTAGGTTGGAGCTGTCAGCAGCAACGATTTCGGTAAAACTTAGCATCATGTTGTTAAACGAATTAAACTTAGCGCCACATACAGTAACATTTTGGACTGACAGTACCACAGTCTTACAGTATATACGTAATGAATCAAAACGTTTTCATGTTTTCGTGGCCAATCGCATTAGTTTCATCAGAAGTTCAACTCAATTAGAACAGTGGAAATACGTAAACACAAACTCTAATCCTGCTGATTTAGCATCCAGAACCACCACCGCAGATAATTTCGTAAAAGACCCACGTTGGCTCATGGGGCCGGGGTTTTTGTGGACAACAGAAGATACTTGGCCAGAGCAACCAAAACTTTCTGAACTCAGTTCTGATAACCCAGAGGTCAAACGTGAAATCGCAACACTGGCTACTATCAATGCTGATATTGATCCGGTTAATAAGCTAATCGAACACTATTCTGATTGGTTCCGCCTTAAACGTTCCGTTGCCTATATGCTTCGTTTAAAGGATTTATTACGTAAACGTGTAAATGATATTAAAGCAATAGATCATAATGTTCCCGCTGAATTAGCTGGTGCACAGCGCGAACGCTACGTAAGGGATAAAACATTAATGATTAGGAGTTCTCATACACCCTTCAAGGAAATTAACGTAGATGAACTTAACGCATCAGAAAACGCTATTGTGAAATATGTTCAGTTTAAGTCGTTTCCTAACGAGATACAAGTACTCAAACATAACGTCCAAAATGATAAACGCTATAAAATTGTGCCAAGAACCAGTTCATTATACCGATTGGATCCAATTATTAGTGAAGGCCTACTTCGGGTAGGCGGACGTTTACGCAACGCAGATCTGCCGGATAATGTTAAACACCCAATTATTTTACCTCGGAATGGACATTTAACCAACTTAATTGTGAATGATGTTCATCAGTCTGTAGCTCACGCTGGTAGAGGCCACACTATAGCTATATTACGTGACAGGTACTGGATCATAAACGCAAACTCAGCTGTTCGAAATATCTTGTCCAAGTGTATTACATGTCGTAAGCTTCGTGCACCCACAATGAATCAAAAGATGTCAGATCTTCCAAAAGACCGAGTCACAGAGTCTCCTCCCTTTGCACGGGTAGGCGTGGATTACTTTGGACCATTTATTGTGAAAGAAGGTCGCAAAGAGATCAAACGTTACGGCGTTGTTTTCACGTGTTTGAGTATTCGTGCAATACACATCGAAATAGCTTCGTCTCTTGACACTAGCTCTTTCATCCAAGCTTTGCGTAGATTTATTGCCAGGAGAGGCCAATGTGAGGAAATAAGGAGTGATAACGGAACTAATTTTTGTGGTGGTGAACGAGAATTACGGCTAGAAATCAACAAATGGAATCAACGCCAAATAAACGATGAACTTCTACAACGTAACATCAAGTGGACTTTTAATCCGCCAGCCGCGAGTCACCAAGGAGGTGTCTGGGAACGCCAGATACGGACGATTCGTAAAGTATTGAACGCTTTGTTATCAACTAACAGTAATCCAACGTTAACCGATGAATCGTTTCGTACTTTTATGTGCGAGGTGGAAGCGATAGTGAACAGTCGCCCTTTAACTTTCACCTCTGACGATCCTAGTGACTTGAACCCATTAACCCCTAATCAGTTATTGACAATGCGCTCTAAATGGCTTCTGCCCCCAGGTTTATTTCAACGTGAAGATATGTTTGCCCGCAAGTACTGGAAACAAGTTCAATATCTTGCAGACTGTTTTTGGACAAGGTGGCAAAAAGAATATTTATTGACGCTTCAGGAACGTGTTAAGTGGTCAAAACCTCAGTGTAATTTATCAGTAAATGATATTGTGTTAGTTGTAGATGAAAACGCTCCTAGAAATCAGTGGTCCATGGGACGTATCACTGAGACTGTTAAAGATGCTAACGGTTTTGTTCGAAGTGCCACAGTTAAGACTCAAAATTCAGTAATGCGTAGACCTATAACGAAATTAGTATTATTGATACCCTAAGTGTACACTGTTTATTATGCATGTTTTATTGTTTCATTCTTCCGTAACTTCTTTGTTAAACAATATGATTGTTTAAGGGGCCGGTATGTTACGGCAGAATGCCGTTTTCCTTTCTTATTTAGTCCAAGTCTGTAATTTGAACGCAACGTAATCCAAACCTGAGTTTTACACTCAACCATTACTAACGAACGCCATTGTTATGCAGAAAAACGGCATGTGTATTGAAGAGCATGCATTGATAACGCCTGTTACCCCCTCACAAGTTGTAAGTTTACTTGAGAACTATGTTAAAGTGTAAACATATATCGTACATCATTTCCATATTATTTTTATTCATTGTCAAGTCATAATTATGTCAAATTTAACGATTTATTTTCGTGTGTTTTCCCCCACGCAAAACCGATATTGTTTGTGTCACGTGTGTACAATTCCTCGTCTGCTACACGTAACTTTGTATGTCTTGATAGGTGAAGCATTGCATATTATTAGTGGTTTTAGTACCAACAGCACCCTCCAATACTTATTAGTTATGTAGAACGTATACGTTACAGTGTTTATTGTAAATACATGCATGTGTATTTTTATCTTTTCAGTGAAACCGTTCATCGTTCTTTCACCGTTCATTCATCTAACGTTCACGTTCATCGTTCGTTCATCTTTCATGTATTCATCGTTGGATCATGTAGTCATGGTCATGGGTCATCGTATACTGTTGTTATTGTAACGTTTTATAGTACCGTACATAATCAGCCAACGTTCATTAATGTAATACCTACCTTCATTGCCATTATGTTGAACGAGTTTATCAAACATGGGTACAGGAATAAACGATTGATTTTTCTACTTCCTTTTTTATTTTAACGAACCGTCATTGCAGGAGCAATAACTAGAAATGGGCGTGGCTCGGCCCCTGGGGGTCGGGCATGCCCCAAAAACAATAGGGATCTTCCTTGGGGTATAAGGAATAAGTATACCAAGTTTGAAGAAAATCCATGAAGAATTGTGGCCTGTAGGCGAACCACAGACACACACACATACATACATACACACACACACACACACACAGACAGGGGCGACGGCATAATACGTTCACATTATGAATGTGGACGTATAAAAATGACAAAGCAAGGCTAACTCTCAAATAATAAGTACAGTTGATTCAATAACAAACAATCTATGCCAATTCTTATCAAATCTTCAAATGGTGATAACTTTGCTCAGAATCAAGCAATTTGAATGAAATTTTCAAGGTATTCATTTTGAACTAAACACTTCTTTATCTAATTCTTACAAATTTTTTAAGAAAAAACTTAGTACAAATATTGTACTTACCAGACAAACAAGGAATAAAGCTAGAGGAAATGGATATAGAAAACCACAAATAATACTTAAAAATATTGAACCAGGTATAGCAAATGATTGTAAACTAAGTTTGTGTCAAGGAATACAGTTAATCATAGACTCAATCAGTTGACTAATATCAAAACATTTAAATTTCATGGAAAAATGAATATATTATTAATAGCAGCTCATAGTCATAACTTCACATTATTTCATTATTTAGCACCCATCAGAAATTGCCAGGCAATGAAACATACTGGCAGCAAGTTGTCCAAGCAGTCCATAAGTGTTGTTGCATTACAAAAGAATGAACATTATAAGTAGATCATGTATTGATTTTCAATGTTAAACTTAAAGCATTCACAAAATTTTACAAAGTGGTTAATTACATGCAATTTATCTTACAGCTGTCATAATTACAATGGGAAATGGCATCAGTCGAAGTCAAATATATTTTCATTTTATTTTTATAATTAAAAGGATACAAAATATATATTAAAAAATATCCAAACAGCACTTGGTAAAAATACTGATCTTTATAACGTGATAAAACCTGTCCTAGATTCTTTGCATCTTCTATGTCTCGGGGTAGTTTAATTTTTTCTTTTTCTGTCCTGTAAAAGAAAATACCCAAGTTGTTAGTGACATAGTACACGTACTACAAAATGTGGAGGTAGAAATTGGTTTTTAGGCACACCGGGAAAGGGAACCTGACAGACACAATCCCTCTGGTTCATGTAATTGTGTCTGATTTTTTAAATGACACATGTCTGACACAAAGTTAAAAATTTCTGGTACTTGGTACTTGTTCAGTGGTGCTTGACATTTTGTGGGGCACAACTAAATTTATAAATATTTACACTACAGGCTTGTTCTTAACACACACTGAGAAACCCATGGATTAATTATCAATCGATATCAAAAATTCTTCACAAATACGGCACTAAATAAAGCCATAAAAAGTAATTATTAGGAATAATTAACATAAACAAAGCATGCATTATTATTTAGATTATAATTTAGAGAGAGGGAAATGAGGTTGAACATCCACTCGACACAAAATAGATCATTGTGGGACTAACATGGTTATAGTTTTTTCAATAATTTCCTTGTGTGTAGGGGTCTTTAGCAGTGGGAGGAAACCGTAAGACCCTGAGACAACCCACAAGTAACCCTACTTTTTGTCATGTACAAGTAGGAAATCGAAACCATGCCACTTGGCTTAATGGCAGAGAGACCTTATGATATAACACATACGCATTAATCATTCTTCCACCCAACCCTCCTATGTAGAATATAAACTCTTTGATTTGAAAGTTATATGCACATAAACACTGTGTATCTATTTCAAGTCAAACAGATAGTAACGTTTCAACTAGAGTGGTTGCAAAATGTTTCTCTATGATCGTTGAAAATATGTGGGCTTCTTCATGTCATGAATATCAACTGCATTCAGTAATAACTTTATCCTCAAGCAATTATGGATGGGGGAGGGGCAGACACACAAACAGTGGTAACAACAATATAAAACCACATTTCAATGTATAAATCATTTTCAAATATTACCAATTTTTGAATAAATTTCAATTTAAAAACTGATATTTGCAAACAATTTGTACACAAAGCTATTGTATCTGTAGGATAGTACTAGTTGTAATTGTATAGGCCTAAGTCCAACTATAAGTATAAGTAGGTATTAATCAGATATCATACAATTAACAGGATGTGACAGATGATTATTATTACTATATAAAGTTATTAATTTGAAACAATGTCAAATTTAAACTAACCATACATCCAAGCATGATCAGCCATACAAATAACTACAGGCTAATAATATGTATAGTATGACTAATAATAAATATGAAAACATCTATGGCTATATGTGTCCTGTATCTCAGCTAGATCAATGTTAAAATATCAAAGTAATCTAATTTAAACAATCTAAAAGAAACTGTATATTCAAATCATGGAAAATCAAAAAAAAATCATGCTTTTTGCTGAATAGCAAAAATCTACAAATACCTATGCCTCTTTAATACAAACCAATTATGTGTATCATATCTAATCTATGATCTCTATTGATACTCAATTAGGCCTACATAAAATGATTCTCAGTGAATTATTGAAAAGTACAAATGTATAATCACAACATGTACATATTATCATGTGTTAATAGGAGTCCGGCTATAAGTATACTTGATTTGCCTCAGTTGTAAAGAAACCATAAAAATAACTAAACAGAAAAATGAGCTATTTCTAAGCATTGGGCTTATGATAAAATACATCGATATGAAAACATTAAAAGAATCAAGAATTAATGAAATAAATTATTGCGTATTTGTGCATGATATATTAATATGAAGCCACTTGTCAACATAATCATCAATGCAATAAGAAGGTAATTGTCTTGTGATGAGTGAACATGATTAAAAGAAAAATCAGTTACCTATAGTATTTTGGTATTTCAGTGTACTGTTTATTTAGATTATGAATTGTTTATTAATGTAACTATGATGACTTCTGGTTAAAAATTTATTCTACTCACTCATCTAATTTCGGAAAGTTTAAATAAACAAGTCCTAGAGCCATGACAGACGTTAAAAAAATAAGTCCAAGTATAATAAATGAGCGAGTACTGCTTCCCGGGCCACTCATATTCCGTTTACGTTGTGGAATCTGAGTGTATGATCCAGAGTCTGTCTGGTCAGTAGTATCTGAAATAAAAAAATAAATAGTATAAGATGAAATTAATTCATCTGCATACTGGTACATAGTATATCTCTACTCTACTGTAGTAAACAAGTCTAATCAAAAATGGCCTTAGCAGTGGTTCGTTGGAGCAGTATTTCCATATTGCAGTTTAAAGCTGGAATTTCATATTATCGAAAAGTCGAAACATAATTATTTCTGTCTTTTGCTCAATAGGTTGGTTGTCAACTCACTAATTATACGATCATAGGCATTATTTCACACACTTGGAAGTCACTCACACCGGAAATAAAAACACAAATACCTCCTTTGTTTTTCTACCCTCCACCCATGCAAAAGTTATCTTTAAACGTTTGATTTTGAAGTTTAAAATGATATTATTGATAATTTTTCAATTGGCAATAGTGAATTATTATTGGAATAATAGGACTATTCTTTAACATGGTAGGAATTTTTATAGATACCATCTATTTTAAAGGGACAATAACATTCTTGCTGGCTTGGTAGCTCCAGAAAATAAATAATACCCTTATTCTAAATACTAGATGTTTAAATGTCCTACCTGTTGTGTAAATTATCCATTACAACCTATTTTACTTGCCCAGAGGGTTCAAAAATATTTTAAAATCCAAGTCACATTTGAAAAGGTTTACGTTAGACTTTTCAAATCAATTGGTTGAATTTTTCAAATTTTTTAAAATAGGTGTGTTAAGATGAAATTTATATCATCATTTAATTGGAATATTCTTAAATAATATGATTTGTTGACCACAATGACGATTGGGACATATTTTTCAGTAACAACAAGAGTGTTATTGGGGCTTTAAGGCTTTATTTTAATACTTTTTAAAAATATAACTTAAAGGGACAATAACATTCTTGCTGGCTTGGTAGCTCCAGAAAAATAAATAATACCCTTATTCTAAGTAGCCTACTACATGTTTAAATGTCCTATCTGTTGTGTAAATTATCCATTACAACCTATTTTACTTGTCCAGAGGGTTCGAAAATATTTTAAAATCCAAGTCACATTTGAAAAGGTTTACCGTACGTTAGACTTTAGACTTTTCAAATCAATTGGTTGAATTTTTCCAATTTTTTAAAATAGGTGTGTTAAGATGAAATTTATATCATCATTTAATTGGAATATTGTATAATAATACGATTTGTTGACCAGAATGACGATTGGGACATATTAGTCAGTTACAACAAGAGTGTTATTGGGGCTTTAAAAGTAATGTACAGAAAGGCTTAGTCAAGGAGAGACTTTGAACTGTGAACTGGGGGGACTGTGGTAGAGTGATTTTATTTATTTTATGGGTATTTTAATATGATCACAATACTAATGTAATTTTAAGTAATATGTCACGCATCAATGCATCTTTAAACTATCCTGTTCTGTACACTCTTCTAAGGTAACCAGTGAGTTCGAGTTCATCTTCTGCTCACTGGGATTTAATTTTCACCTTTGACCCAAAGGTTTCTTGGATTTGTATTTCCTATCTCCTTGGTCACTTAGTTATAGAATCTTGTGGTGTAAGGTTGAATGTTTCATTCAACCTTGGTAGTGATTTTATATTTACAGTTTCTATAGTTATAATAATAGTTTCATTTATTTGCATCAATCGTGTGTATTGGCGGAATTATTGCCTACAGATTTGTAATTTACAGTTTAAAGGTATGTGTTGCTAGTTGTTTTATCAGTTTTATATATATCATTTGTCTTTGTTAAAATGGCGGACATGTTGGTTTTAAGTAAAAGTTGTCAAATAAGTTTAAGTTAATCTGGTTTTTATAAATTACTTTTACAAATACATTGCATACAGTTAACAATAATAACGCTATTTAAAGCATTTCGCTTTAATAATATATTTAATTTACATTATCCCATATTTTATTACAGAGAGCTATAAGGTACTTCACCTTGTTCCAGACTCTGGTTACTTTATTAAAAACCCCTTCATGGGTAAGGACATATTATTATTATTAGTAAGATTAATTAGATTATGCCTGTATATTTCATACTGGTTAGCAGGAGGTAGTTTCCCTTTAAAGTATTTATATAGATTAAGTATATATATATAAGTAGTATTTAGAATATAGGTTTTAGTATTAATATGTAATATATTATTTTAATGAATATGAATGAATTGATTTTATATGTTTGATTATGTTATTTATACTGTAATTGTATAATTTCAGGGTTTTTATTGTATAGTAATAAACTGCTGTTAAACTGAACCCTTGGTGTGGTTATATTTACTTCATAATTTGACCCCCTACAACATTTGGAGCCCGATAAGGGACTACAGTATTTGGAGCCTTCAAAGCGGTACAACGTCTGGAGTCCAGTAATGGTTTATGGTATATAAAGCAGTGATGGTGAATTGAATCTTCTAAACAGTGAGCTCACACGCGTGCGCGTTCGCGGGATCCTCCAGTTCAACAGATAGTGGCAGTGCAGTGACATTAACTTTATTTGTGTGTGTTTATTTCTGTGTTGTGTTTCATATTTGGATTAATATAAGGATATCTATATAAGGTTCGTTAAAATCTATTTAATTTTCATATGTATTGATATGTGAATTATCTCCCTTACAAGTTACAATAAGCTTATCATTATATATATTTATTAACTTAAGTAAATTTAGGTTTATTAGGTAATTTCTATATAAATTAGTTTATTATCAACAATATTTTCTGATAGGTAGCCTATTCAGTAATCCTATAGTATTTGCATTAAGTCCTATTTACTGGAAATTAGATTTAGAGCATTTGAAATTTTGTGCCATTAAAACTTCAGCCATTTTGGTTTACATTTTCAACTTCCTGTTGACATATATTTATTTATAGCTACTTCCTGTTAACCTACATTAGTTACTTCCTGTTCACCTACATTTATCAACTTCCTGTTTACCCATTGCATTCACTTCCTGTAAGTTTGCATACATTTTTTTAAAAACACAACAACATTCTACATTTACATTAGGAAATAAACATTAGTACACATTACAAACATTCCGTAAATTTATACCGTACTTATAAATTGGTGTTTGAAATTTAGTGTTTGTTTTCAGGATTCATTTTTGTTTTTTCAGAATTAGTATTTTTCATTTTCAGACTTTGTAAATTTAACTTTACTTCGGTCTTTACTTTCAATTTGTGGATTTTGATTTTCAGATTTTGGATTTTGATTTTTTGAATTTGGACTTTGAAAATTTTTCGTATTTGAACTTGTGTTTGAGTTGAAAGGGTTTGTTTATATTTGAGTTGATTGTGAATTGAAAGTTTTGTGTATTGAAGTTTGGACTTGAGTTTGTGGGTATTTATTTTCAGTATTGATCGTTCAGCATTCATGTTTTGTTGATATTTCTTCATTGTCTATATTGTTTCGACTTTTCATTTTGTTCTTGTACATTTGAAAAGTGTATATTCTACTCTGATCTTTATTTTTTTCCGTCTTCATTTCCGTCTTATACCACTGCACTTAACCACTAACTAACAACCTGCACTTAAAACATTTAATAAATATTATATGAGGGTTGGGTTTGAACTTTGATATAATTGTTGAATAGTTTTGTGAATTGATTGTGGGATTTACTTGTCAGTTTGGTATTTCGAATTTTGTTTCGAAATTTATATCAGTTTATACTGTTTTGATTTGATTGTATTTTGTTTGCTCCTAGCTGGTCGTTTGATTATCAACTGAGGTATTTTACAGTTTATCATTTCTGAACGTATCTAGCATTAGTGCTTATTTGTTTCCTGATTTCAACGTTATAGTGTACTTCATACTACGTCTTCAAGAAACATCAGCTTAGTGTATTTTATTGTTGGATTGCGTTGCGTGCGTTTTCTTATTTTTAGCTTTACAATGTGATTATTTTGTGCGTTTTTCTTCAAGATGGCAACAGGTGGATCTCACGACAATCCTGATGCAACCTTGTCAGAGGAAGAGAAACAGAATTTGATAGATGCGTTTTCTGATATGGGCGTTAAACCTAAGACTGATTCACCAGAACAACTGATTGATTGGATGTATGGTTACCTCAAGTCTATGGGAAAGGTAAAAGATGAACCATCTGAGGATCTACATTCATCGACCACAACAGGGAATGTTTCTGCTCCACCACCAACAGCACCACCAGTTGACAAATTTCGTTTTGTGCCACAACTTCCTCGGGTATCTACTTTTTCAGGTGATCCGGCTAGCAAAGGAGATACATCGTTTGACTTGTGGAGATTTGAGGTGATAAGTCTTTTGAAAGATCGTCAACACAGTCCAGATTCCATCAAGATGGCTGTTACGAAATCTTTAAAAGGTGAGGCAGCTCGAGTAGCTATGCGTTTGGGACACAGTGTCTCTACAAGAGTTTTGGTTGACAAGCTAGAAGGCAGGTTTGGAGATGTTCAGCAAGGCCAGTGTTTGCTGTCACAGTTTTACTCAACCAGTCAAGCCAAAGATGAAACTGTTTCAAAGTGGGCCTGCAGAATTGAAGATCTTCTTGACAGAGCCAGAGAAGAGGGTGAAGTTGATATGGATACTTTTGACTCCAAACTTCGGGTAAAGTCTTGGAGCGGACTTCATCAAGACCTAAAGGACAGATCAGCTCACAAATACGACCGTATCACTGATTTCGAAGATCTTCTAAAGGAAGTGCGTCGGATAGAGCGAGATACTGTCATAGCCTCATCACCTACGCCTAAATCTGCTCAAAGATCTCACATGAAGATGGTACAGCCACCAGCAGAAGATGATTTAAGAACATTAGTAGTTAGCTTGACAGCATCTGTGAAATCGTTGCAGAAGGAAATGAAAGAAATGAAAAGGGAAAAGGAAAGTCAACCAACATCGTTCTTTTCACCATCACAGATGTCGACACCAAGACTTTCTTCACGTCATCAACCTGGGCCAGCGCCAAAACAGCGTCAGAAGTCTTCACCTGTAGCTGACAATTACAGATGTCACAGATGTGGAGAATGGGGCCATATCGCTTTGGGTTGCCGAATGGTATTGCCTGATTTAAACTAGAAGATGTCTCTGTCGAGGGACAGCCAGATGACATGCATATTTCAAGTCCCAAGAATGTTACTGGACACAGTAACACCACAGTCATTATGTTAAATAATCAAGTATGTTCCGGGTTATTGGATACAGGATCCACAATTTCTACAGTGTGCCTGTCATTTTTTGAGAAACACCTGAAATCAGAGGACTGTTATTTAACTCCACTTGAACAGCTGATAGTGATAGAAGGTGCAGGAGGACATACTTTGCCATATTTAGGATGTATTTCTGTTGCAATACAGGTACCTAGTTTAAAGTCAAAGACCATCGATTGTTTATTTCTTGTTGTTCCTGATACACCATTCCACAGCAATACACCAGCTCTAGTAGGAACCAACGTTTTGAAGCCTATGCTAAATCAACTGCGAGCTGAGGGTCATACTTTTCTGCATCAATCTGATTTACCAGAGATTTGGAGTATGACATTTCGATGTATGCAGGTACAAGAAAAAGAACACAAGAACAGCGCAGGAATAATTAAATGTACAGAGGGTTCGTCAATTGTGCTGAGCAGCAACAAATCCATCTGCCTAACTGGAAAGATTGATAGACTGAATATTACTCGTCGTCAACGTTTACTTTTTCAGCGGTCACCTGATTCGCTGATGCCATCTTCAGTAGAAGTGACACCTACGCTTTTAGAGGTGTATCCTGATGAAGAAGGCAAAGAAGTGGTTGTGCAGTTATCCAATCTGTCATTGAACCCAGTTCGGATTTATCCACATTCCATCCTCTGTGAGTTACAGATAGTTGACTTGGTGAGAAAAGCATCTGTTAACAGTATTTTACCATCTACATCTACCAATGAAACATCTAGTACTGGTACATTTCTTGATAACATTGATCTTTCATCATCAGCCTTGACCGAAGAACAGCTCAAGTATTTCAAGAACTACCTTCTTGGTTGGTCAGACATATTTTCTCAAGGAGACAACGACATTGGTAGCATCAGTTTGGTAAAACACAAGATCAATCTTACCGACGATGTTCCATTCAAGCAACCTCATCGACGAATACCACCTGCAATGTATGAAGAGGTTAAAGATCATCTCCAGGACTTGATGGAAGCTGGTATTATCCAACGTAGTTGCAGTCCTTATGCGTCACCAATAGTTCTAGCCCGGAAGAAAGACTCATCGCTTCGTATGTGTGTAGACTACCGGATGCTGAACAAGAAGACCGTTCGTGATGCCTATGCATTACCACGCATAGAGGAGATGTTGGACAACCTAGTTGGATCGCAGTATTTCTCTGTAGTTGACATGAAGTCCGGTTACCACCAAGTCAGTATAGAGGAAGAAGATATACCAAAGACAGCTTTCACTGTGGGACCATTAGGATTTTACGAGTACAAAAGACTTCCTTTTGGGCTTACTAACGCACCAGCTTCTTACCAACGGCTTATGCAAGATTGCCTAGGAGAACTGAATTGGAAGATATGTGCCATTTTCATAGACGATTTAATCATCTTCAGTAAGACCTATGAAGAACACATCGAGAGGTTATCCCAAGTATTTGGTAAGCTAGCAGAACATGGAATCAAGCTATCACCCAAGAAATGTGAGTTTTTCAAAGAAAAGGTAAGGTATTTAGGTCACATCGTTTCGGCGGATGGTGTTTGTACTGACCCGAAGAAGACAGACAAGGTAACTTCTTGGCCAACTCCTACCAATACAGATGAACTAAGACGTTTCCTCGGCTTTGTAGGATATTACAGGCGGTTCATTAAGGATTTTTCCAAGACAGCAAAACCACTTAACGATTTGCTAGTTGGAGGTCCAACTAAAAAGAAGAGGGGGAGAGCGGCTAAGGACAAAGAGAACAATAAGTGGAAATGGGCTGAAGAACAACAACGAGCATTTGACCAACTTAAAAGATCTCTTGTGGAACCACCAGTCTTGGCATATGCAGATTTTTCTCAACCATTTATTCTTCACACCGATGCAAGTGGACATGGTTTAGGTGCTGTACTTTACCAGAAGAAGGGTGGCAGGGAGAAAGTGATTGCCTATGCCAGTAAGAGTCTTTCAAGATCAGAAAAGAATTACCCTGCGCATAAGTTGGAGTTTCTTGCATTAAAGTGGGCAGTAACAGAGAAATTTCATCAGTACCTGTTTAATAACACCTTCACAGTGTACACAGACAACAACCCTCTGACTTACATTTTAACCACTGCAAAGTTAGATGCCACAGGACACCGTTGGTTAGCTGCCCTCAACAACTACAACTTCACCATTCATTACCGTGCAGGCAAGAAGAATACAGATGCTGATGCCCTAAGCAGAACAACACAAGATTTTGAAGAAATAGACTCTGATGTTATTGGTGCTTTAAAGAACATTGACTTGGAAGATGGATTCATACAAACAATCAGCATGTCTCACCAAGCAACACCAACTGCAACTGCATCTACAACACCTATTGTGAGAGATGATGAATGGGAAGAGAAACAGAAGGAAGATCCATTACTAGCCCAGTTACGCCATGACATTCAAGAAGGTAGACCAGCTGAGCGACGGAACTACTCACCTGAAGAATCTGCTCTATACAGGGATTTTGAACATTTCGTTCTACAGTCTGGTGTTTTGTATAGGCGCAGCCATGTATCAGGAGTAGAGACTTTTCAGCTGGTGCTCCCAAAGGCTTACAGGAATTTGGCAATGGTAGGAATCCATGATGACATGGGACACCAAGGCAGGGACAGAACTATTGGTCTAGCTCGAACGTTTTTACTGGCCGAAGATGACATCTGACATAGAAACCTACATAAAGAACTGTTCTCGCTGTATCAAGAGGAAAAGCATACCATCAACCTGTCCGCTGATTAACATCACATCGTGTCAACCGCTAGAGCTGGTGTGTATGGATTACATGTGTGTGGAGGAATCTCGTGGAGGCTATGACAGTATTCTCGTCATCACAGATCACTTCACAAAGTACACGCAAGCCGTTCCAGTGAGAAACACTACAGCCAAGACAACAGCCAAGGCATTTTTCGAAAACTTTGTCGTTCATTACGGAATTCCCCAAAGGATACATAGTGATCAAGGTCAGCAGTTTGAGGGACGTGTGATTAAAGAATTGTGTCAACTTACTGGAATGGAGAAATCATGGACAACACCATATCATCCACAAGGGAATGGTCAATGTGAGCGATTCAATCGGACTTTGCTCAATATGTTAGGTACTCTACATCCTGAGCAGAAGTCTGATTGGAAAACTTACGTTGCACCTATGGTGCATGCGTACAACTGTACCAGACATTCTTCGACAGGGTATTCTCCGTATGAGTTGATGTTTGGTAGGAAACCAACATTAGCTGTAGACGTTATGCTTGGACTCGTGGGGCGTAAAGAGGCCGTAAAAAGCTACAACGCCTACGTAGAATCCCTGAAGGAGAAACTGGAGTACGCGTACCTAACCGCTTCAGCCCTTGTGGATGATACGCAGCAGGAACAACGAAAGCGTTACAATCTCAGAGCCAGAACTAACACCTTGGAGCCTGGCGATACAGTTTTAGTGAGAAGATTAGCGTTTAAGGAAGGAAGACATAAAATAGCTGATAAGTGGGAGGACAAGCCATACAAGATCCTCAGAAGACCAAACCAAGACATTCCGGTGTACGAGTTGCAGGAATTAGGTGGAACCCGAAAGAGAACTCTGCACCGTAATCACCTTTTACCAATCAGCAGTCTTCCAGTCATCGAACCAATCCATCGTGGCCCAACACCAAAGCCAAGGAAATTTCAACAACCAAAGGTGACAGAAATCAAAGAACCGGAGGAGGCAGAGAGTGAAGAGGATGAGCTTGTGTATCTGGTGGAAAGTGCAGATTTCCTGCACCCAGCTAGCCCAGCAGAGTCACAGGTCATAGAGGATATGGTAGAACCTGAGCTTGATATTTCACATCAAGATGATGCAGTTAGGCCTGAAGCATCAGTCTCAGATTCAGGAACATCAGAAGAATCACACTTGCCAGAAGATCCTACTCCCAGAAGATCAGGGAGAGAGAGAAGACAACCAGCCCGGTATACAGACTACGTCATGTCTCAGCAACAACCAGTAACTTCTACTCCACAGTTCCGAGCAGATTTGGCGAAGTCTCTACTACCATCTGATTTCATGAGTTTGTCACCTGATCGTTTACAAGTTGTTTTAAATTCATTACCATCTTTGTGTAAGAGTCTGTTCCCAGATGTGTTTTACTAGATTGTTTAGTTTTAAATGTTAGGGACAACATTTTCCCAAAGGGAGGGAGTATGTGGTAGAGTGATTTTATTTATTTTATGGGTATTTTAATATGATCACAATACTAATGTAATTTTAAGTAATATGTCACGCATCAATGCATCTTTAAACTATCCTGTTCTGTACACTCTTCTAAGGTAACCAGTGAGTTCGAGTTCATCTTCTGCTCACTGGGATTTAATTTTCACCTTTGACCCAAAGGTTTCTTGGATTTGTATTTCCTATCTCCTTGGTCACTTAGTTATAGAATCTTGTGGTGTAAGGTTGAATGTTTCATTCAACCTTGGTAGTGATTTTATATTTACAGTTTCTATAGTTATAATAATAGTTTCATTTATTTGCATCAATCGTGTGTATTGGCGGAATTATTGCCTACAGATTTGTAATTTACAGTTTAAAGGTATGTGTTGCTAGTTGTTTTATCAGTTTTATATATATCATTTGTCTTTGTTAAAATGGCGGACATGTTGGTTTTAAGTAAAAGTTGTCAAATAAGTTTAAGTTAATCTGGTTTTTATAAATTACTTTTACAAATACATTGCATACAGTTAACAATAATAACGCTATTTAAAGCATTTCGCTTTAATAATATATTTAATTTACATTATCCCATATTTTATTACAGAGAGCTATAAGGTACTTCACCTTGTTCCAGACTCTGGTTACTTTATTAAAAACCCCTTCATGGGTAAGGACATATTATTATTATTAGTAAGATTAATTAGATTATGCCTGTATATTTCATACTGGTTAGCAGGAGGTAGTTTCCCTTTAAAGTATTTATATAGATTAAGTATATATATATAAGTAGTATTTAGAATATAGGTTTTAGTATTAATATGTAATATATTATTTTAATGAATATGAATGAATTGATTTTATATGTTTGATTATGTTATTTATACTGTAATTGTATAATTTCAGGGTTTTTATTGTATAGTAATAAACTGCTGTTAAACTGAACCCTTGGTGTGGTGATATTTACTTCATAATTTGACCCCCTACAACAGGACTAACATGTCACTTCAGTCCTGCATCATTTTGGACTAAAAAAAAATATGGCCTTGACGTTTTGAAATCGGCAAGTTGACATCGTCAAAGTGAGTCCGAAAGGTCGTCTGCCTGCTTGAGTCCGAAAAGATAATGGACTGATTTCTGAACTACCAACTATAGGGTTTGGATAACACAATTTCAATTGACCCAAATAGGCTGTAAATTCGATTTTCAAAAGTATTGACCTAGTGAAATTTATTATGAACTCTCTGTTAGCCTGAGTTCCGGCTTTGCGTCACACCAACCAACCATTACGAATATGAGTGACACCCACGGGCAGACGTACCGTATGTCTTCATTTTTGTGCCGATTTATTATACATACTTTCTGCGTGGTTTAGATAATTCTGTGGTAAAGGGGGTCTTGAAGTTGCACCAAGAGGACTAAGGGGCATGGTACCTTGGTGTGTTCTTCGATACTTGGGAGAATAATGGTTATTTTCATCTTCCATCTTCTATAACTATAGGACTATAGGTTATTAAATCCTGTTAAAATATTAATGAAATGACAGTGTGAATCGTCTTGATTTACCAGACTTACAGTAATCTGCACTGAAATCAATCACTGGGCGTCTATATAGACATCCAACTGTCACATAGAACAATATTGCACCGTACTATGGCCATAGGTAAATAATATATATATATTTAAATATATCACAAATTTTTAAGAAGACGAAAAATATCTCTCTATAATACGTTTATTGGGTAAAATGAAATTATTTTACTGAAGATCGCAATCAGAAAATGTCCATTATAGATAATCTTGCCCAGCATAAAGTTTGAGACTGGATAACCTGCAAATAAATGGGGGTGTATAAAATTACACCTGTGGATGAAACGACTAAATGAAAATTATATGGCCGTTATAAAATTTAATTTTACAAAAAAACATTAACACTAAATTATATATTTCATACAATAGTTATAGTTGCTCATTAACAAAGACAAAATTTTGAAAAATATATTTGCAGTAAAGTGTTTCGTTTTTCGTAAACATCTTCTTATTTGCAGCGACCTCTCGTGCGAGATGTGATGTGTCATGGCGTCTTTTGGATGGTAACACCAAACAAAAACATTTTAGAGTGACATTTAGGCAGTAGAAATAAAGCAAAGCTTCATTTAGTCCTGTAAAAATTGACCATGTAATCTCTGCGGTGAAAGCAGATAAAGGATTGGCTCCGACCCATAAAAAGAACAACCAGGGTCAGAAACATTATCATTGATTACTACATATTAATTACTATTATATATATTAGGCTACCGGTACGCCTTTTTCCCCACTACACAGAGTTCGACAGAGTATAGACGCAGTAGGCTACACAGTTTTTCCCCCAAGCAATGAGAAGCAAGGAAGGACCATCAGAAAGCTCTGCTACTATTTTGCAAATTTTCACACAGTTGACAGATTCGTAGACTAGTACACCTACCTTTACATGATATGCTGTTACCTTTCCAAAGAGGTAACATTCATATCACCAATGATTCACCAACCTGTAAAATTGTTCACTAAATTTGATTCATTTATAGCCAGTCTGCAGAGTATTTCACTATTTCAGATTTCAACAAAAAAAAAATACTTGCTAAATTCTGGCATGAAACCAAAAATTTCAATCCCGAAGGAAATAAATCTATGGGTGATAAAATAGACCATTTTTGTATAGCATGTACTTTATATATATTATATAATATGACAGAAATTCGAAATTGTAGCAACCACTGCACACATGACATACATTAGCTATACAAGACAACTCGATTGGGTAGTTTTGGTAATTGTCTCCCTTGCAAAAGATTTTATCATGTAATCGTCAATAGTTAATGTCAGTAAATTGAAAGCATCGGATTACATGTACATGTAGTTCTATCACTATTATCTATTGGGTATCGACAGTGGATTAATAAAGACATGACAATTAGTGCACACTATTAAAGTTGCTGTGTGCAAGTTAAAAAGGTTGTAAAAAAAACTAGCGTGCAAATCTAAGAAAATTTGCATGAACCAGTCTGTGAAAAAATTGCCTGTGTGTGCACCAGACATATTCTGCAGACTGGCACTAAAGTAAACAATAGACCTATGAAATGTATTAACGGCAATGCTGTGCCTATCGCTCTAAATGCAAAGCTGAGTAAGAAATTTGCACTTTCAACATACATGTGCAAGCAAACTTGTGGTTTGTTGTACTCGACCAAGTCACAATTTATATTATATGCAGTTATAACGATGACAGGCAAATTAAATGTAAATGTACTGCTTGGTAGTCCAAAATGTCTGACTCCAAACCTGACTTTTTTAGGGCTGATGGCCAAATTCAAGTCAGAGAGGCAAGCTCTGTTTGTCGAATTGTAGACGACTCTGAATGTAACAGAATTTTCACATAGTCTATAGATCACTTGCCTGATACACCTTTATATATATCAATTGGTCAGCGACTTGTTCCAAGTTGCATTGCAAATAATACCACATATTATGAATTCATCATCTTTTCAGTCACCTACATATCATTCTCTGTGGGTTTTCTGTGGGTAGTCTAGGTGCTATTAAACCCTAGTATGTAAAGGAAGTGAAATGTCCTGTAATTCTTGCCATCAAATGTTTGCCTTTTTTCAGTCTTAAAGACAGGATTTAAGGATGGCTAAATTGAGATATGCTTGTGACCAGGATAAGTCTGTTTTAATGAATAATTTTGAGGCACGAGGTTGGATTCAGGTCAACCCAGAAGATGACTTTAATTTTTACTGGTAAATATTGTTCAGATAATGATATAGATGTGACCAGGCAATATTTTCTTAAATACTACATAATGCACATAAAGAAATCACTGAAATTGACTGAATGAGCACCCACTATGTTATCACAAAATTCCCTGAAGTGGAATTATCGGTATTTGATTATGGCACTGTCGGTAATTTAATGTCTCATGAAACTGACAGCAGCTTTGTGATGAGTGGTTACGGTAAATGCAATTAAGGAATTTAAGTCTTGAATATAATAAAATTGGTACAAATATAGTTGGGCAAATAGATAATTTTTTAGATTTTTAGATGCTTAGTATATGTACAGGTATTTCGTTTTATGAAATGTGTTTCAGTTTAGTATATAGTAGCAAGACCTCTCCTGTTTTAACAGTTAGTTTAATCAAGAGAAGATTAGTATCATTTGAAAATATTCTTAAATAGGATGCAGTAACATGAAAAATTGCTTATACAAAATGGTTTCCCTTGATCTGTTTAGGTCAAAATAAAATATTGAATATGGTTGATCTGAACAAATTGGAAAACAATTATAAGAGTATTTCCATTTTATTTTTCAGGGCAAATGTGCAGAATATTAGAAATATATTCAGTATTGAATCTGGTTACAGGTTAAGTGACGATCAGTAAGTATACATGCAATCAGTTTTAAAGATGCCTTTCCCACATACAAATTGTGTATTTTTAGATGTGTTTGGACAAAAAACACGTTCAGACTCATCTATCAATCTACACCCAGCTGTAAAAATTTATTTTATGCAGCCTTGTTTGTAACATGATTGTGGCTGGGTCCTTTTTGGGCTTGTATTCTTTCTGCCATTTAATCGCAGGGAGAGGGATTACATTTGAGCATAGCCTGTTCCCCAATCCAAATTCAGATTTACTGAATAGAAATATTGTTTATTAATTTGAGTGGACAAAACATACATGTTGCCAGTTGGTGATATGTTTACATTTTTGTTCTGTGCATGTCCTATGGGTGTTTTTCGGGGAATCCAGTATTTTTCTTGTAAGATTAGTAATCTCTACTTTACATACATACGAGATTTGCAATATTTTTATTCGAAAATATTTTTGCAATATTTTTATACGAGATTTGCAATATTTTTATTAGAAAAAAATAACTACCCTTAAATACTTTTGTGAGAACGCATGATGACATGACATTTTCACAAGTAGTTTTTAATTTCTGTACATTAAATGAATAATTATATAGTTTAAGCTTATTAAAAGGAATTAAGAAATGAAAACTGTTCATCTGAATATATTTTTCAGACTTTTGCTTATGTGGTTTACAGTTGATAACTGGCCAAGTTATTTATTTTCAGATTTATAAACCATTTTCCTAACCATATGGAACTGACAAGAAAAGATCTTATGGTAAAAAACATTAAAAGATATCGCAAAGATTTAGAAAAAGAAGGAAGTCCCTTGGCCGAGAAAGATGAAAATGGAAGATTTGTTCACTTGGGTAAAACAAAATAGATTACATGTATAGTTGTATTCACATTAGATTCCAAGGGTGTGTTGGATTTCTCAGTGACACAAGGTCAGTCATTGTTGAGTATGTGGAATGGTTTCGATTCCCAGCTTGTTTGTGGCAAGGAATAGGGTCGCGTGTCCAACCTCATGTGTTTCTCCAGGTCCTTTGGTTTCATCCCACTGCTAAAAACCCATGCATGAACGAATTATTGAAATAAAATTGAACCAATAGTTAGTCCCAAAATGACCTAGTTTGTGTCAAGTGGAGTTAACCCCATTTCTCTCTCACCCCTATCTATTTTTAGTCAAGATTGTGAGAGGCTTGTATTTTAACTCTTAAACTTTAACCATGTATTTTATTTTCATAGTGCAGAGAATCAGGGACGGTATTTGACCAGAAATATCATGGTTTCACTTTAATTAACTTTTTAAACACCCTTTTCTGAGATCACCCTTTGCTGATGTATTCACAATGATATATTAATAAGTTTATGTATTTATTGGATGACTACCATTGATCCAAGAGAAGTTAGAGGTCTCTCTTGATTTAGTGATCTGTGAAAGGGGGTTTTGAAAAGTGGACATTAACAGATGAATATATTTAAAAGTAGTTCCGAATTAATTAGTATTTTGTAAACTTGTCAAACGAGCAGTGGTTTAAGGTGTTCTAGAATACATAAGCACAATGCAATAACTATTTAATTAGGCCTAACTCTCACCAGTGAGCGTAATGGAGTGAGTGAATAACCTTGGATTAGAATTATTAGTATACCTGACTTTTTAAATGATTAGTATATACTGAGGTATCAGTGGAAGGAACAAAAGTTTTAGAAACTGATTTTTTGTTTTCTGTTTATTTTCAGATTTTATACCACAGACATTTATGTTACCTTCAGATTATAATTTATTTGTTGAAGAATTCAGAAAAAATCCAAACACCACATGGATCATGAAACCATGTGGGAAAGGTAGGTCCTGGTAGTTTCTTAAAGAGTGTGATGCTTTGTAAGAAAGTGGTACTGATATTGATAACTTGATAACTATGAATGATGTATCCACTTTACAAAACAAAAATTTTGTTGGTAATTCCTAAGCGATATATAAATCAGTCTTCATTTATAATTCATTAGATTTCATTTTCTCTTTTAATGAAATGACTTTTTATTTTAAATATAATCAAGCTAGAGGAATTGGTATTTTTTTGGTAAATAAATTATCACAGTTAAAGAAATGGTCTAGAGATGGTAAAACTAATGTGTAAGTATGGGATAAAGTTAGAATTATTCATAGCTTTTATCTAATGTTAAATTCTGCTGTTCTTCTCTTTAAACCATGTATTATAAATATTTATAAAACTAACATAATGCAAAATTAGTGAGGTTTTTATGTCAGAATTAACAGTACACATAATGATACATTCTTCTTAAAAATACCATATTCTCTACTAGAATTACAAACTAAAGTTTAAAATAAAACTTTGTTTAATTAAATTGAAATATGGAGCCTGTTAATGAATGTATGTTGATATGTAACAATAAGTATAATATAGTAAAGAAGATAAAGAGGTAAATAGACTAGATAGTATTAATCTATTTCTCAGTAAACTTAATTAGACTGACTATCAATAGACTAGAATACACTGACAATGCATTTAGACTAACTTAGAACACAAATTCCACACAGTCTACATAATCCGGTGGAGCACAATTTGGTCAGTTTATGTTTATATCACATGGCCATACAAAAGAAAATATCCCTGTTTTCTAGCATTCTTGAAAAATCTGATGAATGAACTTTTTAAACTTTCTTTGATCACTAGGCTAAATTAAATGTCTTCTCACAAACATCACATTTATCTTATCATCTGAGTTTTTATGCTATTTATAGGAATTCACAATTATTTATTTTTGTGTTATTTCTGTTATTGTATGGTAAGCTGTATACTTAAGTGTTAGTTGTGTTGTGTGATAATATTATATCTATGGTGCATGTCTATAACAAGAACAGATACAAGATCTAATATTGTCTGTTGTTTTTTTGTCTTTTGCTTGCTGCTCAGTCAATCCAGGTACATGTAAATATTGTAAAATAATAGACTTATTTTATAATGTACAAACTTACTTAGAACTGAATGTCCTTGCCTTACTGTAGCTAAAATCATTCTTTAGCGATATTGAATTTCTCAACTTGAATTTGAACACATTGTCACAATTTATTAAAGATGCATTATGTAAGAGCTAAATTTTTAATCGTCTTCAAATGGTGTATGAATTAGTCTTAAGACATTTATTGATATAACAAGTCTGTAATCAAGTCTGTAAACTATTGGATGGCTGAAATTTAAATGGATTTTAACATATGCAAGATTTAAAAATTTAACAATAAAATCTTGGTTGTCAAGTACGGGTGCTAAGATGTTGCTATGTTCAGACAGTCACATAACTTCACTCAGAATACAGTAATTTGAATGAAATTTTCAGTGTTTTTAAGACTTATAGCAAGAACGTCCAGTTCTTTATCGAAATCTCACATAATGCATCTTTAATGTATTAATATTTAGTGTTAAACCTTGAAACTGAAGTATGAATTTAAATAGTTTCATAAAGTATAACTTTTGCTATAGTAAGCTGCACATTCAGCCAATAGTTTTATTCTGTCTGATTGTTTAACAATAAAATGTATATGGGCCTCCCTCATATTTAGTCATAATTTAATACTAGAAACAGTCAGGTTTGTGACTTTAAAAGAATTTACTAGATATTGTTCAGTTTTATGTACTTGCATGACATAATGTACGTAAGTGGTACTTACATAATAGATGTATAGAAATCTGATAAATATTGTTTGATACAGATTCTAACTTAGTCATTTGTATGTGTTATTTTCATGGTTATTTATCATATTTTATTGTAATTTCTTTTTGTTCATTGTTTTGTTTTACATATATTTTTAAAGGTTTACGCCACCAACAGCTAAAGAAACGTATGTTATATCTAAATATATAGATAATCCCTTGTTGATTGGTGGTAAGAAGTTTGATTTACGACTCTACGTTCTGGTCACATCATTTAAACCTCTCAAATGTTACATGTAAGTATATTACTAATAACATTTGATTCAAGATCAACCTGGTCCTGTATAAAGTTAACTATAAGTATTTACATGAAGAGAGACTTTTAATTATTTTGAGATAGAGTGTAAATGTTTACAAAAGTATACCGGTAATCATAATTTGATCTAATAACATTTGTGGAATTCACAGATAAAAGCCAAACACTGATAAATTGGCATAGTGTTTGATTTCCAGCAATTTGACCAGGTTCCAAACCACCTAACTAGAAATTGATATTATACTGTCTGATCATTGGTATATATTTAACTATAACTATTTGTCTACTTTTTTCAGGTATAAGCTAGGATTTTGTAGATTTTGTACAGTAAAATATAATGCTAATGTGAATGAACTAGATAATATGTTTGTACATTTAACAAATGTATCAATTCAAAAACAAGGGGTAAGTTTTGTATAATGTACTGTATAATACATTTCCATTGTGTATTATTATTATGTTATCCAAAACTGTTACATTAAACAATTTACCCTATGATAAATTTAGAAACATTCATTTTAATACTGTAGATACATTTTCAAATTTTATTTAGATTTCATTTTAAATTTTTATCTGTCTGGATTTTAGTTGTCTTGAGAGTTTAAAATCATATAAAATATTTCAATCTCTCATCCTTTGTCTTTTGTAGGAGGATTATAATTCTATACATGGTGGAAAATGGACAGTTCAAAATTTACGATTGTTTTTAGAAGGTACAAGAGGTAAAGAGGTAGGTTATATTACATGTATTCCATAGAATTGTGACCTACGTATATTTTGTTGAAATTTTGTGTTAAAACTAATTTTACATAGCTTCAATACAACTTATATGAAAACTGTTATTTCTAACTGACAAAAATAGCTATCGCACCAACATAGGAGTTTTGAAATATTTATAGTCCTTTACGTGAAATTATATTTGTAGTTAAAACGTACATGTTTCTGTTAGTTATGGTTAAACTTTGTTCAGATTGCAGATAAACTATTTGATGAGATAAATTGGTTGACTGTTCATTCTTTGAAAGCAGTATCAGTAAGTTTTTGATACATGTATTTAGTTAATAGGGTGACAGGGTGTGTTTGATTGTCATGGTAGGACGTACAATACTAAAATTGAATTTTTCATGATAGGAATGGAGTTTAACTTCTCGTCAACTCAATATACTCTGGTCATTTTGAGACACATGGACTGTGGAGAAGAATTTGGAGGGAATAGCAGTGATTCTGCCTAATCGTTATTCATCTCACGCGAATAACAAGGAAAGAATTTTCAAATCAGTACCGCAGCATTTACCTATGAAAAATGGGAACCAGACATGTAAAATCCCAAATACATTATAATCACGATCTTCATGTAGATGTATTTTCTATTTTCAGGGTTGTATCTCTAATGACAGACATTGTTTTGAATGCTATGGGTAAGTTATATTACACATTGCTATTTGCCTGTTATTATTTTATTTAAAATCCAATTTGATTGTAAATTCTGGAATTGAATTCTTCAGCTGATTCACAGACAAGGTAAAAAATCTGAATTCAGAAGAAGTAAACCCCTAGTCAACTAAGGTTTTAGGAGATAATTTTCTGTAATAATTTTGTGTACATATATTTTTAAAACATAACTTGTATTATTTGTGTATTTCAGTTATGATATTATTATTGATGATAATCTGAAACCATGGCTTATAGAGGTAACATTTTACTAAATAATTTAATGTAATTTAATTCACTAAACAGGAAGAATTATATAGTAAATACTTAAATTCTTGGAAGTTCATAGAGATTTTCCGAGGTGGTTCCCCCTTGTCAGTGGTGCAGGATGACGGGTCAGGCATGGGACAATTTACTGTCATTCAAATGGCACGAAAAATTGAGATCCTATGTACACATTGACATGCACATAAAAGAACCATTGACAGCACTGTAATGCCAGTGTCCAGGTATTATTTCCCTCATAGCACAATTCATTTCATTGTAAGAATTTAAATTAATTAGTATATTGAATTATGTTATAGGTAAATGCCTCCCCATCTTTAACTGCTACAACATCTAGTGATAGAATTATGAAATATAAACTTATATCAGATGTTATAAATATAGTTATTCCACCTGGTGAATTACCTGAGTAAGTAGTATATAGTCTTATATAACCACATTAATACACTCATCTCTGTCGCTCTGTCTTTGATTCTTAAAAATGTTCAGAAGGTCAGATGATTTTCTTGTTCAAATTGTTGTGGTTTGCTCGACAAGTTGTAATTTTTAAAAATTCAAATCTCAGCTTCACCAAAGCTATAAAATCCATTATCAGATACATGTATTCTGAGAATCCATGTCATAAACTTTCCCTTTACAATGTGTACTCCTTCACCGCTGTAGGACTTAGCTTCTGAATCTGAGAATAAATGCCATCCAAGCATCATACTTATTAAATTTTGTTTCAAATCTATTAAGTGGTGAAGGAGTAGTTCAAAATGCTTCATTGGAAAGAACAGACAAACATGTCGATATTATACGCCCTGATGAGCATTTTCCTAAACAAGCATGTATCTATTTTAACTGTATTTCCAGTGTCAGGTGGAGTAGAATTCCAGCTAAAGAAAATTTGGGAAGTTTTGATATCTTGTAAGTATCGTATTAAATAGTTCATTGAAAACAATAAACCATCTTGATATCACATTATTTATCCCATTTTTTAACGGTAGATGTGTTTGAGGTTATAATTTATAGCAATACTTTTGCTCAGGGAAATTTCCTAAATACATTATAAATAATTATAGAAGAAAAGCAATAAATTGAAGATCTTGTGAACACGTACAATACAATAGTCATTGTGAGAATTGAGTTGAAGATTTACATTTTGGTCTTTATATGTGTATTAACACAATTTAAACCTTTAGTCTGTGTAATAACCCAACTTTACGCTTTGTCTTAGTGATAACCCATGTTTGTAATAACCCAACATTACACTTTGATCTTTGTAAAAACCAAACATTAAACTTTAATATGTGCAATACCAAAAACATTACAGTCTAGTCTGTATTGACTTACAACTTACAATTCATGTAGAATTGTGATTTTGACTCATTTCATAAACTGATATATTTGACATATTTATTTCTTCCTTTATTTAGGTATGATGAAGAACTTGCTCAAGCTGATATTTTAACACAAGAAATAAAATCACGAGTTGGACAAGCAACAGGAACGCGTGGTGCTAGAGATTCTAAACGAACAACATCTACATGGAAATAGAACTAGTGCTGATAATAGATAGTCTATTCCGTCCATTTTTAATCAGCACTATTCACTTAATATTATTAACAACCTTGTATGTGACACGTAATATAGTTGTTAATGATCATTTGTACTGTGATAGAGAATCAATATAAATCGGAAGTTATTGCATCAAGTTGTCGGAAATGTAAAGTGATATAGGTGTAATAATAATCCAAGGTGTGAAGTCTACTTATGTACTTTAATTTGTGGACCATCTACCATAATTTGGTGCTGCTCAACAGACCATGCAAGTTTGTGTATATTCGCGAAAGTGCATTCAGAATAAAATTCTGTTTTAGATCAAATTGTTAAAATAGATCAGGACAAGATATATTATATTTCAAAGTGGCTGTTCACCTGTATGTTATAAAATTATACTACAGTAAATTTTGCATAAGTCGGATCTTTGTGGACTGACCAATTTTGCTTTGCGTCAAATAGGCTGATTTGAGTCAAAATGATGGGGAAAAGTATTTTGTGGCTCTGTGCATGGAATAGCTAACCGTGTTTTAGGCCATCGAGATGAAACTGACTTAGTCAAATTCTGAACATACTGTAACTTTACTTGTATCACTGTATATTATATCATTAAAATTTGTAAAGACATGACTATTATCTTATTTTACATCACTGATCGAAAAACAAAACGACAACACTGACTTAAAAGAATTTTATATTTTCTTTATTTCACTGTCTGTCTGAAGCCTAAAGGTAGAAAAAGCGACAAACACCCCATAAAATGAAGGAGAAACAAACAAAATAAATGACAACAACAACAGAAATTGAGCCAAACATCTGCCTTATAGATCAATACATATAGAAACTAAATGAGGAGGTGAACACATCAAGAAAAGAGAGTTGTTAGTTACAATCTAAAATACTAATTTAATTAAAACTGAAGATGGTTAGAAACAATAGGTTGATACTTAAACAGCCATTCTGTAGGTTTATATGCGGGGCTATCTTGTCAAGCCTTGAAACTAACAGATGTATTGAAGATATTTCCCTCAGTTAATCATAAATTCAAACTGTATCAATGGTCCTTTATTATTTCCTCTAACAATATGAACTATTTTGACTGCTACTAATATCAAATGTTTGACAAATTATATCTATCTACCAAATCACTAGTATTAAATATATAATAAACTTAAGCCAACAGTGAGGATGATGTCCCCCATCGAAGTCTCAAAATAAATAGATGACACATCTTAATAGCACATTTATCTTTTTCTAAAGTATCGAGTAATCAAACTGATTATCTGATATCAACACAAACATAAAATGTTCACGATCAGACTTGTAATGAAACTATATACAAAGTTTCATGACTCTCCATCAGATAGAATCGAAGTTAGCAGAGACTAATGCAATTCCTTAGCTTTAGTGGGAAATTTTAATCATTGAACTCAGTTATTAGACCCAAAGTTATTATTGTGTTCCTAAGTCTCAACTAATCAAATTGCTCATCTCTACTTAGCCTTTGTGTAAAATATGCAGGATCTAACTCTGTCAAGGAATTCACCTACACCAATTTTGAACATTCTACCTCAATTAGGAGAGACATTGTGTTCCAAAGTCTCAACCAATCAGTTTGAAGTCTACAGTGCACATGCTAACCATTCGGCCACCCAACCCCCCTCTGCTTAACATGAGAAGAAAATGTACATTATCGAACTTAGTCAAGGTATTGATGTGATGACACTATACACTAAGTTTCATCACTCTCACTTAATTAGAACCAAAGTTATTGTGTCCCAAAGCACCAACCAATCAAATTGCTTATATCTGCTTTATCTTGGAAGAAAAGGCTAATCTACGAACTCCATCAAGGCATTCACATAATGAATACTTACACTGGACAGACAGACGGACAGACAGAACCACTTTAATAGTCCTCTGATTTCTTTGAAAGGTGGGAGACAATAATCCATATTGGTATTAATTAATGCATGCAAATACATAAATATCTATTTTCTGAATGCACTTCTTAATTTTATATTTATCTCTTTGACATAATTTGGGATAATAATCAGCATGTGCAAGGTCTCGTCATTCTCTTTTATTCCTCAAAAAGGAAAATAATATTCCAAATTTTAATTACTAATTTAAGCTTAAAGGTTTTTATTTTCTGTAAAATCTTTGTATATTAAAGCATAAAGATTTCCCTCCCAATTCGGATTAAAAATTATTTCTTTATTTAAGCTTAAATTAAATTATGCATCACACAAATTTCATTCCAAATTAATTTGATTGAAATGCATACAGTATCCAAAAGTCAACATATTACATTGGAATAATTCTAAATGTTTTATAATAATGTTATAAGATGAATATTGGACCCTTGTAATGATATACTACTTTATATGTAATGATTTATAAATTCACAATATTTTTGGAAAAACCCAATATAATTTTACATTAGAAATAAATGTTTAGCTTTAATACATATATTATAGTCTAGTTCACATATTCCAGAAAATAACAAAATTTGGGATGTTATCCATAGATTTCATTTTTTTAAAATTTGCAATCTAGTTTGCTTCGTTACATACTTGATCCGAAGAAAAACATCAAATTTAACTATCGGCAATTTATGGATAGACTTTCTGGATTGATTTTTGGAAATTCAATGAAAATTCTAAGATATGTTTTAATTATCTTGTACATGATTTGGATGCAAATAATTTCAACCTCAAGGCTTTCATTCCAAATTTATTTTGTTTTTTTTTGATTCAGAACTACACTACAATCTTTTTACTGTTATTTGACCAAGAAAATCATTAAAGATAGACTTGCAGTGAGAAATTAGAAGAAAAAAGGAACAAAAAAACACAGATATTTACATTATTAATAAAGAACAAAAACATAGATTTTATGTCAAATATAATAATATATTAAACCTGACAGTACAATTAGAAACAATACAAAAACACATATGCTTTGGTACGTACAATGACAAAGTCTTATTCTTTTCTTTAAAAATGAAGAAATACAAAAGAAACAAAAAAAAAAAAACATCAGGTGATAGGGCTAGATTAAATAAAGGCCTTCATGAAATCTTACTAAACACTAATACTGTGAATGAAAAAAAAAGGTACCACACAAACATGTAGATTATACATAACTTGATGAGCAACAAATAAATTAAATAGCACAATATTCTACATTATGCTACAAATATTTACTACAGATACCTACTGAAAAAAAAAACGAAACTATATTGCACAATATGCATTGAATAAAATATGAAGATGATAATATCTATAACTGTAATAATAATCAACGTACAATAATATTAGGATATGGTTAAAATTTTACGTACAAAAAAAAAAAAAAAAAGAATGAAAAAAAATGTACATGGATTCATTTATATGAGAGAGAAAAAAGGTTTATAAATTTCTTTAAAATAACTACAAACAAAAATTTACAGTCTATCATTAAACCAAATGAACATAGAACTATTTAGAAACATTGTCGATGTTTGTATCCCTTTCATACATTACATAGTATAAAAATAGAAAGCTTACTACCACCATGCTAAAAAATGAACATCAGATTTACACTAAGTATTTTATTTATGCAAAATTACCTGTTTATTAATGTACATTAAATCTACTTTCACATTTTCTATTTATTATACCTAAATATTCCCCAAAAATAATTATATAACTTGTGCATAACTGTGAAATTAAGAAAGCATGGAAGCCAAATTTTGAGAAAAGATACTGCAAGCACATAATAACATTGGTCATACATGTATATCCAAAAAAATATATCTTTGTCGTCAGAACATGTGATAAACACAAATTCATATACACAACCATTATCTAGGCTTTAAGGGTCACATACCTAATATTAACTAGATCTAATCATATATAAACAAGTATAGATTTGTTTACTATTCCATCTTTGATTTGATCTAGATAAAATTTGGGGATATGGCTATTTTGTTTCTGGATAATAATACAAGGTTTCTATTGCTCTAAATCAACAAATTGAAATAAAATAATATCCTAATACTAATTGAAGTCATTAATTAGAAAGTGAAAATATTAATGAATGAAATGGTTATGATTATATATTTAAATACAGATTACTTATGCCCTGTCTTTTTTTTCTATATCAGCCCTTTACAGGATTTAACCCTTTAAAACATGTTTCTATATAACAATATAAATGATCGAGATTCTAAAATGTATGACTACACAAACATGCATTTAATGGTAGCTATATAAGATTCAGATGAAGTCGCAGTTAAAGTCAGAATGATTTTCTTAACTCGTACTTCTTCAGTTCAGAGTTATATTTTTGACTTGATTTAAGTCATAATTATATTCTTGACTGATTCATCAAGTCACATAATATTTCTTAACAATTCAAGTCATCATTATATTTTCAACTGATTTGAATCTCATGGGCTTAACGTATAGTCACTTGACAATACTTGTGGATTAATATATCAAGTGAAATTCATGTATACATAACAGCATAAGTAGTTCCAATATACAAGTTCATGTTTAATTGCAGTAAGATTCAAACTTGTTTCATTTGAAACAATTCAAATGAAGCAATGTGCGTGTGTATTTTTATATAGCAGACTTTATACACAGCAGAAATTGGCACTAAATTTGATACATATAGGCTAGGCGGCTTGCATTAATTATTTGTTGTGGTTTTATCATAATATTATATCTTAAGTGAAATAATGGCCATATCCATTAATACATCACATTTATAAAACAAAAAAAAAAATTATAACAATAAACAATGAATATATATTATAGTAAGCATTCTATATCTTATGTAACACCACCAAAGATAAAAATTACTTTAATTTTATTAAGAATGCAAGATATAAATTTGTACAAAATACAAATGTTTACAGGTTCATGGTTTTTAGCAGCTAAAATATACAAAACATATAATACACAATGACACATTATAACCCCTTCATTTTGTTGAAGTGCAGTTTAACCAAGTGACTAATAATGATTACATGTAAATCTAGTGTGGGCGTATATATATATACATGCTACTATATATTACATATTATTGTATACAACTCTGTAACTTATCGATCCATTCCTGAGCAGCTTTAGCGTCTGTTGACATAAAGTTATAAAATCGTCTTACTGTACGTATCTGCAAAAAAATCAAACCCAACAATTTAATTCTTTTCAATTTTTAACAATATTTTTGTCATTAGTGTTTAGGTTTTTCTACATTATGGTCAAGAATAAAAGAAATTGAGTGTACCATATGAACTAGAAGTAGGAACCGACCATGACGTCATTGCAGCTATCTGGGAATTGTGTCGCCATTCGTTTTTTTAAAAAGAGGATTGTCTCAGAAAAAAGAAGAATACTGCCAAGTGTATGGAACCGGTTCCTGGTTAAAAAATATTGTCACACATACTTATATATAAAAAATCATAGTCTTAGTCAACCATGATTTAATTTTTTCATATAGTATTTCATTGTATCACAGAAAATTATTATAACATAATGTTGTGAGCTTACTTCGAAAAATGAATTTTCCTCTGCCTTTTTAGGAGCTCCTGGTAGATTTTTCTGTGGTATGACTGATTCGACTTCTGCTAGATCTATAAAGCCTTTACAACTAGAATCTTCCATAGCATCATAATACCGTAACTGTAATAATTCAAAAACATTATAACTCATTTAAAATACGAAAACTGTGCCAATAAAAAATATCTAATTACTACATTGTTCTTTCTTAATGTTTATACACAAAACGAGAACAAAACCAAGTAAGATAACAGAAAATAACACAAGTAATACTTGAGCAACCTTGGGTAATATTAATGTTTGTGTTGGCCTTTAATAAATATTAACTGGAAATATACAGAAAACAATTGTACGGAATACAGACAGGAATAAACAGTATTGTAATCTATAGAATTATATCCATTGTATACATTATAATACTTTAAACAGACACATCATTTAAATTGTATGGTGGTAGGCATACTCTGCTGCTGGTCATCTTTAGTGAAATGTATTTGACTGTTATATAAACATCTGTGGACTATACACCAATAAGAATGATGTAATTGTCTATCCAGCATTATTTTATATAATATACTAACCTGATGTTTCATAGAGTCTAAAACAAACCAACGTTGTTTCCAACCTTTTAATAAAGCTCCCTGTTTATATAGATAACCCTCATGTGTTCGATTCTCTCCTATATTGGTCGAAAAATTATCATACATAGTTGTTGTTCCTACAACATAAAATGATACATAGTGATAGTCTATTCAGTATTCTTTATTTATGGCTAAAACTCAGAACCGTTTATATACAGTTGGGAAAAAACTTCCAGAATTTACAGTTCATTTCTTCTGGTCAACATTTGTAATAATGACCTCTTCTAATGACTACCAAATTTCAAGTCAATATATATCTTCATTGTTGAGTTCCGTCAATAAACATGTCCCAAAAATAACTCAATTAATATATCTTTTGTGACTTTTGGGAAAGAGGCCATCAACTTAAAATATAGATCTATATTTCGTTTGTTTTTGTATATTTTAGATGACCTCTACCACATGAATATCTGACAAGTTGAAGTTAAATAAAACAATTACAAGAACATTTGTATCTGACATTTATAAAAACATGCCATGGTATTTCTACATGTATACTCATTAACCTAATGCTGGATTCTCGCAAAAACTTGATAAACAAATGTATACTTACCAACTGATGTAGAACTAGCATCTGATCCAGCAGTACGAGATAAATTACTACTACTAGCACTAGTATCTGTTACTGTCTTTAACTTTGTACAACTTTTAGGTACTGATGGTTGGCATTTCTCATGACAATTATAACCACAGTCTATACAATGCATTCCTACAAATACAATTATCAGATCAAAAATTATCAAGCATATGCCATAAAATGGATTTGTTTCAGATATTAGAAGTAGATGGCATACTGGTAATCAATAAGAGGCACACATTTAGACTTTAACCTATACATCTAAATTTGTTCAAGTATCTCTTTTCTTTCTGCTGATGTTTGTCTGACAATCCACAAAGGATGGGAGAGAGAGAGAAATGGGGTTTAACGTCCACTCGACACAGACTAGGTCATTTTGGGACTAACATGGTTTCATTTTATTTCAATAATTCATTTGTGCCTAAGGGGTCTTTGGCAGTGGGAGGAAACCCACAAGGTTGAGAAGGCGCCCCTATCCATGCCACATACGCTCACACCAGGGCTCGAAACCCTGTTTTTTTTTTTTTAATAATCACCATTTTTATTCACACTTCATATGAAAATAATCATATTCAAAATGAACCAATCGGATAGACTGCTAACAGAAAAATAAAAGATTCATCTAATAGTTCAACACAGTAGATTAATTAAGCATGTGTTAGTTCTATACACATCTCGGGAAATTGAACTACTTGTCTGATAAATAAACGCACTAGATAAGTGAACGGGTCGACCATTTCTAAACCTCTCTCGGAGAAATTAAACGGTGTACCATTAAATTAAGCAATAGTACTAATTAAACCATATTTGTAATTTTCAAGCGATTATTATCAATTATCAAACGATGTTTCGAAATTAAACTATATATATACTTATTAGCGCTATGTACCCCATTATAAATGATACCAGTAGTACAGTGTATTGTGTTCAAGCACAGAAAAGAACCTCAACAGTTGGAATTTTGAAATTCCATTAGCCCTGATGGTACAGGGTGTTAAATCCTATTTCATTTTATTTATATCTACCAAATATACGTGGCATGAATAGACTGACATACTGTAGTATTATCCATACCACTAAGTATCTGTTTTAGCTACTCCCAACAGTAGATGATAACAATAATCTAAGGTGGTATACGTACCTGTTTTAGCTAGTCCCCAAAGTACATGAGAACAATAATCACAGTAAGCTGGGGTGGTATACGTATGTCTTTCAAATCTGTGGGGTTGACTAAACATACGAGCTGCTTCACCTAACATTTTACCCTTGACTAATATCTCTAGTGTAGAACGTTTATGTATCGAACGTCCGTGTGATTTAACAAGCTGTGTATTAAATGAGATCTGTCTATGAATACTATCACGTTGAGGTGATTCCAATTTATCCCATAATACTTTCCACTTCTGGGGTAAATGACCAAGATCAGTTTCAAGTTTGTGAATTTCCTGAAATGAGACAATTCAGTTAAAATAAAATGAACAAATTTTAACTGTTGAAATTGTGAATGTGTTTATTGATTCATATTGTTATTAACAATACTGATTATGCGACTATGATCCTGAAATGTAGTAGGAATGGATTATGATCTTAAAGTGCATTTTTTTGACTTCAACTATTCTACTACAAATTTTGGCTTAACTTAAATTTGATTTATATCTCTACCAATTACAAAATACTTACTAAAAAAAAAAGTAATGTTTGAACGCCGGATCCAAACTTTTGATTGTCACTGCGTAATTCTCTAGACAAGAATTGTGTTGCTCTAATCTTCTCCATCCCCCTCCCTCCGTAATTAGTATAAAATAATTTACTACTCTTCGGAAAATTAACTTTATGAATAGAATGTCTCATAAGCTTGCCTTCCACCTTTCGTTCCAACCATTACACTTCCATACATTCTAAAGTTTTTTGTCTAATAATTAGGTGTCAATGTCTCGATCCACAGCTTTAACCATGGCGCGAAAGAACAGGTGACATACCAGCATACGTATGATACCATTGAGAAACTCGATGTCACATACACAGACGATCTTGTTCAATCTCACGTGAATCTATGATACTGTTAATGCTTACATCCGCTTAGAAGATTTTAAAGTAATGGGTAGATTTTGAAGTTAACAAGTTACAAATTTGTCAAGAACAAATTAATGATTTTTTTGTATGATATTATGCTTTTGAAACAAGAAGCTTGAATTAAAGCGTAACAATATTCTAACAAGCATATTGTCAAAAATTGGAACAGCCTGCAAAAAATCAGAACCGAATGGGGCAAAAAGCGGAATTCAACTTCAAAGCGGTAAAACATCATGTCTCTATATACTAAGTAAGTAATCCATATTCAGAATATATATAATAAGTAATCCATGTTCTAGTAAATATAATTAATCTATATTAAGTAAATATAAATAAAATGAGAATAAACTGAATTTATTTGTCTTACCTGAAACTCTAATCGGAAATAGTTTGGTTGTTGAAGCATAATATTATCATAACAACCATTTAATATTTTACGTTTAATTATTCCCATAGCTTCTGCTTCTTGATCTTCATTCTGACGTAATTCTTGATTTACTAATTCTATATCATATGATGGACCATGACACAAATCTTCATTCAAGAAATAATTCCAAATTTTCAAATTAGAAATATTAGAATATGGTCTCATCACCTGAAAGATTAAATTATAAAGTAATATGGCTCTAATCTTAATGGTATTAATGGATTTTTTCAACTGAACCTTTCCTATGGGTAACATGTGAATTTCCCTTCACCCCAACCAAGGCCTCAGAGGTTGTTATTTTGGGAATAAGGGCAGTTTGAGCTGGGGAGTGACAAAGTCCTGGTGCCATTGTACTACCACTTCTGGTTTCATGAAATTCCTATAAGGAAGCGTCGCAGCTAGTAATCAGTTGATTTCATGATTTCCTATTCCAAGACTTGGTGTGTCCTTCAGTCATCAGTGCTTAAGGAATCCCTTGGAAATTACAACATTGTGAAAGTCCCATCTGTCACAGGAATATCAGTCCAAAGGTTCAGTTGTGTTTAGTATCTACAAAATTATGATAAATTGAAATTTTAATAATCTATGACACCATATTTTATTAGTTATGGAGAAACCAAGCTTAAATCCAATTGAATCCAAGTTGAGAGATAATTTAGTGTTGGGCATTTTGATTTCATAATTAAACCTTAATTAATCAATCAGAGTACATATTTTGCGTATTTTGTGAGAAAATGCAAATAAGACATCAGGCATGAAACAGTCCTGAATACAGTTAAAGCTACTACAAGAATAGTTATTGTCAAAATATCACAAGGGCTGAACTTCAAAATAGACATACCTGTTCTTGATCTTCAGGACTGTACATAAAATTAGTAAATATAGGTGATCGTCTATGTTGTTTATCTATATAATCCCATATAGACACTCCCACAGATTGATGTTGGTGTTTCGGTGAGAAACCAATCTCTTCATCAACATCATCAACTTTAGATGGTTTTTTCTCCTCTAATAACCAGCCTGCTTCCACTCGTTCAAATTCATTGTCTAACATAAACGTTCGGAAGCGATTTGATACGTAATGAAAGGCCAAGAACTTGATGAAATACTGATTAAATTCGAAGGATAATGGGAACTGATTGTGTATCTAGAAACAAAACAAACTTGTATTATTAATAACATAAAATAAAAATCAGCAGGCTGATAACTTCATCATAAAATACTTCACTCTATTTAGACCTAACAAAGGCCATGTACAATATTATACACCACACCTTGTCCAATAGAGATGTCCTGAGATTTTACATTAGAACCCTCGACTCGTACAGGACATGTCTATTGGACAATAACACCCGTCTAAATGCGAAACAGGAAGTGTTTATCTCCTAAGTGAAGTTCTTTCCACCTTATAGTGAAGTTCTTTCTACAGCTAATAGTAGAGTTCTCTCCACCTAATACTAGAGTTCTTTCCACCTTATTATAGTGAAGTTCTCTCAACCTTATTATAACACCCCCCCCCCCCCTAAATCAAGCTGGCAGACAGTAAACCGTCGGGTTGTCAGTTAGTGATATCCTGACAATTTTGCCCAGTGCTTACCCCATGGGTGTTTTTCGGGTAATCCAGTATCTTTCTAGTAAGATTGGGGGTCTATACTTTCCAGATACACCAAATTTGCCATACTTTTATTGGAAATAGCCACCCAATAAATAGTGGGAAAGTATCTAGTAAGATTGGGGGTCTATACTTTCCAGATATACCAAATTTGCCATACTTTTATTGGAAACAGCCACTCGATAAATACTGGGAAAGTAACTTTAACAAGCACTGAATCTTTTTGTGAATTTAAACACTAAACCTCCAAACAAGACACAGCAGTTCCTAAACACTATCTATGTTTAGTTGACAATCTTACCTGATGTACGACATCCAGAAACTGTAGAAATAATGGAGCAAAACCACTGGCTTGATTAGCAGCTGTCTGATTACTACGATGTGTAAAACGATGACCAAATGATATCCATTCTTTTTCTATTAAAGCTTTAAAACCTTCAATAGTTCTATAGTATGGATCTAATAATATCTCTGCTATAGATATCACCTAAAATTGATAAAACAAATAGTTTTATAATATGGATCTAATAATATCTCAGCTATAGACATCAACTACTTGATTACGTTATTCAGGTGAAAAATTAGTACAGAAAAGCTTCGGAAACAAAACCTGTGTGAAAGGACGGACGACAATAGTCCATTTTAATATCCCAAACTTTGCTTCATGCAATACATGAGAATTAGAACAATACTTACAATATGGATACTGAATGAATTGTAACTAATATTCTAATCCTATTTCAATGGAAGAATTTATTTGACTCTATGTTTTATTTACAGTACATTTGATATTTACTGGATGCTATGTCAACATTGCACAAACTGTTCTTGGGTGTGGAGTTTCAATACCCCTTGTTATCTGTTATCATTTGAATTTAGGACAAGTTTCTAGAGAATCTTTTTCCTGTTTTAGAGTGTACCTCTTAAGTAAACATAAATTTGAAATTCACTTCAAGATACACTAGAAACCGTGTAAACAGATCTTAATAAAAACTTGTGATCTGTGTATAAAAGATTTTTTTTAAAAATTTGTAATACAAATATAATTTGACACATTTAACTTAAGCAACACATGCCATAAATATATGAAATAAAAGTTACTTAGAAGTTTATTTCTAACAAGGTTTCAACAACGGTTCAATCATCTTCTATTTAGTTACTTCATTAAGATTAGTAAATACAGACTTATTAGACGTGTATAAAGATTATAACTGACCTGTGTTGTAACATCCCAACCATCTTCTAAACAGATTATAACAGATGATCCCTGTACATCTAATAAATCTACTGTAGCACCAGCTAACTGTAGTATACTTTGTATCTATAATAAAGCAATACAAATAATATATCATTTTAATAATGTATATAGTGCTAAGTAGATGCTGTCCCAGATTTCTCTCATGAAGCTACTAGTTTCTGGCTTAAAAGAGAGCTTGTGTGGCTGTTCCTGTTATATAGTCATTGGCAACTGGATTACAGTAGCAGTCTCAGCATGACCAGAGTAATTTTATTGAAAGAAATTATGTTTTACCTCAGTGTTTTCTTGAACTTGCAATAGACCTTTCTGTAGTATTTAAAACAATGTATAGTAGCTCATTAACCACGGGATGTCAAGTTCGAAGTTCGAACCCAGTACTGGGTTCTGACTAGGCAAAATTACCTAACTACAGATAATGTAGTTCAACATGGTAATATAGTTGCAGAGACTGTGGTAGGCAGCCTTATACCACCATCCATATTGTTTAATGAAATTATCATAAAATTACTTTACAGGCTTAATCAGACATTAATGAGCCAAATCTCTAAAATTACTCAGATTTTCTTCATCAACTAGTAAACACAAATAACAAATGCCCCCCTCCTCCTCCTACGTTTTTACACCTGGAAATACATTACTCTTTATATTAAAGTCAACAATTGATAATTCAAATTTGACAGGTAGAAGAATATTGAATGGATGAAAATCTCATGACGGTATACTTTACCTGTAAAAGCCATTCTGATTCTTCTACAGCTTTATAGAAACCTTCACCAACAGGAAACGCTGTACTAGGTATACAAGCTCTCATTAACTTCTTAAAACTAGCTTTAACATGTCGTACTTCATAAAAATCTACTGGTATAAAATCACACTTAGGAAAGGATTCCATTTTAATTCCCTGAAATAGCAAATAAATGACTTTATAATACCTTTACAAGAGGTCGACTCAGCATTTCTGGCCCCCTGGTATTTTCTAAGCAAGGGAAATAACATTGCACAGAATAGAGATTAGAGTCAGGCTTTGAAGGGGTTAGGCCTATACAGACAGGCGACGGCAATATACATTTCAATGTGTGCGTATAAAAATCAAAAAAGAATCATGAATAACTTTTCCCTCTAGGAATATTAGGAGCTAGAAAATACTTGGATTGGTATTGATCCAATACCAAACCAAAGATACTAGTAATCAGACAATAATGAACAGAACATGGGTCGCATAGATTAGATTATAAGCATATTTTAATAATTATCAAGCCTTATCCAACTAACCTTCATTTGAGTTTTTTCACCCAGTACATACAGACGAACTCTGTGTAGATGCTGAACAGAGTTATTGATCAGATCACCTCTACTGTCTAAATTACCATTATGAGATCTAGCTTCAGGCCCTGATGATGAAAGGCGGGATTTTTCACGTAAACTACCAATACGTTGTAAAGCTGTAAGTAAGGAGATTAGTATGCTACAAAGTATTAAATCTAGATAAGCTTAAGTTTATAAAAGCGTGTAAAAGCTAAAATAAAATATAAAAATATTTAAAATTTAAAAAAAAATAAAATTCATTAATTTTCCAATATATCTTACAAACTAAAGAAAATCCCAAATAATAGAATTAAGCAATTAAGAAAAAGTTGCGTCATTTTCTCTCTTCTAGAAATATTTCTAACTACAATTTTATCTATATGTTTCCATAATAAAACTAATATGTGCACCCTTTAATTAATGACATCAATAAAAATCATAAATAAATAACTTTTAATTGATATGTAATATGAACTTTGTCTCATTAGATGTTGAATTGTATTAGTTTCAACATGCACAATAATTTTTGGCTTGTTTAAACATAAACAGTTGAAATAAAAACATACATTAGTAAACTAAGTAGAAAACAAATTAATAATAAAAAAAGAATTAATATTTGAAAAAATAACATCTGTAGCTGAATAAATCAATTTTTTAAAAGCACTGCTAAAACAATTCTAGATTTAAATAAATCCATTTAAAGCCATAACTTGGGGTAGAAGTCTTAGTTGTTCCTATATTTAATTACGAATATAGACGATATCTTGAGAAAAGAGCATGCCATTTGGGTTATCTATATATACTTATCTAAAAGGTTTAATAAAAGTTTTATTTTTTATTAACTCTTATTATGGAACATACATACAAATTACTAAGCCCAAGGGAATAAATAAGATAACAGTTCCCTTTATTGATATTTAGCATCTTTAGTTAGTATTAGGTTTTACATAACAAAGATCTTTTATTAGTAAGACAAAAAATAAACCAATCCTGCCAAAAAAAAAAAAATCTTTAATGTCTTTTAAAATTTGCTGAGGCTACATATAAAGTTATTAACATTTCTTCATTACTAGCAATTGTAAGCAGACATCTATCGCACGTACATACAGCCTAAATAACTTCCTGTTATCATCCTTATTTTGGACCTTATCTAGTTGATTTCAACTATCATCCACACATCACACCTACTTGAGGTAAAAATCAAGCCATCATTTTTCTAAACTCCCTAATCCAAAACACAGAACTTAACAAGCACAACTCTGTACCAGCACATGGATTTTGATAAAAAAGTTGCCAGAAACATTGTTATCTGGCAAAATTCTTCCTAGCATTGTAGACGTGACCATAAACCCCCCAATCTCTTTGCTATGACAACTTTAGCTTTTCATTAATGAATGCTTCAAAAGATTTTACTTTACAATATATACAATGGGAAGGAAAGAGAATAATATCTGTGAGTTATACAATTACATAATTGACCCTCCCTCTGGCTGATTTTTTAATCTAATCCTTTAGCCTTTAGTGGCATTTAGCGATTGGAAACATTACAGAACTGAAATAGTTATATGGACACGGATCACCAAATATCCCAACACTGTCATCCTCGAATGTAGGGCGAAAGTTATTTTTAGTCTCTCTTTCCCTTCCTTCCTTTTTTTACCTATTTGGTGTAGAATCAAGAAAAAGAGTTTGAAAATATATTTATACTCAGTTTTTGGTGAATATTCAAGTTTTTGAGGCAGGATACAAGAGTTGAGAAGTTCGTTATGTTGAAATGTAGGACTGAAAATTGCATGTTTACTTGTCTTAACTTCCAGTTTGTGCATCTCAAGTTTACCATGGTGGTGAACTTCATGTTGCTTCATCTGTGGTAGAAAGTGTTCTGCCCAACAAAAATTTGGGGAAAAGTTAGAGCTGGTCAAAGAGACGATAATTTACATTAAAGTCAATTGGGAAATCATTGGCGATCTGTGGCCACAAGGGATAACAATCAATGGTTAATTATACATAAGCACAAATTTGGACAAGTCTTGAATCTTTTTGAAAAGAAACTAGCCAACAGTGAGGCTGATGTCCCTTGCCGAAATCCCAAAATAAATAGATGACACATATTAATTAATCGCACATTTATTTTTTTCAAACGTATCGACCAATCAAACTGAAAACGAAGTGTCATCCAAAAATTGCTTATATCTGCCTACCGTAAGAAGAAAATGCTCATCTTCGAACTCCATCAAGGCATTGACCTAATAAGCATACACACCAATTTTGAACATTTTAACTCAATTCGAAGGAGAGTTATTGTGTTCCAAAGTCTCGGCAAATCAAATTGCTTATCGCTCTGCTTACCCTGAGCAGAAAATGCTCATTATCGACCTTAGTCAAGGTATTACTATAATGAAACTATACACCAAGTTTCATCACTCTCACTTAATTAGAACTAAAGTTATCGTGTCCCAAAGCATCAACCAATCAAATTGCTTATCTCTGCTTACCCTAAGCGAAAAATGCTCATCTTTGAACTCCATCAAGACATAGACCTAATAAGCATATACAACAAGTTTGAACATTTTAACTCAATTAGAAGGAGAGTTATTGTGTTCCAAATTCTCGACCAATCAAATTGCGTATCGCTCTGCTTACCCTGCGCAGAAAATGCTCATTATCGAACTTATTCAAGGTATTACTATAATGAAACTATACACCAAGTTTCATCACTCTCACTTAATTAGAACTAAAGTTATCGTGTCCCAAAGCATCAACCAATCAAATTGCTTATCTCTGCTTACCCTAAGCGGAAAATGCTCATCTTCGAACTCCATCAAGGCATTGACCTAATAAGCATATACACTAAGTTTGAACATTTTAACTCAATTAGAAGGAGAGTTATTGTGTTCCAAATTCTCGACCAATCAAATTGCGTATAGCTCTGCTTACCCTGAGCAGAAAATGCTCATTATAGAACTTAGTCAAGGTATTACTATAATGAAACTATACACCAGGTTTCATCAATCTCAGTTAATTAGAACTAAAGTTATCGTGTCCCAAAGCATCAACCAATCAAATTGCTTATCTCTGCTTACCCTAAGCGGAAAATGCTCATCTTCGAACTCCATCAAGGCATTGACCTAATAAACACATACACCAAGTTTGAACATTCTAGCTCAATTAGGAAGAGAGTTATTGTGTCCCAAAAAGTGTGATGGACAGACAGACGGACAGACAGACAGACAGACGGACGAACCCATTTTAATAGTCCCCCAACTTTCTTCGAAAGGCGGGGGACAATAAGACACAAGACACTACGTCACTATATTCCAGTTGAGCTAGTTTTAATTGGATTTCAGTATCATTGAACAGAAGTGAACTAAAATGGGGTGTAACATCCAAGTTTTCTGCACAAACCAAGCTAATGAAGTTGGAGAATAAAACAAGTTCAAATCAATAAACATGTTCGGTTTCCTACGATGGAATAATCAATTATATACCACACAATCCTGGCAAAGAAATGAAAATAATTTTACTTTGACTGAGCATCCAATCCAGATTTTTACTAATAAATGTCAGTCAATTAATAAACCACAGTGCAATTACAATCACAAATAAATGTCACATGGCTTTTTTAACAAATCACACACAACTAAAACCAAATAGTCCTAATTCCTAGTGAAACTATTTTATCGGGGAATGATAACAGGAAGATGCTTTCTAGGTAATAACGTCTATCTTATTACATGACGCGGACATGTTATCAACAGAATTTTAGTTAACATGCAGTGGACACATTCGCTGACAAACAAGTATTACTTTGTACGCCTCTTCGAGCTCTCCTTGGCATAGTCAGAACTGGAAATGTAATCATTGTTCATTTAAAAAAAATAAAATCTTATTAATATACTGGAAAAAAAAATATTTTGTTACTCGAACTGTTAATAGTAGACTTGGCTTATTAATTCAGATCATTTTAAGACAATCAATACAAAATTCTTCTTTTAGTAATTCAATTATTTGATATTGATCAAAAAATCATTTCTAACATGCTTAAACCATATATCATTTATGCTAAAATATGTACCAGCAAACATCACAATAAAGAAAAAGAACTAAAAAATATAAAACAGATCTTTAGGTAAGAGCAGCATAAAACGCAATGATGATCATTAAAGCAATAACATAAATATTTGTAGATTAAGAGATCAGATTAAGCTGTGGGCCTCTATAACTATGGATCATTAACTGTGTATCTTTCCTTAATTATCTATTAATTAATATCATTATTTGGGTTGAAAGCAACTAAGGCTATAGTATATACAGACTATAAATGAAAAGTAATGTCTCTCAAAATGAAAACAATAACAATTCAAATATCAAAGCTGTTGGTTTGGTTAATATATTTCTGTCAATAAAGAAAAATGGTGGTATCGAATAGATTATGTTTAATCTGAATAAATGAAGTGCAAGCTGTAACTATTATATCTAAAATAGATCTGTTATTGTTTTTATTAGTGAGTTGATTTTAATATATTTACTATTTGTGACTGGTGCCAACAAAATCGGTCGAAAGTTGCATTCAATTCGTGCTATAGGCTGAAATTATTGATTTTGAGTTATCGTCACCAAACAATAGTTTGAAGTGTTTTCTTTCAGAATTCTAAATCATTTTTAATTATTCAAACTCAAAAAATTGATTTTTAATAACGGTAGGGGATGTTGAACCATACATGATCAAGATTTCTCCCTAAAAAAATCAAAATTTATTAGTTGCCTACTTCACGTCAAATAAAGTTTACAACTAGTGGTCCAAACGGCAGTTTGATGCATGTTAAAGCCTACAGTTGTGGCTTTGAGGAAAAGTATAGAACTCAATTTTGATGAAGTGAGCCAACAAGAGACTGATTTTGCTGGCACTAGTCACATTTGTAACTGACCGAGCAATAAACTAACATATAAACAACATGATTAAATAACAGGTCAATGTACATAACACTAAACTACATAATTCTTTTGCAGCAATTGGAAAATCATAGTTTTTAGTTTCAAATCTTGAAATATTTTAAGACTACCGTCATCAACCAAATAAATGCTGATGAACAAATGCACAGTACGACTGTAAATTATGGAGACATTCAACAGTTTTATTGGGTTATTTTGATTTAATCCATATGTAGAGTTATAGTCATTTAACTTTAGTACGGTACTAATACATTTTTAATTTTGATTATTTGACACCCTAGTTTTCATACATATTCCGGACAAGCCCCCAATTAATGTTGTAACTGTTAATTAATAGTCTCTAAAATTTGTGAAGCATAACACTTGTAAATTTTATATGGAAAAGAAAACTATCTTGATTAATTTAAAAAAAAAAAAAAAAAAAAAAATACATTACACAAAACATCATAAAAATGTGGAAAGCTGATCAGAAGCGTCTATTTGCAAAAAAAAATGATTTGTCTTCTACATACTAAAATATCATAATATTAAAGTGTCTAAGTGTATGAGAACAGAGAATGTACACATGATAAAATTTAAAGAAAAAGAGCATTTCACGCTGTTGAAAGAATAGGAGTGCACACTTATTTTGATGAATACGGTAAGATTTATTTCTCAATGATATTTCACCTACTGCTACATAATTCAATTTACCCAATATTTAGACAATGTCTTTAGATCATGTATGAATTTTGGGCAATAAATGCAAAAGACTTTCATTAATTAAGACAGGCCTTTTATAAGTTTTATGTTAAGCTCTAACAAGTTGTTTAAACCTACGAGTCGCTCTACTGCCTTTGCCAAAGCTAGCACGCAGTCGGTGTACTGTATGACTAATGGCTCCGCTCCTCTTGGTATCACCCACAGTAGTGGCAGCAGCAGTAGTAGTAGTGGTAGTAGCTAATGCAAAATAGCAAAAATTAAAGCAAAATGCAAAATAAAAAAGAACTACGTTAAACAAAACAATTGTGATTAGCACTGCAAAAATTAGAAGGAAAAAACTGTTAATAGATCTATTTTCTGACTATGGTAGCATTTCTTTATGGTTAATGAAACAGGTTAAAAAAATCAGACTTTATACACAAATAATAGTATAGAATCAAATCAACATCTTCAAAATCAGATTAAATAATGCAATTAAGATTAGAATAGTAATACAATATGAAGTAATGGTGCATTCGTTAATGATTGTGAATGCCTACAGGGGGGTTTGTGATTGCTACGTGACTACTAATATATAATTGGCAAGAACACATAGTCTTGTTGAAGATTCAGCCAGGATCATACAACTTATGGATAAAAATTATGAGTTCTTCACTGACTATGAAAAATGAACTTATTAGTGTCTGATATATTTGTATTTACAAGTGTCACCGAGTCATGCGGCAGATTTTATGTGTTTGTCTGTTTCTATTGTTCTAGAGTCACTCTTTCTGTATAGTGTATCAATTTACAAGTATCCTGTGACATATACAGTATTCACGATCATCAATGAGCACACCATTAAGATCATACAAATCAGAATAAAAACATGATCACAATATGACAGTACAGTAGATCTGGAATTCAACACTGAGGAATTATGAAACTCTTATGCTAAAATTCGGTAAGAATGACTGATAAATATATTATAGTAAATATAGCAAGTCAAAATCATCTCAGAAATGAGGCACAAAAGAAAAATGTCTAAGAAAGATCAACCAAAAGAAAAATGTCTCAAAAAGATTAACCAAAATAAAAGAAAAGACAAAAACTGAATTGTTTAACTTTTATAGATATGTACATAACAGTTTTTACTTCTTTATAGGACTGAAATGATCACATGAATAATATACAGATTATGAAAATGAGCTCTGCAACAATTCACAAACAGAAATAACCTAAAGTTATGAAATTATTATTTTCAAAATAGGTAGGAATTTAAAAAGTTTAATAGCCATTCAGTTTTATCTTTTGTTCTTCTTAAAGTATGTAAACCTCCTAAATTAAGATCAAAATAAAGTATTCAATTTGATGGTCTGACATTTTTGGTTAGTTTTAATTTTGGCTTAATTGTGTAGACACAAGAACGAAATAGGGAGATTGTCATAAAACAGAACAAATTAACATACAAGATCCAATGAAATCAATTACTTTACAATTTAAATATTTCACTTACTTTTAAACCTGAAAGAACACAACCTCATGATGTGAATTGTTGCAGATATAAGTACAGTTAGAAAATATATCAAAACTTACATCCAGGTTTAGGTTTATGGGCCACACTAGATCTAGCAGCCGGCGTTCCTTTATAAACACCACCACGTCGTAAAACATCAGGTGTTTCTGGTATATTGAGAGGATCCATTAATCCAACCATCATGAGAGAATCTAGACTAGTAAGGGAATCACTGTAAGATGGATGATAAGAACGAGCATTGTTTGGTGTAGCAGCTACCACTGCCATAAAATATTTCTCTTGTTCGATACTAGATGATGTTTCTCCACTTGAAGTTCCTACAATTAGTAATCATATCAACCAGTTATATATGGTTGAAAGATAGTTAAATATTTCATCTCCTTGGGTTAAAGAGACAATATCAGCTTAATATGAGAATGGATGTAATTAGCTACCAATATCAAAACATCAGTTGATACAGTTGATTATCTGACAAAGAAATGAGATGGGGTTTAACGTCCTACTGTTCTGCTCCGAATTGAGCTAATGAAGACCGGAATATGCCATGCAGTGTGCTATAAGGGAAATTTTGCCCAGACAGCGGCACTACAGCCTACTCTTTTATCGAATTCCAACTGTCAAGGGATCTTTTACGTGTATGCCAATGTGTACATGGGACCTTGGGTTTTTGTCCCATGCAAACAACTAGATAGCTGTCCTTGTCACATGCTCCTTCCTGCATCACTGACAAGGAGGAACCACGTAGGAAAATCTGGATGAACTTTCTCGACCAATGCATGGATCGAACACCCAACCTCCAGGCTTGTGAGCCAGAATCTTACCCACCGTGACCTCCTCTGACAAAAAAAAAAACATCTTAAAATCATGTACAGATTAACTAAACTTTTGAATTTATGACTATGAATTTAACGAAGATTACTAGATAATTACCAGCAGATGGATTGTGTCGTAACATGCCCATAAGACCACGACTATGTAAACCACTAGCTCGTAACAATAGAGCTTTAGTTCTCGGATGTCTCCATGTTATCACAGGTAATCTGAAAGACATACAATACATCACAGTACATGTAATACAATCACATAATGCATCACAGTACAAGTAACAAATTCACATGAAAACGTGAAAAAGTGTATTCGTTATTTTTAAAATAATAACACCATCACAGTTATCATTGCTGAAGAACTATCAAGTATATATTGGTGTGGTGACTACACAAGAAAATTATTTTAATTAATTTTATCCAAAATGTTTTCATAGCTCAAAAAGCTAAGTTGTATCAATCTAACCCCCATATTCTAGTTATGGGAGAGATGAGTGCACCATATATTTGTATATACTGTGCAATCTAACCTACCTGTACTGACGGTGACATCTAGCAAATTTCCTAATACTTTCATCAGTGACTGCAGCAGGTACTACAAGCAGCGCTGGATAACTATAACATAAAATTTATATATTACAAACTATTTTCGGAAAATCACAACCATTTTTATTACAAAACAGAGTAAGAAAACAGAAGTGAATTTAACATATTGTCTATTTCTTTTCCTCTTACCTTCTACAGACTGAGTAATTGGCATTTACAGTAGAAATTCTAAAGAGATCACGATTTGACTTCTGACCTGCTATCGGCAGATTACCAAAACCTAATCTCTGGTAGTCCAGGTAACTTGGTCTTTCCATTAAACGCTCTAAATTCTTCGGATCATTTGAAAGCGATGTTGCAAATTCACTCTCATCAATTACTGAAATTAAAAAAGGAAAATCTATTAGTTTGTAATCAATACCAGCAGCTCGTAAAATTTCAAGTAATAATAATAAAACATATTTGAAAATTCTTATCAATAATCAAAATTATATTTCATAAATATATATTGTATATACCAAAATATACCTTAAATATCATGCATTGTACTTATAATTTATTCATTATCAAAAAGACAACGGTTCTGCCTCTCAATCTCCCCCAAATAAATACATGACGCTCATTAAAGACCGGCATACTTATCCAGCATTCACAGGTTTTTGTACGTGCATGCCAACTGTACAAATGACCTTATTATTCCTACTCATCTGAATCACTAGTTGTTGTCCCTTGCCAGATTTACTATTTCAGCAACAAACATATTTTCTCACTTGTTTGAATACATTTTTCTCACTAGCTTGAATATTTTTGTCTCAGTAGTTTGCAACAAATGATTATATACATGTATATAGAATATTTGTAAGTCATATGGAAGCTTATATCAATTACTAAACTTAAAAAAAAAACATAATACACAACACATTTTTATAGTATAGTCGTAAACAAGTATATTGCTTAGGAATAATCCAAGATTTTCATGCTACTATACAAAATCTTAAGTTTGTTGTGTGAAAAAAATTACACAAAACCATTTAACTAAAATATATCTTTCATGCTGAATGCAAATTTAATTATTCAAAATTTGACTCAATTAAAATGATTTGTGCATTTTAAGATTTTTGGAAATTGTGTAACTTTCAAATCAAAATATTGGCCAAAAAACTGATAAAACTTCTTTTGTTTTAATTGACGAATAATAAAATATTAGTTCAAATGACCATAAGAACTATCTAGTCTACTTTGAGAATACATCTCTGCTCTAATGGCCACCATGCCCAAAAATTAGCATCTTGTATTCTAATGTGGTTCTATCCTGTTTTACATCTATCATACACACACAGGCTAATTTCATTAAATGGAAGCAGAATAAATACTTTTCAAAATATACTTTGTGTTTTTCAACTAAATTCTTTGAATTAGGACTTTAAATGTTAGCCATCTAACTTCGTGTCTGTTCTCAAACAGAGCGAATTGTAGACTTAGTATGAGAGCGTAATTGCCCAAACAATTGTCCCAAGAGGCAGTTCTGAAGGCAATAGTTTTACTCTTAGAGTAGCTATTATTCCAGACTAGTACATGTATCTCCCTCCTTTTTGACACAGGTAACAAATAACCAAATAACAACACATTTACATCTACTACAATAAACAATATCAAACCTTCAATTCCTAGTTGCAGAAGATAATAATCATAAAAACATATATAATATATATAATGGTTTAGGATAACAATAATCAGTATACAGATAGACAGTAGAGATTGGGGTTAAACTTGGGAGTCTAGTTTCAGAGCGAACGGATAATAAGTTCTTTTTAACTCTTTGAAACCTCATCAATAAATATCTATAGCCGTATTGCCCTTCGATCTAGGGACTGCCATCATTTCACCAAAAACTATTGTTATGAATTTTATCCTCCGCCGTAGTGATTCAGTCAGATCTGCTGAAAAATCATCTGATTCAAAGATGGTTGAGAACTTAGAAAGCTGATTTGGGTCGATCTATCCATGTTAACATTCAAATCACCATATTTAAAAATTTTATATACTAGTTCAAAGGGTTAAATTAAAATTAGGTGATGTTTCATTAAACTATAGTGGATTATATATAGTTTGTCTTTCATATATAATTAAGAGATAAACACTTCCTGTTTCATGTTTAGAATGGTGCTGTTGTCCAATAGCAATGTCCTGAGATCATTAGGACCCAAGATGTGTTCTAATGTAAAATTTCAGGACATGTTTCTTGGAAATAACACCCCTCTAATGTGAAACAAGAAGTGTTTATCGCAACTGTAACATGCTATTTTAGCATTTCAAAAGAAATTACTAGAACAGAGGGGTGTTTTTGTCCAATCAAAATGCAAGATTCACCCTTCAGCATGTCACAATCACCATTACCTCATAATTAAACTGTCCCAGAAAGTAGAGTTTCTAACGGAGATAAGTCATTCTTAGTTTCACAACATGCAATTAATAATAGCTATTTTAATATACTTACTAGAGAGATCATCATAAACATCACTATTAGGACGTTCAGATTCACTATCAGATGATCGAGGAGATATATTACGTCTAGTGGATGGGGGTGTCGGTAATACATACTTCTTTTTATTATGAGTTGTTTGTTTAGATTTTAACCCAGCCTTACGAGCTGTCTTCAACAAGGTACGCTTCGCAAATTGCCTGAAATTAAAACGATGTAATTACATTTTTTGAAAGTGTGTTAACACATTCACTTAGTTATGCAAAAGAATTGAGTAGAGAGAGGGAGAGAAATGGGGTTTCATGTCCATTTCACACAAACTAGGTCATTTTGGGACTAAAATGTGGTTGAATTCTAATAAATTCTTTTTCAATGATTTGCTTGTGCGTAAGTTCTCTAATTCACAAAACAGTTACCTATAGTAAATCAATTAGTTCTACTAATCACTTACCGTAAGGAAGCATTTTTCTCTTTATGTTTGTGTAGAGGTGTGGCCTCATGAATCGTGTGGCCGCTAAATGCGAAAGTGTGGAAGATGTTTGGTGGGTTACGTAGTTTATTTGTAAGTTTTCTAAATGTTTCTGCATCATCCGAACCTACTTCTTCATCAAAGGCAATCTTCATTAACTGCAAATTTGAGGTTTTATATTTGTTTTAAACAATAGGTTAACAATCATTACTTTTAAAAAAACATACTGACAAATTAAATTTTGGTACCATTACATGGTCCAGTCATTCTTATGTACAAATTCTAAAACAATCACATGACATGTTATCTGTTTACAAGAAAATGTGGGTTATGGTTGAATGTGAGCGCCAACAATCTAAGAGCAGAATTTCATGTAGGCATATCAAATCAAATAAATGAATCAGTACTCAAGCGTACAGTAAAATTTTAAGGCGAACTAAATTACCAAAAAATCTCGAGGAATTCCCCGTCTCTTTAATACAAGATGAGGACTCATTATTCAATCAAACTGTATACGTTCCCGTTAGATTGTTGGCAAAATATATCTTTAATTAAACTAACTATGAAACAGTCAACTTCAAGGCACGCTTCTGCAGTATGTTGATTTAAGTATGACAGGGCTTGAATATGTGTTAAAGGTTAGTTCAAGTTAAAGTATGATTTTAAAAAAAATAAAGCCATTATTTTCTTAGTGAAAACCATGTCTCTTTAAACAAATAATGTTGCCAATAAAGATATATTAAACTATATTATATGCTGTTTCATATTTTTTGTTCTTTCATATAACCTAAAAGAAGCCATGGTGGCTCAATGAGTAAGAAGTTAGCTTGTTAGCCATGAGGTCTCACGTTCAATCCTGGTATTGGTCAAGAAAGATGGAGAATCTCATGGTTCCCCATTGTCAGTGGTGCAGGATAGAGGGCCTGGTGAAGGACAATGTATAATCATTTGGATAGGATGAAAACTGAGGTAAATTCACACATTGGCTTGTACATAAAGAACCCTTGGCAGTTGGAATTTGTATAGGCTGCAAAGCTGCTGTCCAGGAATAATATTCCGTATGCCCGTCTTCATTAGTCAAATCGGAGCAGAACAAAGGACACTAAACTCCATTTCATTTCATTTCACTAACCTGAAAGGCATTTGATCGAATCTGTAATCCTTCCTGTAACCATTGATCTAAATGAGGTAAATACTGAACACTTAACTTCTTCTCTTTTGTAATGGTGGATATAGGAAAACAGCGAATAACAATTTGTTCACAGGCTAAATAAATAGAAATTAATTTACAAAATTATAATATGTACTCAATTATTTGTCAAATAAATGAAGATTAACAATTATAGAAGATCTGTCCCAAAAGAAAAATAACCCACATATATATTCAGAAATTCACACAGCTAAAACATGAGTCAGAGTCTTCATTTGGATAGGTAATAGTGCGAAAATAATTCTAATGTACGAACCTAATGGATCACAAGGTGTGCCCTTAAATATGATTCTATAGGTAGTAAGGAAGACAGCGCCTTCTGCTGGTAGAAGAGATGGTCCTCCCATGTTGCCGCCTGTTCCTTCTTCTCGACCATCTGGCAAGAGATAAACTCGCAACCCTTCCATGACAACTTCTTCTGATGGCAGTAATGTAGGAGTAAGAAGCTTGGGCTGTAATTATGATATCAAACAATTATTAAAAATTAGAGCTAAAAATAAATTTGTGGTTAATTGCATGTATTGGATATTTTCATTTATGAACATTATCTTTCACACAGCAGTTTTATGATTAAATTATACTACTTTACAGGAAAGTCACAAATTGGAACCAAAATGTAAACAAGACACATGATGGTGGAGTCTTTCAGTCTTGATAACCTAGATTCAACAATGGGGGTCCACTTAAAAATGGTCTGGAAGTGTACATCTAAAAGTTTATTTTTAATAACAGTTAGGGACATGGAGAACTACTCAATCAACTAATAAAATTACCGGGTATAGGTCACATACTTTAATGAGCTCAATCTTTAGATTTACCAATCAGCCGGCACTTTTAAAACGATATACTTTTTTTCCAATACGTGTTTTAGAAATTTGCATGAGTTTTGAGTATTCGCATAAATTTGACTTAATTCACATCCATTGGCAATCCCTGACTCTATAGTGAAATATAAATACATGTAGTTATATAACTTACCTTCTGTATAGGAGGTAATCTTTTACTTTCTTTATGAACAGCTTCTAATGTTTCTATATGCATAGCAACAACACCTGATAAAATAAATAAATTTTCACCCTTGTATTTTAATAAACAAATAGCTTCAACATATTAGTAAACAACTTAAAATACAGTTAAACTATGGTCACTATCCCACATGCGAATCCAATATTTTAGAAATGGGGTTTAATGTCCACTCAAAACAAACTAGGTCATTCTGGGACTAACATATGGTTGAATTTTATATCAATAATTCACTTGTGCGTAGGGGTCTTTAGTATTGGGAGGAAACCAACCACTCGGAGAAACCCAAGAGGTTGGACAGACGACCCTACTCCTTGTCATATACAACTGGGAAATCAAAATAACGCCAGTTTATTCAATGACAGACCTAATCATAAATGGCACACATGCTAAAAATTCAGCCACCCAACCCTCTCATCTGGTATAAATAAAATATGACTGTTATATTGTGCTTACATTATTTGAGATAATGATATGCCATCTTCAAAGGTTAAAGTCGGTACCTTAAACATAAATATCATACCTGGTATCATTTGATGTAATGATTTAACATGATCAGATGTAACACCACCATCATTACATACTTTATCTACAAATCGCGATACAAATCGTATAACATTAGCTCCTACATCTGATGCTTCCGATTCATCGAAACCACTCTCAGCATCAAAACTATCACTTTCAGCAATACTACAAAATATTAACATAAATATCTATAGATGGTAAAGACAAGATATTAACATAAATGTGAAGATATAATATTAACATAAATATCTATAAATGGTAAAGACATAATATTAACATAAATATCTGACATGGATCTTTCAGGTTAGCAAGTGGACGTCTTACTCACTGAACCACTGCAGCTTGCTAGGAATAATGGACTAAAGAGGAAGAATAAGGAAGTGATTGAATCCGATATTAACCTGGCCGTTATATTACTGTTACTATTACTCTCTCCATCGAAACCTGTTGTATTTTTTAACGTTTTATGAACATCTAGTGGTACTCTTAAATAAACCATTCTATTAGCATAATGTATAGCTTGACTATAGACTGTAGATTCTTCATTACTCATCAGTTCATCTCTCTGTTCTTTACTTAATGTTGGCCACACTCGCAACTATAACAAATGATACAGTATAAATTGTATGTAACCTTCCTGAGAAAATAAATCACTATTTTAAACATATATTGCTTGATAAAGATACCTATAAGAGTATTGAAAACGATGCATGTAATAAGTAGTAAATCCATAAAGTTTTGTTTTATGAATGTATATTAATGTAAGTGATATATTGTGCTATTTACATTCTAATGCAAGTGTTGAAAGGTGTTTCATTTACTCTTGCATTGGGAAGTTGTGTTATTAATTCAATCTTATAATATATATATTTTCAAAAAAAATAATTGTAACGAAGCATTCTTGATTTCCAGGGGTGATCTTTAAATCTTATTCCAATGTAATATTAATTTTTTTCCGTCCATTATGAGTATTATAACAGTGCACCAGAGTAGCTAATCTAGCTGGATGTTGTCACTATGTCCATTATTATTATTATAATATATATACCTGTTCAGCAGCTATTTCTAGGGCACCTATTTCTCTATGTCTATATTTACCACCAGCTGTTCTTCTATAATCATCACCTACAGATCTACTCCAATTTGAATCATGACTCTAAAAACAATATTCGACATTTATTTATTCATATCAAAGATGAATTATTGCAGAGCTAAATCTGCCTATTGCAGGTCTTTATGTGTGGTTTAATGGTCGAGTGCGAGACCTTAAGTAATATATTGGTATTGTACGAGTGCGATAGCACGAGGGCAATATCGATATATTACGCAATGTCTTGCACGAGACAATTAAACCTCTTAAAATACAGACTCTATCCAGCACATGCAATTCAATTAAGTACGTCACTCGGTTACATTATTACAACTATTATGAATAACGTACGCTTGGCACATTGCCCGTACATTATTTAAAATAATGGTATGCCAACCTCAAAGGATGACATCACATCTGTATTTTAAATAGTTATAATATAAACTATTATTTAGACATTTATTCACACAATCATCTCTTAAAACAATCAGATGGCAGAGACTTCAATGGGTTTGAGGGCCTGCAAGATTTACAAATTCAACGATAAAATGAATTATTTAGACTTAAGTCTCCTTTGTCCAGCACCTTTGCTACGATGACATACAATCTACGCTAAATTTTCCAACACTCATAATATTCATTATCTATTTTTGAACTATTATAGTAAGAGACTTCAAAATGGTTTTCAATCCAAACACCAGATAACAATTTTGTTTTTTTAATTTTTTCTAACTTTACCACCAGATATCACTGCAATATTCAGTTCAACAGAGAAACATTTATATAAGGCAATTGTATTCCTACACGTCCTCATATCACGTCTAATACAAATATAGTACAAAAACAAAAGAAATCATTATTTTTTTTGTTTCAACTTTCCACTACTTACATCTGCAGGAGATTGTGGAGATTTTGAACCCTCTCTTTGTCTTTCTGATACTAGATGTTCTTCATAGTACGGTAAATATAATTGTCGAATTTGTTTTTGAACATCTTGGTAAAATGACTGTTCCCAGAATGCTAGATTCGCCCAAACAGCATGGTCTTGAACACATGTGTATGCAAACTGTATCACTCCTGTACATAGTTTCTGTAAAAAAAAGATTCCCAACCAAATAATCACAATGAAAAGAAATAAACAGAGATAAAATAAAGTGAAATGAATTGGGTTTTAACATCCTATTGATCTGCTCTGACTGGGTTAATGAAGACGGGCATAGGCTATACACTGCGCTATGATGGAAATTATATCTGGACAGTGGCACTAAGGCCTACTCTTATATCGCGATGAGATAAAAAAAAACCCAAAAGAATGGGAGAGAGAGAGAGAAATGGGGTTTAACGTCCACTCAACACAAACTAGGTCATTTCCGGACTAAAATATGGTTTAATTTTATTTCAATAATTCGCTTGGGCGTAGGGGTCTTTTAGCAGTGGGAGGAAACCGGAGTGCCTGGAGGAAACCCACGAGGTTGAGAAGGCGCCCCTATCTCCATGCCACATACGCTCACACCAGGGCTCGAAACCACAACCGAAAGCCAGAGGTGACTAGCCAGCTAGAGGTCGAAGGGCGGCACTTTAGACCACTAGGCCATCCCCATCCCCCAAAAGAATGGGAACAGGAATAAAGAAATCTGAATAGCTCCTGCAAACCTCAGTAGTATTTCAAATCTTGCTGACATTATTATTACCTATCAAACACTCAATTCAGGATGTTCTGGACAAACAAACACAATATGTCACATGAAGATAATTAACTCACCCTACAGAAAGCTGTAGCTAATGGTAATATAGATGCTGCTACACCATGTTCATCCATACTACTATCATTCTACAAGTAAATATTCAACTTATAAATAAACTAAACTCATTACCAAATATCAATAATACCACTGTTTACAAGAATTTAACCCTTAACCGGTCACGGTTGCATATTTGCACCACAACGTCATATCCAAAAGTGGTCACGGTCGCATATTTGTGACCATAGCAAGAACCTTTTTTATAAGCTGTATTTGAGTAGTTAGTTTCGTATTTCATTGATATCGCTACGCATGTGTCTCAGACAGGAACTTGTCTTGTCAATAACATTGATAAAAACATGTCTTCGTTCAACATTTTTTGGCAAAAAACGTAATTTAAAGATGTCGGGAATGTTAAAGACCCTCAAAGTCATTGAAATGCCTATACATGATGTTTCTGATGAAAATGGTTTAAAATGATTTGCAAATTATAGATCAACTTATCCTCTTCAACTTTTTTATTGGTGTCAAGAGTCTATCACTTATAATTATCCGGCAGTAGTCGATTGTAATAGGTATACAAAATATTTCACGTTAGTTTTTTTTAGCCTGACCACTTGACGTCATAACGTCATAATGACGTCGACCGGTTCAGGGTTAACAGAGATAATTGAAGAAGGTATATTTTAATACAGTTAAATAAAAAGAAAAACATAAAATATTTAATCTGAAAACTAAGCTAAATTTCGATATGCTAAATTTCTCATTGCTTTCAAGTATTTTGGAAATAAAGAGTTTTGCATATCAATATACTTTCACAGCCTTTGTGAAATGAGTCAAAGATCTTGTAAATTCATCATTATTAGTATACTTATTCATAATAAAATTTACCTGTAAAGCACAGTTGAGTAATTTTACAACTAAATCAAACTGTTGATGTTCTAACATGGCACGGTTAGATAATACATGGTAACTTAATTCTTGTGTCATGGCTAGTCTAGCTACTTTACTCTTAAGAGCTCTTAATACTGCTGGAAATATCTAAAATAAACACAGAAAAACATTAGAAATACCTTAAAATAAAAATGTTCTTACTTGGGGTTTTTTCATGGTCTTTAGACAAGTAAAAAAAAAAAAATGTGTCAAGGGAGACAATTTGACATGGTTATCTCCCCTTACACCACAAACTTTAAACAATAACTTATTCTGGAAAAAGAAGCAAATTTTTAAATGAAGATTATATGCCCATAGCTCACAAATTCAAATTTATCCAAAAGTAACCTACTATTCTGGCATCTGAAATCCTATTTTCAAAAATATAGTTGATACAATTCCTTAAAACTTCAAGACGTCTGGCATGGTTTTCCACCATTTGTTGTTTATCAATGGCAGAAATAGGCTGGCCCATGGGCACAATTCTAGGTTGATGAGGTCTAACATTAGCAATCCTAAAATCAGTAAAAAAATAATACTGTAGTGTTACAATATCTTTGAATATATTTATCAATTTTAGGTATAGGTAGTTGTCATAACTTTGTACGAATCATGCTCAAATTGATTATTTGATTAGTAAAACGAACTATTAAGAGTGAATAATCTCCAAGTTCTGATTCTATAAGAATAATAAATGAGGTATCAACATCATCTGCAGAATTAAAATATTCACATCTTTGTAAATACTGAACAGAACTATATTTCGATTGATACTCTTTTGAGAGATTCCATATTTACAATATTGTAGTTTGAAAAGGGATTCAAAATCCCCCCAAAATACTAACATGATCGGATGCTAGATATGAGTAACAAATAACTTACTTTGATTTAATACTGGATTTTGAAAGGCCTTCCTCTATTATCTCATGAACTGTTTTACTATTTAATGTAGGAAATGCTGGTTGATGCGTTCTAGCATAGGCTCCATCTGTAGGTTTCGGGACTTTTTGTATATATGGCTGTGGATTTGGAAATTCCTGAAAAATAGATTTTACAATTTAAAACAATTCTATATAATATAAAGTCAAATCAAGCAAAATATGAATATTCTAAAACCGACTTTGCCAAACAAGGAATATTACATATCATGAAATTTATCAGTGTTTTGAAAAAGGGAACATTGTGAATGGTGCTTATATTGGTAGTGTTTTTAAAAACTGAACAATGTGAATGGTGTTTAAAGTGCTTTTAAAAACAGAAGAATTGTGTACAGTATTTTGAAAAGTGCACTTTATATACACTTACATTAAGATAAAGCTGATTAGAGATGTTTTTAGTGTTCATCATCATTTTATCGGGATGGTTTTTCTCTTCTTTTAATTCATCTTGGATTGTTGCATAAACCTAAACAAAGACATTATACAGTTATAATTATAAAACCTAGATATTGAACCTTTCTTGCACTTGATTTTAGCAGAATATGAATCTCCCTGCAAACTAAAATATTGTATTAGTTGAATCTCTAATAGGAATGTCAGTCAAAAATGGTTCATTCTGTTCAGTATGACAAATTGATATTCCATATGCGGGTTCCTATATACATGTAAAAATATACTTTTTCTATATACTCCCTTCTTGCTGTCAATAACAACTTTTTTTTTAAATCTATGGTAATCAGTAATTGTTACCAGTCATGTATTTGTTGGATGACAGCATGTGATATATAAAGAAAGGTAGAACTACTATCTTTATGTTTAGCGAAATCTAATTGATGGGCCAGTTTTAATGTGATTGAATTCAAGCAGGAAGATCATCTACAGTTGGTATTTTTATTTGTTTTATCAAATTAATGTTAAATAATCAATTTGAGTACAGATCTACATGGATTAAACTGTATGAAATTTGATATTTTACGAACAATTCAAATCATGCATCGTTACTTTATATCTGTGTTAACTTACTTCATCAAAAATATCACAGACACGATATGGAGGACCTCTTTCTGTCACAAAGGTAGAAAAGCTCATTCCATCTAAAACACGATGTGTAAAATCATCCTCCACCATTCCTCTATAGCCCAGAAAAAATGCCTAAAATACAGTCAAAATCTTTAAATACATTTCAATTTTTCATTTGTCAATTCAGTTATAATTACAGGATGATGCTAAATATTTCTGAAACTATGTAAAGGAGCTAAACCTCTTTCATTTACGTTGAAAAAAAATATTGCTTTGGGTTGATTCAGTGTTCATAATTAACCATGGCAAGCCCCATTCCATAATGGGGATTAGAAAAATAATTGTTGTTAACTGCCGCAGCAGAAAATTCTTCATTCAAGGACTTTTGATCTGATATGTTATTTCGATTCCTAATTTCAGTTTAAATTTCAACAGTCAACGCTATTTTTTATCAAGAGACAAAATTTTTTCAACAAAGACAGATTGTCAATGTCATTACATAAAACAAATCAACGTATAAAATCCAATGAAAACATTTTTTAAAAAATTTGTTCAGCCAAAAAAAGGGACTTAAATATGTTTTTGTAAGGTTTAAAATACAGTGTATAACAGTTTTCTGTAAATTCTGGTAAGGGTAATTATGCAAAGTTATTTGGAATACAATGGATTATAATTTGCTCTATTCAATCCCTATGTTGAAAAAAAAGTTGACCAGGTTTATCCTGCGTTGTTCTCCTTGTCAGTGGTATATAGGACTCAGAGCTTGGCAAGGAACAAAGTATAGTCGTTTGGATGGGACAAATATTCAAGGTCTACTGAACACATTTGCGTGCACGTAAAAGAATCCTGTCAAACTATCTCTCATGTCACATTTTGCCATATGCTCATACTCATTAGTCCAGTTGGTGCAAAAAAAGTAGGACGTTAATCTGCATTTCATTTCTAAATAAATATGAAAACATGTTGATTAAAATATTGACAATAAAAATGAATTTATTAATTAAATACCTTATGAAAACTAATAAATGGATCCGGATGAATACGAATAAGAGTAAGACAAGATCTATAGCCTGTAAATAATTCAGCAAACAGACGTAAAAACACTGCTCGAATTTCCTTGTCCTGCAATTAAATAATTTATACCAAATAATATTAAGTTTTAGTAGATAAAAAACAATATTAAGTTTTGAAGTGGTCTAATATTTCTAGATTAATTATACAGTTAAGAGCTGATTAATTACAATATAAAAAGTGGCCTGGAGTCCATTCCGGTCAGAATCATTTCTTTCATTAATCAACATCTAATAATATACTAAATGTTGAATAAGCATTTAAATTTCCAGATAAAAACAGTTTAAACACTGGTATCTGCAATATTTTTAAATAATGTTATTTTGGTTAGCAATCTATTTTGGGGAAATGTGGAGCATTGCAATAGCTAGACTAGAAATAACAATTTTAGATGTACCTGAAAAAATTTCAGGCACTAATATCAATAAAAAAGACAAATCAGTGCCGAACATTGTCTGTGACAGGTGTCTTACTTCCAGGCTTGTTCAGCAATTGTTAGATTCTGTCAGTTTGTATTATGCAAGATGTAGTGGATTGTTATAGATCAAAAAAACAATGAACCTACATGTACTTTAGAATCCAACTAATTAGCATAATTTCCTAACAAATCCTATAGATCAGGTTATTTAACTTTAAAAGATAATGTTTTAATTACTATACTTCAAAACAAAGATTAATCAACGTCAGATGCAGATTTTTTATCAAATTAAAATATTAATCAGAATATCTATTCCAACAATTTGTATTTTCTGGTCATTATAAATAAAATGAAAGCAGTTACCCTATGTTGTATAAGGGATGGTTTTTTAGGAGATGGAGAGAATGCACAATCAGCACTTAATAACTGTGGTGTTAAAATCTGAAAAAGATCAAATATAATATAAGATACAATATGGGAGGATAGATAAAGAGCTGGCAGTTCTCACTATGGTAGTTAAAATCTAGATAATGTAATAGGAATTTGCTGAAAATTTCAGTCCACTTGATCCACTCTGAACAGAGATTTTAGTGATTGAACTTTTGGCCTAGCCTTGATCATCATTACTAAAGTTGGTTCAATAAAAAACATAGTCTCGATTATCCATTCCATGATTCAATCACGAATGAAAAATGAGCAGCAAAATGGGATCCTAATCCAGTAAATATCACAGGCTAGTGATGACATCGCGAGTTGATTATTGTCTTGATTAAGTTCATTAATGTCTAATTAATAATTAAGATAAAATTTCAGGCCTAAAGAAAGACCTGCAATAGGCAGATTTAGCTCTTGCATAATCTATGTTCAATCTCAGTATCATAATAGACAAGGCCGCCAAAATATTAAGGAACTTCCAGTCCACCCTGTACTTAGATTATTCAGTTGAAAGTATGGAAGATAACTTGGTTGTATTAATGAACATATCGGCAAATCACTTACCCCAAATGTTTGTTGTTTTAAACAGTATTTATTCGGATTAATTATAATCATAAAGGGAAGAACCAGCTAGATACAGTAACAAGCAAATTAATCTTAATATATAACCGCTTCTAGAATATGATGATACAAATATATTATAAATGAGCTGGCTTATTGCTTAAATTGTTAAATTAAATCTGAAAAATGCTTGTCTTTTATGTTCAGTGTCTCGTTGAACAAACCATAGTCCAATCTTTGCAAACATTCAAAATCCCCACAAATGATAAAGTTGTAATTACCATAGAGAGTAATTTTCTGGTTCTAATGAGTATGATTTCTGGTATTGAGGGTAAATTAACACATTCTGGTACTTTAATACTTCCACTATCCAGATCAACTGTTATCACATCCAGCTAAAATAAATGATTTATAAATATAGGTTGCCAGGCAATGAAACATATGCCAAAGTAGCCGATGTCAATACATTTTTCCTATTCATCTTTTAGTTTATATTCAATTGTACGTTGATCTTTTACATATTGCAAAATTCAGAGCTTAAAATCTAACAACAAACTAAAAGGAATTAGAACAAAACAAACAAAATTTGTTGATTAATACTTGCGTTAATACTTCGGTAACTTACCAGATCATAAATATCATTACGTAATGAAGAATGAACACCAGCTATAAAAGGTGTAGGAGCTGTCAGTACTTCTAATAAATGAGCCGGTAATATAGGAATATATACATAACTGCAAAATACAAGAACAATTAAATACAAAATGTAATGGAGAAATATATAAACATTACAAAATACAATTGTAATAAAATAGAAATTAAATGTAATACAGAAATTTATACAGAACTACAGAATATAATTGTAATAAAATAAAACTTAAATAATTAAAATAAACAATAAAGTGGGGGATCCTTTGGGACTAGATCTTATCGTTAATGCTACCTAGTGCAAATATTTTTAAAGTGTGAAACCATTTGAATTCATTGGCATTCCTTTATGGCATTGTATTTGCCATTATCTGGGACAGTCCTAAAAAGCTCTATAATTTTAATCATAACATTTCTACTTGTATGTCCTTTTGAATTGAAGTGTATTGCACCCAGCTTTGGTGTGATATGTCTAATATCTACATGGGTATTTTTACATTTCAAGGGTAATGCATGCCCATGCGAAAAAGGCTATAATGGTTGTTTGATTCCATGACAATTATCATAGCCTCCTAATCTTGCACAAGACATTGCGGATGAACCAACGCCGGATTAACCATGGTGGGGGCCCTGGGGCCTGGAACATGTGGGGGGGGGGGGGGCCCTGAACCCAGACCTTGAGTGCACAAGGCTCGTAGCCCTGCCAGGAGGATCTGAGGGTTCTATCCCCAAGAAATTTTCAGAAATTGGAGGCCCGAAACGTGATTTCCTGGCATTTCAGGCACTTGTGTCCCTGATCACCAACTGTGAGCGCCGAAGGTGCAAAGCCCTGCAAGGGGGATCTGGAGGGTTCTTTCCCCCCAAGAAATTTTCAGAAATGGAGGCAGGAAATGTGATTTCCTGGCATTTCAGGCACTTGTGTCAGTACCTCCCCCAGAAAAAAAATAAAATTCTGCCACAAAATTAGCGCATTCTGGCGTTATTTCAGTGGACCAATCCATGCGAGTGCTATGAAATGATGGCATTTCTAGAGGAGGGGGGCATTTGTAGTCGCTCAGTGATAAATAACAGGGTCACCTGATTCGGAATCGTATTATATCCCCCACGATGATTTGATGAATGGAGGCTGTAACGGTACGACCAAGCTGGATTTGATTTTGACGAGTAAGTACCAAATGGTAATATGAGATTTAATCAAGAAATCTAAACATTTCGTGTGATCATGATGTGCATCTCATCAAATTCATCTTATACCCACAACAAATATCAACAACAACAACAAATACAGCTTAAATACAATCGTACGTCAACCTGAGGCAAAATTAGCCTAACTCGAAATGATGGGGATGGGTAATTAGTTCACATTATACGATAATATGAGTTAGATGATGTTCACCATGGATTGAGGGGGCCCCAGGGACTTCCGATGGAGGGCCCTCAGAGCATCGGAGGGACCCAGTCACTAGGTCACCGGCCATTTGAGTCCTCGGTCAGACCATACTTGAGGCATGCAACTGAGATTTTTGTGGGGCCCCTCTAATGTGGGGGGCCCTGGGGCCTGTGCCCCATGGTCAGGCGCGGATCAAGAGGGGGGCCCCTGCTTAGGCTTGAAAATTTTTTATGCGATTTTATTGGCGATTTTTAGACCTGTAATTTTGGAAATTACCTTCCGGAAATACGCCAGAATGCACCAAATTGAATCTAATGCACCGTTTATCGGTTGAGCGCGATTAGTTAAGCAATTATCAAACCTAGACCCCCCCTGCAAAAAATCCTGGATCCGCGCCTGATGGTTAATCAGACATTGGGATGAACAGATGCATTGACTGACAAAAACATACAAACACAAATCAATTTAGGCATATAAAAAAAAAAAACGCTATTATTTCAAAATGTGCTTCTACATAAGATTTTGTAATTATAAGTTAAAGCCGCAATAACACTCTTGTTGTAACTCAACCAATTGATTTGAAAAGTCTAACGTAAACCTTTTCAAATGTGACTTGGATTTTAAAATATTTTCGAACCCTCTGGACAAGTAAAATAGCTTGTAATGGATAATTTACACAACAGGTAAGACACCTAAACATCTAGTGCTTAGAATAAGGGTATTATTTATTTTCTGGAGCTACCAAGAAAGCAAGACTGTCATTGTCCCTTTAATCTATTAATTATTCAATCTACAATATTACCAAGAACATTAATTACTGGTATTCATGAATCAAGTCTCAATAAAACATTATGTTTTTATAAACCTTTTCAGACTGTTTTCATATCTAATGTCCAATTCTAGATTTATATAATCCAATTCAAAAATATATAGATATCAGATGTACTTCCGTAACAGCAGCTGGGGTGACGCCAATAGTTGACCCAAATTCAATGTTGTCGTATATAAAGCAATTAAAACAGGAAACCAGTGAAGCTGATGTCACTTCCAATATCGCAAAAAAAAAAATTAAAATACATGACACATATTAATTAACTGCACATTTATCTTTCTGAAAAGTATCGAGGCCCAAAGTCTTGACCCATCAAAATGAAATTGCTTATTGCAGAAAATGCTCAAAATCGAACTCAGTTAAAGATACATCATGTAAGATTTAGATAAAGAGCTAACTATTCTTGCTATTGCGAGTAAAGGCATTAGCCTTTGAAGGTTTGACAAGATATGTGCACTAATTGCAACCACGTACTGGTTGTTCAAAGCGAAGTCTCGCTCCTCCACTTTTAAATTAAATCAAAATATGGCTGAACCTTTCTAATCTACTTAATATCAGGGATATCCAATGGCATCGAAAGTTGATTATTGTCTGGATAAGTAAATTAATGTCTAATTAATAATTTAGATAACATTTTGGGCCTAAAGAAAGACCTGCATTAGGCAGATTTAGCTCTTGCATAATGTATGTTTAATCTATTGATGTAATGAAACTATACACCAAGTTTCATCACTCTCACTTTGTTAGGAAGTTTTCATGTCCCAAAGCATCAACCAATCAAATTATTTATCTCTGCTTAGTCTAAGCAGAAAATGCTCATCTTCGAACTCCATTAATGCATTCACCTAATAAAGACCTATAACAAGTTTAAACAAGGAGGGGAGTTGTTGTGTTTGAAAAAGTGTGACGGACAGACAGACTTATTTAAATAGCCCCCTGCTTTCCTTGAAAATGTGAATGAATTGATATGTACCTGTATTTGAGAGGGTAACATAATGATGTAAGTGCTTGGCAAGCTTCAGTAAGATGAGAATAACTTTCAGAAAAGAACAGGATTTTATGATCCGTTAAAACTGCACTAAATATACTCAGAGTATTATTGATACCTGAAAGAAAAAAACCCCAAACAAACGATTAGATATAAGTATATATGATCCTATCATATAAAAAAACTTATACATGTAGTGTTTAGATCATTTTAAAGAATTCTTAATTAATGGCCATTAAAACTGAACATCCTGATGGTAATAGACTTAAGATTCTAAACAGTACTCAAAATTTATGTTAATGAGTTTACTAGGGATTGGATGTAGCTTTTTTAAAAACTGTTAGACTTACCTAATTGTTCGAATAAATGAGCTACTGATATTTGAGTTGCTGGTAATGTAGGACATAATGGTGGCTGTAATGCTTGTCTATCTCCGGCTCCGATAGAAAATCGTACTTGTGGTCCGCCTATAAAAAATATAAACAGGCGTCATCAATCAAGAGAGAGAGAAATTGGGTTTAACGTCCACTCGACACAAACGAAGTCATTTCGGGACTATCATATGGTTTAATTTTATTCCAATAATTCGCTTGCACATGGGGGTCTTTAGCAGTGGGAGGAAATCGAAGGACCCAGAGAAAACCCATGAGGTTGGACAGGCGACCCTACTCCTCGTCACGTACAACTGGGGATTCGTAACCACGCCAGTTGACTCAATGACAGGCTGTATGATACAGCTGGGCATGCTAACCATTCGGTCATTCACTCCCCCACCCCACCCCCGTGTTATCATTCAAACATTCATCTACGACAACAATTTGTAATATTTTGATCATACCACTAGATGTTATATGGATTATGATCAGCTGTTTCAAGGTTTTGACTGACAAGACACATTTTAAATGTCATAAAAGGAACACTTTCAGAGCTTCAATAATTTTCATATTGATTTTTGATTTACATGTCTGCATTCAATTCTTTGAAGGTGAAATGGTGATGAGAGTTTTGAATATGACAAAGAATAAGGAAAAAGTAATGAAATTCAGACAAATAGTATATAATGCAATATATTTAAATATAAAGGTATGTTACCTCAAGCATGACACCTGACATTTAGGAGGTGACAATTTTAGCTTGCTTCACCACATGATATCAACATGACTTCACATAATTTTTGTAACAAAAGTCTTTTTTTCATGTAGTTACATCTATTCTTTCATAGGGAGTATTAAGAAGAGTTAAAGCAACTAAAAACTGATCAAGAGTAATAATACATGAAGTATTTGTTAATTTGTTAACCCCCTTGTTCTTTCCAGTGCTAACATTTATTATACTAATGTATAAATTATTGGAAATCTATAGGATTCATCACGCTTTGTACTTAAAGACTGAGTATAAATTTCAAATTATTTGCAAAAAAAACTTTAACTAATAGAAGATTCACATGATTTTAAAAAGTTAGGTAATACAGTAACTCTGAAAGTAATTATCCGCAATCTTCAAGTTTTTTCATCTCATTAACGCAAACATGTATAAATCTAAAGTTAATCAATTGATGACTTTTTGCTGAATGGGTTACAACAAAATCTTATTTAGGGCATCTTGAATTTCGAAGATCGGGGTGACATAAAAATGATATAACAACTACTAAACAAAACAATAATTTGCTATCTTCTACATGAAAAACACAGGAGGGCTTAAAATGACCAATTTTCCTAAAATGGATACCTGATAGAAAACCTACAAGATTAAGTAGGCAACCCTATAAAAGCGTGATTAACATCACACCACTTGAATTGATAATATACCTCTTATGGTCTAAAGCTAACACATTAAGAACAAACAAATACGTTGAGATTTAAAAAAGGAATTCATTTAACTACAAATTCTGTTGTAGATCAACTTCTTTTGATCACCACAAACTCTGACAAACTTCTCAGGTAATGTTTTATCTTATTCTTACATTTAGACCGAAACAAACAAATAAAAGAGAGTTTTGGGTTCCTGTATTTATGAATACTGTGTATGGATGAGATAAGTCAGACTATATTTATTGACTCACCAGGTGGGGGTACCTGTACACAGCCAAGTATATTTCCTACCAAGGTTTCAAGTTGAACGTCTAAATTCTCTATATATACTGTATATAAAATACCAAGACAATTCTGAAATAAAGTAATATAAATTCATATTATTTATTATTCTAATACTATAGTACAAGTTTCAGTGCAGGAGGACAACAATACAAGCAAAACAAAACAGACATGACAACCCTGTGGACAACACAAACTAATCAGACATTGCAAGAAATAAACAACAAATATCAGATCAAGAGAATGGATCCCAGGCATGACAGTGGGGGGGGGGACGCTGAATAGGAAAAATACAAGAAATAAAATACAAAATGATTGAATTCTGCCATGAATGATTTTTGCTTAAGGATAACCCATGAAAACTATCAAAAAATACACAATGGTTCAAAAATTTAGAGAACATTACATTTATTTGAAGGTAGTATCACAATCATTGGATTATAAACATAATCACTTGATCACTGAGTGAAAGCTTAAATATAACCCATCACATCAATCTGATTTATCTAATGTCTACATGTCAAATTCTCTTAATTAGTGTTTACAAGGAAATTCTTAATCTGTATAATAAGTATATAGCAAGCAGATTTCATAATTTCTTTTACCTGAGAAAAGTCATGAAAAACACTATCAGGTTTCATCATAAAGGGAACTAAGCCAATGTCTATATCAGGGATTGAAGAATGCATTAAAGTTACATTATGGGAGATAAGATAAAGAGATGGCAGTTCTCACTATAATAGTTAAAAACTAGATAGTGTAAAGATAATTTGCTGAAAATTTCAGTCAAATTGATTCACTATTAGCCGAGAAAAAAGCGTTTGAAATATTCACATAGCCTCGGTCATCATTACTCAAATCATTAATTTAAACAGCATAGTCTCCGATTATCCACTTGATTGATTTAATTATCAACGGCCATTAAGCGGCATATAAGAATTTTATCCGCCAACATCGAAGGCTACCCTTGACATAAAGAGTTTATTATGGTCTGGATATGTTAATTAATGTCTACTTGATTATTTAGATAACATCTCAGGCTTAAAGAAAGACCTGTAATAAGCAGATTTTGCTCTTGCATAATGCTATTTTAAGTATAGATATATTGTCATGTGACATTTTTTTGTTTTTGTTGAAAGTCTTTCAAATCAATACAGTAAAATTGATAGTTTTTTCAATGCAATGAATAAAATCTTTTCAAAAAAAAAGACCAAGAAGAATGAATATTACTATAAATCTCATTTCAAACCTATAAAAGGTCTTGTAACCATGGAAACCACAAAAGAAACGATATCTGTTTTTATGATGAATAACAGTGATAAAACTGTTGTCAAATATATTAAACAAAATTTAAAATAATATATATTCCTGACACAAATCTTACTTCAATTATGGCCAAAATAGAATGAAAATCAACTAACCATCCCGTCAAACCATGTTGAAATTAATCTATCTTTTACTAACAATAAAAACTTTTGATAAATGTAACATTTCTAAACAATTCTGTAATAGATCTCGTTAAAATAAAGAAAAAAAAAAGAAAAACGTTGATGTTACCATGACAACCATATTCAAATCAATGTATTTTAAAAACAACAACAATGAATGAATGTTACAATTTTCAATAACAAATCTGACCAAAGCACATTCTAACCAACCATTTTAGCTTTTCGTGAATAGGATAAGGATTAAGTTCTTAAATTTGCTAGTCATCTTTCTATCAAGATGACCATTAGAAAAATGAGAGAAATGGGTTTTAACGTTTAAGGCCAATTTAACACAAACTAGGTCATTTCAGGGAAAAAATATGGTTCAATTTTATTTCAATAGTTTGCTTGTCAGTAGTGGTCTTTGGTCTTTTACCAGTGGAAACCGGAGAATCTAATGAGGTCATGTACAAGTGTGGGAACAAAACTCAATGACAGACCTTATGATCTAAATCACGGTCATTAGACCTTGATAAAGCAAAATAAACTAGATATATCTTCTAAAAATTCTTTGTGATATAGCTCACCCTGAATGCTTCAAAATAGTCTAATCTGGAGACTAGCACTAGACTTTTAGGAGCAAACATCAAGGAATGGTGGACTAGAGCTGATTCATGATCATCACCATCTTCATCATCAGGTTTTGTTGGTGTCATCGCCACGGTTTCGTGGAAGGTAAAACTGGCACAATAATGTCGATCCGCATCTATATCTGTTAATACTGCCACATAAAATTCTGGCTGTTTTCTTTGCGTTGACAACTTCCATCCTGATGGCTGACAAAACTTAAGAAAAAAATAAATAAATAAGTATAATTTATTGATCTGACTATAGCAATTTACTTTTTTGTTCAATAAATAATGATCTTGGTTCTGACCATAAAATAATGAATTTTATTCTTCTAGGAAGAACAAAACCAATAATCATTCTTTCACATAAATAAGATTAATTCAAATAGATTACAAGTCAGTGAAGAAGAGCTACACACTGTGAGGTCTACAGTAACTATGATTATTATAACTTAGGCCATCCCAAACAATTACTTGTTTTACAGTTAACCAACGAACACTTTTAAACCAAAATATCAGGGAGAGGGGTTTTACATAGGCTAAGCCTGTTCCCCAATCCCATTCAGAAAACCTGAATAAAATATTGTTTAAAAAAAAAAAAAAAAAAATAAGCTAGAAATGAATGGAAATAGATGATATAAAACTCTAGGGGAAAAAAAGAAATCCTGATCAAGGGCAAGTAACCAAAAACACACACATTTTTTTTTCTTGGCCACGTACAAAATATAAACAGACAATAATACAGTTTTCAAAAAAATAAAAAGCAGGGGAGCTTAAAACCACCACTAAACCATGCAGGGAAACCATGCAGAAAAATCTTTTGAAAATTTCGGAGCCAACACATGGAGCGAACCCGAAACCTCCTTGTCCTCCTGTCAGCCAGCTAGCAGCTTAAACACTGAGCCACAGTGGCTCACTTGGCTTGAAGGACAGAATACATGTATCGTAGGGAGTGGGAGATTTCTTTATTAACAGGTTGTTGGTAACATAGAACAAGCTGATAACTTTGAATGAGGTTTAATTTCCTGGTCAACTGGTACCACCGATTCTTTTAAAGAAGTCTCTGCCACCATAAATTTTTGGATGCCATGGAAAGAGCCTCCTTTTAGACAGCTAATTGTAGTATGCGTTGAGTTTGATAGAGAAAATTTTTGGGAGTGCTATGCATTAACTAAATTACTGTGTAATAAACTTACACAAGTATCGCACTATATAAAAGTAAAAAATCTTAAACTATGAATGAAAAGCTTAATTTAATATCAAGCTAAAATATCTGGTGGAATCCCTCTCTTTAATAAACAGTCATAAGTATTAAGTGTTCCCACCCAGATGAGGGTGATAAGGAGACCATCATATCTTTCTCTAAATATAATCACCAAATCTATGTAAATTTAAATCTCAGGTTTAAAAAGATGAATGTTACATTAGATGTTTCTAAATCAACTAAGCTCCAAATCCAACTTCAATGACAATGATTTTAAGTATGTTTATGCTTAGATAATATATAAACTCCTTCATGTGAAAATATTCACATAGAGGTATGTATTACACAACTGCATCATGATGATTCCACCACAAAGCTTTGAGATATTTTCGTCATCTTATTTACAACAGGATATGGTCACTGTTTGTTGACCAAATCAACAAAGCGCCTTCTACTTGCAATATTTTACAGACAAATATTATTTACTATGTTATTAAGTCAATATTTACTCTTCTGCCAGCTAGAGAGTGAAAAAAAATATTTTGGATAACCCCTCGACTTGCTAAACTGCAGCTTAGGGATTATATAGAAGACATATTTACTTTGGAAATATTTCATTTATTTGTATGTGATAAGTTTTTGTCCGCTTTCATTTCGAACATCAGAATCTACAATACTGTCAACAAACAAAAACAAAAGAATTTTTTTCCCATAGATATACCCACTTGTTGTCTGAGGCTTAGATTTTTTTTTGTGGAGTAGTGCAGAAGGTTAGATTATGCAAATAGAGCTTGATTCTATGCAAACAATTAACATTAGGTTTAAGACATGTCTGCCCGTAGTTGTCAGGAAATAAAAAAACAAATACCACTGTATCAACAAACACTTATTTGCCGCTGACAAAAAGTCATCATTTCTTGAACTGCAGCAAACAATTTATTTCTTATTCGCATCAGGGTATGTAGTAATACATGCACTAATCAAACAGCTTAACTGAAACAAAATGGCTACATAATTTCCAGTTAAATTGAGTTTGTGTCATCAGGTATTCTTCTTGCGGAAATATTTTTTGCTAAAAGCGAAATCGGTAAAAATATGACACTCAAACACAAATATTAGGATTGCCATACAATGAAACATACTCCCAGCAGTTAAGTCCTTCGGTCATCTTAGCACTATTAGCAGTCAGTAAAGCCAAAAATAAATTATCTAAAAAGTTCCACAAAGCTCCTTCGTCTTACTAATAAACTTTATAAGTTTAAACAACACATTTTAAGAAAATTACAAGGGCACCAACTCAGTTGGTAATCACTGGAATTCAATTTACAAATCAACAATGTACTATACAGTACTATAAAAAGATTTCAGCTGGATCAGATAACAACTTTAACAACTTCAACCTCTAGGTCATCAACAATTTTATTTGCATTGATCAGGGGAATACCCAGTATCTCTGAAAACTGAAACTATTTGAGATTACTTAACTTCGATAAGAATCTTAATCTCACTAAGGGTGACATATTTAAAGTGCATATATATGTTATCAGACAAGAGAGAGAGAGAAATGGGCTTTAACGTCCACTCGACACAAACTAGGTCATTTCGGGACTAACATATGGTTTAATTTTATTTCAATAATTCCCTTGCGCGTAGGGGTCTTTAGCAGTAGGAGGAAACCGGAATGCACGAAGGAAACCCACGAGGTTGAGAAGGCGCCCCCATCTCCATGCCACATACGCTCACACCAGGGATCGAAACCACAGCCTAAAGCCAGAGGTGACCGACCAGCTAGAGGTTGAAGCAGGGCACTCTAGACCACTAGACCATCCCAACCCCCAGTTATCAGACAAAAATGAATGAAATAAAAAGAACTGAGGTTTAACATCTTACTTTACTCCACCAAATGGACAATGATGTCAGAATAATCCGACAGTGGCATTCCCGCCCCCCCCCCCTCTGCCTATTTCTACTGTGGTCAATATGATTCTTTGACTGACATCAATGTTAACAATGTACGAATGGACCTTGTTTTGTTCTTCCAAAATAACTACCTATGCTGCTACGTGCATTTTCCTTGTCAAGGGGACACAAATTGTGGAAAATAATTTTTGAATCTGTTCACTTAATTCTTCTAGCTCGGATCCCAACCATTGTAAGCATATTTTCTGTGTTCATAGGATTGACAAATTCTAGTACCTGGGCTCCAATCTAATATCAGGCTGACTAATAGTGACACTCTTTGAAACAATTTTTGTTATGTATAAATTAATCCCTCAAACAACATGACAGAGCTTATCACAATATTATTACTTATGACAAGGATTGAAAAAGTATTTTTGTCTCTATCAGACAGTAAAAACACTAACGCCATCTGTCTAAAGTAGGACAGGGAATTCCTTAAATATACCATACCAAGAACAAATATGTCTGTTACAATATATTAAGTGCATTACTTACTAGTTCTATGCCTTGTGTAAATGGACAGCCATCCCAGTCTCTCTCTGGGAAACGTTGTAAAATCTTGCCAGAGCTGCAACCACTTCCTGCAATAAACAAAAATTAAAACTTATATTTCCTTCTGAAGAAATAATTGAAATTCCTCTAGTCAGTAAAAACATAGAAATGTGTGGTATTTTTTATTCAACATCTGATAAGAGGGGGTCCAACATCCAGAATTTAGTTTGTTATATTATAAACTATGTTGTCAAATATATGGCGTCAAATATATGGATTGCAAAAAACATGACATGCCAACATCCTTACAGATTGGTGTTTCAACAACATAACATTGCCTTGACAGCATCTGAATGTGAACTGCTCATTCAACTGGATCTTTCACATGAACTTTTAATATCTTTCTTAATGACTCAGCACAAGGTTTTGGCCAATTGCATAGATTAATAACTTTGTTCAAACTCTGAATATTGATGTGCATTTCTACTTCTAGCCTGTCAAATGATCATTTAAAATTATAATTCCAACATCATGCATATGGATTATCCAAGATAAGAGAGCGGCCTGACAATTTCAGATTGGGTCTATATTCTATTTCAATTGGTGGCCATTTTTCATAGTGCACAGTCTCACCAATTAAAACAAGCCAAATAGATGATTGATCGACACAACACTCATTAAGGCCCCAATAACACTCTTGTTGAAACTGAATATGTCCCAATCTTCATTCTGGTCAACAAATTGCATTATTTTAGAATATTCCAATTAATTGATGATATAAATTTCATCTTAGCACACCTAATTTAAAAAATTGGAAAAATTCAACTAATTGATTTGAAAAGTCTAACGTAAACCTTTTCAAATGTGACTTGGATTTTAAAATATTTTCGAACCTTCTTGACAAGTAAAATAGGTTGTAATAGATAATTTACACACCAGGTAGGACGCTTAAACATCTAGTAATTAGAATAAGGCTATTATTTATTTTCTCGAGCTGCCAAGCCACCAAGAGTGTTATTGTCCCTTTAATTAATTGTGCATTAACTTTTTCAAAAGATTCAAGTAATCAAACTGATTATCTATGATTATCCATGCTTAGTCTAGGCATAAAATGTTTAAAATAATACTCTGCTTACCCTAAGCAGAAAATGCTCATTTTCGAAACCTACACCAAGTTTGAACACTGTAGTTCAATTAGAAGGAAAGTTATTGTGTCCCAAAAAGTGTGAAGGACAAACAGACAATCCCAATTTAATAGTCTACTGCTTTCTTCAAAAGGTGGGGGACAAAAACTTTTTAAACATACACACAATGGCTGTATATAGAACTATCAAGAAGTTCACGGAACCTAATGAGAAAATCTAAATAATATGTACATCAAAATGAAGGGATCATTCAGTTAATAAGAATTTAGTTACTAAATAATCAATGGACAGTTTTTTTTACGAGATTAAAATCCCAGTACAAAGATGTTCACCATCATATTATATAGTGTATGTTCTACAATCCTTCCTTAAAATATGTTATGTTGATATACTTTTTGTACATTTTGTAACCGATAAAAAAGAACCCTCCACCACACCCTGTTAACAGCTTTGGTATTTCCTTTTCAAATCAACTATATCCAAACCACAGAGATAAATCATAGTTTCACTGATATAACAACATTCAAGTAAAGGACATATTGTCAAGTTATTAATATCAAATCATAACTTCTCCCACTTATTTCAATCTGATTATTAACTAAATATATTTCTTTCACTTTGTCTTTCCGAATCCCGGCCTGGAAAAAACGAGTTTCTGACACGGTTATCTGCCAAGATAATTCATTATAAAAGTATATTCACTTATTTTCAATTTGTAGTATTTGCATCGCCTTATAAAGGACCATAAATTATTTCCTTTACTATAATATACTATTAGTATGGCCTTATAAAGAACTATAAATTATTTACTTTATAATATACTATCCAGACTAATAAAGAACTATCAATTATTTACTTTAATAAAATGCTATAGTATAACATAGCCTTGTACAGAACTATAACCTCAATGTAATATACTATTAGCATGGTCTTACAAAAAATCATAAATTATTAACCTTAGTATTGTATACAGTACTGAAAATAATTTATAACTTTACTAATGAACTATTAACCCGGGTCTTTAAAGAAATATAAATTATTAACTTTATTATAATATTAGCATGGTCTTAGAAAGAAGTTTAAAATACAAATGTACAAATGTGACAACATTATGTTGGTATACCACTATTTCAAATAATGGTAAAGAGAACATATTATATGTACCAATCAAACAAGATGGTGGAAAATCGTGAAAAGTTCATTGATATGCACATGGGTGAAAATGTAATTTTTTTTTTTTTTTTCAAGTTGCACAGTATCAATATAGATAATGTCTGACTCTCAACCATTTAACGACATTTGAATCACTAATTCTATTATCAGCAATTATAATCAAATATTGATCCAATAAAATAGTCCTGACTACCGGTACCTAAATAATTGCTGTTTTTGTTTTGAAATTCAATTTAAAGCAAAACAAATTTCATATTGGTATCTAATACTAAATATGTGGGGTGCGGTAATAATGGCAGAATTTAAGAACAGTATATTATGTATGTACTATTTATGAATGCAACTATCTATTATGTACTAGTCTGAATTTAGACTCAATTAAAATGAACAGATGAGGATGGGTTATGTCAATTATTTCCTACTACAATAGACATAAAGCACTAGTCTAGTTTACAGCTGCCAACTTAAAATTTATTACTGTCATACAGGCTAATAAGTTCAATAAAACAGATTTCACAGATATTAAATCACTTCAAATTTAACATCCTTCTTTATTGCATCAACTGGGCTAATGAAGACAGATATACGCCATTCAGTGGGCTATAAGGGCATTGTGCCTGGCAGTGGGGCTTTTGTTTATTTTCATCCGTGATTACTTTATGTGATCGCCAACAAGTACACAGGCAAACTGGAGACTTTTTCTCTTCCAGGCCTTTCATTCTGCAGTACAGACAAAGTTAAACCAGATGGAAAAATCTTGAGATCTCTTACTCAACACTGGGATTGAATCTGGGATTGAATCTGGGATCTTCTGGTTAGTGAGCCACAGAGTCTTTCCAGATTTTAGAAATTCTGATAGTTGATAAATTACTGTCTCATATAATAGCTTACATCATCAATCTATTTGCAAGTGACATTGATATCGACCAGCTGCAGACCTTACTGCTCCGTCTATTAATATGACATAAATTAGATATATCAAAAAGTTTAACTCAAAAACATATTAAATACAGGTGAAATTTTTTTTTTTTTTTTAAAATGTGTATATATATACTTAAAAATCAATTCATAAATTGTGATAATGGTAAACATAGGCTGCCACCTATTCCTGAAGCAATGGCCCGAGAAATCCCTCTCTGGCCATTGCTGGAATAGCGTCTGTTTCTTGAACTTATGCAGGAGTGTGACTATTCTTTCCGTTCAATGAAATCTATCACTTAAGTACAGCAACATGACAGTCCTTCGTTTAATCCGGGTCTTCCCTGATTTAAGGTATTAAACAGTATTGTTTACATTTCATTCAACTTGATAGCCTTGTTTGTCACACAATTAGTTTTACTGCAGTATTCTGATATGCACGGGTTAATTAGGCATAATAAAATTGTGATTGTGAGCCATGACGTAACGTTATGTAAACATATTTGGTCCAATATTGGCACTTGTTTTAAATGTAAAGCTTTTGTAGTGTGATTGGTTGGTAGACGGACTACTGCCCAATCAAAATTTAAAACAACAATATCCACTCATAATAACAGTGTGTAGTAGGATTACCTCTAATCAAACGCAACACTGCACGGAGTATGAGGATGCCATGGCTGTGAAACTTACATCCAGAAACCGCTAAGTCATCCAAGCAAGTACAAGGTAAAACAACTCATCAGACAAATTTCAAACCAATTGTATCATAATGGATGGACAATGAAATGGCAACCCCTAAAATGTAGGTGTATAAAAATGGTCATTTTCTTTCCTTTCGAAAAAGTAATTCTTGCTATATATAATCTTGGATAAAAGAAAATACATGAAAACTTGACTAACTGGATAAATATTGAACTACAAGAGTTTGGTTGTAAAATGCAGCTCATGGTTCTCTGGTCACTATGGAGACCAGGGAACAGCACAAATTTTAGTGAGCTAGATCTTTAACCTGCACACTAATACACAAGGCATGATCTTGCTTTAATTCTGTACATCTTATTAAGCCCTTCACATAACACCTTGCATATTTCGGCACTAACTGACCCAGATTCCGCGATCGTTCAATGTAAAGGTTTCTGTGAAGGTCGCAACAATTTATTCAAGTGTGTTTGTGTCACATCCTTTGAATGGACGCAGTCATTTACTTGTCTGCTTTAAAGGGAGATAACGTAGCTATAAGTTTGAGAATTGCAGAAGTCTAGCAACGTCTAGACCTGTTATTCGTTGGGTACTGGTACTGACACGACAGTGCATGGAAAATTTTGTAATATTATGTGAGATTCTGTAGGTTCCAGAGATATGACCTTTGTCTGGAGGCTGCAATAATGTAATGTACATTCAAGCAACTCCCAGATCCCATCATCAAAACACATTACCAATCACGTTCTAGTCCAGAGTTTCCCAAGTAAATTAAATACATGAAAGTTAACTGTCAAACTTAGCAACTATATACCAGTACCCTGGTTAACCAACTCATTATTTTTTTAACCAAGAATATAGAACACAGGTACATGATATGCTCATAAAAATACCATATGTTGTTCTATTTAATATACGGTAATTTAGACATCATAGAAGCAAGCTGTATACTTCAGTTAATACTTACATTATAGTAAGCAACAGTTAGAGATCTTCAGAGTCTGTGGTGTTTATTAGTTTTGTTCACACAAAAAACTTGATGATACTATCATGAAGGTTATTCTGAGACTATGTCCAGCGCTGTCTACAAGCATCAGATGAACTGCTGGGGAGACATTGATTCCACTTCTTTACCCACTTAAAATCTTTAGAAATGCTAGGCAAAGCAGATAATCTGGTCATACACATAACAAGGGTTTGTCACCTTACAGCATAAATGGGGTCCATAGTATGAAGTGTATGTAAAATTAGCTATATTTTTGTTAGCTTCAAATGTTAATAGAGTTTTGTGTAAAATGTATTTTAATTGTATGTATTCCCAATTTTGAGATTGGAGGTCAAATTCAATCACATCACAGACATTTTTAAATAGTTAAATCTAAAGATGTCTGTAAAACTTATTATTGTCTCCAGATATGTATCTTGCCCAAGCACAAAATTTCAGTTAAATGTAAATCATTGCTTTTTCAAGTCTGAAATCAATAGTGTAACATGAAAAGGTCTTCAAATGGCAATGTCTCTTTATTTAGCTTGCAACCAGTAGAAATTTACAAGGTAAGAATTGAGTATAAATGAAAGAATAGAAGATCCAATTAGAATTTGAATGTCCATTTCTACTAACAGAGCTTTTTCCTTTCACCCCACATTTAGCATCCAAATCATGAATATTCCTCTTGATCTATCCACCTTGTTTTCCTGTGACAGTGGTTGAAAAGGGAGAACCTAACAAGGAAAAGCGACTTATCCTTATACTCTGCCTAGAACTTGCCATAACAGACCGTTTCATTGGCTAATTCCTCACATCAACCAGAATGCCTGTTATATAAAAAAAATTCCAGATCTTAGTGCTATGAAGACAAGTGAAACGATATTTTGAACAATAAAAGACGAAACCAAATAGGATCTGTGTATTAATCAGATTGCTAACTGCACTACCTGGGCAAAATGTCCCTCATAACACGCTGCATGGCATACGAACATCTTCATTAGCAAGGTTGGTGCAGAAAAGTAACATGATAAACCCCCAATATTAGAAGATTACAAAAGAGCTTCATCTCCCTTCATCCTACCTACAATATTATCAGCATATAAGTTAATGCCTCGTAACACAAACACTTTCTTAAATTCTATTGAAATTCCTCTTCTTTGATACTTTACTATCATCAAATGTTCAAATGCACTCAGCAATTATCATGATTAATACTACTTGCTATATGACAGTTATTACAAAAAGAGAAAAATACAGTTTAATGTACAGAGAATGTAATGTGGGTTAACATCCACGTACATTTGTTTCTTTACCTGTTGTTAAATTTTACAAGTTAAACAGATGACCCTTGGCCTTGGCACATCCTAATCACAAAAACTGTGATACTTGCATCTATGACACTTGCATTAGACCATTAAAAATACAACTTTAAAGGAATATATGATGAGCAGATGTAGCATTACATAACAAACAGCTTATATATGGCAGTTACAGAGATTTATACAAATAATTCCAGTCCTCTCTTGCCACTTGTCAGGAGTAGCAGTGTGGATGGGATCAAAAACAAAATCCATATTCTTTGAGAGAGAGAGAGAAATGGGGTTTAACATCCACTCGACACCAACTAAGTCATTTCGGGACTAACATATGGCTTAATTTTATTTCAATAATTCGCTGGCACGTAGGGGGCTTTAGCAGTGGAAGGAAACCGGAGTGCCCGGAGGAAGCAGTTGAGAAGGTGCCCCTATCACACCGGGGATCGAAACCACAGCCACAAGCTAGAGGTGACCGGCCAGCTAGAGGTCGAAGCGCGACACTCTAGACCACTAGGCCATCCCACCCCCCCTCATATTCATCGAACTTTTGAATAAATCTCAAGCATATTCAGGGGAACCCTTGCTATCATAGCAAAACTGTCCGCTTTGGATATATCATTTATATAACCATATGAATATAAAAATTATAATAACAATGGGTCATACCCAAGCATAGTCATGGTGAGATGTTAAAGAGAGACACGGTGTGGGAGTCAAATTCCATTTGACTACAATATTCTTCAAATCACATCCAACCCTACATTTCACATAAAAATCTGAAACTATGCAATGCAAGCTACAAATCTATGGCCTGGGATATGAACATCAAATTTCCCAATAGGAGATGTAGATTGTCTCAATATCATATAACAATGTTGTAGAAATTAGATTCTTTTTTTACTCTGTATATTTAAAGGAAAGAAACCTCTCACTAAATATTTTCCATAAATTCGGAAATAAAAAACAAGAATTAAATTTCAATGTTTGTCCATTTCATACTGCATCTTGTTGTGAAAATATGGGATCTTGATATTAAATATAGAGATAATTAATATCATAAAATCAGCACAAGAGTCATGTATTTCTATGGTACCAGGGGACATTTGTAATGAACAAAGAAAAACATATCCTACAAGACAATGCAGAAGTAATGACTGAGTCACAAACAACAAAATCAAAAAAAATAAAAGATGGACTAAACTGGTATTACGACTGCTGTTCAATTCGATTGCTACATGTTTCTTAAACCATAATTGATTGAAAATTTTACAATAAAAAATCTTAAAATTGAATATACCGGTAAATCACTTTTTTATACATTCATATAATGAATGAATGAAATGGTGTTTAATGTCCTACTCTTTTGCACCTAACCTGGGCACAGTGTGCTATGAGGGAAATTTTGCCCGGGCAGCGGCGCTACGGCCTACTCTTATATCAAATTCCAACTGCCAAGGGATGTTTTACGTGCACTTCAATCTGTACACAGGACCTCGCTTTTTCGTCCCATCCGAACGATTAGACAGCTGTCCTCGTCAGGCCCTCCTTCTGCATCACTGACAAGGAAAAATCACACCGGAAAATCGAGATGAAGTTTCTCGGCCAAAGCAGGGATCGAAAAAACCCGACCTCCAGGCTAGTGAACCAGTGCCTTATCCACTTAGCCACTGTGACCCCCTACATTCATATAACACTCATATATTGTGCTTTTAGACCCATTTTTGTCTATTTTAAGGTCTCTTTAGACTAAAGCAATATGCCCTTCAAGGCTTTGTTACCCTTTCCCTTTCTTGGAATATTTCGGCTGGTAAGGCTGATGTCACAGAGTATAATTATATACTTGCTAACTGGTGCTAATAGGATCTAACTAGCTAGTGCATAGGTTAGGGGCAGTGGTACATCCATTTCTTTTGGTCCACACTAACTTTGTATATAATCATATATTCGGTCTCATTCAAATAAGCAAGCTGTATTTATACACAAGAGAATTTATTTCATATGGAATAGTATTTAACATTAAAGGCTTTGTTTTCGACCATAAGTAGAATTTAAGCTGTAATATGTTTTGTCTTTTGTAAATGTCAAAACCTATGTTAGTGACTATGATTACTTTTGGTAGGGATGGCAAGATTAACTCCCAGCTAAATCTTTTATATATCAATCTACTGGTAATATTCCACTAGGACTTAATTTCATCTTCTTGAAATCTTTCTTGGCATACAGTCTGTAATTACTGATAGGACTTCTATTTTGACCCGAGCATTCATTCTCCATAACATGAAAAAGAAGTTTATTTTTAAACCATGCTACTAGCATTCTTTAGTTTTGACTTGTGGAGTTTATTCCAATCTGAAGTTCAGCATGTCCAGCTTGCCTGGCGAATAATCTACTCACTTATCAAAACACAGCTCTCTTCAAGCTTCCAGTTATATTGCTGGAGGCAGATAAGTTTATATACTGACATATTTATTTCTACTCCCTCGAGTATACATTACAACTTCACTATGGTATTGAAGATATAAACTTTGGCACCATGAGTAATGTTTTTCATCTTTTGGATGTTCATGTAATTCATGAATCTGGTATTTACAAGTCAAGCTTTAACTAATAATAGTAACATTCCTTAACCTCATAATGCATAGAAAACTATGTACCTTACTTTGAATGCTGGTATCAGATTTCCATTCTTATAAAATACTTTATTTCACCTATAACCTTATATTATCTACATTAAAAATTTGTAAAAAAAAAAAAAAAAAATACTTTGGATTTTTCAATAATTCTTCTTTTCATCTCATAAACTGAACATAGTTTTTTTTTCAAAATTAATATATTGGATGGTGATAATTTTCTATCAGAAAAAAAAAAATAGATTAAACTATGTTGCTTTAACAAGAACTATGCTTTGCCCTCTGGAATTCAAGATGTAATGAATTTGACGTAAACAGTATCGATAGTATAAAAAAACAATAAAAATTTATTTCAGGAGTGAAAAACACAAGGCTATTTACATATTCTCAATTTACGCACACAAGGCATTGATTTATGCATTAAGATCAATTATGTGGCAAGCCTTTCTTGTAGGTTCAAGTCTATTGGAGAGAGAAATCCTTTGTTCTATGTAGCTTGTAATAGCGGGTTATAGATAAGAGTTTATCCAGCTGTGAACTGGCCTCAATCTTTTCACAATTCAACAAGGGGTATAAAATATCACCTCTGTGTAATTGCATGTATTTCCTTCATCTTGACTAGCTTTTATAGCTACATGATGGTTTTTTTTTTATATGAGTCACAACATACCATATAGTAGTATACATACTTACAGGTTTTAAAATGTGAACTATGAGGGTTGTATATTAAATCAAAGATTATTATCATTACCTACCTATTTTACATATTCAAGACCAGTCTATTTTTATAAGATGCATAATACATAACACTCAGGGCCGTATGTAGAATTTCAAAAGTGGAGGTGCGGCAGAGTGATGGGGGGCCAATATAATGCCCAAGTTACTGTGCGCAGTAGGGCCGCCATTTCTCGGGTAGTCTTATTTTTCTACCGGTGCAATGTACCCCCTGCATCCACGCTAATGGCTCTGGTAACACTCATTAATTATTAATTTAAATAACCATATTTCAACGAATCCATAATCAAACTAATAATATAAATTGGTTGTTTAAAAAATGGAATTGACCACAAATATTTGTTGTTTTATTCATTTTCAAATTACCATATTTCAATGAATCCATAAAGAAGTTAATAATTTTAGTTAATTGTTTAATAAATGGAACTGGCATCAAATAGTTGTTTTGTGTTTTTCTTAAAAATTTAAATAAAAAAAAAAACTAGACTAGAAGTTAACAAAATTCTGTTGACAGCAAAAAGAATTTATTGCCAAAAATATTTTCTGCTACAATGATAATGTAGAAAGAATGTGTGGACTTGAAATCAAGTTATTCAAAACAGCATATTATCTATGATTTACATATTCATGAGAACTAAATACACTCTCATAAAGTCATATAATACATGAACTCATTTTAAATAATGTCATTCAACTTATTCTTTTCTATATTAAAAAAGCAATTTTCTTTATAAAAAAACAATTATGTGTAAATAAATGGTTTCTGAAACAATTTGTATGTACAATTATGTCTAAATGGTAATAGTAATTTCTTTCTGTAATGTATTTATTGAAATTAATTTATAATTTTTAAAACATTGGAAAATTGGGAAAGCTTGTTAATCTAAATGTACCTACATGTAGATACATATGTATATGTACCAATAATCAATATCAAAGAAAACACAATAAACTGTGATAAAAATAATTACATATGTTTGAAAAGATAATAAACCTATACTCCTATTTGAAACAATATTTGGATCAAAAGAACAAAAGAAGACCATTACATAATGAATGTGTTGTGTCAAATCTCAGCTGTCAGTTTTAGTAGTTCATTTAAATTATGTGTTAATTGGTTAATTGGTCCTAGGTTTAAAGCTGAACTCCGGTTACAAAAATACTGAAATAATGTAATAAAAAAAAAGTTAACGCCCGCAAGCCGCCATACTTGTTTCCAATTTGTGAAATAAGTATGGCGGACATGGGGGCTTATGACCTGGAAAGGTTAGCCGATCTCACTTCCAGTTTGTTTCTCGTCAGCTAGTTATACACATCCGGCTTTAGTCTCTTCACACGGTTCACTGATTACTGTATTTCCCCCCAACAGTATACCAAATTATTGAAGATTGAACATGTCTGATCAGGTAAGACTGTAAATAATTATATGAACTGCGTCTACTACAATATAGCCTAAGCTTTACTCCAAAGCAAAAGATGCTACCAGATGTCTTACCCAACCTGTTTTTCAACCAAAACAAATCACATATACAAACTATTAGTATTGCCTTCTTCGTGTGTCCATGTTGAATAGTGTTCATGAAAACGACCAAGGGACATGACTACATGTTTGGGACGGCTCTCATTGGGGAGTGTTTGACAGTGCTAAATTGATTGATGTTATGGTTTTTTTCTCCATTTTACCAACGTGTAAGAAATTGATATTGTAGTAGACGCAGTTCATATAATTATTTACAGTCTTACCTGATCAGACATGTTCAATCTTCAATAATTTGGTATACTGTTGGGGGGAAATACAGTAATCAGTGAACCGTGTGAAGAGACTAAAGCCGGATGTGTATAACTAGCTGACGAGAAACAAACTGGAAGTGAGATCGGCTAACCTTTCCAGGTCATAAGCCTCCATGTCCGCCATACTTATTTCACAAGTTGGAAACAAGTATGGCGGCTTGCGGGCGTTAACTTTTTTTTTTATTACATTATTTCGGTATTTTTGTAACCGGAGTTCAGCTTTAACCATCCCACTTCAATAAATATGTGCAAGGTTATCAACACACACAAAAGAAAGAAACCCCGACCTACTTAAATATAAAATACATTTTTATTTCAAAAGAAGTCGATAATCTATGTTTAGGAAATAGACCATAATGGCAATTCATGTTCAATGCTATATCTTTTTTTTAATAAGGTTAGATATTGATTTTCTGAGAATGTTAATTTTATTTTCAACTAAATATATATATATATATATATATTGTTTTTCTAATCAATCTAATCTCAAAAGTTTGTTCATGAAATTATTTCTGCTTTAAATAAAAGAATTTTTTAAAATTAAATTACTTTTTTTACTTTCATTCATTAAAATTTAAATATACAAAAAATAATATTTCCCACACCCTTTGTATCAAAAACATTTGTTTTAAAACTAAAGAAAAGTGTAGGTCAATTTTTATTACTAAAATCACAGCTAGAACAGTTCAAAATTATATATACAGTATTTAAGTGTAGTAACTCTCTGCGAAAAAAAAATCTCTTTATTTGCTAGCATCCTAACATCTGTCTTTGTGTTTGTTTAATGTGAAACATCACGGCTTGACCTACATAAAAAAAAAAATAGCAGACACAGGTTACAACCAATAACATACATGGCAAATTGCATAAAACCTTTTATTTTAACTCAGATCATAAAAGGCCAATATCAACAGTAGAAAATAATTTTCTGCCTGCTAACTAGGTAGTTAATAACCAATGCTTTGATATTATTCCCTTAATTGCATAGCAACGGCCTTATTATGCAGCTGCTTCAAGCAGTCCTGATAATTGAATACTGCCATAAAAACATCAAATGAAGCTTGCAGGAGATTGGCTGAAAAGAGTCATGTGACTGTGTTTACCAGGTTAATGCATGCCAAACTAGTCATATTCACTCAAATCCTAGATGCATTTAAGAGGAGGCAAGCTAGCTTTTGTTGTATTGAGCTAGTTAGTGAGTAGTTCACACTATAGGATTAACCCATATGTAACCTTTGAGTAAATTAACTTGAGTGTTAGACATTTGTGACTTCATTTCCTCTAGATGTGGATTTACTGTGTGAATCACATGTTGCATAAAGGATTTTACCTAGAGAAGAAAGCATACAGCTTATAGCATCTGGTCTGTGTTACATAGCTGACCATAATGGCTACAAGATAGTGGCAAGGATCGGTGTCTGACTGAGTCAATACTAAGGCAGGCCAGTAAACATGTAATAGCTATATTGAGAACTAAATGTTGAACTACAAGTCAAGGCTATTATTGTGTAGTTATTTTCAAGTGTTTTAATGTGGGTTATTGACTGCCAGTGCTGTGTGTGCTTGCTGCTTTTTTTTACATTCTGTGGAGAGGCTGACTGAGATTTGTTGATATTGATATCAATGAATTAACTGGAGCAGAAGGCAATTATCTAATGGATTTTTTTGTACAGTCAAGCCATTGGTTTATTCAACTGCTTATATTATGTAGCAATGGTGAAGACATTTTGTTAAATTTGTGTTAAATGGAGACTTAAAAATGACTTTGTGCATGCCTCATCAGTGAATTATATTTTGTTGCCATTTATTTGCATTTATGTGAAGCATTTAAATTCAGGTTTATTAGCTCATCAGGTATTGTGGTTTATGATAGCCTATCTTTACAAAAAAATATTTGTTGTAATTTACATAGTTTATTGTTACAACATATCTACCTCAAGATGTCTCGACGCAAGGATTTAACATTAGGAGAAAAACTCAAAGTTATTCAAGCCATTGACGAAAAAAAGTCGCAGAATTTGATTGCACAAGAATTTGAAGTATCTCAATCCACCATTTCTCGAATTGCTAAAAATCGAGAGCACATTATCAATCTATTCAACAAAATTGGAAATGGTCACAGAAAACGGAAACGAGAGGGGAAATCCATGGATGTTGAAATAGAACTGTTAAAATGGTACCATTCATTTACAGACGCGCCGATCACAAGTAGTATGTTGCTTGAAAAATCAAAGGAGATTGCTTTAAACATGGGTTTTTTTGAATTTCGTCCCACCACCGGATGGCTTCAAAGATGGAAGGAGCGGAATAACCTGATACCTCGGAAGGAATTGTCGGATTCTATTCTTGAGACATCTGTGGTAGATGAATCGTATGCGGGGGCTTGTTTAATTGAAGAGAGTTTATTAAAAGTGCTAGAAATTTATCAACCAGAGGACATATTTAATTGTAAAGAGACTGGATTGTATTATAATGTTATGCCTGAATGCTTACAGAGAAAAAGTGAACAAGATAGTGCCAGTCAGTCAGACGATGCTACAAATGATCGAATGACACTTTTACTTTGCTGTAATATGGCTGGGTCTGAGAAACTGAAGCCATTGATTATCTGTAACAATACAACAGTGAAATTAGAGGATAATGAAGCTCCTGTTATTTACAAGACAAACAATTATGGTCTTATGACAACTGATTTGTTTACATCCTGGCTCGAAGATCTGGATAAAAGCATGGAGAAAGACAAAAGACAAATTTGTATGATTCTGAATGATTGCGAAGAACATACCTCTCGTCGCCAGTTAAATAATGTCCGTTTGGTTTATGTACCACAAGGAACTACCTCATTCACCCACCCACTCAATCATGGTATTATACAGAATCTCAAAGCCCTATATCGTCAACAGACCATATCAAAGATCCACATAGAAAAATCGGACGATGCCGATACCCCATCATCAAATGTCAAACTGAGTGTTCTCGATGCTATTTACATGCTCAGTGAATCGTGGGATCAGGTTAAACAAACCACGGTACAGAACTGTTTTGTTAAATCTATGATGGGCGCTGCGTCCGTTAGTGATCCGTCGGAAGCCGCTGACTCGGATGTTGTTAGTCCACCACAAAATATGACAACGGAAGAGTTTAATAAATTTGTAAACATCGATGACAATATTACGTGCTTTGCCCACCTCCCATCTCCACCCAAACCACACAGGGACTCACCCTCATTAGGGGATATGCTAGCCAATATAGAAAGAAAAGTGAAAGCCGCCACAACAGCAGAAAGCACAAATAACAGTAGTCCCCCAACACACAGGTCAACACCATCTCAAAGTCAAATTTCAGAAAATGCATCACCCATGAATCTAGCCAAAGAGAAATCATTCGGGACACTGTCAAATAGCGCCAACTCTAGCCGAAATCAAAGTCCAGTCATGTTTGAAGGGGAAAATGTACGCAAGAAAAGCAAGTTAGATATTGCCCACCGATTAATGAATGGAGAAGACAAATCATCTAGTCCTAAATTACCAAGTACATCATCGAGTCATTCAAAATCACTAACATCATCTACATCCACATCATCGAAATCAACACCTCATATGATGCCCAACATGGCCGCCAATCCTTTTGCCCAGCTTCAAATGATCAACATGATGCAACAACAACTAAATCCTATGTTAGCATCAAACAATCTGTCGGCAGGTTTAAATCCATTTATTCAGGGAGCTACCCAAAATCCTTCCCCGCAGGATGCGCTTGTAGCGTTAGGAACTCTCAGACAGTATCTTGAATCTCGTGGGGATGAGGCCAGTCTTGGAGCATTTTACGTCTTTGATTCACTCGTTCGCTACAGCATTATGCGCAACTTACAACAAAGAATGTAAAATGTGAAATGTGCCTATATATTATGATGATAACCAATGAAAATGCCCAGTGTAAATAGGTTTCATTAACATCATTGTAAGAAATGTTATCAAGTTAAATTTTGTGTCAAATTGTTGAATGTTATACTAATTGTGTAGTTGTGCACTACGTGTAGGTGACCACCCACAAATTTACAAGAACTATTTATATAGTCCATTTGTCCTCACACAGTAAACAATATTTTTGTATAAAAAAATTACTTACATATCAGGGTTCTAGTTAATTGTGCCTAATGTTGTAAATTCACAGATCGATTATTATATAGTTTATATTCAAAGTTACAGAAGCACTTTTTCATATGTTGTTGCCTACTTAAAGAAATTGTTTACATGTAAATTTCAAGTTTGTCATTATATATTGTTATTTAACTATACATTTGCTTTTTGTACATATTGTGTACTCTTGCAATACTCAGGTGCACTCCGGCAACATTCAGGTCATATTTAAAAAAAAAATCAAATATTTTCGTAAATAATTATTAACCATTATTATTATTATTGTAAAAAAATTGGCGTTAACTACTTACAAACAATTAGAAGCATCAGGCCTATTTTTTTTTTGCTTATATTTAAATTTACATTTAGTTCATTGATGTCCATTTATTACGAATGTGATGGTGATGACATTGTTATTGTCTATTTGAAATGTGAATTAATCATTCAGATGAAAATACCTCGGTGATTTTTTTTTCTTTTCACTTTATGAAATGTTTAATTTAATTATTTTCCTTCATTTATACCTCAAAGATTAGGTCTACCTCATTATGAACCAAAATGAACCAATTTTCAGTTTATACTTTTTTGAATTTTCATGATTTATTGTATTCCAAAGTATGTGTATTGGTATGTTAAGTATACATGTATGTATCTATTCAGTATGTGTTTCTCAGTATAACGTCTAGAAATGCACAATGATTGTTTGATGGTTTAGCACATTATGCCAGAAGCCATTGTGAGTTATCTCCCTTAAAATGTGCCAGTCCCATTTCATATCCTTTGTATTACTATTATACTTTTTGAAATATCAAAGTATTATATTTAAATATTTTATTTCTGTTTATGCTTTTGTTCTCAAAACTCATTATCTTTGCTAATTAATTATATATTTTCTAATGAAGTATCATGCATGTATTACTTACTAGTAAACATTATATTTACATTAAATGTTGCAATATCTTGAAAGAATCTTGTCTGTTTTGTTTTTATACCGTCAGTACTTATATTGTCATCACTCATGTCCGTTGGTCCTTTCATAATTTTTTTTAAGACTAAGATTTAGAAATATGTTGTTCAAGAATTTTTTTAAAATTTGCATAAACCACCTTTCAAATAAATGAAGAATTAATGCTCTTGCTTTGAAAATCTTGTGAACATGTCTTTTTGGATGGAAATAAGACAATAAATCTCACTAGAAAAATGCTGGATTCCCTACAAAACACCAATGGAGCACAAATATGCAAAAAGTGAGGGTATTCCATCTTCTGTCATTAAAGAGCCGAAAAGGTTCAGGGTTGGATATGTATGGTAAATGGAAATGAAGAAATGTGATTCAGTGGCTTACTTTTCTGCACTGAGTGTACCAGTGAAGACGGAATACATAATACAGTGTGTTATGAGGGAAATTTTGCCCAAACAGTGGTAATACAGCCTACTGTTTTCTTGAATTCAAACTGTCAAATGTTCTTTTACATGCACGCCAGTGTGTACACAGGACCTAAGGTTTTAATCCCATGAGAACAACAAGACACAACATCCTTGCCAGGCCCTTCATACTGCACAACTGAAAAATCTTGAAAAGCAAACCTGAGAACTGGTTCACAAGCCAGCATCTTACACGCTGACCCCCTCTGCGAATGTCTGCTACCCTGGCAAACGAAGAAGTAACAACAAGCTGTAAATTTATATTATAGAGAGAGAGAAATGGGGTTTTAACCTCTACTTGTCATAAACTAAGTTAATTCGGGACTAAGATATGGTTTGATTTTATTTCAAGCAGTGGGAGAAACCTGGGGGTCCCAGAGATAACCCCTGAGGTTGGACAGGCGACACTACTCCTTCGTCATGTACAATCCGGGAATGAAAGCTATGTCAGTTGACTCAATTACAGATCTTATGATATAACCATTCAACTCCCCGAAAATCCATCCAGTCACATGATAAGCATGGCTGCTTAAAATGAATTATTATGACTTGTGGGTAGTTTCCTGTTATTTAAATATTTTGAAAGAGCTCTGTTTGAAGCAAAACATTTGGTCGATAAATTTGTTCCGATATGTTTTTGATTTTAGTGCAAATATACATGTATCATCAAATCAAACAGTTTGTATGTGGAAAGGCATCGTACAGACAGAGACATAAGTAGTAAATTAATACATCATATTTCGGTCACATAAGGAATAGACGTAGCTTTCGGGCTTGACCAGAATCTTTAATCAGGTTCCAATAATGGAAAATATCTTTTGAAGTGCTTGAACATTTTAGTAGACTACATCAAATGCTTATTATATTACCAGTTTAACCACAGTCTTTCCCCCCCCCCCCCATTTCGGAAAGGAATTTATTTCAAAGTTAAAAAGTAGTAGGTTAACAGTAATTAAGAAATATCTTTACAATATATTAGTGACAATTTATAAATCAGTAAAACCATATTCAAAGGTGGAGCCAAGGTGGCCTTGGTAAGACGTTGGCTTGCTAAGCCGGAGGTCCCGTGGTCTGTCCCTGTATTGGCTGAGAAAGTTTATCTGGATTTTCTGGTTCCCAATTGTAAGTGGTGCAGGACAGACCAATAGGCAACGGACAACGTACTGTCATTTGGAAGGGAGGAAAAACCCATTTAGATATTGGTGAGCATGTTAAAGAACCCTTGGCAGTATGAATTCGATACAAGAAAAGGCAGTAGCCCCACTGTCAAGCCAAAAAATTGTCCTTCATACTCATAGCACACTATATGACATACATGTATGTGTCTTCATTAGTCCATGGAGGATTACGTGGAAGTGGGTAAGATGCTGGCTCACTCGCCTGGAGGTTAATTGTTCGATTCCTGCATTGGCTGAGAAAGTTCATACAGATTTTCCCTTATCAGTGATGCAGGACAGAGGGCCTGACAAGGACAGTTGTCTAGTCGTCCTAAGGGTCCGAAAATCCAAGGTCCTGTGTACACTTAAAAGATACCTTGGCATGCACGTTAAAGATACCTTGGCAGTAGGAATTCTATATAAGAGTAGGACATAGCGTCGCAGCCCGGGCAAAATTTCCCTCAAAGCACACTGTATGGCGTAAGCTCGTCTTCGTCAACCCAGTTTAGAAGCAGAACAGTAGGACGTTCAACCCTATTCCATTTCATTAGTCCACTTGGAGCAAAACAGTACAATGTTAAACCCTATTTTGTTTAGTTTTATATCAAAAGTTAAGCCTATGAAAATTATCAAAACATGGTGTGTTAACCAAGCCAACACTGTGACTACTGACTAGTATACAGTGTTAAAATGTGATTTAGTATAAAACTGGTAGGTTTAACATCTGTTATTGATATGTTAAAGTAATAAATGGTAAGTGTTATAAGTAAAAATATATACAGAAGTTTTGTATCCATTAAGGTCAAATCCAACCATTTTAAATCAACTGTATATTGTAGAAAATGGCAAATAAAACATATACTAGATTAGATAGGATCTCCATGAGAAAAATGATCTGAATGTCTCATAATAAAATAAATCACATTGATGTCAGTAGAAACATTGAGTGGTCTTTTAGAAGATGGCTAATGTTAATGATTCCAGCAACTGATTACATGTACATTTAAAATGTCAAACTGAAGAAAACAAGAATCAAAAAAAAAACTTTGGTTGCAAAGGACAATATCTAAGCTTACTGGTTTGATAAATGGAATGCTGAATATTTTGTACATGAAATATAACTATTGAAATAACAATCCACTGGGCTGGGTTCTTTTCTCACCTCAAGACATCCGAGTAAATTCTTAATCCTTATGTTTCAAACTACATCTGGAATGGTCAGTCCATTCTTTGAACATGAAACATTATAAAAATCGAGAGAGAGCCGAGAGAGAGACCGTCTAAATGGTCAATCAACACAACCTATATCATAGCTTCTATAATTTATGTATATATTGGTAACTGATATTTTTTTTTTGTCTTATTCTGCTTGTAATATCAGTGCAATTTTGTTGGTTTCATGCTACGTAAATTATATTTGCTTTGTTATTATCACAAAAATAGGTAAAATATGTAAATTTATAACTATAGAGGCCACTAATTCACTTATTAATTCTCTGGTCATTTCATGATTAGATAATTTTAGTTCACTTTACCTTTAAAGCTTATACATACATGCACATGTTTGACTAGTCTCTTTTAGTTTTTAAGCCCCTATTTTATGGAATAATCTACCTTTTAGTTTAAGATGTTGTACATCTCTATATTCTTTTAAAAAACAACTTAAAACACATTTATTTAAACAAGCTGTTAACGGAGTCTAGCTAGCTACTTTAACATGTCCATAATTTTGGTTCTATGCTTATTTGTCACTTTGTAAGGTGCCCTTGAACACGTGATGTGAAAGGGCGGACTATAAATATGCATTAATATTAATAACATATGAATATACACAAACGCTTATATAACCAGACATTAGAGCTTCAGGTGTGTTCGCTATACGATCAAAAAATAAAGAAAATTTGACGTGATTTGTCTGTGCCATTGTTTTCTAACCTGAGGTGCACAATGTGATTAAAATACAGATCTATATTTCATTTCGGTTCTTATACTTTCAATGGCCTACACTACATGAAGATCTGACAAGTTAATGTCACATCAGAAGTCAAATGAGCCGCTTTTGACCCTATGATGTCAGACATTGATTAATCAATTAGAATAGCATTGACGTATCTAGGGGTTTGGTTTACCCAGAGTACCGCGTAGAGAATAAGATTTCGAATAATAAAAAACGAAATGAAATAGATCTGTGTTTTAATCAGATTGTGAGGTTATTATGAGGAAAAGAACAGAAAAGGGATATGTGAAACCAAGTGAAATTCAGTATGAAATTATTGTTGATGATAGTGATATTTATACAAATAATGCTTTTTAATTTTAAAGAAGCATTAAAAGTAAGTTTTAAATAAAGGCTAGAGCTGGCTGTTCCTTCTATAATAGTTAAAAATAGATAATGAAATTGAAAAATCAATATATGACACAAGCCACGAAAAGGTGTAGAACTTCACATGAAAAAGCACTTAATTTTAAATAAATTTTTACAAATTCTTTGGGGGTTAAAAACTTGTATTAATAATTCATCTTTCAAATTTTGTAAAGGAAAAGATAACTTGTTGTTCTGTTTTTGTGCAAATACATATTTTGCGGACCATATAAGCTTGTAACAGACGTTACATGTCCAATTAATATTTGCCCCAAATTTGCTAAATAACTACCAGCCCAGTTGATTTGAGTGTGATAATATCAAAATCTATATTCTAGAATGTAAAAAAATGTCTATATGCGCTGTTAACCCCAAAAAATTGGCAAAGATCTTTCATGGACATCTGGTTTCAAAACAGTGTGAAATGTCTGAACTGATAACTCTTTTACACTCTTTCTTGGGCGTGATTTCATTGTCATTCTTAGCCATTATGTTACAATATTTGATAAATTATTATTTTGTTATTAAATTTTACTTCTGTGTACTGTTTTGTCAATATTGCACAAAATATTTGTAACAGACGTGACTCCTACTATGTAACGGACGTGACCTTTTGTAACAGACGTCACTATTGACCCAATTAACAGTGCGAGGTGTATTTGAGGTGTTTAACGATCCTTTCCATGCATAGTTTGAGGACATTTAAAAAAGAAGGCAATCTATGTAATTTTATTAAATTTAATAAAGAGTCATAATTTCCTTTAGGTCATCTTAGCTCCTTGTGTAACGGTAGTGATGTTTAACATTATCAATTTCGTCCACCATCACGTCCGTCACACGTAAAACCGAAAGTCAAACTGTTATCAATCAAATTTGCATGATTCTTTCATTTTTTTTCGATCACCCGAATGTGTGGAACGGCTCTTGATTTTGAGCGCAAAGCAGGCGGCTTTGACATCTTTAATATCCTCAGTTTTTGCCAAATTCTTGTAATAATATAACGGACGTGATTTTGATATAACGGACGTGACGACAACAAAAGTTTGAGGACGGAATTTCCTTGTGGGGGTCCCGGCGTCGACCATTTTAATTACCCGCAAAATCGGGAGGTATACGAACTGTGTGTAGAACAAGGGAGCTAATAACCGCGGAAGAGCCATGGATTTGAAACGGGAGGGGAAATATCGATCATCGTAAACGCAAATAACGGACGTGATTCTTTGACGGAATCTCGAGTGGACGATCGAAAATGCGAATAGTTTCTTCTCAAACGTCTCTAAATCAACAGAAATACTTACATCATATCACTCAATTACGCCTCTTGATTTGTAACATAAACATACATATAGATGCAGGTGGTGAGCAACTCTTTCAATGCATTAAAAAATCGCTTTTTTTGGACGGAATTTGTCACGTCCGTTACACACTTTTTAAACAATTTTTTCTATTGAAAAATATTAAGATTTTTGCAATTTGACACTTCTGATGGATAGAAACATCCTTTATCTTCAATTTAAGAAACAACTTGTAGATTTCAATCTATGTCTTCAGTATCAAAATACTTACCCTTTTTTAACACTACCAAGAGGGACAAATTTAGACATCAAAAAAGGGGGTAGTTTTATTTTTGTCTCGCAATAAATACTTTATTTGTACTATTTTGATCATGAAGTTGTGTTTATTATCTCTTTATTATATTTTGTGTATAACCATACCAAAAATTACCTTGGATTTGTCCTAGCTTTGGGAAAAATCAATTTTTGCAAAACCATATGTTAGTTCTACACCTTATCGTGGCCTGTGTCATACATGTATATATTGAAAAGTACATTCAAATTACTTTATTCTGGGCAAAGTTATGATTGTTTGAAGATGTAGTGTAGACCTTGATAACCCTGACAAAGCTTTGATTGCCCATATCTTGTTGTTAAAGCTTTAAATTTCGCTGCTGTTTAAATCCATTTAAATCTCTGCCATCCAATAATCTAGAGAGTTGTTCACACTATGGACTTGTCATATGAGTAAATGTCTAAATAATAATTCATATATATCATTTGAAGACAAAAGAAATGCATCTTTAAATACATCTTCTACAGTTTGTCTCAACCCTAGTTAATACTCATGTGTCATTGAATCAATAGTGATTTTATACACTAGACAGAATGGTGATCTGAAGATAACAAGTGAGAAGCTTTGACATTCAGGCAATTATGCTAAGGTCCTTGCCCAATTCACTTAAAATTTTATAGAAATGAAATGGGGTTTAACGTCCTACTCTTCTGCACCTACAGTTGTAACCTGGGCTAATAGAAGTTTGGGTATACGCCATATAGTGTGCTATGAGGGAAATATTGCCCAGGCAGTGGCGCTACGGCCTACTCTTATATCTAATTCCAAATGCCAAGGGATCTTTTTATGTGCATGCCAATGCGTACACGGGACCTCGGTTTTTCATCTCATCCGATAACTAGACAGCTGTCTTTGTGAGGCGCTCCATTCTGCATCACTGAAAGGAGAAACCACGCCGGAAAATCGAGATGAACATTCTTGGCCAATGCAGGGATCAAACACTCGATCTCCAGGCTAGTGAGCGAGCGCCTTACCCACTTACCCACCATGATTCCCTAAATTTTATACGGCGGATAAATAACATTGAATACAAGTGTATACATTGGTACCAATCAGATTACAACAGGCTATATCTTTAAAATTCATACCAGATGACTAAAACACAATTCCAAAATCTGGATAACTTTACACATGGTCGTAGGTAGGAGTTCCTTTATTTCTGAGTAGGTGAGGTAATTTGGGTATGGTAATAATGTATGACTATATGACTCACACAGTAGATTAATTGTTATTACAGGTTGCATAAACAATACACTCTAATTACTATTCATGTTTAAATTATTATAACCATATTAAATAATATGGAGCTGTCAAATATTACAATTTATATGACTCATGACTCATTTACATTACTAATATTAGTGGATACCTGAATCCATATTCACTGTGTCAAGGAGTAAATAGATTATTTCAATAGGGAAGCAGTTTTATTAGGGGTATAAACAACGTAAATGTGGAAGAAAAAGTGATGCGCTTAGAAAGTATTGATTAAAAATAGTAGAGTAAAAGTTTGTTCAGGACAACAACATACATGTTGTATGGTAATCTATGAATCAAAATTTCTTGTGATACCAAGATTTAACTTGGAAGAATATAAATTCCATTCAGAACATTTTTCTGTTATCATAAATGAAATGGGTTTTTATATCCTATTGTTCTGCTCCAACTGAACTAATGAAGATGGGCATACGCTATACAGTCTCAATAAGACAAGGGAATTTTGCCTTGACGGTGGCACTACAGCTTACTCTTTTTTTCAACTTCAAACTGTCGAAGGAACATTTTCATGCACTCATGTTACTCCTTGCCAGGTTCTCCGTCCTACACTACTGACAAGGTGGGGACCAGAATGGAAAGTGACGATGAACTATCTCGGAAATATACCACTTCGATTCAATATGGACGTATAAAAATTCTATTGAGAATTTCGTCCTGTAAAACACACACGCTCATATTGTCAAAATGTGCCCAGAAAGATGTTTGAAATTTAATTGTTCGAAAATTCTGAAATTTAATTAAATTTTTCCCTATGACTAATAAATCAACAAACCCCACTAAGTATCATAAACATGTTTTTATAAGTTTGAATGTAAGCAGAGAGATAGAAAAGTGATTTATACTATAGAGTTCTTCCTTATGACCAAATGGAATTAATGAACAATTCCAAAATTCATTGGTTCGATTGGGATTGTGTTTAATACTTGTCAAAAAATCGGCTAACAGGCAATCAAATACACACCCACAAGTATTCCACAAACGTTGAGTGTTTTTCTTTTTTTACTGTAATGGATGTCTTACAAGACACTAAAAATTGATTAAGGGCAACAACCCCTTAATTATCAGAAATGATCGAAATATGATACATGTAGGCCTATTTCTAGCACTAATATAAATTAAAATCCACCAATAATCAGATCAATACCCTCATTAACATAAACACAATGCCTAAGTTTCAAATTGTATATTAATTTAACCCTTTAAAATTTTAATAAAAATCAATAGACTTTATATAATGTTGTACAAATTTCAAGTCTATCGTATAATTTTAGTCCATTGATTTGTGAATGACGGACTGACAAAGTTATGGCATATGTATCAACCGGAAACATCCTATTTGATTGTCCAATACACTGCAGCCATGCCGATTGAATGAAAAACTAAAAAGAATGAGTTATCCCTACATGTATGTACAATGTACGTTAGTACGTGCAATTTGGTAGAACCATGATGCATTTAATGTTGATTTCGCAACTTGTAATTTTTTATATGATAAACTAGAAAATGTCTTTCAATAGGTTGCCAGGAAACAAAAAACATACCCCCCCATTAGCAGTTAAGTTGTCCAGGTAGTCAACAAGGGATGTTGCATACAGTATTTGTCAGTGATGAAAACATTAAGTAAAACACATTAAGTAATTATCAGAAATCATTAGAATTTGTTTTGATTGTTGGTCTCATGACCTTAAACACTGTGTATCATTTTAATTCAAATGATCACGGGCCATAACTCTAGCAGTAATTATTGGAAATTGTTGAAAATCTATACGATTCTCTGTCTCTTGTTCATAAACACTGTGTTCAAATCTCAAGTCGATCATATATTAACTTTAGCCTCTTGAGCGTGCACAAGACTTCTCAAGGTGATGAAGGGCCATGACTCTGGCAGTATACGAAATTGTTGAAAATCAATAGGATTCTTCGCCTCTTGTAAATCTAAAGTCAATGCGATATCAAAGGACAATATTGGTGCCAGTCATTATCACATATGTGATAGAACTGATTAAACACTTTCCAAATGTAATATTAACACAGAGATCATCGCTACCATAGAGGAGTAATAAAGGATTCATGAATCGGAAGTGACGAACGCCAAAGGAAAACACGAGTTATTCCTCTATATAACTAACTGAAGTGACTAGTGATAACAGATACATAGGCGAATATCTGTTCATTAATAATTTCCTCGAAGACCTAAAGTTGCTGTGTGACACTGTGTCTCATGACCTTAAACACTGTGTATAAAATTTATACTATTAATTAAAAGTAAACCGGATATTAACTTTAGCCTATGAATGGCAGCCGGATGGACGGAGGAGGGTGAGGGCAATAAACAACCACATTTCAATGTAGGCACATAAAAACGATCATGAGGAAATTTACTGTAGAATAAAGTTCTTGTGAAAGAAAAAATACATTTGAAATGAAATGAAAGGTGTTTCTCATTATATCGAGGCTTGCATACTGTAATTTTCTTTTCTATCGTCACCCATGTTCAATGCTAGGGAAGAGAATTTGTTCACAAAGCAGTGTTTCTGCCAACTCGTAAACAAATTCCAACTGTCAAGGTGTCTTTTAAATGCACACCGACAAGGACAGTACAGATATCGTTTTTCTATTTTCTATCTCAGCCAAACCAGCTAACATTTTATTTGTAAGCTTTGCAGATACTACTACCCCTTATAGATGGGGACAAGGCTTGATAACTGTTATCATTGTAGACAACGGCTATAACTCTATAATAGTAAGTGCAGGAAGACCACTCGACACAGGAAACCAAACCGACAAGACAAACCTAGGGACAAGACAAACTACATAGACATTTTAAAGAAATAAACAACAATAACTACATAGACATTTCAAGAAATATACAACAAAAATCTAATCAACTACATGTAAAATAGGTTTTTTTTATATCTTGCTTTTCTGCAAGGGCATATTGCCATACAGTATGCTATGGGTGAAATTTTATATCAGATTCCAAATGTCAAGGGTTAATTTGTTGGGTATGGTGTTTACAAGTTTTAAAAAACTTAAATTTTCTGAAAAAAAAAACAACAAAAATACATTCAAGTTTTTAGAAGCTTCTTTTAGATTTAGACCCACCGAATCCTATAGCCTACATTTCTTAAAACAATTTCAAAACCATCTCTTCAACGTACCAAATATAATATATGTTGTACAAATGATACAGTTGAATAATTAGTAATACATGTACATTGTGTTTATTCTTAAATTGTTAATTTTAAGCTTATCCATTTGACATTCTAACTTTATGACGTCAATTGGCAGATCATGACTTTTTTTTGTCACGTAACGTTATTCAGTGAGACAACTGATGTTGAATACGATCAAACCCCACTTATTATTACATTCCTAGTAATACTTTGTCCTGTATTGTGTTCACAAGCTTTCAACATAAAGTGGGGAGATCACTCTGAATTTCCATTACAACTTACTGTTACTGAACAATCCTTGCAAATATGAACAAAATCTGAGCAGAACTGTAATGTGTGGAGCTTTCATGAAAAAGGTGTATATGGACCTACATTAAAAATACTAACTTCCTCAGGGTGAAAAAACTAGGAATCTAGTATTTTTACTGACGAAACATTGGATAAAATGTTGGTTTTTATATATTTATTGTATTCCATTAATTATTTTATATCAACTTATCTGAATATCAAATGCATCATTTTGACTTTGTCAAAATTGATCCCCTCAAACCGTCTGTATTTGGTTTGTGTTTACTGTTTTTATTAATTGCGAATTACACATAAAATTAACGCGCATAAAAAATGACTAATTATTTGTTGACAAACTCCAGATGTTTCGAATTGTAGGATGTGTTATTAGGTGTTATTGTGTTTTGGGTTCTACTTACATGTAATGACCTCACGAAATATCTACCAGGTATTCTACATTCAGACCTGGAAGTATTTATCTGTTTGATAACAAGTGAGTGTATGAAAACTGAGATCTGTAAAGAATTTACACAAATTGTTGACAGACAGACGGAGACTATCTACTCAATACACATGAAATGTGAACATATTCAAAGAGGTCTCCAAAAGCATCAGTCACCTGGTGCTCATATTGTTGTCTTATAACTCTGAGTACTTAATCCCAAAAAAAATTGCATTTCTTAAAAAAATTCCCATAACGATGTACATGTATGCATGGTAGTGTCTAGTGATGGGTGCATTTCTTTTTTAATGACTCCATACACCATTAACATGTATCACAAACATTTGTAGACCAAGAACAGAGCCAAATATCTCTACAGAAATTATATGGAAGACATATTCATTCACTTATCTGGTAAGTGGTCAGTGGATTGTGGTTAGTTGGTCAGATCTCATCAAGATCAAAAATTTTTAACATTCACCAACTGACCGACCACCTGGTAAAAACCAGGCTGCTTTTATAAACAGTATAAACTTTCTTTATTCTTTATTAACAAGGCTGACAGGTATTTATAGATGAAATCTTATCTTAGAGAAGATTGATGCTCTATTCAATGGATATGGGTGTAAAAGTGATTTACCGTATATTAAAAATCATCAAAATTTCTAATCTAATTATGTTCGGTAAAATATGTGAATACCCCAAACTAAAAGACTGTCATTTACACTTGCATAATACATTTGACACACTTTTTTATTCTTCTTTTATAGTTTGTGAATCAGCTATTACTAATCACTTGGGGTGGATGGCCCAAATGGTTAATGTGTGCGACTGTGCGTGTTGTATCATAAGGCCTGTCAAACAGTGTCATTGAGTCAACTGGCCAGGCTTCGATTCCCCAGTTGTACGTGACAAGGATAACGGTCACCTGTCCAACTTCAAGGGTTTTTTCTGGGACCTTTGGTTTTCTCCCACCAATTAAGACCCTTGGCACAAGCGAATTATTGAAATAAAATTGAACCATATATTTATCCCGAAATACCTTGTTTTGACATGTCGAGTGTACGTTAAACACCATGTTTTATAACTTCCACATTGCCTTGCACGACATGTTTTTCTTTCTTCATTGGTTAAAAATCTATTATGTTCGGTAAAATATGTGAATACCCCAAATTGAACGGCAATCATTTACGCCCGCATAATTCATTCTACACACTTTTCTATTCTCATTTTCTAGTTTGTGAATCAGTCATTACATATTACTTCCGCATTGTCTTGTAGGATATATTTTTCTTTCTTCATTACAAATGGTGTCAAAAATTATAGAATACTCAACTCACATGTGTATTGATTATAAAATGTTCATTGTGTTTCAAATATTAGATCTCATATTTTCATAGCAAGCTAACAACATCAATATTGATTGAGAAATGAACTAATATTAAATTCTAATTTGTGTTTTAAATTTTGAATATTATGAAAACTGTTGCATTAGAAGTTTAACTATTTCAAAGGAGATGGTCTGCTTATCTGTAAAACATTCATAGTAAACAGAACTAGCAATTCTTTTTTAATTTTGGAATGCCATATCGATTGAATGCATGCTTAAATATATGTAACAACAAAACACATACTTATGGAAAACAGTAATTACAAGTGTACACGTATTCTAGGCGATGTTTCGTAGAGTATTCTCATTAGGATGTGTTTTGTTGTTACTCTATCCAGTTACTACATGCCATTTAAAGATCCTTAAATATATGGTTGCGTTTAGAACTAGAACATCTATAAACAGATGGACCACCTTCTTTGAAAAGACACATCACAAATGCTTTATTGAATCTATTGCCATAATTTCATTTGCAAAATTTCAGATGTCCAAAGCAGGTGATAAGATATTGAAAAAGTTAATTGTAAATCAGAATTTCTGCATTATTCCAATGATTCTCCTTTGACATCTGATCCATTTTCTGTTATCTTTTTCCAAGCATCATTTTACATGTATGTTATTTTCTCTTCTACACATTTATGAGGACCAATATGCATCAAGAATGAAAGAAACAACCAATTTCTATAATATAAATGCAGGTATTCATTGGTAAGACTCTGTTGATATTAAAACAATATTCTCTAATTCTGTTTCCAAACAGGTCACCTTTCCTGCAGTTGACACGGTACATGTATGTATTAGAGAACTACAGCGTACAGAACTTGCAGTCGCCTTACTCTATACAGTTTAAAATTATGATGTTATAATTATTACACAGAATTTGTGCAAATCTCATACTTGGATAACATTTCATCACAAGTGACAAAAGTATGGTATGCATGGTACAGAAATTAAAATCTGTTATAAACATGCACTAACATAATACATGTATGTATATGTACATGTAGGCTAATGTCAAATGTGGCATGTAAGTGTATGTAGGAATTTATGCTCCTTTTTTTACCGCAATGGGAAAGAATAAATCAATAAATTGATACTACACTTTGATTAAGAGTGGAAGCAGAGGACTTCAGCAGAAAGTACATGTATTCTATCCTGCCCATGCAGAGACGGCATTTATCAGAAAAGTCATCTATAACTGGAAATGAGAATGTACTACAGTACATGTACCAGGATGGATGAGTGGTGATTGGCTAGGGTTCTGGGTATAGGCAGCTAGTGTTATTAGTATTTGTACACCATAATAAATGAAGATTTGACAATCAATAGTGTACTTTCATCACAAACAGAGCTGCATATATATACACTCAGATATTTTGACTGTAGCAGCACTGCATTCTTCTAGAGTAAAGACTAAAGCAACCACTTTGAAGAACTGTAAATCTAATCATGTTGTTAAGTCAATCAAGTGTGACGTCTGGCGAGGTGTCTGCACTTGACACCATAAAAAAAACAATCCCAATCAAGACTGGATGAATAATGTGATGAGAGTTCCACCGACCTTCACACCCTTTGATTAGTCATAGACAGTATTATGATAGAAGCCATGAAAGTGAATTGATTTTGGTTTATTTACCAGATTATCCTTTGAAGACCTTCGTTCGCGACGATAGTCTATCGCACCTGATGGCTTGGAATTCGTTAATTATTCCTAGTTATAGAAGGCTGTTGGTTATAGAAAGTAAATAAATAACTTACGTTCTTTCTCATGGTCGTATCCCACCAAAACGAAGTAGTCAGCCAAGCGAGACATCACAGTATTTCCCAAAATAATGGTAATGGTACTCACACTCCCGTTACATGGCGGCCATATTGATTACCGTATAGGCTACTTCGCGCACAGAGCTACGCAATGTTGAAATTTCCGGACTTTGTGGACTAAGGGGAGCAACTCTTTTTAAAGACCTTACCTGTCTATCATCCTGCAAACTCTTTAGTAAATATGTCTTGCTTTTTGAGAGGTGTATATTACGGCCGAAAATTTTCCTAGTATTATCTCTAAAACCAAAGAGCAAAGGACAGAAATCATGTAGGCCCTAATCTCTCTTTTTAAAATACAGATCTATCTTTTCGTGCATGTGTATAGTAAATTGTTTATAAAATAACTTTATATAGCCCATTCATTCATGTTTTCATTTGTTTGTATGTATGGATAGTTTTTAAAATTAGTGGTTGATAATATGAAAAACAAAATAATGCTGGCGTTCCCAGACATTCTTCATATTCTTTACAAATGTCTTGTCTTACATATGACATTTATACAGTATGATATGGGATAATTGAGAACCGACCATTTGATGATTTGTTGAAGTTAATATAATACCGTTTTAATACGGCAGTGGCTAAATACCACGCTCCAAAATACCACGCTCGTCCCTATTGCTTCTATACAAATGTAACGTGGTACGAGATTTTGGTACCACGTTCTTTTTAATTATGGTGATTTTACCCGTTTAAAAGCTAATTTTGGAAATTACATTAATTATTTAAATAATTTCAATGTTTTATACTATTTATAGATCATATTTACACTTGATATTTAATATAATACAATTCAATCAGTCGGTTAAAATAATCGCCATTAATATACGGTGTACACGTTATTGTTACCTATTTAAAAAGGCCCCACGTGGTATATTGCACTACTGCGTAGATTTACTAAAACGTATCAGTTAAAAACGTGGTATAATAAAGAATGAGAATGACACGAAAGAACAGTGAGTTGATAAGTAAAAAGAACGTGGTACAATAGAATCTGAGGCTGAGATAACAGTACCAAGTTCATTTACTGTTTCTATACAAACGAAACGTGGTACGCGACTTTGACTTATTTTAAATTATATAATGCTTATTTTTCAAATTATTTTGATTATATAATCCATTTTGTTGTTTTATAGGCCCTATTTTCACTTTATGTTAAAATAAATTACAATACAAATAGCCGATCGGCCCGTTAAATACCATACCGTTAACAATATTGTGTAAAACAAACTTCTTGATATATTAGAATCCGAAGCGGGGATAACCCAATCAACCTCACATTACTGCTTCTGTACAATTGAAACGTGGTACGCGACTTTGGTACCACGTCCTTTTTAATTATTGGGATTTACATTATTTGAAGCAAATTTTCCAAATTGTAATGATTATATATTCCATACAAACGTTGTATAATAGAATCCGAAACTGATATAATCGTACCACGCTCGTCTTATGTGTTCTATGCAAACGGAATATGGTGCGCGACTTCGGTAAATAAAGGAGTGGTATACTAGAATCAGAGACTGGGATAACCGTGACACAAATGGAACGTGGTGCGCGACTTCGGTACAAAAAAACGTGGTATAATAGATTCAGAGACTGGGATAATCATACCACGCTCGCCTTACTGTTTTTTTTAAAAAACGGAACACGGTACGCAACTTCGGTTCAAAAACGTGGTATAATAGAATACGAGACTCAGATAATCGTACTGCTTCTATACAAACGGAACGTGGTGCGCGACATCGGATTCTATTATACCACGTTTTTAAACCTAAGAAGCGTACCAGTATACGGTTATATAAAACATCAAAATGGATTAAATTATCAACATAATTTTAAAAATAAGCCAAATTGGTATACTAGAATCAGAGACTGGGATAACCGTGGCACGCTCGCCTTATACTGGCTCTATACAAACGGAACGTGGTACGCGACTTCGGTACAATAGAAACTTGGTATAATAGAATCCGAGACTGAGATAATCATACCACGCTCGCCTTACTGGTTCTATATGAACGAAACGTGGTACCAGAGTCGTGTACCACGTCCCGTTTGCATAGAACTAGTAAGACTTCGGTCTAAAAAACGTGGCATAATAGAATCCGAAACTGAGATAATCGTACCACGCTCGCCTTACTGGTTCTATACAAACGGAACGTGGTACGCGACTTCGGTTCAAAAACGTGGTATAATAGAATCCGTAACTGAGATAATCATACCACGCTCGCGTTACTGGTTCTATACAAACGGAACGTGGTATAATAGATTCAGAGACTGGAATAATCATACCACGCTCGCCTTGCTGTTTCTTTAAAAAACGGAACGCGGTACGCAACTTCGGTTCAAAAACGTGGTATACTAGAATCAGAGACTGGGATAACCGTGGCACGCTCGCCTTACACTGGCTCTATACAAACGGAACGTGGTACGCGACTTCGGTACAATAGAAACTCGGTATAATAGAATCCTAGACTGAGATAATTATACCACGCTCGCCTTACTGGTTCTATATGAACGGAACGTGGTACCAAAGTCGCGTACCACGTCCCGTTTGCATAGAACTAGTAAGACTTAGGTCCAAAATACGTGGTATAATAGAATCCGAAACTGAGATAATCGTACCACGCTCGCCTTACTGGTTCTATACAAACGGAACGTGGTAGGCGATTTCGGTTCAAAAACGTGGTATAATAGAATCCGAAACTGAGATAATCATACCACGCTCGCGTTACTGGTTCTATACATAGGGAACGTGGTATAATAGATTCAGAGACTGGGATAATCATACCACGCTCGCCTTACTGGTTTTTTAAAAAAACGGAACGCGATACGCAACTTCGGTTCCAAAACGTGGTATACTAGAATCAGAGACTGGGATAACCGTGGCACGCTCGCCTTATACTGGCTCTATACAAACGGAACGTGGTACGCGACTTCGGTACAATAGAAACTTGGTATAATAGAATCCGAGACTGAGATAATCATACCACGCTCGCCTTACTGGTTCTATATGAACGGAACGTGGTACCAAAGTCGCGTACCACGTCCCGTTCCATAGAACTAGTAAGACTTAGGTCCAAAAACGTGGTATAATAGAATCCGAAACTGAGATAATCGTACCACGCTCGCCTTACTGGTTCTATACAAACGGAACGTGGTACGCGACTTCGGTTCAAAAATGTGGTATAATAGAATCCGAAACTGAGATAATCATACCACGCTCGCGTTACTGGTTCTATACAAAGGGAACGCGGTATAATAGATTCAGAGACTGGGATAATCATACCACGCTCGCCTTACTGTTTTTTTAAAAAACGGAACGCGGTACGCAACTTCGGTTCAAAAACGTGGTATACTAGAATCAAAGACTGGGATAACCGTGGCACGCTCGCCTTATACTGGCTCTATACAAACGGAACGTGGTACGCGACTTCGGTAAAAATAGAAACTTGATATAATAGAATCCGAGACTGAGATAATCATACCACGTTCGCCTTACAACGTCTATATGAACGGAACGTGGTACCAGAATTGCGTACCACGTCCCGTTTGTATAGAACTGGTAAGACTTCGGTCCAAAAAACGTGGCATAATAGAATCCGAAACTGAGATAACCGTACCACGCTCGCCTTACTGGTTCTATACAAACGGAACGTGGTACGCGACTTCAGTTCAAAAACGTGGTATAATAGAATCCGAAACTGAGATAATCATACCACGCTCGCGTTACTGGTTCTATACAAACGGAACGTGGTATAATAGATTCAGAGACTGGGATAATCATACCACGCTCGTCTTACTTGTTTTTTAAAAAAACGGAACGCGGTACGCAACTTCGTTTCAAAAACGTGGTGTACTAGAATCAGAGACTGGGATAACCGTGGCACGCTCGCCTTACACTGGCTCTATACAAACGGAACGTGGTACGCGACTTCGGTACAATAGAAACTTGGTATAATAGAATCTGAGACTGAGATAATCATACCACGCTCGCCTTACTGGTTCTATATGAACGGAACGTGGTACCAAAGTCGCGTACCACGCTCCGTTTGCATAGAACTAGTAAGACTTAGGTCCAAAAACGTGGTATAATAGAATCCGAAACTGAGATAATCGTACCACGCTCGCCTTACTGGTTCTACACAAACGGAACGTGGTACGCGACTTCGGTTCAAAAACGTGGTATAATAGAATCCGAAACTGAGATGATCATACCACGCTCGCGTTACTGGTTCTATACAAACGGAACGTGGTATAATAGATTCAGAGACTGGGATAATCATACCACGCTCGCCTTACTGGTTTATTAAAAAAACGGAACGCGGTACGCAACTTCGGTTCAAAAACGTGGTATAATAGAATACGAGACTGAAATAATCGTACTGGTTCTATATAAACGGAACGTGGTGCGCGACATCGGATTCTATTATACCACGTTTTTAAACCTAAGAAGCGTACCAGTATACGGCCTATAAAACATCAAAATCGATTAAATTATCAACATAATTTCAAAAATAAGCCAAATTGGTATACTAGAATCAGAGACTGGGATAACCGTGGCACGCTCGCCTTATACTGGCTCTATACAAACGGAACGTGGTATGCGACTTCGGTACAATAGAAACTTGGTATAATAGAATCCGAGACTGAGATAATCATACCACGCTCGCCTTACTACTTCTATATGAACGGAACGTGGTACCAGAGTCGCGTACCACGTCCCGTTTGTATAGAACTAGTAAGACTTCGGTCCAAAAAAACGTGGCATAATAGAATCCGAAACTGAGATAATCGTACCACGCTCGCCTTACTGGTTCTATACAAACGGAACGTGGTACGCGACTTCGGTTCAAAAACGAGGTATAATAGAATCCGAAACTGAGATAATCATACCACGCTCGCGTTACTGGTTCTATACAAACGGAACGTGGTATAATAGATTCAGAGACTCGGATAATCATACCACGCTCGCCTTACTTGTTTTTTAAAAAAACGGAACGCGGTACGCAACTTCGTTTCAAAAACGTGGTGTACTAGAATCAGAGACTGGGATAACCGTGGCACGCTCGCCTTACACTGGCTCTATACAAACGGAACGTAGTACGCGACTTCGGTACAATAGAAACTTGGTATAATAGAATCCGAGACTGAGATAATCATACCACGCTCGCCTTACTGGTTCTATATGAACGGAACGTGGTACAAAAGTCGCGTACCATGTCCCGTTTGCATAGAACTAGTAAGACTTAGGTCCAAAAAACGTGGTATAATAGAATCCGAAACTGAGATAATCGTACCACGCTCGCCTTACTGGTTCTATACAAGCGGAATGTGGTACGCGACTTCGGTTCAAAAACGTGGTATAATAGAATCCGAAACTGAGATAATCATACCACGCTCGCGTTACTGGTTCTATACAAACGGAACGTGGTATAATAGATTCAGAGACTGGGATAATCATACCACACTCGCCTTACTGTCTTTTTTTTAAAAACGGAACGCGGTACGCAACTTCGGTTCAAAAACGTGGTATACTAGAATCAGAGACTGGGATAACCGTGGCACGCTCGCCTTATACTGGCTCTATACAAACGGAACGTGGTACGCGACTTCGGTTCAAAAACGTGGTATAATAGAATCCGAAACTGAGATAATCATACCACGCTCGCGTTACTGGTTCTATACAAACGGAACGTGGTATAATAGATTCAGAGACTGGGATAATCATACCACGCTCGCCTTACTGGTTTTTTAAAAAACGGAACGCGGTACGCAACTTCGGTTCAAAAACGTGGTATACTAGAATCAGAGACTGGGATAACCGTGGCACGCTCGCCTTACACTGGCTCTATACAACGGAACGTGGTACGCGACTTCGGTACAATAGAGCTTGGTATAATAGAATCCTAGACTGAGATAATCATACCACGCTCGCCTTACTGGTTCTATATGAACGGAACGTGGTACCAAAGTCGCGTACCACGTCCCGTTTGCATAGAACTAGTAAGACTTAGGTCCAAAATACGTGGTATAATAGAATCCGAAACTGAGATAATCGTACCACGCTCGCCTTACTGGTTCTATACAAACGGAACGTGCTAGACGATTTCGGTTCAAAAACGTGGTATAATAGAATCCGAAACTGAGATAATCATACCACGCTCGCGTTACTGGTTCTATACAAAGGGAACGTGGTATAATAGATTCAGAGACTGGGATAATCATACCACGCTCGCCTTACTGGTTTTTTAAAAAACGGAACGCGATACGCAACTTCGGTTCCAAAACGTGGTATACTAGAATCAGAGACTGGGATAACCGTGGCACGCTCGCCTTATACTGGCTCTATACAAACGGAACGTGGTACGCGACTTCGGTACAATAGAAACTTGGTATAATAGAATCCGAGACTGAGATAATCATACCACGCTCGCCTTACTGGTTCTATATGAACGGAACGTGGTACCAAAGTCGCGTACCACGTCCCGTTTCCAAAGAACTAGTAAGACTTAGGTCCAAAAACGTGGTATAATAGAATCCGAAACTGAGATAATCGTACCACGCCCGCCTTACTGGTTCTATACAAACGGAACGTGGTACGCGACTTCGGTTCAAAAACGTGGTATAATAGAATCCGAAACTGAGATAATCATACCACGCTCGCGTTACTGGTTCTATACAAAGGGAACGCGGTATAATAGATTCAGACTGGGATAATCATACCAAGCTCGCCTTACTGGTTTTTTAAAAAACGGAACGCGGTACGCAACTTCGGTTCAAAAACGTGGTATACTAGAATCAGAGACTGGGATAACCGTGGCACGCTCGCCTTATACTGGCTCTATACAAACGGAACGTGGTACGCGACTTCGGTAAAAATAGAAACTTGATATAATAAAATCCGAGACTGAGATAATCATACCACGTTCGCCTTACAACGTCTATATGAACAGAACGTGGTACCAGAATCGCGTACCACGTCCCGTTTGTATAGAACTGGTAAGACTTCGGTCCAAAAAACGTGGCATAATAGAATCCGAAACTGAGATAACCGTACCACGCTCGCCTTACTGGTTCTATACAAACGGAACGTGGTACGCGACTTCGGTTCAAAAACGTGGTATAATAGAATCCGAAACTGAGATAATCATACAACGCTCGCGTTACTGGTTCTATACAAACGGAACGTGGTATAATAGCTTCAGAGACTGGGATAATCATACCACGCTCGTCTTACTTTTTTTTTAAAAAACGGAACGCGGTACGCAACTTCGTTTCAAAAACGTGGTGTACTAGAATCAGAGACTGGGATAACCGTGGCACGCTCGCCTTACACTGGTTCTATACAAACGTAACGTGGTGCGCGACTTCGGTACAATAGAAACTTGGTATAATAGAATCTGAGACTGAGATAATCATACCACGCTCGCCTTACTGGTTCTATATGAACGGAACGTGGTACAAAAGTCGCGTACCACGCTCCGTTTGCATAGAACTAGTAAGACTTAGGTCCAAAAACGTGGTATAATAGAATCCGAAACTGAGATAATCGTACCACGCTCGCCTTACTGGTTCTATACAAACGGAACGTGGTACGCGACTTCGGTTCAAAAACGTGGTATAATAGAATCCGAAACTGAGATAACCATACCACGCTCGCGTTACTGGTTCTATACAAACGGAACGTGGTATAATAGATTCAGAGACTGGGATAATCATACCACGCTCGCCTTACTGTTTTTTTTAAAAAACGGAACGCGGTACGCAACTTCGGTTCAAAAACGTGGTATACTAGAATCAGAGACTGGGATAACCGTGGCACGCTCGCCTTATACTGGCTCTATACAAACGGAACGTGGTACGCGACTTCGGTACAATAGAAACTTGGTATAATAGAATCCGAGACTGAGATAATCATACCATGCTCGCTTTACTGGTTCTATATGAACGGAACGTGGTACCAAAGTCGCGTACCACGTCCCGTTTGCATAGAACTAGTAAGACTTAGGTCCAAAATACGTGGTATAATAGAATCCGAAACTGAGATAATCGTATAATAAGATAATCGTGGTATAATAGATTCAGAGACTGGGATAATCATACCACACTCGCCTTACTGTTTTTTTTTTAAAAACGGAACGCAGTACGCAACTTCGGTTCAAAAACGTGGTATACTAGAATCAGAGACTGGGATAACCGTGGCACGCTCGCCTTATACTGGCTCTATACAAACGGAACGTGGTACGCGACTTCGGTTCAAAAACGTGGTATAATATAATCCGAAACTGAGATAATCATACCACGCTCGCGTTACTGGTTCTATAATAGATTCAGAGACTCGGATAATAGAATCCGAAACTGAGATAATCATACCACGCTCGCGTTACTGGTTCTATACAAAGGGAACGTGGTATAATAGATTCAGAGACTGGGATAATCATACCACGCTCGCCTTACTGGTTTTTTAAAAAAACGGAACGCGGTACGCAACGTCGGTTCAAAAACGTGGTATACTAGAATCAGAGACTGGGATAACCGTGGCACGCTCACCTTACACTGGTTCTATACAAACGGAACATGGTACGCGACTTCGGTACAATAGAAACTTGGTATAATAGAATCCGAGACTGAGATAATCATACCATGCTCGCCTTACTGGTTCTATATGAACGGAACGTGGTACCAAAGTTGCGTACCACGTCCCGTTTGCATAGAACTAGTAAGACTTAGGTCCAAAAACGTGGTATAATAGAATCCGAAACTGAGATAATCGTACCACGCTCGCCTTACTGGTTCTATACAAACGGAACGTGGTACGCGACTTCGGTTCAAAAACGTGGTATAATAGAATCCGAAACTGAGATAATCATACCACGCTCGCGTTACTGGTTCTATACAAACGGGACGTGGTATAATAGATTCAGAGACTGGGATAATCATACCAAGCTCGCCTTACTGGTTTTTTAAAAAAAAGCGGAACGCGGTACGGAAGTTCGGTTCAAAAACGTGGTATACTAGAATCAGACTGGTATAACCGTGGCATGCTCGCCTTATACTGGCTCTATACAAACGGAACGTGTTACGCGACTTCGGTACAATAGAAACTTGGTATAATAGAATCCGAGACTGAGATAATCATACCACGCTCGACTTACTGGTTCTATACAAACGGAACGTGGTACCGGAATCGCGTACCACGTCCCGTTTGCATAGAACTAGTAAGACGTGCGTGGCATGATTATCCTAGTCTGGGATTCTATTATACCACCTTTTTGAACCGAAGTCGTGTACCACGTTCCGTTTGTATAGAACCAGTAATTTGAGCGTGGTACGATTATCGCAGTCTCTGCTTCTATTATACATTGTACCACGTTTTTTGTAAAATCCGAGACTGAGATGATCGTACCGCGCTCGCCTTACTGGTTTTATACAAACGGAGCGTGGTACGATCATCTCAGTTTCGGATTCTTACACGATCATCTCAGTCTCGTATTCTATTACATAACGTTTTTGAACCGAAGTCGCGTACCACGTTCCGAGCGTGGTACGATTATCTCAGTCCTGGATTCTATTATTAAACATTTTTTGTACCGAAGTCGCGTAGCACGTCTCGTTTGTACAGTCCTGGATCTATTATTAAACATTTTTTGTACCGAAGTCGCGTACCACGTCCCGTTTGTACAGAACCAGTAAGGCGAGTGAAGTACGATTATCGCAGTCTCGGATTCTAGTTCGGTACCACGTCCTTTTCATTTATAGGGATTTAGCATTATATGTAGTACATTTTTTAAAATTATTTAATCCATGATTATCTGTTTCGGAGCGTGGTACGGTTATCTCGGTCTCGGATTCCATTATACCACGTTTTGTTTAACTATCAACTCAATGTACTCTCGTATCATCCACGTATTTTATTATGCCCCGTTTTACTTGCCACGTTTTATTTCATATCTACCCACTATATCACAAGGCTTTTTTTTATATGGGGTACAGTATATGGCCTATAAAGGCACCGAAATGGATTAAATTATCAACATAATTTGAAAAATAAGCCAAAGTCGCGTACCACGTTTCGTTTTTGTAGACGGAGAAAGTCGAGTGAGGTACTGATATGCACGTTTTCATTAGCCCAGTCGGAGCACAACAGTAGGACGTTAAACCCCATTTCATTTCATTTCCAATATACCACGAAGAGTCTTTCTAAATAGGGAATAGTTTATTAACTTTTACTCAGTATTAGATTGAACATAAAGTGTAAATGTGGCCTATAAAAACATCAAAATGGATTAAATAATCAAAATTTACTACATATAATGCTAAATCCCTATAAATAAAAAGGACGTGGTACCGAACTAGAATCCGAGACTGAAATAATCGTATCACGCTCGCCTTACTGGTTCTATGAACGGGACGTGGTACACGACTTCGGTACAAAAAATGTTTTATAATAGAATCCAAGACTGAGATAATCGTACCACGCTCGGAACGTGGTACGCGACTTCGGTTCAGAAACGTGATGTAATAGAATATGAGACTGAGATGATCGTACCACGTTCCGTTTGTATAGAACCAGTAAAGCGAGCGTGGTACGATCATCTCAGTCTGGTATTTTACAAAAAAGTGGTACAATGTATAATAGAAGCAGAGACTGCGATAATCGTACCACGCTCAAATTACTGTTTTTATACAAACGGAACGTGGTACACGACTTCGGTTCAAAAAGGTGGTATAATAGAATCCGAGACTGGGATAATCGTGCCACGCACGTCTTACTAGTTCTATGCAAACGGGACGTGGTATAATAGAATCAGAGACTGAGATAATCGTACCACGCTCGCCTTACTGGTTCTATGCAAACGGGACGTGGTACGCGACTTCGGTTAAAAAAACGTGGTATAATAGAATCAGAGACTGAGATAATCGTACCAAGCTCGCCTTACTTGTTCTAACTATTATACCACGTTTTTGAACCGAAGTTGCGTACCGCGTTCCGTTTTTAAAAAAAAACAGTAAGGCGAGCGTGGTATGATTATCCCAGTCTCTGAATCTATTATACCACGTTCCGTTTGTATAGAACCAGTAAGGCGAGCGTGGTATGATTATCTCAGTTTTCGATTCTATTATACCACGTTTTTGAACCGAAGTCGCGTACCACGTTCCGTTTGTATAGAACCAGTAAGGCGAGCGTGGTACGATTATGTCAGTTTCGGATTCTATTATACCACATTTTTTGGACCGAAGTAGCGGTCACAGATTCCATTATACCACGCTCTGTTTAACTATCAACTCACGGTACTCTCGTATCATCCACGTATTTTATCATCCACGTATTTTATTATACCCCGTTTTACTTGTCACGTTTTATTTCATATCTACCCACTATACCACAAGGCTTTTTTTTCTATAGGGTACAGTATATGGCCTATAAAATCATCAAAATGGATTAAATTATCAACATAATTTGAAAAATAAGCCAAAGTCGCGTACCACGTTTCGTTTTTGTAGACGGAGAAAGTCGAGTGAGGTACTGATATGCACGTTTTCATTTGCCCAGTCGGAGCACAACAGTAGGACGTTAAACCCCATTTCATTTCATTTCCAATATACCACGTAAAGTTTTTCTAAATAGGGAATAGTTTATTAACTTTTACTCAGTATTAGATTAAACATAAAGTGTAAATGTGGCCTATAAAAACATCAAAATGGATTAAATAATCAAAATTTACTACATATAATGCTAAATCCCTATAAATAAAAAGGACATGGTACCGAACTAGAATATACAAACGGGACGTGGTACGCGACTTCGGTCCAAAAAATGTTTTATAATAGAATCAAGGACTGAGATAACCGTACCACGCTCGCCTTACTGGTTCTATACAAACGGAACGTGGTACGCGACTTCGGTTCAAAAACGTGGTATAATAGAATCCGAGAGTGAGATAATCGTACTGGTTCTATACAAACGGAACATGGTGCGCCACTTCAGTTCAAAAAACATGGTATAATAGAATCAGAGACTGAGATAATCGTACCACGCTCGCCTTACTTGTTCTATGCAAACGGGACGTGGTACGCGACTTCGGTTAAAAAAACGTGGTATAATAGAATCAGAGACTGAGATAATCGTACCAAGCTCGCCTTACTTGTTCTATACAAACGGAACGTGGTACGAAACTTGGGTTCAAAAACGTGGTATAACAGAACCCGAGACTGAGATAATCGTACCACGCTCGCCTTACTGGTTCTATACAAACGGAACGTGGTACGCGACTTCGGTTCAAAAAACGTGGTATAATAGAATCAGAGACTGAGATAATCGTACCACGCTCGCCTTACTGGTTCTATACAATCGGAACGTGGTACGCGACTTCGGTTCAAAAAACGTGGTATAATAGAATCAGGGACTGAGATAATCGTACCACGCTCACCTTACAGGTTCTATACAACCGGAACGTGGTAAGCGACTTCGGTAGTATAGTATAGAATCCGAGACTGAGATAATCGTACCAAGCTCGCCTTACTGGTTCTATACACACGGAATGTGGTACGAAACTTTGGTTCAAAAACGTGGTATAATAGAATCCGAGACTGAGATAATCGTACTGGTTCTATAAAAAGGGAACATGTTGTGCGACTTCGATGCAAAAAACGTGGTATAAAAGAATCCGAGAAGGAGATAATCGTACCATACTTGCTTTACTGGTTCTATACAAACGCGACTTTGGTACAAAAAATGTTTAATATAGTAATCCGAGAATGAGATAATCGTACCACCCTCGCCTTACTGGTTCTTTACAAACGGAACACGGTACGCAACTTCGGTTCAAAAACGTGGTATAATAGAATCCGAGACTGGGATAATCGCACCACGATCGTCTAACTGGGGCTAGAAAAACGTGGCCCGCGACTTCGATACAAAAAAATGTTGTATAATAGAATCCGAAACTTATATAATCGTACTACGCTCATTTTACGTGTTCTATACAAATGGAACGTGGTACGCGACTTCGGTACGAAAAAAGGTGGTATAATAGAATTCGAGACTGAGATAACCGTACAACGCTCATCCTACTGGTTCTATACGAACGAAAAGTTATACGCGACTTCGGTAAAAAAAAAGAGTGGTATTCTAGAATCAGAGACTTGGATAACCGTGGCACGCTCGCCTTGTACCGATTCTATACAAACGGAACGTGGTACGCGACTTCAGTTCAAAAACGTGGTATAATAGAATCCGAGACTGAGATAACCGTATAACGCTCATTCTACTGGTTCTATACAAACGAAAAATTATACGCGACTTCGGTAAAAAAAAGAGTGGTATTCTAGAATCAGAGACTGGGATAACCGTGGCACGCCCGCATTGTACTGGTTCTATACAAACGGAACGTGGTACGCGACTTCGGTACAAAAAAAAAACGTGGTATAATAGAATCCGAGACTGAGATAACCGTACCACGCTGGCTTTACTACTTTGATACAAACGAAACGTGGTACGCGAATTTGTCGTATTTCTCAAATTATGTTGATTATTTAATCCAATGATATAATAGAATCAGTGACTGAGATAACCGTGCCACGCTCGCCCTATACTTGTTCTATACAAATGGAACGTGGTACGCGACTTCGGTACAAATGTAAATCCCTATAAATAAAGGGGCTCAATCGCTAATATCTTGGACCTCGACATTAACACAAATGGGTCGCAACGCATATATTAATGTAATATGAATGAAAATAAACTGATTTACATTCAGTCGTTTCTGTTTTTACAGTAATTTCTAATCAGTTAGGTTCGGCGAAATCGAATGGCAATCTCTAGCGTCTGGTTATATCAGTCTACGTCGATTACGTTTATTGCACATGTTCTCCAGATAAGAATATGCGGTCACCGTTTAACATGACTTGTGGAATAAGTCTAGCCTCGTTCTTCGAGTCCCTAGTTACAAATGGCGCTGAAACGCATTATGTTACACGATAATTTATTTTATCATAAAGTGTAAATATGGCCTATAGTTAAAACATCAAAATGGATTAAATAATCCACACAATTTGCAAAATCTGCTACGAATAATGTAAAATCCATATAATTAAAAAAAGACGTGGTACCAAAGCCGAGTACCACGTTTCAATTGTATATGAGAAGTAAGGCGGGCATAACACGTTTCAGTTGTATAGAAGTAGTAAGCCGGGCGTGGTAGGGTTATCTCAGTATCGGTTTCTAGTTACCGTTATCTTGGTTGCGGGTTCTAATTTACCACGTTTTTGTACCCAAGTCGCGTACCACGTTTCGTTTGTATAGAGCCTGTCAGGCAAGCGTAGTACGGTTATCTCCGTCTCGGATTCTATTATACCACGTTTTTTGTACCGAAGTGGCCTATAAAATATCAAAATGGATCAAATAATCAACACAATTTGCGAAATCTGCATCGAAAAATGTAAAATCCCTATTATTAAAAAGGACGTGGTACCAAAGCCGCGTACCACGTTTCAATTGTATAGGAGAAGTAGAGCGAATTTACCACGTTTCAGTTGTATAAAAGTAGTAAGCCGGGCGTGGTTATCTCAGTCTTTGGTTCTAATTACGGTTATCTCAGTCTTGGATTCTATTTTACCACTTTTCTTGTATTGAAGTCGCGCACCACGTTCCGTTTGTGTACAACCAGTAGGCGAGCGTGCCATGGTTATACCAGTCACTGATTCTAGTATACCACCTTTTTTTTTTTACCGAAGTCGCGTACAACGTTCCGTTTATGTATAGAACAAGTAAGGCGAGCGTGGTACGATTATTTCAGTCTCGGATTCTATTATACTACGTTTTTGAACCCAAGTTTCGTACCACGTTCCGTTTGTATAGAACAAGTAAGGCGAGCTTGGTACGATTATCTAAGTCTCTGATTCCATTATACCACGTTTTTTTAACCGAAGTCGCGTACCACGTCCCGTTTGCATAGAACCAGTAAGGTGAGCGTGGTACGATTATCTCAGTCTCTGATTCTATTATACCACGTTTTTTTTAACTGAAGTGGCGCACCATGTTCCGTTTGTATAGAACCAAAGTCGCGTACAACGTTCCGTTTGTATAGAATCAGCAAGGCGAGTGTGGTACGGTTGTCTCAGGCTTGGATTCTATTTTACCACGATTCTTTTTTACCGAAGTCGGGTACCACGTTCCGGTTTTATAGATCCAGCAAGGCGAGTGTGGTACGGTTATCTCAGCACCGGATTTTATTATACCACTTTTGTTTAACTATATTCGACTCAAGGTACTCTCGTATAATCCACATATTTTATTATACCCCGTTTTACTTGCCAAGTTTTATTTCATATCTACCCAATATACCACGTAGGGTCTTTTTAAATCGGATACAGTATATGGCCTATAAAAGCATCAAAATGATCCAATTTGAAAAATAAGCCAAAGTCGCGTACCACGCTTCGTTTTTGTAGACAGAGAAAGTCGAGCGAGGTACTGATATGCCCGTTTTCATTAGCCCGGTCGGAGCGGAACAGTAGGACGTTAAACCCCATTTCATTTCATTTCCAATATACCACGTTGGGTCTTTTTAAATTTACACAGTATTATTACCGATCGGTTATCTGTATTATAATTAATTTTAGCATAAAGTGTAAATATGGCCTATAAAAACATCAAAATGGATTAAATTTGAGAAATTTACTACAAATAATGTAAAATCTCTATAAATAAAAAGGACATGGTACCACGTTCCGTTTGTATAGCACTAGCAAGGCGAACGTAGTACGGTTATCTCGGCCCCGGAATACCAATTCTTTTACTGTCAACTTATCGCCCTTTCTTATCGCCCCTATACAGGATTATACAACGTTAGTTTTTACCTTCCGGGTTTTGTTTCATATCTATGCATAGTCGCATACATAATATTCCAATATACCACGTAGGGTCTTTTTGAATAGGGTATAATAACGGTTACACCGTATTATAAACAGTATAGCATAGGTACGGCTCGATGCATTAACCGACCGATCGGCTATCTGTATTGTAATTTATTTTAAGATTAAGTGTAAATATCACCAATAAAAACATCAAAATTGATTAAATGATCAACATAATTTGCAAAATTAGCTTTATATAATGTAAAATCCCTATAATTAAATAGAAAGTGGTACCGAAAAAGCGTACCACGTTCCGTGTGTATAGAAGCAGTAAGGCGAGCGTGGTATTTTGAAGCGTGGTATTTAGCCGCTGCCTTTTAATACATTATTGTTCTTGTGTGCTTTTTGTTTTTAACGGGGGTTCGGTGATTTCATTCATTTTCTGTTCTTGAGCCATTAAAAATGCTTTTTTTTTTACAAAGAATTGGGAAATAAGGACTATTATTGAAGGTCATAAATGTACCCCGTATTTTAGAAAATTATATTATGTTAATATCATAATATTATAGTAATGTAATATGAATGTATTTACATTCAATCGTTTCTGGTTCTACTGTAATTTCTCATCAGTTATGTTCGACGAAATACGCGAAGAGTACAAAATGAATGGCAGTAATATTTGTCTGGTTATTCCATTCTACACCGGTGGTATTCTCCCGCGGATTATGTTTAGCATCGATTCATGGATCTCAGAAGCCAATCTTTTCACGGTAAGATAACCAATAAATCGCGTTGGCAATGTCGAAGACTGTACGGATGACAATGAGTTATAGACTTTGCTTCCTTTAATCTGCATGCACCCGCATTGAAATGCAGTTATTATCTCCAAAGACTATGATGAAAATTATACAGTGATTTTGAAAGAAATATATATTATGTATCATTGATTCCAGAGTTATTGTCTTTGATCACCGTGTAACTACAAAAGTTATAATCTGTTCTGTTTGAAATTTATATGCGTATAGGTTAAATTTGAGAGACGAAAAAACCTGTTGACTTATAACAGTGAGGCGTTAATCCCAGTTTCATTTCATATCTGTGGTATCCCACTCGGTGGAAGTGAACGTTAAACACCCCTACGTAAACAACCACACACAAAGCATATTTCTTAAATATTGCAATTTGAATTTGCCGTTTATTCAATTTAAGAAGATTGTTGCCTGTTTAAGCTTTGTAACCATATTGACAAATGTTGCTATACTTATAGCGCCATAGTTTTGAGTATCATCGTAGCCGTGCAAAATTTTGCCCCTTTTCACCCCAAAGCCGCTACCATTTTAGTAGACAAAATAGTTATAAGTATAAGGGATACATTTCAGTTATTCGATGATACTGCGAGGTTTGTTGGCCGCTGGGATGTACACGTACGAACAATTTAAATACATTTATAATACTTTCAGTTAAATGTATCGTCGAAGTACCAGGGGAGCATCGAGGATATTTGAATCGTCGGCGACCATTGAATGATCTTTTGGTGCGACACATTCCCGATCACATGGTTGTATCACCGACATTTCGGCAATAGTTGTAAAGCGCATCCGTCCAAAGGTGCCGAGTTACTTGATTTTGTATAAAGTACTTTTCGTTTAAAATCCGCGATCACTTACGTTTAGTCTTGATCCCACTTGGGTAAATCATCGACGATGCCATTTCTCATGCGACTTCTCGGTTTTTCGGGGACAAAAAACATCGGGAGAAAACTTATTTATGTTCATATCGCCGATTACTTTTCCCTCAGGGAGACCTAGACATTATTGTATACGATCCGGCTCTCCCATCGTTATTTACACTACAAATTACAAAACTACTTCAAAAAATCACGCTTTTATTTCTCATCACATATATGCAGAAGTACAACAAGAGTGTTTGTTAGTGGTATCACGCATCCCTAGATGAATAAAGGTCCACGAAATGGTCATGAAGCGATATCAGTCATCAACGATATCAGCACAGATAGTCATGTGGACAGGAACGCCCTTCTTACCTATGTGATTTTTTCAAAATTTTTGATTTTGTTTTTTTCTTCACATTTTTTCAAAAACTATTAACTTTCTTCATGTCTGATGCTAAATCATATAATATTTACCCCCCCCCCCCCCCCTGCTCAGACTTGAACATTTTTTATGCGATTTTATTGGCGATTTAGACTTGTAATTGTGGAATTTACCTTCCGGAAATACGTCAGAATGAACCAAATTGATTTAATTTACCAATTAACCGTTAATCGGTTCAGCGCAATTAGTTAAGCAATTATCAAACCTAGACCCCCCCCCCCTGCAAAAAATCCTGGATCCGCGCCTGATTAAAAATTATACATATATACAAGAAGTTATAATTTTTGATAGTAAATATTATATGATTTAACATCGGATAGGAGGAAAATAAAGAAGATTAAAATGTTTGAAAAATTTAATGTGAAGAAGAAGGAAAAAAAATAAAAAATTTTGAAAAAATCACATGACATAGGCGTAAGAGGGCGTTCCTGTCTACATGTACCTGTGGATATCAGTTGTAGAAGATATCACTGGGGCACGTGGTCACTACTGAGCCATGATATTAAAGGTCAACGAAACGTTGCTACTAAGTATAATATCAGATTTTCTAGAAAGAATATAAGGCCTACTCATCTATTTCTTGTGGTTTTTTTTTATTCTTGGGTGACCCTCTTGGAAAACATTGGGGGGTTGGTAGCACGTGCGCGCGGTATCATGCCATTGAGTCAACTAGTGTGGTTCTGATTCCGTGGTTGTAGCCTAGCCTACGTGGCAAAGAGTGGGTTGCCTGTCCAACCCCATGGGTTAAATAAAAAATTACTCCGGGTCCCCCATTTCCGCCTTCCGCCAACGACTAAAGACCCTGTTTATAGAATTAGCTCCACTTCGTAACGGACACGGAACTAGTTATTGACCCCTCCACACACCTACATGTTGTCTTATAAAAACACCGTTTTAATTATTGTGATCAATATATATCAATGATGTGGAAACGAACGCTTTCTTCGTCCAAAACTCGTTTATTCGGGTTTGTTTGTCCGATTTACAATCCCATTAAGCATTGCGTCAAGATATGTGACGCCTGTAATATTTATTGGGACTGTTTATTGGGCCTAGAGTGGCCTGGAGTTGCCCAATACAATGTGCAGATAAGACCACAATTGGATGTTGTGGGGTTATTTTGTACATATCACTTAAACACTAAATAATAAAAGTAGGATTAAAGTGGCATTTGATATATTTACTTAAACATCTAGATACGGGTAGCTACGTCATCTATAATAGAAAAAAGCTGTGGATAACTTGAATTTTGCGGATGTGGAAATTGCATTTCACTTTAAACAAAGTCAGGCTTATCAATAATACATTCTCCAACCGGCAACTTCAAAAGGTACACAACTAAATTAAAGAGTTTTTTATTTACCCTTTTTTTATTTAACGCAAATTGCGTCCACAAGCATTAACTATTAACAAATAGGAAGATAACTCCACGAAATGCCTTCGAATGTTAAAATTCGGCAGGTTTCTTCCTATCCTGAGTTTAGATATGCTGTAAGATGTTAATGAATTGGAAGTTGAGAGTGGGTGGGTTGAGGGGTTGGGGAGATAACTTAGAAACTGAGCACGGATTTCATTAACGTTTTAATTCACGCTCAAATAAAAGATTCCATCGTGTAGTCTTACCGGTATCATATTCACAAGAATATGGATCCTCCTTATACTAAATGAAAAATATATTATGTAAAACAAGAAGTATTTTCAAAATCTTGTGGAAAATGACGAACCGACCAACGGAGGTTGGAAATGACAACATTCTTCCGCAGGCGAGAACACAAACACCTTAAAGCGAGAATTTCATATATTAATTTATTAAGAAAGTCAAAACATAATTATTTCTATATCTTTTGTTCAAATGGTTGTCAACTCACTATAATACGATCATATAGGCATTATTTCCGACGCCTGAAAAAAATTCACATTGGAAATAATAACACAATTACCTCCCCTGTTTTGCTACCCCCCCCCCCCACCCATGGAATAGCTATCTTCAAACGTTTGAATTTGAAGTTGAAAATGATATTTTTGCCTATTTCTCAACTGACAATAGTGAATTATGGATTACTTTTTAACAAGGTATGACTGTTTATATATACCATTTATTGTAGGCCTTTATTTTAAAAAATGAAACAGGCGATTGTAGACGGTTGGGGGAAGGGGTGCGTGTAGTGTGCTATGAAAACTGTAACCGAACAGCGACGTTTTCGTCCACTCTTCATCGAAATTCAAGGGGTTTTTCGCGTATGTACGGGACCTCCGCTTTTCGTCCCATTCCAGCGACTAGCCGCATTACTGTAACATCAGTGGCGTGCATAGCGCCCGGGGAATACCCATAATGCACACCCAGTAAGTTAGCAAGCCCCGTTTAATGTTCGCATTAATTTTGGGCTGTTAGAAATCGTCAAATATATTTTTTTTATAAATTGTTCGATATGATTTGGCTCGTTGTGGTATGGTATGCCGAACATAATAATATGCCTTCGTGTAAGAGAGAGAGAAATAAGGGTTAACGTCCACTCGACACAAACTAGGTCATTTCTTGACTAACATAATTATTTCAATAATTCGCTTGCGCGTAGGGGTCTTTAGTAGTGGGAGGAAACCCTTGGTTGAGAAGGCGCCCCTATCTCCATGCCACATACGCTCACACCAGGTATCGAAACCACAGCCGCAAGCGAGAGGTGACTGATCACTTGGGGTCGAAGCGCGGCACTCTAGACCACTAGGCCATCCCACCCACTCACCCACCCTCGTGTAAGCAGAGCAAAGCCAGACGCCAAACAAGTATTTTATCTAGTTTTTTTTTCTCCCTTTTTCTAGATCTTTTTAACAACATACTGTTTATTATTAGTATAAATTTTAATCTTTGATATTTTTGTTTCTTATTATGTATATGTTATGTACATGATATGTCTATATTGTGTCTAATAAGTGAAATGAAATGAAATGGGGTTTAACGTCCTACTCTTTTACACCTAACCTGGGCTAATGGATGACGGGCATACACCATACAGTGTGCTATGAGGGAAATTTGCCCGGGAAGCGGCGCTACGACCTACTCTTATATCGAATTCCAACTGCCAAGGAACCTCGGTTTTTCGTCCCACCCGAATGACTAAGCAGCTGTCCTTGCCAGGCCCCCCTTCTGCATCACTGATAAGGGGAAATGTGTCTAATGAGTACTGAGTACAATATCTATATTGTATCTATTGAGTTCTGTAGTCTGTATTATGTATACATTGTGTCTATTTAGTAATGTAGTCTATATGATGTATACTTTCCGATTGGCTTGCGAAAATGTAAATGGACGAATGAATGAAATGGGGTTTAACTTCCTACTTCTCTGCACCAACAGTGTGCTATGAGTGAAATTGTACCCTGGCAACAACTAAGTGATCTTTTACTTTACGTGCACATCAACGTGTACACGGGACTAGACTTTTTTGTCCCATCCAGCGGACTAAAACTGATCTTTGTCAATGGGAAACCACGCTGGTAAGCCCGGGAAACTTCCTAGGCCAAGATCAGAATCAAACTACGGAGCCCCTAGTTTGTGAACTAGTCATAGTGGCAAGCCAAAACTGTAATGACCGAAGTCTCTTTTCTACCAGCGATCACGTGGCTAAGTGGGTAAGACGTTGGCTCACTAGCCTGGATTTCGGATGTTAGACCTCTGCATTGGCCTAGAAAGTTCACTCCAGATTTTCCGACGTGGTTCCCCCGATGCAGGATAGAAGACCTGACAAGGACAACTGTCTAGTCGTTCGGATGGGACGAAAACCCGAGGTCCTGCGTAGACATTGGCAGTTATAAGAGTAGGCCGGAGCGCCGCTGCCCGGGCACAATTTTCCTCATAGCACACTGTATGGCGTATTCTCGTCTTCATTAGCTTAGTTTAGGTGCTGTAAGACGTTAAACCCCATTTAATTTCATTTCATTTCTCTTATTCTACCGAGTCAAAGCAGGTACTGATTGTTAATCTGTAAATTATAGTTTTAAGGAACTGTAGAATAAAATGCTTGTTAATTGTAGTAAATTATATCACTAGTATAATATAGAACATTTTCAGTGAAATGACTCGTGGTTTTTTTTAAGGTTAATATACGTATGTCAGGAAGTCCTGTTAAACAGGTTTATAACTTCGTTATGATGTTATTTAACTGAAGAAATAGTTGTATTTCTTCAATTACATTCAAGAACACGGGACAGTACAGTAAGTTAGAAATTCTCACAGCTTTACGTTAACAATTAAACAATACCTTATGTCCAATTCTTTTAAAGTCAATTATAGTAAGATCTAATTTCCTTTAGTTAACGTGTTTATATGAGATTGATACGATTTGTGTAGTGACCATTTTTAGATACAAATTATGTCTGGGATGTATATTTTTTAAAAAGAGAATAATATGGCGATGTTGTAAAATCGTATGTCGCGATTGTTATTACGTCAGTTCTGATGCCGTGGGGCAGAGAAAGTCTATTCTGTTTTTAAAAGCGTAGGATTTACTCAAATGAGTATATAATAAAAATATTTAATATTTTATAAATCTTTTTCTTTCTTGTGATACATTATATTGTATTATAGATTTGATCAGCAGTAATTTTAATCAATGATTCGAATTTTAATAGAACGAACTTTCTAGAACGTTTTCCCTAAAAATACCACTCGGATACCTTTGTCAAAGCTGATGAGGTACCCGTTGCGCACCCGGAAATTGGGGGTGTTCCCTGTCATCTTGGCCAAAATGTTCTTGGGCCGAGCTCTATAACCCTTACCCGGAACGCCATCGATTGACAATCATGATCCCTAAGTCCCAAAGTATTGAGATACTCTACGTGTATATGAAATACAAGTGATATCATCTCCTGCAAATGCTTTGAGGCTTTAAATAATTTCAACTAATCATGTTAAAACCCTTGCTTTGTCTGACACGACAAAAGAACACAGCCATTTTAATGTCTTCAATAAAGTATGTTTTTGTAATCTAGCTAGGTCCTTACTAAAATGGATTTTTAAAAAAACCCGAATAAATACGATCTTACTGTAGCTATCTGTAATTAAGCGCAGTAAAGAATCTCTAAATATCCCTTTGATATCGCAATGATCACTTATCTACCTATCCCCTACAAACGTTATATACGCATGTACTACATGACACAATCACGACAACCACGTGGGGTTTCTTTTGCCAGAAAACATTAGCAATTTTTACATACAATAAAAATAGGTAAAATTGTTTCCTTTAATGTCATTTATCAGAGGCGGATCTAGGAATTTTGAAAAGGGGTGTGGGGGCGCCGCAAAATGAGAGCACTGACCGCGGAGACGGGGGACGCCGATAAAGGGGGGGGGGGAAAGAAAATTATCCGTCATTTCCTTGCATCAGTAGCCATTCCAATGGCTATTTGGCTGATATTTTCGTCTAAGTAAACGTTTGGAACGGACACATTTGGGTCTGAGAAAAGGCACTTTCGCGGCAGTAAAAAGGGCACTGTTGAAAATTAGGGGGGGGGGGCGCCCCATTGAATCCGTCTCTGTTTATTCAATTAAAATGAATATATTATATACTTTAGAATAAACGCCATCTCCGGCTGTTACGTTTTATGAATTAAATAAGAGTGACCTAAAATGCTTGAGTAAACATGCGAATTCGGGAAAAAAAGGGAATTCTGTAAATTGAAATAGGAGTTAACGACCTACTTCTCTGGCTAATTAAGAAGGGCTTAGAATGTTTTACGAAGGACTACCTACACTTCGTTACTTGGACGCTATAAAGTGTACACCCTACCTCTGGTTTTCGTACCATCCAAAAGACCAGACGACCCTAATTACGAATTACAGACAAAAGTCGACACTTAAATTCAGCATGATTTACGCGTAACTGTTGACAGAATTCCCATGCATTTAATTTTGGTTTTAGTCTGTTTATTACAATTCATCTTTTCACCACTTTGCCCCATAATGCACGGCATTTTAATTGATAGTCATGATTTGGAGATGAAAAGACCAGGAAGTGAACAGTCACGAATTATGGAAATCACGTCCAAATATGACGTCAAAGCCTATATTTTGAATCGAAATGGTCAAGTCCCTTTAATAGTTTTTGTTATGCTCCGAGTTCACAAAGCATTCTCAGACTTAAGTTAAGAACTTTCAATCACTGTTCATGAGAAATATCTTTGATCCAGAAACACAAAACTTTATACGTAGTTTCTTACTGATGTATTTGATACATTAAAACAACAAAGGTTTTATACAGGGCTATATTTTACTTAGAACAATTTGAGTAACTTCTTAAGTCTGAAAAAGATTTGTGAACTCGGTGCCAGATGATTGTGATAAATATTGGGCCATGTAATGGCATCCCCTTAACAATGAGTCCAGTGACTTTTGATTCACAGCGGTGTTTAGCAGAGTTATATTATGTTCAGCCTGATTCAAACTTCAGATCAAAGACATTTCTCGGGACTAACATATGGCTTGCGTGTATAAGAGACTTTAACAGTGGGAGGAAAGAGACGACCCTAATCCTTGTCACGTATAACCTGGGCATCGCAACGACGCCAATTGACACATGCAATGACATACCTGATGATGTTAACCGAAGGACCCGTAGAAAACTCAGGCGGTCCTACTCCTTGTCACGTACAACCTCTGCTTTTAGGGAAATCGATAGTGGTCTACATCCAAGTGTTTAGGAGTTATCTCCCTTTATTGACTAATCCTCAGTGGAAATAATTGTTTTCTGGAATTAACTTTTTGAGAATTGATTTACTCAAAACAGACCGTTTTAGACAGGAGAGGTACAGTCGAATTCAATGAAAATTCCGTTTTACATCATTTTGTTTTCTGGAATTAACTTTGGGATAGTTGATTAACACAAAGTAGACCGTTTTAGATAGAGTTACAGGCCAATTCAATGAAAATTCCGTTTTACATAATTTTGTTTTCTGGAATTAACTTTGGGATAGTTGATTAAAACAAAGTTGACCGTTTTAGATAGCAGAGTTACAGTCCAATTCAATGAAAATTCTGTTTTACATAATTTACTTTATCTATCGCACACGTATTAAAAATTACTGCGTCCAATTTAGGTGACATGTGTAGCAAGAAACTAAAACTCTTGATTTGGGCTCAAAGCTCCGTTATCTTTTAACGATCCGTTAACTCCATGTTAACGGATCGTTAACTTTAACAGAGAGAAAGACTGTTGCTGGAAGTCCCATTAACTTTAATGTGTCGTTAACTTGACGTTATATTTAACGGAGGTTTGGGGCTCTGTTATCTGTTTAATGATGGCATTAGTTGGCTGCAGCAAAAAGTCACAGATTACCAATGTAGTTTTCTATAGAACATTCTAGATGGTTGGGCGATGGGGGCCTATTCCATTTTCTATACGATGAAATTCAATACTATTCTACAGAATTTTGGTGGACTGTAGGAAATAATGGCCCCATAATTCTGTAGTGCCAATCCCATAATTTTTCTTACAGATTTACGCTAAAATTTCTAATGGAAAAAATAAAGTATTCTATAGTGTTTTCTGTTGTAAATTCTACAGTCATCTTTTTGTCTTTAATCTAGTTTTGTGGACAGACTGCACAGTTGTCTTGCTGTCTTCAGTTTCTTGTTAATAGTAACTTCCATGAAGTTGTTATACATGTACATTGAAATTAAAAAAATTAAATTCAGCCAATGAAAAAACAGCCTTCTCTTGGATTAACGTTAATGAATCCGTTAGCTAATAGATAATGAAATTGACTTTCCAGCAACAGAAATTTAACGGACCGCTAACAAACGACACGTTACAAAGATAACGATCCGTTAGAGTTTAACGGATCGTTAAAATAATTTAGTTTTGAGCAACCGGGCCCAGTTCTTTAAAGATTTAAATCCCAATGTTATAAAAATACTGTGGAGATGTGGGTTTCGTAGGGGGTGAGGTTATGGGGCTGGCGGGATTGGCCGAGTGGTTTAATGTGTGCAAGTTAGATCACCGGGTCCGTCATTGAGTCCAGTGGTGTGTGATTTCGATACCCAGCTTCGTTTGTCCGAAATACAATTGAACCATAGCTATGTTAGTTCCGAAATTATCAAGTTTGTGTCAAGTACTGATGCCCCCCACTCTCTCTTTACCTCTCTCCACATTTTTGAGGTATTTATATCACTTTTTTTTATTCATGCACGGTATAAAATTACAGCGGAAACTTGTATAAACATGACAAATTAAACTGTGCTCATTTCAATCACGTTTGACCACGAATTAAAAGTAAATATACACAGCTAAAATTAGGTTTAACATATATAGGGCCTATGATGTGATTAACAAGTTAAAAAATTTAAAACTGTATAATAAAATAATCTCTACGGTTTGCGGGTTTAGACGCCCTCGTATAAAAAGCAGTATCTAAGTATGTGAACACCTTCAAGATATGCAAACGTGGTATGTATATATGTATTTGTTACTGTCAGCTTGATGTTGACGAGAATTCATTTTTTCGGTTTACATAATATTTTCAGACACGTCAGTTTATCATGTACCTACCTACACAGTGCCGTGCACATAACCATTGACAGCTGGAATTTGAAATAAGTAGGCCATAGCGCCACTGTCCGGGCAAAATTACCAGCTCACTGAATGGCGTATGAATGACGCCATAGAGTCAAAAGCCGCTCGTTTGACCTCTGACACGACCTCGGGCCCCAACTGGTTAGCTCTTCGTGTAGTAGATGCCATCGGAAGTATTAAAACGAAACGAAATATAGATCGGCATTTTTATCACTTAATCCTGCCTGTGATTGAGTCAGGTGACGTGGTTTCGATCCCACACTTGTATTCGGCAAGGATAGGGTGAAATAAAATTGTATCATATTATTTCAGTCCAGGTTAGCCCACGAAGAGCTTTTTTTGATATATAGATATGTTTGCAAAATGTATAATAGAGTAATACACGACAAGAAAATTTTAAGTATTTTTTGTTATTTCAGAATAGGTTCTGACAACGACAAAACGTTTGACTTGCTTATTTTCCAAGATTTGACATTATATCTTTCTCAAGACATATCTGTACCATATTATTAAATATACCTTTTGTGCACCGAAACGTTTTAATACTAAATAATTTGAAATCACATCACTCAAGCATACTGTGAAAGTTTATTCTCGAAGAGGAATATAAACCCAAAATCTTCAAGTTGAAATTTCATAGATCTGTTCTGCTCACTATGTAACAAGCCCGTCGCAGTTTTATTCTCCGCGGATTCTTATAGATGGGCCTATTTTTAGTCACCCCAAATCCAAACCATAAAATTATCTAGCGTTGGTTTTTTTCTCCTTTTAAGTTAAATGTCAATTAATCAATCTGAGTACATATAAGCGTGGATTAAATCGTGAGAAATTTAATATATACTTTAGCGAAAAATATAAATGACGCATTGCTACTTTAATATCTAATTTAATACTATGCAACGATTTTTATGCTACAAAGACAACGTGAAATTAATCATCTGCTAGAATCTTAAATGATTGTCACTTATTATATCTAAAAATGAAAGGTTCATTCAGTATTGGAATTGATCGTGTCTGAAACCCGGATCTATAACATGTCAGTAACGATGATGTATATGTGCTAATAGGAAAAAGCTTGTAAAATAAAGTCCAACCCAAGTTATAAATATGTCCGCTTAAGAACAATGACTTATAAAATGTATTATTCAACCCAATAAAAAATAAAAGCTAAATCACGCTCGTGCATACACAGGATACAACTATATTGACTAGGATTCTGGATTGAAGTGAAATGGAGTTTAACGTCTTACTATTTTTCCCCACCTGGGTTAATGAAGAAGGACATTCGCCATGAATTGTGCTATATAGTGCGAATTCTGACCCTGACAGCCACGGCCTTCTCTTATTTCGAATTCTAACTGCCTTTTACGTGAACGCTAACGGTCCATACGAAAGACTATATACGCCATTCCTTGCAAGACCTGGCATAGCTAAGAAAAACCAACCCATCAAATTAAAGGAAAGGAAACGAAACAGAGCAAACGAAATGAGGTTAATGTCTCGTCAATACAAAATTTTGAGGTTAACGCCAAGGAGAAAATTTCTTCTGGACAACGGTGTTTCAACCTTCATCAAATCAGTGCAAGGTTCGTTCATGTGTAAAACCTAGACTTCCGTATCAGCTCCACAGGCGCTGAGTGAAAGAGCCATACTCTAAAAGTGAGTTATAAGATGTTGGCTAGCTAACCTGGGGGTTCCGTGTTCGATCTGAGTGTTGGCCGAGAAAGTTCGCCGTGATTTTCCGGCGTGATTACCCCCTGTCAGTGGTATATACTATTCAAAAAAAGTAGGGGATATTTGATTTTGGGGGCATAATACTAAAATATGCAAATGACTACGAAAAAAGTCACTATAGAACGTAACAGAAGAAACATTTCCAGTTACATGTGACGCCCAAACGCACCAATAGCTACCGCATGGAATGCAGGTGATGCTTGAGATCATCATGGGGGTCCAACCCAAGATTTGCACGACTCTGACTTTGAATGATACAGTCTTTGTGGCATTGAATTCCAGGGTGGAAACATCAGTTTAATTGTTTTAGTGACCAGAAACAAATTTTGATATGCGTCGGATTACCCAAAATGAAAGGTTACGTGCCCTTGGCATGCTACAGATCGGCACAACACAGGCGGTTGTGACGCGGACGATGAAATGTTTCTCAGTCTGTCATAAGCAGGCTGTGGTCCAGATACCGTGATACACAATCTGTACAGGACAGACCACGCTCAGGTCGACCAAGGGCGACAACTCAAGCCCAGGATCGATTTATCCGTACCTTGGCCTTGAGAAATCGTGTCATCACAGCAAATCAGATCAGCGCTCGTATTCAAACAGACACTGGTGTGAGAGTGAGTGGCCAGACGATTCGGAATCGACTGCATAGGGGTCACCTTCGCGCCCGACGTCCTCGCGTGTTCCTTTGTTTGAGAGATCATCACATTCAGGCAAGACGTCGTTGGTGTAGGGATCGTCAACACTGGGATAATCGACTCTGGAGCAATGTGATGTTTTCAGATGAGTCAAGGTTCACTGTTGATTTTTTTGACAGACGTAGGAGGGTGTGGCGTCGTCGAAACGAGCGCTTCCAAGACGTTAACGTCATCAGACATGATCGATTTGGGGGTGGTTCTGTTATGGTGTGGGGAGGCATCACTGTTGCTGGAAGAACGGCTTTACATGTTGTTGCAGGGCGTGTTACAGGCCAGTACTACCGGGACAGCATCTTGGCAGTTGGCATGTTGTGCCGTTCGCACGACGTCATGGTCGCCGTTTCATCTTCCAGGATGACAACGCAAGGGCCAGGATCGTTACAGGTTACCTCCAACAACAGAACATCACCACATTACCTTGGCCAGCACTGAGTCCCGACCTCTCCCCCATCGAGCATGTCTGGGACATGCTTGGACAGCGGTTACGTCAACGTCAACAACGTCCTGCCAATGTCCAAGAACTTGCTGCTGCGTTGCAACAGGAATGGGACAATCTGGACCAACATGACCTTAGACGTCTCATTAGGAGTATGCCACATCGGATCAATGCTTGTTTGGCAAACAGAGGAGGATTTACCCGTTACTGACTTTGTTGTGATGCTGTGGTAACTTTGCTGTTTGACCCCGGGTATCATTTTACCCTTATAATGGTCAGTCTGTGCCTTACTTAGTCTAACGATCATTTGGAATAAATCGATGAATGTGAACTTCATTTCATTTTGTCATTTGTTTCTTCGTCAGTTTAATTAGGTGATTTTAATAACACTTAAAAATCAAATATCCCCTACTTTTTTTTGAATAGTAATGGTTTCGAGGTTTTTTACACTTTCGATGGCCCCGGGTTTCATGAAGATCTGAGCGTTTGTGAGACGCCGCGTCATACGAGCGGCGTTTGAACCCCATCCGATTAATTATATTAACAAAAAACAATTAAGTACATTTGTATCTTTTAAAATTATATTTCGCAAAATATATTTAATTAACGTCATCCAATCACAAGACACCATACATTCACCTTATTTTGTGAAGTTCAAATGAACCCAAGAAGTGAGATCATTTCTATGATCAATATTATCATATTGATGTGATTTCTGTCAATTGCGAAACAAAATTGTATAATAACCTACATGCGTATGGGAATTTAAGGTTTGACCGAACAACACTGATGTCGCTTTCAATCAATTACATGTTACTGCTGATATGACGTAGGACGTTATAAATCAGTGTGTGACGAAAGGTATAGGGATCTGTTTTATTACCGTTTGGTAATAAATATTCAACAGAGACAGGCCTCTTGTATTAATGACTTATATATCGTACAATATATGTACCCATAGTACACTCCACTCTCTGTTGGTCCAAACATCTTAAAGGGAAGTCACGGGGTTCGATTTTCTTTGTATACTGGTACATTAATTAGCAGGGTGATTATTGGAGTCCAAATTATAAATGTTCGTTTTATATAAACTTACAATAGATACCACATTTATTTACATGGCGGAATATAGGCTTGTTTAATCAAGGCATTCCAACCCCTTGTACATAAACAAGTATGGATACGAATGAATGTAAAAACAATGGCTAATCTATGTCAACAATTAATGTAATTATATTTTGTACATCTCTATGATTGACAACAACTGGGTATAAACACAAAATAAATATGTAGATAAAGAAAAATATATTATTTTTGTTTAACGCGTACATCTCTTTTCTCTTTAAATGTCATTTAGCTGGTGGGAAGGAAAGTTGACGAATCCCAACACATCTCATTGTTGAAGGTTACGATTATTATGATGTCTAACGCGTGTGACTGACCACCTTAGTAGATAAGATAGCCCAGGGGAAGCACCGAGTTAGAACGAACCAGAGCAGAATAAGCTCGAGAAGAAAAATAACTAGCTTATTTAGAGATCAACTACATTATTATCTGAAGTAAATATATATCAAAACACAATGTATAATTTCGTTTCGCCAAAACCAGAAGAGATGGACAATTTAACAAGTAAGTAAATCTTTTATTCTTTAGTTTAATTCGTATTAATTCTTTCAAGCAAAAATATGACAATCCAAACCCTCTTGCTGTAACGTACTAATAAACACAAACAACTTTTATAGTTCATGTATCGCTGACGCATAAAACAAATCAAAATATTGAAAACCTTCAAGGAGAAGACTAGGTACGATAAGGTGCATACTTTTTTCATATTCTATTTATCTTTTTTATTCTCAGGTGTTAGTATATTATATAAGACTATAATTGATCATTGACGGTATATGTATATGACGTAAATTGCATTATACACCTGTTTTCATGTTACCCGTTACATCAATTGATTTAAAATGTATACACCCATCTGTACTTGCATTGTCTTAGGTCAACAGCACCCGTGTGTTATTGGGTTGATGAACAGTATAATAATATCTGTTTTTGTCTCAAATACGCAATGTCGCACAAAATACTTAGAATCTATTTAAACCGAATCTTTGGTTTTATCAGTTTCCAGAAATAATTACATGTAGATGGAATACCGCGGCGTGTAGCTCATTATAGTAACGTAAAATTTTGTATGTTTCTGGCAATTTAGGATGCATTTAGATTACGAAACGACACTTTCAACTTTTTTACATAATTACATGTTATTTGTTATCTGTTACACGGTGTATGGTTTTACTGTGATTTCTCGAGGTTTCGTTCCACAACTTAATACAGGTGGAAATTAGATCTGAGTTCTGGTGCACATGATTACCACGACGTCACGCATAAGCACGATGTCAGTTTTACTTACGTTTTCGAAAATAACCACCAAAGCAGTTTTAAAGCGCCAACCCCGAATATATTGTGAACAATAAAACTTCGTAATTTTGTGTTAAAAGACCTTAAAATCACCTAACTAATTCAATATACGTGATAAGTTTTCAACAACTTAAACCCGCCAGTCTTCATCTGGAAATGTATTAAGCTGTATTATGCGGTGTCTGGATAAAATCAGACTTTAATTTTATAAAAATAACGTGTAGGTTAAATTTATGTTTCGACAACAAGTACAATACATGGATCCTTCACTGTTCAGACCTCTAAAGGAACGACATTGGGTTATGAGGCCAGTCAACCAAAAAATTGACCCGAAGTCTTAAAAGGTTACGTGTCCAGATAAGCGTTTTTGACATTCACGTCCGTACCACTGAATACTTTGAGCTGAAATTTTGAGACGAGGTAAATTCACCATTCCTCTATTTTTTTTGCGCTTATACTTACAGGGACTTTTATGATCTGAAGGGTCGTGCGATAAAAATCGTTTAAGTGCATTTAAGCAAGGCAAAACTCCTAAATGTAAATAAATAGTTACTTTGTCTGATACTCCAGCTCAAAATATTGCAAGTCACCACTAAAACACGAAGGCAACCTGCTGAAAAAAGCGAAAAAAAGGCCCACAAAAATTTTAAAGTGTGCCGTTAAGTTGACACTCCACTTACGCATGGTTTATTGGACAATTCTATTCAGGCACAAAATGATTGCCAATCCAGAAATTTGTTGGAAAACGTATCTCAAAGCTACATATAGCTTGTTGTGGCAAGAACAATAGACTCCACCTAGAGTCCAGCAATTTCCCCTTTGCTTCAGGTAAAGGGCCCGTTTACGAGGTAGGGTACCTCGGGATTTAGTACCGCCAAAGAGACTAAGCAATAAGAATCTTGTAAATCCCGCGGACCCTACCTCTAGGACGTGGGAATCGGTCTTTAAAATTCTCGAAACACATCTCGGCCAATGCCTGGATTCTACATTATAGTCGAGAGTCCGGTTACCTAACTCACGAACTATCGCCACACGACTCTTAGTTCCACCAGAATACACACTGGTGTGTATGTATAAAGATCCCACGGTAGTCGAAATATCCGTAAAGAGTTTGGTTTGCTATCCGGGCAAGTTTTTTCTCCATTGCATTGTACGCGTATATAAATCAAAATAACTAGTCTTAACATGGCTGGAATATTGTGTTGGCGGTACCTAAAAGGGACTATCCCTATTTGAACAGAGCCTCAAAAATAAAAGTCCGAGTACGTATGAATTTTAAGTGCCAAACTATGGAGCAATGGTGTATTTACCCTGCCTCGAAATTCCAGCTCAAAATATTAACACAAAATTAAGATATGAATTTACCCTGAACAACTTGAGCAGTTTTTGTAACTTTTGTTCAAGAATGATTGCGACAAAGTCTCAAAAGGACCGAATGTGTTAGAGGTACCTTAAACTAAGATATAATTATTGCTTAAACAATTTGAGAGGATTTCGATGCCGAGTGGTAATCAGTCCGCCGTTGTCTCGTTTTCCAGATATTCGGGGTCAAAGGTCAAATGAGTTCATATGCACTGAAAGTGAATGCGCAACCATTCTTGTTTCATGAAAATTTGCTAAAAATAATCAAAAATAATAACTCTTAATAAAAATGTAAACTTGCTAAATTCATCTTTGTTCTTAGTGACGCCGTAGGTCAAAAGGTCAAATTGCACTAGGAAGATTTAAAGCAATAAAATGTCAGCGCCCCAAGGGCGGACTGATTACCACTCGGCATCGTGTTCTACGCAGAATTTTAGTCTAGAAAAGTTGAGTCTGGTTTTGTGCCCATTTGATGGACACCCCTCCGCACTGAGCTCCCAGACTATTACTTTTGTTTAAGAATGATTGCGGACTTATATGTGTTAGTAAACCATACCAAAAAATAAATAATACTACTGCAAGAAGAAAAATTGATAAATGACCCCAAGAGACCTTAACTTATAGCCCACAATCCCATTGAGGCAAACGACCCTATTATCATAAAACAGTCGCTGTTATACTCTGCTTGATGGTCCACTTTATTGTTTTTATTAAGAGACAATGTAAAATTTAAATAAGTCTTCTATTTGTTTTTTTTTAAAAAAAGGAAACATGTCAAGTAAGCAAATGACGTGCGTTTCAAATATTTTGTCATAATCATAATATTTAAAATTTACATATTGGGCGTATCAACTCATGTATTAAGTCATCTGTATTAAGGAATATGACTTTTTAAAATAATATGCAATACGATTGTAACGAATGCACAGAATGAATCGTAAAATCGTGACGTACACCTACGTAATGTTTATGCTGTAAGCCCAATATAGGCAGCATTGTATTCTGATATGAAGAATAAGGATATAGTTTTCGTGGGTTATAAAAGGGATATCCAAGACACTGATCACTATTTGGATTTAACACCGTCATCATCAGTCGACAAAAGTAGTATCCTAGCAGTTTTACAAGTCACTGTATTCAGCACTGCTACTGTATTGTACAAGGAACCAACTTCCGTATTGAAAAGTTATAAACAAACTTAAATTTTATTGGAACAAACTTTTAAAATCTTATAACAGTCGGTACCTGTACTTTGAGTCAATCCAGATTTATCTCGAAGATTCTTCAACGGTATGTACAACCTTCATGTAATCCTGTTTTATTAATTCGACAATTGTTGTCTGCCATGTGAACTTTTAAAACTAATGGGAAGTGGCATCTGGTGTTTCAGAATAATGAGCATACTGCGAGTAGAGAACGTATCCGGATACTAGATGTTCCTGTGATGTATTGGTCTTTTCCAGATTCAGGAAACATGATGTATGGATATTTCGCCAACAGGGGATAAAAGGTTCGAATAGGAGCAAACTGGTTGAGCTTTAAAAAGATATGACCGAAACGTCGTTGAACAAAATATCGTACAGTCGAATGTGAATATGGTTGCACAATGACAAATTCCATTTTTGACGTCTGTCGGTTTAAACAAAAGTCCGTTGACAAAATAATCTTTATCTATGAAACTAATTTTTGGAGTCTCCTTTCGATTAAAAGGAAGCAGAAAAGTTAAACCCCATTCAATTTAATTTCGATAAAGAGGAGATAGTAAAACATTAAGGGAATATTATGTAATTATATCTATATCTTTTTTGATACTGTTAAGATATATCTTATTGAGATAAGGATACATCTCAAAACTTTAAGAAGTAGAATAACTCTTTCGACCCGCATTTGAAGTACCGGGTCTCTTCCCATCGAAATTCTCCTATCATAATGTGTAATTCATTGCAATTTCAATGAAAGTATGAGCAATAATTTATTGTGTCTAATCTTATCTTTAAAAATTACTGCAATATATAGTTGTGTTTTTTTTCTATTTCGAATACTGCATCTCATGAAATAGCATATGATTTCCTCTCGCCATGTACTGAACGACCACGGCTATATCGAAGTCCATTATAATGCAAGTGCATATCTATTGGATTTCTTTTTTTCGCTGACAATTGAATATTGTATACGTTAAACGTAATTTATATTTCGATAAAAGTAAATTTTATTGGAAAATTCTGAAAGGGGGAATATTTTTAAAGCACTCGAGGACTCAGCTTAAAAAAATCCTCTAAATAATTATGTGAAGGTTTTGACGGGAAATAGGGACCCTTAATTTTATGGTTGTGCACAAAAGAGTTAATAGATATACCATTATGTAAGAAAACGTATTGTACTGCCCCAGGTCATATAAACTCGATTCAACACCTTAAATTCTAATAATATCCACAAGAACCTTTAATTTGTATTAAATCCAACAAAAATTTACAGTTAAACCCTATTTCATTTCAGTTCATTTACTATAATCCAATAGGGTAGGCTACAATTGATACTAATTTAACACTTATAAAAGTGAGAATGATATATAAACGAAGTCTTACTTTTGTGGACCAACTGGGAAAGCCGATGAAAACGGGCTTGCGTCATAATGCGCTATAAAGGATTTTTTTCCGAGATAACGGCGTTTAGGGCTATTGTTTATCGAATTCTGGATGAGGAGTTCTTTTATATTCACGCCAACGATAATACATATTTTCAACAAAGCTTTAATAATAATAACACTAAGCATGTTGTCGGAAGTTTTAAAACAAAAATGTTGACGTTTATACCTCTAACTCTGTCATGGTAGAATTGCCCCCGGCAAAGTCTACAAAGTGTGATCAAATAGGCGCGCAAAGTTTCAAAAGTACATTAAATTTGAAAAAAAAAATAAATAACTCAAAAATCCCCCACAAAAACACCCCAAAACCTAAAAGCCACCAAATGACAAAGATGTGCCACAGCTAAGATAAAAGAAAGTCAATATTTAAATTTTTTTTAATGTTTGTTTTAAACAAAAGTTTAATTGCATGACTTATTGTGAACAGTTTGGTACAATGGGTTAATGGTACCGGTTCTGTCCGGACACGTTCGTTTTTCAACGCCCGATGTAAACAATGCATGTGTTATCAACGTCATAAGATATGACGCCAGACGTATAGTATACTATACTGCACGTGAACTGTAAGTTCAATCATCTTGTACATAGTTTAAAGAAGGCTTTCGCATTACCTTATTACAGATTGACCTCATTTTAAAGCAAATAACCAATCCTATATTTGTGAATCTATTAAATGATAACTGAATTGTGTGATACATTGTCTTTGATTTACGATTGATTAAGGTAAGATTTGGCGAAGTGTATTAGCACCAACCTGTATAACGACATACACAGTATTTTAGGTCAATGTTATAGGCAGAGATGTGCCGGCGGCCAATGTCAATGTCATTAATAAATTGAACATATTTTAGATACTAGTACAACAACCTCTAAATCTACTACACCATTCATAACAAAAATTTGTATTTTTTATGGAATATTAAACAATCAACCACTGTAATAAATGTCATATCTAAACAAGGGTAATAACGGTTTGTATAATGATATGCCACTGTAACATGTATATTGTTCCTTCACCAAATTGGACCTCGTTTGAGAAAATGTTTGAGGCGGATTGACACTGTACCCGGTTTCGCTCAGTAGCTTTTTGTAAAATGGTAAGCATATAATATACCATGTATATAGACTTAAAACATCAGTAATGTTGCGGATTACCTGAGAGTTATGGCGACAATTTAAAAAAAAATACAACAGTAAATACGTAAATCATATGATTTAAAAGACTACTATGCAGATCCCAACCGGGAATGCAATGGATTCCTTTTTTGTTGCAATTTACACAACGCAGCAGAGGGAACTATTTTATAGTCCCCATAATCACAACTCGCGATTTTCATGCCAGTGGTCCCGTGTTGGATTTTTCGGCGTGGTTCCCCCTTGTCAGCGGTGCAACATGGAGGTCCTCGCAATAGACAACGTATAGTCTCTCGGATGGGACAAAAAACCCCGAGATCTTGTGTATACATAGGCGTGCATGTAAAAGATTACATGAAAGAGTAGGCTGTAATGCCACTGACAGGGCAACCCCCCCCCCCATCTTCATTAGCCCTGTCGGAACAGAACAGTAGGACGTTAAACCCGGTTTCATTTAATTTCAAGCCACAATAAACACTTTACCAAACTTGGCGATATTCATGTTAAATTGTAACGAATTCGAACACCCTTTAAGTTTAGACACGGTTGTCAATCGACTTTGGATGGGGATGTGGTAAGAACTATATATATATATATATATATTAATCAAAATAAAGAAACAATTCGATTTAACTTGATAATGCGAGATATTAAAGATCAAAAAGTTCTATATTTGGATTGGTAGTGCGTATTATACCAGGGTAACGAAAATATTAAGAAACCATTATTATCATGTGACCTCTATCAGAAAATTACGCTTGATGCAAAATAAAGATTAGTAGACCCAAAAATGAGTTAATTATTTTATCTCCTTTTCTCCGTTCCAGGTAAACTAATTTCGAGAACAAACCAATACATCCGATGAATCGATCAATAGAATCTATTGGGCAATCATGTCATTGTCAAATCTGTGTTTACACCAAAGCATAAAGGCACAATGAGAGAGTCTTCAAATTCTCGATAAACACAGACAATCTTTGGGTGTTTCGACAAATTTCATGAATACAAATAATATAATTCATATATTTTTTGAAGGGATAGAAAATCTCCAGTTGATGTATTTGGACACGTTCATATTTTATAAGCTCGGATAATCTTTTACCATAATAATAATCGAGCGTGAGAAAAGCTTGAACAATAAACTACGTTCTTTCTCTATATCTAATCGTATGAATATTTTTTATTATTATTATAAGGGACGCGCCATAAAGTTGAATTTGATAAATAATTCTGAGATATTGATAATTATAACATATGTAACGTTTAATTCATGTGCGAACTATTTTGTGTGGGTCTTGTTTTGAGTTCACTTATAAAGGGTGAAATAATTTTACATTGCGGAATGTCCAAATATGACATTATATAGGTTAAAGTGTCATTTTTGGAACAAAAGAAAGAGGGTAGTTGATAGGGTATAGTCGCTCGGATATGACGAAAACCCCGAAGTCCCTTGTATTAGCGTGCACGTAAAAGAACTTAATCGCTTAGTATTTTATTTAAGACAAAAGAACAGGATTCGATCTTTTTATAACTATATAGGCCATGTAAATTCATTCAATAATTCGTTTCCGGGTCTTAGCAGTTAAAGGATACTGAAGGGCCCGGCAAAATCCCTGGAGATGATCAGGCGACCTTAACTAATGCTTGCATGGTATCGAAATGGCGCCACGTGACTCAATGACAGACCATTATGATCCAAATTACACGCGTTAGACCAATCGACCACCCAAACTTACATCACAGTTCATAATCCATATTGCATTAAAACGGAAACAAATTTATATTCTTAACTGTAAATTCTTGGGGGGTCCATTATTAATATATTTATATCTATCAGATTTTTATTTATTTTTTTCAAAAGTAAAAAAAAAGCTAGTTGGTCAATATACATATCTGAAAAACTATGAATTATAAAGCTTTTTGTCTTCCCTTTTTTGCGAAATACAAAGTATAATATTCATTTGTTGAGGTTATGTCACAGTTTTTAAGGAGTAGCCTACCCTAATAGTAGGCTATAGCCTATTAACATTTTTATAAAAAAAAATAAAAACATGACTAAATTTCTCTGATAAATATATACATTAATATGATTGGATTTAAAACTGTTTGCTTTTCTTTTTAAAAGTAAAAAAAAAAGTTAAAAAAAAAAAAAAAGGAATCGTGAGTAATTAGGATGGTAATGACAGGATTTGAACAATTTCAGCCTTGACAGGGACCAAGTCGGACATACCTTTTTTGCTGTTGTATTATTGCCGAATGTTCATAGTGATGTGTTATGTCGGAGAATGTCACCATTGTTTATAGTGGTCATATTTCATAAATAAGACGTATGATAACTAACTACTTATTATATAAGTGGAAGCATAAATAAACGATTAAATATGTTTAGAGGATTATTTCACCCAACCGTTCCAAGTATGTTTATAATATATAATTTATTATTATTTCTTTCTTTCTATCATACTATCTTTGTAATTTTTGTTAAAAACAATATGATATTTTTGTGTGTGTGTTTTTTTTTTATTTCAGTAGGTTTGAAATGGTCATTTTGAGTTGACATTTTTTCTTGAGATCGAGTTAAAAGGCATTCATTTTTTTGTAATTAACGATGCATTATGTCAGATTCAGATAAAGAACCGACCGTTCTTGCCAATTAGTTAAAAAAAACATAGATAATGAAAAATGAATATATTGAAAATTTTACGCAAAATATTTTATTGTGAGCAAAGTTGTTTAAGTTCGAAATTTCGAAACGATTTAACGTTAATAGTCCCGATTTTCAAGTACCGTTGTTACCATAATAAACAACGTCTCGGTTGTATATTTTAATGTTAACTTATTAAATGACGTGGGTGTTCTAATCCATACCATACCTACCCCAGGATGTGCTGGAGAGTTGGTTATGGGCTTGCCCTGTGAATACATGTCTAAATGGGAATTTATACATTTGAAGTAAGAAAAACAGACTTGCAATAGGCAAATTTATCTTTAGGACAACGCATCTCTAAACTATTTATATTATAACTCATCATATAAAAGCAATATTTAATGGCCAACCGTCTTGTAAGGTGTTGTATAACCATGACATTGTGAAGATGATATTAGGGTCATTGCTGTAATCTCCTTATTATGCTAGTGGTCTTTTAAATTCGTTCAACCTTCCTCTGATCTTATAAATCTCAAAATTACAGATCTATTGTGTTTGAGGAAACGCTGAACGGAAGTTATTTCATGGTTCTTTTCTCACTTGTTTCACCGTCAATAGAAATATAAAACAGTTAATTTTTGTCTAAAAGATCAATAGGCCTACATTCAGTCAACTCTTGAACTAAAAATTACGTATATCTAATTCGAACGGTCGATAGAAAATCATAAAATATGTGAACACAACAAAAGATCATTAGTTTTATCGTCTACTAAGTCCCGGACTTAATGAACCGTAAGTTTAAGTCATAAGACACAAGGCCGTTTTTGTAATATTATACGCAAACATTAGAATAGTATAGCACAGTGATATAAATATTATTCCGTTTATTTTAATTATTGAGGAGAATATGGCGGGGTGTCCATTAGATAACTCAAGTAGGACTAAAAAGGTAAAAGCTAGGTTTTAATGTTAAGTTCAGATTAATCAAAATGCTTCCGATTTAGTGTTCAAGGTTGTATTTCACCTGGGTATAAGCGAAAACGACGGCGTTAGAAGAATGCCAACGTATTAGCTAAGTCAGTGTCGTAGAATGTAGGATGCATCAGAATGGTGGGGCGCCATAGCCCCCACCCCACGTAGGATAAGTGATATAAGAAAGTTTGTATCAGGATAAACGAACCCATTGACGCTCTTAAAATCGACCGACTAATCAGCCTACCTTAAGAGCATCACTGTGTGATTATAATCAAGTGTTCTATTTTATAATTGAAAGATTGTCAAATTTTCTTTTTTGGGATGGGGAGGGGCGCCATTTTTTCGGGGAACCTTAATTTTCAGGGGCAGGGGCGGATCCAGGAATATTTGCAGGAGGGGGTTTGCCAGGTTTCTGTCACGGAAATCGGGCATCATCGTCTCTAAATTACATAGGCATACATACAAATTGAGCTTTTTAAACAGAGAAATCATTATTATACTGATGTAGGATCACTTTGTGATTTAATTTCATTGATGCAAGGCATAATTTTTTTTTTATGTCGCTGAGCAGGGGGGGGGGGTTGGACCCCCCCCCCCTCTGGATCCGCGCCTGAGGGGGTGTAATGTACCCCTTGCACCCCTGCTAGGTATGGCCCTGGGCTAAGCGTACAACCAATAATTTTCGATTTGCCTTTGTTCGACAAGAAAAGCAGTTCCAGCAGTGCGATATGTTCTCAAACAGATCGCTACCATAATTTAGGACAGATCGACTCTAATGCCACCTCTTATTATGTATTTATAGAGACGTATGCACATAATATTAATACATAGGTAGTCCTAATTCGGTATTTTAGTCTATTTACGAAAGATCAGTAAATTTTATCAAAGGCTTCGTAATTTGCCGACATTTGCTACCCTTCGCTGTAGTTACTGTAGTGTGGAAGAGACAAAACCTAGATTGTTCGAATTGTAATAAACTTTCGATTTAGCGCTGGCGACGACGTCATCATTAAATGTGGAAAAGATGTATGACGTGTCATTCTTTGTATAATTTCGTCTGCCATTGCCATCATGTTGTTTTGATCGAGGGTCCTAATGAGTAATATTTTTATTTTGTAGAATGGGAAAACAAAATGAATGTATCATTTTCAAATGAAACCAAACACATGAAGGGGGGCCATGATGGCCCCGTTGCCGCGGTGCTATTTTTCATTTTTTGTAGTTGTGCACTTGGAGGTAAGTTGATATCGATAGACTTTTAAAGTTTCACTAGGCCCACACTGACACAATCACCACAGAGAGTAGAGAGTTTAGAGTACATGTAGCATGTAGAACAAGTACTAGAAGTAGGCCTAATTATTTTCCTTTCCAAACATATACAGCAAGGTACCAGGTATTTGTGGAAAGATAATTGTCATAAAACCAATAGATCTACCAACTGTCTTGATTTGATATTCTATTCATCACTTGCAGAAGCAAACATATTTTTCCCAGTCATTTATTTCAATTTACACATAATATAATTACTGTCTTACTTTTTGTCGTTAAGATATAAGTCTGCAAATATTTTTGCCTTTTCAGCACTTGTGAGACAAATTGTACAGAGTATTCCAGTAAGGCTACCTTATACTGTTGTTCTGCTTTTAATGGGAGTACTATTTGGTCTTGTGTCCAAGGCAGTACCACAAGTTCACCTTTATGCAACCATTGTGGAAACAGATCCACATCTTATTCTTCATGCCTTCTTACCTGTTCTTATATTTGAGTCAGCATTCGCGCTGGAAATACACACCTTTAAGAAAACTTTCGCACAAGTTTTATTATTAGCTGTACCCGGTCTAGGTAAGATTATCTTGTGTTTATCTGTACAACTAATCTAGCTAATGATAAAACAGAAACTGGAATTACAATAAAAAGATCTACCTTAGGCAACACCAGTTTGATTTTCTGATAAATAAATAACGACTTAAATCACTTGCATTGCAAGATGTTCAGTTTAATATTTCAAAATGTAACAATTTGGAACTAAAATCTTTTTTGAACAGTTCAACAGCCAAGTACTTCAATTTTTTGTTTTCGAAAGGAAATAAGAATGAAATTTTTTTTTGATGAAAATAAATGTAAGGTAAAGTTATTGGTGTGGCCATATTCTTTGTAATATTTTAAAACCCAAAATAAATTGCAGAATAAGATGTAGTTGTAAAATATTTGATTATATTATCTTACTCTATTTCAGCACTCTCATCATTTCTCATCTGTATTATGTCTCGATATTTATTTACCTATGAATGGACTTGGACTGTTGGCATGGTGTTTGGTTCCATATTAAGTGCTACAGATCCAGTTGCTGTTGTAGCTATTTTGAGAGAAGTTGGTAATGGCACATTTTCAAAATAATAAAAACGTTGCTATGTTAAAAGAGGACTCTTATGTGGGGTGGACATTAAATTAACAATATAGTCATCAATCCAACCTGGGACTTTTTTGTCAGTGAATCTGTGCCATACTCACTGTGCTACAGGGGCCCAGAATTGATTGAAGATGGGCTTATGAATTTTGATATAAAACATTAAAGAATTCCAGATTCGACTTACGTATGTATTTCTTCATAGTACAGTAAGCACTCATCAAAATAATATTCATTTAATATTGAATTTATTTAATATATTATAGGTGCTTCCAAACAGTTATCAATGGTAATTGAAGGTGAATCTTTGTTAAATGATGGAGCTGCTATCGTATTCTTCAATATATTTTTAACACTTTGTACATCAGAAGTTGGACTATCAGGTAAATACTTGTTTTATTATATAAATTAATATGAAGCCTCCTCATATATTCTCACAATGGTGCCAAGAAAAAATAAAGTTAATTATCAGAATTCTTACAATGAGATGTGGTTTCAGGGTTTCTATTAAGAGTAAACTTATACTCTGCCATGTGCAACAATCTTAATGATCAATGGTTTTGGTTTAGTTACATGCTCAGCTTGTCTGAATAAAAATATTGTTTATAAAGAAAAAATATGGACATCATGTACCTGAATGAAGGATGAACCTGACCAACTTAATAAATTTTTACACCAGAAACATGAAAGCTGTTTTTTTTTTATTATTTATTTATTTTTCTTTATTTATTATAGGTGGTGATATTGCCTTAAACTTTGTACAAGTTGCCATAGGTGGTCCAGCATTCGGTTTAGTGATGGCGAAAATTACACTATTTTGGTTATCAAGAATATTTAATGATGGCTTATCAGAAATAACTATAACTCTTGCTTCTACATATATTACTTTTTATGTAGGTAAGTCATCGGTCAGTCTTTATTAAGTTTTATTTGAAGACAGAGGTAAAATAGGGATCTAGGTTATTTCAGGATTGACATGTCGTGCAAATAGGTATTTCTTGCGGGTATTTAGCAGTTTGCGAAACCCAGAGAAAACAAAAGGGGTTAGGTAGGTAACCGTACTGCTTGTCATGTACAAGCCTGGGTTTTTGAAAACATGACTCCATAATCAGTTTTCCAAACATGTTCATTACCTCTATTATTAGGCTTTTCCATATCACCTGTGTCCAACTTTTGATATGCAACAATCGTAACAAATGGAACAGGAAGACTTGTAATAAATGTTTGATAATTAAATGTTCATATATAATTGTAGGAGAACAGTTTTTAGGAGTATCTGGAGTATTAGCTGTTGTTGTATTAGGCGTTGTTATGAGTAGTAAGAGAACCAGTATCAGTCCAGAAGTTGAAGAGTTTTTGCATAGGTATATTGAATCAAATTTTTGGAGGACTTTCTTCTGTCTTTTCAGTGTTTTCAATTATTTGTAGAACTATATCTTCATGCTTCTTTTTATTTATCTTTATATAGTATGAATTATATTTGTATTTGACAAATAAATCCCTTCTTTTTCCAGATTTTGGGAGACATTGGCCTATCTTGCTAATACTCTAATTTTTATTCTGGTTGGAGTAGTAATCTCAGAAAAAGCTATTTTTAGAATACATGGTATAGATTGGTTCTATATGTTTGCATTATATTTCGGTCTTCAAGTTATTAGGTAAGTTATAACTAACCTCAATTTGAATTTACCAAGTGAGAGAGAGAGGAATGGGGATTAACGTCCACTCAACACAAACTAGGTCATTTCGGTACTAACACATGGTTTAATTTTATTTCAATAATTCGCTTGCGCGTAGGGGTCTTTAGCTGTGGGAGGAAACTGGAGTGCCCGGAAGAAACCCATGAGGTTGAGAAGGCGCCCTATCTCCATGCCACATACGCTCACACCAGGGCTCGAAACCACAGCCGCAAGCCAGAGGTGACCGGCCAGCTAGAGGTCGAAGCATCGCACTCTAGACCACTAGGCCATCCCAACCAAGTAATGCCTTATGAGCTCAAAGAATGTTCTTGAGAGCTTTGATGGAATCTGAGCCCTGTTCTGCACCACCTGTAAACTTTGATGCATTAGTTATTTATCTTTATGGCGGACTTGGCTATTTGAATCTTGAATGTATCCTGTGCTGTATTCTTGTACAAATATATATTTTGTTTCCTTATATGATAATAATTTCTAAATTTTAAAGTTAAGTTGCTGTACTTTGGGACCAATTAAAGTTTGACTATAGTTTACTTGTGTTTTTATTTTTCCAGAGGAATTATGATAGCATTATTTAGTCCTATATTAAGGAGAATAGGATATGGTCTGACCTGGCAGGAAGGTATTATAATGACATGGGGTGGGTTACGTGGTGCTGTAGGTCTAGCTTTAGGTCTATTAGTTTGGGAAGAAGAATCTTTAGATTTAGAAAGCATTCGATTAAAGGTAAGGGAATTAATAAAAAAATTTTCACATGTTTACTGTAATGAGTAAAGGTGGTGGTGGTGGGGGGGGAGATTGATGAGATATCTTGAAAAATTGGTGCTTGAAATTTTCTCTCTGACATAATGATTATTTCTTTTATATATATTTTATATATAATAATATTGATAGTGTGTTCACAGATTTTATCTAGGCAGTTGACAAAATTGTTACTACCAGTTCAATATGTAATCTGATATTTGATTAATGTTTCCTTCTGTTAATCCACTGTTTTATATTATGTTAATAGATGTTAATCCATGTATCGGGTATCGTGTTTTTAACATTACTGGTGAACGCCACAACAGTCCCCCATGTTCTTAAATTATTAGGTAAGTTACTTTACATACAGTGACTCGATTAGTAAGGTGCTGATGTATGAATCCAGTTTTATTCCTAATAAATTTCTCGGGAGTTTCTATCCGGTTTTCCCCATGTCAGTGGTACAGGTTGGAGGGCCGGTAAGGAAGAACATCTTTCGAATGATCCAGTTTGCCCCTATGTCAGTGGTACAGGGGACATGGTCTAGAAGCACATTGTATGGATGAAATGAGGTGCTGTGTATACCACTTTAAAGATCCCATAACAAGGCACTAAGAGTAGCCTGTAGCACCTCTGTCAGGGCAAAACATCCCAAAATAGTAGGCCTACACTGCATGGTGTCTTCATTAGCCCTGTGGGTGCAGAAAATTGGGATGGTTATCCATTTCATTTTTATGCTTGATTATGGAATGTGGTTGAAACTTTATGATATTAAATTTGAAAAGATGAAATTATAAAAGACAGCGTGTATTTAACATTTTAGGAATGAATGATGTTTCACCTGCTAAGCGTATGGCTATGGCTAGTGCTTTACGATATTTAGAAGAACTTCGACAAAAAACATTCAACATGCTGAAAACAGACAGGTAGAAAATGATGAATTTCTAAAATACAAAATTTTCACTCTTATTTCACATTTGAATAAATTGATGTCATTTCAGCTTAGAAAAAATGCTTCCTACATATATAAAATAATAATAGTGTTAACGGTTTATTATAATGAAAATCTTTTTTTTAAAGATTTTTGGCAGATGCCGATTGGGAAATAGTAGAGAAATCCTGTTTGATAAATGACCCGTATAAAACAACTGAAGATGAGGTATACTATATACTCTAATATTATGTTTGCCACAAAGCATGGGAAATCAATTCTAGCTAAGCGCATGAATGAGAGGGACTAACTTGTGGTACAATTTTATTGATGCATAGGCATCTTTTGAAGTGAGGAAATCAGAGTACCCTGACAAAACCTATGAGTTTGGACAGGTGACTCTACTCTTTAAGACATAAAAGCTTTGAAGAGAAACCAAGCCACTTGACCACTCCCCCCACCCCCCACACACAGAGAAATAAATGGGCCAGAGTTAGATAATATGATTCTTAAACACACTCTTTAAGACATAAAAGCTTTGAAGAGAAACCAAACCACTTCACCACTCCCCCCCCCCCCCCCACACACAGACACAAATGAATGAGCAAGAGTTAGATAATATGATTCTTAAACACACCCTTTTTGTTTTTTCCTTAACAATCTCTCTTAGCATCTTATACATGCAATCTAGCCATATTTTATACATTAATTATAATATATGATATTGTATGTTTTAGATTGTCTTGGAAGAATCAATGGATATTAGACCCAATGCTATCTGTCCAGATTGTGATGCATGTTTACCATCGCAGCCAACACGTAAAGAACTAAGAGATATGACTAATGAAGCTGTACTTCGACTTCTCAAAGCAGAGAAGGTAAGTTTGTTTATCAGACGACTAGCAATTATATATGAACTATTTTTCTTCCGTAGATTATAGTGTATGAAATGACAAGGTATTTGTTGTGTCTATCCACCCAGATATCCACCCAGATCCAGCAAACATTATTCTCAGTCAATCAATCAGATGAAAGATTGTTCATACATAACCCCCATTTACACTACCAGAATGGAATGACTATCAATTAGGAATGGGAATTGTTCCACAGAATATTTGTTAATGTAAACAGGTTGATATTTATGGTACTTAATCTGGACGAGGTGTGGTGGCTTCTCTCCAGGATTGAGTTTGTTTGGTCAATTATTTGGTGGATTAAATGAAAACCAAGCTTGCTTATTCCAATATTATATGTGCATGTGAAGAGTGCCACACAACCTTGCTGAGAAAATAGTTGTGGGACTGATGCCCAAATAGGTATAACTTCAATCAATTCACATGGAATGGCTACAGGACATGTTACCATTGTAAATTGGGTTATATGAAGCTCATACAAATGTATTATATTTATTATAGTTGAGTTATTGGAGACAGTTTGAACAAGGTATGTTATCTAGAGAAGCAGTACGTAAATTACAAGAATGTACTGAAGTTTCTGCTGATAAAAAGGGAAAGTAAGTAAGCCTTTTCACCGTTCATTCCTTTGAATTTTATTCAGTATTGTCGTGGTCTTGGATATAAGCTTTCAAAACCTGATTGTCTCCCTTATCTTAATGTGTTCTGAAACCTATCTTAAAATTTTTAGCTTACAACAAGGAGTAGAAAAAAAACCCATATTGACCGTCCATTCAAATTATACATATATTTCTGTTTTATTATCTTTATATTTTTAGTTATCTTATTTCATCTAAATTTATTTTTTTAGGTTTATAGATGTTGAAGAAATTAAGAAATCATGGGAAGTTCCACAATATCTTATAAATATTGTAAGTTATGGATTATGACATTTTATGATTTTTTTTTTCTTTTGATTGTTATCTATTGTAAATAGCTTCTGGTGTTAAAACATTCTTCAGGACATTATAATCTTAACATTGCAATCACTTGCAAGGAACATTGTCAGGCTTTTATAATTGGAATTTTATGAAAAAAGTATTGTAATCTTCGCAACTGCAGAGTTTTATTTGTCAATATTTTGCAAAAAGCTTGCTTTTCGATGTATGGTCGCCTCTAATCCGCAGTCCTAAGAGCTTCACTAAGACAATTATATGACAACACAATAAAATGAACCTACCAGTATATATTTTTAGAAATTTGGGGGCACTGAACTATAATATTTATCCTTTTTCAGAAACGAAGATTAAAACAGATCATCCGTGTGGATGTTGTGAAAGAGCCAACTTCTAAAATATTAAAGACCTTAATGCATATAACTGAAGCAAAAGCTTTCAGTATAATTGTATACTGTACTATTGCTTTGGATGTAATAAATTCAAGTCTAAGTGTTGTGTGTATTTATAATGATCCCTGGAAAGAGTTTCGACATATCATGAATGTCTTTAATGTTATAATGGTTTTTATTTATTTTTTGGAAGTTATTATAAAGGTAATTCTTGATATTTTTTGTTTTGATTAATAATTGCTTTCAGAGCTGAATCTACCCTTCAACCAACTAATATTAGACCATATTTTTATGTAAACTTACACCTATTAGACAAGATAAGTCAGATATGTTATAATAAATACATTTGTATGGGTGATTTTTGAAATAGAAATAAATAGTTTTAAGTTTGTTTCTTATAAGGCTTATTTTAAGGGGAAGAATTATACCTGCATATGTATATCAGTTAAAAATAAATCTTGGACATGCTTGAAATTTAGAGGTCAGTTATTTGAAAAATAATTTTTATAACACTACTTTTAAATGTGTATAAATTAATTATAAACTAAAAGGTTATAGTAGCATTTTCTTCTGAAATAATTTACTTTTAAGTAAAGTTAAATGTTTTTGTTTTTTTCATTTACAGTTAATAGTTCAAAGAAAACAGTTTTTCCGTAATGTGTGGCAAGTTTTAGGATCTTTGGTTATTATACATGGAACTGTTGATATTGTTCTACAGTTTGCACTAGCACCACTAGAAGATGGAACTAACACAGTTATTAAAACAGTATTAGTTTCGATGATAGCTATTAGATCTATTAGGCTGTTGAGATTTATTGAGGTAAGTCCAGAAATATATACATAATGTAAAAGTTATTTTCTATCAAGCATATTTAGGTTATAGAAAGTATGATATTTCTGATAACACAAATTGCTTATATAATAAGCACAACAACAACTCAAGAGTCGATAGTTTTATGATTTGTAACTGAAGTAAATGAGAATTGCATCGAGTTGATGTTGTTCAATGTTCACCCATCTACATGTTCTCAGAGCAGTGATTAAGCAAAATACATGTACATATTTTAGAAATGGTACCTTTCTCCAGAGCCTTCCACAATAGCTTTTTAAGCCCAAGATGCTCTCAATCAAAAACATTCAAAGTTGTCCTTTAATCTTCATAAATATTGAAACATTTGAACTTCAAATCTAGTGATGAACTCTGTATTATAGATCATTATAGGTATTATAGATCTGTCATTGTGTCAAGTCCTATGGTTCCTTTCCAGACTTGTAATTGTATATGACAAGTAGTAGGGTTTTCTCTGGGTTCTTTGTTTTCCTCCCTGATCCCTATGTGAAAGTTGATTTTTGAAATAAATTTCATATTGGACTGGAAATGAACTAGTTAATGAATTGGATGCCAAACAACATTTCTCTCTGTATTAAAACTAAAGAACAGATAACTAATCCTATCTCATGTTATTGTATATTACAGCCACTCTTGCCTACATTATTAATGGAAGTAAAGAATAGAATAAGTTTACATCTGAGTTATGGTTATGATCTGGGGCGTGGTTTTGTTGCTGGAGAAGAAGAAGTACGTAAGCTGATTGATCATATGGTGGATAGTAAAGATATAGCTAAACAGCTGAAACATCATTGTGATTCATCTAAGTTAGATGTAATTAGATGTTTAGGTATGTTTTTATATTTTATTTTTAGGCCACCAGGTGATATCTCTGGAAACAAATACCTATCAGTATACCAGGATATTTTGTAAAATGTCAGTAATTTAGTGGTTATCACCCTTTAAGTGTGAATAAACATGAATAAAAAATTTGACAAATTATTATTTATCTTCTGAGTATTCACTTGATCAGGTTCAAACATAGATAAACCACAAAGACTCGCTAAACACGTTGATCTATAGTGTTGTTTATTACAACTTTAACTTCCAATACATTAATTATGGTATTATGGACAAGTTGATTTTATTAAGATTATTGAGATATGAAAAGTACATAAAATGGGTAAAATCATTAAAAAAAATAAGGTTCTCGTGGCTGGAAACACCATTTCCTGCAGAAATAACAAATACAGCATTATTATTGTATGTTGTGTACTGGTATCAAGGTTCTTGACTAATTTGGCTATATTATTTTGAATAGGTCTTTTACAGAAACAACATCCTGATATAGCTTTATCAGTTAAAACACGACAAGCTGTAAGAAGTGTATTAAATAATTTACGTGATGGTATACGGGAACTACATGAAGATGGTGTATTAATAGAATCAGAGAGAGACAAGTTACAAAAGGTTTGGCCTACATTTCTTATAATTTTTATCCAAGTTATTTTTATAGGTTTGATTTTTAGATGCCCACATTTTCATGTGGTAGTGTATATTGTCGTCACCCCTGTTCGTCTGTCCATAATTGTTTGTGAACAGTCTACAGGTCACGATTTTTATCTGATGTCGCTGAAACTTAAAATATAGGTTTATCACCCTAAGATCTCGGTTCCTTTCGATATTGGCATGTATCGGACTGTAACTGATTGTACAAAAAATCACGTTTTTAGCTTGTGAACAGTGTAGAGGTCACAATTTTGAACCGATTTGGATGAAACTTGAAATGCATGTTTATAACCCAAAGATCTTGGTTCCTTTCGATATTTGCTCCCATCGGATTGTAACTTCCTGAATTATGGCCCCTGATTGTCCGAAAAATTGCCCTTTTTAGCTTGTTGTCCCTCTGGAGGTCAAAATTGTTATCCGATTTACAAAACCGTTTGATTATATCACCGTTACAGGGTAATCTAGATTAAATTTTACAAATGACAAACAAAATGACTGCCACTTTTACGCGAATAGCATAAAAATATGGTATATCAAGGTTGTGGACCGGTACAGGTCACAATTTTAATCCGATTTTGATGAAATTTGAAATGCAAGGTTATAACCCAAAGATTGTGATTCTTTTCGATATTTGGGCACATAGGACCATAACTTCCTGAATTATGGCCCCTGATTGTATAAAAAATCATGTTTTTTTCCTTGTGGACCCTATGGAGGTCACAATTATATTCTGAATTAAAAAACGTTTGACTATATCCCCGTTACACATTAGTGATGGTTGAGTGTGAATTTCTTGAAAATCGATAATTGAACAGCTAAATCCATAATATTCAATATTTCGTATACTTTATGTTAGCATAGGGCAGAACTTTATAAAAAACAAACAATTTCTAATGATTTTCTGATAATTACATAATATGCGACAACTCTTGTTGACTGCCCGGACAATTTAGCTGATGTGTAGGCGTATGTTTCATTGCCTGGCAACCTATTTTCAGTTGGTTACTATTTCCGTATAAATATTTACACTGCAGTATGACTGATGTTTCTTATGTAAATGTATTGACATTAATGACACTGAAGAAATAGGTTTTTGTCAGTCAATAACATTCAAATTTCCCATGGGAGTCATATTCTTAACACCTACGAATTCTCAAACAACAGCTTTTTTTATGATATAAATAGGCATATTTTTATCAGAATTGAAATGTTTATTCAACAGATAAATGTTTAAAAGTATATATGTCATGTGTTGTAAATATTAGAATTAAATTTCAAGTTTTCCTTGTATATTGGGTCAAATACCATTATTACTGGTTTATATAAAGGAGAGGTACAAGTCACTTTGTATACATTAGTGTGCACGTAAAAGATCCCTTGGCAGTTGGAATTCAACATATACGAGTAGGGTGTAGTATCGCTGCCTGGGCTAAATTTCCTTCATAGCACACTATATGGTGTATCCCCGCCTTCATTAGCCCATGTTAGGAGCAGAACAGTAGGATGTTAAACCCCATTTCATTTCATTTCACTTTGGCAATCAACAATGCAAAATTGAGTAATTAAAAATCATTTACAATTGCCAAAGGAAATCACCCATATGCACAAGGTTTAAAAGTGATCATATTTACTGATGATCCAGTAATGTTATTAAAGATACATTATGGGAGATTAAATAACGAGTTTAGCAGTTCTGACTATAATAGTTAAACACTAAAATGTAAGGCAATTTGCTGAAAATTTCAGTCAAATTGATCCACTATGAATTGAGAATTAAGCGATTGAAATTTCTGCCAAGACTAGATCATCATTACCAATGTCGGTATGACAAAAATCATAGTCTTGATTATCCATTTAATCATTAAATCGTGAAGGAATATTATGCCATCGATAGGTGATTATGGTCTGGATAAATTAAATGTCTAATTAAATTAATAATTTAGATAACATTTCAGGCCTAAAGAATGACCTACAAGGCAGATTTAGCTCTTGCATAATGTATGTTTAATATGTAAATGAATAAAGTAATGTATTATATAATTATTGTAGATGGTAGAAGTACAGATGAAGTTATTATTAAGTGCACCACCAACTATACCTATACCAGCACCTGATAAACTATTAAATAATGTTACCTGGTTACAGAATGATCAACAACTCATAGAATATTTCAAGGTAAAATTACTCATTATTTCACTTAATCACTTAAGATACCCTTGACTGTTAAACTGCTATATTTCCCCAATGCAATTTTCAAACATGGCTACATTTGACAATAAAAAGATTTGATATGTAAGAATCTTTTAGAAAGGTTTTCCAGTCCCTACTTGAATACCTTTTTATTGTCCATGTCAGAAGACACAAAAAGGGCAACAAAACATAACATTTAACAGGAAAATTTTTTAAACAGCTAGAGTATGACTGAAACTCAAAGTTGTGTTTAGTGAAATGACATAATATTCTGTTAATATTTTTATAGAGTCGAGCAAAATTAGAAAGCTATAATTATGATGAAGTTATATTAAAAGAAGGAGATCCAACCCAGGGAATATATATCATTGTTTCTGGTTTAGTAAGGGTAAGTTATGTATATTTTTATATAGTTCACATTAAAGATAATTAAATTTTGTTTGTCAACTCCATTTTTGCATAATAATCCCAGAATGGTTGCAATTATTGAGTTTTATATTACAGAACGTAACTACGGTCATTTTTGTCTTAAATGTCTTGAAATTGTGATTTATTTTTTTTATCTTGTAGCTTGAAACTAGTTTTAATCACACAAGATCTAGTGTTAGTGTAACAGGCATGACCGAGAATAAATTAATGGATTTTATGACTACTGGTAATATTATTGGAGAAATGGGATTTTTAACACATAGAACTAGAATGGCCAGTGTTAAATGTGAAACAGCAGTTCAGGTTTGTTTGATTTCTTTAAAAATTTTAAGTAAAATTAAGAGGTTTCCTGATGAACCCTAAAATCGAGACGAACATTGATTCACAGACACATTAATTTTGTTACTTTTATGCTAGATTCTGAAATATGTCTTCTTGTTTAGCCACAAAACTAGCTCTATATATTGGCAAATCTTAATACCAAAATAAGCAAATTAAAATGATTTATATTTATCCTTGCATCATTGTATATTTAGATATTTCTTAAAGACAGCTAATCATGGCACCACAAGGTTAATTAGTTAATTTAATTTGAAAAGTATAGTTGTATTTTTATATAATAGCATATTGTCATAACAATGTTCTAATATTTTTTAATGGTATTTTTTGTAGCTGCTGTTTATTAGCTCTGAGGTAATGGAAGAAGCTTTTGATGAGTTTGTTGAAATTGAACCTTCGTTAGAATACAGATTATGGAAAGTTTGTGCCGCTAGACTTGCTGTTGGGGTATTAATGGAGCAACCAGGCTATCAGGTTAGATTTAGTCAATAGTTATTTTAGTCAATATTTTCTGAATCGAATTGGGGAATAGGATAATTGCTATTCTTATTGCTAAATATTTCTCCTAAATCAAACATTTCTATTAAAGTGATCTAATTTTCTATCAGATTGATATCTCGTTTTCATTCAGATAGCTCTCATTTTCTGTCTGAAATCATTTTTTTTTTAAAAATAAACAATATTTATTCAGAAAGTGAGGGGATTTGGGAAAAGACAGGGCCTATATAAACCCCTCTCCCGTGAGATAAATATTAAATTCTCTATGACTATGACATCATATATGACATCATATTTCTAGGTTTAGTATTTGTGCTATTTTCAGGATAAATATTGTTCATTAAAGATTTCACAAGGACGGTTCTAAACAGCAAACCTTTCACTTGATGTTAGTTCAGTACCTTCATTGATTAATATCAGAATTATGCAACAGTTCTATTATTAAGTCATTTTTATATGATCAAATAACAATATATTAATTTCTATATTTTTGTTTTAGGGTTTGACCAAAGAAAAAATCAAGTTAAGATTAGAAACCTCATATCTTGTATCAGTAAATGAATCGAGTACATTCTGTATTGATTCTAGTATGGCAGACGTAGTTCTCGTCCATGGTAAGTTTATTTTCTTTTGTTTCTCTAAAAGTTAAAGTTTGATTATTAATATTATGGTATTAGTTACTAAATTGTCATTACTTTTCTTGATATTAATATTTTATATTATTTTTAGGTTATGCTCAAAATGCATATACAAGAGAACAGTTTGTTGGACCATGTTATATACCTTGGACTGTTTTAAAACTCAATTTACAGGTAGGTCCTTACTAGTTTGTAAATCTTTTATTTTAAAACATAAATATGGAACCTGTTTTATGCCATTGATAACAAATTTCAGGAAATCTGCTGCATTGTCTCTTTAAGAATTTATGTGTTTGCATTTGACATCCAAAAATGACAGCATCATGTAAAAATTTCAATATGAAATGTTTATCCACCCATATTCAAGAAATCTTCTGATATTTATTTCCATTACACTACATATTTACCTTGGATTAATCAAACAATTATATACAAAAGTACTTCACATCTTACCTAAGTGTAAATGTGTTGTCTAAAAAGGTGAGCAAACATTTGACTTAAATAGACACTTAAGTTACTCATTTAATAAGTATTTGGGTTTGAACTTGCCTTGTCATTAAAGGGAGATAATTTGATGCACAGGATTACTATTTCTATGTTTGTTATGCAGTCGTTAAGGTTACTAGAAATTGACTAATAGTAACCCTACTTTTTATACCATATCTTGAATAGGATTGTCACAATTATTGAAGAAGCTATGAAATACAAAATTTTTAAATGCGTGAATGATTTACTGTTAGTCAGGAGTGTCCGGACTGAAAGGACATTGACTTATTTATACTAATTTATCTCAGTCTTTTAAAGTTTAACTCATTTAAAACTAATGCAAATAAAATTCTTTTCCTATTCCAAAAACAATTTATGGTTATTGAATAATTATGGTCATTGAATAATTATATTATGTTGACCAATGTAACATATGGTATATATAATGTATACATGCACTCTTTAGCAGAGACAGTTTCCCATTGCATTAGAATATAATAAAGTGAGAGTTTTTTCTGACCATCAATTATGATTCGAAAAATATTTTTTGACATAATAATTTTATTTTACAGACAGATAAAATAGCTCGGCCTATAATATTGGTAGTACCAAGTGAGTTAGGTCAGTCTGTACCTGCGGAACGTAGGCAGTCATTCCATGATGTAAGAAAGGAACATGGTCCATATCTCTCCTCTGTAAATAGACTCTGTCTTAGACATGCTTCTGTACATAGACACGATGTGAGTAGTACATCAGAGAAGAAAGTAAGTATTTCGGGGATTGATAAAATTTTGTTTGTTCCAACTGTGTCTTGTTCTACACAGGCCTGGAAATAATGGTTGTAGATGTACCTCACCAAATGGCATTTCAGGCACGAATGAAATAGTATCTGACATCTTCAGCTTAGTGCCAGACATGTATTAATAATATTAATAAAAAAGACAAATCAGCGTCGGACCAAATGGCAAGCACCAGATGTTTTGTGCCTGACAAAGCCTGAATCTGTGCCTGACATTGTCAGTGACAGGTGCTTTATTTCCAGGCTTGGTTCTACAGTTCTGCTGTATTGTTGATTAAAGTCTATTTTCATATTTCTATTTTGAAAAAATTAGATATTGTTCAGGAAATGCACATGGTGATCAGTGGCTTTTATTACAAGCATATTATGATCTTTTAACTTCTAGTTAATAAGTTTTGTTTATTTTGTAGCCAATCAGTCAAAGACACAGTATGTCACAATATATGGGAAGACGAGGTTCAAATATGGATCTCTTCAACCCCAGTCATACAAGATTACCTTCAATAAATGGAAGAAAAGATAGTTTAGGGTAAGAGAATTCTCGTGGGTGCATGTAAAAGATCTATAAGTAGGAATATGGAGATGATTAAGTGGATAAGATGATGATTGGATAAAATTATCCTTTCCTTTGCTTGGTATATATAAAGCTAACTTGAAAGGTTACAGAGGAAATATATATGCAAATTTGTCATATCTGTCCTTGATTTTAATATTATGCATGTTGAGAAGGTCTTTGTTGTCGTTAGTGTGGCAAGTCAGGAGTTATTTTGAGTTAAAAACTATTTAGTTTGGTTGTAATAATTTTATGTGTAACATTTTTCAGGGTTGGTGCTCCCTTAGGTAAGAGAATGTCTACACCAGCTTGTATAGAGACACATCAACGAGAACGTCTGCTATCAACAGGTTCAGATAACGCCTTTAAGTCGCCAGACTGCAAGGAACTAACACCTAAAACAAGTATTGATAATTCCATTTTAGATCCCGCTAGTGTGCCTTCGAATCGTTTAAATAGTCGACGCGGATCTGACTTATCTCATATTTTACCGACCATATTACAAGAAGAAGCAGAAGCAGATGCAGGAACTACTGTGCTGTTCCAAGACGCAAAAGACAACAGAAATTCTGTCGATACTGCAGCTGAAAACCAAAATACATCCAATGTAAAAACTGATACTAATGAAACTATTCAACTTAAACCATATAATGCACGAGGCCTATTGAAGTTTGACCTCAACTCACAAAGCTCCCAGCTATTGTTCCAAAGATTACGTACTTGTGACGTAGATGGTAATTCTGATAGTGATTCTATAAAAGATAGCATTGGGGAGGGACGTGATAGAAATAGTAGTAGCGTTGAAGATAATAATGAAGTTGACTCTGGTTCCAACGGAAAAACAGTTTTATCAAGAGCTGTTGGCAACTGTGATCCCGGAGATGATTATTATAAATCATGGCGTATAGGTGGACGTAAGTTGAGTCGTTTCTTTAGTGATACAGATAGAGATGATCTCTTGTCTTATTCATCGACTGATTCGATGGAGGGCACTGATGATGAAGTATCAGATGATGAAGTACATGATAATCTAGCTGTTGTAGGTGATGATGGTAATATTATACCATCTCCCAAGAAAACACAATTCCTCAATAATCTAAATTCAATTGATACAGAAGCTTATAATCAAAGAACAAGAAAGGCAGGTATAGAACAAGCTGCAGGATCGTTTATTTTACAAAATATTGAATCAGAAGAAGAATTCCAAAATCCAATTGCAAATCCAACACCTAAAAAATCTTTAGGTACAATCGAATCTAATATGTCCCTTCCAATTCGACTTACACCTCCAAAATCTTTAAGTTCTATTGATTCTAGTACACCTCTTCCAAACTTATCACCCCGAAGATCGTTAGGATCCATTGAATCAAGTGCTATCTTGTCTAATCCCACTAGCGTTGAGGACATCAAACTAACATTAACAGATGAAATAAAGGACCAAACTATTGAATCCAAACAAGTGTGAAAATATACTTTTTATGTGAGATAAATTTGTGAAGAGATTGTTCATTTTGGAAAATACCATTTTTGATATATGATCAGGCAAAAGGATTATGTTCCCAGATTGAGAATAATTGTTTTTTTTGAATTGTTACAATTATTGTTGAAATTCATGGTAGGGTAAACTGAAACTCATTTAATGTCATATTTTACTTATGAACATTGTATTTACATTTATGCAGATTGCAATTACATTATGTGCATTGTTATAACATTGTATAAATCTTTATTTAATTTGCATAATGCAAATTGTATTTACATGTGTGTTTATTGTAATTACAACATGTCTGAATGTTTTATTTACATGTGCAATTACATAATGTCATGGACCTTATAACATAAAGTGTATTAGCGTATATGTCTATTTGTAATTATATAATGTGCATAGTATTATATGTATGTTTATTTTGTAATTACATAATGTCCATTATAATGTACATTGTACGATGATTATTGTAATTACATAATTTTCATTGTATTTACATGCATGTTTATTGTAATTAATACAGAATAATGTACATTGTATTTACATAATGTACATTGTATTTACATGTATGTTTATTGTAATAACATCATGTCCATTGTATTAATTATATCATGGACATTGTATTTTCTGTGCATCTTGATAGACAAACATGTAATTGGAAAATATAATTCATAATGACTGAACATTCTAGGTTTTTATAAAGAAAACCCTTTGTGATATATTTGGATTGTAAATATTCATTTTGCATAATGAATTGTATAGATTGTATACTCAGGGTCGGCTTTAAAACAAATTCATTCCATTTGGACCCTGTGCCTAAAAAGGGAGTGAGGGGGTGGGGAGCAAGTGCTAGAAAATTTGTTCTTGTCTTGCCAAGTAAAACTGATTTTGTAAAACTGATTTTGTACTAATAGAAAGTAGGCATTTTGTATGTGCTCCTGGGAGCCCTCCGTTCCCAATTAATTGAGTCCCCAAGCTCCTAAAGCCGGTCCTGTATATACATGTATAAATAAAAAATGGAATTTATTTATGTTAATAAATTGTGTGCAATTTTAAATAATGGTCTTGGTTCATTGATCATAGATTTGCCCATCCCATCATAAAAAAAAAACTTTTCTCACAAATTGATTCATCTGGAGTAGTAATGGGTTGATGGCAAATAATCGTGTAAACTGCCGTCTTGTACTATTATTCTCTTCCTTCAAGGAGTTTTCAATTGTAACTGAATTGTTCATATTTATGACCATTCCCATTAAAGGGCAATATTGGTGTCAGTCGTTATCACATATATAGAACTGGTGAAACACTTTCCAAATATAATTTAACACAGAGATCATTGCTACGACAGATAAGTAAATATAGGTTTCAACAATCGGAAGTGACGAACGCAAAAGGAAAACGAGTTATCCCGCTATTTAACTGTCTGAAGTGACGAGTGATAACGGATACATGGGCTAATAATTCCTTCGAAGACCAAAAGTTGTTGTGGAAGGATATGTGACAATTCATAAGAAGAATTGACTGCCGCTAGCTAGGTAAGAGAACGCAAAAGAAAAACAGAAAAGATTCCTGTATTAATTTTATAAGGTATAGATAAGGAATAAAAAAACAAGGCAATGTATGGATTATGCAATGACGCTCAATTAGTTTATTGGATTGTCAGACATTATCTCGCAGTTCCATATAACAACTTTTGGTCTTCGAAGTAATTTTAGTGAGCAGAATTTGGCCGTATATCTGTTATCACTTCATTCAGTTCTTTGGAGGATAACTCGTGTTTTCCTTTCGCGTTCGTCACTTCCTATTCACGAAACCTTTATTACGCATCTATCGTAGCAATAATCTCTGTGTTGAAATTAATATTTAGAATGTGTTTAAGCATGTCTATCACATATGTGATAATGACTGAACACCAATACTGTACTTTAACATGTGGTGGGGAATACGGACCAGATATCTGTACGAGATTTTATAAACGTGGTTGGATATCCGATATACATGATAACAGTAGGGACGTCGATACCCTCGCCGAAATCCGGGGCAAAAATCTCCCCAAACACTCATCTCTTTGCTTTTTTAAAACACGAAGTACAGAAACTTGAATATGGTCCAATATAGCCTTATTTTTATGTGTTTTTCCAAACGAAAACCAAGGCTTAAGTCCATCTGAATGCCAATAATCCAATCAACCAGACTGTTGCAGCTACACTCACCGGCAAATAATAATGATGGTGGTGCTATACAAAAAAGACAAATAAATGTTTTTTTTTCAGAAAATATTATTTTTGCTCCAGAAAATATTATTTCTACACGCTCACATTTTCACGTGAATATATTATACTGTCGCACCCGTACGTATACGTCCACAATTTGTTTGTGGACGCTGTACAGGTCAGATTTGTTTTATCCGATTATGACGAAACTTAAAATAAACGGCTATCTCCGATATTATCATGTACTTTATCGGAGCATACCTTAGTTGAGTATGGCCCTGAGTTTTTGGAAAACTCACGATTTTTTTTACCGTGTAAACACTCTAGAGGTCACAGGCGCGGATCCACAGGGGGGCGCACCCGGGGCACGCCCCCTCTATTTTTTGAGGTGGCGAACAATTTTTAGTTCCATATTATCTCGCGAGAAAGGAAAACAAAAATAGTTTAGGCTGGAAATCTTAATTTACAGTATTAGTATGAAATTAGTCCTTGTGGGCATTTTCCCACTCAAAAATCACTGTTCAGGGCTTCGCATGCCCAAGTTGGTGCAGAACGCCCCCTCTTTCTTAAAATCCTGGATCCGCCTCTGGGTCACACTTTTCATCGGATCCTAACTTCCTGAATTATGGTCCTTGATTGTATGAAAAAATCGCGTTTCAAGCTTGTGGTTCCTCTAGAGGTAACAATTTTTAACAAAAATTTGGTGGAAATCCGACCAAAACTGCCGGACAAAATGACCGCCCCTCATACGTTATGTGTAAAAATATGGTATATCAAGATTGTGGACGCTCAAGAGGTTACAATAATCACCCGATTTTGATGAAACTTGAAATGTAAGTTTATAACCCAATGATTGTTGTTCCTTTCGATATTCGCGCATATAGGATCGTAACTCCTTGAATTATGGCCCTTGATTGTACACAATTTAGAAGTCACAATTTTTATCCAATTAAAAAAAACCCAAAACTTATTACTATATCACCGTTACACACTAAGATCTTTGTTCCTTTTGATAATCGTAACTTCCTGGATTATGGCCCTTATTGTTCGAAAAATCGCATTTGTAGTTTGCAGATCCTCTAGAGGTACCAATTTTATTTTCCGATTTTAATAAACGTTTATATCGCCATTCCACGATATAATGAAGGTTAAATTCGAATTTCGGGAAAATTGAAATGAAACTGTCAAACAGAATGGCCGCTCTTGTAAGCAAATTGTGTAAAAGTATGTAATATGATGATGCATGGTTTCTGGACCCTTTATGTATAGGTCACAATATTTCTCAGATTTTGATAAAACTTGAAATGTATGTTTATGACTAGACTGGTGGCCAGTCTTCTCCACCCACCAAAAATTGGCCAGTCCTCTCAAAAAAAAAACCGAAAAAAAACGTAATCTCTAGAGACTGGGCAAATAGAGCTTCATTCTCATGTAGTAGGTCAATCTGCATTATGTAGGTCGTGTGACGTCGTGCACGTGATCACGACATATCTAACATCACGTGATAATAAACATGGCTGTCGACTAACTGGCAAACTGGTGTAGGTGCGAGATGTTTGTTGTGGATAACAGTTATTGTTATTTAGTGATACTTTAACGATCTTAGAATTTTGTTGACGGACAATATCTGTCGAATGAACGGATACAACGTATGGGATGAGGTGAATGAACATAAATAATTACACACGACATCATTATAACAACTTAACGAAGCCAGTTCATGCGTATCGTGACTCGGGGCTTGCTTGACAACTGTCAATCATTCCAAATAAGGAACAACGTAAAACAGGACAGGAACGCCCATTTTATTGTGAAGCTCGCAAATTGTCCAGTCTCTGGTGCTGGTTACAGGTTTACTCAATTTTTTTTTATACAAATGGAAACGAAAGTGTTGGTTTACTAAAAATTAATACTTTTATATAAATCGAAATAAAAAATAAATATGAGAGACTGGGCCAGTCTAGTTTATGACCCAAAGATCTCGGTTCCTGTCGATAAACGCGCATATCGGACCATATCCTCCGGGATTATTGCCCCTAATTTTTCAAAAAATCACATTATTTTTTTAGCTCGATTTCTGTCTATCTCTTGCCAAATTTTGGCGTATCTTGCATGGCAACCGTTTGTTTTTCCAGAAATTTCTTTTTCCAATTAACATTAACACCGTTTGACCGAAAAATCTGATTGCCTTAAAATTGGAAAAGAGGCGTCTCCAAAAGAATAATTTTATTGTCTTTAAATAATGCATTAGTTCATTCATAGTTAAAGTGAGCATTGTTTTAACTGTGCCTTTATTTGTTGTGAATCTATATATAACAAGCGATTTCAACATTTTGCGATGGCGTTCACTTGGTTTTCGGAAAAGGGGGCATAACTTCGAAACAAAATGCTTCACATCGATTTTGTAAAAAATAATATGTTAAAACTCTGATAAAAACTGTGACCAGTAGAATGGAAATTCAAACCATAGTAAAGGTCACATGTAATATGATACACAACCAGAAGATCCTGATAATTTTCGTTTTATTGAGATGTTTAAAGAAATTTTGTTAAATTCCTGAATGATAACAATATGCCACCATACATAATATGCCCCCCCCCCCTTCTTTTCTATATCAGCAACACATAACACTTTCTGACGCCTTCTTTTCTTTAATTGAAGTAAGTAGTAAATTTAAACGGCAATCTGCCCGGTTGCTTAGTGCTTTCTCTTTTCCGTACATATCATTTATATTTCTAAATGAACTTCCACCGGACTTTCTTCACTTTCACCTTGGATCGATTTGTCACTTTCATGTCGGATCATTTCTTTACTTTTCCTTTGGATCATTTCTTTACTTCGACTTTTACTTTGGATTAATTCTTTACTTTTTCTATTGATCAATTCTTTACTTTGACTTTTACTTTCGATCAATTCTTTACTTTTACTTTTACTTTGGATCAATTCTTTACTTTTGCTTTTACTTTCGATCAATTCTTTACTTTGACTTTTAGTTTGGATCAATAATTCTTTACTTTGACTTTTACTTTCGATCAATTCTTTACTTTTACTTTTACTTTCGATCAATTCTTTACTTTTACTTTCACTTTGAATCAGTTCTTCACTTTTACTTTGGATCAATTCTTCACTGTGACTTGGTCGTAGAGAATGTCGTTGGACATAGCCGTATGGATCTTCATCTAAATAACCTAAACGATGTAACCATTTTTTCCATGCAACTTTATAACCTACACGATTACATAACTCAAAATGTCGCGGCACACATCTTATGGGAGATATCTATGGAGTAAAAATATAAAGAAACATGATTTAAATATGTTGACACTTATTCCAATACTTTTCTTTATATTATCATTTCTTTATATTATGGTGGGATTTTATTTTACAAATGAAATGGGGTTTAACGTCCTACTTTTCTGTTCCGAACTGGGCTAATGAGGACGGACATACGCCATACAGTGTGGTATGAGGGAAATTTTGCCCTGACAGCGGCACTACTGCCTACTCTTATAACGAATTCCAACTGTCAAGGGATATTTTACGTGCACACCTCGGTTTTTCGTCATATCTGAACAACTAGACATCCGTCCTTGTCAGACCCTCCTTCCTGCATCACTGACAAGGGGAAAAACGCCGGAAAATCAGGATGAAATCTCTCGGCCAATGCAGGGATCCAGCGCCTTACCCACTTAGGCATTTATTTTACAAAGCCGCCACGAATTATATGTTGGATAAATAGTGGCACGGCGAAAATACAACAATGACAACGTCGCTTGATTGTTGTCGTAGCAGTATCGTCTTTGGACTACAGAGACACTATTGTAGATTAGGAATTTAAGACACCGAATAAATAAATATGCATGATGCTGTTAGTAGAGATACAACACCAGATCAACGCCGAGTCAATTACATAACATTTAACTTGTTACGTGCACTTTATTAAATCCAGGATTTGTTAGATTCAAGGTTAAATAATATGAAGACATCCACAACCAAGACTACTTTTTATTAAAAAAAAATGATAAAAAAGCAGCAAAGAAACCCCCAACAAAAACTCCACTGTTGTATCTGCTCCATATTTTAAAGGCAATGTTGGTGTCAACCATTATCAAGTAGTATGTAATAAAACTCTTTAAAGACGATCCAAATATAATTTTAACACAGATCATTGCTACGATAGATGCGCAACAAAGAATTCGAGAAAAAGATAAGCCATAAATGAAAGAAATAGAAAAGTCTGATCCTGTGACAGTCAATCATGTTTATAAATTGTCAAATATCCCATCACAGTCTCATAATAACAACCTTTCCTCAAAGGCGTTTTATAGCTGAGGCGCTGGAGGCGCTAGCCTCCTCGCGAAAAAAGTCAGAGAAGTTGAACAAATAAAACGGAGAAAAGTGCTAAAAGCGATGAGAAAAATGAAAATGTACCCTAGTTAGGGAGGGCCCTAAAGGCAGACAAAAGGCCCCCTCGTCTGACAAAAGGGCCCTCGTCTGACAAAAGGCCCCCTCTGGTCAAGGGAAAGGGCCCCCGAGTCCGAGTCAATCGCTTTCTTTACACTGTTAATATATCGAATCCACTACTGAATGAGATAAAGTCATGATAAACCTTAAAACGCCCCTGCCTTTCCTCATTAACGGATGGTTTCTCCTTGTCAGTGGTGCAGGACTTTAGGTCCCGTATACACATTGGCGGTAGTTGTAATTCGATATAAGAGTAGGCCATATAGCCACTGTCCGGGTAAAATTACCCTCATAGCACACTGTAAGGCATAGTATGCCTGTCTTCATTTTCCCAGTCGGAGCAGAATAGCAGGACGTTAAACCCCCATTTCATTTCATTTCTTCAACTGTTTTATCTATCAGTGAGCAGAAATTCACGTGTTATTTGGGTCAGCTAATCTTATATAGAAGGATAACTCGTGTTTTCCTTTTGCTTTCGTCACTTCTTGAAATCTTCGTTACGCATCTATAGTAGAAATGAGCTATGTGTTAAAATTATATTTGGATAACGACTGACAATATTGTCCTATAAGTGTCTTATATAAAAAAAAGTAATACATGTATAAGTTTCAGGACATCCTATTATTGTGGCTGATTGGTATCATGTCGTGACGTATCTGGCATATAATATAATAAAAACATTCTTTACAATAAAATAGTAAAGTGCATATTTTTTACCTTTCAGATTTGTAACCAATCTGGCTCTATTCAGATAAATGATAGTTTAAGATGTATAGCATAACTTACACGTAAAATATACTCATCTGGAACTTGTGAAATATTTATACATTCTAAAGGCACGAGCCATTTAATTTCTAATCCTTCAATACTCAGATCGCGATTAAAATCATAGATAATTGTGTGGTCATCCTGGTAGCTGATGATCTTATAGGTTCCCATTATGAGAGAATCTGGTGTGAGTCCCAAGCTAACGATTCGTATTCCATCACCTATCTTATTTAACTCCACAAACACTGATTCGATGAGAACAACATCTTCCATATACGAATATTCATCGCTAAAGAGCAGTTTTTGTATCGGTCCAGGTTCCATGAACTATGCGCAATATCCTTTTTTGTCTCATCGATAAAAATGATGAAACAAGGTTCTACGGGGATAAACATAAAACGTCATAATTATTCAATTTTCATGACGTCATGACATTACCGCAAACAAAACCGAAAAGCCAAACCTTCGGAGGTTCTGGGATTTTGAGAGACCACCATGACCGCTTTATGTAGATGAGTATATTTGGGAATATTAACCCTAAACCTAACCTAACCCTTTAAGAGGGGTAAAGAAAAATTGGATCCAAGTTCAATCTACTCAACTACCAGGGTCACAAGCCAACTGTACACGTATAATGGCTATTATTTTTTTCGTATACAACAAAACTAGGAAATACCGCGAACTAGTTTCAAATACCTTAGGTCAGTGCTTATGTGGACACTAAAACCTCTCCCCAAACTTTTAAATCTATCAATTGCCCGTGTCAGTCTGTTGGAAGCCTAGTTCATGATATTTCCTTTATAAATTCAATCAAATTCCGCTTGTATGTATAATCCTGTTTAATTCCATTATCCTCAAGAGGTCCGCGCTTATGTGGAGATTTAACCTCTCGTCCAAATTCTTAAATCTAACATTTTAGAGTGGTAAAAGCTAAATGGACTCCAATTACTCATTTATTCAAAATGAAAAAACAAGCAAAAATTTACAAGAAAGTTGCAATCGAAATAATTCGACCTGTCTTGAAGGTTGTCGTCTCCTACTTTCTTGATGGCTATTATAGTCTGCAAATGCCATAATAAGGACGATAATCCGAATAGATTTTGAGAAAACGTTAAAAATGATAAGTAAGGTTTTCGTTAGATACTGAGTAGTGATTATTAGCATTATACCGACATTTTGACCTGCCATTTTGATAGGGTTATGCCACAAATCGATCTCTTGCCAGGCATACGTAGGCCTACTTTGCATACTTTCCTTCTGAACAATAGTCGCGATTACTTGAAATTAATTTGATTACTCTTTTATTGTCACTACATGTGTCGTACTGTAGGTCACCCCACACCTGTCTAATTACCACCAGTACACAAACTTGATCGATCCAAGATGGCTGTAAGAAGTTTTTATTTTGAAATATCCCCAAAATTATTCATCGTTATGTAACCAGTTTTGGATAGGATAAGTAGCAAATATGGATCTCTTAGTTATGGTAAGTTTTTTTCGTAGCTTGTTTGAGAATATTATTATATCATGATTACTCGATCGTAAAATTATTTAAATTTTAGATATGATGTATAGGCATATGCCGCATATCTATAACACCCCTTTCCGGTCACTGTTTGCGTTACAGATTAACAGTGCCATTTCTCCCGTACTTACGGCACGGGACGACGAACATATTTTACAGAATTCACGGCTCGAGTTAGTTCAGCTCTGAACGTCGGTCTCGTTACACTCACCCTGGACGTTCAGGGACTGGCCCATTCAATCAATGTCGAAAATAATTTGACCCCCAATTTTACTGGGCAACTTTTCACTGCTAAACGATGGGTGTCACTCCGTGTGTACGCGTGTACAGTGTAAAGGAACATCTCGGTGAGAAAATAAGACTTTGCTCATTTCGCTAGAGTCAGTATGGGCATCACAACACGCCGTGTCATGGTGGCGAAAGGGTAGTTTGATAGGAGGGGACGTATTTTAAACAGCGTGTTGTTTCGCTCATACTGAGTTTAGCGAGGTAAGCAAGGTCTTATTTTGTCACCAAGATGTTCCTTTACATTGTACAGACGTCCACACGGATTGCCACTCCGATGTTTCGCAGTGAAAAGTTGCCCAGTAAAATTGACTGGGGTTCAAATTATTTTCGACATTGATTGAATAGGCCAGTCCCTGAACGGTCAGGGTGAGTGTAATGAGACCGAAGTTCAGAGCTGAACTAGGCTCGAGTATGATTGTCTTGTGGTTCTCTTTGGTGGCACAGAACCTCTACTTTTCTTTTCAACATGGCTTCTAATGTTTTTATAATTTATGTACTGTTAACGACAGATTTTATGAACTTTAGTACCGGCTTCAACTACAAGATCGTCATTCCGTTTTACATGTACAGTAAAAGGTACATTTCAATGGCGGCATCATAGAGGGGTGATTTACTAGAAAACCCTTCTGTGAACAAATTGTAAAGCATTCAATACATAGAAACAACTAACCCGCAAACGGAAGTATGGAGATTGTAATTTTCTAGATTGCAAATATTCACCCCTTTCCCCTCTTAAATATTTTCTAGAGGAAAAAATACTTAATGAACCCAATTCTGATATAATATGGGAGTGGAATTTTAAACAAAAACTAAAGGTAGATATTTCATAATATGACCTAGAAAAATAAAATTATAGAATCAAATAATCAAAGGATTGGAACCAAGTCGGAATATTACCTAGCGTTGGTATTTTGATTCTGTTTTCTTAATTAAATATTCAATAATTAATCTGGCGACATGATATTAGCGTCGATTAAACCATAAGAAATTAAAAATTTTAGCGCAAAATATAAAAGGCGCATCGTTACTTTAAAGGTTGAATGAAAAATGTTCCATGCTTAAACATGTTGTTTACACGCGTCTCGGGAGGCTTGATAGGTTGATGACCCACGATCATATAAGGTGACAAGTTTACAGTTACCGAACAGGGCGTTTTCTGATGAAACAATTACACGGTCCAATCAAAATGCACGATCGGAATTGCCGAAACCCGGATATTGCTTCAAAGAATTCACGGAATGAAAGTGACTGGGCAATTTTTAAATGTAGATAGTAATACAATAGAGAGAGAAAGAGAGAGAGAGAGAGAGAGAGAGAGATGTAACGATCGAAATTGCTGATCCCGGATTTGTCTTGATGTGTGTGTGGGGGGGGGGGGGCGGGGTAACGTCCACTCCTCACAAACTAGGCCATTTCGGAAGTCTCGAATCGGGACTAACATATGGTTCAATTTTATTACCATAATTCGCTTGCACTTAAGGGTCTTCAGCATTGGGGGGAAACCGGAGGATTCGGTGACCCCGCTTCTCGTCACGTACGGATCAACCGTATTCGATTGAACGTACCGGAATTGCATTATGACAAATTGGGCTTTTTAAAGAGAGAAATCCAACGTCAATTTTTATAATTAATTTATTCAATGAATTTTATTTCACAAATTGTGTATAATGCTTGCATTGTGTATTATTATGAATTTATTCAATGAATTTTATTTCACAAATTGTGTATAATGCGTCCATTGTGTATACTGCATGGTTCAGTTGGCACAGAACATTGCATTTGATGCATGCCTCCGATTTAAGATAATCTGTGGTAACATAGTTTGTTCATTCGCATATGTATTTTTAATAAGAATGCAAGGTCAGTCTGCCCATAACTAGGAAGTTTAATTTACATATTAATGACGGTGGCATTTCTATTGATCAACCATTAACAGCCATGTTTTATCAAAAGCATCTAAAGTATTGCAAAAATTGTAGAGTCGCACACGACGCGAATAGTTAAAGGGTATACACCATTATAATCGTTCATACAAACAGTTTTGATACACATCCAAACTGTGTTACAAATGTTTATTGTATACGATACAGGTGATCAGACTCATAGATAGTCCAATCAGGATATGATATAGTCTGGATTAAAATCGTCAATTGTCGACATCTAAAATGATAAAATATTTACAGAAAGTCTGGTATAAAAATGTTTATTCAAGACATTATTTAATAGTGACACAATATTGACACAAAATTATGCCTTGTCAAGCACAGTGTCCACATCCGGATCGCTGTATTTCAATTACCAGCTTAAAGGGCTAATCCCGATAATTTTTTTGAGAATAAAACTATATGTTTTAAACCCGTTAATCTTAAACCCGACATTTAATAGTGACACAATATTGACATATCATCTACTACAGCCTGAATAAAATCGCTAAACCCGGGAGCAGGGGCGTAAATGTGTGTGTATGGGGGGGGGGGGGGTAGGGGTAGTTGGTCGCAAAATCAGTACAGTCGGTCGCAAAATAAGAGTAGTCGGTATCAAATTAAGTGATCACTGCATAAGTCACGCTAATCACGAAAAACTTTAGCATAAAATAACCTTGTTATTTTAACACGTTTGAAAGGATGTTGTGTTTAACTCTTATTCTGTTGTGAGTATTTTGGTCTAACGACAAAATTTTACCCAGGGAGAAAAATAGTCAGTCTCAAAATAAGTTCAGTGACTGCAGTCGGTTTCAAAAACAATGCCAGAATAGATCCCAAATACGATGTATTTGCGTGAATCCGTGAGCAAATTGCATACGTCACACAAAACTATAGCGTAACTGTATGCTTTCCAGAAGCAAAGAACCCCCGACCTCAAGGATTCTGAGATAACGTTAGTATATTGTTTCTGAACGTTAGTATATTGTTTCCAGAAGCAAAGAACCCCCGACCTCAAGGATTCCGAGATAACGTTAGTATATTGTTTCTGAAAATCTTTTTTTTTTCTCGAAACATTAAACAACATAAATAAAAATGAAAATTAAATACATTTTAATTTAGATTTATAATCACATCAATTTCCCCCCAAAAGGTTCATTTGAGAGTAGGATTTCGATACAATATCATATACATTACAGTTATAGACCCAACCTGTCCCAACTCCGATAACAAAATTACTAATTAAACCTCCCTAAACAATCACCATAATTGTTTTCAATTTTCAGAAGAAACATGGCGATTGCTTACGGGGTACAAATACAGAGGCAAACCACGTGCTGGAACGAACGAACGCCCGCTTCCAGAAAGTTATGCCTTGTCAAGCACAGTGTCCACATCCGGATCGCTGTATTTCAATTACCAGCTTAAAGGGCTAATCCCGATAATATTTTTGAGAATAAAACTATATGTTTTAAACCCGTCAATCTTCATCTGGAAAGGAAACCGGTGTCTCAAGCTGTACTCTGTGGTGTCTACATAAAATCAGGCTTCTTTTATATAAAAAAAATAATGTGTAGGTGAAATTTACCTTTAGATATCAAGTACAGTACATGGGTCATTCACAATAAACGGGAGTCGATCATAAGGTCATCAACGAAAAAATACTCACATTCTTAAAAGGGTTACGTGTCCGGATATAAGCAGTTTTGACGTTCACGCCCAAACGATTAATATTTTGTGCTGAAATTTTGAGACAAGTTAAATACATCATTCTTCGTTATTTTGGCGCTTAAATTTCATACGTACTCGGGCTTTTATTTTTGAGACTCTGTTTAAAACGGGATAGCCCCTTTAAAATATGATTGCTAATACAAAAGTATGATCAGGTACATACTAATTAGCCATATCTACCACCGTTAGCCGTGACATTAAATATATTACTACAAACAAGCAATAACTACCTAGAAAAACACACACCACACATAAATGAAGTTATTTCAAACCTTTTTGCTATTTACGGGGACAAGATCGAAAGTTGTGCAAATAAAAAGGGACTTCCCCCTTTTTAATTTGCGACGCTAACGTGTTACTGGTCTTAAGCTAACAAAGGTTTGGGCTAATAGTTAGGACGCCGTTAGCCGTGACATTTAATATGCATTTCTTCAAACAAGCAATAACTACGTAGAAAAATACATCCCCCACACAAGGTCCATACAATTACATGTTTTCTACGTTTCCTAACTGATGTTGAAACTTTGAAAGGTATATGTATGTGCATCATTTATATTTTTTCTTACAGGAAAATAGCATTCGAAGATACCACGTAAAACTTCTTTGGGTTGATGATCTTGAACTAAAAAATATAGTCAAACTAATTTATCTATCAATGTTTGCCTCAAATCCCCCTCAAAATACTTTTATCGCAAGAAAAGTATCTCAGACCGGAAGAATTCATTTTATGAAGACTTGGGTTTTTTTTTTGTGTGCGACTTGGTTGAGAGGGAGAATCACGCACAACTTGTATTTATCGCTAGTCGCCGTCCATTTATCATAAATATTGAAGCCTAAATAAAATCGTGGAGACGACCTATCTTTAGAAACCACAAATTTAAGTGGTTATTTAGATATCATGTCATTTGTGAAAATACCAAGCGTTTATTAAATCAACATGTATGGTAATAAAATACACGCAATATCCAGCAAAGGGGTTTACCTTACTATATGACTCAGTGACTCACAGAAGCAATTCATTAATACCAAAACGACTGATACTTAGCTAGTTACCAGCAAGAAAATTTATCATCGTCTTAAAGAAATTGTCGGAAAATGTAATATGTATTCTTAGATTTCAATATATTTTAAGGCGCGCATAAAATAATATTTTATATGCACTTTTTATACGCCCACATTTTCATGTGGACGTATATTGTCGTCGCCCCTGTTCGTCCGTCCGTCCGTCCGGACGTCCGTCCGTCCGTTCACAATTGTTTGTGAACAGTCTACAGGTCACAATTTTTATCCGATTTCAATGAAACTTAAAACATAGGTTTATCACCCTAAGATCTCGGTTCCTTTCGATATTGGCATGTATCGGACTGTAACTTCATGGGTTATGGCCCCTGATTGTACGAAAAATAACGTTTTTTAGCTTGTGAACAGTTTAGAGGTAACAATTTTGAACCGATTTGGACGAAACTTGAAATGCATGTTTATAACCCAAAGACTTGGTTCCTTTCGATATTTGCGCCAATCGGATCGTAACTTCCTGAATTATGGCCCCTGATTGTCCGAAAAATCGCCCTTTTTAGATTGTGGTCCCTCTGGAGGTCAAAATTGTTATCCGATTTAAAAAATCGTTTGATTATATCACCGTTCCATGGTTATGAAGGTTGAGTTCGAATTTCGTGAAAATCGGACCAAAATTGACGGACAAAATGGCCGCCATTTGTACGCGAATAGTGTGAAAATATGTTAAATCAAGGTTGTGAACAGTGTAGAGGACACAATTTTGAACCGATTTGGATGAAACTTGAAATGCATGTTTATAACCCAAAGATCTTGGTCTTTTCGATATTTGCGCCAATCGGATCGTAACTTCCTGAATTATGGCCCCTGATTGTCCGAAAAATTGCCCTTTTTAGCTTGTGGTCCCTCTGGAGGTCAAAATTGTTATCCGATTTAAAAAAACGTTTGATTATATCACCGTTCCATGGTTATGAAGGTTGAGTATGAATTGTGTGAAAATCGGACCAAAATTGACGGACAAAATGGCCGCCGTTTGTACGCGAATATTGTGAAAATATGTTATATAAAGGTTGTGGACCTTATAGAGGTCACAATTTTGAACCGATTTTGATGAAACTTGACATGTATGTTTATAACCCAAAGATCGTGGTTCCTTTAGATATTTGCGCCCATTGGATCATAACTTCCTGAATTATGTCCCCGGATTGTCAGAAAAATCGCTTTTGTTCACTTTTGGTCCCTCTGGAGGTCAAAATTATTATCCGATTTAAAAAAACGTTTGACTATATCACCGTTACATGGTAATGAAGAGAGAGTTTGAATTACGTGAAACCCGGACTAGAATTGACGGACAAAATGGCCGCCGTTTGTACACGAATAGTGTCAAAATATGTTATATCAAGGTTGTGGACCCTATAGAGGTCACAATTTTGAATCGATTTTGATGAAACTTGACAGGTATGTTTTACACCCAAAGATCTTGGTTCCTTTCGATATTTGCGCCCATCGGGTCATTACTTCCTGAATTATGTCCCCTGATTGTACGAAAAATCACCCTTTTTAGCTTGTGGTGCCTCTGGAGGTCACAATTATTATATGATTTAAAAAAAACCGTTTGATTATAAAAACCAAACAAATTCTAATGATTTTCTGATAATTCCTTAATATGCGACAATTCTTGTTGACTGCCCGGACGATTTGGCTGCTGTGTGGGCGTATGTTTCGTTGCCTGGCAACCTATTTTTTCTGAAACTTAGCACATAACACTCATTTGGGGTAATTTCGTGAAGTAATCCATGGATATGTAGAGGTCGCTTTGTCTACCAGTTACAATAATTGTATACCCATCAAACGTGTAGTGACGTTGCTATTTACAGGCCCCGCCGTCATCCCTGTCTCTTTTTCACCGAAACTAGTCAATTTTATTAATAGGATAAGGGACTAAAAAGTGATCGAAAATCAGAAATAAATCTAAAATATATTGATCTGAATATACATGTATAGTGAGCGAATGATTCTGTTCTGGAAACGTTTTTTTAATTTTTTTAATATCAATATATATTATAAATGGCTGGTCTTTGTGTGGTGGAATAAGTGCTTTACAATAAATTACCACATAAAAAGAATATTGATGATTTGATTGTGATCACGAGAAATGTCAAACATTTGTCATGGAAAGTTCAATGGGTTGGGGTACGAATATACACATCCCTCGTCTACTGGATGACGATTCAACGAAATTTAAGAGTATTTGACACAAACGGGTACGCGAATAAGAAGCATTAGCATGAGTATATACAACACATACACAATGAATAAATACCAAACATTCCTGAAGATTTAGCTCATCATTTTCAATCTTACTAATGAGTTTCAAATCATATTAGTGACATTTCAGTACACTTAAAAGCTTAGCACATTCAATTTCAAGTCATATTCACGGACACAGAAGAAGTGTCACGTCAACATTATCCAGCCGAAAGGCTGGCTCAATCAGCTTATAGATGACTACTAGAATACGTTACCATTGTGGTTCGCTAAACCCAGGTCTCCATAAAATTAAATCGATTAATAACCCTGGGTACAATTGTGGATATCCAAACGAAAACGCCAACCTTTTTCCTTTGCAATGTAACCAGTTCAACAGCGAAAGAGCTAAAATATATTGTTTAGATAGATAGATAGATTTTATTGCATCTAAACACCCCATAAGAGGCAGCATACAAATATCCACAAAACATTTCAGGGAGAAAAAGCATGAACATCATTTATGACAAAGGCTAATAATTAAGAGGCAGCATACAAATATCCACAAAATATTTGAAGAAGAAAAAACATGAACGAATCAATGGCTCTTTTTCCTAAGATACACACCTTGTTGTGGGATGTAATTGCAATTTACCCAACCATCAAGGGAAGTCATTGTTCGCAAAGGTGTGTTCATGTATAAAAGAAGCTAAGCTTTTAAACTGTTGTTTGTAAGCTGTGTTCAGTCTCACCTTACTTTAATACTGTGTGTCAGTTTAATTATTATCTACACTGGAAAAAAAACCTTATCAAACATCACAAACTTGTGTGAAAAGCTACACATGGTTGCTTGTGTTGAAATTTCTGAAATTTGTCTTGAAATTTCTGAAACTTGTGTTAAAAGTTTTGAAACTTGTGTTGAAAGTTTCGAAACTTGTGTTGAAAGTTTTGAAACTTGTGTTGAAAGTTTTGAAACTTGTGTGGCTTCATACAAAGTGTGTATAACCACGAACAAAAACTTGTGTTGTATTTTCACCCAATTTGTATCCATTATAGCAACCCCCTCCCCCTTTTACTCTGTTTAACCTGTAATGTTTGATTAAGGAGTTAACAATAATATTTTTTTGTTTAATTATTATTTATTCAAACATGATGTTCAGTGAGTTTAAACGTTGACCGAGAAATTTCAACTAGATTTTAGGTCATAGTTCCATCATGTCAGTAGTGAACGACATGGCAAAGTATAATAGGGCACAAGCCCGGAAGCGCCCCCCCCCCCCCCTTGCTTTCACTTTGAAGGACCCGAGACAATTGAATTTTTTGACTCAATGACAAGACCTTCTGATCCAGTGTGTGTGTGTTAACCATTAGCGCCCCCTCCCCGGGTACCCTTGACAGTTGAAATATTTGATATAAGAGTAGGTAAGTTGTAGGACAGAATCACCGTAATAACACAGAAAGGTAGAAAAGGAAAGTCACCTTAATGCAGGTCAAGGCGTTTTTGTAATCCTGGGTATATTTGATCTACATTTGGTTTCTAGATAATGCCTAATTTCCGACCATATTCTAAGTGAGTTACTTTCTATATGATACATAATTTTCTATAGAGAATTAAAAACTAATTTTTGCTTGGGAGAATATTTAGCATTAAAAACAAAAATAAATATTTAAAAATTGGATCAAATGCCTTCTTTTCCAGAATTATAAAATACATTGATACTTGGGTTCTCTCTTTGTTATCATACATCGAATACTCTTTCAGCCTAAAAAAAAAAATAGGCAATAAGAATACTTTTTTATGGTTCACAATGTTTAAATAAACAAAATATTTTGCCACATCGAGAGTAGGTCTCTATTTTGTTTTAACTTTGCGTAACACTTATTATGTCTTGTCCAGTTACATACCCGGGCAGATTATTATGCTCAAATCAAATGGGTTAGATCTTAGATTTCAGAAAAAAGTCGGGAGATTTCGGACTGAAACCTCATGAAAGGTCCATTATTCACCCGGCTCAAACATATATTGTGTTCCAAATCCAAATTCCCTACTACATCAAGACAGTATATTTACTCGGCAATGTCTATTTTTTGGGGGCCTATTCATATTACATTTCCATTGGCAACAAATTGGATATTACCTTTTAAAATCTTTTTGAAAAGTAAAATATTGTCCAACATTTTTATACTGCTATTTACAATAAAGATACAGATATCACAACTTGAAGATAATCTATGGATGTGATTGTTAAAAATCAAGCATGCCAAGTAGTTGAAATAGCAGAGTCCTAGGCATTGCCTCGAGAAGAATAACTAGATTACCAAGCAAGATTATAAAACTAGTTCGTTGATTAAAAATACAAATATGTATGTTACTTACATTTTGCCTGACCGATCAAGCCTTGTGAGAAAATGTTTCCACGGTATGAATAGCCATTTCAAACTGTCTTGATTTTTCTGATGTAATTAACTGAGAAAAAAAAATATACTATGTATTAGTCGACTTAAATTGGCCCAGTTTTAATTTAATTATATTGCATGTTAAGTGTTTTAGTTAGCTTTGTCATAGATGAGACGAGATGAAAAAATGGAATGAAATGGGGTTTAGCTTCCTACTGATCAGCTCCCACTTGGCTAATGAAGTTGAGCATATTCCATACAGAGTGCTATGAGGGAAATTTTGCCAGGTACCGCGACCCTAAGGTCTACTCTTATATCAAATGTTAGTTACATTTTCCTGTTTATCAAGCTTTGTGAGAAAAGTTTCTACAATATGAGTAGCCATTTCCATCTCTCTTAATCTTTCTTCTCCCATTAATGCATCTCTGCATCTTAATTTCGTATGAATTAGAAACTTACCAAATCTGATGATATGTTGAATTTCTCTCAGAGAAGGAGAACCTTGTTTTATTCATTTACGTCTGTTTCTAAATGTATATGTACATGCTAGTACCATGGCACCAGAAAAATCTTTGAAACTTCTTTCTGTACAAAGTAGATGGCTTGCTGTCACTTTTAACTGTAGTTCTTCATTGTCAATTATGTCATATTATATTCTTTATCATCTGGAATAAGCAGAAGAGAACTTTTCAACAACACTTGTTCTCGATGCATCAAAGTGATCAAATGTGATTATTTATTATAAGCTGTTTGCTTCAAGCAACCAACTGTAGAATAATGTTGTGATCATTACTTAAAGCCCCAATAACACTCTTGTTGTAGCTGAATAATATGCCCCAATCTTCATTCTGGTCATCAAATCGTATTATTTTAGAATATTCCAATTAAATGATGATATAAATTTCATCTTAACACACCTATTTTAAAAAATTGGAAAAATTCAACCAATTGATTTGAAAAGTCTAACGTAAACCTTTTCAAATGTGACTTGGATTTTAAAATATTTTCGAACCCTCTGGACAAGTAAAACAGGTTGTAATTGATAATTTACACAACAGGTAGGACATTTAAATATCTAGTAATTAGAATAAGGGTATTATTTATTTTCTGGAGCTACCAAGCCAGCAAGAATGTTATTGTCCCTTTAATAAAGCAAGTAGTGATATTTTAGTTATTATGCATTTAGGTGAAATCAACATACCCAGCATTATTTCTTGACTTTTGTCATATCTTCTGTATAGTTCCCTTGTTCGGTTTGTAATGAAACTGTTCTTGGTTCCTGGATAAAAATATATAATTGCTGAAAATGTATAACAACTAAAAATCTAGTCATTTGTTGTATATCGCAAGACCCTTGACAAATTGACATGTTTATCAATTAGTTCCACCAAGGCAGTTGGGAATACAATATTGCAAACAGTATTTTAATATATTATTTATATTTTAAGCGCTTTTCAACAGATATAATCTAGTCTAACGCTAATTTTAATGTATTCTACAAAACGTGGACATACCAGATTATTTTTAGTTCATCGTGTAAGAGAGCCCACGTCGTACACCCTGCTTGTCGTTCGACAGTCTAACTATTTACGTCTCCTTTACGGCTTGTATGTATCTTGCTAAGGTGATGTTAATTCTCTTAGCCACGATTGGTAGTTATGTTGCTTATTCGAAATTGTCCACATCAAGTCGATCTGCAACATAAGTGGTTAGTCAGTCACTTTAAAGAGCCAAATGTATTCATTGTGCGACAAAGTACTATATAACTTTCGTCTAACTGAAATAACACTTAGAACGTTATGACCTCAGCTGTTTTTTGATAATATATGATATTGACTTTTCAAATCTGTGTGTTCCGCTGTTAAGACTCGAACTGGCTACGATGTAATTAAACATGTAATTAATCCCATATGTCATTTACAAACTACATATGATCTGTGTACAAGCTCCACGTGACTTTAAAGGAATGGGCACTGGCCAGCAATCATACCATGACATATATGATCATGAGTCTTATGATCTATTTTCCCTGTTTGTCGGACGCTATATAATCAGGAGTTTGCTGAAAGTAAGGTGACTGGAGACGCGGAGAGGCGACTAGACGAGCAGAGATACAGATATAAGACGTCCAGTCGCTGCCTTGGCAGATGGGCGAAATGGTAGATGTAATATAGTTATACACCGTCCTGACGTTTTTCTGTCGTAGTGTAGTTCTCGATGTGGTTTAGCTCCTGTCGTATCTATAGTTCCCGATGTAGTGTGAACGTGTTGTATCTACGTGAGGGACATTCTCTTCCGATGTAAATAAATCCTATATTTACTAAACTGATCTATGTTATAACTAAAATGGTGTTACATATTTTCTTATAAATTCTTATAAAAGTATAAGTGCGAATTATTGCGAATAAATATTCACAAAATTTCTACGTATGTGCCATCGATATTGAAATTTATATATTACATAATGAAATACACACCTGCAACTTACACTCCAAACAACATTGGCGGGTGTATTTGACAGATAATTAATAATTTCAAAGCTGGCCTGACAATGGTTGCTATGGTATTCACTTGTTATAAGACTGGTTTCCAAGACCATTCAGTTATTATCAGACTTGTTGCTATGACCATCCAGTTATTATCAGACTGGTTGCTATGACCATTCAGTTATTACCAGACTGGTTGCTATGACTATTCAGTTAAATTCCAAGATTTCCAAAAAGTTAATACAAATGATAACACTCACACTTCTAATCATAAATATCAGGATTTCACCTCCGAATTTAATTTGATACGGGGGAACACATGTGGGGGGGGGGGGGGCAAGGGGTGTCGCCTAATTCAGTTTTAAATTCAGTTAAGGCTGCCTCCACATACAGTGATCGTTTTTATTAAGTCAGATTCATTCTTTTCCTTATTCAATATCACATGTCAACTGTTTATCAGATAATTAAATATAGTAAAATATTATTTAAATAGTAAAATATTATTTAACATTAACTGTTTATCAGATGATTAAATATATATATTACAATTTAACATCAACTGTTTATCATGTATCTATAAGAAAACATGTTCGCACAACGTTGCGGTGATTTTCATAGAAATAGCTAAACAACAATTTCTTTACATTTTATTATATTCATAAGAACTGATCTAAGTGTATAAAAGGCAATATAGTGCATGCGGGTTAATATATTGTGCATTTAAAAGCGCATTGAATTGATTTTTAATATTACAAGTTACCTCTACCGTTTGGTATCATGTAGTTACTCTATAGATATCAATAGATAGTAATATGAATTTATTCTATTGAAAGTTAAAATGAATAGTTGTTACTTTTCTAGGAATCTTATTGTTATTCATTTATTCAACAGAATACCTTTTTTAACAGTCGATTATATTGGTGTCTTGTGCAGGGTGTTATGTAATATGCGTTACAATTTCAAATACTGGAGTGGGTTGGGATGACCTAGTGGTCTAGAGTGCCGCGCTTCTACCTCTAGCTGGCCGGTCACCTCTGGCTTGCGGCTGTGGTTTCGATCCCGTTGTGAGCTTAAAAAATCCAGGCCACAAAATAATAAAGTAAAAAAAAAATGGCGTGTAGCTAGTGTCATTGTGGTCTACATCCTGATATGACTACAATAGTAAATAGGGGGGCCTACAGTACTTTCAATGTTCTGAATTTTTTTGTATTAAAGGAAGTTAAATTAAGCAATAGAAAATTTATTTGTAAGATTTTTCACGGACAATAACATTCTTGCTGGCTTGGTAGCTCCAGAAAATAAATAATACCCTTATTCTATGTACTAGATGTTTAAGTGTTCTACCTGTTGTGTAAATTATCCATTACAACCTATTTTACTTGACCAGAGGGTTTGAAAATATTTTAAAATCCAAGTCACATTTGAAAAGGTTTACGTTAGACTTTTCAAATCAATTGGTTGAATTTTTCCAATTTTTTTAAAATAGGTGTGTTAAGATGAAATTTATATCATCATTTAATTGGAATAGTCTAAAATAATACGATTTGTGGACCAGAATGAAGATTTGGACATATTATTCAGTTACAACAAGAGTGTTATTGGGGCTTTAAGTTTATACTTCCTTTATTATAACATGCAGAATATCATATTTGTAATAACTATGTTGTCATAATTCTATCTTTTTTCTGATTTTTATTCAATCAAGGTTGCGAAGGGCATTCATTGTTAAAAATAATAATAATATAAAAATGTTACCTGTCGTTCTTTGCAAATTCTAAACGTTCTGCTTAAAACTGGAGGAGTGGGGGGGGGCATATCCATGTAGGCTACTACATCACTGACTGAAAACAAATTAATCTAATCATATTAAATGTGACTGAATAAAGTTTTCACATAATGTAGATTTCATTTCAACCAAAGAACTAACGCAAAAGAGCAATAAAATAGTATCTACATGTAGTTTATGCACGAGTGAATTTCTATTTTGGCCAAATTTCCAAAATCAAAATGGCGGCGTAGAAAAATATAAATTAAATGACTCTCCTGGAACGTACAAATTCTTACCTACTGACCCTAGTCGAACAATTTTAAATATTTGGACTTCTAGTGATAATCGTGTAAAATTTCAGAAAAAGTAGATGGATAAAGTACATAAGATGACGGAATTAACCTACATTTTCTCCCCCTAGCTTTGTCCGCCATTTTAGAAAAACATGCATTACTTCCGGTGGCGGTGTCCTGTGGCTGTAGAAGTCGGCAAACATCGGTAGAAAATGGCCGATTGGATTCAGTGCAGCTAAACTGATCGTCGATATTATGTTATAATCCAATAGTAGTAGCCGTATGGCTGTTTAATGTCTGCTTCAATTGTTGTTCTTAGCGTTTAACGTCCGCTTCCGCCGAAGGTGATATCGCAGACAAGTCTTATTATTCATTTTTATTATCTAAGCGCACGCGCAGGGGTCTTTTCTGTAGGAGGAAACCCACGACGTGGAGAAGGCGCCCCTATCTCCATGTCACATACGCTCACACCAGGGATCGAAACCACAGCCACAAGCCAGAGGTGACCGGCCAGCTAGAGGTCGAAGCGCGGCACTATAGACTACTATTTTTTTTATTTTTTTTTAAATAGTGTAGGCCTATTTACAAAATTCATAGTCACATTTATTTATGTATAATGAAAATGATATTAACATTGCAATAGACATAATTTAATACAGTAGAGTTATTTATTTATTAACAATTGTTATATCCATTTAAGTCAATATGAAATATACAAACGGTAATATATTACAGTATTAAAGTTCATATAGCTACTTTCTTATTCTGGGATATATACAGCTAAAATATATTTCAAGTCAGTAGTGGAAAAGCGTTTGGTTGGAAGAGAACGTGACTTACCGTTTCCCACCAGGCCATCCCAATCCCCTTGTCTGCTTCCACAGAAAGATTTACTAAAGTATATTAAACTTAGAGAAGATACATTTGGTAATGACTTTTAATTGGCGCATGAAAGAATAAATTTCATTGGTTATGTTTTAGTTAACCAATAATATTTAATTTCAATATTTCGGTATGTTTGTGATACACCTATGATGGAGGTTTATATTTTTTCACCTGCATCATAGATATCATAGGTTTCACTTGTGGCGACCAGTTGTTAGACATTGCTCTCAGAACATGGATTCCCCAAATTAGCTGGGCACAAAAAGTTAAATACAATGGCGACCTATGTACTTTTGTATTTTAAAGTATGTTTCTATTTACGTCTTATGAGTCTATTTTTAAAATCAAGATTTCAGATTTTTCATTGGAGCATAGTCATCCAATATATTTTCGGTTAGTCTGTCCTGTTTCATTATTGAGAAAGGGTTTATACGCGTATCCGTTAGAAATAGAATCAGTGCAAACCCGAGTTATAGAGCAGGTAAGTTATAGAACAATCCTTACAACATAGGCGTACTGGGGGTATGGGTGCTGGCGGCGCGATCTATATATTTTTACCATATAAATATATAACAATGATTTTTACCGTTTGACAAGCGACTCACTGGGTTCTTAAACACCGAGGTTTTAACACTAGGGTGCCAAAAACACGAGGTGCACATAAGTTGATCTCGATAACATTCGCTTTTGTTTTGCTCGATCTGTCTATTTTTAGCGTTTGAAACATTGGTTCGCCGGGTTTTTATGCACGATATTTTCACACCATGCATGATGCCCAACAACCACGTGGGCCGCAGATGCACATAAATTCGCGTTTGTTTTGTGTAACAGCTCTTCTGATTGGCTGACCAATCTGATTAAAACACAGATCCAATTTCGTTTCGTTTTTTATAGTTCAAAATTTCGTTTTAACTTGTCTTTAGTGTAGGCCATCGAAAGTATAAAAAACGAAACGAAATATAGATCTATATTTTAATTAGATTGATTGGCTGACGTGATCTATTTTTAGCGTTTGAAATGGCGACTCGCCGTTTTTTAAGCACCCTATTTTCGTAATAAAAGACATAATCAGAACATAATCAGGCTAATCACGATATCATAGAAATGCGTGATACAAGGTTTGGTAACCCGAAAACTATTTATCGCAGAGCTCTGATTTTTGTGTCATGTATTTCATGTTAATAAATTGTGTTACACAAACAAAGGATTTCCGGAAAAAAATCCTACTAAAGGGGTTTGGGAATGACACTGACGATAATTATTATCCCATAAAGATTAACTGGAAATAATAGATGTTTATGTCCATCCATCTATAGTTGGGAGAGTGGGACAAACCCAACCCTGCTCATCTACATAAAAAAGAATTGTAAAACAACACTTTATGAGGAAAGTGTGTAACGACCGTGTGCTTTATCCGTTTTCATAGATGGTGGGCTGGGATTGGCATTCAAAGCACGAAATAATGATATAGACATGTGGACCTGAAACGGGATGTTTGGGTTCTTTTTTTAAAAGTCCAATGTGTATGTATGCCTACGTTATTTAATAGGGGCCTGGCAAACCCCGTCCCGCCATAAATTCCAGGATCAAATGATAATTGGCATGATAACTGGACCTTTAAATATAGGCCTACTTTAGTAGTGCATTTTTCTCGTACTAACATACAAGTTAAGGTCCTAAATAAAGATTCTTTTGTCTCGCTATGCTACTACACAGGATGTTGATTTTCAACCCCACAAATTTGAACATCCCTATATTCGGACCTTATATTTAAGGGTGTACTATATAGTGTGTATGTCAACATGTGTGTAATACTTTGTTTACATAAACTATTATTACTACCTAGTTGTTTTTTCAAGCGTGCAATAACTCTAGAAATTGAAACGTGTATTTTAAATCGAATTTCCGGTACTTTTCCGTTAATAATATATTTCTTTTATAGCCGTGATCTTAAAATACTTTACTACCATGGATTGGACAAGGTCCAAACTTCGGGTATAAATTTTAAAGCAGCCGCAACTATGTAGTAAAGATTAATGTTGTCACTATACCACTGTGAAAGTAATGCAAGAGTCACAACGTCAATGAAAATAGGGGCGGATCTAGGAATTTTGAAAAGGGGGGGGGGGCGCAAAATGCTGGCACTGACCGCGGAGACGTGACTCCACGCTGAGAGACGGTTGGGGCGGGGTCCCCCGAAGAAAATTATCCGTCATTTCCTTGCATCTGTAGCCATTCCAAGAGCTATTTGGCTGATAGCTTCGTCTACGTAAACATTCGGAACGAACATATTTGGGTCTGAGAAAAGGCACATTCAGCAGTAAAAAAGGGCACTGTTGTAAATTAGCATTGAATCCGCCTCTGGAAAATGAAATGAAATGATATTGAACTTTCTACTCTTCAGGATAATAAAGACGGATATACATCCCGAGACAAATGTTATTTGGACTGCTTCGCGTCCGCGCTTCTGGTTTTCGAAATTGTCCGTGGGTGACCACCCAGGCGCCCGTTGTGCGCTCGCAGCGTGCAGTTTAACCTGCCATGAATTCCCACCCTATTCAAGATATCTTGATCCACCCTTGTTCCATCTACTCTTCATCGACCTGCCATTGAGTCAACTGGCGTGGTTTCGAATCCCTGGTTGTGCTTGGCAAGGAGTAGGGTCGCCTATCCAACCTCGTGGGCTTTCTCCGGGTACTTCGATTTCCTCGCACTGCTTAAGATCCTTACAACCGAATTATTGTAATAAAATGAAACCATATGTTAGTCACGAAATAACATAGTATGTGTCGAGTGGACGTTAACCCCCCCTCTCTCTCTCTCTCTCTCTCTCTCTCTCTCTCTTTATCGAATTTCAAATGGCAAGGAGTGTTTTACGTGAAAGCCACGGTCCGGTCCCACTGACTGGAAAATTCTCTCGGGATCAAACTCTGCCCCTCCTTTGTAAACAGAACCACGGTGGCTCTGGCTGTAAGTGACAACCACATGATTTGATATGAAATGGGGTTTAACCTCCAGTACTTAATAAAACGGGTATGAACCATGCAATGTACAGTTCGAGAAATCATGCCCGCTGGAAAATCCTATGGATCCTTCTCGGCAAGAATACTCTGGTGAGTGACAGACGCCATGGTTTTGGTTTCACTCGTTTATGAGCAACAAGTGAGATCAACTGTTTATCTTCGTGTTTTTTCTTTGGATTTCATTGTTTTCTCTCACTTAAGCGATTTATTGAAATAAAGGTATACATGCTAGTATTATGGGTGGATTTAATCACTGTATCAATATTTGTATATACACTAAAAGCAGAAATACACTATTGAAGACTGAATAAATTAAATAGCCTTGTTAAGCAAATTGAGTGATATTTTAATTGGAAATGTTCAAACACGGTAAATAGGATAAAGCGTAACAATATTGGTGTTTGTTTTACAAATCTAAACCCACTTTTACTCACCGCGTCTTTAGAATTCTGGAACTTGTCATAAAATGAGAATTTGTCAGTTTGTCTCAAGTGTTATATTAAGTGCAGGTAGTACGCCCTGACCTGACTTATGTATCATCGAAATCAAAATTTCTTTCGCTACTAAGGCGACAGTTTGGGATAGAAATTACTGGTTAAAATTACTCAAAGTGACAGTTTGATACTGATGGCAACAAAATATTTTCCAGATAATCATTTGAGAAGAAAAAGGAAGTCAACATGAATAACAGTAATATAACGGAACTCATTTATGAAGGGGAGGATGAATCTAGTTCAGATATTGTATTCTTTATTTTTTGTTGCTTTGGACTCGGAGGTAAGTTGGATCGATAGAGTAACATAATGCTAATTATGCTTTATCAATTTTTAGCATTTTCCGAAATTCTATCCAGTTTATCGCCCTTACTATATTTTGCCGTTATAACTCCAAACTGATCAGAAGAGGATATTCGCTAGGACTTTCGTTATTCTCTGTGAAGTCAACTGACAGACTATTGTCACCAAGGAATAACACAGGATAGCGGTCGCATTATTTCTATTGCGTCATTCTTTTAATCATTTTGTTTTCATTATGCGCGAAGAATGATATCATGGCAGGCGAAGACGTAGAACTGCATTTATAGTCCTGATTTTTTTTTGTTACAGCTTTAATGCGACAAGTGATAAAATTTATACCTTTCCGATTGGCTTATACTGTGATGCTACTGCTGCTGGGTGTTATATTTGGAGCTATAGCTAATGTTGTTCCTGCTTTAGACACCTACACCCTTGAAGAGACCAACCCTCATTTGATAATGCACATCTTCCTGCCTGTTTTAATTTTTGAATCAGCGTTTGCCTTGGACTTTCATACATTTATGAAAACATCTGCTCAGGTTTTAATCTTGGCCGTCCCTGGTTTAGGTAATGCTTTAATTTATAGTTAGTTATCATAACGATGCTAATAAACAGTAAGATCAATTGTAAGAAATGGTGATTCAGATTCGATCCTTTGCTCCAGGGTTGTATATTACATCCCTATTTATTTCATCATTGTATAAATGAATTTAATAACTTTCAAATATTAAAATTGTAGCAAAACTCCTCCCTGATTAAAATTCCATCGTTTACACCAGTGTTGTTTGTTATATCCCCTTTTATTTCCTTATTGTATATCTGAATTTATAAAAGTTGTGAATTTACATATTAATCTCAGATTTTAAGCGATAAAATTATGATCAGAGAATCATAAACCCTGTTTCGCAAGATCCTCATTTTGTTTCTATACGGTTTTTATTTGTTCCATCGTGATACTTTCAGGATCCTAACTCTCCATTTCAGCATTATCGTCTGTATTAATTTGTATTATGGCTCAATATTTATTTGATTACAACTGGAATTGGCATGTTGGAATGATGTTTGGTGCATTAATAAGTGCGACAGACCCAGTTGCTGTTGTAGCTATATTGCGAGAAGTCGGTATGTTGAATCAATACTGTTTTTATATCCGCACTAGCAGAAACAACTTGGTCGAAATGGCTGTGACCTGTATTTCATATAATTGCGTCATTTCGGTTAAAACGAATTTTCAAAGCAAACAGCACTGTTTCTGATACTTGATGCCATTTGGAATCGTGTCATATTTCATGTTAGAAGCAAATAGCACTACGCCTGATACTGGATGTTTAAAGTTTAATGTTACATCTATATATTATATTCAATAGAGAAGGCTTGTTTCTTTGTTCGCTGAATGACACAATACAGTTGAACTTCTACATATGTAAACAACTTCATAATTACCAGAATTTGTTCGCAAAATTTTTCTACTTGGTGCAGTATTTAATGGCGAAGTTAATGACCACTGACAATATTATTTTAGTGGCCGCTATTATACAACTTATTCCCACGATTCCAAGAAACGTGCAATCAACAAAGAAAGATTGTTCATGGTAACACAAATTTTTGCTTTTATGATGATTGTTTTACACTATAATGATAACACATTTTATATTTCTTTTAGGGGCTTCGAAAAAGTTAGCAATAATAATCGAAGGGGAATCGTTGTTAAATGATGGAACAGCCATTGTTTTCTTTAATATTTTCCTTATTTTATCAACCACAACCGAAGCTCTAACAGGTATATTTTTAATAAATAAATATAAGAAAAGTATATACACAATAATTTCGGTATTAACGACGTATATAAAACAAAATTTTATCCATTGCCTACTATCCATGTCAAGGTATAGAACTGGTATCACAAAGGATGTACCATGTTATGATTACATTCTTCTACAACTTTTCATGTTGGCGAATGTTTCATATCAGCAACTGATTAACATTCTAAGCAAAGTATGTTAATTTTTCCAGTAATATCGGTTTTCATTAACATTATGCTTCTTTTGTTTGCAGGAGGAGATATCGTATTGTATTTTCTAAAAGTAGCCATTGGTGGACCAGCCTTTGGCTTATTGATGGCATTTATTACTGTTCTGTGTCTATCCTATGTATTTAATGATGTCATGGTGGAAATAACTATAACATTAGCTTCTACTTATGCTACATTTTATATAGGTAAAATCACTTTTGAATGGTAACATCCAGGATAAATAAATTTTCGTCCATTCATGTTAACTAAGTGAAGTAAAATTTCATATAGACATCATTGTCAAGTAAACCACACATCACAGATATATGGAATACTAATTACTTAAAGATACATTACGAAAGGTTGATATAAAGCTGGCAGGTATCAATGTAATAGTTTAAACTGCTTCATTTTAAAATCTCTGTAGCCGCGATTGTCATTGTTAATGCTGTCACGTTAATTAACAAAGTCTCGAATATTTATTTTTGCGTTTAATCGTCAACGGACGTTGAACAGCAGATCGGATTTAAATCCAATGAAAATCGGGCACATAAGATGACATTAAGTTGATTATGGTCTTTTCGTGTTAATAGATGTCTAATTAATACTTCATATAACATTTCAGGTAATAGTTGGATTTACCTCTTACATAATGCATGTTTCATAGTTTATTACTGGCGACGTTATGTACCATGACGTTATATACCATTCTCATTCTGTTATTAATAAATGCCGCTCAAAAAATTTAAGTGTCAAGTAATTTTTCTGAAATTGTTTTGTTAATATTTCCAGGAGAGAGGTTCTTGGGAGTTTCTGGGGTATTAGCAGTAGTGGTTTTAGGTGTTGCTTTGGGTAATATGAAAACCAGTATCAGTCCAGAAGTTGAAGCTTTCTTACACAGGTATACTGAATTAAATAATAATATAATAATAAAATCCACTTCCATCAAAACATTTTAATGAAATACAGCCACCCTAGAAATGAAGTGGGATTTAACGCCCTATTTTTCTACGCCGAATGCGCCAATGAAGACAGTGTGTTATGAAAGAAATTTTGTCGGACAGCAGCACTACGGTCTACTTTTACTTTAAATTCAAACTGCGAGGCGTTCTTGTTCGTGCTCGTCAATGTGTACGCGGGACCTCGGTTTATCCACCCGTCCGAAAGACTAGACACTTTTTCTTATCAGGACCCCAGCCTCCCCCCCCCACCAACGACAAAGGGAAAGTACGTCGAAAAAACGTCGAGGAACTTTCTCGACAACACAGGGCGTTAATCCTAAACCACTTGGTTAGCAAGCCAGAGAAGAACTCAGTTTGCCACCGCGACTCCCAAATTATATTAACATACATGCTACACGGAAAGAAATGTGTTGTGTTAAAGTATGCATACGTTGTATTAAAGTTACATTGTGGGAGATAAGATAAAGAGATGGCAGTTATCACTATAATAGTTAAAAACTAGATAGTGTAAAGGTACTTTGCTGAAAATATCAGTCAAATTGGTCCACTATTAGCCCAGAAAAAAGGGTTTGAAATATTAACATAGCCTCGGTCATCATTACTCAAATCATTAATATAAACAGCATAGTCTCGATTATCCACTTGATTGATTGAATTATCAACGGCCATTAAGCGGCATATAGGAATTCAATCCGCCAACATCGAAGGCTAGTCTTGACTTTAAGAGTTTATTATGGTCTGGATATGTTAATTAATGTCTAATTGAATATTTAGATAACATCTCAGGCCTAAAGAAAGACCTGTAATAAGCAGATTTTGCTCTTGCATAATGCTATTTTAATGTCTTTGTTTTCAGATTTTGGGGTGCTCTAGCTTACTTGGCTAATACTTTAATCTTCATACATGTCGGAGTGGTGATTTCAAAGAAAGCCATATCGCTCGTACACGGAACGGACTGGTTTTATATGGTTTCCTTGTACTTGGGATTAAACATTATAAGGTTTGGTGTACATAATTTACATACAATACATAAATTAGTCCACTTCAGAAAAAAAACATAAAAAAGGACAAAATATATCTAAGAGCTTGGTGTTACTTTTGAAAGAACAAATATATCTAGCTATTTAGTTACTTTAGAAAGAACATATTTATATATCTGGGAATTGGTTGAATTGTTTATTAGTAACTGTTCCATCTTGAAGGAATGCATGTACAATGTACATAAAATCTGAATTTAAATATTGTATTTTTTTATTTTTATTAGGGCTGCCGTGAATCTGGTATTCAGTCCTATATTAACAAGAATAGGATATGGAATGACTTGGCAAGAAGGTGTTGTTTTAACATGGGGTGGCTTGCGAGGTGCTGTTGGTTTGACTCTAGGACTGATTGTCTTGGAGAACGAACGTTTAGATTTAAATGTTCGGGCTAAGGTAATTAATAGTGCAGTCCTACATTCGCAAATTCATCCCACCACGTTGCTACAACAGATAAACGACACATCAAGCAGAAAACTTAAAGAAAAACCCTCGCGGACAAGACACATTACACACATAACTTCAGTGCATTGTAAGTAATTTTAATGACAAGATCAAGTACATAGATCCTGAGGCAGACGGCCTTAAGCGTCCGCTCTATTGTGTGCTCCTGCTTAGATCTAAATATTAAGGACACTTGCAGATTTCCCCCACGGTACAGCTCGTGACCTTGACGAAATCTGCAGGTGACCTTAATAATTAGATCGACCATGTCACCCCAGTTCTGCAATCATAAAGAATACGTTTTAAAGAAACACACAACAAGGGGGACAACCCCAGAACACGAAAAGGTAACAGACCACCATTACATTTGTGATTATCTTAACAGAGAAAGGAACAAGTAGCTTCATTCGTCACAAAAATGATTGGTGCTCTGCCTCCATAAGTGGACATTTATCAAACATTGTATTATTCTAGGGTAGGTCTGCTGTGTGGTACAATAAATCTGAATGTTAATACACCGAATAGTGCTTGACAAACATATCATTCGAGTATTTAAAAGGAGTGGTAGAACAGTTGCGACCGACTGTAACGGCGTGAATTTTAGTACGCTTAACGCTCAGTTAAACTTGCATTATACAAGAGCTAAATCTGCCAATTGCAGATTTTTCTTTAGGCCTCAAATATTATCTAAATTATCAAATAGACATTAATTAACTTATCCAGGCTATAATCAGCTGACCTGAATTTACTGGATTAGAACCCGGTCTGCTGAAAAACTGGATAATCGAGGCTATGTTTTTCATAACGTACCGACTTAAGTAATGATGATTGAGGCTAGGCCAAACATTCATTCGCTAAATACTCGGTACATTGTGGATCAATTTGACTGAAATTTTCAGAAAATTTCTTTTAAATTATATTTTTTTTTAACTATTATAGAGAGAACTACCAGCTCTTTATCTAATCTTCCATAATATATCTTTAATATTCACAACCTAATCTTTATTGCGAAAAAAGGTAAATGTGGAAACGAATAAAGCATTAATTATATCATTGGGCTACATATTACCGAGACACTCGAAGGGTCGAGTCCTATTTCAATCAAAGTTCTCAATGGAATTATTTTTACGTTTGGAAAGAATTGTTCATTTGAGCATAAGGGAGAATCCTATTTCAATTAAGCACTTCGTATATCAAGGGCCTATGTTTACAAGTGGTTTTCTATAGAGCGTTTTTGGCGTTCTGAATTTTTAATTTGAAGGCGGTTGCCTACGTATAGCTTCATGGTTTTTTCATGGTCCCCGGTTTCCGTCTAGTGCTAAAGACTCCAGCCCTCTAGCAAATTGTGCCAAATATCACAAATATATTCAAACTGATGAAAGTTTCCGTAACAGACTTAATACTGTGCACTCTGTTTGCTATTTTTCAGATTTTTATTCATATCTCTGGTATCGTGTTTTTAACTTTATTGTTAAATGCTACCACGATACCCTTTTTACTGAAATTATTAGGTAAGTTTCCCAATTTATTTGTTCAACAGGATTATTATTTAAGATATGAATAGAAACTCAAGAAATATACGCTACGCTGAGAAACAATAAAGCATTTTCAGTATTACTTTTATTCTTACCTGTTTTTTTTCTCCATTTCAAGGCATGAATGATATTTCTACTGCTAAAAGAATGGCAATGGCGAGTGCCATCAAACATCTTCAGGAACTCAGACAAAAAACTCTGCATATGTTAAAAACAGACAGGTAAAATTGTTACGTTCTGGTATGTTTCCTTGCTGGTTGGATAGACATTACCAGATCCAAACATTCTATTAAAACGACGAACTATTCTGCTCTACCCCATCCAAGAAGCTTTAAATTTTGTGGACCCCACCCCACCTTATGTATGTCAAATGCAGAAGCGGTTTAGTTCGGTGTGGTACCTTATTCCTTTCTGTTTAGGGCACTGGCATCATACAACGTCAGCATGTGTCCATGGTAGACTGTGTCATATAAGAGCTGTAATATGTGGCAATATCCCTTCAATTGACACTAAAATTTCAAATGTCAACATAGAAAACTGCAAGATTCATAAAATTTGTTGTGTAGTATCCCAAGCCTTCTTTTAATTCAGTGCACGATGACTGACCTTCACGTGCAGTGTAGGTCTGCGTGTGATATCACACGACATGGATCACGCGCCCGTTGTTTACATCGAGCGCCGTAACACAAACTGGTCTGGCCAACTCCCTTTTACAGTTATAACTCCCCCCCCGTACTAATTAATGTTCCCATTTACATTAAATGGGACTATTTTTTCCCTATTACACATACTTTTAGCGCCTTACTTTCTTCTTTTCTTAATAATTTATAAAAAGTTAATAACAACTCGCATCGATGTCACCCCCGCCCCCCTCGATAGTAGCGACTAAGCGAGTATTTATTGCTATCAGTTTGGTAGTATTCGTGTTATTGATATAGAATTATAATTAATCCACCAAGTTGTTGATTATCTTCTAAAATAGATTTTTAGCCGATTCTGATTGGGAACTGGTTGAAAGCTCTTGTGAAATAACATCACCTTATAAAGCGTCAAAAGACGAGGTATGATCTTTTATTATTAACAGCCCATTTGGAAATGTGACTGTCGCGATCATCATGATGCTGATATGTAATTAAAATAGGAAATTCCTCAAATTAGATCATTTCAAACGGTTGCTGTTTGATTTGAGACTTTCCGACAGATTAATTTGATTATTTGAAAATTAAAAGAATTGCAAGGAACGTTTATGCGTGTGTTCAAGTTGTATTTGTTCCAGAAAACAACATAATAATTAAAAATTGGCCGAAATTGGACCGACACAGGGGTCTAAATATGACACCGATCAAAATGACCACCATTTGAACAAACTAACTACTTTTCGTCGTAAAGGTTTTAAAGTTGATAGAAGTGTGTCGAAGTTATGTCATGATGTCATCATAACTTAATTTTCAATGATCTGATTATCAAATATTGAAGAGTTAACATGTCAATGTTTTGTTTGATAGATTGAAATTAAAAAAATGCAAATTCGACCGAAGTCTGTGTGTCCCGATTGCAGTGCCTGTTTACCTGTTCAACTAACACAAAAAGAGCTGGCCGATACTACAAACGAGGCAATCCTTCGATTATTAAAAGCAGAAAAAGTAAGCTAATATCATCATTTTTTCTGACAATTAAACTTTATAGTATTCTCTGATCTGGTCAATAGTAAAATTGCCAATTTCACTGGATTTTGCGTTTTGATTTATGTTGTGCGTTGTAGCATGAGAGATAACGCATAAAACGAAACTCAAATATCTACACAAAACGACTTTAATAGTTCGAAACATTGATTTAATCGCTTATAAAAGAAAACGTGTAATCCTTGTCTTGAAATAAAACATCGGGCAATACTTTGTATCCAATTCAGATCTATATCTCGTTTCATTTTTGTATACGAAGATCTGACCGGCTTTTGACCCTATAACGTCAGACATTTAATTGACATTTAAGTGGGTATTTGGAAGTGCAACAATTGCTGCCTACGCACAGTTCCGTGCACAACACGCCAAGAACTCGCCACAACAGTCGCTTTCTTTGGCTAATCCCTCCCATCAACCAGAACGCGGGATATAAGATCTGGGTTTTTTTTTAGTCAGATTAGGTTTATTTTTGTTAAATAACGAAATATTATTCTGGAATTATTAGGTTAAAGAGACACTAACTGATTGGAAAATTAGAATATTTAAAATAAATATATTATCTGTTTTTAATAGTTAAGTTATTGGAGACAGTTTGAACAAGGCATGTTATCCCAGGAATCAGTTCGTATACTACAAGGTTTTACTGAGGTGGCCTCGGATAAGAAAGGATCGTAAGTATATCATTTTATTGTCATCATTAAAACTGATCCGCTTTCTTCTGACCAGTCTTTTATTGTAATAATAGTATATACTGTTGTATAATCAGACAGATGTAAAGTATTTACATTTTACGACAATGATCTAGGTTTTTTGTCACGGCTTAATCCACGGTGAAATGAGATGGGTTTTAACGACCTACTGTTTTGCTCCTAAACAGGGCTAATGAAGACGTGCACACGCCATACAGCGTGCTATGAGGGAAATTTTGCCACGGCAGCGGCGCTATGGGCTACTCGTATATCGTCCCACCCAAACAACTAGACAGTTGTCCTTGCCAGCCCCCCCCCGTCCTGCATCACTGACAAGGGAAACCACGCTGGAAAATCTGGATGAACTTTCTTGGGCAATGCAGGGATCGAACACCCGACCTCCAGGCTAGTCAGCCACGTGATCCCCGGTACAATATAGCACACTCAATATACTTATATAAACGGAATCAAAATATCATGGGGAGATAAACTGCTGGCTTGAATTCAGTTGGATTAAAAAAAAAGGCCCACCAAAAGATTTCAGAGAAAATTTTATGTGGCGATGTTCAGATTAAACTTTCACTGTATTGTAGTTTCGAAATCCAGAAATGATGATAATCGACTTCAAATGATGTATATTTATGAATCTAACGAGTCCAACATACATTATGCGAGAGCCAGATCTGTCTATTGCAGTCCCTTCTATAACACTGGCATGTTATATAAACGATTATGTTTGTAGCAAATTAACTGTTCCTCAATCCCATTCAGACATCCTGAATAGAATATTGTTTAAAAGAAAACAAAAAAAAACCCCAAAAAACAAAAAAAAACATGGAAAGGCCATACCGATACCACATTAGTTTGCTTATCATTAAATTTTAGAACTTTTCCCCCCTTAGCCTGTATAATTGTATTATATATTAACATATATTTCAGTTTCGTTAATATTAAAGAAATTAAATCAACATGGGAAATATCTACAGTATTGAAAAAACTAGTAAGATAAATTTTTGTATTATATCTGTGTTATTGATTCTATACTTGCGAGCAGAACGCATAGTGTTCGTAGTGTAGCTGTAAGTAGTGGCATGCGACCTGTATGCCGCGGGGTATGCTTTTTCAGAACACCTAGCAGCATTCCTCATTTTAGGTGTTCACAAATTTAACAAAGTTATATTGATTTCTTATATTATTTTATTGCCCCGCATAATGATAACTGTACTGTTTGAACAAACTGAGTTACCAGTCCCCCCCCCCTTTCCTCTATAATAAGACAAGATTGCAGGGAACATGCACCCAACTAGTATTTCTTGCATAATGATAAGTGTACGTGCTTTTACGTATTAGTATTTTTGTATAACAATAATGTTACTGTTGCGTACTAGTATTTCTTGTATAATGAATACTGTACTGTTACATATTAGTATTTTTGTACTTATAATGATAACTGTACAATATTTCTTGTATAATGATATTGGTATTTCTTGTATAATGATATAATGATATTGGTATTTCTTATATAAAAAATTTTGTACTGTTACACATTAGTATGCTTGTAGAAATGTTACGCACTGTACTGTTACGCACTAGTGTACTGTACTGTTACATACTAGTATTTCTTGTATAACAGTCAAAATTATAATGAAAAAATGTGTCTTTATTAATTTCATTAAAATTATGCGTTAAATCCAGCAATGGAGCATTGAGAATTAATTGGTATTATTGTAATAAAGAACAAAACAAATCTCCGTCCAGAATGTAATCCATTCATGGACATTTTTTGTATACTTTTTATTTTCAGACGGCTAGTGTAAAGAAAATTATTGATAATAATAATCCAAATTGTTGTACATCTCATCCGATTATAAAAACACTGTTTATGATAGTTTTATCCAAACCATTCTGGATTTTTATATACGTCGTCCTCTGCCTCGATTTGATAAACTGTGCCTTATCTCTGGTCAGTGAATTCGATGATAAATGGCAAGAATATAGAATTTATTTTAGATCCTTTAATGCAACTTGTCTGGGCATCTACATTCTTGAGTTTATCTTGAAGGTATTATTTTATTTACATTTTATTATAATGGAATTAATTTAGTCTTGGAAAATATAAATAAGTTTAAAGCTGATACAGTGTATTAGGAAGGGTGCTTTCTTCTGGAAAACATTACCAGCAAAATAGTGACAATGCCAGTAGTTCACATAAATAACCATGGGCGGATCCAGGGGGAATAGGGGGGGGGGGAAACCCCACACTGCCCGGACACATAAAAATTTGTTAAAAAGCACTTTATGAGAAAAGTGTAACGGTCATATGGCTTTATCTTTTACTATCAGATGGAATGACGTCATGCATTGTCAACTGTCACATTTCCCTAACAGGAGCCTGGCAAACCTATCCTGCAAAAATCCCTGGATCTACCCCTGATAACGGTATTAGTTTTAAACGGAAGCAGTGGTTTATAATACAGCATTGATCGACAATACAACTTGACAAACCTTTCATGGGTGGATCCCGAATCCGAATTCTGCTACATTGGAGATGCTTATTTGCTTAAATACATGTTTATACCTAATTATCACATATGAGTGTTCTGTAAAACATAGGTTATAGTAATTTACCCTAAAAACAGATGACCACATATTAGCCCCGGGTTTTCTACCTTTCCTCACAGTACATGTATGTACTACTGTAGTAATTTATAACCCGAATAAATAAACAATGTCCTATTTCTTTTCTCATTTTTTTTTATCTCATACCAGGTGCTAACACAGAGAAAGGGGTATTTTAAGATCGTTTGGCAGATATTGAGTTTTATTATCATCATTCATGGAATTATCGAGGTGATTCTGGACTTTTCATTCTTTAACCTACAACCAGTGATTTTGACATTCTTAGCTGTCCGGTGTATTCGGTTTTTGCGATTTTTGGAGGTAAAGTAAAATTAATTTAGATAATATAATTGAATGAATGGTTTGAGTTCTGGTTATGGATCAAATGTTTCATGTCTTATTTTAGGAGATTCCTTGACAATAGTGCCCTAAAAATTTGTACAAATTATGTCAACTTTGAATTGTGGCCTGCATTAGACTCAGGCTCACTTAACAAGAGGTCGCCGGTGTTATCCCGGTTTTTGCCGAGAATGTTCCTTGGCATTTTTTTTAACCCGGTGTACCCTTATCAGTGGTGCAGAACGGGGAGAGGGGTTGGAGGAGCTTGCAAGCGAAACATCTTGTCGTTCGGATGAGATGGAAACGCCACTGTCTTTACAACCTTTCCATTCTAGCACATGTCTTTATTAGCCCACTCTGTCTTTTAATGCTAATAATAATACACTGATAATTAAGAACCAGAATATAGTTTGTGCACATTATTCGCTTTTGTGATCTCGTTGTGAAATTTTTCTCGGAGCTTAGGGAAACATTGTCTTCGTATTTTCTTTAAGGTTTTATTACCACTCGTTTGGAAATTACTGCAGTATCAGATGACAACGGGAATAAGTATAGGCTATGACGTAGGCAGAGGTTATGTGGCAGGAGAAGAAAACGTTTGTAAATTAATTGATAGAATGGTTGATAATGCAGATATAGCTGCACATTTAAAGAACACTAGTGATAAAGGGAAACTTGAAGTCATCAAATGCCTAGGTAAGCATTTCACAAAGTGGTCACATTTTATTTTTATTATAAAACCCGTTTACATTATTACAAATGGTATAGTTTTATGTCAGTGCGTGAGTGGGTGAGTGGGTGGGTGAGTGGGCGGGTGGGTCGGATGGCTTAGTGGTCTAGAGTGCCGCGCTTCGACCTCTATCTGGCCGGTCACCTTTGGCTTGCGGCTGTGGTTTCGATTCTTGGTGTGAACGTATCTGGCATGGAGATAGGGGCGCCTTCTCAACCTCGTGGGTTTCATCTGGGTACTCCGGTTTCCTCCAACTGCTAAAGACCCCCTACGAGCAAGCAAATTATTGAAATAAAATTGAACCATGTGTTAGTCCCGAAATGACCTAGTTTGTGTCGAGTGGACGTTAAACCCCATTTCTCTCTCTCTTTTATGTCTGTGGTTTAACTTCCACTCGACACTAACAGCCAACGCTATATGAATCCCATGACTTGCATAGTGATATGTCTTATGATATCCCCACCCAAACCTCCTTTAAACTGTAAATGTCTTTCGATTGGAATGTTTTTGACTGAATATCTATATATTTTTGTAAGTATAGAGGACAATGTATTTTGTTTTGTTTTGTCGCAATTAGCTACATGTTAGATTTCATTTTCATTTAGCTATGTTACAGAAAGACTATCCTCAAGTGGCATTATCAGTGAAAACTAGACAGGCAGCTAGAAGTGTTCTCAATTGTTTAAGAGAGGGGGTACAGAAATTATTAGAGGATGGTGTATTAGAGGAATCAGAAACCGAAAAATTACTTGGGGTAATCTTAAACTACCGAAGTAGTAGTTATATATTCTTGTTCATAATGCAGAAATTAAGCGTACGACATATCATGATAGTGTGTTATCACAACGCATCAGTCTTAGTATTCTACCACTAGATGTCGGATGTTCCATCCCTGCATTGGCCGATAAAGTTCATCTAGATTTTCCGACATGGTTTCCGCTTGCCATTGATACATATTGGCGTGCACGCAAAAGATCCTTTGACAGTTGGAATTCGATGTAAGAGCAGGCCGTAACACTGCTGCCCTGGCAAAATTTCCCACATAACACACTGTATGATGTATGTTCGTCTTCATTAGACCAGTTTAGGAGCAGAAGAGTAGGAGGTTAAACCCCATTTCATTTCATTTAGTACCACTATAAAGCGTAGTGGACATCTGAGGAACCTTGCGAATTTCCACAGTGAATTAAAGGTTGTCTTTTTTGAAAACTTTAAAGACACCGTTCAAATAAAATTCTATTTTTAATTTCCCATAGAGAATAGAAGATAATATGAAACGTGTATTATCTCTACCAACAAGTATTCCTGTACCACCACCGGATAAAATGTTAAGTAACGTTACATGGATTGGGGAAGATCAAAACATTGTTAACTTTATAAAGGTATAGTAGACAGAGTATACTCAATATGGGAGCGAGGTGGGTAAACCAGTAAGACAATGACCGCTTAACAGGAACTTACGGCGTGGTTTCCGTTTTCCAGTGATTCATGGCGTGGCAAGGAACAGCGTCTGGTCGTTGGGATTGTACGAAAAATCGAATGGCGTGTACATAAAAGAAACCTTGACAGATGGAGTTCCAAATAATAATATAATGCCACTGTCTGGGCAAAATGTCCCTCTTAGCATACCGGATGATGTATGTCCTTCATTTTCTCGGTTGAACCTTGATCACTGTTTAATGATAGTGCCGACTACTGATCCAAGAAAGTTGTGAACATGGGGGATGAAACTGTTGGATGACGTATGTTCCATTGCCTGGCAAACTTTGTTTTCTTTTTCACTTTTAGGATCGAGCAAAGTTGGTTAATTTTGCATATGATGATGTTATATTTAATGAAGGTGATTCTTGTAATGGTATCTACATTATTGTTTCTGGTTTAGTCAGGGTGAGTATCATTAACTGTTGTATTATTGGTAAATTTTAGAACATATTGAATGCGGCAGTATGACGTAAATCCTCAGCTACTGATTATTGCAGTCAAATCAGTATGAATGCTGTATCTCTGTGGCAGCTTTTGCGAAACCGAAACTTAAGTTTTGGGACCTGACCCCCAAGCGCTACCTGTTTTATTTTTCGTCATAGGACTAGGAGCGAAGCTCTGCAAAATAAACAGGACAAGCTGGCGTTCCATTAACATGTGTGCATCGATTGGCGATTTTTTGTATGACGTGACAATTCCAAGATTGCTGTAATGACAACATGTTCCATCCCGTACTTACGTGCATGGCGTGTTGGGCCTTTTGTAATATGTCAAGTGCGTCATCAATATCTCCTGACATTGTCTGTTAAGAGACATGTTCCTGAAGCAAGAATCGTCTATGAGTTTTACATCATCTGGACGTTGCTAGGTTACTTTACAATTCTCGAACTTATAGCTACATTATCTGTAAACACGTGAACAGTAGCGTCCAATCAGAGGTTGTGACATAGCGACCTCCACGGAAACCTTGACAAAGAACGAACCTTGGACTTTGCAACTCGATTATTACAGTTAGACATTTTAGCAGGAATGTACAAGACTTGGTATTCTAACAGGCTCACATGCTGGGTGAATCGAAATTAGTGCCGAAATATGCAGGGTATAACGCGAAGGCCTTGATAAGATGTACGTAGTTAAAATGGGAAAAAGCCTTCTATGGTTATTTCATAATATAAATTGCTATAAATTGAAGATTATGGAGTGACCAATTTCTGCTTGTTGACAAGAAGATAATCCCCCAATAACGACTTCCCACAAGCTATTAAAATTACCCACAGCCAGAAAATTATCAATTATTACCAAACGTCCAGTTAAAAACAGCTACCCAATAAAAGCATACTCCGCGCAGTGTTGCGTTTGATTAGAGGTAATCCTACTACACACTGCTATTATGAGTGGATATTGTTGTTTTAAATTTTGATTGGTCAGTAGTCCGTCTACCAACCAATCACTAGCTGCCCTACAAAAGCTTTACATTTAAAACGAGTGCCAATTTTGGACCAAATATGTTTACATAACGTTACGTCATGGCTCACGATTTTATTATGCCTAATTAACCCGTGCATAGCAGAATACTGCAGTAAAACCATTTGCGTGACAAACGGGGCTATCAAGTCGAATGAAATGTAAACAATACTGTTTGGAAACGAACATACTTTCACTGTTTTAATGCCTTAAATCACTGTCCAAAGTTTTAGTGAAGACCCAGATTAAACGAAGGAAGAACTGTCATGTTACTGTACTTAAGTGATAGCTTTCATTGAACGAAAAGAATAGACACACTCCCGCATAAGTTCAAGAAACAGACGCTATTACCACTCGACAAACCTCGTAAGATTTCGGACAATCTAAACTCGGCTGTATGAGGAATTCCGCCATATTGGAACTACTTTAAAGATCCCGGATGAAACATGGCTGCTCCCATTCCAAACACAAGTTGGCGACCTATTTGGCTAGCGACCTATTCGACCGATCCAGCTATAAGATAATGACGAAATTACACTTCTATTCTGAGCTGAAGGAATGGATAAAAAATAATATATTCTACTTTCATTTGATAGACATAACGTTGGATTTTATTAGTTGATAAATAGAGACTGTTGTCTTTACTCTAAATAGGTTTCCAACGAACAGGTTGCAGCTCGATCGGTCGAATAGGTCGCTAGCCGAATAGGTTCCCAATTTGTGTAATAGCGTCAAGTTTTCCTGTTAAAGTAAACCGGTAGCCGCATCGCAAATGTATGGGCGTAGGTACATATCACTTACTGTCATACATCCGAGTTTACGGAATCTGTCGAGATTAGCCGAGTGACGCTATTACAGCAATGGCCAGAGAGGGATTTCTCGGGCCATTGCTTCAGGCCATTGCTTCAGGAATATGAATAAAAGGAGGGCACAGGAAATGGAAAGCTTTTGTACTTATCCACATATGATTATAAATCTTGTTATGATAGCTTAAAGATGTTGCATACACACAATGAATTCGACAGAATACACAATGTTGTGAATCACGAACTTATGGTGCAGACATGATGTATAATACATCATGTATAATGTGGCCTCTTAACTGTAAAGAGTCAATGCACTAGATGCACCGGAAGTACCATTGCATTTGGCGACTTTTCATGGCCCATTTGTTTTATAGAGGTGGTCGCACATGTTATTCATTGCTTTATTTTTACCTCATTTGCCTATGTTTTCTGCATACCCAACATTTCCAGTCAAATCAATTTTCATTCAGTCTTCAATCAGTGAATGGAACTGCATCTTCATACCTACAAATAGCTTATCCATCACCATTCTTCGTCTAGAAACCTTCGATCAAATGATAAACTTCTTCTAACGATTCCTAATTACAATTTGAAATCTTTTAGTAAGCGATCTTTTAAATACACTTCTGTAGTATCTTGAACAATCTTCGTCTATCCACCTCAAAAAATGCCCATTCCCTATCGTCATTCAAAACCTTATTTAGTGGTGCCTTGGTATTGAACTTTAATAATTTATTGTACACAACTGAATCACAAGCGCTGTGAGCATACTCTAGCGCTATATAAATGATATTATTATTATTAGAATACAGCTTCTTTAGTCCATATTTTTTTTCGTTTTTCTCTAAACTTACAAAAACTGCCTTACTACTATGATTTGCCATAAGATGATAAATGTACATTAGAAAGACTGATTCTTTCTTAATAACATGTTCTAAATCGAAATTACCATTTAGTAAACTTGAGGTATAGAAAGCATCATTGATTTCTTTATAAACATGATCGAATAATTCAGGAAGCATTTGTTTATTCTTTTCAGTTGACTTTGCATGAATCAGAAGATAGAGATAAAGTAATAGATATTTTATCTACAGGAAGTATAATAGGTGAAATTAGTTTATTAACACATGATGTTAGAATGTCTAGCGCTGTGTGCGAAACTGCGGTTCAGGTAAGAAAATACAACCCATATTATGTAGGGCTTTTTTTTTTAACAAATTGATCAAAATGTGAAAGGTTATTATCTGGAAGTGACGTAGGCTACGTTTATAATCAAGTTAATACGGTAATCTATATTTATAATCAAGTTGATATGTTGATATGCTATATTTATAATCAGGTACCCGTCTTCATTAGTCCAATCTGCATAGAAAAGTATAACTACAAGAGCGTAACTAAAAACATTGAGATATACTGATGTGCTTGCTTTTAGCTAATTCGATGTCTTTAGTTCCAAGTAGCAAACTCAATTTTTTTATTAATGCATGTACCATCTTTAGAATAAGTTAATTTTATACTATTAGTTCGTATTAAACATACGGAGCCCAATCTACGGAAACAACATTTATTTATCAGCAAACATTGACAATGAAGTAAATCTAGCGTTGTTTTTATATGTTAATAACGTAAATTTAAAATGTCCCAAAAAGCAATCTACTATCGCTATGATTTGAAAAAGAGGGGATTTGTACCCGTGTCTGGTAGGATTGTGCTTAATTGTATATAGTTGGATGTGGCAGTAATGTTATAAAAACAATATAATCAATCGTTGCGTTGATGAAAAATATTGTCAATTTTGCTTACTCTTGGCGAGTGTAATTCGGCTTTGCTACGTGGAACTGGATTGGACAATCTTTTATCTCGAAACACGGAGGGTTGAGAGATGAGGTTTGTTATCTAAGAAAAGTTGGTCGTTAAACTCTATTTCATTATTATTGTTCGATTTTCATTGCGATTCATTGCACATGAGTGTTTCTAAGCTCATTCACATCAAAACAGTAAAAAACTTAGACTTAAAGCTCAGGATGGCAGAGGACCCTCGAACTGTATTTGGAAGATCATTCTACATTTTAGCTGCTCTGACGGAGAAAGCATTTTCACCATAACATTTATATTTAGGAATCCTCAATATGCTGAAATCAAAAAGTTAGTTTAAATAACTGGGTGCAGTGTCAGAATAAATTGTTTTTTTAAAAAACATTCACAAGAGCTTTAAATTTGTCTAATGAACGTCTTTCAAGATACTATCATTTCAACCCCTGATTTATTATTGGTATGCTGATAATTAGGTTGATTTGTTGAAGGCTATGTTTATAATTATATAATATGATATGTTCGCATCTACCAAGGAAGATATCTCTCACAAAATTTAATGTGTCCGAAGACACTTCCATATAAGGTCAGTCGTGATTAAGTGGCCAGTAGAAAGAAAGATAGAGGAGCAAGCATAGGCGTACGACCCAGGGGGGCAGGGGGGGGGGCAGCTGCCCCCCTAACTTTCGGGCAGGCCGACTTTTCGGGCAGACAGGTAAAGTGAGAAAAAAAAAATTATTTCATCTACTTGGCAAAATTAAGTGCCCGAAAACTAATAAAACACTAATTTTACGGGCTGGAATAGCAGTAAAACGCGTTTGCGGTCGTCATATATTCCAAAATTTTCTGGGGGTGGGGGTGGGGGTGGGGGGTCTATACAAGGTCAGCTTCGCTTCTTCGCCTCTGGAAGAAAACCGGCGCCGCTGTCTGTAAACCTGCCCCCCCCCCCTAACTTTCGGGCAAGCCGACTTTTCGGGCAGACAGGTAAAGTGAGAAAAAAAAAATATTTAATCTACTTGGCAAAATTAAGTGCCCGAAAACTAATAAAACACTAATTTTACGGGCTGGAATAGCAGTAAAACGCGTTTGCGGTCATCAAATATTCCAAAATTTTCTTGGGGGTGGGGGTCTATACAAGGTCAGCTCTGCTTCTTCGCCTCTGGAAGAAAACCGGCGCCGCTGTTTGTAAACCTTACAAAATCATTGGATACTTTCGGAGTTACTTACACGGGCTAGAATAGCAGAAAACGCATTTGCGGTGGTTTAATTTTCAAAATTTTCTCCGGGAGGGCGAGGCCCCATACCCCGCGACGATTGATTGGTTGTTTGGAATTCGGCTCAGCAGGTAGGCTATATTGGACCAAATTGAAGCTGCTTTATCCACAGACTGGAATAGCAGGGAGGCTTTTAAATTTTCAAACATTTTCTCGTCTTCGTGGATTGTAAACGATTCATTGAAATTCGAGTCAGTCACCTAATAATTCAGCTATATTAGACCACTTTCAAGTTGCTTTGTTCACAGGTTGAAATAGCAGGAAAGCGTGTTTCCATCCGTCAAATATTCCAAAATTTTCTTGAGGAGGGGTGTGTGTGTGTCTTTAAAGCCGAACATTTTTCGGGCAATTCAGGTTCTGTCCCCCTAACTGTCATCGAGCCCGTACGCCTATGGGAGCAAGCGTGGAAACGAAAATGGCTACCCATATCGGGAGCAAGGAAACGGAAATCGCTACCCATAACCATTAAAATAAGACGCAGTTTCTGAATGAATATTGTTTATAAACAAAAATAAATAAATAAGACGCAGTCGTGCCAATAAGCGTCTAACATCTAATATAACTTGGGAGGAAGTAGGAAGCTGTTTTTTTTTCAAACAATGTAACACTGTAAGCACATAAGAGAAATCCACCAAGTAATTTCAAAGATAGATATCAAAGACGATATCAACCTATATGATCTAATATACTTAAACATACATTATGCAAGAGCTAAATATGCCTTTTGCAGGTCTTTCTTTAGGCCTGAAATATATTCTAAATTATTAATTAGAAATTAATTAACTTATCCAGATTATAATCAACTCTCTATGTCATCGCTAGCCTGCGATATTTTATTAGATTTGAATCCAATCTGCTGCCCAACGCTTATTAATGATTAAATCCCAAAATGGATAATCGAGACTATGGGTTTTTTTTATCATACCGACTTTAGTAATGATGGTCGAGGTTTGGCCTGAAATTCAATCGCTTAATTCTCGGATCAGAGTGGATCAATTTGACTGAAATTGTCAACAAATTCCCTTTACATCACCTAGTTTTTAACAATTATAGCGAGAACTTCCAGCTCTTTAATCCCTCGTGATAGTGAGTACGAAATTGAACCGGATAAGTTACTATGTTGATAGTTTAGGCTATATTTATTACAGGCTATGTTTATAAGTGCAGCTGATATGGAAGAAGCATTTAACGAATTTGATGATACTGATCCAACTCTAGAATATAGATTATGGAAAGTTTGTGCTACACGATTAGCTGTTGGTATTTTAATGGAACAACCGCCATATCAGGTCAGTTAAATAACATTTTAGGAACATTTTCTCCCTTTACCACAGACACGTAAACAGCAACGTTTACAGTCGTTGAAAGATTTTTTCTGTTGAAAATTTACCAGCACAATGGAAAAACAAAGGTGGAAGTGAAAAACTTCAAGCAATTTTAACACTGAACGAATCTTGAACTTGGCAACTCCTTTTCTCCCGTAATCTGGAAAAACCTAGTAACTCTGTTGAGTGTAGTTTTGAGTAAACAAAGGAAAACTGTTTTGTTAAGCTACTGAATATAATAGGCCTATATCCAATTTGATTTTGTCTTTTTAGATTAAGATAATTAGAAGCCCTTTCGGTGAAGGAGAAAATACCCTATTATTATATACATGCGTACTGAGTCCAAATATGGGTCTAACTCAATTTTCGCCAAAATTTGACTTGCTATGTTTTTCGATATTACGGGAGATTTTATTGTAAATCGATTTAAGAAACAACCCATGAACATATTTACTTTTAAAGGGATACAGTTCCGAAAAAATCAAACTACGACTGGAATCGGCTTATATTTATTCTGGTGACGACTTTAGAATAACCTCCAAAATGGCAGATGTGATATTAATTCAAGGTAAGATATATTTATTATGTGAAGAAAACATGTCTCAGAGATTTCGCGTAGTTACACAGCATAAATCTGATTGATCTATGCATAAGCTAAAAAGACGGACTATGATTTATATTTGGGAAAACAAACATTGACTTTGTGATAAATCAAATTAAACTATTATTAAAATGTCTTAGATTGTATTGAGGCGTGAGAACCGTAGAAAGGAAATGTAATGTAGTTCCGTTCTATATATAGAAAGTCGTCCCCTTCGATAAGGGCAATCTGTTTCACAGAGAATTACGAATGTCTCCTTATAATATCTCTATGATTGTCTTCAATACGTGCATTGACACCACGTGGCGTCAATTATTGGCTCAATGGCCCTTGCATTGTTTACATCATACGACACACCTGTGCTTGCCTACTCCATGATCAAACACGATAGCAGATGGCTTCCATCTTGTTTACTGACGGTACTACTTATTTTAAGACAGACTCGGCTTTCCAATTTATAATATCTACGTCATTGGGGATTTCCAATTTATACTCACTGGTTGCTATGACCCGCTATGGCGTTGTCTAGAAACGCGCGTGCTCGCGTTAGTTTAAAATTTTTGCTATACGTTTAACATGGACTATTTGATGTAATTTGCCTGATTTGATTTGGCCCCATTTCCATAAATTTAGGTTGTTTTTTAGAAATTTTTAGCAAATGTTAATCTTAGGTGTTTTTTAATTCTAGCCGAAGTAAATTTTTTTACAATTTATAGCGAGTTAAGTTATCGTCTCTAAGAGGCGGGCGTAGTATTTTAAATGGCGGCCATTTGCCATCATGTGTATTCTTGAAGTAGGTACACATGATGTAATCGTATGTGTTTACATTAGACATAACTCCTTCGGGCAGAATGATGCCCTTTACTCATTTTAATACCCATTTACATTAAATAGGAAATATTTTTACCTACATATGCGTATTTATTTATTTTTCTAATACATAAAAAATTGTTTTTAGAATTTAATTTGTCCGAGGAAAAAAGTTAGTATTGGGGACTCATTAAGTCCTTACATCTGATTGTAGCGGCTAAGCAAATATTCACTGCTGATCAGTGTGCGATGACTGATGTAGGATGATATTAATATTTGTCCATCTGCGACTTAGTTTATAATCTTAAAGCGTATATGATGAATGTCTTATGATATTATGTATTTCAGGAGTAGCCCAGAATTCATTTACTAGAGATAAATATAATGGACCATGTTATATACCGTGGACTTGTTTACGGTTACGTTTCCTAGTAGGTTTATATTTATTTCTTAATTTAGAGGTAAAATTCCTGGTAGCTTCTCATGCATTTGGTAGTTTAATGATAAAATCCCTGGTAGTTTCTCATGTATTTAGTAGTTTAAAGGTAAAATTCCTGGTATTTTTCGTGTATTTAGTAGTTTAAAGATAAATGTCCCGGTAGTTTAAAGATAAATATCCTGGTAGGTAGTTTAAAGATAAATGTCCTGGTAGTTTAAAGATAAATTTCCTCGTAGTTTTATATGTATTTAGTAATTTAACGGTTAACGCATTTACAAGTAGACTATATCGTCGCATTATACTGTTTAATTTTCATGTTTACCCCCATGGTCCGTTAAACACACTTTTATTTGCGGTGTGGAATCTGATACTGAATAACCCAATCAAATATACTATTCAAAAAAAGTAGGGGATATTTGATTTTTAAGTGTTATTAAAGTCACCTAATGAAACTGACGAAGAAACAAATGACAAAATGAAATGAAGTTCACATTCATCGATTTATTCCAAATGATCGTTAGACTAAGTAAGGCACAGATTGACCATTATGAGGGTAAAATGATACCCGGGGTCAAACAGCAAAGTTACCACAGCATCACAACAAAGTCAGTAACGGGTAAATCCTCCTCTGTTTGCCAAACAAGCATTGATCCGACGTGGCATACTCCTAATGAGACGTCTAAGGTCATTTTTGTCGAGATTGTCCCATTCCTGTTGCAACGCAGCAGCAAGTTCTTGGACATGGGCAGGACGTTGTTGACGTTGACGTAACCTCTGTCCAAGCATGTCCAAGACATGCTCGATGGGGGAGAGGTCGGGACTCAGTGCTGGCCAAGGTAATGTGGTGATGTTCTGTTGTTGGAGGTAACCTGTAACGATCCTGGCCCTGTGACATCTTGCGTTGTCATCCTGGAAGATGAAACGGCGGCCATGACGTCGCGCGAACGGCACAACATGGAGGGCCAAGATGTTGTCCCGGTAGTACTGGCCTGCAACACGCCCTGCAACAACATGTAAAGCCGTTCTTCCAGCAATAGTGATGCCTCCCCTCACCATAACAAAACCATCCCCAAATCGATCATGTCTGATGACGTTAACGTCTTGGAAGCGCTCGTTTCGACGACGCCACACCCTCCTACGTCTGTCCAAAAAATCAACAGTGAACCTTGACTCATCTGAAAACATCACATTGCTCCAGCGTCGATTATCCCAGTGTTGACGATCCCTACACCAACGACGTCTTGCCTGAATGTGATGATCTCTCAAACAAGGGATCACGCGAGGACGTCGGGCGCGAAGGTGACCCCTATGCAGTCGATTCCGAATCGTCTGGCCACTCACTCTCACACCAGTGTCTGTTTGAAGACGAGCGCTGATCTGATTTGCTGTGATGACACGATTTCTTAAGGCCAAGGTACGGATAAATCAATCCTGGGCTTGAGTTGTCGCCCTTGGTCGACCTGAGCGTGGTCTGTCCTGTACAGATTGTGTATCACGGTATCTGGACCAACGCCTGCTTATGACAGACTGAGAAACAACCGCCTGTGTTGTGCCGATCTGTAGCATGCCAAGGGCACGTAACCTTTCATTTTGGGTAAGCCGACACATATCAAAATTTGTTTTCTGGTCACTAAAACAATTAAACTGATGTTTCCACCCTAGAATTCAATGAAACAATGACTGTAACATTCAAAGTCAGAGTCGTGCAAATCTTGGGTTGGACCCCCATGATGATCCCAAGCATCACCTGCATTCCATGCGGTAGCTATTGGTGCGTTTGGGCGTCACATGTAACTGGAAATGTTTCTTCTATGGTTCTATGGTGACTTTTTTCGTACTCATTTGCATATTTTAGTATTATGCCCCCAAAATCAAATATCCCCTACTTTTTTTGAATAGTATAGTAAGTGCAGGAGTGCCAAACAAACCTGCAGATAAAACAGACTACACAGGTATCACAAGACACAAACAATAAATATCAAATAAAGTGAATGGTCTGGAGAAAACGTCTTAATCCCAAGATCATGTTTTCAGCGAAAACTTCGACATAAACGTACAGGCAATATCTCTTTTATCGTGTCATAATTAAACTGTTAAAAGGAGCATTAGTAAATGGTTAATAACAGATTCCGGGATTTGACGTGCCATGATTAAACTGTTAAAATAAGTATTAGTATAATGATTAACAGCAGATAACGGCATTTAATGATTAGGTTCAGTATGGATACGAAGACCTAACAGATATAGAACATGCTTCCTCACAGTCCCATGCACAAGTAAATTGTCAGATGCACTAGTTTTTGGACGCGAACACCTTGTGTTTTAAGTGTAATGTTTACCTAAATATGTTACTTTCCATCTGTCATTAAATAGGCCCTACCAGCAGTAGAGAAATGGATTTCAGTAATTACTGTAATGAAAATGCCTACACGCCCGATTCTACGTTATCATAACGTTATGTTTCAGGTTGCCAAGCCAATCTTGCTAGTGGTACCCAGTGAAAGCCCTGATCGTATTACCTACAGCCCTACATATAGAAGACAATCATATATATCTGACCAAAATCAATCAACTGATGACGAAGATAGCACAACCTCACGACAAAGTCTACAAATACAAGTAAAGATCTTTGTCATGTTAATGGGGGGTTGGGATGGCCTAGTGGACTAGAGTGCCGCGCTTCGACCTCTAGCTGGCCGGTCACCTCTGGCTTGCGGCTGTGGTTTCGAGCCCTGGTGTGAACGTATGTGGTGGCATGGAGATAGGGGCGCCTTCTCAACTTCGTCGGTTTCCTCCGGGCACTCCGGTTTCCTCCCACTGCTAAAGACCCTTACGCGCAAGCGAGTTATTGAAATAAAATTAAACCATATGTTAGTCCCGAAATGACCTAGTTTGTGTTGAGTGGACGTTAAACCCCATCTCTCTCTCTCTCTCTCTCTCTCTCTCTTGTCATTTTAATATATATGAACTGGGTGGGTCATGAGCAACACGTGTCAAATAGTATATACATGTAATTAAAAACAACATTTCAGGCAATTGCCCCTAGTCATGAATTAAGCAAATTAAGATTCAATGGTGTTTAACATCCCACTTTTCTGCACCAACTGCGCTAATGAAGACGGGCTTAAGTCATACACTGTGCTATGAGGGAAATTTTGCCCCAAACAGCGGCATTATGGTCTGCTCTTGTTTCGAATTCCAACATTCAAGGCTTCTTTTACGTGTACGCTCATTTGTACACGGTATTTCGTTTTCGGTCCAACCTAAACAGCCACACGTTTTTTGTCGGTCCCTCCGTCCCGCACCACTGACAATAGAAACCAGTCTGGAAAATCCCAACACCAGAACTGATCAGGCAAGTGGAACAAAAAAAGTAGGGAGAATTAGAAATGTATTTACAATGCATTCATTTTGCCGTACTATTATTATGACTTTAGTTTTAGTCGTCACTATATCAGCAAAACGTTGGTGACAAAACGTCATTCCCCAGATGTCGTGTTGTTTCATTTCGACCTTTGTTCTGGAACATATTTTATATATTTTTACAGAGGAAGAAAGTGACGCTTGTTTCACCACAACTTTCCCAGATTGATGGTTTAAATGTCGACAGTATTAGCATGAATGAAGGATCAATTGTGCAAGATGATATCATGTAAGCAATTTTGATTGGTTCGTGTAAATTGTCAAATTACTTTACTCTAAGCAGCGTTATCAGGTCTTCGAAGTTTTAAATATTATAGTCTCGAGCTGAAATAGGGTTTGACGCCCCAATGCTCAGCTGCGTCCTAGATAATGAACTATCAGGGGTTCTTTTACGTTCACGCCTATGCATGAATAGGAAATATCGTCCATGATAAGGACAATCAAACCGAAAGTCTAATAATACAAAAGGCTTATTTTGCTAGTGACCAATTAATAACAGTATACATTATAAATTAGGTTATATTTGTAATAAGAAAAAAACAGTCCCAATATATTTACATTTTTTTCATCTTGTAGATTGGAGATGAGTTCATTAGATGAAGAGGATCGTGATAACAATACGGCTTCCCCACATCAATCTGATTCTGAAGAAGCCACAACAACTCACTTCTAGACATTCATATAACAATACAATAGTACGGGTTTTCGATAGAAAACTGGGCCTCACGCGCGACTTGGTGTCCTTTTTCTTCTTCTTCTTCTTGTGTCGACGCTCTTCGACGGAGAACTAGGCCAAAAGCGGACTTGATGTTCTTTTTCTTTTTCTTCGTCTTGTGGCGATGCTCTTCGAAAAAAAAAGCCTAAGGCCAAATCACGTACGATCGACATGCAACTTGTTCCTTGGAAATGAAATGGGGTTTAACGTCCTACTTTTTGGCACCTGACCTGGGCTAATGGAAGACGGACTTGTTCCTTGGACGATTGCGCCAGACTTGCTTGCAGGTCCATATAGTATTATCGTAATTGTTGTAATTCTAAGCCTGGACATGGAAATATATATAGTCCATATAATGTTTTTGGTGGATTATATATTTTCAATGTGTAGATTCCCTGTGAAAATTTACATATCCAAGATGACCGCCATGACGTGTTTTCTGTATTTAATGGCATGCTGACTTGTCGCGTGGGTGATCTCGATCACTGACTGTAATAATATATATGACGATATATCTGTGATAAATTCGATTCCACATACGCCATACGACACTTTTATAAAAGGAAATAGTCACAGAGACGTTACCGTTAGATTATCACTGAATTAGATAAAACTTTATATGTGTGTTAAGGATAAAAATATCATGAATGAGTTCGATTTTGGTGTGAAATGGACCGTCCGTTCACGAATTATGCCCCCCCCCCTCTGCCTATTACGCATATGTGAAGTATCTGCAAAGCTTGTTGCCCCCATTGTCAGAATCAGATGAAACCTAATATGTTTAAGGGTGAACATATCGTGGATGAGTCCCTATTTGGATGCACATCAGGGCCTCCCGTTCTGGGGTCCGTTCTATGGTTATGTTCCTGCCTTTTACGCAAATATGGTTCGGAGTTATGTTCCCTATTCATAAATTCCTGTTAATTGGATAATTACTTTTTTTCAATATTGGTTTGCAACCTCGTGGTCATGAAATATAGTAAAAGAACGGACCTATTGATAATCAGCGTGTCGTGAACTTTAGCTCCACAGTTATGTCCCCACCAGATAGCAGCACTAATGAAGACGGGTAAATAGATAAAAGAAAATAATCTATATTACTCGTATGTAAAATTTGATATATTTTTTATATTTACTGTTTGATGTTTGAATTTGTGTCTTTGGTAATAATAAATAAGCATATCTCCTCTTAGTATGTGCTGATTATTTTCAAGTATCATCTGATGCTGGTTATACCTGCAATTAATAATCACAGGGAGCTGCTGTGGTTATGTTCAAGTATCATCTAACTTTCAGTCTAATTTGCAATTACTATTCATAGGACGCTGATGGGGTTATGTTTAAAGGACAATATTGGTGTCAGTCATTATTACATGTGAAAAAGTCCGTGCATTATTTTTTTATTAAGAGTAGAATTAATAAAAACAGGGGAATGCACGGATTTTTTTTTTTTTTTTTTTTATTTTTCTAATTTGCTTTGATCTAGTGACAACCGTTTATATTTTTTTGGAATTCTCTCATCGTCTTATATAACAACTTTCCATCTTCAACGGAATTATCAGTGAAATGACCTTCGCCTGTGTCTCCGTTATCGCTCGTTACTTCAGTCAGTTATATAGAAGGATAACGCGGGTTTGTAATGTTTATCGTCACTTCCCGTTTATTCAAGTGTATGTTACACATCTCCCGTAGCAATGATCTCTGTGTTCAAATTCTATTTGGAATGTATTTAACCGTTCTATAATATGTAATAATGACTGACACCGATATTGTCCTTTAATCTTTAAATATCAATGAACTTTCTGTTTTATTTGCTTTTAGGGGTTCCTAAAAGCCAAACATGTAATGCCATTGAGTCGCTTATTGTAACGCATTATGATCCAAATAACGACATTGTTTTCACAAAAGCTACTTGTTTAAAAACCGCGTAATGTGACCCATCTTGTATGGTATCACTGTAGTATGCCATTACAGAATTCAATACTCCGGATGCCTGGATCCCGATAAGTCCCTGCGGGTCAAAGATTTTTGCTTGCGTTTCATTATCCAAATACGACATAGATATCATAATTTTTGCAGATCAATAAAATTCTTTGCAACGGAAGTCAGTTTTTGTACTCATAAAGTAAATGAGACTAAACTATACAACGCGTTTTGAATTTTTCTGGCTTACTGTAGACGGACTTAGACCATAGCGTGTGTTGTGAGGGATAATTTGAATTCTAACTGTACCACTGACAAGGGGAAACCACGCTGGAAAATTCCTATCAACTTTCCCAATACCGTGGTCGAACACAGGACCTCAAGGTTACCGAGCCAACGTCTTGCTTACCGACCCCTCTTATGCAGCCCTATACTAGAAATGGATATTATAGGGATTGGGTTTAACATAATACGCCTAACATTATGGAACTAACATACTATTAATATTTTTTCTATGACCAGTCTGCTATGCTAGGAATAAAACATGGGTTTTTTCGTCCCGTTTTTCATCGAAATACAACTGACGGGGTTCTTTTACGTTCACTCACGCTATACTAGGGCTCAGGGGCGTGGTGAGAATGAGTTCATGAGTAGCCATACTCATGCGCCAAAAAGTTTTTGCGCCAAAATCACAATCAAATTGTCTCGGATTGCTGGAGATTGCGTTTCTGGGCTTCTAATTTTCGAAATTTTCCCGGGGGAGGGCCCCCCCACCCCCCGCCGCGGGCTCGCGCCTTCGGCGGTCGCGGTGGCCGGCTTCGCCGGCAATAGCTCCGCGGCCAGTAAAATGGTTTTTGTGCCAATACCTTTTTTGTTACTCATAATTTCTTCTCAATAATTGCCCTCACCACGCCCCTGCTAGGGCTATAGTCCCGACTGAACAAGTTTTTCCAGTCAGCTCCACCGGCGTTACCCCCAACAACATGTCGACCCACGCCGGATTTGAAACCCGGGATATTCTAGTCGAGAGTCGATTTTGGGTACAATTGTACAGCACAGTCCAAGGTTAAGGGTAAAAGTTTAAAATGAATCTAGTTAATACTCCGCCTCCCCTGTTTAATATCTAGACTATTCCTTCCGTATTCGTTGATGCTGGCGGGAAATCTTTCCCAGCATTTTCAACTCTATTACAGAACAATGCAGAGTGTACACGGAACCTCGGTTTTTTGTCTCCGCCAAACGACTAGTCCCTGTTCGTCGCCCCCCCCCATCCTGCACCACTGACACGTGGAAACCAAGCTGAAGGATCACGGGAAACTTTCTCGACCAACATCGTGATCGAACTCAGGAACGCCCGATTGGTGAGCCGCAAAAACAGTCAATAACAAATGGTATGATTGGTAATCGGTCTGTTTTTTGCATTCTAATTAATATTTTATAACTTACAAGAGAAATTTCGAGACTTTTTATCAAATAATTTTGACTGAATAGCATCCCTTAAAAAGTCAACAAAGATAAGTAATTTCATGCTGATGTTCTCCCTGCTGGCTGCCATAATGGCCGTAATGCATGTCACTCCAACCGCCAAGAGATCTGTTACGTACATCTCACGTTTTTTGTGCCATCCAAATGACTAGACATCTATCCTTGCTAGGCTTACGCCCTGTGCTACAGACAAGTTTAATAATGGTATAGTCAGATCGGGAACGTCATTTAATAAAGCCCCGAGTGAGAGGTAGGGCATGGAAAATCAGTTAAAATGAGAAATATTATGATTTTGTTTCTAAAAAATATAACCAAAACCGCACCAATAAACCAAGCCCATATTCTTATTTTTTTTTTAATAATCTTTAATTTAAGTGAAATTGCCACAAAACAGAACAAAGAAGCGCAGAAATCAATAACTCCCGACAATATTATCATGTAATAACAATGTTAACATTATGTAATCTGTTTATGCACGAACATGTCATATCTTTTTAATGTAAAAATACAATAACCATCTGCACGACCGGAGTAGACCGACTCTTGTATTGAGTACACAATTCAGTAATAATAATGTTATTAATCGTAGTTGTAGTCGAGTTTGTGTAAGGAACTCTAAATCAAATCGTTGTTCGTCCCCCCAACCCTTCCAAAGTAAGACAAACAAAGCTCAATATATTACATATTATTATGCGTTGCTATCTAAAAATTTGTTCGTGCTTGATACCAATGTATCATTATTCTTCCATTCCTCTGTGGTCTTATACCAACTTATCACTATCATATATTCACACTTGTGCGTGGATCATGGGGCGACAGACTGTACAAATGTTTTGTCAACTCTTACAAAACAGACAGACCCCCCCCCCCCCACACACAAAACAGACAGACCCCCCCCACACACACACACACTCAAGTTCAATGAATTCAAATGCTAGGAAATTTACTGCCTACAAACAACGACGACAATTTAATTTTTAAACCCGTCGCTGTCGAGAATAATTATTTGATGAGTGGGGATCCGTATTTTAGTTTACTATAAAAATAAACCCTGTCATGCCAAACATAAGAAGACAAGGAAGAAGTGTCAATGGATTAATTTGTGACATTCAAGAGAGTAGAAGCCATTCCGATTTTTTTATATATATATAAAAACCCTTTAAGTGTGTTAGTCTAAAAATGTACGACGGAAACTAGATTATAGCGGTGACGCTAGCGTTGGACTTCAAAACATGTCGATCAGCAGTTATTTTTAAATTGTCCGCGACAAAATTAGATCCTAAGTTATTAAGAAAATAATTTGTATATCTGTATATGAGCTCGTTTCGGCAACTTGGATACTTTATTAAATTTTTTAAAATATTTAAGCCGATGGGTGGAACAAAAAGTAATTATACAAATCATGGCCTGGAAGATAGGCCTACCTAGAACAAATTTCTATGTTCACTTCAACAAATACAATCAAATTTTAATGTATCCTGCGTATGGATGGCTCCAGCAATTCGACCAATCTTGTAAACGCCTAGCGGAGTAACTCCAATTCTGTAACGAAAATCGTGGACAGAAAAGTGCATCACATTCTTTCGCAATCAGTAACTTGCTGCACTCAACTTTGAAGGAGTGAAAAAATATCGTCATTCCCTACCATATGGGCTGTTGATGAAAAGTAGTGTCCGGAATTTGATGTGGGACGTTGTGCGACTATGACTGCTCACCATATCGGACAAAGCGTCCAGACAGGACGTTAACCGGAGCTATTCTTTGGTTGTGCGAGCGTGCTCTTTTGTGTTAGCTTGACGTATTTTAAGATTTCTTTTGCTGGGGGTGCGTAGCTCTAATACGTCGAAGCACACAGCGCTCTCACAATAATTGTTATTCAAGGAGCTTTAATCTATAAGAAACATAAGTACTAATTATTTGACGTCGATCTGGGTTTATTAACGAATGAACATAATTGTCCGTATTTCGTCTCTTATATTTATACCCAGTCGCTATCGCCAACTTAATATCTTAATAATAATTAAACTAGAATTATTTGAACATATACATGATAAGGGTTAAACATATAATACAAAATGTGATATAAATTAACATATTTACATTACTGAGACATAACTCAAATATAGGTACATACTAAATCAATGACTAAGATGCATGTTAAGTAATATTAACGTATTTTAAGATAGATGTTAAGAACAGGTAAATAGATAAGACAGTGCGTCCAGATTAGAACGATCAGGGTTCGGAGTAAAGATTAACTTATCCATTTTAAAGCAATTAATCAATTAAGATAAGTAAATATATGTATATCAAAATATGTACTATAACAGTTGAACTGCTACAGACCACTTGAGAGCTGGTGGTTGTTCATATTCCTGAAGCAATGGCCCGAGAAATCCCTCTCTGGCCATTGCTGGAATAGCGTCTGTTTCTTGAACTTATGCGGGAGTGTGTCTATTCTTTCCGTCCAATCAAAGCTATCACTTAAGTACAGCAACATGACAGTCCTTCGTTTAATCTGGGTCTTCCCTAAACTTTGGACAGTGATTTAAGGTATTAAAAACGGTGAAAGTATGTCCGTTTCCAAACAGAATTGTTTACATTTCATTCGACTTGATAACCTCGTTTGTCACGCAATTAGTTTTACTGCAGTATTCTGCTATGCACGGGTTAATTAGGCATAATAAAATCGTGAGCCATGACTTAACGTTATGTAAACATAAATGGTCCAATATTGGCACTCGTTTTAAATGTAAAGCTTGTGTAGGGCAGCTAGTGGTTGGTTGGTAGTCGGACTACTGACCCATCAAAATTTAAAACAACAATATCCACTCATAATAGCAATATGTAGTGGGATTACCTCTAATCAAACGAAACGCTGCGCGGAGTATGGTGGTTGCTATGTGAAGGTTTCTTCAAACCAACATCTCTGAACTTAAAGCTGAAATCCGATTACAAAACTACAGAAATAATTGAATAAAAAAAAATACTGCCATACATAATCCCCATACTTGTTTTCAATTTGCAGAACAAGTATGGCCGCTGTACGGTGTACGAAAACAGAGGCAAGCCACGCCCACATCCAGTATACACTGTGTCAACCACACTGTTCACGTCCGGCTAGCAATATTTCAACTACCAATTACCCACTGACTGAGCGGTTTTTCTCTATAAGTTTACTGAAAATATTATTGCTACACAATTATTATGTCTGATCAGGTACATATTATTTTACTAAATAAGTAACCTACGGTATATCTTTGCTCTAAAAGTATGGGAAAAATTGTCTTACCCCAAACAAACAACAAATCTACCGACATCATCTAGCCATGTTTCTTCTTATTTCTTGAAAGGTTTTGCACAACAGGGTAGAAACACCAAATGATTCTAGTATTATAAAGTTCAGTATTATCGTTCCAAAATATATCCAAAGCAGCAATAAAACAACTGTTCTCTCCATCGAAGAAGTATGTCTTCACTTCAAAATATTTTTCATCTTGTTGTTATTTATGACGATCAAGGGACATAGGTGGTTATGTCCATTGATGTTATGTCAACAACATAGATTTGTTGTTGCTTGGAGTAGTTATCTTTCATTTTTAGAGCAAAGGTACACCGGGCTTTACTTATTTCTTCTAATTAGTAAAATAATATAATATGTACCTGATCAGACATAATAATTGTGTAGCAATAATATTTTCAGTCAATTTATAGACAAAAACCGCCCAGTCAGTAGCTGGTAATTGGTAGTTAAAATATTGCTAGCCGGATGTGGACAGTGTGGTTGCCAAAGTGTATACTGGGTGTGGGCGTGGTTTTCGTACACCGTACAGCGACCATACTTGTTCTGCAAATTAAAAACAAGTATGGCGATTACAAAACTACAGAAATAATCAAATAAAAAAAAATAATATGTACCTGATCAGACATAATAATTGTGTAGCAATAATATTTTCAGTAAACTTATAGAGAAAAACCGCTCAATCAGTAGGTAATTGGTAGTTGAAATATTGCTAGCCGGATGTGAACAGTGTGGTTGACACAGTGTATACTGGATGTGGGCGTGGCTTGCCTCTGTTTTCGTACACCGTACAGCGGCCATACTTGTTCTGCAAATTGAAAACAAGTATGGGGATTATGTATGGCAGTATTTTTTTTTATTCAATTATTTCTGTAGTTTTGTAATCGGAGTTCAGCTTTAACTCTCTTTACATCGTTCTTATCAAATGACTTCACGCACTTTACAATGACTAACCATATTTAACAATTTTGCAATCATGACAGGCCAAGACGAGTAGCAGTAGCAGTTATCTTTTCTGAAGGCAGCAGTATTAGATATTAGAGAAAATTTCATAATTTCACAATATTCAGAATCATTTAATCAATTACAAAAAATGGATGAACTACATAATACAAATCGTGTGCCAGAAACACGTGACCATTCGACCGATATTATTTATATAATCATATGAATGCGGTAAATATAACTTACATTAGGCCTCTTTTGGTCATAGTTACCTATTGTAAACCTACACCACACCATGAATGCACACTGCCATTGCGAGTATTTCGTTATAATATTATTCCTTTACATTGTAATATAATAATGGCCACCTATTCTTAAACTGTAATCATTTGGCGCTTTCTATGCTAAACATTTTTTTTTACAGTGGTGTACGTTTGAGGCTCAATAATACTTTTACACATTATTACTAAAGAGCATACGTCTTGAATACGGGACAGGTTGTTGTCAGTTATCTTATAGGGATTAAAAACATTTTACAAAAAAGCAGGTAAATTAAATACTTTTATTTTTAAAAAATCAACTTTATTATATAAAGACACCCACAGTTTGTGTTTAGGAACAGATTCGCGAGGTTTAGGGAGTTCATAAAGGTTAATTTTAAACAATGGTTGGGAAATTATAGAACATACAATTATATATAACACAGCATGTATTATCAAAGATTTTATACTGACAGATTTGCTTTATCTTAATTTCATATCATGACTTGATTTGAACAGCTGTATGTTGCCCGTGTCTTTAAAAACTAAGCAAATATTATAGTGCTAAACCGCTTTGATTTGGGTTAAAATATAGTGTTAGGATAAGATGTTTTTGAAGTATTATTTCATTTAGGGATGGAAAAGATCTATATTGTAAAATTTTCGTTCGGAAAGAGTACGCACAGGAGTGCTTGACCTATGTTTAGTTTTTACTAAGTGCATGTCGAATGTAGAACGGGATGACCAGAGGCATTTCAAAATTATAATCCTCCTCCTTGACACCAACTATATTGATATCATTAATACCATTGATAATGAATAACATTTAAACAACTTTAATATAAAATATAGAAAAAAGATAATACAGAAAATAGAAAATAATTTAAAAAAATATGACAGGGGCGTTCAGTAAGGCTGAAATCTTTGTCCCTGTGGTTTCCTATTGTTTATTCATGAATTTAGAATGTCGCATTTTATCGCCCTAATGATTTAACGCAAATGATATTGTTCATATCGATTATTATCTCTGTTATTTTTATTATCAGGTACGATAAGATGGTACAATGGCATAAATAGAATGTGACGCCAAGATTAAAAGCCCGTTCCCCCCTTTTTTTTGTTTTATCTCAGAAACAGTTGAGCATTACTTCCAAATTTGCAATTTATTTCTGAATATCGTTCTTTTTTCATTGTCATTATCCCCAAATGTTGGGCATGATATTCTTTTAACAAATTATTAGATCATAAGAAAATATATATGATCAGTTATATAAATATATGTGTACTCTTAGTAGGTCAAATAATGGATCACCTACTTGTGTAAGCGGTTGATCAATGGAAAAGGCATCCATAATGCATTGGGTGAAAGTATAGTGACGAATAGAATTAACCAGGATTTACTTTATTATCAGTAATTCGCCTTTACGTATTTACAATAGTTCAAATCATCAAATAATCATTAGCGATTTCTCCCATTTATCGCACTATTAGTTACGAATGTGTTGAAGTGTTGAATGAAATCTACGATAGTTTGTTTGACGCGCACAGGTAGCCGACCTAGTTGACATTGTCACGATCACCAAAATAGTAAAGTGAATAATAATGGGTTAATATCTAATAAAAAAAACTACCAATAACACAGATTTTTATTTTATAAAAAAAGAGAAGAAAATAGATTATAGAATTCATAACTGCTGACAATCCCTTGCCGAACCTATGTTGGTGTTGTTTATTTTCATATGCAGTAGATGGTTTGGTGTTCTTTTAGCACTCGTGGATAAAAAAATACGCCGATCCCATTAACACGGTCTCCTACCGTGTGTAAGTGAATCTCGCAAGTCGCAATAATCTAGAACAGGGTTGGATTGGGGCCGGGAAAATGAACCCCAAATATGCAATTTGGTGGCATATCTGATTATAATCTCGGTCAAATAATATACATGTATCTCATAAATCGATTACTATAGGCCAAACCCCGACCTGCAAGTAATTTACAACTATCAACCTGCATTGAATGCATTGGAAGCAAACACCAATGCAATACACTTCACTTGCATCGGTAAATTTGGCCGTCGCTGAATCGCGGACATAACTTCTGTAAACTTGTCATTTTGTACCAACCTTCAATACTACTGTCTATCATAGTGATGTATTCGATAATATTTATCCATTTTTGTGAAGAAAATCGATGAATTAATTTTATTTTATCAAAGAAGCACACGAACCAAAAAACATCGCTGATTTAGCTACCGAATCACAGGGGGTGTAACTCTGTATGTAATATTACAGGTGGCGCTAAAAACGTCTATTTAACAACATAGCCGCTTTTAGTCGGTACTTTCAGTTTATTCAATCAGTATCAAATAATGTCCCGTTACGTGTGAAAACAATGATCAGGTTTGTCGTTTAATAAAACAAAAGATTAATTAACAGATAATCCCGGGTTAATTGGTATTTTCACATTTCTTTTTATCTGATTTGTGGGAGTCCAGTTAATTGATTACTACTCACGGGATTAGCGGGGGTGTTACGAAGAACGACAAGATGGTATCATTCAACAATGGCCGTTGAATGGGCGATGTTTTGTTAAATTCATTTGCAAAATAGTGACCGCTGGCCGCGTTAGAGGAGTGACCGTTGAATAAAGAGATCAAACAATAGAATTTTTACGGGGGGAATTTATTGTGACCGCTTACAAGGAGATGTCGCTGAATAGGAGTGGCTGCTCATACGGATTCTACTGTATCTCATAAATCGATTACTATAGGCCAAACCCCGACCTGCAAGTAATTTACAACTATCAACCTGTGAAATTATCATTATGAACTATGGACAGACGTTTCTGGCGTATCCCCACAAACAGGGAGCATGTCACTTAATAATTAGTAAATTTGCGGACCTCAGTGTCGGGTGAATCCGATGAAATTTTCGGATGAAATTCGGAATCGCTATTGACGGATTCCGAATTTCGGCCCGCACCCAGCCCACCCGGCCCAGAAAGTCTATTATACCAGCCCTTTCCGACTAAAGTGATGGCGTGGCGGCCCGTTAAACCCACCGGCCACATACAAAATGATCATCATCGCTTCATGGCCAGTCCACTACCCCCACCCCATTTCATATATAATGTTCAGCAGAAAAGGTTTTTTTTAGACGAATTGGATAAAATTATGTTTTTCATATTTTGTCCGACCGACCCTTCGGACGACCGCCCAATGGCCCAATCCGCCCCTGATCCTGAACCAAGCACTCGTGAACTTCATTGGTGTGCACGTAAAAGAGCCATGGAATTAAATAAAGAGTATGTGGAAACGCCGCTGTTCCCTTATATCACACTGCATGCCCGTTCTTTTGGCAAGATTTGATCAGAACATTATCCCCTATTCATATTCCATTTCACTTTGAATCGTGAATGTTAAACTGATACTGAGCAGAAAGACTTCTAGAATTATTTTCGAAAAAGTCTATATGGATGCTCACCGCTCTCGCGAAAACACCCAAAATTATTACCCTGCAACATCGAGGAATTATCTTTTGAAAATTTCATTTTAATTTTTCAGTAGTCATGGCGGTCGACAATTCAACTCTCCATGGGGATGATCATGATGACGATCACAGTGCATCTGTTATATTTTTTATATTTGCTAGTTTTGGTTTTGGAGGTAAGGATGATATGTAATCTCAATGTTACCTGGGTGTGTATTTTACAACTAAATCTTTTCCCAGATCAAGACCCTGTGTATTTATTGTTATGCACTTAGAATCCTGTTTATTACTAATACATTTTTTATAAACAAATTGGAAAACTGAAGGTGGTAACGCTGCTTTTCCAACAAAACCACATGTTTGTCCCAAAATAGCCCAAGGGCTGAGTAAACATTAATCCTAATTCCAATCCATTGACTTCATTTAAAACGAACAAACTACAAACAATGTTGGTAATAAAAGCATATATACCTGCATAAGATTAATATCTTTAGACATCCCAACAACTTACGATTATATACAAAATATATCCCTTACGAGTTTATATTAATATAATCACTTCCGATTGTAAATTAAATATTATCACTTATGGTTTTATATTTTCAGCATTAATGCGACAAGTGATGAAATTTATTCCGGTCCGATTGGCTTATACCGTGGTTTTACTGCTGCTAGGTGTTATATTTGGATCTATATCTAATGCTGTTCCGGCCTTGGAACGTTATACGACCCTTGTTGATGCCAATCCTCACCTTATACTACACACATTTTTACCTGTTTTACTATTTGAGTCAGCTTTTGCTTTAGATTTTCATACATTTAGGAAAACTTCAGCTCAAGTTTTAATATTGGCAGTTCCGGGATTAGGTAATGTTTGCATTCATTAATTTGGAGAGCTGTAGTGAAGTACGACATAATCGTCTTAAATTTCAATTCATTTTTAAAAATAAGCAGTATTCTAATTATAAACAATGTACATGTTTTAGTCTTAGGTTGTTTCTTCTTTCGAGGAGACCTTGCAGTATTCTTATTCGAACTACTGATCTCACTTTAACTCAACTTTGGGATGTGTTGCTGCGACTTAATCTATTGTTGCAAAATGGGGAGGGATAGCTCAGATACCCACCATTTAAATATATGGATTTTAACAGCTTAAATCGAAATAACATTTTATTTATCATTCAGCTTTATCTTCTGTGTTAATAAGTATTATGGCCCAGTTGTTTCTTCTTTCGGGGAGACCTTGCAGTATTCTTATTCGAACTACTGATCTCACTTTAACTCAACTTTGGGATGTGTTGCTGCGACTTAATCTATTGTTGCAAAATGGGGAGGGATAGCTCAGATACCCACCATTTAAATATATGGATTTTAACAGCTTAAATCGAAATAACATTTTATTTATCATTCAGCTTTATCTTCTGTGTTAATAAGTATTATGGCCCAGTATTTATTTGACTACAACTGGGACTGGAATATTGGAATGCTGTTTGGTTCTTTGATGAGTGCTACAGATCCTGTTGCAGTAGTTGCTATACTTAGAGAAGTCGGTAGGTTTATTAAATTGGACTATCGCCCAAACTGTCCCTTACACTATAGAATGATATGAAATACTTCCTTTAATTTACGGAGAAACGTAAAAATGTCAATGCCTTGTTGAGAATAATACGTATAGACAAATAACAGTCATGTTTCAATATTTATCTTTCAGGGGCATCTAAAAAGCTCTCAATAATGATTGAGGGTGAATCTTTGTTAAATGATGGCGCTGCTATTGTGTTCTTCAACATATTCCTTATTTTATCAACTACAACAAGCGGGTTAACCGGTATGTTAAGTCTATTTTTCAATTAGATTGATGTCATTTGTTACGAATAGTAATAGTATATGCCCCAATAAAGATGCTTGCAAAATCCCGTCTGTGTCAGTGGTACACGCAGATCATTTAGTGGGCGTAAATGAAATGGTTATGGGAAAATAACGATGTATAATAGTAATAGAAATCCAACATTGAAGTGTAGAAAGAAATCAAGCAGACCATTACTCTATGTGAACGAGCTAATTGTCTGTTCGAAAATGTCATTACCACAAGAGAAAGAGTTTAATTAGATGCATTGTTTCAACATGAAACAGGTGTATGGTGTTGTCAGTTAATAGGGAAGTCTTCAGTGGGGTATTTAAGTTATCAATGCGCTTGAGTGGAATCTTCAGAGCCTCGTCCCAAGGTACATTGGTACAAAATCATATGAAAGCATCTTCCTCGGGTTTTGAATAGTCTGCAGTTTCTCTCAGAAGTTATATGGCTCTTTAATGAAGGGTGATGCTGTCGTGCCAAGAGTGGAAAGTATTGAGTCGTATTGTAGAAGATTGAATCTCGGGAACTCACTAACAGACGGGTTTTCATGGGAATTTTGTGATTTTTTTATAGTAGCCCTGGCATGTGGTGGTCGAGGATGGTTGTAATATTATTCCATATTATTATTTTCTATAAAAGTATAAAAACAAATCAGCAGGTTGATGAATGATATATACATATTTATTTTCAGGTGGTGAAATTGCGGTATATTTTTTAAGAGTAGCCATTGGTGGACCCGCTTTTGGCTTATTAATGGCGATTATAACTATTCTTTGTTTGACTCATGTATTTAATGATGTCATGGTGGAAATAACTATAACACTAGCTTCTACATATGCTACATTTTATATTGGTAATGACATTGAATTCCTTCTCTTTTTAATATTTTAATTTGAACTAGAATTCCTTTATTCACAATTCAGAATCAATCTGATGTAGTACTATTAGGACTTCTTTACTTGTTGTGTTCTTGTGATCGTAAATAATACTACAGCATTAATGGTATTACAACTTTATTGCAAAGCTGAATTGTCCCTTGCTCTCAACAGATAATGGCTGCTTGGAATATCTGGGTTAGCCCTATGAAGCTCGCTTAACACCGTGATTTATACCCCCTAATTTCTGCAGGTTCAAGATTAACTTTCGCGATTAATTTCCATTCCAAATATGGAATAAACCCTTATATTTCACACCACTAAATGATGTGATACTCCTTATTTGGTCTGCCAACCATAGATCAAATAACAGGAATAACGTAATGGATATTTTGACGTTGGTTATGATTTTAATAAAACATCACTGTTTTTATGTATAGCTATATTTTCCCTTTCACTAAGTACGTGAGATTTGATTTTAAAGAAAGAGTGCTTTAACAATTTTCCCCAGACACAATTAAAACACAGACCCTATTTCGTTTCGTTATAGTTCAAAAGTTCGTTTTACTTGTGATACATTGGCCGATGAAACGGTGTGTTACGTCGAGCTTTAGGCGTGTTTTACACGGAACTGTTGGTAATACACTAGTAACATCAATGCTGATTGGTTAATCAAATGTCTGACGTCATAGGGTCAAAGACCGCGCGTATGACCTCTGACGTGGACTCCCACAATAACTTGTCAGATCTTCATGTAGTGTAGGCTATCAAAAGTATAAAAAAACGAAACGAAATATAGATCTGTATTTTAATCAAATTGATTTCAAAATTTGATCATAAGTGTAAGTTTTATCTTAGATTTTAATCTCGTTTTACTCTAAAATGTAAAGAATAAGGAATTGGATGACAAAAGTAAGGCGTTGAAGTGTTCTATTTCTCGTAGGTGAAGAATTATTGGAAGTATCTGGTGTGTTAGCGGTAGTGGTTTTAGGTGTTGCCTTAAGCAGTATGAAGACCAGTATCAGTCCCGAAGTTGAAGCATTCCTACACAGGTAATACATAAGGTCAATTACTTATACTTTTCAAAGCTTAATTATTTATACTTTCCAAAGCTGCTATTTTTTATGTTTTAGACTTTGAAGATTTGGGTAAGATTATTTTCATATAACATGCTCTTGTACAGCACACAGGATTTGGATCTTCATTAGAGTCACAAAGCGTATTTACAATGGATGATGTGGCTATTTGTTGTTCAAGGAGAAAAATAACCAGCCTTTAGATTATTAGTTTTCTCGAACAATAATATCATGATTTGCTTATTTTCAGTTTTTGGGAAACTTTAGCTTATTTAGCCAACACTCTTATCTTCATAATTGTCGGTGTGGTAATTGCTAAAAGGGCCATCTCTCTTATACACGGTGTGGACTGGTTTTATATGATTGCATTATACCTGGGGTTACAATTTATCAGGTATATTAAAACTTTTACAATATATCAATATGATAATAAACACATAGTTCGAGAAAACTCATCCTAGCCACACACTTGTCGTAAAGCAATCAAATGTTGGTCAAGGAAAGGTGGTCGGGTGTCATGGCTGGGTTAGAGTTATGAGAGTCGGTCAGATATGACTGCATGCCAGTGTGTTGTAAACAAGAGATTAGGGGTTTTACGATCAATTTTCTGATTTTATGTCGAGAATAAGTCGATGATGAACGGATGACAGTATGTGGTAACTTTGAGTGTTAGGCCGAGAGTAAGTCAGAAATGCATACATGGCAGTTAGTTGTAAACCAGAGGTTAGTTGTTTCATGATTCACTTCCGAATTTGATACCGACTAAGAGACACATTGGAGGCATTGTTATTAAACTAGGGATAAGGTTTAAAGCCTAAACATTTTTTAAAGTGTCATGACACTATTTACCATCTTTTATATTTTTGTTTTATCAGAGCCGCTGTGACGGTAGTATTTAGTCCAATATTAAAGAGAATAGGCTATGGCATGACTTGGCAGGAAGGTCTTGTTTTGACATGGGGTGGTTTACGTGGCGCTGTTGGTCTAGCATTGGGTTTGTTGGTCATGGAGAATAACATGTTAGACCTGGAGAAAGTACGAGTAAAGGTAATGAATTAAAATCTTTAATTATCTTAAATTTTCGAAAGGACAATTGTGTAATGGTTCATTCGATTTCACCCAACTGGGTATTATTTTTTAATTACTTTTCAGTATCTGACACATTATCCATAACTATGACAGTACGGGGTACACTGTATTAATGGCCAATTCAAACGAGGCAAATCATATATAACACTAGCGTCATCGTAAGTGGAATTGAACCGTCGAGTACCTCAATAGTCTTCACAATCGTGACGAAGCTGTAGCACATGGTGCATTTCTTTCACCACTGTGTTGCTCATAGAAATATACATATTTGTATATTACCTTAGGCTTTAACGCGGGATTTAGCAAAATTTTCAAACATTTTTTAAAAAACCATCCACTTAATACTTTTATGTCACCAAACTACCGACACGTGCTTTGCGCTTCTTCGGTCTCTTACAGTGCACATTAAAGAAGGTGGGTCTCTAATTCAGTATCATTCCAAATCTTCGACATTGAAAACACGAACTATTTATCAATTAAAACGAAATTAATGCTGTGATCTTACCGGAAGAAGATGGGCTTCTGATATTCAATATTTAAAACAAAATAAACTTTTTCTCATCGTGTACCAAAATGCGTTTCAGCACCATTTGCAACAAGAGTCTCGAAGAACGAGGCTAGACATATTCCACAAGCAATGTCAAACGGTGACGACATATTTTTATATTCTGGAGTTTAATGTCCACTTCTACCGGGGGTGGGGGTGTGATATCGTAGAGCATGCGCAATAAATACTATCGATGTAGACCGGAATAACCAGACGCTAGATTAAAATGATATATATCTATAACCATGACAACACCCTTAAGTTTTCCTTTGTTTGTCACTGTAATTACCGTTTTCATATGAAGGCCTTTTCGTGATTAAGCAATGATATCTCTTTCTTTTCTATTTTATAGATATTGATTCATGTTTCTGGTATCGTATTTCTGACTTTACTGATAAATGCTACAACAATTCCCTACTTGTTGAAAACATTAGGTAGGTGTATAGTGTAGAGTATCAAATTGTAAGACAATTTGAAATCAAGCAGTGGAAAAAAAATGCCAGTGTTTCAGCAAAATCAGAAAAAACATATATATTTTACAGTCTGTTATTTTTGATGAACATTCCATCGTTCTTTGTTGTAACCCACCTATCCGAGAAAGCAGCAGACTGTTTAAATGGGTACATCCGTCAGTCTATCTCACTGTCTGTCTTTCTGGGAAAGAATAACTCTGTTTCTGATTGAGTTAGAATGTTCTTGACTAAGTTCGATAATAAACAAGGTGAATGCCTTGAAGGGGTTCGACGATGAGCATTTTCTGCTTAGGGCAAGCAGAGATGAAACTTGGTGTATAGTTCTTTGCCTCAATACCTAGACTAGTTCGATAATGAGCATTTTGTACCTACCCGGTATTTCAAAACCTTGGCTGAGTTTGATCTCGGACATTTTCTGCTTAGAATAAGTATAGGTAATTAATTTGAATGTTCAATACTTCTGAAAAACATACATGCACTATTAATCAATATGTGTCATCTATTTATTTGGGATTTCGGCTGATTTCGGCTATGGGGATATCAGTCTCACTGGTCGCTTGTTTATAAAGCGCTGTGGGGAATAAGATTAGGTAGCACACTGTGCTAACATCTACCCCCAATTTAGATATCTAAGCCCATTATACTCCCATGGCTATTAAAATCTATTCTTTCATATTATGTCTTGTAATTTTGGGACAAAACAACTGTACTTCTTACCTAAGTAGAAGTTTCAAACGTGGAACAGATGTTCATTAAGTGACTATTCTCAACTGAAACTAAAGTAGAGATGAACAATTTGATTTGTCGATACTTCGTATCAAAATAACCGCAATTCAATACACTAACTAATGCCCATGATCAGGCTAACCAGATTTTTATAAAGAGATTGTCATCTATTTGGGGGAATAAGGTTGTGCCTGTGCGGATGGGACACCAGCCTCGCTTTTTCTTATAATGTGTGGTTCGCCTGTTTTAAAGGAATGAATGATATATCCATTGCCAAGAGAATGGCAATGGCGAGTGCCATGAAACATCTTCAGGAGCTCAGACACAAAACTCTTAATATGTTAAAGACAGACAGGTAGGTACCCATCACTTTTATTATAGCGCTAGCTGAATTAATGGACTAATCTGTTCATAACAGGACCGTATCTAATGGGGGTTCAAGGGGGTACACTGCACCCCAGAAAAATTAAGGCGCCCCGAATAATGGCTTTCCTCCCCATCCCGAAAAAGAAAATTTGACAATCTTTCAATTATAAAATAATACACTTGATTATAATCACAGTGATGTTCTTCAGGCACTGACCAGTCGGTCGGTTTTAAAGGCGGCCACACGTCAATGAGTTCGTTTGCCCTGGTCCAAACTTTCTTATACCACTTACGTGGAGGCTATGGTGTCACACAACTCTGATGCAACCTCACTTTTGAAATCCTACTGGTTCAGAATATTAATAACAAAGTCTATAGTTTATGTTTTCCGTATGTGCTTAAATGCCAACATTCTGTTTGATGCGTATTGGGAATGTCCAAGATATATTCAGTGAGTGGAATGAGTTAATTACGTGTGTCTGACTCTAAACTGAGAATCCTTTGTTCTAGTTATACACGAATCTTTTGTTTTAGTTCTACACGAGTGCTTTGTTCTGTTAATCTCTGTAGGTGGTTTTCTCAGACAAATAGATAGCCACTTCTAAGCAAATTCTTTTAAATGAGATTCACCTTGATACACACTTCATATAATTAAAACATCATGAATAAGCAACTGCGACAAAATATGCTATTGAATCTTGTCCATGAACAATATCACCAGTAGATACCAAATTTATGTATGGATTTCATTTAATGTGCTATATAGCACGGTGTGAATTAACTGCATTTGCAGAGGTTTCTTGCGTTAACAAAAATGACAGACAATTTTGACGTGGAAGCCCTGAAAGCGGCCAATGCAAATTTCAGCAACTAAAAATAAAAGAGGATCATACACGGTTCAGTGTATATTGTTTTTAGTTCACCATTCCGGAAAGAATATTTTACGAGCACCTTGTGTTGAATATTTATATTTCAGACTTGCCAAAAGACACTTGTTCCATTTCAGCAAGATTTATGGGTAGTTCAAATTTTGATTTTAGACTCTATAGGGGCAGTGTGCAGTGACTGCCTACAGGGTTTTTCAAGAAAATTATTAACTGACATTTTTTAACATAAAAATAGGTTTCTGGCTGATTCTGATTGGGAACTGGTTGAAAGATCATGTGAAATAACATCACCATATAAAACATCAAAAGACGAGGTATGGACATTGTTTTTGATTTTTGCATAATGATATTGGATGGATAGTAAGCAACGTTTGTTGGTGGTGGGTTTGGATGAGAGTAGTGTAGAATGGTCCCTGTAGTCATCTGCGCTCCTTCTTTCCAGGTCGATATTGGAAATGGTGGTGGGGGGTAGCAGCAAGACTTCAAGAATTTGCTGAGAAATGTAAAAGCTCAGGGATTAAAATCCAGTGTAACGCCGGCGATATATTCTTTACAGCATTAGCGAGGAGGGGGGGTGGGGTTATCACAAAAAAAACAACAAAAATTGGGTGCATTTTTTCGATAGATGTTGCTTTACGTTTATGCTCGGGAACGAACAGCTTGGAGAGCGAAAAACCAGGACGATGGCTTTCTTAAACACAAACACTGCTTCATTACAAAGTATTGTACGCTTGGCATAACTTCTTTAATCCAAGTGATGCATTATAGAGTTTAGAAAGGCCTATTAACAATGCATCCATGTGTAGAAACATGTCTGAAAGACAATACAAATAAATTTCAAGATCGAAGATTATTCAGCAAACAGAAATCACTCCCAGAAATTATAAATTATACCGATAAAATTACCTCTGGGAAATGAGCGAGAGCATTTTGTATTTTACACTGTTCCCATATATGTAATTACCCTATTCGAGATAACAGCGTACTAATAGGCTATACGGTGTTGCTTTTGTCCCATTTTAAGTTTACATTTTTACCATTTTCAGCTTGAACTGGCGAAAAAACAAATCCGCCCCAAAGCAATTTGTCCTGACTGCAACTGTTGTCTACCCGTACAACCAACACAGAAAGAACTGGGTGATATGACTGATGAGGCTATACTTAGGTTGTTAAAAGCAGAGAAAGTTAGTATACAAGTTCAATTTAACATTTCACTAGGCAGATTGATACAGATTTAGTAAGTCCTTAAAATGGGCCACCCCAGTTATTTTGGTTTATCTTATGGTGGACATTTGTACACGTAATAACCTATTCCCGGAATATTATCCCAAGCGAACAATTATTTGAAGAAACACAAATGGTTGGTTATCATTCTCCGAATCTTTCTATTGAAGAGCTCTCTTTGGCTCTGAAATATTCTAAACTATTAATTAAACATTATTTAGCTCAACAAGACCACAATCAAATCTCGATGTTATCGTTAGCCTGCGATATTTAGCGGATTTGAATATCTTTTATGACGTATAAGATTATTTCTCTCTGGTCCAAATATCGCACACCAAATCTGAAAAACATCTGTTAAAAATTGTAGCCGCTGCACGCCCATGGGTGTATGAAAATGAAGCTAAAATTAGAAAATCAACTAACTCCCGCTTAATATTTATAAAATGAAATCTTTTAGAAATTTAATCCCTTACTTTACGATCGAGACTGCTGAATCTGCAAATCAGTAGTGCCTTGAATACAAGGCACGAGGTTTTGAGTCTTATTGGGTAAATATAGGTTTAACCAACTCTCGTGGCAACATCATCTTTTGATAATAGATGACTTTTAAAGATTTGTCTTTTTAAATATAAGTAGACAATAACAGTAACCCATACGCCTTTCATTAAACCTACGCCTTTCATTAAACGACTTCTATTTGAAATAAAACTCATTTGATATTTCTATATTACATCACTCCGTGCTCCCATTTTAACCAAAGACATTGTGTACAGACAGAGTAATTTATCTGCACGTAGGGGTTATCCTTATCTGAATATTTAATATTTCATGTGAACAGGAAAATATAAAATAAAAATGAAAATATTTACTAAGCTTACAATAAAAAACAATCTTTTTAGTCTGAAAGAACACGCGAGGGAATAATCGATTGTAAATATATATTGCCAAGGGGATTATTAAGTTTTCTTTTCTGGAGATATAAGAATATTTCAGAAAAACAAAATTAAAGATGAAAATAGCTATAATAAGCTTAACTTGAAAAGTTAACAATGGTCTCTCGACCTACAAAAGTGATGGTCATGTTTGGAGTTTCAAAAAGGTCACGGTTTATCGCTAGTTCGTACATGTTTCTAATTAATTAGTGGAAGGCTGGTCTCGGTATTTTGAGCTGAAATTCCTCTATAGTTTGGCGTTTAAATGTCACACGGAGTCTTATTTCTGAGACTTATATTATTTATATTATTTCATTTTATATTTCAAAAACTAAAGTTAAGTTATTGGAGACAGTTTGAACAAGGCATGTTATCCCGAGAGTCAGTTCGTACGCTGCAAGGTTTTACTGAAGTAGCATCCGATAAAAAGGGAGCGTAAGTTTCAATATTCTTTACTTTCTGGCTTAATCCTCGTCCAACGGTCGACACTTAGTAATGGATATTGTAGTGGGTATCATTCGGTGTTCACATCACAACTTTCTCAAGTAACGAGAAGACGTAGCAGGTACTTTTTATAACTAATTCGACACAAATAAACCCATACTCCTTTCCCACAATACCCCGTGTTGGATTTAAAAAGCCTGGGTTACTCTATACAAAATATTGCCAGTGCAGATTTTGGGCTGCCCAAATGGCCTAAGTTATCTAATTGGTACAAACGACAACTATAGACGTCTGGTCAGATAATCGACAATACTAGATAGACGTTATGAGTGAAATTTTGCAGGGACATCGGCACTACGGCCTACCCTTATATCGAATTCCAACTGTCAAGGGATCTTTTACGTTCACGTCGAGGTGTACATGGAACCTCGTTTTTTGTCCCATCCGAACGACTAGACAGTCGTCCTTTTCAGACCCTCCCTCCCGCAACACTGACAAGAGGAACCACGCTGGAAAATCTCGATGAACTTTCTGTCAATACAGGGATCGAACACCCGACTTCCAGGCTAGCGAGCCAGCGTCTTTTTTACTTAGCCACCGTGACCCCCTAGATAGGCGTTAGCCTTTGGACAATGGTCAATGACAGGTTTACTTGTCAAGCTGTTCAAACACGAACATACGCGACAAATGTCATTAGCTTTTTGAAATTCTAAAAGTAAACAAGAAACGCTGTAGCGGTTGAATTATATTGGGATGGGTGACATTTTATTAAATATGCATTATGCAAGAGCTAAATCTACATATTGCAGGTCTTTCTTTAGGCCTGAAATATTTTCTAAATTATTAATTAGACGTTGATTAACTGACCCAGGCCTGAATCATCTCTCGATAGCATCCAATTTCTCCGATACTAAGCAGATTAGAATGGTTTAGGGATCCTTTGATTTAATCAAATATAGTGGACCGACATTTAGCTTTGATCAACCAGTACCGTGGTTGAAATTATTGCACACGTCTGTCAAACCTTCAAAGGCTAATATTTTAGCTTACTATGGGGTAATTTGATTGAAATTTTCAAATTATTCATTTTACATTATCTTCTTTCGAACTATTATAGCAAGAATGGCTAGTTCTTTATCTAAATCTTAGATAATGTATTTTGATGTAAAAATATATTAAATGTTTTATTATACATCTCTTATTTCAGATTTATAGATCCTAATGACGTTAAATCGTCGTGGAAGATACCTAAAGCATTACTTAGACTAGTAAGAAACAATTTTAATTACACTCCACCCTTTGCTCAAAGTCAATTCAACGGGGCCGGGGTCCGAAACAGTCGGAAATGACGATAGCTATTTGTCACAACACTTCATCTGGACATTCTGGACCCCACCCCTATGCTGAGCAAAATGGCTCGGCCACCGCGGTCCGTCTACTAAACATCGTAATGTGAATATGATCTAGCACAAATCTTTAGCGGGAATTACATGATTATCCAATTCATTGCAATTCTTATCTTTAACTATAATTAACCTAGATTAAAAAAATTCAAGAAAACCGAGTATCTATATTAAGATGAACAAAGGATAGTTTGAAATATGACCTGAAGACACTATGTGGTTATTCTGTTCGAAATTCAAGCTCATGATACACCTGCCAGTCTTGGTGAAGAAAGTTAATCAGAATTGTCCGGCGTGGTTTCCCATTGTCAGATGTGCAGGACAGAGGGCATGATATGTACAGCTGTCTAGTCGTTCGAATGCGACGAAAAACCGAGGTACATAATTTGGTGTGCACGTAAAGATCCCTTGGCATTCGGAATTTGAAATAAGACTAAGTGTAGGTTAAACCCAGTTTCATTTCATTCTCCTAAAATCAGCCATGTTTATGCTCTAAGTACACTATACATATATATGTAATATATACTATGCCTTTGTTTCAGAGAAAACTAGTGAAGAACATCATTCACAAAACTCCACAATGTTGTTCAAACAATCCTTTTATAAGTAGATTATTTATGGTTGTTGGGTCCAGGGCATTTCGTATCTGTATTTACGTCATCCTGGCCCTCGATATGATCAACTGGGTATTGTCGTTAGTCAGTGAAAGAGCTGACCAGTGGATTGAATACAGGATCTACTTCAGGTCCATCAATGCAACATTTGTCATCATCTATATTTTTGAGTTCCTGGCAAAGGTAAATTATTATTCAGTATATACAGTATATAAAATAGTATATTTTTAACATATATATTTGGCGTATTCGGTAGTTTGGATAATCTCCGCTCAGGGACGGATCCAGGAATTTTTGTAGGAGGGGGTTTTCCAGGTTTCTGTTACGGAAATCTGCCATCATCGTCTCTAAATTACATAGGCATACATACAAATTGAGCTTTTTAAACAGATAAATCATTTTTATATTGATGTAGGATCACTTTGTGATTTAATTTCATTGATGCAAGGCATTATTTTTTTTATGTAGCTGAGCGGGGGGGGGGGCAAATCACCCTCTGGATCCCCCACTGACGCTGAGCCATGTACATTCCATAAGGTTAATGTCTGTCAATAATTGTGAAGCGTTTTCAGATGAAATACTTCCGGTGAATAAAATAGTCACTTGGAACTCTTTTTAATTGAGGTTAAAGATATGAACAGGATGGGGGAATCGTCACTTTAATCTATCTAGTCTATGGATCGTGGAATGACGACGCATGATTGCCGAGTGCCATGATTAAGTAGCGTAGTAGTGCTTTCATTCTCTTCGGAATCCATAATTTCGTCACTTTTTAACATATCATTTGAATTTAGGATGTGATGTATAGAATATGATATGACAGCGTCTAAAATATTACACATCTTGACCCTAGCATAGTCTATAGGTAAATCCAGCACTGTCCAGATCTTTACATTATTATTAAAGTTTATTGTCTAAACTGTAAAGTTTATTGTCTAAACTGCCCAGATCTTAACATTATTATTAAAGTTTATTGTCTAAACTGTAAAGACTTGACTACTCCATTCCACAACTTTTACCGTTGTTATCTATGTAACGTTTCAATAACTGGATATTCGATTGTTTTCTGCTGTTTATATTTTACAGGTCATAACGCAGAGAGGAGGATATTTTAAGCTTGTTTGGCAAATAATCAGTTTTATAATCATAATTCATGGAATTATTGACGTGGCCTTGGAGTTTTCAATTCCCTCGCAAGAAACCGTCATTTTAGTATTTATTACCTTCAGGTGTATTCGTTTACTTCGATTTGTTGAGGTAAGGTCTTCCATTTCATTCAGGCTAGTCTGGTATAGCTTCCGTGGGGCTTGTGTTTCGGATGGACATAGGATGAAATTAAAACCCGAGGTCCATCCCAGTACAGATTGGTGTGCACATAAAAAAGCTCTTGGGTATTGGAATAAGGGAAGCGCACAGGAATGGCGCTTGTGGGACTGAAAGCGAAATTTGCCTAGTCTTTTAGATGGTATGACAAATCGACGTCCGGCCATGTACAGATTGGCGTGCGCATACAAAACAATCTCTCAGAAGTATTATGATGACGAAACATTAATCCCCGTTCCATTTTAAGAGTGTACGTGCTATCTGTAGTTTGTAATACAATTTCCTAAATACTTAAATTTTTTATATTATCTCTTTTTATCGATTTCTGTGGCGGGGCATTAATCAAGGGTATATTAATGGACAATGTTAATAATATAGCGTTGAATGTGCTCCTTGTATAAACCCAGACCGAGTAAACAAATGTTCAACTACTACTTGTTTCGTAAAATTCTTGAGAATACACATACTTACTATAATAAAAATCTGTTTTAGGCCATGCTGAATATGATATTGAAATTTCTGGATTATCAGATGACAACAGGAATAAGTATAGGCTATGATGTAGGCAGAGGTTATGTAGCAGGAGAAGAAGAAGTTCGTAAATTAATTGATAGAATGGTTGATAATGCAGATATAGCTGCACATTTAAAGAACACGAGTGACAATGGAAAACTTGACGTTATTCGTTGTCTAGGTAAATAAAGTGGGGATTTGATGTAGTTAATGGCAACGATTTCCATTCAGTGTTTGGTGAATTTTCAAAGCAAATTTATTTTAGCGTACTCTACCAACTTTACACTTTAAAGTTTATATTTTAAGACAACTGTTCGAGGGTCGCCATGTTATCATAGAGCAGAATGTTCCTACGACAGCATTTTTTTTCTTCTCGGGGATAGAATTGCACGCAATAAAAACAACGAAATGGATTAAATAAAAAATCTTTCAGAAATAGAATGATAAATAATGAGATACCGATTTGGATCATAATTACAACAATCTTAAGAGCATTAAGCGCCCAAAACTTCAACTAATATCGGGATATTAACCCCTTCCCGAGCAGACTTACACTAGCCGCCCCCTTTGCTGTGCTCATCACACCATGTTCAGAATAAGGGTCGGTCGGTTTGACGTTATCCGCAATATTTACTAAACCCGCTTTCACTGTTACCCGCGCCCCCCGCCTTCCACCTCCGTCTCGGCAAACCCTTGCTGTGCCCTTCACACCATGACACTTTTGCTTACGACCGAAGCTACCAAATAGAGAATTATTATTATTATATTAAACATAGAAACATTTTATTCCACACAGAATCTACAATATTTATTCTATTTATAGGTATACTACAGAAAGAACACCCCCAAATTGCTCTCTCAGTTAAAACAAGGCAAGCAGCGAGGAGTGTTTTAAACAGTTTAAGAGACGGAATACAGAAATTATTAGAAGATGGTGTTTTACAAGAATCGGAAACTGAAAAATTACACCAGGTAATTAACCATGTTAAGAGTCCAAGGGAAGAACGATCTATGTCACATTTTTGTCTTTTCGCATAAAATGCAAAACAAACTTTTGGACGAGAATGCTTGACGCGAAGGTCAAATAAAGGGTACGATGGACGTATTTGTCCTGGAGGTCATTTCAGAAGGGCCTTGGTTCGATGTGACTCAGATCGTTTTTACCTGAAATAGATTGTTCCTCAGAAAGCTAGGGCTTTGGTTCGATGTTTTTACCTAAAATAGAAAGCTTATACAGTTTTCTACCAGATGGCGCAATTAACTGAGGTTCATTGAAAAAGTGACCTAGATCGATCTTCCTCTGTGTTCTTCATATGTTAAGCCGGGTGGCTAAATGTTTGTATACTGACATTGCCAGGGATTGTATTCATTTTAGGTTTCCTTTTGGTAACATTAACTCTTCTTTTTAAAGGTGCAACCAGAATCATTTTTTATTTTTTTTAAAAAAACCCACCTTATTTATATTTCTTGAATTTAATTTATGGCAGAAAGTAGAGGATAAAATGAAGAAAGTCTTGTCTCTACCACCTAAGATCCCAGTCCCACCACCAGACAAGATGTTAAATAATGTTACTTGGTTAGAACAGGACCAAGAAATCATTGACTTTATAAAGGTAACACAAATTTGGTTCCATTTAATTTTGAAAGAATGGTCATAGTTAACTTTACAAAAATTTAACGGCCATATCCAAAAAGAAGTAGCGGAGGCGGATCGCGCGCGCCCCCCTAATTTTCGACAGTGCCTTTTTTACTGCTGAAAGCAGATTTTTTACTGCTGAAAGTGCCTTTTTTCAGACTCAAATATGTCCTCCCCGAACGTTTACTTAGACGAAAATATCAGCCAGATAGCTCTTGGAATGTCTACAGATGCAAGGAAATGACGGATAATTGTCTTGGCGTGCCCCGTCTCCGCAGTAAGTGCCCTCATTTTGCGCCCCCTTCCGTTTTTCAAAATTCCTAGATCCGCCCCGTAGTAGACTGTTTTAATGCGTTTCTACTTCGTTTCCCATCTGTCATACACACAAAGAATACATTGTAAATAAACATTTTTCAATTTTTTTAAATGAATACCGAATAAATACTCAACAAAACTGTTTTTTTTCGACTAAAATCGTCGATTTAGGACCTCAAATGTGGAACAACTAGCGTAATATCTGTGCCCAAGCGGAGCTAACTGTAGACAGACATCCGAAGTTTATTATATTCAAAAAGGAAATCTGTAATTGTGGGAGTGGAGAGAGGTTATTACAGGCTAAGCAGGAAACAATTCAAAATCTGATGCTGATATTACATAATATTTTTTGTTATAGGCTAGAGCCAAATTAGTTAATTATAGTTTTGATGATGTGATAGTAAAAGAGGGAGATGCATCTGATGGTATATATATAATTGTTTCTGGTTTAGTCAGGGTAAGTTTGATATTTGTATTATTATTAATTGTGATATGTAAATCAATTTAAAGTTGCAAAGTCTCTTACTCCATAATATACAAAATCTTCAACATTGATAACACGAATTATTTGTCAATTTAAATCAACATTGATGCTGTGATCACGAATCGTGTACCATAATGCGTTCCAGTCCCAGTTCTCACAAGAGACTCGGGGAACGAGGCTAGACACATTGCACCAAATCAAACGGCGAATGTAGACTGGAATAGCCAGACGCTAGAAATTTGCATTCGATTGAGAATGCTGGCTTATTCCACGGAACATAACTGATATGAAATTAGAGTAAAAACAGAAACCATTGAATGTAAATCAGTTTATACATTCTTAGCGACTTAAAACAAAACAATGAATCGTGGTTTTTCTGTCATCCGAATGATTGTGTTTTATTTTTTTTATTACTCACAGTTTACTAGAAGCAAGAAAGGAAAAGTAGACAGTAAATCAGAAGATAAAGTAATGGACTTTATGTCTACAGGAAGTATAATTGGTGAAATGGGTTTGTTGACACATGGTAATAGAATGGCCAGTGTTATGTGTGAAACTGCAGTGCAGGTATGACGTGTGACTTTTGAAGCATTTAGAGTGCATCTAGTTCTTTAAATCAGTGTACAATACATTTGATACGTTGATACAATGGAATATGTCTATAATGGTATGGGGATTGGGGTTGGACGGTCGAATGGTTAGCGTGCGCGCGCTGTATCATACGGCCTGCCATTGAGTCAACTGGCGTTGTTTCCAATCTCCGGTTGAACGTGGCAAGGAGTAGGGTCGCGTGTCCAGCCTAGTGGGTTTCGTCTGGGTACTCCAGTTTCCTCGCACTCCTAAAGACCCATATGCGCAAGCGAATTACTGAAATAAAATTGGACCATATGTTAGTAACGAAATGACCTAGTTTGTGTCGAGTGGACGTTAAACCCATTTCTCTCTAATATGTTAACAATAAATGCAACTGATCTGTTGATACTGAGGTATTTGTAATATTGTTGATATGTTGATATTTTAAAATGTGATTATACACCAGTTAAAATTTTATTTATAATAAGAGTGATACTCTGGGTCGTTTCTATGATACAGTTGATGTCTATCTTCTATTTTGCGTGTGACGTCATCAATGTGTGTGTGTGTATTTCTCATATGTGATACGTCACACGAACACGGCAGAACGTATCGAACAGCTTTCATACGGAAAAGTTCCGTATAACATTGTCTACCGTCTGTCTTTTTTGCTACTTTAAGACGCTGCAATGTTACATGAATCTATATCTGCATCCTAAAACACTAAGGGGTAAATTTAATGTGGCTTTAACAATGATGAAGACTGGAATTTAGTCATTATTTTTGATGAGCTTTTCGCGGAATTTTCATACTTTTCCTGTCTGTCTGAATGCTGGTGGATCTACGTGCTAAATTTATGGAAGTTGGACCCTTCAAATTTGTAAATGATTCTATGGTAAAACTTTCTGAAATGATGATTAGTTACACCAAAAATTGCAGTCGAGTCGAAGTCGAAATTTTTCGACAAGATTCGACATTATTTTTTTTAATAGCTTAGCGACTGTCGATTGACTTCACCCCGTCGGGAACTAGTAGACTAGGCACTAGACTAGTAATGACAGTGACCTTGATAGATATATTCAGCTATCGTGCTATAATAGAACAAAGCTTAACTCAGCAACGCATACAGACGCGACGCAAAAATCTGCTAAAACTACTTTGACGCAATGTATCACGTATACGATAAGGATACGTGATACGGATAGGGGAAATTCCACTTGCCAAAAGTCTCTAATATGTATAAGTTGGTATCTGATATAGGCTTTGTTTCATTTGATATTTGATACAGACTTTGGATTCATTTGATATTTTGTTATTTTGATACGTTAGAATGTTTAACTTGATATTTTGATATAAGTTAGGCTATAAATGTAATGCAGTTGATATTTTGATATGTTTGGCTTTATTCAAGTTGATATTTTAATACATTGATATATTATGCTTTATTTAAGTTGATATTTTGATATACTAGAATATGTTTCAGTTGATATTTTGAATCGTTAGGCTATTGTGTATAATAGGGTTGATATAATGATTTATTAGATTGTGCTTATGCAGTTTATGTATTAAAATTATTGTATTGATATCACAGGCGCTGTTTATTAGCACTGCTGATATGGAAGAAGCATTTAAAGAATTTGATGATACTGATCCAACTCTAGAATATAGATTATGGAAAGTATGTGCCACACGATTAGCTGTTGGTATTTTAATGGAGCAACCCGCATATCAGGTCAGTTATTATTGTTTTAATAATTACATCCCAACACCACCCATTCCAAATCATGGTGCGGTTTCGTCCAAAACTTGTACTTGGCAAGTCGCCTGCTCAATCTCATATTTATTCTCCGGGGTACCACCCCCTCCCCTCCCGCTGCAGCTAAAGCAAATATTTGAAATAAAACCGTACCACATCTTAGTCTCGAAAAGACGTAATTTGTGTAGAGAGGATGGTAGGTTTTTTTTTATCTAGTCTCTATCATCCATACAAATATTCTACGAATATAAGTCTGGATGGGTCCTCAAAATTTGACGGAAAATAGGTCATTGTCTGGATTATCCAGTTTTTTTAAGTTACCACGTACTGAATCTATCAAAACAGCTCGCTTGTCAACGATGACACTCTTTAAAATTTTGTTTGTAAAGGTTTCAATTGAAGTGGTAATTTTCTCTCGTCATGAACCAGACGTATGGCTTCTCACAATCTTCTTAATTCTTCATCGCGATCCATGTTTTTATTCCTCGTCTCTATTTTGTTTCTAATAATAGATGTGCCAAGTGAATTGTGGAGTATATTTCAACCACGCTTTGTAGAATCTAGCAAAATCGGCCCGGCTTCATAAAATCTATCACTTACCGAGACCTTATCCAAAAGGTTCCATTGCCCATGCGTAACCAAATGTTTGGTTTTTTATGTGGTAGATTATCCAGTAATTTTCGTCAAAAATTGAGAACCGACCCAGACCCCCCGTCCTTTTAAGTGACCGAGACTATTTTTGATCCAGTTCATCTAATTGGACATTTTTATTTTAAATGTACAGGGCATCACGCGAGAAAAGATTAAATTACGACTGGAATCTGCTTATATTACTGCTGGTGCAGACTTTACGATGAATTCAAAAATGGCAGATGTGGTACTAATTCATGGTAAGAGATATAACAATTTAGTATTTAATTTTTGCAGTTTTTATATTGGCTTGGTTTGTACCATCAAGGTCAATCAAATGCAAAGCATTTCGTAACACAAAGTACAATTTAATGGATACACAATTACTGAGTTTAACACTACGTGATAAAGACGAGAGTATCCTCGTCGAAATCTCGCTTACATGTAGTATTAAACTCGACGCTTGATAAAGAGAGAGTATTATGTACCGTGTGATAATATGTTCAATCACAGAATGCCAATCAAAGAAAAAAAAAAATCTGATTGTTTCAAAATAAAAGTAGAAGACTATTAATAATATCATAATATCTTTTCATTTGTTTTAAGTGTTCAAATGCATTTATTATTCAGGTAATGCTCAAAATGCCTTTACCAGAGACGAATATCATGGACCATGCTATATTCCTTGGACATGTTTAAAGCTAAACTTCCTGGTATGTACCTGAACTTCATTTTAAATCTGGTTTAATCGCCCACCTTTGAATTCAAAATGATCTATAGTTCTATATATGACAGGTTGTCAGACCGATTTTGCGAAATAAAGATTGTTCAATATCCAGTGAAGTGAAATAAGGTTTAGAAGTATATTTCCTTAGCGGTACATTATTTTTCCTGTAATCTGATTTAAATGAAATTTCGTGTATTTATTAATTTTCAGTTAGAGAAAATCAGCAACCCAATCCTACTGGTGATACCTAGTGAAACCGGAGATTCTATGATTGGTGTGCCAACATACAGGCGTCAATCTTACCATCCCGATCACCCCGCATCCATCGGCCATGAAGACAAGAAATGCATAACGCATAAGTTCCAACAAAGTCCGGATTCTGAGAAAAAGGTAGGTCTCCGTTTCCATTTAGCGATCTATAGTTCTGTGCTTATCTTTGACCCAAACTGGGTGTGAAACCCTAATTCTTTTAAAATACATTTTCCCCTGTACTGAAGAATTATAAAAATGAAATGAAACGGGTTTAATGGCCTGTTGTTCTGCACCGACTGGGCTAATAAAGATGGGCATACACCACAGAGATATTTTGTCTGGGTAATGGCACTATGGTCTACTCTTATATCCAATTCCAACAGCCGATGGGCCTTTTACATGGAAGTCAAGAGTGTACGGGACCTCGGTTTTTGTCCCAACCGAACGACTAGTTTTAAGGGTCATGTCAAAAAGGTTATTGCTTAATGTTCTTATAAACACTAACAGTGGATACAATCAAATAACCCTTTATATATTTTCTTTATCCAAGACCAAGAAATTAATTTTGTGATCTTCCATTGTAGAAGAAAGCCGTATCATTTAAAGGACGACATACATCTAGAGTTGGTGCTATAAACCCAGATGATTTTAAAATGAATGGATCAGTTGTCCACGATAACAAAGGGTATGTGTATTTAACAACCTGTCGCCCATTAAATTTACCTATAAGTGAAGGGTATTGTACTAATGTCATCTATTTTTTAAAAAATCAGTCTTTTAAATTTTTTAAATAGTTTTTCCCCTTCGTTTGGAAATCTAGTTAGCACTTGGTGTACGTAATGAAGAGTGTCGTATATATGAGTAAAGAGAGAGAGAGAGAGAGAGAGAGAGAGAGAGGGGGGGTTTAACGTCCAAAAGACACAAACTAGGTCATTTCGGGACTAACATATGGTTTAATTTTATTTCAATAATTCGCTTGCGCGTAGGGGTCTTTAGCAGTGGGAGGAAACCGGAGTGCCCGGAGGACACCCACGCGGTTGAGAAGGCACCCTATCTCCATGTCACATACGCTCACACCAGGGACCGAAACCACAGCCGCAAGCCAGAGGTGACTGGCCAGCTAGATGTCGAAGCGCGGCACTCTAGACCCCCCCCCCGTATATATGAGTAAAGGTAAAACATCTGATGCCCTTTAATTAAAATAAATCAGTCTATTATAGTCTTTTGTCGATTAATAATTAATTTCAGTTATTCCAATTTGTTACAAAATCTTGTTAACACCCTAACTGTTTCGTTTTGAAATTTACACGGGTTGTCTATTCCAAACTGATTGATTTTCTACGATTTGGAGTAATAATTTACTCAGTTATTTCCCATGCAGTCATCAATCATTAGAATTGGTTCGTAACCTAAAAGAAGAATCCTATTGATTTTCATTGACAACTTCCACATCTATTTCCCTTTGTCTACGTCCGTCGATCTGTCAATCACATTTCTTGTTGATACATTAAAGAAAAAATTTTCCTCGTTTTTTAGTAAATTGACATACGGCCTGCCATTGAGTCAACTGGCGTGATTTCGAATCTCCTTTGTACGTGACAAGGAGAAGGGTCGCCTGTCAAACTTTGTTGGTTTTCTCGGGTTTCCTCCCACTGCTAAAAACCACTATGCGCAAGCGAATCATTGAAATAAGATTAAACCATGTGTTGCTCCCGAAATAACCTAGTTTGTGTCGAATGGGCGTACCCCCCCCCTTTCCCTCTCCCTGTGTGTCTCTCTCTCTGTCATTATTAACCAACTTTTCTCCTATTTAAATTGGTTATTTATCTATCCATCCCATTCAGTTCTTATCCTTTGTTCACCCCCCCCCCCGCAAACTTTTACTGTTTAATCTATATTCCGTTCCCAAAAATGCTTTTAGTATATTTTAATAATTTATATTACGTTTTTGAGTTCAATAAAATATACGCTCAACTATACTACATAACGTATAGCTATATTTGAATAAATAATCAGTTAATTCATTTTTTTTTTAAAATGAATTCGGTTCTAAATTAATTAAAGTTTAATTATTTACTTTTTGTCTGTTTAAGCATTGCTAATGGCATTATCGAGGTTTCTGAAGAAACTGAAGAAAACACAGACGGGACTACAACCAACAAAATTGAAACTAGTTCAGAAACTAAGCAAAATGAGCAGTCAACGAAATAAAAAGTAATTTAAAATATCTGAAAACAAAAATACCCAGCACCCCTCAACCTGTTGTTAAAATCTAGATCTCATGGTACTCTGATGTGTGATATGCAAATTTTTATTTTAGCTACATTTGTGTCGGCCATGTGTAATGTAAAAGTATTTATTACAACCCTGTACTGCTATTGGTAGAAAAGGGAACTACCGCACTATCATCTATGGATCAGGAACTGACAATGGTAAAAAAATCCAAAACCAAAAAAAAAACCACTTGGGCGCCTTTCTCAATTGCTTAATTCACATGTATATAACCATATTTAATTATTTTGTTACCTTTGTATCAATCGTTTTTGATAGTTGTTAAATAACCCGCTTTCTGGTTCCTGTGGGGGATAAGACAATAAAACGATCTGTTGCAGCGAGTTCTTAGCGTGCGAAACACGGAACTGTGGGTATCCCGTCAGAAACAACAGCGCTGTTTGGTTAATCAAATGGATGTTTTCATAGGGTCAAAAACCGATTGTATAACCCCTGACGCGACCCTCACTACAACCGGTCAGATCTCTATGTAGTGGCGTCAATCGAAAGTATAAAAGACTAAATGAAAGATAAATCGGTATTTGAATCAGATTGTAAATGTATGTATTTGTAATTTAAAATTAATTTATGACTGTTACATACTCAACATGTATAGAAATATATTAGATACAGACAAACAAACTTTCATCAAGAGTATTTATTAAATTTACTATAGCGTCTATAAGTAAATACAAGTAGCATAATACCCCAAAATAGTCTGGAAAATAACGGTCATTACGTGTATAATGATGGAGAATGCTATGTTTTTAACACACCTGGTTTCTACATGACCACAGAAATATTGTATGAATAGCCATTGAATTTAGAAAGTTTGTTTTAGTCAGCTGAAACTATATCCATAATATACAGCTAAAATCTTTAGAAAAATAAAACATTTGTTTTTTTTCATTTGTCAATTGTTTACCGGATGCAATTATAGCCAGCGAAATGTGTGAAATAAAATGAATGGGGTTTAACGTCCTACTCTTCTTCTCCAACTCATGGGCTATATGCGCCGTATAATATTACCTGGACGGCAGGTGCTACGGTCTACTCTTATTGATACTGCAAAGCTTTCTTTTAAGTGCACAACAGTGTGTACACGAGACATCATTTCTTTGCACCACCCAAACATGTTGTCCCTTGACCGGCTGCCTCCGAAGGCCAGCTAGAGCGTCACTGGACCCTATATATCTCAGCAGAAGTTACTTTTAAAAAATACCAAGACTCGCATCTGACCGTACTGCTAATTGATGCTCGACCACGTCACGCTATAACACTTCAGTAGTACGTCGAGTTCGTTCAAATGCGCCCATCTCGTTTAAAGTACGTTGTCACCCTGTCTTACTGCAGGATGGGGGGGGGCATTTTGAACAGAATAAAAGTTCTAGTCGAAACCAGACCGTGTCCGTCTATGAAGTTCTTAAACAGTTGCTACTACATGTTCGCTCCATGGTGATGAGTTCCATAATCTTGCGCGATGCGTTAAGAGAAGATTGTCCCTGTTTTGCCCAAGATTAAAACCACAATTTCAGTCATATCGCGACAGTTTAAGCTCGTTTGGGAGGTTGGAAGTTCGATCCCTGCATTGGCCGAGAAAGTTCATCTCGATTTCCGGCGTGATTTTCCCTTGACGCAGATGCAGATGCAGAACCGAGGGCCTGGCAAGGACAGCTGTCTAATCGCTCGGATGGGACGAAACACCGAGGTCCCGTGTACACATTGGCGTACACGTAAAAGATCCCTTGGCAGTTGGAATTCTTTATAAGAGTAGGCTGCAGGGCCGCTGCCCGGGCAAAATATCCCGCATAGCACACTGTACACTATTAGAAATAAATGTTAATTTACCGTAAGAATAGGATAAAATAATTACGTTGTATGTTATTTTACGCATGTGTATGTTTTATCACAGCAACACAGGTGTGATAGTACATTACACGTAAAAATCCTCACAGTATACAGGTGATTTTATCCTGAAATGGAACCTTTTACACACGTAACGTCAAAATACAGTAATGTACAGTGTATTCCAACCGTATTAAGATGTAACCACTCGGCAATCCTCGACAGATTTCGGTCCCTACATCTAGTCTTGGCTGTATGACGAATTCCGCCATATTGGAAGTACTTTAAAGGAGCTAAGTCTTTAACTCAATATCTTCCAAAATCTTCAACATAGAAAACACGAATTATTTGTCAATTTAAATCAAAATTTATGATGTGATCTTACCGGAAAAAAATGGGCTTCTGATATCCAATATTTAAGACAAAATAAATATTTTACCATTGGTACACGATTCGTGTACCATAATGCGTTTCAGCCCCAGTTCTAGCAAGAGACTCGAGAAACGAGGCTAAAACATTGTACCAAATCAAACGGCGCATGTAGACTGGAATAACTAGACGCTAAAAAAAATGCCTTCGGTTGACACTTCTGGTTTATTTCGCCGAACATAACTGATTTGAAATTGGAGTAAAAACGGAAACAATTGAATGCAAATCAGTTTATATACATAAGTCAATTTCTAGGTCCCAAATGTTAGCGATTTAGCTCCTTTAAGGTCCCGGATGAAACAAGGCTGCGCCCATGGTGTCTTGGAACTACTTTAAAGGTCCCGGATGAAACATGGCTGCGCCCATGGTGTGGACACAGATCACTAAATATTCATGGGCCGTCACCTACGAATATAGGGCGAAAGTTATTTTTAGTCCTTCTCTCCATTTCCCTTTTTCACCCATTTGCATGGCGATTTTTGTTGACTTTTTGGTGTAGAATTGAAGAAAAGGGTTTAAAAATACATTTTCTGCCAGGTTTGGGTGAATATTCATGATTTTGAGGCGGAAGGATACAAGGGTTGTGAGGTTGGTTACGTTGAAAGGGAGGGGCAAAAATTGCTTGTTTAGTTGTCTCTACTTCCAGCCTGTGTATCTCACGTTTTTCATGGTGAACCTCATACATGCTTTTGGGCCAGAGTTTGCCACATGTTGCTCCACCTGTGACCGAAAGCGTTCTACCCAACGAATATTTGGGAAAAAGCTACAGCCGGTCTAAGAGATGAGAATGAACATTAAAGTCAATGGGGAAATAATTAGTGATCTGTGGCCGTGTGTTGTTTGTTTGTAATAGCGTCAAGTTTTCCGGTTAAAGAAAACCTGTAGCCGCATCACAAATGTATGGGCGTAGGAACATATCACTTATTGTCATACAGCCGAGACTAGATGTAGGTTCCGAAATCTGTCGAGATTTGCCGATTGAAGATGTATCGTAGCCCAAATTGGTTGTCGTAAAAATGAATAAAAAGTTGACATCACACAAACGATTTCTTTAGTACTAATGAAATCAAAATTGAGATAGTTTTGTTAACATTTCTCAATACACAACCAATTAACAGTGATCGTTGAAGTCCACAACCAAATAGCAAATGATGTTACGATAACCATCAGTTAAACTGTCAGAAATTTATGTAAAATTACGGTAGTACAAGTTGTTTTTGCATCGCAATTGTCGGTATATTTTACAACATATACTACTTTTACCAAGTCTGATGTATTTTTACCAAACCTGATGTATTTTTACCGTGTTTCGTGTATGTTTATCGAGTTTTTATGTCTTTTTGTCAATATCAGCTATGAAATTAAAGACATTCAATAAAATTGAGCTGAAAGTAACGGAGAAAGCATGTAACTTTTATTCACATTATTATGTAATTTACTTATTGGCAAGAAATATAGGTAAAAAAACAACAGGTATTTGCTTTTACCTTATAACGTTAGGAATATTTACCAATGTTCACAAGAAACCTTATTATGTAAAATTTCAAAATTGAACGGAATATAACTTAACCAGCATGTCATTTTCAGATTTACACCTAGCAAAGTTAGTTTGTAAATTTTCTTATTGGGAGTTTTCGTTATCGGTAAATTTACTATTTCTGATTTTATTTTATTATTCCATATAGCAACAAAACATTCCTTATAATGATCTCGTTATAGTATTCATTTCAATTTGAAAACCATAATATGGCCAATCACATTTTGTAAATATTTGTATATTGCATGTCATGTATATCTTGTTTCCATTGTTTATAACATCTACAAAGTGTATTAATATTTATCGTGCGTTAATCAGTCTGTACGTGGTTTTTTTTCTCTTAAATGTATAAAAAATATGTTTTGACTTTGGGGCCGTTGATCATCTCGGTTTCAAGTTCGGTTGTTGACGATTAATGAAATTATTGAAACGGATTGGCCAGTGTAAGTTGGAACGGGACTGTCTGTAAAGCAGGGTTTTAATGCCTGCAAATAGATAGTACCGCGAGTTTGCATCTGTAAGTCTGGAACCATGCCCTCGTCTACCAAACAGGGTTATTGATGTTCAATATATACTGAAGTAATGTTAATACTGGTTGATAATTCTCAGCAAAAGTTGCCCGAATCCTGCATGTAAAATTACCAACATTTAGTATTTTTAACGAAAGTGTAAATTAACAGTGTGATATACTTTTGCAAGAATTGTAAATTAATATTGTGATGTATTTTTACAATAAATGTAAATTAACATAAATGTAATTCTACAGTAAAATGTTAAATAACTAACGGTGTAATTTTACGTATGATTTAGGGGCAACTTTTGCTGCCCGTAGTTTTAGGGTAAAATAACCAGAATATTTCAAACAGTGTATGGCGTATGCCAGTCTTCCATTAGCCCGGGTTATGGGCAGAAGTGTAGGACGTTAAACCCCATTTCATTTCATTTAAGCTTGTTTGGAAAAATTTTCCAGAATGTAACGAGATCCAGTGTAATGGGACTTTAGAACAGTTTTAAGCTCATACAATTGTGTCTATCTGAATGGGTAAGAATTTATTTCCAGACTTGAATTCGGATATATTAGATACGTCACATAGATCTACATCAATTAGTGTGACCAACCAGTTATCATGCATGTTCTCTCGAATCTTTCCTCTGGAGGTGATGTCAATTGTAGGCTTCTTGCTTCTAAAGTCATTTCTGTAATGTTGTTTGCTAGTTTTATGTATAGATTACTCAGACATCGATCTATCCTTAATTAAATATTTTAATATTGAAGATAATTAAACATTTAACGATGTAACAAAATATTAATGACAGCAATAATAACAAATGAGAACAGCATATTAATGACAAAAATATTAACGATAAATTATGATGGAGGCTAAATCTGCTTACTGTGTGTTATATAATATGGCAATAATATTAAAGATACATTATGGCAATAATATTAAAGATACATTATGGCAATAATATTAAAGATACATTATGGCAATAATATTAAAGATACATTATGGCAATAATATTAAAAAATCTGCTTATTGTGTGTTATAAAAATTATTATCTAGACACTTCTGCATATGGTAAGCCCATGATCAATATATTGAAAGACGATCACCATTTAGTACTTTAATTTCTTGGATAACGGAACACTTCGAAACCTGGTAACCTCCCTCTAGAATGAGTAATATGACTGAAATTTTCAATATCTTCATATCTTGGAACTATTATAGTAAGAACATTCATCAGCTCATTATCTAAATATTACATAATGCATCTTTAATAATAACAATCACGTCAACGGGATTATTAACGATAGAATTATATACAAACCAAATATTAAAAAGAATACTATTTATAATTGTAACAACTGAACAAAATATTAATGTCAATACTATTAATAATATCAACAAATGAATTAATCATTAATCACAATGATGATAACAACTAAATCCTAGACGATTCGGCTATTCAAAGCAAAGAGCAGACAAAATGACTTCAAAGGCACAAGTATTAATATTTCAAGGCATTGGGTTTTTAATTGTATAAATGAATGACTGAAACAACGAACAAATCAATGAATTATTCACATAATGAAAACTGCAGATAGATGTCTACGCTTGACCCACAGCTGTTGAAAAATTACCGCCCTGTATCTAATTTAACATTCCTCTCAAAGATTCTAGAGAAGGTTGTCAAGCAGCAACTAATTGTCTACCTTGACCAGTCCAGACTTTTTGACGAGTTTCAGTCAGCCTACCGCCCCGCACATAGCACTGAAACAGCTTTGGTTTGTGTCATCGACGCTTTAAAATCATCTGTCGATTCGGGTAGCATCGGCGTCCTAGCCCTTTTAGATCTATCGGCTGCCTTCGACACAATCGACCATAGCAACCTACTTGACCGACTGAAGACTGGCTACGGAATAGCAGGATCTTCTCTACAGTGGTTCGGCTCATATCTTACCAGTCGATACCAGTATGTTGACATTAATAACTCTTCATCAAAGCAAGTGCAATTATCTTGCGGGGTACCTCAAGGTTCAGTATTGGGACCCCTTTTATTTACACTGTATACAAAATCCCTTGGAAACCTCATCGATAGATATAAGATCCAGCACCACTTTTATGCTGATGACACACAGCTAATCGATAAATTTAACCTCAACTCTGTCAGCCAGCTCTCCACAATTGGTAATTTAGAAAGTTGCCTAAATGGTATTAAGAACTGGATGTCCGCCAACATGTTAAAACTTAACGATGACAAAACTGAGCTTCTTCTTATTGGACCTGATCACAGACTTAATACATGCACTGTGAAATCTCTCAAAATAGGCAATTCAGATATTCCGATATCAAATGTTGTAAAAAATCTTGGCGTGTTCTTAGATTCAAACCTCAGTTTTGGCTCTCACATAAACAACATCTGCAAAATCTGTCATTTCCATCTCCGAAGAATAGGATCAATCCGTCACCTTATATCTGAAAGTGCAGCTGCTGCACTGGCTCGATCATTCGTGTTGTCCAGAATTGACTATTGCAATGCCATACTCTCTGGAGTAACCGATGAACAAATTTCCAAGTTGCAAAGGATCCAAAATCATGCTGCACGCATTGTCACTAAAGCTAGATCAAAATCACACATCACTCCCATCTTAAATAATCTTCACTGGCTTCGAGTGCGCGAAAGAATTAACTTTAAAATTTTAACCCTGACCTACAAGACATTAAATCAAACGGCACCTCAATATCTTCAGAATCTATTGACACACTACAAACCAAACAGGTCACTGAGATCTGAGAGTAAACTATTGTTAGATGTCCCAGTTTATAAGATGAAGAAATTTGGTTCAAGGACTTTTCAATATAATGCATCAACTCTGTGGAATTCGCTACCACCTTCAATTCGAAAATGTGAAACATTGTCCATCTTTAAATCAAGTGTGAAAACCTGGATGTTTAGTCACTATAATTAATCCCACGTGAACACTTTCATGCGCCTAGAGCATCCCCAAGTGGGATGAATTGTTGCGCAATATAAATTTCGTTATTATTATTATTATTATTAGATGCACATTTGATAATAAAATATCTGAATGAAACAAGGCATCAATCATTGTTGTGGTAAGAAAATAGAAAGATTGATTAATATTTATTTCTTTCAATGCCCATGTATGTTGTTTGTCTTGTTGGTTTTGTTTTGTGTGTATTGCAGTCCTCCTGTACTTTAACAACTATATCGATGTTAACCATTGTCACGTATGTTATAGAACTGGTAAAACACATTTCACATATCTATATAACACAGAGATCCAAGTTTGTCTAAACTGGTTTTATTGCGTTGGTTCCGAATGTGTGTGGTAATCAGGCGTTTGTGGGGACGTTTTTCGAGATGTCGGTAGGGGGGGGGGGGGTAATGTCTATAATTTGGCGGAAATGTGATTATGTTTACTTAAATGATGAACATGTTATATATTAATAAAAACATAAATTTCTTGGACTGTCGATCCGTCTCTAAATAAATGTATCTGTTTTGATTTGTGAGGGGGGTGGTGTGGTGCGCTGCAGGTGCGTGTGTGGAAGAGTCGGGGCGGGGATTGGGCGAATTGATAAAAACATCATAATACCGCTGCACATCTCTAAATATGTGTAGAACATTCCCATTGTGTGTGTGTGGGGGGGGGGGGTGACAAAATGTATTTTGAGGGACAGAAATTACTAGGTTAAAAATTGAACTGAAAAATGACTCTAGTTGGGGTATGCGTTCAGGGTGTCGTTCCTCAAAACGATTGTATCCTACAATAGTTGTAACAGCTACAATCAACTTTACAACTATCGTAAGTAACAGTTTAATTGCGTTCCTCAAAGCTATTGTGTAAGTCTAGCAATTGTAAATCGTGCGATTGTAAACTTACAATCGTGATCTTCTGTGCGAAAGTGAGAAAAATCGATTTGACACTACATCTATGAATCAAATAAAACAACATATAGAGTTGTTGATAGTAATAAATTCACAGCAATTTATATTATATACATCTTTAATTTGTAAAATAAAAACAGGGATATGTAAATTTTTATTTATCATTTTATCCATCTATTTATCCATAGACAAACTAATAACATTATAACATTAAAAACATTCACAAGTTATTTTGTCAATTACATCTTGCTTATGTTAAAGGCCAACATTGCTCAGCTGTGTGAAAATAATAGGTACGAATTCCTGATTGGGACGAGTTTGTTTTGGGTACGAATTCACCTACATAGAGTTATAAACAGCAGATGATTATCGTTTGTAATGACAAGTTTTGACGATGTTTATGTGTGTTATGTATGTATACTCACCTCAGGGTGTGGTCACAAATCCCTTGAACGTTGATTGCGTGGTACCCTTTCCGGCAAACGAAACCTTGCTCCACATCAATAGGTGACCGTTTTATGGGAATGAGGGACCCGTCAACGCACCCCAACACCTTCGGAAATCGTCCGATTTCGTAAAAACCGATCATGGTTTGTTGGGCGGTCCCCAACGTGGGAAAGGAGATGTTGGCGAGGACATTGATAATTCCCTCGACTGTTGGGTGAAACACCCGAGAGACGCTCGACTTCGCCGTGCCGTGGATGTCCCCAAACTTCGAAAAAAAAAATCCCCCTTTCGCAAGAAATTTTAGCGTGCGTGAGAACGCTTTGTGTCGGAAGACAGACGTGGTTCCAGCATGTTAATCAACTTAAAAATTGACAACCTGGTCATCCTATAGCGGGAGAATATATCAACATCAGAGAAGACATCTAAAACACGGGTCCTGTCCGTGAATATCCTATCACGACCAATCTTTCCCTTCTTTTGTTGTTGTATTGCAACAAATAACGCCATTTTACATTCCACTACAATCGATTGTAAGTATAGGTTACAGACGGTCATAGTAACTTACAGAATTGATTGTAACTTACAACTATTGTAACTTACAATTGCTTTGAGGAACAATGTAGTGATTGTAAATAAAAGTTACAATTGGGTTGTAGTGACTTAAATTATAAATGTATTTTTCAAGAAATCTGAAAGTGTAAATAAAATCACTGCAGACAAGAGACAAGAGACATGTTTATATTTTTAGTTTATTCTTATAGACTTAACCAGAGGATTCCACAACAAAGTTCATAATATGAGCGGGATAACTATCTTAATGTTCCCCATATGATGTTTGTGCCCGAAAAAGAATTTTTAAATATATTTCTCGAAAAATGCTGTGCGAAGTTCTGATGCAGCCATACTATCCAAATGTCTTGCGAAGTTGTGATTATTATCACACGAACGTAGTATCGAATTTTGATTCGCATCTCGAAAACATCGTACGAAAATAAGATTCGCATCTCATAAACATCTTACGAAGAAGTCTTACAAAATCACACAAACGTCTTACGAAATTTTGATTCACATCACACAAACGTCTTACGAAATTTTGATTCACATCACACAAACTTCTTGCGAAATTTATCACTTGTTTTTTTTAATTCCCATCACTAATACTTCAATAATTCAGTATAGAGCTTTATGCATAATAGCATACGTAAAATGTCTGCCATTTTAAAACTGAAATTATTGGAATTTTTCTCGTTGTTGAACCTTATTTCTGGGGTTGCCGTTATAGAACATGAAGGTTATGTTATTAATATTCCAATGGAATTGGGTTTCTGTAGATTACAGCGAATTAATTTACAAAACAGACGTCTAACTCTATTTGTCAGTAGCACAAACACAAACGGATTAAAGGCAAAAGACAATCGGACTAAGGCTAAACACAATTCATATGTATGGAATGAGACCATATTACCTGTTAGCAAGTATACCCGTAGACATATCATAGGCATCTTTGATATAACAAAAGTCGCGGTGATGCAAACACAGCTCAAAAGACCCCGTTTTTCTCTTCTGAAGAAATAAAGTAGACACGTTCGACTAATAGACACACGTTTGAAATTTAGATAGAGCTTTCTATAGTTGAGAAAATAAGAAGTGATCATTGTTTTAATCAGTAAAAACTCCAAAACGACAGTAACGTAGCCATATCGTATAAAAATAATCGACGGCATCATGAAACAGGTTTTTAAGTGATTAATTTGCGCTCGGGTCCAGAAGATACCAATTATCAACAAGGATAGGTTTACAATAACTAGAACACACCGGATCATCCTATCCGAGACAAAATATGGAGCGCGCAGTATGGACAGGCACCTTGCTACCATCAAAAACACTATGGTAAAGGCGAAAGCCATAACAACCACACTGTGAAGCCCATGAACCACGGAGCATTCGATAACAGATATTTGTCGAGTATCTAGAAGTTGTCGAATGTCTTGTAATCCACAAATGAATAAAATAATAAATCCATAAACCACGTGCACTAGGTGTAATATGGTTTCGTGATCTCTTAGTTTTGGTACTTTAAGGTAAATGTAAACAACACAAGTATTACCCATGCCACCAGTTATCATTGCTATAATATTAATAATAACGATTAATAATGTCATGTTATAATTCATCTGAAAGTCCATTTTTACAAGTTTTGATTTGATAAATATAGGCACATTGCTTGACTAAAATGTCTTAAGAAGCTAGTTCAAACTATCACCATTTAAACAAGTTCATAGATTTTAGCCAAGAAAGATATTTGATTGCCAAGACGTTATGAATTATTTTCCTTCAAGAGAAAAATAAATGCAATAAAACCTATGCATTACGCGAGAATATAATCTGTGACATTAATAAATGATGTCCAAAGAAACTCGACACACTCGCACAGATTATAGGGTTGATTGATAAATAAGCGATAAGTAAAGAAACGGCTGTATATATAGAGAAATGATGATTTGTTGAATAGAGGTGGTAACCATGGCAATAAATGTATTGACAACACAACAAGCACGTTTGTTAAATGAGGAGGAGACAGCAAATGAGACTTTTTGTGAGAATTTAACATGGCACAATGCCATTTAATGTCGTATTTTGATTGTGTTGTTCTTAGTCTCTTTTTAGGAAATAGCGCTGCATTATCTATTCTTGGGCCATATTGCCACATCTTCTTTGATTGGCATTTAGTAATCGAGCATATTAACACAAGCTTGGTAAGGACGATAGTATCCTCGTCGAAACGTCACTTAAAGCTATATTATGGGAGATTAGATAATAAAGATCTGGTAGTTCTCACTACATGTATAATAGTTAAAAACTAGATAATTCAAACGTAATTTGCTGTCAATTTCAGTCAAATTGGTCCACTCTGAACCGAGAATTTAACGATTGAATTTGGGCTTACTAAAGTCGATAACGATAAAAACTTAATCTCGATTATTTATGTTTTAATGTAATTTTGAATGAGCGTTCAGCAGCCAATCGGATCCTACTCCAGCAAATATCACGGGCTAGTGATGATATCGAGAGTTGATTATTTTCTGGACAAGTGAATTTATGTCTAATTAATGGTTAAGATAACATTTCAGGCCGAAAGGAAAGACCCGTATGTTTAAAATTAAATTCAATAATTGTGTATGTCAATCTCGTTCCCAGAGGCAGCCGCGGAGCCGAAAGCCTCTGGCACATTAGACCGTCCATTTTTTCCAATTTTTTTCAAACCTAAGCCCCGCCCATTCTGACCTCTGATTGGTCAATCTTTTTGGGTCGATTTCTCGAAAACTAGAGGTCGGATCGTCGTTTCGTTTGTTGTAAAATGGATCCTAAACGAACAAATTCAAGTTTTTGTAGAGATCTATTTTTCTACGCGTGGGTATATTTTTAAGTGATTCGGTCATCCAGGCACGTAAAATCAGGGGCGTACGACGCAAATAAACGAGGAATTACATGTCACCGTCAGGGAAAATGGCTTCCCCGATTCACCAGAGAAATTTCTTCAAAAAATTTTCTGGTTTCGAGATTGTGTGTATCTATAAAATTGTACCTTGTGTTCATAATGCTACCTGTGCACACATTTTAAGTTTATTTACCCCACAAGGCTTACGGGTTTAAATGATCGACTGGTCTATGCGTGCGCATTATATAACAAGCTGTGTGGTGTGGTTTCGAGTCCACACGTGTACATGACAAGTACCCTGCTTAGCCTGGGTTTTTTTTTGTTGAAAATGCTGGTTATTGGAATACATTGTGCCATATACTAGTCCCAAAAACGACCTCATTTCTCTCGTCGTGTGTTTGAGCCTCATTTACTTGATGCTCAGATTTGGTAAAATCAATTTAATTGACGAGGAAGCAATATTGTATATCTAAGCCCTATGCAAATCGTTAAGATAACATCCAATGTAAATATAATTAAATTGGTCGATAATGTATTAAATAAGTTGGATTTTTTTAAAGGTTTAATTGATTAAAATCAATCAACAAATCCAAACAAACATCCATCTTTGATAAACCTAAATATAAATCTAAACCACCATTGATATACCATCGTTAGAAACCCATTAAAATAATGGTACCGTTTTACTTGTAATTACTGATAGTGATGTTTCTCTTTAATAACGATAATGTAGCCATTCCCACGTTATTAGATTTATCTAACAAGTTAAACGACTAATGACTAGACTAGGGCTGATCTATAAAAAGAGTTTTTACGACATAAAGTATAACACTGAAAACATATTTCTCCCATCGGCCATGTGGATTGGGTCCCTAAGGTTGGTTTAAACAATTTGTTGAGGAATTTTACAAAAAATCAACAATTTCTCGTGTACACAAATAAGCCCCCCTTCTTGCGATCCCAAATGGGTGGGTAGGTTTAAATAGTATTTTATTCAGAAGAGCAGTAGTTTGTTTTTACAATTTATAAGAGAGTGTAAGTGAATAGGATGCAGTAACAAGCAAAACTACTTATATAAAATTGTTTCCATAATTATGATTATTACTTATGTGACGACTATAAAGATTTATATCTGTAAGATGTTGCGGGGTTCAAACCATAGGTGTGGATAACATAACGTAAATTTAAAGTTGGATTTACGGAAGACGAAAATGATTATCTTAGAGGAGTAACACAATCATTTCATTTCGTAATTCCAACTATTAATCAATGATGGGTTGGCTGACTCTGATATCTTAAATATCTGGGATCTATGTTGAATGCATGTTGTCTCTATGTATTATTTTCAATAGACAGTGTATCACTATGCAGTCAAAATTTCTTTTCTGGCTTTTCTCGTAATCAGTAGGTCAACGATCAACATTTCTTTGTCTTAGTGTTTTGGCCGTTGAAATGACATTCCGCAAGTAGTTATATTGTATTGTATTTATTACATGTGACAAAATAAGCGTTAATTTAGCAATACAGGAAACTACAACATCTATGATAGTATATTATGGACTCAGACTAGTAGTAATTATTTGCCCATTGACTTCAACGGTAAATGGCTGTAACATCATAGACTGTAGCTTTTTGCTCAACATTCCGTTGGTTCCAATCATTAAAGGCACAATAGGTACCACATTTGGCAATCTCCTCATTATAAATTGGTTGGGGGTTGACCCTTAAGATTTTTTGATTGGAATGCAAATCACACTTCCGACACAATGATTGCTCTGCAGAAAAGACAATTTACACCCCATATCAATCCGCTCTAATATCATCAATATTACCCCAAACTGCTATGAAATTGCAAATTTGATCCCTTTTCTCCAATTCTAGACCAAAAAGTCAACCCAAAAATGCAGGAAGAGAGGAGAAAAAAATACGGGAAGATTGTCTTTTTATAACTATATATAAGTTCTCTTCCTTAGCGCGCGTTCTGTGGCGATAGTCATTTTGACATCTGAGTCAAGCGGCAAGTCGTACGGTTAAGACCGTCGGGTGATGTCTCTCCTGGGATTTCTGGGTGATGTCTTCACCCTAGTCTTTATGGCGGGGAGGTTGTGGGAATGAGGTTCCCCAGTCATGTATAAAAACTTACACCGCACGCAAGAGGATGCGTGCGTGAGTCATACGCTGACCCCCGGGGATTGGACAGGTTTTTTGTCTGTTTGGGCAGTTGCACAGAAGCTACCCCGGATTTGAACACAATGTACTGATATGGGCACCAAGGGGGATGAGCGGAGGACGAGTGTCCACTTATTGCAACGCACATTGAACACCTCGGTATAAATGGTGGCATGGACACTGAAATTATTGAGTACTGAAATACCCACTACAGTATCTTATAGTATTACAAGATGTGATCTGTAGATGATGTTTTGATAATTATCCGTTTAACTAAGCCAACCACTTGTTCATGAGATTCCATTCCGACACCTCGTGATTCAACTTGCAGACGTGCTTCTTCCCACAATAATTCTGATAATTAATGACAATCTTCAATTTCAATCGGCAACTTTTGCTATGATACCGCGTTCTCGGGGTGCGCCAGTCACGACCTTATTATTACCGCAATATTCTTGATTATAGGTATATATTTACTTTCGACTTGTTTTTGATTAAGTATATACCGGACTACTGGGAATGTATGTGCCATTTAAAATGATAACCGCTTATAGAAATCAACCACTTTTAATTCTTCATTCTAATAATATGTACATCAAATTATAAGCTAGTAGGCGACCCTTTATTCAGCGAATTGTTATAATGTATATAAAATAAATGAGATAAACCATGCCGTTTTATACATACGTACAATGATAGATTACCATGAAATTGGATTATAAATAACATCAGACAAAAAAAAAAAAAAAAAAAAAAACACAACAATTTTTTAAGTATGTGTACATTTAATACATAATATAACATTTCTTAAGTTTGTCTTCCGGATATAATAAGACAAAAATATAAAACCACTTTATAGAAGTCATTACAAAACTGATCTATTAGTATGCATTTCATTTTCATCCGATTTTGATGAAACTTAAAATGTATGTCTCAAAAATCTCGGTTACATTCGATATAAACGCCTATCGGAGTCTCTGAAGGTCACAGATTTTAACTGATTTAAAACAAAAAAAAAGAAAAAAAGGTTTGCGCATTTGAATATAATAATATTACCGTTATACAATAATTACGGTTAGAAATCGGACAGAAACGGCCTAACAAAATGGGCGCAAATAGCACTGGTCCCAGTACAAAACCTTGTGGAAATCCGTTCAAATGATTAACAACTTGGAGTTGGTGTTTGTAATCTGTACCAATTGACTACGATCGAGAAGGTAAGATTCAAATCATGCTATAGGACATCCTCTGTAATCACAAACTCAGCGTGAAGTTTCTTTGGAAGCCACAATGGATCGATCGTGTCGAAAGCAGCTGAAAACTCCAACATTACAGATATCCCTTCAGATAAGCTGACCTCCTTACTGCACTGCAACGGCGAAATTGGTCTCAGAGCGCCATACGCGCGGTAAAAGCTTGGCAAAAACGCCAGATAGCGTCCTATGGTCTCCATGAGCATGCCCAAAACAAACGTCAAGGTTCTGCGATCAAATCTGGAAAGTTTTTTTAACGCGTTGGGGTCGCGCAGGTCGCGCGACAATCGTGGTAACATAACCATAAACACATCTAACGCGGAGTACACACGTGGCAAAGACGGCGACTTCATGGTGTCTTCGCCACGACAAAGGTTCTGCGATCAAATCTGGAAAGCTGTGAGAATGCGGTGGGTTTGCGAAGGTCGCGAGACAATCGTGGTAACATAACCATAAACACATCTAACGCGGAGTACACACGTGGCAAAGACGGCGACTTCATGGTGTCTTCACCACGACAAAGGTTCTGCGATCAAATCTGGAAAGCTGTGAGAATGCGGTGGGTTTGCGAAGGTCGCGAGACAAGCGTGGTATATCCATGAACATTTGCGGCGGCGACTTCATGACGTCTTCACCACGACCAACACATGTCTGAAACGACCCCACCAAGCGTTCGAAGTCCTTTTTGGTGTTTCCATTGCGATGCAACGATAAATTGACCACTATCGTACGATTATACCACGTCCTCAGGGGCTGCCAGTACGCCTAATGGCGTCTTATGGGGTTCCCATTCTGTTAATGATTTTAACTAATATAGTTAATTTATCTTATTTCTAAACACAAATTTAAAACTTTAACGCAATTTTTAAAAAAATGGCCAAATTCTGGCTGGGATTACTGAGCAAAATGGCCATTCATTGTATACGTGCGAAAAAAAGGCTAGATACCATTTGATTTTCGTACGTTAGTTAAGTACGTACTACTATGTTAGCCCCAAAGTGACTTAGTTTGTGTTTAGCGAAGGTAAACACACACACCTTCCCTTTCTTTCGTGTGATCAATCGTGTAATATAGAACAATCCTGGCTCTCAACTTCCGGGTTGCAGCTTAGTAGCATCATATTACTATGTTAGTCCGAGGTGGCTTAGTGTGTGTAAAGTGAACGTTAACACACCCTCCCACCCCCCACTTGCTCTATAGTGATCATTCGTATATTATAGAACGAGCTTGGCTCTCAACTTCCGGGTTGCAGCTTAGTAGCACCACTGCAGAAGTTATCGTGGCATTTGTATTTAATTATAATTACTTACTTCCAGGTCGACCTGGAAATAATCGTACTTCCACTTTCTTTTATGTAGAAATCAGACGTGCTAATATCAGAACTTTAATAATCTATTGTCATATTAAAGAATTAAACTGACTAGAACACAGCGGATTTCATAAATCTTCTTAATATTATTTCTTCTAGCAAGACACCTAATAAGATCTAATAAAAAGGCATATTTAAGATAAAACTGCTTAAATGATATATATTTTATTTCCATAAGAGACATCAGTCTAGCAATCCCACCGATTGACCGGGTGGCACGAGCCTGACAAAAACGTTCGATGTTCACCGTCCGAGAGAAAAACTGCGGGACGAAAGTACATAAGGACATCTGACATCACAACTTTGACATTATATGTTATATAGCGTCATCCATAAGTTGTCTGTCCTTCGCAGACACAAAAGCTTGTGTTATTTTAAAAATCAGTACATCTTTAAGCTATGTTATTGTTTTGTGTTAATCCGACTTAAAGGTAACCCGATGTCTCCTGGCTGAATTTTGTGTCGCTTATATAAATGCCAAATCATACCAGTTTATATTTCAGTTTCAATTCTGTACCTGTGCTTTCCTATCATAACTTCTCCATGGCTCAATATATTGTGTTCGTTTTTATATCATTTTTATTTTACAAAGTTCTTGCAATACCGCTCCAGGTAAGATTTTCATGTTTTCTTCTATTCCATTAAAAGAAACTTAATATTTTATATAAATTATTATTTAGACATTTATTCACATGGCAAACCTATGATGAGCATTCTAAACCATCGAATGGTCGACTTTTAATTAGATTAGAGCAATTATATTTCTACGATCCGCGCCATAAAATCGGTTAAAATGGACGTCACGCTCACGCAATAAAAAGACTGGCAATTGAGACACTGTCGAAACCTAATAATTTCAATGAGAATAACGTAATTTTCATAATCTATTTTTTATCTAATAGAGCAAGAACGTTCAGCTATTTATCTATATCTAAGTATTTAAACTGATTTATACAGGCAGATAGCAACGGTTATTTGTTGGTGATTATTAACTACTGGCGTCTATTTGCCAGTGTGGGGCAACGAAGGCAGAATACATCTACCGACAGCAAATCACCGTTGACAATTATTATTCTTAGTAGATCACAGGGCCGTATGTAGGATTTTAAAAGTGGGGGTGCAGCAGATTGGCGTGTGGGCGCCCTTAAAACCGATCGACTGATCAGTGCCTTAAGAACACCACTGTGAGATTATAATCAAGTGTATTATTTTGTAAATGAAAGATTGTCAATTTTCGTTTGGTGGGGGGGGGGGGCGCCATTTTTTCGGAGCGCCTTATTTTTCTGGGGGTGCAATGTACCCTTGCACCCCCGCTAGATACGGTCCTGGTAGATAACCTATTCTTAGTCATGCACATGCAAGACTGTTAGCATGACTGTTAAATATGATAGCCGAAATGTTTACAATATTTTCCACAAATTACTGCCTATACAAAATTGCATAAATAGAATGTCAGTCAGAACATTGTTTTCAGTACATTGTGGCGACGGAACGTTTTTGCATTGTCCCTGGAGTAGTTTTCTCCGTATTGCCAGTTTTAAAACAAAATGGTACAATTTTACACCACATTTAAAAAAAAAATAAACACGCTACATATATAGTGAATGAATACAACAAATACATAAATTAAGGGGTTTGTTTCGTAAATGAAGAGGACCCCTATCCCAAATGAGCATTTTGGTAGTGACGTGACATATCAACGTGAGATCAAACGCATAAATGGCAAAGTATAGGGTAGCGTCACCAATTCCCTTGAAGATTTGTAATGAAATCCAATGAGGTTTAACGTCCCAGTTTCTTCACCAAAATGGCTAAATAAGGCGGGGGTGCTTGGACTGACAAGATTACTTTTTCCCCGGGACGCTATTTCGAAATCGGGTCCAGCGTTCTGCACAACTGACAAAGAGACCACAGGCCCGCTAGCGCTGTAATAACTTAGTCGCCGGATTGCCATTTGTAACTCACAGCATGGTCTTTCCACGATAGTATGGGGGGGGGGGGGGGTAGCGTGCGCGCGCTGTATCATACGACCTGCCATTGAGTCAACCGGCGTGGTTTCGAATCCCCGGTTGTACGTGGCAAGAAGTAGGGTCGCCTGTCCAGCCTCGTTTGTTTTCTCCGGGTACACCGGTTTCCTCCCACTGCTATAGATCTCTACGCGCAAACGAACTATTGAAATAAAATCAAAGCGGATCCAGTGTCGCGCCCCCCTTATTTTCGACCGTGCCGTTTTTTACTGCTGAAAGTGCCATTTTACTGCTGAAAGTGCCTTTTTTCAGACCCAAATATGTCCACCCCAAACGTTTACTTAGACGAAAATATCAGCCAAATAGCTCTTGGAATGTCTACAGATGCAAGGAAATGGCGGATAATTGTCTTGTGGGATCCCCCCACCCCAACCCCCTCGAAGCGCCGTGCCCCGTAAGTGCCCTCATTTTGCGACGCCATCCCCCCTTTTAAAATTCCTAGATCCGCCCTTGTGTCGAGTGGACATTAAACACCATCTCTCTCTCTCTCTCTCTCTCTCTCTCTCCATAATATTTTTACAATGGATTTCCACCTTAAAAGGGATTATTGTAATGTTAGTCAAATGTTAGCCATGACACAGTAATCTAGAGTAAACAGTGACATTATTTTTGACATTCATTAACTTTTCAACTAATACATGCATATTTTTTGAGCATCCGTATCCAATTTGTAAGTGAACTTTGGGTTCAAATAGATCATGTACGATTTGCATTTGTAATTGACATGTAGAAACAGTTTTACCATTTTTAAAGATGCATTATACAAGAATACAAGAATTAGACAAAGTGAAATGAAATGAAATGGGGTTTAACGCTCTACTCTTCTGCACCTAACCTGGGCTAATTGAAGACAGGCATATGCCATACAATGTGCTGTGAGGGAAGTTTTGCCCGGGCAGCGGCACTACGGCCTACGCTTATATCGAATTCCAACTGCCAAGGGATCTTTCACGTGCGCAAATGTGTACAACACCAGACCTCGGTTTTTCTTCCCATTCGAACGACTAGACAGCTGTCCTTGTCGGGCCCTCCGTTCTGCATCACTAACAAGGTGAAATTTTCTCGGCCAATGCAGGGATAGAAAATTAGACAAAGAGCTGGTCGTTCTTGTTATAATAGTTCAAAAATAGATAATGAAAAAATAAATGTATGGAAATTTCGTTCAAATTACTTTCATTTGAGACTAACATACGGTATAATGTATTCTGTTGTTAAGTGTTAAGTGTGCAGTGTGAATGCTAAGGGGCGGGGGGGGGGGTGTTACTACAAGAGGTCTTGTATTTGCACTAGCACTTGTATTTCTGTCACACCAAAATTGCTAGACACGTTTTCCCCGCATGCGACATCTCGCACAAGTGGGAAACCGGCTTGAAAACCGAGGCATTTGGCTATGAGTCCAGTTTTCTACTAACCACACACCTATTGCGGTTCTTCATATACGTTAAGATCAACGGACAAATATTCAAAGGGTTTCGTTAGCATATTGTTGAAATCTTAGCCTATCTTTTAGACCAGTATTACAACTAAGATTAACATAGACCATCTATTCAACCTGGAAGCTACATTTTTAAACTAATGAGTACGTGTTACAATACCACTATCACGAACTCATTGTATATCACTTATTTACCAAGGTTCTTTTTACTTCCGCCACATGACAATAGACAATAAGTTTAAACTATACTATTTGATTTACTGTCAGATATTGCATAATCATGAGTTTACAATAATAGGATAGAAAATGTATTAGGATTTAACGTTGTACTTTAACGACCATAAGCCATGGGGGAATTTGTGTCCCGACAGTGGCTCTATCTTCTGCTTTTCCTCGAACTCCAACTGTCATGGGTTCTTTACGTGCACGGGATGTCGGTCTGTCGTACCGTCCGAAAGTCGAGTCGGTATTCCCTGCCAGGTCAAGCACCCTACATCACTGACAAGTGCAAATAACGCAGAAAACTTCCGATGAACTTTCTACGACACAACCTCACTGATCCATCAGGACTCCTAGTAGAAGAAGAATCGTTGTTGCTAATATTCTTACATTTATAATAATATTATAACAGGCAGACAAAATAGAGATAATATTCGGGTTTCATGTTGTTGGGTTATGGTTTAAGGTTAAGAGGCAATATCACTTTTAACAAGAAGATAAATGGTGTTAAATTTGTATGCCACCACATTTGGTATAAATATACAAAACTCCGTGCACACAATTCGATTAAAACATATCCGGGGGATTGAAATTCCACTTCGGTGCCAAACGCAAACTGAGGGTGTGGATGGGGGTAGCAATAAATCACAAGAGCAAAAAAAAAAACCAAAAACAAAAAAAAAAACCAAAAAAAACCCCGAAAGGTAATTTCAAGTTATCAATTCCTTTTGTCGGCGACTCATGAATTTTTAGAGATCTTGGTTGATTGTAATAAACATTCGCAGATAAGTGCATATTCCGTAATATCATTAGCACAAATTATAATGCGTAGTGTTCATTGAACTGAGCCCTGAGGAACTCCATTATCAAACTCAGAACTCTCATTATTCACAAGCATAATAATATACTGCTCTCGATCGTTTGAGTAATTTTCTATCAGGACTTTTTATATACCCACGGAAGTTTGTGAATTGAGCTTCTATAAAACACTTATATTTAAGTAAACAAACTTGGACCCAAAGCTTGTTTATAGTTTATAATTATATTGGCTGGTATTTACCTATTAGTACAGTAGCTAATGACAAAAATATTAATTACGATCACCAGTTACAGAGGTTTGACCCACCACCACCAAATTTCTAGTGGGTTTCCGGACCAGTAAAACCAACTGTTCAGATCGGGCACTACTATGGAAAATAATCACAGCAGCGCCCTAAACTACCTAAAGCACTCCTTAAGGGGCTAAAAATTAGTTCATAAGTTACATGGATGAAGCTTTCTAGAATTAAAGGTCTCCATAGTTTGAGAAATTATTTCACAAATCTAACCAAAATTACCAGGGCTTACCTTAAGTCAGACCACGCCAAATACCTCCTCACACCCACTATAACTTTGAGGACGGAGGGGGCAAACCTTTTATAACTTATGATCGTATTATTTTGTAATTAGCCAATGAAACATATTATAGCGCAGGATTATAGTCATGTATTAAAATTAAAATATTAGAGAAAAAAAAACCCATTAAAATGAAATTTTTGGGTAGTGCTTTCATCGTTATCAAATATCAATGAAATTTATAACTCTCAACATTTGTTGTTTCCTTGATCAAATGATAATACTGTATTATGTAACAGTTGTGTCTATTGTTTCTTGGGTTATAATCATAATCACTGCTAATACGCCATTTAACAATTAAATTCGAAACCAGACTTGATATATTTGCTTCCGGAAAAGAGTTTCACAAAACAAAGTCATTTCGGTGAAACATGACTTAATTATTATTTTCTCGGAGTCTGAAAAGCAACATTAATTTAAAGATATTGTATCGCCTTTCGCATATTATAATATTCTATTTATATCGATTTTCGGTGGTCACAAATTGATAAACAATGGGTAACTATATAACAGTGTAATGCGGACAAATTTCTCACCAAGATTTATTGAGATTTAATATTCCACTGAACGAAATGGAATGGGGTCTAACGTCCTACTTTTCTGCACTGACTGGGGTTATGAGAGAAATATTTCTCGGACAAAAGCCAAACGGGCTTCTCTTCGAATTCCAAATGGCAAGGGTTCTTTTACGTGTACGCCACTGTGTACACTGGACCCCATTTTTTTTTGCACTCCACCCGATCGATTACTATTCAGCTGTTTATATTATATTCATTTTTTAAAAAATATTTGATTCGACAGATATCTGTAAATAAACCCGACAGTGAAGACCCATTAGCAGTGTTACAGAGACAGTCAGCTAAAGGTTTACCCAAACCAGATGAAGAATTCAACGACCGAAATGACACTCAAGAATTTGACATGCGCCTTACACCAAATCAGAAGCGATACATCGAATTTGAAACTCTAACACATGGCACCCCGCGACATTTATGGAAGAGGAAAGCAATAGCAGATTACCGACGATACTGGCCGTATGGGATCGTTCCTTACACACTTGATCCAAATCTATGTAAGTTTAAAAAATAATATTTTAAAGGGGCAATGTCACTTTCGCCAAGACAAATTTAAAAAATACTCTATTCAAAATACTATTTGAATTTATGTTCTTCGGTAATATATTTCTTCAGGAAAGATAATTATTTAACTGGGTTGTCTGCTCGTAAGATTTTAGTTCCAAATACTTCAGTTTTGAAATTTTTACAATAGAGTTTAATGATTTATTGTTTTAATCAAGTCCTCGAAAACTAAAAATGTGCATGGTTTGGCCTCGGAATACGCTACGTCGCACTATTGTGCGTTTACTCCACGAACAGCAGTAATAAATGTATAGTTTATAACTCCAATAAATTGACATTTAAAGAAATTGATCTCAGTGAGGGCTGGACATTTTTGGCTCAAATGTCGTGTCCAATTTGAACTTGTGTGATGTAAGTCTATAGTAAATTACGTCAAATCGAAAGAATGTAATCCGAATCGGAAATTTATTAATTTTGTTGTTTCAGCATCATATCACAGACAATGGGTAACTGATGCCATGTATGTATGGGAACGGGATACATGTGTAGAATTTCGGTACTCCACACCACCGTTATCTGCGCAACTTGGTCATACTGACTCAGTATTCATTTCGCATGGTGAAGAGTAAGTAAATTCACATATACAACTGGTAGTAGTTTTTTTCTTTGATGTCCATAGCAGTTATATCTTATAACAACCTCTCGTGACGTCATCAGAGGTTGATATATTCGGTTCATATCAACCGCTGATGACGTCCTGAGAGGTTGATATTTCATATCAACCGCTGATGACGTCATTACAGGTCGATATATTCGGCTCATATCAACCGCGCTTGACGTAGATGATCGAAATAATACAAAGAACACAGAAATAAAATTTTATTCTTTTGACAATAAAAAAAAAAAAATTATTTTGGTACAGTTTGTAGCATTCAGGACCTAAATAGACGGCGTACATATCGGCTTATTTAAATCGGTTATCCACACTCCAGTCCATGTCTAAGATATCTTTCAGAATTTTCTTTCTGCCCAAATCATTTCTCCACACATCCCAAGACGTGAAAGTATTTATCACCCAAGAGTTCCTTTGTACAGTATTTTTGGCTACGGCCACTCAAAACAGTCGGTCAAATCTTTCTCTGAACATACCGAAAGTAACCTTCAGTCACGGTTCATGGTCAGAATTATCGGAAAAGATTGCCTTTTGATCCAAATTTTCTTCAGACTTTGTATAGATCCTCATCATAGTTGCATTCACATCTATTCTATCGTCAATATGATGATTAAAAAGGATTGATTATTCGTCTGACTTCGGTTTACTATCCATTTTGTTTTAGCTTTCTTCAGTTCAATTACTACAAAATGGCGATTGTATAAACAAAAACGTCACGTGCTGTCGAGCAATTAACCAATCACTGTTGCCTTTTTTTTTAGAAGAGTCCATTAAATTTAAGGGTGAACGTTGTATATGTCAGATATAAACCTACTCTCCCTCGGATTGATATGATAGAGAACACTTGGGCTGCGCCCGCGTGTTCTCTATCATATCAACCTCGGGTAGGTTAATATCCTATACTTAAAGGGTCAGCGTAACAGGAGACAATAATAAGCTCTTGGGTCGATGTCATTTCCCACTGAAAATAATTTACCTTTATAGGAAATGAAATGGAATTTAACGTACCAGGACATTCTCTTGTTTTGAATTCCAACTACCAAGGGATCTCTTACATACTAGCCTCTATCATCCAGAAAAAAATATTCTACGAATATTAGTCTGGATGCGTTGTCAACATTTGAGAAAAATTGGTCATTGACTAGATTATCCGGTCTTTTAAGGGAGGTAGCTCATCCTAAAACAAGATGGTGACGCCTATCCTTTGGAATTTATTCAAGAATGCTATTTCAAATAACCCAGTTGATTGTATGACAGTTCAATATCCAACACTCTTATTTTATTTTTCATTGTAAAATTTCTCTCTCTAGGGTTTTATCTACGTTTTTTTTTTGTTTTAAATTTAATACTAATTCGTCGTCACGATTCATGTTTGTGTAGGCCTATATTAATGCAAAAATTATGGGATTTTTTGTGGGAAGGGGTGCAACTCTTACTTGACTTGGTCAGAAGATACTGAATAATCAACCACATTAAAAACCAAACTCCTGGGCAATGAACTTTACGTCAAATATTGACAACGTGCCCAGACCCACCGTGCGTTGAAGACTGGGGGTTCTGGGTGACCGAGACTACTTACATACACACCAATGTGTACACGGGACCGCGGCTTGCGTACCATCCGAACGACTACACATTGTCCCTTGCTAGACCCTCTGTCCTGCACCACTGACCGGGGGGGGGGGGGCGAAAAATGCCGATAGACTTTCTCGACCAAAGCAGGGGTCAAACGCGCGACGTCCAGGTTAGCGAGCCAACCTCCTACCAAAAGAGAATTTGTAATACTAATATGCGTCGCTTGTTAGATGTGAAAAGTGCACGGGAAAACTCCCAACAGTAGACGTTTGACGTATACGTATACTGTCTTCTAGTACATATTCTAATATCGGTGTGATCCTCTAGTATTATCTCTGGTTATATTTCTTTCTTATCCTCTTCTCAGAACTCACGTTGTGTATTTTCTCCTTACTATCTCAGTAGTTCAGATGTTTATCTACCAGGAATAACAATACAACTGTTCGTTTCTACATTTTATATGAATCACTGGGCACAGAGGTCACAGTCTTAGATTACAATAAAAAATTTTCTCTACGCTCTCAACCTTACCATTTCGAAGAACGAGTTTACTGACGGAATTCCTACGCTATGACTTTCCCACGAATCATGAGGTCTGTTCAATCCAGATGGTGTCTCTTGAACCTCAACGGTATATCTCTCTCAATGCAGGTCTCCCCTCTAGTATCTAGCGGCTGTCAACCTAGGGATGCACATTCTATTTGTTATATAAGGGGTTGGGTGGTCGAATGGTTAGAACGTGCACATTGTATCATAAAGCCTGTCATTAAGTCAACTGGCGTGGTTTCAAATCCCCGGTTTTACGTAGCAAGCAGTAGGGTCACCTGTCCAATCTCGTGGATTTACTCCGGGTCCTCAGGTTTCCTTCCACCGCCAAAGACCCCTACGCGCAAGCGAATTATTGAAATAAAATTAAACCATATGTTTGTCCCAAAATGACCTGGACGTTACCCCCCCCCCCCCTCCCCTCTCTCTCTACGCTCAAATTTATAGCTATTAATTATTCTATTGGCTAATTTTGTTGTCATTAATCATGCCATTGGTAAATCTCTTATCATTAATGATAAACATGATGTTCTGGATTCGTGACATACATGTATTTGAAAACAAAAATAGCTAAAGATACAATATGGTCGCACAGACCATAGTACTACAGATTAAAGAACCAGTAGATCTACGTCATCTTGACATTAATTGAGCTATTTATTATATAACTGTTCCTTGAAAGTGTTGTAAATGTATATACGATTATAAATAATGAACAGATTATGTTTTTTAATTTAAGTTGTATAACTAGCGTGGGCAAGGTTCCTGGTGGTCAAAATATAACAATAGGTAGATGTAGGGTAGGTATAGTTATTGTTACTTAATATAAAGATTTCAATGTTAGCCCTTTGGTTGGTCAAGAGCGACCTGAAACTGGTTTTCAGTCATTGAACGTCAAAGAAAATCCCCATTAGGCATAGATGGTTCCAATCAAAGCTTTGTTTTTTTTTTCTTTAGAGTGTTTTTTTTTTAAACCAATGTTATTAGATCAAACAAAACGAAAGTTTCCCTGTCGAGTGTAAACAAACATTTTATGGTAATTGTGAATAAACATAAATTCGTAAACATTTAAAATTAAATGAAGTTATTAGAGCCAAACTAAAGAGAAAGTTTCCCTGTCGAATGTAAACAAATATGTTATGATAATTATAAATAAACACAAGTTGGTATACGTGCGAAATTAAATGAGGTTAATGATAATATTGTACATCATCTAGTTTAATAAAGTAGTAAAGGATATAAATCTCTGTCATTTAGAAATTATAGTATGAGTGCATATAAACTGATTTACATTCATGTTGTAGAACTTGAAATTTCTAATCAGAAATACTAACCCGGGGACCCAGTGAGATTTAATCAAAATATGAATTCCATATTCTATGTGCATTTCCATTAGCACGGATTCAGTCCGGCTCAGGTCCGGGAACAGAAATGACACACGGCAGGTTGTATATCCTTATATGCGATTTTTCAAGCGGAGGGGCTCTCTTATCATCATGTCATGTTTCTAAGAAAGGGCGAAAATTGGAATTTCCCTACCTATTGTTACCTTTTGCCGCGCGGGCTACCAAAACTGTGTTTCCTTATGTGCGTTATGTACCGAACGCGACATGGTCTGTTTCGCAAAACAGTACCGGACGCCGCACAAGGAAACACTCTTACTAAACTTCTATGAAAGTGTTTTTTTCCGTATCCGCAACCGGACCGGAGCCATACCGGATCCGTACTAAAGGAAATGCAGCTTTACTAAGATTCTATGAAAGTGATTATTTTTCGCATCCGCAACAGGACCGGAGACAGGCTGGATCCGTACTAAAGGAAATGCAGCTTATTTCTAAAGTGCGGTTTTGCTTCGTTCATCAATACGCTTTAACATTTTTTTCACTGTATCTTAAATATTTGATACCAAGTCCAAGAGCTCATATTTTCATGGTAAAACAACAATATCCATGTTGATTGAAATTGGACAATAACTCGGGTTGGTAATGTCGAAGACGCTGTGTAGTGCTTTGATTTTGGACACACTAATAAACCGAAATAGCGTTCAAATATCACTTGAAAATTCCGTACATGATGCCACGGGGACTCTTATCAAATGAAACACTGTTTTAGATTGGTCCCTGGGGTAGTTGATATACACTGCACATGTTTGTCCTTAATGTAACTTTATGCTTATTTTCAGAGAGGATCAATCATACACGAACTTGGACACACTCTTGGATTTGTTCATGAACAATCTCGACCTGACCGTGATGGTAATGTAGAGATTGTATTTAATAATATAATACCATCACGGACACATGATTTTGATAAATATCCGGATGGTACCATCACGACATACGGCGAACCATACGACTTCGGTTCTATCATGCATTATAGTTCTACGGTAAGAAACTTGATGAATATATTATTATAACGATTCTATGTTTTATTGTCAAGATGAAAGCTGCATTATGTAAGATTTAGTCAACAAGTCTCGCTATATAGATAATATAATGGGAATACACAAATATTGAAATTTAAGTGGCCGTTTGCAGATTGTCGTAGTCTCGATTTTCATTGCTACCGCTGTGATTCAGTCTATTCAAAATCACAACCATCGATCGCCTAGAGAGTTGATTGTTGGCTTGGTACGTTAACTCTTAATTTCACCTGATGGTTAGCGTAAAATATAGATCTCGCCTTAATTGGTACATTGACAGTGTTAATTGACTGGCTTACGTTGCTACATCCCTGCATTGACTCTGTATAGATGATGTTATGATCATCTGACGAATACAATTTTACAACAAAAATATTTCTTTGTATTTTATTCCCCAATCTTACAAATACAATGAAATGGGGTTTAACGTCCTACTCTTTTGCACCTAACCTGGGCTAATGGAAGACGGCCCAATGTTACAATTAAGACATTTGTAGATACGATGACAATAGTATATCGGATGTCAGTATTAATAATGCATATCTCCTATCACTAGTTTGTGGAAAGATGTAATATGTAAGAAACAACACAATGCAGATTTCGTGAAATTAAAATAGTTCTTGTTTGCAGGCTTACACCAAGAATGGACACATAACCGTAAAGACCCACGATCCCCATATCCAGATGACAATCGGCCAACGAGAAGCTCCAAGTTTCCTTGACTTACGCCTAATCAATGACATATATGATTGCAATGGTATGTTTTAAATATATCTCATGGCAGGTAATGATAGTTATACAGTTTCATCCATGCATCATTCAACCGTTATTTGATATACCATAATTTATACTTTGATGTATCTGCTCACGAGACAGAATCCGTTTAATCTACTAATGAACAACTTGAGCCTTTTTGGATTTTCGTGACTGTAATTGTGCTAAATGATTTTAATCAAGTATCTTATTATTTCTATCGTTCAGCTCACTGTGAACCTAGACAATGCAACAACGAAGGCTACCAGGGTCCCAGCTGTGAATGTGTTTGTCCGGAAGGATTTATCGGGGAAGCTTGTAATGAAATTGAAACTTCGCATACAGGTAAAAAGACTTTCAACGAGCCTGCTATTATACTTCACATTTTTTCTTTGGTGGGTGGGTATGTAGGAAGGTATGTGATGTGAGATGGGGATAGCGAGTGCGCGCTGTATTATAGGGTCTGCCATTGAGTCAACGAGCCTGCTATTATACTTCACATTTTTCTTTGGTGGGTGGGTATGTAGGAAGGTATGTGATGTGAGATGGGGATAGCGAGTGCGCGCTGTATTATAGGGTCTGCCATTGAGTCAAATGGAGTGGGTTTGATTCCCCTATTATATACAGAGCCTTTTATGTGAAAACATGGGATGTACTAGAATAGTACGTGCATAATGACGATACACTATTCACAAATCAATGGGCTGTAAGCACACGCGACTGACCTCTCGACATTGTAAGTCATGCAAGAACGTCCTCATGGAACCAATAATTTGAATAAAGTCAAAATTGTAAAAAAAGGAAGTAGTTGGAGAATAAAATAAAATAAAACCAAGTACGAATTCCGCCAATCGCAGTATATTTAAAATTTTGTCGTCACAAAAAATAATTCCTTATTAATAATTAAAAATGGAAGGTCGGTGAACAGCTGGCAATAATTTTGAATACATCGTGGGTCGATGGAACTGGTTTCATACTTTTCAGCTCCCCAATAATTTGCCTTTATCGGTGAAATGGAAATTGTCCACTAAAAGACAACAATATTGAGTGAACTTCCAAATATATAGGATCATCCGTACAACTAAAGCTTCTGCTCTTTCTGGTACTATACAATCATTGTCTAAGGCTACCATGGCAACCGTTGGTTGGTCTAGGTTGATCTCAAAACGTTCGTTTAATGGGTATCATTAAGTAAAGTATATGTATAAAATGTCTGCGACTTTCATCATCACAGGTCTACTTCTTGGACACGGTGATATATTAACACAGCTTACATGTTGTAGTATTTGAACACCTTTTTGATGTTCGGCAACTTTACTGCCACATATATTCATTGTTATAGCTTATGTTTTATTATGTTTTCATTATACCAGGATGTGGAGGAACTATATTATCAGAAAGACGTGGAACAATAACATCTGGTTGGTATCCTGGAGAATATCCTGTTACTGAAAACTGTTACTGGTTAATCAAGGTATGTTAATGCCAATTATCATCATCCATTCCTTAACTTTAGTTAGAGTGGCCATGGTTATTTTTAGCTGATCATTTTATATTTTATGAACCTATTTCTGGATCAATTACAGGGACCCATTGGATCGACCATATCTATAAATGTGGACGCATTTGATACAGATAATGCTGGTGATTGTCAGTGGTGTAATTGTGATTATTTAGAACTTAAAGTTTATGGTTTTGAAAAGGTTGGGCAAAGGTAAGTAATACAAAATACCCGAAAGGGCTAGCGAAATTAATGCAGCTTCGCGATCGTAATGGGTAATGCTATTTTTTCTATTATCAATATTATTAACGCGGTGGCTTGATTAGTAAGACGCTGCCTTGCTAACCAACAGCAATCGGGTTCTCTGCCTCGCCGATTTTATTCTGATCACACTTTAGGAGGTGAGAATTGGGGCAATGCGTTTGAAGCTGATGATGCTTCTTAAAAACCTTCATAACTTTAACCACCTATGCAAACCTGTTCTTTACTTGTCTTTCAGATACTGTGGTAAACATGTTGACAGTCCGTACCGTTATAACTGGCATCAACTTCTCATTCATTTTAGAACTGACGAACTATGGACTGGCAATTCGGGATTTAAACTGCACTACACTATTAATCAATAACATTCATTACATTTTGTTATATTTATCTTTTTCACACATTACAATCCATGTGCATTTGTGTAAATATCTATTTTGTAAAGCAGAGAATATCCCCACCCGAACCCCAGATTTCTTAATTTACAGCAGGCCTAGATCATTTCTGCAGCAGAGTTTTACATCTATATGCTTTGTGTTAAATTTGAATTAGGTTTTGTCAATGTGAAGGGGTGAACTATGTAAAGACGGACTGGTAGGCTGGTCCAGTAACCTCGGCCAATGCGGGGAGGGGAGGGTCACCCCCTGTCATAGCAGGAAACAGTGGGGCATATAATTTGACCAATTTAATTATAGAACCGCTAGATGTTTAAGGCTGCATGGCAAGTGCTTGATTTCTGCACAAATCGGTCCATATCAATTCAGGACAATTCGGCCCAGCCAATTGATGGCCGATCGACCACCATCTTCCCGATCCTCTTCTACCACAAAATCGATATTTTGTCAAGATCGACTTTCTCAAATATCATATACTTTTAACGGACTGTTTTAACCCGCCTCTGTCTACGTGACATCATGTTTTGTTAACATGATATTGTATATTATGTTTTGTTAATTTTGTCTTGTAGAATGTATGAGAGTGTGTATGTTGATATAAAAGTAATTCAATCTTCTTTGTCAATTTGTTGTTTATTACTGCATCAGACCAATGAAATGAAATGGGGTTAAACACTTCTAAAGTACGTTGCACACGATTTGATAGCGCTATAAATGTCTATACATACATCTTATTAGAGGGCCACAATTTGTGACTTAGCTTTTATTCGGTAGGGTTGAAGTAGCTAGTAGTCTTACAGTTAACACATTTTCGGGAACTTGTTGAGCAACATGTTGACCAGGGCAATGTTGGTAAAGATTTGATAGTATGTACAGTTCGGAAACATTCGGTATCATGTTGTTCAAATGTACCAAAATAAATACAAGATATATTTGGTTGCTGAGACGTTAATAATGTTGCAAAGGTTTATCCAATCAGAAATGGGCCATGCATCACATGATCTACTGGGGTAATGTCGTGTAGGCAAAATGACATCTATGTTAAACTGCCCCACATTGTCGAACTGTTGCCGCGCGAATACAGGGTAAAATTTCTGTTGCTTAGGTTTTAACTAGATATTTCAGAGAGAGACAGAGATAGACAGCGAGAGAAATGGGGTTTAACGTCCACTGGAAACAAACTAGGTCATTCGGGGAATAAAGAAAATATGGTTTAATTTTATTTCAATAATTCGCTTGCGCGTAGGGGTCTTTAGCAGTGGGAGGAAACCACAGGACCCGATGAAAACCCACGAGGTTGGACAGGTGATACTACTCCTTGCCACGTACAATCGGGGACCAATGACAGGCTTTATGATACAGCACGCACGTATTACCATTCGGCCATCCAATCCCCCAGATGTTTTAGAAAATGTTACCCAAAATGTTGGCAGGTTCAGATATTTTTTGGATGTAAACTCCTAGAGATATTTTACGCCTCATCAATTGAAAGTAAAACATTTTTACCTCAGCGATGTCTTGTGACATTTGTCTCATATTTTACATGCATGTGTAATACTATAGGGTCTATATACTGTAGAGTTTACCTAAGTTCTGTAAAAGATGCTCTGGTTAATGTATTGGGGTCATTAGTAGTGACAACGAGAACTAGGTTAACAAGGATATGTCAGAAGATTAAAATCGGGCAATGACATCGTAGTCTGAGATTAATCTGTATCGGGCAATGACATCATAGTATGGTATTCCCTGGCTTTAGATACCCGGGCAACTGTCCTTCTTGTGCCCATATAAGTACACAGGGCATCCCGGGGCTCAGTACACCATTGAAGGATCATTCGGTTCCCAAGGGAATCATACCCACAGTCTCCTAGGTTGAGAGGCTGGAAAACAGACATCATTCAGAGAGCCTAGTTCTGGGGAACATCATTTAAACCCCGTATTCATAACGTGGAAATAATTCATAATTCATATATTTAACGACACCGCTGTTTGGTACTGCGACACAGGATAGTATCATACATGCAATGTAATCATACCTAAAGTAATGTGAAAGTAGGTAAAACCCATATGATGGTCAACCTACCGTTGTAGATCTTCAAAGGTTGGAGATGGAGAAATGGGATTTAACGTCCACTCTACACAAACTAGGTTATTTCGGGACTAACATATGGTTTTAAATTTTATTTTATTAACTCGCTTGGGAGGAAACAGGGAGACCCGGAGAAAACCCACGTGGTTGGACAGGCGACCCTACTCCTTTTCACGTACAACCGGGGTTTCGAAACCACGCCATTTGACTCAATGACAGACTTAATGATACAGCACGCACGTGCTAACCATTCGGCCACCCGATCCCCCGATCTTCAATGGATTAATGTATTATGATTCCTATACGACGGAACAAATGAGTAATATTTCTGGTGTATGTATGGCTTACTTCCATTTTTTACTAGCAGGATACCTGGCTTCGCCGGGGAATAAATTCTTAGCTTTTATTTATATAGCCGTAGCGCCACTGCCCGTGCAAAATTTCCCTCATAGGTACACCGTGTGCCCAACTTCGTTAGCCCAGTTTAGAAGCAGAAAACTTGGACGTTAGACCCCATTTCACTTCATTTCATTTATTAATATAGATAAATGATTAATCTGTATTGTTTGTCACGTCCACGTCATAGCGTAATATCTGTGGGTGCCTGTTCGCCGTCTGGTAGTTCTTATCTAAGGGAAGTAATCCACTATAAATGGTTGGAATGGAACCAGTAATACTATGTCCATTGATTTCAATGTATATTCATGACATTTCTTGTCCTATAACACTTTTTGAACATTCCTATGACTTAAATCTTTGGAGCTCAACATGTGGCAATAATCTGGGAAAAATAATAATGGGTGCTGACAAATTTGATTTGTTTCTAGGCCAGGGCATGGGAAGCTGGCCTATAGGCTGTGGCGTCATTTTTTGTGGGTGAAAATTTAAAACGTAAATCTGAACACTAGTCTTGGAATCATCAGCTAAAAGTTAATAAAACTTACTTTGCAAACATGGGAATAGGCGGGCGACAGACAACATTCATGAAATCGGGGAAGCAATTATCACTCGTAGACCGGTTAAAATTCAGAAAGGAATGGTGGAATTTCCTTCTGATACAGACTGTGGTGTTTCGGCATGTATTAACTTTCAATACATAATTGATATATCAGATCCTAGATAAGAAAACAGGGAATTCATTCATGTTGAGTAGCAATGTCTTTCCAGTTGGAACCTGGATACATCGAAGTTTTAAATGGTGTATCGTCACAAAATAAAAGACCCATGTTATAGATTAGGTGTCATGTGCTAAGTTAGAATTATGTGGTGAATAGAGTCGTTGCCAAGCATTTGTACGCTTCAGAAAAAAAAATCGGGTGGGGCTGTAATATAATTACTATTTAAAGTAAAAAGCTATTTTTTATAATACGTAAAAAATATGTAAAAAAAATACAATTGTGCAAAAAAAAACAACAACAATAGGTCATTTATGCAGATACATGTCCCTTATACATTATTACATAAATATGTATTCTAAAACAACAATTGCAATAAACAAAAATCGAATACATTTAATTGTGACTTACATATTGTATAGTAGTCTCAATCATTCAATCCGGGGTTCGGTGAAAGGATGTGTGTGTGTGTGGGGGGGATTTGCAGCCAGGGTGCACGAATCAGCTACAACAACAATTTGTACAATAAGTAAATATAGTCACATTATAACTGTTAAAGCAGACATAAAATTGTTCACAACAACTTTAAGAGAATATACCCCCTCGTCATTTGCAATGATCCCAGTAACATGTTCAGCCTGGGGCCCCATATTCCGGCTCCGCTTTCAGGGCAATCTGTTGTCGTTTAGGCCACAGCTAATATTGGTCTTGATAAAATAGCGATCATGGTGTATACTGTGTAAAAAGCTAATACGCCTTACGTTTGGTCGAGAGGGAGAGAGAGAGAAATGGGGTTTAACGTCCACTCAACACAAACTAGGTCATTTCGGGACTAACATATGGTTTTTAATTTTATTTCAATAATTCGCTTGCGCGTAGGGGTCTTTAGCAGTGGGAGGAAACCGGAGTGCCCGGAGGAAACCCACGAGGTTGAGAAGGCGCCCCTATCTCCATGCCACATACGCTCACACCAGGGCTCGAAACCACAGCCGCAAGCCAGAGGTGACCGGCCAGCTAGAGGTCGAAGCGCGGCACGCTAGACTACTAGGCCACCCCAACCCCCTGGTCGAGAGGGAAAGTGACCTTCACTTTACCTTTGGGGTATAATCCTACAGATTAACCTGTGGATTGAAACCGTGTACGCGAACAGTCAGACCATTAGTTGCCGTAAACACAAACTTTGTTTATCATCTTGGGAGGTTTGGTCGAATGGTTAGCACGTGCGTGTTCGAATCCTCGGTTGTACGCTACAAGGATTAGGGTCGCTAGTTCTTTAAGGAACTGTCTTTATCAACTTATATAGATGCAATATGAAAATACCGTTCTTCCTCACCTCTGTTCTAAGGCTCTTTTGGAATCCTTACCTAATATTTTACAACCTGATTCTACTTTATTTGCCTAAGGAATCATTTCTTGCCACAGCTGACACACATTTAAAAAGATTCAACACTATTTTCAAGTAGAATTCCAAATACGTTTCAAGTGAAGAGCCATTACGTGATCCGGACATGCGCAAACTGCATGTTTGTTTCATCGCTAAATTCTACTTGAAAATTGTGTTGAATTATTATAAACTTGTGTCAAATATAGTGAGAAATTATTCCTTTTGTTGGAAAATAAAGAATTGTGGTGACAAAAAGACGGTATTGGTTCTAAAACAGCCCGGGAACAGAGGTGGGGAATAGCGGTATTTTGCGGTATTTTCATATTGCAGCTACATAAGGTCGGATAAGGAACTGTCAGCGAATATCGTTCGCTCAAAGACAGTCCAAAAAGGAAATATAGGGTCGCCTGTCCAAGCTCGTGGGTTTTGCCCGGTTCCCTTCCACTGCTAAAGACCCCTACGCGCAAGCGAACTATTGAAATAAAATTAAACCATGTTAGTCCAGAAATGAGCTAGTTTGTGTCCAGTGGATGTTAAACCACATTTCTCTCCTTGTTTGTCATCTTAACAAGGTTGGCGATGAAAATGGAGACTACGTATTTTTATCGAACTGAACCTATTCACTCAGAATAAAGTAATATATTCCCTTTGCATTGTCTATTTCTAAACTATTAAAGCGAGGGCTGTCTGTTCTTAATCTAAATTACAATGCATATTTGACTATTTTCTTGCATGTTTGGACTAGATAACTCTATAATTTTCAATCTATAAAATCTAATTTGGTTAAAGATTTTCTTTTTGACTAAAATGAACATGCCCTGTGAATTTACAATATACGTCCACATTAAATTAAATGATAGCAATATATTTATAGACGTAATAATATATATACATACATACAATATTTACAAGTAAGCTATTGATCCAGGACATCCATTCCTTGCTATCTCAACCTATAACAGATTGAATATTACGTTACTTACCCTTGGTAGGAATGGAACTATTATTAATGGTGTATTAATGGCTGACGAAACTTAAACATACATTATGTAAGAGCTAAATCTGCCTAATGCAAGTCTTTCTTTAGGCCAGAAATGTATCTAAATTATTAATTAGACATTAATTTACATATCCGGACCATAAGCAACTCTCGATTGCATCGCTAGCCTACGATCTTTGGTGGACTGTGATCCGATTTACTGCACAACTCTCTTCTTTATATAATTATTAAGTGGATAATCAAGACTACATTTTAGTTATGATGATCGTGGCTAGGCGGATATTTCATTTGCTTAATTTTCGGTTCATAGTGGATCACTTTGACTGAAATTTTCAACCAAGTGCCTTTACATCATCTAGTTTTTAACTATTATAGTGAGAGCTGACAACCCGTTAACTAATCTCCCATAATATCTGTCAACAGTATATAAATTATCCTGACTTATCGTAAAATCTCGCTCTCTTATCAATACAGGCGCGGATCCAGGATTTTTTGCAGTGGGGGGGTCTAGGTTTGATAATTGTATAACTAATTGCGCTCAACTGATTAACGTGGGGTTTATTTGGTAAATTAGATTCAATTTGGTTAATTCTGACGCATTTCCGGAAGGTAAATTCCAAAATTACAGGTCTAAATCGCCAATATTATCGCATAAAAAATTTTCAAACCTGAGCAGGGGGGGGGGGGCGGACCCCCTGGATTCCCCCTCTGGATCCGCGCCTGCAATATAGAATAAATAGGTCAAAATGATTATCTTACTATAACCAAAGCTACGATTATCATAATATGATTTGCAGTTATAATCCCGACTCTTGATGTCTGCTTTTGATCTGAAATGTAAATATCAATAAAATTGTTAATCAGGGGACCAGTTCATATGACCCCATCTCCTCTCCGTGTCATATTCACCCAATCCGAAATTCGTAAAAGTAGTTTACATCAGTAACTTTTAACATAATATGGCTTGATTAAAACAAATTATACATTGATTTCTGTAATTGTGTTCGACTCCCGTTCAAAAGTTTCAATAGTCAGTCGGACATCTCATGCTCTATGGTGGCCTATCGTTATCACTCAGGATTTAACAAAATTTGGACATCTTTGAATATCGCTATAGGAATTATGTGACTCCGTCTTTATTCGCCCGGTTTAGCAGAATATTAGGATATAACTCCATTTCGTTTCAACTCCTATACACTGGGGAAAATTATTGGCAATATAGAAATAAAAAAATTGTTTAACGAGCGCTCCCGGTGTTATTGCCCCCCCCCCCCATCTTCATGTCCCCGCGAGAAATCGCATCGGGGACGGTTCGGTGAATGTTCACTGATGTCTCGACTATGGTCACAAAGCTTCTGGGAATGCCCCGGAATAAATGCCTTGAATCATCAGGGATGGCTTCCGATGCTCGAAAAAGCTTCGGTGTACCTTCGCCGATAATCAACATTATGGGTTGCATCGGTGAGTACACGAGAACAATCTCTGGTGACTCTTAAGAAGGGTTAATAGGGGAGGCTTACAGTTCGTATTGAACATCGTATTGAAAATGTTCAGTGCGAACAGAACGCGATAGCGGTTCAATTAGTATTTTTGGTGGGTTTCTTTAATTCTACTTATACATATATTATTAGCTAGGGGTTCTCTTTACCTGTATGCAAGCATATTTTGGGCCCAGCAACATTCATAAACATCTCTGGGTGAAGTTCAAACTTGAAAGATTCACATTTAATCATGTCAACAGACGATTCTCCGTGGATCTCGAAATGTACGAGGGTGCTCCCCAGGCCGGTTTTCCTAATATCAGGAAAAATTGCAAAGCAAGCTCGAAAACTTTTCGCAGTTCTCCGGAGGCCTTCATGATGATATGGTTCCACATGACTCGCGATGTTCTCGGAACTTCCATGGGATATCGGGGATTCTGTTCCCGGGGCTCACCAATTTCCATCGGTAGTACATCCCTGAGAAAAAAAATGCCCATCTGAACTGGCATAATGAACAAGAGTTCGCGAACACTGAATGTTGATAGGGTACGTCCCCTCATGGCCCGATGCTTCAGTAAAAGCTTCTATCGCGTTTGTAAGCCAACTATTGGCGCACCGGCGGACTTAGGGGCTTGATTATCCATCAACGCTAAGCTGTTCGTGTATAAAAATGATATAACACATTACTTACCACACGTGTCACCTTTCCATCCTGCAAGACAACCAAATAAACAGTTGCTTGATTTACTACAGTCTATAACAGGCGTTTTACCTTCCGGAACTGGCGCACAATTCATATAACAAGGGGAGTTACACTTCCAACCGAACCAACCTGGACTACATCCTGCTGAACATCGACCATATCGCCTATCGCATATATCACTACTCTTTCCGTCATTTTTACAGTTTGCTGGACAAGCATCGGTGCACAGTTGACCATAGAAACCGCGTTTACAACCCTGAATGCATTGACCTTGTCTGTCACACGTTTCACCGGTTAAGGTTACCTTGCAATTAGAGCTGCACATGTTATCGCATTGTGATCCATAGTGATTATCTTGACAGTCCATGGAGCACGTGCCGTCGATTTGAAGACATGTGTTATCTGGACAATTTGGACTACATTGTGAAGCTATCGGCACTGGGCAATTTTCATTGCATAGCTGTTCACAGCGATTTCCATAAAAACCCGTCTTACAGCCTAATGAACAAAAACCCTTTTCTTTACTGCAATGTACCGGCTGGTTGTCTACATTAAACAGGATACAATTTAAGGGACACGACTGGTCACAGAATCTTCCATAATTTCGGTTGCTGCATTGCCCAGTGCAAGACCCATCAATAGAGCAAAGTCCATTTGTACAGTTATCACAACGTTTGTCACATCTGGGGCCGAAGTAACCTTGTTGACATTGTTGACAATCACTAGTTTTCCTGTCACATCGACTGCATCTAGGTATGAGCGTAGAACAAGTTTGATCACAAGCGTCACCAAAGTAACCCCCCTTACACTGGTCACAAATATTTTCAGACCGACAGACTTCACATCTTGGATTCGAACAAGCAACGTTGCAATATGTCCCCGTATAACCCGAAATACAACCTTCAATGCATTCTGTAATGCCAGAGGTGCGGTTAGTGCGGCAGAGGCGGTTTCGACATTTTGCACTACAGATCTGAGAACAGTCGTCTCCGTAACGTCCATTTTCACAACCAGACACACAATTCCCCGTATAACGATCGCACGCTGGCGTAACACAGTCTTGCGGGCAGATGTTGTTGCATGTAACGCCGTAAGCTCCATCAATACACCCATGGTTACAACTTCCGGTTTTCTGATCACAGTAAATCAAACCATCCTTTGGCATACAATGGTTGCTACAATTTAAAGTACAGTTAGTTCCATGCAATCCTGGTAGACATAGGTCATACCCTGAAAAACATTATTCGACAATACAGTTTAAATTTTTCATCCTAAAAAGATATCCGTTCGAACTCCTCCGATACTAAATTCAAACTAAAGAGAAAACCATGCATATATCTCTTGCCGAAAAAACACATCTTTCTATTTTAAAAATATAACCAATAAAAAGTACTGTCGTTACTTAGAAAGAAGTTTACTGATTTGTTTGCAGCCAACCTTAAGCATGCAAAAATATTAATTTATCTGTATTTCAATTTTGAATCAGACGTAGAATCCATTCAACACAAACTATGTCATTCCAGGACTCGTGTGGTACGGTTTTATTCAATAATTCGGTGGAAGGGTGCGGGGAAAATCCAGGAAATTGGATATACGACCGAAAGCCTAGTCCCATTCAAATCTTGGATCCATACCACGCAATTTGACAGTCTTTAAGATCTAAGCACACGCGTTTGAACAGCATTCGACGTTTAATTTGGAATAGAAAATGCTTCAGTTTGGCATGCGCTATACTCTAGTAAACTAAGGATGAATGTGATATGTGGTGAAAAGGCACCCGCCAAATAACGTTGCGGTGAGATCAATTTCAAATCACTCGGTAGTCTCACGCAAATCTCTACATACCCGAAATTGTACATGCAGGGTGCATATGATGTAGACTTGAAGGGCTAATCCCGAAGATTTTTGAAGAATATAACTGCTTAATTTTATGTTAAAATCCCTTAAAATAACCGCCCAAAGGACCGAGCAACTAACTCAGTATTAGTGATACGTTTCAAACAACTTAAACACGTCAGTCTTCTAGCTATTAAGACCGGTGAACCAAGCTGTATTATGCGGTGGTGTCTACGTAAAACCAGGCTTTCTTTAAAATGAAAATAATGTGTTGTTGAAATTTACCTTTCGCTATAAAGTACAGCACATGGTCCATTCACTATATAGACCTCTCAAAGAACGGGACTCGATTATCAGGTCACCAACGAAAAAATTGACCCAGAATCTTAAAAGGGTTACGTGTCCCGATAAGCAGTTTTGATGTTCACGTCCAAAGGACTCAATATTTTGAGCTGAAATTTTTGACAAGGTCAATACACCATTATCCTATATTTTGGCGTTTAAATTTCATGTGTACTCGAACTTTGTTTTTGAGACTGAAATGTTACATAAACTATTGGGGTCTAGATAGTTAATTAATGTCTAATTAATAGTTTTTATAACATTTCAGACCTAAAGAAAGACCTACAATAGGCAAATTTTGCTCTTGATAATGGATATTTAATCTTTCATTGGGTGATTCCAAATAATTAAACATACATTATGCGAGAGTTAAATCTGCTCATTGCATACAAGTCTTTTTTACGCCCGAAATGTTACATACACTATTAATTGGACATTAATTAACTTATTCCAACCATAATCAAATATCAATGCCTTCTTGTGTCGGATTTTCACTGGATTTAAATCCATTCTTTTGCTCAACGCTTATTGATGATTAAGTCCGACTTAAGTAATGGTGATCAAGGCTAGGCTTAAAATCCAAAAGCTAATATCGCGGTTCAGAGTAGAGAAATTTGACTAAAACTTTCAACATATTCTATTTACATTATCTATTTTTAACTATTAACAGTGAACTCGTTATTTAATTTAGTTGAATAGTGTTTGATGGTATACTGTCACTTCATTCAAAATAGAAAGACCACTTATTGTCTTACTATTTAATTAAAAATTGTCCAAAAACCGACTGTCGAATATATCAAATTTTTGCACGTTCTGTAAACACATCCCTTTCTTTTAAGATCAGTTTGAAAAACATTTGAATGTTACAAAAAGTGGTGGGGTTGTAAAACCAGAAATTACAACTTTAAAGAGATATGTGTAATTTCCTTTTTTTTTTTATTTTCTCTTCTTTAAAGCGACTGTGTACAGTAATATTTTATTTTCTCATCTTAAAATTGCTAAATGGGTAAAATAGGGATAATCAATTCAGAAAGAAAATATTTTTGGGACCAGGTGTTTGCTCTTCTTGGGGTGGCGCTCTTCGCAAAAGCCTGAGGCTCCGTAAATTCAAATCCGAATGACATGAAAATTGGCACGTTTCTTCTTTGAACAATTGTGTATCGATTTGGTAATTAGGTTTTTGAATTTCATCCAACAGTATGGACCAGGGTCAGTTTCCCACCATGGTCCATAGTACGATCATACTTGTTCTTTACAGTGTTCTTTGTGTTTCTATTCTCAAAAAAAAATCACAATATAGCCAAATAAGCAATGAGGTGAATGAATTTATAAACTGGTTAAATAAGATAAATTTGATAAGGTGGATACATATAGCCTGTATTGTATGCATAATATTATCTATAATAGAAACTCATAACATTGTTGAAGATTAAAGCGATGAGTAACAGGCTTACCGTTTTCAACATTTACAGCAACAACCACACACACAATAGAAACATATAATATATGATTAATGATTGCCATTTCGTTCAGTGACCGCTGACTTCAAACTGTATCAATAAAGCCCATTCTATTTTCGCCTTGTAAGGTTAAGATGTCGGCCATATTTTCGTTTGCTGTAACGACAGATCACATGTTGAAATCGTTATCAGTTTACTACAGGCCTACATGTATATAGAAATATATTAAGGATGGTCAAATTATGCATAAATTGTAAAAGTATCCTGTTTAATATTATGTCACGATTGAAATCATAAATATGATGTTTTAAACAGACTAAATCATACGAACCGATAATCAGACTTTCAACATCAGAAAGGAATATCACGGTTCGATTAGGCGATTAACTTTACCTTTAGGTTACTGTCACGACGGTCATTGGCATGCAGATTTGTCCGAAACATGCCCTGATCTCTTATTCTCTTCATATTCAAATCACTCAGAATAAAATCAAATTTAGAAGTAAACTATGTCACTTATAACCCTTACCTGTGATTAGTTATGGATCAATATATGGACACAAAATGCACATATTAGTTATTAACACCGAATAAACCATGAACAGTAAATAGGCCATTGCCCACTGTGCTAACCAAGATTGACACTGGTTTACAGCGACAAACTTTTTAGTTTTAAAGCTTACTTGTTTATCTTAAATGTTCCGAGCTTGACACATTCGGTATGCTGCTTAAAAAGTTAAATACACATGTAACAGTAAGAAGATAAGATTATACTTGTCTAAATTGGTGAACACGTACTGTTAATATCGCTACAAAAAAACCAAATGATTGCGAAATAAACAACCGGATTTTGAGCAGGATACATTTTAAAAACTAAACAGTTATGGGATGGGGACTGGTAATTCAAATAATATGTTACATTATGTAATACTATTAGATGAGGGCTGTGTGGCTGGAAGGTCCCCGAGCTCGACGTTGCTTTGATTAGCATTACGCTCGTTTGTAGGGGCTAGTCACAGAGGCGGATAACCCTATAGGCAAGGTATTATAGGTAGCTGCCTAGGACCCCAAGAAAAAAAATAGGGCCCATAAAATTTCTGACGACCTTTTTAAATCTGATTTTTACATTATTTAATTCACTTGACTATACGCTTCCGTCGAACCTCGCTAGGGAAGAAGCCCGCACGGTCAGTGACAGCATAGCGCTTGAGACGCGCTTTAGTGTGATCGATCACTCCAACTGGGAGACTGATCACTCTCGCTCCTCTCATTAGCTTGGTATCCAGTTTCACTTTCATTTTTAAAAATGTTTTTGCCATTTTCTCTTGAAATTTGTCCTTCTTTCAATACGTGGGGGTTGGGATGGCCTAGTGGTCTAGAGTGCCGCGCTTCGAACTCTAGCTGGCCGGTCACCTCTGGCTTGCGGCTGTGGTTTCGAGCCTGGTGTGAGCGTATGTGGCATGGAGATAGGGGCGCCTTCTCAACCTCATGGGTTTCCTCCGGGCACTCCGGTTTCCTCCCACTGCTAAAGACCTCTACGAGCATTGAAATAAAATTAAAACCATATGTTAGTCCCCAAATGACCTAGTTTGTGTTGAGTGGACGTTAAACCCCATCTCTCTCTCTCTCTCTCTCTCTCTCTTCCATTACGTGAAGGCCGCGTCATTTCAACTAGGCATGTTCGCCGCTAGACTGGTGGCCAGTCTTCTCCACACACCAAAAATTGGCCAGTCCTCTCAAAAAAAAACAAAAAAAAAACGAAAAAAAAACGTAATCTCTAGAGACTGGGCAAATAGAGCTTCATTCTCATCTGGTAGGTCAATCTGCATTATGTAGGTCGTGTGACGTCGTGCACGGGATTACTGCATTTGCACTGGCAAACTGGTGTAGGTGCGAGATGTTTGTTGTGGATAACAGTTATTGTTATTTAGTGATACTTTAACGATCTAAGAATTTTGTTGACGGACAATATGATAATATCTGTCGAATGAACGGATACAACGTATGGGATGAGGTGAATGAACATAAATAATTACACACATCATTATAACAACTTAACGAAGCCAGTTCATGCGTATCGGGACGAAGCCGAATGGCGAATGGAAACAAAAACGTGACATCAGCCCGCAGACGGTTTCAGCATGACTGCTTTGCACTCCATTCGAGACGCATGATTCATGAAGGTAAATATCGAACTTAATTTATCTTAGACATCACATTTACAAATTCGTGTCACGTGACTCAGGGCTTGCTTGACAACTGTCAATCATTCCAAATAAGGAACAACGTAAAACAGGACAAGAAACGCCCATTTTATTGTGAAGCTCGCAAATTGTCCAGTCTCTGGTGCTGGTTACAGGTTTACTCAAATTTTTTTTTTTATACAAATGGAAACGAAAGTGTTGGTTTACTAAAAATTACTACTTTTATATAAATCGAAATGTAAAATAAATACATGTAGAAGAGACTGGGCCAGTCTAGTTCGCCGCTGATGTGGCCCAAAGGCAAAAGTGTGGAAGGAAAAAAGAGAACAAAAAAACCCATGAAGCTGAAAAGCTGAAATGCTGAAAAGGTGGCAAAAACTACTCCCAAACTAACGAATGCTATCATCGGCGACCGACCAAAGGAGTGATTCTGAAAGTGATAATGACAGCTTGACTGACCCCGATTTTCTTTTATCCAGCCATGGGCTGTTGCCTGGGCATCAATTGTCACTGGCCGACTGACATGGTAATGTTTGACTAAGTTGTAGTGCGTGACATTATTCCATCAGTAGTATATCCTCGTATTTTTCGTTTCTCTTACAGTGGTCTTAGTTTTACTGCGGCAAACCGGTTCCGCAAAGGGCCCAGCTTGGCCAGTTGCCTACGGTCCATCAGAGCTTTGATCCGCCTCTGGGGCCAGATAATTTTAGATTTTTGTTTGGCACACCAGTTATGTGAATCTATCAGGTACCCGTTTATAGTGTGGAATACACAGTGTAGTAATTCATTACTTGACACTCAACCGAATAGTTCGGAAATCTAATGGCGGTGGAGGGTGGATATTTCCTCTGATTTGATTGTTGGTGGGGGCTTTGCAGAGTTCAAGAGAGTTGCATCAATTACGTTTATCAGACAAAAAACTGGCCCGACCACTTTTAGGACAAAAATGAAATGCAGCACAGTGGTGGGGATAAATTGGACGCGTTTTCCTGCACTTCGGGACCTTTCGTACAGTCACTAGAAAACCCAATATAGCCTTATTAATGTGACATTGGAACCGCGTACCTCAATTACTGGAAAGCGCTGCAATATAGTAGCGGCGTTTGTCTTGTCCGACGCTACAAGTAAAGATAGGATGCCAGGCAATGAAACACACGCCCACAGCAGCTAAATCGTCCGGGCAGTCAACAAGGGTTGTCGCATATTTTTACTTTTATTGGTAATGAAACATTTGTAATACACTAACAACTCATTATGTAATTATCTGAAAATCATTAGAATTTGTTTGCTTTTTATAAAAGTTTTGCCCCACGCTAACAATTAGTGTAGGAAACATTTAATATCATGGATTTAGCTGTTCAGTTATCAAATTTCATTGAGAATTGAAATACTTGTTCGTTTCAACACCTTAAACTCTGTGTATCAATCTGAAGTCAATCGGACGATAAGTTTGGTCTCTATATAGCGTCACAAGGTTTATTGAAGTGATCAAGGGAGATAACTCTGAAAGTAATTATTTGAAATCGCTCAAAATCAATAGGCTTCTTCGTCTCATGACCTTAAACAGTGTGAGTAAATTTAACGTCAATCGGATATTAACTTTGGCCTCTAGAGTGTCCACAGGATTTTTTGATGTGATCAAGGGCCATAACTCTGGCAGTAATTGTCAGAAATCGCTGAAAAACAATAGGCTTCTTCGTCGCATGACCTTAATCAATGTGTATAAATTTTAAGTCAATCGGATATTAACTTTGACCTCTAGAGCATCCACAAGATTTTTTGAAGTAATCAAGGGCCACAACTCTGACACAGATATTAACTTCGGCCTCTAGAGCATCTACAAGATTTTTTGAAGTGATCAAGGGCCGTAACTCTGGCACTAATTATCGTAAATCGCTGAAATTAAATAGGATTCTTCATCTTATGACCTTAAACATTGTGTATGAATTTAAAGTCAATCGGATATTAACTTTGGCCTCTAGAGCGTCCACATGATTTTTTGATGTGATCAAGGGCCATAACTCTGGCACTAGTTATCGGAAATCGCTGAAAATCAATAGGCTTCTTCGTCTTATGATCTTAAACACTGTGTATATATTTAAAGCCAATCGGATATTAACTTTGACCTCTAGAGCGTCCACAACACTTTTTGAAGTGATCAAGGGCCATAACTGGCATAACTCTGGTAGTTATTATTGGAAACCACTGAAAAACAATAGGCTTCTTCGTCTCATGACCTTAAACACTGTGTATAAAATTAAAGTCAATCCTCTACAGCGTCCACAAGCAATTGTGGACGACGGACGGACCCACGGCCGGTGGCGACGACAATATACGACCACATTTCAATGTGGGCATTAGGGCTGGGCGATATAAAACCGTCACAGAAATAAAAAACCGTGACGAAATCAATGGACACTTTTTAACATAGTTTTATAGTTTAATTTAGTATCCTTGTATTGTATAATGCATTTTCAATATGGTATACTCTTGAATGGGAAAGAACGATTTTGCAAGTGTAAACAAAGTCCAATCGCACCCGGGACTATAAAAATATGCACGGCCAAAAGAACAGAAATCTTTTTTTTTTATGTTGTTTGGTCCTCCTTCGTTCAAAATATTTTTTATTTCAATAAAATATTATAATTAATATTTTGAATATTAAAATTGTAATAAACAACAATTTCAGCAAGTTTTCATGGCTATAGATCTGTGTTTGAACTAGCTCGAATTCATGTTTTATTAATTTGGTACTATATGCTAAAAATAATATTGACCTAGAGTAATAATATTGAGGGGTATTTCCAACTTTTTATGCATGTTTATTTACATTTAAAAGGTGATAAACTGAAAGTATTGACCTTTTATAAAATATCGCGATATTTTAGGTATATCGTCCAGCTCTAGTGGGCGTATAAAAACAGCTTCAAACGCAAAATTATCAACACATATCATCTGCAGTTTGAAGAGAAGCACACAGAGGTTTGTGGAAGGATGACAAACTCCGGGCAGTCCATGGGGGTGGCCCAGAAGAAAACATTTCCATGAAATTCTTACAATGAACATCTCTGAATGGCTACCACCTATTAACACAAATCTTTTTGAATCATGTGACACCAACATAAAATTATGTCCTATGGGTTAAACCCTCAAAGTTACAGTATAATTCCATAGATTATGATTAGAAACAATACAAAATTCATTTTTGAGTTCAACAGACTTTATTTGGTCTATTTTAATAGCAAATGATTGTTTTTAATTAAATATACATTATGGGAGATTAGATAAATAGCTGTCAGTTAACACCATAATAGTTAAAAACTAAATAATGTAAAGAGAATTTTCTGAAAATTTCAGTCAATTTGATCCACTCTGAACCAAGATTTTAGCAATTGATTTTTTGACCTAGCCTCGATCATAACGAGAAAAACCATGGTCTTGATTATCCATTTCATAATTAAATCATGAATGAAAGTTGAGCAGCAAATCCTATCCTAATCCAGTACATCAAGAGTTGATTATGGTCTGGATAGGTTAATTAATGTCTAATTAATAATTTAGATAACATTTCAGGCCTAAAAAAAATACCTGCAATAGGCAAATTTAGCTCTTGCATAATGTATGTTTAATAAACAATGCTTTTACTGTTACAAAATAGGAAATATTCGGAAAATATTTCTATTATAGCACTTAAGTATCGTATTATACACTGAATTTGGCCCCAACAACCATTATCATTTTGCACTATATAATTAATAAATCACATTTTTGCACCAAGATACATATATATCATTATTTACAAACTAATACAACATATATAGTAAATATTAATTCAGAAATCAAATTGGGAATACAATAATCATCAAAAAACAAGTTAAATGGCAGCACAATAAATATATCTTAACACCTCACAGTTTTATGTTCCTGATTTCCATATAAAACACTTTCAGGTCAAATACAAAAATAAATGAAACTTGGCACCAATAAACATATGGCAGTATTTTCTCGTATAAACGTACATTAAGAGTATTACAAAATACAATTGCATAGCATAATGAACACTTGTTGTGGTTTTGTGGTTACTTGAGTTAACAGTTCTTATCCTTCTCACATGATACATTTTCAGTCATTCTTTGTTACATACACTATACACAATTTTATATCATTAACATAAAGATATTAATGATTTATACAATTAAGGCACTTGTCATGGCAAAAAATTAACATAATAATAAATTGTACATCAGCATTTTTGACACATTAGTTTGGTATTTTACAGATTAGTCTTCATCACTGGCTGCCTCAAACATCTAAAATAAACAAACAAAACATGAAGTAATGTAACATCAAATGAGAAATCGGATTGAATTGAACTAGTCAGGATTACTCACACAATGTATGGTGTTCCATTCGGCCAGTATAATGTCAAAAAAAAAATAATGTAACAAAAGGATATGGAGTGCCATTTTAATGTTCGGTAGATTTAACACTGCCAGTACTAATTACTGGTAGTTTAATGATTTTCGAACAAAATATAAGGGTTATTAGATAGCTTCTAACATTTGATCCAAAATAATCTCAAAGATAAGAATAATAAACAACACTGTGCTCTTTATAATTAGTCAGCTGCAAGATTGTATTGCTGTCAGGTTGTAAACTAAAACATCCAAAAAATATCAGAAAAGTTGGAAGATTACTGACCCCTAGTAAGTTTTTAGGTTCTATTCCTGTTTTAACTTCTTCAACTTCGATCAGATTACTAGCACTGACATTAAATACTGGTGTTAATGATCTATCACTACCAAAACTACTATCAAAACCTGCACCTGGACTACCTTTACTGAAAAACAAAATATCAAATAATATAAGCTTAGTTATTCATTTCAAAAATATACAAAATCACATCATAATTGTAATAAATTTCACCACTAAGTTCGATTTGGTAACAAGCCCAGCTTGGGAGCCTATCAGAATTATCGGTTGTCGTGAATACCAAGTCTCACGCTTTTAGCTAAAATGCCTACATGTGACCATCGAGTTGCAAAGTTCAAAGATCGATCAATGTCAAGGTTGCTTGTTTTCCATGAGTTTCTCAATTTAAATTTATTTTTTTTAAATGGCTGTAAACCCTGTTTGTTTACAGTGTATTAAGTGCCACAACCTTTGATTGGACAATTCTAATTAGTCTTGTGTAAAAGCAATGGGCGCAAAAGTTCGGGAATAGCTGAGTATTAAAGCAACAGTAAAATGTTGTAAAACTAGCGGACGTTACACAGAAATGGAAAGTAACACATTATTAAATTTATTAAAGAGTCAGCGGATGACTGAGATATTGAATCTACATGTGTTTAGGCCATCAGTGATGTCACTCTATAAAGACGAGCGAAAGTATGAACAATAAAACAAATAATTACCTGATTTTGTCTGGGATTACAGGTGAAGAACTTTTGGGTGTTGGCACATTACATGGCCGATGTCTTAGAACTGGAGTAGTGAAGGCTTTTCTTGGAGGAATTCTCCTATTAGAAAGAAGAAAATATATTTTATTCTACTTTATAAAAGAAGGGTTAGATACTGACGGTAAAGATACAAATTTTAGTGCAAATTTGATTTAAAAACACATAAAAGTTTAAATAAACAATACTTCAGCCCATACTTGTTATATATTATTATACTACATTCAATAATACAATTCTATGGAATACAATTACTGCTCAGTAATAAGCAGTAATTGTATTCCATAGAATTGTGACCTGTATACTCTAGTTCAATTACTAAAAACAGTGGTATATTGATACTTACGGTAGGATAAAGTCACCGGAACATTCAGAAGATGTAGAGGAATCCAGTGGAGCACCAATTGAATTATTACATATACTCACTTCATCATCAAAACAATCATCTGGAAAATAAACAATATTCATTTCAGTATTGATCCAAGGGGTGATCTGAAACCAGGTAATAATTTAATTTTCAAAGATAACCATGTTTTTTAAGAACAAAATATATTTGACCATCTTTACCATCTGATATACTGTTATCAACAGATGAACTGCTACCATGAGAGATATCACTAGGTAGTTGTGGTCTTGAAGAATGGCGTCTATATAAGCGGAATGGTTTGAAGAAAATACCAGACATCAGCAAGAAAAAGGTGAGAATAGAAGAAAAAAATCCTTTCACTCTTGATACCTAAAAAAAAATAAATAAAACATACAAATACAACAGATCCTTAGTAACTTCAATTATTCGGATTTGTATCTCGGAATCTGAATTCACATATATTCTCTTAGATTGAAATGGCGGGGTTTTTTTAAAAAAAATCTCAAATACCTCTTAAACGATTGAAGAAATATCACAATTACAAAATGTAGATAAAAGTTCTAAACCGTTTCCTGTATATTGTTTACAGAATCAAATTTGCATCAACTTTCTATAGATTATTTTGTAACAAGCCAACAACAAGGCTGATAAATAGATGACACCCATGGATCTTTTTAATAAGGCATGAGCTCATCACCCGGCTTATTAAACTGAGCAGATGTCCATTATAGAACTTAAGTCATGGTATTGATGTAAATCACTCTCTCTAAATCAGAATCAGAGTTATTTGAACCTATTTTAATAATTCCCTGATTTCTCTGAATAAAGAATATCTTACAGCTCTATTGATCATGTATTCTCTCATTCTTCTCTTCCATACCTACAATTATACAAATTGAATATATTTGATGATTCTCAACTCAGCCTGTGATAAAAAGAGACAACATGGTTATCAGTTGTAATACCATGATCAACATAATATCTACTTTACAGGTGGAGGGACATAATTCAAAATCAGTGCTGTACTCTGATCTCTAAATGAATCTACATATAAATGAAACTTACTTTTCTAACTGAAGGAAACTGTAGTAACTGATCAACTGTTGGCCTACTACCAGGACATCTATCTAACATATGGCGGATAACATACTTCAAATCAAAACTTTTATCTGTAACAACAACACATTCACTTTATATTTTAACATACAAAAATAATAAAACTTTTATCACATGGACCTCTTGCATCTAGTGCTTCAGTCATATGAATACTATCCTACAATACAGAAAGCTATTCAGAGGCAATTTGACATGGTCTAAGGAGTGGTAGTTTCAGATAGTTTCGGGATATTATAATACAGTGGATTCACCTCTGACATCTGAATATTACGGCATTATGTGAAATCCATCATTATTTTTATGTCCAGGTTCATTTCCTTATTAATTCAACTGAAAAAATTATACGGATGGGTGTATGACAATATAAGCTTACCAATTGTAAAACTAATCGAATCCTGATCTTCTACAAACACAACAGGAGATTTTATCAAATTCGACAATGGGATATGATGAGGATATGGATATAGAACCACAAATTATTAATGAATATGTTGCTTCGAAGGTACAATAACACTTCCGGTATTGAAAAAATTGATCGAGTATTCTGGTATATTGTATTGATCCCGTAGAGTCCACTGTCTATAGCATTTCATTTAGTCAATGTAATTTTGGTAATAATATAAATAGACGCAATTAAGCTGCCATAAATAACAAAATATCAAAACTCATAAAATTGATTTATTTTTGAGACAATGTCCTCCTACTTAGTACCATTAAGGTATTTCTCTTAGGAAACATGGTATTCAATATTTATATGTACCATAAGGTTAATATCCTTCAAACATTAGTACCGGTATACAGCACATGGTCTTCTGAAACCAATTTCAAACTATTGCAGAAATGCATACAGGGTAAACAGGAATGACAAAATACAGCAACATTAAATAATTGTGTATATAGATGACATTAAGTAGTAAAAGCATAAAACTAACCCCTGAGAAATTCCTCTGGTAATTCACCTCTACGTAATATATGCCAACCTTCACCTCCACGTGGTAGATCTAAATCACTAGCTAATTCTAGCATTGTCATACCTAAACTGTAATATAAGAATATGTATGTATAGTATTTGATTAAAGCAATATGATTTAATAGAACTAACCCTCTTTCGTTCAGGTTAATTAATGTTTTAAATTGGGTTGATATTTATGTATAAATTAAGTCAGCGATTGGACAAGCACTATACATCTGGTTTCATAATTCACCTCTGTAAGACAGATTTCTGCTTAGCCTATCGAGTTTGCAAAGACTATATATCATTTAAAGAACCATACACCTTGTCCACTTCAATATGATTGATAAGGTATTGAACTTCTAGTCACATTAATATCAAGTAATCTTAAAATTATACCTGAATACATCAGCTGGTTTGCCAAACTTTCCTTGCATTAATTCAGGTGCAAGATATTTTGGATCCCCTTCTTGGGCTTCCGACAGATCAACCTGCTAAATATAAATAATTTCAAGATGCATTATGATAGTTTTCCATAATAATAGTTTAAAAAAAAGATAGGTTGCCAGGCAACGAAACATACGCCTACAGCAGCTAAATTGTCCGGGCAGTCAACAAGGGTTGTCGCATATTTTTACTAATTTCGGTAATGAAACATTTGTAATACACTAAAAACTGATTAAGAGTAACAACTCATTATGTAATTATCAGAAAATCATTAGAATTTGATTGCTTTTTATAAAGTTTTACCCCACGCTAACAATTAGTATATACATGAAACATTTAATATCATGGATTTAGCTGTTCAGTTATCTAAATTCATTGAAAATCAAAATACTTGTTCGTTTCAACACCTTAAACTCTATGTATCAATCTGAAGTCAATCGGATAGTAACTTTGGCCTCTATAGCGTCACAAGAATTTTTGAAGTTATCAAGGGAGATAACTCTGGCAGTAATTATTTGAAATCGCTGAAAATCAATAGGTTTCTTCGTCTCATGACCTTAAACACTGTGTATAAATTTAAAGTCAATCGGATATTAACTTTGGCCTCCAGAGCGTCCACAAGATTTTTTGAGGTGATCAAGGGCCATAACTCTGGCACTAACTATCGGAAATCGCTGAAAATTAATAGGCGTCTTCGTCTTATGACCTTAAACACTGTGTATAAATTTAAAGTCAATCGGATATTAACTTTGGCCTCTAGAGCGTCCACAAGATTTTTTGAAGTGATCAAGGGCCATAACTCTGGCACTAATTATCGGAAATCGCTGAAAATCAATAGGCTTCTTCGTCTTATGACCTTAAACACTGTGTATAAATTTGAAGTCAATCGGATATTAACTTTGGCCTCTAGAGCGTCCACAAGATTTTTTGAAGTGATCAAGGGCCATAACTCTGGCACTAATTATCGGAAATCGCTGAAAATCAATAGGCTTCTTCGTCTTATGACTTTAAACACTGTGTATAAATTTAAAGTCAATCGGATATTAACTTTGACCTTTAGAGCGTCCACAAGATTTTTTGAGGTGATCAAGGGCCATAACTTTGGCACTAATTATCGGAAATCGCTGAAAATCAATAGGCTTCTTCGTCTTATGACCTTAAACACTGTGTATAAATTTGAAGTCAATCGGATATTGACTTTGGCCTCTAGAGCGTCCACAAGATTTTTTGAAGTGATCAAGGGCCATAACGCTGGCACTAATTATCGGAAATCGCTGAAAAACAATAGGCTTCTTCGTCTCATGACCTTAAACACTGTGTATAAATTTAAAGTCAATCGGATATTAACTTTAGCCTGTAGAGCGTCCACAAGCAATTGTGGACGCCGGACCGACGGACGGACCGACGGACGGGGGCGACGACAATATACGACCACATTTCAATGTGGGCGTATAAAAAGGATCATGAAAAGAAAACTTGTTGAAGATTTCAGACAAAGAGCTTCATTCTGAGTGAAGTAATCGTTGTGTACAGTGTAGTCTCGATTGCTATTGCTACCGTTGTTACAATAACAACTATTCAAAATCACCCATTTATAAATTACATAATTATAATTAACTGCCAATTGTATTTAAAGGAGCTACATCTTTAGAATTTGGGACACAGAAATTGACACAAATGAGTCACAAGGCACATACTAATGTAATATTGAACTTCTAATCAGTTATGTTTGGCAAAATATCAAAGAAGTCTCAATCCAATGGCAATCTCTAGTGTCTGGTTATATCAGTCTACACCTATAGTAATTATTGTGCATGCTCTGCTGATAAGAAATGAGGTCACCATTTGACCGTAAAATGTTTATTTTGTCTTCAATATTTGATACCAGAAGCCCATCATTTCCCAGTAAGATCACAACATCAATGTTGATTTAAATTGACAAAGGATTCATGTTTTCAATGTTGTAGTTTCGGATGATATTGGGTTACAAACTTAGCTAGTTTGAATCTGTTGAAAACAAAAACCATTCGAGTTCTAGAGATTTGATTATGGGACTGGCATGTAAATAATGAATGATTTATATTTATGTAAAATTTGTGACTGAACGAAAGATCTGCAGTTGCCAGATTTAGCTCTTGAACAATGCATCTTTAACTCTTTTTTTATTATTCATCACGGCTGTAAATGAGAAACCTAGCTACATATAAATAACAGAATGGTGATTCACTTACACTGTCTGACTACAGTTAGTTTAGATTTTTAATCATATTTTGAGAATTTTAGTTGAAAAGATTTAATCATACTTCGAGAATATTGAGAAGCATCTATTTTCATACTTAATATTACAGTATATTTTCAATATATATCCATGATGTAAGAATTTGTGTCAACAGTAATAAAATCCAAATGATGATGCAGTTTATATGTCAAATATCATCAACTCCTAAAGTGTGTCTTCTCTTGATTTTAAATACACAGTCCACAACTTAAGATGGGATATGAAAGAAAAATGTCAACTGCTATATTCATTTATTTAATCTCCGAATCTCTAGTTCAATGACTTACCTTTGAAACATCCAATACAAGACCAAAATCACCTAGTTTACAAATTCCATCAAAAGAGACAAAGATATTTTCAGGTTTAATATCCATGTGAATAAGATCATTATCATGAAGATGTTTCACAGCCTACAAAACAAGTAATATTCACATCATACATGCGAAACATAGGTAATCATCATAAAATAGAGTTGGTTACTGGATTTAGCACCTACATTTCAGACCCAAAATATTGAACCAAAAACACTGAGTGCAGTGTTAGTTTGCAAATCTGATAACCGCCCTAAAAATTATGACTCGTTATCTGCATATCTGTCCTTAAATTCTTCATTTTAACGTACACAACACTAACTGAATATATGGTCAAAATCGAAAAGTATTTTTACTAAGATATATTTTATAAGCATCATCAACTTGTTACTTGGCCCAAGAATGTATATTTATTTATAATAATAAAATCATTCAAAAATTGCAATGGTATAAATTATCAAAGGCAATTATGTGAAAAAATATTTTAAAACTAAAGTACCATAAGAAGGTCCACCAAATAGTTCCACAAAGTTAATTCACTTAAATCATGATATCCATCAGCTACTTGGCTCAAACTGAAAATATTTCAGAATGATAGACAATAATAATAAGTACTTATAAAGGACAGGCGGCTTCCAAGATATCTTTTCAAAAAAGAAATATAAAATAGTAAATAAAGTTCTTGTATGGCTAGTGGACATCACTAGAAGTTATATTAGCTCCAGGACCTAGAATTGAACATGTGTTAAGAAAAAAGGCTCTCTTACATCACAATGTCATTTCTTTACATATTATTAACACTTAATTTGCATCCGACCCTTGTGAAATCTGAAGTAATATGATTTAGATCAGGAGGTTATACTATTACAATACTACGTCATATTTATACATGTTCCCACCTATTTTTACATAGTTCTATCTGAATATAAAGATGTTGTCTTTCTTCCCATGCTTTATAGAAATGAACACAGTTTTGGTGTGGTGGCAATTTTTCATGTTTTGCTACTTCTTCAAGTTTTCTTCTCCTATAGATAAAAGAAAAAAAGAAATTAGTAGGAAAGAGTCCTCAAAAGTCACAATAAACATTAGTACCTAACTTGACGATTGAATTGTCACATTTTACTGTTTTTCCAACCTCCATCCATATATAAGTTAAAGTTTAATATAAGACAAATGCTTTTCAATTCCCCTGTAGCAATCTTTATCAGGATACTGGATTTTTATTCTAGTCTTATACATGCTGATGTACGTCAAAGAAATGAAACCATAATATTAATTAATCTAAAATAATAAGTTTGTGAATGTAGGATTAACTTCAGTGATATTCCATGTTTTGAACCAGTTTTTATTTCAATAAACATGTATACATCCAATAAATAATAGACAATACACACAATGTATTATTTGCTAATCTAACTGAAAACTAAAGGATGATTCCTACAAGACAAAAGAAATTACAAGTGGTGGCAATGTGAACATTTCCACAAGAACAATGCTGAAACACTGAAAGAAAGACTCCATTTGGATGTAGTTTTCTAATGTTTATGATTACATTTTGAATGGAGAGAGAGAGAAATGGGGTTTAACGTCCACTTAACACAAACTATGTCATTTCGGGACCAACATATGGTTTTTAAAATTTTATTTCAATAATTCGCTTGCACGTAAGGGTCTTTTTAGCAGTGGGAGGAAACCCACAAGTTTGAGAAGGCGCCCCTATCTCCATGACACATACGCTCACACCAGGGTTCGAAACCACAGCCGCAAGCCAGTGGTGACCGGCCAGCTAGAGGTCTGTTACGAACCTGGGAAAATGTGAATGGTACACGAAACCACGTGTGTTTATAACAGTCACCGATCTTCATCGAAAGGTAATCATATTCGGTTAAACTGCCGTACCGGTACTTGTCATGTCCCAATAGTAATTGGACGTCGTGCCTAATCAATGTTTGAATTGTGCCAGCATAAATGTATTGCATTGCTTGCAGGAATCGAGTCCCTATTTCCGAGTTATTGGCTTCGAATCGTGATCGTCAGTGTATTTGCGTGTTTGTTTACATCCGCCATTAAGGTAATCTCGCGCTCATGTTCTAAACGCTGTGATTGGTCGATATTCACGCGATCAATGTTCCAATCACTCTGATTGGTTAATATTTTAAATTAGGCCTTGAGCGCGTCTGTTTTTGACACTTCGGTCGCCATCAGTAGAGAGTTTGACATCGCTCTCCTAAACGACATCTCCCCAACAAGGAGAATGGAATCATTTATGTTTAGTTACTAAATACTCATGGGGAAATAATTAGACTCTGTGCTAATTATTCATGGGACTAGGACTCATGACCCAAGAAAGGAGTAAACTAGCATTTTTGATTTAATTCCATTTCTCCGGGGATTTCTCGTTAAACTAACGGTTTAGCCATGTTGGGTTTTACTTTTAACCAACTTTGGTCGGAAGGAAATTTTATTTCAGATTTATCATATCAAATTCACAAAGAAGTGAATTGTTTTCTTAGTGACGGTCGTAGTACTATTGTTTGTTCTTGGGTATATTTTTACCCCTGAGAACCTTACTCCAATAAGCCTGTAGAGCTTTGGGGAATCAGAATATTATTAATACGAAATAAAATAAAGTGATATTCCTGTGCAGGTAAAATAAACCTGAATTATCATTTTTGGGGTAAAATCCCCATTATCCCAACTTTCATCATTTTTGGGGTAAAATCCCCACTTTCATCATTTTTGGGGTAAAATCCCCATTATCATCAATTGGTGGGTAAATCCCCACTTTAATCATTTTAGGGGAAAAATCCCCATTTTGTGACTTTTGGGTAAATTACCCGCTTTTGTCATTTTTGGGGTAAAATCCCCATTTTTGTCATCTTTGGGGAAAATCCCCACTTTCATCATTTTTGGGGTAAAATCCCCATTATCATCAATTGGTGGGTAAATCCCCACATTAATCATTTTTGGGGAAAATTCCCCGCCTTTGTCGTTTTTGGGGAAAATTCCCCGCCTTTGTCATTTTTGGGGAAAAATCACGACTTTAACACTTTTGGGGAAAAACAATAGGAATGCAATCTTGCAGTTAGGGTGAAGGGTGGAAAAGATCATTTGATAACACATATAGTATTTAGTGTTGTCTCATATTAACTAGATATTGTTGGGCCATTATTAGGCCTATTGCCAATTTCAATATTTTATAATTTATGCAATTTGTTGCCTCATTTGTTCATTATTAATTGCTGTAGAGTCTATAATATATAGGCTTATAATAAATTAATTGTTTTTATGTATCTAATAAAATTTATTAACTTTTAACTTTTGTTTGTCTTATTCTTTTGGTTTAGCACTAGACTGGAGCGAACCCTATTTTATTTACGTTCCTTGTTAAGGGAATCGAGGAACCGTAACAGGTCGAAGCGCGGCACTCTAGACCACTAGGCCATCCCCCCCCCCCCCCAATTTGAATGGGGGTAAAGTTTTTTTTATATATAAAAGTTAAACATGCTACGTATATATATTTAGAAAATTCAACAAGATTTGTATTGGAAAACTGAAAGTAGCTATAGAAGAGAGCAAAAATTTAACTTTATCGTATAAATGCTATTATTTCACAGACGATGTCACTGGACAGTTGGGAACTATGTAATCTTCCTTCCTATTTAAAATAATGTTGAAATATAATAGACAGGCCCAAATTCAGCAGAAACAAGTATAAACTGGTACAGCACAAATCATTTGTTTATTCCTCAAGTTTTAATTTTTATGCCTTTATATTTCTTTCTTACCTGTCCGATTCACCTCTAAATCTAACTTGAGTTCTCTTTACAGCATATAAACTACCATCTTCTTTATTTTTAACTTTAAATACCTGAAAAAAACAATAGATTAGTCAATTCTTTAGCAAGTAAACCTGGAGTATAAGATTATTCATGTTTATACATCAACTTTTAAAGACCTAGGCATGGCTGCAAACATTATTTATTTTTATTTGTAATTACAGTCTGGCTTATAATACTAAGGGAAGCACAGATACACTTTATTATAGATTAGAGAATGGAATGGCATGGTTTTGTTTATTAATATTACAACTGAGTAATTTTTAACCCCTTGACTGCATACCGTACAGTCTTATTTTGTAAAAATCTTAATTTCTTTTTTTTTATTCTTTGTTGTTAAAAACATAATGGTAAATCGTAACTCTTCTACACTGTTCAGGTCTACAAACATTTACATTACAGAAGCTTACGGTTCAAATGATAAAAACATTGCTGCATCAAGGCATCAAAGAATTATCAAACTAACCTCTCCAAAAGATCCTGCTCCAAGTTTGCTCAAAATAATAAAACATTGTTCAAAATATAAATCTTTGTTGTTCTCATTGTATCTTGTACTCAAAAAAGCTTTAAATAGAATTAAGGAAATGTAAGGTGGTAGGTGAGGTATTGTCACAAGTCATTAAAGGCAAATTAAAGTTAATATTTATTTGCAGCATCAGTTAATTCTTGCTACAATTAGCTGTTATGGAAGCATTTTTTGTTGACTTATAATAAATACTTCAAAAGCTTTGGGTTATTGATCCAGCTACATGTAGAACATCAAAATAAAAGTAGACTAGACTATATACTGTTTATTGCTAAGATATCCATCATACGGAAATTTATCAGTAACCAGGACCTTCTGGTCAGTGAATCATTCAAGACGTTTTGGGGTTTAAAAATTGATGCAATGGTCTATAAATTAATAAATTTTCTATCCATCTACCTGGATATTTATAAGCTTTCACCATGGACGACAACTGTATTTATAGGAATGAGAGAATATTTGTTCACATATCAGCAAGATTTATTATAATTTTTGGAAGGATACAGTTTTCTGTGCTTCTAAATGAGACAACTTGTGCTCTCTGCACCGGTCTGTGAGGAAATATTCTACTAATTGGAGGACAACTCTTAATAGGGGGTCTTGGAGGAACTGAATCTCTTGGTGTGCCTCTTTGCTGCAAAATATCAAAAAACGAATTAAAATACAAAAAATATATATTTAAAATGACAGTCTTTGATTTGTCAAATCAAAATGATTTTCAGGAACGGAAAAAGCGTTGGTTGTTATTAATATTAGAAACAAATTTCTAAAACTTAAACGTTCTAAAATAGGTTACATATTGATGGGCCACAGATATTTCCTTAAGTTGTACAAAAAGTATTGACCCCCAGTCAATTTTCTATGCAAATTCTTACTGCGTGTCAGTCTCACTGAATGCCTGAACAATGTAAAGCCTTAAGGGAAATTTTACTGAGAGAATACCTTAATTAAGACCTTAATTACCCAGTTAAGAGTATGACATGTGCAACACAACATGCTGTTAAGAATATCCCCTTCTGCTAAACGTCTTGGCAGAAACCATTGAAACCTAAATATAGCGTTACGGTAAGTTATTATAATAATATGGCTAAGTTATGTAAATTGATCCTTTTTTGACTAGGATTAGGGGTTTCAGGTCACGTGACTTCAACGTGAAATCAGACTGCCAGTGGCTGATATATGGCCAAGTTCAATCTACGATTCTGAATTATTATTTTATGTAAATGTATTACTAGCAATTGTATTGTAATAGCATAAGGTCAATCTCGATATCTGCAAAGATTTAGGCTAAAAAATCATTGAAATGTAAGCGAAATTACCGTTTGTTTACATGAGGCGTCAGTGGGAAAATCCTGCTCTTACGTCACGCGACCTAGAATTTTCCATTGCTACGACCCACTTTATTGGATTTCTGCACGTTAGTTTCCAGACGATTTTCATATAGAACCAATCAAACGATAGATAACATTTTAGGGATTATACCGGTGTCTGATACCATGTGATCCTAAAATTAGCACCGAAGAAAACAAGATTTATCTGTTTTGATGACTGAAATTTGCTAAATTTCGACTAAATATAGCCTACGTTTTTTTGTGGTATCATCCAGATTATAAATATTTGACATATTATCATTCAAATTATTACGATTTTAATAAATCTTAGCTGACAATAACATGCGGATTTCAGTTTTAAAATTGGTACTAACGATTCTGAAGGGAAAATTCCCATTATGACGTCACTCAGATATGACTGAAAAGCGCTGACTTTGGTCCATTCCGCGCATTGACTGGTATATAGAGCGTTTTGATTACATTTTTGACGTCGATCTCCGATTTTAAAATTCCATAACTTCGGATCTAATTGGAATATTTTGATAAAATAAAAAAATTTGGGTAGCATTTTATGTATATTTTCACAAAATATTTTTAATAAAAAATTTTCTGTTATTTGAAACTTTGACCTGAACCCCCTACTACTAGTACTAGGATTCAATTATCGTCCCTGAACGCACAGGGGGCGAGTGTAATAATATGAAAGACCTTTGTTCAGCTGAAACCGGCCACAGTGGTTCTGTACAGTCCTACACACAGAATTGAGGCAAACCCATCAAAAACAGGTAGTTCTATACTACACAGTCCTACACACACAGAACTGGGGCAGGGCAATGAATGACTGCACTGCATGCACTTAATTAGTTAGCCTACTTTAATAACGTTACCGGCGATATTAATTATTATATCATATTATACCCAATATTCAAAATATGAGTGGGGAGTGTGTAGAGTTCAACTATACTTGCTTAAGGAGACAAAAGTCGAGGCACGAGCAGAAACTTGGCTCAGCCGAATCCTAAACCATGTAAATTTACCTTTTTCGTTGAAAATGTTTGTTGCTCGGTAAAGAAATTTGGTGTTGGTCTGGGGCTGGCAAAGGACTCGTCATTTCTAAATTTCTTCATTTTTCAAGTTTCCATATAATATTCTAACAGACTGCATACACATCATTTATACTGCCACTTATAAAATACATGAAATTGCTGAATAAACAGTTTCCGCAACAATCCACACACCCTCAAATTTCAAAACAAATATGGCAGTCAATGGTTTCGCGCTCTTTTCACGATGATATCGTAACGCTGATTGGTCAATGGTTTGTTTATATATAACGATCAGTGAACCGTAAGATAGGTTGATCGATAATAATTACACAGAACAATAGCTACTTTAGCAAGTTTCTTGACACCCCCACTCCCGCTATCAGTATGTACGATAAGGTCGTAAGAAAGAGAGTTAAATTGTAATCTACATAGTGTCGTGCTAGATTTTCTACGGTGTAAACAGTGTAGTATAGTGGAGTGAGTGAGTAACCATTGGCATTTTCGCAAATTGAAACTGAACGCACTCATATAATTCATACGAATCTACCAATGTTTTCAAATCGCAGCACGTTGATTACAGGTTTTACCATGTTTCGTTATTTGCACTTTCCGGGTACTAAATATGGTTATTTTGTTTAAAATGTTATCGCGCTTTTGTGTCGAACTTCCAGTTTTATCTGGGCGGAAAGTCGTACTGAAGGGACATAACTCGTCTATCATTACACCATTGAGATCAGACCACGGCTATTCATTCTTATCTTCAGCACCAGAAAGTGCAGAGATTAAATTTATGATATATGATACGAAATGACGTTTATCCCCCTACGACCACTCTTATTTCGAATTCCGCCTGTCGTGTGATCTTTTACGTGCACGCAAATGTGTACACGGTACCTCGCATTTTCGCCCTATCCGAACGACTATAACTCTAAGTTTAAGTTGCCCCTTGCCATACCCACCGTCCCATACTCCTTACGGGGTGGATACAATTTATGGGCCACAGCTTCCAATTCAACACAATGAAAACAAAGCAGCGCTTATTTCCGTTTCGAATAGTTTTTTTTGGATTCGAATGGTTGCAGTTATAACCAAATCCATACTTCACGGGAAGGTGTTTCTCGCAAGGATTAGTCCTGTGCAAAAAAGTGGCCCTAGAATGATTGGGCGGTCATAAAGTTTTCGAGCACGTGGGTAAAGTAAGAGAAAATATGAGTTATGACTAGGTATAACATAATTTTAACTTCAAGTCGGCAAATCAAAGCGCCCCAAATCCCACGACCCTTTCGTTTAGGAGATAATGGGGATTAACGTTCATTCAACACATAGCCCAAGTCATTTCGTTCTATAGATATTTCAATACTTCGCTTGCGGTCTTAGCAGTGTGAGGAAACCGGGGAAGACACGCGGCGTTTGATAGGCAATCATCTTGTTTCATCTGTTTTTCGAGAATTGAAAATTCTTAAAACTAGCTCCGCTCTCCCCTATATAGTGCAACTATGGCGTAGTCATTCTAAGCTGCTTTATACGCGCTATCATTATTATTTGTTTCATTGGTTTTTCGCGAAGTGTTATTTTTCGCTATAAATACGTTCAGTTGTGATTATAACTACCTTTGGTTGATCTGTTCGGACAAATGATGATTTCTCGTTACATTATATTATATGCTATTATAAAATCCCCAAAATATATTTATTATATAAACATGTAGAAAAGCTAGAATAAATTTAGCTAACTGGACCCGGTCGAGGTTCTTTCTTTTCCAATATCTATTTAACGGCAATGGAAGGTGGTTCCATCCACATATCGGTAAACAATCAAAATTATACAATATTGCGCGGACAATTAATGAAACCTAACTTAAATGTGGACCCCCACCCCCTCTGGATCCAACCATGGGATCGTTGCAATATGTTGGATTATGAGTGTCAGAATACTCAATTTTCGAAAAATAATAAGGAAATACATCGGGACATGAAAATGATGTCGGATTTCACAAAATGGTGTAGTATTCACAATGTCGGATATGACAGAGTCCACTGTATGTTATTATATAAAAGCTTATAAAATCAACATAAAAACGTAAAATAAACTAGTTGACTGGGTCCGACCCATGACGTTCTTCCTTTTCTTACATTTGTCGGGAAGGATATATATTGGTTTAAAATAAAAGCGTAACATATGAAACAAATAAGAATGTAACAGCTTGCACTTTTAAATCACTGGCAGTGTGTTATACAATCTTTTAACTAGCTCAGAGCAACGCGGGGTGGGGGTACTGTGAAATTGGAGGACAATGCATATCTATGTTTTTTATGGCCGACAATTTTTTCACAGGATAGGGTGGAGGCGAAACTTTTTGCGGGGGGTGGGGCAGTTGGAATTCGATATAACAGTAGGCCGTAGTTCCGCTGTCCGGACAAGCAAAATTTCCCCCATAGTCCCAAAACATGTATCGCTTTTTCAAATAATGTTTAAAAAATGTTTTAGAATTTAATTTGCAGACGAAAAAGGTTAATTATTGCCCCCATATCATGCTTGTCTAATTGTTGCCATCAGTTTGTTGTGGTTTATTTTCGAATAATTCGTAAGAAAAATGTCAAAAAAGTTCGTTTCTAATTTCCGGTGTCCGCCAATGTGGATAATAAATTGTTTACTAGTATAGCTGTCATAAATACAGAGGAATGTCCAAAGCACGCGTAATCATTTAATTTACGCAATTCGTTTCACGTTTTCCAATATCTCAATAAATTTACCTCAACCAAGGGCAGATAACTCTCGGAACTTCGGCAAAAAAAAACCCTCAACGAAACAATTTTGTGCCTGTTTTTTTTCATATTATAATGTTTCTAATAAGGCGACAATAATTTGTGCATTTTAGCTACCCGTTCTAGCTTTCTTACCCAAACATGTATCATATGTAGGAACAAGAAAGAACAGGAGTCGAACAGTTATAGTTTTTTTCCAGTGAATTTCACAAGAAAGCCCCACGCAACGCTGGATCGTCGTTGTTTACTTCTTATTTTTTTTTGGCAGCCTGGTTTTTAAATTTGTTCGTGTGTATAGTAAACAGTTTGCTTGTGAGTTGAATTTAATTCTGCAGTGATTAAAAACTCACAAGTCATTTAATCATCATGACTTCTAAAATACCAATTCAGTCAACAGCAGGTGCAATCACTTTGAAGAATAAGAAAGGTATGATTATGGACGTAACTGTCTGTGCTAATTACTTTAGCATCAATCATTCTAACATGGACCTTATAATACAAGTTAGGTCCATGATTCTAATAACTATTTATTCAATAATGCAAGAAATTGACGATAGTTTATCCAATTATTTGATATTACTTTATATACATGTAATGAAAACCAATTATTATAATTATTTCTTTGCTAAATCAATAAAAGTGTACTTAAACTTGTCGATCTTTCATTTATTATTATTTATTACAGGTGAACTTACAACAGAGAAGGTAAAAGTTAACCGTTATGTGACTGGTAAACGTCCTGAATATGCACCGGATAGCAGCAGTGATGAAGATGAAGAGCACTTCGGTATTGAACGGCAGGCAGTTTCTAAGCAGGATGTTGAGCCATCTGATTTGGAAACTACAGATCGACGTTTACGGCGGTTACAGGAAAGAGAACAGTATGAAAGTGATGATGATGATAGGTATTACATTAGACATCATTTGTAAAAGACAGGAATCAGTACCTGTATCATAAAATTGGATATAATTACAAATGTTTTCAGTTGGAATCATTATGTCTTAATTAATCAATTTTGTGGCACCCAGTGTAGCAAATTATTTTTGTGAAATACATCTCAAATCTATGATTCATGATAAATAACCCAGATAATCTTATCTGTTTAATAGGGCCTACTATAAAAAGTAACATTTTGATGAGATATAGGCCCCAACTCATAACCCGGATACATTACATTGTGTGTGTATTCTGGACATTTTTTTTACTTAATAATATACTGATAGACATGAATGTTATTCATTTTAAACTGTAGAGTGGCAAGACATAGAAGAGAAGTTATTGAACCCGAAGTTATCAATGAAATGTCAGAAGATGAACAAGAGACAAGACACCGTAAAGATGATGAAGAAAGTAGTGAAGAGGAAGAAGAAATTGACGAGGAGGTATTTAAATAAACATAATATCAGTACCACACTTACATTGTAACATGTTTTAATATAATTGAGAAAAAAAAACTTTAGAAAAAATATGTTTGCAATATTAGACTGATATAACCATGCATGTGAATCATGTAGTTCAATAAATTTAAAGAATAACTTCTGCTTAAAATGGCTAGACTGCTTTGATTTGTGTTAAAAGGATAAAATGGTGGGTATAAAAAAAGGGGCATTAGGTAAGATTGAATAGAGAGCTGATAGTTTTCTCTATTACCGTTTTAAAAAAAAAATGAAAATACAATATGGTGAAAATTTCAGTCAAATTGCTTCGCTCTGAACCAAGATATAATCATCCATCACAAAGCATATTCAAATCCACCAAATATTGCAGACTAATGATGGCATCAAGCAGTAATTATGATCTGTATAAGTTAATTAATGCCTAAATAATAATTTAGATGACAATTCAGGCATAAAGAAAGACCTGATTTACTCTGTAATTCATAAGGATTCTTTGAACAGTCATAACATAATTCAATCAAGTCATAATTACTTTCAATTAAAGAAAATTATAAATTTCTGTATTTTCTAATTATTGTAGGAATTTGAAAGGAGAAGGAATTTATTAAGACAGAGAGCCTTGCAGAAACAAGAAGATGAGGTAAGTTGCTTAGATTTTTTTAAACCCCATTTGTCGTAATACTATGAATAATATATTCATATGGTGAAAGAACAAAAAAATACAAAAACAAGGTTAGTCAGGTGACTCTTTGCACAAATTAGTGATCAAAACTACACTTGCGTTAATGATAGATCTTAGGATGTTAGGCACACTACTTAGACCACTCTTCCCCTGCTACCTGCCTGTATCAAAATGAAATTTAAAAAGACTTATTGTTTGTAGGAGGTAATGGATGTTGAAGAAGAGAAATCTGATGGTGAGAGTGAAGAGGAATCCTCAGAATATGAAGAATACACAGATTCAGAAGAGGAAGTTGGTCCAAGATTAAAACCAGTATTTGTTAGAAAGTAAAGTTATTTTGAATTGCTATATGTGGTTCTTTAGTTCTTTAAGGAAAACAATGATTAGTCGTAAAAGAGTGGTCACAGATTTTGTAGGGCATCTATATATTGATTTTAAAAATGAAAATTTAATGCTAACATGTCTCAGGCACAGCGTCATAAATGTAACATGTAATGGTGAACATTCTCAAAAGTTCTGCTTCATTCTTATAGAATCTGTTTTTCTAGCTGATATATCCTGTCACACTTTAACCAGTATGATTATTTCTCATATATTTATTTATTCAGACGAGATAGAATCACCATTCAAGAAAAGGAAAGAGAAGAAATAAAACAACGTGAATTAGAACAAGAAAATAAACGTCTGGCGGAAGAAAGAAGGCGACAGACATTAAAGGTATTCTGTGTTCTGTCACATTGCCATTCAATGAACTTCACTTAATCATGCTGTAAGATGAAATACTTTAAATCTCATTACTTCAATACACTATAGATTTAAGGGATTGTGGCAGGAAATGTGTCCAAGTGGTCCTAAGCATGAACTGTAGATCGTATGATCTTCAGTCATGCAGTCATAGTTTCGATCCCAACAGTAGGTTCACATACCTAACTCGGATGATAACTATTCCATTGATCTATATGGTTAAGAGTAGTTAAGATAGGCCTACATTTATTCTATAAACATTCTTCATTGCTGTTTAAAATACTTTTTCATATGAATACATTTCTGGCATGAAGAGACCAATGTTTGGTGATTGTTTTTTTTTATTATTCCAGCTTGTTGAATTTGAAGCGAGAAAAGAATTTGAAGCTATGAAAAATGTTGAAGACGCTTGTGATGCTATAAATTCTGAAGGTGAAAATGATGAAGAAGAATATGAAGCATGGAAAGTACGAGAGTTAAAAAGACTGAAAAGAGACAGAGAAGAAAGAGAAGCGTATGTATTGTATTTGATTTAACAAGTAACATTTACCCGTTTATTAGGTACAATACAGATCTATATATTGTTTTGTATTTTTTATATACTTTCTGTGACTTACACTACCTGAAGATATGACCAGTTCTATTCAGATGTGGCGTTAGGGGTTGTACGAGCTGAGTTTGACCCAATATCATTAGACATTGATTAATCAGTCAGCATTGACTTTTCTTGTGGTTTACCCGCAGTTAGTGCATCGCACACTAAGATGTCGCTGTAACAGATGTTTCATTGGCTAAATCTCTCACACCATCCAGAACACAGGTTACAAAACAACACCAGATCCTAGTGTAGTCAAAACAAATTAAACAAAATTTTGAACTACTTGTATAAAAAAAAAAGAAACGAAATAGAGTCTGTGTTTTAATCAGATTGCTTTTATTACACCAATTTCCATTAATCCAATTTGGTATGTTGAGTAACCCACTCTGATTAACAGGTTATTCATACTTATGAAAGAAATCTTAGCCTAAGCCTTATTATGTAATGTTTGGAGAGAATTCTAAATTAGAGTTGTCTACCATGTATTCATAACCTTTGATGAAATTTCAATATTATAAAAGTCAATGATTAATTATTAAATAAACATTAATTGTTTTATATATCAAATTTGTATGTTTACTTTAAGAGGTAACTACATGACTTTCATATGTATTTTGATGTTGTGGAATGTTTCCATTTAATGAAGACAAGCATATCCCATACAGTGTAGGCTTACTACATGTACTGTTCGACGACAGTACATGACTACTCCTATTTAATTGTGAAATGTATTATAGCTAGTTACAGTCTTAGGAATAGGCATACCATGGAGTTTTTATTTATCGTATCTTTACATTTTATTATTTTGTCTTTTGAAAATAGATTTGAAAAGGAGAAATTGGAAGTAGAGAGAATAAGAAATATGACAGAAGAAGAGAGATTAGCAGAAAGAAGAGCCAATCCAAAAGTTATTGTCAATAAAGCAGCTAAAGGAAAATATAAATTCTTACAGAAATATTATCATAGAGGTGCATTTTACATGGTAAGTTGAGTTTTTTTCAATATTACATAATTCATCAAAGTAAATTTGGAATGGAGATTTTAGTCATATCAGTATGAGGTTGCTACCATTCACCTATTCACATATTGTGCTTGATAACAACTAGAGAATTATTAAATAGAAATACACTTATTATTATTCATAGAAATGTTGTGTTTCTTTTTATGAACATATATAATTTAGAAGCGACACAGCCAGATTGAAGACATCATTTTGGATACATACTGTTTATGATACAAAGATGATAAACAGCACATAAAATGACCAAACAATATTTGATGTACATATAGCCAGTGGTTACTATGAACACTTTAAGGCAGACTCACACCAATCTGATTAAAATTAATTGTGACATCTTCACACAGAGTCACAAATATTGACCTCCCATAAAAACAAATTTGTCAGTTATTGAAAACACTCTTAATCCCCACAAACACCAGTGACGTCACAGTGTCTGAAGGTAGTGCTGGCAAAAAATATCGATATAGCCGATAATCGTCGGCAACTTATGGAAAATATCGATATCGATATTCAGTTTCCTGATATCGATACACGTATAAATATAAATGGACTTCAATAAAATAAGATTAATGGAATGTTTGGTATCAAATAGGTCCTATTCAGCGTTAGATCATTCAAATCACGCTAAAACTTAAAACACGCACACCTCGCAGTTCAACCATTGCTTCGGCAATTTTCGATGTCGCTTACAATTTGATTTTGGCGATAATGTTTTGTGGTACTGGCGATTCTTTTTGAGAACTGGTGGAAAAAAAATCTTAAACTTTTAATCGTATTTATCCTGGATTAACCATTATTGAGTGTCAATCACGTAGCTAAACACTATTATAAATTATTTTATTTTTATCACACATTTCTGGCAGAAAAAATATTCAACTTGGTGGGAAAAAAATATGAACATTTGTATATATAAAAATTATCATCCATTTTGGGGGAAAAAAATTGAAAGCCAGTGTGAGCCCTAGTGGCAACTATGAACAATCATGTTAAAAATGTGCATCTAGGAATGTGTGAAACATGGGACAAATTTGGATAAGAGAACTTATTTGAAATGATTCAATTGGGAGTTAATGATGACTAATGAAAACTTGTCTTCTGATGTTTGAAATCCATTCTATGATTCTAATGGAGAAGTTTAACTGTTATCTCTCAGTTTTTGGAACCATTTCGTATCATTTGAATTTGTTTAAATTCATTTATATTTTTAAAACAAACTACATGTATGACAATTGACAAATATAATATAACACTGATTAGACAATCCATAATAGAACAAAGATTCCTGTTTAAAACATTTTTCACATAATAAAAAAAAAAGATCTGGTACAGGTACTTCGCAAAGAAAATCAGAATAGATTTATAATAACAATTAATTAAAGATTGGGAATCTTGAAGTAATTTGTCATATGCCCTGAATGAATTTATATTTTAAATTATGGTATATTTGGGACGTAAGATACCTAATTTGCAATCCTAATTCAACATTTTAAAAATTCAAAAATTTCAAATTGGAGCAACTTTGACTGGGGTTTCCCTGAAATTCCTCAAGTTATTAGGACGGTGAACCCACTTTCCTTCCATTATCAATATTTGACAAAAAGTTCCATTGCTGATGCATAAATCAGATGTTTGTTTTTTTTATGTGGTTGATTATCTAGTGTTATCTTTTGTTAAGTCAAGTTAGAATTGCACCTCTTCTCACAATAAATCCCATAATTCTTGCATTAATATAAACAAACATGGCTATTTATATGCACCGTGTGTCAAGCGAAATAATGATTTGTTCACAGCTTGAGGTAATATTTTAAAGGTATTAAACATTTGAACAGATATCGGCAACTCCACTATCGGCCAAATGAACGTGTATCAGCCAAAACTGATTACTTCCGATATGTCACTTATCGGCTAATTACCGATGTTGAAACTGATTATCGAACATCAACCAATCGACTTGATTATCCAATAAACAATTCTAAATAAAGTAGGTTGCAGGATCAAAAATAGGCAATAAACCAACTGCAAAAAAATTGTGACACAAATATTGTTAAATTTTACTTGAAAGTTGTTCAGTGTGACACAAAAGTAGTTAATTCTCTTAAATGTGTCATAAAAGTAATATTCAGTGACAGTATGTTAAATGCAGTCGAATTTCTGTTGATATTTTTTGATAATTTTCATGATATTTCCAATTGATCTATCTCATTCTGTTTATGGTTTGAATTAAATAAGTGTATTTTTTGCCATATGAAAATTCTTTATATTATTTCACTAAATTACTTTCTTTCTCGCAAACTTATAAACATGCTTTTTGTGTCATATATTTACTCATTTAATTATAAGCTATTGGACCCAGTATCATTTTAGTGCGTCTACTTTAACTTGAACTTAACGGCACAGATTTTTATGCAACTTTCCATCAGAATACATTTAATGTTCCTCTTGGATTCTGTTATCATTGCTCACTGTTGGAACTTAGTCAGTGGTCTAAATTGTCTACATGTACATGTATACTGTAGATAATGTTATATATCTGTTGTGATATAACTATTTTTAAGCGTATAATATTTGAATTTGTTGCCTTGATTTTATTTCAGGATCAAGATAATGATGTACATAAACGAGATTATTCAGCACCAACACTAGAGGATCATTTTGATAAAACTATTTTACCTAAAGTTATGCAGGTAAGCTTAATTTTTACTTCTGAATGTATTATTCATCTCCATTCTTGTATGGGTAGTTGTTGAGTAGAGAATACTGGTGCTCAAGTTCCTTATAGCTTTGTTCAGCAAGCCATATGTCAGATCCCAAAGTTGTTCTGACTGCCTCTGTTTAATAAGTAGTTATACCAATTCACAAGTGCTGTCTAGAAAACTGTGGTTTGGTGATAAGGCACTGGCTCACTAACCAGATGGTCCCCAGTTCGCTTACAGTGCTGCCCAGTGGCCAGTATCTATGTGTTTGTTTGATAAGTATAATATAGTCTGGATTCCTCTGTGACTTTCAAGATTTTGTGCATAGACAAGAACTAGGAACTGGACTTTTAGAAATAAAAGTAGAAGAAGCTATTTAATCATCAGATTGGCTTCAATCATCATAGCCTTATATTGGAGGATGTATATTAATGAATGATTTGATTAAATCAATAAAAGTTCTTTTATATAGATATAATCTCTAAACTGATTAAGATAAAACTGTTTTCAAACTCATTTTGAATTGTTTAACAATAAATATGAAATGTTTTCCGTCATGATTTAGATTAATTGAGAAACATGACCATTTCCTTTTAAATAAACACTGATAATAAAAAATTATTCTATGTCCTTGGTATTTATTTTAATTTAAATAATTTGTTTGTTCAGATATTTTGTTAACACTTGTAAGTACTTGTTTGTAAAGCGTCAAAGAAGACGCAGCGATATAATTATTTTGTGATGAGTTACTTAAATGTTTTGGGTTTAGGAGTGGAGGGGAGTGCCTCTCTTCATTTTAAGTGAACCGTGTATACTATCACTTGATTTTTATACGCTCACAGTGTGGTCGAATATTGTCGTTGCCCCTGTCCATCGTGCTCTATTTCTTGTGAACACAAATTTATTATCTGATTACCTTTATTATTTATATATATATTACCTATTATTGTGACGAAGAAGTCTATTTTATAATACTATTGTGATCTATTGCTAACACGTGTCTATGTAATGTGTCTTGTTCATGGGTGTCCTCTGGGTTTAACTTCAGTGATTGTTATGTGTGATATAACTCTTGTTAAAGTAAAAAAAAATCTAAATTGTTCATCCTCATGCCATGTCTAGCAAACTTTTATTTAGCTTTTTTCTAGTAATAGTTCAGAGTTTAATATGAAACAGACCATCTAAAATAAATATTGTTATAGACAGAAGCCAATTAGCTTAATTATGTTGGTCTTTAAAATATGAAAGTATTTTTAGTATGGTAGAGAATAGACAGAAATAGAATTAAGAATAATTAATGATTATTTCAGTCCTGTTGAACTCTTAGATTAATTGTTTTGTTTATGTGCTCAGACAGTTGACCAATAGAGATCAGATAATGATAATTTAATTAAAACCTTTAATACTTTTAATTAAATAGGATCACCATTAATTACATAGCCAATTAAATAATATCTATATTGAGAATTTCTCTTTTTTTTTATTATTAAAGACAATAACTTAACTATGCATAGTATTGCACTTTTTGGGTAGCCAATTAGAAATGTGTTTAGCTGATATTGTTGTATGGTTCTGTCTTGAAATGAGCCAAACATTCTCAATATGTTGAAAACAATCTGAAAAATTCTTTGTAGAGTGTTTACAAGTTTTTCAAACAAACATGGGTAACAACAATGTGACTGATCAAGAATGGAGGCATTCATACACAGAAAAGAAAATTATTGGAAATGTCCAAGTATAAAATGTAGAGAAAATTTCAAAATAGTAGTGTTTTTTTTTGTAAAATTCTGCAATGAACTGGTAAAATTCTAAAGTAATTTAAAAAATAATAATTTATTTTTCCAGGGAAAAAATGTTTTGCTTATGTGTAGTAATTGAAATATATAGACAAAACTTAATTTTAACTGAAGTAGATTAGCTTACATACTACAGGTTTTTTAAGTTGAAAATAGTATAGATATATTCATATGAGCTGTATTTGCCAGATTTCACAAGGTGTTCAACATCCAGACATAAATGTATACAATTATTTCTTTAGGTTGTATTCCCTATTGTTTTCAAATATGAAGGGAGTCTGCATCACCACAGGACCAGATCCATTGTTTTTGTGTAAATTGTGTGTGGTGCAGTACCCCTGCACTTACTATTAAGTATAGGTCAACAGTTTGGAATCGAAACACTGAGCCATTTATTTGCTTAAGATTTGCTAGAGGTTTATGCAACTCTTTTAAATAAGGTTTCGATTATTTAAATGTAAGATAATCAGGACAATTGCGTACTGTTTCTTGTTGAAGTTATCTTTCTTAATAACATTTAATTCATATTAGAGAACAGGCATGGCCTATTTAAACCCTCCGAAATAGTAAAAGTAGTAGGCACATAGTTAAACAAAACATTGATAAAAGGTTTCTAAGAGCCTTTTGCACCAACCTGACATGGACAGATATCTAGTCGCACGGATGTAATAAAAATGCAGTTGGAATTCTATATAAGAGTAGGCCGTAGTGCCGCTGTCCGGGCAAAATTTTCCTCATAGCACAAAGTATGGTGTATGCTTGTCTTCATTAGCCCAGTAGGACGTTAAACCCCGTTTCATTTCATTTCATGCACCAAAATCTATCCGGAATGGCCCCATCAATGTACATGTATTGCTAGCGGCAAAACCCTAAACCATTGTATAAATGTACTTCCAATACTTAGGTTTTTTATTTATTGAAAATTTCAGGTGAAAAACTTTGGCAGATCAGGAAGAACGAAATACACCCATTTACTGGATCAAGATACTTCACAGTTTGATTCTCCGTGGATGGCAGATACAGTCCAAAACATGAAATTCCACTCAAGCAAAGGTGGTGGCATGAAACAAGTATTTGATAGACCATCAAATAAAAAGAAATAGAACTGAAATGAACTAAAGTGAGGTGTGAAAGATATTGGTGTAAATGTGTGTTCATCAATTACTACTGCCCTTTAATTTAATTTATAGTTAAGGACAACCAGATCTTGTTTCAAACAGAAAGAATTGTCCATTATGAATGTGTCACCATTTTAACAGTGATACTGAACAAGTGATGTAATAACTTAATTACATCCCTAGATTTTAAATCATTTCTTGCAAACAAAAAACAATGTAGAATAGAAAAATGTATTTTGATTATCCGGGGATACTCCTAATTTAAATTTTAATGATAGTTGGCCAAATAACTGAACGTTACACCCCATTTCATTTCATTTAAAAAATTACAAATGATGGCGTCCATTATGACATATCTTGATCGCGGTAAAATTCAACTGAATGTTATTTGCTTCTTTGCTGACAATTGGAGAGTTATTTCTCTTTCCTTACAAGGCATGGGTGATTAAAGATATACTTATATACATCTTTAAAAAGTTATGTTTTCGTGAGTAGTGATAATTAAAGACTCAGTGCATCGTCTTAGCGCTATAAGAATTGTTTGCAAACTACAATGTTGTAATAGGCTAATTAGAATAGCAATCCAAATGTTGGTCAGTTGAACTCAGTTCTGTTCAGTATTTGCAAATTGAATCTTCGTAGATCTATGATGCTTGCTATGCAACAAGATGCTGCCATCTTTTATTAGTAGCAGAGAAACCTGACAGGCCTATTTTAAATTCAACTGAATCCAAACCAGGAGATTATTAAGGCTTTATATTTTGATTCTGTTTTCTGAATTATAAATATGTTTAATAGTCAGTATATATTCAGCCTTAATTAATTCTGTGAGAAAATTCAGATTATAGTGTAAATGCAAATGATTCACCAAGCCTTTAATTTGGTGGATGGATGGTTTTAAGACTTTTTCATTGTACATAAAACATTGTAATACATTATGTATATATACCTGTACAGTCACATACCACATTCCCAATGTTCTGAGCATGACTGATAGATCATTCTGGCTAACATCAGTGCAGAAATGTGTTTTCTTGGATTTCAGAAGTCTTGACTGCTAGATTGAATAACTGGTAGATCATCCTTGTCAAATATCCAAGCATCTGGTCAGAAATATATTTTCTACCTAACCTAAATCTAAGTTTGGAATGTATAGTAATTTTTTCTTTATTTCAACTACATAAATACTGGCTGCTGATCTATAGGTCATGTACAAAACATATGGAATGAAGAAAGTACTGATTCAATCTTCTAAAATAAAAAGGTTTACTTTTATCAAAGAGACTTCTTTCTTTTGGTGTTGTCCTTCAGCATGGACTATTGAAATATGTACATCTGTCACACTTTTGTGACACAACAACTGTTTTGCTAATTGAGGTAGAATGTTCCAACTTGGTGTAGGTGTTTATTATGGTCTAGGTCAGTGATTCTCAAGATCTTCCTGAGCGTGCTGTAAAATTTTGAACGACACACTAAGATTATGCAAAAAACAATGTGATCCCAACTGGGTATCCATTGGTGTCTACTGATAATTCATAGCTGTGTTTTCTTTTTTTAGTCTGAATCATTCTAAATGTCTATGACTAGTCTCTGACTTACCATGTTTTTATTTTGCAAAATGTAAATATTTTTCACATATTTCGCCAGGTGCGACGCTATTTTTTCATGTGTTCTAAAGTGTGCCGTTAGAAAAAAAAGGTTGAGAACCACTGAGCCATGATAAATTGAATATGCATTATGTAAGATTCAGATCAAGATTTGGCTGTAACATAATGCGGGGGGCGGGGGCAAGAAGTTCGCATGTGCAGGTACATGTATTATCATAAGGTCTGTCGTTGAGTCAACTGGCATGGTTTCGATTCCCAGGTTGTGGGTGACAAGGATCTTCTCTCCAACCTAGTGGGTTTTCTCCAGGTCCTCCTGTTTCCTCGCTCTTCTCAAGACAACTATTATTGAAATAAAAATTGAACTATATGTTAGTCCTGATATGACCTAGTTTGTGTCGAGTGGATGTGAAACCCCATTTCTCTCTCTCTCCTACATTATGCATCTTTAATTGAGAGTGGTGGTGTATAGTTTCATCACGTGAGAAATACCATAAGTTGATGATAAACGTTTTATTGTTAGGTTAAGCAGAGTGATAAACAATCTGGTCAAAAACTAGTAGCATGCTAACTTTTATTCCAATTAAATAATGGGTGATAAATTTCCAATTGATAAATTTCCACTTAGATTAAAAAGTGATTAAAAAGAGACTTCAGTTTGATTCAGTTTCATTACGAGAACATTGTGATTATAACACAGATCCTATTTCGTTTCGTTTTAATAGTCCAAAATTTCGTTTTATTCGTCTTTAGTACAGGGACCTATTTCACGAAATTTTAACTAAGATAAGATTCCAATTTTAGTAATTTGATTGGATAATATTAGATTGATTTTAGTTCTTAGCCAATCAAAATTGAAGTATCTACTAAAATTGGATTTTATCTTAAGTTAAAATTTCGTGAAACGGGGCCCTGTACACTAGGATGACAGGAACTGGAAGAATTGTTACCATTGACGTATTCTAGATGACGTGAGGGAGTAAACCACTAGAAACGTCAACGCCCCAGCTCAACTAAATCCTACCAGCCTATAAAGTTTAATATTATATCAGCTACATAAAAAAAATGTCTTGCATGCCTTGCATCAATGAAATTACATCACAAAGTGATCCTACATCAGTATAAAAACGATTTCTTTGTTTAAAAAGCTCAATTTGTATGTATGTCTATGTAATTTAGAGACGATGATGGCAGATTTCCGTAACTGAAACCTGGCAAACCCCCTCCTGCAAAAATTCATGGATCCGTCCCTGTATGTTAGTGATACTGTCGGACAGTGACACATTTCTTTCGACAAAATAACGAAGATCTTTCTTTCCTTAAAGTACGTAATTATCGATGTGCCAGAGACAAACTGGTATATTCAAAGAGCCATAGAAACATATTTTCCAGTGATGTATAAGCCAATAACTGGAATTTCGTATTCAGACCCGTATTTTGACATTTTAAAACCTCTCTCTTAATGTCTGTTCTGCTCTAAATCTAACCTTCATCAACATCGATATAATTTTCCAGGGGCGACCATGAACCCCGTCGTTGTATGGAATACTCACACTGATAAATGCACAGGTAATTTTTCAGAAATGGTCATACTATTTCAGAAGTTAGGTTACATTTCAGAAGAGATGACACGCTTCCACTTCAACGCATATACCTACCCCGCTGATTGTAAATCTCAACGGATTCGTGTGTTGCTAAAGATTTTTAGCTTCTTGCTTTTCTTAGGGAATGGTGTAGCTACCTACTTGTCCATCACGCATCTGAATTCAACATTGTTATTGTGGTTGTGTACCGGTACCCGAGTCCCCCCCCCAAAACCCTCTTTTAGTCGGTTGAGCGCAATTAGTTAAGCAATTATCAAACCTAGACCCCCCCACTGCAAAAAAATCCTGGATCCGCGCCTGAATTGCTGTTTTATTATGTGTTCGGGAAAAGAGAACCACCCGGTCGAGAAAAAGTTTCGTTTCTCTCATACCCCGCGCAGTGTTTCGTATGATTAGAACTAATCCCACTACTCACTGCTGTAAAGAGCGAACATTCTTGTTCTAAATTATGATTGGTCATAGTCCCATTAACAGACAGTAGCTGACTGCGTTACAAAGGCTTTACCCTTAATACAAAACGTTACGTTATGGATCAGGATATTATTATGCCCAATTAACCGGTGCATAGCAGAATACTGCAGTAAAACTAATTGCGTGATAAACGAGAGTATCAAATCGAATAAAATGTAAACAATACTGTTTGGAAACGAACATACTTTCACCGTTTTTAATACCTTAAATCACTGTCCAAAGTTTTAGAGAAGATCCAGATTAAACGTAGGACTGTCATGTTGCTGTATTCAAGTGATAGCTTTGATTGAACGGGAAGAATAGACACACTCCAGCAAAAGTTCAAGTATCAGAAGTCAATCCATCAATGGCTAGAGATGGATTTCTCGGGCCATTGCTTCAGGAATATGCGTTTCTCTGGGGTTGAAACAATTTCATCATGGAAATTTATTCCAAGTCTTTGTGGCGATAGATTTCATTATGATGTCCAAACATTTATCAACAGCCGGATGAATCTAATTAGAAACTAAATAATTCATGTCATGTATGAGCATTTTTTGAAAAGCCACCTTGAAATACGTAAGTATTTAGCAACGTTTTGGTAACGAAGTACGTCAACTGTGACCTTTGTCGTAATCGTCCTAATTAATTTCTCGATTAAACAAACTGTTTAGAGAAAGAAATGCTTTTAAACTTATATACGTTTTGCGTCTAAAGCAAAGATCACGCCATTTTATATTTGGTTATGAAAGGACCAGACAACTGTCACGCCATAACATTTGTCTGTTTACACTTGGTGGAAAATAGACAACTAGTGTATACATAGTAAATAACTGTGTAGACGTCACATGAAAAAAATTAATTTAGAAAGGAACAAAGAATCAGCTAGTATAAAACATATATAACGTGGTGGTTGTAGACGGGGTTCTAAAACGCGTACCACGTTTCGTGAACGACATCGTTAACTAATCGTCCCAAATTTTGACGATATTGGATACGAATATCTGAAGTTAGGTGCAAGATAACCTCGCTTCACGTGACGACATCCGATTGTAGGTTTTTAGCAACAGTTTAGCAATTTGATTAGATAATAATAGATTGATTTGTGTGCTTAGCGAGTCAAAATTGACTAATCTACTAAAATTTGGATTTTATCTTTAGTTAGGACTTCGAAAACCAAGGCTCAGGTAATCCAGAAAGCGTAATCAATCCTGTGGTTACTGATAACCTAACAGGGCTATGATTTGGTCCTGTGGTTACTGATAAGCTAACAGAACGAGGATTTGGTAATGTGGTTGCTATGATTTGACCTCGTGGTTACTGATAAATAAATGGAGCTAAGGATATAGTCCTGTGTGATTATTGATAACTAAATGGAGCTATTGCTTAGTTATGGGGTTACTGATTACTAAAAAAGTTTACGGCCGGTGGTAGCAATTCTTAAATCCAGAGGTTCGAAATTTCATCCAATTTTGAAATATCCCATTGGTCTGGGTCCCTTTCAACAATGGCGGGTATTGGACCGCCACTTTCTGGATTATGATAACCGAAATATCACGTTTTATTTTGTGGACCCTCTAGATGTGTTAAATAAAATGATAGCAAGTATGAACAATGCAATAGCTAAATCTACCTGTTGCGGGTCTTTCTTTAGGTCTGAAATTATACTGAGCGCCATAGAAAACGCATCACTTAGTTTTTCGTATAACAAAATGATCCTGTGAACATATCTTATTTATTTTGCTTCTCAATGTGAACAATATTCAAATGGGAACACAACAATAACAACACATTTGTACACTTATGGATGTTTAAACTGTAATCAACGGTACAAAGTCAGAGGGGTCAAAGCCAAAAGTACGACACAGATGGCAATAGCGCGCGTGTCCTCCACTGACTCTTACCCACGCTGTGCAGCGACGTAGCATGGAATTAACCATTTGTGTCGTGTATTCCCTTTAATGGGGATCAGTATAGACCATAACAGGGTTTTCTTCTGTTTGTCTACATTCTAGAAGTTCCACTGTTATGTTAAAATAAAACCTCGCTTAAAGCTGCAATTTCATATTTTTAAGTCATATTTTTAAAATTTATTAAAATAAGGTCTTAAAGCCCCAATAACACTCTTGTTGTGAGCCCCAATAACACTCTTGTAACTGAATAATATGTCCCAATCGTCATTCTGGTCAACAAATCGTATTATTTTAGAATATTCCAATTAAATGATGATATAAATTTCATCTTAACACACCTATTTTAAAAAATTGGAAAAATTCAACCAATTGATTTGAAAAGTCTAACGTAAACCTTTTCAAATGTGACTTGGATTTTAAAATATTTTCGAACCCTCTGTACAAGTAAAATAGGTTGTAATGGATAATTTACACAACAGGTAGGACACTTAAACATCTAGTGCTTAGAATAAGGGTATTATTTATTTTCTGGGGCTACCAAGCCAGCAAGAATGTTATTGTCCCTTTAAAATAGATGGTATCTATAAACAGTCCTACCTTGTTAAAGAATAATCCTATAATTCACTATTGCCAGTTGAGAAATTGGCAAAAAGGTCATTTTCAACTTCAAATTCAAAGGTTTGAGGATAGCTATTGCATGGGGGGGGGGGCGGTTAGAAAACAAGGGATCTAATTGTGTTACCATTTCCTGTGTAATGATTTATAGGAGTGGGAAATAATGTCTATGATCGTATACTAGTGAGTTGACAACCTATTGAACAATAAAAGACATAGAGATGATTTTGTTTTGACTTTCTTTGAAAATATGAAATTATAGCTTTTAGCTAACGGCATAATTACTTGCGTGCAATAACCTGGAGACTTGCAGCCAAAATTATTGGGAGTTGGGGGGGGGGGGTGCTACTGACTTAGTCTTGTGGTTATTGCTCCCTAAACGGAGGTATAATGTAGTTATGTGGTTACTAATAACTGAATTGAACTATGGTTTGATCCTGCAGAGTCACGGGTCCTGTTGTATGTATTGTTAGGTGTGTTACCAAATAGTTTCACGTCTCCTAGAAGTAGAAAATATACTCTGCCTCGTGTGCGACATCCATAATACATTTATAGCTAAATAAAGCGACAAGACTGACTTTCATTTGGGTATAGATAAGCACAGGACCACAAAGGACGCTTGGTAGTACGAAGATCGGTGTGTTTTGGGAGATATATGTATGAGCACTATCTTCGCATCTTGTAAAACTCGCGGTCGTTGCTCGAGGAACCCAGGGTCAATCCTATTGTGTGATGAACGGATGAGAGGGAAACAATATGCGGAGGCGTTTGCAAATTAAAGATTTGGCATCAATAATTAACGCTATGTGTATTTGTAACCACCATAAAGTTATTATAATTAATGATTCATTTAATCATCTATTCTATGCTACACCCAATATGCGCATTGAATGAACCACGTTATTCCGGTAGACCAATGTTTTATTAAAAGCTAAAAGCTACTAAAAGCTGTAATTATTTATTGACGCTTATAGTAATTTATACCGCTATTTTTATTTAAAACAAGATTAATATTGCAGTAAGGAAGACAATACATATTGCGTTTAATAAAGGAATTCCAAAAGTAAATAACCATACGTGCTTCTATACATGCTCTTATCTAAATTACAATATATTGTTTGTAAGAAATAATGTTATTACAAATTATTTACAAAAGTCCCAATCGTCTCTAATCAATTGTTGGCACTCTTTTTGTGTCCACACGTATTAAAATATCAGGGACCCCCGGTGGTTCAGTAAGTAAGGCATTAGCTCGGTAACTTGGGTGTTCGATCCCTGCGTTCGTCGAGAACTCATCGGCGTAGTTTTCCCGAAGCCGTTCGGATGGCACGAAAAAGAAAATATATACGTAGGCGGGCGCGTAGTGTCCCTGTCCGGACAAAATTTCTTACATATATAGCACATATGTATGGCGTATGCCTGTCTTCATTAACCTAGTCGGCATAGAACAGTAGGACATTAACCCCACTTCATTTCATACTGATGTTCTGTTCTCTACTTGTCTGTTCACTCGCCTCCACAATGGCGATATGAGTATTTTATGGATAACTTCGGTCTTTTGTTAGTAGATCTTAACAACTGCAATGTTTTGTTCAAAATTTTCGAAGGCGAGAAAGGGAAATTGCTTGGTTGTCAAATCGTTGGTGGCAATATCACGTCTAGCGTCGTTATACGCTGTCGTCGATAATATTAATAAAATTAAAAAAAGCATGTCCTGTATCCGATCATACTAACGACAAGACCTGATAGACATAATGTAATAAGGTTTCAATTTTGCATATCTCCATTAATATTTATCCGAATATAATATTTTTGGAAAAGATAAGTAGATAGATCTCTCATTTATTGCTTCTTTAACTAAGGGGGTCACGGTGGCTAAGTGGATAAGGCACCCTTTCGCTAGCCTGGAGGTCGGGTGTTCAATCCCTGCATTGGCTGAGAAAGTTCATCTCAATTTTCAGGCGTGATTTCTCATTGTCAGTGATGCAGCAGGAGGGCCTGAAAATGACAGCTGCCTAGTCGTTAGGATGGGACAAAAAACCTAGGTCCCGTGTACACATTGGAGTGCACGTAAAAGATCCATTGGCAGATGGAATTCGATATAAGAGTAGGCCGTAGCCCCGCTGCCCAGGCAAAATTTCCCTCATAGCACACTGCCCGTCCTCTATTAGCCCAGGTAAGGTGCAAAAGAGTAGGGCGTTAAACCCCATTATTGGTCCTTGTTTGCAGGTGTATCTTGCCCATTGGAAAAGAAAACAGGTTTATTGAGACACGCATATTTTCCTTACCGACGCATTATGTATGATTTGAACATTTCAAAAGAGATAGTTCATAATTAATAGAGACAGAGAAAGAGAAGGAGAAATGGGGTTCAACGTCCACTCGACACAAACTAGCTCATTTCGGGACTAACATATGGTGTAATTTTATTTGAATAATTCGCTTGAGCGTAGGGGTCTTTAGCAGTGGGAGAAAGCAGGAGTACCCGGAGAAAACCGATGAGGTTGGTCAGGCGACCCTACTCCTTGCCACAATTAATATGTTGCTTTCAAATTACTCTATTCTGAGCGAAGTTATCACTGAAGTTTTGACAAGCTGTGATATTGATTATTTATTGTTGAAGAAACATAACTTGTAAATTGAAGAAATGAAATTAAACCATATTTTAATCCCGAAATGATCTAGTTTGTGTCGAGTGGGCGTTATACCTCTCCCTCTCTCTCTCTCTCTCTCTCTCTCTCTCTCTCTCTCAACACCCAAGCAACTTCTCAAACTGATCCTGCAGTGAATATTCGCTTGGCCGCGACACAGAGAATAGAATTACTTACGAATTAACTCTGTAACAGATGAGTGTCCACAGCACGTGCGTTGACTGCTCACCGCGCCAGTCATTGGCTCAACTGCTCGTGCAATGTTTACTTAACACCTAACTGCTTCGGGCAAAATGATGCATTTTACTCATTTTAATACCCATTTACTCTAAATATTAAATATTTTTTAACTTCAAATACTTCAAACGTCTTTATTTATTTTTCTTTTACCTTAAAAAAATGTTTGAGAATTTAATTTGTCGAAGTAAAAAAGTTAATATGCCGTACTTATTAAGCCTCGTCGATGTCATGCTAATCAGTGATTGTAGCGGCCAAGCGAATATTCATTCTATTCTCTGTGAAACAGATTGACAACTTCTCACTGCGCCCCATACATTCGACTATAATAAATCCTCGTCTTATCACGAACCTGCTTATTTAGTACACTGATATGTTTATTGACGTGTGGCCAATTTTTCATTAGACCAGTCCTGCCAATCATTGTTTTATATGCTTATCCAACCTGCTTCAAATTCCAATAACCGATTTACTCATATAACTATTTTTAGTTATTCAACTGAATTACCGGTTTATATTAACTTGTTCTATCTTAAACATGTACGGGATATCATAAATTTCAACGAAGAAAAAAAATAGCTTTTATTACACCGCAGGAACACAATAGGTAATTTGTAATGTTATCATTAAACAGGGGCGATGTAATTTATTATTAATACCGGAATTATAAATATATATATATATATATATTATAATATCTGAAGACGCCTATAGAGGGCAGACAGCTAGCTTATATAATTTAATGTATGTCAGAATGAAGTAAAGTTGAAATTTTTTTACCTGGACGTATTTTTCTATTTTTTATGCATTATCTACCGTAAACAAAGAAGTACTTGTACTTTATCTACTTTAATATATATATATATATATAAACAAAAATGGTCTGATGATGTTCAGTACGATCAGAAAGCGCTAACCGTCAAATTAGTATTTTGGTGTCTTTCTTTAATTTAGTTTATATATATATTAACTGGGAGTTGTATTTACATATATATATATATATATATATCCAGAAAATATATATATATATTTATTACAAGGGTATTAAGGGTAATTCCATGAGGCCTCTCCCTATCCCGAAGCCGTATACGCCGCTCACACCACAACTAATTCGGGGATTGGAGCAACTGGTTTTGTAAGCACTGTGCCCTTTCTGTCGTCGAAGATGAAAAACTCTTCCTTCTTGAAAGCACGAAGTACAAAAATCTTCGAAAGCAAATTGTCTATCCAATTCACTTACCCTACGTCTTTTTAGCTGGCCAAGGTGAATGACCTTATAATTTCAACGATGAGTCGGCGGATTGATATGGTATTAATAAAAGTAACACAGAACGGGCCCATTGAAGATTAAAATTGCTTATCCATGTTAATAAAACACATAAAGAGCACGACTGTCGTACTGCATCGAGAAAAAAATCACCATCTTAAAAGTGGCTTTTATTCTTGTACACGATGGACAAATCAACGTCACATTTATTGACCCTTTTCTTGTCAACGAGTCCATGACAATATTCAAGTAGTCTGCTAAGTTAACGAAACAAGGGGCATACGAAAACACTATTGTCTCAACCATATACACGACAGGAATATGAGAATGGATGCTTCAGAGTGCCCTGTTAATACCGCCATGATTGTGATTGACATCCATTGTAATTCAAATAGATAATTTCGCAACATGTTCCATAGTAAAAGCGAATGAATAGTGGTTTAATCTTTCTAGAAGTAAACCTACACACTTTGGTTTCAAAATATCTACGCAGTTGTTTGTTTATTTAATATTGAGGCTTTGTTTTGGGGGTTTATTGGGGGTTTTTTTGGAGGCATTTGCCAAGGGAGATGTCGCGGTTGGGAACAGTTCCTTGTACACAAAACATGGTTGAGCCATCCTAAGAAACATACGTATCTATCCATATGTTATAGGCCTACCGGACTACCTATATCAAATTTTATATAGTAACTTTATGTTAGGTTGCTTTTCTACAACCCCATATATGTAGGCCTATATTTATATTTGTTATTTATTAAATTGTATCAATATTTGTTATTTAAACTGGTAGGCCTATTATGCGAAAGCTAAATCTGTCCATTTCAGGTTTTTCTTATGCCTTAAATGTTTTATAAATTATTAATTAGACATTAATAAAAGATACATTATGGGAGATTAGATAATGAGTTAGTAGTTTTCACTATTATAGTTACAAACTACATACATGTAAAGGCAATTTGCTGAAAATTTCAGTCAAATTGATCCACTATGAACCGAGAACTAAGCGGGTGAAAGTTTGGCTTAGCCTCGATCATTATTACGGAAGTCGGTAAGACAAAACATATAGTCTCGATCATCCATTCAATCGTTTATCACTAAGTAAAGTTTTGAGTGTTACTCGGATTATAATCGAACAAATATTATGCTCTTGCATAATGTATTCTTAACTTATACAGACCGTAATCAACTCCCAATGCATTCGAGTACTCTAGATCGTCAACAGATTTAAATAAGAATTAACGTGAAAATGGATAATCCAGACCCCGTTTAACATCATAATGACAGTAGCAATAACAATCGATGCCACTCTGTAACGGCGATAACTAGGCCCAAGGTGAAGTAATTTGATTGAAAGTTTCCACGTATTTCCTTTTCATTATCATTTTTTTTTTTTTTTTTGAACTATTATAGCGAGACCTGTTAACTCTTTATCTAACCTTTCATGATGCTTTAATAAGTAGAATTAATATTACATAATTTTGCTAAGTTGTATTAAAATTTGTTATGTTGTATTGTATTAATATTTGTTATTTGATAAACTGACTATGCTCTATTACGTTCACACAAGTTTTCAGCATGGTTCTCCCCCTTAAGACACCAAGGCTTCATTCCAATTTTTTTTTCTTTTTTTCAAAAATCGCTAAACACTGCAGCCGCTCGCGTTCACAAGGTTTTAGGACATGGCACGCCCACACGTAGATCTCGTAGGCTGTGATTTAGCCACGAAAATCGTTTCATTTTGTCCCAGCAATTTCCAGGCGAAAATCTGACGCTTTGCTGCACAAGTAAACAAGTAAGTCGTCACTGTAGTACACATTTCTATTGCGATGTTTTGTACAATCAGACCAACACTCGAATTACGCCTCGGACTATATTTGTCAAGTGTAGCCATAATGTGGTGAAGAAATCATATTCTAAGCCAATCAGAAACCATAAAAGCAATCAACGTCAATAGGTCAGGGGTCAATAGCCATAAATAGACCAGGGAATACCTTTTACGAGACGGAACACGTTGGCTTGTTTACATTTGTATGAGAGAATTTTTCTGCAAATATGCCCGAATTACGGGACAATAACATCAGGTAAATGTTGTGCTGACACCGTGAACACGGCTAGGCCCTGATTTGCGGAAAAAATATGGTCAAAAGCGAAATTGTATCAATGAATGTGATATTTCCTGGAAAAAGTATTTTTTCCATTTTATTTCAATACAACAATATGCAAAAGAAATATAAATATAGTATACAGATGAAAACGTTTTTGGCATGATTGAAATACTGGTTCGGTATAATAATTATATATAATGTTGAGAAAAAAACAAAAAAAAATAATATTATCTACATGAGCCCACTGATACAACAGAATATTAATAATGATTCACCTAACAACCCTGAACATGCAATTATACTTGTTTTTTAAAAAAAACAACAATAAAGACATATTATAAGAGATGTCAAGTAAGTATACATTTATTTTATAGAAAGAAATACAGTACTAAAAAATAAGAAATGAATGCAATTTTATATACTTCCTCATACAGTATTCAACAACAACACTCGATGGCATGAGATTTCTCCGATATTAAATAGATTAAAATGATTCAGCGATACTTTGATTTAATCAAATATGGAGGACCGAGACTTAGCTTTGATCAAACAGTCAGTGGTTGAAATTGTCTGCCAAACCTTTAAAGGCTAATATCTTTGCTTGCAATAGAGTAATTTGAATGAAATTTTCAAATTATTGATTTTACATTATCTACTTTTGAACTATTATAGCAAGAATGGCTAGTTCTTTATCTAAATCTTATATAATGTATCTTTAATGAAAAATGTATATAATAATAATAACATCATTTATATAGTGTATTAATACTGGAGAATGGTTTCTAATCTGCTTTTCAGATTTTTATATCCACAGAATCGGGCCCGTCGCCAGCTCATAAAATTGGGGGGGGGGGGGTCAGAATTTTTTGGAGGGGCTGAGGATGTGACCGGCTAAGAATACTCCTAAGAAATCATCAATTTTTTTGGGGGGGGGGGGGGCTAAACCGCACAGACTACATGTATTTACACACAGATCAGGTCTTGTGTCCGTATACACTGTACAAAATTAAAAGATATATGCCAGTAAAGAAAAGTACATATAAGAGAAAAACAAACAGTTAACTAAATAAAATGGTTCTAGTAATATGAATAAGAAATGTTCTGCTCTTATACATGTACTGGACTAATGAAGACGGGCATACGCTATACAGTGTACTTCGAGGAAAATTTTGCCTGGGCACGGCACTATGGCCTACTCTTATATCGAATTCCAACTGCCTAGGGACCTTTTTACGTGCACACCAATGTTACACAGGAATTCGGTTTTTCGTCACATTTGAACGACTAGACAGCAGTCCTTGTACCTTGTCAGCCCCTCTGCCTGCACCACTGACAAGGAGAAACCACGTCCGAATTGAATTGGAATGAAAAAGGAAAATAAAAACATATATGTCAACTTAAAATAGCTAAATATGATATGAACATTTATCGACATGTACAGTACATTTAAGTAAAACATGTTTGAAATATTTAATGTAAAAACCACATATGTATACAGGTTTAGGCCTACTCATAAAAATCACAATTTCATCAATATGATTTGGCTGTCACTTTCATATTTGAACAATTTTCACAAATCCATACTAGAAAACTTTCACTTCTAAAAAATACATCTATCTGTAGCTCCTATATACATGTACTGGGTTAAGGAAGACGGGCGTGCGCTATACAGTTTATTATGAGAGAAATTTTGCCTGGGCACAGCACTATGGCCTACTCTTATATCGAATTCCAACTGCCAAGGGGTCTTTTTACATGCACACCAATGTCCAAACCGCTTACAAAAATACATATGTATGTATACAGGTGTAGGCCTATTCATAAAAAATCATGTAATTTCATCAATATCATTTGACTGTCTCTTTCATATTCAAACAATTTTCACAAATCCATACTAGAAAGCTTTCACTTGTAACAAATACAACTATCTGTTGCCTAATGCAGCCTGATTTGCATCCACAGAGAAAATATTGTTTGGTTCTTAGTCTCTATAGTCAACCTAACCCTGTCATTTGTTACAGTAGAGTTTAACAAGAAGAGCATAAATTTCTGCAGATACAGTAAGGCAACTTTAAAGTAATGCACATGGTATTTCACCTCAATGGTGACACAGTCTTTTCCATAGTGGTCTTTTGTCTTAGTCTGAGTTGACATACATTTAGGAATAGGAGAATATCTTCATCAACTTGCATTTGCAATAAAATTGGAAAATGTTAAGATATGATCCCCTTAACAAATTAACCAGACCTATTATTCTTTTTCTTATTTCGCTGGTAAAATATTAGCTGCTCTAAACATAGTTCTTTATTCATACACAGTTGTTGGGGTTTTTTTTACGTTGGTAATGTATGTGAGAAGTCTGTATTGTTAGAATGAGAGAGAGTTTTGTCTGCACATTCCTACAATTCTTTGTCCAACATATCAATATTTCCATCTAATTTAATCCACTTGTTAGCACATACCCTAAATTTTTCCCAGTTTCTCACAGTAAACGGTTTTACATCGGTGTTTTAAACAAAATCTACACGGAGTATACAGTTCTAGTTATTCTTCCGCTTTTTTACTATCAAAACGTAAACAAACCTTTCACCCTACACGACCCGTTGACCTTTCGTCGCGTGCGTCTGATTGGTGAGCTTTGTCACGTGATCTATTAAAACCAAATCACCGCGAAATTCAAATACCATCGCACATTGATAAGTAAGCCCATTTTTATTTTACGTTTTCTGTCAAACGTCAAAGAATTGATAAAAGAAAAGTTGTGTGGACATACAAAGTAATACTAGAAGAATTAGATTATGTAGTTTGTTTTCCGCCTGAAAATCGTCGAGATGGAGCAACAGAAGCAAGCTTGCTAGAAATTTCACTCCACGGCCTATCGGTAATATTAGAGACTTTTGGCAAGCGCAAATTTCTTGTCCGTATCGCGTATCCGTATCGATTTTGTGTGTGACGTCAACAATGCTTGTGTATTTCTCATACGTGATATGGCACACGGATACGGCAGCACGTATCGAACAGCTTTCATACGGAAAAGGTCCATATAACATCGTCGTCTTTTTACCATACTTTTTGCTACTTTTAGACGCTGAAATGTTGTGTTATAGTAGACACTTGACTAGTACTGAAGATCTTGGTAGATAACTGACATCATGCTGTAAATAGAACTAAGCTAGCCCAGTTACCCATATGTACACGCCGCGAAAATCTGCCAAAACTCTAAAACTACCTTGACGCAACGTATCACGTGGCGATACGGATACGTGATACGGATGCGGAAAATTCCACTTGCCAAAAGTCTCTAATGCTTCTTTCGGTTGACGTGAAATGATCGGAAATGCTATACATAATGCAAAGGTATTCTATTTGGAATTCCCATTTCTTACGTCAACCTTAAAAGTTTATGCCAATATGAATATTGTTATGTTATTAACCAGAATTTAATCATACTAATTGCACGATAAATATATCAGTTGCGAAATTTTAACAGTTTAAGCTATATATAACCGCTCCCAGTAGTCTTTTTTGTTAATCTCAAATAGAGATATTTTTTGCTAAATGTTAATAAGTACTATTTGGTTCTATACTAATTTAGTTTCCAATACTTATTTGAAAACATGTGGTAGGTTCTTGGATACAGTTAGCTGAAAATTATACCAGGAATTTGGTTCCAAGCACTATTTGTTATTGTTGTTCATCTTCTTGGGGGCTACGCTCTTTGAAAAAGTCCAAGTTTCCACAAATTTAAAGTGGCCAAGTCTCTAACTCAGTATCATCCTCAACATTGAAAACACGAATTATTTGTCAATTTAAATCAACCTTGGTGTTGTGATCTTACCGGAAAAAGATCGGCTTCTGATATCCTATAATGCGCTTCGGTCCCAGTTGTAACAAGAGACCTGAGGGACGAGGCTAGACATATTGCACCAAATCAAACAGCGTATGTAGACTGGAATATCTGAATTTTTCGGTGGTTCTAATTTTTACAGCAAAATGAAATTTACACGGACAATAAACGAATCCCAATCATCAAATCACAGTTTTTGGCGTTCGTGAAAATGCCAAGTGCTCCGCCAGTTCAAGTACAACAGGCCTAGAACTTCGCGTGATATCTATCGTGGATAATTATGCAAAGATTGACTGATTTCGATGCTTGACATAACGTCACAATGTCAATAATAGATAGGCAATAACATAATACCGCGTTCCTGGCCCACACTTACTTGTTCCAATATAGGGACTACAGATTTTGGACACAGTCAGAGAAAGTTAAGGCCATCTGCAGATTTCGTCATGGTTACCAGAGATAAATAGGGTTTGGAGCAGGCAATTGTTGGCGAGATTGTTGGGTCTAGGTTTAGGTTAGCTAGCGCTAGCCCTGTTTATATCTCGTGACTTTTGAGAAAAAATGCAGTGGGAAGCACATTTTATATCACGTGACTTTTGGGCAAATCTATCGCGAGCCTTAACTTTATATTAGAACTAACCAAAAGACTTTGTCCATTTGGTGAAATCTCCGGGTTAGCCTGTTTAATACACCAGGTCCCTACTCTTTGTTCTGATCTCACCCAATATACCACAGAAGTTATTATATTATTATTTTCCATACATAAAGTTTATGATATTGTATTATTAGATGATATATGATTCCTAGTTAATAAATAAAACACCCATTAACGTTATTTGAATAGTAGTATTAATGAAGGTAAATAGATCTGTCCAATATTAACTACTCCTAATAGATACAAATACCATGGGAACTATACCAAGGCCTACGTAAATTGACGAAGGTTCTCTGTCAGGTGTTTACAAATTATTTTCTACGTTCAAAATTAAACGAAATTCCCCCAGGTTTTTCAAACTTCAAAGTTGCACAATAAATCAGAGAGTGAATTAATTATAAGAACGGCCTTTTGAAACACTTATCTAGCAGTATAGGACGTTAAAGGTCAGAAATAGGAATTCCAAAGAGAATACCTTTGCATTATGCATGACAATTCAGGCGCGGATCCAGGCTTGAACATTTTTTTTTATGCGATTTTATTGGCGATTTAGACTTGTTATTTTGGAATTTATCTTCCGGAAATACGTCAGAATGAACCAAATTGAATCTAATTTACCAAATTATCGGTTGAGCGCAATTAGTTAAGCAATTATCAAACCTAGACCCCCCCCCCCCTGCAAAAAATCCTGGATCCGCACCTGCAATTTCGATCAACCGAAAGAAGCCATGTTACTGAGATCTACGTGTGGGCGTGTCACGTGGCGACTCATGCCTGCCTGTCCTTTCGTCCACAATTGCCTAAAACCTTGTGAACGCGAGCAGCTGCAGTTTTTAACGATTTTTTTTAAAACAAAAAGCCTTCGTGTCATGTGGGAGAGAACAAATGGGGTTTAACGTCCACTCAACACATTTCGGAACTAAAATGTGGGAGAGAAACCTATCGAAAACTTTTGTGAGCGTGATAGAGGCTAGTCACCAGGGCATCATTGGGTAACTGACTCTTAAACGCAATAAATTACACACAAGTTTCCACCTTTTCGTAATTCTCTGTGAAACAGATTGCGAAGTTTCATACAGAGGAGATATAATATATTGTAACACTATTTAAATTGATAACATATTAGTTTCGTAAATATATGGTTTATTTACAACGAGAACAGAATATCAAACAGTCACATAGATAGATACAGCAAGACTACACTACATCGGGAACTAAAGATACAACAGGAACGCATATAACAATATTAACTTCACCATTCTGCCCCTCTGCCAAGGCAGCGGCTGAACTCGGGTGATTCCACGCACTCTTCTCTAGCTCTCTTCTTATCGTTTCTAGTTGTCTGCCTTCTTAGTTGTCTGTAAACGCCTGCTTATAAAGCGTCCAACAATTAGGGAAGAGTGATCCTCATATATGGTATCGTTTATTTATTAACTATGGTATCTGTAATTACGATACATATTTCCTTGGAAGTCATTATCAGGTAATTGTATGATGCACGTACCACTGCTACATTCTCTTTGGAGTTCTGCCGAGTGTTGTACACAGATCATGTGTAGCTTGTAAAGAAAGTATCAAATTAGATGTTGAACAAGATCGTGTTTATACAGAGTTGAAACGTTAATATCATATATCATGAAAACTTGCAGAGGTCATAAAGTTCTATGTATACATGTATGTACCTAAATTATCGTTCAATTACTTTGTCACAATATTTTTTTGATCAAAAAGAATGCACATCTATTGTTTATTCCATTTTAGCTGTGTTAGTCGATTTTAATGTTGTTGCTGCTTAAATAAATTCAGATTATACAGTTGTTCCCGTTTTATAGAAGTAACCTACTATGTTTCAAAACCATAAATAATTGTATTTAATCACAAAAAATCAACTGATCGCAGGCAATGAACAATATGTGCAGTATGCCGGGAGAGGGGAGGGACACTAAAGCCTTTGCTCTGGTGTTCCACATAGGCTTGTAAGGGTCCTGATGCGGACAATACTGTCACAATCATTAACTGCAGTACATGTAAATATTTTGCTGTTAAAAATATTTATGCGCCATTATACATTTTTCGGAGAAAACAAATGTTCCACGGCATAATAATCCACCCTAAATTGTGAACCAAATTAATTTTGCGTTGATGACGACATTGTGACGTAAAAATTGTTTTAGAATGATCAGCATAGTATCTGTACCAGTCTCGCTTGAATTTACTGTTTGGTTTTCTCGTTTGTGGCACCGAAGAATAGAAATCACTTCATGTTAACATAACTCTAATATTATTTTCTCGGCTTTCTATTCTCCGTTAGTTGGCCTTTATTTTAAAGTCCATGATTTTAAAAATCCTTGCCAAACCTGTACGTAACATTGTGAAGTTGGCGTTAGGGGATGGCGTGAAATATTCACTTTGACTTTTAAAGAGGTTGGGATCTCACCACACAAAACTTCTCCACCATCTTAAAAGGTGTAAATTTTCTCTACGGATTTAACAGACTTCGAATGATTCTTCAGTTCTTTAGTACATGTATACTGGAACACAAATATACACAATATATCGTCATACAGTACTGACAGACCAATTACGACACTTAGCAGGGGATCCTAACTAGTGACGGCCTTCAAAGTACAATTATTTTTATATGTAATGCAAGTCCGTTTAATTATGAAATTGAAACGCCAAATTATAGTAAAATGGTGAATTTACTTTGAATCAAAATTTCACGCCAAAAACTTGAACGTCAAACCGCGTATCTGGTCGCGTAACCCCTATAAGATTTGGGGTAAATTTTTTCGTTGGGTGACTTGATATTCTATTGTCGTTCCTTTAGAGTTTGGGGTCTATACAGTGCGTGGCCCGCTTGCTGTACTTGATAATGAAAGGTAGATTTTAAGTATATTATTTTTATAAAATAAAAGTCTGGTTTTATCCAGACACCGTATAATACAACTTGAGACACTGGTCTCCATTTCAGATGGGTTGTTTGAAAACTTATCATGTGTATTGGGTTAGTTGATCCCCTAAGGTAGAGGTTTTTAAGGCTTTTAACAGAGATTTAAGAAGTTTTATTTTCCAAAATATAATCAAGTTTGGCCCTTTAAGTGAGAGTTTTTCACAGTTAACACACTAATTTATACATATGTAAGCTTATGCGTCACTGAGTCCTCTGATTACCTCTAACTATTAAGAACCCTAGCAATAGTGAAATGTGGGATGATATATAATCCTAGTCAAGTATGGACTTTAAAGCACACTATTACAATTTCAATTCCCCCCAAATTGATGAAACAAATATGATTTAATGCATGAAAACTGTTCCACAAAGTATGAGTGGCTCCAGACTCAAAAAGTTATCAGATTTTGGACACTTCATTTTGTCAAATAGGGCTACATGTAAGGAAAAAAAACCCACAAATATTATATACCGGTACGTACAGTAATTATTCTACATTAGGTGGATGTTTATATATGAAATAGGCCATGACGACCAGTCGCGTTCGTTGGTTTGTTTAAATCCGATTTTTAAATATAATTTGTAGAACTACAAATTCAGCAAATAATGGCCGTTGACAATTTTACACAATCACCGTAAAATGCTAAAAAAAAAACAATTTTAACAGTAAAAAAAAGTCTCAAGATTAGATGACCTGTTATTTTCTGAATGTAAAACTTTGTAACTGCAGGATTTATACACAATCAAAACTATTTTAATCGAAAAAAATCCTGTTTCAAAATCATGGGAATGAAACATTTTTCACTTCAGGTATTAATGAATACAATTGTAGTCTATATATACAACCTACTTCCATTTAAAACAAAAAAAAAACCTGCATAAGCATTTCTATATATAGGCCTGTAAGATATAGCCATAACAATGGTCTTTACATACGTGATGGCCCCACACTCCCCTGAATGTGCAGAGTAAAGTTTTTTCTTCTACATTTTTACACCATTTTTGGCCTCACTCCAACGCCTAAATGAGCAGATAGCTCTGAAATTGACAGTGTTCCATTGCATTTCATCCATAATGAAAAGTTATATTCACATCTCACATGTAGACTGAATAATTCTCATGTATACTTTGAATATGTTCTTTATTCTATCTCTAAGCAAAATCCTTATTTACAGATCCTAAATTTGAGCAACATTGATAGCAGTAATGTGAAAGAAGTTACACAAAGATTTTTTGAAGGCTTTGTTTTTGTAAATGGTAGCCAGGTCGTGACACCAGCTTCCTCCTTGTCATGTACAAATGTAGAATCGTTGCCATGCCACAGGACTCAATGACGGTGAACGTTATGATGAAAAGTGCTCCCATCCACCCTGCTCTCACGATGGCAAGGGAATCAAGGCTGTTTTATACACATTTTATAAATGTAGATATGCTATTTGAAACAAAAAAATAACCACAACTGGTTAACCTATTTATTCACATTAGATAAAAAATTTCTACCAAAATATTTGTTGGACCACAGCAAGACTTGTTGATACATGTTTGAATTAATAATATTATAGCTTTTAAGTTCCATCCTTGGCAGCGAGTGCTTATAATGTTTACAAAACGTTGAGCGGGAATTTCAAGGCATTAACCCCCTGTGATATGATAACAAATAACAAGTGCGAAATAAAGTATTTATGTGGTCTTGGGTGAAAAAACAGAATTGTGGCAAGCCAAATGAAATGGAACAAAATGGAGTGTAATATCCTACTGTATTGCTCCGAACTGGGCTAATGAAGACGGGCAAACGCCATACAGTATGATATGAGGGAAATATTGCACTATGGACTACTTATATCAAATTCCAACTGTCAGTGTGTATACAGGACCTCAGTTTTTCTGTACCATCTGAACGACTAGACAGCTGTCCTTGTTAGGCCCTCCGCCCTACATCACTGACAAGGGGAAACCACACTGGAGAATCTGGATGAACTTTCTCTTCCAATGCAGGGATCTAGTGCCCGACCTCCAGACAGAGGGCTTGACAAGGAAAGCTGTCTAGTCGTTTGGATTGTATGAATGACTGTGCGTCTGTGTACACATTGGTGTGCATGTAAAATATCACCAGGCAGTTTGAATGAGATATAGGAGTACGCCTTAGCCACTGCCTGGACAAAATTCCCCGTTACCACACTGTATAGTATAGAGTATGTCCTTTTCATTAGCCACGTCGGAATAGGTCGTTAAACTTCATTTTATTTCATTCCATCAATGCTTTGAGCAAACGAGATAGAGGCTACACGTAAAGGTTTTGGCCAAATTTGGTCAATATCCCAGTTTTCCTTTCTGATATGCATATTCACAAGTTCACAAGACTAATTTAGACCTTTTTCGTGAACATTTTCAATTGTCAATGATGCAGGACAGAGGACCTGACATGGATAGGTGACTAGTCATACGAATGGGACAAAAAACCAAGGTACTGTGTACACTTTGATGTGTGTGTGAAACATTTCTTGGCAGTTTGATGGAATTTGATATAAGAGTATGCGGAGACAAATGTATTTTAGTTATGGTTTGTGTAGGGTCACCCTGTTTGTATTCTTGTCAATTATCACCATTTCACGATGTATGATTACTGTTAACAGTTGTATTTTTTATTTATTTTTTTAAAATAAAATTTAGATATTATGTTGACTTTTTGTTGTAATTATATGAATTTGCGATTTCAAAAGGTTATTGGTTGACTGTTAACATTTCAAGGGTTATATTTCTACAAAAGAAAGTGATGTAAATTTTAAAGTTTAAAGTTACATTATGGGAGATAAGATAAAGAGATGGCAGTTCTCACTACAATAGTTAAAAACTAAATAGTGTAAAGATAATTTGCTGAAAATTTCAGTCAAATTGATTCACTATTAGCCGAGAAAAAAAGCTTTTGAAATATTCATAGCCTCGGTCATCATTACTCAAATCATTAATATAAACAGCATAGTCTCGATTATCCACTTGATTGATTTAATTATCAACCGCCATTAAGCGGCATATACGATTTTAATCTGCCAACATCGAAGGCTAGTCTTGACATAAAGCGTTTATTATGGTCTGAATATGTTAATTAATGTCTAATGGATTATTTAGATAACATCTCAGGCTTAAAGAAAGACCTGTAAAAATCAGATTTTGCTCTTGCATAATGCTATTTTAATGTTAGATATACAATGAAATGAAATGGGGTTTAAAGTCCTACTGCTCTGAAATCCTGATTCTCAGTTAGTTGAGCCAACATCTTACTCTGAGGATCATGACCCTGATTTCCATAAAATGGTCGGTTAGTTTTAATCATGTTAGATTAACGTCAAAAATTAAAGTTATATTTACGTCAGATTTACGTCAAAATGGTTGGTCAGACTACAATCATTTTGCTCATCTTCTTAACGATAATGTTATGTCATGAAATGACGTTAATATAACGTAAAGTTTACCTCAATTTGGCATTTTTTGACGTAGATCTAACGTAAACTTTACGTAACTTTTACGTTAGATAAGATTTATGTCAAAAGATGACGTAAACTTGACGTTAGATTTGCGTCAGAAAATGTAAATATAACATAAAAATGACGTAAATTTTACGTTAAATTAACATCATTTCCTGATGTTACATTTTCATTAAGAAGATGAGCAAACTGATGCTAAACTGACTGACCATTTTTACGTAAATTTTACTCGTTTATTGTTGACATTTAATAATAATAATAGTTTTATATTGTTTGTTTTTCAACTCAAATTACTTCTTGAAAACATAGATACTTTTAGTTTTCACTGAAACACATTTATCGGAATCTGGGAATGGTGGTTCTGCTATTTTTTCTGGTTTTCATTACCAATTAGCACTTCTGTCATCCTGTAATACACTTATTAAGAGAATCTATTAATTATTATCTGGATTCTAATTACTATAAGACGACATTACCTTTTTTAATATGTTGTTTACAAACAGATGTTTGGTATGCATAGTAACTACAATATTTGATCATCCCTATCAGATCTGCGCGTGATTTCTATAAAAGTAAAAACAAAGACCCAAGTACAAAATGTGAAAAAAATGTTTTTAAAAACCCAATAATTCGTCACTCAAGAATCTGGTCGGCGATAACAAAAAGGCAAAACAATTGTGGAATGCATTAAATTCAGAAGCCAAAAGTAACAACAGTCTCGGTATACCACTGGATCGCAATATAGTTCATTAGATGTTTCCAAAGCAATCGGTCTTGATTCAATAAATCCACTATTTCTCCGCCTATGTGCTTTTCAACTTTTTGCTAAGTCTCACGCACATTTTCAACTTGTCAATAAATCGTAACATTTACCATTCTTTATCGAAACAAGCTAACGTTATTCCACTTCATAAAGAAGGCGTACCAATGCTGGCCCCCCAACAATAGGCCGATATCAATTTGTCCGAAGATATCAATGTCATGTTTCCTTTCATCTCTTGTCAAACTGCCATAACGCATATTTCTGAAAACATGTATGATTATATAAACAACAATCTCCTTTGTAGAACAATATTCGTCGACATTAGATTCCATTTCTAGAGCCCTACTTGAAAAGCAGAAGTCAGTACATGTCTGTTAATAACAAATTATCAATGAGCCTTAAGCATCATATAAGATACTAATCCAGACAATATCAAAGGCTATGCTAGCGTTGACATGGAGAATTCATTTTGTCTAATTATTACAAACTTCACTTGATGCCAATAAATGAGATTTAATATATTGAAAATCAAAACTATGCCCATCATGACGTAAAAAATAAAATGAAATAACCTACCTGCTACTTTGAGTATTAAATTAATAAAACATTAGAAGTCATCTCCTCGGTAAAACTATTCAGTTTTTTCGCAATCATAATGTAACTTAGAAAGATAAGCCAGAAACTATTACGTCTCTGTCAAATCCTTTTCTGTAATGCCCATTTTCAACCACATGTAGGTTATTGTTCCCCAACGTGATGCCGTTAGGTCTCTCATAACAGTCTTTTTCGACAGCAAATAATAGCTCAAGAATTCCTTGCCACCCACTTCAAATTACTTTTTAAAAAAAACTTCTTCTTTACTTTAAATCTATTTCAAATGTTTTCTCTTGAAAATGCATTCTGTGCATCTCCATATTATAAGCATGCAGATATTGTTTATTTGTTAATAATATGTTACAAAACTATCTGTTTTATGACCCGCATACTATATTTAAAGATACACTATGCGAGATAAGATAAAGATTTGGCAGTTCTCACTGTATAACAGTTAAAAACTAGTTAATGTAAAGGTAATTTGCTGAAAATTTCAGTCAAATTGATCCAGTATGAACCGAGATTTAAGCGAATGAAATTCTCACCGAGTGTCGATCATCATTACTAAAGTTAGAATGATAAAAAGCATAGTCTCGATTATCAATTTTTTGATTTAATTATCAATGAGCGTTAAGCATTATCGAAGGCTAGCGTTGACAAAGAGATAAAATTTAAAATCTAAAGAAAGATCTGTAACAGGCAGATTTAGCTCTTGCATAATGCATGTTTAATTTTGTATATTACTTCCCTTTATTATAAAGTTTTGTGTCGTGTTTATTAATTTATAGCGCTATATCTTTTGTATTATATTTCCTATCAAGAGCAGGGTGTTAAGATGACTATTATAGTCTATTCTCGTCTCTTAAATAAAGTCACTATTATTATTATCGTAAGGTCGTCGCCGATGTCACCACGATCCGTTACCTTGGAGTTCCAACCAAATCCAGCGATTGTAAAAACTATTCGCACTGAATGTATACAATCATTCCTTGCTGCTGGTTAGCTCTCGATAGGACAGGGAACCATCCAACGCCGTTGCTGATCGACAGATTGTGACTGGTTCGCGTATACAAGTTCAAGAAAGAAGGAATGGTAGGGGTGTCAAATGTGCATAAACAGTGCTTTAAATAATACTATGGCAAATGAAAAAGAAATTAATGAGTTGGCTGTAACATTGAATTGATAATTGTCGGAACCTTCAACTGATAATTGACTTGTCAGGCTTCTATTCGCATTACCAATATTGTCAAATGCTTTTTCTTTGTTTGACAAAGATAGATGGAACCTGTCACGATTTATACTAATTAATTGCTATTGTTTGCGTTATTTAAAAAAGTAATAACACTTTCTCAAAGGGTTGAAAATAAGAAGCGAAAACCAAGGACGAGGCCCAGAGAGCAGCCAAGACAGAAGTATACAGAAGAAATAAATCAACAGAATGTCCACAACCTTACCGGGAGAAAAGTGACAAATGTACTGAACAAAACGGAAAAAAAACAGTGGGAAGTGGAGGGCACTACGCAAGCCCAACGGCCCCTTTTCAATAAAGGCCAGGCCCAACCGCACCAATCACATTCTGGACCCAGTCGTACCGACCAACAACCCACTACAAGAAGACAATCACAGCGTCATTCCAAGAACGTGCATACATTATCCAATCGCCAGAATTCGTACACCCAAAAATCATAATATATAAACCGAAAGGACTAAAATTCTAACTGATTACTTGATAAAGATACCATAAATGACATTGCAAAATCAAAGAAGGCACAGAGTGCAACCAGTTCTTTGAAATCCGACCACGCTAAATCGCTAATATGTGCGACCTACAAACTGACACAAATGGATCGCAACGCATATAATTTTATTAATGTAGTACAAATCTATATAAACTGATTTACATTCAATCGTTTCTATTTTACTGTAATTTCTAATTCATTATGTTCGGTAAAATACACCAGAAGTCTCAATCGAATGGCAATCTCTAGCGTCTAGTTATCCCAGTCTACACCGATAAAATTTATTGCGCACGTTCTCCAGGTAAGAATATATGACATCACCATTTCACATGACTTGTGGAATATGTCTAGCCTCTTTCTTCGAGTCGCATATTATAAATAAGGTTGAAACGCATTATGGTACAGGATTTGTGTGCCAATGGTAAAATGTTTATTTTGTTTTAAATACTGGATATCAGTAGCTCATTTTTTCCCGATAAGATCACCACATCCATGCTGACTTTAATTGACAAATAATTCGTGTTTTCAATGTCGAAGACTTCGGATGCTTTTGTATTACAGACTTAGCTACTATAGAGAAGGTGATAATGGGTGTACTTAAAATATGTACAAGCTACGACAACACGTATGACAGAAACATAGATTCCAACCATGATAATATTGATTACTTTGTTTTGTGATCCTTAAATAATTTGTTTATCCTTATTCAATATCATTTTATATGTTAATTTGTGTAATGCATTTGTTTATACTAAAATAGTATTTACTTGTTAGCTCGTATATTAATTAATGTAATGTATTTCATGGTTCCAAATTGTAGTGAGTACTATCCCCTTAAACAAACATTTAGTGTGAATATTAGATAGTTATAGATAAATGATTCAGTATATTATCATACAACAACAGCATAATGAACAACCGGTTGACATGCAGGATGCGCCCACATTTTGCAAGAGATGGCTAGAGAACAAACTAAAATAAGGGGCCATAATGGTCTGAAATGGTATAACATGGAAAGGATCTGAGATCTTTGAGATATAATCATATATTTTAAGTATATCAAAATCGGACAAAAACTGTGACCTTTAGAGGGTCCACAACCCTCGTATTACATACTTTTAATGCACCATTTGCGTAAAAGGCGCAGCCATTTTGTCGGCAGTTTCCCTAAATTCAAATTCAACTTCCATTACGGTGTAAAGGTAATAAATTTAAAAGCTTTTAAAATTGGATAAAAATTGTGATCTCTATGGTCCACAAGCTTAAAATGTGGGTTTTCGTACACCCAGAGGCCACAAAAAACCATATTAAGATCTATGTGGGCGAATACTGTGACTCCTAATAGGGGTTAAAACCTGACCAGAATATACGGCTGGGAGGCAGTTTCAGGGTAAAAAACTGCCACGATACCCCCAAGGGCACGGGGGTTATCGGTAATATATCCCAAGATACTAGTAATAGCATGGGAGATATTCTTCGTTCAGGTGCCTGTAATGTTATAAATTCCTCGAATGCTTCCTTAATCTCAACTCAACAGTGTTCCGTCAAACTAACCGATATTTTGCATTTTTCACCACATCAATATAACTGTTATATTTCTAAATGTATGTCTTCTAATTGTAAAACCTGTCCTATTTTGAATAATAATATTTTTTTTACTAGTTCTTTAACTAATAAATCATATTATACACGTGGGTTTGAGAAACTAAATTGTAAAACCTCCAATATTATCTATGGTATAGAATGTACACTCTGTGGACTGATTTATGTTGGCGAAACTAAAGGACCTTTACATTTACGTATTAACGGTCATCGTCACAACATTAATAAGGGTAGTAACCAAATTCTCTATAGACATTTTAACCAACCGGACCACTCTATACTATCTATGAGAGTGTCCATATTAGAGAAAATTTACCACCATACCAACAGCCCTACTTTGAGTACTCCCTTTCGCAGAGAGAGAGAAGAATATTGGATACGGACATTAGGTACGGCCACCCCATATGGATGCAATGACAATGTAGCTAGTATTGGAAATTTGTCTAGCCCTGCGTGTAGTGACGTTAATGTCATGACATTATTTCCAAAGTTTCGTCGTCGAAAACGCAGTCATGGACATCGTCGCTACACACCACCTAAGCTCAGCACTGTTTCACTGGATGCCCTGTTGGAAATTATCCAAGAACCATTAGGGCCACATCATATACGTACTAAATTATATTCTATTCCACTCACTATTTTGAAATTACTTAAAACTGAATGTTTAGATTCTAATTGTACTGATCCTGCATCCACTGAATACAGGGTTGTATCCATTGTGCTTGACATTGCCCATCGTCGTTTGGACGTTGCGACCGAACCCGATGCGTCTAACACCACCAACAGTGCTAATAAAGGCATTGACGCTATCGGGTTAAGCCAAATATTGCATCATAAGCAAGTCACAGCACACATCCCCCCCCTACTTCAAAACTGTTACTATTCCCAGGATTTCCTATACATATACAAAACCCATTGCATCTAAAATATTTAATTACAGAAACGCATTATCTGACATCAATGCGAACGACTTATATGACAACCCTCCACCCTGTTCTTGCTCTACATCGTCCTTCCTTTATCAACCAGCTGGGCATGTGGTCACTGGTGATTTGAATATAGTCCAGAATAGTAAGCCGCGTGAAGGGCCCAAATACCGGGAACCGCAACCATTTTCATGGGATCAAAATTTCAAACTTATTATGGATGCCGTAGAGGACTATTCTAGATCATGGGCTAAGAGGGAAGATGTTATCTCTGATACTCTCTCTGATTGGACTAAGTCTATTAGTCGTTTACTAAAACGTAGAACTTATATGCAACGTTTGTCAGTTGACACAAGGCCTAAGTCTATTTTCAATGATGTTAGCATCGTTGAAAATCTCAAAGCCTTGCATGACAAGTATGTCATTGTTCCGGCTGACAAAGCGTCCAATAACTTTGTGTTTATATGTAAACGATATTACTATGACTGTCTCTTCAAAGAACTTAATTTCGGGAAATCAACCGACAGTGCTACGTATAAACGATCTACTCTTAGTAAGGATGAAATTATATCCAATCACAAATCTGTACTCACTTCATTTGGTACTCCATGCGGAGATGCCTATACAGATTTGCCCCTGTTATATTGGATACCTAAACTACATAAAAATCCCTACAAACAACGTTTTATAGCAGGTTCATCCCGATGTTCCACAAAACCGCTTTCAAAAGTATTGACATCTATACTAACTGCAGTTAAAGAGGGTATTCAAAAATACTGTGACAAAATATACTCTCGTAGTGGTATTAACCAAATGTGGATATTAAAAAATTCCAAAGAATTACTTGATGGTTTACAATCTAGATCCCTTGCTTCGATCTCATCTATTCAAACTTTTGACTTTTCCACTTTGTACACTAAAATTCCTCATAGTAAATTAAAAGCTCGGTTGAAAGATATTATTCACAGTGTCTTTTCATCTAAATCGGGAACTGCTAGATATCAATATTTAGTTGTTAATTACAATTCTTCAAATTTCGTTAAGTACCATAGTGATTCAAAAAATAAATTCACCGCCATCAAGATAATTCAGATGTTGGATTTTTTAATTGATAACATCTTTATTGAATTTGGAGGGGAAATATATCAGCAAGTGGTTGGTATCCCCATGGGCACCAACTGTGCACCTTTGCTTGCTGATTTATTTCTGTATTCCTATGAAGCCGAGTACATACAGGCACTAGTTAAAACAAATAAACGACTAGTCAGACATTTTAATTTTACTTATCGGTATATCGATGATAATCCTAAATTTAGTGATTATGTAGAATTCATATATCCTGATGAGCTTGAAATTAAAAATACTACTGACAGTGACAATTACGCTTCCTACTTGGATCTGCGTCTCGATTTTGACAATTGCCATAGACTCAGTATTAACTTGTATGATAAACGTGATGACTTTGACTTTCCGATTGTTAACTTTCCATTTATTAGTAGTAACATTCCTGTATCACCAGCTTATGGGGTGTTTGTGTCTCAGCTTATTCGTTACGCGAGAGCTTGTTCTTTTTATTCTGATTTTTTAAGTAGATCGAGACATTTGTCAACTAAGCTTCAACTACAAGGATACTTACGCACTAAACTTAAAAAATCCTTTAACAAGTTTTATGGCCGTCATATTGACTTGATTGGTAAATATAACCTGTCGCTCTCAGCTATTATTCTTGATATATTTAATTGACGCGTATCCTATTTACTATCTCTCTGATTATGTCTACTACACCGTTAACAATGTTCATCACGTGCATTTTGCATACCTATAGTCTATTGGCCAATCACGTTATTTTACCTACATTTTGCCTAGTAGTTTGGATGCAGCGATGGCGGGTGTGGCGCGCCAGGCAGGGTAAGCTTACTCTTCCGGACACCTGTTACCACTGTCTGTTGTGTATTTCGTACACGATGAACAGTCCATTTGCTGATTACACTACTTTGCCTAACTATTTTGCCTATTACGTTCTTTAGGACTTCGATTTTTGCCTAATGGTTAGGATTGTTCGTACTTGGTTTTATTTTATTGGTATGACACACTTTAACGTTATTTGCGACCAGAAGCGTTCATTTTGTTGGGCAATTTCGGTCCGATTTTTACGAATTTCAAACTCAACCATTATGAGTGTTAACAATGATATATTGATACGATTTTTAAATTTTGAACCCCCGAGGGTCAATAAGCTAATCATAATCCAGGAAGTTACGGTCCAATATGCGCGGAATATCGGGAGTAATCAAGATAGAAACACACTGTTTAAGTTTCATCAAAATCGGAAATTATGACCTCTAAGAGGGCCCTTAACTTGATATCGCGTACATGGAGCGGTCATTTTGTCTGTCTGTGCCGGTCCGATTTTCACGAAATTCGAACTCGTCATGGTGTAACCGTTACCTAGAGAGGGACCACGGGCTAAAACGAGATTTTTCGTACAACCAGGGCCATAATCCAGGAAGTTACGTCCGATATGGGCGAATAGCGAAACGAACTAAGATCTTTACGTGAAAAACATACATTTCAAGTTTCATCAAAACCTAAGGATATCCACAAGCTAAACACTTGGTTTTTCGTACAATCAGGGTACATAATCCGATACATACCAATGTCGAAAGGGACCGAGATCTTAGGGATATAAACCTATATATTTCAAGTGTCGTAAAAGTCGGATAAAAATTGTGAGCTGCAGACTGTCCACAGACAAATTTTGGACAAACGGGCAGACAGAGGTGACGTTACATCTACATAAAAATATGAGCGAATAAAAACAAAACTTAACACTTTGTTTTGCAGTATATTTACAACCGACGCACGTAAACTGAACAGAAACGAATTTTAGATAATTTCAGAGAGGGATACTAACTAAGACACGGATGTTATTATAATGTTAAAACATTATTAATATGGAACCAAATGAACTGGCACCATTGATAAAAACATGACTAAATAAAGGGCGGTTTATCTACACCAGAGTAATCAAAATCAGATAATTAAAATGAAAATTATACACGGTTTTGTCTTTGTGGACTGTAAACATGAGTCGGGTTTACGTTTATGTAGTGTCTATCTTGTGTTTTGAAACGCCAACACTTTGATTTGTCCGTCTGTCAGTCAACGCTTACGAACGCGATGGATTTTTTTTTTCAATTTTCAAATTTGTTGTGCAGAATTGTTGCCACGCCTAGACAAACTCTTTTGATTTTCCGCGTTCGCTACTTTCCGTTCCAGAGTTTTCTTCTTGCCCTGGTTTTCAGCAAGAACCGGTGTTTGATCCCAGAGAATTATGGAATTTTGTTTATGGTGATGTGCATCGTAAGTTTCATTATCAGTTTATAACACACTTCCCAGGAATAAAGTAGATGATGATCGCTATATCTTCTGTCTAAAGAACGTTGCGGTCGAAAGTCAATCACAAATTATTGTAATTTTCATGAAAAATCCTATATTATCTGTTACTAAAGCGTGGGGTTTTGCGGCGGGCCATCAAGGCTGTATTCGTTTAACCATTTCAACCCGCGTGCTTACTTCATTATTATTTTATGGACTAATAAACCCACATTTTCACGTGGACGTATTATGCCGTCGCCCTGTCCGTCCGTCCACAATTTAAAAACCGTTTGATCATATCACCGTTATTCCCTAATGATGGTTGAGTTCGAATTTCCTAAAAATCCAACCAAAACTGCCGAATAAAATGGCCGACGCTTGTACACGAATAGTGTAAAAAATATGGTACCGGTGTATCAAGATTGTGATTGAGAGGAATCCCTCTCTGGCCATTGCTGGAATAGCGTCTGTTTCTTGAACTTATGTGGGAGTGTGTCTATTCTTTCTGTTGAATGAAAGCTATCACTTAAGTACAGTCCTTCGTTTAATCTGGGTCTTCCCTAAAACTTTGGACAGTGATTTAAGGTATTAAAAACGGTGAAAGTATGTTCGTTTCCAAACAGTATTGTTCACATTTCATTCGACTTGGTAGCCTCGTTTGTCACGCAATTAGTTTTACTGCATTATTCTGCTATGCACGGGTTAATTAGGCATAATAAAATGGTGAGCCATGACATAGCGTTATGTAAACATATTTGGTCCAATATTAGCACTCGTTTTAAATGTAAAGCTTTTGTAGGGCAGCTAGTCATTGGTTGGTAGTCGGACTACTGACCAATCAAAATTTAAAACAACAATATCCACTCATAATAACAGTGTGTAGTGGGATTACCCTAATCAAACGAAACGCTGCGCGGAGTATGGTATAAGTCTGATTTTGATGAAACTTGAAATGTATATTTACAACCCAAAGATTTTGGTTCCTTTCGATATTTGTGCATACCGAATTGTAACTTCATGAATTATGGCCCTTGATTGTAGGAAAAATCACTTTATTTTTAGCATGTTCGCTATGTGGGCGTATCCTGCCTGGCTGGTTTCAAAAATAAAAAGAAATTTATGTTTTGTTTAATTTCCATTAAATTCTATGGAACATTATTTCTTTATTTATTTTCAGCTCTAAAAATATCCGATTGGCGATACGAGATAGGTTCGTTTAGTTCGATTCATCTGGATTCACTATGATAGCTTCATATGGTTTGTTGTATTAGATTTTATCTTCGTGGCTGCTAGCCGACTGTAAAGATATTTTCTATACAAAACAAATGATTTATTTATGAATTTATACGAAGCTTACATAGCTTTCAATGTCACTTTACTCTTGAAAAAATCTGTGACTGACTCGGGTAGAGCTCACCCTGTTCAAGCTAACAATTTATTTTAACATCCATATCCGTAGTTTTGACGGGTTATTCCATGTCTGGGATTTTGGCGCTCTCAATAGAAGTAATCCGTTTTCCCGTCGGGGTTACACTGTGGTTTGGTCAGTGGCGTAACCAAGAGGGGGGAGGGGAGGGGCATTTGCACCCCCAAAAATCTGGCCTGCCCCCTGTTAGATCTGGCCAGCTCTATTTATCTCAACAACCATTGTTTGAATTGCTACCTTACCTGTCTGCATTCCCGGCAGTTTATTTTACAAAATATAGTGGCGAAAACATTCATTCACTTTGAGTCATTCTTACTCCGCCCGGTCGACACTTTCTTATCTATTCGGATAAACTAGTGATTTGGCGATAGGCGGTATCTGCTAAGCTCTATTTATCTCGACGATCAATGCCTGAAATGCTGCCAGACTACATTTCAAATTATTGGGGACTTCGTTGAGGTTCGCAAGTCCGTTCATTTCACAAAATATAGTGGCGAAAATATTCATTCACTTTGAGTCAACAACTCCGCCCGTTTGTCACTTTCTTCTCTGGTAGGATAAACTGGTGATTTGGCGACATGCGGTATCTGTTAAGTTCTTTTTATCTCGACGATCAATGCCTGAAATACTGCCAGACTGCATTTCGGGCAGTCTACTTGATAAATTATTGGTGACGTCGTTCAGTTTCATTTGACACTTTCCTCTCTGGGGTCGCAAAGACTAGTGATCAGGCCACAGACGACATCCGATCAGCTCTATTTATCTCTACGATCGATGCCTGAATACTGTCAGGCAGCATTTCCAACAGTCTATTTTTAAAAATTTTCTCACAATTCAGCATCACGATTGTTAACGGCCAGTAGAAAGTACCAACACATGACACCAACCTTGAAACAACCCCATTGGCTCCCCATTAAGCAGAGAATTGTGTTCCAATTACTCCTGCTTACTTTCAAAGTTCTCAATGGTTTGGCACCAAAATATCTTACAGATTTGTTGATACCGTATACATGTAACAGAACATTGAGGTCGTCAGACAAAAACCTATTGGCAATACCACCGACACATCTCGAAACAACAAACGATCTTTTTGGTTTGAAGCACCCTTCTTGTGGAACTCCCTCCCACATCATTTTCGAATAATATCATCACTGCATGTGTTTAAACAACAGAAAAAGACTCTGCTTTTCACAACTGCTTTCCAAGGCCATTATTGAAAAATTTGTCTAGCGCAATAGAAACTTTCGTTAGTATTGTTGCGCGAACATAAATTGAGATATATTATTATTATTATTTCCGACAGTCTATTTTTCAAAATTTTTAGGGGGAGGTCCCCCAAACCCTCCATAAGTACACACTACATTGGCGCTCGTGAGTGGGATTCGTCGCGGTTCCGTTCGTTTGACACTTTACCTCAACGAGCATTGCCTGAAATACTGCCAGGCTGCATTTCCGGCAGCCTGTTTTTAAAAATTTTCTTAGGGAGCCCCCACCCCTAGTTGAAACTCGTGCCTTTGCCCCCTTAACCTTCGACTTTGTCCCAGTTTTGTCCCTCCAACCAAGGACGACTGGCGCCGCCACTGGTTTTGGTTAATCATGGAGACGAAAACAGATTATGCAAGGGTAGAAACTAGCTTTCTTAGTTTATTTGCGGTGCGGCTGGACCAACGTTTTGTTTTATTAACTTATCTTGGCGAATTTGTCGTCGGTATGGACGAGGTGGTGTGTTATTATTTAGAGCCGAAGACTTGCGGTAGTATTGTTTTTATTGAACTTTGACCCCATGACACAGATTGACGTATTTCCCGATTTACTGTTGAAGACAACTCTGGACAGATTTATGTAGAACCGTGATTTCTATCACGGTTTGGATTGGTAAATCTGTAACAGAGACTATTTAAGGGGGCGATATTAATTATTTATTCATTAAACTTTTAATATTTGATAAACAGCTTATAGATTGATTTGGGATTACCATCGTGACGATATTTTAGAAATTTCTCAAAATCTACCGATCTTAGGCCATGAGGTTAATGGCAATCATTAGTTTTTATCTGAATGTATTTTATAATCTTATGACGTCATTGTCAGCCATTAGATTTTTATAATCTGAAATTTATTTACCAATATAATATCCATTTGGCCTGTGGTCTGTAAATTAGGCCTACTGTTGTATTACCAGTTAAAAATTAAAACCCAATCAGCCTATTCTAGAGTTAAAGTTTATTGTAAACAGGGGATGGCGGCGGCTAAGTGGATAAGACGCTGGTTCGCTAGTCTGGAGGTTGAGCGTTCGATCCCTGTTCATCCCGATTTTCCGGCGTGGTTTCACCTTGCAGGACGGGGGCCTGACAAGGACAGCTGTCTGGTCGTTCAGATGGCACGAAAAACCGAGGTCCCATGTACGCATTGGCGTGCACCTAAAATACCTTGAAAGTTAGAATTCGGTATAAGATTAGGCCGTAGTGTCGTCGTCTGGGCATATATTCCCTCATAGCATAGTGTATATGGCGTATTCCCGTCATCATTAGCCCGGTTCGGAGCAGAACAGTAGGACGTTAAATACTATTTCCTTCCATTTCATTTATTGTAAACACCCCCGGGGTACAAAGATTTTCCCACGATAGTGGTACTTATGAGAACTATACACGATAATAGTACTTACGAGATCTATACAAAGACTAAAATCCCGAGAGAAAAACTCTTTCAAATGCAATATGTAGATTTCAATTAAATCATGCCAATCAACTCAATGGATTCAGATGATTTATGGTATTTATACAGATTTCGAGATATAGTCACTATGATGGATATTCGGCAAAAAAAGATTAGTGGTTAATTTGATACTTTATGATTAAGTAGATGTAATCTGTTAAACACCCAGGGGATATACGGGTCTTCTATGATTTCCCGCCGGAGTCATCATGTACTTATTATTTTATTAAATGAAATTCGGTTGTATAAATTCCGTTTAATTATACAATTTAAATTCCGTTTAATTATACAAGTTAAATTTCGTTTAAGACCTGTTGACTCAATTCTATTAATATCAGTCATCAGTCATATATATATATTGAAATATGACAAAATTTCGATATTTGTTATCAATTAACAACATCATCATCGGCAAAAATTTCCACCAAATATCACGTAACTGGGGGAACTTGAACACGTGTACCTATTTTACGATTCAGCAAGTTGTTTCTGCCAGCTGGGTTGGACGGAGTTAAAATTCTGACTTAACTATAAACTATCTAAAACAAAGTTTGAAATTGAAAAAAAAAAGTTAAATCATCAAAATTACAATTACAATAGAACCAAAACACACAGCAAATGCGTGTACAAATTAAAGATATCCTGTTTATGCAACTTTTACAAGTTTATTCAGATGCCACTAAAAATAGTTACTAATCATCTTTTTCTGTTTTCCCAAGCTATCTGTGCTACTTTCCTATCTCCCTTTAATACATTTACACCCCCCAAACACAACCATTCCCGAGATCATTTTGGCCGTATGACGTCAGATGGATATCTTTTAGCTATGTTTTTTTTTCTGAGCTGTCTGCACCACTTTCTTACATGTATCTACCCGCAATACATTTACACCTTCCAAATTCAACCATCCCTGAGATATTGGGAGTTTTAAGGTTCTAGTGGCCATGTTAGATTTACGCTAATTCCTCGAAAACCTATCTTATTAGCATAGGCGTAGGAGCTCAAAGTAATTCAGAGGGGCATAAGAGAAAATTGCCCGAAAACAATATTATATAATTAATATAGTATATATATCGAAATCAATATGATCAATATATGGTATATTATATTGATTATATATAATCAATATAATGTAATATAAATCAATATAATTCTAACAAATTAAACAATATTCAAATATTCAGAGATAATCGTCTCACCAAATTGATCGTACAAATCAGGAACAAAAGTAAAACATTTTAGAAATATGAGAGGCACGTCCATACGGCAGAATGTTCACAATTTCGTATAGTTTCTCAAGTAGTCCAATAGTCTTTTTACAAAAAGTGAGAGGCACGGCCATGACGTCCAGCAAAAATGACATCCGAAAACGGGTGAATCCACTCTGGCAACTGGCTGTTTCCTAGCAGTTTTCCATTTGGCTCGTTTCCTCTGCCGTTTTCCGGCCCGATGCCCGTTTTTCGGACAATACCTATTTTCGGGCAATACCGTTTTTTCGGGCATACCTATCATAAGAGAGCTTAGGGCATATTTTCGGGCATGCACTGGACAAGAAAAAGACGAGAAAATACTTTTCGGGCAGTGTGGAGCTCATAGAAATAAGTTAGTTATATTTTTTTCTCTAAACGTTAATAGAAAAAAAAGGTCGTCGAATTTTTCATTGCCCGAAAATAAATTGCCCCCCCCCCCGCCGGCTCCTACGCCTATGCTTATTAGTTTGGGCGATTTTGGTTTAGACATTTTGCGCACCCTTGAGTTTTTGTGCTCCCTATAAAATGGAAAAAAAATCGAGCGGTTTCAATGTGGTTTTCAATATTATAATCATATCATAATGCTCAACCAGTGTCAAACATTATACCGTGGGTCAGATATGCTACAAATCTACTCAAGTATGTTCCACACAGTTCAACATTAGTCGGTGGTACTGGGAGGGAGATCCCCGGCCCTGCTTCCCCGCACACACATATAAATATTGTTTTTTGGTGGAACGGACACACAGGCACTTGAAGGGATTAAAATAAATTAAAATAAAACTTCTTACAACTGCTTGACTATAATACAAGAATACAATGTTTTTCTGACGCCATCTTTGTTATGACTGATTTACCATGTATCGTCTGCTATCATCTCACAATACTCACTAGTTCTAACACTTCATGTCATTTTTATTGCCAACGAGACTTTATTTAATCATTATTCACATTCAAATGTAATTAAATTGGTCCTTTTACAGCGTTATTAACAACAAATCTAACTTAAAAAGCTATCATTTATCGATATTCAACTTGGCGAGCCCGGAAGTAAGCCGAAATAAAGTCAAAATAAGTCTGTATCACCCATTCCCTCGCTTCGTAAGTTCTCACTCGGCAAATCTCGGCAGATTCCGTAAACTACATCTAGCCTTGGCTGTATGACAGTAAGTGATATGTACCTACGCCCATACATTTGCGATGCGGCTACCGGTTTACTTTAACATGAAAACTTGACGCTATTACACAAATTGGTAACCTATTCGGCTAGCGACCTATTCGACCGATCGAGCTGCAACCTGTTCGTTGGAAACCTATTTAGAACTAGACCTGCATGCAGGAATGACGGGTTTCACTTTTGCCATGTTACCTTTGAACTTGAACTTGTGTCACTTTTGGTGCTACGTTACCCTTGAACATATGTCCTTTCCGGTACCAATGAAACCAATATACAGGTTTCCACATAAGCATTGCACACATCAAATAAAATGGAAACAGAATCAAACAAATCCAGCAATTTTATTTTATACATTTGTTACATGTAATTGATCCTGACAAAATAACAGTACTTCCGGTGATAATGTAAATGTTCCCTTAGTCTTATGAAATCAGAAATGGCATAAGGCATCATATGGTGAAAATTTTATGTAAATCGAATAATAATTTCCACTTTTATAGACCAAAAACCTTGAAAAGTGACGTGTAGAAAATCGTCTATTTCTCGGCAACCGTACAAGTTAGAAACCATTTTTTGGTATTTATATGACCTTATGGGTTTAATCTATTTGTTGATTGGAATCAAATATCATAATTGTATAAACATTACAAATCAGACTCATTTGAATAAAATATCGGTTTTGAAGGCTTAAAATACAGTTTTTGCCAAAATGACGCTACTTCCGGTGATAATGAAAACGTTAAATTAGTTTTATAACATCGTCTATGACATTAGGCTTCAAAGGGTGAAAATTTTATAAAAATCAAATAATAATTGACACTTTTATGGGCCAAAAACCTTCAAAAGTGACTTTCAGAAAATCGCCTATATCTCGACAACCGAACAAGTTAGAAACAATTTTATGATATCTATTTGACCGTATGAGTTTTGTTAATATGTGAATTTAAACCAAAAGTTAATTTTATTATTACATGTGACATAATTCTTGGTTGAAAAAAAGATCGATTTTAAAAGTTAAAAATTGAGTTTTTGACTAAATGACGTCACTTCCGGTGTCAATTTTAAATAGTAATCAACATGATATGACGCACACTTGCTTTTTGAATCAAATGGTGTCACTTTTGTGAATATCCATTAATAATTGACTATTTTACAGGCAACATTACGAAAACAGTGACTTATGCAAAACTGCCCATTTCTCGGCAACTGCTTATATTAGAAACTAATTTTAACATACATTCTCTTCGTATGGATTATAGTGACAGGTTTATAAAGTTAAGTAAAAAAATTTTAAAATCTGAAAAGCCTGAATGGGTTGTAAATAGGTCAATTTTACGCCTTTTTTCACCCCTTAATCCAATTTGCTAGATAACACTTTTGGTAATAAAAAAAATAACAATTGGGACAACGAAGCATATGAACTTTGTTTTATACAAATCGAACAATAAAAAATTAATCTAGGACTGAAAAACTGAATTAGCTAATGGCGGCCAAGGAAAATTACTGAGACAAATTTTTTTAACATTTTTGCGCTAGTCAGATGACTCTTTAATTCTGTGCACAACACGACTAAATAATATTTATAAATAAAAACGTTAAATCGAATAATAATTGCCACTTTTAAAGACCAAAAAACTTGAAAAGTGACTTGCAGAAAATCGGCTATTTCTCGGCAACCGTACAAGTTAGAAACCATTTTGTGGTATCTGTATGATCGTATGGGTTCATTCTATTTGTTGATTGGCATCAAATACCATAATTTGAAAAAGATTTCAAAACAGACTCATTTGAATAAAATATCTGTTTTGGAGGCTAAAAATACAGTTTTTGCCAAAATGACGTTACTTCCGGTGATAATGAAAATCTTAAATTACTTGTATGAAATCCCAAATGGCATTAGGTATAACATGGTGTGACGTTTATGAAAATCGAATAATAATTGACCCTTTTATGGCCCCGAAACCTTCAAAAGTGACCTGTAGAAAACCGTCTATTTCTCGGCAACCGAACAAGTTAGAAACCATTTTATGATATCTATATGACCATATGAGTTTTGTTTATATGTGAATTTAAACCAAAAGTTAAAATTATTAATACATATTAAGTTATTCTTGGTTGAATAAAACATTGATTTAAAAAAGTGTAAAATGCATTTTTTGACCAAATGATGTCACTTCCGGTGTCAATTTTAAATTGTAATCAACTTGATATGACGCTACGTGCTTTTTGAATCAAATGATGTCACTTTTATAAAAATCCAATAATAATTGACTATTTTACAGGCAAAATAACGAAAACAGTGACTTATGCAGAACTGCCCATTTCTTGGCAACTGCTTATATTACAAACGAATTTTAACATACATTTTCTTCGTATGGATTATAGCTACAAGTTTATAAAAGTTACGAAGAAATATTTTAAAATCTGAAAAGCCTGAATAGGTTGTAAACAGGACAATTTTACACCATTTTTAGCCTCTTAATCGAATTTGCTCGAAAATGAAATCGAAATTAAAAAAACTGCTTCCTACATTTTTTGCGCCTTGAAAGGGCACACTCTTTGAGTCATATAATTTTTCAAAAAAATAATATTTGTTTATGAAGATCGTAAATAACTGTCAAAATTGTAGTTTTTGGTAAAATTATGCCACTTCCGGTGCCGACAGATAACACTTTCGGTAATAAAAAAAACGACAATTGATACAACGAAGCATATGAACTTTGTTTTATACAAATCGAACAATAAAAAATTAATCTAGGACTGAAAAACTGAATTAGCCAATATCGGCCAAGGTAAATTACTGAGACAAAATTTTTTAACATTTTTGCACTAGTCAGATGATTCTTTAATTCTGTGCACAATACGACTAAAAAATATTCATAAATAAAAAAGTTTTTTGTAAAATTTTAAATTTTCGAAATTTGGCGCCTAATATCTTCGAAGATTTGCCGAAAATCAAAAATCGAAAGTAGCGTAGCTATGTGCCCTGTCTCAGGCTATGCCAAAATGTATCGAAAGTTAAAATCCAATGATTATTGTTAAAATTACTGCAATATTTTTAAAAACGATAACTTCGGTGATTTCGGACATTTCGCATTGTCGCAGAACGTTCAAAATAGCTTTATCCTCTAAGTCACACCCACTTTCCCAGTAAAACCGAAGAAATCGTAACGATGCGACACGTAGTTGCTGAGATCTATTCAAATTGGAATCTGAATAATAATAATAATAATAACTAGACCTGCATGCAGGAATGACGGGTTTCACTGGTGCCACATTACCCTTGAACATGTCACTTCCGGTGCCAAGTTACCCTTGAACATATGTCACTTCCGGTACTAACGAAACCACTAAACAGGTTTCCAAATAAACATTGCTCACATCAAATAAAATGGACGCAGAATCAACCAAATCCAGCAATATCAATTCATTTTATACACTGTTACTTGTAAATGATCTTGACAAAATTACATTTCTTCCGGTGTTAATGAAAATGTTCAATTAGTTTTATGAAATCAGAAATGGCATACGATATCATATAGTGAAAATTTTATGTAAATCGAATAATAATTGCCACTTTTAAAGACCAAAAAACTTGAAAAGTGACTTGTAGAAAATCGGCTATTTCTCTGCAACCGTACAAGTTAGAAACCATTTTGTGGTATCTGTATGATCGTATGGGTTCATTCTATTTGTTGATTGGCATCAAATACCATAATTTAAAAAGGATTTCAAAACAGACTCATTTGAATAAAATATCTGTTTTGAAGGCTAAAAATACAGTTTTTGCCAAAATGACGTTACTTCCGGTGATAATGAAAATCTTAAATTACTTGTATGAAATCCTAAATGGCATTAGGTATAACATGATGTAACGTCTATGAAAATCGAATAATAATTGACACTTTTATGGCCCAAAAACCTTCAAAAGTGACCTGTAGAAAACCGTCTATTTCTCGGCAACCGAACAAGTTAGAAACAATTTTATGATATCTATATGACCATATGAGTTGTGTTTATATGTGACTTTAAACCAAAAGTTACAATTATTAATACATATTAAGTAATTCTTGGTTGAATAAAACATTGATTTAAAAAGTTTAAAATGCAATTTTTGACAAAATGACGTCACTTCCGGTGTCACTTTTAGATTGTAATCAACTTGATATGACGCTACATGCTTTTTGAATCAAATGATGTCACTTTTATAAAAATCCAATAATAATTGACTATTTTACAGGCAAAATAACGAAAACAGTGACTTGTACAAAACTGCCCATTTCTTGGTAACTGCTTAAATTACAAACGAATTTTAACATACATTTTCTTCGTATGGATTATAGCTACAAGTTTATAAAAGTTACGAAGAAATATTTTAAAATCTGAAAAGCCTGAATAGGTTGTAAATAGGTCAATTTTACACCATTTTTAGCCTATTAATCGAATTTGCTCGAAAGTGAAATCGAAATTAAAAAAACTGCTTCCTACATTTTTTTCGCCTTGAAAGGGCACACTCTTTGAGTGAAATAATTTTTCCAAAAAATAATATTTGTTTTCGAAATAAGAAAATAACTGTCAAAATTGTAGTTTTTGGTAAAATTATGCCACTTCCGGTGCCGACAGATAACACTTTCGGTAATAAAAAAAATGACAATTGATACAACGAAGCATATGAATTTTGTTTTATACAAATCGAACAATAAAAAATTAATCTAGGACTGAAAAACTGAATTAGCCAATGGCGGCCAAGGAAAATTACTGAGACAAATTTTTTTAACATTTTTGCACTAGTCAGACGACTCTTTAATTCTGTGCACAATACGACTAAAAAATATTCATAAATAAAAAATTTTTTTGTAAAATTTTAAATTTTCGAAATTTGGCGCCTAATATCTTCGAAGATTTGCCGAAAATCAAAAATCGAAAGTAGCGTAGCTATGTGCCCTGTCTCAGGCTATGCCAAAATGTATCGAAAGTTAAAATCCAATGATTATTGTTAAAATTACTGCAATATTTTCAAAAACGACAACTTCGGTGATTTCGGACATTTCGCATTGTCGCAGAACGTTCAAAATAGCTTTATCCTCTAAGTCACACCCACTTTCCCAGTAAAACCGAAGAAATCGTAACGATGCGACACGTAGTTGCTGAGATCTATTCAAATTGGAATCTGAATAATAATAATAATAACTAGACCTGCAAGCAGCACTGAACCGGCTTTCAGGAATCATACAGGAAGTTTATTATACCATAGCCGACCCATTGAGCTACCAAAGTATATTTAGTTGTTTTGCTTCAGTGACACCCTCTATCATATGTAAAAGTAATATTTGCTGGCGAAAAGACCGGTCAAAATTGTAAATTATGGCAAAATTACGTCACTTCCGGTACCGAAAGAAATTTTTATAGGTGAAAAATAAGTCGAAAATTCGCAACACACAAAATACAAACTTTGTTTTATACATATCGGGCAATAAATAATTAACCTATAACCCATAAACTGAAATTAAGAAGGTAAAAAACTTAAAAGTGACCCTGGGAAAATTGGTTATTATTCGACAAGGGAACATGCTAGAAGCTTTTTCTTGATATCAATATGATGGTATTGATTCAATCTTACTGCCCATTAGAGCCAGACGTTATAAAGTTAAACGAATAATGAATATAAATCACTTCAAAAAAATGTTTGTTTTGAAGGCTAAAAATACGTTTTTTGCAAAAATTACATTACTTCCGGTGATATTGAAAATGTTAACTTGGTTCATAGAAGTCATAAATGGCATAAGGCATCAAATGGTAAAAAAATTATAAAAATCGAATAATAATTGACACTTTTATAGACCAAAAACCTTGAAAAGTGACTTATAGAAGATCGCCTATTTCTCTGTAACCGTACAAGTTAGAAACCATTTTGTGGTATCTGTATGGTCGTATGGCTTCATTCTATTCGTTGATGGGAATAAAATATCATAATTTTAAAAATATTATAAGGGAGACTGATTTGAATAAAATATTAGTTTTTTAGGTTAAAAATACAGTTTTTGCCCAAATGACGTCATTTCCGGTCACAGTGAAAATGTAAAATTGGCTTGACCTAGTCCAAATTGGCATTAGACATCAAATGGAAAAAAATATTGCAAATCGAATAATAATTCACTCTTGTATAGGCAAAATAACGTGAAAAGTGATGCATGCAAAATTGCATATTTCTCGACAACTGCTCATATTACAAACTAATTTTCGCATACATTCTCTTCGTCTGGATTATTGCTACGAGTTTATGAAAATTACAAATAAATATTTAAAAATATGAAGACGCTGAATGAATTGTAAATAGCTGAATTTTACACTTTATTTTACATTTTATTCGAAATTGCCCGAAAATGAAATTGAAATTTAAAAATATGAGCTAAGGATTTTGTGCACCTTCGCAGGGTGCATCCTTTTAGTTATATCAGTTTTGAAAAAAAATAATATTTTCTTTCAAAAAGTGGTACCGAACTGTCAAAATTGTAGTTTTTGTTAATATTACGTCACTTCCGTTGGCGACAGAAAAATTTCACCGTAACATGAAAAATAACAATTGGGACCACGGAGCATATGAACTTTGTTTTATACAAATCGAACAATAAATAATTTTTCTGGGTACGAAAAACTAAATTCGCCGATGGCGGCTAACGCAAATTACCCAGACAATTTTTTTTCTCATTTCTGCTCAAGTACGATGATATTTTAACCCAGTGTAAAATATCACCAAAAAATATTCATAAATAAAAAAGATTTTCGTAAAAAAAATAATTTTTTTCAAAATATCGGACATTTTTTCGACTACTTCCAGTTTTACGATCGTTGTTGTGATAGCTTTACGAAGGTCTTTGGATACTTAACTTTCTGTACCAGAAGTGTCAGAAACATCCATTGAGCAGTTTTGGAAAAAAAGATAAATAAAAGAGCGTTTACAAAAATTTAACGATTTTTCAATTTTTTTCAAAGTTTGATGCCATTTTTGGACCACCTATATTATTTCAATGCTTTTCATTTTGGATTCACTATATAGACAACCGATGGGACTTTGAGTTAGAAAAGTTTAAGAAAAATCTGCGGCGTCGTTTTCGAGAAAAGGGCGTCTCAGAATGTTAAAAAATCGGAAAATACTAGATTTTTGGCATACAATAATTTATTTCCTTACCATCGATATCGTATTATTTAGATACCATATGATGGTCCATTAATAGGGCTATCCAACGACACTTTAGTTCTTTTGGTCCGCTATTACCTAAGGGAGAAATCAAGTTTTTCGCAAGTGCGACAATGTTTTTAACCTTTTTTTTTCATTTTTTGAATACTTCCGGTATGGTTATTATTGTCGGTATAGTTTTAATAACCGGTTTGGGCACTAAAATAGCCACAGTGCTCTGTAATGATATATTACATTATCTGATCAGATAAAATGCCCCTGAGAAATCCTAGGTTCAAAAGTGCCAAAAATGCAAAAAATTTAAAATATCGAAAATTAAATTTCAATAACTACATACATATTATACATCGTTAGAATCGTAATTAGGTCAGCTATCTGAATATACAATCGTTTTTTGGAAATCTTTGAAAATAAAAAAATAGCAGAGCATTTTCCAAAATTTCACGATTTTTCGACTTTTTTCGATTTTCAGTCCGTTATTTCACCTATTCCAGATATTTCAAAGTCTTATTGGATGGCTTCATGCAAAATACCTCCGAAAGGACTCTCGATAGAAAAAATTACAAAAAAAGTTGCGGTTAAGTTTTCGAGATACAGGCGTCCAAAAACGCTCCAAATCAGAAAATACTTGATTTTCAGCGTGCCATATTTTGCTGCCTGCTCATCGTATCCGTACGAGTTGGGTATCATACGATAGCACAATCCTAGTGCAGTCCAATGGTACCCTAATTTCTTTAATCCATTGATATCGGGCGGAGAATTCGCGTTTTTCCCCAAAATATCCATTTTTTGCATTTTTTTCAAAATATTGCACATTATTTCGACCACTTCCGGTTTAAGGATTCTTGTCGAAATTGCTTTATACGTTGGTATTGGACTATAACTTCATGTTCTAGAAGTTTCAGAAACGTCAATTCTACCATAAAACGAAACCCGAGCTGACAAAATGGGAAGAAAATTCGAAAAAAATCGAAAAATAAAGGGCGATAACTCTGAATGAAACTTATATTACTGGAATCGGATGGACTTCAGGTATCCAAAAATGTAGGTCAAATTTGAAAATTTTGAAAAATGACAAAAATGGTCTCGTAAACAACATGTTTTCAATTTTCGAACGATAAAAATCATAGACGAATGTTCGAAATTGAAAAATGTGAGATAGCCATTGTCTCAGAAAAGATTCAGGGATTCCAAAAATGTAATTTGTTTGAAAATGGATAACGAATTGACGAAACTATGGCCGATTTTCAATTTTTAGACAACGTGCAAAGTTCGGTCACTTCCGGTATGCGCAGAAATTTCAAAAATATTTTATCAAGTAGCCACCACATGGTTTCCCAATAGAAAATCTAATTCCAGATCGATATCTGTTTTCGATCATGGAGATCTAGGCCCCCGCGGTAAATAATAATAATAATAACTAGACCTGCAAGCAGCACTGAACCGGCTTTCAGGAATCATACAGGAAGTTTATTATACCATAGCCGATCCATTGAGCTACCAAAGTATACTTTAGTTGTTTTGCTTCAGTGACACCCTCTATCAAATGTAAAAGTAATATTTGCTGGCGAAAAGACCGGTCAAAATTGTAAATTATGGCAAAATTACGTCACTTCCGGTACCGAAAGAAATTTTTATAGGTGAAAAATAAGTCGAAAATTCGCAACACACAAAATACAAACTTTGTTTTATACATATCGGGCAATAAATAATTAACCTATAACCCATAAACTGAAATTAAGAAGGTAAAAAACTTAAAAGTGACCCTGGGAAAATTGGTTATTATTCGACAAGGGAACATGCTAGAAGCCTTTTCTTGATATCAATATGATGGTATTGATTCAATCTTACTGTCCATTAGAGCCAGACGTTATAAAGTTAAACGAATAATGAATATAAATCACTTCAAAAAAATGTTTGTTTTGAAGGCTAAAAATACGTTTTTTGCAAAAATTACATTACTTCCGGTGATATTGAAAATGTTAACTTGGTTCATAGAAGTCATAAATGGCATAAGGCATCAAATGGTAAAAAAAATATAAAAATCGAATAATAATTGATACTTTTATAGACCAAAAACCTTGAAAAGTGACTTATAGAAGATCGCCTATTTCTCTGTAACCGTACAAGTTAGAAACCATTTTGTGGTATCTGTATGGTCGTATGGCTTCATTCTATTCGTTGATGGGAATAAAATATCATAATTTTAAAAATATTATAAGGGAGACTGATTTGAATAAAATATTTATTTTTTAGGATAAAAATACAGTTTTTGCCCAAATGACGTCATTTCCGGTCACAGTGAAAATGTAAAATTGGCTTGACCTAGTCCAAATTGGCATTAGACATCAAATGGAAAAAAAATATTGCAAATCGAATAATAATTCACTCTTGTATAGGCAAAATAACGTGAAAAGTGATGCATGCAAAATTGCATATTTCTCGACAACTGCTCATATTACAAACTAATTTTCGCATACATTCTCTTCGTCTGGATTATTGCTACGAGTTTATGAAAATTACAAATAAATATTTAAAAATATGAAGACGCTGAAATTTAAAAATATGAGCTAAGGATTTTGTGCACCTTCGCAGGGTGCATCCTTTTAGTTATATCAGTTTTGAAAAAAAATAATATTTTCTTTCAAAAAGTGGTACCGAACTGTCAAAATTGTAGTTTTTGTTAATATTACGTCACTTCCGTTGCCGACAGAAAAATTTCACAGTAACATAAAAAATAACAATTGGGACCACGGAGCATATGAACTTTGTTTTACACAAATCGAACAATAAATAATTTTTCTGGGTACGAAAAACTAAATTCGCCGATGGCGGCTAACGCAAATTACCCAGACAATTTTTTTTCTCATTTCTGCTCAAGTACGATGATATTTTAACCCAGTGTAAAATATCACCAAAAAATATTCATAAATAAAAAAGATTTTCGTAAAAAAAATATTTTTTTTCAAAATATCGGACATTTTTTCGACTACTTCCAGTTTTACGATCGTTGTTGTGATAGCTTTACGAAGTTCTTTGGATACTTAACTTTCTGTACCAGAAGTGTCAGAAACACCCATTGAGCAGTTTTGGAAAAAAAGATAAATAAAAGAGCGTTTACAAAAATTTAACGATTTTTCAATTTTTTTCAAAGTTTGATGCCATTTTTGGACCACCTATATTATTTCAATGCTTTTCATTTTGGATTCACTATATAGACAACCGATGGGACTTTGAGTTAGAAAAGTTTAAGAAAAATCTGCGACGTCGTTTTCGAGAAAAGGGCGTCTCAGAATGTTAAAAAATCGGAAAATACTAGATTTTTGGCATACAATAATTTATTTCCTTACCATCGATATCGTATTATTTAGATACCATATGATGGTCCATTAATAGGGCTATCCAACGACACTTTAATTCTTTTGGTTCGCTATTACCTAAGGGAGAAATCAAGTTTTTCGCAAGTGCGACAATGTTTTTAACCTTTTTTTTCATTTTTTGAATACTTCCGGTATGGTTATTATTGTCGGTATAGTTTTAATAACCGGTTTGGGCACTAAAATAGCCACAGTGCTCTGTAATGATATATTACATTATCTGATCAGATAAAATGCCCCTGAGAAATCCTAGGTTCAAAAGTGCCAAAAATGCAAAAAAATTAAAATATCGAAAATTAAATTTCAATAACTACATACATATTATACATCGTTAGAATCGTAATTAGGTCAGCTATCTGAATATACAATCGTTTTTTGGAAATCTTTGAAAATAAAAAAATAGCAGAGCATTTTCCAAAATTTCACGATTTTTCGACTTTTTTCGATTTTCAGTCCGTTATTTCACCTATTCCAGATATTTCAAAGTCTTATTGGATGGCTTCATGCAAAATACCTCCAAAAGGACTCTCGATAGAAAAAATTACAAAAAAAGTTGCGGTTAAGTTTTCGAGATACAGGCGTCCAAAAACGCTCCAAATCAGAAAATACTTGATTTTCAGCGTGCCATATTTTGCTGCCTGCTCATCGTATCCGTACGAGTTGGGTATCATACGATAGCACAACCCTAGTGCAGTCCAATGGTACCCTAATTTCTTTAATCCATTGATATCGGGCGGAGAATTCGCGTTTTTCCCCAAAATATCCATTTTTTGCATTTTTTTCAAAATATTGCACATTATTTCGACCACTTCCGGTTTAAGGATTCTTGTCGAAATTGCTTTATACGTTGGTATTGGACTATAACTTCATGTTCTAGAAGTTTCAGAAACGTCAATTCTACCATAAAACGAAACCCGAGCTGACAAAATGGGAAGAAAATTCGAAAAAAATCGAAAAATAAAGGGCGATAACTCTGAATGAAACTTATATTACTGGAATCGGATGGACTTCAGGTATCCAAAAATGTAGGTCAAATTTGAAAATTTTGAAAAATGACAAAAATGGTCTCGTAAACAACATGTTTTCAATTTTCGAACGATAAAAGTCATAGACGAATGTTCGAAATTGAAAAATGTGAGATAGCCATTGTCTCAGAAAAGATTCAGGGATTCCAAAAATGTAATTTGTTTGAAAATGGATAACGAATTGACGAAACTATGGCCGATTTTCAATTTTTAGACAACGTGCAAAGTTCGGTCACTTCCGGTATGCGCAGAAATTTCAAAAATATTTTATCAAGTAGCCACCACATGGTTTCCCAATAGAAAATCTAATTCCAGATCGATATCTGTTTTCGATCATGGAGATCTAGGCCCCCGCGGTAAATAATAATAATAATAATAATAATAATAACTAGACCTGCAAGCAGCACTGAACCGGCTTTCAGGAATCATACAGGAAGTTAATTATACCATAGCCGATCCATTGAGCTACCAAACTATACATTAGTTGTTTTGCTTCAGTGACACCCTCTATCATATGTAAAGGTAATATTTGCTGGCGAAAAGACCGGTCAAAATTGTAAATTATGGCAAAATTACGTCACTTCCGTTGCCGAAAGAAATTTTTATAGGTGAAAAATAAGTCGAAAATTCGCAACATACAAAATACAAACGTTTTTTTATAGACATCGGGCAATAAATAATTAACCTATAACCCATAAACTGAAATTAAGAAGGTAAAAAACTTAAAAAGTGACTTTGGGAAAATTGGCTATTATTCGACAAGGGAACATGCTAGAAGCCTTTTCTTGATATCAATATGATGGTATTGATTCAATCTTACTGCCCATTAGAGTCAGACGTTATCAAGTTAAACGAGTAATAAATATAAATCCCTTCAAAAAAATGTTTGTTTTGAAGGCTAAAAATACGTTTTTTGCAAAAATTACATTACTTCCGGTGATATTGAAAATGTTAACTTGGTTCATAGAAGTCGTAAATGGCATAAGGCATCAAATGGTAAATAAATTATAAAAATCGAATAATAATTGACACTTTTATAGACCAAAAACCTTGAAAAGTGACTTATAGAAGATCGCCTATTTCTCTGTAACCGTACAAGTTAGAAACCATTTTGTGGTATCTGTATGGTCGTATGGCTTCATTCTATTCGTTGATGGGAATCAAATATCATAATTTTAAAAATATTATAAGACAGACTCATTTGAATAAAATATTAGTTTTTTAGGTTAAAAATACAGTTTTTGCCCAAATGACGTCATTTCCGGTCACAGTGAAAATGTAAAATTGGCTTGACCTAGTCCAAATTGGCATTAGGCATCAAATGGAAAAAAAAATATTGCAAATCGAATAATAATTCACTCTTTTATAGGCAAAATAATGTGAAAAGTGATGCATGCAAAATTGCATATTTCTCGGCAACTGCTCATATTACGAACTAATTTTCGCATACATTCTCTTCGTCTGGATTATTGCTACGAGTTTATGAAAATTACAAATAAATATTTCAAAATATGAAGACGCTGAATGAATTGTAAATAACTGAATTTTACACTTTAGTTTACATTTTCTTCGAAATTGCCCGAAAATGAAATTGAAATTTAAAAATATGAGCTTAGAATTTTGTGCACCTTTGCAGAGTTCATCCTTTTGGTTATATCAGTTTTGAAAAAAAATAATATTTGCTTTCAAAAAGTGGTACCGAACTGTCAAAATTGTAGTTTTTGTTAATATTACGTCACTTCCGTTGCCGACAGAAAAATTTCACCGTAACAAAAAAAATTACAATTGGGACCACGGAGCATATGAACTTTGTTTTATACAAATCGAACAATAAATAATTTTTCTGGGTACGAAAAACTAAATTAGGCGATGGCGGCTAACGCAAATTACCGAGACAATTTTTTTTCTCATTTCTGCTCAAGTACGATGATATTTTAACCCTGTGTAAAATATCATCAAAAAATATTCATAAATAAAAAAGGTTTTCGTAAAAAAAATATTTTTTTTCAAAATATCGGACATTTTTTCGACTACTTCCGGTTTTACGATCGTTGTTGTGATAGCTTTACGAAGTTCTTTGGATACTTAACTTTCTGTACCAGAAGTGTCAGAAACATCCATTGAGCAGTTTTGGAAAAAAAGATAAATTAAAGAGCATTTACAAAAATTTAACGATTTTTCAATTTTTTTCAAAGTTTGATGCCATTTTTGGACCACCTATATTATTTCAATGCTTTTCATTTTGCATTCACTATATAGATAACCGATAGGACTTTGAGTAAGAAAAGTTTAAGAAAAATTTGCGGCGTCGTTTTCGAGGAAAGGGCGTCTCAGAATGTTAAAAAATCGGAAAATACTAGATTTTTGGCATACAATAATTTATTTCCTTACCATCTATATTGTATTATTTAGATACCATATGATGGTCCATTAATAGGGCTATCCAACGACACTTTAGTTCTTTTGGTCCGCTATTACCTAAGGGAGAAATCAAGTTTTTCGCAAGTGCGACAATGTTTTTAACCTTTTTTTTCATTTTTTGAATACTTCCGGTATGGTTTTTATTGTCGGTATAGTTTTGATAACCGGTTTGGGCACTAAAATAGACACATGGCTCTGTAATGATATATTACATTTTCTGATCAGATAAAATGCCCCTGAGAAATCCTAGGTTCAAAAGTGCCAAAAATGCAAAAAATTTAAAATATCGAAAATTAAATTTCAATAACTACATACATGTTATACATCGTTAGAATCGTAATTAGGTCAGCTATCTGAATATACAATCTTTTTTTGAAAATCTCTTAAAATAAAAATATAGCAGAGCATTTTCCAAAATTTCACGATTTTTCGACTTTTTTCGATTTTCAGTCCGTTATTTCACCTATTCCAGATATTTCAAAGTCTTATTGGATGGCTTCATGCAAAATACCTACGAAAGGACTCTCGATAGAAAAAATTACAAAAAAAGTTGCGGTTAAGTTTTCGAGATACAGGCGTCCAAAAACGCCCCAAATCAGAAAATACTTGATTTTCAGCGTGCCATATTTTGCTGCCTGCTCATCGTATCCGTACGAGTTGGGTATCATACGATAGCACAATCCTCGTGCATTCCAATGGTACCCTAATTTCTTTAATCCATTGATATCGGGCGGAGAAATCGCGTTTTTCCCCAAAATATCCATTTTTTGCATTTTTTTCAAAATATTGAACATTATTTTGACCACTTCCGGTTTAAGGATTCTTGTCGAAATTGCTTTATACGTTGGTATTGGACTATAACTTCATGTTCCAGAAGTTTCGGAAACGTCAATTCTACCATAAAACGAAACCCGAGCTCACAAAATGGGAAGAAAATTCGAAAAAAATCGAAAAATAAAGGGCGATAACTCGGAATGAAACTTATATTACTGGAATCGGATGGACTTCAGGTATCCAAAAATGTAGGTCAAATTTGAAAATTTTGAAAAATGACAAAAATTGTCTCGTAAACAACATGTTTTCAATTTTCGAACGATAAAAGTCATAGACGAATGTTCGAAATTGAAAAATGTGAGATAGCCATTGTCTCAGAAAAGATTCAGGGATTCCAAAAATGTAATTTGTTTGAAAATGGATAAAGAATTGACGAAACTATGGCCGATTTTCAATTTTTAGACAACGAGCAAAGTTCGGTCACTTCCGGTATGCGCAGAAATTTCAAAAATATTTTATCAAGTAGCCACCACATGGTTTCCCAATAGAAAATCTAATTCCAGATCGATATCTGTTTTCGATCATGGAGATCTAGGCCCCCGCGGTAAATAATAATAATAATAATAATAATAATAATAATAATAATAATTTTAGTAATCTCAATAGGCTTTCAGACGAAAGTCTGAAAGCCTAATAATTTTAGTAATCTCAATAGGCTTTCAGACGAAAGTCTGAAAGCCTAATAATAATTTTAGTAATCTCAATAGGCTTTCAGACGAAAGTCTGAAAGCCTAATAATAATAATAATTTTAGTAATCTCAATAGGCTTTCAGACGAAAGTCTGAAAGCCTAATAACTAGATCTGCTACTGTCCCATGCAGATATGAAAGCTTTCATATTCATCGTCATGTGTCATTGATTGTATCAAGTATCCTAAATAAAAGGATAAGAAGAAAAAATTATCAAAATTGGTCAAAAACTCGCGAAGTTACAAGTCTAAATATAGTATGAAACATTGCACCCAGGCATAACAATAATCTGAAAACTAAAGGGAAATACCTCAAACTTGTATTACTGTAATGAGACGGATGAGAAAATGAAATGAAAATGGCGGGAAAAAAAATTAAAAATGACCGGTTGGACAGGCGACCTTACTCCTTGTCACGTACAACCGGGCATTCGAAAACACGCTAGTTAACTCAATGACAGGCGCGCGTGCTAACCATTCAGCCACCCAACCCCCTTTAAAATCAGACACGTGTAATATGTCATAGGAAAAATAACAAGTGGCTCACAAAAAATGGTAAATTAATGAGTTTAGGTCAAAAGGTTGAGCTACTGTTTTAGAGTATTTTTTTATGTTTTAAAGAGACACGTTAAGGGTTGTTCATACTTAAATGAAAGTTTAATTTTAAATAAGACCAATAAAATTAGGATTTAATAATGCCAGACTAATATTAAAATAAAGTTTTCAATTAAGAATAATTAATTATTGGTCTAATGCAATGAAATGCTTTGATTTGACGGATGAAATGTACGATGGGTGTCCACACTATGTGGCTAAGGCGTTGGCCTGCTAGCCAGGAGGTCGGGTGTTCGATCCCTGCATTGTCCGAGAAAGTTCATCTCGATTTTCTGGCGTGTCCCCCCACCCGCCGTGTACACATTGGAGTGCACGTAAAAGATCCCTTAGCAGTTGGAATTCGATACTGTTGAATAAGCTCTATACGATGACTAAATGTGCAGATTGTAGCCACCCACACTGCATGTTTTGCTTAACAATGAAAGGGTGCCGTTTTCAATGTTCGATCCTTTTGTTCTTCTACTCCTGATATGTTGGATTGTTGATCGATGGTTTTATATAAAGACTACCAATAAGACTCTTTGTAGAAGAAGTTCCCCAAAAATATTAAGTTGACTTTACGAGAAAGACCTCTAAACATGCTCCAAATTGTAAAAATACGACTTTTTGGATTTTCAATCTCTTTTTTTCGCCTATCCCTGATATTTAAAATAAATGATACAATGATTTCACACAACAGGCTAGCTATTGGACTCTCTATTGACAAAAGTTTCACAGCCCTCCCTTCATTATAACAGAAGTTATCGTGCCCTAAAGAATCAACAAATCAGCATGCCTATCTCTGCTTACCCTAGGCAGAAAATGCTCATCTTTGAACTCAATCATGACATTGACCTAGTGAACGTCTACACCAAGTTTGAACATTCTAGCTCAATTAGAAGGAGAGTTATTGTGTTTCAAAGTCTCGGCCCTTCAAATTGCTACTACTTTTCATTTTCAATTCAAAATGGTGACCATCACGTGACCGAAATCAAAATTCTGCTCCCTACGATTTTTGGGCCATCCTTCAAGGATTCAGAAAATATAACTCCTGTGTCTGTAAGAGCAATATCGCAAAAGTTCATTGTTTTTTCACGTTTCAAGATGGTGGCACTTCCGGTTCGATCGACAAACTCCATATTTTGTGTAGGAATCATTAATTACTTGTCGAGTATCGAAAAATTTTTTTAGGTCATTCTGACCTATATTTCGACGATTTTTTTGAAAATTTTGATCCTTAATTTCACCAAGGGGAGATAATTTAGAAAATTTCTAATTATATTTTTTGAAGTCACATCGGTAAGATCTACTTGTATACTAAATTTCATGAATATCGTACTACTATTAAAGAAGTTGTCAAATTGGTCTAAACTTCCGGTTCGAAATCACAGCGACGAATTTTCGAAATTCGAAAATGTGAAACTGCAGATGAAAACGATTTTTTTCAGGGTATTCGAAGAAAAAAGAATTAGTAAAATCGGTCAAAAAATAACAAAGTTACGACTATGCATTGTCAGTTTTTTCGTTCGTAAAATTCGGTGATTTCGGATTCGTAAAACGTTTTGAAAATATATTTAAACAACGTTCGCACCCCATTTTTGGGGGGGTAGGTCAAAGTTTCAGAAAGATCCCATGGTTAGATTCTGAGAAATCCGATTTGCAGAAAATACACAAAAAAAAAAAATAATAATAATCTTAACAGAAACAATAAGCTTTCATATGTAATATGAAAGCTTAATAATAATAATAATAATTTTAGTAATCTCAATAGGCTTTCAGACGAAAGTCTGAAAGCCTAATAATAATTTTAACAAAAACAATAGTGTTTCACACAAGCTTCGCAGTGTGAAACCCTAAATAACTGCAAGCAGCACTGAACCGGCTTTCAGGAATCATACAGGAAGTTTATTATACCATAGCCGATCCATTGAGCTACCAAAGTATACTTTAGTTGTTTTGCTTCAGTGACACCCTCTATCATATGTAAAAGTAATATTTGCTGGCGAAAAGACCGGTCAAAATTGTAAATTATGGCAAAATTACGTCACTTCCGGTACCGAAAGAAATTTTTATAGGTGAAAAATAAGTCGAAAATTCGCAACACACAAAATACAAACTTTGTTTTATACATATCGGGCAATAAATAATTAACCTATAACCCATAAACTGAAATTAAGAAGGTAAAAATCTTAAAAGTGACCCTGGGAAAATTGGTTATTATTCGACAAGGGAACATGCTAGAAGCCTTTTCTTGATATCAATATGATGGTATTGATTCAATCTTACTGCCCATTAGAGCCAGACGTTATAAAGTTAAACGAATAATGAATATAAATCACTTCAAAAAAATGTTTGTTTTGAAGGCTAAAAATACGTTTTTTGCAAAAATTACATTACTTCCGGTGATATTGAAAATGTTAACTTGGTTCATAGAAGTCATAAATGGCATAAGGCATCAAATGGTAAAAAAATTATAAAAATCGAATAATAATTGACACTTTTATAGACCAAAAACCTTGAAAAGTGACTTATAGAAGATCGCCTATTTCTCTGTAACGGTACAAGTTAGAAACCATTTTGTGGTATCTGTATGGTCGTATGGCTTCATTCTATTCGTTGATGGGAATAAATTTTAATTTTAAAAATATTATAAGGGAGACTGATTTGAATAAAATATTAGTTTTTTAGGTTAAAAATACAGTTTTTGCCCAAATGACGTCATTTCCGGTCACAGTGAAAATGTAAAATTGGCTTGACCTAGTCCAAATTGGCATTAGACATCAAATGGAAAAAAAATATTGCAAATCGAATAATAATTCACTCTTGTATAGGCAAAATAACGTGAAAAGTGATGCATGCAAAATTGCATATTTCTCGACAACTGCTCATATTACAAACTAATTTTCGCATACATTCTCTTCGTCTGGATTATTGCTACGAGTTTATGAAAATTACAAATAAATATTTAAAAATATGAAGACGCTGAATGAATTGTAAATAGCTGAATTTTACACTTTATTTTACATTTTATTCGAAATTGCCCGAAAATGAAATTGAAATTTAAAAATATGAGCTAAGGATTTTGTGCACCTTCGCAGGGTGCATCCTTCTAGTTATATCAGTTTTGAAAAAAAATAATATTTTCTTTCAAAAAGTGGTACCGAACTGTCAAAATTGTAGTTTTTGTTAATATTACGTCACTTCCGTTGCCGACAGAAAAATTTCACCGTAACATAAAAAATAACAATTGGGACCACGGAGCATATGAACTTTGTTTTATACAAATCGAACAATAAATAATTTTTCTGGGTACGAAAAACTAAATTCGCCGATGGCGGCTAACGCAAATTACCCAGACAATTTTTTTTCTCATTTCTGCTCAAGTACGATGATATTTTAACCCAGTGTAAAATATCACCAAAAAATATTCATAAATAAAAAAGATTTTCGTAAAAAAAATAATTTTTTTCAAAATATCGGACATTTTTTCGACTACTTCCAGTTTTACGATCGTTGTTGTGATAGCTTTACCAAGTTCTTTGGATACTTAACTTTCTGTACCAGAAGTGTCAGAAACATCCATTGAGCAGTTTTGGAAAAAAAGATAAATAAAAGAGCGTTTACAAAAATTTAACGATTTTTCAATTTTTTTCAAAGTTTGATGCCATTTTTGGACCACCTATATTATTTCAATGCTTTTCATTTTGGATTCACTATATAGACAACCCATGGGACTTTGAGTTAGAAAAGTTTAAGAAAAATCTACGGCGTCGTTTTCGAGAAAAGGGCGTCTCAGAATGTTAAAAAATCGGAAAATACTAGATTTTTGGCATACAATAATTTATTTCCTTACCATCGATATCGTATTATTTAGATACCATATGATGGTCCATTAATAGGGCTATCCAACGACCCTTTAGTTCTTTTGGTCCGCTATTACCTAAGGGAGAAATCAAGTTTTTCGCAAGTGCGACAATGTTTTTAACCTTTTTTTTCATTTTTTGAATACTTCCGGTATGGTTATTATTGTCGGTATAGTTTTAATAACCGGTTTGGGCACTAAAATAGCCACAGTGCTCTGTAATGATATATTACATTATCTGATCAGATAAAATGCCCCTGAGAAATCCTAGGTTCAAAAGTGCCAAAAATGCAAAAAATTTAAAATATCGAAAATTAAATTTCAATAACTACATACATATTATACATCGTTAGAATCGTAATTAGGTCAGCTATCTGAATATACAATCGTTTTTTGGAAATCTTTGAAAATAAAAAAATAGCAGAGCATTTTCCAAAATTTCACGATTTTTCGACTTTTTTCGATTTTCAGTCCGTTATTTCACCTATTCCAGATATTTCAAAGTCTTATTGGATGGCTTCATGCAAAATACCTCCGAAAGGACTCTCGATAGAAAAAATTACAAAAAAAGTTGCGGTTAAGTTTTCGAGATACAGGCGTCCAAAAACGCTCCAAATCAGAAAATACTTGATTTTCAGCGTGCCATATTTTGCTGCCTGCTCATCGTATCCGTACGAGTTGGGTATCATACGATAGCACAACCCTAGTGCAGTCCAATGGTACCCTAATTTCTTTAATCCATTGATATCGGGCGGAGAATTCGCGTTTTTCCCCAAAATATCCATTTTTTGCATTTTTTTCAAAATATTGCACATTATTTCGACCACTTCCGGTTTAAGGATTCTTGTCGAAATTGCTTTATACGTTGGTATTGGACTATAACTTCATGTTCTAGAAGTTTCAGAAACGTCAATTCTACCATAAAACGAAACCCGAGCTGACAAAATGGGAAGAAAATTCGAAAAAAATCGAAAAATAAAGGGCGATAACTCTGAATGAAACTTATATTACTGGAATCGGATGGACTTCAGGTATCCAAAAATGTAGGTCAAATTTGAAAATTTTGAAAAATGACAAAAATGGTCTCGTAAACAACATGTTTTCAATTTTCGAACGATAAAAGTCATAGACGAATGTTCGAAATTGAAAAATGTGAGATAGCCATTGTCTCAGAAAAGATTCAGGGATTCCAAAAATGTAATTTGTTTGAAAATGGATAACGAATTGACGAAACTATGGCCGATTTTCAATTTTTAAACAACGTGCAAAGTTCGGTCACTTCCGGTATGCGCAGAAATTTCAAAAATATTTTATCAAGTAGCCACCACATGGTTTCCCAATAGAAAATCTAATTCCAGATCGATATCTGTTTTCGATCATGGAGATCTAGGCCCCCGCGGTAAATAATAATAATAATAATAATAATAATAATAATAATAATTTTAGTAATCTCAATAGGCTTTCAGACGAAAGTCTGAAAGCCTAATAATAACTAGACCTGCAAGCAGCACTGAACCGGCTTTCAGGAATCATACAGGAAGTTTATTATACCATAGCCGATCCATTGAGCTACCAAAGTATACTTTAGTTGTTTTGCTTCAGTGACACCCTCTATCATATGTAAAAGTAATATTTGCTGGCGAAAAGACCGGTCAAAATTGTAAATTATGGCAAAATTACGTCACTTCCGGTACCGAAAGAAATTTTTATAGGTGAAAAATAAGTCGAAAATTCGCAACACACAAAATACAAACTTTGTTTTATACATATCGGGCAATAAATAATTAACCTATAACCCATAAACTGAAATTAAGAAGGTAAAAAACTTAAAAGTGACCCTGGGAAAATTGGTTATTATTCGACAAGGGAACATGCTAGAAGCCTTTTCTTGATATCAATATGATGGTATTGATTCAATCTTACTGCCCATTGGAGCCAGACGTTATAAAGTTAAACGAATAATGAATATAAATCACTTCAAAAAAATGTTTGTTTTGAAGGCTAAAAATACGTTTTTTGCAAAAATTACATTACTTCCGGTGATATTGAAAATGTTAACTTGGTTCATAGAAGTCATAAATGGCATAAGGCATCAAATGGTAAAAAAATTATAAAAATCGAATAATAATTGACACTTTTATAGACCAAAAACCTTGAAAAGTGACTTATAGAAGATCGCCTATTTCTCTGTAACCGTACAAGTTAGAAACCATTTTGTGGTATCTGTATGGTCGTATGGCTTCATTCTATTCGTTGATGGGAATAAAATATCATAATTTTAAAAATATTATAAGGGAGACTGATTTGAATAAAATATTAGTTTTTTAGGTTAAAAATACAGTTTTTGCCCAAATGACGTCATTTCCGGTCACAGTGAAAATGTAAAATTGGCTTGACCTAGTCCAAATTGGCATTAGACATCAAATGGAAAAAAAATATTGCAAATCGAATAATAATTCACTCTTGTATAGGCAAAATAACGTGAAAAGTGATGCATGCAAAATTGCATATTTCTCGACAACTGCTCATATTACAAACTAATTTTCGCATACATTCTCTTCGTCTGGATTATTGCTACGAGTTTATGAAAATTACAAATAAATATTTAAAAACATGAAGACGCTGAATGAATTGTAAATAGCTGAATTTTACACTTTATTTTACATTTTATTCGAAATTGCCCGAAAATGAAATTGAAATTTAAAAATATGAGCTAAGGATTTTGTGCACCTTCGCAGGGTGCATCCTTTTAGTTATATCAGTTTTGAAAAAAAATAATATTTTCTTTCAAAAAGTGGTACCGAACTGTCAAAATTGTAGTTTTTGTTAATATTACGTCACTTCCGTTGGCGACAGAAAAATTTCACCGTAACATAAAAAATAACAATTGGGACCACGGAGCATATGAACTTTGTTTTATACAAATCGAACAATAAATAATTTTTCTGGGTACGAAAAACTAAATTCGCCGATGGCGGCTAACGCAAATTACCCAGACAATTTTTTTTCTCATTTCTGCTCAAGTACGATGATATTTTAACCCAGTGTAAAATATCACCAAAAAATATTCATAAATAAAAAAGATTTTCGTAAAAAAAATAATTTTTTTCAAAATATCGGACATTTTTTCGACTACTTCCAGTTTTACGATCGTTGTTGTGATAGCTTTACCAAGTTCTTTGGATACTTAACTTTCTGTACCAGAAGTGTCAGAAACATCCATTGAGCAGTTTTGGAAAAAAAGATAAATAAAAGAGCGTTTACAAAAATTTAACGATTTTTCAATTTTTTTCAAAGTTTGATGCCATTTTTGGACCACCTATATTATTTCAATGCTTTTCATTTTGGATTCACTATATAGACAACCCATGGGACTTTGAGTTAGAAAAGTTTAAGAAAAATCTACGGCGTCGTTTTCGAGAAAAGGGCGTCTCAGAATGTTAAAAAATCGGAAAATACTAGATTTTTGGCATACAATAATTTATTTCCTTACCATCGATATCGTATTATTTAGATACCATATGATGGTCCATTAATAGGGCTATCCAACGACCCTTTAGTTCTTTTGGTCCGCTATTACCTAAGGGAGAAATCAAGTTTTTCGCAAGTGCGACAATGTTTTTAACCTTTTTTTTCATTTTTTGAATACTTCCGGTATGGTTATTATTGTCGGTATAGTTTTAATAACCGGTTTGGGCACTAAAATAGCCACAGTGCTCTGTAATGATATATTACATTATCTGATCAGATAAAATGCCCCTGAGAAATCCTAGGTTCAAAAGTGCCAAAAATGCAAAAAATTTAAAATATCGAAAATTAAATTTCAATAACTACATACATATTATACATCGTTAGAATCGTAATTAGGTCAGCTATCTGAATATACAATCGTTTTTTGGAAATCTTTGAAAATAAAAAAATAGCAGAGCATTTTCCAAAATTTCACGATTTTTCGACTTTTTTCGATTTTCAGTCCGTTATTTCACCTATTCCAGATATTTCAAAGTCTTATTGGATGGCTTCATGCAAAATACCTCCGAAAGGACTCTCGATAGAAAAAATTACAAAAAAAGTTGCGGTTAAGTTTTCGAGATACAGGCGTCCAAAAACGCTCCAAATCAGAAAATACTTGATTTTCAGCGTGCCATTTTTTGCTGCCTGCTCATCGTATCCGTACGAGTTGGGTATCATACGATAGCACAACCCTAGTGCAGTCCAATGGTACCCTAATTTCTTTAATCCATTGATATCGGGCGGAGAATTCGCGTTTTTCCCCAAAATATCCATTTTTTGCATTTTTTTCAAAATATTGCACATTATTTCGACCACTTCCGGTTTAAGGATTCTTGTCGAAATTGCTTTATACGTTGGTATTGGACTATAACTTCATGTTCTAGAAGTTTCAGAAACGTCAATTCTACCATAAAACGAAACCCGAGCTGACAAAATGGGAAGAAAATTCGAAAAAAATCGAAAAATAAAGGGCGATAACTCTGAATGAAACTTATATTACTGGAATCGGATGGACTTCAGGTATCCAAAAATGTAGGTCAAATTTGAAAATTTTGAAAAATGACAAAAATGGTCTCGTAAACAACATGTTTTCAATTTTCGAACGATAAAAGTCATAGACGAATGTTCGAAATTGAAAAATGTGAGATAGCCATTGTCTCAGAAAAGATTCAGGGATTCCAAAAATGTAATTTGTTTGAAAATGGATAACGAATTGACGAAACTATGGCCGATTTTCAATTTTTAAACAACGTGCAAAGTTCGGTCACTTCCGGTATGCGCAGAAATTTCAAAAATATTTTATCAAGTAGCCACCACATGGTTTCCCAATAGAAAATCTAATTCCAGATCGATATCTGTTTTCGATCATGGAGATCTAGGCCCCCGCGGTAAATAATAATAATAATAATAATAATAATAATAATAATAATAACTAGACCTGCAAGCAGCACTGAACCGGCTTTCAGGAATCATACAGGAAGTTTCTTATACCATAGCCGATCCATTGAGCTACCAAACTATACTTTAGTTGTTTTGCTTCAGTGACACCCTCTATCATATGTAAAAGTAATATTTGCTGGCGAAAAGACCGGTCAAAATTGTAAATTATGGCAAAATTACGTCACTTCCGATACCGAAAGATATTTTTATAGGTGAAAAATAAGTCGAAAATTCGCAACACACAAAATACAAACTTTTTTTTATAAATATCGGACAATAAATAATTAACCTATAACCCATAAACTGAAATTAAGAAGGTAAAAAACTGAAAAGTGACCCTCGGAAAATTGGTTATTATTCGGCAAGGGAACATGCTAGAAGATTTTTCTTGATATCAATATGATGGTATTGATTCAGTCTTACTGCCCATTAGAGTCAGACGTTATAAAGTTATACGAATAATAAATATAAATCCCTTCAAAAAAATGTTTGTTTTAAAGGCTAAAAATACGTTTTTTGCAAAAATTACATTACTTCCGGTGATATTGAAAATTTTAACTTGGTTCATAGAAGTCATAAATAGCATAAGGCATGAAATGGTAAATAAATTGTAAAAATCGAATAATAATTGACAGTTTTACAGACCAAAAACCTTGAAAAGTGACTTATAGAAGATCGCCTATTTCTCTGTAACCGTACAAGTTAGAAACCATTTTGTGGTATCTGTATGGTCGTATGGCTTCATTTTATTCGTTGATGGGAATCAAATATCATAATTTTAAAAATATTATAAGGCAGACTCATTTGAATAAAATATTTGTTTTTTAGGTTAAAAATACAGTTTTTGCCCAAATGACGTCATTTCCGGTCACAGTGAAAATGTAAAATTGGCTTGACCTAGTCCAAATTGGCATTAGGCATCAAATGGAAAAAAAATATTGCAAATCGAATAATAATTAACTCTTTTATAGGCAAAATAACGTGAAAAGTGATGCATGCAAAATTGCATATTTCTCGGCAACTGCTCATATTACAAACTAATTTTCGCATACATTCTCTTCGTCTGGATTATTGCTACGAGTTTATGAAAATTACAAATAAATATTTCAAAATATGAAGACGCTGAATGAATTGTAAATAACTGAATTTTACACTTTATTTTACATTTTATTCGAAATTGCCCGAAAATGAAGTTGAAATTAAAAAATATGAGCTAAGGTTTTTGTGCACCTTTGCAGGGTGCATCCTTTTAGTTATATCAGTTTTGAAAAAAAATAATATTTGCTTTCAAAAAGTGGTACCGAACTGTCAAAATTGTAGTTTTTGTTAATATTACGTCACTTCCGTTGCCGACAGAAAAATTTCACCGTAACAAAAAAAATTACAATTGGGACCATGGTGCATATGAACTTTGTTTTATACAAATCGAACAATAAATAATTTTTCTGGGTACGAAAAACTAAATTAGCCGATGGCGGCTAACGCAAATTACCGAGACAATTTTTTTTCTCATTTCTGCTCAAGTACGATGATATTTTAACCCTGTGTAAAATATCATCAAAAAATATTCATAAATAAAAAAGGTTTTCGTAAAAAAATTATTTTTTTTCGAAATATCGGACATTTTTTCGACTACTTCCGGTTTTACGATCGTTGTTGTGATAGCTTTACGAAGTCCTTTGGATACTTAACTTTCTGTACCAAAAGTGTCAGAAACATCCATTGAGTAGTTTTAGAAAAAAAGATAAATTAAAGAGCGTTTCAAAAAATTTAACGATTTTTCAATTTTTTTCAAAGTTTGAGGCCATTTTTCGACCACTTATATTATTTCAATGCTTTTCATTTTGGATTCCCTATATAGACAACTAACAGGACTTTGAGTAAGAAAAGTTTAAGAAAAATCGTAGGCGTCGTTTTCGAGAAAAGGGCGTCTCAGAATGTTAAAAAATTGGAAAATACTAGATTTTTGGCATACAATAATTTATTTCCTTACCATCGAAATCGTATTATTTAGATACCATATGATGGTCCATTAATAGGGCTATCCAGCGACACTTTAGTTCTTTTGGTCCGCTATTACCTAAGGGAGAAATCAAGTTTTTCGCAAGTGCGACAATGTTTTTACTCTTTTTTTTCATTTTTTGAATACTTCCGGTATGGTTATTATTGTCGGAATAGTTCTAATAGCCGGTTTGGGCACTAAAATAGCCACAGGGCTCTGTAATGATATATTACATTATCTGATCAGATAAAATGCCCCTGAGAAATCCTATGTTCAAAAGTGCCAAAAATGCAAAAAATTTAAAATATCGAAAATTAAATTTTAATAATTACATACATATTATACATCGTTAGAATCGTAATTAGGTCAGCTATCTGAATATACAACCTTTTTTTAAAAATCTCTTAAAATAAAAAAATAGTAGAGCATTTTCCAAAATTTCACGATTTTTCGACTTTTTTCGATTTTCAGTCCCTTTTTTATCCTATTCCAGACATTTCAAAGTCCTATTGGATGGCTTCATGCCAAATACCTCTAAAAGGACTCTCGATAGAAAAAAAATAAAAAAAATTGTAGGTTAAGTTTTCGAGATACAGGCATCCAAAAACGCTCCAAATCAGAAAATACTTGATTTTCAGCGTGCCATATTTTGCTACCTTTTCATAGTATCTGTATGATTTGGGTATCATACGATAGTCCATTCTTCATGCAACCCAACGATACCTTAATCCCTTTAATCCGTTGATATCGGGCGAAGAAATCACGTTTTTCCCAAAACCACCCATTTTTTTCGTTTTTTTGCAAATTTTGCACATTATTTCGACCACTTCCGGTTTCAGGAGTCTTGTCGAAATTGCTTTACCTGTTGATATTGGACTTTAACTTCATGTTCCAGAAGTTTCAGAAACGTCAATTCTGCCATAAAACGAAACCCGAGCTCACAAAATGGGAAGAAAATTCGAAAAAAATCGAAAAATAAAGGGCGATAACTCTGAATGAAACTTATATTACTGGAATCGGATGGACTTCAGGTATCCAAAAATGTAGGTCAAATTTGAAAATTTTGAAAAATAACAAAAATTGTCTCGTAAACAACATGTGTTCAATTTTCGAACTATAAAAGTCATAGACGAATGTTCGAAATTGAAAAATGTGAGATAGCCATTTTCTCAGAAAAGATCCAGGGATTCCAAAAATGTAATTTGTTTGAAAATGGATAAAGAATTGACGAAACTATAGCCGATTTTCAATTTTTAGAGAAAGTACAAAGTTCGGTCACTTCCGGTATGCGCAGAAATTTCAAAAATATTTTATCAAGTAGCCACCACATGGTTTCCCAATAGAAAAGCTAATTCCAGATCGATATCTGTTTTCGATCATGGAGATCTAGGCCCTCGCGGTAAATAATAATAATAATAATAATAATAATAATAATAATAATAATTTTAGTAATCTCAATAGGCTTTCAGACGAAAGTCTGAAAGCCTAATAATTTTAGTAATCTCAATAGGCTTTCAGACGAAAGTCTGAAAGCCTAATAATAACTAGACCTGCAAGCAGCACTGAACCGGCTTTCAGGAATCATACAGGAAGTTTATTATACCATAGCCGATCCATTGAGCTACCAAAGTATACTTTAGTTGTTTTGCTTCAGTGACACCCTCTATCATATGTAAAAGTAATATTTGCTGGCGAAAAGACCGGTCAAAATTGTAAATTATGGCAAAATTACGTCACTTCCGGTACCGAAAGAAATTTTTATAGGTGAAAAATAAGTCGAAAATTCGCAACACACAAAATACAAACTTTGTTTTATACATATCGGGCAATAAATAATTAACCTATAACCCATAAACTGAAATTAAGAAGGTAAAAAACTTAAAAGTGACCCTGGGAAAATTGGTTATTATTCGACAAGGGAACATGCTAGAAGCCTTTTCTTGATATCAATATGATGGTATTGATTCAATCTTACTGCCCATTGGAGCCAGACGTTATAAAGTTAAACGAATAATGAATATAAATCACTTCAAAAAAATGTTTGTTTTGAAGGCTAAAAATACGTTTTTTGCAAAAATTACATTACTTCCGGTGATATTGAAAATGTTAACTTGGTTCATAGAAGTCATAAATGGCATAAGGCATCAAATGGTAAAAAAATTATAAAAATCGAATAATAATTGACACTTTTATAGACCAAAAACCTTGAAAAGTGACTTATAGAAGATCGCCTATTTCTCTGTAACCGTACAAGTTAGAAACCATTTTGTGGTATCTGTATGGTCGTATGGCTTCATTCTATTCGTTGATGGGAATAAAATATCATAATTTTAAAAATATTATAAGGGAGACTGATTTGAATAAAATATTAGTTTTTTAGGTTAAAAATACAGTTTTTGCCCAAATGACGTCATTTCCGGTCACAGTGAAAATGTAAAATTGGCTTGACCTAGTCCAAATTGGCATTAGACATCAAATGGAAAAAAAATATTGCAAATCGAATAATAATTCACTCTTGTATAGGCAAAATAACGTGAAAAGTGATGCATGCAAAATTGCATATTTCTCGACAACTGCTCATATTACAAACTAATTTTCGCATACATTCTCTTCGTCTGGATTATTGCTACGAGTTTATGAAAATTACAAATAAATATTTAAAAACATGAAGACGCTGAATGAATTGTAAATAGCTGAATTTTACACTTTATTTTACATTTTATTCGAAATTGCCCGAAAATGAAATTGAAATTTAAAAATATGAGCTAAGGATTTTGTGCACCTTCGCAGGGTGCATCCTTTTAGTTATATCAGTTTTGAAAAAAAATAATATTTTCTTTCAAAAAGTGGTACCGAACTGTCAAAATTGTAGTTTTTGTTAATATTACGTCACTTCCGTTGGCGACAGAAAAATTTCACCGTAACATAAAAAATAACAATTGGGACCACGGAGCATATGAACTTTGTTTTATACAAATCGAACAATAAATAATTTTTCTGGGTACGAAAAACTAAATTCGCCGATGGCGGCTAACGCAAATTACCCAGACAATTTTTTTTCTCATTTCTGCTCAAGTACGATGATATTTTAACCCAGTGTAAAATATCACCAAAAAATATTCATAAATAAAAAAGATTTTCGTAAAAAAAATAATTTTTTTCAAAATATCGGACATTTTTTCGACTACTTCCAGTTTTACGATCGTTGTTGTGATAGCTTTACCAAGTTCTTTGGATAGTGAACTTTCTGTACCAGAAGTGTCAGAAACATCCATTGAGCAGTTTTGGAAAAAAAGATAAATAAAAGAGCGTTTACAAAAATTTAACGATTTTTCAATTTTTTTCAAAGTTTGATGCCATTTTTGGACCACCTATATTATTTCAATGCTTTTCATTTTGGATTCACTGTATAGACAACCGATGGGTTTTTGAGTTAGAAAAGTTTAAGAAAAATCTGCGGCGTCGTTTTCGAGAAAAGGGCGTCTCAGAATGTTAAAAAATCGGAAAATACTAGATTTTTGGCATACAATAATTTATTTCCTTACCATCGATATCGTATTATTTAGATACCATATGATGGTCCATTAATAGGGCTATCCAACGACACTTTAGTTCTTTTGGTCCGCTATTACCTAAGGGAGAAATCAAGTTTTTCGCAAGTGCGACAATGTTTTTAACCTTTTTTTTCATTTTTTGAATACTTCTGGTATGGTTATTATTGTCGGTATAGTTTTAATAACCGGTTTGGGCACTAAAATAGCCACAGTGCTCTGTAATGATATATTACATTATCTGATCAGATAAAATGCCCCTGAGAAATCCTAGGTTCAAAAGTGCCAAAAATGCAAAAAATTTAAAATATCGAAAATTAAATTTCAATAACTACATACATATTATACATCGTTAGAATCGTAATTAGGTCAGCTATCTGAATATACGATCGTTTTTTGGAAATCTTTGAAAATAAAAAAATAGCAGAGCATTTTCCAAAATTTCACGATTTTTCGACTTTTTTCGATTTTCAGTCCGTTATTTCACCTATTCCAGATATTTCAAAGTCTTATTGGATGGCTTCATGCAAAATACCTCCGAAAGGACTCTCGATAGAAAAAATTACAAAAAAAGTTGCGGTTAAGTTTTCGAGATACAGGCGTCCAAAAACGCTCCAAATCAGAAAATACTTGATTTTCAGCGTGCCATTTTTTGCTGCCTGCTCATCGTATCCGTACGAGTTGGGTATCATACGATAGCACAATCCTAGTGCAGTCCAATGGTACCCTAATTTCTTTAATCCATTGATATCGGGCGGAGAATTCGCGTTTTTCCCCAAAATATCCATTTTTTGCATTTTTTTCAAAATATTGCACATTATTTCGACCACTTCCGGTTTAAGGATTCTTGTCGAAATTGCTTTATACGTTGGTATTGGACTATAACTTCATGTTCTAGAAGTTTCAGAAACGTCAATTCTACCATAAAACGAAACCCGAGCTGACAAAATGGGAAGAAAATTCGAAAAAAATCGAAAAATAAAGGGCGATAACTCTGAATGAAACTTATATTACTGGAATCGGATGGACTTCAGGTATCCAAAAATGTAGGTCAAATTTGAAAATTTTGAAAAATGACAAAAATGGTCTCGTAAACAACATGTTTTCAATTTTCGAACGATAAAAGTCATAGACGAATGTTCGAAATTGAAAAATGTGAGATAGCCATTGTCTCAGAAAAGATTCAGGGATTCCAAAAATGTAATTTGTTTGAAAATGGATAACGAATTGACGAAACTATGGCCGATTTTCAATTTTTAGACAACGTGCAAAGTTCGGTCACTTCCGGTATGCGCAGAAATTTCAAAAATATTTTATCAAGTAGCCACCACATGGTTTCCCGATAGAAAATCTAATTCCAGATCGATATCTGTTTTCGATCATGGAGATCTAGGCCCCCGCGGTAAATAATAATAATAATAACTAGACCTGCAAGCAGCACTGAACCGGCTTTCAGGAATCATACAGGAAGTTTATTATACCATAGCCGATCCATTGAACTACCAAAGTATACTTTAGTTGTTTTGCTTCAGTGACACCCTCTATCATATGTAATAGTAATATTTGCTGGCGAAAAGACCGGTCAAAATCGTAAATTATGGCAAAATTACGTCACTTCCGGTACCGAAAGAAATTTTTATAGGTGAAAAATAAGTCGAAAATTCGCAACACACAAAATACAAACTTTGTTTTATACATATCGGGCAATAAATAATTAACCTATAACCCATAAACTGAAATTAAGAAAGTAAAAAACTTAAAAGTGACCCTGGGAAAATTGGTTATTATTCGACAAGGGAACATGCTAGAAGCCTTTTCTTGATATCAATATGATGGTATTGATTCAATCTTACTGCCCATTAGAGCCAGACGTTATAAAGTTAAACGAATAATGAATATAAATCACTTCAAAAAAATGTTTGTTTTGAAGGCTAAAAATACGTTTTTTGCAAAAATTACATTACTTCCGGTGATATTGAAAATGTTAACTTGGTTCATAGAAGTCATAAATGGCATAAGGCATCAAATGGTAAAAAAATTATAAAAATCGAATAATAATTGACACTTTTATAGACCAAAAACCTTGAAAAGTGACTTATAGAAGATCGCCTATTTCTCTGTAACCGTACAAGTTAGAAACCATTTTGTGGTATCTGTATGGTCGTATGGCTTCATTCTATTCGTTGATGGGAATAAAATATCATAATTTTAAAAATATTATAAGGGAGACTGATTTGAATAAAATATTAGTTTTTTAGGTTAAAAATACAGTTTTTGCCCAAATGACGTCATTTCCGGTCACAGTGAAAATGTAAAATTGGCTTGACCTAGTCAAAATTGGCATTAGACATCAAATGGAAAAAAAATATTGCAAATCGAATAATAATTCACTCTTGTATAGGCAAAATAACGTGAAAAGTGATGCATGCAAAATTGCATATTTCTCGACAACTGCTCATATTACAAACTAATTTTCGCATACATTCTCTTCGTCTGGATTATTGCTACGAGTTTATGAAAATTACAAATAAATATTTAAAAATATGAAGACGCTGAATGAATTGTAAATAGCTGAATTTTACACTTTATTTTACATTTTATTCGAAATTGCCCGAAAATGAAATTGAAATTTAAAAATATGAGCTAAGGATTTTGTGCACCTTCGCAGGGTGCATCCTTTTAGTTATATCAGTTTTGAAAAAAAATAATATTTTCTTTCAAAAAGTGGTACCGAACTGTCAAAATTGTAGTTTTTGTTAATATTACGTCACTTCCGTTGCCGACAGAAAAATTTCACCGTAACATAAAAAATAACAATTGGGACCACGGAGCATATGAACTTTGTGTTATACAAATCGAACAATAAATAATTTTTCTGGGTACGAAAAACTAAATTCGCCGATGGCGGCTAACGCAAATTACCCAGACATTTTTTTTTCTCATTTCTGCTCAAGTACGATGATATTTTAACCCAGTGTAAAATATCACCAAAAAATATTCATAAATAAAAACGATTTTCGTAAAAAAAAATAAGTTTTTTCAAAATATCGGACATTTTTTCGACTACTTCCAGTTTTACGATCGTTGTTGTGATAGCTTTACGAAGTTCTTTGGATACTTAACTTTCTGTACCAGAAGTGTCAGAAACATCCATTGAGCAGTTTTGGAAAAAAAGATAAATAAAAGAGCGTTTACAAAAATTTAACGATTTTTCAATTTTTTTCAAAGTTTGATGCCATTTTTGGACCACCTATATTATTTCAATGCTTTTCATTTTGGATTCACTATATAGACAACCGATGGGACTTTGAGTTAGGAAAGTTTAAGAAAAATCTGCGGCGTCGTTTTCGAGAAAAGGGCGTCTCAGAATGTTAAAAAATCGGAAAATACTAGATTTTTGGCATACAATAATTTATTTCCTTACCATCGATATCGTATTATTTAGATACCATGTGATGGTCCATTAATAGGGCTATCCAACGACACTTTAGTTCTTTTGGTCCGCTATTACCTAAGGGAGAAATCAAGTTTTTCGCAAGTGCGACAATGTTTTTAACCTTTTTTTTTTCATTTTTTGAATACTTCCGGTATGGTTATTATTGTCGGTATAGTTTTAATAACCGGTTTGGGCACTAAAATAGCCACAGTGCTCTGTAATGATATATTACATTATCTGATCAGATAAAATGCCCCTGAGAAATCCTAGGTTCAAAAGTGCCAAAAATGCAAAAAATTTAAAATATCGAAAATTAAATTTCAATAACTACATACATATTATACATCGTTAGAATCGTAATTAGGTCAGCTATCTGAATATACAATCGTTTTTTGGAAATCTTTGAAAATAAAAAAATAGCAGAGCATTTTCCAAAATTTCACGATTTTTCGACTTTTTTCGATTTTCAGTCCGTTATTTCACCTATTCCAGATATTTCAAAGTCTTATTGGATGGCTTCATGCAAAATACCTCCGAAAGGACTCTCGATAGAAAAAAATACAAAAAAAGTTGCGGTTAAGTTTTCGAGATACAGGCGTCCAAAAACGCTCCAAATAAGAAAATACTTGATTTTCAGCGTGCCATATTTTGCTGCCTGCTCATCGTATCCGTACGAGTTGGGTATCATACGATAGCACAATCCTAGTGCAGTCCAATGGTACCCTAATTTCTTTAATCCATTGATATCGGGCGGAGAATTCGCGTTTTTCCCCAAAATATCCATTTTTTGCATTTTTTTCAAAATATTGCACATTATTTCGACCACTTCCGGTTTAAGGATTCTTGTCGAAATTGCTTTATACGTTGGTATTGGACTATAACTTCATGTTCTAGAAGTTTCAGAAACGTCAATTCTACCATAAAACGAAACCCGAGCTGACAAAATGGTAAGAAAATTCGAAAAAAATCGAAAAATAAAGGGCGATAACTCTGAATGAAACTTATATTACTGGAATCGGATGGACTTCAGGTATCCAAAAATGTAGATCAAATTTGAAAATTTTGAAAAATGACAAAAATGGTCTCGTAAACAACATGTTTTCAATTTTCGAACGATAAAAGTCATAAACGAATGTTCGAAATTGAAAAATGTGAGATAGCCATTGTCTCAGAAAAGATTCAGGGATTCCAAAAATGTAATTTGTTTGAAAATGGATAAAGAATTGACGAAACTATGGCCGATTTTCAATTTTTAGACAACGTGCAAAGTTCGGTCACTTCCGGTATGCGCAGAAATTTCAAAAATATTTTATCAAGTAGCCACCACATGGTTTCCCAATAGAAAATCTAATTCCAGATCGATATCTGTTTTCGATCATGGAGATCTAGGCCCCCGCGGTAAATAATAATAATAATAATAATAATAATAATAATAATAATAACTAGACCTGCAAGCAGCACTGAACCGGCTTTCAGGAATCATACAGGAAGTTTATTATACCATAGCCGATCCATTGAGCTACCAAACTATACTTTAGTTGTTTTGCTTCAGTGACACCCTCTATCATATCTAAAAGTAATATTTGCTGGCTAAAAGACCGGTCAAAATTGTAAATTATGGCAAAAGTATGTCACTTCCGGTGCCGAAAGAAATTTTTATAGATGAAAAATAAGTCGAAAATTCGCAACATACAAAATACAAACTTTTTTTTATAAATATCGGACAATAAATAATTAACCTATAACCCATAAACTGAAATTAAGAAGGTAAAAAACTGAAAAGTGACCCTCGGAAAATTGGTTATTATTCGACAAGGGAACATGCTAGAAGATTTTTCTTGATATCAATATGATGGTATTGATTCAGTCTTACTGCCCATTAGAGTCAGACGTTATAAAGTTAAACGAATAATAAATATAAATCCCTTCAAAAAAATGTTTGTTTTAAAGGCTAAAAATACGTTTTTTGCAAAAATTACATTACTTCCGGTGATATTGAAAATTTTAACTTGGTTCATAGAAGTCATAAATAGCATAAGGCATCAAATGGTAAATGAATTGTAAAAATCGAATAATAATTGACAGTTTTACAGACCAAAAACCTTGAAAAGTGACTTATAGAAGATCGCCTATTTCTCTGTAACCGTACAAGTTAGAAACCATTTTGTGGTATCTGTATGGTCGTATGGCTTCATTTTATTCGTTGATGGGAATCAAATATCATAATTTTAAAAATATTATAAGGCAGACTCATTTGAATAAAATATTTATTTTTTAGGTTAAAAATACAGTTTTTGCCCAAATGACGTCATTTCCGGTCACAGTGAAAATGTAAAATTGGCTTGACCTAGTCCAAATTGGCATTAGGCATCAAATGGAAAAAAAAATATTGCAACTCGAATAATAATTAACTCTTTTATAGGCAAAATAACGTGAAAAGTGATGCATGCAAAATTGCATATTTCTCGGCAACTGCTCATATTACAAACTAATTTTCGCATACATTCTCTTCGTCTGGATTATTGCTACGAGTTTATGAAAATTACAAATAAATATTTCAAAATATGAAGACGCTGAATGAATTGTAAATAACTGAATTTTACACTTTATTTTACATTTTATTCGAAATTGCCCGAAAATGAAGTTGAAATTAAAAAATATGAGCTAAGGTTTTTGTGCACCTTTGCAGGGTGCATCCTTTTAGTCATATCAGTTTTGAAAAAAAATAATATTTGCTTTCAAAAAGTGCTACCGAACTGTCAAAATTGTAGTTTTTGTTAATATTACGTCACTTCCGTTGCCGACAGAAAAATTTCACCGTAACAAAAAAAATTACAATTGGGACCATGGTGCATATGAACTTTGTTTTATACAAATCGAACAATAAATAATTTTTCTGGGTACGAAAAACTAAATTAGCCGATGGTGGCTAACGCAAATTACCGAGACAATTTTTTTTCTCATTTCTGCTCAAGTACGATGATATTTTAACCCTGTGTAAAATATCATCAAAAAATATTCATAAATAAAAAAGGTTTTCGTAAAAAAATTAATTTTTTTCGAAATATCGGACATTTTTTCGACTACTTCCGGTTTTACGATCGTTGTTGTGATAGCTTTACGAAGTCCTTTGGATACTTAACTGTACGTACCAGAAGTGTCAGAAACATCCATTGAGTAGTTTTGGAAAAAAAGATAAATTAAAGAGCGTTTCAAAAAATTTAACGATTTTTCAATTTTTTTCAAAGTTTGAGGCCATTTTTCGACCACTTATATTATTTCAATGCTTTTCATTTTGGATTCCCTATATAGACAACTGACAGGACTTTGAGTAAGAAACGTTTAAGAAAAATCGTAGGCGTCGTTTTCGAGAAAAGGGCGTCTCAGAATGTTAAAAAATTGGAAAATACTAGATTTTTGGCATACAATAATTTATTTCCTTACCATCGAAATCGTATTATTTAGATACCATATGATGGTCCATTAATAGGGCTATCCAGCGACACTTTAGTTCTTTTGGTCCGCTATTACCTAAGGGAGAAATCAAGTTTTTCGCAAGTGCGACAATGTTTTTACTCTTTTTTTTCATTTTTTGAATACTTCCGGTATGGTTATTATTGTCGGAATAGTTCTAATAGCCGGTTTGGGCACTAAAATAGCCACAGGGCTCTGTAATGATATATTACATTATCTGATCAGATAAAATGCCCCTGAGAAATCCTATGTTCAAAAGTGCCAAAAATGCAAAAAAATTAAAATTAAGAAAATTAAATTTTAATAATTACATACATATTATACATCGTTAGAATCGTAATTAGGTCAGCTATCTGAATATACAACCTTTTTTTAAAAATCTCTTAAAATAAAAAAATAGTAGAGCATTTTCCAAAATTTCACGATTTTTCGACTTTTTTCGATTTTCAGTCCCTTTTTTATCCTATTCCAGACATTTCAAAGTCCTATTGGATGGCTTCATGTCAAATACCTCCCAAAGGACTCTCGATAGAAAAAATTTAAAAAATATTGCAGGTTAAGTTTTCGAGAAACAGGCGTCCAAAAACGCTCCAAATCAGAAAATACTTGATTTTCAGCGTGCCATATTTTGCTGTCTGTTCATAGTATCCGTATGAATGGGGTATCATATGATAGTCCAACAATCGTGCCATCAAACGGTACCTTCATTCGTTTAATCCATTGATATCGGACAGAGAAATAGCGTTTTCCCCCAAAATATCCATTTTTTGCATTTTTTTCAAAATATTGAACATTATTTCGACCACTTCCGGTTTGAAGATCCGTGTCGAAATTGCTTTATCAGTTGGTATTGGACTATAACTTCATGTTCCAGAAGTTTCATAAACGTCAATTCTACCATAAAACGAAACCCGAGCTCGCAAAATGGGAAGAAAATTCGAAAAAAATCGGAAAATAAAGGGCGATAACTCTGAATGAAACTTATATTACTGGAATCGGATGGACTTCAGGTATCCAAAAATGTAGGTCAAATTTGAAAATTTTGAAAAATAACAAAAATTGTCTCGTAAACAACATGTTTTCAATTTTCGAACGATAAAAGTCATAGACGAATGTTCGAAATTGAAAAATGTGAGATAGCCATTGTCTCAGAAAAGATTCAGGGATTCCAAAAATGTAATTTGTTTGAAAATGGATAAAGAATTGACGAAACTATGGCCGATTTTCAATTTTTAGAGAAAGTACAAAGTTCGGTCACTTCCGGTATGCGCAGAAATTTCAAAATTATTTTATCAAGTAGCCACCACATGGTTTCCCGATAGAAAAGCTAATTCCAGATCGATATCTGTTTTCGATCATGGAGATCTAGGCCCTCGCGGTAAATAATAATAATAATAATAACTAGACCTGCAAGCAGCACTGAACCGGCTTTCAGGAATCATACAGGAAGTTTATTATACCATAGCCGATCCATTGAGCTACCAAACTATACTTTAGTTGTTTTGCTTCAGTGACACCCTCTATCATATGTAAAAGTAATATTTGCTGGCGAAAAGACCGGTCAAAATAGTAAATTATGGCAAAATTACGTCACTTCCGGTGCCGAAAGAAATTTTTATAGGTGAAAAATAAGTCGAAAATTCGCAGCATACAAAATACAAACTTTGTTTTATACATATCGGGCAATAAATAATTAACCTATAACCCATAAACTGAAATTAAGAAGGTAAAAAACTTAAAAGTGACCCTGGGAAAATTGGTTATTATTCGACAAGGGAACATGCTAGAAGCCTTTTCTTGATATTAATATGATGGTATTGGTTCAATCTGACTACCCATTAGAGTCAGACGTTATAAAGTTAAACGAATAATGAATATAAATCACTTAACAAAAATGTTTGTTTTGAAGGCTAAAAATACGTTTTTTGCAAAAATTACATTACTTCCGGTGATATTGAAAATGTTAACTTGGTTCATAGAAGTCATAAATGGCATAAGGCATCAAATGGTAAAAAAATTATAAAAATCGAATAATAATTGACACTTTTATAGACCAAAAACCTTGAAAAGTGACTTATAGAAGATCGCCTATTTCTCTGTAACCGTACAAGTTAGAAACCATTTTGTGGTATCTGTATGGTCGTATGGCTTCATTCTATTCGTTGATGGGAATCAAATATCATAATTTTAAAAATATTATAAGGCAAACTCATTTGAATAAAATATTAGTTTTTTAGGTTAAAAATACAGTTTTTGCCCAAATGACGTCATTTTCGGTCACAGTGAAAATGTTAAATTGACTTGACCTAGTCCAAATTGGCATTAGGCATCAAATGGAAAAAAAATATTGCAAATCGAATAATAATTCACTCTTGTATAGGCAAAATAACGTGAAAAGTGATGCATGCAAAATTGCATATTTCTCGGCAACTGCTCATATTACAAACTAATTTTCGCATACATTCTCTTCGTCTGGATTATTGCTACGAGTTTATGAAAATTACAAATAAATATTTCAAAATATGAAGACGCTGAATGAATTGTAAATAACTGAATTTTACACTTTATTTTACATTTTATTCGAAATTGCCCGAAAATGAAATTGAAATTCAAAAATATGAGCTAAGCATTTTGTGCACCTTTGCAGGGTGCATCCGTTTAATTATATCAGCTTTGAAAAAAAATAATATTTGCTTTCAAAAAGTGGTACCGAACTGTCAAAATTGTAGTTTTTGTTAATATTACGTCACTTCCGTTGCCGATAGAAAAATTTCACCGTAACAAAAAAAATTACAATTGGGACCACGGAGCATATGAACTTTGTTTTATACAAATCGAACAATAAATAATTTTTCTGGGTACGAAAAAATAAATTAGCCGATGGCGGCTAACGCAAATTAATGAGACAATTTTTTTTCTCATTTCTGCTCAAGTAGGATGATATTTTAACCCTGTGTAAAATATCATCAAAAAATATTCATAAATAAAAAAGATTTTCGTGAAACAATTAATTTTTTTTCAAAATATCGGACATTTTTTCGACTACTTCCGGTTTTACGATCGTTGTTGTGATAGCTTTACGAAGTTCTTCGGATACTTAACTTTCTGTACCAGAAGTGTCAGAAATATCAATTGAGCAGTTTTGGAAAAAAAGATAAATTAAAGAGCGTTTACAAAAATTTAACGATTTTTCAATTTTTTTCAAAGTTTGATGCCATTTTTAGACCACCTATATTATTTCAATGCTTTTCATTTTGGATTCACTATATAGACAACCGATAGGACTTTGAGTAAGAAAAGTTTAAGAAAAATCTGCGGCGTCGTTTTTGAGAAAAGGGCGTCTCAGAATGTTAAAAAATCGGAAAATACTAGATTTTTGGCATACAATTATTTATTTCCTTACCATCGATATCGTATTATTTAGATACCATATGATGGTCCATTAATAGGGCTATTCAACGACACTTTAGTTCTTTTGGTCCGCTATTACCTAAGGGAGAAATCAAGTTTTTCGCAAGTGTGACAATGTTTTTAACCTTTTTTTTCATTTTTTGAATACTTCCGGTATGGTTATTATTGTCGGTATAGTTTTAATAACCGGTTTGGGCACTAAAATAGCCACAGGGCTCTGTAATGATATATTACATTATCTGATCAGATAAAATTCCCCTGAGAAATCCTAGGTTCAAAAGTGCCAAAAATGCAAAAAATTTAAAATATCGAAAATTAAATTTCAATAACTACATACATATTATACATCGTTAGAATCGTAATTAGGTCAGCTATCTGAATATACAATCTTTTTTTGAAAATCTCTGAAAATAAAAGAATAGCAGAGCATTTTCCAAAATTTCACGATTTTTCGACTTTTTTCGATTTTCAGTCCGTTATTTCACCTATTCCAGATATTTCAAAGTCTTACTGGATGGCCTCATGCAAAATACCTCCGAAAGGACTCTCGATAGAAAAAATTACAAAAAAAGTTGCGGTTAAGTTTTCGAGATACAGGCGTCCAAAAACGCTCCAAATCAGAAAATACTTGATTTTCAGCGTGCCATATTTTGCTGCCTGCTCATCGTATCCGTACGAGTTGGGTATCATACGATAGCAAAATCCTAGTGCAGTCCAATGGTACCCTAATTTCCTTAATCCATTGATATCGGGTGGAGAAATCGCGTTTTTCCCCAAAATATCCATTTTTTGCATTTTTTTCAAAATATTGCACATTATTTCGACCACTTCCGGTTTGGGGATTCTTGTCGAAATTGCTTTATACGTTGGTATTGGACTATGACTTCATGTTCCAGAAGTTTCAGAAACGTCAATTCTACCATAAAACGAAACCCGAGCTGACAAAATGGGAAGAAAATTCGAAAAAAATCGAAAAATAAAGGGCGATAACTCGGAATGAAACTTATATTACTGGAATCGGATGGACTTCAGGTATCCAAAAATGTAGGTCAAATTTGAAAATTTTGAAAAATGACAAAAATTGTCTCGTAAACAACATGTTTTCAATTTTCGAACGATAAAAGTCATAGACAAATGTTCGAAATTGAAAAATGTGAGATAGCCATTGTCTCAGAAAAGATTCAGGGATTCCAAAAATGTAATTTGTTTGAAAATGGATAAAGAATTGACGAAACTATGGCCGATTTTCAATTTTTAGACAACGTGCAAAGTTCGGTCACTTCCGGTATGCGCAGAAATTTCAAAAATATTTTATCAAGTAGCCACCACATGGTTTCCCAATAGAAAATCTAATTCGAGATCGATATCTGTTTTCGATCATGGAGATCTAGGCCCCCGCGGTAAATAATAATAATAATAATAACTAGACCTGCAAGCAGCACTGAACCGGCTTTCAGGAATCATACAGGAAGTTTATTATACCATAGCCGATCCATTGAGCTACCAAAGTATACTTTAGTTGTTTTGCTTCAGTGACACCCTCTATCATATGTAAAAGTAATATTTGCTGGCGAAAAGACCGGTCAAAATTGTAAATTATGGCAAAATTACGTCACTTCCGGTACCGAAAGAAATTTTTATAGGTGAAAAATAAGTCGAAAATTCGCAACACACAAAATACAAACTTTGTTTTATACATATCGGGCAATAAATAATTAACCTATAGCCCATAAACTGAAATTAAGAAGGTAAAAAACTTAAAAGTGACACTGGGAAAATTGGTTATTATTCGACAAGGGAACATGCTAGAAGCCTTTTCTTGATATCAATATGATGGTATTGATTCAATCTTACTGCCCATTAGAGCCAGACGTTATAAAGTTAAACGAATAATGAATATAAATCACTTCAAAAAAATGTTTGTTTTGAAGGCTAAAAATACGTTTTTTGCAAAAATTACATTACTTCCGGTGATATTGAAAATGTTAACTTGGTTCATAGAAGTCATAAATGGCATAATGCATCAAATGGTAAAAAAATTATAAAAATCAAATAATAATTGACACTTTTATAGACCAAAAACCTTGAAAAGTGACTTATAGAAGATCGCCTATTTCTCTGTAACCGTACAAGTTAGAAACCATTTTGTGGTATCTGTATGGTCGTATGGCTTTATTCTATTCGTTGATGGGAATAAAATATCATAATTTTAAAAATATTATAAGGGAGACTGATTTGAATAAAATATTAGTTTTTTAGGTTAAAAATACAGTTTTTGCCCAAATGACGTCATTTCCGGTCACAGTGAAAATGTAAAATTGGCTTGACCTAGTCCAAATTGGCATTAGACATCAAATGGAAAAAAAATATTGCAAATCGAATAATAATTCACTCTTGTATAGGCAAAATAACGTGAAAAGTGATGCATGCAAAATTGCATATTTCTCGACAACTGCTCATATTACAAACTAATTTTCGCATACATTCTCTTCGTCTGGATTATTGCTACGAGTTTATGAAAATTACAAATAAATATTTAAAAACATGAAGACGCTGAATGAATTGTAAATAGCTGAATTTTACACTTTATTTTACATTTTATTCGAAATTGCCCGAAAATGAAATTGAAATTTAAAAATATGAGCTAAGGATTTTGTGCACCTTCGCAGGGTGCATCCTTTTAGTTATATCAGTTTTGAAAAAAAATAATATTTTCTTTCAAAAAGTGGTACCGAACTGTCAAAATTGTAGTTTTTGTTAATATTACGTCACTTCCGTTGGCGACAGAAAAATTTCACCGTAACATAAAAAATAACAATTGGGACCACGGAGCATATGAACTTTGTTTTATACAAATCGAACAATAAATAATTTTTCTGGGTACGAAAAACTAAATTCGCCGATGGCGGCTAACGCAAATTACCCAGACAATTTTTTTTCTCATTTCTGCTCAAGTACGATGATATTTTAACCCAGTGTAAAATATCACCAAAAAATATTCATAAATAAAAAAGATTTTCGTAAAAAAAATAATTTTTTTCAAAATATCGGACATTTTTTCGACTACTTCCAGTTTTACGATCGTTGTTGTGATAGCTTTACAAAGTTCTTTGGATACTTAACTTTCTGTACCAGAAGTGTCAGAAACATCCATTGAGCAGTTTTGGAAAAAAAGATAAATAAAAGAGCGTTTACAAAAATTTAACGATTTTTCAATTTTTTTCAAAGTTTGATGCCATTTTTGGACCACCTATATTATTTCAATGCTTTTCATTTTGGATTCACTATATAGACAACCGATGGACTTTGAGTTAGAAAAGTTTAAGAAAAATCTGCGGCGTCGTTTTCGAGAAAAGGGCGTCTCAGAATGTTAAAAAATCGGAAAATACTAGATTTTTGGCATACAATAATTTATTTCCTTACCATCGATATCGTATTATTTAGATACCATATGATGGTCCATTAATAGGGCTATCCAACGACACTTTAGTTCTTTTGGTCCGCTATTACCTAAGGGAGAAATCAAATTTTTCGCAAGTGCGACAATGTTTTTAACCTTTTTTTTCATTTTTTGAATACTTCCGGTATGGTTATTATTGTCGGTATAGTTTTAATAACCGGTTTGGGCACTAAAATAGCCACAGTGCTCTGTAATGATATATTACATTATCTGATCAGATAAAATGCCCCTGAGAAATCCTAGGTTCAAAAGTGCCAAAAATGCAAAAAATTTAAAATATCGAAAATTAAATTTCAATAACTACATACATATTATACATCGTTGGAATCGTAATTAGGTCAGCTATCTGAATATACAATCGTTTTTTGGAAATCTTTGAAAATAAAAAAATAGCAGAGCATTTTCCAAAATTTCACGATTTTTCGACTTTTTTCGATTTTCAGTCCGTTATTTCACCTATTCCAGATATTTCAAAGTCTTATTGGATGGCTTCATGCAAAATACCTCCGAAAGGACTCTCGATAGAAAAAATTACAAAAAAAGTTGCGGTTAAGTTTTCGAGATACAGGCGTCCAAAAACGCTCCAAATCAGAAAATACTTGATTTTCAGCGTGCCATATTTTGCTGCCTGCTCATCGTATCCGTACGAGTTGGGTATCATACGATAGCACAATCCTAGTGCAGTCCAATGGTACCCTAATTTCTTTAATCCATTGATATCGGGCGGAGAATTCGCGTTTTTCCCCAAAATATCCATTTTTTGCATTTTTTTCAAAATATTGCACATTATTTCGACCACTTCCGGTTTAAGGATTCTTGTCGAAATTGCTTTATACGTTGGTATTGGACTATAACTTCATGTTCTAGAAGTTTCAGAAACGTCAATTCTACCATAAAACGAAACCCGAGCTGACAAAATGGGAAGAAAATTCGAAAAAAATCGAAAAATAAAGGGCGATAACTCTGAATGAAACTTATATTACTGGAATCGGATGGACTTCAGGTATCCAAAAATGTAGGTCAAATTTGAAAATTTTGAAAAATGACAAAAATGGTCTCGTAAACAACATGTTTTCAATTTTCGAACGATAAAAGTCATAGACGAATGTTCGAAATTGAAAAATGTGAGATAGCCATTGTCTCAGAAAAGATTCAGGGATTCCAAAAATGTAATTTGTTTGAAAATGGATAACGAATTGACGAAACTATGGCCGATTTTCAATTTTTAGACAACGTGCAAAGTTCGGTCACTTCCGGTATGCGCAGAAATTTCAAAAATATTTTATCAAGTAGCCACCACATGGTTTCCCAATAGAAAATCTAATTCCAGATCGATATCTGTTTTCGATCATGGAGATCTAGGCCCCCGCGGTAAATAATAATAATAATAACTAGACCTGCAAGCAGCACTGAACCGGCTTTCAGGAATCATACAGGAAGTTTATTATACCATAGCCGATCCATTGAGCTACCAAACTATACTTTAGTTGTTTTGCTTCAGTGACACCCTCTATCATATCTAAAAGTAATATTTGCTGGCTAAAAGACCGGTCAAAATTGTAAATTATGGCAAAAGTATGTCACTTCCGGTGCCGAAAGAAATTTTTATAGGTGAAAAATAAGTCGAAAATTCGCAACATACAAAATACAAACTTTTTATAAATATCGGACAATAAATAATTAACCTATAACCCATAAACTGAAATTAAGAAGGTAAAAAACTGAAAAGTGACCCTCGGAAAATTGGTTATTATTCGACAAGGGAACATGCTAGAAGATTTTTCTTGATATCAATATGATGGTATTGATTCAGTCTTACTGCCCATTAGAGTCAGACGTTATAAAGTTAAACGAATAATAAATATAAATCCCTTCAAAAAAATGTTTGTTTTAAAGGCTAAAAATACGTTTTTTGCAAAAATTACATTACTTCCGGTGATATTGAAAATTTTAACTTGGTTCATAGAAGTCATAAATAGCATAAGGCATGAAATGGTAAATAAATTGTAAAAATCGAATAATAATTGACAGTTTTACAGACCAAAAACCTTGAAAAGTGACTTATAGAAGATCGCCTATTTCTCTGTAACCGTACAAGTTAGAAACCATTTTGTGGTATCTGTATGGTCGTATGGCTTCATTTTATTCGTTGATGGGAATCAAATATCATAATTTTAAAAATATTATAAGGCAGACTCATTTGAATAAAATATTTATTTTTTAGGTTAAAAATACAGTTTTTACCCAAATGACGTCATTTCCGGTCACAGTGAAAATGCAAAATTGGCTTGACCTAGTCCAAATTGGCATTAGGCATCAAATGGAAAAAAAATATTGCAAATCGAATAATAATTAACTCTTTTATAGGCAAAATAACGTGAAAAGTGATGCATGCAAAATTGCATATTTCTCGGCAACTGCTCATATTACAAACTAATTTTCGCATACATTCTCTTCGTCTGGATTATTGCTACGAGTTTATGAAAATTACAAATAAATATTTCAAAATATGAAGACGCTGAATGAATTGTAAATAACTGAATTTTACACTTTATTTTACATTTTATTCGAAATTGCCCGAAAATGAAGTTGAAATTAAAAAATATGAGCTAAGGTTTTTGTGCACCTTTGCAGGGTGCATCCTTTTAGTCATATCAGTTTTGAAAAAAAATAATATTTGCTTTCAAAAAGTGGTACCGAACTGTCAAAATTGTAGTTTTTGTTAATATTACGTCACTTCCGTTGCCGACAGAAAAATTTCACCGTAACAAAAAAAATTACAATTGGGACCATGGTGCATATGAACTTTGTTTTATACAAATCGAACAATAAATAATTTTTCTGGGTACGAAAAACTAAATTAGCCGATGGTGGCTAACGCAAATTACCGAGACAATTTTTTTTCTCATTTCTGCTCAAGTACGATGATATTTTAACCCTGTGTAAAATATCATCAAAAAATATTCATAAATAAAAAAGGTTTTCGTAAAAAAATTAATTTTTTTCGAAATATCGGACATTTTTTCGACTACTTCCGGTTTTACGATCGTTGTTGTGATAGCTTTACGAAGTCCTTTGGATACTAACTGTACGTACCAGAAGTGTCAGAAACATCCATTGAGTAGTTTTAGAAAAAAAGATAAATTAAAGAGCGTTTCAAAAAATTTAACGATTTTTCAATTTTTTTCAAAGTTTGAGGCCATTTTTCGACCACTTATATTATTTCAATGCTTTTCATTTTGGATTCCCTATATAGACAACTGACAGGACTTTGAGTAAGAAACGTTTAAGAAAAATCGTAGGCGTCGTTTTCGAGAAAAGGGCGTCTCAGAATGTTAAAAAATTGGAAAATACTAGATTTTTGGCATACAATAATTTATTTCCTTACCATCGAAATCGTATTATTTAGATACCATATGATGGTCCATTAATAGGGCTATCCAACGAAACTTTAGTTCTTTTGGTCCGCTATTACCTAAGGGAGAAATCAAGTTTTTCGCAAGTGCGACAATGTTTTTACTCTTTTTTTTCATTTTTTGAATACTTCCGGTATGGTTATTATTGTCGGAATAGTTCTAATAGCCGGTTTGGGCACTAAAATAGCCACAGGGCTCTGTACTGATATATTACATTATCTGATCAGATAAAATGCCCCTGAGAAATCCTATGTTCAAAAGTGCCAAAAATGCAAAAAAATTAAAATATAGAAAATTAAATTTTAATAATTACATACATATTATACATCGTTAGAATCGTAATTAGGTCAGCTATCTGAATATACAACCTTTTTTTAAAAATCTCTTAAAATAAAAAAATAGTAGAGCATTTTCCAAAATTTCACGATTTTTCGACTTTTTTCGATTTTCAGTCCCTTTTTTATCTTATTCCAGACATTTCAAAGTCCTATTGGATGGCTTCATGTCAAATACCTCCCAAAGGACTCTCGATAGAAAAAATTTAAAAAATATTGCAGGTTAAGTTTTCGAGATACAGGCGTCCAAAAACGCTCCAAATCAGAAAATACTTGATTTTCAGCGTGCCATATTTTGCTGTCTGTTCATAGTATCCGTATGAATGGGGTATCATATGATAGTCCAACAATCGTGCCATCAAACGGTACCTTCATTCGTTTAATCCATTGATATCGGACAGAGAAATAGCGTTTTCCCCCAAAATATCCATTTTTTGCATTTTTTTCAAAATATTGAACATTATTTCGACCACTTCCGGTTTGAAGATCCGTGTCGAAATTGCTTTATCAGTTGGTATTGGACTATAACTTCATGTTCCAGAAGTTTCATAAACGTCAATTCTACCATAAAACGAAACCCGAGCTCGCAAAATGGGAAGAAAATTCGAAAAAAATCGGAAAATAAAGGGCGATAACTCTGAATGAAACTTATATTACTGGAATCGGATGGACTTCAGGTATCCAAAAATGTAGGTCAAATTTGAAAATTTTGAAAAATAACAAAAATTGTCTCGTAAACAACATGTTTTCAATTTTCGAACGATAAAAGTCATAGACGAATGTTCGAAATTGAAAAATGTGAGATAGCCATTGTCTTAGAAAAGATTCAGGGATTCCAAAAATGTAATTTGTTTGAAAATGGATAAAGAATTGACGAAACTATGGCCGATTTTCAATTTTTAGAGAAAGTACAAAGTTCGGTCACTTCCGGTATGCGCAGAAATTTCAAAAATATTTTATCAAGTAGCCACCACATGGTTTCCCGATAGAAAAGCTAATTCCAGATCGATATCTGTTTTCGATCATGGAGATCTAGGCCCTCGCGGTAAATAATAATAATAATAATAATAACTAGACCTGCAAGCAGCACTGAACCGGCTTTCAGGAATCATACAGGAAGTTTATTATACCATAGCCGATCCATTGAGCTACCAAACTATACTTTAGTTGTTTTGCTTCAGTGACACCCTCTATCATATCTAAAAGTAATATTTGCTGGCTAAAAGACCGGTCAAAATTGTAAATTATGGCAAAAGTATGTCACTTCCGGTGCCGAAAGAAATTTTTATAGATGAAAAATAAGTCGAAAATTCGCAACATACAAAATACAAACTTTTTTTTATAAATATCGGACAATAAATAATTAACCTATAACCCATAAACTGAAATTAAGAAGGTAAAAAACTGAAAAGTGACCCTCGGAAAATTGGTTATTATTCGACAAGGGAACATGCTAGAAGATTTTTCTTGATATCAATATGATGGTATTGATTCAGTCTTACTGCCCATTAGAGTCAGACGTTATAAAGTTAAACGAATAATAAATATAAATCCCTTCAAATAAATGTTTGTTTTAAAGGCTAAAAATACGTTTTTTGCAAAAATTACATTACTTCCGGTGATATTGAAAATTTTAACTTGGTTCATAGAAGTCATAAATAGCATAAGGCATGAAATGGTAAATAAATTGTAAAAATCGAATAATAAATGACAGTTTTACAGACCAAAAACCTTGAAAAGTGACTTATAGAAGATCGCCTATTTCTCTGTAACCGTACAAGTTAGAAACCATTTTGTGGTATCTGTATGGTCGTATGGCTTCATTTTATTCGTTGATGGGAATCAAATATCATAATTTTAAAAATATTATAAGGCAGACTCATTTGAATAAAATATTTATTTTTTAGGTTAAAAATACAGTTTTTGCCCAAATGACGTCATTTCCGGTCACAGTGAAAATGTAAAATTGGCTTGACCTAGTCCAAATTGGCATTAGGCCTCAAATGGAAAAAAAATATTGCAAATCGAATAATAATTAACTCTTTTATAGGCAAAATAACGTGAAAAGTGATGCATGCAAAATTGCATATTTCTCGGCAACTGCTCATATTACAAACTAATTTTCGCATACATTCTCTTCGTCTGGATTATTGCTACGAGTTTATGAAAATTACAAATAAATATTTCAAAATATGAAGACGCTGAATGAATTGTAAATAACTGAATTTTACACTTTATTTTACATTTTATTCGAAATTGCCCTAAAATGAAGTTGAAATTAAAAAATATGAGCTAAGGTTTTTGTGCACCTTTGCAGGGTGCATCCTTTTAGTCATATCAGTTTTGAAAAAAAATAATATTTGCTTTCAAAAAGTGGTACCGAACTGTCAAAATTGTAGTTTTTGTTAATATTACGTCACTTCCGTTGCCGACAGAAAAATTTCACCGTAACAAAAAAAATTACAATTGGGACCATGGTGCATATGAACTTTGTTTTATACAAATCGAACAATAAATAATTTTTCTGGGTACGAAAAACTAAATTAGCCGATGGTGGCTAACGCAAATTACCGAGACAATTTTTTTTCTCATTTCTGCTCAAGTACGATGATATTTTAACCCTGTGTAAAATATCATCAAAAAATATTCATAAATAAAAAAGGTTTTCGTAAAAAAATTAATTTTTTTCGAAATATCGGACATTTTTTCGACTACTTCCGGTTTTACGATCGTTGTTGTGATAGCTTTACGAAGTCCTTTGGATACTTAACTGTACGTACCAGAAGTGTCAGAAACATCCATTGAGTAGTTTTGGAAAAAAAAGATAAATTAAAGAGCGTTTCAAAAAATTTAACGATTTTTCATTTTTTTTCAAAGTTTGAGGCCATTTTTCGACCACTTATATTATTTCAATGCTTTTCATTTTGGATTCCCTATATAGACAACTGACAGGACTTTGAGTAAGAAACGTTTAAGAAAAATCGTAGGCGTCGTTTTCGAGAAAAGGGCGTCTCAGAATGTTAAAAAATTGGAAAATACTAGATTTTTGGCATACAATAATTTATTTCCTTACCATAGAAATCGTATTATTTAGATACCATATGATGGTCCATTAATAGGGCTATCCAGCGACACTTTAGTTCTTTTGGTCCGCTATTACCTAAGGGAGAAATCAAGTTTTTCGCAAGTGCGACAATGTTTTTACTCTTTTTTTTCATTTTTTGAATACTTCCGGTATGGTTATTATTGTCGGAATAGTTCTAATAGCCGGTTTGGGCACTAAAATAGCCACAGGGCTCTGTAATGATATATTACATTATCTGATCAGATAAAATGCCCCTGAGAAATCCTATGTTCAAAAGTGCCAAAAATGCAAAAAATTTAAAATATAGAAAATTAAATTTTAATAATTACATACATATTATACATCGTTAGAATCGTAATTAGGTCAGCTATCTGAATATACAACCTTTTTTTAAAAATCTCTTAAAATCAAAAAATAGTAGAGCATTTTCCAAAATTTCACGATTTTTCGACTTTTTTCGATTTTCAGTCCCTTTTTTATCCTATTCCAGACATTTCAAAGTCCTATTGGATGGCTTCATGTCAAATACCTCCCAAAGGACTCTCGATAGAAAAAATTTAAAAAATATTGCAGGTTAAGTTTTCGAGATACAGGCGTCCAAAAACGCTCCAAATCAGAAAATACTTGATTTTCAGCGTGCCATATCTTGCTGTCTGTTCATAGTATCCGTATGAATGGGGTATCATATGATAGTCCAACAATCGTGCCATCAAACGGTACCTTCATTCGTTTAATCCATTGATATCGGACAGAGAAATAGCGTTTTCCCCCAAAATATCCATTTTTAGCATTTTTTTCAAAATATTGTACATTATTTCGACCACTTCCGGTTTGAAGATCCGTGTCGAAATTGCTTTATCAGTTGGTATTGGACTATAACTTCATGTTCCAGAAGTTTCATAAACGTCAATTCTACCATAAAACGAAACCCGAGCTCGCAAAATTGGAAGAAAATTCGAAAAAAATCGGAAAATAAAGGGCGATAACTCTGAATGAAACTTATATTACTGGAATCGGATGGACTTCAGGTATCCAAAAATGTAGGTCAAATTTGAAAATTTTGAAAAATAACAAAAATTGTCTCGTAAACAACATGTTTTCAATTTTCGAACGATAAAAGTCATAGACGAATGTTCGAAATTGAAAAATGTGAGATAGCCATTGTCTCAGAAAAGATTCAGGGATTCCAAAAATGTAATTTGTTTGAAAATGGATAAAGAATTGACGAAACTATGGCCGATTTTCAATTTTTAGAGAAAGTACAAAGTTCGGTCACTTCCGGTATGCGCAGAAATTTCAAAAATATTTTATCAAGTAGCCACCACATGGTTTCCCGATAGAAAAGCTAATTCCAGATCGATATCTGTTTTCGATCATGGAGATCTAGGCCCTCGCGGTAAATAATAATAATAATAATAATAATAATAATAATTTTAGTAATCTCAATAGGCTTTCAGACGAAAGTCTGAAAGCCTAATAATTTTAGTAATCTCAATAGGCTTTCAGACGAAAGTCTGAAAGCCTAATAATAATAATAACTAGACCTGCAAGCAGCACTGAACCGGCTTTCAGGAATCATACAGGAAGTTTATTATACCATAGCCGATCCATTGAGCTACCAAAGTATACTTTAGTTGTTTTGCTTCAGTGACACCCTCTATCATATGTAAAAGTAATATTTGCTGGCGAAAAGACCGGTCAAAATTGTAAATTATGGTAAAATTACGTCACTTCCGGTACCGAAAGAAATTTTTATAGGTGAAAAATAAGTCGAAAATTCGCAACACACAAAATACAAACTTTGTTTTATACATATCGGGCAATAAATAATTAACCTATAACCCATAAACTGAAATTAAGAAGGTAAAAAACTTAAAAGTGACCCTGGGAAAATTGGTTATTATTCGACAAGGGAACATGCTAGAAGCCTTTTCTTGATATCAATATGATGGTATTGATTCAATCTTACTGCCCATTAGAGCCAGACGTTATAAAGTTAAACGAATAATGAATATAAATCACTTCAAAAAAATATTTGTTTTGAAGGCTAAAAATACGTTTTTTGCAAAAATTACATTACTTCCGGTGATATTGAAAATGTTAACTTGGTTCATAGAAGTCATAAATGGCATAAGGCATCAAATGGTAAAAAAATTATAAAAATCGAATAATAATTGACACTTTTATAGACCAAAAACCTTGAAAAGTGACTTATAGAAGATCGCCTATTTCTCTGTAACCGTACAAGTTAGAAAACATTTTGTGGTATCTGTATGGTCGTATGGCTTCATTCTATTCGTTGATGGGAATAAAATATCATAATTTTAAAAATATTATAAGGGAGACTGATTTGAATAAAATATTAGTTTTTTAGGTTAAAAATACAGTTTTTGCCCAAATGACGTCATTTCCGGTCACAGTGAAAATGTCAAATTGGCTTGACCTAGTCCAAATTGGCATTAGACATCAAATGGAAAAAAAATATTGCAAATCGAATAATAATTCACTCTTGTATAGGCAAAATAACGTGAAAATTTAGTAATCTCAATAGGCTTTCAGACGAAAGTCTGAAAGCCTAATAATAATAATAACTAGACCTGCAAGCAGCACTGAACCGGCTTTCAGGAATCATACAGGAAGTTTATTATACCATAGCCGATCCATTGAGCTACCAAAGTATACTTTAGTTGTTTTGCTTCAGTGACACCCTCTATCATATGTAAAAGTAATATTTGCTGGCGAAAAGACCGGTCAAAATTGTAAATTATGGTAAAATTACGTCACTTCCGGTACCGAAAGAAATTTTTATAGGTGAAAAATAAGTCGAAAATTCGCAACACACAAAATACAAACTTTGTTTTATACATATCGGGCAATAAATAATTAACCTATAACCCATAAACTGAAATTAAGAAGGTAAAAAACTTAAAAGTGACCCTGGGAAAATTGGTTATTATTCGACAAGGGAACATGCTAGAAGCCTTTTCTTGATATCAATATGATGGTATTGATTCAATCTTACTGCCCATTAGAGCCAGACGTTATAAAGTTAAACGAATAATGAATATAAATCACTTCAAAAAAATATTTGTTTTGAAGGCTAAAAATACGTTTTTTGCAAAAATTACATTACTTCCGGTGATATTGAAAATGTTAACTTGGTTCATAGAAGTCATAAATGGCATAAGGCATCAAATGGTAAAAAAATTATAAAAATCGAATAATAATTGACACTTTTATAGACCAAAAACCTTGAAAAGTGACTTATAGAAGATCGCCTATTTCTCTGTAACCGTACAAGTTAGAAAACATTTTGTGGTATCTGTATGGTCGTATGGCTTCATTCTATTCGTTGATGGGAATAAAATATCATAATTTTAAAAATATTATAAGGGAGACTGATTTGAATAAAATATTAGTTTTTTAGGTTAAAAATACAGTTTTTGCCCAAATGACGTCATTTCCGGTCACAGTGAAAATGTCAAATTGGCTTGACCTAGTCCAAATTGGCATTAGACATCAAATGGAAAAAAAATATTGCAAATCGAATAATAATTCACTCTTGTATAGGCAAAATAACGTGAAAAGTGATGCATGCAAAATTGCATATTTCTCGACAACTGCTCATATTACAAACTAATTTTCGCATACATTCTCTTCGTCTGGATTATTGCTACGAGTTTATGAAAATTACAAATAAATATTTAAAAATATGAAGACGCTGAATGAATTGTAAATAGCTGAATTTTACACTTTATTTTACATTTTATTCGAAATTGCCCGAAAATGAAATTGAAATTTAAAAATATGAGCTAAGGATTTTGTGCACCTTCGCAGGGTGCATCCTTTTAGTTATATCAGTTTTGAAAAAAAATAATATTTTCTTTCAAAAAGTGGTACCGAACTGTCAAAATTGTAGTTTTTGTTAATATTACGTCACTTCCGTTGCCGACAGAAAAATTTCACCGTAACATAAAAAATAACAATTGGGACCACGGAGCATATGAACTTTGTTTTATACAAATCGAACAATAAATAATTTTTCTGGGTACGAAAAACTAAATTCGCCGATGGCGGCTAACGCAAATTACCCAGACAATTTTTTTTTCTCATTTCTGCTCAAGTACGATGATATTTTAACCCAGTGTAAAATATCACCAAAAAATATTCATAAATAAAAAAGATTTTCGTAAAAAAAAATAATTTTTTTCAAAATATCGGACATTTTTTCGACTACTTCCAGTTTTACGATCGTTGTTGTGATAGCTTTACGAAGTTCTTTGGATACTTAACTTTCTGTACCAGAAGTGTCAGAAACATCCATTGAGCAGTTTTGGAAAAAAAGATAAATAAAAGAGCGTTTACAAAAATTTAACGATTTTTCAATTTTTTTCAAAGTTTGATGCCATTTTTGGACCACCTATATTATTTCAATGCTTTTCATTTTGGATTCACTATATAGACAACCGATGGGACTTTGAGTTAGAAAGGTTTAAGAAAAATCTGCGGCGTCGTTTTCGAGAAAAGGGCGTCTCAGAATGTTAAAAAATTGGAAAATACTAGATTTTTGGCATACAATAATTTATTTCCTTACCATCGATATCGTATTATTTAGATACCATATGATGGTCCATTAATAGGGCTATCCAACGACACTTTAGTTCTTTTGGTCCGCTATTACCTAAGGGAGAAATCAAGTTTTTCGCAAGTGCGACAATGTTTTTAACCTTTTTTTTCATTTTTTGAATACTTCCGGTGTGGTTATTATTGTCGGTATAGTTTTAATAACCGGTTTGGGCACTAAAATAGCCACAGTGCTCTGTAATGATATATTACATTATCTGATCAGATAAAATGCCCCTGAGAAATCCTAGGTTCAAAAGTGCCAAAAATGCAAAAAATTTAAAATATCGAAAATTAAATTTCAATAACTACATACATATTATACATCGTTAGAATCGTAATTAGGTCAGCTATCTGAATATACAATCGTTTTTTGGAAATCTTTGAAAATAAAAAAATAGCAGAGCATTTTCCAAAATTTCACGATTTTTCGACTTTTTTCGATTTTCAGTCCGTTATTTCACCTATTCCAGATATTTCAAAGTCTTATTGGATGGCTTCATGCAAAATACCTCCGAAAGGACTCTCGATAGAAAAAAATACAAAAAAAGTTGCGGTTAAGTTTTCGAGATACAGGCGTCCAAAAACGCTCCAAATAGGAAAATACTTGATTTTCAGCGTGCCATATTTTGCTTCCTGCTCATCGTATCCGTACGAGTTGGGTATCATACGATAGCACAATCCTAGTGCAGTCCAATGGTACCCTAATTTCTTTAATCCATTGATATCGGGCGGAGAATTCGCGTTTTTCCCCAAAATATCCATTTTTTGCATTTTTTTCAAAATATTGCACATTATTTCGACCACTTCCGGTTTAAGGATTCTTGTCGAAATTGCTTTATACGTTGGTATTGGACTATAACTTCATGTTCTAGAAGTTTCAGAAACGTCAATTCTACCATAAAACGAAACCCGAGCTGACAAAATGGGAAGAAAATTCGAAAAAAATCGAAAAATAAAGGGCGATAACTCTGAATGAAACTTATATTACTGGAATCGGATGGACTTCAGGTATCCAAAAATGTAGGTCAAATTTGAAAATTTTGAAAAATGACAAAAATGGTCTCGTAAACAACATGTTTTCAATTTTCGAACGATAAAAGTCATAGACGAATGTTCGAAATTGAAAAATGTGAGATAGCCATTGTCTTAGAAAAGATTCAGGGATTCCAAAAATGTAATTTGTTTGAAAATGGATAAAGAATTGACGAAACTATGGCCGATTTTCAATTTTTAGACAACGTGCAAAGTTCGGTCACTTCCGGTATGCGCAGAAATTTCAAAAATATTTTATCAAGTAGCCACCACATGGTTTCCCAATAGAAAATCTAATTCCAGATCGATATCTGTTTTCGATCATGGAGATCTAGGCCCCCGCGGTAAATAATAATAATAATAATAATAATAATAATAACTAGACCTGCAAGCAGCACTGAACCGGCTTTCAGGAATCATACAGGAAGTTTATTATACCATAGCCGATCCATTGAGCTACCAAACTTTAATTGTTTTACTTCAGTGACACCGTCTATCATATGTAAAAGTAATATTTGCTGGCGAAAAGACCGGTCAAAATTGTAAATTATGGCAAAATTACGTCACTTCCGGTGTTGAAAGAAATTTTTTATAGGTGAAAAGTAAGTCGAAAATTCGCAACATACAAAATACAAACTTTGTTTTATACATATCGGGCAATAAATAATTAACCTTCAACCAATAATCTGAAATTAAGAAGGTAAAAAACTTAAAAGTGACCCTGGGACAATTGGCTATTTTTCGACAAGGGAACATGCTAGAAGCCTTTTCTTGATATCAATATGATGGTATTGATTCAATCTTACTGCCCGTTAGAGTCAGACATTATAAAGTTAAACGAATAATAAACATAAATCACTTCAAAAAAATGTTTGTTTTGAAGGCCAAAAATACGTTTTTTGAAAAAATTACATTACTTCCGGTGACATTGAAAGTGTTAATTTAGTTCATAGAAGTCATAAATGGCATAAGGCATCAAATGGTAAAAAAAAATATAAAAATCGAATAATAATTGACACTTTTATAGACCAAAAACCTTGAAAAGTGACTTATCGAAGATCGCCTATTTCTCTGTAACCGTACAACTTAGAAACCATTTTGTGTTATCTGTATGGTCGTATGGCTTCATTCTATTCGTTGATGGGAATCAAATATCATAATTTTAAAATTATTATAAGGCAGACTCATTTGAATAAAATATTTGTTTTTTAGGTTTAAAATACAGTTTTTGCCCAAATGACGTCATTTCCGGTCACAGTGAAATTGTAAAATTGGCTTGACCTAGTCCAAATTGACATTAAGCATCAAATGGAAAAAAATATTGCAAATCGAATAATAATTCACTCTTTTATAGGCAAAATAACGTGAAAAGTGATGCATGCAAGATTGCATATTCCTCGGCAACTGCTCATATTACAAACTAATTTTTGCATACAATCTCTTATTCTGGATTATTGCTACGAGTTTATTAAAATTACAAATAAATATTTCAAAATATGAAGACGCTGAATGAATTGTCAACAACTGAATTTTACACTTTATTTTACATTTTATTCGAAATTGCCCGAAAATGAAATTGAAATTAAAAAATCTGAGCTAAGGATATTGTGCACCTTTGCAGGGTGCATAATTTTAGTTATATCAGTTTTGAAAAAAAATAATATTTGCTTTCAAAAAGTAGTACCGAACTGTCAAAATTATAGTTTTTGTTAACATTACGCCACTTCCGTTGCCGACAGAAAAATTTCACCATAACAAAAAAAATTACAATTGGGACCACGGAGCATATGAACTTTGTTTTATACAAATCGAACAATAAATAATTTTTCTGGGTACGAAAAACTAAATTAGCCGTTGGCGGCTAACGCAAAGAACCGAGACAATTTTCTTTCCCATTTCTGCTCAAGTAGGATGATATTTTAACCCTGTGTAAAATACCATCAAAACATATTCATAAATAAAAAAGGTTTTCGTAAAAAAAATATTTTTTTTCAAAATATCGGACATTTTTTCGACTACTTCCGGTTTTACGATGGTTGTTGTGATAGCTTTACGAAGTTCTTTGGATACTTAACTTTCTGTACCAGAAGTGTCAGAAACATCCATTGAGTAGTTTTGGAAAAAAAGATAAATTAAAGAGCGTTTACTAAAATTTAACGATTTTTCAATTTTTTTCAAAGTTTGATGTCATTTTTGGACCACCTATATTATTTCAATGCTTTTCATTTTGGATTCACTATATAGACAACCGATAGGACTATGAGTAAGAAAAGTTTCAGAAAAATCGTAGGCATCGTTTTCGAGAAAAGGGCGTCTCAGAATGTTAAAAAATCGGAAAATACTAGATTTTTGGCATACAATAATTTATTTCCTTACCATCGAAATCGTATTATTTAGATACCATACGATGGTCCATTAATAGGGCTATCTAACGACACTTTAGTTCTTTTGGTCCGCTATTACCTAAGTGAGCAATCAAGTTTTTCGCAAGTGCGACAATATTTTTAAACTTTTTTTTCATTTTTTGAATACTTCCGGTATGGTTATTATTGTCGGAATAGTTTTAATAGCCGGTTTGGGCGCTAAAATAGCCACAGGGCTCTGTAATGATATATTACATTATCTGATCAGATAAAATGCCACTGAGAAATCCTATGTTCAAAAGTGCGAAAAATGCAAAAAATTTAAAATATCGAAAATTAAATTTCAATAATTACATACATATTATACATCGTTAGAATTGTAATTAGGTCAGCTATCTGAATATACAACCTTTTTTAAAAAATCTCTTTAAATAAAAAAATAGTAGAGCATTTTTCAAAATTTCACGATTTTTCGACTTTTTTCGATTTTCAGTCCCTTTTTTATTCTATTCCAGACATTTCAAAGTCTTATTGGTTGGCTTCATGCAAAGTACCTCCAAAAGGACTCTCGATAGAAAAAATTAAAAAAAAATTGTAGGTTAAGTTTTCGAGATACAGTCGTCCAAAAATGCTAAAAATCAGAAAATTCTTGATTTTCAGCGTGCCATATTTTGCTTCCTGATCATAGTATCCGTATGAATTGGGTATCATACGATAGTACAATCCTAGTGCAGTCCAATGGTACCATAATTTCTTTAATCCATTGATATCGGGCGGAGAAATCGCATTTTTCCCCAAAATACCCGTTTTTTGCATTTTTTTCAAAATATTGCACATTATTTCGACCACTTCCGGTTGAATGATTCTTGTCGAAATTGCTTTATAAGTTGGTATTGGACTATAACTTCATGTTCCAGAAGTTTCAGAAACGTCAATTCTGCCATAAAACGAAACCCGAGCTCACAAAATGGGAAGAAAATTCGAAAAAAATCGAAAAATAAAGGGCGATAACTCTGAATGAAACTTATATTACTGGAATCGGATGGACTTCAGGTATCCAAAAATGTAGGTCAAATTTGAAAATTTTGAAAAATAACAAAACTTGTCTCGTAAACAACATGTTTTCAATTTTCGAACGATAAAAGTAATTGACAAATGTCCGAAATTGAAAAATGTGAGATAGCCACTGTCTCAGAAAAGATTCAGGGATTCCGAAAATGTAATTTGTTTGAAAATGGATAAAGAATTGACGAAACTATGGCCGATTTTCAATTTTCAGACAACGTACAAAGTTCGGTCACTTCCGGTATGCGCAGAAACTTCAAAAATATTTTATCAAGTAGCCACCACATGGTTTCCCGATAGAAAATCTAATTCCAGATCGATATCTGTTTCCATCATGGAGATCTAGGCTCCCGCGGTAAATAATAATAATAATAATAATTTTAGTAATCTCAATAGGCTTTCAGACGAAAGTCTGAAAGCCTAACTAGACCTGCAAGCAGCACTGAACCGGCTTTCAGGAATCATACAGGAAGTTTCTTATACCATAGCCGATCCATTGAGCTACCAAACTATACTTTAGTTGTTTTGCTTCAGTGACACCCTCTATCATATGTAAAAGTAATATTTGCTGGCGAAAAGACCGGTCAAAATTGTAAATTATGGCAAAATTACGTCACTTCCGGTACCGAAAGATATTTTTATAGGTGAAAAATAAGTCGAAAATTCGCAACACACAAAATACAAACTTTGTTTTATACATATTGGGCAATAAATAATTACCCTATAACCCATAAACTGAAATTAAGAAGGTAAAAAACTTAAAAATGACCCTGGGAAAATTGGCTATTATTCGACAAGGGAACATGCTAGAAGGCTTTTTTTGATATCAATCTGATGGTATTGATTCAATCTTACTGCCCATTAGAGTCAGACGTTATCAAGTTAAACGAATAATAAATATAAATCCCTTCAAAAAAATGTTTGTTTTTAAGGCTAAAAATACGTTTTTTGCAAAATTACATTACTTCCGGTGATATTGAAAATGTTAACTTAGTTCATAGAAGCCATAATTGGCATAAGGCATCAAATGGTAAAAAAATTATAAAAATCGAATAATAATTGAGACTTTTATAGACCAAAAACCTTGAAAAGTGACTTATAGAAGATCGCCTATTTCTCTGTAACCATACAAGTTAGAAACCATTTTGTGGTATCTGTATGGTCGTATGGCTTCATTCTATTCGTTGATGGGAATCAAATATCATAATTTTAAAAATATTATAAGGCAGACTCATTTGAATAAAATATTTGTTTTTTGGGGTTGAAAATACAGTTTTTGCCCAAATGACGTCATTTCCGGTCACAGTGAAAATGTAAAATTGACTTGACCTAGTCCAAATTGGCATTAGGCATCAAATGGAAAAAAAATATTGCAAATCGAATGATAATTCACTCTTTTATAGGCAAAATAACGTGAAAAGTGATGCATGCAAAATTGCATATTTCTCGGCAACTGCTCATATTACAAACTAATTTTCGCATACATTCTCTTCGTCTGGATTATTGCTACGAGTTTATGAAAATTACAAATAAATATTTCAAAATATGAAGACGCTGAATGAATTGTAAATAACTGAATTTTACACTTTATTTTACATTTTATTCGAAATTGCCCGAAAATGAAATTGAAATTAAAAAATCTGAGCTAAGGATTTTGTGCATCTTTGCAGGGTGCATCCTTTTAGTTATATCAGTTTTGAAAAAAAAAATATTTGCTTTCAAAAAGTGGTACCGAACTGTCAAAATTGTAGTTTTTGTTAATATTACGTCACTTTCGTTGCCGACAGAAACATTTTACCGTAACAAAAAAAATTACAACTGGGACCACGGAGCATATGAACTTTGTTTTATACAAATCGAACAATAAATAATTTTTCTGGGTACGAAAAACTAAATTAGCCGATGGCGGCTAACGCAAATTACCCTGACAATTTTTTTTCTCATTTCTGCTCAAGTACGATGATATTTTAACCCTGTGTAAAATACCATCAAAATATATTCATAAATAAAAAAGGTATTCGTAAAAAAATTATTTTTTTTCAAAATATCGGACATTTGTTCGACTACTTCCGGTTTTACGATCATTGTCGCGATAGCTTTACGAAGTTCTTTGGATACTTAACTTTCTGTACCAGAAGTGTCAGAAACATCCATTGAGTAGTTTTGGAAAAAAAGATAAATTAAAGAGCGTTTACAAAAATTTAATGATTTTTCAATTTTTTTCAAAGTTTGATGCCATTTTTGGACCAACTATATTATTTCAATGCTTTTCATTTTGGATTCACCATATAGACAACCGATAGGACTTTGAGTAAGAAAAGTTTAAGAAAAATCTGCGGCGTCGTTTTCGAGAAAAGGGCGTCTCAGAATGTTAAAAAATCGGAAAATACTAGATTTTTGGCATACAATAATTTATTTCCTTACCATCGATATCGTATTATTTAGATACCATATGATGGTCCATTAATAGGGCTATCCAACGACACTTTAGTTCTTTTGGTCCGCTATTACCTAAGGGAGAAATCAAGTTTTTCGCAAGTGCGACAATGTTTTTAACCTTTTTTTTTCATTTTTTGAATACTTCCGGTATGGTTATTATTGTCGGTATAGTTTTAATAACCGGTTTGGGCACTAAAATAGCCACAGGGCTCTGTAATGATATATTGCATTATCTGATCAGATAAAATGCCCCTGAGAAATCCTATGTTGAAAAGTGCCAAAAATGCAAAAAATTTAAAATATCGAAAATTAAATTTCAATAACTACATACATATTATACATCGTTAGAATCGTAATTAGGTCAGCTATCTGAATATACAATCGTTTTTTGGAAATCTTTGAAAATAAAAAAATAGCAGAGCATTTTCCAAAATTTCACGATTTTTCGACTTTTTTCGATTTTCAGTCCGTTATTTCACCTATTCCAGATATTTCAAAGTCTTATTGGATGGCTTCATGCAAAATACCTCCGAAAGGACTCTCGATAGAAAAAATTACAAAAAAAGTTGCGGTTAAGTTTTCGAGATACAGGCGTCCAAAAACGCTCCAAATCAGAAAATACTTGATTTTCAGCGTGCCATATTTTGCTGCCTGCTCATCGTATCCGTACGAGTTGGGTATCATAAGATAGCACAATCCTAGTGCAGTCCAATGGTACCCTAATTTCTTTAATCCATTGATATCGGGCGGAGAATTCGCGTTTTTCCCCAAAATATCCATTTTTTGCATTTTTTTCAAAATATTGCACATTATTTCGACCACTTCCGGTTTAAGGATTCTTGTCGAAATTGCTTTATACGTTGGTATTGGACTATAACTTCATGTTCTAGAAGTTTCAGAAACGTCAATTCTACCATAAAACGAAACCCGAGCTGACAAAATGGGAAGAAAATTCGAAAAAAATCGAAAAATAAAGGGCGATAACTCGGAATGAAACTTATATTACTGGAATCGGATGGACTTCAGGTATCCAAAAATGTAGGTCAAATTTGAAAATTTTGAAAAATGACAAAAATGGTCTCGTAAACAACATGTTTTCAATTTTCGAACGATAAAAGTCATAGACGAATGTTCGAAATTGAAAAATGTGAGATAGCCATTGTCTCAGAAAAGATTCAGGGATTCCAAAAATGTAATTTGTTTGAAAATGGATAACGAATTGACGAAACTATGGCCGATTTTCAATTTTTAGACAACGTGCAAAGTTCGGTCACTTCCGGTATGCGCAGAAATTTCAAAAATATTTTATCAAGTAGCCACCACATGGTTTCCCAATAGAAAATCTAATTCCAGATCGATATCTGTTTTCGATCATGGAGATCTAGGCCCCCGCGGTAAATAATAATAATAATAATAATAATAATAATAATAATAATAATAATAATAATTTTAGTAATCTCAATAGGCTTTCAGACGAAAGTCTGAAAGCCTAATAATAATAATAATAATTTTAGTAATCTCAATAGGCTTTCAGACGAAAGTCTGAAAGCCTAATAATAATAATAATTTTAGTAATCTCAATAGGCTTTCAGACGAAAGTCTGAAAGCCTAATAACTAGACCTGCAAGCAGCACTGAACCGGCTTTCAGGAATCATACAGGAAGTTTATTATACCATAGCCGATCCATTGAGCTAACAAACTATACTTTAGTTGTTTTGCTTCAGTGACACCCTCTATCATATCTAAAAGTAATATTTGCTGGCTAAAAGACCGGTCAAAATTGTAAATTATGGCAAAAGTATGTCACTTCCGGTGCCGAAAGAAATTTTTATAGATGAAAAATAAGTCGAAAATTCGCAACATACAAAATACAAACTTTTTTTTATAAATATCGGACAATAAATAATTAACCTATAACCCATAAACTGAAATTAAGAAGGTAAAAAACTGAAAAGTGACCCTCGGAAAATTGGTTATTATTCGACAAGGGAACATGCTAGAAGATTTTTCTTGATATCAATATGATGGTATTGATTCAGTCTTACTGCCCATTAGAGTCAGACGTTATAAAGTTAAACGAATAATAAATATAAATCCCTTCAAAAAAATGTTTGTTTTAAAGGCTAAAAATACGTTTTTTGCAAAAATTACATTACTTCCGGTGATATTGAAAATTTTAACTTGGTTCATAGAAGTCATAAATAGCATAAGGCATGAAATGGTAAATAAATTGTAAAAATCGAATAATAATTGACAGTTTTACAGACCAAAAACCTTGAAAAGTGACTTATAGAAGATCGCCTATTTCTCTGTAACCGTACAAGTTAGAAACCATTTTGTGGTATCTGTATGGTCGTATGGCTTCATTTTATTCGTTGATGGGAATCAAATATCATAATTTTAAAAATATTATAAGGCAGACTCATTTGAATAAAATATTTATTTTTTAGGTTAAAAATACAGTTTTTGCCCAAATGACGTCATTTCCGGTCACAGTGAAAATGTAAAATTGGCTTGACCTAGTCCAAATTGGCATTAGGCATCAAATGGAAAAAAAATATTGCAAATCGAATAATAATTAACTCTTTTATAGGCAAAATAACGTGAAAAGTGATACATGCAAAATTGCATATTTCTCGGCAACTGCTCATATTACAAACTAATTTTCGCATACATTCTCTTCGTCTGGATTATTGCTACGAGTTTATGAAAATTACAAATAAATATTTCAAAATATGAAGACGCTGAATGAATTGTAAATAACTGAATTTTACACTTTATTTTACATTTTATTCGAAATTGCCCGAAAATGAAGTTGAAATTAAAAAATATGAGCTAAGGTTTTTGTGCACCTTTGCAGGGTGCATCCTTTTAGTCATATCAGTTTTGAAAAAAAATAATATTTGCTTTCAAAAAGTGCTACCGAACTGTCAAAATTGTAGTTTTTGTTAATATTACGTCACTTCCGTTGCCGACAGAAAAATTTCACCGTAACAAAAAAAATTACAATTGGGACCATGGTGCATATGAACTTTGTTTTATACAAATCGAACAATAAATAATTTTTCTGGGTACGATAAACTAAATTAGCCGATGGTGGCTAACGCAAATTACCGAGACAATTTTTTTTCTCATTTCTGCTCAAGTACGATGATATTTTAACCCTGTGTAAAATATCATCAAAAAATATTCATAAATAAAAAAGGTTTTCGTAAAAAAATTATTTTTTTTCGAAATATCGGACATTTTTTCGACTACTTCCGGTTTTACGATCGTTGTTGTGATAGCTTTACGAAGTCCTTTGGATACTTAACTGTACGTACCAGAAGTGTCAGAAACATCCATTGAGTAGTTTTGGAAAAAAAGATAAATTAAAGAGCGTTTCAAAAAATTTAACGATTTTTCAATTTTTTTCAAAGTTTGAGGCCATTTTTCGACCACTTATATTATTTCAATGCTTTTCATTTTGGATTCCCTATATAGACAACTGACAGGACTTTGAGTAAGAAACGTTTAAGAAAAATCGTAGGCGTCGTTTTCGAGAAAAGGGCGTCTCAGAATGTTAAAAAATTGGAAAATACTAGATTTTTGGCATACAATAATTTATTTCCTTACCATCGAAATCGTATTATTTAGATACCATATGATGGTCCATTAATAGGGCTATCCAGCGACACTTTAGTTCTTTTGGTCCGCTATTACCTAAGGGAGAAATCCAGTTTTTCGCAAGTGCGACAATGTTTTTACTCTTTTTTTTCATTTTTTGAATACTTCCGGTATGGTTATTATTGTCGGAATAGTTCTAATAGCCGGTTTGGGCACTAAAATAGCCACAGGGCTCTGTAATGATATATTACATTATCTGATCAGATAAAATGCCCCTGAGAAATCCTATGTTCAAAAGTGCCAAAAATGCAAAAAAATTAAAATATAGAAAATTAAATTTTAATAATTACATACATATTATACATCGTTAGAATCGTAATTAGGTCAGCTATCTGAATATACAACCTTTTTTTAAAAATCTCTTAAAATAAAAAAATAGTAGAGCATTTTCCAAAATTTCACGATTTTTCGACTTTTTTCGATTTTCAGTCCCTTTTTTATCCTATTCCAGACTTTTCAAAGTCCTATTGGATGGCTTCATGTCAAATACCTCCCAACGGACTCTCGATAGAAAAAATTTAAAAAATATTGCAGGTTAAGTTTTCGAGATACAGGCGTCCAAAAACGCTCCAAATCAGAAAATACTTGATTTTCAGCGTGCCATATTTTGCTGTCTGTTCATAGTATCCGTATGAATGGGGTATCATATGATAGTCCAACAATCGTGCCATCAAACGGTACCTTCATTCGTTTAATCCATTGATATCGGACAGAGAAATAGCGTTTTCCCCCAAAATATCCATTTTTTGCATTTTTTTCAAAATATTGAACATTATTTCGACCACTTCCGGTTTGAAGATCCGTGTCGAAATTGCTTTATCAGTTGGTATTGGACTATAACTTCATGTTCCAGAAGTTTCATAAACGTCAATTCTACCATAAAACGAAACCCGAGCTCGCAAAATGGGAAGAAAATTCGAAAAAAATCGGAAAATAAAGGGCGATAACTCTGAATGAAACTTATATTACTGGAATCGGATGGACTTCAGGTATCCAAAAATGTAGGTCAAATTTGAAAATTTTGAAAAATAACAAAAATTGTCTCGTAAACAACATGTTTTCAATTTTCGAACGATAAAAGTCATAGACGAATGTTCGAAATTGAAAAATGTGAGATAGCCATTGTCTCAGAAAAGATTCAGGGATTCCAAAAATGTAATTTGTTTGAAAATGGATAAAGAATTGACGAAACTATGGCCGATTTTCAATTTTTAGAGAAAGTACAAAGTTCGGTCACTTCCGGTATGCGCAGAAATTTCAAAAATATTTTATCAAGTAGCCACCACATGGTTTCCCGATAGAAAAGCTAATTCCAGATCGATATCTGTTTTCGATCATGGAGATCTAGGCCCTCGCGGTAAATAATAATAATAATAATAATAATAATAACTAGACCTGCAAGCAGCACTGAACCGGCTTTCAGGAATCATACAGGAAGTTTATTATACCATAGCCGATCCATTGAGCTACCAAAGTATACTTTAGTTGTTTTGCTTCAGTGACACCCTCTATCATATGTAAAAGTAATATTTGCTGGCGAAAAGACCGGTCAAAATTGTAAATTATGGCAAAATTACGTCACTTCCGGTACCGAAAGAAATTTTTATAGGTGAAAAATAAGTCGAAAATTCGCAACACACAAAATACAAACTTTGTTTTATACATATCGGGCAATAAATAATTAACCTATAACCCATAAACTGAAATTAAGAAGGTAAAAAACTTAAAAGTGACCCTGGGAAAATTGGTTATTATTCGACAAGGGAACATGCTAGAAGCCTTTTCTTGATATCAATATGATGGTATTGATTCAATCTTACTGCCCATTAGAGTCAGACGTTATAAAGTTAAACGAATAATGAATATAAATCACTTCAAAAAAATGTTTGTTTTGAAGGCTAAAAATACGTTTTTTGCAAAAATTACATTACTTCCGGTGATATTGAAAATGTTAACTTGGTTCATAGAAGTCATAAATGGCATAAGGCATCAAATGGTAAAAAAATTATAAAAATCGAATAATAATTGACACTTTTATAGACCAAAAACCTTGAAAAGTGACTTATAGAAGATCGCCTATTTCTCTGTAACCGTACAAGTTAGAAACCATTTTGTGGTATCTGTATGGTCGTATGGGTTCCTTCTATTCGTTGATGGGAATAAAATATCATAATTTTAAAAATATTATAAGGGAGACTGATTTGAATAAAATATTAGTTTTTTAGGTTAAAAATACAGTTTTTGCCCAAATGACGTCATTTCCGGTCACAGTGAAAATGTAAAATTGGCTTGACCTAGTCCAAATTGGCATTAGACATCAAATGGAAAAAAAATATTGCAAATCGAATAATAATTCACTCTTGTATAGGCAAAATAACGTGAAAAGTGATGCATGCAAAATTGCATATTTCTCGACAACTGCTCATATTACAAACTAATTTTCGCATACATGCTCTTCGTCTGGATTATTGCTACGAGTTTATGAAAATTACAAATAAATATTTAAAAATATGAAGACGCTGAATGAATTGTAAATAGCTGAATTTTACACTTTATTTTACATTTTATTCGAAATTGCCCGAAAATGAAATAGAAATTTAAAAATATGAGCTAAGGATTTTGTGCACCTTCGCAGGGTGCATCCTTTTAGTTATATCAGTTTTGAAAAAAAACAATATTTTCTTTCAAAAAGTGGTACCGAACTGTCAAAATTGTAGTTTTTGTTAATATTACGTCACTTCCGTTGCCGACAGAAAAATTTCACCGTAACATAAAAAATAACAATTGGGACCACGGAGCATATGAACTTTGTTTTATACAAATCGAACAATAAATAATTTTTCTGGGTACGAAAAACTAAATTCGCCGATGGCGGCTAACGCAAATTACCCAGACAATTTTTTTTCTCATTTCTGCTCAAGTACGATGATATTTTAACCCAGTGTAAAATATCACCAAAAAATATTCATAAATAAAAAAGATTTTCGTAAAAAAAATAATTTTTTTCAAAATATCGGACATTTTTTCGACTACTTCCAGTTTTACGATCGTTGTTGTGATAGCTTTACGAAGTTCTTTGGATACTTAACTTTCTGTACCAGAAGTGTCAGAAACATCCATTGAGCAGTTTTGGAAAAAAAGATACATAAAAGAGCGTTTACAAAAATTTAACGATTTTTCAATTTTTTTCAAAGTTTGAGGCCATTTTTCGACCAACTATATTATTTCAATGCTTTTCATTTTGGATTCACTATATAGACAACCGATAGGACTTTGAGTAAAAAAAGTTTAAGAAAAATCTGCGGCGTCGTTTTCGAGAAAAGGGCGTCTCAGAATGTTAAAAAATCGGAAAATACTAGATTTTTGGCATACAATAATTTATTTCCTTACCATCGATATCGTATTATTTAGATACCATATGATGGTCCATTAATAGGGCTATCCAACGACACTTTAGTTTTTTTGGTCCGCTATTACCTAAGGGAGAAATCAAGTTTTTCTCAAGTGCGACAATGTTTTTAACCTTTTTTTTTCATTTTTTGAATACTTCCGGTATGGTTATTATTGTCGGTATAGTTTTAATAACCGGTTTGGGCACTAAAATAGCCACAGGGCTCTGTAATGATATATTACATTATCTGATCAGATAAAATTCCCCTGAGAAATCCTAGGTTCAAAAGTGCCAAAAATGCAAAAAATTTAAAATATCGAAAATTAAATTTCAATAACTACATACATATTATATATCGTTAGAATCGTAATTAGGTCAGCTATCTGAATATACAATCTTTTTTTGAAAATCTTTGAAAATGAAAAAATAGCAGAGCATTTTCCAAAATTTCACGATTTTTCGACTTTTTTCGATTTTCAGTCCGTTATTTCACCTATTCCAGATATTTCAAAGTCTTATTGAATGGCTTCATGCAAAATACCTCCGAAAGGACCCTCGATAGAAAAAATTTTAAAAAAAGTTGCGGTTAAGTTTTCGAGATACAGGCGTCCAAAAACGCTCCAAATCAGAAAATACTTGATTTTCAGCGTGCCATATTTTGCTGCCTGCTCACCGGATCCGTACGAGTTGGGTATCATACGATAGCACCATCCTAGTGCAGTCCAATGGTACCCTAATTTCTTTAATCCATTGATATCGGGCGGAGAAATCGCGTTTTTCCCCAAAATATCAATTTTTTGCATTTTTTTAAAAATATTGCACATTATTTCGACCACTTCCGGTTTAAGGATTCTTGTCGAAATTGCTTTATACGTTGGTATTGGACTATAACTTCATGTTCCAGAAGTTTCAGAAACGTCAATTCTACCATAAAACGAAACCCGAGCTGACAAAATGGGAAGAAAATTCGAAAAAAATCGAAAAATAAAGGGCGATAACTCTGAATGAAACTTATATTACTGGAATCGGATGGACTTCAGGTATCCAAAAATGTAGGTCAAATTTGAAAATTTTGAAAAATGACAAAAATGGTCTCGTAAACAACATGTTTTCAATTTTCGAACGAAAAAAGTCATACACGAATATTCGAAATTGAAAAATGTGAGATAGCCATTGTCTCAGAAAAGATTCAGGGATTCCAGAAATGTAATTTGTTTGAAAATGGATAAAGAATTGACGAAACTATGGCCGATTTTCAATTTTTAGACAACGTGCAAAGTTCGGTCACTTCCGGTATGCGCAGAAATTTCAAAAATATTTTATCAAGTAGCCACCACATGGTTTCCCGATAGAAAATCTAATTCCAGATCGATACCTGTTTTCGATCATGGAGATCTAGGCCCCCGCGGTAAATAATAATAATAATAATAATAATAATAATAATAATAATTTTAGTAATCTCAATAGGCTTTCAGACGAAAGTCTGAAAGCCTAATAATAATTTTAGTAATCTCAATAGGCTTTCAGACGAAAGTCTGAAAGCCTAATAAGAATAACTAGACCTGCATGCAGGAATGACGGGTTTCACTGGTGCCATGTTACCTTTGAACTTGAACTTGTGTCACTTTCGGTGCCACGTTACCCTTGAACATATGTCACTTCCGGTACCAATGAAACCAATATACAGGTTTCCACATAAGCATTGCACACATCAAATAAAAAAAATGGAAACAGAAACAAACAAACCCAGCAATATCATTTCATTTTATACATTTGTTACATGTAATTGATCCTGACAAAATTACAGTACTTCCGGTGATAATGTAAATGTTCCATTAGTTTTATGAAATCAGAAATGGCATAAGGCATCTCATGGTGAAAATTTTATGTAAATCGAATAATGATTGCCACTTTTATAGACCAAAAACCTTGAAAAGTGACGTGTAGAAAATCGTCTATTTCTCGGCAACCGTACAAGTTAGAAACCATTTTTTGGTATTTATATGACCGTATGGGTTTAATCTATTTGTTGATTGGAATCAAATATCATAATTGTATAAACATTACAAATCAGACTCATTTGAATGAAATATCTGTTTTGAAGGCTTAAAATACAGTTTTTGCAAAAATGACGTTACTTCCGGTGATAATGAAAACGTTAAATTAGTTTTATAACATCGTCTATGACATTAGGCTTCAAAGGGTGAAAATTTTATGAAAATCGAATAATAATTAACACTTTTATGGGCCAAAAACCTTCAAAAGTGACTTTTAGAAAATCGCCTATATCTCGGCAACCGAACAAGTTAGAAACAATCTTATGATATCTTTTTGACCGTATGAGTTTTGTTAATATGTGAATTTAAACCAAAAGTTGATTTTATTATTATATGTGACATAATTCTTGGTTGAAAAAAATATCGATTTCAAAAGTTAAAAATTGAGTTTTTGACTAAATGACGTCACTTCCGGTGTCAATTTTAAATAGTAATCAACATGATATAACGCACACTTGCTTTCTGAATCAAATGATGTCACTTTTGTGAATATCCATTAATAATTGACTATTTTACAGGCAAAATTGCGAAAACAGTGACTTATGCAAAACTGCCCTTTTCTCGGCAACTGCTTATATTACAAACTAATTTTTACATACATTCTCTTCGTATGGATTATAGCTACAAGTTTATAAAAGTTATGTAAAAATATTTTAAAATCTGAAAAGCCTGAATGGGTTGTAAATAGGTCAATTTTACGCCTTTTTTCACCCCTTAATCCAATTTGCTAGAAAATGAAATAGAAATTAAAAAAACTGCTTCCGCCATTTTTTGCGCCTTGAAAGGACACACTCTTTGAGTCATATAATTTTTCAAAAAAATAATATTTGTTTTTGAAGATCGTAAAAAACTGTCAAAATTGTAGTTTTTGGTAAAATTATGCCACTTCCGGTGCCGACAGATAACACTTTCGGTAATAAAAAAAATGACAATTGAGACAACGAAGCATATGAACTTTGTTTTATACAAATCGAACAATAAAAAATTAATCTAGGACTGAAAAACTGAATTAGCCAATGGCGGCCAAGGAAAATTACTGAGACAAAAAATTTTAACATTTTTGCGCTAGTCAGATGACTCTTTAATTCTGTGCACAATACGACTAAAAAATATTCATAAATAAAAAAGTTTTTTGTAAAATTTTAAATTTTCGAAATTTGGCGCCTAATATCTTCGAAGATTTGCCGAAAATCAAAAATCGAAAGTAGCGTAGCTATGTGCCCTGTCTCAGACTATGCCAAAATGTATCGAAAGTTAAAATCCAATGATTGTTGTTAAAATTACTGCAATATTTTCAAAAACGATAACTTCGGTGATTTCGGACATTTCGCATTGTCGCAGAACGTTCAAAATAGCTTTATCCTCTAAGTCACACCCACTTTCCCAGTAAAACCGAAGAAATCGTAACGATGCGACACGTAGTTGCTGAGATCTACTCAAATTGGAATCTGAATAATAATAATAATAATAATAATAATAATAACTAGACCTGCATGCAGGAATGACGGGTTTCACTGGTGCCATGTTACCCTTGAACATATCACTTCCGGTGCCAAGTTGCCCTTGAACATATGTCACCTCCGGCACCAACAAAACCACTAAACAGATTTCCAAATAAACATTGCTCACATCAAATAAAATGGACGCAGAATCAACCAAATCCAGCAATATCTTGACAAAATTACATTACTTCCGGTGTTAATGAAAATGTTCAATTAGTTTTATGAAATCAGAAATGGCATACGATATCATATAGTGAAAATTTTATGTAAATCGAATAATAATTGCCACTTTAAAAGACCAAAAAACTTGAAAAGTGACTTGTAGAAAATCGGCTATTTCTCTGCAACCGTACAAGTTAGAAACCATTTTGTGGTATCTTTATGATCGTATGGGTTCATTCTATTTGTTGATTGGCATCAAATACCATAATTTGAAAAAGATTTCAAAACAGACTCATTTGAATAAAATATCCGTTTCGAAGGCTAAAAATACAGTTTTTGCCAAAATGACGTTACTTCCGGTGATAATAAAAATCTTAAATTACTTGTATGAAATCCCAAATGGCATTAGGTATAACATGGTGTAACATTTATGAAAATCGAATAATAATTGACACTTTTATGGCCCCAAAACCTTCAAAAGTGACCTGTAGAAAACCGTCTATTTCTCGGCAACCGAACAAGTTAGAAACAATTTTATGATATTTATATGACCATATGAGTTGTGTTTATATGTGAATTTAAACCAAAAGTTAAAATTATTAATACATATTAAGTAATTCTTGGTTGAATAAAACATTGATTTAAAAAGTTTAAAATGCAGTTTTTTGACAAAATGACGTCACTTCCGGTGTCAATTTTAAATTGTAATCAACTTGATATGACGCTACATGCTTTTTGAATCAAATGATGTCACTTTTATAAAAATCCAATAATAATTGACTATTTTACTGGCAAACTAACGAAAACAGTGACTTATGCAGAACTGCCCATTTCTTGGCAACTGCTTATATTACAAACTAATTTTAACATACATTTTCTTCGTATGGATTATAGCTACATGTTTTTAAAAGTTACGAAGAAATATTTTAAAATCTGAAAAGCCTGAATGGGTTGTAAATAGGTCAATTTTACACCATTTTTAGCCTCTTAATCCAATTTGCTCGAAAATGAAATCGAAATTAAAAAAACTGCTTCCGACATTTTTTGCGCCTACAAAGGACACACTCTTTGAGTCATATAATTTTTCAAAAAAGTAATATTTGTTTTCGAAAAATGTACCTAACTGTCAAAATTGTAGTTTTTGGTAAAATTATGCCACTTCCGGTGCCGACAGATAACACTTCCGGTAATAAAAAAAATGACAATTGAGACAACGAAGCATATGAACTTTGTTTTATACAAATCGAACAATAAGAAATTAATCTAGGACTGAAAAACTGAATTAGCCAATGGCGGCCAAGGAAAATTACTGAAACAAAAAATTTTAACATTTTTGCGCTAGTCAGATGACTCTTTATTTCTGTGCACAACACGACTAAAAAATATTCATAAATAAAAAAGTTTTTTGTAAAATTTTAAATTTTCGAAATTTGGCGCCTAATATCTTCGAAGATTTGTCGAAAATCAAAAATCGAAAGTAGCGTAGCTATGTGCCCTGTCTCCGGCTATGCCAAAATGTATCGACAGTTAAAATCCAATGATTATTGTTAAAATTACTGCAATATTTTCAAAAACGATAACTTCGGTGATTTCGGACATTTCGCATTGTCGCAGAACGTTCAAAATAGCTTTATCCTCTAAGTCACACCCACTTTTCCAGTAAAACCGAAGAAATCGTAACGATGCGACAAGCAGTTGCTGAGATCTACTCAAAACAAAAGAAGAATAATAATAATAATAATAAGAATAATAATTTTAACAAAAACAATAGTGTTTCACACAAGCTTCGCAGTGTGAAACCCTAATAATAAGAACTAGACCTGCATGCAGGAATGACGGGTTTCACTGGTGCCACGTCACTTTCGGTGCCACGTTACCCCTTAAACATATGTCACTTCCGATACCAATGAAACCATCAAACAAGTTTCCACATAAGCATTGTAAACATCAAATAAAATGGACGAAGAATCAACCAAATCCAGCAATATCAATTCATTTTATATATATGTTACTTGTAAGTGATCCTGGCAAAATTTCATTACTTCCGGTGATAATGAAAATGTTCAATTAGTTTTATGAAATCAGAAATGGCATAAGGCAGCATAATGGCGAAAATTGTATGTAAATCGAATGAGAATTGCCACTTTTATAGACCAAAAACCTTGAAAAGTGACTTGTAGAAAATCGTCTATTTCTCGGCAACCGTACACGATAAAAACTATCTTTTGGTATCTATATGGTCGTATGGGTTCAATCCATTTGTTGATTGGAATCAAATATCATAATTTGAAATATATTACAAATCAGACTCATTTGAAAAAAATGTCTGTTTTGAAGGCTACAAATTCAGTTTTTGCCAAAATGACATTACTTCCGGTGATACTGAAAATGTTAAATTAGTTCTATGAAATCATAAATGACACAAGATATCATATGGTGAAAATTTTATGAAAATCGAATAATAACTGAGACTTTTATAGACTAAAAACCTTGAAAAGTGACTTAAGGAAAATCGCCCATTTCTCTGCAACCGTACAAGTTAGAAACCATTTTGTGGTATCTGTATGATCGTATGGGTTCAATCTATTTGATCAATAGAATCAAATATCACAATTTGAAAAAAATAACAAATACGACTCATTTGAATAAAATATTGTTTTTTGAAGGCTAAAATTTAAGTTTTGAGCAAATGACGTCATTTCCGGTGGCAGCGCAAGGGGTAAAATGGTTTGACATAGTCCACTATAGCATTAGGCATCCAATGGCGAAAGAAAATTGAAAATCGAATAATAATTGATTCTTTTACAGCCAAAAATACGTGAAAAGTGACTCATGCAAAATTGCCTATTTCTCGGCAACTGCTTATATTACAAACTAATTTTCACATACATTCTCTTCGTATGGATTATAGCTACAAGTTTATAAAAGTTACGTTAAAATATTTTAAAATCTGAAAAGCCTGGATGAGTTGTAAATAGGTCAATTTTACGCCTTTTTTCACCTCTTAATCCAATTTGCTAGAAAATGAAAAAGAAATTAAAAAAACTGCTTCCGACATTTTTTGCGCCTTTAAAGGACACACTCTTTGAGTCATATAATTTTTCAAAAAAATAATATTTGTTTTCAAAAAATGTACCTAACTGTCAAAATTGTAGTTTTTGGTAAAATTATGCCACTTCCGGTGCCGACAGATAACACTTTTGGTAATAAAAAAAATGACAATTGAGACAACGAAGCATATGAACTTTGTTTTATACAAATCGAACAATAAAAAATTAATCTAGGACTGAAAAACTGAATTATCCAATGGAGGCAAAGGAAAATTACTGAGACAAAATTTTTTAACATTTTTGCGCAAGTCAGATGACTCTTTAATTCTGTGCACAACACGACTAAAAAATATTCATAAATAAAAAAGTTTTTTGTAAAATTTTAAATTTCCGAAATTTGGCGCCTAATATCTTCGAAGATTTGCCGAAAATCAAAAATCGAAAGTAGCGCAGCTATGTGCCCTGTCTCCAGCTATGCCAAAATGTATCGAAAGTTAAAATCCCATGATTATTGTTAAAATTACCGCAATATTTGTAAAAACGATAACTTCGGCGATTTCGGACATTTCGCATTGTCGCAGAACGTTCAAAATAGCTTTATCCTCTAAGTCACACCCACTTTCCCAGTAAAACCGAAGAAATCGTAACGATGCGACACGTAGTTGCTGAGATCTACTCAAAACAAAAGAAGAATAATAATAATAATAATAATAATAAGAACTAGACCTGCATGCAGGAATGACGGGTTTCACTGGTGCCAAGTTACTCTTAAACATGTCACTTTCGGTGCCAAGTTACACTTCAACATATGTCACTTCCGGTACCAACGAAACCACTAAACAGGTTTCCAAATTAACATTGCACACAAGTAAAATGGACGTAGAATCAACCAATCAATCCAGCAATATCAAGTCATTTTATACATGTGTTACTTGTAAATGATCTTGACAAAATTAAATTACTTCCGGTGTTAATGAAAATGTTCAATTAGTCTTATGAAATCAGAAATGGCATACGATATCATATAGTGACAATTTTATGTAAATCGAATAATAATTGCCACTTTTAAAGACCAAAAAACTTGAAAAGTGACTTGTAGAAAATCTGCTATTTCTCTGCAACCGTACAAGTTAGAAACCATTTTTTGGTATCTGTATGATCGTATGGGTTCATTCTATTTGTTGATTGGCATCAAATACCATAATTTGAAAAAGATTTCAAAACAGACTCATTTGAATAAAATATCTGTTTTGAAGGCTAAAAATTCCGTTTTTCCCAAAATGACGTTACTTCCGGTGATAATGAAAATGTTAAATTACTTGTATGAAATCACAAATGGCATTAGGTATAATATGGTGTAACGTTTATGAAAATCGAATAATAATTAACACTTTTATGGCCCCGAAACCTTCAAAAGTGACCTGTAGAAAACCGTCTATTTCTCGGCAACCGAACAAGTTAGAAACAATTTTATGATATCTATATGACCATATGAGTTGTATTTATATGTGAATTTAAACCAAAAGTTAAAATTATTAATACATATTAAGTTATTCATGGTTGAATAAAACATTGATTTAAAAAGTTTAAAATGCAGTTTTTGACCAAATGACGTCACTTCCGGTGTCAATTTTAAATTGTAATCAACTTGATATGACGCTACATGCTTTTTGAATCAACTGATGTCACTTTTATAAAAATCCAATAATAATTGACTATTTTACAGGCAAAATAACGAAAACAGTGACTTGTACAGAACTGCCCATTTCTTGGGAACTGCTTATATTACAAACTAATTTTAACATACATTTTCTTCGTATGGATTATAGCTACAAGTTTATAAAAGTTACGAAGAAATATTTTAAAATCTGAAAAGCCTGAATAGGTTGTAAATAGGTCAATTTTACACCATTTTTAGCCATTTAATCGAATTTGCTCGAAAATGAAATCGAAATTAAAAAAACTGCTTCCGACATTTTTTGCGCCTTGAAAGGGCACACTCTTTGAGTCAAATAATTTTTCCAAAAAATAATATTTGTTTTCGAAAAATGGTACCTAACTGTCAAAATTGTAGTTTTTGGTAAAATTATGCCACTTCCGGTGCCGACAGATAACACTTCCGGTAATAAAAAAAATGACAATTGAGACAACGTAGCATATGAACTTTGTTTTATACAAATCGAACAATAAAAAATTAATCTAGGACTGAAAAACTGAATTAGCCAATGGCGGCCAAGGAAAATTACTGAGACAAAATTTTTTAACATTTTTGCACTAGTCAGATGACTCTTTAATTCTGTGCACAATACGACTAAAAAATATTCATAAATAAAAAAGTTTTTTGTAAAATTTTAAATTTTCGAAATTTGGCGCCTAATATCTTCGAAGATTTGCCGAAAATCAAAAATCGAAAGTAGCGTAGCTATGTGCCCTGTCTCCGGCTATGCCAAAATGTATCGAAAGTTAAAATTCAATGATTATTGTTAAAATTACTGCAATATTTTAAAAAACGATAATTTGGTGATTTCGGACATTTCGCATTGTCGCAGAACGTTCAAAATAGCTTTATCCTCTAAGTCACACCCACTTTCCCAGTAAAACCGAAGAAATCATAACGATGCGACACGTAGTTGCTGAGATCTATTCAAATTGGAATCTGAATAATAATAATAAGAATAATAATTTTAACAAAAACAATAGTGTTTCACACAAGCTACGCAGTGTGAAACCCTAATAATAATTTTAACAAAAACAATAGTGTTTCACACAAGCTACGCAGTGTGAAACCCTAATAATTTTAACAAAAACAATAGTGTTTCACACAAGCTACGCAGTGTGAAACCCTAATAATAATAATAATAATTTTAACAAAAACAATAGTGTTTCACACAAGCTACGCAGTGTGAAACCCTAATAAAGACAACAGTCGCCTTAACTCATCTATTTTTCAACCAATAAAATCCAACGTTATGTCTATCAAATGAAAGTAGGATATATTATTTTTTATCCATTCTTAGCTCAGAATAGAAGTGTAATTTCGTCAGCTGGATCGGTCGAATAGGTTGCTAGCCAAATAGGTCGCCAACTTGTGTTCGGAATGGGCGCAGCCATGTTTCATCCGGGACCTTTAAAGTAGTTCCAATATGGCGGAATGCATCATACAGCCGAGTTTAGATTGTCCGAAATCTACCGAGGTTTGCCGAGTGCGTAAGTTCTATCACGTGATAGAGCCTACGAAGCGAGGCCGCTGTTGATCGAGACTTGATCACCCAGTTCCTATGCACATATCGAGTAATGGTAGGTTTATAAAGGGACTGGGTGATAAGGGACTTAGTTGAATATCGATAAGTCAAGCAGTAGTAAGAAGTTTTATTTTAATTTATTTTAATCCCTTCGAGTGCCTGTGCCTGGACATGATTTTGTTTCAAATGCATATCATGAGTCACCACACCCCTGCTATCATAACGTCATTGGAACTTTCTTTGCCAATAATTGATACACTAGGCGTTGTGTCATAACATTCGGCTGGGTACTCAAACATCTTTGCAATGTAATTCCCATTTTCTATGTCTTAGTAACACAGTATTTGTAGAGAAAAAAAAAAGACACGTGTTCATTTTGCATAGATTTCATAATAAAAATCATGATTTTGATACTAAATATTCATGTCAATAAAAGCACAACACCATGACAGTCACACCGATACAACAATATCTTATATAATATTCTCTTTGAATTTTTAAAACAATAAGCACACTAATGATGTCTCTGAATATTATAAAGATTCCTGTGTGCGATATTAATATGAATATATATATTATTTATAACCTTTTGTTCAATGCCAGCCTCTGTGATAAACCATTGGAAACCCATCACGCTTTCACGCATATATTTAAATCTATAGTTATTATTTGCTTTCCGGTTGTTCCAAAAGGAAACTGAGAGCCCAATTTGCAATCGTTATATTTTACTGTTATTATTTTTCGACAGAAGCTGTCATTGAGAGCGTTTTACGATAATTGGTTATATCTCGAGACAAGAAAACATATTAATTCGTACAAAAATATAAAAAAAAAATCGTTATGGCGAATACTTCCGACGTCAAACAATATGATCTGCGTTACTGATTATTAGAAAGGATACGTTATAGGTTCTGGGCCAATATCAACGTAGAACATATTGGGTACCGGCGAAGACTATTGAGTAGACATGCCAAAGTGTAAAAATTCTCGTGATAGTTACTATGACTGGAAGGGGTGGCATCGGGGCTATTTCCATAACTCTCAATGTTACCCTTTTCCTTCTGCAAATTGAATCCTGAAATATTATTTTTTTAATTATTAAAAAGAAATGATAAAGGTGTTAGAGTACATATTTTCTATTTAGGGCAAATCGATTTATATAATAGTACTTAAAGGTGTAAAAAGTACCAATTCTGCCCAAACCAGTTTATATTACTTAGTTCGATATAAACAATGAACACCTTTTGACATCCAACTTTTGCAGACTTATAAGAAGGCTTTCACATTAACGCTACAATGAAACATATTGGATACTTCATGCACCAAAATAAAAGAAAAGAAAACCAAATCTCTGATTTGGATCAATACAAACACCATGACAGATATCCCAATACAAAAATACCTTCGTTGAATTTTAAAATAATAACATTTTATATTTTTCTCTGATTTTTATCAAGATTCCAATATTGCAATATTATTATGGCCTATTCAAAAGGTTCATGGGGTTTTTTTCTCAACGATTACGTCGTTTGCAATAATCGGTATAATATTTAGGTCACGCTCGAGCCACTCCCGATGGACTACTTCACGTCGAAATATTGTTTTACTTATAAGCATTCAATATCGAAGCTACATATTTTACACATTTGCATGGTCGGATTAAAGATGCATTATGTAAGAGCTAAATCGTTCAAATTATTGCAGGCCATTTTTTTTTACTTCAAAAGATATATATAAACTATTTGGACATTTATTCACACGATACTCTTTCTTTCATTTATTATCAATGATGTAATTTAAAAACTAAGTTTCGAATAACAATTACGATTTTTAACATATTCATTTTGCATTATCTATTTTGAACAATTATAACAAGTTCATTTAAATCTTATTTAAAAGGTTTTATAGTTATCAGTGAACCGTGTTTCCTGAAATCCGGAATCTTCAAAAATTAACAAAAGGCTGTTTATATTAAAATAAATGTAATGGGTGTAACCAATTCTAATATACATCTATGGACATGTATCCATTATTAAGATTCGTAGATTAATCGATTAATCGTTTTGCATCTTTTTGTTTCTGATTTTATCTTAAGATTAAAAGATATGCTTTATTGCTCTGCTAAATATTCACGGCAATCCCCGCGGCCAACGATTCAACTAAGAGTTATAAATTCATGTCCAGATTTGTGATAGTAATTGGTCGTCATGCATTACACTAATTAAATATATTTCATATAATTCACTAAATCGATAACGAATACAGTCTGTCTTTACACATTTCTGCGTATTGGTTATTGTGCGGAAACTTAATTAATATACAGAGTTTGGATTATACTAATAATTAATTTGGATATAATGGATTTAAGTCAAGAACATTATTTCCTCTTAATTATAACAGCCATACTATTGACAAGGGTTCAAGCTGATTATTATACACTATATTGCTACGATCGGAAAAAGCGAGATCCTGGGTGACTGTAAAAAATCATGGTAAGTGAAAAAGCCGCCATCTACACACAAGTTTGCTATAAGTTTACCCCGTCGTCATTAGCTTATATAGTTGGCATAGTAAAATATGACGTTTAACGTCTTGCTGTTATGCACTGACCGGAATGATGAAATCTGGTGTAAACCATACAGTGTGATATGAGGCAAATTTTTCTCGAGCAGCGGCGCTATGGCTTTACAACGCTGACCAATGTATATCCAATACATGCCCAAAACCTCCCCAGGCTTGTCAGAATTAGGCCTAGATCGCCATGGTATTCCCAGGCCATTTCCCTAGCTAAAAATGTGCGAAGGAGAAAGCATACAGACATTGGCGAATATCTCGTTTAGCGATCAATCAACAAATCTATTATGTCATCTGCAGAAATGATGTTAATAATCTCCTTGGGTCTGCAAAAGCTTAAACGGCCTTAAAATACGTATCGATAAGCTTAAACGGCCTTAAAATACGTATCGATAAGGGACATATTTCTGCAGTTTTCGAAACAATAGACTACCAAAAACTGCTTTTCCGTCTTATGAAAGGATTTGGTTATAAAGCACTTGTTTTAAAATGGTTTAGATCTTATCTGAAATCTTGCAGTCAATATGTGATATTCAATCCAGTCCAGACATAATCACAATAATATGTTCCTCTAATGTGTGGTGTTCCTCAAGGTTCTGAGTTTGGACCTGCTTTATTTACCATGCATACAAAGCAGCTTGGGAATGTTCTAAATGAAAATTCTGTACGTCACACAATCTGTATGCTGACAATACCCAACTTTAAGATTTGTTTACTTCTAGATCTGATCAAACAGAGGTAGGTGCCACAAAATGGCTACCGATATTGGACTAATTAAAAGAATGTAAATCGCTTGAAATTAAATGCAGATAAAATCGAAGTTATCATTTTCGGCATCAAAAGTCGATTATCGGAATTGTCAAATTTAATGTTTGACATCCCCGCCAATATCAATGGTCAAAAATTTAGGCGTATTATTAGATAGTATATCAGCAGAGAGGCTATTGATTACCTCTGCAAATTAATACAGCGGTATATTCCCAGAAGACAGATGCGTTCAAACAATTTCTATCAGCTATTGGTACCAAAGCGGAAACTTTTTACCTTTGGACAAAGAGAGTTTGCTGTTGCTGCCGCTTAAAGATGGGACCTGTGGGTTAGTGATCCCACAGCTTACACTCGGAACGATGATTGGACAATTACGGGATAGTTACAATGTAATAAAAGAAACAAAACAGTCACGCATAATTAAAATACGAACATAAACAATACTATTGTTGATTACGGCGTTTATTAATTGAACACATTAAATTAAACACGTGTCTACATCTCTTAAAAATACAGTAATTGTTTTCCCAAATAACTCGTTAAATCTATTTCTCATTGAAATAATAAGCTCAATACCTTCAGATAAATAACAAAATTGTCATTGTAGGACATTGAAAACAGGAGGAACGACAAAATGAATATTTGATGGATATCCTACTTATGCCAATTGGTTAAAAAGTAATCAAAAGAATTTTAAAAAAACTAATCGGTTTAAAAGTAGTCACCAATTCAATGCATTGTATTAAAGATGCACTATGTAACAGCTAAATCTTTTTATAGCAGGGGAGGAGGCATACAGTATGTCATTAAGTCAAGTGACATGGTTTCAATTCATCACTTGTGCGTGACAAAGATTAGGATCGCCTGTCCAATTTCGTGGGTTTTCTCTGGATTCCACGGTTTCCCCCCCCCCCACTGCTAAAGATCCCCACGTCTCACCCACTGAGGCAGAATATGTTAAGTCTTTTTTAAACTGGCGAATACTACTGTGCCATGGAATTTACAGACTTCCGATACTATCAAAGATTTATAAATGTAGTTGATTCATGGTTATTTTTAATACAGCATGTATGTAGTCTTTGTTATTAGTTGTGTCACACCCCTGGCGCAATTCTACGTTGAATCTTGTCACACCTTATGACGACATCGTTTGTTTTTGTTTTGGTAACTTTGGACACTGAATCATTTCCGAAACATTAAAGAAAAAACGTAGTATTGATCGTGACGGGGAAAATTTGCAAAACTATTAGTAAGCCACGCCCTCGACCTTCCTTGTCATATTTTTTAGTAGAAATTGCATTGATTGACAGATGAGGGGGTGTGATCGAAGGTAAAACAAAGCAATGTACATCGCTCATGATAATTGGAATCCTATTATTATTAACGGTTGCTATGTAAATAGTCGCGACAAGCAGAACGCTAATTTAAGAGAAGATATGAGAAAAGAAAAAGGGGGTAAAAACATAATAGTCAGACGTCATTGTTTTGGTCACCTACACAGTTCTTGATAGATCCGCAGCAATGATAAAACATCGCTTGATCATGTAACAGGCAATTGTTGGAAGTGCGGCTTCTATACCTGTATATATTATAAGAGCGAGAACTCAATAATCCTTATTAACATTATAAATATTACATATATTTATCTGTATGTTACGGAGATGTTAACCGTCATCAATACGGTTGTTTTTATGTTGTTAACAATGACGCTTACTGGATGGAGCTACCCTTTGTTTGATGTAACGGATATTCCACAAAATAACGGTAAACTTATATTTTTAATTTTCTGTGCTCTTCAATACGTATTGTATAGGCTAATATAGTTTTTTACATTTGTTCAATTTTATTTTTTCCCCATTTTCTGTGATATATATCTCAAACCTTTATTAGCAATTTGAGATCAAGTTTTGGGTTTTTTTTCTTTTTGAGTCCGATTTCGATCCAATCGTTGTATTTTATAGAATAGTGTTTAATGTCAAACATTATGATTTGTTATAGGGAAGGAAAAACGATACATGTAGTTGAAACTTACATTTACATTGATTGAAAAAGTTCGTTTTTCATCGCAAACACGGCGACAATTATAATCTGATTTTTTAAATACTAATATGGCACGCCAGAAACTACAAAGGGTAATCAAAAACAAGGAATTCATAAAACGAAACGCATTACACACTAAAAATAACTTTGAGTTCCTAAATGTGAGATTATTTACATAATAATATGCAACTATGAGATATTATCAAATTATGCATCCTGTGCTCGACACATAACTCAACTATAATATTCAAACTGATCCCGCAGTGAATATTCGCTTGGCCGCTACAATAACTGATGAGCATGACATCGACGAGGCTTAATGAGTACGGCATATTAACTTTTTTACTCCGACAAATTAAATTCTCAAACATTTTTTTGAGGTAAAAGAAAAATAAATAAAGACGTTTGAAATATTTCCTATTTAGTGTAAATGGGTATTAAAATGAGTAAAATGCATCATTTTGCCCGAAGCAGTTAGGTGTTAAGTAAACATTGCACGTTGAGCCAATGACTACGAGGCGTGCAAGTCAACGCACGTGTTTTAGACAGGCATCCGTTACAGGGATAATTCGTTAGTAATTCTCTGTGAAACAGGTTGCATAATATTATGTAACTAGATCAGGAAAAATGATTTGCGATGACAGACGTCACACACTGAGGCATAAAATAAAAGTAAATTCTGGCTATCGGATGACCAACGATTTCTTAAATGCACATAATTTAGAGTCGTCGATCCCGATCGTACATTTTTCGACAACAACTAGGGCCTAAGATTTTTACCCCGTACTTCACGTTAACATATTCCCAAAATGATTAATTAAAGATACAAAGAGATGGATTGGCAGTTCTCACTATAATAGTTAAAAACTAGATAGTGTATATTAGGCAGTTCTCACTACAATAGTTTTAACATCATCATCTAGTTTTTAATAAACACTAGATGATGCAAAGGGAATATGCTGAAAATTTCAGTCAAATTGCTTCAAACTAGGGGGGGGGGGCTAGTGGTGTAGAGTGCCGCGCTTCGACCTCTAGCTGGCCGGTCACCTCTGGCCTGCGGCTGTGTTTTCGAACCCTGGTGTGAGCGTATGTGGCATTGAGATAGGGGCGCCTCCTCAACCTCGTGGGTTTCCTCCGGGCACTCCGGTTTCCTCCCACTGCTAAAGACCCCTACGCGCAAGCGAATTATTGAAATAAAATTAAAACCATATGTTAGTCCCGAAAGGACCTAGTTTGTGTTGAGTGGACATTAAACCCCATTTCTCTCTCTCTCTCGCTTCACACTAGACTGTGAAAACGTTATTTCAAAATCGTTGTACCCTCGATTGTCATTGTCACGATAAGTAACAAAATCTCGATTATCCACTTTCGCGTTGGACGTTGAACAGCAGATCGGATTCAAATCCATTGAAAATTGGACGGCATTGGGAGTTGATTATGGTATTTTCATGTCAATAAATGTCTATACAACATCAGGCCTAAAGAAAGACCTGTAATTGCCACAAATTTAGTTAAGTCTAAAACAAAGAAAGGCGAACTGTAGATTTGATAAAGATTCACGAGGTGTAAACGGGATAGCGCTAACCTAACCCTAGACCTAGCCCCAACCTCAATACCCTAACCCTAACCCCAAATCTTGTCAACAACCACGTTTAGCCCTGTGTTTACATCTCACATTCTTGACGAAATTTGTAGTTGGCTCTAATTTTTAAACTGGACTAGTTTTCCAGGGATTTAAAATACCCCAAACTTGTAACAGTGGCGTTGCGTGTCTTGTCTCAGCAATTATTTGACTTTAATATTTTCAAATATTATTTTAATGTGACTTTAATCAATGGGAAGGGGGCGGATAGCCGAATGGTAGTGCGTATAATAAGGTCTGTAATTGAGTCAACTGGCGGGGTTTCGATTCTACAGTAACAAGGAGTAGAGTCGCCTATCCAACCTCGTTGGTTTTCTCCGGGTTCCTCCGGTATTCTGCCACTGTTAAACACCATTAACAATCGAATTATTGCAATGAAATTGAACCATATGTTAGTCCCAAAATGATTTTATAGCAATGTTCAAATTGGTAGGCGATCCGTTGGCTGGTAGCATGGTCCGCCAAGACATGACTGTCAGCATCACCGTCTTAGGAATGTGTTGTCCACCTCATTACGCTCTTGATGGTACCAGAGGCTGCAAAATTTATCGCCATTTTCTTGGGGCTACGGGTTTAAAAAGGGCCCTGGTTTATTTGTTCGCCTGTTCAAATGTATGCATTTGCGCATGCCTACATCCGATGTAGTCCGCCTACATGCGCCTAAAATGTACGTGCCTATTGTGAAGCCTATACTATAATAAAATTCTATGAATAGAATAATAGAATATTACAATGTGAAATTTAATACTACGGCTGTATTGCCCGGTCTAGAGTTCTCCGCGTAAATCAAGAGACACTCTCTACTGCCTTCAAGACGATTTCGGCGGGCGAAGTCGAAGAAGGAAATTTCAGAAAATTCAGCCATAAAAGCCTGCCCGAGGCACTTCAATTTGAATGTCCCCAGATGCCAGGAAAGAACACCAAATTTTCAAAATTTTCTTAGGGGGGATCCACCGCCTTGGCTGCCTCTCAAAAAAATTCCAAAGCCCTACCAAACTTTAAGAGATGGCTACGTTCCCAGTTTAGCGTTAATGTCAACAACTAATGACCATTGCTGCCAACAGAACATGCGTCAATAAAAACTTAACACTGTGTTCAAATGACAAGCAGCAAAATAACAGCTATTTTGCCAGGATAACTAAGAATGTAAAACAATTTAGAATCTAAAAATAAAAACGCTAAAAAACAGGTTTCGTTTCGGATTGTATCTCGGTTATACTAAATTGTATCTGCGCAAACAGAAAGTAGACCATTTCAGTACTAAATGGCCACAGATAACTTATTATTTCCCCATTGATTTTAATGTTAATTCTCGTCAAAATTTTCGTTGAGAACGCATTCGATCAAAAATGGAGCAGCAACATGTGGCAAACTCTTGACCTAAAAGCATGTATGAGGTTCACCATTAAAACAAGCTGGAAGGAGAAACAAATAAACATGCAATTCCTGGCCAACATTTCAATGTACCCAACCTCACGACTCCTGTATTCTTCCGCCTCAAAATTATCAATATTCACCAAAACTGGACAGAAAATGTTTGTCAAATCTTTCGATTCCACAAAAGTAAACAACAATCGCCATGCGCGAAAGGGAGAGCGAGGGAAAGGGAAAGACTGAAAATAACTTTGGCCCTTGTTGGTGACGGCCCAGGAATATTTGATGAGCTGTGTCCAAATGTGAATTAAAGCTCGATGGTCCTATTACAGAGTTCAATGTAATGTAGGCAGAAACATGAGTACGCCCAACATATTCCACACGGAAATACAAAATTAGATGTTACCATGTTAGTCGTCAAATGACCGAGGCATGCGTTGGCGGCACCTAAATGCAATTTATTTCCAGATTTCAGTAATGACAATAATTAGAGATAATTTCTTTCTTTTTAATCTTATTGGAATATTTAATAATTTTGAGTATATTATCACAGAATATTAATATCGGAAAATATCATTAAATACTGTCCTTATCAATTACCATAAATGAATATCGTCAGGTCGTCTGCTTTCATTAATACGAACACGGTAGGCGTTACGTCCTTTCTATGGCGATTTTACACCCACTCAATAATTGTCCATCCTAAAAATGCATCCAAACGTATAATATTATGGTCATTTCCTTTCGTTACGTAGGTAATGCTTAGTCCACTTCTTACTCTCAATGCACGTCAATACATATACGCATGTTGATTCGTTTTCTTCGCCCCAATCGTACGGCTGGGCAGACTTCCGTAGTCACATTTACTATCAAGGACAGATATGACAAATTGAACCGGGTTTTGCGTTTAGGCGATACTGCACCTATGTACTTTGGGGACTTCTTTCATTTCCATTTGTCATTTAACATTAACCGTAAGTAGACGTTAATGAGTTAACCATCCTATATGTCCGAACGATGGATCAGGACAGCCATTGCAAAATTCGGATATGGTCTTCTTGCTGTTCCGGTTTGATAGCGCCCCCTGTTTAGAGAGAGAGGTGGGAGAGAGAGAAAGGAAGAGAGAGGGAGGGAGTTCAACGTCCATTTAATTCATTTCGGGACTAACAATTATATGTTTTAATTTCATTGCAATAATTCGGTTGTGCATAGTGTTTAGATGTGGAAGGAAACTCGACGCAAACTAGATTTCGGGTAGTTGACCTTACCCCTTGTTACGTATATCCCGTGAATCGAAACCACGCCAATTGACTCAACGACAGACCTTATGATACAACTACAACGCGCACGCGCTAACCATTCGGGAATCAAATCACCCCTACCCTCCCAGGTTTTGCTTGGTCTCTTACTTGTGTTTGGTCTCAAAATAAGCGACCTCATCCTTGTTGACATTAAAAAATAGAAAAAATATATAAGTAAATGATAAATTTCGAAGTTAAGATTCTACCAAAGAATTGGTTAAATACAATGAAAATTGAAGTGTGAACAGACCTTACGATTATACAAGGAAGTGTAACATTAGTCTTCCTGTTCGTCAGACTTAAATAGCCATGTTGCAAAACAAAGCTAAAGTATTCTAACAGTGTCATGCGTTGGCGTTATTTAATAACCACTTGTAGAAATTCATTATTTGTTTTTCTAAAATTAACGATGTCTTTTCAAAGTATTGTTGTTTAATCTAACCGGGCAGAAAAAAATCATTTTTAATTAAACCGTACACAAATGCTCTTTTAACGGTCTTCTGAAAATGGACAATTCCAGAAAAAAGGTGGTTGTGTCACCGACCTAAAATCTAATGTTATTGAGTATCCTATTTCATTCTCATCACGTTCACAGAGTATGCCCACTTGAAGCGTTTCGTGCGTCGGGTAGAAATTGCCCAGTTTCTAACTTGCCAGTTTACAGATACATAAGTAAAAGAGCTAAGAGTTCTTGCTATAATAATTTAAAAATAAATAATTAAAAATACGAATGAGCAAAGTTATGAGTATTTGATGTTTTGACAAACAATAGTCCCTGACTCGATTGTTAATTACCAGTGGCACGATAATTAACAAAGTCTCGATTTTCAGTCCTACATCCGGCGATCTCCGTAAGTGACGTTCATATTAACGTGTATTGAAGATATTAAAGACATTGTCTTATCCACTCAATATCCCTAGTCACCCGATTGTCTAGAAAATTGACTGTGCGCTTGCCATATTAACAAATATCTAATTAATAACATTTGAAACCAGATCAAAGACCGGAAATATACATACATAACTCTCACATAATGCATTTTTAAAAGCACGAACCGTCCGAAAACGGTTAACGAAACGAAATACAAGTTTATGTGAAATAAAAATTATGCACCAGTTGTCTAAAGCTATACTAGATAATGAAAAAATAATATTTTATTGAAAATATCATTCAAATTACTGGGTAACCCACTAGAAACGGCAACGCTGATTGGTTAAAATGACGCTTCTTGGGTGTAGGTCATTGAAAGTAGAAAAAAAAAAGAAACGAAATATACTGTATTTTAGTAAGATCTCTGCTTACACTATCTATTGTTTAACTACAGTGTATCATAGAGAGAACTATACCTTTAATAAGATTCGATTGTCGGCTTCAATTTTCATTTTTATAACTTTGTCGAATGTTGATCTATTAGCGCTTTGTATGTCAACAATCGACAGCTAAATCAATAATTTGCTATAATATGTAAATAAAAATAGAACAGCTAATAATACAAGGGTTTTTTTTATTATTACACAAATCAAATAAATCACGGTCTTAAAGGAACAATATTCCAGACTGAAAGGCAAATATAGACGTTCATTTTACACAAGTCATATTAAAAACTAGTCTTATATCAAAGAGCATCGATTAATCCAAACATAAGCAGTAGTTCCTATTTCTTCTTATTGATTCAACTCTTTTCTCTCTTACAACGTCATTATGTTACTGAAAAAAAAAAGTTTAAGGGGCGGATCCAAGAATTTTTGCGGTAGAGGTGGGGTGCCAGGTTTCTGTTAAGGAAATTTGACAGTTGACCATCTATGATGCCAACATTCTTTCCAAATTACGTAAGCATACAATACATACCTACTAAGCTTTTTAAGGAGAGAAATCCAACATCCATTTTTATGACGAATAAATAGGATCGCATTGTGATTCAATTCCATTGATGCAAAGCATTAATTGTGATCTCACATGTCAGTACATCGCGCTTTGAATACCCCACCCATCCATCCATCTGATGATAAAAGCTAAAACCACGACCGTCATACTTTTTTTCAAAATTGTAATTCGGCTGAATATTATTTAACCATTTTGTTCAAGTGTGGAATAGATGAGTGTGTGCTCCGATAGTATGCCTTACCACAGGCACTTGAAGTGATTAAAATAAAACTTCTTACTACTGCTTGAGTTTTATTTTAATCCCTTCAAGTGCCTGTGTGCCTTACTTGCTGTCTTATCTGTTTCCATCCGATACTGAATACACATACATAATCCGGCATTTATATTCCTTCATTAGAGACTTTTTGCAGTCGTAAATTCCTGGGAACGGTTGCTCTAACGGATCGTTATCAAGTGTGTTAACGGTTCGTTAAATTTCTGTTGTTGGATATCGGTTTGATTAAGGAAAACTGTTTGTTCATTGGCTGAATTTTACATGTATAACTGCAAGTTAACGACACATTAAAGTTAACAGGACTTCCAGCAACAATCTTTCTCTCCGTTATATTTAACGATCCGTTATCGCCATGTTAACGGATCGGCTTTGAGAAACCGGCACCTGGTCCGTAACGTGGCCGAATGGTTAGCATGTATGCGCTGTATCATAGAGCTTGTCATTCAGTCAACAGGCGTGGTTTTGAATCCCCTGTCCAACCTCGTGGTTCTTTTTCCGGATCCTCCGCCCCCCCCCCCCTCTGCTAAAGACCCCTACACGCGAGCGAATTATTGAAAATAAATTAAACCATGTTAGTCCCCAAATGAGCTAGTGTGTGTTGAGTGGACGTTAACCCCACCCCACCCCTCTCGCTCATGGTTTAATAGCAGACTTGATAAGAAGAAAAACAAAGATTTTATCCTTCCATAATTATAGACTATCCCAGCATATGACATGGGGTCAGTTTGATAATGATAAAAAATGATGTGTCGTCTGCCTAAAGCACTGATAGTTTACATTTACTTACATGTACACGTCATGATGAAGGAGACAAATCAAATCATTGGTGCTACCGGGCAGTAAATTTAATAGGTTTATTGAAGTGTACGACATGCTTATAATTTATGTTAAAGGGCCAATCCCGAAAATATTCTGGAGAATAGAACTGCTTAATTTTGTGCTAAAATCCCTTAAATTTCTCTACCGTTGGGTCGAGCAATCAAACCAATTTATGTAATACGTTTTCAAACAACCTAAATCCGTCAGACTTTAAATGGAAATGGAGACTTGTGTCCCAGGTTTATCATGCGGTGTCTGGATAAAACCAGACTTTTATTGTATAAAAATAATGTGCAGGTGAAATTTGCCTTTCCTTAGCAAGAACAGCATATGTGCCATTCACTGTGCAGACCTTTAAAGGAATAGGAATCAATTATCAGGTCACCCAAATGACTCGAAATCTTACAAGGGCTGCGTGTCCGGATAAGCAGGTTTGACGTTCACGTCCAAACGACTCAACATTGAGAGCTGAAACATCAAGACATGGTGAATTCAGATTTCTATGTAAATGAAATTTTTGAGATACGTTGTCGGTACTAGAAAGTAGACAGTGCTAGAAAGTAGGTCTACATATACTCACTCAGATGAATATTTATTTATTAAAGAAAAAATAAATATCAGTTTGAGGTAAAATACGGGTGGAATGATTTTTTTCTTTCCATACACGTTAAACGTTAAATTTGTAATGTGAACAGTCAATCGATACTGAATACATATTTTAACTTTTAGACCTGCCCTAAATGGCCATAGAATACACATACGGTACTTAGCAAGTCAAGGCATTGGGGTGGGTGGGGTGAGGGAGTGTGTGTGTTTTGTTAATATTTACTGGGCCCATAAGTTTATCTTTGCACCCAAAGCTTCAATGAATGGCGTCCACCAGCGGGTCTAGATCACTGCATAGAAAACACCTTTTGAGTCCATATAATATTTGTTAAATTTGAATAAGAACATTTACCCATGGCCTTGACAACTGGTCAATTAATTTTGGGACCTTTTCTTTGCCACGCGGTTTGAGAGAGAGAGCGAGAGGGAGAGGGGGGGGGAGGGGGCTCAATTTTATTTCAATAATTCGCTTGTCTGTCTGCAGTAGAGGAAAACGAGGTTTGAAAAGCGACCCTTATGCTCTTTTTCACGTACAACCGGGGAATCGAACCACGTTGACTCAATGACAGACCTTATGATACAGCGCGCACGTGCTAATCATTCGGCCATCGGTTTGAGAGAGAAAAGTGTCTTACTTTAATAATAGAATGCTGATATGCATGTCAATCACGGAAGAGTCGGATAGATAATAGCCATTTCTAAACACTCGGCGTTTTCAGTTTGACAATTAACACCGAAAGCGTCATCCTGGTTGTAGCCTCCTTGTTTATTACACATCCAATGTATTTATTACACATTTCAATATGTAAGTCGCAGTAATGTTGACGATGAATCACATGAAAGACAAATGATCAAACTGTCTATCAATAATATTACACCAGTTGAGGAATGTGTGTGGTTAATTCGCGAAACCAGCCTTTTCTTGTGAAAGTGATTCATCGGAATCTTCCCAGGCACTTATCCATCATAATAGCCCTTAACAGACTACGGATCGAAAGAATTACACATTTCGAATTATTTTGGATAATAAATCAACAATGTACTATTTATTCTGCATGTAACCTTACTTATATTTCTGGAAATTTTACATCGTTTCTTAAACATTCATATTATGCTAATGAATTCATTCGGAATTTCTTTCTGTATTTAAAACTATGACATAAGTTTAAAGAGCAGCTTTCGGTGACAAGGGGGGTCGCGTCAGAGGTCATACGAGCGGCTTTTGACTCTATGACGTCAGGCATTTAATTAACCAAAAGCTCACCGCAACAGACTGTTTCATTGGCTAATCCCACACATCATCCAGAACACGCGTAGTAAAAGACAAGTAAAACGAAATTTTGAACTATAAAATACGAAATAGAATCTGTGTTTTAATCAGATTTGAGTTCATGGAGTGTTTTATAAAACGTATATATTCGTTCATTTTGCTATGAAATTAGCGAACTAATGATTCTTCTTCTTATATTATAAAAACAGCGAAGCTTTCACCACGAAAAACTCAAATGCATACTTTGTGTTTGTCAATTTGGCTACAATTTCTAATGATTTTCTTAATATATTGATGGAAGGGAACGTCCACTCGACACAAATTATGGCATTTCGGGATTAACATAATGTTTCAATAATTCACTTGCGCGAAAGGTCTTTAACTGTGGGAGGAAACCACAGGTAAACCCGTCTTCAAAGCCCAGACGGTACAGGGAAGTAGGACGTTAAACTTTTGACGTTAAACTTTCCAAGTTTCAGATATAGTCTCATATTTGAGACAAGACAACTACAATGAAAACCCTGTGATCATAATTATTGTCACCCAATCACCGAATTCTATACCACACCATTTGGATTTATCAAAACGGTAGATTGAATGAACATACACGCATATGGAAACGAAACGAAATATCAAATTAAGCCCAGATACGGTGATGGGTCATGGTGTCTCAACACCTTATAAATTTTAAATTGTTTCCACGAAAGATGTAAATTTGAGGTTGTATTTTTATTTCACGCCGAACGAAGTTAATCAGGGATATTGAAATAGGATCCGATTTCGTTTCCCGAGTATATCTCATAAACCGTTCAAGATATCTTTTTGAAACTTTTCACATACATCAACCTATAAATCATTCAAGATATCGTCATGTTATTTTGTACAAACAATCAACCTGTGATAGTAGTGGCTTCTGTTAATTCCAAATTTCTCGAATTTAATAATTTTGATGTTTTCATGAAAAAAAATTCTCTATTGAACGATTTCTGAATTTTTAATACACATTTGACATCGTTTTGTTATATAATTTTTGTTCTATAGAGCATATCTCAGAAACTGTTCGAGATATCTTTATGACACCTTTACATTCATTACTCTATTATTGTATTTTCTGATGACTGTTCATCCCTCCAGATTTCGTTTCCAGAGCATATTCCATTATCCGTTCAAGAAATCTGTTTGAAACTTAGAACAAACATTATAATTAAACTTATTGTGGGTACTGGTTGTCCTATCTCACACACACGCACACACTAAACCAAGTATCCCTTGTCCTTTTGTCCTTCACTACTGGCAGGTGCTAGTGTAGCCTACCCCAGACAATCTGAGAATTGTCTATTAGAATACTCATATCCCCTTTCCCACAATTTTTATTTATGTGTTGTGTTGTCCGTACTATTAGATACCTTAAATGTTTATTAAAATAAATTACGATCATTTTTGACCGAGCTTGTCAACGATTGTGTCCACAAAGAAAATCACATTCTACCCTATATACAATTTTAGATAGTAATCAATAAGGCAATTAAATCCACACTTGATCGGAAGTAGACCTAAAGATATAGGATGCGTTCTTGTGGACCCTTTGTCGCTTGATCTTCAAGGCACTCCTACCCAGCGAACAGTGCTATATCCGACTCTTTTTCATTCTAACTTTTTTCAATAGACTCTTTTATATAATACTTCACTGGCTACTAATAGACATTAAAAAACTAAGAATTGCCATTTAGCGTTTAACTATTTTTAATAAGTCGCCTTAGAAGAGTTAATTATTTCCATAATGATACCACGCCGCTACTTGAGGTCATAAGCTCACAAGAAATCCTTTTGTCTCACATAGGGAGGTTTTTACAAGAATGTTTTGAAAATATCTGATAGGAAAATCGGTCGATGACACACAAGCGTTACAGGAAACATTATTTCATAAAAGAAAATCTCTGTGGACATGTCATTGCTATTATCTGCGCTGGCAAGCCATTGATAAAATGTATTGAGGTTTATCTATATCAGGGGTCAGTGTTTTTAAGGATTGTCTTTCACGGTGGCTTAGTGAGTAAGACTCTAGCTGGAGGTCGGGTGTTCAATCCCTGCATTGGCCGCGCAAGCTCACCCAGATTAACCGACGTGGTTTCCCCTTATCAGTGATGCAGAACTGAAGGCCTGACAAGAACCGCTGTCTAGTCGTTCGGATGAGACAAAACGAGGTGCCGTGTACACAATGACGTGAACATAAAAGGTCATTGGCAGTTGGAATTCGATAAAAGAGCAAAGTTTCCCTCATAACACACGGTATAACATATGCCCGTCACCATTAGCCCAGTTTAGGATCGGAACAATAGGACGTTTAACCCCATTTAATTTCATTTCATTTTAAGGATTGTCTATGATATCACCCGAGTGGAATTGGATGTTAAACTCAAGAAACGAACGAACATGTGTAAGACACTGGCTAGATAACCTGGGGTTCTCGTGTTCAATCCCCTTGTTGGTCGGTGTATTTTCGTCTTGTCAGTTGGGGATCACGTGGTTAAGTGGGTAAGGCGCTGACTCGCTAGCCTGGAGGTCGGGTGTTCATCTCGTTAGCCCAGGTTAGGTGCAGAAGAGTAGGACGTTAAACCTATTTCATTTCATTTCATGTATTGTCAATAATACCGTCTTGCAAATATTTCTAAGAACATAATAAAAAAATGTTATAAAATTAGTAAAAAATAGATGGAAATCCATAGGGTAACGTTGGTAGTCACCTGATAAATTTATTGTAAGGTCTGCATTATGTAGCTTGTAGGGGCGAGAGAGGAATGTGGCTTACCGTCCATTTGTTACTAACGTATTTCAATAAATCGCCTGCGCGTATAGCTCTTTAGCAGTGGGGTGAAATTGGAGGACCCGGAGAAAACCTCGAGGATGGACAGACGACCCTTCTCGTTGCCAATACAAGAGGAGAAACGAAAGTACACCACTTAACATAATACCAGACGGACATTTGGTCAAAGAATTTCCCAAATTTCTTTAAATGTGGGAAAGCAACTACTTAACATAACGGCGGGCCTTATGTTAAACCATTTGTCCAACGAAAATGTACGCCTACCTTAAAATAGTCTTAATGAAGACGTAGTAAGCCTCGTCTTTCATCTATTGATTTTGATTAGCTTCCGTAAAACTAATCACGAAACAGCCAAAACGTGACAATAATGACCATTTATAGGTCTTGTACAGTTAATTAATGTCTTGTCCATTCATAGTGGTCGAAATCCGTACTAACACCATGAAGAATTGACAGCCATTCTGTAGTTTCTCGCATTAATGTCCCTCTGAATAGAAATTGGAATTATTAATCTCAGAAATCGGTCATAAATAAACAATACGGCAGTTAACACTAGTTCTATATTTTCAGTTTGCCTGAATTGAAGGCAATTCCCACTGGAATGGTTTAGTAATGGCGCAGTTATATTTGGCATTCACATTTGGTTAAAAGATTTCTTTCGGAGGATATCGGTTGGGTTAAGCGTACAGATCAAATGCAATAAAATATTGCCTAAATAGCCCAAATATATTGTCCGAAAGCTTCAATTTAATCGATTGCAGGGTAATTTATGTAAGGGTTTCACGTTCTTCTGTATTGCCCCGATTGTTTGCTATGAGGGACATTTTTGCCCGGGCAGTGGCTCTACTGCCTACTCTTTTACGTGCACGATATCTAGGCTTTTCGTGCCATCCGAACAACTATCCACTGTCTCTTGCCAGGACATCCGCGTTGCACTACGCAAAGACTAACCATGCCGGAAAAACCCGATGAACTTTCTGTGCCAACGTCCTACTCCTTGAGCCACTGTGGGCGCGTGGCTACCAACTCATTAAAGGAATTCCATTTATTTAAGAGTTACTAGGTAATAATAACTTACACTGTAACTTTCAGGAATGCAGACGCGGTTAAACCAGCTCTACCGATAGTGTGGAAGTTTGAAATGTATCGTCCACCATATTATATGATTTCAAAAATGTACCTTAGAGACTTAAGCCAGGCTGACACTTGCACGACTTTTGGCCACGATTTTGTCGTGCCCATCAGTCTCCACATTGACACGAACTGGCACGACGAGTTCACGCATAGTTTGCGCATTGTTTACGCACTTACTGCATTGGCACGAAGAGTTTGCGCAAACGGACGGTGCCGTGTCGACTCGGGTCGTGTTAATGCGTGCCACGGAATCGTGCAAGTGTCAGCCTGGCTTTATTCATTAAACATTCCTTGGGCGATTCCGTTCACGTCTACAAGCTCTGTTTTGAAGAATGCAAAATTGCCTGTAAACAAGAAATTCGGAAAAGTGGCTTCGCAAAATAGACCGGGCTCCAAATACGGCAAAGCAATAGAGGAAGCATTTTCTGTAAGGTTTTAAATAAACTATGTGTCTTCCCTCTATTATGCTATAATGTAAAAAATCTGCCAATTGCAGGCCTTGGTTTTGGCTTCAAATGTTGTATGAATTATTATTTAGAAATGACAAGCCTATAATCAACTCATTAGGTTGAAATTTAAATAAATATTCTTTCCAGACTGCTAGATGGTCATCTGGGAAATGGCTCATCTTGGGAGGTGAACTTCCTCTAGACATAAGCTTAATCATTTCGCAGGTAGCGTGTCTCTATGTTCAGAATGCTTTCAGCAATCAGTTTTTTAAATCTCCATAAATATTCTTCAAAATTTAAGTCAAAAGACAACATTACTATTTAATAGAAATATGATGCATAAAGGTTGGAACGAAGTTCCGTATTGGCGTTCACGTAAAGGAGCCTTGACAGTTTGGAAATCGAAATAAGAGTAGGCATATCGCCGCTGTCCAGAGCAAATTTCCCCCGTAGCACAATCAATGGTCTGTGCCTATTTTAGATGGCCCATGTGCACGGCCCAGTAAAATAAAATAGGGCGTTAAAACTTCGTTTCATTTCTTATTGATTCTGAGATATGCTGTTAAACCGGACGCCGATGCAAAGTGAAACCGGAGGTAATATTATCCAATTGACCTTTATGAGAAAATGTAACAAAGACAATAGCCGGAAATATGATATCACTTGGCTGTATATTTCCAACTAGTCGCTTTCTAATGATACGTGTGAAGACGCCTTATTTTAATGTAATTATTCTTCCTGCAACGATAATCTACTACAATTGTTGGAACCTTGAGGGGAAAATTGTATACATTAAGGTGATGACCTTTTGATGTGACGTATCAAAATGCTGGAGAGAATAATTGTGAAACCACCCAGTCTAAAATGATAGTACTGTTTGTTCGGAGAACAATAACGTATTTTAACATCTAAGTGCAGGAAAAGACATATCTTTATGGTATACAATGACCGGTTTATTATACATATAACTGTTCTCTAGTTTCGATTTCAACCACACTCGTGAACCCATTTTCAGGTAAGTCGTCCAAAATAAGGGAAAAATTCGTCGCTAAATGTTAACTTTCTCGTAAGAGCAAACCTAAACTCTTATTGCGCGTCTAAAATCGTCTGACTAACTAAAAATCAGACAAAAAGGATCACATTTATGGCTTATAGAAGTTTCATATAAATGTTATCCCAGAAATCATTAAAGGTGCGTTCCTCGTATATTATATCTAAACAACCTTACCTGACTGGCGGACGTTAGAAGTTATGTATGTGCATGAAACCCGATAAACATTTAATTAAACATTTGGAAGGTCAAGCCTTGAATCGTTACTTTCAGCTTCCTTCTTTCTCCCGAAAAAAACGTATAATATGCATTAATTCATATGAAATGTATGAAGCGTAACAATCAAGTATGCCGCGTACAGCATGATGTAATGGACATTTTTCCAGGGCTGATTAAAATTTAATGTTCATTTTTCCTAGAATTTCAACTACCAAGGGTTCTTTAATATGCATGCCAAACGTTATGTCGGGTTTTATGCCGTCAGAACCACTAGTCGCGAGTCATTTCCAGACGCCGCCCGCCTCCCGCACCACTGATGAGAGAAAACTCAAGTCGGAAAATCCCGGGGAATGTTTCAGTCAATACCGGAACCTCCTAGTTAATGAGCTGGCGTACAATTCACTGTGGCGCAGTGCTAAATGCTGCCTGTAACAAACCTTACAACATGCAATAGAAAGAATGTGAACCATACCGTGGAAATATTACTCGTCCGCTTTTCGTGGAGTAAACCCTTTTTGTACGAGAAATATGTACCGTCATGTCATATATAATCTTCTTCTGAAAGATATTATGTCAACCACAGATCCAGCAAGAATTACATTGTTGTGGTGGAGTGGGGGGGGGGGCAATTTAAAAATGGCAAATTTATGGAATTTTGCTTTGCCCTGCAGACCCAGACCATCAAAATACCCCGGAAAAAAGTCATTTTCCTTTCTAATGACAGATTTTTGTAAATATTTCACGTTCTTGTGTATGTGCTTGTTAACCCCTTCCAACACACAAACACCACCTACTCCCACCCACCCCATTTGGTTCTGCTTGATATGAAACAACTAACAAACCTTTTTATATCTCTTTTTAGATTTAAGTCAATATCAGCACACTAACAGTAAAGCTAAGTTAACGAAGCGGGGACATCCAGACGTTGATGTGTGGCAGCTCTGTCCCCAGAGAATGGCTCAGGCCGATTGTTTCTACACATATCTACGGGTGTATGCAAGGCTGAGAAAAGGTGCCAGAAATGTGGAACCCGTAAGCATGAGGAATATTGGCAAACGCAGGACCACAAAGTCGCCAACGGCCATAAAACGCTCTACTACAGGGGCCAAAGACGACATAACAGTTAACTGCCCGGATTATCTAGAAAACATTGAATGCTATTACCAAACTCTTGTCTATGCTAAGAAAATGATTCAGTTATATAAAGAATCCAATTCCTGAAATTAAAACATATTGATTTCTTGTTTATTGGTTGGACATTAATTAATCGCAATATAAGAACGTCATTTTAAATTCCACATTCAAGACTTCTTGTTTGGCTTTGAACTGAATAATAAAACAAATTGGGTGGTTACAGGCACGGAAGTACAGGTTTTATGACTTAGCGCATAATTATTGGAATAAATGTGTAGGCAGGCATCTCTTGTTTTCAAGTGTGTTTGAACATACGGGATAGTCAGTTGCGCAGTGTGAACATTTTGAGACAATTATTATATTCATAAAGCAGGTGACAGCTTTTATAAGCATAACTTTAAAAAATATGATATAATGGATTAATTATGCAAGTAAAAGAAATCAAATTTATTTTGTAATTAGTGTCTCAAATTTCCCCTCACACTTCTATTAGCGTTTAGTTTGCTTCGTCAAACGAACGGGCAGAACAGTTCACAGTTAAACAATGAATAAAGAAACTTATATTGACCGGGTTATTTGCTTTCAGAATGGTAATAAAGGTTTCTATTGTCCACCACCACAAAATAGTTAATAGAGTAAATATGTGCAGCTCTCTAGGGTCGGGCTTTAAACTATAATATATTTTAAATCATTAATTTGTATACCCGCCTTAATTCCACATGTTAATATTAATAGACTATTTGACCTTTACTGCCTTCTTTTTGCAACAAATATAAATCAGAATATTCCCTAAACAGAGTAGTTAGGGAATCGAAATGTCTATTTTCTGGCTGATAATTAACAACATTGCAATTGTTACTTTGGGGGTGTCGCCATCGGGATCGGGTAGTTATGGGGTCAACGAACTCACACCTTCGATTAACCAGATTAGAATTCTAGAAGGAATTTTTCAAATTGCCATGGGTAAAACCTATTATAATCAATGGTCATAACTTGTTGTTATTCTTAGTGTTTAACGTCCGCTTCCACCGCAGACAAGTCTTATTTTTCATTTTCATTGCCTTGGCGCACGCGCAGGAGTCTTTCCTGTGGGAGGAAACCAGGTAGGCGCCCCTATCTCCACGCCACATACGCTCACACCAGGGATCGAAACCACAGCCGCAAGCCAGAGGTGACCGGCCAGCTAGAGGTCGAAGCGAGTTTGGTGAATTACAATGAAGCGTAAATTAAAAATGGTGCGACCTTGAATGTGGTCATTGTTATAGGAGAGAGAGAGAGAGAAATGGGGTTTAACGTCCACTCAACACAAACTAGGTCATTTCGGGACTAACATATGGTTTCATTTTATTTCAATAATTCGCTTGCGCGTAGGGGTCTTTAGCAGTGGGAGGAAACCGGAGTGCCCGGAGGAAACCCACGAGGTTGAGAAGGCGCCCCTATCTCCATGCCACATACGCTCACGCCAGGGCTCGAAACCACAGCCGCAAGCCAGAGGTGACCGGCCAGCTAGATTTCGAAGCGCGGCACTCTAGACAACTAGGCCACCCCAACCCCCCATTGTTATAGGAGCAGCGACTATTCTCACATATTATTCAAAATACATGTATATTAAAAATCCAAATCAAACGTCAAAAAAAAAAAAAAAAAAGGCCAATGGTCTAAAGTGTTTTCTTTGAATCATAAAGTCAAGTGACGGGCTTTCGGTCTCCTGATTGTACGAATGATAAGGTGTAGGATCGTCTACCTAACCTGTATCACATTCAAGGTCGCACCATTGTACGGGACAAGAAGTAACGTTGTCCGCCTATCGTCATTATTTCGATTATACGGGACACATTAGTAGGGTCGCCGCCATATTCGTGGTTTACTACAAACGCTTAAGACCCGTACGCGAAACAGAATCGGGCCCGTAGCCAGCCCATAAAATTTGAAGGGGCTACGGAATGTTTTGGAGGGGCTGAGGGTGTGGCCGGCTAAGAACACTCCTAAGAAATCACTATTTTGGGCGAAATATTTGGCGGGGGGGGGGGCTTCCCGTGGCTACGGGCCCGAACAGAATTATTGAAAAAATCCATGTTAGTCCCAAAATAACTTGCGAAGATTTGATTTATCACCCAATCCTATCTTAAGCGCACAAATAAATAAATTGAACTCTTTGGTATAGATTTGATTTTACTAAACCTGATTACATTACGGGGTAGTGATACATTATTTGTGGACGTACAGCAAGTCACCCGTTCAAGTGACCCGATGTTTCCTTGATTGAATAATAAAAAAAATAATTAGTGTCACTGTCTATAATCCGTGGACGATTATGGGGAGTATTGTAATCTAATTGAGAACTTTTCACCAACAATATTTTCTGGATCCGAAATGTAATTCATTTTTAGTACAAATAAATAATATCTTTTTAATTGACCAATCAAATTCATGTAAAGTGATATATTGTCCTAAGGAAGGCAATATCGCCAAGTAGATTATCAGAGTTATCACACAAGCGATATCTTCTGTAGAATGTGTTATCAGACCCGTGGCTAGCGGGGGGGCAAGGGGGGCAGCGGCACCTCCTGGAAAATTTCGGCGCTGTGGACCGTCAAGTGTAGGTACATCGACGCCCACAGAAGCCCCATTTGCATCCCCATAAGCCTTTGCTCCCCTAGCAATTTTGGGCTTGCTACGGGCCTGGCTATTGGCTGATAAATGAGTATTTCATAAATTAACTTGATTCAGTTTATTCTGGGGCGACTCCTTTATTTTCATTTTTGCCAAGGCCATAGATCATTTCTAATTACAGCCACAGCAGATAATACAGGATAAATAATCTCTAATTCCATGATAAAAACATGTAAATTTGTAGTATACAAACTGTGATTGTAATGAGTTCGCAAACCAAATTAACAATAAATAGCTTCTGTCAATTTCAAACACGCAGGTTCAAAGATTTTGAAAATCTTGATATTATCAAATATATTTATTTGATTTATGTTATTTTATATTTATCTTATATTTCTGAAATTAGTCCCAATATGGCGGAATAGGAGCTGGCTATATAGACAAACAAGAGTAAATTATTACTTTTAAACTCTCCCAACAACACCCAGACAAACTGCCGTCGAGAGTTATTAAAAAATCCCATTCTAGTCCAAGAATAATTCAAATCTATTTATTCTTTGGTATTACATCGGCTTTTGATGATTTCAAATCGTCATTTTACAAACCATTTCTGAAATCATATTGGGAAATCTGTTTAGAACTGTCCCCGGTTTCGCAAAGTATTCTCAGACTTAATTTAAGAATTTACTCAACTTTCAATCACAGTTTTTGAGAAATATCTTTGATCGAGAGGAAAAAACGTAGTAGTTATTTATGTATTTGATATTTTATAACAACAAAAGTTTTATAAGGGGCTATTTTTAGTTAAATTAAGGCGAACAATTTAAGTAAATTCTTAACTTGAAAATACATAATGGGAGATTAGATAAAGAACTGACAGTTCTCACTAGATAATAGTTGAAACAAGATAACGGAAAGGGGATGTACTGAAAATTCCAGTCAAATTGCTCCACTTTGAACCGATATATTAGCGTTAGAATTTTAGGCCTAGCATCGATCATCATTATTAAAGTCGGTACGATAAAAATAAAACATAGTCTCGATTATCCATTTTTGGATTAAATCATCAACGAGCGTGGAGCAGCAAATCGGATTCAAATAAACAGAAAATCCGACACTTAAGATGACATCGAGAGTTGATTAAGGTCTTTTTATGTTAATAAATGTCTAATTTATATTTTATTAAACATTTTAAGCCAAAAATCTGAGGATGTTTTGTGTAAACTTGGCCTAGATTCACGTGAATGGAAGGGGGAGGGGGGTAATATACACGTATTTTGAACAAAAATCAGCCAATGGTATAACTCTGGAAGTAATTTTGCAAAATCTCCAAATCGTTAGGAATGATTGTCACCCCGGTGGATACAAGTGCGATATTGCACCTTTTGCAGGCCAGGGCAACCAGATGAAAATCCATAGGGACAGTCTGTACCCGAATACTAACCACGCAGGAAACTGGATGAAAATTAGTCAAGAATTGTACAGCAAATACAAGAAAGTGTGGACCGACGAAACGGACCGACAGACAGGGCGACGACATTATACCACTATAACACATGGTCTAAAATTGCTGAATGTGAAAACAAATGTACTTTTAAAATCTAATTAGATTCCATTTTCAATTTCTGCATTTTATGTGCATTTTGGTTTTTCTTCGTACCCTAATTTCACTCTCTCGGTAAGATTTATGCTGACGCCTATTTTCCATTATTAAAGTAACAACAAAAGAGCATTTTAATCATATTTTCCACCAGACTGGTCTGCTAACAAACCTTGCTTTTACAAGACTCTCGACGGCAGTTTGTCTGTCTACAAGGGGATAATGCATTGGCTGTTGTTGGGAGAGTATGTGTAGGAGTTTAAAAGTAATAATTGTCTACATAAGTAAAGCTAAACATAGTATAGAACTCGGGGTTAATATTCTAGATAATAATGTTGCAGTGTTCTATAATTACGGATGTACTATTATTGTTTTTTAAAGCGAAATGAAACACACGTTATTTTCTTTCTTTTTTATGATATATATTATACTTTAAAAGTGTGCAAATATTTACTTGGTAATTGGACTATATATAGCCTTATGTATATAGATTATATTGGTTGCTTAGCTTTTTACTGAATATTTTTAAAAATAACAATAACTGTAGTACTACTGCTACTTTTAGGACTTCTTCTTTGTTGTGTCTTGTGATCGTAAAACAATACCACAGTATTTCAGCTATAAGAACTTTATTGCCAAGCTGGATGATTTCGCAGGTCCCTTGTTCTCAACAGGTAATGGCTGCTTGAATATCTGGGAGAGTATCTAATGGGGCTTGATCTACACTCCAATTTATACCCCCATCCCTGCACGTCCAAGATATAGCCTTGACGTTCATTTCCATTCCAAATGCGTAATAACCTACTAAATTTCACACAAATAAAGCAGGTGCTGATACCATATTATGTCTACTAACAATAGGTCCAATAACAGGAAGAACGTGATGGACAGTTTCGTCATAGGTTATGATTTTGCCAAAACATCACTGACTTATTATGTATAGCTTTTATTTCAAGTTTACTAGGTACGTGGGATTTTAATTTTATAGACAGAGAATTTAATAATTTTTCAAAGACACGATATGGTCTTAAAGACCTAAGACCATAGTATTACATAACATTTAATATTTATCTATAATATATCATGCTATTATATCATCTAGCGAACCGACAAATTTGGTTGACCATTTCTGTATGTTAATATTAATTAGCCTTTCTCTAAAAAATTTCAAGGCCGAAATTCCCATCACTAAATTCGTCCAGGAACAAAACACAGGCAAAACCAACTGAGCTCAATAGTGGCCTTTTCCCAGTTGCCCAATTGTGTCGAGTTTCCTTAACATTACACGTAGCTGTTTGGGATATCTTTTATATTACACAACAGTAAGTTTCAGTCAGTATTTTACACATGCTAACATTGTGACAAAGTGGTCTCTACATCAAATTGAAATATACATATACAGGTATACACGGAACTTTCTGACCTCTGCTGGTTTTGATTTTAGCTTAGTTATACCGTTTCAATTTTAGAATTCTTATTTATTCCGACGTTTATAGAAAATCACCCATGTTTAAAGCTAACTTTTATTTAAAAGCCCCAATAACACTCTTGTTGTAACTGAATAATATGTCCCAATCTTCATTCTGGTCATTAAATCTTATTATTTTACAATATTTAATTAAATGATGATATAAATTTCATCTTAACACACCTATTTTAAAAAAATTGGAAAAATTTAACCAATTGCGTTGAAAAGTCTAACGTAAACCTTTTCAAATGTGACTTGGATAATAATGTGTAATGGATAATTTACACAACAGGTAGGACACTTAAACATCTAGTATTTATAATAAGCGTATTATTTATTTTCTGGATCTACCAAGCCAGCAAGAATGTTATTGTCCCTTTAACAATGGATAGTATCTACGATGTAGCACTACTATGCAGTTTTATGAGTTTGTGCCTTAGAAGAAGTTGTGTAAAGTTGAATACGTCAATATCATTAATAATCAAAACCAGCAGAGGTCAGAAAGTTCTCTGTACCTGTATATGTATATTTCAATTTGACGTAGAGATCACTTTGTCACAACGTATAGTAAGCGCCTTTTACTATTGAGTCAAATATCTCGAAACTTCATAAATAGGCTGTTTGATCAAATAGGATACTATCAAAACGTAGATCAAGCAACTCACAAACTCACAAGTCAAGTAAACAGTTTAGACTGGATAATCACTTCTGGTAATTCCCCTTTGGTGAAAGATATACAAGTTGAAAATATCCGATCACTTCATTATTAGTGTTAACTAAAACATTTGTGTAAACATCGTAATCCAGAAAAGGAATTATCTGTACAGATATTAAAGGGACGTATTGGGATAGTTTCATAAATGATTTGTGCGTACCTAAGCTTGTGTTGGAACCCTTGACTGATGCTGATGACCAATTGGACCGCTACAATAACACTTCTTGAATTGCTACATAAGCAAGCACCTGTCGTCTCTAAAAGGATTACCATGCGAAATGCACCGTGGTATAACAGTGACGTCCCACAGTCGAAGCGTGTACGTACACGAGCGGGACCAGAATGGCGTAAGTCAAATCTGAAAATTTATCGTCATGTTTACATTGTCAAATATACATTAGAGACTGTTACGGGGATCCGCAAAGAATACACCATATTCTAAAATCATTACTGGCTTGCCCAAAAGAATCTAAACTTCCCCATATAAATTCTAATGTAAATCTTGCAAATATATGTAATAACTTTTTAGTTGATAAGGCAGAGAAGATTCGACATGAGCTCAAATCATCCACAGATAATTCAAATTGTTTGGCGACCAGCAATTTGAGTGTTTCAGGCCCGTCAGTGAAAAAAAGAGGTAAGAGAAATCATCAAGTGGCCTAAACCTACAACTTGTGTTACAGATTCAATTCATACTCCTTTAATATTTCAACTTGTGGATAAAATCATACCCTCTGTCACCCTTTTAATAAATAACAGCGATCCACTGTGTATTTCCAGCAAAATGTTAATCAGCTGTTGTTCTTCCGATTCTTAAAAAAAGATTTTTTCACCCTTAGTCTAGTCTTCCTTTTTATCTAAGGTTCTAGAAAAGGCTGTGCGTGTAAAGTTAGAGCAACATTTGGCAACAAATTTATTCCTGGATAAATTTCAATCATAATACCGAAACCGTCTCGCTCAGAGTCGTTAACAATTTGTGTGGAGCTGTTGATAGTCTTAAAACTGCCTCACTAATAATGATGGATCTGTCAGTAGCGTTCGACACTATAGATCCAATGTAGATTCACCCATAATCTGGTTTGGATCAAATATACAAGATCGTACCCAGTTCGTCCTTATCGATGATGAACTACCAGACAAAACGACCTGGGACTGTGGTGTCCACCAGGGATCGGTGCCCGGCCCTATTCTCTTTGTGATCTACGCCAGCCACGTAGCCTCTATAAGTCACAATCTTTATCATTCATGCCATTCGCATGCTGATGAAAGGCAACTCATAAATAATGTGGTCTAGATCAAATATACAACATTGTACCCAGTCCATCCGAATCGATAATGAACTACCAGCCAAAACATTCTGGAACTGTGGTGTCCCCCAGGGATCGGTGCTCGGTCTTATTTTTTGTGCTTTACACCAGCCGAGTAGCCTCTATAACTAAACGTCACAATCTTTATCATTCGTACCATTCCTATGCCTTTGAAAGGCAAATCATAAACATAGAGTAAAACAGATTCCTTTCTTAAAACAGAAAAATGTACACGTCAAATTAACACATGTATGGTCACAAACGGTAGAAACACGTGTCAACATTCTGTGAAAATCTTTTACTTTCAGCTAAAATCCATCAGTAATATCAGACACCTGATAACAAAAGATGCTATTCACACACTTGTCCGATCATTAGTCTTTTTGAGATTGGATTACTGTAATAGTACTCTTATCGGTCTAAACCGAAATCTGTTCTCTCTAAACTTCAAATTATCCTAAACAATGCTGCCAGGATAGTTTTTCAATCATCCCGACGCTCTCACTATAAATCCATATTAAAAAAATAGGCTGGCACTGCCAGGTAGGATACGCCCACATTTTCTAGAGATGGATAGAGAACAAGCAATACCGAAAGTGATTTTTCCTACATCATTAAGTTAGAATTTGATATGTGCAAATATCGAAATGAATTAAGATCTTTGGGTTATAAAGATGCATTTCAGTAGGCTTCAAATTTGACTGGGGATCATGTGGGTAAGTTGCTGGCTCGGTAACCTTGAGGTTGGGTGTTTGATCCTTGCATTGGGTGACTAAGTTCATCTAGATTTTCTGGCGTGGTTTCCCCTTGTTAGTGATGAAGAATGGATGGCCTCACAAGAACAGCTGTCAATTTTGGTCCGATTTTCACGAAATTCGACCTCAACCTTCATTACGATGTAACGGTGATATAATCAAACGGTTTTTTAAATGGGAAAATAATTCTGACCCCAGAGGGACCACAAGCTAAAAAAAGGTCATTTTTCGTACAATCAGGGGTCATAATTCAGGAAGTTACAATCCGATATGCACAAATATCGAAAGGAACTAAGATTGTAAAGTTGTAAACATGTATTTCAAGTTTCATCAAAATTGAATGAAGACTGTGACCTCTACAGGGTTCACAACCTTGATATACCATATTTTTACTCTCTTCGCGTTCAAGCGGCGGGTCATTTTTTCAGTCAATTTTGGTCCGATTTTCACGAAATTCGACCTCAACCTTCATAACGGTGATATAATCAAACGGTTTTTTAAATGGGACCTCCAAAGGGACCACATGTGCAAGCTAAAAAAGGTCATTTTTCGGACGGAAGTTACGATCCAATGGGCGCAAATATCGAAAGGAACCAAGATCTTTGTGTTATAAACACGCATGTCAAGTTTCATCAAAATCGGTTCAAAATTATGACCTCTATAGGGTCCACAACCTTGATACAGCATATTTTCACACTAATCGCGTGCAAACGGCGGCCATTTTGTCTGTCAATTTTGGTCCTATTTTCACGAAATTTTACCTCAATCTTTAATACCATGTAACGGTGATATAATCAAACGGGTTTGTTTTTTTTTAAATCGGATAATAATTTTGACCTCCAGATTGACCACAGGCTAAAAAGGGCGATTTTTCGGACAATCAGGGGCCATAACAAACAAATTGTGGACGGACAGACGTCCGGACGGACAGGGGCGACGGCATAATACGTCCACATGAAAATGTGGGCGTATAAAAACTACGCCTGCTACTAGTGTGTTCCAGAATTGACTATAAACAAGCTAAAAAGGGCAATTTTTCGGACAATCAGGGGCCATACTTCAGGAAGTTACGATCCAATGGGTGCAAATATCGAAAGGAACCAAGATCTTTGGGTTATAAACATACATGTCAAGTTTTTTTCAAAATCGGTTCAAAATTGTGACCTCTATAGGGTCCACAACCTTGATATAACATATTTTCACACTATTCGCGTATAAACGGCGGCCATTTTGTTTGTCAATTTTGGTCCGATTTTCACGAAATTTGAACTCAACCTTCATTACCATGTAACGGTGATATAATAAAACGTTTTTTTAAATCGGATGATAATTTTGACCTCCAGATTGACCACAAGCTAAAAAGGGCGATTTTTCGGACAATTAGGGGCCATAACAAACAAATTGTGGACGGACGGACAGGGGCGATGGCATAATACGTCCACATGAAAATGTGGGCGTATAAAAACTACGCCTGTTACCAGTGTGTTCCAGAATTGACTATAAACTTCTCTGTAATGCTATAGATGACTTCATGGTTCCAGTCCTGCATATCTATCAGAGCTAATAAACTACTACTTTACCACCCCGTAAATGAAGATCACAAGATTTGAACTCATTGCACTTTCAAGAGTACAATCTACAAACTTTCGGTTCTAGAACATTTCAGTACAGTGCATCTATTTTGTGAAATTCTTTACTCCGTCACCTTAAAACAGTCCCATCACTTGAATCTTTTAAAACAAACCAAAAACTCATCTATTTACCAGTGCCGTTTAGTAGATCGAGATATGTGTGTAAATAGTGACCATACAGTATTACTTAGTAGATACCTAGAGCATGGATTGGTGGATTCATTGGTGCTTTACAAACAAATATGCATTATTATTATTTAGATTTAGAGCAGCGAACAAAGTATGTAAATTATACATTTTCTTCTGTAGATTAACTAAAGTGTCTGATGGCATACCCAAAGAGGCAGCATAAAGTAACACGAGACAATCTGTGGCATCCCTCTACCGCAGTTCATATAATCGATTGATCGTTTGATGTATAAGCAAAAAAAGGGAGGACTTAAGATGCAATGTTGAAGAGACAGATAGAGGGGGGGGGGAATAGAAACTAAGCCATTTTGGGACTAACAAATGGTTCAATTTTAATTCAATAATTCGATTGATCGTTGGGGGGAAACCGAAGGGGGGAAACCGCAGTGGGGGGAAACCGAAGGACCCGGAGAACACCAACGAGGTTGGACAGGCGACCCTATTCCTTGCCACGTACAATCGGGGAATCGAAACCTCGCTAGTTGACCCAATGACAGACATTATGATCCAACGTGCACGCGCCATCCAACGCTTACAACCTTTACGAACGTCAGAAAGACATTCAAAAGGGGAAGTTATATTCGAACCAATTTTTGACACAATATTTTACAGAAGATTACATACTTTTCAGGGTTAATTACAATTTACCAATTGTAAGAATAGAGACATTAATTAAAATCGGTCCAGAATGTCGAAAGCTCTGGAAAATCATCATATAAAACTTTTGCATAAGTTTGTAATTCATTCTTCTCGCTTTCTGGTGATGGCTCTAAACCATTGGTCTCGAAGTCAAAGATTAATGGCCGATAGTCAGATTCTATTCTTGGGTTAACTGTAAAGGTTTTCACATTTTTAAAGATATATTGATGTGCATTATTCCAATCAATATAATTATGCCTTCATATTTGCTATTACCAATGTATTCATTGATTGGTACCGTTGCAACATTTCGTTCCACTCATATTATTTTTCAACACTAGGGAATATATTTCAATAAACCGGCCATAACACTGATATAGTTGATGAATAGGTTAGTCTTTGTTCTGAAAATTATCACTCATTAACAGCCTAATCAAAAAATCATACTGCACTTGATGTGGTGACCCTAGGTACAGAAAACGAACGCAGCGTTAAGCGGAATAATTTCCCATGGGACGTGGTTGATATTCTATAAGTATTGAGAAGGGCGATAATAGTGGGTATATGTGGATAATCTTTTTGGATTCTGTTACCAACGTCGTATAATTAAAAAGTACATACATCGGTATTGGTCAGACAATTCGCATAACCTGTATATAGCCATTTTTTCCAGGGAATTAATGTCCGGGTTGACTGAGAGATAATGCAAAAAGTGGGACATGCGATTATTGCAAGGACTAACGAAACAAGAGTAACTTTTTTAAATGTAAAATCATGGACACAGTTTGAAAGGTCCCTTATATTATAACTATGTTTACATCAATAATCTTAAAAAATAAGATAAAATAAAACCATTTCGTCCCATCCGAATGACTACGTTATCCCTTGGCAGGCTCTCTGTCCAACATCCCTGATAGAGCCCGGTCGCTACTGGTATCGAACAGGGTTAACAAGCCAACGACTTACTCACTGAGCCACCGCGGTTCCGAGAAAACTAATAAGAAAGTGGTTATATTGAATCTTCTCTTACTGACAGATTTATATTCAATATTCTGTTTAGTTATTTTTATTTTTCAACACGTGTTAAAAATAAGAAAGAAGTCGTTATATCTAAAAAGAGGACCGGTATACAAATTTGTTTATAATGCAAATTATATGAAAAGAAGAAGGACGGGGTTGTTGATCTCGAAATAATGGCTGTTATTTTCAGCTGTTAGATTATCAGACAGGCAGCCTTAAGGACACATTCTAAATAGGTGTCAACGTCATATTCCAAAATGTCGATAACCAATCATTGAAACACAATCAAAACTATAGAAAATTATTCTTTAACGTCCTATTATTTCTTAAACTAGACTCTCAGATCTATTTCGGACATATTTTTTTTATTGAAAGGGAAACAATGGTGTACAGACACGACATCATTCTATCCGCCATTGGTTAGAAGCAAATTATACATTGCGTTGTTCATATTGATACGCCTACATTTTAGGATAAGGACCTAAAACGATGCAGTTTAAAGACATGTAAAATAATGGCTTTATTTTTATGAGACTCCACAATATTATGCAACAGGGACAAAAATAAAAATTCCATGCCAATTACATGTAATTTTTAAATAAACATTATGAACTCACTATAACTACATCGGATAGCAATACACGGGAGGGTGGGTCGGTGCTGACAGCGGATGTGACGGTTCAGGTGCATTATTTATAGAAAGAGGACTGGGGTTTAACGTCCACTCGACACAAACTAGGTCATTTCGGGACTAACATATGGTTTAATTTCATTTCAAAAATTCGCTTGCGCGTGGGGGTCTTTAGAAGTGGGAGAAAACCGGAGTACTCGAAGAAAACCCACGAGGTTGGAAAGGCGACCCTACTCCTTGCCACGTAAAACCGGGAAATTCGAGACCACGCCAGTAGACTCAATTCTTTAGAGCGACATCCATTCAAAGAGTGATACTAATTAAAATCAGGTTTGAAATTATCACTGTGAACTTTGTTGTATAAACTGTTCTACTTAATCATAAAAAAGCAACATCTCTTTTTTGGCGCCTAGGAATCTATTATCTACGCAATGGATCGCAACGCATATAATAATGTAAATATGAATGTATCTAAACTTATTTATATTCAATCGTTTCTGTTTTTACTGCAATTTCTAATCAACTATGATCGGCGAAATATTTTGAATGTCAGTCTTTGACGACTGGTTATTCCAGACTACACGGGTACTTTTCTCTTGTGGGGTACTTTTAGCCTCGTACATCGAGTCGCTTCATTACAAATGCCACTTGGAAGCATTCTAGCACACGATTTGCCAGCTAATTTTAAAATGTGTCCTTTCACGGTACGATAACAACATCAATGTTGGTCTATTTTTACCAATAAGTTGTGTTTGCAATGTCGAAGACTGTGGATGAAATTGGGATAGAAAACTTGTCTCCTTTAATTTTACCTTTTTTAAAACATTTAAAATGTCTCTCTGACTGGAATTTATGGGGCCTACCATTTCCTTTAGTGTAGAGATAAAAAAAATGTAAGTCTTCTATTTTAAAATATCTCAGGCACTTTACTTGAGTCTTGGGGTGGACAATCAAGGTACCATCAAGACCCCTGCACATCTTTGGTAGGGTCGATTGTTTTCATCGGTAGCAGACATATCAACATCGCTGATATATCCTCTGGTGGCCTCAATTGATTTTACTTTGTACTTAAACCTATTGTAACTGTAGTCTTCATTCAAATGGCCACCGATTAAATTTTTCGAGTTGTATATGTACATACAGAGGGTAGATGCTAACTAAAATCCCGAAGCGACTGCATCAAGTTTGAAAAAAGAAAGTAGCATTGGTAACTGGATACCGATTCACCACTTTGTAAACCTTAATTATTGTGTGGCTGCAATCTGATTCTGTTCATTAGCACATAGCACAACCACAAACATTCTGTTCCTGCATCTAGCGAAATCCTGAAACTACCACTTAACTTTAAACTATACTATTAAAAAAAAGTAGGGGATATTTGATTTTGGGGGCATAATACTAAAATATGCAAATGACTACGAAAAAAGTCACTATAGAACCTAACAGAAGAAACATTTCCAGTTACATGTGACGCCCAAACGCACCAATAGCTACCGCGTGGAATGCAGGTGATGCTTGGGATCATCATGGGGGTCCAACCAAAGATTTGCACGACTCTGACTTTGAATGTTACAGTCATTGTGGCATTGAATTCCAGGGTGGAAACATTAGTTTATTTGTTTTAGTGACCAGAAAACAAATTTTGATATGCGTCGGCTTACCCAAAATGAAGGGTTACGTGCCCTTGGCATGCTACAGATCGGCACAACACAGGCGGTTGTGGCGCGGACGATGAATGTTTCTCAGTCTGTCATAAGCAGGCTATGGTCCAGATACCGTGATACACAATCTGTGCAGGACAGACCACTCTTAGGTCGACCAAGGGCGATTTATCCGTACCTTGGCCTTGAGAAATCGTGTCATCACAGCAAATCAGATCAGCGCTCGTCTTCAAACAGACACTGGTGTGAGAGTGAGTGGCAGACGATTCGGAATCGACTGCTTCATAGGGGTCACCTTCGCGCCCAACGTCCTCGCGTGATCCCTTGTTTGAGAGATCATCACATTCAGACAAGACGTCGTTGGTGTAGGGATCGTCAACACTGGGATAATCGACGCTGGAGCAATGTGATGTTTTCAGATGAGTCAAGGTTCACTGTTGATTTTTTGGACAGACGTAGGAGGGTGTGGCGTCGTCGAAACGAGCGCTTCCAAGACGTTAACGTCATCAGACATGATCGATTTGGGTGTGGCTCTGTTATGGTGTGGGGAGGCATCACTGTTGCTGGAAGAACGGCTTTACATGTTGTTGCAGGGCGTGTTTCAGGCCAGGTCTACCGGGACAACATCCTGGCAGTCCATGTTGTGCAGTTCGCACGACGTCATGGCTGGCGTTTCATCTTCCAGGATGACAACGCAAGATGTCACAGGGCCAGGATCGTTACAGGTTACCTCCAACAACAGAACATCACCACATTACCTTGGCCAGCACTGAGTCCCGACCTCTCCCCCATCGAGCATGTCTGAGGCATGCTTGGACAGAGGTTACGTCAACGTCCTGCCAATGTCCAAGAACATGCTGCTGCGTTGAAACAGGAATGGGACAATCTGAACCAAAATGACCTTAGGCGTCTCATTAGGAGTATGCCACGTCGCATCAATGCTTGTTTGGCAAACAGAGGGGGATTTACCCGTTACTGACTTTGTTGTGATGCTGTGGTAGCTTTGCTGTTTGACCCCGGGTATCATTTTACCCTTATAATGGTCAGTCTGTGCCTTACTTAGTCTAACGATCATTTGGAATAAATCGATGAATGTGAACTTCATTTCATTTTGTCATTTGTTTCTTCGTCAGTTTCATTATGTGACTTTAATAATACTTAAAAATCAAATATCCCCTACTTTTTTTTGAATGGTATACTTCAATAACATGTTTATCATTATAAAATGATATACTTAGCTTTGTAAAACGTATACCTGATCATGGCGCATATATGTTTTAAAAATATTGACTATAAAAAGAGAAAAATTGTTGGATTAGATTATAGATACTCTATCCCTTCCTGGTTCATTATTGAGTGCTGGACGCCAACACCGCATATTATGCCGATTGATATACAGTTGGGAAATGGATGCATAGAGGTTTACCAGAGAACAGTCCGATAAACAAAAATGATTAAACCTACGATTTGATTTCTGCTTCAAAGTTGTTTTCCAGTGCAAGGATATTGACGCTTTAAGATTGAAAGGAATGCTCAACCCGCCTTGCATTTACTCAGCCAGCTGAGAGAGAGTTTAAACTTGGCACAAACTAGGTCATTTCGAGACTGACATTGTTTAATTTTGATTTTAATAATTGGCTTGCAGGTAGTGTGACGGAACACCAGAAAAGCCACAAGGCTAGACAGGCAACACTTCTCACTGAAACTTTGCCATTTGACTCAATGACAGACTTTATGATATAAAGCACACCAATTAGACCACAAAACTGTAATACTACTGGGAGATTTATCAATAATTACACAAGAATTTTATGGCTGTTTTCAATATACGGAGAGAAAAATATATCAGGTCTACAGCTAAACAGTCATGGCTTGTTTGGTATTGTCCAACCCATTAGGCATAAGTAATCACATAATTTATTGTGCAACTTTGGCCAATTGAATAGTTCGAGCATATAAAACCTAAGATTTGTGTGCATCAGGACAGACAGCATTAGAGTCTTTAGAGTTCAGATACCATGTAGATTCCTTAGGAAATATTGCTGGTTCTTAGGGGAGAAAGGACATAGAGATTTCTATCAGAAACCCCGCTCTGCAAGTTTTTCTGGAGTGTAGTAGATTGAAAGACGTTAATTTTGAGTATTGTAATGTGCACTATTATGTAATCTGCTTCCATATAAAGATGCTAAAGAGACCGTTTGTACTGTTATTCATGAAACCCTTTAGTTAGCTGCTGTTGATAATAAATACATAACATAAAAAGAAGTCCTAAGAAAAGAATTACAATAATATAAGACAATAATATCTAGGTAATCCCCGGCTAACAAGATGTGCACTAGAGAATATATAAGCCCTCCGATGTGGTAAACGATTTGGTGGCACTATTTTGCCATATTCAACCAACATATATTGCAACATAACCCTGCCCCCAACTAAATTTGCAATACAATGTTGACAGACAGTGGACTGACATAGATGTCTGCATTAAATATTCAAAAATAAACATAACTAACAATGTAATATCAGAGTTTAATAAATGAGAAAAAAATTATACTGACAAAATAAACAGATTTGTTAATGTTTACATTTCAGCATAAACTCAAAAACTTTACTTAAATTGTTAATACCAATTAACAAATTGTCGTCTGTTATCACAGTTAACACCAGAACAACCCAAACCAATAAGGATGTGGTCTAAGTTATCCGCACGGCTCTTGTGAGTTAACAGGTTAAACGAATGAAGCGTGCTATAAATGACTTGTAAGTAACACTGACACCTGCTCACGAAAAACCCACTGCACTTCTCTATATGATTTCTACTAAAATTAGCGCAAGCCAGCAAAAGTAAGCAATAACAATGAAAATATCTAGTTATTGCACAGTTACGCTCCAGTGAGTTTAGCAGAGGTAAAACAATCTGCTTATTCAATGAAAAGAACAAAGGAAGATCTCTCGTCCATGTTACAAATCATAATATTCAGGCGTGTAGAGTTAAGAGCTTAAATTTGCACATTTCTCAGGTATTATCAATTTTAATACATTCAATTTTAATATGAATATGACCAATGTATACAAAGAATATATCTTCTGATTTGTGTGTAATAATTACAACATTTAAATTCATATCAATATGGTAATTATTCCAACTTAACTAATTATAATTTTCACAATGCTATCAGAAACTATTAAGAATATTTTTCAATAAAAATGTTTTAAATAATATTCTTGATTGGAATTCCAATAAAATGTTTTCAAAAAGCAATAACAGAACAAACTTTTGGATGGGATATTCCTATGGATGGAATATTTTATGATAACTGATAAAATTCATTTAAAAAATAAACATGTATTACAATAATTGATAAATGTTTTTGCGCTGGAATATGTTACAATAATTGATAAAATTCCATTAGACGAAATGTTTTACAATAACTGATCAAATTTCTTTGGACGGAATATTTTACAATAACTGATAAAATTCAATATTTTGCAATAACTAAAAAATTCAATTTTGCAATAAATTATAAAATTTATTTGAATAAATATATCACAGTAACTGATAAAATTCATTTGCATGGAATGTTTTACAATAATTTATAAAAATACACTCTTGGATGGAATGTTTTACAATAATTTGTAAAATATACACTCTTGGATGAAAGCTTTACAGTAATTAACCAAATATTTAAATAAAATGTTTTAAACTGTTAAAAATACAGTGATAAGACTATACAGTATTTTCACAACATGATTATTCCTAAAATATTTTTATATACATGTACAAACACAGTAACACCTAACAAATTGAAAATAATATGGCCATTGTACAATATATTCAATTTAACAAAACAAGGCATCTATTCATAGAATTTAAAAACTTAATAATATATATACATAGATGTTATGGACTATTTACCATTAAAGGTCATTTTCTGTATTTATCACAGACCAAAAATAACATGTAATAATAAAAAAATTATTTAATAACTTTCTCATCAACTGTTTAAAGGTGTAAGAGTGTCCAGAATACATCTGAGCTAACAGATCATAAATTCTGCAACTCCTACTTCTGTTGTATCTAGTTCTATTCTCACATTTACCATCAAGTTGACAACCTGTGACCTTACTAAAGTTTTGCATACATTAGAATAAAGAGAATGAACTGAGATTATTCCTATTCATGAAGAGACACAAGCTTTGCATGCAAGATATACATTAGCAACACAAAAGATTTTCCACTGTGAGAATCAGATACATGGATTCCATAAAATTCTTTTGATTGAATGTGAATTTATGATGTGAGATAACTGGCATCCTGTTGGTTGGTAATCCTTTAAATAGCATTGAGTAATTTAGCACAGTCAATTAAAACAGAAATGATTCTATTGAAAGAGTGAGAGACAGAGAAATGGGTTTAACGTCCACTAAACAGAAAGTAAGACATATTGGGACTAACATTGGCAAATAGGACATGTATTGGTTTTCAAGTTGTTTATGGTGTTTTAAATATTGGATTAGGTGCCCATATTTTCATGGTAAGATAACAACACCACTTTGTAATAGAATGGACAAATAATTTGTGTTTGCAACATCCAAAACTGTTAATAATACTTAATTACACCATTTAAACAAAATTTAAAATTTTAACCCTTCACATAAGATAATTATTTATAATGAAATTTGAATGTTTGATAAATCCAGTACATTTTATTACCTTGAAACGTGTGACAAATATTCCATTAACTTTATTAAAGTTCCAATAGCATATTTTTAACTAATTTTTAGTTATATTTTTAAAATGTATTAAAATAAAGCTCTAAAATAGATTGAACCTATAAACAGTCCTACCTTGTTAAAGAATAATTCTATAATTCACTATTGCCAGTTAAGAAATTGGCAAAAATATCATTTTCAACTTCAAATTTAAACGTTTGAAGATGGCCGTCCATGGGGAAAACAAGAGAGGTAAATGTGTTACTATTTCCTCAATCAGCCTCTGTCAGCCTTTTTAATGCCCCCCCAAATTTGCCCATGATCGTATAATAGTGAGTTGACAACCTTTTGAGCAAAAGACATATAGAAATAATTATGTTTTGACTTTCTTAGAAAATATGAAATTGGAACTTTAAAGGTTAATAAATATATAGTTTAAAACAAACAATAACCTTCTGGGTCAAATGGGTTAATTTTAATTTTTGTTTTGAAGATTTCGATTGACATTGGTTTCTAATCCATTGATTTTACAACTTTCATCTAGGGTCTACGATAAAAAAATAAATATGATTCTGCTTACGATGATAATATATGAACAAAAATGTAGAAATTGGCTAAAATGATCAACAAAAAAAATGTAGTGTGGTTAACTTTTACCTTTCATGTTATATCGTTAAAAAGATATTTTTAGCTCATTTGAACTTTTTGTTCGTATTATTGTTAAAGACTCATTTTGCTACCACAGGTCACATATTTTTGAATATAGATATATAGCAACATATACATGTTAACAGTTTTATTTGATATGCCTTTAATAAATAATAAATAAATTATATCATATGTACAGATATGTGTGTAGATTTATATATATTATTAATTAATAACCATCATTTAAAGTACCTTTCTTTTTCTTGGATTTTTTTCCCGCAGGTAGTGCTTCAAGTTTACCAGGTCGTCGGAGTGCGGCCTCCTCTTGTTCTATCAATTGTCCGTGCACTGCTGCAGCTCTTAATTCTTTCTTCATTGGTTCTTCAGTACCATTACTTATATTTCCATTACTACTGACACCGTAACTATTCCTTATTTCTCTCATATCTGAAAACAAACATAGCATAGAATTATTTTAAATGAAATGAAATAGTGTTTAATGCATCACTGTTCTGCAAATGAAGACAGATCCACACCATACAGTAGGCCAAGTTCAACAAGCCAACAGTGAGGCTGATGTACCACGGCAAAAGTCTTGACCTATCAAATTGCTTATCATTACTTAGCGTAAGCAGAAAATCATCATTATTGCTCCGAGACCAGATATTGATATTATGAATGTAGACTCTTAGTTTCATCACTCTCACCCAATTAGAATCAAAGCTATTGTGTTTCAAAGTCTAAACCAATCAAATTCCTTATCGCTCTACTTACCCTCAGAAGAAAATACACATTACCGAGCTTAGTCAAGGTATTGATAGAATGAAACTATACACCAAGTTTCATTATTCTCACTTCATTAGAACTAAAGTTATCGTGTCACAAAGCATCAAAAAATCAAATTACTTATCTGCTTACCCTAAGCAGAATATGTTCATATTCGCACTCCATCAAGACAGTCACCTAAACAGGGGCAATTTAAGGTTTATCACGGCGGAGGCTGTACTATTTTGTGGGCCCTCTTTCGCTTTTGGTCAGGGGTTCTCTGCCCCGGCCACTGGATGTGGAGAAACTTTGAAAAATAAGCCCATTTAATCTTAGGGCCGGGGACTAATTCGATACTTGTCTGAAGTCTGAATGCGAAACAAATCACTTGTTCGTACTGGGAGTGCAATCAAATATTAATAATAATGAATGGAATATGGTGGATTTCAAATAATATTTGAAGAAAGTTCAAGGACGTTACCGGTAGATATTCCAATTACATGATATGACCCTTTCTGATTTAAACAATATTTTATTCAACTATAAAAAGATTCTTTACAACACGATATGATCCTTTCTGGCCTTGCGGCTTGCGAACGTTTTGATGATCTCATCCAAATTAAGCAAGTCCAGAAGATAAGCTTCAATGAACAAGAGGGCTGGTGCACCCATACGATCTTGCCCCATAGCTGAACACAAGTGAATTTTTTTTATCTGCGACAAGGCGGAGAAGGAATGCTCACACAAGCAATTGGTAATCAATGATCGACAAATAAATATGCAATGCCCAGTAGTGGATTCGACAGTAGCTGTGTTTAGAAAACGATTGGCCAGAGGGGCCCTTTGTCAGATGGGGACCCTTTTATCTGCCCCTAGGGCCCTCTTAACTAGGGTATATTTTCATTTTTCTCATCAGTTTTAGCATTTTTCTCCCGTTTTATTTTTTCAACATGTTTCGCGAGGAGGCTAGCGCCTCTAGCGCCTCAATTTTAAAACGCCTTTCCATCTAAAACATCTACACCAAGTTTGAACATTCTAGCTCAATTAGCGGGAGAGTTATTATGTCCGAAAAAGTGTGACGGACATACAAACGGATGGACCATTTTAATAATAGTTCCCTGTTTTTTTTTGAAGGTCTACGAACAATAGTTTCATGTTTAAATTGTCATTAAAATAGAATAACTTACTGATTTTATGATATGGATCTGGTGAGCCAATCAACTGACTTGCTCTCTTTGGTTGGAAATAAGAATTAGAGAAATCATCATTTCTTCCCAGTCTCTGTAAAAAAAACATTTCAAATTACAGATGTGGCAGTTTTAATCTCGACTTTTTAAAAAAAGTGCAGACACATAATTAATCATGCAACTTGAATAACAAATCTGACATTGTTCACACAAACATTTGTATTATTTCTATATTTTATATTTTCCCATTCCATATCATTTATCTTTCCAGGGTTAAGGTAATACTATAATTTCCAGGAGTGAATTGCCGTGATCTATATCTTTGGCTAACAACTTTAGTTTAGACACTCCCAGATATGCGAAATGAAATGAAATGGGGTTTACGTCCTACTGGTCTGCTCTGACTGAACAAATGAAGACAGCAAATGCCATACAGTGTGCTATGGGTGAAATTTTGCCCAGGCAGCGACACTATGGCCTACTCTTATATCGAATTCTAACAGCCAAGGGATTTTTTAAGTGCGTGTCAATGTGTACATAGGACCTTGGTTTTTCATCCTATCCGCATTACTAGAAAGCATGTCGTTTTCTCCTTTTCAGGCTCTCCATCCTGCACAACTGACAAGGGCAACAGCGTCGGAAAATCCTGCTGAACTTTCTCTGCACCCAGATATGCTGCTGTCAATCTTAATTACCCAATGAAACTGTTACCTAGTATTAGTTGTATTTTGCATGACCCTACTTTCAAAATTTAAAAAGGAAATGACATTTAGTTTGAACTAACATGATTGAGAAACCACTATAATCAAACCATCGATTGGCACTGTCATTAGTAAAAAAAAAAGCATTATCTCCAATTACACTATCGGTAGTTAAAAATTTGCTCTCAGATTGATAATAGTGATTTTGTTAGGGTAATATTACATATCGTAATTGGGAAACTAGTCATTGTATCCTGTCACATTAGATTACTGGGTGCAATTTAAAGAACTATATTGAAATCAGTCATTATTACATGTGATAGAAATGGCGAAATACATACACAGAGATCATTGCTACTGGGAGATGTGTAACAAACACTTAAATGAACGAGAAGTGACGACTAACATGACAAACATGGAGAGAGAGAGAGAAATGGGTTTTAATGTCCACTCGACACAAACTAGGTCATTTCGGGACTAACATATGGTTTAATTTTCTTTCAATAATTCACTTGCGCGTAGGGGTCTTTAGCAATGGGAGGAAATCGGAGCACCTGGAGAAAACCCACGAGATTGGACAGGCGACCCTACTCCTTGCCACGTACAACCACGCCAGTTGACCCAATTCGGCCATCCAACTCCCCTGACAAACACCAGTTATCCTTCTATATAACTGACTGAAGTAATGATAATTTCGTTGAAGATGGAAAGTTGCTATATGATCTCTTGTGTTAAAATTATATTTGGAATGTATTCAACCAGTTCTATCACATATATTATTATAATGACTGACACCAATATTGTCCTTTAATGGACATTCAACCAATAAATGAATCAAATTCAAGTCATTTGTCATCATGGTACTATACCTCACGATATCGGTCATCAACTGGGTCATTATAACCATGTCCTATATCACCATTAGAAGGTACACCCATTGGTCGATTGTTACGTGCCTCTGATGATCTTACACTGGGCATGGTAGTCCCTGGACCTGCAATCAGAAAACAAAAGAAAAATCTATTAAGACAACTGCACAGCAATGCATAAACATAACAAGCAGAACAGTCTAAACATTACATATTCATTGATCAGAAGATACATAAAAATCGTGACAGAATTTAGAGTATTTTCTATCATATATAAAATACTAACATTGTCCACCTTATATACACACATTTAATTACAGACTTGATAAATCCCACATGTTATTGGCTACGTATGATCTGTGTTCATATTGGCCATTTATTCAGTGGAAATCAGTCAACCAATGCCATACATAATTAGCATGTGGTATATGTTTTGACTTGAGACCCAGTTCCTTATAAGATGATCCTATCCACTTTTCCTATTGGTGGACGCAATATTACCCACTATTTTGCAGACTGTTCGTGTTAAACAGACTTGAAATAGAGTTCCTTCCGACTTAAGTTCAAAATAAAGCTCCTATCTTCAAGCTGATGTTCTGTTTGATAGTGTTGCAAAAGATACTCCAACAAACAACTTTATCATATGTGCAATGCAAAAAGTGCTGCAACAATTTTATAAACTAGTGTATAGCGATTTCATTAAAATTTTTAATTCTGCAGATAGCTGGTTTGTCAGTCCCCCTATACATCCACCCGCAGCGCAGTGGTCTGTGCTAAACCTAACATCAATGTCCAGAACACTCTCAGAGTAAGTCTTAACAAATCTATTATGAACTACATGTACATACTAAGCTTTAAAGGTTCTGATACCCTGTGAACAATCATGTCAAGCTTTTAAAATTTAACACTGTCCAGCAAGATGATCACAAAATTTAACAAACTATAACAATAATGCGTCCTTTACTTTCTTTTTGGACCACAATTTAAGAATTAACATAAACATTACCTGTAGAGGGTAAAGCTGTACGCTCTATGACTAGTTTAGGTAATATCCATTTCTCATTAGATTCATCCCATTTACAATCTAGTTTAACTCTATCTAGATTACTATAGTTAGAATCTCTACGTATACACGGCTGTACTCTCTCTAATAAAGCTTCTAATAGTTTAATCTGCTTATCTTGTTTTCTCATTGTATCTAGATAATCTATACGATCAAACTCAAACTCAGACTGTAGATCTAATACTTCTCTCTCTAATCCCATTACCTGATAAATAAAACATACATATGATTTGTAAAAAAAATATATAGTTTAGTGAAAATGTAATGAAATCTTTCACAAAGATCTCGGGTTATTAAAGTGTAACTTATATTTCATCACCCTGCCCCATAAATTTCATTTTGTGCTATGACTAACCTACCAATATGCAATTGAAGCTTAGGCAGAGAAAGAAAACCAAGTCCCAATTATATGGGCCAAGTTTTCTATGACTATTCGATATGGTCTACGGATTCGTCCTTCTTTATGGCCAAATAAACATAATGAAATTGGGTTTAATGTCCTTCTGTCGGCTCCGACTGGGTTAAAGAAGACGTGTCAAATAAAAAAATACCTGGGTTTTTTATTTACTTGGCCACCAAAATTAAGGTCGGTCGGGTAATTACATTACAGTGAGAAAGAAATGCACAGGCAGGATTTATTTTATAATGCACATAAATATTTGACTGCCCACTGAATCATGTACAGAAGTAATTAAGAGATTCAGAATGCTCAATGATTTATCAATACTCTTAGTGAATATAAACCAGAAAGGAAGTACTACCTTTTCCTTTTCATGTTCAAGTAATTTTGTTTTAACTTTAAGTTCATCGTGAACATTATCAAACAGCTTTAACATAATACCATCATCATCCATCTTAGCTACAGCTTCTGTATAATATATATAACAAAAAAGTCTTAATATATTTAAAGGTCACATGTAAACACTAATGTTATAATGCATTATGGATGGCCCAGCGATTCATTTGATTTGCTATTAGTTGTTTATTTCTTGAAGCAATGTCTTGTCGGCTGGTGTGTCTTGTCGGTTTTGATTTTGTGTGTTGTGCTGTCGTCATGTAGAAAATACTAATAAAGGATCTGCTATGGCACACTAACAAAAGTTGCAATTTAGAACTGTCTATAACAATACATCATCAAAACACCTGAAAGTTGAATTAAGCAAGTCTTTTGTTCTTTTGCATACATAAACAAATTAGTGAGTAAAGGGGCAAAATTGGTTCCAATAAGAAAAATGTTTCCTCAAAATAAAGTAAGCATGTTGTCAGTAAGGACTTCCAATAACTGTGTCATTCAGTTGTAATACTGAAATGTGAATGGACAGATCTATGGTTGATTATAATGTCTTGCTTAACATGTTGAGTTCACATGTAGCAGTGCTGATAAATAATGAACCTTTTACCTTAGACATGATATCCAAATATACAAACCTGCTAATTTAAGACGTTTTTGTTCAGCAAACTTCTTTCTAACTTTCCTTCTTTCTTTTACTTCTTGGTTGTTGACATTTTCCCCTCCAACCATCTGATTCTCCAATTCTTGTAATCTAATCCAAAAATCAATTTATAATAACATTAATTCTAAATATCACATATATTTTACATGGTAGTTTATTTTCTATCCTAGTAAAAAATAAGAGTTTAAAATCATTTATGTAATTGTTGTTTTACTTTTGTTTGTGATTTTCATCTACATTTTTGGGACTATATCTATTATCTTATAGATTAATCCATGCTATATATTTGAATTGATTTTTTTACATTTCATATTTTTAAGTTATGTTTTTAAAATGTATTAAAAAAAGGCTTAAAATAGGCCATATCTATAAACAGTACTATCTTGTTAAAGAAAAATCCTATTAATACAATAATTCACCATTGCCAGTTGAGAAATTGGCAAATGTATCGTTTTCAACTTCAAATTCAAACGTTTGAAAATAGCTATACCATGGGGGGGGGGGAATGGAAAAACTATACCCAGATGGAAAATAAAATGGACTGCATCCGTTGTTTTTTTTTAGAATTTGCTTGTAGAGCATACCTTAGTAAACATTTAAAAATTTCTTTATAAAACACACTTCAACTAATTATTTGAGCAAAGGCATGACATGTAGATGAAATCTTTATATGGCATTTAGTAATTGAATATATAAGTGTGAATTTTGTTCACCAATGTATTTCATAGAACAGGAGCATGTGATTTGGTACACATAGTCCTTGGGTTTTTATCATGCTATGTAAATGACGGAGTTATTTTGTTTAATGAAATGTTTCTATGTATCAACAAAAGCAAATAAAAATTATCTTACCGTTTTTTTGCTTCATCTTTTGCAGTGGCTGATTGTGTATTAGATGGAGTAGGAGTTAGCGATTTACTTTTTATTGGTTTACCAGTACCCATTTCAGATTCTCTTGGTGGCATTGCTATACTGGCCTAGAAAAACATAATATGATATTCATTTTTTTTTTAATAAATTTAAACAAAGAAAATATCTAATTAAATTTCTCATATTTACAATATATGATAATAGTGTTTTCAAATAAGTGTTTTTAAATTATAACTGGATTTTGTAGGTAGTGCGTTCAACTTGTAACTGGAACATGAAAAGCTACTTACAGGATTAACAGCTTGATGTGCGAAAAGTTCTACATCCAATGCCATTGACTGCTCTGCAACAGGTTTAAAACAGGAAGATTTTTTAAAGAATGTAAAAGCAAAAAGTGTTTTAAGAACTCAGTTTCCTCAATCAAAAACAAGGCTTCAACATTTTTGTATTCATTAAGATGGGAGTTTTTTTGCTGACATGCTTTGATTTCAGGCAATTATTTTGAATTTAATATGAACTAGCAGTTAAAAATTGCCATGCAAGATACGCCCATTTTGCAAGTTAAAAAAATTTGTGATTTTTTGTACAATCAGGGGCCAGAATCCAGAAAGTTATTGTTTGATACATGCCAATGTCAAAAGTAATCGAGGGCTTTGGGGTATAAACCTATATTTCAAGTTTCGTCAAAATTGGATAAAAATAGTCAAAAATTAAATTTGGAAATACAAACAATAAGTCTTATTTTCGTTAATTTCTCCCTAAGTTATTCATACATTTCTTCATAGCTTGTCAAAATTTTGAATGTCGTCTTTGACAACAATTTTCTTAATTTTCAAAAATTACAAATTTGACACATTAGAACAGTAGAGGTCATTTTTTTTTTCTCAGAATTATAAGTTTCATTCCAAATAATCTCCCTTTTTAGATTTTAGAGAGGAATAATGGCTCTGAAACGTTTTTCATTATAATTAATATAACATGTTATCGATTCACAGTAATAACTTTTTTTTTCTTTATGACATTTTTGATCAAATTCATGACATTAAGTGAGGCGGAATATGAAAGCTTTTATATCTGCCTGGCAGATCTAGTTATTTTTATCACCATCATATACAACTCTCATATATCTGTTACATGCATGTCGTGTACAATAAATATTGAAAATGTAAATATCTGTAAAATAAATATCTATAAAATCGGTAATAAATAAATAAATAAATAAATACAGACATCTATGAATCAGTAAAATACATATTCATGTATCTATGAAACTCATAAAATATATTATATCTATGAAACTCATAAAATATATGAATACTGTATCTATGAATCCAGCAAAATATAAATATCTATCAAACAAGTAAGCATAAGTATCTGGGAACTCAGTAAAATATAAATATCTATCAAACAAGCAAAACATAAGTATCTGGGAACTAAGTAAAATATTGATATCTCTAAATCAGTTGAATAAATATCTATAAAACTATAAATATCTATAAAAACAGAAAAATACAGATAATGCTAAAGATTTAAAATTAATTCAACATTTAATATTCTTTTGGAATAATAAAGTGTAGATAAAAAAGTTGTTAAAGCAGTACAAATGTGGATGCTAAAAGTCAAGGAATTCCAATGCTTAGGTGCTGGAAACGAAAAAAATTGTTCTCTATAACTTTCAAGGTTGGCCCCTTTTCTTCTTTAATAAAAACTTGACACTGGATGATTGCAACATTCAAGAAGTTTTATAAATATCTAAAAGACTAGACAATTAAAAAGGTGCCATATCACGCTACAGTGTTTAAAAGTCAATAAAAGTATTTAATATCTAATCTAAAATCATTAGGCAAACAGTGCAGTTGAAATAAAAATTTACCAGTTTTATCAATCAAGTGCGGTTCATCTTGTTGATAATTTTCTCTTTCTTCATCTCTTGGTGATCGACTTTTATTTACTTTATTTTTTTTACTTTCTCTTGTACGTGGAGTTAAACCTGATTGAAATAAATTACATTTCAACTAAATAAACTATTTATCACTTGAACATACTGCTCTCTCTAGCACCTCAAAACACTCAAGTCACCTGAACAGTTGTGAACTAGTTAGGACTAAATAGTATTTCTGTGACCGGGTCTGTTAATTTGAGGAGGTCTAATAAAGGAGCATCAATTTCTGGAGGATTCGAAAATGAGCTGCAAAACTCAAAATAAAACAGATGTCAGATCAGTTTTCTCAGATTTTCAAAATGTATCTGGACAGAATGGTTAAAGTGAGACATAATTCTGTCAATTTCCTGCTTTATTTTTATCTAATCTGCTTATATTAAATTTCTAATAATTTCAAAAATTGATTTTGATCCAAATCAGTTCTGTAATTTTTAAGAAAGTGCAGGTCATGTTCCCTCCAAATAAATCAATGACACTCATTACTTTCTTGCCCATCTATTTCATACATCGTTTAATAAAGCAATTACGGATCAAAAATTTTAAAAGTTCATTTTCAAACTTAGAATCAAGAATTATTATTTTCCAAAGTATTCATAAATCAAACTGCTTAAGTAATAAGTGCATAGCCTAAGCAGAAAATGCTTATCATCAATTTACCAATCAAATTAGTTATCTCTGCTTCATCTTAGCAGGTAACACTCATTACAGAATTATGTCAAGGTATAGATGTAATGAAGGAATATCCCATCACTCTCATTCAATTAGAATCAAAGCAGACATGTTCAGGAATCAACACATCCAAATGCTTATCTCTATCATCAAACATAGTCATTCTAACGAACTGAGACAGTAACTTATTGACATCTATTGTACTTCTTATTTACACTTAAAATCATATTCCCTGCTCTTACCATGGATAAAGTAAAATCAGGGAATATACGCCCTAAGAACTAATTATAACACTAATTCTTTTCAACTATTTTCAGTAAAGCCATATAACTTATAAAACATCTAGAGTACATATCTATATCTGGCAGAATATGGCAATAACCTGTCAAACATAATTAAAAGACATTATCAATTTTGAAATCAAGGAAGCTTTAATAATTTGATAAGGTTTTCATTTTTCTTTTCATAGAATTAGGCAGAAATCCCATCTGCCATTAAGATTCACTTGTCGACGTGACCTGTCAATTCAAGCCAGTGAAAAGAGACCATTTTTGTTTGCAACAACTTACAATAGCAACAGATGCTAGTAAGTAGTCTTTTTAAAACATATTTGAGATCAAAGACTACTAGCATGTTGAAACAAAATTCAAATTCTTGTCTTTCTGGCTTCATCCATTTGTAAACTTAAAATTTTGACTCCCAACAAGTTGCTAGTGACTGTTATACATAAAATTGTGTTTCTGATATTAAATTTATTATATTTCATGAAAGTGTTAATGTCACGTAGCTATATTGAACAACATAAGCTTATAGTATATGTTTAATGCCAGTCTCAATTTTCAATGAAATATATCATATTTATATCACATCTAAAATAACATTTTCCATATTTCTCATTTGAATTGATTAATGAAACTCATTTCTAAATGACAGTCATGTTCATAATATGAAGATATTATCTCTTTATATCATAAATGATATGCTTTTTATCAAGAAATTTAGAACATGTCTGACCATGGATTAGTTCTTGTTTCAGAATATATATTACCATCATTTTGAGACTACAAAAGATTTCTTTAGTTCTACGGATCATGACAGATTAAAACTCTACTGAGTCTGCTCCCAATCATTTCATCACCCCTTATCATTCTTGACAATTTTTATTATATTAGAAGCTGCTCATCAATGTTCTGTATAATAACTACAGCCTACTATTGAATTTCAAAAAAATATTCTTTAGTTCAAGGGATCATGAGAGATTTAAACTCTGCTGAGTCTGCTCCCAATCATTATATCACCCCCTTATCATTCTTGACAATTTTGATTATTTTAGAAGCTGCTCATCGATATTCTGTATAATAACTACAGCCTACTATATTGATGTTCAAAAAAATATCACAAAATAAATAGCAAGTTATAAAACATCTATACTATTAACCTTTTCCAATGAAATGGTAAGCATTAAAGAAATACAGTTAGAGTAAAACTACCATCAAAATTGTTCCATGTTCAATTTAAACAATAATATTAAACAACAAAGTATCTGGTAAGTAATATTAGGTGGGTGTTCAAGGGGAAAAACAATGTGAGGTTAAACACACACCATTATTGTATTATTATTGTTATTTTAAAGAATGCAGTGGTGGCTAGTGCTATGTGCAATGACATACAATATTTTTGATAAAGCATAGTAAAATACCGGTACTGGTTGAATCCCTTAATTAGTATGCCCACATTCTGTGTACCTCATGTTCTGAGCCTTATCAACAGATCTTCTATGCATCTTCTGACAGCCATTAGCATTTACAGATTTTTGAAGACCATTGGCAGACCCTCTGTAGATCATGGACAGACCCTTTGTAGATCATGGAAGACTTTCTAAAAATCGTGGATAAACCCTCTCTTGACATGGAAAGATTTTCTACATTATGGACAGATCATGGACAGATCTACCGTGGATCATGGACAGATCCACCCTAGATCATGGACAGATCTTCCCTAGATCACGGACATATTCTCTGCAATTTCTTCAGTCTTTCAGCAGATCAATGGTAGATTGTCAGATCCTTAATAGATTATTGACAAATAATTTGCATCTTGATATGTCAAGATTCAGTTTTACTAACATTTAATAATTCCACATCAGATTTGGATTCTTGACTAATATTGAGGCTAGTCATTGGCTGAGAATATTACAGAATCAGCACAGAATCAGCACATGTTGACCAAGAAGCATATAGAATACTGGCATACTTCAGATTCAATTGAAGGAAATTAAGCATAAAAAGTGAAGCGTTACATCCATCTTTTGAAAAATTTGACAAGCAAAAAGTGTTCAGGAAAAAGTGAATAAATCGGTATTTAAAGAAGTTCACAAGCATGCAATCAAACTTAATTTATATTATAATATCACTTACTGGTATCATTGTCGTCTGTTTCACCTAGCACTAAACAGACAGTTAAATAGATATAGATATAGAAATAGATATACTTGCTACTACACAGTATTGATTATAAACAGATTGTTGAATAACTCAGATGCTACCTGCTACTATATTTTCCTCTTTTCAATTTGATAGTCGTTATGAGGTTCAGGAATTTCAAAACAGAATGTCATTGATTTGAATCCATGATGGAGTTAAAAAAACAGAAGTCCATGATGACTATACACATTAGCACACATTATCGAAACTGGGCAGTTGGAAAAATTAGCACCACAATCAATCAGTCAATCATGACACATCTGAGTTATTCAGAAAGCGAACTGAGTAATTATATAATAACAGAAAGATGAAAGTCTGTTTTAAATTGATAACAAACTTTCAAATTACCAACAATTAAAAAATTAAGAAATAAGGAATATAATTCACAATGTCTTCATAAAAACTATAACAGTTTGAATCGATGATAAGAATACTAGGAAAATTATATTTAAATATCTTGTTGTGTTCATTTAAAAGTTAAAAGAAGGTTCCAACCTAGTCCCAGTGATATCACTGTGCTAGCTAGCTCTATTATCATATTCACTAGCACAGGCAGATAATATGCCTAATAAAAGTCCTAAGTTGGTGTTCTAGAAACAGAGCACACCCATAGGGGATTGTGGAGATATAAGTTTTATAGACGAGGAGAAGAACAAAGATGAAGAATTGATTGCTTGCATTATATTAAAGACAGAAGTGATAGATACATATATAAGTTAGAGGAAATTAAAGAGGTAGGCTTCAACTAAATCTTAAACTTCTAAATTACCTTCAGCAGTTGATGGTAAGTGGTCTAACTGTCCATTTACATCTTGTAATTTATTATCATAAAAGTGACGAAGTTTCTGCATGTCGTCTTCCAATCTTCCTTTGTCAGTTTTTTCTGCTTCATACATCTGTTTCATTTCTGACATTTCTGTTTCATACTCCTATAGAATTTATGGTAATACGTAAATAATGTAGGCGATCCCAGTGGTGCCCCAGAAAGTTGTCAGTGTCAGTCATGTAGGACGGATGGGTCAAAAAATTAAGTTGTTGAGTATATGTGGCCGTGTACATAAAAGAACCCTTTGTTGGAATTCAATAAAGAGTAGGTGAAAATGCTGATGTTCGGGCAAACTTCCCTCATAGCATATAGTGCATGTCTGTCTTCATTATCCCAGTAAGTGGAGAAAGGTAGGGCATTAACCCACATTTCATTTCATTTAGGTTTGCAAAACAGTCACAAGGGAAGTAACTCTATTCAAGCAGAAATTAAGTCACTTACAACTTGGAATGTATCATCTAAATTTTGGCAAACGGTCACACCATGGCTTGCACTTTTTTAATTAATAACATACATGTATATAACTATGAAAAATTGTTATAAAAATGAGTATTATCCAGATAAAAACATTATCACTGTAATTATTTGGGTCTTGCTCATCAAGTTTTTTAAATATCATTCAAGACTACGGAATAGAAACTCTCAATGATCACCTGTCTAAGTCTTTCTTTTTCTTCTTCTAATTCTTCGCGTGTTATACCAGAATGCTCTATTACAGTTTGTCCTTGTTTCACATCATTAACATCTATACCTGATAAACAAAGCCACACAACAACAAAATATTATTCGACATGCAAATTTTTTCCCAACATGGTTCAAGACGCAGGTAAAAGCAGTGTGGATTTTATGAAATATGGATATAAAACATCTTACAGTTGACTAATATTATGGGCTCACTTTTTAAATGACAGTATGAATAATATTTTGTTTATCGCCAGTTGAAATGATAGAAAAAAATATTTCAAAGTAGATCGCTATTAACCAAACTATTCAATTTCATTCACAAACTAATCATTTAAAGAAAAACAGACATGGCTGAAGAATCCATCTTGTAACCATATGCTTTTTCAGCACCTCGTCATTGGCATAACATTTCATAATCTTTTGTTAGATTACGTCAAAAAAGTGGCTGCAAGTGTGTTTACATACAGAAGGAACAATTTCTGCTAGTACTAGTAGTAATCTCCCATTAGAAGAATTTATCAAAGATACTCATGTTCCCATCACAGAGTTATTGGGAGAGACCAAAATACGTTAACTGATGTTTTGAGATGAGAGAGACTTGGAGATAGAGAAATGATATTTAACCTCCACTCGACACAAATTAGGTCTTTTCAGGACAAACATATAAATCAATTTTATTTTAATTATATTCCTTGCATGTAGGGTATTGTAGTAGTGGGCTTAAACCCCACAAAATTGGATAGGCACACCCTACCCCAAGTTATGTACAAGCGTGGAATCAAAATCACACCACTTGACTTGATGACAGACCTTATGATCTAAAGGGCAGGTTAAACCATTTAGTCCCCCACCAACCCCTTGAGGAGACAGAAGGATGAGAGTATAAATAAGGTATAAAATGAACAGTACCTGTTAGTCCTTCTGGTGATAATGGTAACTTGCCCATTAACATGGCTTTAAGTTTCTCAATCTCTTCTTGGTACTGACGCAATAAAGCATCTTTAGGATCTTCATTGATCTTGGGTTTATTTTTGATGTTTTTGGCCCGGTTGGCGTAACGTAACGTACTCAGGGTTTCATCGTAGTTATTGTCAGCTGGGGATAGACAGGCGACCATCATGGTTTTGGTATTTCCTCCCAGGGAATCTTGTAGCAATCGTGTTAGTTTGGAGTCTCTGTATGGTATATGTTTGGATTTACCATCAACTAAAGCTGAGATAACATTACCCAGAGCTGAGAGAGACAAGTTAATTTTGGTTGCTTCCTTTAATCTGTCTCCAGTTGCACCTGAAAAAAAAATCAAACAACTTCAAAATTTAGTGTCAAAAACCAAACAGGTATGTATTTGTGAATCTTAATTGATCATTAAGAAGAAAGATGAGTATCCATCAATGACTATGGTGAAGCAAGTAAATTTGTAATCAAGGGTCTATCCAAGAAACCTCCTCTGGATTTTTAAACCTGAATTCCCTCTTGTCAGTGGTGCAGGACAGAGGCACTGGCAAGTAACAACCTCGCTAGTTGTTAGTATGGGACGATAAACCAAGAAAGTAAATGTAGATTCTTTTTCCATAATAAGGCAATGACCATGAGGGGAAATTTTAACCTACTGATAATATGATTTCCAAACTGACCAACATATTTACGTGAATACCAATTTGAAAATCTGTCAAAATCTGTGGCAATCAGACATATCTATATATTTACCTACTTGTGACTATATGTATTACCTGTTTTAGCTTGTCTTTCACTACCAGCCAAATCAACCAAGTTCAGTTTACCAGCTCGTATATGTTCTTCACCAGATTCATCTACGTTCGCCATCTCTAGATAGATTGTAAATATAGAATGACTTCGAGACGAGTCTGCGTTCATCAATGTAGCACCTGTAGCTCTGTTTCTCCAGCCTTTATCCATGACTTTTTGACATTCACTTACATTATGTACAGGATGCATAGACAGACCTGAAAAAGACAATTAATTCATGTTAAAATATATCAACTCCTGATCTAATTATCAGAAATAATAAAATTTGATGGGCTTCTTCCTAGCACTATCATAAACAACAAGGGTATTGGTAGTCAATCAGATGATAATTTCAGCTGTTTGAACAATGTGAAATAGTTGAAAATCAATAGTCTAGAACTCTGTGCATAATTTTCAAGTAAGTCAGATGATAACTTTAACAGTAGGGAGGGGTAACAATAATATACAATCATAGAACATGTACTGTACATGTATGTACAAATTCTCTACTAGAAGTACAGGAGCACAGCACTACATACAATACAAAACCTACAAGATAAACCTGCAGACAAACCGGCATACATAGATATTGCAAGAAATAATCAAAAAATATCAAATCAAGTGAATGAATCCAGAACCAGTAATGAAATGTTACTTCACTTTGAAACATTCTTTGTTCTAATCCCGGGAATTTGTAATTGTATATCCATATATAATATCCAGTACTTCAAAACAAAAGGGGACAGTGTAACACAGGGCCCTTGGACCAACTGGCAACGGGTTTCCTGGGACCCCCATTGCGGTGAAGACTATGGGACATCATTGATATGACAAAAAGACACCACATGTAGATTAATCCCCCTTTCTCGCAAACACCCTTAGATCATATTTCTCCCCAGGTTTAAGGCACTATATATTTCCACGGATGCCAAGATATATTTTATTTATTTTGAAAAACATTCTAGATTCAATTTGTGCCTGTTCTAAAGCTTCTTTAAAGATCACAATTACAATACAAAGTTTTGTAAGATGATTACAGGTTAAAGATAACATGTAATTATATGATAGTTGATGATCATATTTGGCAAACATCCAATTTAATTCAATGTAAGTCAAGGTATCATCTAATCAATGCTAAATATACCATTTTGAAAACTTTGTCAGGATTATTAGTGCTAGGGGATATTTAGTGTTTTGATAAAATCTGTGATACAGTATAAATAATGTTATAGGTATATCAACCATTATTTACAGAACTAAATATATCATAATAATATATTGAGGTATTAATTTCAGGTATCAATTTGATAATAAAACTACAGTACAAATACTATACTGTTTAGCTGGACATACAATAAATATTGAAATTATTTTAAACCATATTGAAAATCCTGAGATCAACATACTTTAACCTTGCCAATTTTGCGAAAATACTAAAATCACACCAAATAGCAGGTTATTTGACAATAATTAATACATCACATAGTCATATTTCAATATCATTTTTCAAATATCATAATATCCAAATGTTTGCATATTTCACATCTATGGTTCGGTTCATCCTGTCAGAGCAATGGTGTTAACATCCTCTTCTATAATTGTCAAACAGTTGAGAGAGGCAGACAGAGAAATAGAGTTAAATGTCCACACAACACACACTATAGGTCATTTCAGGACTAACATTTTTCAATTTCATTTCAATAATTTGCTTGCACATAGGGGTCTTTAGCCATGAGAGGAAACGAGTCGAGTGCCTATGAGGTTGGACAGATTAGCCTACTCCTTGTTATGTACAAGCGGGGAATCTACAAAAAGCCACTTGAGTCAATGACAGACCTTATGATCAAACGTGCATACATTAAACCATGCGATCAACAACCTCCCCCTTCTAAATTAAGTAACTAATAAAACATGTATCCACAAACACACTACCATACCTCCTCTATTTGGTAATAAGATTGTATACTACAGCATGATAAATTCACTTTTTAAATAAGTTAATATGTGATTCTGAGAGCTTACCATTTACATAAACACCTTTCTCTGGATGTTCGTGTAGATCTAGTTTAGCTTTAGAATCTTTTCCAAGTAAATCTCTAATTTCTTCATTATAAATTTCTAGATAAGCAGCATGTATGAGAAACTTGGTTCCATCCGTAACAGATACTGTCTCAAAAACATGGTCAAACGCTCTAAAGAATAATTTTAAAGATTACATGTAATTTTTACATAACTATAGGTTTGGGTGATTAAAAGTAAACAAATATCACCTTTGAATACCGAACGGAGGAAGCTACAAATATTTCTGACTTTTCCCACAAGTGAAAGGAAAAATACATTTTGTTTTTAAACCACTTGTCTGGTGATTCTGCTGAAGGATCTATCATTCTTCTCAATAGCTTCAGCATTTAAAATCCAAGTCTAAACTACTCAATAGCTTCAGCATTTAGAATCCAAGTCTACACTACAGTTACTGGTATAAATAGCAATCCCCATCTAGAATAACTGATATACCATTTCTTATATATTCAAATGAAATGAAATGGAGTTTAACGTCCTACTTTTCTGCATTCACTGGGCTAATGAAGACACGCATACGCCATACTGTGTGCCATGAGGGAATTGTGCCCTACTCTTATTTTCAATTCCAACTGTCGAGGGTTCTTTTACATGCACGCCAATGTATAAACAGGACCTTGTTTTTTTTTTTATCACATCCAATCAACTACACATTGTCCTTACCAGGCCCCCTGTTCTGCAACACTGAAAGGGGGTAATTCAGACCAAAATTTTCATCTATATTCATCAAATATATATATATCTGTACAATGGTTACCTTGGTATGATTCCTCTCTGTGTAGGGGGATCTGTAATACCCTGCATAGAGAATGATTTACCACATCCTGTTTGTCCATATGCAAATATAGTTCCATTATACCCTTCTGTTACACCCTGTATAGAAAACAAGCAGAATTTAATTACAGAAGTTATCTTCTCTTTAAATAAAAACACACATAAACATTTCTAACTCTAGTCAATAAAAATTACACATAGAAAGTAAAAAAAATCAATTGTTTTGTCAAGCGGTTTAATTCGAAATTATAACATTTTGTTGTGTTTTATTTCTTGGTATCTAGAACTACTATGCAGATTGTAAACATTCTCTCCTTTACTGCATGATCAATCAAATAAATGTATCAAAAATAACATAAGATTTGAAATAGATTACATGTAGTCAAAATAACTGCACAGACTGTCTGCACACTATACTCGTTTGATTTGAGTTAATTCCACTGAACACTGCTGCAATGAAAGCAACTTTCTTTTCCAAACTATGACTGGTCAATAGTCTGATTAACAGTCAATAGCTATCTGCATAACAATAACATCACTCTTTAAACGTTACGTCATAACTCACAATTTTATTACCCACAATTAACCCGTGCATAGCAGAATATTGCCGAAAAACTAATCACTGTCCTAAGTTTTAAGGAAGACCCCCAGATTAAACGAAGGGCTGTCATATTGTTTTTTCATCTTTCTTTTATTTTCTTTTTAAAAAAAAACCCCAAAATGTGCATAGCAGAATATTGCAAAAAAAAATAATCACTGTCCTAAGTTTTAAGCATGACCCCAGATTAAACAAAAGGCTGTCATGTTGCTGTACGTGGGATAGATTTGATTGAACAGGAAGAATACACACTCCCTCAAAAGCTCAAGTATCAGAAGCCAATCCAGCAATGGTTAGAGAGGTATTTCTCGGGCCATTGCTTCAGGAATATGACTGCACACTAGCTGAATGCCTTCCTTAACTTAAACTTCATTTAATTCTTTGGTTTTGGTACATTCAACTACATATTGTCAAAGAGAAGACAAAAGTACACTCCATTTACCTCTACTAGAGGGTATGCTATATCATTATATATTTGTTCTGTGGTAGAATCTGTAAAGTAGGATCCATCAAATGTGAAATGTTTAGGTGGGGCTTTAGGGTCACCAGGATTTTTAATGGTACAAAGACCTCTACTGCTGTCCATCACCAAAACATCTTTGCAGTTCAGATTTTTCTCTCTTTCGTTCATAGGACGGCATCTGACGATGACCTTTACACATTCTGCTGTCATTCTGTAACGAAAGAAATTACATCACATTATAGATAATTAAATTTTCTAATCATGACTGAGGCACAAATGTTCTTGGTTAAGATAAATGGAAAACTGAACCCCTGGTTATGTGTATATTTCACACAACTTTTCATTTAAAAATCTAACTTCAACTTCTATTTCAAAGAGTTGCCTAAAGGAGACTTTAGCAGTTGGAGAAACCAGAGGAACCAGAGAAAATACACAAGGTTGGACAGCCTATATTATTGTTCCTTGGGAATTGAAGATGGGAATCTATTCCACACAATTCGATAAAATTATAGAACCTATGATTTAAAGTGCAACGTTAGACCAATTCCTGCCCCTCCCCCCAATGACATACATGTAATGGCTCTTTATAGTGGCCAAGTAACCAGCAACAGAGAGAGACTAATAGTAGGAGCTTTGGTACAAGTAACTGATAAAATGCCTAGTAACGGCCCTCAGCATTCTTTTAGTTTTAGTACACTACATGTATATCAAAATATCTGTGGTCAAATGTTATACATTTTAATCTATACATGTACTTAAATACATAATTTCTTTCTATGTTTGAAAAGCCAACATCTAGACACAAACAAAGTTGAATACATAATTTGTTTTCAGTACAAATTTTATCTTTCTAGTTTAGCAGGGATAGAAATGTACATCCTCAAAGATATGAACAATCAGATATCAACATCACTTATAGATACACTAGCAACATGAGTATTTTTACTATCACTACACTCCACAGTGAAAAAAGAAATGAAGAAAACAAAGAAAATAAAGATGCAAAAATATATCAAACAAGAGCAATAATACATACGGTATAGGCATTCTAAATTTTAAAAGTAAACTTTCAACAGCTAAAATTTGTTATCCTTAATATCCTTCTGATCTCAACCACATCTAAAACCAAGTATAACTTCAGAGACAAGTCTCAACGTAATGTTAATCTAAGACAAAGCAACAAATAACCCCTCTAATGACACTTAACTCCACCTAAAGGTAATGTACACACAAATCACATGTCAGCTGATTGATTGAATGATTTAAGTATAAGCTGACAACTAATTACATTAATTATTTATTGTAGTCAAGCTTTAATTATTAATAACTTCTATATCTAGTCTTCAATCAACAGTCCTCCAGCCTACATATTGATTTTGAAACTTCAAGGATATATTTATACTTTTAATTATTTTAACAACCATCTTACAGATAAATATACATGTAGTATTAGTACAAAGTCAACAATAAAAAAATAATTCTGTATTGTACTTATTTTGTAAAGATATATAGATTATGCTAAATCAGAACTATTATAATTATAAATTATAAAACTATTTTTTTTACAGCCATCGAACCTACACCACTGTTATCAGAGAGAACATGTGTCCAAAATTGACAAAGTGATAATGACTGTGAATGAATATAGAATGATAGAAGGTTTGTAATGATCCATAACAAGATCAGGTGTAAGCTTACAAATCTCTAATCAATATCCTAAAATTATCAACAATTTACAAGGCAATCTTGCCCAGAGTTACATAACCCTTTATGAGAATAGTAATGGTCACATCTACAAATGCTTTTTTTTACTCCAAATGAGAAAGAGATAAATGATATTTAATATCTGCTCTACTTGACAGTAACCATGTCATTTGGGGGCAAAGATGGTATTTTTTATTTAAGTAAAATGCTTGTGTGTAGATTTCTTTAAAACTTAAAATGAAAGCCAAGTACCGTACCAAAAGAAAACCCATGTATTATTTTAGATTTCTACAAATTGTGCTTTGTCACTTATAATATGTTAATAATGGGTGTTTTTGTTGTATGAATATTATTCAATATTTCCTATGGCAAAATATTGATCAAATGAGCTGTAACTGTAAGGCTAAGTCAAAATTGTGGGTCACTATATAATACTGTCATTGTGACATTATGGGGGTAAAACTTCAGTTAATTTGCTTTTTGGAAAGGAAGAGCTAAGCAGCTTGCTATTTAATAATAATGTATCAGGATCAGGTTTCATAGAATTTTCAACCCATCGCTGTATCTGTGGTACAAAAGATAGGGTACATGTAGGCACCTACAGAACCCAACATCAGGAAAAAAATACTTTTTTTATTTTAAAAGAATATCAATTTTACCAATTATATTAAATTCAAGAACTAAATGTCTGGTGCATGTTTATTACGGTAATATATTATTTTTCTATAAATTAAACAATAGATATGAAGTAGGCGAAAGACAGCATCTGTGGTTCTATAATTAAAAGTTTATATTATAGTAACCTACATAGTTACATCGTACATAGTACTATCTAAAAAAAAAAATGCTGCTGTTCAATCAATATGATCAACGTAAATCTCTTTATTTTTTCCAAATAATGTATTTTTGTATAACTAATACCTAAATACATTAATGTTATAATTAATACTAGAACTAGAAGAGCTAGATGTAAAATATCCAAAGATGTCAAACAGTCTTTTTATTTTAATTAGATCTAGATCTACAATTGAATAACTAAAACAACTTTATTTAATAGATTTTGATATCTGAAGGGGTTTCTTTTATCTTTATTTGTGTCTGTAACTAAATTCGAAACGGGATTAGATCCTTTAAATTTAATACTTACCTTTTCTTCTCTCAGTTCAAATAGGTCTAAATGGAATGCAGTATTGATATAATATACTGACGTTATCACGCCTTTAAAAAGTAAAATAATTACGGAACTCCTTGTTGAGTCCTTAGAAACGAGAGTAAATAGTCAAATTATCAACGATTTAGAATCATAAGGATTTATTCTTTATGGAAAAACTAAGCAAAGACAAATTACAGAAAAGACATGCCATGTCTAATTCCTTTAATTCTGGTGATAACGACCATGAAGATTGATTTTAGGGTATTACTAAATGTTACTCAGGTCGTTCACATTTTTAGCCATTATTTATAAACTTCCGGTACAGGGAACCGATATAAAGATTATCCAGGCGTCTAATAAACGTGATCCACACCATGCCATTCTTCTAATATTTTGAAACAAAAATTAAAACAAAAACAGTTACATAGTATTTTCATGTATATTGATGGTACCAGAACTAATATGATTGATGCAGTTTCTGCACTATAAGTAAACACACAATTAATTTCTGCGGTTCTACTTGATTTGCAAATTCATGTATTCTTGAAATAGGTTATCTCCCCTGGACATTTGTAGGAAACAAGTACACCAACATTAGCAAACATGGCCGATAAAGCAAAAACGAAAACCGAGAATCCAAAAACGGAGAAAAAAGAAGACGAGAAGAAAAAGAATGGGGAAGAAAACAAAGAACAGGAATTGGTATAAAAGTGCTCTAATGAAAAATAGATAACTGCACCTTAATCAGGGCAGACAATCTTGTGCTTGATGTGATACATTGCTCCAATTTGGCAATTTCCCTTCTATTTTGCATTGTCATTTCACTTATTTTTATTAATAACAAGTTTTAAGATGCATTATGTAAGATTTATATAAAAAGCGTGACTTTCTTGCTGAAGTTGAAATATTGGTAATGAAACTTTCAAATTACATAATGGATTATTTATGCTGATTACATTATCAGTACTTAGTGTTAGTGAATGATTTACGACATTTTGACAAAATTAAAAATTCAAAATTGAGTTAGCCTAACTCTCCTTCTAGGCCTACCTTTCTTCATTATCCCAGTTGGAGTAGGACGTTAAACCCCATTTCACTGATTTTGCCTAACCAAATCGTAAAATACTCAGTACTGCCCTTGTACTAGCCTTCCTAATCCATTTAGATTATATCAGACCATCTCATAGTCTAGACTAGAAATGGTTCCACTACTGCTGTCTTCCGTCTTACTCCAGTCGCCGTAGTGGTTTTTCCTACCGAGTTTCTTTCCGCAAGTTTTTTAGTCAAATGACTACAAAAAGTTTACTGGCCTATAGCTCGCTCAATTTACAAATAAACTGACCCAAAACAGTACTGCACGCAGCTTAACATATAATAATTCAATTCTTATTGAAATAAAGGTGAGGCCTTACCGCATAATTATATCATTTGATGAAACCCATCTCCTACGCGAAATTTCAACTGGTTGACTGTCATGGCCGCAAGTTGCGTAATACGTCATTAGGCCTACAACAAAAACGGCGCTATGCAGAGAAAAACTGTTCGGTAACTATTTTAATGGTTCAGTCTTCACTATTTGTAATAGATTTACTTAATTTAATACAAATTGTAATGATGTTTGTTGACAATTGTGCGTTTGAACCTATTTGAACATGCGTAAGGGGTCTTAGACTGTACCAATTGTTACCTTAAACACAGTTTAAGGTAACAAATATAGTTACTAAGTCTAGACTAGTTCCTTTTGGAACTCGAACTGTCCTTGAGCGAACAATATTCGCTGACAGTTTCTATCCGGCCTTCTATAGCAGCAGAATGAAAATACCGTTCTTCCCCACCTCTGTTCTAAATTCTAAGGCTACTTTGGAATACTTACCTACTATTTTTCACCTTGATTCTACTTTATTTGCCAAAGGAATCATTTCTTGCCATAGCTGACACACATTTATAAAGATTCAGCACTATTTTCAAGTAGAATTCTGAGATTAAAAACATACATGTACGTACACCAAATACGTGTAAACTGAAGAGCCATTACCAAGTTTAGATTTGTCGTTGATCCCATAAAGTAGTTAGGTTATAAAACGTGAAATATTGTGTAATTCAACTTGGCGTCGGATGGGGTTTAATGTACGAATTAGTACCAAATGGTTTAATTATATGAGAGTAAAAAAGTCTGACATTTCTGACAAAGAAAATACTTATTTTATGTGTTCTTTTGTTTTTCAGACTGAGGAAGATCAGCTATTACATGATGAGTTGAACTTGTGTGTTGAAAGGTTGACTGTAAGTATAAGTTTCACATGTTGGGGGAGGAGGTGGGTTGGATGACCGAATGGTTAGTGTGTGCGCACTAGGGCCGAAAGGATTCACCGGTGAACCGGTGTATCGCGATTTTTTTCATGAAAACGATGAACGATATTTTTTTAAGAATATCGATAATCGAGATTCTTTTTTCAATTAAAGGTTCACGATTATTTTCATACTATATCGCGATATTTGTTCAATAAATGAGACATGTAGGACCCTTAGAAATTGCCTATCGGTTCAGTACGTACGTACACAAGGCCTAAATGTAAAGAAACCCTCGGTAGCTATAAATAGACTAGGAACAGCACGCGTCTTCTATAGGCCCGGGCATCCAGACTTCGCAATCATTGCAAAAATGACCTACTAATCGCGTGCAAAATACGACTCGGAAACTGGATAAGACAATTTTTTCCATTGGACAAAATACCGGAAGCCATGCATTTTACACCAATGAAATCGCATTTTATTTAACAGTCATTTCTTCCTCGCGATGCCGGTGGCTCTTATTCGAATGAATGAAAAGCGTGTTGATATTTTGGTTAACAGTCTCTCTTATAGTCTTTCGACTATTATGTTCACGCCCAGTACTGGTGGTAGCAGTGTTACACTTGGTGAAGTTGAAATAGAAAAGCCACCCGCCTGTAAACTGATCCCGCAGTGAATATTCGCTTGGCCGCTGCAATCACTGATAAGAATGACATCGACAAGGCTTAATGAGTTCGGCATATTAACTTTTTTACTCCGACAAATTAAATTCTCAACCATCTTTTTGAGGTAAAAGAAAAATAAAAAAAGACGTTTGAAGTATTTGTAGTTAAAAAATATTTCCTATTTAGTGTAAATGGGTATTAAAATGAGTAAAAAGCATCATTTTGCCCGAAGCAGTTAGCTAGGTGTTAAGTAAACATTGCACAAGCCGTTGAGCCAATGACTGTGGACAGTCATCTGAGTTAATTCGTAAGTAATTCTCTGTGAAACAGATTGTGATCGAAGGTGTGGGAGTATATTGGTTTTCCTGTTTCGAACTTCCTGTTTGGGTGTTTCGCACAAAATAAAAAATGTGCCAAAAATATTGGTTAAAAGTTAAATATAAATTTTAATTTATCTAATAATAAACAATATAAATTTGTGTATTTTTTCTTTATTTCAAGAAAACTTTAGTCAATTTCACATTAATGGCGTGTGTATCGTGATGCACCCGTATCGTTGGGCTACGACATCATGCTGTATCATATCGTGGCACAGCGTATCGTTTCGGCCCTAGTGCGCACTGTATCATATGGCCTTCCATTGAGTCAACTGGCGTGGTTTTGAATCCCCTGTTGTACGTGGCAAGGAGTAGGGTCGCCTGTCCAACCTCATGGGTTTTCTTCGGGTACTCTGGTTTCCTCCCACTGCTGAAGACCCCCACGCGCAAGCGAATTATTGAAATGAAATTAAACCATATGTTAGTCCCGAAATGACCTAGTTTGTGTCAAGTGGACGTTAAACCCCATTTCTCTCTCTCTCTCCATAGGTTGGTCTGCAATAATTCAGTTTCTAAATGTTCAATATAAATGCACTAGTAACATTAGCCCTTAATAGTACTGGTAAAACATGTCATGTATATTGTTCATTATGAAACATTAACAGTGTTGTACTCTATGGTCAAGTTTGTCCTTTAAAGATAATTTAATGAAAGTAGGTGTCTATGCGCTATGCAAATAGTTTTGGGCATGTATAGAATGCACACATCTTAGTAAATACATAACCGGTAGTGACTGATGTAATTCTTTACATTCCATTGAAAGCTGGTATGTTAAGATTGCCGTGGTGTAACATTTAGTATATGTTTGGAAATGAGGCAACCACCATGGGGTGTACACTGCTCCAAAAATGGTGTCAAAACCTTATACAGTTTTTTTGTAATGTTCCACAGCCACGTTATCCATGGAGTTACCGCTATATTTTGTACATTTATATGAAAGACAATTAGTTTGTACAAGCTTTATACCTGTGTTCCTCATGACCATGAACGTCTTCATAATCTGTTGATATAGATAATGTTTTAATTATCCATGCAAACAAATGTAAATGGTCAAATTTGAGTTTGAATTAAAGATAACTGACTTTTTTTTTCTTTATTACAAACAACTATAGGAGTCAGATCAAAAGTTATATAAAGCTGCACTGGAAAACCTGAGAACTCTTATTAGAGCATCCACAACATCGATGACATCAGTTCCAAAACCTCTCAAATATTTACGATCCCATTATGACACTCTGAAACAGGTGCACGAAAAGATTAAGGATGGTGATACAAAGGTATTGTTTATTGTTTTATTAAAAGAAAATAGAAATTACATTCTCTGCAATAACTGCCATCAATTATCAGTGATTGATTGATTGAATTATTCATATGTGTAAATGTTATGAATAAGGCGATTAGAAAGGTTATGCTTGAATAGACATTGCCGAACCACTGCCTAGCAAACCATGCTGCAAACAGAAAATCAAAGTGGTTGTATACATTGTGTTGTGATTAGAACTCGAGACCTTCAGCACGAATAGGTTGCATATAAATACAATACTTCCGTCCTTTTGAGACTAAAATATGTTAATTTCCATTTCTATCTAGGATAAACGTATACCATGTGAAAAAAAGATTTTTCTCTAACAATTTCGTTTTCACCTACTCTACTTTGAATTCTTTACCTGACACATCACATGATTACCAGGTTTGATCATTCTTGAAGGTTGTTCTCGGCTGATGCCAGGATTCATGTCATGTTCTTCATTTACACAATATAGTTAATTGCCTTATAGCCATTGTTTATATTTTTCTCTTAAGTAACATACTTATTTGCATGATATTTGTATATATTTAGTTTGTGGTTCATTTTTCAGAGATTCTGTGCTGATATTATCTCTGTATTAGGTATGACAATGAGTGATGGTAGAGACAGTTTGAAATATAGATTGTTGGGTTCAAAAGAAGAAATAGGATCTTGGGGACATGAATATGTAAGGTAAGTAGTTAATTTTAGTGGGTGGGGGGGCTGAAAGAGATTTACCCTATTTTATTGATCAAGATGGTAAAATGTATGTATTAACAAATATCAATCACAAGTTAAAAATTAAATGTTATTAATTTATTAATCGATGTTTGTACAATGTATATTGACTCAGATATTAAATGTTCTATATCATTCAGATATAATCATTGTGTCTTTTTTCTAGACATCTAACTGGTCAGATTGCACAGGAATGGCAGGATACTGAAATTAGTGATAAAATTATGAAAGATCAACTTATTATTCTGACTAAGCAAATAGTACCGTATCATATGACGCATAACGCAGAAGCAGAAGCATGTGATCTACTGATGGAAATAGAGAGATTAGATTTATTGATGGAATATATTGATGACTCAGTTTATTCTAGAGTTTGTCTTTATCTAACAAGGTATATATGAAAATACGAATATTATGTATTTTATTAGTTCCGGGTCAGGGTTTAATTTAAGCATTTTTCAAACCAAAATGATTAGTGATAAGTCAAAACACAATTATGTGTTTCTAAGCTGTGATTTCATCAATAATTTGTTGGTATTTGAAGAAATGAAATTGAAATATCTTAGTCACAACTTTACCACTGTTTGTCACAATTTGTTATGTATCTGAAATGATTGACATGTGGGTTTTATTTTTGTGTAAATATTTGTTGAGTTAGCTTTCATGCCGTTTTATTTTTCAGTTGTGTGCCCTATGTACCTGATCCTGAAAACACTACACTTATAAAAACAGCTGTAGATATATATCTTAAATTTAAACAATTTCCACAAGCTTTACGATTTGCTCTCCATTTAAACGACATTAAACTTATAGAAGAAATATTTTATTCTTGCAATGACACGTTAGTAATTTATGTTTTTCTTTTATTATATATTCTTAACAGAGACCATCTTCATTATTTCAGGGGGGGATGATGGCCGAATGGTTAGCGTGTGCACGCTGTATCATAAAGCCTGTCTTTGAATCAACTGACGTAGTTTCGAATCCCAGGTTGTAAGTGGCAAGAAACAGGGTAGCCTGTCCAATGTCATGGGCTTTCTCTGGGTCCTCCGGTTTCCTCCTACTGTTAAAGATCCCTACGTGCAAGCAAATTATTGAAATAAAATTAAAACCATATGTTAGTCCCAAAATGACTAGTTTGTGTCCACCATTTCTCTCGCCCTCCCTCTTTCTCTCTCATTAACCCAGTCTTAGAAAATTATGATGTTACAGAGAGAAAATCCTATAACTTACATAGTTTTTCGGATCGTTAGTAAATTCTTTTACAGAAACCCCATTTACGTTACATGTAGAATTATTACACGGGAACAATCCCCTGTCGTTGCAATTCTAAGTCAAGGTTGAAGTGGCACTGTCCATGCTCAGTTCTTTATGTTAATCTGAAATTGATTGAAGTATTTTGTTGATTAAAAGTTAGAGTTTTAAAACATCAAAGTGAAGGTTTCCCCCTGAACTCTGGAAAAATAGATTCTGTGTTCACATATGGTATAATTTTGTATAACAATAGATAGTTGATTAGATGTTTAAACATTCACTGTTTATAAACATTATCCTTCATGTATCATCTACAAAATAGATCTGATTCTGACTCTTTCTTCTCAAACAATTTTTAGTAGTATTTCTCCAGGCAAAAAAGTGTATTTTTTTGCTTTCATTTAAAATTTTTTTAAAATAAGATAGAGAAATTAAAATTGTTAGAATAGCCTATCATTTGATTTTACAGACACATGCAGAAACAATTGGCTTATTTACTGGGACGTCAACAGATATTTTTAGAGTTAAATGAAGATATGGAAGAATATGATGAATTAACTGAAATAATGTCTAATGCTCATCTGAATAATAACTTTCTGGCTTTAGCTCGAGAGGTATGTCAAATTTCAAATAAATACCATCCTGAATGAAACTGTCCAAGACGCTTTTTGCGATTTAGAGTTGGCACCAGGTATAAAACACACCCTTGAATACAACCAGGTTTAATGTTTATGCTCAAGTTCGTGAAAGCAGGTTTTCCAGATTAGCTATAAGATATGGACCTTGATTTTATTGCGTTAAGATAAAAGTAGAGACACTGTGATTTTGATCAAAAACTTTATCAATTAATATGGAATATTCCTCTTTATTTTTACAGTTGGATATAATGGAGCCTAAAGTACCTGAAGATATTTATAAAAGTCATTTAGAACCTAATAGTAAGTAACAAGAAACTGTTAGAAGTTTGTGTTATGAAATATCACAGATTCATATCCTTCAATGTTAGCTTAATATGGTATGAAGGAAATTCTATTCTTCAGTGTAATTGGATAGTAATGATATATAAAGAGAGCCAAATGAATTATTGGGAGTCTGAGAATTACAGAAATATGATTCTATATGATTATTGAATTTTAAACTGTTCCTTCCTCGCTATTAAATTCACCAATCAACATCTAAAGCAATTTATCTAGTTAGATCTTTAGTCTGCTTTGTATGCAGTCAGTTTTCTTGGGGATTTTTTATTGGTTGAATAACAAAATTGTAGAATTCCAAATTACCATGTTTGTTAGTCTCATAAATGGCCTGGTTAAGTGGACATAAAACCCCATTTCTTTCAATTACAATTGTGAAAATACCAAATTTTGCATTAAATATTTATTTTCTATCGACAGGATCTACACTTGGACCAAGTACAGTAGATAGTGCTAGACAGAATTTAGCTGCATCTTTTGTTAATGGTTTTGTTAATGCAGCATTTGGTGCTGATAAATTATTAATGGAAGATGGTAATAAATGGTTCTTCAAGAACAAAGAACATGGTAAGATATGTCATTTGTAAGACTGCTATAATTTTAATCTTAAATATTGTGGTGCCTCACACATCCAATGAATGTTCAGACTCCATGTTATGGTCTAGTCTTATTTCAAATGAAATACTATAACATCTCTGATGCACATGCAATGTCAGTAGTACCTTGTATATACAGTAGAATATTTATTCGGGAACTACTCAATCAAATTGGTTTTAATGGATGTAACTAAATACATTATCACTGTTGATTTTGTGAAGATAAGTAAGGAAACTGGTGTAAGCTTTGTCATGTGTGAATATAGTAGCATAATTATCAATATATCATGGGTCACCCTACATAAATACCTGGGGCCTATTTCACAAAATTTTAACTAAGATAAGATCTGAATTTTAGTTATTTGATTGGACAATATTAGATTGATTTTAGTTCTTAGCCAATCAAAATTGAAATATCTGCTAAATTTTGGATTTTATCTTTAGTTAGAATTTTGTGAAACACGGCCATGATATTTAACTTGCCATGGAAACCATAAGAAGGTTGTAGTTGATAGTTTTAAGATTACATTCAGTTAAGAATATGTGTTTATTTTACAGGCATGTTAAGTGCTGCAGCATCTCTAGGTCTTATATTATTATGGGATGTAGATGGTGGATTAACACAGATTGATAAATATTTATATTCATCAGAAGATTATATTAAAGTAAGTAAAAGAAAAATTCCAAGTTAATTAATTCTATAAATTAATTGGTAGAAATTTGGAGAAAAATAGTTTTGACATAATTTCTATGTATTTATAATGTATGTGTTTTAGGCTGGAGCTTTATTAGCTTGTGGTATTGTTAATTCTGGTGTAAGAAATGAATGTGACCCAGCTCTAGCTTTGTTAACAGACTATGTGATGCATAACAGTAACGTGATGAGGATAGGAGCAATAGTTGGGTAAGTTCAATACTGATAGCTGAATAGTTGTTTCAATGTGTATGATAGATAAGGTGGGATGCCAGGAATTGATGCGCTTTCTGTGCTAGTTGTCATCTTAGAGTATTCAAGTATTCTCTCTCTTGAATTAAACAGCTGTGGAAATCAATGTTTTCTAGCATCTTTCAGAATGGAAATCTTGTAAAACAATTGGAATAGGCTGGGCATTATAAGAGGATATGTATATCGAATGGAAGTAAGAATTAAAATATCTCCAGCAGTACAAAGGGATGCAACTCTTTCTGTAGATCTCAAACCCATATTATGTCCCCTTAGACCACAAATTGTTTGCTAAAATCAGAAGATTGTAACTAGCATCCATAAAATGTTAATTATTGACACATATATATATATATATATGTATATATATATATATATGAATTGTATTACAGATTAGGATTAGCTTATGCTGGATCAAATAGAGATGATGTTATTAGTCTTATTTTACCAGTTATGGGAGATTCTAAATCAAACATGGAGGCAAGTATTACTTCGTGGAATTATTTTTTAAAAACCAAGTTATTAGATATTCAATTAGATAAATTGTACATTATACTTAGACCGATACGCGCAAGCGAATTATTGACATAAGATTAAACCATATGATAGTCCCAAAATGACCTAGTTTGTGTCGAGTGGATGTTAAACCCCATTTCTCTCTCTCTAAAACATGTTTGCATTGTTACAGCCATTTGCTACACATTTATATAGATTTAATTCACATCAACCAGAACTGATATTCATTGGAAAACTGAATAAACAATGAATATTCATATCCAGATTAGGTCCTGTTTAATGGGGAATTGTTGTAATTTAAGCCAGAGAATTGTAACAGTATAGCAAGCAAACAGTATACTCAATTTAATATCTGTTGTTTATTTCTTGAAATTTCTGGTGTAATTTGTGATCACTGCAGGATTTGTTTTTGTGTGTACTGTGATCCTCCAACACCTACTATTATGTGAATTTATGATTGTAGGTTATTGGTATGGCAGCATTAGCATGTGGTATGATATCTGTTGGTAGCTGTAATGGTGAAGTTACTTCTACTATTCTACAAACTATGATGGAAAGATCAGAATCTGAACTTAAAGACACATATTCTAGATATTTAGCTCTTGGTTTAGCGTTACCGTATTTAGGTATGACTTATACTGATAATATATATTCTTTGATCAATAATAAACAGTCCTTTAAATTCTGTAATCTAATGCACCATTTTATTGTTTGAGAATGACATGTGACACAATTATACAGATTACATGTTACTTATATTTCACATAATTGTGTCATGTGTTAATGCATCAATCTATTTGGAAATCTATGTTGGTTTATTGAATTAGAATTTGGCTCGCTAATCTGGAGGGCCTGGGTTCAATCTCTGTGTCAGGCAAGAAAGTTCATCTCTGTTAAGGGATAACGTAAAGTCGTTTGGATTGGACAAAAGAGTGAGGGCCTGTGTACATATTGACATGCATGTAAAAGATCCATAGCAGTTAGAATTGACATAGAAGTAGGACGTAGCGCCAACGTCTGAGCAAAATTTCCCCTTTGCACACTTCATGGATAACGCCCTTTCTTCATTAACCCAGTCGGAGCAGCCCAGTAGGACTTTATTTAAATTTCATTTCAACCTATAATTGTTCTGTATGGTAATATCTTTTAGGAAAACAAGATTCTGTAGACGCGACACTGGTAGCTTTAGAAGTTGTAGGTGAACCATTGAAATCTATGGCCACAGTTTTAGTTGATGTTTGTGCGTATGCAGGTACTGGCAATGTGCTAAAAGTACAGCATTTGCTTCACGTCTGTTCGGAACATGATGATTCAAAAGATTCAGTAAGTTTCATCTTTATATAGTTCAGTCAATCCCTTGAATAATTACGATTGATTTAATGGGAGGGTGGGGATATTAAACCCCATTTCTCTCTCTATCTTAGCATGAGAAAAATGGACGACAAGCACACTTCTGGTAAACATGGACAGATCTTCAGCCATAAATGAATAACTTGATTCTTGATAGCATCCACTATTGACAATCGTTTTATATTTTATATTTGTACCTGGATGTAAACGGAATACATAGGGTCTCAAATACTCTCAAATCAATATTTAAACACTCTACTTCATTAATGCAATCTAATTAAAATATAGATCTATATTTAGTTTCATTTTTTATACTTTCGATGGCCTACACTCATGTAGATCTAACAAGTTATAGTGGGAGCTCACGTTCTATGACGTCAGGTATCAAGCACAGGACATTTGTCCCGATAACGTCAGTCATTTGATTAACCAATTAGCGACCGCCATGCTTTTTAAAATCTACTTTTGTTTTGTTTTGATTTCTATCCGCTGGTAATATCTACCCACAGTTCCACGCATGAAAATGTCAAACGGTCGATTCGACAGACTATTTGATTGGCTGACCCCTCACTTCAGGCAGAACACAAGTTAAATAACAAGTCCTCCAGATCCAAGAGTAGTAAAGACAAGTAAAAACAAAATTTTGAACTATAAAAAACGAAACGAAATTGGATCTGTGTTTTAATCAGATTGTCATTAATGGTATTGATTGAAATTGTGCAGTATTGGAATTGATATCATTATATATATTTTATTGCAGGAAAATAATGAAAAGAAAGATGATAAAAATAAAAAGAAGGATGATAAAAAAGAAAAAGAACCAGCTGGTCCAGATCTTTCAGTACAACAAGGTCAGTAGCATTGATTCATTTATATATCAGAGATAAATTTGATAATAGGTTACATGGATGATTCAGTATATGATGTGTAAGTCATGGTGGCCCAGTGAGTAAGACGTTACCCTAGAGGTGCCAAGTTCGAGTCCTGCGCTGGCTGAGAAAGTTTATCAGGACTTTTATCGGCGTGGTCCCCCCAGACATAGTTGTTCTGATTGATACAAAAATGAGGTCCCGTGTACACATTGTTGTGCGGTTAAGAGACCCTTTGGCAGTTGGAATTCGATATAAGAATAGGTCAAAGTGCTGCTGTCTGAGCAAAATTTCCCTTATAGCATACTGAATGACATGTCTTCCTTTGCCCAGTCGGAGCAGAATAGTAGGATGTTAAACACCTTTTCATTTCATTTCAGGTGTTAGTGTATTGGGTATAGCACTGATTGCTATGGGAGAAGAAATTGGTGGAGAAATGGCATTTAGAGCTTTTGGACATTTGGTATGTACAATTATAATGTTATACTGTGCAGCCGTTTGTCTATCACACTTTGACGCACAGTGTTTAATTACTTAATAGAGGTATTTAATCTGAAACTACTGCAATTTAATCATGTTATTTAATAATAAGAAGAACATTTGTATAGTGCTTAACTTTTTGAAAAAAGCTATTTATTTCCATGTTTAATCCTATTTGATTTCTAATAATAATGTATTTATATTTATTATAGTTACGTTATGGAGAAGTCGGCATGAGAAGAGCTGTACCATTGGCATTAGCTCTCATTTCAGTTTCTAACCCTAAACTACAGATATTGGATACACTTAGTAAATTCTCTCACGATAGCGATCCTGAGGTTTCACACAATGCTATTATAGCAATGGGTATAGTTGGTGCAGGTAAAATAGTTATCTATTTGAAGAAATGGCACTAAGAAATGATGTTACTGAACTGAGTCGATTCTGCAATCCTTCTTTGTAGTTGCAGTTCATTTCTAATGAAATAATCTCTTTTCACTGAAGTTCAGCAAAGATACTTTTGGTGCTCCTTGAATGATTCCAACATGATTAATTGATACATATCTTATTAGTGTACATTATTTAAAACTTCTTACCTTCTGAATTTTTATCTCTTTACAGGCACAAACAATGCTAGATTAGCTGCACTTCTGCGACAACTGGCATTATACCATGCTAAAGATGCCAATAACTTATTTATGGTACGACTAGCTCAAGGTTTAACCCATCTTGGTAAAGGTACCTTGACATTATCACCATATCATAGTGATAGATCATTGATGAGTCCGGTAGCTGTAGCAGGTTTAATGGCGGTATTAGTCTCCTGTCTAGATGTTAAAAATAGTAAGTATATTGATTTAAAGGGATACTATAGGGTTGGTATCTTTGTGTATTTCCCTCACATTGGATTACAATTTCAAATGAATTTTAAAATTGTAATAGATAATTTATTCAGTAGAAGCCAAGAGAAAATGCATCTTTGTTTGGAGCTTGTCAGTTGTGTTTTAACGCTTAGGAATCCCGGGAGAAAAATGTAATTATGACATTTAAAATAATCAGAAAATTATACATTTAGTAAAGAAAGGCAAGTTTTAATACAGGGTTTTCCCGGTTCTATTGTGCTGGGTGGGGGAGAATGGCTGAATGGTTAGCATGTGTGTGCTCTGTCATATGGTCTATCATTGAGTCAATTGGAGTGTTTTTCGATTCCCTGTGAACATTAAAACTTATTTCTTTCTCTGCTTTGATTTCATTTATGACAAGTATCAGCCTAATATTTCTTTCTTTTCTTTAATAGTTATTTTAGGTAAATCTCACTATGTATTGTATCACTTGGTATCGGCCATGCAGCCACGTATGTTAGTAACATTTGATGAAGAGTTACGTCCCATGCCTGTATCAGTACGAGTAGGACAAGCTGTAGATGTTGTTGGTCAAGCTGGTAAACCTAAAACTATCACAGGCTTCCAGACTCACACCACACCTGTTTTATTAGCACATGGTGAACGTGCTGAATTAGCTACAGAAGAATGTATCCTTTTTATGATAAGTTGAAACTAATGTTTCTAGCATTGACTAAAACACAATATGTGACAACCCTTGTGGACAGCACGGACGACTTTGCAACTTTTCTTTATGATAAGTTTAAATGTTACAGAGACTATGTTCTAAAGAGTGGTCGAGTGGTTAACTCGTGCTTGTGAAACCATGGAGTCTTATCATTAAGTTAAGTGGCATGGTTTTAATTTCCTGCTTGTACGTGACAAGAGTAGGGCCGTCTGTCCAACCTCATGTGTTTCCTCCATTGCTAAAATGACCTAGTACTGAAATGACCTAGTTTTTGTCCAGTGGATTTTAAACCCCATTATCTCTCTATTTCCATATGAAATGATAAGGGTGTTGTAGGATGGTTTCTTTATGAAATGACGAGGGTGCAGGATGGTTTCAATTGGAGCTGTGGTAATTAGCTAGACACACACGATGAATTTTGTCTGGGTAGTTCGAGGAAATGGAAAATGTTGAGAAAGCCTTCGATTTTGATTAGCAACGGCAAAAATCTGTATCGCAAATTGCGCAGTGATTATGGTTGTCGGCAGTCCTGCACAGAACAATTATCTTCAGGTCCATTTAAGCATTTCAGTTCACAGTTTCTGATATATATGTGCATTTGAACTATTAAATTAATGAACCTTAACTGATGTATTAGATATCTGTTTAACACCTATTATGGAAGGATTTGTTATACTGAAGAAAAACCCAGATTATACAGATGTGACAAGTTAAAATATTTATATCATCCTTTAGTTCATATAAAGTTACAATCATTCTTTATCTCATTTGTATAATATATTTGTAAAACAACAAAAATATGGTGATTAAATCATCTAACTGTTCAATCTGTGTCATCTTAGTTGATTAATGGAGCCGCGATGGTTCAGTGAGTAAGACTTGGGCTTGCTAACCTGGAAGTCCTGTGTGTTCAATCCCAGTGGTGTTACTCTTGATTTTCCGGTGCAGTTCAAACTTGTCAGTGGTACAGGATGAAGGGTCTGGCAAGGAATAACCTTTAGTCGTTCAATTTGGTCAAAAAACAGAGGTCCTATTTACACATTGGCATACATGTAAAAGAACCCTTGACAGTTGGAATCTGAAATAACAGTAGACAGTGGCGTCATTGTTCAAGCAATATTTCCCTACATAGCACACTGTATGGCGTTTGCTCATCTTGATAAACTCGTTTCGATGTTGGGTATGCTAACATGTGCAGGGCAGGATTAACATCATCCTTAGGTTATCAGTTTTAACAGTCTGTAAAAGGAAATTGTTTTTGTTCCTAGTAAATAAACTAAAGTGGATTTAGAGAAGCTCCTAGAAGACGCACAGATATGTGGTGCCGCACGTGACCTAATTAACGCATTCGAAACATTTAATTGGGTGAGGATTTGATGCTTCGGAAACAAGTGAGAACCAACTCACAAGGAAGTTACGTGGCATACAAAAAGAATTAGACATTCCAATCACTAGTAAATGTTACACAATAATAGCAGTTATTAAAATTTATTTATCACTACTTTCCCAATTGACAAGGAAATGTGTCCTTGTAGTATTTCGACCTTTTATTTGGTGGACCAGTACCACCATTTTCCCAACATTTTATTTAGTGCAATGTTTCAGTGTTTCATGCATAGGTGGCCTACTCACACAAAGCTGAACAGATCAAGTTTTAGCAGTGTACTGAGAATCACACCGAAAGTTATTTGCATGATCATACAGACGATTGGCAATTGCTTAATGACTAGCAGCCGGTGAAGCTCCGTCACTAGTGAGATATTAGTTTTTTACTAAAGGCTGATACATACAACTTTTGAAGCCTGTCACAGAGAGTGTTGCACTCTCTGTTGTACGCTTATATCTGTACAGCAGCTTCATGATTGCGTGTATTGTTACAAATCATACCTGGAGTTCTCATTGTAATTACTCGTTCTGGGTTTGAGAAATTATCCTTTGGTACCTCACACTAGGGGCACAGATATTTAGATGAGTGTGGCCCTATATAATCTTAAAGTGGCATTTAGCGATCGGTACGGTAAATACATTAACAGAACACAATTGTGCTTGATAATGATAATAGGATTCTTGTTGAAACTGCTTTTAGAATAATACTAGTGATTGTATCCCATAAAAACTGTGGTATGTTAATGTGGTCCCATACCAAAGAAAACATTAGCCAGTTTCAAATCGAAAGCGGACATGAAGTCAATTCTGTCCATCTTGATCAAATCCATCATTGCTGTAAGGTTATCATACGATTCCTGTACATCCTCAGCTAATTGATCATATCGGATAGTTTCATATAGCTTGGATGTAGTTCTAGAGTTGTCAGAAGGAAATGATGACCAACAGTGGCAAACTGACCCAAACCAAGCTCACATCACTATAAATAATAACTATGACAAAATATTGTGACAATATATTGGTTTATTATAAAACTGATTATGCTAAATGAAGTTTTTAAAGCTTAAGGTACATTATTAAAAGCTGAAACAAGTATTCATTATTTCAAAAGGCCATTCACCCAGTTCATTATTTAAAACAAACACAAATATGGACTAAGATAGGTTGCCAGGCAACGAAACATACGCCCACAGCAGCTAAATCGTCCGGGCAGTCAACAAGGGTTGTCGCATATTTTTTGCAAATGAAACATTTGTAATACACTAAAACTGATTAAGAGTAACAGCTCATTATGTAATTATCAGGAAATCATTAGAATTTGATTGCTTTTTGTAAAGTGTTACCCCACGCTAACAATTAGTATATACATGAAACATTTAATATCATGGATTTAGCTGTTCAGTTATCAAAATTCATTGAAAATCACTGAAAATCGATAGATGACTTAGTCTCATGACTGTAAACACTATGCATAAATTTAAAGTCAATCGGATATTAACTTTGGCCTGATCAAGGGCCATAACTCTGGCAGTAATTATCAGAAAACGCTGAAAATCAAAAGGCTTCTTCGTCTCATGACCTTAGACACTGTGTATAAATTTAAAGTAAATCGGAAATTAACTTTGGCCTCTAGAGCGTCCACAAGATTTTTTGAAGTGATCAAGGGCCATAACTCTGGCACTAATTATCGGAAATCGCTGAAAATCAATAGGCTTCTTCGTCTCATGACCTTAAACACTGTGTATAAATTTAAAGTCAATTGGATATTAACTTTGGCCTCTAGAGCGTCCACAAGATTTTTTGAAGTGATCAAGGGCCATAACTCTGGTAGTTATTAGCGAAAATCGCTGTTTAAAGTCAATCGGATATTAACTTTAGCCTGTAGAGCGTCCACAAGCAATTGTGGAGGCCGGACCGCCGGACGGACGGACGGGGGCGACGACAATATACGACCACATTTCAATGTGGGCGTATAAAAAAGTGTGAATGAAAATAGTGATTTTAATTTTTGAAAAATTGTAGGTTAATCATGGCCTCAATGTTAGTAGTGTTTCCCTTAGATTAAAGCAAATCCTACTAAACACTGCTTTAATGAAGCAAATTTCTGTTCGAAATTGTCCGATTAATAACCAATAGCATAAAATAAGATTACCTTTAAACAGAGCTCCAAATTGGACCAAATAATGTTTACATAATGTTACAACATGACTTATGATTTTATTATGCCCAATTAACCAGTCCGTAGAAGAATACTGCAAACAAACTAATTGTGTGACAAACAAAGCGATCAACACAGATACAATGTAAACAATACTGTGTGGAGACGAACAAGACTTTCATCGTTTTATATGCCTTAAATCACTGTCCAAAGTATTAGGGAATACCCCAGATTAAACAGATGGCTGTCATGTTGCTGTACTTGGAATAGATTTGATTGAACGGGAAGAATAGACCCACTCCCTCTAAAGCTTAAGTATCAGAAGCCATTCCAATTCCAGCAATGGCCAGAGAGGGATTTCTCGGGCCATTGCTTCAGGAATATGTACCAGTATTTGTTTTTTGCTCAGTATATTAATTATTAGAAATCAATGAACATCAATCAGTAGTCTTGTTCTTATCATAAACACTGTATATAAATATGAATTCAGTTAGATGATAACTTTATTCTCTAGAGCATTCGAGTGATAAAGGGTCATAACTCTGAAAGAAAATGATTAGAAATCATTGAACATCAATAGAATTCTATAAATTCTCAGTCCTTAGGGCTGAGCAACTAACTCAATATATTTACAACTTAAACCTATCAGTCTTAATCTGGAAATGTAAGCTTGTGTCCCAAGCTGTATTACATGGTGTCTGGACAAAACCAGACTTTTATTTTTGAGCCTCTATTCAAATCTGGATAGTTTCTTTAAACAAGTATGTGCAGTATAGGTACAACATTACATATACAAATTGAGTATAATAATTTAATTTCATATTCAAGTATAAACAAACCTATGTAAATACATCATAAAATATAAAATTTCATACACTAAATATACTTCAAAATGAACATGTTTTAAAAATATTTGACAAAGTTACAAAAAACACAGTGGAAGAAAATAGAAATATGTTGTTATGTTATATATAAATAAATAACGAATTAAAATAAAATCACAATTCTTAAAAATAACCGGTTCAATTCATATTAAATTATATGACAAAAAGAGCATGAAAAAAATTAGCTCGCTGCCTTCCATCCCCCTAAAAGTCAAACGATTGTTAATCTGTTAAAAGCAGGTAGTGAATTAGTTCTGGCTAAATGAAGCCCATGTCACAGGCCTTGAATTACAAATATGGCACACACAGAATTTTGAATGTGTAATATCAATGTTAATGATAGCATATATTTCCTGCAATTAGAAGCCTTTAATATTGTGCCTTACTTTAACAAATGCCAAACAACACATTTTCTAGTTTGAAAATGAAAAAGATGTCTCTTTACAAATACAATAACAAGTCCGTCCAAATTATTGACGTAAGAATTCTTAAGAATTCAACTATTCAGAAACCTAACAATACAACATTCAATCCTTAACTGGTCATTAGCCAACATACTTATATTTATAGTATGTATATTTTAAACCAAATATCAATATACAGTGAAATCCTGCTTAATGACCACCTGAGTATTACGATCAACTCACGTATATTCGGCCACATGTAAATAAAATCATTGATGTCTGTGACTCGGTATGTATGGATGTGTGTTCACCCATCACGCTTCGTCTCCACGATCCACCCCCACATTATGTATCATTTAATTAACCAGCATGACACAGTGAATTTGGCCCCCAGGTAACTTTGGGCCACATGCAAGGCCAGATATCGTGCTAGTTTATCTATCTATATAAATATAATCAGAGATGTTTGTGTGTATGTATGTATGTTTGCCCATCATTCTTACTTGCCCATTATTCACATGTGGTATCAAATTAATCAGAATGACCCTGTGAAGATTTAGTCCATCAGTCGAGGTGGAGTATCATGATTGTCAATTTGTGATAACATAAACGATAGCTATTTATTATAATAAACAATGTTACTTTTTTTTGTAATTAGAACAAAGAAGTACTAATGAGATTTAATGTACTAATGAAGATTGCCTCTAAACAACTCGATTTTATGATGTTACATACCATTGTAAGGGTGATAGAACAATACCTTTCCATTTCCAATCACCAATTCAAAAAAATATAGATAAAAATACAATCAATTATACTATTTTAAATAATAATTGTTCAAAAATTAAAAATTAAATGTCAACTAAACTTAACAAGATGCCAACAACAAGCAAAATAAAAAAAAAACCATCATAAATAAATAATACTTTACATTATTTGACAGGTATTCTAATATTGCGAATCAATAAAATGAACAAAAAAAAACAACCAATTAAAATCTCCCAATCTGAACCAGATCTAATATTATTTACATATGTTCAGTGTTAAGCTTCGGAATAACTTTATGTCTGATATTAAAGATATCAATAATTGTTACATAAATTTCTAAGGTAGTAAGTACTAAAAGCTTGATGTCATTTATTGATATAGGAATCATTGTGAAAATTTAATCTCTAAAAGGAATATCAGTCCAAACGTTTCAATTTCAGCAATCTGTGCTCCTTGAGCGTAACAACAGAAAAAATAGGTTGCCAGGCAACAAAACATACGCCCACACAGCAGCCAAATCGTCCGGGCAGTCAACAAGAGTTGTTGCATTTTAAGTAATCATCAGAAAATCATAATTCAAACTCACACATAACTACGGTGTAACTGTGATATAATCAAACGTTTTTTTTAAATCAGATAATAATTGTGATCTCCAGAGGGACCACAAGCTAAAAAGGGTGATTTTTCGTACAATCAGGGGCCATAATTCAAGAAGTTATGATCCGATATGGGCAAATATCGAAAAGAACCAAGATCTGTGAGTTATAAACATACATGTCAAGCTTCATCAAAATCAGTTCAAAATTGTGACCTCTATAGGGTCCACAACCTTGATATAACATATTTTCACACTATTCGTGTACAAACGGCTGCCATTTTGTCTCAATTTTGGTCCGATTTTCACGAAATTCGAACTCAACCTTCATAACCATGGAATGGTGATATAATCAAACGTTTTTTTAAATCGGATAACAATTTTGACCTCCAGAGGGACCACAAGCTAAAAAGGGCGATTTTTCGGACAATCAGGGGCCATAATTCAGGAAGTTACGATCCGATTGGCGCAAATATCGAAAGGAACCAAGATCTTTGGGTTATATACAGGCATTTCAAGTTTCATCCAAATCGGTTTAAAATTGTGACCTCTACACTGTTCACAAGCTAAAAAACATGATTTTTCGTACAATCAGGGGCCATAACCCATGAAGTTACAGTCCGATACATGCCAATATCGAAAGGATCTGAGATCTTAGGGTGATAAACCTATATTTTAAGTTTCATTGAAATCGGATAAAAATTGTGACCTGTAGACTGTTCACAAACAATTGTGGACGGTCGGACGTCCGAACGTCCGAACGGACGAACAGGGGCGACAACAATATATGTCCACATGAAAATGAGGGCGTATAACATAACGGTGAAACCTGATTGGCCCAAATTGAAGATTATCTTGCATTCGTATTTTGATTCTGCTCTTAATTAAATGTTAAATAATCCATTAGGCCTATATATTTAGAGTGTATTAAGCTCTGAGAAGCTTAATATTTTAGCCAACAGCCTTAAAGTGAAATTTATAGAAAAGAGTACTTTTAGTGTACCCACATTCCACTTTATCAATATAATTTAAACCCAATCATACATGGCTAGCCTGATAAAAAAGGGATAGAAATTTTGACCATCTCTGGAAATTGTTACAGCCATATCATGATCAGATTGTTCCTAATATTGGGAAATAAAATCCATAAAATCATCTTTGTTTTCAATAGTAGTCCTTGTGGGTCGACCTAAATTTGAACGAGAGCCAGTAGAGGTTCTGATTTCTAATAAAACTGGTCCATCTGCCATCATCAGTTCTTTCATGCCATGTTTTAATTCTTCTTCTGTGGTTGCTATATAGGTCTGAAATGATAGATCATTGTTTAGAAAAAAAATGTCATGTATCTATTAATATCACAAAGTTACTCCGCTAAGTATTTTTGCCAACATAAAAGAGAGGTAGAGAGAAATCAGGTATAATGTCCACCCAACACAAAGCAGATTATTTCGGGACTAACATATGGTTCAATTTAACTTCAAAAATTTGTTTGCGTGTAGGGTCTTGAGGAGTGGGAGGGGATACCGAAAGACCTGGAGAAAACCCACGAGGCTGGTCAGAAACTCTACTCCTTGTCACATACAACCAGGGAATCAAAACAACACCTGCTGACTCAATGACAGACTTTATGATACAGCTTGCATGCACTAACTATTCAGTCATCCAGCACTCCCAAAAAATGAACTGCACATGAAATGAGCATACTGACTGGACCATATTAACTCAATGACAGATCTTATGATATAAAACCCAGATATTAAACCATTCCAATACCCAACCCCCTTTCTAAAGATGGGAATTCTAATAATAGTATACCTTTTAAGATGGTTCAGTTAGCCACCCTTAAAATGATGACAGTTCTAACTGAATCAAAGACGATTTTGCTTATTGAACATGTCTAACTAGATGAGTTTGTTTTTCTTGCAGTGTTAACTGAACACAAAAATAGCTTCCTTTTCAAATCGTGCATTTGTTTTTTTCAAATTCTCAACCGCTTGAATTAAAATTCAAAATGTAAGAAATACAGACAGTTTTACATATTTAAATTACTTACCTTCTTATAACCTGAACCAATAGCTACTTTAGAAAATGAGAAGGAGTCAAAATTTCTTGCTTCTGTTGGTTGACCTCCAACAGAATCATGAGCACCATTATTGAAGAGTATATGTTTGAAGTTGCAAGAATTACTCTGTCCTACAGTTGCCATGGAACCTAGATGCATTAAAGCAGCACCATCACCATCTAAACATACAACCTGTAAAATAACATTCAATTATTACTAATTTTATCCTTTTACATGGGTGAGGGTGGGGAATTGGTAAAATAACTTGATCAATTTAATTGAGAACTAATAATATAACACATTTAATACAGGTGACACATTGTAGGTACCTTATTTGAGTTAAACGAAACAAAAACAAAAACTTTTATCAATTTTGTCCATATTTCCTCTATAATCGCAGAGAGAGAGAGAGAGAGAGAGAGAGAGAGAGAGAGAGAGAGAGAGAGTTAAATGTCCACTTGACACAAACTAGGTCATTTCAGGACTAACATATAGTTTAATTTCATTTCAATAATTTGCTTGCGCGTAAGAGTCTTTAGCAGTGGGAGGAAACAGAAGTACCCGGAGAAAATCCACAAAGTTGGCTACACTCAAACACAAAATGCTATGACAAATGCCTAAAAATATGTCAGTTTGGGTTGCCATTGAGCCATTGAGCCATTTTCAATTTCTTTTTTCTTCAATCACTTCAAATCTTAATATCATAGCCACTTTTTAAGATGCGTGTATTATATGATGACAGACAATATCTGGATTAAAATTTATGTCAAAAATATATTTTAGTTTTTGACACATTAACCTCTGCATTTTGACAGTCTTTGGATACATAATTTAAATTCATGTATTGTTGTGTGTCTTTTGACACATCGACCCTAAATTCAATTCTTGTGTTACAGTATTTCGGAAGACCCAATTACTTTATTAGTTGTATTGCAGTTAATGGACCAATAATCCAAATATAACAATAACGAATCTAATCCCACTGCTAATGACGTCTATGTATGCACAAGCAAATTATTGAAATAAAATTGACCATATGTTAGTCTAAAATGACCTAGTTTGTGTCAAGTGAATTGAAATTTGATCGTGTTAAACAGAAGTGAGAAGAGTAACAGCATTACAAACAACCTAGTATGATGTCTCAGTACAATTTTTATTATATTTATCATAAGAAAGGTTTATAGGGTATGTATAATTGTCTACTGTATTTAATTTGTTGTAAAATATTATATGTACCTGTCTGTCGGGTTTTTGTAAAGCTATTCCAAGCGCTATAGATGATGCATGCCCCATAGAACCTACTGTTAAAAATTCTCTTTCATGACCTTTACCTGTATTTACCCTGTAAAATAAAGAACATTAACAAATGACAATTTCTAACCAACATAAATAATTTGCAAAATTTTGCAAAATAATTCATGAAATATAAAATTACAAAAAAAATTGTTAGCTACATCAACTTTAAAAAAAAAAATATAAGTAAAGTGGTGCATGACGATCATCAATGAACATTTCAAAAAACTCTCAATTACTGGCGAAGAATAATAATTCCAAAAATCAATGCAATGGTTTTGTGAATGATTTAGTATGGTTCATGATCATGAAATAACCCGTGTGGAAGCTACTATTGGCAGTATCTCTGAAGATACACTCTATTGGTCACAATTATATGCATTCTATATAGGCTAGCCTTTGTGTCTGTTTAAAACTCAAACTCCAAAAACATTGAGTAATTGAAGGTACACCTTTTTACTTGCTTCGTGGTTATATCATAGACTAAACCTAATTGATTTTGATTTCTTCCCAGATTTTTATACATATATATGATGATATGAATGAAGAGCAAGGAGCTTGTGAGAAGAGCAACCAAGATCATGTTTTTGTGTTTAAAATGAAAAATTACTAACCTATATTCAAACAATTCTCGAGATAACATACCAGTTGTACTAACAATAATATCCCTTTCACCTAATAAATCTACCACTCTCTGTAACGCACATTCTCTAGTTAATGGTAAACTATAATAATAAGCATAGTCTTAAATAGTGTAGGCTATAACCAGGGAGGCTGATATACCGGATTGTTATCAACAGGTCCCCAAACAGACGATCGGGAATATGGCCAACCAGACATGGTTGAGGGATAATGATAAAGTCCTGAAGATGTGAACATGAACATAGTTAACAACAATCAAGAACTAAGCATATATAGAATATTATGGAAATATTAATCCAACTGTGGAATCAAGTCATCAGTGGAAATCAGACTTGGAAAACAAACTGACTAAGTCATTTTCGTATGAAATTCCCAAGGAAAATTTTTTTCACGATGTTAATATTTTTTACAGTGACATAAAAGTCATGACCAGATGTACGTTATGACAGCAATTTCAGCCTAACCAAGGATTAATATTATGTTCTTTTCATTGCTAGAGTAATGGAAAATTCACTTCAACAAACTTCAAAAACAGCGTTTACTTACTTTATTTTATTTTGTGTTAATTTGTATGGTGTAAATGTTTTACTTCTTACAAGTAAACAAAATGGTGATTTTTTATCTGTCATGTGTTTTCTTGATTTTTCTAATATCTGTTAGAAAAAAAAACCACAATTAATTTACGTCAAAAATTGCCTTTATTTAAAGCATTGGTGAAAATAACTAAATTTCCTCCCAAAGTGGACATAGAACACAATATCACTGAGATGAAAATGCGTCCATTAGGGTTAAGCATAAAGTGGTCAGTTCAGCAGATATGCATTGTGTAAACTTCCAATAAATGAAATGGGGTTTAACGTCCTACTGTTCTGCATTGAACTGGGGTAGTGAAGACAGTATATGCCATACAGTGTTTTATGAGGGAAATTTCATCTGGAGGGCAACACTACAGCCTACTCTTATATCGAATTCCAACTGTTAAGGGATCTTTTACATGCATGCTAATGTGTACACTGAACCTCAGTTTTTCGTCCCATCTGAATGACTATACAGAAAACCACGCTGGAAAATCGCAATGAACTTTATCGGCCAATGCAGGGATCGAAAACCTGACCTCCAGGCTATGAAGGCAGAATCTTACCCACTTAGCCACTGTGACTCCCAAACTTTCAATAACCAAACAATCTTGAGATTTGTCTTACCCCCTGCAGTCCTGTTTGGTGAAAGAGGCCAGATATAAAATTGTCTTCTATCTCATAAAGAATTATATATAAATACTTCAAAAGCATTTTACTAAATCTTTGAAAACAAAGAATACAAATGGCCAAATAGTTGCCCATTTACTTGCACCGAATGCTATAAAACATGAATAAGCCATCCTAAATCTTAATGGAAAATAACCTCTCCCTCTTTGTCTTGGTTGGGTTACAAAAGCTACAAAATATGCTTGGGCCAGTTCTAAATCTCAATGGAAAATAAACTCTCTCCTCAGTCAGTAGTGTACTATGTATAATAGGTCTGTATGATATACAGTAGAATCTGCATTAAGCAGCCACCCATGGGAATTTTTACGATTGGCCGCTAAACGGGAGTGGCCTCTTAATAAAATCTTGTGATTTTTTGTGCTGACATCAATTAGTATTAAGCTTGGGTGCACTTGCATCAGTAAATTTGGCTGTCGCTGAATCTCGGACACAGCTTCTGTAAACTTGTCATTTTGTCCCAACCTTCAATACTACTGTCTATCATTGTGATGCATTCGATAATATTTATCCATTTTTGTAAAATCTCATTTTTTTTTGTGCTGACATCAATTAATATTACGCTTGAATGCATTGGAAGCAAACACCAATTAATACTTCACTTGAATCGGTAAATTTGGCCGTCGCTAAATCTCGGACATAACTTCTGTAAACTTGTCATTTTGTACCAACCTTCAATACTACTGTCTATTATTGTGATGCATTCGATAATATTTATCCATTTTTGTGAAGAAAATTGATGAATTAATTTTATTTTATCAAACACATGAACCAAAAAAAATTGCAGATTTTGCTACCAATTCACAGCGGGTGTAACTCTATATGTAATATTATAGGTGGCGCTAAAAACGTCTATTTAACAACATAGAGGCTTTTAGTTGGTAATTTCAGTTTATTCAATCAATATCAAACAATATTCCGTTATGTGTGAAAACAATGATCAGGTAGTCATTTAATAAAACAAAAGATTAATTAACAGATAATCCGGGGTTAATTGTTATTTTCACATTTCTTTTTACCTCATCAGTGGGAGCCCAGTTAATTGATTACTACTCACGAGATTAGTTGGGGTGTTACGAAGAACGACAAGATGGTATCATTCAACAATGGCCGTTGAATGGGCGATGTTTTGTTAAATTTATTAGCAAAATAGTGACTGCTGGCCGTGTTAGAGGAGTGACCGTTGAATAAAGAGATGAAACAATATAATTTTTACGGGGGAATTTGTTGTGACCGCTTACAAGGAGATGTCGCTGAATAGGAGTGGCTGCTCATACGGATTCTACTGGATAGAATTAATCTTAAAGTGACATATAGCCATTGTTAAACACATTAACATAACACTATTTTTATGGGAAACAATCACTGGTTTTATCCACTTATCGTTGTCAAGCACAATATAGAACTACTTACATCCATTAATTGTGTTTCATCAGAAGGCAATTCTTCATATGGTATTCTCATTGATTCTGTTAATATAACATTTTATTTTATTAATAAACATAATAATTATTTCGTTAAACGTTGATCAAATCTAACTTAGGGTAATTTTAACTCTAGTACAGGTTATTTAACTCATTAAATTATTTCACACTACCATCTTTATGTGTTTTAGATAGACTAATAATAATTCTGCTGTCTGCTACATACTTGCCATACTTGGATACCTAGGTACATGATAACAGCAGTACAAATGGTAAATTTTTTGAGATGTTTACAATCTGGCTTTAACAAAGTTTATTCAATAAGGATTGGGTGAATAGTAGGTCTAACCTGGTAACCACCAAACACACCATATCTAATACATGCTATGATCATTGGAATATGTGCTTATTATGTCAAAATCTAAATTGCATACCTAACATATCAATTGTTATTAATCCTTGAGTGACATGTTGTGGTTCATCTTTCACACCAGGTTCACCTCGCCAGCCAACTAGTAATAACATTGGTATACTATAAACTTTTGGTGCAGCTAGTGACATCAGTGGGTTTACCATATTACCAAGACCAGAATTCTGGAAAAGAAGTTGACATTCTTTTAAATGCATGAGCTAGATCTGTCTATTGCAAGTCCTTCATTAGACCTGAAATGTTATCTGTATTATTGATTAAGATAAGATAAGATAAGATTTTATTGTATCTAAACACCCCATAAGAGGCAGCATACAAATATCCACAAAACATTTTAAGAAGAAAAAAAGCATGAACATCATTAGACATTAACTTATCCAGAGAATAATCAACTCTTGATGTCATCGCCAGCCTGCAATGTTTACTGGATTAGGATCTGATATGCTGCTTAATGATCATTCATGATTAAATAAAGAAATGGATAATCAAGACTATGTTTTTTTTATCATACCGACTTTAGTAATGATGATTAAAGTTAGTCCCAAAATACAACCACTAAATTCTTGGACAAGATAAAAACAAATTGTGTCCAGACAGACGGCATAAGTAAATATAAAAATGTGGGCTATAAAATATATACCTAGGTTAAATATATATTATCACATCATGTAATGTGATGTAATAGAAATAAAAGTAGATACCTGCAGATACACCATTGCTGATTTTCCAGTTGCCAGGTGATAGCCGGCTGCTAAACCTACAGCATTGCCTTCATTAGCAGTTATAACATGATTTTCTTGAGGTGCATTATCAGTGACAAAGGCACAGAAATCTGCAAAAACAAAATAAATGTATGAGTTATATGCGGATAAATATTCAGTTCAAGATACAGTAGAATCTGCATTAAGCAGCCACCCACGGGAAATTTTAGGATTGACCGCTTAACGGGAGTGGCCTCTTAATAAAATCTCGAGTTTTTTGAGCCGGCATCAATTAATATTACGCTTGGGTGCACTTGCATCGGTAAATTTGGCCGTAGCTGAATCTCGGACATAACTTCCGTAAACATGTCATTTTGTCCCAACCTTCAATACTACTGTCTATCATTGTCATGCATTCGATAATATTTATCCATTTTTGTAAAATCTCATGTTTTTTTGTGCTGACATCAATTAATATTACGCTTGAATGCATTGGAAGCAAACACCAATGCAATACTTCACTGGCATCGGTAAATTTGGCCGTCGCTGAATCGCCGACATAACTTCTGTAAACTTGTCATTTTGTACCAACCTTCAATACTACTGTCTATCATAGTGATGTATTCGATAATATTTATCCATTTTTGTGAAGAAAATCGATGAATTAATTTTATTTTATCAAAGAAGCACACGAACCAAAAAACATCGCTGATTTAGCTACCGAATCACAGGGGGTGTAACTCTGTATGTAATATTACAGGTGACGCTAAAAACGTCTATTTAACAACATAACGGCTTTTAGTCGGTACTTTCAGTTTATTCAATCAGTATCAAATAATGTCCCGTTACGTGTGAAAACAATGATCAGGTTTGTCGTTTAATAAAACAAAAGATTAATTAACAGATAATCCCGGGTTAATTGGTATTTTCACATTATATCTGATTTGTGGGAGTCCAGTTAATTGATTACTACTCACGGGATTAGCGGGGGTGTTACGAAGAACAACAAGATGGTATCATGATTCAACAATGGCCGTTGAATGGCCGATGTTTTGTTAAATTCATTTGCAAAATAGTGACTGCTGGCCGCGTTAGAGGAGTGGCCGTTGAATAAGGAGATGAAACAATAGAATTTTTACGGGGGGAATTTATTGTGACCACTTACAAGGAGATGTCGCTGAATAGGAGTGGCTGCTCATACGGATTCTACTGTATATCTTTAACTGGAAATATGCTTGTAAATATATGCAGTTACATGCTGGTATTGGCGAATTTGTACATTTTATGTGTGCAATGCAAAAAATAAAGGGATCTTTGAATTAATATTATATTCTTAGATTTTGCTGAATTCTAACTGAACTTTTGTCCAGGCAGCAAATTTTATGTGCTTTTTTATATAAAATTGCCTTGATATTACCTTTAAGTAAAGAATCCGGAACACCACAGAAATAATTAACATCTATGGCATCTAAAGCTGTATATAGAGAAGCTGGATTTAATTTGACATCGGCTAATTTAGCACTGTCCATACCATTCAAATTAGGTTTGTAAAACGATTTTTTACGAACACTGATCTGAAATAATGATGTCAATTAAAGTATATTTCTAGATAAGACAGTCCAACCTGTTTAAATCTCTACTTCTGCAAGTCAGACGATTGATTAAAACCATTTCCACAGACCATTTATGGTACTTCATCATTGGCTTCACAATCATTTAGAAAAAGGACACACTCATTTTGGTTTGCCACGAACATAAAAGAGTCAATTTGAATTTTAGATGTTGACTGGATTTGTGGGCTGAAAACTGCAAAAAATGCTACATTCACAATTAGCCCTACACAGAGGTCAGTAAATGCACTGACTTTCAGGAACTCTACCAATATGCAAATTTGACTATAAGAATCATAACACATAGACATTGTTTTGTGTCTTTAAGTTACTCTAACACACCAATCTCTGGTATCCAAACTCTTAAGATTATACACTGGTTTTAACCTGTAAGTTTGGAATAGATCAAATTTAATGTGAACTTACTTCAAATTTTTTGGGTATGGAATTTGAAAGGGAAAATATTCTTCTAAATACTGGAGCTGCCATGTTGATTATACTGTTTTCCCAATAAAATGTTGTCTATTCCAAATCCTATAATAAATATTTAAAGATACATTAGTTAAGAGTTTAATAATAATTCAAAAACAGATGATAAAAAAAGAAAATATTGAAAATTTCTGTCACATTATTGTATTCTGAGATATCAGTGGTGGAAGTTTGGACAAGAAATGGGTATATACAAACTGCGTCTACACCTTCTACGAGAATTGTGGATCGTTTGATTGAAAGGCGTTAACTCGACCCAAATATTCTTGATTATCCAGTAATGTGCTCAATAGCAATAGTACTCTCGCTTGACAGGCCTTTCATCACCAGTTTCCAGTAGCGACGTCACCGAGTAACAGTAAACGTTATCTTGGTCAGCCATTAATTGCCGATTTAATTTTAGAAGGACAACTGTTTAAATCCGAGCTGTATCCAAGACATCCATGGGTCTACGAAGTTGATTTTGTGCTTGTTGCATAAATAAAGGTCTAATTAATAATTTCTATAACATCTGAAGCCTAAATAAAGACTTTCAATATGTTGATTTAACGCTTGCATAAAGCATGTTTAATCTAGGCCTATAGCAACTGCATAAATACCACCATGAATTGTAATACATAATAACAAAAAAAATCTTTATGTTGAACATTTACCGATTTCCATAAACCATGACATTGTAAACTGAATTATCAAAGGTTGCTGTCACAGCACAAATACGTCACCTCAGAATTGAAGTGTTCTATCTCCACTTTTGGAAGAAATGGAGTTATTATATCCAGTAATTAAAATAACTTCAATATTTTAGAGAAAAAAAATTACCAGGACAGATTTTAAAGAACTATAAGAGTAAAATACAAAATTTAATTGTTCTATCTCATTAATAAAAGCAAAATTTACAGTCATAATGTTCTATGTCCAATATCCAATAATGGTCATGTGATCCTTTTCCAAAATGGCGTCTCCTAGGCTCAGCTTGTCTAACTAAGGTCGTTGATGAAGTTTTGAAGGAAGATGAAGATAATGTTATGAACAAGAAAGAGCGAGTACTTTTGATAATAAAAATTATGTCAATAAAAATGTAAAGGTAGAAACAATTAAGACATTGAAATATACCAAAAACACAATGATTATTGTGGTCTTGGAGATAGAACAATCTAAATCTAGTTTCATCTTATTTTGAATTTGGCGCGTAGACATAGGTTTTTAATTCTCCTCTTATTTGTGATTCCAATCTGTTTCACAGAGAATTACTTAGGAATTATCTCTGTCACAGATGACGGTCTTCAACGCTTGCAGTAACATCACGTTGCGACATACATGTATGCTCAAAGGCTCGTGCATTGATTACATAGGACGTAACTGCTACGGGCAAAATGATGTCTTTTACTCATTATAATACCCATTTACACTAAATAGGAAATACTTTTTAACTACAAATACTTCAGACATCTTTACTTATTTTTCTATTACACACAAAAAATGTTTTACAATTTAATTTTTCGAAGGAAAAAAGTTAATATGGGGGTATAATTAATTAAGTGACCTCCTTATCAGTGATATTGTAGCGACCCAGCGAATATTCACTGCTGATCAGAGTGTTGTGTTTCTTGGGTGTATGTCAAATTCTATACTCTGTTTCATTTAAGGTCTGCCACTGTTAGATTTATTCCTATTGGAATTCAGCTTACACCCCAAGTAATGATATAGTCCAATAGACATAGTTCATCTGATACAAATTCGGACATTGATGATGAGGTAGTTGACCCTACCTTTGAAGTTAAAGGACAATATTGGTGTCAGTCATTATCACATATGTGATAAAACTTGTTAAACACTTTCCAAATATAATTTTAACACAGAGACCTTTGCTACGATAGATGAGTAATAAAGGTTCAACAATTGGAAGTGACGAACGACAAAGAAATACACAGTTATGCCTCTATATAACTGACTGAAATGACGAGTTATAACAGATATATGGGCGAATTTCTGCTCACTTATAATTTCTTTGAAGATCAAAAGTGGTTGTGTGAGACTGTGAGAGAATACCTGACAATTTATAAAAAGAATTGACTGCCACTGGATAAGAGAACACGAAAGAAAAACACAAAAAGTCGGTGCATTACCATGTTAATTTTGTAAGGTATAAAAGGAATAAAAAAAAGGGAATCTATTTTTCTTGTGTTGTCTTATCTAATGACACTCAATTACTTTAATGAATCATCAGATATCCTCTTGCAGTCCCACACACCAACTTTTGGTCTTTGAAGAAATTATTAGTGAGCAGAAATTAGGCTGTGTATCTGTTTCACGCGCCACTTCAGTCAGTTATATAGAGGGATAACTCAGGTTTTCCTTTGGCGTTCGTCACTCCCATTTCATGAAACCGATTTTACCCATCTATCGTAGCAATGATATAAGGTCTTTTTAGTCACTACACTATGTGATACTAAAACACAATTTATATGGAAAACTACATGTACCATCAAGTTTATTTCACACTACATTTCAATAAGTTCCTCTAGCCGTTCTGTGAAATAAACCCAGTGATTGTTTTCCATATAAATTATGTGTTATTATATATTCAATTACTAAATTTTGGAGTGTTCTTCAATTTTAGGTAAAAAAGGGCCATGCAAATACTAAATTAATTGAAAAAGATCAATTTTAAATGCCCTCACGCTGTGATGTGACCCTATGATTAGTATGATCATTAATGACCCCTAGGATTTCATGGATACCCAAACAAACTATTACATTAATACGCTACAGAATCATGTATGATTTGTTAATAAGTGATCAATAATGAAACAGATAAGACACTTTATTTTTCTAGAATTGTCATATTTTGTGGAAGCGTTAATCCCTTGTTTCAAAATAAAAACCTATCTTGCTTGACATCATGACCTACCTTGCTGTAGTAGATTAATTTTTTGCCATGAAATAATTTCTAAAACTGTAGCCAGGCTTCTTTTTGAGTTATTTCTCTCTTACTAAAAATTATATTACTTACCAAAAATTGTTGTTGATATATTGTATTCTAGTGCAAGTTTAATGTAGACAAACATACAGTCATGGATAAAGCTAAAAAATACTGGTAATCTCCCAAACTTGTTTCAACATATAATAGTTAAAAGTGTATATCGTTTATCGTATTAATCTTTATACCTTCTATCACACTAATCCTTATCCATTATTGTTCATATGAATTTAAAATTGTGTAACCACCTGAACTTTAATCTGTTGGAGATTAGTGTCGTAACAACCAATTCATATAAATTAGACTTAGAAATTTTATCAAGACTTTTGTATATTTTTGACCATCAAATAGTAAGCTTTTCATAAGAAGATATCATTAAAGCCCCAATAACACGCTTGTTGTAACTGAATAATATGTCCCAATCTTCATTCTGGTTAACAAATCGTATTATTTTAGAATATTCCAATTAAATGATGATATAAATTTCATTTTAACACACCTAATTTAAAAAATTGGAAAAATTCAACCAATTGATTTGAAAAGTCTAACGTAAACCTTTTCGAATGTGACTTGGATTTTAAAATATTTTCGAACCCTCTGGACAAGTAAAATAGGTTGTAATGGATAATTTGCACAACAGGTAGGACACTTAAACATCTAGTACTTAGAATAAGGGTATTATTTATTTTCTGGAGCTACCAAGCCAGCCAGAATGTTATTGTCCCTTTAAGAAGATATCATTAAGTTTGTTTAGTATTATGAAGTCACTACTGTTGTTACTTCTCTATGTTATCAGTAACCTTACCAGCTAAGAATTTCTTAACTTTGGTCACTTCAAACAAGAAACTGAACCCAGATTCAAACATTACCTAGGGAGAAGTTGACTCTTACCAAAAAGGACTCAGATAGATTCAATCTGCCAATCAGAAAGCAAGCTTTTGTTCTGTCTTCAGCCATTATACCAGACAACAAAATACATATTTACACTGTTATACTGGAGTCAATTTTCTCTGGAATTTGAATAGCATACTTGGAAGATTCTGATGCCAAGTAGATCCCCATAATCATATAGCCCGAAAAATATTCTGGTCCTCATACATGTACGCCTTATAAAAAAAAAAATGTATGCTCAAATCCAAGAGAAAACTATTTTTACTTCACCGAAACGAAATTCAATCAATAATATAACAGATTATGATCCCAACATTGTTCAATTTTGTAAGCCCGGAGGAAACCCACGGGGTTGAGAAGGCGCCCCTATCTCCATGCCCGGAGGAAACCCACGGGGTTGAGAAGGCGCCCCTATCTCCATGCCACATACGCTCACACCAGGGCTCGAAACCACTACCACAAGCCAGAGGTGACTGGCCAGCTAGAGGTCGAAGCGCGGCACTCTAGACCACTAGGCCATCCCAACCCCCCTACCATGCTGGAGTTTAAAATTATCTTTAAAATCAGAGACATTGAAAACCTTATAAAATCTACAATAAAAGTCGCATTTTAAGAGATTCTCGCTGGTTATACGGGTAAAAGGTGTTTTATTTTTACCAAATTTTGCAGCTATTAGACATCCATGTGAAAAATACATTTTTTTAGTTTTTTTCTTCAGCTTCGTTATTTTGGCACATTTTGCCTCTATTAGTAAGATCAGGGGGACTACACCACACACAATTTTACACAAATACAAATATATGGACAAGACATCGTACTCGGAGACAAAATAATTCAAAAAGAGTATAACTACTTTTTATTTGAAAATTTTTAAAAAGAATTAATTTCTCCCACCACTAAAACACAATGGTTACGAGATATGGGTAGCACGATTTACCCAAATCAACCCAAATCCCCACTATTTCAACTCATTCCACAATAATATATATTGTTATTTGATAATATACCGTTCTTTATGCGGAATTGACATTTTTAATTTAAAATCGCAGCTTTTTATTGTCAAAATGCCCCTCAAAATGCGATTTCCAAGCAAGTTTGGAAGTCGTAACCAAGGTAATAGCTCATGTAATACACAAATCTACCCAGAACCACGTTATTTCCAGATATATCACAATTATGTTTATTGGTTTTTAATATACTATCATTCGTTTAGCTAAATATGCCATAATTACTTTAAAATCATGGTCTTCTTGTCTTAAAATCCAACAATTCATGCGTCTTTCGCGTTGTATGTAAGGGACATAACTCGTGTATATACCCACATGGATGCAGACCACCATTAAATTTGTAGTTCTTCCAAAATTACGTGGAAATCACATTCTGACCCTAAAACACTACGATTTTAGATCTAAAATGACAATTTGACAGAAAGAACTGTATATGATCAATTATCGATATAAATTATTGTGATATCAGTTGAAATAATGGTGGATTTGGGTAGATTTGGGTGGTTTGGGTAAATCATGCTACCGCGAGATATCGCTGTCCGAAACATTATGAAGACTGCCATATTGAGTTTTGTTAATTATGTTATTTTGCCTTGGCCGAATCTGAGCATAATGTTGTCTGACATGGGTATCATTAACCAAACGGTATTGGTTTCTTTCGCAATTTGCTTTGGGTAAAACTATATCCTTCCCCGACAATGGACCTTATAATACAGGTACATGTAACTTAACAATGTATTTCAAAGAAAGAAAGGGAATTGATATGGACATTTCAAATTTTTCATTTTTGTAATTTAGAAAAAATATTAAATAAATAGAGGATATTTGTCGTTTTAGATTGAATAACATATTTTATTTCATCGAGAAGCAAGAAAACGTTTATATTTTCACTCTGGAATACCGTGTTTTATCAGTGAAGTAAAAGTGTTATTCCACTGGCTAGCAAAGTAGTCCATGTTGTTTTACCTAAAATGATTGTAAAATCATAAAATAAAATGATATACCGGTATAGTTATCTCACAATTCAGACATTAAAATATATTTCAATATCCAAGTAAAGAACAGGGGCAAATAGCAATCATGTCCTGTCAGTAATTTCTTTCTTTTAAATGATCTTACAATAAGTTACACCTTGTAATGGTAGCCTATCATTACGAATAATATAATATTATGGAATATTATAACATTACATAGTATAGAAATGGTTTCGAGTATGCCTACCAGGAACTATAAACAAATGAATAACATTCTATACAGGCTATTAGTAACGCATACACGCCTGATCAATAGTGTATTCCTTCACTACCAATAAATATTAGCAATACTAATACCGGCCACCGCCGACCGGTATTCTCATATGCAGTATAAATATTATACATGTAGTTATAGTATACAGAGTGATTTGCAGCATACAGTATACAGTCGGTCCTTTATATACATCCTTCTTCTCGAATAGCTCGTTTCAGAAATAAAAAACTATCTTCGGAACCAAGACATGCATCTCAGGAATACATTACCTTATTCATTCACAAAAATGGTATTCCGATTTTCAACACAGTGAGTTGAGATGAAAGGCTGATAGTATCTGACGCCAATGCTTCTGAACCAGCCTCATTAACGATCAGCTCTCAACTGAGCAACAGCGTGTCGTGCACGGGAGACAACTCATGCCGGAGACCGGTGGATTAAGACTAGCCATTCTCCACATTGACTTCAATGTAAAATCCATATCATTCTTGACGTATAACCACAGAGCTTACAAACATGCCACAATCATCTGATAAAAATGAGGATTGTGATTGTGGGGGGACAGGTTGACCTTTTCATTTTTTTTTCTTGGCCCACTAAAAAGGAATCTTATTGGCTGTGATGTCTTTTTAGTAGGTGATTTCTCTAATTCATTTGTGTTTTCTTCACAGCCCTTTTGCAGGAAAACCATGAATATTGGCAAGAAACATTGGGAGAAAGGAAATAAGAATTGCTATCTGAACGCATTGGAGTGCAGAGAATGGGGCAGAGGGGACTACAGTCAAGGAATCCATTACAGGGGTGGGGGGGGATCAAAATGAAATCGGCTTAATTAAAGATGGGCATACGACACACAGTGGCACTACATCAAATTCCAACTGCAAAGGGATCTTTTATATGCAACCCATGAAAATCAACAAACAAATCTAACTTTTTATCTTTTATTTAATTTTGCATGAAAATGATTGTGTTATGTCATGAAATATTTACAAAATATACATTTAACCATAATGTCCATAATCACAACCATTGCTAACATATTCCACTGTAAGTACAGGAAACGAGCATGGATTTTAACTTTTTATCTATTGTATCATAGAGGAAGGTGGGGTAGCTGCATAGTGAAAGTTACAATTCTATTAAATTACAACTAGCAAAAGATTCCATATCATTTTTACACAGAATTGTTTTTTTTATTCCATCCTAATACACTTTTCGTGTCAGCCCTTATGGCGCTCATACTAAATGACAATGTGGCAGTGATTTCGGAGCAAGTCAGACTAAGTCTGTGATATCAGAGCATGTAGCAACCAAACAGAGATAGTTTGCAAAACCTATGAAATGGTATAGGAGATTTACAGTTATTTGCAGCCCCTCATCTCTCTACCACACCTCTTCAATGACTTTATAATTTGGATACCCTTAAGTTATTTATTCGTACAAGGACAAAACCTATGAAATAGTATAGGAGATTACAGTTATTTGCAGCCCCTCACCTCGCTACCACACCTCCTCCATGACCTTATAATTTGGATACCCTTAAGTTATTTATTCGTACAAGGACAAGATGATAAATCTGATCTTTCAGCAATTCAAGGAAGAAATAAGCCTTGTTAACCAAGGAAGAAATAAGCCTGGCCCTGAGTTCTCAGACTTTAGTTGAGAATTGACTCAAAATTAGTCACTTTATTTTAACTAAAATTTAGCTCTTCACTTTTATTGTTTTGATGTATAAAATACATCACTAAGAAACTATGTGCAAACTTTTGTGTTTCTGCATCAAAGATATATATCACACAGTCATTGAAAGTTGAGTAAATTCTTAACTTCAGTCTGAGAATGCTTTGTGAACACAGGGCCTGGTCATGTTATGAAAATTGCTAACAATTTAACTGAAAACAAATAATTAACAATAAAATAATCAACAATAAAAGACACATCCAATTTATCTCTTTGAATGAAATCAATAACAAATCAATAATATGTTATTTAATAACAGAAAAATATCTGACAGGTGATGAAATTCAACCTTTTTCCAAAAAAATATATATGCTCAAATACATAGAGGATATTTGTCGTTTTAGAGTGAATACCATATTTTATTTCATCGAGAAGCAACAAAACTTATAAACGTTTTCTTGCTTAGAGATGAAATAAAATAAGTTATTCACGACAAAATGACAAATGTTCTATTTATTGTATGATTTTACAATCATTTTAGGTAAAACAACATGGACTACTTTGCTAGCCAGTGGAATAACACTTTTATTTCACTGATAAAACACAGTATTCCACTACTGATCATAAAATAAATTTCTTTAAGTTGCATCCAATGTTATTTAGAAAACACCCCCGAAATATTTAAACAATTACAGTACATGTACAGTTTCAGTTGATGAATCAATATATATTTTACATATGTCACAAGTAGGCCTACTTAATCTGAATTACAATAGTTTATACATCTTGTCGGATGTAGGTTATAATTATTTTCTGATTAATGTATAATATGGTTATTCTACATTCCATTAAAATACTCATTTATAACATCTAATAGAAGTATTTACCATTATAAAGAAATACTAATTAAAAGATAATTGATGATCACTATATAATCCAGCAATAAAATAAATACTGTTTAATGGCCATCATTCATTCATTCACTCACCCAAATCTGTCATCTGTATTGAATACAGTTATACATGTATTTGAATATGTAACATGATATGATCTTAAAGGACCATGGGGTGATACACATCTCCCAAGCACTCAAGTACACAAACATTGTGTTAAATATTATGAAGAAACATCTTAATAAGTTTTGAATGCTTATAATTACTTGACAACTAATTAATTCAAATGTCTAATATTTTCACAGATTGATATTTGAAAGATACAAGTATTACTGAATAAAACAGATTTTAGTCAAATAAAAATAATCTGTGGCACTTTTAACAACAATGTTTTTTTGTTAGATAATTACAAATCTGAAAATATTGCGGTGTATGTCTGTCTTTCTAATTGGAATTTAAATTTCTGCGTTCCTTCTACAATATATTTTCTTATGTATTCCCTACTGTTTACTTACAGAATAAATATTACATTTACAAATTACTTTAACATAAATTAGTGAATGGCAATGATATAATTTTCAATGATAAGTTTAAAGCCCACATAATTACAAAATTAAATATTAAGAACAATTGTTGTTTCATAAACCCAAGTATATACATAATATTGTGTTTTATAAACCCATCTATACATTTTACTAAAATTATATACAATTTCAATATTTACAAGTAAATTATTTAACAATTCTACATGTATTAAGGACACATTATCTGTATTTGTATAATTTGGATATCAAGGACATTATTGATCTGAGCCAAGTTAGTTTCATTTAACAATCAACAGTTAAAGTACGAAACAAATTTTGTTTTTGACCATGACTCAGATTTTAAAGCTGTCACAATCAAATACTATTCATATGTAAAGCACATTTATGAATTATATGTGACTATATATAGTCATTGAATATTTTACTATATAAAAGCTTTATTATAAACACACTGTTGGAAATATGGAACAATATTGAATGCTTGAAATTTAAACTGGTCAAATTCACATTTGGATTAAGTACAAATATGAACTTTTAAAACCAGTTTCTTTATGATCAAAAACTCAATTGAAACTTCTGTAACAGTAAAATGTTTATTTATTGAAAAGTGATATATAAATATACATCATATGACTGGTTTGTTAAAGGGGCATTATGTAAGATTAGATAAAAAGCTGACTGTCAAAAAATAGCTTTTGGAAATCAAATATATTGAAAATTTCAGTCAATTTAATTCACTCTTGAGCCAAGTTATGCTGATACAATAACAATGTAGGCTCTATTGTCATTGCTACCGTTTTTACAATAATAAATACAGTCTTGATTATCCATTTTAAAATATTGAAATTCTAGGGTCTGATGGCATGAAGAGTTGATTATGGTCTTGGATAGTTAATTAATAATTTGTATAACGGCTTTATACAAATATCTTAAAATATAATAACATATTTTCCACTGCCAAAGTGAAGCTAAGAGTGGAATGTTGTTGAAATGCAAGATATATTGCACAAAACATTGTTATACTTCAGATAGTTTAAATAAAAAAAGAAAGGGATATATGTCATATAAATATGTCTTTGTATAATACCGTATGTAACAATAATGTGACTTTTTTAGACATAAAGACAGGGATTTTACTACCAGTCAAGCAAGAACAGTAAATATGAAAGAAACAGAATAATGCACATTCACTAGAGACCGGGTATCATTCACACTGGAAGAAAAAAGGAAAGAAACTGAGCTTACCATCTATAATCTAATAGACATATTCAGTTAATAGACTGCTGTACAGAAAGTGTTAAATACCATCAAGATTAAATTCAAAAACACTCAGTTTGTCCTACCGTTTAGTTTGACATTCGTTGTCTAGTTTATGAAACTAAATGGTTGTAAACTGGATGACCAATATCAAAACTAAATCTGAATGATACCCGGTCCCTAGATAGAAGCTACATAATCTCATGTCATAGAGTGTATTCATAGTTAACAGATTATAACAGAGTGTTGCGTTGATAGTTAATGATGCTAGTAGAAGTTCGAACACCTTTATTTATTTTCTAATACTTTAGAATCTAATTTACTGAAGGAAAAAAGTTAATATTGCTAGCTAATTAACCCGTGCTGATGTGATCCCTCTCAGTGACTGTAGCAGCCTAGCAAATATTCACTGCTAATAAGAGTGCAAATAATTAATGTTGGCATTTATGGTAAAAACATCAAGGATTTGAAAGTGATCAAACAATTTCACCTAACACAACGAAATTGCTGTGGTAATAGCAATTACATATTATTTTTTTTTGAGCACCAAAATTAAATAATAATGTTGTTTGCGAAAAGAAAAAAAAAGGTTGCCAGGCAACGAAACATATCCCCACACAGCAGCTAAATCATCCGGGCAGTCAACATTAGGAAATCATTAGAATTTGTTTGGTTTTTACAACGTTCTGCCCAATGCTAACGTTAAGTATACGAAACATTTAATATTATGGATTTAGCTGTTCAATTATCGATTTTCAAGAAATTCAAACTCAACCGTCATTAATGTGTCACAGGGATATAGTCAAACGTCTTTTTTAATTCAGAATAAAATTGTGACCTCCATAGGGTTCACAAGGTAAAAAAAAAAGATTTTTCATACAATCAGGGGCCATAATTCTGGAAGTTATGGTCCAATGTGCCCTAATATCCAAAGGAACCGCAATCTTTGGGTTATAAACTTTCATTTCAAATTTCATCAAAATCGAATTAAAATTATGACCTCTACCAGGTCCGCAAGCTTGATATACCATAATTTTTATGCTATTCGCGTAAAGTGGCAGTCAGTTTGTTTGTCAATTTTGGTCAGATTTTCACGAAATACAAACTTAATCTAGATTACTCTGTAACGGTGATATAATCAAACGTTTTTTTTAAATCAGAATAATTGTGACCTCCAGACGGACCACAAGATAATAAAGGCGATTTTTCGTATAATCAGAGGCCATAATTCAGGAAGTTACAATCCTATATGCGCAAATATCGAAAGGAACCAAGATCTTTAGGTTATAAAAATATATTTCAAGTTTCATCAAAATCGAATTAAAATTGTGACCTCTATAGGGTCCACAACCTTGATATAACATATTTTCACACTATTCGCGTACAAACGACGACCATTTTGTCCGCCAATTTTGGTCCAATTTTCACAAAACTCAACCTCATCCTTTATTACCATGTAACGGTGATATAATCAAACGTTTTTTTAAAACGGATAATAATTATCGAAAGGAACCAAGATCTTTAGGTTATAAAAATGTATTTCAAGTTTCATCAAAATCGAATCAAAATTGTGACCTCTATAGGGTCCACAACCTTGATATAACATATTTTCACACTATTCGCGTACAAACGACGACCATTTTGTCCGCCAATTTTGGTCCAATTTTCACAAAACTCAACCTCATCCTTTATTACCATGTAACGGTGATATAATCAAACGTTTTTTTAAAACGGATAATAATTTTGACCTTTTTCGGCCAATCAGGGCACATAATTCAGGAAGTTACGATCAGATGGATGCAAATATCGGAAGGACCCAAGATCTTTGTGTTATAAACATACATGTCAAGGTTCATCAAAATCGGTTCAAAATTGTGACCTCTATAGGGTCCACAAGCTTGATATAACATATTTTCACACTATTCGCGTACAAATGGCGGCCATTTTGTCTGTCAATTTTGGTCCGATTTTCCCAAAATACGAACTCAACCTCCATAACCATGTAACGGTGATATAATGACAAACAATTGTGGACGGACAGACAGGGGTGACGACAATATACGTCCACATAAAAACGTGGGCGTAGAAAAAGGTTATTTCACATTTTGTTTACTGATGAAAATTCTAAGAGTATTGAACATTGCAGTTAATTATCACAGGCTGTGTAAATAAACTACAACAATTTTATTACACTTTTATCGATCAGTTGTTTGGTTCAATTTAATTTAATCATATATATTCCTCTTTTTCAAGAGCTGTAAAACCAGGATTAATAGAATTCTAACATATACTGAACCCAGCTGTTACTCTTTTATTTTAAAACGAATATCAATTGATCTTAATTCAAAGGAGCTAAATCGCTAATATTTTGGACCTAGAAACTGACACAAATGGGTCGCAACACATATAATAATGTAATATAAATGTATATAAACTGTTCGGCGAAATATCCCAGAAGTCTTAATCGTTTCTGGCATCTGATTATTCCAGTCTACACCATTAGTATTTATTGCGCATGCTCTTAAGCTAGAGAATATGGTGTGACCGTTTGACATGCCTTTTGGCATGTTCCTCGTTACAAATGGCGCTGAAGTGCATCAGGGTACGTACACGATTGGTGTACCAAATGTAAAATGTTGAGTTTGTCTTATATATTGCATATCAGACACCTATCTTTTCTCAGTAAGATCACAACATGTTGATTTAAATTGACAAAATAATTTGTGTTTTCAATGTTGATGACTTATTGAGTTAGAGTCTTAGCTACTTAAACCAAAGCAAACTGACTGGAGTACTGACATGTTGCGATAGGTCAGGCCACACCTTGTCATCAAGTTACACCATGAATTATTAACTATAGTATAATCCAATACCTATTAAACTGGAAAAACCTGAACCCTTGAACTCTTATAAAACCGCAAGTTATACTTCAAGGCCCAACTTTTTGATATCAATTGTTAGTAAACATCAGAGTCATCATTTATACAATGGTCAAGGGTAAATGAACGACTAGGTCACCACTCACCAGATATTAGGTAAAAGTTGAAAAAAATTTGAATTGTAACCGGAAGTAAACATCGAAATTCAAAAATCCACTTCCTAAGAATTGTTGCCAGTTGGACTGGGTTCAAAACAAAAATCAAGATTTTTTGTAATAGGTTTTTCATAAATACCAATAAGGTGGCTAAACATTTGAAAATATCATTGAGCCAGACCTCTGAAAATGAAAGACAATATCTCAGGATAACATCACCATAATGTCATTTTTAGTATATTTTTAGAATTGGAAGAATTATTCATGATCAGGAAAGATCAGAAGGTCTCGAAAATTTACAGAAGTTTCCAAAAGCTTTCACAATGTTTTTAAAATGCCATTTTGATGGCATGGGCGTGTTCCTTATTCCTACCAAAATTCAACTTGTTACCTCAAATAGTGATGTGGATACACCATCTTGATAGTTGCAAAAATGCTGAAGAAAACTTTCACAAATCTTTGATGCTAATTCTAATCGAGCGAACTTTTAAATTTCAAAAAACCTTCAATCAGATCCCAATTTTTTTTAACATGCTATTTTCAAGGTATTAACGTGTTCCTTATTCCTACCCAGTTTCAAATAGTGACCGAGATACGCAATCTTGAATGCCGAAAAAATGTTGAAAAAACCTTTCATAAATCTTTGATGCTGAAATGAATCGAGCGAACTTCCGAATTTAAAACCAGAAGAAGTTCTGCTGAAAAATAACCGAGATATGGGCAATTTAAGATTATATTTAAAAAATAGATTCAAGGAGGCTAACCATATCGGTCAAAACACGTAATTAACACATAATAATTCTATTGATGTTTTACAACACCCCCCCCCCCCAAAATGAAACTTAACAATAAATTAAGGAATATTAATATCATTATATTGTAATGTGCCCTCGAATTTTAATAAGCTTTGAATTTATTACCCCTGTCTTTAGACTACAAAATAGAATTGGTTACATTCAGTTATAACTAAAGCAGGTAGTAACTTCTGGACTTTTTTTGTATCTAGCTACAATGCAAATTTCTGCACGGACCCACGACAATGTCCTTGTTGATATTTGCATGAATACTGAAATACCGGTTATTGATGAGCTAAATTAATTTGCCACTTGTGTAAAAGGCATAAATCGGTTTAACCCTTTTAAATATGCTAGTAAAAATGTACACGTATCTTAAAGTATAGGTTATAATCAATACCTTCAAAATGCTTTCAATTACAGTTTAGTGTGAAAGAGATCTAATGTAAAAAACAAAACACAATTTATATGGAAAACAATCGCTGTTTGGACACATACAACCATGGACGCTGTTTCGCTCGAATCATCCAGACATATGCTATTTTAGACATTAAGAAATGTTGAATCATACTCAAAATTCCAAAACATATTTACTGTACTGAGATATTACTAATCTCAATTGTCATTGCTAAAAGGGAGGAATTAATTAAGATCAACTCTTTATGATTAACATACCTTATTGATCAACTACTTAATCTGACTTACTTAAATCTACATAATTTCCATTATATCTTAATCCTGAAAACAATTCATCTTTTCTCCTTTGTCAGATATTAATCCCCTTGATTTAGTCTAGAAGAGATAACATAAAGAGAACACTTGTTGATACTTTGTGTTGTATGTGTTCAAAATAACAAGCCAACAGTGGGACTGATGTCCCCTGATGAAATCCCAAAACAAATAGATGATACCTATTAATTAATAGAACAAGTACCAAGTAATAAAACTGATTATCAACTATACACTAAGTTTTATCACTCTCTATCAGATTGAATCAAAGTTATCTTGTCTCAAAGCATAGACCAATGAAATGGCTTAGCTTTAGCTCAGTCAAGACATTCACCAAATGAACATCTTGCTTATCACTCCTCAGCCTAAGTAGAAAATTCTCAATCTCATGATCGAACTTAGTCAACGTAATGATATAATGAATCTATATTCAGAATTTCATCACTCTTAACTTAATTGAAATCAAAGTTATCGTGCCTCAAAGCATCAACCAACCAATCAGATTGCTTATCTCTGCTTACTCATCTTCCAACTCCATCAAGGCATTGACCTAATAAACACCTACACCAAGTTTGAACAATCTAGCTCAATTGGCAGGAGAGTTATTGTGTCCCAAAAAGTGTGACGGACAAGGGATGGACAAACCGATTTTATGTTTTCCATATACATTGTGTTGGTTTTTTTTAATGTGCACAATTGCTAAATGCCACTCAAGGATAATAAGGTGCAATGTATAGTAGTTTTCCATAGAAATATTCTCAATAAACTACTTTTGTATGTACATATAATATATAAGTAAAATAAAACGATAAATACTATAAACTATATTTAGATCTTGCATACCTTTCCTGTCCTTGACAATATTCATTATATATTAATTTAAATAAAAATAAGTGAAATATTAAAATAAGAAATGCTATGGACACCCAGAATAAGGTTGGTAATCCTCCAAAATGATGACCATGTTTGTGTAAGGCAATGACATGATGTTCATGAGCAGGAGCTGGAAAAAAACAAGTTGGACATTTTGTATTTTAGCTTTTCAATATTCTACATGACCCATATCTGCGTAATAGGTTGATGACAGACAAAGAATCAGTTGTTTTTATTGGTTCAAATCATAACAAAAAGCAAATCAGACACACATGTAATTTTAAAAGAAAATTCAACTCTATAAACGGAAGCTTTCTTTCGCTTCAAATCTGTCTAAAACCATTTCCTTGCAATAATTCTCAAATAATCTTATAAATAGATAGTTTTTTTTATTATTCCATATATTCTGTTCCACCTACATGACACATTTTCTATGCATGATATGTCGATGACTTAAAAAATAATCTTGTCAGTGAGACTCATAATTATAAGAAAACTGCTTCTAATCTATCTAAAAACTAATTAAAACTTCTATTTTTCACCATTCTGCTTTTTAGCTGATCACTCCCTTAACATCTAAACATATCTTTAAGAAAAGCACGTTCTTAGCCTGCGACAACAGTATAATGGAGTTATAATCGAGTCTTGTGTTAAATCATACACTATTGTGAATATCTGAGAGAGAGGGAGGGAGAAGAAAGGGTGTTTAACATCCCCTCGACACAAACTAGGCTATTCAGGACTAACATAATATGCTTCAATCTTATTTCAATAATTTTCCTGCGTGTAGGGGTCTTTAGCAGCGGGAGGAAACTGGAGGATCCGGAAAAAATCTGCAAGGTTGGAAAGGCGTTCCCTTCTCGCATCCAAGCTGGGAATAACAGCCTTACCAATTGAGTGCAGGTTTTAGATCACCCTACCACTCAACCCCCAAGCTTATGAATAGCAAAAAGTGCAATTTACCTTCTTCTATAGTTGTAACATGTATTATATGTTTTAAATCTGTCATATGTTGTTTATCAGCTGTGATATATAATATAGATGTTAAAGGATCTGTTAATTTCACTGGAAATCTCTGCCAATTTTTACTGAAGAGAAACAAAAAAAAAATAAAAATAAACCATCAAATTCCATACTTAAAATATTAAAGATGCATTATGTAAGAATTAGATAAAGAGCTGGCCCTTCTTGCTGTAATATTTCAACCATGGATAATGAACATATTGAAAATTACATTAATATTCAAGTTACTTTATTTTAAGCTAAGTTATCACTGTTTGAAAATATAGTGCATAGCAGAAGAAAATGCTCCCTATCATACTTAGTCAAATGCAAAATACATGTACATCAAATTTCATCACCCTCACAGAATGACAAACCCATTTTCAAAAAACTCTGCTTTCTTGGAAATTAACACAAATGATGAGAATATATGACCAGGGATTTTAAATCTTTTAAATATTTTGATTTTATGCGATGAAAGATCAATTTGGGAATTAAAGGTCATGTTTATTAATCATTATTGGCAAAGGTTGTTTATCCCTCAAACAATTGATTCTTTCAACATAGATAATGAATACCTGCAGGAAATAATTCAAGTTCTTTGTGATTTTCTGTCAGAGGTGTAGGACAGATAGCCAGGCAAAGAACAATGTCTAGTCAATTGGATGGCACAAAAAACGGGGTCTTGTGTACACATTAAAGTGCAAAGCAAAAGAGCCCATGACAGTTGGAAAAGTAGAAAATTCATACCCCATTCTATTTCTTTTGTCAGAAATAAACTAACATAAATTATTTCTTAGATGAAATTATAAATAAATCTATAAGCCCAGTCGGTGCAGAAAAGTAGGGTGTTGAACCCCATTTCATTTTGTAAGAAATAACCTTGTAGGCTATGAATTATTTCTTAGATAACATTATAAATATATGTAGCAGTATGGTAACCTAAAAGATTATAAAGTCTATGTCAACAAACCGATCACCTGTTCTACAAGTTTTACCTTTTGCCTTTGTTAACCTATCTATATCATCTTTATGTAAATAGACACCGGACTGTTCATTTACTTCACTGAACTATATTTCATGAGAAGAATGTAACCTACATTTAAATATTGTACTAAAACAATAAGTTATATTAAGTGCATATGTGACCCGGCGCAGCTAAATGAGTTGGAAGTCGGAAAGCTAGATTCCGCGATAGAGTGCAATGATGGTTCAGTAGGTCAAAATTTTCAAAATTCAAATTTTCTCATTAAAAGCCTCAAAAGTACCTCTTTCGTCAATTAAAAGTTTAATATTCAAGAAAAGAACATCTATTAATGTTCAAAAATTGCATTTTGTAAAAGGCAGTCAGCAAAGAAGTCATTAATTATCTTGGAATAGAGCAAAAATATCGTTCATTTACTTGCCGTTTTCATAAAATGTCCAATCAACCCCGAGAACACCATATTCGGGACTATACAAGCTGTATCCTATATGTTTCCCAGAATAATGGAAAATTGTGCCATTTTGGATTTCCGCCATCTTGGATTTTTTATATTATATTTTATATCATATTTATATTTGGCGTCCCAAAAATCTCATGTTACAAAGCATAAAACCTATGTATACCATGATCCGGACATTATATAGAGGAAGTTTCATATTTTTTCCGTCAATTTTGGCTACCATCTTGAATTTCCGCCATTTTGGATTTTTGAAATTGATTTTTTTCAGTCCTATATTTGATTACAGCGACCCCAAGAACCCAATATTTGGCATAACACAAGCCATATCCTCTCTCTGCTTCCAAAAATAATAGAAAAAACTTGACATTTTGGTCACCATCAATTTTGGTCGCCATCTTGGATTTTGGTCGCCATCTTGGATTTCCGCCATCTTGGAATTAAATTATTTTCTGTGCCCATATTTGATTTCTGCGACCCCAACCATCCATGAAAGCTATGTATACCACGATCCAGACATAGTACAGAGGAATTTTCATTTTTTCCATCAATTTTGGTCGCCATCTTGGATTTTCCCATCTTGGATTTTTGATATTTTATTTTGTGCCAATATTTGAATTCAGCATCCCCAAAAATCTCATGTTACACACCATGAAAGCTAGGTATACCGTGATGCAGACATAATACATGTACAGAGGAATTTTCATTTTTCTGTCAATTTTGGTCGCCATCTTGGAATTTAAAAAAAAAATCATTTTCCATATTTGATTTCTGCGACTCTCAACGTTCCATGTTAGACACCATGTATACCGTGATTCGGACATGATATATAGGAATTTTCATTTTTTCTTCATTTTTGGCCGCCATTTTTAAAAATGGCGCTGCACCATCATAAAAATTATTATTTTTTTAAAAATTCTTCTTTATTCGTTTTTTGTAGCCCATTTCGCATTGGGAAAGCATCTGGCGTTTTTTTTTAGTTTCAAAATAAATGTTTATTGCAAATGTTTATGTCCCATGAATATTGCAAAAATCTAAGTGTCATTTTCAGATGCCGTTTTCTCCGAATTTAGGAAACCAGGGATGTCCAGACCAACCAACTTCAAATCGCAATTTCTCAGAGATGAAACGTCGTAAAGCAATGGTTAATATATCATTGAAAAGCTGAGACCAGTCTCTCTTTGGTTATTACAAAACCTCACTTTTGAACAATTTGTCACTGTGACTCATTTTGCTATGCCGGGTCACATATTATATTACTGCAGCTGTGGAAGATTTACACTTCTGGGGAAAATATCACATTTCTCACAGCTTAACCAACACAAATATGTGCATGTACACAAGATTGATTATTGAACATTCCTAAGAATGTCAAAATAAAATACAATGCCAGATAATCTGCCAATTTGCATTCAATCAGAGCAAAAACAAGACTATAAAACAGGTATTATGCAACAGCTAAATCTGCCTATTGCAGGTCCTTCTTTAGACCTTAAAAGATGAGAGTATCATCGTCGAAATGGGTATAAACGTCACTATAATAACAGTATAATATGAATGTATATAAAGCGACTAAGGTTGCAACGATACTGAAAAAAGTGATGCAATATATATCATGAATTGTTAAAATTAATTATTGCAATTTCATGGATTATCATCTGGAGTAAATTATCATGGTTCAAAAATTTATTATCGTGATGGGATGCCTCAGAAGCCATTTTATTCAAATAATAAAGGAAATATTACAATATCTTTTAAAATTATCGCAATATATCGCGATAAGGCAATATTTGAGATTTCAGACGATAATTTAAAGAGGAAATTTCATATTTTCTAAGAAAGTCAAAACATTATTATTTTTATGTCTTCTGCTCAATAGGTTGTCAACTCACTATTATACGATCATAGGCATTATTTTCCACACTTATACATCTGTCACATAGGAAATAATAGCACAATTACCTCCCTTGTTTTTCAATTCCCCCACATGTAATAGCTATCTTCAAAATGATATTTTTGCCAATTTCTCAACTGGAAATAGTGAATTACAGGATTATTCTTTAACAAGGTACGACTGTTTATAGATACCATCTATTTTAAGGCTTTATTTTAATATATTTTAAAAATATAACCTAAAAATATGAAATTGCAGCTTGAATCGGCTAACCTGATTATCGTGATTTATCGCCATCCCTGGGGTATCGCTGCAAAGTGACTTACATTATTCAATTTTATTGTATTTTCTAATCGAGTATGGTGAAAAACATGAACAGTCCAAATTGAACAGCAGTTGGTTAGTTTTTCTAAAGTATGTTCAAAGATCAATAAATAGATGAAAACTCATATATTGAAAGCCAATTGATTTTTAACAATTACTGACGACCCATCAAATTTCATACAGATGCAATCTAAGGGAAAATATTGTTAATGAGCTTACGTAATCAAGCTTGTAGTTATTTCCCTTTGCCACATTTCTTTGCAATTAAATACTTACTGGATTGGCCGATAAAAATACCACATTCAACAGGGGCAGATAACTTGAAAATGGAGTACAGGAAAACGAAATCAGACCACCGTGAATACCGAGGATGAGTCCCAGTTGGAAATAAGATCCCATTTCATATAACTGGTAATTTTTTATGTAAAATTTTGCATTCTGAATACGCTAACACATGTATATGTAATTACTAATTACCACAAACAAATAATGACAAATATCAAAGATACATTATTTGAGATTAGATAAAGAGCTGGCAGTTCTCACTATTATAATTAAAGACGAGATAATGTAAAGGGAATTTGCTGAAAATGTCAGTCAAATTGATCTACCCTGAACCAAGATTTCAGCGATTGAATTTTAAGCCTTGCCTCGATCATCATTACCAAAGTCCATACGATAAAAACGTAGTCTCGATTATCCATTTCAAGATTAAATTATGAATGAAAGCTGAGCAGCAAATCGGCTACTAATCCAAACAAGATAGCGTTGAATTCGAGAGTTGATTATGGTCTGGATAAGTTAATCAATATAGTCTAATTAATAATTTAGGTAACATATCAGGCCTAAAGAAAGACCTGCAATAGGTAGATTTAGCTCTTGCATAATGTATGTTTATTAAATAACTGTCTTCAAATATTCGGTGGATAAGATTAAACCTTTCTGGTCAGTACCAGGAAAAGCTGCTTACAGCACCATGGCATTTCTTCTTATCAAAACAAATTGTTGTTTTTGGCTATTTAACTAACAACTGATCTGTCAAATGTATGATACAATTATTATTTTTTAATAACTACCTGGAAGACGACACGATTCCCAAGATTTACAATCCATAACAAGATGTCAATTTGCTATGAATCGATGGACTAAAATATAACTTGGATTGTCTTCATTCAAGTATTTTCAAAAAGGTACCTTACAAGACCTGTTATGAATAATCAGCAAGCTTGGGGTTTTTTTTCTGGCATCATCAAAATTACTGTCCAATGTTCTAATTACTTGGATTATAAACCACATAGCCAATTCTCACTAAGACATGACTGTTATTGTAGTAGAATGACATTCTTATCAGCAAGTAATAATTAACCCATTTCTTTTTAGTATAAAATGGATTGATTTATGACATAGTGGTGGCCAGTTCATTGGTTAGTGGCTAGTTCATTGTTTTATCAATTTGCTTTTTATAAGGTCAAGTGACTGCAGTCGACTATATTAGTCGATTAAGATCCCTGATGGTGAGTAAGCTGAAATGTAAATTTCTTAATATAATGAATTAGTTTTTTTACCTAAGAGAAACAGGAGCATCAACACAGCCTGCATCACATCCATAATATGGTTTATCATTTCTATCTAATGCTACGTATATATTAGCTTTATTATCTTCTCCTACTATCACGGATATATTAACATGGGTGTTATTGCCATAGTTTATACGACGGAATGAAATATCTCGATGTAATTCTTTAGGATGTACAGCCAATTCTAAATGATGATCTTTAAATTTCAAGGCACCAAAACTCATCACCATTGCTTGAAGCACTCCTTCAGCACCTGCATAATTTAATCAGATTTACATTTCATTAATATAAATTAAGAAATAATATTTCAGAACAAAAAGTTTTAACTGTCTGTTGCTAGTTTAGTCCTGGCGAGCTAAAGTATTATATTCAAATATAGTGTCAATATATTCCTTTAATTAACCAAATTACAAATTAGATACTGATACCAGCAATTCTAAAAAAATGAACATGTCCCAAAAAAGGAGAGAGAGATATGGGGTTTATAACATCCACTTTCTGGACCAATACATGGTTCAATTATATTTCAATAATTCGCTTGCACTCATGGGTTTATAGCAGTGGATAAAAACTGGAGACCCTGGAGGAAACCCACAATCGAAACCATGGTACTTGACTCAATGACAGACCTTATGGTTTCAAGCATATATGCACACGTTGGACCAGCAGACCAGAATCTCATGTGAATGAACAGAGAGAGAGAAATGTGGTTTAATGTTCACTAGGTCATTTTGGGACCAACATAAGGTAAAATTTTATTTTAATAATTCGCTTGCATGTAGGGGTCTTTAGCAGTGGGAGAAAACTGTAGAAACTGCACAAGGTTGGACAGACGACCCTTCTCATTGTTACATACAAACAAGGAATCAAAATCACACCACTCAGTCCTCGAAATTAAGAATTTTCTACCACGGCACAAAAAAATGAAAAGTGCCGTGGCAGAATAGTACTGCTACGGCACCACGGCATTTTTTGGTATTTCAAAATCAATGCTTTTTTTTTAACTTTTCAAGATGGATAAAACTTATTTATTCACCCCACAAAATTTGACGCAAATGATACCAATCGGTTACGTGTGGCCGCACCATGCAGTTCAAAAACATGTGATCGAATTCCTGGTTACGCAAATTGAAAGATCGGTTACCGTAACAAATTTCATTAACAAATTTATTCACATTTGATCAATATTTATACAGGATGACTTTGTGACACTGGTCTAAATTATTAATATTATACAACAAACTCAATTCATCCATTCTTCATTCTTGCCATTTCATTTCCATCAGTCTTACCGGTACTTTGAGTTTGACAGATGACGTATTTTTGAGATCAGGTATTGACCAGTTGTAAGCAGGTTGATTTAAAAATACCCCAAGCCTTAATTCTTTAAATGATTAGTAGTGCCATAAATATTTAAACATGTCAGCTATATTTCCAAAGAATTTACTGCACGTGTTCCTTTCACTTATAGCCATGCTGTATGGTAGTACTGACCCGTATGTAGGTCGTCTACTTTGACCCCCACATGGCATCGCTTGACTGCTACTGTCCTGTCTTGTATGTATATTTTAATATGATTTTATCACAACAAATTATTCTGTTTCCTGTTGAAACTTGGTTTGTAGAGTGTCGAGGTTAATAAATAATATTTTGTCAATCAGTCGCTACCTATCATTGAGGCTATTACTCTCCGTTACATAGGGCGTAGTAATTATAAACAAAGGGTGTAAATCGGTCCAGGTCCATCGTATGTGACAAACGATGCAGTTAAAAATACAAATGACGAGAATGGTAACATTGTTCATGCATTAGCTAGTTTAACTAGGGAACAGTCCGTGCTCTCTATCATCTGTGTCTTTTTTAGTTTATGATCGTTGAAAAAAAAACACCACTGTAACGGTAAAGCATGGATACGCCTACGTACAGCACACGGTTAAAAGTGTATCTGTATTCGGTAATTGCAATATATTTGTCAGACTTTCGTCTACAAAATGATAAATATGTCACTTTATTACACGGTTAGACGACATCATCCTGGCACTATTCTATAACTGGTACATTTAGTCATTATAATTTTTGGGATCGTAAGATCTACCACGGCAAAAAAAAATTAATTATGCCGTGGCAGACGGGAGTTGCGTCGGCTTTTACCACGGCTTTGCCGTTTGCCGTGGTTAATTTCGAGCGCTGCCACTTGACTCAACAACAGACCTTATGATCCCATGTGCAGATGTTAACCATTAGGAAACAATTTGAATCTTTAGATTTACAACAGAAAAATAACATGTAAAAGTAACAATGAAAGGGAGATAATTGCTAACATTATGCATGTTTTATCTGACCAATCTTCGAGGCTAACTAGTGTTTTTTAGGATAATCTCTTTGAACCCAACTGAAATCCGGCCAAGATGATGACGCCTGTATCTCGGCATTAGCAATTCCACTCTGAATGCGCAATGTGCATAATGAGGGGTTCCCCACTTCCCTTGGTGATATTCTGGTATGGCCCATTTGGAATAACATCAAGTCTAGACCAATCAGAACACCTTTTACAATGTGTCGTTAGTTTTCCTTTCTTCACTCGCAGACACAACACAAATATTCCTAAAAATATTGTTTATGGTCATGAATGGCAAACAGAAGTGCAACAGTACTAGGAAAATCCTTTTTTAATCTATGATATAGGTTTGGTGGTCGTCGTCTCTTGTATGGCGCTAGTTTGTCAGTTGTATTCATGAGTCAGAACATCAAACAAATTTAACAAAACTGACAATGCCAAAACTAAGAAGATAATCGTTGTACCTCACAAGATAATATTTGAGAATAAAATGACAAGAGGACTAACACAAGATTAAATATAATTATATGGTTTAGTGTTGAAATAATGAAAGACTCACCTGCTTGTACCATGAAAGAACAACTATGTTTTTCTAATGTTATCATCCATGTTGTAACTACTCTAGCAATATGATCTTCATCTACAACATCCATCCACAATGTATCAGCTTTTCTACAAATAAACCAGAAATTCCAGATATATTTCACCTCTTAGAGAGAGAGAGAAGAGAAATGGGGTTTAACATTCACTCAACACAAACTAGGTCATTTTGAAGAACTAACACATGGTTCAATTGTACTACATTAATAATTTGCTTGTGCACAGGGGTTTTAAACAGTAGAAGGAGAAAGGAGGACTTGCAGAAAACCCATGAGGTTAGACAGACGACCCTAAACTCTTTGGGGATGCTCGATTCACAGTTCTGGAATTAAATTCAAAAACTGGTGTCAATCGAGTGAAAAGGAGAATTTCGCAGTACAACGCATGCATCGACTGTATAAAAAAATATCTCAACCAATCATGACAGCTGAAACATATTTTTTACCAAGGAATACGTCACGATTCTACTCACTCCACCTAAGCTGTCGGGACGGGCAGAACTGCGACAGGACTGAATTCCGCGTCACTCGACTGTAATTCTGTCAATTCAGGACGTTCTAGACTGTGAATCGAGCATCCCCTATGTCACGTACAACCGTGGAATTGCAACCATGCCAGTTGACTCAATGACAGATCTTATGATTCATTGCTCAAGCAATAACCATTCGACCATTCAACTCCGCTAAACTCTTTGAACCTTTTATTCTACTCACAAGTTCCTGAATGAAACAAGCAATTATCTGGTAGGACTGGAAAGAGAAATGATGTTTAATGCCTACTTGACACAAAATAGGTCATTTCAGGACTAACACATTGTTCAAATTTATCTATGCGGTATCAAGAATTCCCTTGCGCATAGGTCTTTAGCTGTGGGAGTAAAAGAAACCGGAGAAAACCCACAAGGTTAACAGATAACCATACACTTTGTCCAAAATAAGTGAGGGATTAAAACCACACCACTTTATCTATGGATCAACTCGTACCTAGATAAACTTATCTATAAATCGTGACCTGTATGTGTTTACAGCAAGATCCTGCTATACAGTAGTTGAATGGCCAAATGGTTAGCATGTGCCCACTGTATCATAAAGCCTGTTATTGAGTCATCTGGCGTGGTTTCAAATCCCCAGTTGTAATTTTAACAAGGAGTAGGGTCGCATGTCCAACCTCAGGGGTTTTCTACTGTTCCTCTGGTTTCCTCCTACTGCTAAAGACCCCTACACGCAAGTGAATTATTGAAATAAAATTAAACCATGTCAGTCCCAAAATGACCTAGTTTGTGTCAAGTGGCCATTAAACCCCATTAAACTCCCTCTCTCCTGCTATACTTTCGTAATTGAATAACCTCTTAATAAAAGAGTTACATAACCACAATAAACGATTTATCATTTCCAATTGAGCTGAATCGTTGAGGCAATATCTTATGACGTTTGAAAGAAGTTATTGCTTGTCAGACGCAATTGCCTAGATCAAATTCTAAACCGTTTTAACTGAAGATGGACTCTATTACAACTGATACATATAGTACATGGAAGTTTACAAATTAAACAAGTTTTAGATATAAAGAACTTACAAGGTAGAATGTTCACTGTAACATTTATCTGGATAATAAAGAACTTTTAATATTTCATTCCTCTGTTGTTTACTGGTTGTAAGATCGTGTAACGGTGCGGGTACATTACATAAAACATAATAGATTGTGGTATTAATCTTATCTCCATTGTGTGCGTCACTAGCCTTTGATTTGCTTATACTAAAACCTGTTTCCCATAACTGAAAACAGAAATATCACACAGTTTACGAATGATAAATATAGAATGAACTGACACCTAATAAAAGAAATCATAAGGTAAAAGCACAAATGCTGAAACTATGAATGTAAAGATACTAAATCATTAAATACTATAAAATGAACCAACAGTAAGGCTAATGTTTTCAGTCTTATTCCAGAATTAATGCGTCAAAAATAACAACACAAAAATACTCCTGAACCATATTTTTGGCAAATATATTGTCTGAGAACCAGAAAATTTATTTGTTAAATTCACCTAACATAATATGGTACTTACTTTACCCCAAACTTTGGTATGTTCTCTTTTTAACATTCTAGCATTAATATTCATAACTTCTGTCAGATCCTGCAAGAAACATGTACATATACATCTTAGATTTACCTTATAAGGAACTTTAGAGAATAGTGCAAGTCTGCAAGGTGATATTACAAATTTATAACCATTTTCAAAAAATGTCATGTATGTATGTATAGTATCAAGGGAGATAAGAACAAAACAGTATGAGGAATATGAAATGTAGGAGACTGGATTTTCTCAAGTGCCAAACAAAAGGCTTTAAAATTACACTACTTTAATCAAATTCTGTGTTAATAAGCATACATCATACAAGAGCTAAATCTGACTGGTGCAGGTCTCTATTAATTAGACAATTAGTAACACGAGAAGACCATAATCAAGTCTCGATTCCATCTGATGGGTACAATTTTATCCAGATTTGAATCCAATAATCATGACTTTGTTCATTAATATTGCAATAACGGTAACAATGACAATCAAGGCTATATTTTTTTTTTAATTTCAGTTTTCTCGGCTCAGTGTGAAGTAATTTGACTACAATTTACATTATCTATTTTTGATCAATTATACTGACAACTGTCTGCTCTTTATATTAATCTTCCCTAATGCCCGTTTAATTAACTAGATATTGCAAACGTGTTAAAATAAATATATCTACTAACAAAACAATAAGAGCCAAGAAAGGTAGAAAATATTTTGGGCATATGGCAAACAGTCAGCCTTTTCTTGGTATAGTGTCCATCTGAGTAATATAGAAAATAGTAAAATAATTCAACTAACCGACTTGACTTTTTCAACAAGATCTTGTACAGTTGACTGGACACTTTCTTTATTGAGAGGTTTTGTGTACTTGACAATGGTTACTATATGTTGTTTATAGTTACTGAAATTAAAAAAAATTACAAAATATACAAATGAATTGTACTTCATATTATTCAATTGCAAAGAAGGATTAAAATTAGGTTTTATTTATTAAAAGATAAACCCCAGTCTTCAAGGATCCCCTTTAAAATGGTTTTCAGTCTGCAATTCAAGTACCAAAATGTAAAGAAACAGACTTTGTCTAAAAGTTTCTATTGAGCTGTTTAGAAATTAACACCAACACATATTAGAAGTAGAATTGCCTACCCTTATTCATTGTGTCACCTGACACAAGCAACTATTCAACAGGGATTGTCAACTTTTCCCACAGGTAATTAAGAAAATTAAACAAGAAAATAAACTGATATTTTGGTAGGTAGTTGTGCATGTGTTCAGTTATGGATAGGTTTATTCCAAACACAAAGGAAGCCACAGTGGCTAAGTGAGTAAGACACTGACTTGCTAGCCTGGAGGTCCAAGGTTCGCACCTGCTGTTGGCTGAGAAAGTTCCTCAGGATTTTCCAACAGGATGGAGGACCTGACAAGGACGGCTGTCAGATTGTTCGGCTGAGACAACAAACAGATGTCTCATGGACATATTGAAAAATATCCCTTAGCAGTGGTAATTCTATATAAGAGTATTCGGACAAAATTTCAAACAGTAGGACAGAAAACCTGATTTCATTTCAGAGAACAAAGTGATTGCTGGTCAAGAAACCTATCTCCAAATCCACTGATATCTGGACCTTAAAACGTTTCAAAGACCTTTTAGATGCTAGGCAAAAGGTTAAAGAGTACACTTAATCTTCTTCCAAATAATTAGCCCATTTCTGTCAAAAAAATATATCAGGTTTATGAAATAATACTTTATAAATGACAAAATGTTACCCCCCCCCCCCACACACCCCCCCCCACCCCCCGGGTCCAAATTTCACATCATTGATATGATTACAGTTGTAATTGAGATAGGTTATTGAGTACATATGTAATTGAGATAGGAGATTGATTACACTTTTAATTGAGATAGGAGATTGATTACAATTGTAATTAGGTATGTTACTGATTACAATTGTAATTAGATATGTTATTGATTACAATTGTAATTGAGGTACGTTATTGATAACACTTAATATTGGAGGAATAAAAACATTGGGACTATCTTTTAAGAAATAATTAAATAAACATTAATTTAGAAAGACAGTACAAGAAATGTTAGTTCATGCTCTCTATTTATTGTTTTTAGTTTGAATTATTAATAGTCTGATTTTCTACTGACCTGTTAGCTTTGACAACAACTGATGTTGGTGAAGCTATAGTAGCAATAACTGCTCCAACAACAGCATCTGCATTAGGTATCTTTATAACACCAGTTGTTACTCTGTATGTTAGAGTCTGCTGTTGGTAATCTTTTACACTGTAATAAATATCATGTCCATATAAATACACCAGTAATACACCAAGTTTGAACATTCTAGCTCAATTAGAAGGAGGGTTATTGTATTATTGTGTCCCAAAAAAGTGTGACAGAAAGACAGACGGATGGACCCATTTTTAATAGTCCGCTGCAAAGTTGTATGACTTAACATTAATATTGACTTAGATAAGACCTTTTGAATCAGTGTACCCAATTGCAACTTTTGAAGCTACTATTCTATGACTCAAGTTTGGTGTACTGGTTTTATATCCTATAGTTAGACAATATTTTTGTTATTTGGGAATTTTATGGGAATTAATAATCCTTCATCTGATTTTTTTAAACATGTAGTGTCGACTATAAATTTGAAAAGTAAATTATGGTATTTACATTTTTAAATCATTTGAAAGGATATCCATTCCTATACTTTATCATCCAATCAAAACATGTAAGCGCAAGATCCTAACTACACATAGCTTTTATAACCTGATTTTAATAGTTTTCCAGTAATTCCTGAATTATGTATTCTCCCCATCTTATCCAAAAGTTTTTATAACCATCAGTGTTAAGTTTACATGTTTTGTACAATAACAAGTGATATTTGCCGTACCTGTAAGTTTTAGTTTCGGCACCAGTCCATCCTGATGCTCCAACTTGATCAAACTCTATTATCACTGAATCTACCTACAACAAAAAAACCCCCACCATATTACTGTAATTCACTAGATATCTGGATTTGATAATATGACATCCACTCCTGGTTTATATCATATAAACTAAATATTTGTATAGCAAAACACAGATCATTTGCCTTAAAAATTAAAAACAATTGTATTGTTATGGCATACTGCAGATCATATATCCCATAGGAACGGGAGTTAATCTTATTAAAGGTTTCCAGTTGAAGCCAGCAGCTAAACATAGTCCTAATTGTCAAGTATGCAAGTCAGAAAAGAAATGAAATAGGATTTAACTTGTGTTCTAGTCTATTTTTTTACATTATCGTTATTACGTATACTATATTTCCTGTCATTTGTTGATAATAAATAGACTTTTCAATATCATATCGCCTACTGTTATATTTATCAACTAAGACATTCACTGGGGGCATAATTGCCTGTCATCATGTCACGGTAAAAGTCATCTAGATTTAGTTACAGTTGTCTGGTTGTCAATTTAAATCATATTTCTGGTGACCATTGTAAAAATTATAAATGGACTTTCGATACAGTGGCAATCATATAGAAATAATAACATACAGTTGGATTTGAAATGTGAATATCTTGTACTAAAACTGATGGTCTGGATCTATGGGCAAATAACTCTGATTCCATTTGTACACAATGCCATGACTGAAAAATACACACAAAAAAGTGTTGATAATGTTGAACTGTTTTACAAACAAATATTTGTTCTACAAACAAATATGCAATTATGATTCCCTCCTTCAGATAGCATTAACTTCATGAGTTATTCATTTCCTATTTTTTATATATATTTATTCAGTAAATATCAGAATTTGGATTTTGTAACCCCTATCTCTGATATAATTACATGCACACAGTAAAATTATATAAGTTTATATACATTCATACATAATTACAAAAATATAGATCATATAGGATACAAAGAGAGACATAATTTAATAAAAATCTTAATACATTAAAAATCATTTTGAAAGTACTGTTTGGTATTGGTTGCTGGGTATGGTAAGGTCTGCACAGTGTACAATCATCTAACACCTTCAGTTGAGGGAGGCAAGGACATACAATGATTGTATGGTGTGCAGGGCTCAAAATAACTTATCTTACAATAATTCAAATCTTACCTGCTTTAGTGCCTGCATACGATGAGCAATACCAGATTTTAAATCCAATACGAAGGCATCTGAAATGAATTAAGACAGATTTTAGAAAATGTGTATACATGTAGTACAAGAGTCTTACATGTAATAAAACACAACATAAACCTATGTCGACAAGAGGTTTAATGTCTAAGATAAAAACTCTATATAATAAGGTGTATAGGGTCTTTATTCTACATAAAAACTGCCAAGTAATTATTAGACTATGTAATAAATCCATCATGAAGTAATTTATTTTGAATAAAAGGCTATCATTCTGAATAAAACAGGTTATTATTCGGCATAACAGTTTATTATTGAGCATAATTAGGGATTGTTCTAAATAATAGGCGATAATTCTAAATAATAGGTGGTTATTCTAAATAATAAGTGGTTATTCTAAATAATAGATGACTATTCTAATTAACAGATGGCTATTCTAAATAATAAGTTATTATTCTAAATACATGTAATAAGTTATTAAGTTATTATTCTAAATAATATGTGATTATTCTAAATAATATGTGATTATTCTAAATAATAGGCGATTATTCTAAATAATAGGTGATTATTCTACATAACAGGCGATTATTCTAAATAATAGGCGATTATTCTAAATTATAGGCGAGTATTCTCAATCATAGGCAATTTTTCTAAATAATAGGTGGTTATTATGGATAACAAATGGTTATTCTAAAGAAAAATACATGTAATAATCCTCTATTTATATAGCGTGATACTACTAAAACAGAAGTTTCCATTGCGCTTTTCAAGTTTCCTCTATTGAATTACGTAAACACTTCTCTAAGCAGACAATGAGAAAGACCTTGTTCTATTTCAAGGTTCACTGATGATTGATACAGAAATTGTTTATCTGTGGATGGTTATTCTAAAAGATAGGTTGCCAGGCAACGAAACATACGCCCACAGCAGCTAAATCCTCTGGGCAGTCAACAAGGGTTGTCGCATATTTTTACTTTTTTTTGGTAATGAAACATTTGTAATACACTAAAATCTGAGTAACAACTCATTATGTAATTATCAGAAAATCATGAGAATTTGTTTGCTTTTTATAAAGTTTTGCCCCACGCTAACAATTAGTATAGGAAACATTTAATATCATGGATTTAGCTGTTCAGTTATCAAAATTCATTGAAAATCAAAATACTTGTTCGTTTCAACACCTTAAACTCTCTGTATCAATCTGAAGTCAATCGGATGATAAGTTTGGCATCTACAGCGCAACAAGGTTTTATGAAGTGATCAAGGGAGATAACTCTGGAAGTAATTATTTGAAATTGATGAAAATCAGTAGGCTTCTTCCTCTCAGAACCTTAAACAGTGTGTGTCAATTTAAAGTCAATCGGATATTAACTTTGGCCTCTAGAGTGTCCACAGGATTTTTTGATGTGATCAAGGGCCATAACTCTGGCACTAATTATCGGAAATTGATGCAAATCAATAGGATTCTTCATCTTATGACCTTAAACACTGTGTAGAAATTTCAAGTCAATCGGATATTAACTTTGGCTTTTAGAGCGTCCACAAGTTTTTTTGAAGTGATCAAGGGAGATAACTCTGGCACTAATTATCGAAAATCGCTGAAAATCAATAGGCTTCTTCGTCTTATGACCTTAAACATAGTGTATAAATTTAAAGTCAATCGGATATTAACTTTGGCTTTTAGAGCGTCCACAAGATTTTTTGAAGTGATCAAGGGCCATAACTCTGGCACTAATTATCGGAAATTGCTGAAAATCAATAAGCTTCTTCGTCTAATGACCTTAAACACTGTGTATAAATTTAAAGTCAATCGGATATTAACTTTGGCTTTTAGGGCGTTCACAAGATTTTTTGAAGTGATCAAGGGCCATAACTCTGGCACTAATTATTGGAAATCGCTGAAAATCAATAGGCTTCTTTGTCTTATGACCTTAAACACTGTGTATAAATTTAAAGTCAATCGGATATTAACTTTGGCTTTTAGAGCGTCCACAAGATTTTTTGAAGTGATCAAGGGCCATAACTCTGGCACTAATTATCGGAAATCGCTGAAAATCAATAGGTTTCTTCGTCTTATGACCTTAAACACTGTGTATAAATTTAAAGCCAATCGGATATTAACTTTGGCCTCTAGAGCGTCCACAAGATTTTTTGAAGTCATCAAGGGCCATAACTCTGGTAGTTATTATCGGAAATCGCTGAAAAACCATAGGCTTCTTCGTCTTATGACCTTAAACACTGTGTATAAATTTAAAGTCAATCGGATATTAACTTTAGCCTCTAGAGCGTCCACAAGCAATTGTGGACGCCTGACGGACGGACGGACGGACGGACGGACGGGGGCGACGACAATATACAACCACATTTCAATGTGGGCGTATGAAAATGAGTTATCATTTTAAATAATACGATATTACAGTATTTGAAATAATAGATGATTATTCAGATGAATAGGTCATTAATTTGTAATACCTTTAATATCTTTATGTTCCACATTTATACCAACAACAGGATAAAATTTAACTGGTAATGATAATGCTCTGTTAAGTCGCACAAACAAACCATTTTCTGTTCCAAATGCTGCTGCTATATAACCATTACCTACAATATCAAAAAATATACAAATTTAAGATAATCTTTCAATAGATTGTTTATCTATAAATAAACAAGTAAATCCCCTGCTAGTACTACCATGAAACAAGTAATTAATGCGAGTAAGAACAAAATGAATTACATGCTACCTATCACCAGTCACATTTCAATATTCCCTTTTGATCTCTAACATTGACAAAATAACGAGTACAGGTAGTTATCCATTAAACCAAAACCAGTAGTATTATCAAACACAAAATCTCTAAAACAAGGCAGTAATCAACAGTGATTAAATAGATGGGAGACTAATCAAAATCATTGATAACATAAATATGATGTCACAAGTTGGTAAATATGGTGCCCTATCATTACTTACATGTATGTTAAAATTCTGGGAAGCCAATAATTATCCTGGACAAGAATTTAGAATACATGATGACCCAATGCAGGTCACAATAATTTCATAATGCATAAAATTCTTGGCTCACAGCATAGTTAGAGGGACACACAGTATTTGTGTGGCTAGCTAGAGCGTATCAAGGAAAATGAAATCTTGCAAACATGCAGACACATTGATAGACGGAGTCTTAGTAGTAAGAATCAGATGACAAATGGGAAAAATGGCACCTTTCACTTATAAAAGCATACATGTATTTAATTGCCTTCTCTGTGTTTCTGTACCAGCAATAATTCACAATGGCTATATTAAGCATAATCAGTGGGTATTGCTTGAATTGATTGATTTAAGACAATATTTGATTTAATGACCTGAAACCTTGTGATATATATATTATATGGTTTACTTACCTGTATATGCAGGATAAACAGTTTCATCAGGTAAAGGAGGATTATGATTTATAATAGCATCATAGTTTAAAGATGCTGTATAAAATGCTTGAACTTTCTCATCAATACATCCTGTTACTGCATCTGTTATAATATATAATATGGACATGTAATGTTAACTTTTACTGCGTTAGGGTTATAGGGGAGGATAACATCCATTTGACACAAACCTGGTCATTTAGTGAGTAACATATGGTTACTTCATGTGGGGGTCTTTATCTGTATGGGAGATAGAGAGAGATGGGTTTAACGTCCACTTGACACAAACTAGGTCATTTTGGGACTAAAATATGGTCCAATCTTATTTCAATAATTCGCTTGCGCGTAGCAGTCTTTAGCAGTTGGAGAAAACCCGAGGACCAATAGGTTGGACAGGCGACTTTATCTGTAGGAAGAAACTGGAGGGCCTGGGGAGAATTCATGTGAGTTTGGACAGGAGTCCCAATGCCTTATCATTTACGAGCGAAGAACGTAAACTATGCCACTTGACGTAATGGCACATTGTATGATTGAAGCACAGGCAACATCCCTTCAATTTAAAAAGTTCTCTATTAATATTACTTGTAAAATTTCATTTCCTCCACTTCCCCATACAACCCACAATCATTTACATGAATGATCAAAAAATATAATTTCAAAGTTGGATTGAAAAAAAAGTTCCCTACATCATATTTTTGATTACTTGGGGAAATTGTTACTACTTATATAGGCCCCAGGCATTGTATCTATCTCTTACACGTATATGATAAGATAGGAAAAAAAATCAAATACTTTTATACACATACAGCCTGTAGCAAGATATTATAAAAATAATAAAAAGAGCGAAGGATTTACATGTATACTAATAGCCTGAAGTATATTATTAGATAACATGATTATAAAGATACAATACAATAGATTCCCAAAAGATTTCTTTTATTGTTATTTAAACTATAAATAGATGGCTTGTCTGTTGTAAAGCAATGAAGCATAAAACACACACTTAGCTAAAGTTGTCTATGCGAGAGAGATAGAGAATTGGGGTTTAACGTCCACTCAACACAAACTAGGTCATTTCGGGACTAACATATGGTTTAATTTCATTTCAATAATTCGCTTGCGTGTAGGGGTCTTCAGCAGTGGGAGGAAACCGGAGTGCCCGGAGGAAACCCACAAGGTTGAGAAGGCGCCCCTATCTCCATGCCACATACGCTCACACCAGGGCTCGAAACCACAGCCGTAAGCCAGAGGTGACCGGCTAGCTAGAGGTCGAAGCGCGGCACTCTAGACCACTAGGCCATCCCAACCTCCCAGTTGTCTATGCAGTCTATAATATATTGCCACATTGTAATCCTTTAAGAACATTACATGTAATTATAAATACAGGGCAAAACCTCTATTGATACGCATCACAAAGTCTTACAATATGACAAACCTTGTTATTTGCTACACAACTCCAAACAAAAATATAATATACCAATTTCAGCTGTCACTTATAAAAGTTATCAAGGACAATAACAATTAATTATGAGAAATTTTGTGAAATTAAAAAGAAATCTTCACCTTACTAATGTAAATAATGACTACCAATCTCTTAATATCTATCAGTAATTATCAGACATTGAGAGAGAGAGAGAGAGAAAATGAGGTTTAACGTCCACTCAACACAAGCCAGGTCATTTTGGGACTAACATATGGTTTCATTTTATTTCAATAATTTGCTTGCGCATAGGGGTCTTTAGCAGTGGGAGGAAACCATCAGACATTGATGAAATACTATTACGATTATCTATAATGAACACAAAAAGATCTCATAATCCTCTCATACAGAAACATTAAGATATAAGGATGACAATATATCGCTACAACAGTATTCAATATGGCTGATTAAAAATATCATTTAAAAAGCAGACAGCATGTTAAAAGTTTATATTATAATTAATTAAATAGAAAAACTTACAATTCTTCTGACCCTGTCCTAATCCAAATATACTAGGTCCAAGATAATAGACTAAAGCTAATAAAACCAGTATACCAACAATCAGTTTCCTAGATCTGAAAAAATTTTTTAAAAAAAACATTCATATAATACACACCTATGAGTTAAAGTAATGTCAAAAATAACACAGCCATCAAACATTTTGCAAAAAATTCTTAAATCTGTAAAGGAAAACCTCTAACAGAAAATGCATAGCACAGGTGTAGAAGGATTAAAAAAAGTTTAGTCTACTGATCCATGTAGTTTAACACTGAGTCAGAGCATTTTTCTAATTACATGAATTATACTAAGGTATCAGTAAAAATGGTACTCTGATTATTAAATAATATAATTTTAGTTAATCACATAAAAATATCTGTTTGTTCCATGGGATCACACATCTAGATGTAAAATTCAAAAACAAAATGTTCACAATAATCCAATGTGATAATTCACAGTCAAACATGAACTTGTTTAAAACAATCATTTATCAACATCCCTAGAATTGTGCTACTGAAACAGGCCTACTACATATGTTAATAGATGTATATTAATAATAAGAAAGTGCAAACAAACGAACAGTAGATATGGTTGGTGTTTTACATGTACCACCATTTTAAAACCATCTGTTGCCAGCCATTGATTATACAATAGTCAATATCATCATCATAAAACTGTATGATATTAATCCTTGCCTCTAAGTCAATAGCTTAATAAAAACAAAATGATGCGACTTTTGTTTTAATACATTTCAGTTTTTTATGGTACATATACATGTACATATAACAATTATACATGTTCTGGTCTCACCCCTGACCAGCTGGCCTGGAAATAATAATTTTAGCAGTACCTGATAAAATTTCAAGTATTAATGAACTATTATAGTGCCTGTACAAGTTTGTTATACAAAATTAAGTTGAAACAGAGTCAAAGCTTTATTCTGGTAACAACCGAAATGAAAGAGGTCTATAACAGACACACAAACGCAGGGAGATGAAAAGCAAAACACGAATGTCTTAAAAATGGATTAGTCCTCTAGTTGTAGTGTTAATATATATATATGTGTGCAACTGTGTGCGCAGATAAGTACAAACACATTGCTCCTAGATGTTGATTCTAGATGTGTTTATTCTTCAACATGGAGTCAAGATATCAAGAGTTAATCTTTAAGTCTTGAGAGTACACTGAAGATATGTCAGAGGATTCAACATTTTGGTTAGGTAGATTTGTTATTCAGGTTTGTAAGAAAAAGAAAGAGAGCCTAATTATCTGCCAAAATATGTCTTATCGGGAATGTGATGCCTATTTGCTTGACAAATGAGAGAAATACGGATATATTGAACAATCTAAACTTTGAACAGTTCTGCTAATGAATGTTTTAAGGAGTTCACAATTTGAATTAAGACATCTTAAAGAGAAAATTGTACCATGGTTTGTATCTGGAACAAGAAAAGTCTGTACCAGATAAAGGTCCCTGAGAAAATGTGGCTGATAAAACTAGAATTTTTGTTTGACCTCTACATGTATATGACAGATTAACATGTGCCTTACATGTATTTCAACAATTCTTAACTAGTGGGACCAGCTGTGGAAGCATTTACATTTATTTCATGACCATACATGTACAGTATGTTCAAAGAGACCAGGCGCGGATCCAGGATTTTTTGCAGGGGGGGGGGGTCTAGGTTTGATAAAAGGCACTTAACCAATTAAGGGGGGGTTTGGGGGCCCTCCCCCAGGAAAATTTGGTAAATTGGATTCAATTTGGTGCATTCTGACGTATTTCCGGAGGGTAAATTCCAAAATTACAGGTCTAAAAGTCGCCAATAAAATCACAACAGATCATATATTTTACCTCAAAGATTGACAATTAATTTTTATATCAACAGAGTAAAAAGCAATTAGATTTTATGAAAAAAATAAAACTGGGACAATTATATTATATACTGTATGTAGGAGCGCCCGAACGAATGGAGTCCCAGGGTACCAAAAATTAAGGGATCTGGGAGGTGGGGGTCTCTCCCCTGGCCTTTAGAAAATTTTGAACTGTTAAAACAAAAGCGCCTCCAGCATTCCAAATTCCAACATGCATGTAAAACCCTTTAAAATACATGATAATGAGAGTGCGAGAGCCGGTTCGCAACCGACCAAAGAGCAATTACATCTATCATTTAAAAATAAATAGACTAGTAAAAATAAAAAGGTTGAAAACTTTCATCATTAGGGTATATGTATATGTATGTATACCCAAGAATATATCTGAAACCCATGAAAACGGCAGGGTACGATTTGTACACTGGTACTCGGTTCCGGAGCCCCTGACAATATGTTAAAAGCAATTACATGTACATGTATCACAAACAAGATGTAGTATATATTTATTCAAATTATTTAGAAAATTCAAAATCTTTTAGTACCTGCTCAAGTTTGTAATACGAGATTAAGTTGAAGCCGAATGTAGCAATTTACTTAATCTATCCATCTCAACCATTATTTCCACTCATACACGTACCACAATAATATATATCGATATTTGATAATATACCATTCTTCATACTAAACTGTCATTTTTAATTTAAGCCATAACTTTTTATATGAAAAGGCCCCTCAAGGTATGATTTCAAAGCAAGCAATTTTATGTGAATTTGTGTCCCTTGGTTACAATTTTCAAAACTTGCTTTGAAATCGCGAACATTTGGAATGGGATTTTTGACACATACATGTACAGTACATACACACTACGATTTTCAATTAAAAATGACAGTTTGGCATAAAGAACAGTATATTATCAAATCGATATAAATTATTGTGATATGTGCTGAAATAATAATATGGGATTATAGGTGGATATGGGTAGATTTGTGATGATATGAGTGAAACGTGCAACCCAAACATGTAAAACTTGGCCAAAATTTTAATTTCAAAAAAATAACAACAAATACCGGTACTTGATGAAATGTACATGTACAGTGCCCCATACATCTGAAAATGGGCTCTAATGAAAGTTGAACATACTTCTGTGAATGTGATGTTGGTTGTCATTAAGTATGATTAAAAGCAGTCTATGCACTTCAAAGACTATAACTAATTAATTTCAACATGATTGTTTATATAATGATGATATATGGCTGGAAATATTTTAGTTAATTACATGATATATAGGCAAGGCATGTGTATGTGGCCTAATTATCTATTCAGATTCAGGGGGTTTTTTTCTGAGACACTATATAACTCTTTACTGTCTGTTCCAGGTAATATTACAACTCGAAAATTGCTTGTTCAAATTTTAATTAAGATAGGCTGGCACTGCCAGGCAGGATACGCCCACATTTTCGAGAGATGGATAGAGAACAAACAATACGGAAAGTGATTTTTCCTACATCATTAAGTCCTGTATTTCATACTGTATTGGGAGCAGCCATTTTGTTGGTCAGTTCCAGTCTGATATTCATGAAATTCGAAGTCGACAATGATTATGGTGTGACGGTACACAACCTAGAAATGTGACTTTTCGTCAAAATCGGATAAGAATTGTGACCTGTACAGAGTCAACAACCATGATATACCATATATTTACACTATTCGCGTACAAACGGCGACCATTTCGTCCGGAAATTTTGGTACCATTTTCACGAAATTCGAATAATTCAGGAAGTTACGATCCTATAAGCGCAAATACCGAAAGGAACCAAGATCTTTGGGTTATAACCATGCATTTCAAGTTTCATCAAAATCGAATTAAAATTGTGACCTTTACAGGGTCCACAACCTTGATATACCATTTTTTAACAGTATTCACGTACAAACGGTGGCCATTTTGTATGGCAATTTTGGTCTGATTTTCCCGAAATTCGAACTCAACCTTACGGTGTAACGGTAATATAATCAAACGTTTTTTTAAATCGGATAATAATTGTGACCTCCAAGCTAAAAAAAAAGGCGATTTTGCGTATAATCAGGGGGCATAATTCAGGAAGTTACGATCCGATATGCGCAAATATCGAAAAGAAGCAAGATCTTTGGGTTATAACCTTGAATTTCAAGTTTCATCACAATCGAATCAAAATTGTGACCTCCACAGGGTCCACAACCTTGATATACCATTTTTTAACAGTATTCGCGTACAAACGGCGGCCATTTTGTATGGCAATTTTCGTCCGATTTTCCCGAAATTCGAACTCAACCTTCCTTCGGGTGTAACGGTGATATAATCAAATGTTTTTTTAAATCGAATAATAATTGTGACCTCCAAGCTAAAAAAAAGGCGATTTTGCGTATAATCAGGGGCCATAATTCAGGAAGTTACGATCCGATATGCGCAAATATCGAAAGGAAGCGAGATCTTTGGGTTATAACCATGAATTTCAAGTTTCATCAAAATCGAATCAAAATTGTGACCTCCACAGGGTCCACAACCTTGATATACCATTTTTTAACAGTATTCGCGTACTAACGGCGGCCATTTTGTATGGCAATTTTCGTCCGATTTTCCCGAAATTCGAACTCAACCTGCCTTAGGGTGTAACGGTGATATAATCAAACGTTTTTTTAAATCGAATAATAATTGTGACCTCCAGAGCGACCACAAGCTAAAAAGGGTGATTTTTCGGACAATCAGGGGCCATAAATTCAGGAAATTTCATTCCGATAGCCGCAAATATCGAAAGGAACCAAGATCTTTGGGTTACAAACATGCATGTCAAGTTTCATCAAAATCGGTTCAAAATTGTGACCTCTATAGGGTCCACAAGCTAAAAACGTGATTTTTCGTACAATCAGGGGCCATAATCCATGAAGTTTTGATCCGATACATGCCAATATCGAAAGGAACCGAGATCTTTTGGGGATAAACCTATATTTCAAGTTTCGTCAAAATCGGATAAGAATTGTGACCTGTAGAGAGTCCACAAACAAATTGTGGACGGACGGACGTCCGGACGGACAGGGGCGACGACATAATACGTCCACATGAAAATGTGGGCGTATAAAAATGGCTAATACTGCGTGTAATACCTGGAATGGCAATCCCATTGCTTTCTGTCTTGTGAGAACTAAGTTCAGGTCATGCTTTATGTCCTTTCTCCTATGAAAAATCGTTATTTCTTTACATCTTACTAATTGAACCTGCCATGTTTGACTTAGTTATCTGGACGAGCCTAACTGGACAAGGGGTGCTTTAAGTCTTTCACCCTACTTTGATTAGCAGTTGGTTGTTTCGTTCCAGTAGAATATAACTCTTTCGAAAGAGCTATTTACTGAATCCCAGACCACGGCTGTTTGTCCCACTAACTTGAATATTTAGTCGCCAACCGTCCGAAGGTTGTAATTTTTTGATATCGATATAAGCTACATGTAAATTTTAACCCGCTATCAACGAAATTGTGGATGGAGGCTGCAAGACATACTCAAAAGTAGTTACGGGAACGTAGCTAAAGATATCCTGATCTCTTTGTGTTTAGCTACGATTAGATGCCTGCCTTTAGTTCCAAGTGGCAAACTCAGTTTCTTTATTAAAAATAAGATAATTTTACACTATTATATCCAGTTAAACAGAGCTACAAAGTTGCAGAAAACAAATTTCGGAATCATTTTACCAGACATATTTATTCAAACTTTAAATAAGGCTAACCTTTTACACCAATTTACTTATTTCTGAGAGTTCGCTTGGTTATGGCATGTGCCGACTTTTCAAAATAGTTTTAATCTTTAAGTCACTCCAAATTTTCCAATGAGAATTTTTGTGCGAAATAATCAAGGTGGAAACAGAAAAAATACCCATATCAATCTGAACAAAAACAATATTGTTTCACACAAGCTTCAAAGTGTGAAACCCTAACATGTATTCTTGTCGCGAAAAAGACGGCTGAATTCTCCTTCACTAGAATGTGTCACATTTCTAACCGAATGCACCAAATTTGTAAAGTACCTGTCTACCCTAATGCGATATCCATGTGCTCCATTTAACGCACGCGCATTTGTAATTTTGATGTTATGAGAAAGTGACAAATGTCTAAATATGTGAAATTTACAAGAGAATACTGGATTTTATTGGACTTCTATTCATTTGGGCTAAGGGAAGAAATCAAAGGGACGTCAATTCCAGATGTCACAAAGTTTTAGCCATTTTAATTAAAAAAATGAAGGCATGGTAAGCATTTTTAGAGATGGAGTATGACCTGGAACAGACAGTACTCAGTAGTCTTTACAAATATTCCAAATTTATCCCCATGTAATATGTAAGCTACATTTTTTTCGAAAACTATAGCATACATGTACCAACATCTGTAATTTGTTTTTCTTTGGTTGATCATTTGATGCTAGCTAATAATTTGTTTTCATCATCATCCCAATGTTAGATTTATTCAAGGTGGTCAACAAGCCACACAGGCTTAATGGTAGACCGAAGAAAAGGTATAATTAAAAGGTATAAAAGGTATAAAGATAAAGGTATGCATCATGATCATGTTTGTTTATTTTTGTTAACTGCTGGCTGTCCAATACCTACCTACTCAATGAATTGAGAGCATTGAAGGAGTTTTGAATTCCGCTTTTCAGCCACATTGGTCTAAATTTTCTTATCACTTTAAATGGACATAAACAAATTAGTTGTGCTGTTCTTAAACCATTCTTCATAGTAATGAAACTATTTCAACGTAAGAAGTCCACCATGTTGCTATTCCGCACTTGTAGACGTAATTATCCAGACTTAGATATTACATTCTTATTGATATCTTATTAACGAATCATGTAACATAATATTTGGCTAAGCGTCTCAATACATTTTAGATATCTCATCATAAATATCATAAAGAAAAAACTATCATAATATGAAAAATATAAATTATTTTAGTTATGTCTGGATAACTGATATAAAGCTGCGGGATACCCCTAGTTATGAATATCCGGTTGAAATGTTTTGGTTGGAGATGGACGAGACTGAAATTGGAATTAGAAGAAAACTACATATATCAGCGACCACATCTTTAAGATACTTGTAAATTTATTGTAAATATTTCTTCCGTTTCATGATTTATATAGCTGACAACCCAAATTATTAAAATACTTTCATTTGACCTTAGATAAAAAAAAAAATCATCTCTCAATTATTAAAGCCGGGACAATAACACTCTTGCTGGCTTGGCAGCTCTAGAAAATAAATAATAGTCTTATTCTAAGTACCAGATGTTTATGTGTCCTACCTGTTGTGTAGATTATCCATTACATCATGTTTTACTTGTCCAGAGGGTTCGAAAATATTTTAAAATCCAAGTCACATTTGAAAAGGTTTACGTTAACCTTTTCAAATCATGTAGTTGAATTTTTCCAATTTTTTAAATTAGGTGTGTTACGATGAAATTTGTATCATCAATTTATTTGAATATTGTAAAATAATACAATTTGTTGACCAGAATAAAGATTGGGACATATTATTCAATTACAAGAAGAGTGTTATTGGGGCTTTAAAGGGACAATAACATTCTTGCTGGCTTGGCAGCTCCAGAAAATAAATAATAGCCTTATTCTAAGTACTAAATGTTTAAGTGTCCTACCTGTTGTGTAAATTATCCATTACAACCTATTTTACTTGTCCACAGGGTTCGAAAATATTTTAAAATCCAAGTCACATTTGAAAAGGTTTACGTTAGACTTTTCAAATCAATTGGTTGAATTTTTCCAATTTTTAATAATAGCTGTGTTAAGTTGAAATTTATATCATCATTTAATTGGAATATTCTAAAATAATACGATTTGTTGACCAGAATGAAGATTGGGACATATTATTCAGTTACAACAAGAGTGTTATTGGGGCTTTAAGTAACTGCTCCGGGTTTCCAGATGAAAGTTGTTCCTGTGGTTCAACGTTGCAAGTGCGATTCTGATTCTCATTCGCTATTACTATTCAAAATTGACAATATTTTTCATCAAAACAAAGATTGATTATTGTTATTTATAATATTTCTGCCACACCCAATTATAATTAAGCATATAATCCTACCTGGAACAGGTATAAATCATATATTTAAAATCGAGGCGTTAAGCCGTTACTAAGACCTCCATCTTTTTAGACAGGAAACTGTCATCGTGAAGGCGTTGCAAAATATACGGCTTTGGAACAGTCAATCAAAAATGCAATCGTATGTGTTGGCGCTGCTTAAAGCATTGTAACTATGAATGGATTTGGATGGCGGTGTATGTTCAGACAAAAATAATGCTTCATAAATTTAAATGTGATTACTTGGAGTTGGGCGATAGTTGTTTAATTAGTCATAATAGTATAAATTTATCTTAATTTAAAGATGTTACATGCATTTATAAAGAAATTGAGTTTGCAACGTCAAACTGAAATTCCCCATCGTAGCTAAAAACAAAAACATCAGTATATCTCAACGTTTTTAGCTACGTTCTCGTAGCTAATTTGACCTATGTACTGCAGAATTGTACGTTAGGTTAGCCTATATTATTACTATTATATTAAGAGACTTTTAGCAAGTGGAATTTTTCTCATACGCATCACGTATGCGTATCGTCACATGATAAATTGCAAAAATGTAGATTTAGAGTTTTGGCTGATTATCGTGCAGTGTATGAACGAGTAGCTGTGTTGAGCATAGTTCAATTACAGCATGATGACAGTTTTGTACCAAGATCAACATCTCATCAGTACTAAGCCTACAAATTCCTGAAGGGGGAAAGACGTTTGACAGTCGTTGAGCTTTTAAAAATTTTAAAAAAATTAATTTAATGTCGAATCTTATCAAAAATTTTCGACTTTGACTCAACATCAATTTTTGGTTTTACTAACGTATCATTTCAGAAAGTACATGTATATGCATACCCCTTTTACAGTTTTGCAAGGTGCCACCCCCCTTATCAACCAACATGCAGACTGTTAGCAAAAATATGAAAACCCTGCGAAAAATTCATCAAAAGTAATGATTGAATTCCAGTCTTTATCATGGTTAAAATCACATCAAATATACATCTTTGTGTTCTAGGATACACAGAGAATCATAAAAACGCCACAACACAGCATAAGAGTACCAAAATAATACAGTAAAAAGACAACAATATTATACAAACCTTTTCCGTATGAAAGCTGTTCGATATGTGCTGCTGTATCCATTGATGACGTCACATGCAAAATCGATACGGATACGGACCAGGAATTTATGCTTGCCAAAAGTCTCTATTATTAAAGTTACAGCCTGACAATTTCCAGGAAAACACCATTTTATACTGAATACTGGAAAACACACTAAATACCGGAAAACATACTAAATACTGGAAAACACACTAAATACCGGAAGAGACCCTAAATAGATATACCGAAGCCTTGTCCTCTGTGTGTGGTGGGTTAGGCTCTTCCGGTATTCAGTATAACAGTGTTTTTCTGGTTGTTTTCCGGTATATAGTATAGACCCAATAGCCTAATAATGACCCCTGTTGAAGTAGGCTAATAAAATAATATTAATTAACACCCTACATGAAACAGGGTATGCTTAATACTCTCTCTGGAACACTTGACGACATCATCTATTAGGTCACCCATTCCACATTAAATCAATATCATGAAGTTCATTTATGAAAATGATTTTCCTTTTTTCTTTTGATTTCAGATAACTTTTTATGACTTGATCTGGTTTACCAGTCAGTGTCGCAAAACTAAAAATGTTGGTTCCAATCTTCACTTTGAAATTAAACCACAAAGTTAATCCCCAGATGGTAACAATAGGAAAGTTTGATGGTCTTCATACATCCTTAGCATGTGCTACTTCTGCTGGCAAGGTAATGTGATACAACTTAAATGGTCTGAATTTAGTTTAAAATTGAATACAGACAAGTTGATTATTGATTCAAATATTAGATAATGAACAATGAATTTAGATTCTTAATACCTAGAAACACTACAAATATATCGTCCAAATGACGTGTAAAATGAAACATTATTTCTAGAAGTAATTAGAATAAGTTTCGGTAGAATTTGAAACTATGAATTTCATTAGCAGTCTTCCACACTATCAGCAATAAGGGTTTCCTAACTGGTCGATTGTCAATGAAATACACATAATATTAACCTAGATTTAAACCAGCTATGAAATATGTACTAAGTACAATATTGATAAAACAACACATCTACACCGTGAATGACTACAAGTCCCAAAGTGGTTGCCAACAGCAGCTATGATTTGAATCTGCAAGCTTCAATGTGGAATGCATGCCTTCTAGCCAGTTCATGTCAGCCTATGGTATATACAATTACACAATATTTACCATTAACCGGTGTTATTTACAAATATATACAAGCTATTACACTCCAAGCTGTGAGATATAAAAATGTTTATCATGATTATTCTTGAACTATTGGCCCCAAAATTATCCATTTACCGTATCTGTTTTTAATTTTTCAGGTTTTTATCCATAACCCTCATAAAAGAGGTCAGAAGGGTGCCGGTCGTATGACTGGTGCAGAAGGGGATGTCAGCTTGTTAAATATTAACCAGCAGGTGGCAGCCGTCAGTGCAGGGAATTTAGTATCTGAGAGTCAGAAAGATGTCCTTGTAGTGGGAACACAGACTAATATTCTAGCTTATGATGTTGATAATAATTCTGATCTCTTCTATAAGGATGTAAGTGTTGATTGTAGTATATTAGTATGAGTGATTTTTAGGAAGGGATTTTACCTTTTGCTATCAACTTTGACCAGATAGCACCTATAGTCTGTGCACACTCGCTGTTCTATTGATTCACAGCTTGCTCTGTTTCTTTGGCATTAATAGATGTCATACTCTCATAGCATGGCTTGATCAAGTGATGATTTTTCTCTGATTTTATGGAGGATAGGAGCACACAATCTGTAGTAATCTGTTGTTATGTTGCATGATTTTGATCCCATTCTCAGCTCTTTAACCTCGTGGGCATTCTCTTGCTTCCTGCCACTGCAAAAGCCTCTGCACTGTAATATATTATTGAAATGGAATGTAAAATGTCTGTATGTAATCTATGCCTAAGATTTAGGCTATTTTTCCGAATGGAACATCCAGTTACTGTATATTTACCTATATAATTTTAATGATGAAAACATTTTATATTTGTAGACACCAGATGGATCTAATGCTGTTGTTATAGGTCGATTGGGTTCTATAGAAACACCATTAGCTATTGTAGGGGGTAACTGTTCTATACAAGGCTTTGACCAAGATGGAAATGATGCATTTTGGACTGTAAGTATTACTTTTTTATTTGTTGATTTTGTAACAATATTAATTAAATTGTAATTACAAATAGGTATGGCTTAATTAAGTGATGTACACTGCAATTCAATAAACAAAGCAAAGAAGGTCAGCCAGAACATACAACTAATGTACTGCCAACAAAAATCTCCAACTCAAAATTCTATGGCAAAGGCACTGCATGTCTTTCAGACGTAGATTTCTCGGAAAATAATTAGATATAGATATAGTACATTATTATACATATAAACCATTATTTTGCTATTTCAGGTTACTGGTGATAATGTTTGTTCTTTAGCATTAATAGATTTTAATGGTAATAATCAAAATGAGGTAAATATTTTGATTGGAGGCCATTTTGTATAATGTGACCATTACGGTAAATCTTACCTGTTTGCTTTAGCATAACATTCTCTGTTACAGAATGCGATATAGCAGTAAGAAATTCAATATCTGGCTAGTTTTTACTCTTTAACGATTAATTTTTTGTAAATTTTTTAGATCATTAATTTATGAAAAATAGGCCGTTATTTACGTTTTCCAATAGGCAGAGAAATATTGAAATGAACTTTAATAATTTTTTTTTTCATTTCAGCTTGTGGTTGGGTCTGAAGATTTTGACATTCGAATATTTAAAGAAGATGAAATCATTGCTGAAATGACAGAGACGGAAGTATGACATGTTTTCAATATACTAATTACTGTTTCAGTCACTATATAATTCTATTTTTAGCAACAAGAATATATTGGAACATGCATATTATTTTACAGACTATAACAGCTCTTTGTCCAATGAATGATGGAAAGTTTGGTTATGCTTTATCTAATGGTACAGTAGGAGTATATGAGAAAACTTCAAGATACTGGAGAATAAAGGTGATTTTTTAGTTATTTATTTCAGTTTATAGTAATTGCAAGGGATCATACCACGTAAACAATTGCAGAAGAGAATTTTATGTACAGGTCACAATATAAAGAGACATCTCAAACAATCAAGTGAATGGATTCAAAGGTTGGCCATAAACAATCAGTGCACTGTTAGTCATAGAATTGTAGTGATATTGGCTTCACTCAAAATAAAAACAAACTGATGATTCAGGAAGCAATCCAAGAAAAGCAGGTGAATATGGAAATATGGTTTAAAATTAATTGCATGTGAACTAAAAGTTATTTTAGTTGCAGAAAATATATCTTTATACCAAGGTTTCCCAAGTTGTGATCTATCATTTATTGATATGTGGTTATGAATTAATTGTATGTGAACTAAACAGTTATGATACTTGCAAAAAATATATCTTTATACTTAGGTTTCACAAATTGTGGTCTACCATTTGATTTGGAATTATGTCAGTTTTGATCTTGCTGGTGAATCCGTTAGAACAGCCTTTTTGTCTATCAAATGTTGCACTGAATTTAAATTTCATACCTTAAAGCATGTGATATCATCAAATAAGTCAATGTAAATTTCTTCATTGTAATTGATTTGTCGAAGGAATTTAGATACCCCATTCCATTCCGGGTCAGTAATGAATATTTTATTTGTAAATGTAGTACAATTTGAATGGGATTAAACATTTCAGTCTAAGAATCATGCTGTAGCAATAGAGAGTTTTGATCTGGATGCTGATGGTGTACAGGAACTTATAACAGGTTGGAGCAATGGAAAGGTAATACAAATCCGAAGAACATAGTTGGTAGTACCTTGTCACAAATCATCAATGCAATCTATTGTATCATATTCAACCTTGATTTTAAAGCATTTTCTTTTCAGTCTGTGCCAATAGGATTATATATATATCATCACCATATTAAACCCCCATTTCTCAGCATTCTCTTAATACATATTGGTAACTGATAGGTGATATAGAGTACCAGTGATAATTTTTTATTAAATTTTCTGTATGTCATTTGAGGTATTAACAGCTTGCAAACTACAATATTGGGAAGATGGACTCTGTAAAGGGAGTATCTGTTCAAAAACCATTCGGCATCAATCAACACAAGTCAGCGCCACCTATGAGTTTCACTGAATCTTATCACAGCTCTCTTTTTAATCAAATGTCAAATTATCCATTTGAGTACCTTTTAATGTCTTAGAAAATTTTATATTTTCCTTAAAATGTAAATGAGTCATGATTTACACAGACTTGAACGAGTATGTAATTAAACTGGTTATAGTAACCTTTTCATTATAATTATAATTAATAATTGTATATATACAGATTGATGCTAGAAGTGATAGAACGGGGGAAGTTATTTTTAAAGATAACTTTACACATTCTTTAGCTGGTATTGTTCAGGTAATGCATTAATTATTTATCAAAGACAATTCAATCTTGTAAAATATACTGTCATAATTCTAGAGGCCATTAATGAACCCCTCTCACCTCAACTAAGGCTTTCTGTCTCTCAACAGGCCGGTCATAGTAAAGGAATCAGGTGAGAGAGGGGGAGGGAAATTAAAGTTAAACCCCTCTACCAGTTGTTGAAAAGAATTAGAATTTTTCATACAAGACCTTAAGGTGGTTGTATTTAAAATATTTTCCAAAAATCCCAGTTAGACGATTAGATGAAATTTGACAACCAAAACATATTGTTAAAGATACATTATGGGAGATTAGATAAAGAGTTGGCAGTTCTCAATAATAGTTAAAAACTAGATAATGCAAAGGTAATTTGTTGAAAATTTCAGTCAAAATGATCCACAATGAACCAAGATTTTAGCTATTGAAATTTCCACTTAGCCAGTATGATAAAAAGCGTTATAGGATTCTAATCAAGTCAATATTGAACGCTAGTGTTGACATCAAGAGTTCATTATGGTCTGGATAAGTTAATTAATGTCTAACTAATAAATCTAGATAAGATTTCAGGCCTAAAGAAAGACCTGTAATAGGCAGATTTAGCTCTTGCATAAGGTATGTCTAATAATTAATATTTTTGTAGGGAGATTACAGAATGGATGTTTCAGCAACTTCAGATCAACTTATTTGTGTTTCAACAGAAGGAGAAGGTATTTTAGTTTGATACAAATCTCACAAAATATTTATATTCCTTGTTTCCCTCTGCTAAAGACCTGAATGCAAGCAAATTAATGAAATAAAGATAAAAGCACATGATACTCCAGAAATAACCTAGTTTGTAATAAGTTTATGTTTTTCTTCTTTTTACACATTTCTTCAAATTACCTAGTTTATGTTAACTGGATGTTTTACTACATTTCCTGCCTTCCTTATCCCATTTCTTGGGATTCTTAATGCTGTATTTTTTAAAAACTTCACCAAAACCATTATCATCAGAAAATGGCATATTGTTCTGAATTGTTTTATACAAATATCATTTGGAGACAGAAAAAGAGAAATGAAAAAGCCTTTGAAGGAGAATGAGGCATTTTTATTCTAATCAGATCTTATTCTTTTACTCTCTTCATTTATATTCCCAGTTTATGTGATATTTTTTTCAATCTTTTTCCAAAATTGATAGTTTTTTTGCTTCACATGATATTTCAATAAAGTACAACTTTACCTACAGAAGGATAAGAACATACAGCCGTTAGGGCTTGGACCCTGATATGTATTTCTTACAAAGATGTATATCATTTACCTTTTGAGAAATTTTAGTTAATATCAATAAAACTGAAAAGCTATAGTGTAAATGATATTAAATATTTTAAGTTCGTGGTTACAACCCAGCAGCACCAGATATGTCCGGGAACTTGATGGATTCTAATTTAGAACAAGACAGTATTCGTGAGTTAAGTCAGAGAAAGCAGGTAAATTTAACAAATGATTATTATTCTTTCTTTCTACATTGCGCTCAGAAAAATAAATATTTGATTAGATACTTGAAATATCAAAACTTTATTTTAAGGTTTTTATATTTAAAAATTATAATGTTTTGTTGTAGAATTTGATGCTTGAATTAAAAAACTATGAAGAGAATATGAGATTGGGCTCTGGTGGGAATGCAGCTGCTCTAATAGCTGGTGGTAAGGGATCATCAGGTGGATCTGGTGGCCATTCTGGTAGTACTGCATCTGGTGCTCACATTACAACTGTAGGGGGACAAATAGGAGAATATGATAATGCACAGATGGGAATTATACCTGTAAGTACATACATACAATATGTATAAAGACAATTGTAGTAGGAAGTAGCACGTCTTTGGACAAGGATTAAGTCCCAAAGCGATACTCATTCCAAAAGAACCTATGACTCTGGTAATTCAAGTATGGCCAACATGAAACTTGGCATAATTGCTCCTTTGACAATTCTGCATTGATTGACAGACTTTGATTTTTGATATGATACAATTCTAATATGGAGGTGATGACACCCTGCTCGTTTCTGGTATATGTATTACTGTTCGTAATTCAATGGAACCCACATAGTATGCCCAAAGCACCAGACTCAATACAACATACTAGAGTTTATACTCCACAGTTATGCTCATATGTATTATTAAAACCCAAATAGGTATATCTATAGACAAGTTTAGAAGTGGAAATAATGAAATTTAGTTTCCCTAGACCTAGAGATGTTATATTTTAGCATTTTGTATCATATCCTAATAACACATTAGTAGGAGAATATATCTATTTTATATTTTTTCAGGCAAATACACAACTACAAACAACTTTAGCTGTGAATCCTGGTGATGAAAAGACACCTGTAAGTTTGTTAAAATTATTCCTTAATACATTTTGTTATGTCATTATGTTGTCCTCTTAATTCATCTAAAATAGTATGTTACAATATTTTGTGTATGAATGTATAGTTGAAGCATCTCTCAGTTTAACAGTAAATGTATTCCATAGAATTGTTACCTAAGTAATTCCAGTTCAATTACTAATGTCAGTGAAATAATTTATGAATGTATTTACAAAATGTAATGAAACTTCAAGTACATATAAAATCTTTTTCAGGCACATGTGGAACTGTTAATTAGTACATCTAATGGTTAGTAGACTTTATATTACACACATAATGTAATGAAGCTATATATAGATATTTGAAATACATTGGTGTAGTATACTCATAATACAAGTAAATAAACACTACGGAACGATAAACCACAGACACATCAAAACTTGATCGGTGACATCTTTATTACCAGAAGCACATGTTACACAAAAGCACTATGGGTAAAACGAACACCAGAATATTCTACCGGTATGACGTCATACAAAACGTAATAATAATACGGAACCTAATCATAAATACTACAATTCATGAATCTGACCTGTCAATCATTGTAAAGACATTGACCAATCAGAAAGCCCGATTATATTTAGCCCGCGTAGTTAAAGTTTGGCTGCCATGTTTGTCCCACAAACAAACAAGGCCGTGCTCTGTGGGAAGTTTGTTATTTCTACATTTATCGTCGAAATGGTATTACGCTGCGTGTTGGGAACTTGTAACAAACATGGATGAACGTTACCCTGAACGCCCTCATGGTGCAAAAATTTATACTTTTTCAGAAATCAAAGAAACAATGAGAAAAGTGTTTGCGTTGTATCAAGGGGATGCGGTCAGTTTATCCCACGACCGTTTCAACCCAGGGTGTTTCATCTGAACCTAATTTTTTATTGGTCTGCTTCATCCCGGACTGTTTAGGCCCACTTATTGTTAAATAAACATGTCCTTTGTTATTTATTATTAAATAAACACTTAGTTGATTGTTATGGATTAGTAATAAAACATGTGGTGAGGGTTGAGTTGTATTTATACATTTTTAAGTAAGAAGCCAGATGATTTAATTTAACAACATCTGACGTCAGCTGGACCTACTGTTTTAACATGTTTTTACTTATGAAAAAGCGAGAAGATGACCCTCCCTCTCTTCTCACGACAGCCTGTCCTTAATAATATCATACTTAACAATTTAGGCACAATAAAGCCTGCATCGTAACAATTGTTTCCGTTTTGCCTCCAACTCCAATGAAAATATAAATTCAGAACAATGTCAGAAAATAAAGTTTATGTATAATTTACAGGACAATTTGACAATAGAAAATAATTTGGTCAAAGAGTATTTTACACATATAATTTTTAGCGTAAATTAGTTGGAATGCGAGAAAAGAATTCCAGGGGGCGTGATCAGCTGTCCCCTGCACGTGATTGGAATAGTGTCATGTACAGGTGCAAGTTGCAACGTCGTGTTTAACATTCAATTTAAATTTTATACCGATATTTTAGAGTCCGAAATCTACACATTTATCAACGGCAGTGTCATACACCTGTAGTACATTCAATTTAAAGCATGATTTGGGACGCATGATTTTATTACCAAGCGAAATCCACGCCAATTCGAGTCGGAAACTTACAGCTAAAAAATGCGGCGATTCGTGCGAATTTTTAGTCCGGCCGATGTCAAAGTAATTAATTATGATTTTCACATGGATTAAATAAGAACCATTTAAACGTGTTTGTGCACATGGATAATGTGTGAGTAGTGTGACGTGGAAAATTATAAATGACAGGTTACTTACTAAAGCGACATTTCGAGGCCTCTCTGATTAAAGTTTATACTCTATATTTATTTATTTCTATTTATGTAAACTCTTTTTTTTTTTAAAACAATTTAAACGACATTATACAGTTACTATTTGATGACAACATGCATGTGCGAAACAAACTGTCGGGTGCTGAGTCGCCATATTGAACCGCTGATGTTATTAAACTTGTGGGACATAGTAACAGTATCTAAGGGGGCGGAGCTAAACTCCAAATCTCGGAATCATCAATTGGCTACTACACTTTCTGAATATGGAAAACCATATGTTATTGCTTATCAAGTTATTTGTATATTCCCCCATTTAAATGTGGTGTTAATTCCAGAGTTTAAGGACATCGAGAAAAAGAATTGTTTGGATTTTAAATGATTTCTGATATTAATTGTAGAGTTACAGCCCTTGACTTTGAAATATCTTGTGGATGCTCAAAAGATCATCCGACTGACTATAGATTTATACACAGTGTTGAATTCCCCAAAATTATAATTTTCTTATTTCACCAAAATTCTCTCAAAGATAAATGGTTGAGTTTTGACACAGTAAAAATAGCTCTGTTAATTGCATGCTTCATCATTATATGTATTGGCTATTATGTACTCCCCCGCCTCATTAAATTATCCATACTAATCATCATATAAGGGAACATCCTGGTAAGTGAAGGAATAACAAGGACTACCATATAGAAAGCTAACAATTGGAAATTGATGATAAAAGAAATTATTTGTACTTTATAGGATATTTAAAATGGCATGTAAAGACAAATTGGCCATCGGGGGAACTGGTGTTTACTCAATTTATTTGTTTCAATAATGAATGTGGTTATTGATATAGTATAAGGAACCTATTGAATTATCAAAAAAAAATCATGTTAACACTGGAACCAAAATTTCCTTGAAAAGCTCAGATGTTCTTTACTAGTTTTCATGTACATGTAGATTCTAAAAGTTTAGCATGAATTCTGCTTGGTCCGCTGAGCTAACATGGTTTGAAGAGTAATGGTATAATTAACCAGGTTATAGATGTAAAATGTTGATTATTAATCTGGTTATTATGATTTTTGTTACAGATACAGTGATTAGAGCTGTTTTAATATTTGCAGAAGGAATATTTGAAGGAGAAAGCCATGTTGTGTAAGTTAATAGGAAATTTCATCCATATAGCCTGGCCACTAAAGTCCTTTGCACTATGTTTGTTTCGCCCAATGTTATTTGAAAAACCCTCACTTCTGCTTGAATTCAATCTGTTTAAAACAAAAATCTTATCCTTTCGATTTTTTATAGTTCAAAATTTTATTTTACTCGTCTTTACTACACTAAGATCTGGAAGAGTTGTTATATAGCCCACATTCTGATTAATGTGAGGGATAAGCCAATGAAACAGTTTGTTACGGCGAGTAGAATCATCAACATTGATTAGTTAAGCAAAGGTCTGGCATCATAGGGTCAAAAGCCACTCGTATGACCCTGATGCCTCCTCTCACTACAACTAGTTAGATCTTCAGGCCATCAATGTAATGCCGACCATCAAAAGTATTAAAAAAAAAATGAAACGTAATATAGATCTGTATTTTAAGCAAATGGCTTGAAATTGTCAATCAATATCCAAATGAATACTGATTTCATGCCCATTCAAAATGTCTTAATGGATATTCAATAATTAGATCAGTCTCATATTATTTTAAATATGATATATTGTAATTACATTTATTAAGATTTATTATGCCTTTTATAACTCTATAAAAAATGTTTTGTGTTATTTCTTTCAGTCATCCTATTAGTACAAACCTATCCTGTAATTTAAAAGTTCCAATTATTCCACCTAAAGATGTATTAGTCGATCTACATATAAAAACATTGGTTGGTTCAAAAACTAGGTATGTTTTCCCCTTGCAAACTTATAGAAACATTCAGTTTATATTATTAACATAAAATATCTATTGCTGTAAACAAAGAATAAAATTTGTAAGACTTTTAAGTGTTAATATAAAATATCAAAAGTAAGATATCTCTGTTCACCACATTTATTCAAATGATATTTAAGGAATTGGAATGAACATTCTAGATTAAAATTATTTCCATCCCACAAACAATGGCAAACTACTAAACATTAGAATATCAGGTAGAAATATCATCCATGGCCACAGTATGAATGTGCAAATTTGCTGTGTTGGATTATGTTATGATACAAGTCCATTAATTTCTGCTAATTTGGTATGTTTGGGACTAACAATAAATTGCGCATTTTCATTTAATGGTTTAGAAGTACATTTTGATATACTGTCCTAATATTCATCTAAAACAAATGAAATTAAAATGCTTGTAAAAGAAATGCATTAAGCTTATAAATGACTGGTTTTTATTATTTACAGCACACAGTTCCATGTATTTGAGTTAACGAGACAGTTACCTAGATTTTCTATGTACTCTCTCTGTGATAATAATATTCCAGAACCAAAAAGCTCTGTCACATTCCAAATCAACGAACGTGTACAAAGGGTAATTTTTTCATTGGTGTTGCCTTTAAAATGATGAAATGTTTAGAAACGTAAATTAATAAGATACCATAACAAAAAGTTTCTTTGGTTAATGAAAGTACATTCTAGGAATAATAATTAGTTCTAGATTTGATCTACCAGTGTAACACTAAGACACTAACAAATGTTACGAATCTCTGTGTAGAAAAAATTGCTAGGCCAAAAGGTTGCAGACCTACCTAAAGGCCTCACCAATAATGATGATGACATCAATAATTGTTCATGGAATTCAATTATCATAAAATAGGAAATATGAGAACTCATTCGATTCATTGACAAAATTTGAGATTTATTTGATGTTGTTTTATATAATATCATAGGTTTTGATGTGGATTAACCAGAACTTTTTAATGCAAGATGATTTAGAATGCGAAGGAAATTTAAAAGTAGCATTCATGTCCCTGAGAGGAACAGGTCCACTTATAATTCAGATGGAACAGAGTGGACAGGTAAATATATGAATATTAGTTTGATGGAATTTATTTTGGATTAGCTCAACTCTAAATGCAATATGCAAAGGATGGTGATTCACTTTGAATTTCACTGTACAAGGATAAGAGAAAAGAGAATTCCAAACAGCCAATGATTTATCTTCTAGTCAAATATGTCCAAGCCTATCTGTGTTTTTAATTAAATGTTTAACTCTTTAGATTTAATTATGTTGAATAATTAGGTAGTTAATACTAGTTATTCAAACTGATGTTAGTTTATATACATGTATATGTTGTGTATAAATAGGTAGTTATTAAAACTGATGATATGGATGTAGCGGGTGATATTATACAAGCTGTAGCAACATTTCTTAAAATAGAAGATTTACAGTCAATAGTAGATTTTCCTATTGAGATGGGAACATTAGAGACAATTTTAGTTAGGGTAAGTCAAAGTTTACATACACCTGTACTTTTATTTCTAACAATGCCTGAGACATTAACAAAAAAGACTTCTAGGCTTGATTATATGATTGTTTTTAATATACATATATTTTATTAAGTTGAAAAAACTATGTTCCTGTCTTTCCATGTGTCTATTGGATTATATATATGTGATATGGAAACACATGTGTTTATTGGATAATATATGATATGGACACATGTGTCTATTGGATAATATATGATATGGACTGTGTCAAGTGGATATGTGGGCCCCCTAAATTGTACTTTCTCGTACTAGATTTTCATCAGTTTCCAACAGTATCTCAAGAATTTGTGAGTTGTGACTCTGAAAAAAAGTGAATTTTGATGACAAGTTGAACTGAAGTTCAGCCATTAACTCTATGCTAAACATGCCAGTAAATTTGTGAAATATCATTTCTACTAAGTTAAGTTGCTTGCCAATCTATTTTTCCAGTTCCAAAACTTGATAGAACATAATATTTAGCTCTTTTTATACTTTGTGAAAAAATTTGTCTTTCACAAAACCTTTTAGATAAAGAAATTTAACAAGTTACCAGATACATGTATATTAAATGACTTTCACCAAATTGTAGTTTATTGAAAGAATGAACAATATACAGTTTTTCTTCAACTTTAGGTTGATGATTTTCATTCCGTGCGGCAGAAACTTACAGCAGAAATGGCTGATCACTCTAACTTGATACGCAGTATGGTTGTAAGAGCAGAAGATGCCAGATTAATGGGGGACATGTAAGTTTGATTAATTTGATAATTAACTTACAGGGTTGTTACAGTATGAAAAGTGTGCACTTGCCCAGCAGGAAGTTATATAGGGAGTACTGGAATTGAATTGACAGAATTGTGATTGAGTGACACAGAATTGAATCCTTTCACAGTTCTGCCATTCCCGACAATGGGGTAGTGTGAGTAGAATCATGACATAATTAAACAACACAAATATTTTTCAGCTGCATGATTGGTTGAGATATTTTCTTATTCAGTTGACGCATGTGTTGTAGCCCGAAATCTCCTTTTCACGTTTAATCCAGTACTCCCATGGAGAATTTAACTTGCCCATAGCTAAATCCATTTATCTAACTTGTCATCTTATATTATCTATTTTTGTATCACCCCCAACTTAGTCAACACAATCTTGAAATAGTCTCACGCACTTCTTGTAATAAGCACAATCTTTTTCAGCTGCATCTTTTGGCTCTGCTTTTCACTTTTGATATTTAACACATTTAAGTGGAGATGCTTCACCTTAATACAGAATACCAGGCTGCAATTAGATACCCCCAAAATTACACCCATGCAAGATATCCACTTCAGTCATTCATATTTACTAGGCAGGAAAACTCATTTATGCAGGCTTTGTGTTTGAATGATCAGTAAGCGAAGAACTGTATTTCAAACAACCCTGATGTATATTGAATACTGGCCTGCTGTGACTCCGCCAGACACCAGTGGTTGAATGGCAAAGTCTGAGGTTAACTGAGCAAAGGTTTTGGTGGGGACCTCCTCCAGGGTTTGAAATGCAGTCTGGCAGTATTTCAGGCAGATACCGCCTGTTGCCAAATCCCTACTTATGCCACCTGAGAGGAAGATGTCAAATGAACGGAGTGTGTGATGCACAGTGAATGAATATTTTTGCCACAATATTTTGAGAAATGGAGTGCCGGAAACACAGCCTGGCAGTATTTCAGACATGGTCCTTGAGATAAATAGAGCTGACAAGAAACTGTCTGTCGCTAAATCACTAGCATATCCCAACTGAGAGGAAATTGTCAAACTAATGGAGTGAGTGAATCAAAGTGAATGAATACCCAAAAACTTTGATGATCATTTAAAGCACTTTTCCAATGGTTCAAGTATTGTTAGTTGATAAATTGGCAAATGTATCATTTTCAAGTTAAAACATTAATGTTGAGCTTTACCAATTCTATAACGTGTATAGAAAACATGGTAGGTAGAATTGCTATTACTTCTGATTGTATGAAGTGAGGCCAAAGATTGGGTAAAGAGCTGACAGTTCTCACTATATAATAGTTAATAAATAGATAATAATTACAGAATATGCTGAAAATTTCAGTCAAATTGTTTCACACTGAACCAAGACATTAGTGATTCAATTTTAGGCTAGCCTCGAATGTTATAACTACGGTTTGGATGATAATAGACAAAGTCTTGGTTATCCATTTTAACGTTAAATCATCCATCATAAAAGGTATTCAAATCCACTAAATATTGCAGGCTAACAATGGCATCAAGCATTGATTGTGTTCTTGATTAGTTGATTAATATTTAGAATTAATAATTTAGATAACCTTTCAGGCCTAAAGAAAGACCTGCAATAAGCAGATTTATCTCTTGCAAAATGCATGTTTAAGCAGCAGATATAATTATATTTTGACCTTTTTTTAGAAAGTATGCAACTATCCCTTTAAGTTTAAGATTTTTTTGTTTTGTATGTTACAGGAAGAGTATGAGAACTGGTTATATGGAATTATATGATTTAAATAGAGATTTAATCAGTGGTTATAAAATACGTTGTAATAATCACCAAGAACTCTTGTCATGCTTAAAAAAAGTTAATCAAGTTATACAGAAAGCTGGCAGATTAAGAGGTAAGCTTACTAAAGGTTTTAAAAAAGTATTTATGAAATATGAAATGCAATAAAATATTGTCAATATTTAATAAATTCTGATTTTCTTAGGGCATATCTGATACTTTCTCTGAAAAATATGGTCAATAGTATTTTCTTAGAGAATATCTGATAATTTCTCTGGTTAAATATGCCCTAAGAACATCGAAATTCAATAAATACAGTCAATATTTTTACTCAATACCAATGTTTTTGAATAGCTTAAATGACAAAGTCATGGATTGAAATATCAATAAATTGATTTTGAAGTTACAGTTATTATTTGTGTGCCTACAGTATATATTGGTATAGACTGATATTAATTAGTTATTAAGGAAAGACCAAAAAAATAATTCTGTGTCTCGGGCTAAAAATCTTATGGTGCTTTTAATTTGTTGTGGTTAAAAACACAACATTTATCTCATAACATTGGTGAATGTATGATTATCCTGTTTCACTTATGATTGTCAATAACATTTATCTGGTTTGCATATTTGATAATTGAGTCTAGAGTATATTTCCTGGATATACTTCCTGAAAGCTGTTACGTGCAGTAATTAATTAAACCTCTATTTTAAATATCAACAAGGCATCAGGTGCATTTTATGTGACACAGGCGTGTCTGAGAAGTGAGAACCAGAATATTTTTTTTTCATTTTTTTCAAAAAGGGAAAGTTAAATTGATTATATTAATTGATAAGGGTTCATCTTTTAACCTCATAACAGAAAATTGATTAATGCACTGTGTTAACCTCATCTTATAGTAAATACACGAATTGACAATTGGTGTCATATTCTATCACAATTGATACCAAGTCCAAAACCACAAAGGACATAGTATTCACTGTTAATCCATACAACTTTTTAGGCGGAAGTAATATTCATTATACAGAAATGAGAATATTTTCTTGAGGTTAATGAGGTCTTTATTTGAAATAAAGAATTTTGCACCACAATTTGTGTCTGTAAATTTAAGTGACAATTGTGACCCGGCGCAGCTAAATGAGTCGGAAGTCGCAAAGCTAGATTCCGCGATAGAGTGCAATGATGGTTCAGTAGGTCAAAATTTTCAAAATTCAAATTTTCTCATTAAAAGCCTCAAAAGTACCTCTTTCTTCAATTAAAAGTTTAATTTTTATGAAAAGAACATCTATTAATGTTCAAAAATTGCATTTTGTAAAAGGCAGTCAGCAAAGAAGTCATTAATTATCTTGGAATAAAGCAAAACAATCGTTCATTTACTTGCCGTTTACATAAAATGTCGAAGCAACCCTGAGAAAGTAGGTCAAAATTTTCAAAATTCAAATTTTCTCATTAAAAGCCTCAAAAGTACCTCTTTCTTCAATTAAAAGTTTAATTTTTATGAAAAGAACATCTATTAATGTTCAAAAATTGCATTTTGTAAAAGGCAGTCAGCAAAGAAGTCATTAATTATCTTGGAATAAAGCAAAACAATCGTTCATTTACTTGCCGTTTACATAAAATGTCGAAGCAACCCTGAGAACACCATATTCGGCACTATACAAGCCGTATCCTATATGTTTCCCAGAATAATGGAAAATCGTGCCATTTTGGATTTCCGCCATCTTGGATTTTTTATATTATATTTTATATTATATTTAAATTTGGCGTCCCAAAAATCTCATGTTACAAAGCATGAAACCTATGTATGTATACCATGATCAGGACATAATATAGAGGAAGTTTCATATTTTTTCCGTCAATTTGGGCTACCATCTTGAATTTCCGCCATTTTGGATTTTTGAAATTGATTTTCAGTCCTATATTTGATTACAGCGACCCCAAGAACCCAATATTTGGCACAACACAAGCCATATCCTATCTCTGCTTCCCAAAATAATAGAAAATCGTGACATTTTGGCCGCCATCTTGGATTTCTGTCATCTTGGATTTTGGTCGCCATCTTGGATTGCCAGCATCTTAGAATTAAATTATTTTCTGTGCCCATATTTGATTTCTTCGACCCCAACCCCAAGCTATGTATACCGCGATCCAGACATAGTACAGAGGAATTTTCATTTTTTCCATCAATTTTGGTCGCCATCTTGGATTTCCGCCATCTTGGAATTAAATTATTTTCTGTGTCCATATTTGATTTCTTCGACCCCCAACCCCAAGCTATGTATACCGCGAACCAGACATAGTACAGAGGAATTTTCATTTTTTCCATCAATTTTGGTCACCATCTTGGATTTCTGCCATCTTGGATTTTTGATATTTTATTTGAAATCGGCATCTCCAAAAATCTCATGTTACACACCATGAAAGCTATGTATACCGTGATGAGGAATTTTCATTTTTCTGTCAATTTTGGACGCCATCTTGGATTTCCGCCATCTTGGAATTTTAAAAAAATTTCATTTTCCATATTTGATTTCTGCGACTCTCAACGTTCCATGAGAGCTATGTATACTGTAATTCGGACATGATATATAGGAATTTTCATTTTTTCTTTATTTTTGGCCGCCATTTTAAAAATTGGCGCTGCACCATCATAAAAATAATTATTTTTTTAAAAATTCTTCTTTATTCGTTTTTTGTAGCCCATTTCGCATTGGGAAAGCATCTGACGTTTTATTGAGTTTCAAAATAAATGTTTATTGTCCCATGAATATTGCAAAAATCTAAGTGGCATTTTCAGAGGCCGATTTCTCCGAATTTAGGAAACCAGGGATGTCCAGACCACCCAACTTCAAATCGCAATTTCTCAGAGATGAAACATCGTAAAGCAATGGTTAATACATCATTGAAAAGCTGAGTCTAGTCTCTCTTTGGTTATTCCAAAACCTCACTTTTGAACAATTGGTCACTGTGACTAATTTTGCTATGCCGGGTCACAATTGTCTGTAATATTTTGCAGATCTTCTTTTTATAATTCTTTTATCCACATTTTGAACTTATTTTAAAAGCGCAGTTACATAAACTTTTTAAAATTATTTTTTGCAGTTGGAAAATATAAAACACAAGTAGTGAATGCATGTAGATCAGCTATAAAATCAAATAATATTAGTTCGTTATATAAAATAATTAAGACAGGAGTGGTATAATACAATATATTACACATATCATTTATAACCATTCACAATTGTCTTAAAATGCCTAACCACATAATATCTGGTCGTACTGTCCATATGCAAATCTGATAGTGCATTTTAAACCGTCCATTACACATTAGAAACTGTCCAATACAACTATTTGTAGGCCTATATAACTGGCCATTTTTGTATTTGATGCATGATATATATATATATAGACTTTGTAAACCGTCCATTAAATTGTATAAATGGGAAATGATCCGTTTACAACACTATTTACATAATTATGTCCATTTGTTATTAATGTTCATTTATTATTAATGTCCATTTATTATTAATGTCTATTTACAACTAATTGCATAATGTATGTATTTGCCCACAAGATGTTCTAATCACAAAGTAGTTAAGTCTGAAGTCTTTGACATTGAAAACTGGAATTATGTATCCATTTAATTCATCACTGATGTTGTCATCCTACTGGGAAAAGATGGGCTTCTGGTATCCAATATTTAAGACAAAATAAACATTTTACCATTGGTAAAGGATTGAGTACCTTTAAATAAATTTGGCATAAAAATCCATACAGTAAAAATTTAAACTAGCAATAGAAACAGTTGATAGATTATACTTACATTTATTTATTATGTCTGTAATTGTTTTAATATATTATATATGTATTATATTTGTGATTGTTAAATATAGATGTTCTGTAGATATAACTTATAAAATAAAATAGTGCTGGTTATATATTTGTTTATTGTATAATATAATGTTGGCACATGTGATCTTCAGATTCTCATCCAGCACAATTATACTGTTTTTACTCTGAAGGATTACTAATATTGGCAAACTCCTCATATTTTTTAAACACAATATCTAATAAGACAGTATTTATAACTCATGTCAAGAGTTTAAAATAAAATAAAACCAAGTACGAACAATCCAAACCATTAGTCAAAATCCGAAGTCCAATAAAAACGGTGGAGGCAAAGTAGTGTAATCAGCAAAAATGTTATATTTTTATAACTAAACTAGTTCAAGCTCTTAGAACTTGAGTTTGGCAAAAGAAAAGTATTAGCTGTTCAAAATAGGTGTGAATATTAATATTTTGATACAAAATAATAATGTCTATATCTGAAATATCTGGTGACAGGTATTGTAAATAAACCAGTGTATGCTACCTCTTTCTTAACATTCCTTAACTCTCCCTATTTGACGTGTTCACAGGGAATTATATGGCATCTTTAAATATAATTATCTGAAATCTTTATATTTCACGTAACCGAATTTGTTGTCAGTGTGTACCGGTATGTTATAAATTATGTAGTAACAGTTACAATAACTGAAGAAAAATAAAAATATATGAAATAATGAAATCAGATTTTGTGGGGTTTTTTATGATTAAGGACAACATTTTAATACGCCAACATTTCCATCGGGACGTTTTGTGGTGGCTCCTCTCGGTCCGTTTCGTCCGTCACAATTTTTATCTGATTTTGACGAAACTTGAAATAATTGGTTTATCTCCAAAATGTCTCGGTTCCTTTTGACATTGGCATGTATCGGAGCGTAAATGGCAGTTTCAGCTTGTGGACACTCATCACAATGTTTATGATAATAGGTTTATCTCCAAAATGTCTCGGTTCCTTTTCGCATTGGCATGTATCGGAGCGTAAATGGCAGTTTTAGCTTGTGGACACTCTAGAGATCACAATGTTTGTTCGATTTAAAAACCGTTAGACTATCCGTTAGACCATAATGATTATTGAGTTTGAATTTCGTGAAAATTGGACCCAAACTGCCGACAATATGGCCGGTCCCTGTACGCAAATAGCGTTTATGTATTAATATTAAGAATGTGGACCCTATGTCACAATTTTGATGAAATCTAAAATAAATGTTATTATTATTATATAACACTTATAATATCTTATATAGCGCTAACTTCCACATACGTCTTCAGATAGATAAATGTATAGGATGTATAGCGCTAACTTCCACATACGTGTTCAGATGCGCTTTACAATAGATAGATAAATGTATAGGATATATAAAATCATTAAAAAGAAAATAATAATTATAGAAACAGTAAAAATCTAATTATCTATAAAATCAGTACAAAATTACAAAAATAAATATCTATAAAATACATATAGTGAATAATTATAATAAATTCAACAATTAAAAGCCTCTCGGAATAAAAAAGTTTTAAGTTTAGATTTAAAAGTTGTTAACGAGGTACAACTGCGTATACTAAAAGGCAATAGATTCTACTGCTTTGGGGCTTGAAACGAAAACGATCGTTCCCTTTCGTAGAAGCCGAGAGGAATAATGGATACGTTACTGCCACCCCTTACGGGTGCAATGATAATGTAGCTATACTAGTATTGGAAATCTGTCTAGCCCTGCATGTAGCAATGTGTCATGACGTTATTCCCTAAGTTTCGTCGTCGAAAACGCAGTCATGGACATCGTCGCTACACACCACCTAAGCAACACTATTTCATTGGATGCCCTTTTCGAAATTATCCAAGAACCACTAGGGCCACACCATATTCGTACTAAATTATATTCTATTCCACTTACTATTTTGAAATTACTTAAATCTGAATGTTTGGATTCAAATTGTACTGATCCTACATCCACTGAATACAGGGTTGTATCCGTTGTTCTTGACATTGCCCATCGTCGTTTGGACGTCGCGACAGAGCCCGATGTATCTAACACCAACAGTTCATTTCTAAAACTGAAATTTGCTAATAAAGGCATTGATGCTATCGGGTTAAGCCAAATATTACACCATAAGCATGTCACAGCACATCCCTCCTTACTTCAAAACTGTTACTGTTCCTAGGATTTCTTATACTTATACTAAACCCATTGCATCCAAGATATTTAATTACAGAAACGCATTACCTGGCATCAATGCAAAAGACTTACATGATAACCCTCCGCTCTGTTCTTGTACTTGTACTATGTCGTCCTTCCTTTACCAGCCAGCTGGACATATGGTTACTGGTGATTTGAATATAGTCCAGAATAATAAGTTACGGGAGATTTTGTCCAAAGGACCCAAATACCGGGAACCGCAACCATTTACATGGGATCAAAATTTCAAACTTATTATGGATGCCGTAGAGGACTACGCTAGATCAGAGGGAAAATGTTATCATCGATACCCTTTCAGATTGGACTAAGTCTATTAGTCGTTTACTGAAACGAAGAGCTTACATGCAACGTTTGTTAGTTGACACAAGGCCTAAATCTATTTTCAATGATGTTAGCATTGTTGAAATATCTCAACGCCTTACATGACAAGTATGTCATTGTTCCGGCTGACAAAGCGTCCAATAACATAGTGTTTATATGTAAACGATACTATTATGACTGTCTGTTCAAAGAACTTGGTTTTGGGACATCAGTTGACAGTGCTACGTATAAAGGTACGACACTTAGTAAGGATGAAATTATATCCAATCACAGATCCGTACTAACTTCATTTGGTATTCCATGTGGAGATACCTATACAGATCTGCCCTTGTTATATTGGATCCCTAAACTACATACATATCCCTACAAGCAACGTTTTATAGCAGGTTCATCCCGTTGTTACACAAAACCAATTTCTAAAGTATTGACATCTTTTTTTAACGGCAGTTAAAGAAAGTGTCAAAAAATACTGTGACAAATTATACTCTCGTTAATCAGATGTGGATATTAAAAAATTCCAAAGAATTACTTGATGGTTTACAATCGAGATCACTTGCTTCAGTCTCCTCTATACAAACGTTTGACTTTTCTACAATGTACACGAAAATTCCCCATAGTAAATTAAAAGCTCGATTAAAAGACATTATTCACAGTGTCTTTTCATCAAAATCAGTAACTACTAGATATCAATATCTAGTTGTTAATTACAATTCAACATATTTTGTCAAGAACCATAGTGATTCAAAAAATAAATTCTCCGCCAACAAGATAATTCAGGCGTTCGATTTTTTAATTGATAATATCTTTGTTGAATTTGGAGGGGAAATATATCAGCAAGTGGTAGGTATCCCCATGGGTACCAAGTGTGCACCTTTGCTTGCTGATTTATTTCTCTATCCGTACGAAGCCGATTACATACAGGCACTCGTAAAAACTAATAAACGATTAGTCAGACATTTTAACTTTAACTTCACTTATCGATATTTCGATGATGTTCTATCACTGAATAATCCAAAATTTAGTGACTACATAGAATTCATATATCCTGATGAGCTCGAAAATTAAAAACACTACTGACTGTGACAATCTGCGTCTCGATTTCGACAATTGCCATAAACTTGGTGTTAAATTGTACGATAAACGTGATGACTTTGACTTTCCGATCGTTAACTTTCCATTTATAAGTAGTAACATTCCAATATCACCAGCTTATGGATTGTTTGTGTCTCAGTTAATACGTTATACGAGAGCTTATTCCTTTTATTCTGATTTTTTAAATAGATCGAGGTATTTGTCATCTAGGCTCCAACTACAGGGATACTTGCGCACTAAACTCATTAAAACCTTTAAAAAGTTTTATGAACGTCATATTATTATTTACTTGATTGGTAAATATAACATGTCTCTCTCGGCTATTATTCAAGATATATTTTATTGACTCGTAAAGTATTATCTTCCTAATTATGTCTGTCTATTACACCGTTAACACTGTTCATCACGTGCATTTTGTATACCGATAGTCCATTGGCCAATCATGCTATTTCATTGAGATTTCGTCTAATATACTATTCAAAAAAAGTAGGGGATATTTGATTTGGGGGGCATAATACTAAAATATGCAAATGACTACGAAAAAGTTCACTATAGAACCTAACAGAAGAAACATTTCCAGTTACATGTGACGCCCAAACGCACCAGTAGCTACCGCATGGAATGCAGGTGATGCTTGGGATCATCATGGGGGTCCAACCCAAGATTTGTACGACTCTTACTTTGAATGTTACAGTCATTGTGGCATTGAATTCCAGGTTGGAAACATCAGTTTAATTGTTTTGTGGACCAGAAAACAAATTTTGGTATGCGTCGGCTTACCCAAAATGAAAGGTTACGTGCCCTTGGCATGCTACAGATCGGCACAACACAGGCGGTTGTGGCGCGGACGATTAATGTTTCTCGGTCTGTCATAAGCAGGCTATGGTCCAGATACCGTGATACACAATCTGTACAGGACAGACCACGCTCAGGTCGACCAAGGGTGACAACTCAAGCCCAGGATCGATTTATGAAATCGTGTCATCACAGCAAATCAGATCAGCGCTCGTCTTCAAACAGACACTGGTGTGAGAGTGAGTGGCCAGACGATTCGGAATCGACTGCATAGGGGTCACCTTCGCGCCCGACGTCCTCGCGTGATCCCTTGTTTGAGACATCATCAGATTCAGACAAGACGTCGTTGGTGTAGGGATCGTCAACACTGGGATAACCGACGCTGGAGCAATGTGATGTTTTCAGATGAGTCAAGGTTCACTGTTGATTTTTTGGACAGACGTAGGAGGATGTGGCGTCATCGAAACGAGTGCTTCCAAGACGTTAACGTCATCAGACATGATCGATTTGGGGGTGGTTCTGTTATGGTGTGGGGGGGCATCACTGTTGCTGGAAGAACGGCTTTACATGTAGTTGCAGGGCGTGTTACAGGCCAGTACTACCGGGACAACATCTTGGCAGTCCATGTTGTGCCGTTCGCACGACGTCAGGGCCGCCGTTTCATCTTCCAGGATGACAACGCAAGATGTCACAGGGGCAGGATCGTTACAGGTTACCTCCAACAACAGAACATCACCACATTACCTTGGCCAGCACTGAGTCCCAACCTCTCCCCCATCGAGCATGTCTGGGACATGCTTGGACAGAGGTTACGTCAACATCAACAACGTCATGCCAATGTCCAAGAACTTGCTGCTGTGTTGCAACAGGAATGGGACAATCTGGACCAAAATGACCTTAGACGTCTCATTAGAGTATGCCACGTCGGATCAATGCTTGTTTGGCAAACAGAGGAGGATTTACCCGTTACTGGCTTTGTTGTGATGCTGTGGTAACTTTGCTGTTTGACCCCGGGTATCATTTTACCCTTATAATGGTCAGTCTGTGCCTTACTTGGTCTAAAGATCATTTTGAATAAATCGATGAATGTGAAATTCATTTCATTTTGTCATTTGTTTCTTCGTCAGTTTCATAAGGTGACTTTAATAACACTTAAAAATCAAATATCCCCTACTTTTTATTAATATATTAATATATAGCCCCTGCTATTGCACAACAACAAAATACCGATTTGAACTTGTGGACCCTCTAAAAGACACAATTTTTATCCGATTTCAAACAAAAATCTTTTAAATATATATATTACAATTACACCCATGGGTCGATTGTATGCAGTCTGTCGCAAAATTATGCATCGGCGACTAAATGAGTTATTGAGGTAAACAATAATGCGAAAATAAAGGGAAAATTCTTGATATATAAGATAAGACTTGGCGAACATATCAAGACGTAGTCATATCTTTGCTAATTTTTGTATATTCACCACAAAAATATAGGTCCATCCAAATGATGTAATTTTCTCTTCGATCCACAGTAACTTGTATCAGTTGCGGCATTAGCCGCATGATTGGAGGGCCAAACTTTGTGCATAGTCCAAGTTTAAAGCGGTAATTTCATATTTTAAGTTAAATTTTTAAAATATAGCAGTAATTTCATATTTTTAAGTTATTTTAGAAATATATTAAAATAAAACCTTAAAATAGATGGTATCTATAAACAGTCTTACCTTGTTAAAGAATAATCCTTTTAATTCTATAATTCACTATTGCTAGTTGAGAAATTGGCAAAAATATCATTTTCAACTACAAATTCAAACGTTGGAAGATAGATATTGAATTGTGTGTGTGTGGGGGGGGGGGGGGATTGAAAACAAGGGAGGTAATTGTGGTATTTGTGAATATAGATTAATCTAAAAACCGGAGTGGGTTGATTTTAAACTGTTAAACTTTCTTGTGCTTAGTATACTTGGGGTGATTTGAAACTGTTATATTAGTACTCACAGAATACAGATTACCAACCAGTGAGATGATTTTCTAAAAGATTATGTGCAGATCTTCGACAAGACTTAATCCCTCAACCATTTGTCAGTGTATGATATGCCATGGATCAAATATACGTCAAATCAATTCTAGCATGTGCCACAGAACCAAAACTTTCCTGCCCAAAACCTTCTTAACTGCCCAACGTTTGATTGCCTACCCCATGTCGGAGCCCCGAGCACTACCCTGGTTGAATCCTGCTCGGATTTTGTTTTTTTGTTTCAATACATATCCGACCAATTAACAATTTTGCTTTTAAAAAATAATTCATTAGACTCATAATATTAGCCAGCCATTTATTTTCTAATAAATATTAATCGAAATGCGTGTTTTGGGTTGTTTTTTTTATTTTTGCTTGTTGGTGTTTCATAATGTCATGAATACTGAACACCATTAAGAGGAATACTTTAAAGCCCCAATAACACTCTTGTTGTAACTGAAAAATATGTCCCAATCTTCATTCTGGTCAACAAATCGTATTATTTTACAATATTCCAATTAAGTGATGCTATAAATTTCATCTTAACACACCTAATTTAAAAAATTGGAAAAATTCAACCAATTGATTTGAAAAGTCTAACGTAAACCTTTTCAAATGTGACTTGGATTTTAAAATATTTTCGAACCCTCTGGACAAGTAAAATAGGTTGTAATTGATAATTTACACATCAGGTAGGACATTTAAACATCTATCACTTAGAATAAGGGTATTATTTATTTTCTGGAGCTACCAAGCCAGCAAGAATGTTATTGTCCCTTTAAAGGAACAACCCCGATAAGGGCAGAGTCTCAAAATTAAAGTCCGAGCATTTACGAAATTTATGGACCAAAATATAGAGACATGGTGTATTTACCTTGGCTCAAAGTTTCAGCTCAAAATATTGAGTCGTTTATATAGAATCCTTTTGTCGTTGTTAAGCACAACTTATTGGCATTTACTTCACCCATTTTCACATAAATTTTGGATCGAATTTGACACAATGGCATCATGCAATGAATAGCAGGATCAATGTTATTATTTTGATAATTATTTGAGTGTTATTTAATCAATTTGGTTTTTTTTAAAGCTATTGATCCGGTTTTGTTTTGTTATCAAAATTGAAATTTGTGTAGTGTACACAAAATGTACATGACATTAAAACTGTGAAGAATAGGACAAACAAGGGTGAAATGAAACGCATTCAGTGTGGCTTCCTATATACATCTTTCAATTCTCCGAGATGGAAGTCTTTTTATTATATCCAAGTTTATCTAATGGGTTTGGCTTTCGTATGGGTTGGAATTAGGTAGAAAACATGCGAAATTTAATTGGGAAATTCCAGTGAAAAACAAATCAGTTGTCGCTGAAACAGCAATATAATTAAAAATAGGACAGAAACAATCAAAATATTAGTAGTAATATAACATATAATTATAGAGGATCGAATAAAAATAATGAAATAAAATGAGGGTTAACGTCCGACTGTTTTCCTCCGACTGGGCTAATGAAGACGGGCATACATAAGCGTACGAGCCAAGGGGGGGGGGGGCAAGCTGACTTTTCGGACAGACAGGTAAAGTGAGAAAAAAAATTATTTCATCTACTTGGCAAAGTGCCTCTCAAAGAAAACAGGCTGTCTGTAAACCTGATTTTTTTTTAGTTTTGCTTCATTAAAGGAGCTAAATCGCTAACATTTGGGACCAAGAAATTGACACAACGCATATAATACTGTAATATATGAATGTATATAGACTGATGTACATTCAATGGTTTCCGTTTTTACTCTAATTTGAAATCAATTATGTTCGGCGAAATAAGTCAACAGTCTCACTCGAATGCCAATTTCTAGTGCCTGGTTATTCCAGTCAACATAGTAATTATTGTGCCGTTTGATTTGGTGCAATGTGTTTAGCCTCGTTCCTCGAGTCTCTTGTTACAACTGGGGCTGAAACGCATTATGGTACACGATCCGTGTACCAATGGTAAAATGTTTATTATGTCTTAAATATTGGATAGCAGAGGCCCATCCGTTTCCTGTAAAATCACAGCATCAGTGTTGATTTAAACTAACAAGTAATTCGTGGTTTCAATGTGGAAGATTTTGGATGATATTGAGTTAGAGACTTTGCTTCTTTAGCTGTCCTTGAGCCCTAATAAGACACTAATTTTACTTTTCTTTTCATTGAAAACCATGAATACTGAGTTTACTATGGATTTAAATATTTTGTCTGGAGCATATATCTGATCACCAGTAATTTGGCATATTCTTGCTGTGAATATAATTAAGAAAAATAAAATCAGACTTCTTCTTCTGGACCTAACTTACATTACTTTCGAACAAGCACAAGTTCTTTCTTCAATTTTATTTTTTTACATAATTTATTATTTAAAGGAGCTAAATTGCTAAGATTTGGGGCCTAGAAATTGACACAAGTGAGTCGCATTGATATAATACTCTAATATGAATGTATATAAACTGATTTACATTCAATGGTTTCCTTCCTTTTTTACTCCAATTTCAAATCCGTTATGTTCGGCGAAATAAGCCAGCAGTGTCAATCATATGAAAATTTCTAGCGTCTAGTTATTCCAGTCTACACTCGCCGTTTGATTTGGTACAATGTTTCTAGCCTCGTCCCTCGAGTCTCGTGCTAGAACTGGAACTGAAACGCATGGTAAAATATTTATTTTGTCTTAAATATTGGATTTCAGAAGTCCATCTTTTCCCGGTAATTCGTGTTTACAATGTTGAAGATTTTGGATGATATTGAATTAGAGACTTAGCTACTTTAACTTGAGCTCCCCCCTCCCCCATACTATTGTCGAACCTCTGATCAAAATCCGAATTGACGAACTGAAAAATACAGCCACCAACACCTTAGTTTGATTCAAATCCGACCAAAAAAGTAGACGTAGATGCATTTATTTATTTTTCCAAGAGGCATATTAAACATGACATTAGAGATGATAGATAATATGAAGTTACATGATAATAAGATGATAAGATGTGAAAGTTTTGATGAGAGAAAAAGTAATGATGTCATGAATGACCAGCCTCTTGAGGATGACCCATAAAAACCTGCTTAGATTAAAACTAGGTTTATTTCCAATGGGGTCCTTGGAGGAGGATGAGGTCATGTCATCATAGAGGGGCAGTTTCATTTATGAACGATGAAGGGTGAAAAATGACAATTAATAGTGAAATATGAAATGTGTGTACACCATAAGGGATGTGAAAGGGGCATGAAAGACATTGGGTTACACATACATGATAAAAAAAACTAAAACATTTGTGTTGTTTAACATTTTTCTTAAAAGTGACCATGTTTTCTATTGATTGAAGTTGGTTTAGAAGTTCATTCCAGGCCTGAATACTTGAATAGTAGAAGGTTGAATATTGGGTATTATTTTTGCATTTTGGTACAACATAATTATAAATACTTGATCTAGTACTATGTAGATGAGAATCCCTGACTAAGCGAAAATAGCGATCATGTACACCGGAGACACATTATGAAAGATTTTGTGAACATGGTTCAACTTCAGTTGTTTTACTCTATTTTCAAGATTTAAACTATTTAAATCTTTATACAGATTTGGGGTAATTGAATCTCTGGGACTTCAGCCGTGTATGAATCGGATAACTTTGTTGTGAATAATTTGCAGTTTGTTCTTCAATTTCTTGTTTAAGCCCGAAAATCAAGCTGAACATGCATAATCTAAGTGGCATTGTATAAGGGCATTTGTTAATAATTTCCTAGTATACTTTGTTAGAGACTTGTTATATCTAAATAAGAATTTCAATCTGGTATTGACCTTTTTAATAATGTTGTTAACTATTAATTCACCAGGGAGACAATGATCAATATATAGACCTAGGTATTTTACACTATCTGTTGCTTGAATGACATGATCATTACACACTATTTCAAAATTACTAATTTCCTTTAGTTTTCTAATTGGGCCAAATAACATACATTCAGTTTTACCTAAATGAAGGGATAATTCATTGTCTACTAACCAATCTGAACAAGCCTTTAAGGCTTCGCTTAGTTTTACAGATACTATTTCAGGATTTGGATGAGAAAACAGGATGGCACTGTCGTCAGCATATAAAATTAATTTACAAGGGGCTGGTATGCTAATGATCATGTCAGTCACGTAACAGAGAAAAAACAAAGGACCCAGGATGCTGCCCTGTGGAACACCACAAGAAATGTCCAAGGGGTCTGAGAAAGTTTTACCAACGTTGATAACTTGTTTCCTGCTGGAAAGATATGAACGAAACCATCCTGTTGATCGAACGCCCATTATTTCAAGTTCATTGACACTCTTTTAGTAACATCACTTCAAATAATTGATAAATCGTATATAAAATCTAACGAACTGAGTCGAAGGGCCAACGACCGACCCGTTACAAACAATGCTGTGTATGTATTGACATGCCATTGGTAATATCTAAGTAACAAACGATATCAATAAGTATGATGATACATTATTGAACTGATCGTTCTTTCCGAGCAGCGACCTTCTTATTTTGCTGCAGTTAATTCAATAAATGTTTTTCTTTAAAATAGTAGATTAAAGTGTACGCATATTTTACATGAGTGATAGAAATGGTCTAAGAGATTCTAAATGGAAATTTTAACAGTATTTTGTTTGCTTCTGTTGACTCATACAACGATCTGAAGATTTCGGAAGTATAGAGAGAGAGGGGTAAAAACTACACATTCCATTTGGTATATATGAGACTATTCGTGTAAATAGCAGGTTTATTCTTATAAAATAATAGGGAGCGGGGGGGGGGGGATACGAACACAGAACAACAAACCAACCTAATATACTGATTTATTAGTGATTTCTTTCTGAAAAGGAACTGTTACAGGTTATAGAGTTATATAAAAATTGGTTGAATTTAAATTATCATGCATGGAAAAATTTCAATTTGAGAAATAATTCTTGCCATATCAAACAACGCGAAATCACTAGTATTTACTAACCAATACCATTTTTATACGCTCACATTGAAATGTGGTCGTATATTGCCGTCGCCCGCGTCCACCCGTCCGTCCGCCCGTCTGTCCGGCATCCACAAATCCATGATTTTAAATGTTTTGCATACTAAGCATTAGCATGAGGCAGAACTTTATTAAAACCAATTGCTTGTGGACGCTCTAGAGGCTAAAGTTAATATCCGATTAAATTTATACACAGTGTTTAAGGTCATGAGACGAAGAAGCCTATTGTTTTTCAGCGATTTCCGATAATAACTACCAGATTTATGGCCCTTGATCACTTCAAAAAATTCTGTGGACGCTCTAGAGGCCAAAGTTAATATCCGATTGACTTAAAATTTATACACAGTGTTTAAAATCATAAGACGAAGAAGCCTATTGATTTTCAGCGATTTCTAATAATTATTAGTGCCGGAGTTATGGCCCTCGATCACTTTAAAAAAATCTTGTAGACGCTCTAGAGGCCAAAGTTAATATCCAGCGTTTAAGGTCATAAGGCGAAGAAGCTTTTGATTTTCAGCGATTTCCGATAATTAGAGATAGAGTTATGGCCCTTGATCACTTCAAAAAGACGAAAAAGTTATTGACTTTCAGCTATTTCCGATAATTGCTGATCACTTAAAAAAATCTTTTGTAACGCTCCAGAGACCAAACTTATCACCGAATTGACTTCAGATTGATACACAGAGTTTAAGGTCTTGCGATGAACAATTATATTGAATTTTGATAACTGATCAGCTAAATCCATGATTTTAAATGTTTCGTATACTATTATAAGCATTAGCATGGGGCAGAACTTTATTAAAACCAAACAAATTCTAATGATTTTCTGATAATTTATAAATTGTTAATCTTAATCAGATTTCAGAGTATTATAAATGTTTCATTACCGAAAAAAGTAAGAATATGCGACTCTTGTTGACTGCTCGGACGATTTAGCTGCTGTGGGCGTATGTTTCATTGCCTGGCAACCCATCTTTTACTTTTCTGTAACAAATCACTTTTACGCTGTAGAAGTAATTCAATTAGGCGTCACTTCACCTTTAGAATCCACCCACCAGAATATTTCTAGGTCGTTTAGTATTAGAAAATTACTGGACAGATCACCTACTTTTTGTTGAAAGAGTTGATTAGAGTCGCTGTTCTCATTAATTACCCTTTGTCAAAAATAACTGGACCATCTCTTTAAACATAATTGATCATTATTGTGTCTTTACATAATTAAACACGGTTACTGTATTTATTTGAACTTTGTATAGACGATCAAATGATTGTATATTTCGCACACTGTTTAAACAGGCTTTATGTCTATGTGTTTACGATGAACATTAAGTTAAGCTTTGTTTAAGATTTTAATCAATATTAAAAGAATGTTTCATGGTTACCGCTTTTTCTTTAATATGCTGGTCCCATTACCCAAGAGTGGTACCATAACCCGATATAGAGTGAAAAAATTAAGAACTTTTTTATTATCAATAATCAAAAGGTGTGTTTTTTGTTTGGTTTTAGATTGGGGTGAATTGATTGGCACTGTAACCCTTATCGTTTAAGTAATTCAGTAAAGTTGGTAATAAACGACGAATTTTAATAGTATGGTGTTCTATTTCGGCCACGTCGTGCGTCGCGCGTCGCCTTTGAAAACTGCACCTCGCGCGTCGTGCGTCGTGCGTCGCTTTTTTCAATGTTAAGCTATAGGGAGAAAAAAGCGACGCGAAGTTTTTAACACGACGTCGCCCATAAAAATTTCATCACCTTAGAAAAGCCGACGCGCGACGCGACGCGAAGGGCGACGCGTCGCCTTTTTAGGGGCGACGTCTTGTTAAAAACTTCGCGTCGCTTTTTTCTCCCTATAGCTTAACATTAACATAATGTAATATGAATGTATATAAACTGACTACATTCAATCGTTTCTGTTTTTACTGTAGTTTGTAATCAGTTCTGTTCGGCGAAATACGTAAATTGAATGGCGTCTTGGGCATCTAGGAACTCGCTCATCGAAACTCTATATTACAAATGACGCTCGAAAGCATTTAAATTTTCATTTTATCTTAAATATTGGATATCAGAAACCCATCTTTCCACGGTAAGATAACAACACAAAATAATGTTGGTTAAATTTAACATTCGTATGTACGTCTGCGTCTTTTTTATAGATGCGTAATTGGTAATTGTGCAACGAATATTCTACCGACAGTTTATTATCGAAAAACATTAAAAACGTCATTTTCCCTTCTGCGCTGATCGGAAAAATACTTAACAGTTTTATCAATAATACTCCGGGATTTTTTTTTTGTCAATAATTAACACCATTTAATTAGCTATTTAAGTTTTAATTATATTCTTCCACTTTCAAGTATAATATTCAGGGCAATTATCGGGTCTAAAATAGCTATTGGTCTAATGCGTAATATTGCTTCTCCACATTTTGATGTCATTCGGTTCGATAGTCTCCTGGGTCTTTTTATAGTCTTAAAAGAGTCATTTTTAAAATGTCCAAAATTCCGGACACTTTGCTTTTCTGTTATGGGGTACATACTGCATAATACAACTGTGTCCATGTCTACGTGTGGTTAACAACCAGGGGCGGTCGGACAAAAAATGAAAAAAATAATTTTGTCCAATTCGTCTGAAAAAAAACACCTTTTTCTGTTGAACATTAAATGGGGGAGGGTGGTGTCGGACCCGCCATAGATCGATGATGATCATGATGTCAGCAAAAGGGGCCGCTTCGACACGGGAGCCCGGGACCGTTCCCGGCCCCAATCCGCCCCTGTTAACACATACTGTATTTCAATAGAAATACGGTAGTTGTTATCTATTTAACTGTTGTGTTCATTTTAATGTGTTCAATTACTAAATGCCATTCAAACGGGATAAATAGGGAACAACGCCAGAAAATCACGTGGAACTTTCTCGACCAACTTCGTGAGCCAACCGGAGGTCCCCTTTAGGAATCGAACCAGCCCCTTATTCACTGAAGCACTACGACTCAAGGTAGCCACCATGATCATGTTGGCTTGGCGTTGCACGAAAAACGACCCTTATATCAAAAGTAATATTTTATTAAATAACAAAAGACATTCTGCAGCAATTATTCATTCTTGTTTTCTCTTGTCAGAGAAAATTCCTCGACGCATCCTTCCGTTACGATGACATGATTTACAGAACTTTTATATCAATCTGTCTTTTGTTAACAACACATGACGTACGTGGTCTTAAACGCTTTATTTGCTATCAAATAAAATATAATATCCTGTAAGGCCTCTAGCTAAGATAATACTATAAATCACAAAACACGGATATAGAACTACATTTATTTTATTATTTAGCGGACAGGTCATTGATTAAAATATCCTGACAACAATCTGGAATTAGTTTACTGTGGAGTACATAACATAGCTTTTACTAGTCAATAAAAGGATTTGTTGATATTAATATTCTACAGGATTAATGATAAAACAATATTGGTTTATTATTATATGGATAACAAGGGAAGTAGCGTGCTTAGTGCCGATAGAAATGTGCGTATAGAATTGAAAGAAATAAGATTCCTTAAGCAAGGCTGACACTTGCACGATTCCGTGGCTTTGGAACGACTCGAGTCGGCACGACACCATCCGATTTGCGCAGACTCGTAGTGCCAATGCGGGAAGTGCGTAAACAATGCGCAAACTATGCGTGAACTCGTCGTGCCAGTACAAGTCAATGTGGACACTGATGGGCACGACAAAATCGTGGCCAAAAGTCGTGCAATTGTCAGCCTTTCTTTACTGTTTCTTGCTAAGTTGCGAATGAAGGGATTAAAACTAATGATACGATTTCGAGATTACAGCAAGTACTTTGACTCGATTAAACCCGATTATCTTTAACCACATGATCAGTTTAAAGGAAAAAAATAATTTTGGAAATACACCCGAACAGCAGTTTGTCTAAAACACAAAACTTGCAAAGGGTTTTAGGAAAAGGGGTATAATTCCAGAAAAAGAAAAGCTGAATATCGTAAGGGTTTGTCATCCCATGACATTAATTCTTCACACATATTTTGAAAAAAAAATCTGTTAAAACTGTAGACTCTATCGCATTTACAGTGGAAAAGATTAATGCAACCCAATTTTCCCAAATAATTCTGTAATAGCCCAGTGAACGCTCATTCCACCATTAAGTCAACACAGGGGTGACTAAACAATTTTGAATTGATTAACATGGAGGGTAATTTTACACAAGAATGGTACGAAAACAACTAATTTGATTGAAGTTTACTGAATAACAATTCGATATGCGATATGCGTACATTACTAACCATTGAACATTCAATGATTTGAGATTGCACTTATATTTTTCGTCTACTCTGGGTCTTCAAATCAATAAATAAATCAATAATACACTTGAAATGGTTCACTTAAGTTGGCTTAAGTCGTCTGATTTCTGTAATAACCTCCTCGTAAATATAAGGAACGTATAAAGAACACGGCTGCACGTATTGGCACTAAAACACCAAATATGGATAATATGATAACACACACATCTCTTCATTTTCCTTCTTAATTTTGTTTGGTGCCCATGGAACATAAAAATAATGGAACACCCCCGCCTCCTTAAAAAGGAAACAGCCAATTCAAAAAACTATTCTTTTTTATCAATTAAGGAAATCAAAACAAAACAACATCGACACAGATCTCAGAGGGGTGCCGGGGGCTTTGAGGGAGGGTAAGCAAATCAACCTTTGGGCACTTCAGCGGAAAGAGGGCCAGTGACAGGCTAGAATTGATTCGACGTATATTTGAGCCATGACAGTACCATACACTGATGATTGGTTGATGGATTTAGCCCTGTCGGTGACCCAGAAATTAGCATCGTTAGCAACAATCTGTATTCGGTGAGTACAAGTTTAACAGTTTAAAGGAGCTAACTCGCTAATATTTGAGACCTAGAAATTGCCACAAATGGGTCGCAACGCATATAATAATGTAATATGAATATATACAAGCTGATTTATATTCAATCGTTTTCGTTTGTACTCTAATTTCAAATTAGTTATGTTCGGCGAAATACGGAAGAAGTTTCAATCCAATGGCTATTTCGGGTGTCTGGTTATTCCAGTCTACATACGCCGTTTGATTTGGTGCAATGTTTCTAGCCTCGTTCCTCGAGTCTCTTGCTAGAATTGGGACTGAAACGCATTATGGTACACGATTCGTGTACCAATGGTAAAATGTTCATTTTGTTTTAAATATTGGATATCAAAAGCCCATCTTTTCCTGGCAAAATTACATCAGTGTTGATTTAAATTGACAAATAATTCGTGTTTTGAATGCCGAAGACTTTGGACGATATTGAGTTAGAGACTTAGCTACTTTAAAATCATCTCTGTATTCGGTGAGTACAAGTATAACAGTTTAAAATCAACTCAGTATAGTTAGTAGATTAATCTGTATTCAGTGAGTACTCAATCTGATTAAAGCACAGATCCAATTTCGTTTCGTTTTTTATAGTTCAAAATTTCGTTTTTACTTATCTTTACTACTCTTGGATCTGGAAGACTTGTTATTTAAGTCGTGTTCTGCCTGAAATGAGGGGTCAGCCAATCAAATGGTCTGTCGATTCGACCGTTTGACCTTTTCATGCGTGGGTAAATATTACCAGCGGATAGAAATCAAAACAAAACAAGTAGATTTTAAAAAGCAAGGCGATCGCTAATTGGTTAATCGAATGATTGACGTTATCGGGTCAAATGTCTCGTGCATGATACCTGACGTCATAGAACGTGAGCCCCCACTATAACACATGAGTGTAGGCCATCGGAAGTACAACAAAACGAAACGAAAAATTAGATTGGTGAGTACTGGTATAACAGTTTAAAATCCACCCAATTTAGTTAAACACACACTATTATGCAAGAGCTAAATCTGCTTATTGCAGGTCTTTCTTTAGGCCTGAAATGTTATACAGTTTGATCTATTAGAGATACATTTTGAAAAATTAGATAACGAGTTGGCAGTTCTCACTGTAATATTTAAAAAGTAGATAATATTAAGGTAATTGGCATGCTCGTAAAAGAGCCTTTGACTGTTGGTGTATGCCCGCATAGGCGTACGGGCTCGATGACAGTTAGGGGGAGGGGCAGAACCCGAATTTCCGGAAAATGTTTTTGGGTTTACAGACGCCCCCACCCCCTCATCAAGAACATTTTGGAATATTTGAAGATTGCAAACACGTTTTCCTTCTATTTCAACCCGTGAACAAAGCAAATTCAAAATGATTTAATTTAGCTTAATTAAGATGGCTGGAATTTCAATCAATCCTTTAGAGTCCACGAAGACGGGAAAGTTGTGAAAATTTAACTGCCGCAAACGCGTCTTCCTGCTATTTTAGCCTGTGAATACAGCAACTTCAATTTGGTCAAATACAGTCTACCTGCTGACCCGAATTCCAAACAACCAATCAATAGTCGCGGGGTATGGGGGGCTCACTATCCCGGAGAAAATTTAGAAAATTTAACCAACGCAAATGCGTTTTCTGCTATTCTAGCCCGTGTCAGTAAATCCAAAACTATCCAATGGTTTTGTAACCGAAATCCCACTCCGAATTCCAACCATTACTAATCGATGTCCGAAAAATGTCGCACAAAGTATGAAGGGCTGTGGGTATTGCTTTTTTATTCCCAAAAATGTGGGGGCTGGGAGATGACAGGGCGCCCGATGCTCTGCAAAGTTAGAAAAAAAAATATGTTCTTGTTGAATAAAATTTATTTATGTTTACTCAATTCATAATTCAATTTGTTTTACACCTGATTTCAAAAACCTTCATATCGCCGTGGGTGCAACAGTTATACCGGATATACCAAAGACATCTGTCGATATTCATTATAATACATGAACCGTAATTACTTATATATGGGATGCTTTGTTCTTCTGACAAGGTTCAAAGCATTTTAATTGTTGGGTGATCACAGTCTAAGTAAGAGGCAACAATTCCTTTTTAAAAAATCACGGCTTATCTGTTGGTAACAATAGAAATCAATGACTATATGGTTGGCTGTATCATAATACGTATCAGAAATCAATGCTATCAGAGTAATGCTAACAGCTCGGGCAACATTATTTACAATTGAACGCCAGCAGTGTGACAAACAACTACAACACCGAAACAATAGGACTCATTTAAGGTTAAGACTCATTTTAAATTCGCTCTGGAAAAGTGATCATTCCAAGGATGGCGTTCATAAGTATGGAGAAAGTTAAAGGTGTATTCATATTTCTTTTGGTGACACTTGTATCAGCTTCATCTATTAAAATTGGGTTTTATGAATTATCCAGATTTAGTGTTATGACGTATAGTCAACTGATTACTAAAACCAGTTTGTACAATGTAAAGAGTAAAATCCACTGTGTGATTTTCTGTTCTCAACAAAATAATTTCATATCGCCATCAGAAATTTATCCTCTTTATGATCCTACTATTTCAACCAACGCATGTGGATTTTATCAAGGAAAGTGTTATTACATACAAAATGTAAGTATTTCGATTTTTAATTTTTATCTTTTTGTGTAATAACATATTAATTGTTGGCACAGCCTTTAAATTCTCCAGTTTCAAGGATTAAGAAATTTACATTGACATTTCAGACGCCGTTTATTCACCATAATATGGGACACAAATTAGAAGTGGCTCTGCCCTTCCTCTTGTGAGTGATCTCACCACCGTGTGGGTTGAAATACAAAATCTAGCCAGTATTCGAAAAACTGCCTAACCTATCTGATTTTATGTGCTAATTTAAACAGGATATTACATATTATGATCGTAAGATAGTATCCGGTACACCAAATTTACAGGGGTTCAAAACATGGGTTCAGCTAGGCTGTATAGACCTTTATGGAATATTGTCACAAAACTTAACGTTGACCTTAAATGCTAGAAATAACATGGCTATAGTTCTCCAACTAAAAATCCCTAAATATCAGGAGAAACCACAAAGTAACTCGCCCCTGGATTCCTAACAAATTATAATGTGACATCAAGTGGGGTAATAGTCGGAAATATTGTTTTTTTCTTGTCAACAAGGTTAAAATTACAAACTGGTCAAATGATAATTGTGACACCGATATTCGTAAATCCGGATGGTAACCCCGTGAGCAGTTTTTAGCAATGACCATTTGCTTTCGCAAAGTACAAAATTGGCAAACGGGCGTTGAGCAAAATCAGAGGACTTTCTTTGATGGTCTGTTGGTATAACAAACCAATTTATGGCGAAAAGAGACTTCGTGTCTAAATTTCTAACTCTCAATTTCACAAGAAGAAGTAAGGCGTGTTTAGATTTTAGACCGTTATATACTAAACAAAACACAATCTATTGTGCTTCTATATTAATTAAGAGAGATAACCAAGTTTCGTAAATCAAGTAGTAGAAATTGTTGTAAACTAAATAAATCTATTAGACTCAAAGAGACCTCCACGCAATAAAACGATGAACGTGGTAATATTTGAATATGATCATTTTGCACTTGTTCCCTTGAGATTAGGTTGCTAACAAAATTTCGTAATTTAAAGCCAAGGGAATAACACTGGCAGTCACGGCAATTCTTTAATTTCAAATATTGTTTCCCTCCAATTAGGCAAACACAGATTTCAAAATAATACTCTGATAATTACGACCTCTAAAATTTTAACGAGGAATCCGGGAGTAATTGTCGACAATTAGGCAATGGAGAACTCCCTTGCTATGAGATGAAGCATGCACTACATTTTGGACATATGTGGTCCATGGTATATTAATGAAGTGTCAAGGAGTGAGGATGGCGGCGTCTGGGATTGTACACTTAAACGAACATAATCGGTTTGTCGTTGCATTTTAGTTCGTCTATAAAAAATAAATATATATTATTTTGCATTTAAAATACCAGTTTATTCATGTATAAAAGATAAATATAGATAATTGTTTGTATATTTTAATATTTGTAACTGTTATGATTTAGGTGAGTTCGTGTATAAAAGAGAGAAGTATTGATTTAACCACGTGTCAATGTAAACCATATTTTTATGGTCAGTTTTGTCACCGTATCATATCATGTAAGTATTTAATTTTCTTTAAAAATCTAAGCCACCAGAAAAGGAGGTAAGTACAGATTTTAAGGATATGAATATAGAACATGTTAACAATAATACTACGGTTAATATTTACTTTATTTATTAGTATAATGATGCAACGTTTTGACCATGATACTCTCGTTTGTTTTTATCAAACAAATGATATAAACATAATACTAACCTACATAGAAGTAGCGGTTTACTTCCGTTTTCACCTGGGAAAAATTGCAAGAGCAACCAATAAGCAATGTCGGGCGTGAACAACAGAGCTGCCGACAAGACACAAAGTAGAGTACAGACATTTCAATGGACCTGACCGGGACTCGTGGTAAGCGTCCACTCTGGCGTACAGTCCAGACCCAATAGAATAATACGCCAGTCTTGACCATGGTCGTCTATGGAATGACGTTTCCTGGTGGTAGTCGCCTAACAGTTGTCCTGAATTATAACGTCAACTAACTAACCACAGGGCGATAACCCGACATAACTTATGAAAACTGTATAATATATAGTAGTAGTCTCTTTATTGTACCTAGCGATTTTTCCTATGGAAACAATCAATTAATTGCATACTGAAATGAAATACAATGAAATGGGGTTTAACGTCCTACTGTTTACGGTATCATGTCAGTATAATATATAGCTTATATAGCAAAAATCATTGCTTCACCTGTATTTGATTGACAAGCAATTGATGAATCATTACAATAAGGCACGTATATACTGTAGAAAATTGTTTGGGTATTTTCATTTTATATCCGTGGCTTATTTTTACTTTATCGTATTTTATTTCATTTTACATCATTTCGTTTTTAAGCTAATCCGTTTGTTTTACTTCGTTTCGTAGTTTTTGTATTTATAAAACACTTGATACCAAGTTCTTTTTTAGGAATGTTTTAAGCTAAATACATATAATTTACTTTTTATGTTTGTTGACCTATACATGCATATGAAACTTATAGTTTTCTGTTCATTTTATGTTATTCAGCTTGTAAAGATGTATCGGAGTCTAAAGTTAACCCAGTTAATGGTGTATATTCTGTGATATTGGATAATGGAAATATCATACAACTATTCTGTGACTTTCAACCAGATAGAATTATCAGTTTTATTTCCAAATATTCTTTCGTAAATTTGACGAATGCAGATCTTTACTTTTATTCAAACCAAAGCAATGTTATAATGAGGCAAGACTGGATATCAGAACAAAGAGACGCCATTTTAGGTCAACTGTCAATGTACCCAGATTATCAAAATTTGAAGATTTCTATCAACGCACCAGTTGACTACAATCCAACAACAAATGGTATCCTAGGAGATTATCTTTATGTTGGGTTTTTGAAGAATTCATTGATAAGCAGTGGGACGACAAATGGATACGCAGCTAATGGAAACCAATATACATTTCCAAATTGTGGCACAACCGGAAACAGTTATTTTGCATTTTATCCGAATTTGGAAGCCAAGCAGCCTACTGATAGACGAAACTATTCAGGTAGCGTGGACATGTTTGCTTGGTCAAAGAATACTAAACCTATTGAGTTAAATCAACAATTACCCGATGAGTTTTTCTATATCACCGAAATACATTTTGGTGGATGTGGTGGGTATACTGTATCAACAGAATGGTCCCACATTGGTTCCTCTTCTTTAGGACTCATTACCTAAAATAATAGACATAGCAAATATCTGTTACTTTAAAAGGATATTATATAAAACTATTGACCAGAAACTAACATTTCTTATACATTTATTGGTATTTGCTGATATTAAGGCGAGTTAACAAAGAATGTCCGACATTATTAACAGAACTTCATGTAATCAATTACGTATTTTGATTTCCGTTATTACCACCATATCAATGATTGTAATCAAAGAAATTCGAATATTGGATTTTAGTTACTGACACAGTGGTAGATTATAACAAAAGGTTATGTTCATGGCCATGATTGATTTGAATCATATAATCCACATCAATATTCACCTACTTGTGGATATTCGTTATTCCAGTGCGAGAAAGCTAAGGTTTCCGCCTTGGGCGTCCAGTAATTTCCCATTGACCTGCATTTTTGAAAGAAAAAATGTATTGTGATATGTTCGATTGGTCAAAGAAAATAAAGGCTATTGATTGAAATCGAGAATTGTCCGATTAATTTGTCTATGTCACTGTACTATATTTTGGTGGATGTTGTGGGTATACAGTGTCAACAGAATGGTCCCCCCACATTCGTGCAGCTTCTTTAGGAAATGAAATTAAACATATATTGGGCTAATGAAGACGGACATACGCCATACAGTGTGCTATGGGGAGGGGGGGGGGGATTTGCTGTGAAAGCGGCACGACACACTACTTTTATATCGAATTCCAATAGTCAAGGGGTCTTTTACGTGCATGTAAATGTGTACATGGGACCTCGGTTTTTCGTACCATCCGACGACAAGACAGCTGTCCTTGTCCCCCCCCCCCCGTCCTGACCTTCTTTAGGACACATTACCTACTAAACTATTAAACAGATAACATATTTACTACGTTAGAAAGAACATGATAGAGCAGGGGGCTAGTCTACAAGTATATGCTTATATTGACGAGCAAACACTATTCATTATGTATTTATTTAGATTTATTTGCATAAAGGAATGCAAACACAGAAGGTCGTCGCAGTTAACAGAACTTCATGTAAATCAATTACGTTTTTCGATTCCAGTTATGGCGACCAAAGTAAATATTTAAATATCTTTTGATAATGGATGTATAATTTCCGTATGAAAGAGAACAGCGCAAAAGGAACTGTCGGTGTCTAAAAATCATAAGAAGATATTTAAAAACCCAAAAAACAAAAATTAATTAGTTGTAAGAATAAAACAGTACTTTTAGGATGATTCCACTATTCAAGTTTCTCGCAATTATCTTGGTGTGGTCCCCGGTTCGTGTCTTGGGTTTATCATCGGGGTAGACATTGTTACTTGCAATTTCGACCTATTGAAGTCAATGGGGAAATTAATGGTGGTCTGCCTCCAGACATGCCTTCAGACAGTGTTATATACGGTTATCTTACAAAAGTCCAGAATTCGCCTTACTTCCGGTCTGTCGAAGATAAGAATAGCCAAGTGATCACGCTTCAAGTTTGATTTGTAATTAATAACGCTGTAAATTGAACAATTTAATTACGTTGGAAGGTGTATAATGATCAAAACGTCTCGTTGGCAATAGAAACGACGGTAAGTGTTAGAACTAGGTGAGATGATAGCAGACGAAATGTCGTCAACAAGTCAAAACAAAATGGCAGCTGATTCACTTTGTTATTACTGTAAGATATATCAAAGAGTAGCAAGAAGTTTTATCTCAATCTATCCAAGTGCCTGTGCAAAACAGGCGTAGCGATGGGATTATTCGTGTGAATAAGTAAACCAGTAAACCTTGTTCACAAATATTTACATAAATCGATCGGGTGTATCTTATATTTTATGAGATTACCCTTGTTAATGATCATTAAACAAGCTTAAAAGAGAAATGTGTAAAATACGAAGTCCGAGTTTTCATATAATCATGTCTCGTGCAATTACGAAAACTCGGACTTCTTAAACGTTTTTGATCCGAGATTTCTTGGGACAAGTTTTCGTCTTTTGTCTTAAGCAAGACGTTTTGGATTTTGTTGCCTTTTTTCTAAGAACAAAAGACGAAAATTTAGACTAAAGACGGACATTCAGAAATTCAGAAAGGTGACGTCCGAGTTTATATTCGATTTCTAAACATACATTATGTAAGGGCTAAATCTTCCTATTGTAGGTTTTTCTTTGGGCCAGAAATGTTATCTACATTATTAATTAATATTTAATTAACTGATCCAGGGCATACTCAACTCTCGATGGCATAGGATTTCTCCGATTTAAAATAGATTAAAGCCGGTACAGCCATATATCTTGATTGATTTAAAAATGGAAGAGCGAGACTTAGCTTCGAACAGCCAGTACGGTAGTTGCAATTTTCGCACACGTCTTGTCAAACCTTCCACGGCTAATATCTTCGCTCACAATAAAGTAATTTGAATGAAATTTCCAAATTATTCTTTTTACATCATCTATTTTCGAACTATTATAAACACGAATGGCCAACTCTTTATTAAACTCTCAACTAATGAATCTTTAACATAGAATTAGCTAAGCACAGATAACCGAGAAAAATTGCCGTGGAGCAATTTGTTCGGCGAGCATCTTGATTTTCTCACAAGGTCTGGTAATAAATACAAAATTTGCTGTAATAAAATACGTCTTTCTATCTGCAAAAGTATTTTGATGACAAGTAAATTCGTTTAAGTCATTGCGTCCACCCCCTTTTACAAATACACGCTGTATATCAGTTGGCAACAAAAGATATAAACTATTCAGTAGATCTCGACCAGTAATCGATAAATCCATTACATCTTAAACGATCAACAAACAATGACAAAAAGTACCTCGCTGGAACAATGTAGCGCATTTAAAGTTTCCAACACTTTCAAACCTGGCGTGTAATAGTTTCAAATCCCTGGTGACAGTTAATTTTATTCATTCAAAACTACCATTTTTGTCATTCAAAATTAAAATAGTGTAAAAGTTTTTATTCTAAGAACGTTGATCTTAAATATGGAGGAAGTTAAAGGTGTATTCATATTTCTTTTGATGACCCTTGTATCAGCTTCATCTATTAAAATTGGGTTTTATGAATTATCCAGATTTAGTGTTATGACGTATAATCAACTAATAACTAAAACCAGTTTGTATAATGTAAAGAGTAAAATCCACTGTGTGATTTTCTGTTCTCAACAAAATAATTTCATATCGCCATCAGAAATTCGTCCTATTTATGACCCTACTATTTTAACCAACGCATGTGGATTTTATCAAGGAAAATGTTATTACATACAAAACGTGAGTATTTTTTTTAATTTTTTTTATCTATTTCATAATGCAATAACAATACTGACCTGGAGTGCTAACAAGTTATCGTTATACAAGGGGAGTAACTGGAGGAAAGTTGTCGTCAGCTCCAAAAAGATCGTATATATAATAATAATGCAACCTCTTGATGTTAACAAGATTTCGTAAATCAGTGGCGATCTGAAGGTTAAGCTTACCGTGTTGGTCGAGATTAGGGTGAATTATGGGTCTTGTGTGACAGGTGACCTTCAGGTGAAGTGTTATTTTGGGGTGACTGATAAGTCTTGGGGATGTTCGTATTGGACAACAAATTATGGTTATAATGGACGTTGTCCCTTTCAGACAACAAACTGATTAGTGGTTCACACGAGTAAACCTAATAAGATTACTGTAAGTGATGCAGATAAGAATACCATCAGATATTAATAAAAAAATAAAGTTTAGCATCGGCCATTTTGGGGTCGGTCGGGTATTCATTTTCTGGTCGTGTATAAATGATTATCTGCAAAAAGATCATATTTAGAATATACATACATTTAAATCATTTCTTACACTAAATAGTTGTATCATTATTAATAAATACAAAAAAACCCCGAAAGTCTAACCTTGTGATATGCCATTTTTTTAATAATTATTTTTAGTTTACAACAAAACATATTTCTATTTAGATATCTTGTTTTCATATTTTAATATAGGTGAGTTCGTGTCTGAAAGAGAGAAGTACTGATTTAACCACGTGTCAATGTAAACCATATTTTTATGGTCAGTTTTGTCAGCGGATCATATCATGTAAGTATTTTACCAATCTTACCATTCGAAGTTCTCTTAAAACTCGGATGCACCTCATGGTCCCCATGACAGTCCATATATCATGTGTGATTGACGAGAATATGGAACAGGAAAGTAGTTTGGATCGAGGCGCTGACTGAAACATTGCTCCCATTTCCTGTTAGTTGTTTGCTGTGCCTGTAGTGTTCGCAAAAGTATCTTCTACCTAATAGGGTATATATAGAAATTCACAGACTTACATGTATATAAATGTATATTGAAGAATTCAAACAGCTAAATACATATCTTGTGCTGCTATACATATGAAACTTATTGTTTTCTGTTTATTTTATTTTATTCAGCTTGTAAAGATGTATCGGAGTCTAAAGTTAACCCAGTTAATGGTGTATATTCTGTGATAATTGATAATGGAAATATCATACAACTATTTTGTGACTTTCAGCCAAATAGAATTATCAGTTTTATTTCCAAATATTCTTTCTTAAATTTGACGAATGCAGATCTTAACTTTTTTTCAAACAAAACAAAAGTTGTAATGAGGCAAGAATGGATATCAGAGCAAAGAGACGCCATTTTAGGTCAACTGTCAATGTACCCAGATTATCAAGATTTGAAGATTTCTATCAACGCACCAGTCGACTACAATCCAACAACAAATGGTATCCTAGGAGATTATCTCTATGTTGGGTTTTTGAAGAATTCATTGATAAGCAGTGGGACGACAAATGGCTACACAACTAATGGAAACCAATATACATTTCCAAATTGTAACTCTGACGGCAACAGTTATTATGCATTTTATCCGAATGTGGAAGACAATCAACCCACTGATAGACGAAACTATTCAGATAGAGTGGACATGTTTGCTTGGTCAAAGAATACACAGACTGTTGAGTTAAATCAACAATTACCCGATGAGTTTTTCTATATCACCGAAATACATTTTGGTGGATGTGGTGGGCATACTGTATCAACAGAATGGTCCTCCATTCGTGCCGCTTCCATAGGACTCATAACCCAAACTATTTAAATAAGAAGATAAGACATGTCCCCAATTCAGTGGTTTAATAAATCTGTGCTGATGTCAGCTGGTATTGAAGCTTGAGGGTTTGAAAATACTGTAAACATTTGGCAGGTTATTACGTTTTTATGTCCCGGCTGGCTAATAGTCATTATTTTAGTATTTTCTAATATTAAGAAATTAAAACCCATAACCCTTGCTAATGTCTTAAATGAGAATTTGTTAGCGTGCGCGTTGTACCACAAGGTCTGTCATTGAGTCAACCTGTATAGTTTCTATTCCCCGGTCGTACGTGATAAGGAGTAGGCTCATCTCACCTATACACGGTAGGGTTTCTCTGAGTCCCCCGTTTTCCTCCTACTGCTAGAGACCCCTACGCACATGCGAAATATTGAAATAAAATTGAACCATATGCTGGTCCCAAAATGACCTACATTGTGTGGATTGAACGTTAAACCCCATTTCTTTGTCTGTTTTTATCGCCAGAGAAAACGTTTTTTTCGATTACATTGTGTGGGTTTTTTTTAGTTTGATAACCCAACATAAAGTTGATGCGATGAATTACAAAAATGACTTATTCAAGACTAATTAAATGTGTAATTATATATTAAGCGGTTTTATTATATTTTGTGCTGTGTTCAACGTGTTCCACTCTCGTAAACGCACCATCTCAAAATGTTACATGTATATAAGAAGCAAAAACGATATTTTGAACTATAAAAACGAAACGAAATTTGATCTGTGTTTTAATCAGATTGGACTGTATGTCTAAGCACAAAACTAAGGAGTTTTGAATACACATATCTCCATAGGATTATATTTACAAATGATAAATTATTCAAAATTAGAAAAGTTGATAACACACTCTGCACTTTCTGTGAATCTAATATAGAAAATATAGAACATATCTTTGTTCTTTGCCCATTTTCACAAATAATATGGAATCATTTGAATACTATCTTACATCGCGGTAAAGATAAATATGAAAACACATATCATACATGGATTTATGTGTTTAGATCTGTGATTTAGGAACCCTGCGATTTACCTTTTATATAGAACAATGTATGGTATTTGTTAATATATATTATAAATGTACTTAATAAGTGCTTGTAAAAATTTGACGTAAATAAAGTGTGTGAAAAAACCCCAACCCAAAACCCCAAACAATTATTCTTATAAAACATATTTGTATGGGTCAGAAAACAATTCTTCTAATATATTTATTCATATATACTATTTAAAAAAAGTAGGGGATATTTGATTTTGGGGGCATAATACTAAAATATGCAAATGTCTACGAAAAATATCACTATAGAACCTAACAGAAGAAACATTTCCAGTTACATGTGACGCCCAAACGCACCAATAGCTACCGCATGGAATGCAGGTGATGCTTGGGATCATCATGGGAGTCCAACCCAAGATTTGCACGACTCTGACTTTGAATGTCACATTCATTGTGGAATTGAATTCCAGGGTGGAAACATCAGTTTAATTGTTTTAGTGACCAGAAAACAAATTTTGATATGCGTCGGCTTACCCAAAATGAAAGGTTACGTGCCCTTGGCATACAGATCGGCACAACACAGGCGGTTGTGGCGACACAGGCGGTTGTGGCGCGGACGATGAATGTTTCTCAGTCTGTCATAAGCAGGCTATGGTCCAGATACCGTGATACACAATCTGTACAAGACAGACCACGCTCAGGTCGACCAAGGGCGACAACTCAAGCCCAGGATCGATTTTTCCGTACCTTGGCATTGAGAAATCGTGTCATCACAGCAAATCAGATCAGCGCTCGTCTTCAAACAGACACTGGTGTGAGAGTGAGTGGCCAGACGATTCGGAACCGACTGCATAGGGGTCACCTTCGCGCCCGACGTCCTCGCGTGATCCCTTGTTTGAGAGATCATCACATTCAGGCAAGACGTCGTTGGTGTAGGGATCGTCAACACTGGGATAATCGACGCTGGAGCAATGTGATGTTTTCAGATGAGTTAAGGTTCACCGTTGATTTTTTGGACAGACGTAGGAGGGTGTGGCGTCGTCGAAACGAGAGCTTCCAAGACGTTAACGTCATCAGACATGATCGATTTGAGGGTGGTTCTGTTATGGTGTGGGGAGGCATCACTGTTGCTGGAAGAACGGCTTTACATGTTGTTGCAGGGCGTGTTACAGGCCAGTACTACCGGGACAACATCTTGGCAGTCCATGTTGTGCCGTTCGCACGACGTCATGGCCGCCGTTTCATCTTCCAGGATGACAACGCAAGATGTCACAGGGCCAGGATCGTTACAGGTTACCTCCAACAACAGAACCAGGGGCGTGGTGAGGGCAATTATTGAGAAGAAATTATGAGTAACAAAAAAGATTTTGGCACAAAAACCCTTTTACTGACCGCGGAGCTGTGGCCGGCAAAGCCGGCCACCGCGAGCGCCGAAGGCGCGAGCCCGCGGCGGGGGGTCCGGGGGGCCCTCCCCCTGGAAAATTTCGAAAATTAGAAGCCCAGAAACGCAATCTCCAGCAATCCGAGACAAGAAATACGGTAATAAAATATTGTTATTTTCTCTTGGAGATTCCATTCTTTCCAAGAGAAAATCACTTGACTCTTTCAAAATTTTTTTAATTGGGTCAGATGAAACAATTTTTCCACTTACAAATGTTTTTCATTTTTTGAGTAATTTGATTGTGATTTTGGCGCAAAAACTTTTTGGCGCATGAGTATGGCTACTCATGAACTCATTCTCACCACGCCCCTGAACAGAACATCACCACATTACCTTGGCCAGCACTGAGTCCCGACCTCTCCCCCACCAAGCATGTCTGGGACATGCTTGGACAGAGGTTACGTCAACGTCAACAACGTCCTGCCAATGTCCAAGAACTTGCTGCTGCGTTGCAACAGGAATGGGACAATCTGAACCAAAATGACCTTAGACGTCTCATTAGGAGTATGCTTGTTTGGCAAACAGAGGAGGATTTACCCGTTACTGACTTTGTTGTGATGCTGTGGTAACTTTGCTGTTTGACCCCGGGTATCATTTTACCCTTATCATGGTCAGTCTGTGCTTTACTTAGTCTAACGATCATTTGGAATAAATCGATGAACGTGAACTTCATTTCATTTTGTCATTTGTTTCTTCGTCAGTATCATTAGGTGACTTTAATAACACTTAAAAATCACATATCCCCTACTTTTTTTGAATTATTATATCAACATAAAGGAATCCAAACAAAGAAAGCTGACACTACTAACGGAATGTTCTCTTATAAATTATGTATGTCGATCCCCGTATGACCAGACCACTATATTATTGATTGCATTGTTGTAACAAGCTGCACTATTGTAGCCGTGATAATTCTTATTCACAGCTACAACCGATACACTATTTGAGCCATTGCGCAAGTAAAATTGAGTTCAGTTGGTTCAATTGCAAAATGTTCAACAAGTATGGTACCAATAGTGAAGATTGGTACACTGAAATCTTAATTTTATCTTACCGAACAGTTTTTCTGTAACTGGCATGAAATCACGCGATTCTTGTTCGGTGGCGTTTTTAAAATGAACAGAAAATTCGCATAACAGTTGGGTTTAATCAAATCATATAATTATGCAGTAACTCCACCTTTACTTCAATGTGAATTGTTTTATTATATGTTAAGCTATGTACAGTACAATTTAGGGTCAGTGTAATTGAAAATTATGGGAATTATATGACTACAAAACTCGCTCAAAGGGAGGTCTACTACTGTTTTTGGAGCTAGACGGAAGACATCAGTAGTGGAACCATATCTATGTTCTAACGTGTATCTATATAATTATCAAAGAAATTATATTTGATGTTAATTATTGATACTACGGGGAATAAAGTCAGCGTCCGGGGCCATGATTGATTTGACGAATATACTATCATAATCGGTTTGAAAACACTAAATTAATCATCCTTATAGTTTTGACATTCTTATTCCAATATGAGGAGGTAATTGGACAAGAAGCTCAAGATGACCCGTTAAGAGTCCGTGATTTCCATTTTAAAGAATTATTCAATTGGTCACACATCGATAGATACCTTCTCAACAACACAAAACAATTTATAGATAAAATGGGATTATCTTGGTATGACTTTATCTGTTGATAATGGATGTACAATTTCCAGAAGAAAAGAGACACTGCAGATAAAAGAGTTAACATGGTAAAACATTGCGTACCTCCCAATTTCTAAAGACCGCTGCCAATTATATCTGAAATAAAATGGACCATATCTTGTTCGTACTAAGATGACATAGCTAGTAATGACCTCCCCCGAATTGGCGCTTAACTATGTACAGACGAAAAATTGCTCCATATCTGTTAGTAACCAACAATATCATGAACAATTCAGGCGGTACGGGTAATCAATATCAGAGCTTAAACCCCTGAGAAATAAACAATGGAAGATACAGCTCATTAAAGTCTCAGACTCTTTCTAAAGGGCCTGAAGTATATAAATACTGTTATAACGTTGTTCAAGCATGGGGACAAATAAAAGTGTAATCATATTACTTTTGTTAATTTTATCAGCTTCATCCTTTAAAATTGGGTTTTATAAATTATCTGGATATAGTGTTATGACGTATAATCAACTGGTTACTAAAACAAGTTTGTATAATGTAAAGAGTAAAATTCACTGTGTTATTTTCTGTTCTCAACAAAATAATTTCATATCACCATCAGAAATTTATCTTATTTATGACCTTAATACTACAACCGACAAATGTGGATTTTATCTGGAAAAGTGTTACTACATACAAAATGTAAGTTTATTTTTTTTTTATATACAATAAAAACACAAGATATGACGGGTCTAATGTAAGAAATGCATTAAAGGGGTAAACCAACGTCTATTGAGGGTAATATTTTGAATGATTCCATTTAAACATAAGGGGTAATATTTTGAATGGTTCCGTTTAAGTGTAAAATCTTCTGACACCAACTTAACAATGTTGTTGTATTTTGAACATTGTTTTATGTTTCCTGTACCATTCTATTTCTTGCGTATTAGATATTGTCGTACATTCAGTCTACCATTCTATCGGTGGTGGTATATTATCAACCTATTTGTTTTATAGTTTAGACATTGTCGTATATTTAATTTACCTATATTTATGTTATTTAATAATGTTGATTAGCACATTCATTTATTAATACTCGGAATGGGGCTGTATTGTTTCCGCCTCGGAAGGTCTAGTCAGTCTCCACTCCCGTGGCGTTCACAATCTTTGGCGGTGTATACTGTACCCCATCTTTATTAACAAAATATGTATTTAGATAATCAGTATGGAAATTCATAATAATCATTCCAAATATGGTATTGTTGTGTTCTAGTCTTTTGTTACATTATTGTTATTACGTATATTATATTTTCCTGTCATTTATTAATAATAAATGGCCTATTCAATTTCATATCGCCTACTGTTATATTTGTCTTCAAAACACTCGCTGAGGGCATAGTCAAGTCACGGTTATGTTTCTTATAGATTAAAACTCTTTGAATAATAAATATTGTAAGCGCCGCGCTGTGCTTCGACGTATTAGATCTACGCACCAAACAAGAGATGTCCTATTATACGTCAAGATAATACAAACAATGCACACTCTCAGACTAATCAATGTAAACTTTTGGCAAGGTGAATTTTTTCCATCCGTATCGCGTATCAATATCGTCACTTGATACGTTGCGTCAATGTATTTTTAGAGTTTTGACAGATTTAAAAAAAAACGTATGAGCTGTGCTGAGCTCAGTTCTATTACAACCGCATGATGACAGTCATGTACCAAGATCACCACCAGTACTAGTCATACCCCTTTACCATAGAATCCCATCATTTACAGATTCACAAGACCCCACTTCCCTAAATTTAGCGCGTAGATCAACCAGCGTGCAAATAGACAGACAGAAAAAATACGAAAATTCTTAGAAAAAATTATCCCAAATAAATGATTAAAATCATATCAAATATACACCTTTGTGTTCTAGGATACACATAAGAATCATAAAAAAAATGTGGATTGAAGTAACAAAAACGACGACGATGTTATACGGATCTTTTCCGTATGAAAGCTGGTCGATAGGTGCTGCCCACTCGGCAAACCTCGGCAGATTCCGGAACCTACATCTAGCCTCGGCTGTATGACAGTATGTGATGTGTACCTACGCCTATACAATTGCGATGCTGTGCCGGTTTACTTATTAGGAAAACTTGCCGCTTTTAGAAATAAGTTCTCACAATTGCGTCGTTCGAAGGGTGTGTAGAATTTTCAGTGCATAACTGTGACAACTTGTCCTTGTCTAAAGAAAATCGAATAAACTTGAAAGAAAAACAGCTCCCTACTTAACTGACAACCTGGCCAGTCAGCTACTGCGTATAAAATATTTAAATCAAAAGTTTATACAGACTGAATCAATGGAACAAGAATTAGTCCACGAAGTTTGTTTTCAATAACATGCCCTTTTTGCAACGTTAGTCATGTCGATATTTAATTATAATGTAAGCCAGGTTTGTTTTAGAAGAGAGAGGGAGTGAGGGGTGGGGGTAACGCCACCTAGTCACAAACTGGGTCATTTGGTGACTAACATACGGTTCAATTTTATTTCAATTATTCACTTGTGCGTAGGGGGTCTTAAGCAGTGGGGGGAAACCGGAAGGCCAACAAAAAAACCATAAGGTTGGACAGGCGACCCTACTCCTTGTCACGTAAAACCAATGATAGGCCTTGTGATACAAAAACGCACACGCGTTCACCCTGCTCCTTTGTTTTTTTTTTGCGAGGAATCGAAACCACGTCACTTAAATCAATGACAGATCTTGTGATTACATGTGCACGCGTTAAACCATTAAATCAGCCCACCCCCATGTTAAACGCATTTTTTAAGTTGTATATTGTACATATATATCGGTAGAGATAATTGTTTTATAATAGGTCTACACAATTAGTTAAATTATTGTAAGTTTGTTTTTTTATCAGACATTTTTGGCATATAGAATATTCCAGTTGGCGGGGAAAAAAATATGAATGCTTTTTTTTTGATTAGAATTATTATCCATTTTGGCGGGAAAAAATGAAAGCCGGGGTGAACCCATTATTGCACGTATTCAAATGCGACCTGGTAAATCGAAGCTGTAACCACTTCCTAGGCGAAATCCAAAAAGTTGCCAGTACGACAGTAAGCCAAAATGATAGATCGCTAATAGCGCGATGTGTTAATTTCCTAATTTCTACTTTTCGAGTTGCATTATGGCTTGGTATCAATAAATGCAAAAATATGACTACGTCGAAAGTCTACAAGATGGTACACAAGCGAAATGCAAGTCAAAAATTAGAAATAAGGCCAAAACGAGAGGCACTATATCGCAGTGAATATAATTTCTTAATGTCCTATTTTCGAGTTGAAATTGGCTTGTATGTGGGTTGTCTCCTCAAATTTTGACGTAACTTCTACTTTCCGACATTTCGACTTTCGTGTTTTGAAGGGGCGAAAAGTAGAAATTACGGATGATTGTTATAGGCTCTTATACTTACCATACCAAACGGTATTGAATTTCTACCTTTTAAAATATATATAAATATTCTCAAATTGTGCATCTTATATGTTCTATATTTATGCCTTCGTGTATGTATGTATAATATATGCTTTATATATTTATACTGTGTACATGTATTTAAATCGTGGATGGGTTTACACATAGAATTGTAAGTTAGTTTTTTTTTAAACGATAAATATTGCTATTTTTCAAAATAATTTTAGGTGAGTTCGTGTATAAAAGAGAGAAGTATTGATTTAACCACGTGTCAATGTAAACCATATTTTTATGGTCAGTTTTGTCACCGGATCATATCATGTAAGTAAATAAAACATTTTTCTATATGAAGAGTCCAACGGAAGAACGATCTAAGTCTCATGTAATACGAATCATAATTACCAGTACAACTGACTTTAACTTTTTAGGCAAATTAAGGTTAAATAAAGGGTACGATCGACTTGTATTTGTCCGGGAGATCATTTCGGAAGGGCCTTGGTTCGATGTGACTTTGAAATTGGTTGTTCCATAAAAAGCTTATACAATTTGCTACCAGATGGCAACATTAACTGGGGTTCGTGGTAAAGGTGACTTAGATCGTTCTTCCCCCGGACACTTCATATGTTTTGGTTTTTCTTTTCTAGTGACAATCAATTTATGTTTTGAATTGTCAGATATCCTCTCATAGTCTCATAATGACAACAAATTCGCCCGTGTATCTGTTATCACTTCAGTCAGTTTCCTTTTGCGTTCGTTTGTTGAAACCTTGATTACGCATCTATCGTAGCAATGATCTCTGTTTTCAAATTATATTTGGAACGTGCTAAACCAGTTTCTTTAAAGCTGCAATTTCATATTTTTAAGTCATATATTTTTAAAATGTATTAAAATAAAGCCTTAAAATAGATGGTATCTATTAACAGTCCTACCTTGTTAAAGAATAATCCTACAGCGAGCGGGCCTTTTAATTTTATGCACCATTACTTTGGAATAAATTATCTTATTTTATTCGAAAATCACCCTCCATCATTACATTTAAATCGCACTTGAAAACTCATTAATTTAAACAGGCATTTTACTGATTTTATACATTTTACTATTTTATGTTTTCTGATTTAAAACATTTGACTGTTTTTCGTTTTCATTTCATTTTCACATTAGGAACTGTTTTATGAACTTCTTTTTTATCTTAAATTGTATTTTTAGGAACTGTTCGAATGAACTTCTTTCTTATGATAAATTTAATTTTTACTTTGTTATTGTTAATCGCATCTGAACACTTCGGTGAAAGATGCGCTATATAAATGTAAATAATAATAATAATAATCCTATTAAACCAATAATTCTCTATTGCCAGTAGAGAAATTGGCAAATATATCCTTTTCAACTTTAAATTCAAATGTTTGAGAATAACTATTGCATTGGGGGAAGAGTAAAAAAACACAGGAGATAATTGTGTTATTATTTCCGGTGTCATCGATTTATAAGCGTGGGGAATAATGCCTATGATGGTATAATAGTGAGTTGACAGTCTTTTGAGCAAAAGACACAGAAATAATTAGGTTTTGACTTTCTTGGGAAATATGAAATTCACGCTTTAAACTATTTGAAGAACACCTGAATCTATCCCGGTTAATTTCCTACCGTTTATTATCATTTTAACTCGTTAACACATTAAAGGGCGCGTGCCTACAATGCCAATGCCATAGCACATGCCGTCTTAATTATTGGGGATGCCTGGTGAATGTAAAACCACAATCTTTGTTCGTATGTTTCTAATTACTTCGAGTGTCACAGAACTATTTATAGCAGTTGTCGCTTTTACGTGATATTTTTTTATGATTTTTGGTCTAGAATTTAAGAATAGTTTTTGAATATACATTTTCTGTACGGCTATGGTGCATGGTATTCATTTTGGGGCGCAATGAAGGGGGATTATGGACATTCCGAGCACAATAACTTGACATCATTTCTCTTATGTATGAAATTTATGTCAAATTCTTATTCAAATAGCTAAATAATGTTGTTTTTTTGTTGTTGTTTTTTTTTTTGGTTTGCTATTATATTTGTTAACCTATGCATGCATATGAAACTGATTATTTTCTGTCTATTTTATTTCATTCAGCTTGTAAAGATGCATCGGAGTCTAAAGTTAACCCAATTAATGGTGTATATTCTGTGATAATTGGTAATGGAAATATCATACAACTATTCTGTGACTTTCAACCAGATAGAATTATCAGTTTTATTTCAAAATATTCTTTCATAAATTTGACGAATGCAGATCTTGACCTTTATCCAAACAAAAGAAATATTATTATGAGACAAGACTGGATATCGGAACAAAGAGACGCCATTTTAGGTCAACTGTCAATGTACCCAGATTATCAAGATTTGAAGATTTCTATCAACGCACCAGTCGACTACAATCCAACAACAAATGGTATCCTAGGAGATTATCTCTATGTTGGGTTTTTGAAGAATTCAATGATAAGCAGTGGTACGACAAATGGCTACACAGCAAATGGAAACCAATATACATTTCCAAATTGTGTCACAACTGGAAACAGCTATTTTGCATTTTATCCGAATGTGGAAGACAATCAACCCACTGATAGACGAAACTATTCAGATAGAGTGGACATGTTTGCTTGGTCAAAGAATACACAGCCTGTTGAGTTAAATCAACAATTACCCGATGAGTTTTTCTATGTTACTGAAATACATTTTGGTGGATGTGGTGGGTATACTGTATCAACAGAATGGTCCCACATTCGTGCAGCTTCTTTAGGGCTCATTACCTAATATATTAGACATAGCAAATCTCGCACTTTAGAAAAGCATATCATGGAAGTCCCAGTCAGCTACATGTGTATTTTGCAATGATATTCGTAACATGTCTAAATTTGTCGATATAAAGAAATACAATGAAAAAGCCTGTATTCAATTACATACCAGTAAATATTTATACAAATGTATAAAAAGGACATATGATGGCATAACTTTCAGTAAATAGTAAATCTTTTGATAATTTCCGGATGAAATTGAACAACAATTCAAAAAAAAGTATCGGTGCAAAAATTACTTTTCGGACTGAAAGAAGTGTAACCATCGAGGATTCCACGGTTCAAATTTCAAGTATCGTCAACGATTTGGTGTAGTCCTTGATACAGTCTTACCTTAGAGACCCAGACCATGTTACATATGCCACCAAATCATTAATTCATTCGCTTTTCCTATTACAAGTTCCCCACCGTAACAACTTACTAATTTGGTGCCAATTGGTGATATGAGGAACAAATCCTTCGGGGGCTACCCATTTCCGAAAATAATGTTACCACAATGGAGAGAACAGTTTTTGACAGATTTGGATTCCAAATATGTTGTGAAGCATTTGGGGCACAGTGGGAAAAGCCTATTGATTATGAGCGTTTAGAGCTGCTCCGCTCCGCTTTCTATACAAAATACTTTATAATCAGTGTCTTGTAAATGCTCCCATTACCTACAAAAGAATACACATTATGCTACTGTCGACTGCAAAGTCATTTAGCCGCAGTGGGCGAACATAAATTTCGATGGCTGGCAACCATCTTTAATTTAATCGTCCAAGTTAAATAAGGGAACTGCCTACTAATGATTTGCATACTTTCACCCATATCAACATGTATCCTGTAAAATCATCGACTATTCCTTTAAAGTCCCGATGCGCCATTTTTGCGTTATTGAAATCGCTTGTATTGTGAAAGGTGAATCTCTAATAGCATGTCACTACAAAAATTGTCAATTTAGGGCAATTTTGGTGTCAGTCATTATCCCATATGTGATAGAACTGGTAAAACACTTTCCAAATATAATTTTAACACAGAGATCATTGCTACGATAGATGGGTAATAAAGGTTTCAACAATCGGAAGTGATGAACGCGAAGGAAAACATCCCTCTATATAACTGGCTGAAGTGACGAGTGATAACAGTTACATGGGCGATTTTCTGCTCACTAATAATTCTTTCGAAGATCAAAAGTTGCTATATGGGACTGCAAGCAGATATCTGTCAATATTGTCCTTTAAGTATTTACACGGATATGTGGAATTAAGATTTTACCGATCGCTGCTGTTGGATTCTGGGATGTACCAGTGTGGTTTCGAAATACAATCATAAATGTGTTAAATGTAGGAGATTGCGTGGTCGATGCCAGGACCAGAAAATCTCCAATCTTCCCAGGGACAGATTGGAATCCACGGCGCCCTTTACGTATTGTGAGTAGATTTTTTAAATTTCGTGGTCCAATACGAGTGCTTCGGTGTGACAACGGAACTAACTTTTTTTGGAGCTAAGCGAGAGCTTAAGGGTGCTTTCAAAGAGATGAACCATGACATGGTTGTCAGTTCCTGCAATTTTTCTCAGCACTAAAAGTAAATTGTCCGTCAGTTTTTTTTTATCATACCTTTATTAGACCTCCCCTCCATTCGTAACCTTTTATTTGATTCCCGACTCATTTTACGTTATCGTTCAGTTCCCTTTCGAGAGTCACTGTCAGTTCTGTCTTCATCTGGAACAAAGTCATGGTCACGAACTTCATCATCACGGTGGATTGCTTGTGTCCTGGGGGGTGGGTTGTACGAAGGGCGTCCCCGTCCTAATTTTCGACGACATTTTTTAAAGAAGGAATATTATCGGATAGATTGATATCGTATAATACAGTTGTTCAGGATCGGTTCATTGTCGTCATCTGATGCGTGCATGTGATTTAACTGGATTAAATCTATTTCTTCTGTTGATTCTAATGGTGACCCCAACGATTTATCATAACTTTCAGTAAGATTCTGCTCTATAATCTGAACTATTGGAGATATTAGTGTCGGTTGTCTTTCTGGAAGTTCGCAGTTTATTTGAAAATACTTGGATGGGTCAGAAACATTTTTACTGAGTTCACCCTACTATATAAATTAGTATCTCGCTTTCAACTATATCACGTGTTGGTATTTCTAAAACTATATGTGGTTTCTCTAAAGCCATCTTTAATAGCATCTGTCCTCTTGACTGAAAAATATATGACTTAGACGGAATTCTCTGGGATATTTTTCTCTTTAATTTGCAAATACAAGTGAATTTGATATAATAATTATCGCTTTGAATGTAACGTCAAAATATCGTATCACGGTAAGGAAATATAAATATCGTATCTCATAAAAACTACACGAAATAACCACCATAGAATTCCTGTTTATTATTGAAATTAAAACCTTTCACTTTAAATAAATAGATATAAATACTTGGGTTCATTGTTTTTTGTTACCAAAGAAGTATTTACTTGTTTATGCATTTTTTTTTTGTAGACAAAGTGGGGGCAGTATTTGAATGACAATATACATGATACAGTATCAAGTTTGTTTTGTTTTATTTTTCTTAATTAAATTAACGGCATAAAAGGGTTTGCAAATGTACTTGGTGTGTAGGCCTAAACAAGTAAAGAACAAGTGTTCGAGATACGAGGTTTTGACCAAAACTTTTTAAGCCAATGAAAGTTCCGACTTTTTGTCACATGCTCAAAATGATAATTTTAATTGGACTAGAGATGCGAGATTTTTTTTACAGGAGGTGTATTAGTGGCGTTGGATTCAGTAAATAACATAAAATTGGCCAAAATCGGAGATACGAGGTTTTGGAAGCGCAACGACGATAAAAGGGTTATTTTTCCATAATTCTTCCAAGCGCAAGGGCGCGGGATATTGCTGACTATTCATCTTGGTGTTTCAACTTTCGCAATGGCCGAGTAACCGCAATCCTTATTGGTTCTCTTTTTTCAAATTAGTTAATTGATTCTGGTGGAGATAGCATTTATAACCGAAACATATTCATAATGAGAAGTCATTGTTTATAACAATCGGGTTAGAGAAGGCTCATTTCATTTTTCAATAATTAAAATACAATTACTTTACTCAAGTAATTACGTAAAACAACCTTAAAGTGGCTATATCACACGATCCACACACGCTCAATATAATTGTCAATATTACTGATGTCAATTTTATTGAAGCAAATTTCGGCTTCCCACACACTTTCAATTATATTGTCTCAATATTCATTCTGAGGAAAGCAGTCATCATTGATGGAACTATTTGTTCAGCATTAGGTGTGGCGCTTCCAAGTCCCAAGAAAAGGAAAATACATCAAAAATGTTCATAACGGTGGTGTACTCAGGGGGAAAAGTTTGGGCACACACACCTACTTCGAGAGCTTCGTGAAAACGAAATATTGCGCCAGTATTATTGATGACGCTCACGCACGATCAATTGTTGCACAAAAATTGACGGTTCGTCAATAAAAAATCTACGGACTTTTGATTTCTTCAATCATATTGACATCAATTATTTCGAGCTTTAGTATCGCAAAACACGCTCAATATGATTGTCAATATCAATTATTGACAGTATTATTGACAATTATATTGATCGTGTGTGGGCCGCTTATCATCCAAAATATTTCACTGGTACACGAATCGTGTACCATAATGCTTTTCGGTGTCATCTTTAACAAGGGACAAGAAATAATCAATGACACTAGAGAGATTACCACCTATTTTTATCTGGAGAGCATGCGCAATAAACTGGAATAACCAGACGCTAGAGATTGTTATTCGGCTGAGCTTTTAAAAGCCGAGTAATTTGTTTTTACTTGATCGTAAAGAAGAAGAAAACCGTGACATTTCTGAATAAGAGTACCTATTGACGTGGGCAAAATTAGAATCTAATTTTGAAAGTCCATTTTTTAAAAAACTATTGGTGAATTAAAATGATAAGCCAACCGTTCGGGTCTTCGCGTCACGGGGCACCGACCCGTCCTTGGTGTTGTTATCTTGCCGTGAAAATATGCATGGAATCCTAATATCCAATATTTAAGACATAATGAACATTTTAAAATCAATACACAAGTCGTGTGTTCACAAACGATGCGACCTAAAAACGAAACGAAATATAGTTCTGTATTCTAATCAGATTGAAAGATGTCAAAACTTGAATATATAAATCACTTTATATACATTACATTCAATAATATTTGCTTACAGATCCAATATTTCGTCTATGATTTAAAGGTTTTAAAGAAATAGAGACATACGCTCTTTAAACAAATATCATTTACCCTTTCTTTTAAGATTAATTGACAAGCTGTTTATTCATTTTATAAGCCGTTGGCATGGGAAAGGATACCACATGTAGGTCTATATTCCCATAACATCGACATGCAATCAACAACAGGGGTTGAACATTTGTAAGTCATACAGATCAAAACGGAAACCGAACACCCAACGGAACCGTTCGCCTATGTAATTGCGGAATGATTTCAACCAGATCTCGGCGATAATACCCGCAAATATTAGACATTAGCACGGAAAGCTTTGCACGAAAATAAAATAAAACGAAACGTAGCGAACTATTAATACCAGAGGCGGATTATCCAATAGGCAATGTAGGCAGCTGCCTAGGGCCCCAAGAAAAAATAGGGCCCATAAAATTTTTAATTTGATTTTTTACATTATTTAATTCACTTGACTACGCTTCCGTAGAAGGCCCAGTGAAAGCATAGAGCTTGGGATGAGCTTTAGTGTGATTGATCACTCCAACTGGAAGACTGGTCACTCGCTCGCCTCGCATTAGCTTGGTATACCCGGTTTAGTTTCGCTTACATTTGTAAAAAGGTTTTTGCGATTTTCTCCTGGAATTTGTCTTTCTTTCATTACGAGAAAGCCGCGTCATTTCAACGTAGGCCGGTTCTCGCTGTTGATGTGGCCCAGAGGCAAGAGTATGGAATGAGAAGAGAGAACAGAAAAACAATAAAGCTGAAATGCTGAAAAAAGCGGCAAAAACTACGCCCAAAATCATGAATGCTATTATCGAGATAATAAGTCAGCGACCGACCAAAAAGGGGTGATTTCTGAGTGATGAAGTCAGCTTGGTTGACTCCGATTTTCTTTTATCCAGCAATTGGCTGTTGCTGTGCCCTTCTGAGCATCTATTGATTGTCACTGACCGAGTGACATGGTAATGTTTGACTAAGTTGTAGTGCGTGACATTATTCCATCAGTAGTATATCCTCGTATTTTTCGTTTCTCTTACAGTGGTCTTAGTTTTACTACGGCACACCAGTTACGCAAAGGGCCCAGCTGCATAGGGCCCTTCAGAGCTTTGATCCGTCTCTGATTAATACGTTAGAAGCATTCTTCACATTACGTCGAGGGGTTTCTACTGTGACGTCATATAATTATGCTATCAACATGGAAAACGGGTAGTCTACATTAATTGCTTTTGTAGATTGCATTTTTCACAATGAACCGTTTGGAGCATTTGTTGGCTGTAGAGGAATATGACGGATTAACAGATATAGTGTTAGAATCGCCATGTTTTCAACTTGATGAGAATGGTGAAGTTTATCGTCATGTTTTCCTTGGAATGACCAAACATGAACTACTTCTAGCAACACAACGTATTCCTAATTTTGAGAATCTCACTGAGGCTGTTTTCAAACCTAACATCGATCTGGAACTAGATGGTCTACAACTGAAATGTGGAATCCCTTTGAAATGGATTAAATTCTATGTAGTTGATGATCGATCCCGAAAATTTGCCGTCTGTTCCTGTTTTGGACAGGTGGAATATTTCGAACTCTGTAACACCCCAGACGGCTCTGATACCGCATGGACAAATTGGCGAGAATATTTCAGCCAACAAGATAATCCTCGTAGCTATGGTTACAAAACATGGGAATTTCAGGACAGTAATCTGATTTCAATTTGTCATTTGGAATTCATCCGAAGACCCTTTCCATTTTATTGTGTTGAATCGGTTGGTGTGCAGACTTCAGCATATAAACCAGAAGTATTATCCGAAGAATGTCGCGACGAAAAACTAATAAAAAAATACTTCAAAATTCCAATGGATAAACCCTTCAAAAGAAAATCATTTTTGAAATCTACTTCATTATTTAACTTGACAGAGATTCCAGAGGCGAAGCAGAACATTAAGTCTTCTTCGAAATCCTGTTCAGATGTAAATGATGAGAACCATATGTTGTGTCCAACAGTTCAACAGTTTCTTATTTTTAGTATTCTGTATCAATCATTCGATGGTGATCGTGAGAAAACAACAGCATCATACCTAGAAACCTATCCAGCTTGGAAATCCGTGGGCAAAATATTCCGCCTTTATTCAAAGGTACGTATTTATTCACTAACTGGACCCCAAGAAGAAATCAACACTAAAAAGGGCTCCTCTTTGCTCTATTGCCCGCACTCCGCAATTAGAATGCGAACTTGTGTCACGGGCCTTCGATCTTCTTGTTGTCATGTATGGTTTCGGTAATGCTGTTACTGACCGGGTTTCGAATCTCCGGCTGTACGTGGCAAGAGTAGAGTCTCCTGTTCAACCTCGTGGGCTTTCTCTGGAACCTCCCAATGGTAAAGACCCCTACGCGCAAGCGAATTATTGAAATACAATTGAACCATGTGTTAGTCCCGAAACGGGGAGGGCTGCACCTTGCACAAATCGTCAGACACTTATCGAAACCCGCATACTATTTGTATAAAAAATATTATAAATATCATTGCAGATACTGAAACAACAGACCCAAATGTCCAACTCAAGGTACGTATATAAGTATAATATAATGATACAGGCGAAATCTTTTTTACCGTTTTTAGCATATACATACGACCTTTTTGCAAACGTACCCTTTAAATAAACGGATAAAATATACTCATTGGCCAGTATAAAATTAACCACATGGTACACCGCGCTCTCTCTCTCTCTCTCTCTCCCTCTCTCCCCCTCTCTCAGTATTCCAATCTTTGTATATTTGCTTTCAGTATAGATGAAAGTGATTCTAATGTGAGTATAAGTGATATTGTAGAAGATTATAAACCAGAACAAAAACCAGGTAACATGCATTGATATTATCTTACAATCTATCTTTTTTATCCATATGTATTCATATTTCTATTCTTCAATAAAATATCTTATATTTAAATAGTGACATGGAGATGTGTTGGGCTCACATGTTTTATGGGGCCTAAAAATTGACACAAATGGGTCGCAACGGATATATTAAAGTAATACACCCAGAACACGATTCGTGTACCAATGGTAAAATGTTTATTCTGTCTTAAATATTGGATATGAGAATCCCTTCTTTTCCCGGTAAGACCGCAACATCGTTGTTGATTTAAATTGACAAATAATTTGTGTTTTCAATGACAAAGACTTTGGGTGATATTGAGTTAGAGAATTACCTACGTTAAATAGTTTGCGGATACGTTTCGATATGATCAACACGATTGCTACGACTGACCACAATATATAATAAGACCCGATGAGCCCATCACGATAACTCCATGAATAAAACCACGTAGTGTTACGTTTGAGGACTTTTTCATATTATTTGTTTTTCAAAGCTTTTCATATTTTATATCCAAGAGCGTAAATCAGCAAAAAGTAAATGGTTAGTATTAAGTAAAAAAGTAAAACAAACAGTCGAGATGACAGCTTTCGAAAAAGTGGTACTAGAAGCTGTATTTGAGAAATGTGGACCTAAGAAAAGGTAAGGCCTAAAGGCTCAATATTTTAGACTAAATCTCAAACTAAAGACAGCCAATAATCCATGTTGGCCCAGATATTATTCGCATAATCAGTCCAAACGGATGTTATGCTAATATAAATTTCCCATTCCTTTTCGTTGGGTCCATGTCGCTTTTTTCTCCTATAGGTCGCTCGTCGATTCCTGATTTTTCACTTATTATATTTAGGAATTCCGGGACCAAGTTTAACCGCAAGGATTACTATCTAGAAGACACGGTTGATTCCTCATTTTCATACATTTTAAATGGGGAATGAAATTTGATGTCCTGCCCATATTGGTTTAATGAAGACGGGCAGACGCCATACAGTGTGCTATTAGGGAAAGTTTGCTGTGGCACTGTGGCCTACTCTTATATCTAATTCCAAGGAATCTTTTACGTTCTTGTCAAACTATACACGGGTCCTCGATATTTGTATTTGTCCAATCCGAGCAACTAGTCATCTGTCCCTGTCAGGCCATACGTTCTGCACCACTGACAAGGGGAAACCACACCGGAAAATCCCGGTGAACTTTCTCGCCCAACTCTAGGCTAGCGAGCCAGCCTCTTACCCACAAATGAGAAATGAAAATCTGCCTTCATGCACGTCAAGCATTTAAGGGGAGATAACTCGGTTGTTGACAAAAGGTCTGGGACCGGCATTCTCTCACTATTGACTTAGGAATGCCGAATGTCGTTCGGAAAGAGTGAAAAGAAGAAAGAGGGTGCTGCTAATGTGCTTGTAAATAATGCAATCAGTGTTCAAGAAAGATTGCCTTGACCGTAACAGAATAAAATAATAGATAACACAGTTCACAATCTCTTAAATTTACAAGATTTTACAGAAATGAAATGAAATGGGGATTCTATAGAAACCAGTCTAGAGTTATTATTAAAACAATTATTTGTTTTCATTATTTCTTATATACAGAATAACCGAAATTGATCATTTTACGGCATCAGAGGTGACAACAGAATTATTATTAATGTCATCAGAGCTGGTTGTTAAAATTTCTTATAGTGATTTCACTTCACTTTATAATAAACAGGTAATACTATATATCCATTAAAACAAATGAAAGGGGTACATTTGTGGTTTACACCTTGCACATTCTAACAGTTTAGATTAACTCTTTATCGGCGCACAATGTAAGGTGAGCGTATTATGACGGCTTATCTGTCCATCCGACAACAATTGGCTCGTTAACGCGATAGGGTCATACTTTTTAAAGATTTTATTTTTCTTTTGAGGAGACGACCCCATTGATTTTCAACGCTCCGCTACCTCTCATTTTTCAGAAACCTTGTTAACGCGATAGAGACATTCGGTTTTTGAACGTATTTGTTTTTCTTCCAAATTTCGTTTAAAGAGTGGGGATCTTACTAGGACGGACGCTATCAGAACTCCATTAGAATTGGGAACGAAGAACATAGTTGGTTTTCAGTAATCTAAGATTTTCTGTCACAGAGATATATTATTTTCTTGGAAAATCTAGTGAACACGACATAGGTCAGATTTCGACATACAAGTTTTCCTTTCGGAAAATCACAATCTGCTGTGAAGACATGGCTGATGCGATGGCGTATTGTCCACGCTTTGCGTGATCGTCCTTTTAAAATATGCGCAACCCCTTTATATGTTCTCGTTGAATTTGAATTTGTTTCTATTTAATTCTGATTCATTGTGCCGTAGCAATGTCGTCTTTCTAAAGCTGGGGTCACACTGCAGATTTCGACTTTTTGTTGATCTCCGCAACGTAGCTTAAATAATTGTTATACAACTGCCATATTTTGTCGATGTGAACAAGATGTATTTAGACGATTATGTACATTCTAAACAAATGACATTTAGATTCAAACCAGGTTCATGGCGGCTCTTTGTGCTCCAGTAAATTCGACGCGACTGACAACAACGTGTAGTGTGTGAACATAGCTTTTTGTGCGCTTCAGTTAATCGAATATTTAGTATCAGTATTCAATTGAGTATCATGCACTCTGGTAATTTTTCAGATCGCACATAGCGTAGATGCATTATTAACACATTTTAAAGAGCTGTCTCTGATGATATCAAATGATATTTCTTCTAAAACAACACCACAAGGCAAATATCGAACAATATTATTCTACATAAAGGTGGGTAAATATGTATATCATTACGTTTCGATGTATGTGTGGTTGTAAGGCAGGGGGTAAGGGAGACGCTAGTGCACACTTCAGGAAATTATGGCGGTATATTAGTGCCAAAATTCTAACATGCTATCGTCTAATTTCTTACTTCTATTCATGTAATTTCTAGCCTCCATTCATGTAACTTCTAACTTCCATTCATGTAATTTCTAAATTAAGACAATGTATAATTCAACTTCTTTATTTGTTCAGTGTAAATATCAATTCTATTTCATCTTATTTCTAATATTGGGGCGACAGGTAGAAGTAACAAAATTCTAAATTTGTTTGCCGTTCATGCTTAACATGTAATACCACAATGAAGTAGACATTTTTCGCCCCAATATTAAAAATAAGATGAAATAGAATTGATATTTACACTGAACAAATAAAGAAGTTTGATTATGCATTGTCTTAATTTAGAAATTACATGAATGGAAGTAAGAAGTTGCATGAATGGAGGTTAGAAATTACATGAACAGAAGTAAGAAATTAGACGATAGCATGTTAGAATTTTGGCACTAATATACCGCCATAGGAAATACCGTAATATCCGACGTGTTTAAATTTACACTCGGCATCTTGCTGACGGAAAGGATGAGATCTGTATGTGGTTAAATAAACAAAATATCCATCGGCCCGGGTATGCGGCTAGTTCAATGTTCGATATTGAGTGAAAAACATGGCTATAGGCAATGCATTTAATAGTCACAAACTTAAACATATTGCAGGTCCCGAAATATTATCTATATTAGACATGTCATCGTTAGCCTGCGATATTTAGTGGATTAGGATCCGATTAGCTGCTTAACTTTCATTCAAGATTTAATCATGAAATGGATAATTGAGACTTAGTTTTCTTACTGTACTGACATGAGTAATGATGATAGGGGCTAGGCCAAAAATTAATCGGTGGTGGCGGGGGGGGGGGGCTGAATGGTTAGCACGTGCGTGCTGTATCATAAAGCCTGTCATTGAGTCAACTGGCGTGGTTTCGAATCACCGGTTGTACGTGACAAGGAGTTGGGTCGTCTGTCCAACCTCGTGGGTTTTTCTCTGGGTCCCCCGGTTTCCTCCCACTGCTAAAGACCCTTACGCGCAAGCGAATTATTGAAATAAAAAAATAAACCATATATTAGTCCCGAAATGACCTAGTTTGTGTCAAGTGGACGCCAAACTCATTTCTCTCTCTCTCTCCAAAAATGTATCGCTAAATTCTCGGTTCAAAGTGGATCAATTTGACTAATATTTTCAGCATATTCCCTTTACATCATTTAGTTTTTTTTTACTATAACAGTGTGAACTGCCAGTTCTTTATCCAATCTCCCATAATGTTTCTTTAACACATATAATTTGTTACATTAGCTGAATATTGGTATAAACAAGTATGTCTGGCTGAATATTGTGTATAATAAAATGTGGAAGAATGTTCTGTACTGTATGTCTATCATTTAATAAACTGACACTTGAAATGTTTTTATGCGGAAATGACGTTCGCTAACTCTAACAGTCACCATTTAAAGCCGTCGTTGTCTTATTTATCTATCAACAGATTGCTGAATTATGCCTTGCTTTCCATGATTATCAGACTTGTCAAGCAGTACTCTTTGGTCTTCACTCACCTCAAGTGTATTTACTGAATAACGATTGGTCGTATCTAAACCAAAAGTCACCGCAGGAATATCAGTAAGTTATTTTATTCATTTCTTTTTTTAAAATTGGGATTCTCTGTTTTTAAATTAGGATTCTCTGACAAGCGGGAGGAAGAGTCTGTTTGGGTTTATTAACACCGACAGGGTCTATAAATCTATGACAAATTGCATGATCTGAAAAAAACACCAATTCAGTAAAATTCAGAAATAGTAAACCACAAATCGACGATACGAAAACGGTGGCAAAATTGATATTTTATATGTAGTTTCAAGTTGCGATAAATAGAAATGGGGTTTAACGTCCAAGCGACACAAACTATGTCATTTCGGGACTAACATATGTAACATATGGTTCAATTTATTTCAATAATTCGCTTGCACGTGGGGGTCTTTAGCAGTCGGGGAAACCGGAGCACAAAAAATCCACGATGATGGACAGGCGACACTACCCCTTGTCATGTACAAGCGGAGAATTGAAACGACGGAACTTGACATAATGACAGACCTAATGATGCAACGCACATGCGTTAACCATTAGGCCACCAACCTTCCAGTTTCAAGAATATTAGTAAAGAAGCAAAAAGAAAAGGGTGCTTCTAAAATAGGATATTTTGTTGATATTTCAGAAAACTCAGTGCAATGTCTAAACTTATCTTAGAAGAGAAATGCTATATTCAACACCATATAGAACAGAGAAAAGATAAGACCCGATTACCTATACTTCATCATTTAATTCTTCACTTATGGACCATACGTCCTAAAGCAAATAGATTTCAGAGATCAGCTAATGCAAAGACGATGAAATTAAAGAGGTCGGGGACGAAATTACAGCAACTTAAACAGTCGTTGTCTTCCTCTGTCTTAAAGATTAAAACAAGCGCAGCTAAAGTAGTCTCCAATATTCACATCGATAAAGTAAATTCCTCTGCTAGTACAGGCCTTCAGATTCCCGATCGTCGAGGCCCTATTGCTCCTGTATCTCCAGAGTCGAAAGAAGAAACTTCTTCAGAACAAACTATTAAAGGACAGCTTGAAGTAGCCAATGACTTTTCTAATACAATTCTTCAAGAGGCGATAACCATTGTAACTTCAAAGGACGGTGAATCCAAATTAAATTTAAAACCTGCTAAAAGTTATGATGACGATAAGATCCGGGAAGATGAAATAAAGCATCACGAAAAACAAACTGATAAAGCTAATGAAGGGGATGTTTTATTGGTTACAAATAAAAAAAACAAGAAAGATAAAAAACGAAAGTTCTTTTCGCGAAAAAAATCTAAAACTGAAGATGAACAGCAGAAAGTTTCAAAGTTACAAGAAAAACAAGCGAAGGGCGAGGGAGATAAGGCAGAAAATAAAACGGAAAACAAACAGAAGGGTTCAAAGTTAAAAGTAAAGCAAAAGAAGCAAGAGCTAAAAAGGAAAGAGTCGATAGATAAACACACCCAAACCGATGATGAAGAAACAACAGCAATGAAAGGATCAAAAGAGACGATCGAAAACATCCCGACAGCTAGCACAAAGAAATCAAAATTAAAAGAGAAGCTGCAGGAAAATGAGAAACCGAGGCGAGAAAATAAGAACTCGTCAGATGAAGAAAGTATAACTATTTCAGGTGGAATTGCTAGACCGGGGAGTGGGGAAGAACTGCCGATGGCAGAGGAATTAAATGTCCAGAAGACGTCAACCACAAGTATCCCTTCCATAAACGTGCAACGAACACTCCAAGTCGAAGAATCTATAGAAGATGAAGTCTCACATGAAAAACGCCAGTCATTGAAACCCACAATAGAAATCGTAGAATCTATAGAAGATGAAAATGATTCACAATATTACACAACTCGCCATAAATCAATATCAATCGGTGACGGTTCAAGAAGAAAATCACTTTTTGAAGAATCGGCTGATGATGAAAAGATGTTAGAACAAAGAGAGGCACAGATGGAGAATGCAATAGAAGAGAAAGTTAAGGAGGTTCGCCGGGGATCAATATTCGATGATAGTTACTTAGATACTGACCCAGCAGTACCAGAGGTTCCAGTGTCTAAACCGAAAGATACCCGTAGACCATCATTACTGCAATCACTCTTCAATCGTGCCGAAAAACAGGAACCAAAAGTTTCATATGACAAACGCCAGTCGTTGGTCCGTATATCCGAGGCCAGTGTATGCTCTTGCACAAGTGAAACGAATTCAAAAGAAATTCGGAAAAAGGGAAGAAATGTAAGTTTTGGTGGAGTGGATCTTAAGTCATTTACATTGTTGGGAAAATCTAATGATGAAAATACGAATTCCAGCGGCTTTAATAAAACAGCCCACACCTGTGAACATTGTGGGGGACCCTGTATTTATTATACTGATCCATTTCACGAGATTTTAAATTGCCAGGTTTTGGCAATTACATTCATGAATTCTAATTCTAGTCGAGTTCCTCTTAGAAGATTGATACAAGACAAAATAAATCAAACTATAAAACATTAAATCTATTTCCTCTTTGTAACCTACCCAAAAATATGTTCCGTTAAAGATGTGGTTGTCGAATATGGTGACCTTAAAGTGGAAATATTATATTATCTATTTCAAGCTCTATTATTATAGTACAATTAACATCATAACAGTGTGTGTGGTTTCAAAATAGCAAGACGGCTTAGTAAGTTTATGTCGACAGAACCAACACTTTTCAAGACCCAAAGCTTTCCATTTCTGATAGGCACCACTTGACTTCCTTCAAATGATATAAATGATGGCGGTCATCCTGGATCTTCAAGATATCCTCTACGTAAATCTTATAATAATATATCTACCAATATCTCAGCATTTAAGCCACTTAGAATATCAATATGATGTCGAAACCTATGTTACATCGTCAACTAGCTTTTTAGGGAGGAGCGTCGGAATAAGACTGAAAAACAATTAGAACGTTCCGCCCGATCGCACGACGGCCCAATCCGCCCCTGGCCCACAGAATAACTTGAAATATAGATTCGATTTGGTGCGAGTATCTTATGGGCGAGTAACACAAGTTAAATAAAATAAAGATTGAACTTTTATTTCGAAAGTAAATCAAGATACGAATTCAACCCAGTCCCTTTTAAAGACAAACAGTCATTAATGTATAAATGAACTCACATTACGTGACAAACTGGTGGGCGTATAAACAAACTGTACATGTTAAATCTTGAATTACTCAAGGAGCCCTTTTTGGTGTAAAAGGGACTTTATTGAATGCCATAGCCAGGAATTAAAATGGTCTCACCGACTGTGGGTTGAATTGGGGCCCAGAGAATGATTGCCAAGGATATTCATGTACATGTATCAGAAAAAGATTGTTATTATAATATACGGTAAGGGCGACAGATAATAACCCATGGGAACATCACTTTAAGGGAATTGGGGATCCGCGACGGTTCGGTGAGTATGGCCCTGACTTGCTAACAAGATTTCATCTTTATAATGGCAAATGCTTGAATACCCACAATAAGAATTTAGATTACCTGAATTGCAGGTGAATGGGTTATTTTCTACTGAAGTATGTTAAATAGATAACAAGTTCAAGGTTGTAAATAAATGCCAAGCCAACTAAAAGATATTAAATGTATGTACCCATCAAGCGTTATTAGGTCCGTTCGATAATATACATGCAGTCGTATTTCCGTTTGAAAGAATGTTATTTCTCAAGGGCGGATCTAGGAATTTTGAAATGGGGGGGGGGGGCGCAAAATGAGGCCCCTGTCCGCGGAGTCGGGGCACGCCGCTGAGAGGGGTGTGTGACCCCAAGAAAATTATCTGTCATTTCCTTGCATCTGTAGCCAATCCAAGAGCTATTTGGCTGATATTTTCGTCTAAACGTTCGGAAATCGTAGAAAAAGAGCCTCAAAATCGAGCAAAAAACCTAGAAATTAGGGGGGGGGGGGGCGCTCCTTTCGTCCCCCCATTGAATCCGCCTCTGTTTCTAATTGCCAAATAAGCCCACAATAAATACAAAAAGATAATTATTACAAAGCGTCAATCAGAGAGTCTGCCGTTGATATGGAAGCGTGTGCATTATTCATAAGTTTCCTACCCTTATTTATTCATCGTCTTGAAAATGTGAAATGTATAATAGCGAAATGGAGAAAGTCAAAAGGCCACATTTTTCATGATCACACACCACGAAAGATATAATGTTTCATCTTAAAAATAAAATCACCAATTTCTGAGTTGGGACTTTACATATTCGCATTTTTTGTCGACAAACGGATGTCATGTGGGTCGCTATTACATGGGTCATATTATTAGTACATGCAATAAGAAATGTCCGATTATAATTACAAGTGCTGCTGGGAATACTAAAATGTCATAGAATTGGTTAAAACACAGAACCGATGTCCGCCACTCTTTGACACAGGTATTACCATCATTGAAAGTTTATTCTGAGTTTTGTGACCAAATGCTGATATTGCTTATCTATACTTTTTACCGGCTTTTCAATAAATAGCCTGACTGTTCGACGAATTTTGGCCTACATTCTGCTAAAGTATTGTCTACTAGATAACGTAGCTGGATTACATTTTAGTTAGTGAACAGAAAACATTCAGAACAGCAAACTATTGACCCCTGGCTTACATTAGATACTATTATGAGAGTTTTGTCATCTTATATTTCTAAAACTTGAAAGTCCCACAAAGAAGAAGGAATATAACAGAAAACTTGTCGGTAAGGTAAAAGTCTAATTATCACTATCACAAAAAATTAATATTTAAGTAAACCTTAAGGGTATCCTTCTTAGTTCATTTTTTCTTTTTATTGTATAACTATTTACAAAAGAATCAAAGTGTCTCTTTAACTTTCAGTAATATGGCGTCTATCGTGATGGTGATGATGATCGTCTGTTGCTTACAGGTTTCTCAGACGTCTTCACTTTCAAATCTACCGACTCGATCTATACCTGGTTTGAATAAAGGAACCGTTCACAGTCAGGATGAATATGTTTGGATGGAACAAGATTGTATTTATCTAGAACCTGAAAACATCACTGCGCCTTTCGAATCGTGGACTCTGCAACATAAATTTAACTATAGATATCAAAAATGTGGAGAGAACTGCACCACTCCACCACCTATAGGAATCAGAAGTGCCGTACCGTTAGGAGGTAGGTGCTATTCATATTGTTGGGTTGTATGACGTATTTATCCCGGTGGCCATTCTCGATCTCCATTTAAATGAGATGGTCAGGCTCTTGTGGGTTTTTTAATTTTATTTCATTTATTCGCTTTGGCGTAGGGGTCATTAGCAGTGGGGGAAATCGGAGTACCCGGAGAAAACCCACGAGGTTGGACAGGGGACCCTACTCCTTGCCACGTACAACTGGGGATTTGGAACCACGTCAGTTGACTAATGACACTAACAATTCGCCCCCCCCCCCCCCGGAGACTACTAGAACCAAAGGAAAGAGGGGTAGAGTGTTTAAAGTCCACTCAACACAAATAAGGTCATTTCCGGATTAACACATGCTTCATTGTTATTTCAATAATTCGTTTGCGCGTATGGGTTTTTGGCATTGAAAGGAAACCGGAAGGATCCGGAGAAAACCCACAAGATTGGACAGGAGACCCTACTCCTTGTCACATTCAGCCGGTAATCGAAACCACGCGAGTTGACTCAATGACACCCCTTATGATACACCACACTCGTGGAAGGTTATTCCACAATCATCACTACGTGTATTATTTGTCTCTACAGGTGTTTCTACTGGGAGTGTTGAATTACGAGCTGATGGAAGTTTTCATGAATGGACTTTAATGAATCTCTCACCTGTTGGCGGAGCTAAAATTCAAGTAAGTTGCAACAAAAAGGTGGTTAATATAGAGTACATTGAATATCCAGTTTGGGGGGAACCCGTCCCTAGTATTTGTTTTGGTCACAGTTTTAAAATGCGTAGTACATCCTCTAACTGCTATTTAGAAACACGTAATATTTTCAGGTTTTTGATGAAGCATTCTTTGGATTACGTACTACATGTAAACCCTACCAGAGCCCAAATAATGATAACCACAGACAGCACAATGATGAGAAGAACCAATCTTTTGTGTTAAGAACACATCCTCCGCCCGGTTTACCAGGTGTACAGAGTTTATCCTATACTGGCCTTTATCCAGCAGCCCACCTGACAGTTGAAGATACTCGCCTACCAATAACTGTTAACTTCACTGCCATGTCAACATATTTTGTTAATGATCTCAACTCTTCCGCTTTTCCCGCCATATCTTTCATCTTTACTGCAACCAACCCGTCCTTGACCGACATAGTTGAGGCCTCCTTCATGTTTAATCTACCTTTTGGTATAGAAAAAATGACTAGCAGAGAATTTGCAATTCAATCAGGTATTCAAAGTGGCGACCAGGGTAGAAGTGTGATTAAAGAAGCGGCGACAGATTTAGAGTGCTTTACGATGTGCAACCAGTTACCAACTTGTTTAACATGGGTCTATGATGAGTCTAATTCGACCTGTACCATTTTAACATCCATAAACTTGAACGGCTTTAATGTTTCTAAATCATCTGGTTTAAAAGGCACATGGAGTATCAATCAATCAACTCAATTAAAATGTCTTACTTTAAACAGACCTGGCATAGCCCCACCCAGCGGTAATATATCACTATGTAGTAATATGGAGCTTGATGGTGTGACATTTGCTGTAGCTGATGATATTGGTGATCTATGGAAAACGTTTTCTGGCAGTGGGCAATTTAATTTTTCCGGAACCAATGCATACGGAGTACATGGTGCTATTTCTGTTAAAATGACCCTTCCACCAGGACAGGTCGTCAAAATTCCAATAACGATGTCCTGGTTTTATCCTAATAGAGATTTTGGTGATAAAGTCTTTGGAAGTTGGTATCAACATCTATTTTCTAGCAGTGAAGACGTAGCAGAAAAAATGTTAAACGGTGAAAGTGCTAATCTTGGTGAACAGACAGAAACTGTTGCTAAGCTGCACCAAACTTTTCTGGGTACTCAGGATAACCCAAGCAGTGTCCCCATTTGGTTGTCAGACGTATTGATCAACAGTTTAAGTCATATCAGGTATATCTTAGTCCTAATGTATTTATAAACTAGTTATAACCTGGGTCACAAACTTATGGTAAATACTAAATAACCAGTAGAAAGAAATACTACCGGTGAAATATTTTATGACTGACTATGTATGAAGTGGCAACGCATTACGGTTCGAATTCACGGGCTACACCCTGTTTTGTTTTTTTTTAAGTGTGTATTGAAAGGTGATTTTCAAAATTCAAATTTTCACAGGTCCGCTTTTTGGGTGGCAGATGGAAGATGGCGGCAATTTGAAGCGTTTGATTGCCCAAATGTTGGTAAGTAAAATATATCATCTCAGTATTAAATTTAAATTGTAGAATAACTTTATTATAGTTCTATCCATTTAAAACTTTTGTATGACCTTACTAATGTTTCTTTTAGATCCTGTTCATAATGACGGCGAACGTCATATACCATATATCATGATATTCCCTGAATCGGTTAAAAATAAGATGATTGGGTGGGCTAAATCACAGCTGTCCAATGGTATGATACCAGAGATGTTACAGTCTATTAATTGTGAAGCCAAATCGATAAAACCAGTAATAGATTTGCCTGGTGGTAGAGTTATGTCAGACGTTTCTTCGATGTTTATAGTTTATTTACTGGAACTTTACAAGTGAGTTAAGTTTTACTGAACATCTAAATAAAATATGTCTGTCCCTTGCGTACATATTGCAAGTTGCAAGAGAGTTATATTTTAAAACACATCTAAATAAATATTGTTGGAGATCTATTCTAATTATATATTTAAAGCGCGTGTCTAAACATCAGCAATAGTGCCAAGATTGGTATCTGTTATAGAGTTCCACCCAAAGCTTCCTTTTGAAACGATACCTGCTGTTTGCAAGGGACACCAATGGTGTCAAAATGACCCAAATCAGCGGCGTCGTAATATCATGTTACAGCTCTTCAATTACTTCACGTTGTGTTTAATACGAACTTCACTCTGTGTTCAATACAAACTTCATGTTATGTTCTAGTAATTGTTTTTATATTCTAATGTATTCGCGACGGTTGTGGTTTTGCTTATTACTTTTCAGGTGGGGAAACGAACAAGAGTTTGCTTCATCCCTGTGGCCATTTGCTAAAAAAGCTGCCGAATGGCACATGGTGTCAGCAGAGAAATATGGAACACTTTATCGTATCCAAAATACTTATGATAATATTGGACTTAATAACTATGACGTAGCCACTTATAACTCGGCTTTCCATCTTTTGGCCATGAAAGCAGCCGAGGAGTTAGCAAGTGCAATGGGTAAGTAGAGTTCAGAACTAAATTATTTAACTAGATTATACTGCGTCGCAATATAGCATTATAACAAATCAGCTAATTTTTATTTTAAAAATATCCCACTGATGACTTTGGCATTAGTCTGTCTTCTGTTTTACTTGCTAAAAACGATGCATTATTGATCATGGGTTATTGACAAATGAATTTGTCATTTAATTTGATTCTGAATGAATTGTGATTCAGGTGATACAGATTTTGCTACTAAATCAAGAAAGGCATTTCAAGTTGGACAAATGGCTTTAGATAAATATCTATGGAACAATACGATGGGATATTATAATTCTTATAGACCACATATAAACATGACTGAACCAAACCCCGGTGCTATTATGACTGATTGTTTTTATTCTCAGGTATTTTTGTTTTCTATTTACAGATATTGCTTCAGTGATATCATTATGTAACCCTAATGTCTAGCGTAATGAATATTCTTACTCGTTCTGAACACCTTATATCATTTGTCAATGAACTTTTGGCTTGTTCTGGTGTATTTCAGTGTTTGCCTTTGGAGGGTGGCATGACTTAGTCTATTATTATTATTAATATACTTTATTTGATTCCAGGTTTTGGCTCATTCAGCTGGTCTTGGTGATCTTGTCGACAGGAGAAGATTATCCTCTCACATGAACGCAGAGTTATCACACAACGATTCTCCGTATGGTATGATAGTTCAGACTGGTATGTAATAACTATCTTTGATAACCTGTAAATCGATAGAATTTGCGAACAAAACGTCTATGTTTGTTAAATCTGTGTTTTTAGGACGATATCCGTATCCTGGGCCTACACAGGACAATGCGGTATGGATGATGGGCAATCCTAACTGGGCCTCCACGCAACTTCGTCTTGGACTTGATCCAGAAAAAGCTCTGAATGTAGCCAAGAAAAGCCTTGATAGATACCGCACTGTTATTAACGATCTGTGGAACGTGGCTGGTAAAGATTTTAAATTTATTTATTAAAGGAGTATACTGGCAAAATAATGTATTTGGGTTTTCGAAATAAAATCATGCCAATAATCAGCATCATTATGGTTAGGAAAATAGAGACATATAAATATCACCAGAGCATAACACATGACACCATAGCAATGAGCCAGCGAATTATAATTAGTAGCGATACCTTTTAACATAGTAGAGTAACCTACTTATGTATGTGCATTCCAAAATGGCGCATGTACAAAATGAGTCGAAATTAAAAGCGTTTTCGCCTACAAAACTTATACTGCTATCAGGTATATATGTGATTTTACAAACTGCGAGCCTAGCAGATGTCACGCCCTAGGGCATCTTATTCGAATTACATGGGAATCGTGTCTTGATGTGTCTGGTAGCTTGAAAAGTGACATGAAAAAACCCAATGTAGCCATTCCACGATACATATTTGTTTTGACAAAGAATTATTCAAAAAATCATAGTTTAAAATATACTGCTAGGATTAAGTACATGTATATGTGAACTTTTATTCTTAGGTGTCTCTGGTGGAATTGGTTATGGCATTGGTGGCCAACCATTGATGCTCAGTCACTATGGATACTACATGTCATCGTGGCATATTTTGTTGGCTTTATCTGGACAGGAAGCAGATCTACCATCGGGGATATTGACCTTTGAACCTAAAATACCAGCTCCATTTAATTACCCAGTGATGTTACCGGGTGTACTTGGCACTATATCATCTAGTGTCAGTGATACAAACATAACATCATACACATTAACACTGATGTTTGGTCAGTTAAAGTTGAAACATCTGGGTGTCGGCAAAACATTCTTTCCAGGTAACGTGTCCGTTAAAGCCGAGGAAAGTATTCTTTGGAGTTGAAAAATAAAAGTATACTATACCCTTTTCTGCATTTTTTTTTAAATTTTAATGGGCATTTCGATCATTGTAGTTGAATTGTTGCGGTTGATCATGGTGACCATTTCGATCATACAATAGTACACTCCCTTCGACCTTTTTATGTTCATTACCATCATTGCTGATTGTGGTTGATCTGATCACGATTAAAAAATACAATGGAAAAGTCTTATTTTCAAATCAATGAAATGAGAATAGAGTTCTCAAAGTACTCAAATGTTTCGTTCCGTGTAAAAGGTTAAAATGAAAGATGACTTTTTAGGTTTAGGGACAAATAAGGGTTCTAATCTTCATGCATAATGTTTAGAGAGAAAGACGGGGTTAACATGCACTCGACAAAAACTATAGGTCATTTCGGGACTAGAATTGGGAAGTCTACAATCTTATTTCAAAAATTCGCTTGCGCGGAGTGGTCTTTGGCATTTGGGGGAACTTGGGGAGTTGGTGGGCTCACGAATGCTGTTGCGATTTGGAAAAAAAGCCAGCAATAAAACAAAAGAAAAACTAGAGTAATATAAAGTAAATCTATAACAAACCTGGCCAGCAAATCTACCTTTTCTGTTCATCCCTGACAAGGTGCACGTAGATAAAGATTTGCGGTGCCATACCTGATTGTATGCAAGCCGCCTTCGTGACATGTTATATAAGTTGGTATGGTATAGCTTCTTTAGCCTAGTTCAGCCATGAAAGTGGGTCTCGTTATACTGCCCCTGAACTTCAGGGACGTGCCTATTGACTCCCAATAAATTTTACCTATACGAATACTTCAAACGTCTTTATTTATTTTTCTACTACATAATAAAATGTTTCAGAATTTAATTTGTTGGAGCAAAATTAATATGTCGAATCTTTTTGAGTCCCAAGTAAATTTTAATGTGAAACGTCTTACTGCTAAACGGCAACGTTTTAGTGGCTGCGAACGCCCGTGTGATGTTAAGGAACATTTTTGTGAGAAAACAAAACTGTTTAACTCGCTAGAGTCACTGGGTCAATTCAAGTCCCGGGTTACGTTTGTGTTAATGTTGTATTGTAGTGGTGTATAACTGGTGTTGTTTTAGTGCCTTAACCTGAGTCCCTGGATTCAAACTAGTGTTTGCACCGGTATCTAAACTAGGTTAATACCAGTGTTAATACTGGTGGAAAATAAAAGACGCCTATAGCACAAGTGTTATCTTTATAAATGTTACACGGTGTTTTTGTCTTCTGTTCTTGGCGCGAGATGGATAGAGAACAAGCTAAAATCAAAAGCCATTTTTCGCACTATCAGGGAGTCATAATCCAGAAAGTTATGGTCTGAAATGCGCAAATATGGACAGGGACTGAGAACTTTAGGGCATTAAAATATATTTCAAGTTATATCAAAATTTGATAAAAAATTGTGACATCTAGGTTGGTCCACAAACTTCGTTTTACATACTTTTGCACAATTTGCAGAAAGAACGACCATTCTGTCGGGCAGTTTCGTTTCTTTTTTCCCGAAATTTGAATTCAGCCTTCATTTGGAATGGTGATACATTTAAATGGTTTTTAAAATCGGATTAAAAATAGTGACCTCTAGAGAATCCAAAAGCTACAAAACGCTATTTTCCGTTGTCAGAGGTCAGACTCTGGTATGCGCAACTGGGGAGATTTTTGGGATATAAACATCAAAATCTGATAACAATTGTGACTTCTAGAGGGACCACAACCTTTCATTATTTGCGTACAAGGAGTCGTCATTTTGTCCAATAGTTTTGGGCAGATTTTCACAAATTTTTAACTTAACCGACATTACGATATAACGGTGATATATTTGAACATTTGTTTTTTTAAATCGGATAATAATTGTGACCACTAGAAGTTTCACAAGCTAAAAACCCGGGTTTTCGCAGATTAGGGGCCATGATTCAGGAAGTTACTATCCTATGTGCGCAAATATCGAAAGGAACCAAGATCTTTGAGTAATAAACATGCATTTTAAGTTCCATCAAAATCCGAGAAAAATTGTTACCACTGTTTGTCGTGTATTTTGTACATGGTGAACAGTCCATTTGCTGATTACACTATTTTGCCTCGACCGTTTTTATTGGACTTCGAATTTTGACTAATGGTTTGGATTGTTCGTACTTTGTTTTATCTTATTGTGACCTTTAGACTGTCCACAGAAGGGGCCATAGTCCAGGAAGTTATGGTCCGATATATTGCCAATATCGAAAGAAACCGAGAGCTTTAGGACATAGACCTATGTATTCTAAGTTTCGTGAAAATCGGATAAAAATTGTGACCCGTTGAGTGTCCACAAACAAATTGTGGACGGTCGGGCGATGGCATAATACGTCCACACGAACACGTGAGCGTAGAAAAAAACTAGAAAAGAAGGGTAATTAAAGAAAACTAAATAAAGTAATTAGGATCTATGTTGAATTTTCGTAGTCTCATTGGATTCATTATTTAGTCGAAATTTCCCATCCGACATTTCTCGTAAATCAGCAGGCTTGTTTGTTTGTTTTACGTTTTGGCCATATATAGGTAAAATAAAAATTTTAAGCCATAGAACTAAATTTAAATCTAAAAAGAAATTCCCTTCGTGCCATCTGTTGTTTTACACCAGTGTTATAGATAACTTAAACTACGTTTAAGATAGATTTTTTTTAACCCCAAGGTTTATCAAGTTATTATTATCTATCAAGTTTTTTATTTAAATAGAAATAATACTGCACAAAGATCCTTGTCTATATATTTTTTTTCACATAAATTTGTTTCTTAAATCTGGAAATTGATACTTAAAATATAGACAAATTGAGGGGTTCGGGTATAAGTTAGTGTTTGGGTACCTCAGATACGACACTGGTGTTCATGTTGTGTAAATATATCCTTGTTTAACCCAACCTCAACACCACACACCGTAACTCGGATAGATTTCAAAGACAGAGTGTTACACCAGTGTTACACTGATCTAACTGGTGTTAAACACTACACCACCAGGACTTGAATTGACCCAGTATGTGCAACACAGCAAAGTACCATCTCCCCTATTAATTAGCTTGGCAGTAGCTATTAACTCTAAATATTGGCGACGCGCAAATTTTAAAAATCTCGGCCATACGAAGGTCAAACGAAATTCAGGCCAAAGGGGGCAAAATTAGATACTGACTGAAAATTCTATTTTTTTCGAAGAACGAATATACGTTTCCACCTTGCCAGACCCACAATCCTGCACCAATGACAAGGGGAGGCCGCGTCGGACAATCCCTATAAACTTTCTGGACCAACACCGGAATTGAACACGGGACCGACAGGTTACCTTACCAACGTCTTACTCATGCAGTCAAGCGCCATAGTCGAAATTAGCGAAATGTTTGTTTTTGCTCACATCGCATTTGGTTTCGGGACTGAAAGAAATTGGTCAGACAGGAGCCAATTCATCCATGTGTCGGAATAATATCCCAGTTTAGGCCACTTGTGGCCAGCAATTTCGGGGGTATCAGGTTACCATACATTTCATGCGGTACGACTGCAGACCGCAATAATAAGCCGATGTCCATGAAACTTACAGATTATGATAGCATAAGGCATAATTTTGGTCTTTGCCGGTTTGCGCTTTCGAGATATCAGGTAGGCTAACCGGAAGTGCAACCGTTCCCCGTCAAATGTGTGATAACCTGATAACTCTGAAGCCGCTGGCCGGAAGTGACCCAAAGTTTGCCTTATCATGTTGCATAAGTTTCATATAAATAGAATCATAATTATACGGTCTGCACAGACTTACCACGTGTGAAATAGGCAGGCCCAAGATCGACTTACCTTATCTGGCTGACAAATAGCCCCAGCAAAGTATTTATTTGGTTTTTCTTCTGCAGGTTTTTTGGTCAACACCCATTTTTAATTTAAAAAAAAAGTCGTTGCCACAACAAAAAGGCTACGGCGCTCTTTCAGTTCCCAACATGAACTTTGATTACAATTATTGATTTGGATTAAAACTAAAGGGACGGTGGCAATTTTCATTACTAATAGAAAACATGCTGAAAATAACAGGTGTTTTTTTTTTACCTTAAAGTGCCAATCCCGATAACTTTTTGGAGAATAAAACTGCTTAATTTTGTGTTAAAATCCTTTAAAATCCATAACCTAAGGCCCACCTACTAACCCAATATTTGTGATACGCTTGTCATAAATACTCGGACTTTAATTTTTGAGACTCTGTTCTTATCGGGATTGTCCCTTTAAACTCTTATTCTAATTTCGTTTCGCTGACTTCATTATTCGTAAATGTTTGGTTACAGAAACATCCTCGGGTAGATTATCTCTAATAAGCTAAATGACTTTAAGCGAAATATCGCTTTAATGTTAACGGTGGCTTTCTACACATGCGATTTGCGATATTTATTTACTATTCTGAAAACTAATTAATTATTGTGTTTTTGCGATGTGTGTGTTCGTCGACCATAACATTTTTTTACTGGTGGTGCTAATGAATTTAATGTAAGTGCACATAGGTAATATTTTTTTTTTTTAGCACTGATTAAAATTGAATTAACTCTTTGGTGTCTGCTATATTTGATGGATAGGACATTAATTAATGGCATTATGTGTTAAATGAGCTTTGTTTATTCGTATTAGCTGGATTTATAAAATTTAAAATATGTTCATTATTCATGGGATATGACAATTTCAACGATTAACTATATTCTTGGAATATGCCAATTAGCTGCTGTATTTATAGACTATAATCTCAACTATATCCAGTTGAAAGGTTTGTTGTCTTCGTGGACTATATAATATATACTTCTGACTCTTTAAGTGGCATTGTAGAAAGTTAGATATAGAGCTGGCTGGTAGTTCTTGCTATAGTTTTAAAAAATAGATATTGTAATGGCAATATGCTACAATTTCAGTCAAATTACTTCAGCTCCGGGCAGTGGTGGTTGGCGGGGCAAAGCTGGGGCAAAGTCAAAGGTTGAGGGAGCAAAGGCATGAGTTTCAATTTTGAAAACAGGTTGCCGGTTGAGTCCAAGGTTGAGGGGGCAAAGGCACGAGTTTCAATTAGGAGGGGGGGGGGCTCCCCCGGAAAATTTTGAAAAACAGGCTGCCGGAAATGCAGTATTTTAGGCAATGATCGTTGAGGTAAGTGTCAAACGAACGGACTTGCGAACCTCGACGAATGTAGCTTCTTACCGATAATATTTTTTTTTTATATATAAATAAAATCGATAGTCGTCATATAAATCTAAGCGATATTTTATCATGTGATCAGAGCGGGATTAGGGACAGACATAGCCTGTACCACAAAAAAAAACTGGAGTCACAGATAACATCCAGTTAAAAGCTCTTTAACAACCATCATATTAATTTTCGTTCGCTTTCCATTCAGATTTATAATTAACGATGTCTGTAGTATTGAAGAAATGGCTTGATAAGCGCCCTATTTATTACAAGGAATTACACTGTATATTCAACACTACTATTAAGCAGGGCTGTTTAAATTGATTTGATATATCGGGGACGGGCAGCCGCAATTCATTTGGCTTTATAAAGACGTATGGGTTATTAAACGTGGATAAATAGCCGCCTTGTCACTACTCGGCGTAATGTCTTTACAATAACCACGTTCTTAACAAAACAAATAAGACTTTAACATCGTCAATTGACACTCGTGAGAGAAGAAACTTGATATTAGGTCTATTTATTGAAGATTTATATTTTATAGAAACTTATTGCCTTGTTAAAGTATACGAATATTTATTTCATAAAACAAAATAAGTATACCGTACAATTTCTACCGTTGGAAATTAAACAACTGCATAGTTTCGTTTTTAAAAAAAAATGTATAGCTGATATAATTGTGCGGTTTTCCACGTCTTCATCAGCTGCTAATCTATATTGTATTCTTTTGGCGTGATATTGTTAAAGCGGTCATATAATATAGCGCGAACTGTGTAAGTAAAAGTGTGATATGCCATGTAATCAAAGCTTTTCATACACACTTGAGAAGTTTATTGACGAACACCATACGTTGTTAGAGTGCTTGTAAACATTGAATAAAATTGGGCCTACATGAAGTGACTGGAAAATGTGTTTTCTTTAAACTAGAAAATATTGATTGAAATTAAAATGTAAGTATATAATATTATAATTTCATATAATTTATTTAACCTAATTGTGTTTCTTTCTACAGCAATCAGAAATTGTTTTCTGTAAAAAAAACCAAACTGTTGTTGTTTAAAAATTATATTAATAGCCAAAATCAACAAATTAATTATACTAAAATAAGTGATAATTGCTTCGATTTTGCTTAAAGGCAAATCTGAGTCTCGCTGTTTTGTTGGGTTTTCTTTTAGGATTTGACTTTCAATTGAATATGAAAGACTTTTTAAAGTAATTAAAATCGGGAAGATTATTGGTTGGGTTTCATAACGAATCCTACATTTTCCCCATTCAGAGGCTAATCGAAGAGGAAACCTGGTTTTAATGCGATTTCCATATTGTTTTATTATTGCCTAACATATATTGTGGTCGTGGCGTATGCTAAGAATCGAATTTAACAGGGTTTTTTTTTTAATAATGGCTCAAAATTTATCAAACAGAACGATCCAAAAATATTGGAAATTTTGGCTCGGGATTTTGTTCATCATGCAAATCAGTGACTCCCACCCACCTGTTTTCAATGCGCGTTTCATTTTCGATATTTGTAGACACATATACATGTAGTTGTGCTTGATAGAAATATTAAATGATTTTAGTCTCCTCTTTTTCTAGTAGTATATATACGTTTTGGTTTGGGTGGGGTTTGTTTTGGGCGTAGGTTTTTTGTTTTTAAATGCTATGTGTGCCGAACACTCAATCACCAGTTAGGGACATTCCATGGGGACATTCCGAATCTTTGAACATCAAATAACGTCGAAATGTTTAATTACGAAGTATTCCTGCATAGCATATAGGGTGCGCTAACGGGCTTTGTGAATCAAATGTAAGTGGGGTGTAATTAATGCGCTAACCTCGCGATCTAAACTTTCTGAAATATCAATTATAGTTTCTATTTTGTGACCCAATGAGCTTTCCAGTTATAAACGAGTCGACTAACAATTGAGGTCCTTTATTTATGTAAAAAGGTGAACGTTAAACTTATTTCTATTCATCGTATATTTATGTCGTAATAAAAAAACATGCGTTAATGCCCGTCTTTAAATATAAATCAATCACATGTTATCTCTTTGAAACTGGTGTTAAATAACTTTTTTATATTTTTTTATATAGTAAGACTTATAAATTTACACCTTTATCATGAATGCATTGTATGACTAATCGAATTATAAAGTTATGTTTTCTATATTATATCAACGCGTTGTCAAAATTTAATAGTCATTGAGTAGAGGGACTAAAATACAAATTGCAGTCTATTCAAAGAAACGGCATGGATTATATTTTACCGATCTTTATAAAAGGGCGTTGGTATGTTTATAAGGTTCAATATACAAGTCACGATAAACATTCTATTGTCGTAAATATTGCAATATATGTGTTTTGTGGTATGTCAATTGGAAGGACAAATGACTCTTTGTCTGCAATTCTTTGATGGTCGGGAGGAGAGTGAAGAAATTAAAAAGTATCTTAAGCTGCGACCAGACAGAAAATATCTCTCTCTCTCTCTTTTAAAATTGAATTCAGTGGGAGGAAACCGGAGGAATCGGAGAAAACCCACGAGGTTGGATGAGCAAAGGTACTTCTTATCACATACCATCGCAATTACGAAAAAGATTTCTAATAGCGGGCTAGCGAATATTCACTGCCGATCAGTGTGATACCATCGAGGAATCGAAACCACGCTAGTTGACGCAATGGCAGACCTTATCATACAACGGCCAACGCGATACCCATTTGGCCATCGACACCCCCCACACACAGACTCACACCTTTCCGGGCTAACATTGATCAATTTTATTTCCATAATTCGCTTGCGTATAAAGTCGTTCACAGTTGTTGGTCAGATGACCCAACTCCTTGTCGCTTAGTTGGTCTTTTGACAAGGTTATTAAACAAATAAACTAACAGGAGTTTGGGTGGGCGAAATTAAAATTATCTGTCCTAATAATATTTGCACGATTTTATGACCTTTATTTCAGAGATAGTCGAAAATCAATATGATTACAGACAAGGAATTAAACAGCAACATGGGAGATGGTGAACCACACAAACCAGAATCAAAGATCAAACAGTTTAGTTTGAGGTACATGCAACATCCACCACGCATCGTCCCAAACTATGGAAAAAAGAAAGTTCAACTGTTGCCCAAAACAAATGTATCCCGTGTCCTGCTCTACGATAATGTTACCCAACAACAGATGTTATATATGAAATTAAAAAATATTCGAATAGAGAAAAACAGGTCAGGTCGCTTATTAGACATGCACCGAAAATCATTTATATATCGAAGACTGAAGAAGCAGAGAAATATGTTAGAATCATCGTCGCGAGGTATTCACAAAGACGTCGCACTGCCTCCACTAGTGAATGGAACAGAGACTAACATCCAACACATCAGAAAACACCAGATTGACGACGATGTTCAGCTACCACAATTGTCGCGAAACAGGAAAGTGGGCTTTAGTCAAATAGTGAATGGAATAACACATATGTTTAACACTTTTCAAATTGAAGAAGAAGGCACGGCTCTTCACGAAAAATCGGTGCGGGATCCCCGATTTAAGAGTTTGGAAAAGGGATTAGTTCATTTGGATAAGCCCGGTGATGGATATTTAGAGCTAAGTCCAAGTTTTGTGAAGGATTATTCTGCAATTCCTAAAAATATCAAGAGAATAGGATTGGTGCCATTATTAAAAACTGATGGTCCGCCAGATGAATGATATCTAAAATGAATATTAGACTTAATATTTCACAAACCGGTTCTCACCAATCATGTTGACCATGATATTCTATATCACGCATATTTATTTCTGTATTAATATATTAAATATAAATTATATGTTTTGATTTTTATCGAGTCGGTATTACAGTTTTATATTTGCTGAGCTCATTGTCAGTGGTCTACGGAAATGGGCGGAGACACAATGTGTATTGCTGCAATGAAGATTGAAGGGGTGTGTCCAGCCCAAATTAAAATTTTCAGTTGTTGGTGACTGGTTGCACTAGGTCATGTCTTTATGAAATCCAATGACATTACCTGTGTGGAAGTACATATTTTCAGATATCCTCTATATATAATTTTTTAAATTATAATACCAAGTCTAATGCCAAGACTTTTCCCCCAAAATTTGCTGGGGTGACTGGCTAATCAGTCCTATGAATGAACGATTTTTTTCAACCAGGTCAGCAAAACTTTTGTAAACACTCTTCAGTGTGTGATTTTTTCTTAAATTTTCTGATGGAGAATATCATGGAAATCGGAGTCGCACAACGATTTATGGCCCTTGTGATCATCAATGCAATATATAAGTTGAAGACAGATTTATTTTCATACTTTGTCAGGATTGTTCATCAGAGCTCAACTCTAAATGTAGGATTTCCCATAAAAGTAAAAAAAATTAGATTTCTTCCAAAGGGGGAGTTACACTAAGTGTTGGGTCACTGGGAGAGAGAGAGAAATGGGGTTTAACGTCCACTCAACACAAACTAGGTCATTTCGGGACTAACATATGGTTTAATTTTATTTCAGTAATTCGCTTGCGCGTTAGGGTCTTTAGCAGTGGGAGGAAACCGGAGGAAACCCACGAGGTTGAGAAGGCGCCCCTATCTCCATGTCACATACGCTCACACCAGGGTTCGAAACCACAGTCGCAAGCCAGAGGTGACCGGCCAGCTAGAGGTCGAAGCGCGGCACTCGAGACCACTAGGCCATCCCAATCCCCGTTGGGTCACTGGGATTTATAGGCACCTGTTTATGCCAAATTGAGTTCTGCACCTATCTACAATAGTATATTTCGATCCAATAAATTAAACTGATATTTATTATGTTTTATTATGGTCAGACAATATTATGAACTCAGCAATTCTTGAAAAACTTATGATATAAGAACATAGTATATGAATAAAAGATAATCAAACTAATAAAAACAAGTCCATACAATAGTCAAGTACTTGATACAAAAATCAAAATCAAGCTATTGACAGTTTATTTAACAAAATATAACAATGAAGAAGTATTGTAAAACATCATTTCAAATTCCACGTTGTTATACACACTTGGGAAATCACTTGGGACTTGGTAATTATGTATTGCAATCTGAAGCATTTCTGATCTTACAATATGAATGCTGAACTAGATGAACAAATATATAACAACTATACAGGAGCTTGTCAAAACATTTGCATAGATAATTGTTCACCTTCTTCAAAAAACGCCCAAATGAACCAAACTTGCTAGACTGATCTTTTTCCTTTCTCTGGGACTATAATATTAAGTTCCCTACAAAGGGTTAGATGTGATAAAACTACATAGTACATTTACATAAATCAAAACAGGAATTCCTGGAATAAAAGACTTTACATATTTGAAGAATGGAATGTTAATAGAGGTCATAAGTACTTTTATGTAGAATAGGTCAAATGGCTTTATCACAAAATATTACTGTAACAAATAATAAGATAATAATATTACTGAAGGACGGAAAAATATTGAGAAATAGGAGAAAAGGTGAAAAATAATGAAATGTATTACTAACCGATAAAAATAAAGTATATGAATTCACATATTATTACTGTATTAACCAATGAAATAATATATGTTTGATATTTAATATCTGTTATTTATTAACAGCAGCCTATAATGTGCTATTGTAGCCCTACATAATGCTACAACAATGAATGGGGAAATGAAAATCTTAAAACTCCTGACCCATTTAGTTAATTTTGTTTGATTCCTTTTCACTGGTACAGTTCACCATTTTACCATGTCTGTGATTGGAAAACAATTGATACATTTCATATATAAGACATCACCTCATATACAAAACAATCACAAATAAATTACACCCTGTATTTACAATAATTCATAAATAAATCAAATAACATAACAATAAATAAACTTTGTAATAAAAGTTGTTGGAGGGATTGTGATAGAATTACAAAAAATTCTATAATATATCTAGTTTACAGAAACTACTAGGTATAGTTTACTAGATGCTAATTACTTCACAGAATAACAGACTTAAGTAAATAAGCAAGAAATGGATGTCATATTCACAAGTCAAGTTATAAATTATTATTCTCATATAATTAATTGCATATAATTATATTACTCAAAAGAAGTTAAGGGTCAAACCCTTTTTTCTACCTGGTAATTGTCTATGCACATATCAGATATATATATAAAATTATTGGCGGAAATTGTGTCAAAATTGGTTCACGATATCCTGACGACAAAACCTGTGTACTGTACTAGGCATGTCATTTTCAAACAAAACGATTTTGACAGTCTCCTTAGAAACCATAAACTGAAGCTCAAAACAAGGCTCCACAAAACTGTTTGAGTAGTATATTATACTAATCTACATGCATAAGCATTCCATGTGATCAAAATAGACACAAAAAATCAGATAAATTAAAGTACAATCAATGATGGACTGATAATACAGGAAAAAATTGTATTTAAAAACAATATTTAATTAAAACACAGAGCAGGGCAGTAATTATCAAACTTTTCCAAAATCGGATCTAAATGCAAATACGATGACCATTCATGAATGAAAAGGTACTGCACTATAATGTAAATATTGCAGTACATATACTGAAGAAATCCAACCATGTTTAATACATGTAGAAGCATTTGTTTTTTTTCGTTGTGTGATGTAACATATGGCAAGAATTAATGATTTGAATGTAATTAATAAAGCCAGACACTTATAACCGAAGTACATATTATTATTTATAAACCCAGGGTTTTGTTATTTAAATTCAGGGTTTTTTTTTAGTCATTTTATACAAATAGCCTTATTTATTAGCAAATGCGGTAACAAATATCCACTCCTCCACTGTTTTTTGTGAGAACAACTTTAACTTTATGTAGACATTTTGGTCTAGATACAAGGCAGAAAGGATGGACAGAGACCAAAAATTTAAGTAACCACATCAAATAAGCATTCTGTTTGGGATATCATTTAATTGTGGATTACACACAAAGCTACACATATCTACACACCTGTGTAAAACTGTGTTTTTTGAGACATTTTCTTCCCATCAATCTCTGGCTGGTTTTGAAAATGAGAAATCCACCAATCAATTCTTGATAAACCCTGTTGGAAACCAGTCAAATATAAAATGAACTTAAGATTGATTTCTTAATTATGATAGAAAATGAAACAATGTAATATTTACAATCTAAAGCATATAAAACATATTATAATAATAACAATACAAACAATACTGTTTTAAATACTATGGTTATTTATCACACATTAAATATTTCTAAATATATATTATCTAATGGATGGATGGGATGTATAAGATACTTGAATTTTCATATGGGCTAAGACCATGGATTATTCTGACTTTCCAAGGAATCTGAAAGTCAAAGAAAAAATAATGTTGAATGAGCTAAAAAAAAAAACCCGAAATTTTATTATAAGAGGTAAATAAGATTAAGAGAATAAAACAAGGTAATCTGTATTTAAATTGATAGTTTTTCAATCCTCATAAATTATCTGATTTATCTGCAGTAAACCAAACAAATAGAAGTAAAGTGACTGGATGGCCAAATTTCCATATCATGTCCTGAGGTAGATATGGGGTTAAAAAGAATAACTTGTCGTCATCATAGACACCTAAGACAAGGAAACATTATTCAGCAATTATCACACCCTTTTTAACGTATAGCTGCTTTTAATTAACCTAAAGTATAAATCAAATATTTAGGTACTCACCATGTAAATGGGAACCATTAATACTTTTACTGATGTTTGATTTTCTAATCTGTACTTCTTCATCAGTCATTGGACGTAAATCTTTGCGTGATATTTTAACCGGTGTGGTTATTTGTGGTAAATCAGTGGTTGAGTTACGAACTGATCTAGCAGAGTTACGATAATCACCAGGATCTCGATCTCTACTAGTGGATGGACGACTGAAAACCAGAAAGTGTAATATTAACATCTTTAATAGCAAAATACTAAACATCTTGAGGACATTTTGATATTTATAGTCTAGCATGGATAACCTACTCTAATAGAAATACCAACATCAACAGAGGCACAGAAATGTGGGGTGGTAGCAGGGGTGTCCCACTTTTATATTGGTAATTTTTCCTTTGTTGGGACATGAATTCACTACAGCAGGAACGCCTATCAGGATTAATAATACTTTTTACAAAATTGTATGTTGTCCTCACCCATTTAATTGTTCATTCTATATAAATTAATTTTTACATCTTTATTACTAAACATAATGTTAAAACCACGAATCAATACCAAACATAAATCAACGTCTAACATAAAGTGTCCAACATAGACCAATGAAATTATTTTAATGGTAACTACTAGAATCTCACCTTCTTGGAATTTCCTTATTGGTAACACTTCTAGGTGTTTCTGCTAGAGAATTAATCACACTAATATCTTCAAAAGCTGAAAGTCATGAAATCAAAGAACTAATTTATATACATCTGTTGTTTCCATGAGAATGGAAGGGAGAATATCCAAAAGAAGTAACAACCATTGGTAGCTTTTTATATTTGGGCTGTTCACAAATTAAATATATTTGAACAATTGAATAAGACATATAGTCTCCTTCTAAATATCATTCAAAATCAAATGGAAAAACAATATTAAAAAATATGTATTTTACCTTGAGACGTTAGAACACCACTTGATATCAAATCTCTTATTTTCTTCTTTAAATCTCGACTAGTCTTCTTATAATAATATAATTCTTTTTCTAATTGCTGCATTCTGTAAAATACCCATTTTTATCAAATCAATATAACTTAACCTCAACATGTTTAGCTGATGACTTTTTTACAGACAGATACAATTAGTTAAACACATACATTATGCATGAGCTAAATCTGCCTATCGCAGGTCTTTCTTTAGGCCTGAAATGTTATCTAAACTATTAATTAAACATTAATTAACTGATCAAAGCCATAATCAACTCTCGATGGCATAGGATTTGTCCGATTTGAAATAGATTAGAACAAGTTCAACTATATCTTGATTAATTTAAAAATGGACGAGCAAGACTTAGCTTTGAACAACCAGGACGCTAGTTGCAATTATTGCACACGTCTTGTCAAACCCACTAAGGCTAATATCTTCGCTCACAATTGAGTATAAATGGCCAACTCTTTATTAAACTCTTAATTAATGTATCTTTAAGAGTTTGATAAAGGGGGGGTTGGGATGGCCTAGTGGTCTAGAGTGCCGCGCTTCGTTCTCTAGCTGGCCGGTCACCTCTGGCTTGCGGCTGTGGTTTGGAGCCCTGGTGTGAGCGTATGTGGCATGGAGATAGGGGAGCCTTCTCAACCTCGTGGGTTTCCTCCGGGCACTCCGGTTTCCTCCCACTGCTAAAGACCCCTACGCGCAAGCGAATTATTGAAATAAAACTGAACCATATGTTAGTCCTGAAATGACCTAGTTTGTGTTGAGTGGACCTTAAACCCCATTTCTCTCTCTCTCTCTCAGTTTGATAAAGAGTTTTCCATTCTTGTTATAATAGTTTGAAAATAGATAATGGAAAATGAATAATTTGAAAATCTCATTCAAATTACTCTACTGTGAACGAAGATATTAGCCTTAGAAGCTTTGACAAGACGGGTGCGATAATTGCAACTACCGTCCTGCTTGATCGAAGCTATGTCCTGCTCTTCCATTTTTGAATTAATCAAGATACGGCTAAAATTTATTTCAAAACGGGGGAATCTGATGCCATCATTTAGATAACATTTCAGGTCTAAAGAAAGAACTACAATATGCAGTTTTAGCTCTTGCATAATGTATGTTAAATAACGGCAAATCATACTGATTATATATGGTACCTTAAAGATGGGTTCCCAGAAAAGTATTTATCAGGTGGTTAAAGTATGGCAATTTTGGTAGGTATCGAAAGTAGAGATATCCAATCTTACTAGATAAATACTGGATTCCCTGAAAACACCCATAGAGTGTAAACAGGACAGAAATGTAAGGGTTCCCTTAATCGACAGCCCTACGATTAGGAATATCTGTATGCATGAAGTCGAAGGCTGCACACGAACTTGAGCGCTTTGTGTACATGTTGATAAACTTTACGATGAGTTAGACGTACAACATTTTGTGGGATAAAAAACACAGAAAAAGACGCAGGCAGTGGATAATCCGAGAATTTAATTAGGATTCCATATTAGTAATAAATAGTCAGTGATTACAGACAACATCGTCTTGTGTATGCAATAAATTCTCCCCCGTCTTCTCCGCCGTTGCTATAGGTACAGAGAGAGGTAATCTTCTGATCGATTTTATAGGGTATACTTGGCAATTACAAAGTTTTGAGAAGCAAAATTATGATAAATTAATTAGTTTGAATATGTTTTTAGTCCTCATAAATATATCATCAAATCACCCAGTGTAGACGGGAATGTATCTTCAAGACTATTATTATTATGTACATCCTAGTATGGAAACACCTATAATAAATATTGGTTGTCTGTCTTACAATAAATATGGAAATAAGGCACATAATGATGTTCAGTATGAAATCAATAAGAACCAATACAAACTTTAAATATCAGTGTAAAAGTTAGTTACAATTTAATGTCCTACTTTTCTGCACTTGGGCTAATGAAGGCAGTGTAAGCTATACAGTGTGCTATATGGGAATGTTTTCCCAACTAGCGGGCTAATGAAGAAGGGCATGCTCCATATACAGTGTGAAATGAGGAAATTTTAGCCCCGGCAAGCGGCACTATGGCCTATTCTTATAATGAATTCCAACTGCCAAGGGATCTTTTACTTGCAACGCCAATGTACACAAGGGTCATCAGTTTTTCTTCCCATCCGAACAACTAAACAGCTGTCCTTTTCAGGCCCTCGGTTTTGTACCACTGACAACGGGAAACCACACATCTTACCCACTTAGCCATTTTTTCATCCTATCCAAAAAACTAGGGGTTGTCCTTGCCAGGCCATTTGGCGTGCATGCTGGAAAATCACAAGGAACCATGGCCAGACCATCTACTTAATGAGTCAGTACCTTACTCACTGAGCAACCACGGCCCCTCTGCTAAAATGAAAGTAAATATAATCTATTTGAGGTATTCAGTATTTCAACGAACTTTACCTAACATCAACAGCTGCATCTCCACTTGACATTCCTCCATCTGTTAACTGATTCATTAATAGTTGTATCTTCTGTTCGTACTCCCTCTGTTGCTTAGTTAATCGTCTATCTATATCCAATTTTGTACGTTGCAGAGCACTTTCCAATTCACGAATCAATCTCTCCTGTTCATCCACTTTAACCTTTTGAAAATGTAATTTGAATTTGGTAAGAGGAAGATTAAAAGACAATTAATTATTTAATGTCCGCTTCATAAAAATGATATCATTGACAATTACGTTATTATAATTATGTGATATTTATTTACATATGTGATAATAAAGACTAATGTAGACATTTTATATGTACAGGTATTCTAAACTACACAACACACACCCACAAATTTGAACAGGCACGCAAATTTAATTATCTGTTCCAAATTATTTTAAAATTTTGAAATAATTCATCCCTCTTCAAATTAGGGGTGATAATCCAGAAAGTGATGGTCCGATATGTGCAAATATGAAAAGGAACCAAGATCTTTGGGATATAAACATATATTTTAAGTATTATCCAATTGTAACCTCTAGAGCAGTGGTGAGCATACTTTTTTTTAGGTGAAGGGCCGAACACAAAGTTATCAAACACAGAAAGGATAATGAGAGAGAGAGAGAGAGAAATGGTGTTTAACGTCCACTCAACACAAACTAGGTCATTTCGGGACTAACATATGGTTTAATTTTATTTCAATAATTCGCTTGCGCGTAGGGGTCTTTAGCAGTGGTGGGAGGAAACCTGAGTGCCCGGAGGAAACCCACAAGGTTGAGAAGGTGCCCCTATCTCCATGCCACATACGCTCACACCAGGGCTCGAAACCACAGACGCAAGCCAGAGGTGACCGGCTAGCTAGAGGTCGAAGCGCGGCAAAAACCCAATTTTCGACATCCACTATGTAACTATAACATTGTACGGCCAGTGCAGAATAATGTGTATGTAAAGATAGCAGAAGCCACAAAATCTCATGATTGGTGTTATCAAGTTACATAGTCGTCAATATATTATACTGGGCATTGTGTTGATAATTAATGATGATTGTCGTGTAGTAGAACAATAAAAGTTAATTGATATTCCGGAATCTTATAAATGGCGTGAAACAGTCCATTCTGTGTCATTAGAATTTTCTAGAACAAAGCCGTTTACCGCTATTACAGTTACGCACGATGTAAACGAGATTGTTATGATCTTCGAAAAAAGGAAAATTAATATGAAGTACTGCTCTTCGAATCCAACCAACAGAAATTACGTAAATCCTTAACAAAGTACAAGTTTTGGAGAAAATTGCATTAACTTGCATTTTTTATAGTGATATTACGCCTTGTGGGAATGTAGACATAATATCTAGAGATTAGTTAACTTGCTTTCTGAAAAATTAAGAACATTACATATTCCAATGCAACTGTGTAGCAATATTGATAATTATCACATGTTAGAAAGATAGGTTGCCAGGCAATGAAACATATGCCCACAGCAGCTAAATCGTTCGGGCAGTAAACAAGGGTTGTCGCATATTTTTACTTTTATTGGTTATGTATGAAACATTTGTAATACACTAAAATCTGATTAAGAGTAACAACTCATTATGTAATTATCTGAAAATCATTAGAATTTGTTTGCTTTTTATAAAAGTTTTGCCCCACGCTAACAATTAGTATAGGAAACATTTGATATCATGGATTTAGCTGTTCAGTTATCAAAATTCATTGAAAATCAAAATACTTCTTCGTCTCATGACCGTAAACACTGTGTATAAATTTAAAGTCAATCGGATATTAACTTTGGCCTTTATATTGTAAATCTTAAACATGACGATATTCTAAGCAGCGCTAGTGTCGCTAGATGTAAGTTAGCAAACATGAATGCCAAGTTAGCTATCCGTCAGTTATTCATTATTAAGATTTTCGTCAATATTCTGCGGCCCGTAACGCCGTAAGAGATGTTCTAAAACCAATAAATGTGAAATATATGCCGTGGATAATTATATTTTTTTCTTCATATAGAAGTTATTGTATCACAACTCATAATTATCCAGGTCAGTGTGTTTTCTATTGAGTCGTGGTAATTACTTGTCAGCCACTATCATGGTTTTTCTTCAGCCATCTCGATTATTTAAGTAGCCAAAAGAGAATATTTAATAAGCCAAAAGAGAATATTTAACTTATAAATAATTATCACAATCCTTACAATAAATATTTCATTTTTAAGTCTAATATATAATTTTTTGTGTACCCATGCTGACAAAGTGGTATAGACACGTGGAGTCACAATACCCTACTGTGAATAAAAAACATGAAATATGGATTTATTTTGCAAAGTTTTGGTGCGTTATCAGCAATGACCGGTAGTAAAAATTTTGAAGTGGAAGTCCTGTTTGAAACATTGTCTTTGTTCAGACTTTTGGCGATGTTATACTTCCATAGTATCTAACATAGAGATCAGATCTTACCTCATATTCACTGCAAGTCAAAGTTATTCTACGTTCTTCTTCACGTAATGTAATAACTTTATCAAAATATCTAGCTAGTAGAGATTTAATCTCTGACGTTTTTAACAAGTTGATTCTGTTCATTACACTTTCATCACTCTAAAATATAAATTTATAGTTGATGTATAAGAGAGGTTTGAGGAGGTTTTGAATAAAAAAAACACTCATTTTGGCCTTGGCTTAAGTATTATTCTTTATTTTTTTTTAATAATACTTCTTTTACACCACTCTTTCAACATAAGAATATGTTGTCATATTTTACTTAAAGGTTAATTAATATTATAAAACATACCTGTTGCGTAATTATTTGTGACTGTCTAATCTCAGTCTGACGACTTGTGATGGTTTCATTTTTAAATTCAATGGCAGCATCTAAAGCTTCAATAGCTTCATCTAACTCTATTAGTCTAAAAATATAATTTAATATAATAGTATTCTTGTATAATTTTGCGGTGGTTTCAACTTGCATGTATACAACACATACACAATGAATTTCATCTGCTGCAATTGGATATAATTGCCGACTGTCTGTGGATTCGAATAAATTGAATGTTAATTCCAATATCGACAGAAATCGAGATCTTTGGGATATAACATCATCCACTTGGGTATATAACATCATCAAAATCAAATAAAAATTGTGACCTCTAGAGGATCCACACGCTAACATGTGATCATAATCTGCGGTGAGAAAAGTGTATAAATACGAATCTCAATATAATCAAATACAAATATCTATAGAATTTGTAACATAAAGCTCAAAAAGCATTTATGGTTAAAATTTTATTTCAAAAGTCTGCTGGTTTTTGAATTGTAGTTTAATTTCTAGCTTCATGTGTTATATCAGTTACATATCAACACTAGATCTATCTGGAGACAGTTAACTCACAGTACAAAACATAAAATCCAATGACATTCATAATTTTGTTTTTAATTCAAATCAAAGTGTTCCATCCAGCCATTTTAATTACTGCAATTTGTGACAATAATCCATTCTTACCACGAATACAAATATACCCATAAAATATTTGTTACTACATTCCAAAGCAGTGGATAAAATAAAAGCTTCTACAGCATTTTAAGTACACACTGTGGTGAGAAAATCATTTTTAAAATATCAAGACCAATCAGACACCAAATAAGAGTTACCTCCCCTTGAAATGTGACAGATTACGTCTGCTAGCCAGTTATTTGCCTTGTCAACTGTGTCAAGAAAGGTTGCTTTTTGTTTTTAATGAAAAAAAAAAGAAAAGAAAAAAGAAAAGCTTGAAAAATCTTCAAAGCAAACAAGAAGCATTGAAAGCCATGTCAAGGTATGTGCTGCATGCTTTGTCTAACTTAAATATCTGTTTTATAAACACTTGTCAATGTCTTAGTCAAAATATCGCTATCAGTTGAAACCTATATCATGCCATCCATGTTAGTAGCCCCTTAATGTTATAAGATAAACAACTCTTTGGACAACAACAGACACATTTTAGGTCCCTACAAAAAATCACATGATTACAAAAACCAAAAGACACACATTCTATTTGTGACTGGCCAAGAATTAAATAAGATATATTATGTTCCTCCACCTCTACTCCAAAGTAAACCCCCTAAAAACACTAAACTTTACTTTCAATGAAAACAACAACCAAGAAAAGGTAAAAGTAATAGATTCAGAGAATAATTAATTTATTAAATTAATGTCAATTCAATATTTTTGATACACTCAGTTCTCAAAATAATCTTTTAACTTGAAATCACTTAACTTATAGGCCTACTCCAAATTTAGAACAAAATAAGTTTAGTTTATATATAGGCTCAATAATCTTTTAACTTGAACTCACTATGCCTACACAAATTTTCTATAGGCTCCAGAATTTTTCAATAGTGAAATCACTAGACCTAAAGGCTTAATCAAATTTTTTATTGGTTCAATAATCTTTTATCTTGTAAAATGGAAATCCATGTGTAACAGGCCTACTTAAAAAATATATATATGTATAGTCTTAATAATCTATTTTAACTTGTAAAATCTGAAATCATAATAGGCCTTCAGAAATTTATATAGGCTAAATAATCGTTTAACTTATAAAAATTTAAATCACTATATAGGCCTTATCAAATTCAATTAGGCTCAATAAACTTTTAAAAATTGAAATCTCTATAAGCCTATTCAAAACATAGAAAAAGTAAGCTGTATATACCATTTTAGTGTTTGAATGTTAACTTAATCTTATATAACTAACATGGATTAATTTAATTCAGGATTTGATGGTATGTGACATCCGGGGGTTAAGATTCCACATATATGTTCAGTGATTCACATCTTAGGGATTCTGATCACCCAGTCATTTGGCGGGTGTATGATGTATGAGGTGATCTGTCCCCGCTATGGATGCTAGTTACACCCGATCCTATGCATGTATGGCTTTCTAGACAGAAAGGGAGGCCTTAAGTGGTCAGCGCGAGTCTTCCTTGTATCTCTCAATCACAGTGATAGATCGAGATACGTAGGGTTTCATGCACCATCAAATGAAATTTTCCTAAAATTTGATTGCTTTCCCTTTTATATAAAGGTATCTGATTAAAGCACACAATTCTTGGTCATGGGCTAGGGTATACTCTTGTAAATTTAATTGATCATTATAAAGATTATAAATTACAAAACTATATTATATAAATAGTAGTTTTATTTTACACCATAAAAACCTGTAAACTTGCACTTTACTAAAAACAACAGTGTTATCACTCTATTGAATGTGAGTACATAATTTGAAGACAGCTTCATCAAATATATAAACAAATGATTCAATACTACCCTGTTTGTGTCAAATTATTACTACATACATTTGTATTAAAATGTTTTTTGTTTTTATATGACCACACTTTTCTGTTGATGTATATTGTTGTTGCCCCCCCCCCCCAACCGTCTGTCCGACCAGAGTTGAACAGTAAAATTAAATCTGTTTTCAAATTAGTTGGTACAAGGTAATTAGACCTATTTTTATACGCCCACATTTTCATATGGCCGTATATTGTCGTCGTCTCTGTCTCTCCCTCCGCCCACAATTTGATTGTGGACTCAAAACAGGTTACAATTTTTATCCGATTTTGACGAAACTAGGTCACAATTTTTATCCGATAGGTTTATACCCCAAAGATATTGGTTCCTTTAAATATGGGATGTATTGGGCCATAACTTCATGGATTATGACCAGACTTTTTGAAAATTTTGGCCCCTGAATATATCATTGTTACACCATAATGTTGATTGAGTTCAGAATATCGAAAGAACCCAGATCTTTGGGATATAAACATATAGTTTAAGTTACCGGTACATCAAAATTGTATTGTAACCTATAGAGGATCCATAATATTGGTATTACAGACATATTGTTAAATATTTGCATTTCAGGAACAACGTTCTGTCAGGCATTTTCCGTCATACTTTCAAAGTTTTTAAAATGAGATAAAATCAGGAGCCTGGTACAGTCAGGGGTCAAAAAATATGAATGTTATGGTCGGACAGGCAAGATTAAAGTAATAAAGGGAACTTAAAAGTTTTGGGACATAAACAGATTTAAGTTTCATCAAAATCGGATAAAAAATGTGACTTCTACAGGGTTCATAACCTTGGTATTACATACTTTTATGGTTTAACGGTGATATATATGAAAGTGTTTTTCAATTGAAGGGTCCACAAGCTAAAACATGCTTTTCCTACAATCAGGAGTCATAATTAAGAAAGTTGCTGTCAGATATATGCCAATATCGAAAGAAACAGATCATAATACAAGTCAACATGAAAATGTGGGCGTCCTAAAAAATAATAATAATAATTCTTACACAATCTTTATAATGGAAACATTATCTATTAAATCTTTAATTATCCAGATCTTTGTAATAACAATAAAAAAATTGTGTAGTAAATAATTTAACCATATCAGTGTTAATTAAATGAAAGCTGCATTGGTTGATGGCATCATAAATTTGCAATAGTGTAATTTTGTTCTGTGAGAAGAGTGCCTGTTGCCAACACAATACATGTAATAATGTATGCTTGATGAACTGAAACATCAAAACAGAACATAAATCCAAATAAATATAATTCCTACCTTCTTTCTTCTTCATGAGACAGAACTTCCCCACAACCAAGTTTTTCATCAATTACTAATCTGCGTTTTTGTAATTTATCACGACTGTGTTTCAACTTCTGCATTTCTTCTTTTACAACAGATCTTCTATCTTCTGGTACCTCGCTATATTCTTTCTTCTTCTCATCAATTCGTTTTTCTATAGAATCTAGTTTACTAGACATTGTTACCAGGTCCTGGGCAACAAAAAAAAATAAATAGATGTCAAATATACAGTTCCAGTGATAAATTTGTTTACCAGGGCCCTGTTAAACAAAAAGTTAAAGATACATTATGGGAGATATTTATAAGGAGTTAGACATTCATGCTATAATAGATCAAAAATAGATGATGAAAGAAGAATATATTGAAAATATCAGTCAAATTATTTGATTCTGAACATTGTTAACTCCACCTACATAATCTTGATTATCAAATAATGTTTTCAATGGCTGTGGTACCCTTTGCAATTCAATTCGTAATACATTTATTTTTTACTACAAATAGAATTAAGACTTTTAATTAATATATAGATAAGAAGAGAAAGTCGGCAACAGGATTTTAAAGTTTGAAAGGAATAATATCTGAATTTGTGTTTACCTTTTGGTTTTTTTTATAACAATTGGACAAAATGAGTGAGAGGGTAAGTTTTCATTCCTACTTGTAATTTTGGCATACATTAAATCATAGATAATACTGTATTATCTATGATTAAATCAATTTGATATAGGACATAATATTATAATACACTTATGATAAATCTAAGTGTAGCCTACACTAGTGTCGGGGAAATAAGAATATCTTTATTGATAGTATTAAGACAGAAGACCTGTCTGTCTGTTTTAGTCATCACAAGGTCTCCATGAATTGTACAATTTGTCATTATCTGTGTTTAGTTTATTGCACTTTAGTTTAGATGTCATTAAGGCCTCGCTTCGTACACTCCATCATTTAGCATTGATCTAAAATTTCCGGGAGTATGACGTCAATTAAACGGTTAATATCCGCTCACGACTCCATTTAAAAATAGGTTGCCAGGCAACGAAACATACGCCCACACAGCAGCCAAATCGTCCGGGCAGTCAACAAGAGTTGTCACATATTAAGGAATTATCAGAAAATCATTAGAATTTGTTTGGTATTTATAATCAAACCTGTTTTTTTTTTTAAATCAGATAATAATTGTGACCTCCAGAGGCACAACAAGCTAAAAAGGGTGATTTTTCGTACAATCAGGGGACATAATTCAGGAAGTAATGACCCGATGGGCGCAAATATCGAAAGGGACCAAGATCTTTGGGTTATAAACATACATGTCAAGTTTCATCAAAATCGATTCAAAATTGTGACCTTTATAGGGTCCACAACCTTGATATAACATATTTTCACACTATTTGTGTACAAACGGCGGCCATTTTGTCCGTCAATTCTAGTCTGATTTTCACGTAATTCGAACTCTCTCTTCATTACCATGTAACGGTGATATAGTCAAACGTTTTTTTTAAATCGGATAATAATTTTGACCTCCAGAGGGACCAAAAGCGAACTAAAGCAATTTTTCGGACAATCAGGGGCCATAATTCAGGAAGTTACGATCCGATGGGCGCAAATATCGAAAGGAACCAAGATCTTTCGGTTATAAACATACATGTCAAGTTTCATCCAAATCGGTTCAAAATTGTGACCTCTATAAGGTCCACAACCTTGATATAACATATTTTCACACTATTCGCGTACAAATGGCGACCATTTTGTCCGTCAATTTTGGTCCGATTTTCACGAAATTCGAACTCAACCTTCATAACCATGAAACGGTGATATAATCAAACGTTTTTTTTAAATCGGATAACAATTTTGACCTCCAGAGGGACCACAAGCTAAAAAGGGCGATTTTTCGGACAATCAGGGGGCATAATTCAGGAAGTTACGATCCGATTGGCGCAAATATCGAAAGTAACCAAGATCTTTGGGTTATAAACATGCATGTCAAGTTTCATCCAAATCGGTTCAAAATTGTGACCTCTACACTGTTCACAACCTTGATATAACATATTTTCACACTATTCGCGTACAAATGGCGGCCATTTTGTCCGTCAATTTTGGTCCGATTTTCACGAAATTCAAACTCAACCTTCATAACCATGGCACGGTGATATAATCAAACGGTTTTTTAAATCGGATAACAATTTTGACCTCCAGAGGGACCACAAGCTAAAATGGGCGATTTTTCGGACAATCAGGGGCCATAATTCAGGAAGTTACGATCTGATTGGCGCAAATATCGAAAGGAACCAAGATCTTTGGGTTATAAACATGCATGTCAAGTTTCATCCAAATCGGTTCAAAATTGTGACCTCTACACTGTTCACAACCTTGATATAACATATTTTCACACTATTCGCGTACAAATGGCGGCCATTTTGTCCGCCAATTTTGGTCCGATTTTCACGAAATTCGAACTCAACCTTCATAACCATGGCACGGTGATATAATCAAACGGTTTTTTAAATCGGATAACAATTTTGACCTCCAGAGGGACCACAAGCTAAAATGGGCGATTTTTCGGACAATCAGGGGCCATAATTCAGGAAGTTACGATCCAATTGGCGCAAATATCGAAAGGAACCAAGATCTTTGGTTTATAAACATGCATTTCAAGTTTCATCCAAATCGGTTCAAAATTGTGACCTCTACACTGTTCACAAGCTAAAAAACGTCATTTTTCGTACAATCAGGGGCCATAACCCATGAAGTTACGGTCCGATACATGCCAATATCGAAAGGAACCGAGATCTTAGGGTGATAAACCTATATTTCAAGTTTCATTGAAATCGGATAAAAATTGTGACCTGTAGACTGTTCACAAACAATTGTGGACGGACGGACGTCCGGACGGACGGACGGACGAACAGGGGCGACGACAATATACGTCCACATGAAAATGTGGGCGTATAAAAATTTAATCAATCAATGAAATCCTGTTTCAAGCCTGGGTCTACAGAGTTGATTTTATGCTTGTTGTGTAAATAAAGATTTAATTTATAATTTCTATGACAACTAAAGCCTAAATAAAGACTTGCAATAATCAGATTTAGCTCTTGCACAATGTATGTTTAAAGTGCTCATAAAATGGCCCTAAATTTTTTTCTATATTTGTAGTCCATGGTTATTTTATCCACTTTACGGCATATTCACATCAATCCGACTACAATTAATTTGGTTATCTTCACTCAAAGACGTAAAAATAGACCTTCCATAAAAACGACTTGGTAATCATCGAAAACACTCATAATCCCCTCAGACGACAGTGACCTCACAGTGACCGAATGCATATTCGGAATGTTTATTCCTTAATTACCTATATACACCCGACGTGTGTATTCATTAACGTCTGACTGATTCCTTAATCCCCCTAATTAAATAAAACAATTGACTGCGGAATAATTTGTTTTCTAATTCATTTTAATTCAAGATCCAATTTAGAACTTGTTTCATAATGTACGGTCGCTCTGTTTTCTCACAGCAGCGATTTTAATACAGTCTACCACAGTGTACAATCCAAACGATTCGAGATACATTTCCGTTAGAAGAGAAACGGAAAGGCCACCATTGTATAAGGGAAGTAACTCTCATTACGCTAGGAACGTTGCATTCTGCTAACTAGTTTTGTCGACAAAAGATTTTCAACTGTCAAAATGTCAAACAGGAAGTAAACAAATGAGAAAAGGCTATCTGTGTAAGGGAAGTAACTCTCATTGCGCTAGGAACGTTGCATTCTGCTAAATGGTTTTGTCAACAAAAGTCGCCATGGGACAATTAAGAGTTAAAATCAGTGATGGGATTTCGCCATAATCAGACGTCAAGACATGGTGAATAATATTCAAAATTCCCGAAGTAATATAGTGTACTGAGGGTATAATAACTACCACTCAACCTGATTATCGTTGATAATAGGCGGGGTTGATTAGGTAATTAAGTCATCGACTTATTTATCGTGTTATCCCGTTTATACACCTACCTTGATTAACTACTTAATCTGCCTCATGGCATCTCCGTGGTCTGACTATTTATCAATCCAATAAAGAGTGATTATAAACACTGAGAACTGCTAAGGAGTTAAAAGGTGCACAGCCAGTATAGAAATCTTAATCCTGGTTGTTATTTCTACGTATGTCGGAAGATAATTAATTTTCGGACTATTACTCGGTATTACCGGTTTAAAACTGTAAAAAGGTGTGTTAATTAACGAGGGTGAAAAACGGTCCGAGAGGTAGGTTAATTAACGCTTGGTGCGTTTTCTGTAGAGGTGTGTTTATTAACCGACCGGTAAAAAATGAATGTCAATGTTGTGTATTGTTTAATTGGCGTGTTTTCTCGCTAGTTGCGATAACTGCACCAAAAGGAGTATAATCAAGGACCAACATGCTTTATCTGACACGTACGTGTTAAATCAAAATTTGAGAAGTAAAACTGTTTAACCGTGCGATTAATCATTCGGCCGTGTGTTTTACGCAGGTCTTTGTAAAATAATGAGGTCTTTAGATAGGCGTGTGTGCTCGCTATGATCTACGTTTCTCTTATGTCTATTGTAGGCCTATTACGTACCATATATATAAAGTTGCATTTTATGAAATAAAAATATGGATTAATCTATCGTATACGGAAAGGCGAATGTAATGTCATTTATAAATACCAAGCAGTCAACGTGAAATAGAGAGTAAATCCAGCAAAAACGGACCACAATGCGTAACGTGCATCTTACCTTCGGCTTCAATAGCAATATCCATCAAACTGAAATCTCCTTGTTGATAAATATTACGACACAACAACCAACCGAACAGTGGTAATTCCCACGCAAATGGTATTTAAACTGAAATTATTTTAGCTTTTCACTAAATTTACATTGCATCAATCCAACGATCCTCATTCCAGAACTCGTAACTTTCAATAGCCATTTTTATGCAATTACAGAAGAAACACATACGCCCGAGTTGACACGTAATCATTTTTCGAGACTCCGTAGTAATATTGGATTTCCTGGTTATGTTTTCTTCGTGATCGTAACATATAAAACTACAGGCCAGTTCGTTTCTACAACTATGTTATTAAGCTGGATTGGATTCGAAGAACCCTCGTTCTCCATAAATGATAGCTGCTCGGAATACCCGTTGAGCTCTTATCAGTCTTGCTCAACACCCTCTTTTATAACCCCCTTTTTTTCTGCACGTCCTATAGGCTGACCTTGACTTTCATTTCCAGGCCAAATGGAATAAACCACCCCATTTCCCCAAGACCAGGGGGAGAATATTCCCTTTTTTGGTCTACCAAAGCATATATCATAAACAGATTGAATTGTATGGATATTTTACCAAAATATCACCATTGTTTTACATATAAACATGTCCGCTTTTTTAGTACGTCGGATTTGAACCAACAATTTTTAAGAGACCCAATATAGTAAGTCACGCTACTTATAGATAAAGTTGCATTTAATAAAATAAAAATATTGACCCTAATCTATCGCACGAAATGCAAGAGAATTTAATATTTTAATTGTTGAATTCCCGTCTACTGTGGTTCATTTGGAATGTAAAATATACAACCAATAACGATATTAATTGAAATTATATATTATCGGCATGACCATGGAATGGGTCGGAAACGTGTGTACAACGAACGAGTCGGAATAGCGAAGATTCTCGAGTGAGAAAACGGTGGTCATTTGTTTAATTACTTCCGCCAAAATGTGCTCAGGTGAACGCTGAGTTTATTAAAAAAAATTTAATTATTAAAGTTAAAAACGAAGATCAAAAGGTGACAACTTGACATGACCAAGTGACAAGTAAAAAAATAATTCTAAAAGTTTACAAACATTTCAACGCCTGACTTATTGGAATAAACTGTAACAATTGCCAAATTCTAACCAATTATATCAGCTAGTCCGTAAGTGCACGATTTAACTGTGCCTCGTGTCAACATCAAAAAGCAGAGCTAACTGTGTGTTGTCTGACAACATCAAAGGGCAATTCCGTGTGAAAAGCGTGCATGAATCGACAGTATTGTAAAACAAAGGCTGGATTCACAATCACAGAAACCTATGGTTTCTTAGCAGGCTCTGAGACTTGACAATGGAGATTAGAGTATATCAGATAATTAAATTGGAACGAAGTATAAAACACGTATTCATCAAGAAATGAAATGCGTATAAGAACGCATATATGTAACTACATGCAGGCCTACACCATGTATAAATCCATATTAAGACCTACACTTAAAGTTACATTATGTGAGATAAGTTAAAGAGCTATTCATAACTTGTTTAGGGACGCTTTACAAAGTGACAATTTAATCATATAAAAAATATATTAAAAGCCAATATAATTAATTTGTTTTAAATATCCTTTTATTTAGAGAATAAAGATATTTGCAACATCTTAAACTAAGTAAATGGTAGATCATTCCATAAAACAGATACACCTGTATCAAGAGAGTTAGTTACTGGTTGCAGTAATTTTTACAATACACGCTTCTATATATGTATTCTATTTACATGCCATAAAAGTTTTAACCATAAATTACCTTATTTTTCATTTTGCACGATTTTTTAAGTTATCGAAAACATTTAATTAATAAATCTATAAACAAAATTAACAACTGTAATTCAGACAGCAAATTCTAATACACATTTTAGTTGAAGTAAATAATCCATGTAGCTTGTTGATTAGTTTATTACTTTATGACACCAATCAAGTGTTACGCAACACCTATATAGGTCAACGTTTTCAAACATTCTGATCAATCAACCAAAACAAAAAGATGACAATACTTTCCCCCAGTTTGACCGTACATGTATATACAAGATACAAGTGCTTTAATATTGTATTTTAGAAAACGGTAAGAAATATAGGCGGTGTCATTGATGAACTATTTAAATGTTCGCAACACATCCCAAGTATTAATATCGTCTTGTTCTATCGGGAGCAGATTTATAATTTTTGCTGGATTAACGCGACAGATACAATACCATGCTGATTTCTATTTTTCATTTTGGCCCCAACGACTCGGCCTTCAATGCATACTATCAATCGTAAGTCAATATGTGAACTTACGGGAACAAGTTGTTTCGACATCGAGCGGATTCGACACCCACTACTGGAGTTGTTTCAACACTATCTATTTGGGTAAGTTTGACTAGGATTTGATTCGATTGATTATATAGTGCAGTGTATCAATATCCGTTCTTAAACTTTAATACACTGTTATGTATTAACAGTAACAAAATTTCGATTTATAGTATTATTATTAATTTGTTCCCGTTATTTGCAAAACATCTCCCCGATGTTGATAATAAATTTGATTTGAATTATTTTTCCGTGCCAGTTGGAAACATAATTGTCTAAGGTCTAATTGGACTGTGAAGTTTAAATCAAATATTAAATCGAATTAGGAAACAGGTAAATGTATTTTTGCATAAAATTACAATGCTGTTTGTTTCAAATCTGCATTGGACTAATCATGGTCTATCTATTTTGATTTATATTTGATATCTGAGAATGATATCCGACTATCAGAAAAAAAAGTCTTTTAAAAACTGATAATGAGATATATGTTCATTCAGAAAGTATTCAGATATCCTAAATTATTTGCTAGCTATTATAAATAAAAACTTACAACACACACAAACAGGGTAAGCTATATGATCAGCGCTTCCAGAAGAGCTACCAATTTATCAGAATTTTCAAAGAAAAATTGCCAAATGTTATAGTTTATTATTAATATCTTCTCAAATAAAGCAACCGAACGGTTTTCTAATACGTGCGAATAAGCTCGTACACGCCTCTATAAACAGAAGTGTTGCTCTGATCAAGGAGACGTAATTGAGATTGTCGAATCTGCACGGACAATGCATGAACCGGGGAGACGTGAAGTCTGAAATGCCAATGGATGGGTTAACATTGAATTGAATTATATTATTTTTTTTGATCATGAACACAAATAATAACTTGTCGGAAGTATATTTACGAGAATAAGTATATTTACATACGGTAAAGTTACATGTTTAGTTCTGGAATGAGGATCGTTGGATTGATGCAATGTAAATTTAGTGAAAAGCTAAAATAAATTCAGTTTAAATACCATTTGCGTGGGAATTACCACTGTTCGGTTGGTTGTTGTGTCGTAATATTTATCAACAAGGAGATTTCAGTTTGATGGATATTGCTATTGAAGGTAAGATGCACGTTACGCATTGTGGTCCGTTTTTGCTGGATTTACTCTCTATTTCACGTTGACTGCTTGGTATTTATAAATGACATTACATTCGCCTTTCCGTATACGATAGATTAATCCATATTTTTATTTCATAAAATGCAACTTTATATATATGGTACGTAATAGGCCCACAATAGACATAAGAGAAACGTAGATCATAGCGAGCACACACGCCTATCTAAAGACCTCATTATTTTACAAAGACCTGCGTAAAACACACGGCCGAATGATTAATCGCACGGTTAAACAGTTTTACTTCTCAAATTTTGATTTAACACGTACGTGTCAGATAAAGCATGTTGGTCCTTGATTATACTCCTTTTGGTGCAGTTATCGCAACTAGCGAGAAAACACGCCAATTAAACAATACACAACATTGACATTCATTTTTTACCGGTCGGTTAATAAACACACCTCTACAGAAAACGCACCAAGCGTTAATTAACCTACCTCTCGGACCGTTTTTCACCCTCGTTAATTAACACACCTTTTTACACTTTTAAACCGGTTATACCGAGTAATAGTCCGAAAATTAATTATCTTCCGACATACGTAGAAATAACAACCAGGATTAAGATTTCAATACGGGCTGTGCACCTTTTAACTCCTTAGCAGTTCTCAGTGAAACTTAATCTGATTAACCTGTGATTTCTCTATTGTCTCACATTTTAATCTCCTTGATGTCAGTCAATAACACGTAGTAATTAGTCATATGTCACATAACCTGATAGTATATAATACCTCAAATGAACATACATTGTATCCGCGATAACTTGTCTGTGATATATTTTTTGGTTGAAGCCGAAGTTAAATAGCGCTTATAGTTCAGTAATTAAAATGAAAGTAGAAATCTCACGAGACACATGAAATCAAAAGATGTGTACGTGCCGAAAGTAATAGGCCTGATGTTGGAGAAAAGATTATGTTTCGATGGCCTATTGTCGGATTTATGATCATATTTTGTATCGGATTTATGTTTTTAAATAAATAAAGAAACACGATAACAAATGTTGACGAATATTTCGATTGGAATGAAGTAGTTAATTGTTCTAGATGATGTAATTTTTTTACTTTCCGTTTATAAATCGAAACGAAGTATAAGACAAATGCCGGACTTCGCTGAAAAAATTGTATGACTTATGGCCTGAAAAAATACGGTAATTTTGGTTGAGTTTGAAACACATACAGATCGGCAGCAGTCGGCATGCTTTCATTCTATGGTGTAGGAATTTTGTAGGAATATTATTGACATAAATTTGAATACCATACTGTGCACCTATATTTTTACGTATGAAATTGAATATATTTTGTTGACACGAACATGATTCTTAATTGTGTTTTGAAAACGTCTGCTTAAATTGTATACGATAAGAGTTATGCCCTTTCATTTTCGGGAAAAAATGTCTGACCAGCAAATTTTTGAAATCCCATCACTGGTTAAAATAACATTTTAATAGATTTGGGTTAGATAATTGCTTGGAACCGCGCAGTGCACACTTTCGGTGAGGGCACTTAAGGTGTAAACAAATATGGTTCAGTGCTCTTTTTACAAATCATCTTAACCCTAAAACAGATGAGTAAATACTTTGCATTTGACTTGTCTAGTATTATAGGCCTTTAGGTCTTCTAAAATGAAGAAATTGGCCATATTAAACCATTGTAGGCCTACATGAGGATATTTTTTTTAATAGAGGGCTCTTTCCATGATATTGAATATGAAGTGAGCCTATTTTTTCTTTTATGTTTTTGGGGGGTTATTTTTATTTGCTTGTCTATTAAACATAGATTATGCAAGAGCTACATCTGTCGCAGGTCTTTCATTGTTTTTTATTATAATGACTTTAGTAATGATGATCTAAATTTTCAGTATATTCCCTTTAAATTATCTAGTTTTTAACTATTATAGTGAGAATTTCCAGCTCTTTATCTAATCTTCCATAATGTATCTTTATTAATTGTTTGAAAATAGTATCATTTATACTTGAATAATATGGTAATATAAAAACATTAACAAAGAGTTTTCATTCAGTTGCCTTACAATAAAATAAAGAATTTGAATCAAATGAAATGTTGAATTATTTAGGCCTTCTTAAGCTTTAGAAAAATAAAAGTCATCTAAATATTCAATAAAGACTTACCTTGCTTAGCATCTGACTTGAACGAAGTTTCTTTATTTCTAATTCACTTTTCTCTGACAATATGGCCTCCTTTTTAACAATGATATCTTCCCTCTTTCTCAACTCCTGATAAAACAGAAATAAAACAATGTGTAATAAGCTTATTAAAACTCAAAGAAATTAAAATATACCTTATCTACATATCAAAAAACAGGAAATTTCTGAAGAAACGCTAGTTTGAACTGCCATTCTGGATCTTTGTGAAGCAACTGTCTGACGAAAGGATACATCACATCACTTCTAAAATAGCTGGCGAGTTTTACCACCAGAGATAATTCCGAACTAAAAATGGGGAGATATTGATATTACCTCTTGTAATCCTTCCATTTGCTGTCTTTGTTGTATTATTTTCTCCATTTCACCATCTAGCCATCGTTTCTGTTCCTCTAGTTTCTCGAGCTGTTCCCTTAGATGGCAAAATAAATATGTATTATTTCAGATATTTTCTTGTACTACGTAAATGATTTACAAAATTTGCATGTAAGGAGATTTGAATTTGAAGATCAAGGGGAGATGAAATTGTATTTGAAAATAAGGTAATTTGCATGAGAATTATATATTGGGAGGGTGGGGTGCCGCAAGCAGTCAAAATTTGCTAAATTATTAAGTTGAACTCAACGCTATAATGTCAAGTTGCCAAGTAATTACAAAGCAGATGCGAACTTTGTGCATAACTCAGAGTATGAGCGCTGGAAATTAACCACGTAATTCATTTTAAGTTGCCTTGGTAGATCTTACGATCCTAATAATTATAATGACTAAATGTACCGGTTATAGAATAGTACCAGCAGGGCTCACACTGGCTTTCAATTTTTTTCCGCCAAAATGGATGATAATTTTTATGTAAAGAAATGTTCATATTTTTTACGCCAAAAATATGTGATAAAAAATTATACAATATCTAACAATTTTATGTCTCAACTACGATTATTATAAAATGATTACCGATATCTACAATACAATGTACAACAACTTTTAACAAATCTGTCTTTGCATAATACATTTAGCACAGTTTTGGTTTACTAAGATCGGATTTTATTTTCGGTAACTTTAGGCTATTTGAACATCGTCGTATTGCACTACATAGTATTTTAGTACACGTCAAATCTTGTCCAAGGATTGTGTGTACAATAGACCTATTGTTATTTTCAGGTACCGTAACAGTATTTGAATCTCTGATAGAATGATATGTACTTCAATTATATTTGTAAGAGATGCTTACAATTATACCCGCCATTCACCTTTAGAACATTATAGCGACCATAAATATGATACAAATGGCGAACCGTTTTTGGTGATAAGATAATTTTAAATAATGATATCCAATAGGCATACTTTTTATATGATGTCACAGTAAACGGAATTGAACTATCACAATATTTACTTCTTTTCGATAGAACTGTCGGCCATTTTGGTTACATGTACATGTATTACCATTCTTCGTTTTAAGACGAAACGAAACATCAAATAATCACCGCTTAATTTAATCATGACGATTAAATAGTGACTTGAGATAGGTTTAATATACAATCATTGGCAATTATCAATCAACTAATCATTAATCCGAGACAATTGATTTGTATTACTCGTCGACGCGATCCGGATTATCTGCCAGTTGATTAATTTACTATTGTGTTTAGCCTCGTGATCGACACTCAATAATGTACAGGATAAATATGATTAGAATTCTAAGATTTTTTTTCCCGCCAGTTCTCAAAAATAATCGCCAGTACCGTAAAACTTTATCGCAAAAATCAAATTTTAATCGCCACTTTCATGTTTTTATCGCAAATTGCGACTTTGGCGACCGACAGTGTGAGCCCTGAGTAAGAGGAGGATGTCATCTGACCGTGTAATAATATCATATATTTATCATTTTGAATACGAAAGTCTGGCAAATATATAGCAATTGTCGAATACCAGTACACTTTTAACCCATGTGCTGTAGGCATATCCATGCTTTACTGTTACGGTGATGTTTTTTTTCAAAGATTATAAACTAAAATAGACATAGATGATAGAATGCACAGACTGTTGTCTAGTTACTCTGGCTAATGTATGAACAATGTTAACATTCTCGTCATTTGTATTTTTAACTGTATCGTTTTTCACATACGATGGACCTGGACCGATTCACACCCTTTGTTTATAATTACTACGCTCAATGTAACTGAGCGTAATAGCCTCAATCATAGGTAGCGACTGATTGACGAAATAAATAGTATTTATTAACCTCAGCTTTCAACAAACCAAGTTTCAAAAGGAAACAGAATAATTTGATGTGATGAAATAATATTAAAATAGACAGGACAGTAAAATTGTTTACATTGGCAGTCAAGCGATGTGAGGGTTAAAGTAGATACCTGCATACGGGTCATTGGACTACCATACAGCATGGCTAGAAATATGGCAGACATGTTTAAATATTTATGGCACTACTAATCATTTAAAGAATTAAGGCTTGGGTCATTTTAAAATCAACCTGCTCACAACTGGTCAATACGTGATGTCAAAAATATGTGATCTGACAAACTCAAAGCAGTCAGTCAAAGTACTGGTAAGACTGATGGAGAAATGAAATGGCAAAAATGAATGAATTGAGTTTGTGCTAGAATACTAATGATTTAGACCTATGTTACTAAGCCACCCTGTATAAATTTTGATCAAATGTAAATAAATTCGTTAATGAAATTTGTTAATGTAGCCAATATTTCAGTTTGCGTAACCAGGAAATCCGTAACATATTTTTGAGTTGCGTGACTGCACGTAACCGATTGGTATCATTCGCATCAAATTTCGTGGCCAGAATGAATAAATATTATCCATCTTGAAAAGTTAAGAAAAGCAAAAAATGCTGTGGTGCTGTAGCAGTACCATCCTGCCACGGCAATTTTCATTATTTTGTGCCGTGGTAAAAAATTCTTAATTTCGAGGACTGGAGTATTATGATATTGTGCTATAAATAGCAACGAGGAATTTTCTTCAACACATCTACAAACTATTAAACAAATTTGAATAACAATAATATTTCGCTTTTTGGTTGTTACAGCAGCTTTAGAAAGTTAAGGTTGTTTTGTTTTTTAATTTGTTTTATTAACTATACCGTTGAGAGCACCATATTTTGGTTTCGTAAAATTAACGTCTCTAAAACTCCTTAGATAGTCAAGAAAAGAATACTAGTAATATTTTCCTTTTGCTTTTACAAGGAATTCAAAACAATTTTTGAGTTGCCCAACACAGAAGTTAGAAAATTAGATTTACTGATCTAGCTTAAAAATCTTGATTATCCTGACCTGTCAATCAGGAGAAGAACTGGTTAATCAGGTCTAATTTCAAGGGCATGTAACCTATTTAGCACTAATAAATGCCTGGAAGTTATGGTTGCGTGCAGTTTACGTTTCCAATTTATTTATCTATTGAAGTTTAAATGGTTATATCTTGTCAAATACAACACAGATATCATCAAATTATGAAACATCATGAATCCACCACACTTATCCCCCACTGTATTAAGTGATTTCAAAGCTTACACTTTCATTTTTATAATATTTATGTTCCTCATGACATATTAAAGTAGTTAAAACTACCATTGTTGGCAGCATCTTGAACTGCACATTAGGCCAAGCTGATTAAACTTGTCCAACAGAGTGGTTTAATCTACGGCCAAGATGAAGGAATCGAAGTTACTAGTATAACTTCATACCACTTACATTTGTATAGGAGGTAAAGAGCCAGATCTTAGTCGTCTTTGAGCAGCAGCTATTTCTTCATTCTTCCTTTTTAATATTTTCTGTTGTTGTTCATTCTTTATTTCTAACTCTTTTACTTTCTGTAATTCTTTTTGCATATCTCTCTGCATAAAAATAAAATAAACAAATTAAATTTTAAAATTCAAAGTTTTCAGCAATAAGACATTTTATGTTTTATTTTATTTTTTCAGAAAAAAAAAAGTATTTTGATTAACAAGATGTTTAACACCAACAGAAGTTAACCCATTACTTACTTCTATTCTTGACTTCTGTTCTGTTTCATCCTTAAGTTTTTTATGCAGATGGTCTTGCTGTTGTTTCATTCTATCAACAGCTAACTGTAAATCTTGAATCCTAAGAAAAGATATTGGTCAAATGAAAGTAGAATGTATTTTGAAAAATAATACAATGTGTACATACAGTGAAATCCCTCTATTAAGACCACGTGTGGGACTGTCCAGATGTGGTCTTAATAGTGAGTTGGTCTCATTACTGAGTGAGCATGCTTTAAACAAATTCAAAGAAAAACAGACAGCGTTAGGTAAATTATACACAGTAAAGACATACTTTGTTACTAATAACAGATGTAATGTTAAAACACATCATGAAAACATAATAATAATTATGCATGTTATGAAGTCTTTGATTACGTTATAATTTTTAATTCATAATTCTTCCTTTATGTATCTTCATTTTTCGATTGAAATCCCGCAAACACCCTTTAAACAAAAATTATGTCATCCATGCTTTTTTATTATTGAATCTCCACGTAACCGGTGAAGAAAAATGTTCAAATAATAATCCTGTCATCCAAGCTTTTATATTATTGGATCTCCACGTAACCGGCAGACGAAAAATTTTCAAATAATAATCCTGTCATCCAAGCTTTTTTATTATTGGATCTCCACATAACCAGCAGACAAGACATGTTCAAATTTCTAAACATGTTCCTATTTTGACACCAGAACAAGTTTAGCCACGAACAGAGAGCGTTTTATCTGGGGGCCATGATAATTCACTCCTCTATCTTCCATGTTGTAGATATCCGGAGCTTCGTAACCAATGACAATGTCAGGTACACTATCAGTCCATTCTTTCACAACGTTGTCATTTATGCTACTACTTTCAACGTACATCTTGTCTTTCTCTAAATCTACTTTTTCACGAAGCGTACGACCGGAGATCGACACATCATTGTCACGCACACGCTGAAACCATGCCCACATTCTTACCAATTTCAAATTCTTCGGACAATTATTTTTGGCTTCTACCCTCACTTTGTTTTTGATAAATTATACTTTAGCTTTCAGGCTTAATTCTACACGAGTACGCTTATTACTACAGGTTTTTTCCATTACACAGGTGAAGGTCGAATAAGAAATGATACCCTTTTGACAAAATTTAATCGTACAAACAGACGAAGGCTGAATAAGAAATTATAATCTTGACAAAATTTACTCGTATAAATAGTAAGAGTTTAAATCACTTAATCATTATTCATTACTCTGTTTAAATTAAAACAAACAATGAGAAATTCCATTGTTTAAAAAATGAAATCAACAACGAAAGATTAGATGCTCGTTAAATTGTTGCGATAAATCAGTCAACCACGACTGTTTGATCTCAGTCGTTAGATTGACTAATCCCTGACAGTGGTCGTTATCGTTTTGATCTCGGTCGGGAGCTGATTAATCCCAATCAGTGGTCGTTATCGCGAGTCACAAAAACAATGAAATTGACTGATTGGGACTGGCTTCGGTGGTTGTAATCCGTAATAGTGAGTTGCCCGTAATACTGAGTTCAATTTATAAGGAATATAGAAGAAAAAAATTGGTTCTTTTAATATGTGGTCGCATACGTGAGTTGCCCATAATTCTGAGTTGGTCGTTAAGCGGGATTTCACTGCAGTTATTTCAACAATATAAAAAAAACCAAGAATAATCCTTTAGAGGCACTTAGTAACTGGACAGAGCAGTAAACTATAACATGTACTTACGGAAGAACAATTACTTACAAAATATGTTGACTACGTACGGAAAGCAAAATCAATGCAAAAGACAAACATTAATTTGTTACTTACTTTTTCTCATTTTGTTCTGCAAAATCTACAACCTTTTTTGTATCTCTTTGTTTCTGTTGTAAAGCTGTCATTTTACTTTTAGCAGCATCAATTTTCTTCTTATATTCCCTATAAAATGCATAAGATAATTTGTATTTCTTATCAAATAATAACATTTTATTGTGGCTGTGAAATAACGGACATACTGCAGATTTTCCATATGAAATATATAGCATAAAATTCTAGGATCCTAAAAAAAATTGTATCCAAACACTTCCTTAGTAGAAATGATAATAGAAAAATTGACCACACTTAATTTTTTTCACAATATCTGCTTTTGAGATTCTAAACTTTAATCTAAAGTATAACACAAATGAAATCAACCATTTTAACAAAAAGGCTCACGTCTGCAATTTCTGTTTTTCCGCCGTTTCTTGGTGTTCTTTATGTTCTAAATCTTGTAAAGCCCTCTGTGTACCTTGTAATTCCTTCTCTACTATTTGTTTCATCTAGAAAATAAACATATTACTTAAGTAGTTATGGTTGACATTCACAAGTGTTTCATAGTCTTTCTAGAACAATAGGGTATAGTTTACAGTATTTTTTTTTAACTTCGACATTAAAAGTATCGCATTGTAATGTAATCATATCAAACTTCATTACAATTAAAGAAAAGTGACTGTGTAAACAATTTAAACAATTCATGTTAAACTTTAATATAATTTAAGGAAAGTGACTTTAATAAAATTCATAAAAGTTCAATTTATGAAAAGTTGCTTAATTAAAATCTGAACTATCCTTTGAACTAATTCACACCTTTTCTAAACTTTTAATTTTTTCTTCATACTGTTTATTCATGAGTTCTGCATCTTTACCAGTTTTAACTAGTTCACATATAAGTTGTTCTTTCATTCTAAAAAATATTTCAAAAATGCTGTTATTATACTCATTAATTAAGTGGCCTTTAGTAAATGAGAAACATATTTAAAGAGCACAACCGTTTGACAAGTACACATCATTATCAAGCACACGTCTTAAGTTATTGTTAAACCAACTGATTACACTTAGAATCTAGCAATCATAGTTTAATTGAAATAATAATATCTCTTATCCATATTATGAGAATCATTAAAAAAAAAAAAAGTGGCCTTTAGTAAATGAGAAACATATTTAAAGAGCACAACCGTTTGAAAAGTACACATCATTATCAAGCACACGTCTTAAGTTATTGTTAAACTAACTGAATACACTTAGAATCTAGCAATCATAGTTTAATTGAAATAATATCTCTTATCCATATTATGAGAATCATTAAAGACTGTTTACTCTATAAATTTCTTTTTAAAGTAAAAATATAAACTCAGCCAACCGAATATTAATTGAGAGATCTCTCATCTTCTGATTTGATTCAAGAACTTTAAGTTGGGCCTGTTTTATCTTTTTCTTTTGTATTTCTGCACTTGTTCGTGTTTCTATATTGGTGTATGTTAAACGACTTTCTTGTTGTCGTCCATCTTGCATATCCATACTGTGATCTAAAATTCTTGTACTTGACCTCACATCTACAATTTTAAGACCCATCAAATTTATTTCTTAAAATTAAAACAGGGCTTATTATGAATTTCTAATCTTTTAGGATATAATGCTCTTAACATTCATTTGATTTGATAAGAGTAGTATGTTACAATTCACCTTCATTTTATACATGACTATGGGTCATTGAGTGGCACAATAAACTGTATCAAACTGATCATTGGTAGTTATCTATATCAATACAATTTCAAGATCAAATTTGTAGCAAGTATTAGTATTATACTGGATGAAATTTCAAACAATGAACTTAAAGTCCTGATGCACCATTTAAAGCAATACGAATCACTTGCAAACTACAATATTTTACAAAGGAACATCAGTCCAAAAATGGTTGAACTATTTTCTGTATTTACAAAGTTTCATCAAATTGAAATTTCACTGACCTATGCTGCTCGAGCCTAAGAAGACCGCCACCTATCAATAGCGGAGACCCCTGATGGGCCTAATATAAATTTGATTGAATCCAAGCCAAGCGATTATCTAGCATTGGTATTTTAATTCTGTTTTCTTAATTAAATGCAAAATATCAATCTGAGTACATATTTAGCCTGTCTTAAGCAATATGAATTGTGATATTTTAGCAAAGATGCCCATATGGGGCCGGTTGCTCAAAGCTCTGTTAACTTTTAACGATTCGTTACCATGGAGTAAACGGATCGTTAACTTTAACTGAGAGAAAGGTTGTTGCTGGAAGCCCTGTTAACTTTAATGGATAATAAAATTGACTTTCCAGCAACAGAAATTTAATGTACCGTTAATAAAGGACACATGAAAAATAACGATCCGTTAGTTTAACGGATCGTTAAAATAACTTAGTTTTGAGCAACCGGTCCCTGGACTTCAATGAAGTAATAAACAAACAAAGTATGATTTACCAGATGGATTATTACCATCTACAGTATCATTTCTACAACCACCTTTCTTCACTCTAAATGTTCCTTTTCTAACAAACTGACCTTCTACATCCCTGTTATTAAAATATCAAGATTCATAACACATTTCAGAAAACATCAAGATTCATAACACATTTCAGAAAACATAAAGACTTATAAGACATTTCAGAAAACATTCACCAATTCAATCCAGTTATTTTGATTCTTTCAAGATAAATAAAAATTTGAATACTTAGCACAATCCTTAAAACATACATTGACTGTGCTGCACTACATGCCTAATCTTATATCGAATTCCATGTCAGTTTTTCGTAACAACCAAATGACTACATGACTCACGGTATTCATAGAAAAATAGAAAAGATGTAATCAAAACTCACCCTTCAGAATCACTATATGAACTATCATCACTAAATGTTTGATGTAAAACATCATCATGATCCTCTAATCTACTCACTAATAACTGACTACGAGCGCGAAAACTCTGCATAACTCGCTCTAAAGAAAATAGAGCCGGACTTGTCTTTATATTCCGAGACAACGGTCGATTACCATTCTGTAAATAAAATCAGTGTTAAATTAATTGACCGTCATTCATATTTAAAGTACATGTAAATATAATAATTGTGAATCATGTATGGAGAAGATGTACTTGTTTTTTGTGTTCATCATATAATTATTTAAGATTACAAATTACCCAAAATTATTTTTGTTTAAATCTGGTTATATTAAAGCGAGAAATAGAAGCTTAATTACCCTGTTTCTTAACCTGAACTTTTTTTTTGACCCAATTCTGACAGTGAAAATGACAAAGCTACAAAGTTATCTTTTTGTATAGAGCTCGGCTACAGGTGTTTTAGCTGGATGTGCCCAACAATATTGAATAAGTAGCCCAGGAGGGAGGCTACTGCTCCTAAGAAGTAAAGTTTTATCCCTGGTCTTTTAGCAAGTCGACGAAACCAAAAAACCTTGTAAAAAAAACATGAGATTAGGTAGACAATCCTACTCCTTGTCCTGTACAAGTACCGGCTTTAGCCCATATCAACACTCAACCCCTTACTTCTGTTAAGGCATTCTATTTGGAAAACAAATAATTGAGATAAAAATATCGTTATTGCAAACATACATTACTAGGTTGTCTGTGAAGATGAACTGGAACAGATTTAGGACGTCGACTAGACGTTGGTTGTCTATCTGTAATTGTACAATCACTGTCTATAATACTGCTCTGTCGTACCAAGGCACTCTGTAATATCAAGTTATATACATCAATTGACTACGCTAGTAGATATGTACTACAACTTCTTTTGACACTCTATGTTCTCTATCTGCAAAGACAGACCTACCTTTAATGCCTTCTGAAGTTCTTCTATTTTAATCTGTTGTTGTAAGAGTTGCTGTTCCTGTTTCTGAACAACTTCTTCTGATAATAACAATGCATTTGCTGTATCTTCAGCCGCATCTTCCTGTAAATTCAAATACACTTAATGAAAGATGTTCCATTTAAAAAACTTGTGAGTTCCTTAAATGTGCTATTGTTATTCTCTGAAATAGTTACATATTTCAATTAGTGCCTACAGTATCAACGTTGCTTTTGTATCTGATATTTAGAAGTTCAGACATAAAACCTTCACTCTTAAATTAATATCAGAGTTAATGTAACCATCCTGGAGAACCTGATTGTTAATGTTCAACAACCGGCTTGTCAAGGAGGTGATCACTTCATCTTAACTAAAATTGAAATTTAAAAAAAAAAATATGTCTTGAGAACATCACAAAGAATGTTGAGAAATATTCACTTGAAAGAATTTTAGAAATCTAATTAAAACTAGTTCCTTGGTTTTATTTTAGATTTTAACATTTTGCGGTTTTACACTACATAAAGACCTAATTTGCCCTTTATTTATTTTCTGTTTTCCTTCAAGTCTGATTTAAACCTTTGTAAAGCCATTACTACTCGTAAATGACAATCAATTATAATAAAATTGTACAAAGCAATAACTCACCAACTGAACTATTCTATTTGATAAACTATTCATTTCTTTGGCCTTTTCTGAAAAGATTTCTTCATCACTGACAAGATCTGCTCTACACTAAAATATAAACATAAAAATAATAAGCACAAAACAGTAAATTCTGAAGCAACATAATTAACACACACACTATAAACCGCAGATTGCCTCGTTCGGCATTTCTGTCCAAACGAGGTAAAAAAAATGCCTCGTTGTTTGGAGTTCCAAAACGAGGTTTTTTAAATTGCCCAAGCCTCGTTCTGAACAAAATACCTCGTCCCAAAAACGGGGCAATTTAAAAAACCTCGTTTTGGAACTCCAGACAACGAGGCCTTTTTTTTACCTCGTTTGGACAGAAATGCCGAACGAGGCAATCTGCGGTTTATAGTGACATAACCAACAGTTTATATCACAGTGAGTAATGGGATTGATAATTGTCTTCAATTGTATTAGGTTTCATTCTCCTTGGTCCTTTTTTAGCATACAATCTCTTCACTGGTTAAGCATATTGTTTTAGGAAATAGGAGATAGTCTGTCATTTAATTTTTCGAACAACGTAGAGATATTTACCTTTTTGAGTTGATGTTCTAATTCTATTATGGTTTTATTCTCCATCTCACCAGGTGTTAGTGTTGATGGAACTTTATTCTTGATCTATAAATAATATGCAAATAATTTCAAATTATCTATACTGTCTTAAGATAAATTAGCCAGAAACCAAAATTCACCACAAAAAGTTTAAAACTAATAAGGTACAATAACTTTGAGATGTGTTTTGACCATCATACAATGAAATATCATGTAACCAACCTCTTCCATTAGTTCAAGCCAATCTTTTAGTCTAAAATCCTGACTTTTCGTTAAAATATCCCTATCTTGTATTTCCATTAGTTGTTTATAAGCTTCTTCTGCAATCATTCTATAATGAGCACATTCTGTCTGCAGCCTAAAAGAGAATTGATCTTAAATGAAATTGATACCTGAATATATAATGTTGGTATCTAGAAGACATTTTTATACCACTTTGCCTTACTATTTATAGAATACGCCCAACCAACAAAATATAGAATAAACAGTATTAGAAAACAGAATAAAGGATGTTGGGGTTACGTTTACTTCAAAATAAAAGTGTTGAATTGCCCTGTGTTATTTCAATTAAGACATGCAACAAGATTTGGGCAATTAAATTGTTGTTTCAAAATATTTACCGGAGGTCAGTTGTTTTACTTATTTTAGTTTCATTTTAAGTTTAAACTTGTCACCCATTGTAAACATATAATAATTCTTTATTTACATAGCTGTTGTACTTCATGGTTTGATTGATTCTCACAAAACTACAATGATTACCTTATAACACTGTCCTCTAAGTCTTTAATATGATTTGCATCCTGCATCGCTCTCTCCATGTTACAATCCCCGCCTGCAGCACTGAACACAGATGTTCTTTGTCGAGATAATTCTTCTCTCAAAGCCTTAATATTCAAAAAATAAAATTAAGAAACTATGCCCAAGTACATAAAAATGGTGATGAATCAATTAAGGTTATACTTTACACCAGATATCTTCTAGTATTAGAAAATATGTAGTCAAGACATATATTGCTTCACATTATAGCAAATTAAGCCAATTATGGGCTAAATAACAGAGAATATTTGTGGTATACATCGATAAAGGAAGACCACAGTTATACAGTGAAGTCTGTCACTTTTGACATCTGAATTTGAATACTACAGCTTCAAGTGAAATTTGTCATCATTTTTATGTTCCGATTTATTTCCATATTACTTCAACCAAATAAGTTTTGAGTAGTCCATATACCATAGCATTCAGTGAAATACGTCATCATTTTCATGTTTCGATTTATTTCCATATTACTTCAACCTAACAAGTTTCGAGTAGTCTATATTCTGAAAATTCCGAATTACATCATCAATCACCAGTCCCGTCAAACGATTTGCGTTGAATTAACCTAGTATAATTGGCCTTCAATCAGTGGGTGTTGACCGACAACAACAGAATCATGCATGAGAGGTTTCTATGCGCTCATGTAAAAACAAGATAATTTGATGTAATCAAATTTTGAATGAACAGACAGTCTTAAGATTTATCATATTTTTAAGTTCTACGTATTCGTAGGTGCATTAAAATAATACGTATGGTATTCAAGGTACAATAATATTTCCAGTATTGAAACAATTGAGTATTCCATCATGCTGTAATAAAAACAGTAAAAGTCTTATTATACCTTTATTTCACTTTGCATTTCTTCAAATCTAATTGACTGTATATCACGATTTATTATTGGTTTATTCTTGATATTTCTGGCCTGAAATCACAAATAAATTATTCCATGTTACACACATTAATTGCGCCATGCCAATAAGCAGCACCTACCTGCTTTTACTGGAACTGTACTGATACCCTTTTTGGCCATATTGTAGCACATATTAAGTAATCATAAATTTAAATTTTCGAGTAAGATTTTAATGGAAGATGCTGTTCAAGGTACAAAGAGCAACGACTGCAGGGTATTACATGAAGGCCTTGATGAGATGTCACATACATCTGTTGATTTGAAACCGCCCTAGTTGACTCAATGACAGGCTTTATGATACAGCAGGCAAATGCTAACCGATCAGCCATCCCTCTCCCCATCCCCCAAAACAATACAGTGTTTTTAATTTGATGTAATATAATTGACAAGACATACATTTGCTATAGTGGCTCTATAACAGACATTTTTCTGATTTATTAAAAAATTTTTGAATCAATTTTACTCACCCTATTGGCATATTTCAGTGCATTCAATGATTCATCAAAGTTAGACGCTGCCGGACTAATACAGCAGATCATTAAAGTTTTAGCATTTCCACCTAATGAATCCTATCAAAAAAATTCAACACCATTACAGTAGTCGGTACGAAAAAAAAAAACCCTGATTATCCATTATCCAGTTAAAATCTGACACATAACAGGACTTTTCATGTTAATAAATGTCCAATTGATAGTTATATAATATTTCAGACCCAAAGAAAAAACTGCAATAGACAAATTTAACTCTAGCATTATATATGTTTAATATCTGCAAACATTGCCTTTTCCGTCTTTTCTATGTGATATTTCAAATTCCATTTTCAGTCCCAAATTCTGTGATATCTGTGTTTTTCCACACTCCGAGGTATGTTCCAAAACTAATTCACATAGCAACCACACCATTTATGTGTTATAATTTGTTGAGAACAAAATTTGAAACAATAATCTACAATTAGGTAAGCTTGTATATTTTAAATGCCATATCAAGCCACAGTACACGGAATTCAACTATCAAAATCTTTATTTCTCTTCGAAAGGAATTGTGAACCATTTTGTTTACTTCCATTCTGTTTTTTTTGATACAAAATGAAATATCCAATACTCTGCTTGGATTTCTTATTCAGTGTAAAAAATGACCTTAGAAAAGCTTTATATATCAATGGCAATTATCAATCAACAACTAATTATTAATCGTGGCAATTGATTAGTATTACTCAATGACAGTTGATCCAAATTATCAGTTAGTTGATTAATTTGCTGTATTTTGCCACGTGGTTGTGATTGACAGTTGACACTCCACGTAATGATCAATCTATATCTGATTATCAAAAAGAATCGTAAGTACCACAAAACATTATCACCAAAATCAAATTTTTATCAACACTTTCATTTTTTTTTAAAAATGCGCCTTTCGAGACTGACAATGCGAACCCGGGATACAGCCATGATGTCACAATGTCAAGTAATTTTGTCAATCAATATAAATAATTTCACTTGTTTTGTCTGTAGCTCACAAAACCTTGTGCATTCTGACTCACTGGGTCACATTTTTCTACTTAAAAAAAAAATAACCCCACAAACCAACTATTTCTTTTTGGGCTTATTAAAAGATATTTTATTTCATTGTGAAATGAACAAAGTAAGGAAACTTCTAACCTTCAGTAATCTGGTAATTTTTGAATCTCTGTATGGAATGTGAGTAGATTTTTTCTTTGGATCACCAAGGGCACTAATCACATTACCAAGTGATAACAACCCAGTATTGATGTGGATTGACTCTAGATAAAAAAAAATTTTTTTTAAAAGGAAATAGATTTACAGTGAGAGGTATAACAATAATAAGGTGTTGTTAAATTTCAATTGACCTGATTAATTGGACTTGATGAAGACTTACCCATTCAAACTCTGATCATTATGTACCTCTTTAAAACAAAGGTATCACGAAATGAAATTGTGTGCTATGAAGGGAATTTTCACCTCCTCTTCATTGTTTCTTCTACGTGCAGATCTACATGTACAGATGTGCAGACCCTACAACCCGTCAGATATTCATGTAGTGTAGGCGAATCAAAAGTATAAAAAGAAAACAAAATGAAATATAGATCTGTATTTTAATCAGAATGGACAAGTGGAAAACAATCAGAAGAATAATAAGGAACTGTATAAACCAAAACCAGGGTCTAACTCAGGTCCACCTGTATAGTGAGTCAGTGCATTACTCCCTGAGCCACTGTGGCTGATGACATTGACAATTTATCATGGTCTGAATAAGTTAAATAACGTCTAATTAATAATTTAGATAACATTTCAGGTCTAAAGAATGACCTGCAATGTTTGTTTTAAGTCAACTGAATGAGGTTTAATATCTCATGGACAGTATATATAATTATCTACCAAATAGGTCATATTGGAATTAACTCCCCGGTTATTTTTAGTTACCATGATTATAAGTTTTATGCAAGAGAATAGAAATTTGCCTTGATGGAAGTTTCTATCTACTTTTCTTCAAATTTCAACTAACAACTGATAAAATTTGACCTCACCTTAACAGATGCTCACAAATAGCATGCATTAGATTATAAATAGCCAAGTCTGTGATATTGTTTATACATCTATCAAGTATTAAAGATTAAAGCAGTAAAAAAATCCAATGACAAGAGACAACTTTGAAAAATTGCATCAACATATTTTTCCATTTGCTATCTTATCACACATCTCCATTACGAATGGCATCTTTTGGTTTAGGAGAATTTAAATTTACGAAAAAGAGGTTGTCAGGCAACGAAACATACGCCCACACAGCAGCTAAATCCTCTGGGTAGTCAACAAGAGTTGTCGCATATTAAGTAATTATGAGAAAATCATTAGAATTTGTTTGGTTTTTACAAAATTCTGCCCCATGCTAACGTTAAGTATACGAAATATTTAATATTATTTCTAAAATTGAATAATAATTGAGAACTCTAGAGGGACCACCAGCTAAAAAAGTCAATTTTGCGTACAATCAGGGGCTATAATTCAGGTAGTCTCGGTCACCCAGAACCTCCTAGTCTTCAACGCATGGAGGGTCTGGGACGATACTCAATTTTTGACGAAAATTACTGGATAATCTACCCCATAAAAATCCAAACGTTTGGTTACGCATGCGCAATGGAACCTTTTGGCTAAAGTCTCGGGTAAGTGCTAGATCTTATGAAGCCGGGCCGATTTTGCTAGATTCTATAAAGCGTGGTTGAAATATATCCCACAATTCACTTGGCACATCTATTATTAGAAACAAAATAGAGACGATGAAGAATTAAGAAGATTGTGAGAAGCCATACGTCTGATTCATGACGAGAGAAAATTACCATTTCAATTGAAACCTTTACAAACAAAATTTTAAAGAGTGTCATTGTTGACAAACGAGCTGTTTTGATAGATTCAGTGCATGGTAACTTAAAAGACTGGATAATCCAGACAATGACCTATTTTCCGTCAAATTTTGAGGACCCATCCAGACAAATATTCGTAGAATATTTGTGTGGATGATAGAGACTATAATTCAGGAAGTTACAATCCAATATTATCCGTTGAATATCAAAAGGAACCAAGATCTTTGGGTTGTAAACATGCATTTCACGTTTCATCAACATCAGATTAAAATTGTGCCCCTCTACAGGGTCCACAACCTTGATATACCATATTTTTACAGTATTCGTGTACAAGCGGCGGCCATTTTGTCTGTCAGTTTTGGTCCGATTTTCAACATTCGAACTCAACATTGATTACATTGTAACGGTGATATAATGAAACGTTTTTTTAAATCGGGTAATAATTTTGACTTCCAGAGGGACCACAATCTAATAAAGGCAATTTTTCGTATACAATCAGGGGCCATAATTCAGGAAGTTATGATCGGATATGTGCAAATATCGAAAGGAACCAAGATCTTTAGGTTATAAACATGTATTTCAAGTTTCATCAAAATTGATTTAAACAACCTACATACCATATTTTTACACTTTTCAGGTACAAGCGGCGGCCATTTTGTCCGTCAATTTCGGTCTGATTTTCACAAAATTTGAACTCAACCTTCATTACCATGTAACAGTGATATAATCAAACAGTTTTGAAGTCGGATAGTAATTTTGACCTCCAGAGGGATCACAAGCTAAAAAAAAGCGATTTTTCGGACATTTTGTCTGTCAATTTTGGTCCGATTTTCACTGAATTTAACCTCAATCTTCATTACCATGTAACGGTGATATAATCAAACAGTTTTTTAAATCGGATAATAATTTTGACCTCCAGTGGGACCACAAGCTAAAAAGGGTGATTTTTCGTACAATTCAGAAAGTTACGAATCAATGGGCGCAAATATCAAAAGGAACCAAGATCTTTGGGTTATAAACATGCATGTCAAGTTTCATCAAAAATGTGGGCGTATAAAAATGGTTAATTCTAGTCAAGGGTTCTGCATCCTCCCCCCCCCCCACAATCGAATATCTGTCAAGATATCACGATGTTGTAAAACTTTGATGAGTTCTGCATCCCCCCCAATCCACTATCTGTTGAGATCAAGATGTTGTAAAACTTTGATGATGTTACTCACCTTTAAATCTATCACCAACATTCCCTGTTCTATGAGCTCTTTCTGAACCAGCCAGATCAACAAAATGAAACTTGCCAGACATAAAATGGGAAATCTCTGTAAAAGAAATCAGGGGTTACCATGCAAGATACGCCCACATTTTGAAAAAGATGGATAGAGAACAAAAGCGATTTTTCATACAATTGTTATCGTCTGAAATCCGCAAATATCGAAAGGGACAGATCTTTGGGATATCAAGATATGTTTAAGGTTTCATCAAAATCAAATAAAAACTGTCCACAACCTTTGTATTACACGCTTTTACACAATTTATGTACAAAGAACAGTCAATTTGTCAGCAGTTTCATTTCAATTTTCTTTCCCGCAATTTGAATTCAAACTCCAACTTGGTGGAATGGGGATATATATATAAATCATGCTAAAAAAACATGATAACAATTGTAACCTCTAAACAGACCACAAGCTAAAACACGATTTTCGTACAATCAGGGGAAATAATCCCGTAAGTTACAATCTGATATGCATGAATTATGAAAGGAACCAAGATCTTTGAAATATAAACATACATTTCAAGTTTCATCAAAATCAGATAAATATTGTGACCTCTAGAGGCTCCACAACCTTGATCTACGAGATCTTATGCACTATTTGCGTACGATGGGGCAGCCATTTTGTCCTGCAATTTTGGCATGATTTTCACTAAATTCAAACTCAATAAACTTTATGGTGTAACAATGATATATTTGAACTTGGTATTACATACTTTTGCATTATTTGTGTACAAGGAGCAGGCATTTTCAGTCAGTGTCTTTTGTTGTTTAGAGGAGAAAAAATCGCCCGCCTAATAAGCTCTCCCAGTTTCAATAAAAAGAGTGATTTAGAAATTCAGGAGAGTGGTCTGATTTTAAGCAGAGATTATTTGTGTGTAAGGGAAATGTTCTGGAGATCAATAACTGCGTGTAAGTGGCCATTCCTGGTCCAGAGTTCACAAAGCATTCTCAGGCTTAAGTTGAGAATTTACTCAAAATTGTTCGCCGTATTGTAACTAAAATATAGCCTGTTACAAAATTTTTGATGTTTTAATGTTTCAAATACCCTTATAAGAAACTATATGCAAAGTTTTGTGTTTCTGGATCAAAGATATTACTTATCAACAGCTATTGAAAGTTGAGTAATTTCCCAACTTAAGTCTGAGAATACTTTGTGAACTTGGGGCCTGGTTACATAAATGATAATAAACATCTTCTGCTAAATAATTGTAGTCATACAGTGAAGTCAAACTTACAATATCATCTATAACTACATAGGCGGTTTTCCAAGAGAAATACTTGTCAACATTTCTAGTCACAGACTTTGTCAAGTACAAAATATCACACAACATACAATACTGGACATAAGGCACCTATCACAGACATTGTGAGAAACAAATTTAATGTTAATATTTTAATATAGATGTTGTGTGATATTTTGTGCCTGGCAAAGTCTATGACAGGTGCCTTATGTCCAGGCTTGCTATTAACCTGCAGATGGTTCTAATAAATAAAAGGGAGTAATAAATCTATTTGCAGGATTGTTTCACATATAAATTATAATAAATTGAATGTTACCTGGTAAAGATTCTGAACTATCAGACACAGATACTTTCCTTGATTTACTAGCACTACTATTTCTACTCAAATCAAAATCATCTTCGTTCCATGACTGACCTAAAATAATTCAAATTTTATGTAATTCATATACTATTGAATAATATTGATTATAAAGATGGAAAATATTTTGACAGAAACTGTAAACAATATGAGCAGACAAATAAACATACAGTAGTGGCCAAAAGAATAGGACCACGCTTGAAAATGGTTGAATTTCTTCCGTCTAAATTCATGTGATCATATATCTGCCATATGTTTGAACAATGACGTCATCATGACTATGACGTCATGACAGTGTACTGAAGATTTAGAATCTAGCAACATCGGGATGGTGGCAAAAATTATTACCAAACGGAGGTAAAAATCGATCAAGGACCATTTATTTCATTTCTAGATGATTAGTTAACATGCAAAATAACATCAGTGATGATCAGTAGTCAATACGTCGTTGGTCCCCCACAATTGGCTTTAAAAGGTGCTTGCTTCCGCACAGATTTAGGGCGTCGTTGATGACATCATAGCCGTGATGATGTCATCATTCAAACATGTATGTGCATGCGTAATGAGCATACTTCACATACCCTATCCATCGATACCTCATTTGTGCAAATTGGCCTTCAGGTGGCAGATATATGATCAAATGAATTTACAAACCAAGTAAGAAATCCAGCCATTTTCAAGCATGGTCCTATTCCATTGGCTACGACTGTAAGAATAATTTCATACAGATCATTTGTTCACATGTGCCCATTCTGTAGAATCATCCAGCCTAGAAACATTCAAAACTAAACTAAAAACTTATCTATTTACAGCCTTTTATGGAACCTAGAATTTGCATCACCTTCAGCAATGTATACTAGCATGGAGCTGTGTGTGGTATTTTATATGTACATATTATTACAATTATTATCATTATAAGTAGCATTTGATTTGAACAAAATGACAAAACAATGAAGTTGAAAATATAAATGTTCAAGATTTCATTATGACCCCCATTTATTACACATAGTCTATAAGAAAAAATGCACAAGAAAAACACGAATAAACAAAACTTACTAATAACAATGGTAAATATAGAATGAGAACGACTGGAATGTTCATTCATCTGTGTAGAACCAGTTTGTCTTGCTGCAGAACCACATTCTAACAAATCCATGACTTCATCTAATGATTCACAAGCTACTTCACGTGTCCCAGTTATAACTGTTATGAAAAAAAAATTACATAATCTTACCAACCATGACAACAAATGATATCTTTTTAATCGTTTTTGATAAGTTATACAATCTCAAAGATTGTTCTCAACTTTTTACTGGCTGTGTGACGTGTGTGTACTAGATGCTGACACACTTTCACAGACAAACCATTTCAGTGACAGGAAATAAAAAACAAGAAATCAATGATTTAAATATTACATGGTACGATAAACATTACTTGCCTGTATTGCCATTCTCATCTTCTCTAACATGCAAGTCTTTATTTGAACTATCTGCATCTAATAGATCTTTTAATTCTTCTTTATAAATCTCTATATAAGATACTCTTACACTATATTCTACTTTAGAGTTTTCCTGGAATTCATATATTAATATCAATATTCTATCTTGTACTCCTATAAGGAAAATTTTTGATGCTCCTATGTACAGAGTACACATAACAATAGATAAACAAAAAGAAATAAAATGGGGCTTATAGTTCCAAATACTCCCAAAGGATTAACAATAACACACTGGTAAAGTTTCATAGAGCATTTCCTCAATGTTTTCAAGCAAGTACAGTAACAAATGTGTAGGGCAATTACACAGACAAGCAACAACAACAAATTCAGAGGGCAATTACATGTATATCTAGACAAGAAATAATAAATGCGTAGAGCAATTATATAGATAAGCAATAACCAATGTCTAGGGCAATTATATATTGATAAGCAATAACGATTTGTAGCGAAATCATTGATTAATATAGACTAGCAATGATCGATGTATAGACAAGCAATAACAATAAATGTGTAGGACAAAAATTGTGACCTCAAGAGGAGAGTGAGAGAGAGAGAAATGGGGTTTAACGTCCACTCAAGACAAACTAGGTCATTTCGGGACTAACATATGGTTTAATTTTATTTCAATAATTCGCTTGCGCGTTGGGGTCTTAAGCAGTGGGAGGAAACCTGAGTGCCCGGAGGAAACCCACGAGGTTGAGAAGGCGCCCCCATCTCCATGCCACATACGCTCACACCAGGGCTCAAAACCACAGCTGCAAGCCAGAGGTGACCGGTCAGCTAGAGGTTAAAGCGCGGCACTCTAGACCCCCCCCCCACCTCTAGAGGATCCACAAAGATTGTATTACATAGTTTTACACATTTTTGTGTAGAAAAAGTGGCCGTTTTTTCAGACAATTTCATTATGATTTTCCCCAAAATATAATTCCATCTCATTATTGTGGGATGATGCTATATTTAAATGGTTTATAAGATTAGATAAATATTATGACCTCCAGAGAATTGAAAAGCTAAAAAACACGATTTTTCATACAATCAGGAGCCATAATCCAGGGCGTTACAGTCCGAATATCGAAAGGAACCAAGAACCAAGAATTTGGTTCCTTTGGTAATTCACGCATATCGGACTGTAACATCCGAGATTATGTCCTCTGATTGTACGAAAAGTCGTGTTTTAACTTGTGGTTCATTTTGAGGTTACAATTATTATCATGTTCCAGTCTGATATGCACAAATTATGAAAGGAACCAAGATCTTTGAGATATAAACATACATTTCAAGTTCCATCAAAATCAGATAGTCTATTGTGACTTCTAGGGCGACCTTCGATTATCGTGATTTCTTGACTATGGTCGAACTAAATGAATCCGAATTTCATTTAGTCGTCGGGACCATAGTCCGGAAATACTGAACCATGCTATTGAGGCATGATCGTAGTAGTTCAAAGATGGCGGGTGTGGTTGAAACGTAAGTGTAGAATATTTAGAAAGAATCTATTTTTGTTTAGCATATTGTATTAGGAAAGTTTGAATTTATTTTAAATGGTCGCTAATGCTATCAGAAGCTATTTTTGTATCGTATGTTATGTCTGATTCTATGTGAGTCTAAAATATACGACACAAGCCACGAAAAGGTGTAGAACTTCAGATGAAAAAGCACTTAAATTTAAATAAATTTTTACGAATTCTTTGGGGGTTAAAAACTTGTATTAATAATTCATCTTTCAAATTTTGTAAAGGAAAAGATAACTTGTTGTTCTGTTTTTGTGCAAATACATATTTTGCGAACCATATAAGCTTGTAACAGACGTTACATGTCCAATTAATATTTGCCCCAAATTTGCTAATAACTACCAGCCCAGTTGATTTGAGTGTGATAATATCAAAATCTATATTCTAGAATGTAAAAAAATGTCTTTGTGCGCTGTTTACCCCCAAAAATTGGCAAAGATCTTTCATGGACTCCTGGTTTCAAAACAGTGTGAAATGTCTGAACTGATAACTCTTTTACACTCTTTCTTGGGCATGATTTCATTGTCATTCTTAGCCATTATGTTACAATATTTAATCAATTATTATATTGTTATTAAATTTTACTTCTGTGTACTGTTTTGTCAATATTGCACAAATTATTTGTAACGGACGTGACTCCCTACTATGTAACGGACGTGACCTTTTGTAACGGACGTCACTATTGACCCAATTAACAGTGCGAGGTGTATCCGAGGTGTTTAACGATCCTTTCCATGCATAGTTTGAGGACATTTAAAAAAGAAGGCAATCTATGTAATTTTATTAAATTTAATAAAGAGTCGTAATTTTCTTTAGGTCATCTCAGCTCCTTGTGTAACGGTAGTGATGTTTGACATTATCAATTTCGTCCACCATCACGTCCGTTACACGTAAAACCGAAAGTCAAACTGTTATCAATCAAATTTGCATGATTCTTTCATTTATTTTCGATCACCCGAATGTGTGGAACGGCTCTTGATTTTGAGCGCAAAGCAGGCGGCTTTGACATCTTTAATATCCTCAGTTTTTGCCAAATTCTTGTAATAATATAACGGACGTGATTTTGATATAACGGACGTGGCGACAACAAAAGTTTGAGGACGGAATTTCCTTGTGGGGGTCCCGGCGTCGACCATTTTTAATTACCCGCATAATCGTGAGGTATACGAACTGTGTGTAGAACAAGGGAGCTAATAACTGCGGAAGAGCCATGGATTTGAAACGGGAGGGGAAATATCGATCATCGTAAACGCAAATAACGGACGTGATTCTTTGACGGAATCTCGAGTGGACGATCGAAAATGCGAATAGTTTCTTCTCAAACGTCTCTAAATCAACAGAAATACTTACATCATATCACTCAATTATGCCTCTTGATTTGTAACATAAACATATAGATGCAGGTGGTGAGCAACTCTTTCAATGCATTAAAAAATCGTTTTTTTGGGACGGAATTTGTCACGTCCGTTACACACTTTTTAAACAATTTTTTTTATTGAAAAATATTAAGATTTTTGGAATTTGACACTTCTGATGGATAGAAACATCCTTTATCTTCAATTTAAGAAACAACTTGTAGATTTCAATCTATGTCTTCAGTATCAAAATACTTACCCTTTTTTAACACCACCAAGAGGGACAAATCTAGACATCAAAACATAACGCTAACGCTACAATATACGTCCACATTCCTACTTTGATTGATATGATACTTTGTCAAGAAGGCTAGGCGTTTGGTTTGTTTAGCGTTGAGGGTCGTGCACCAACATTAATAGTTGTCGTCCTTAGAGTATAAGGAATAACTATACCAAGATAATCCATTCAGAATTGTGCCTTCCTAACACTAAAGGCAAAAAGTGGGCGTGGCTCTGCCCCTGGGGGTCGGGACATTCATCAAATTCAATAGTGGACGCCCTCAGGCTATAAGGAATACATAAACCAAATGGGTGTTGCTGTCCCATGGGGGTCGGGTATGCACCCAAAACAAAAGGGGTCATCCTTAGGGTATAAGGAATAAGTATTTTAAGTTTCAAGATGACCGATTAAGAATTGTGGCCTGTAGGCGACACACAAAAAGAAAATGGGCGTGACTCTGCCCCTGGGGGTTGGGCATGCACCCCAAATGATAGAAATGTTCCTTAGGGTACAAAGCATAATCATTCAAAGTTTCAAGATGATACGTTAAGAAATAAGGCTTGTAGACGACAAACAAATAAATACAAGGAATGGGCGTGGCTCTGCCATTGGGGGTCGGGCATGCACCAAAAAACAATACGGATCATCCTTAGGGTAAGTAGTAGACAAAGTTTTAAGAAAATACAGTTAGAATTGCGGCTTCTAGGCGACACAGAGACACACAAAAAGAAAATGGGCGTGGCTCTGCCCCTGGGGGGTTGGGCATGCACCCCAAATGATAGGGATCATCCTTAGGGTATAAAGAGTAAGTATACAAAGTTTTAAAGAAAATCCAATAAGAATTGCGGCCTGTAGGCGACACAAATACACACGATAAGAAAATGGGTGTGGCTCTGCCCCAGGGGGTTGGGCATGCACCCCAAATGATAGGGATGTTCCTTAGGGTACAAAGAATGTGTATGCTAAGTTTCAAAATTGTAAGTTAAGAAATGTGGCCTGTAGACGACAAACAAATACATACTAGAAATGGGCGTGGCTCTGTCCCTGGGGGTCGGGCATGCACCAAAAACAATAGAGATCTTCCTTAGGGTATAAGGAATACGTATACCAAGTTTGAAGAAAATCCAGTAAGAATTGCGCCCTGTAGGCGACACAAAGACACACGAAAAGAAAATGGGTGTGGCTCTGCCCCTGGGGGTGAGGCATACACCCCAAACGATAGGGATGTTCCTTAGGGTACAAAGAATGTGTATGCTAAGTTTCAAAATTATAAGTTAAGAAATGTGGCCTGTAGACGACAAACAAACAAATACTAGAAATGGGCGTGGCTCGGCCCCTGGGGGTCGGGCATGCCCCAAAAACAATAGGGATCTTCCTTGGGGTATAAGGAATAAGTATACCAAGTTTGAAGAAAATCCATGAAGAATTGCGGCCTGTAGGCGAACCACAGACACACACACACACAGACAGGGGCGACGGCATAATACGTTCACATTATGAATGTGGACGTATAAAAAGGGAGTATTTTTATTTTTGTTTCGCAATAAATACTTTATTTTTACTATTTTGATCATGAAGTTGTGTTTATTATCTCTTTATTATATTTTGTGTATAACCATACCAAAAATTACATTGGATTTGTCCTAGCTTTGGGAAAAATCAATTTTTGCAAAACCATATGTTAGTTCTACACCTTATCGTGGCCTGTGTCATACGCATTATTTCAATATTTGTGCAATGCAAAAAGTAAAGTCAAATTACAAGAATGGGGGCAGCCATCTTTGAACAGACGTTGTTCGGACCATCCGTGTTCGGTTTTTAGTTCCGACCACCAGTCGTGAAAAAAATATAACCAAAGGTCGCCCTAGGCGTTCGCAACCTTGGTATTACATACTTTTACACTATTTGTGTATAAAGAGCGGCCATTTTCTCTAGCAGTTAAGGTCCAATTGTCACGAAAATCGAACTCAGCTGACATTATACATATTGAAACATTTTACAAGATCGGACAAATTTATGATCACAGTGGGACCACATTCTAAAAACGTAAAATCAGGAGCCATAGTTGAGAAAATTATGATCCGACATGCGTGAATATTGAAAGGAACCAAGATCTTTGGGTTATAAACATGCATTTCAAGTTTCATCAAATTCGGATGAAAATTGTGAATTGTTCTAGAGAGTCCCCAGCCTTGTTGTATCATATTTTTACTCTAATGTGTACGAATTTAAAGTTTCATCAAAATCGGATCAAAATTGAGACTTCTAGATGGTCCACATTTGCATACAAGGGCGGCCATTTGTCTGGCACTTTTGGACCAATTTTTACAAAATTAGAACTCAACTGACATAATGTTGTAACAGGGATATATTCGAACGGTTTTTTAATCAGATAATAACTGTGGATAATAAAGGGACCTCAAGCTTAAAACTCAAGTTATTGTACAATCCGGGGCCATAATTCAGTTACAATCTGACGTGCTGAAATAATGAAAAGAACCAAAATCTTTGGGTTATAATCATGCATATCAATTTTCATCAAAATCTGATAAAATTTGTGACCTCTAGAGTGTCTACACACTAAAAACAGGATTTTTCGTAAAATCAGGGGTCATAATGCATGAAGTTTGGGTCCAATACATGCCAATTTCAAAAGGAACCGAGATCTGTAGGAGATAGACCTTTGTTTCTTCAAGTTTTGTTAAAATTGGATAAAGATAGGTTGCCAGGCAAAAAACATATGCCCATCCCCATAGCAGCTAAATCGGCTGGGCAATCAACAAGAGTTGTCGCAAAATTTTACTTGTTTCCATAATGAAACATTTATAATACACTAAAATCTGATGAAAAGTAACAACTCATTAAGTACATGTAATTATCAGAAAATCATAAGAATTTGTTTGGTTTTTATAAAGTTCTGCCCCATGCTAACGTTAAGTATACAAAACATGTTTGTCTCAAGACGTTAAACTTTGTGTATCAATCTAAAGTCAATCGGATGATAACTTTGGCCCTCAGAGCATCACAAGATTTTTCAAAGTGATAGGCTTCATCGTCTAATGACCTTAAATATTGTGTATAAATTTGAAGTCAAGTAGATATTAACTTTGGTCTCTAGAGGGTCAACAATGGCTGTAATTATCGGAAATCGCAGAAATTCAATAGGCTTCTTTGTCTCATGACCTTAAACACTGTGTCTAAATTTAAGGTCAATTAAGGTATTAACTTTAGCCTTTAAATTTTTCAAAGTGATCAAGGGTCATAACTCTGGCAGTAATTAACGAAATCGATGAAAATCATTAAGCTACTTTGTCTCATGACCTTAAACACTGTATAAAGTTAAAGTCAATTGGATACTAACTATAGCCGACTGACGGACGTGGGCGACAACAAAATGCGATCACATTTTAATGTGGGCATATAAAAATTGTGACCTGTAGAGTGTCCGCAAACAAATTGTGGACCAACAGACAGGGGTGACGACAATATATGTCCAAATAAAAATGTGGGCGTAAAATAAAAAATTACTTACTTGCATGATATAAAACATCTCTTTAAGTGCTCTAGGTAAAATACCATATTCTTCTTCTGTTAAAGATGTAATATTACCACCTCCTATAGTAAATGTTTTACCAGATCCCTGCAAAAAAATTGCCGAACAATGTTCAACACTATAAAAGCCTTGAACAACAAGAGCATCGCTAACAATCTACGTCAAAATTCCTGCTTTGACTGATATGGTACTTTTGAAAATGAAGAGAATAAAATATGACATACCTGAAATATGACAAGAGGTAAAGAAGGGTAGGGGTTGGATTTGTTTTGCCAAATTTACAGATAAAATATTAACAAAAAAGTGGGTGTGACTCCGCCCCAGAATTATGGCCTTTTGATACTTAAGGCAAAAATTGGGCGTGGTTCTGCCCCTGGGGGCATGCAGTTTTCCTATTAGGCTATAAGAAATACATATCCCAAGTTCAAAGACGAGCAATTAAGAAAATGGGTGGGGCTCTGCCTCTTGGGGTTGGGCATACACCAGAAACAGTCCGGATGTTCCTTCGGGTATAAAAATAAAAATAAGTATGCAAAGTTTCATGATAGGTTTAGAAATAAAGGCTGTTGAGGAAAAACAAATAAATATAAGAAGTGGGCATGGCTCTGTCCCTTGGGGTTGGGCATCCACCAAAAATAATAGGGATCATCCTTTAAAAAAAAATGTAATTTTTCATCTATTTGGCTCTGTGTAAGAGAATTTTGAGAATTATTTGTTATATTATGGTATCTTATTTGAGCATTATATAAGACACGAATGTTCTCTGGCAGAAAAATTCCTACTGCATTGTATCTGCTATGTGCACTGTCAATCAGTATACTCTGAATATTTTTCTTTTCGTTACTGAAACTCATGAAACTTTGATTATTTTGAGACTCCATGATATTCTCTAGATTTGTGCTTGGAATAAGACAGATAATTTCACAAGGTCAGTGACTAGTTCTTGTTATAGAATTATAAATAGATAAAATGACAAACTCATGTTGGTTCCACATATTTCTGTTATGACCCAAGTTTAATCATATTTACTTACAGTTTGTCCATAAGCAAATACTGTAGAATTATAACCTTCAAATAAACTGTTTACTAAAGGTTCTACACAGGTTTCATATACTTCAGTCTGTAAAATAGAAATTGTATTGAGAAACGCAAAGAAACTGGGTTTAACATTCACTTAACATGAACTGGGTCAATTGTATTGAGAGACACAAAGAAATGGGGTTTAAAATTCACTTAACACAAACTAGGTCATTTTAGACTAACATATTGTTCAATTTTATTTCAATAATTTATTGCATGAGGTTGGACTTGCGACCCCACTCTCTGTCACATACAGGTGGGGAATCGAAATCACACAACTTGATTCAATGACAGACCTAAAGATCTAATGGCAAATTCAGCCCCCCTCCCCCAAATCATTTAATATTCATAATAATTTCCTCAGTTTCTCATCATCATTCTGTTATACTGATGAATATAAAATCTCACCTGTGTCGATTTAGAAGATAAAACATGGTCATAAGTGAAAGCTCTATCTTTTCCCATAACAATTTGTTTTGTAGTGGGTATTATTCTTACACACATCTGCTCTGAGGCTAGTTGTTCTTTTGGTAGCAGGGGGCGAACCTATAAATACATGTAAAAGAAGAAATAAATTAACTATATGACTTACATTACATTACAATATTACTATTACATGTTTGCATACATTTTTTGAATACATTTGATCATTCTTATTCAAATTCACCTTATTATCATTCTCATTCAAAGTCACCTAATCAAACACCAAAGCTGATGTTCCCTGCTTTAAACCCAAAATAAATAGATGATACATATTGATTAATTGCACATCTTTTTTCTTTTTGATCAATATAAACTGTTTATTGCTAATTAACCTAAGCAGAAAATTCTCATCAACAAACTTAGTCAAGATACTGATATAATTAATCTATACCAAAGTTATTATGTTTCTTGGTCTCAAGCAATCAAATTGCTTATCTCTACTTAGCCTAAGTGGAAAATGCTCATGATCAAATCTGTCAATGCATTCACCTAGTAGACACCTGCAATCAGATTAAGTATCAACTTTGCCCATGCAGAAAATGCTCACCACTATCACTTAATTAGAATCAAAATTGTCGAGCTACAAAGTCTCGGCCAATCAAATTACTTATCACTCTGCTTGCCCTGAGCTGAAAACACGCACTATAGCACTTAGACAAAGTATTGATGTGACAAAACTATACACCAAGTTTCAACATTCTCATTTTATAAGAAGCGTGTTGCAAAGCATCAACCAATCAAATTGCTTATCTCTGCTTACGCTCAGCAGAAAAGGCTCATCATCGAACTCCATCAAGGCATTCACCTTATAAACACCTACACAAAGTTTATCTATTCTAGCTCATTTAGAAGGACAGACAGCTAAAAAGAAGGCGGACAATTAAATGATATACATGTAGAGCCGTCCAATTCCCGACCTTCTCAAAATATCTGAGTCCATATACAAAAGTTTTCTTAAAGTTACTACATGATAAGTAACAATAATCAATTTTTCCACTTAAACAAGTGTCTTATCCTAAATTGGAATTCAAAAGCTCTGTTTTACATATACTTGGTTATGTGGAAAACTTAACTGCACACTTACAATATGAAATAAACACATTAGCTAACCAGCATGATTTTTTAACTTATGCAATAACCTCCACTGCCTAAATGTAACATGCAAGTTCTGTCCCCTTAAAGCTGAACTCCGGTTACAAAAATACTGAAATAATGTAATAAAAAAAAAGTTAACGCCCGCAAGCCGCCATACTTGTTTCCAATTTGTGACATAAGTATGCCGGACATGGAGGCTTATGACCTTGAAAGGTTAGCCGATCTCACTTCCAGTTTGTTTCTCGTCAGCTACCTATACACATCCGGCTTTATTCTCTTCACACGGTTCACTGATTGCTGTATTTCCCCCCAACAGTATACCAAATTATTGAAGATTGCAAAATGTCTGGTCAGGTAGGCCTGTAAATAATTATATGAACTGCGTCTACTACAATATAGCCCAAGCTTTACTCCAAAACAAAAGATGCAACCAGATGTCTTACCCAACCTGTTTTTCAACCAAAACAAATCACCTATACAAACTATTAGTATTGCCTTCTTCGTGTGTTCATGTTGAATAGTGTTCATGAAAACGACCAAAGGACATAACTACATGTTTGGGACGGCTCTCATTGGGGAGTGTTTGACAGTGCTAAATTTATTGATGTTATGGTTTTTTTCTCCATTTTACCAAAGTGTAAGAAATTGATATTGTAGTAGACGCAGTTCATATAATTATTTACAGTCTTACCTGATCAGACATGTTCAATCTTCAATAATTTGGTATACTGTTGGGGAAAAATACAGCAATCAGTGAACCGTGTGAAGAGAATAAAGCCGGATGTGTATAGCTAGCTGACGCGAAACAAACTGGAAGTGAGATCGGCTAACCTTTCAAGGTCATAAGCCTCCATGTCCGCCATACTTATTTCACAAGTTTGAAACAAGTATGGCGGCTTGCGGGCGTTAACTTTTTTTTTATTACATTATTTCGGTATTTTTGTAACCGGAGTTCAGCTTTAAAAGCACCACTATACTGAATAAAAATCTTAGCTGTCACTACTAGCAAAATGTCTGTCGAAAATTGTATATTGTAACGCATGAAAATAGTATGACTATAATTTATGATGAATTATGATATTAGGCAAACATCGCCGGAACAGTAGATGTTTTTCAAAAGCTATAGATTTTAATTGCAGTTATCGAATAGTCAATGAAGGATATTGTAAATCTTATAATTTTAACAATGTATAATAAAGAGAAAATAACAAATTAGCAATATGCAGGGATTTTGGCTTTAAAGTTACACTGAACATATCATATGGTGTTGTTTATCAATCTATATTTGTGTAATTCATAGAAATTGTGTCGGTGCATACTCTTTAGAATACCGAAGGCCTGGCCATTGTGGTACATTGCATGTAGGAAAGATGCACTTGGCAGGGTTTTTTCCAACTTGATACATTTCTAATTCTACCGATTGAAAAAGTAACACCAGAAGTTAATTGTTAATCATTGAGGGCACACTTCTGTCAGTAGCCATCATCATATATTTGTAAATTTATACAAACAAAGACAGGAACATGTTGCGATCAAAACTTCAAATTCAAATATGCATAGAATGAATTGTAAAATCTACAATGAAATGTCATCACAATGTCAAATCTTAGAAATGAAGTTTACGCATCAAACTTTATCCTTTATCATATGACAGTCGCCATCGCAAGTATGGCACTACAAAATCAGATACAAGTTGGAGTAATTTGAGGTCAGCTGTGCTTGGTGACATTATATTTGTTTGAATCTCAATTCCTTAGCTTTACGGGCCTCATCCATTAAAGAGAAAACAAAAACAAATTAATCTGTTGAGAAATTCTTAAAAAATGGCCAAAAAATTCTAGGATGAAATATCTGAGGCTAAAATGTCCACTGGTTGGTAGTCCTACATTCATAAAATCAACCTCCCTAAACATTTATACTACTGTACTAATGATTTATATTAACATAAAAACCAAAATTGTAAACTCATTAATTCAAATTTCAACCAACAAAAACAAATGCCGGAACATTTATTACCTACAATAATAAACAAACCAGTAACCCTAATAAGAAATGACAAAAAGAAATGAAATGAAATGGGGTTTAACGTCCTACTCTTTTGCACCTAACCTGGGATAATGGAAGACGGGCATATACAGTGTGCTATGAGGGAAAGTTTGCACGGGCAGCAGCGCTACGGCCTACTCTTATATATTGAATTCCAACTGCCAAGGGATCTTTTACGTGCAATCCAATGTGTACACGTGACCTCGGTTTTTCGTCCAATCTGAATGACTAGGCAGCTGTCCTTGTCAAGCCCTCCTTCTGCATCACTAACAAGGGGAAATCACGCCTGAATATCAAGTGAACTTTCTCGGCCAATGCAGAGATCGAAAACCCAACCTCCAGGCTAGCGAACCAGCGCTTTATCAGCTTAGCCACCATGACCCCCTGACAAAAAAGACCCATGGTGCTACACCATTACCTCACATTAACATTAAATCATCTTCCCTTATTAATCATAACATGGCTTACCCTTACTGCTACTTGTACATTATCTTCTTGCATTTTGCAGAGTTTGTGTTCACATATTTTAACAAGTTTTCTGAAAATAATATTTTATAAAGTATGAAAATGAATGTATTGTATTGTATCACGATCATGACAATAATTTATCTTTATTATCAAATTATTAATAATTGTTAACTCTATGGCTATGTGCTTCAGTTTGACATAGTTTTTTTCCCCACAATGACAAAAGTTTTTTGGGGGCATTTTTTACATAATCTAATCATACATTTTTTTTATATTTGTTTCTTTTCAGTACTTAACCAGTTTTTTACAGCCAGGAGATATAATTCACAATCAGTTTATATCGATATATTAGGATATCTTTCATGATTAAATATTTTATATTTTTTTATTTTTTAATTTTTTAATTTCAAATTATTTTTTATTTTTCTTTGCACATGCATCAACGACCACTCTTGTTTAGTTATATATACATACTTCTCTCTTTATATTATTGTTTCTCTATAGCTCAGGTTAATTGGTTTTCCATTAATAGTGTTATTACACTGATCTTTTTATAAATAATAGCATTCGCCTCCTTTTAATCCCCGTAAGAGTTTTCTGTTGTGTAGGATTAGTCCTTAATGGACCCCTAATCGAAGGTGTTAAACTTTAATTGTATTTGATTTTTATCTTTGTTGCATATTCTGTATATATTTGCCTATACCATTCACAATTTGTATCAATGTTTGATAAAGACGAGAGCATCCTCGTCGAAACGTCGCTTAGTATCAAACTCAGTAATTGTGTATCCGTAAAATTGTACCTTGTGTTATCTGAGGCTACATAACTGAAATAACCCGACCTACCAATTGACAAGCTTCACTTCTCATGTGACCACTGTATAAAATTTTCATCACGCAATGGAAGTGATATTTATTATATTACAATACAATAAGCATTACGTACATGCAAGGTGTAAGCAAAGTCTTATTTTCTCACTAAAGTGTTCCTTTACATTGTACTGGTGTTTAGAGACTGGCATGCAACCTTTTAGTAGTAAAAAGTTACCCAGTAAAATTAAATGGTGCTTGATACTTTTTCTACAAGAATTCAACACGGCAGTTCCTGAACGTACATGGCGCATGTGTAATATCTCAACGAATGAGGCTTACGTTCAGAGCTGAACTAGAAACACTCCCTGAGTTGTGCCATTTTAATTATTTTCGGGATGCATTTGCAAGTTTAGTGCTGAGTTGATTATAAAATGTTGTTGGTTTATTTGAACGGGGGTGGGGTGGGGGAATTGGATGGCCGAATAGTTAGCATGTGCGTCATATAAGATCTGCCTTTGATTCAACTGCCGTGGTTTAGATTTCCTGGTTGTACATGACAAGGAGTAGGGTCGCCTGTCCAACGACTTGGGATTTCTCCAGGTCTTTGGGTTTCCTCCCACTGCTAAAGATCCCTACAAGGGCAAACAAATTATTGAAATAAAATTGAACCATGTCTTCTAAATCCACAGGAGTCTGACCTTCTATCCGTATATATATGCATAGACCATGTCGTACTTGACAATATGTAGCCTAATAAAAAAGAACAGGAGTGCAATGCCTGTTGAAGAATCGATTTTACCTGCTCATGCTTCAGCTCAGTTTTATTCAACAATTCGTGCTGTCGGGCAATCTAATCTCTGCCGATTCACTCAGATATGTTTTTTCTCTAGTCTTGTCAAGTACGATATGGTGTATGCATATACGGATAGAAGGTCAAACTCTTGACTCCTGTGCTTAATCTCACTATGACCTAGTTTGTGTCAAGTGGACATAAAACTTTTAAAACTCCATTTCTCTATCCCTGGCTTATTTGACAAAATATAAATATAATTAGAATGTATATTCAATGATTCAAATTCAATAATATTATTAGGCCTAATAATTTAATAATAATAGTTCGATCGCGGATCAATTGTCGTCAATAATGACAATGAACAATGTTATTATATTTTATTATGTAGGCCTATTGCTGTATTAGTATTGTGGGCATTCAATTATATTGTCGCGATGTTTTAATTTATAAACAAAAACATGTTCAACAAATAACTCATGAACTTATCATTAACCATCAACCTAGTGGTGTTAAAGAAACCATACTTTCTTAATAGTTGGATTTCAAGGGCGTAATGAATTACCTAATATTGCATTATTCTCCTCAGTAACGGCGTAAACATTTTTCATCGATTGATGAGGACGCCATTTTGAAAGAATGTGTAGACGCGAAGTTCCAGTCACTCGGTAAACAATATTTCAATTACCCCTTTCAACAAAAACGGAAAAATTGTTGATCAGCTACATAACTGAAAAACTCTAGAGATATATCTTAGTCAATTCAAACAGAAAAATATATTTTTTGTGGTAAAGAACAATTTCTACAACTGTTGGTTAGGTAGTTAATTCTAAACGATTTCGTTTCATTTAGGGGTAATAATTGATCCATTTTTGTTATAACAAATTTTCAGAACTCTCTAGTGAAGGAAGGTATTATTGGTGCATATTTCCGGTGAGTGTGTTTTTAGTCCGTTTGGATTTTTTTTTTTTTGTCTTGAGATTACCTCTGATCTAAGTATGTTCAGATATTTATTAATCATTGATTAATTCTCAGTTTATGATTATATTTCTGTAGAAAGCTGGTTTACATTTACAAATCATTTGACTATGCAACTTTTTGATGGCGAGGATAGGTCCCGCCTTAGTACTACTAGTAGTAGTAGTACTAACCAGTACTTACTGTTTGAGTTTGAGTCCGGAGGCCGGTTGCTCAAAAATAAGTTATTTTAACGATCCGTGTGTCGTCATGTTCCTGAAGCAACGGTACTAGTATACCATTGCTTCAGGAACATCATGATGTGTCGTTTGGTAACGGTCCGTTAAATTTCTGTTGCTGGAAAGTCAATTTCATTATCCGTTAAAGGGTTTCCAGCAACAACCTTTCTCTCCGTTAAAGTTAACGATCCGTTTAGGCCTACTCCATGTTAACGGATCGTTAAAAGTTAACAGAGCTTTCAGCAACCGGCCCCTGGTAAATAATAAACAGATTTCTTCGATTATGAACAACCTAGTTAACTTTGGTTATAAACCTACCTGTGTGTTTAAAATGAACTCCGGTTAAATAAAATCCATCGCACCACTAAATGTCCCAACGTATAAAAACAGTTCTCTCTTGAAAAATTGAAATCCCACAAACTTTCGGTTAAGAACAATATCAATATGGCAGCTGGTTACGTCACACCTCGGGAGATATCACTTTGTATTAGAGGTGACAGCATAGGAAATGTGGCATTTTTACGTCAATTCAAGTTTGGTTTAAGCTAAGCACGTCTCGACTCGACATTGAGTTTGAGCGTTCGCACACATAACAACCTGTATTTTTTTTAAAATTTGTTACCGTCTTAATTATTTGATTAACGACTCGGATGAGATAATTTTCTTTTTAACACGCATGAGGAACAAAAATAACTACATTCTTTTCATGGGCCTTAAATATTACCCATCTTTATATGGTATGATAATATTATTATTTAACATTTACAATTAATGTTCTGCTTCTTACAGAGCGTTACAGACTTATCGGCATTGCATACGCCACCCAATGCCATTAGGCACTTTGAACGCTGTCGCAACACGCTTAAAATGTCACTAAAGCGGTTATTATTTAATCAAAAGAATGAGATCAAATTAATAATATACTCAGCCACTTCGGAGATGTGCTTCGTGATCCATGTTAAACTATTTATAACATAAAGAAGATAGGATATTAAAATCTATATTTTATATATGACTTTATTTTTACGAGTATCCATGAAATCAGTGATTCTTTCATGAATCATGTGAATAAAATTTGATAGACTGGCTATCAATGGTTTCAATATAAAGCTCCTATGTAATTGCCATCAATATAATATTTTCGTCGGCCAAACTCAAACGATTGTAATGTTGGCGCTTTGCTTTGAGTATAGCACATGCTTGACAAAATATGCGTCAAATTTAAACAACCTCGCTTCCGTGTGTTGGATTCGTCAAATATGTGACGAAAGCAATGTTATTATCCACTCTGTCGAAATAACAAGTAAATATTCAAATCTTTCAAGAGAGAATCGTTTTTATTCGTTTTTTATACGCCCACATGGAAATGTGGTCGTATATTGCCGTCGCCCCCGTCCGTCGGTCCGTCCGTCCATCGTCCACAATTTCTTGTGAACACTCTAGAGGCTAAAGTTAATCTCCGATTGACTTGAAATTTATACACGGTGTTTAAGGTCGTGAGACCAAGAAGCCTATTGATTTTCAGCGATATCCAATAATTACTACCAGAGTTATGACCCTTGATCACTTTGAAAAATCTTGTGAACGCTCTAGAGGCTATAGTTAATATCCGATTGACTTTAAATTTATACACAGTGTTTAAGGTCATGAGATGAAGAAGCCTATTGATTTTCGGTGATAACTGATAATTACTGCCAGAGTTATGACCCTTGATCACTTTGAAAAATCTTGTGAACGCTTTAGAGGCTAAAGTTAATATCCGATTGACTTTAAATTTATACACGGTGTTTAAGGTCGTGAGGCGAAGAAGCCTATTGAATTTCAGCGATATCCGATAATTACTACCAGAGTTATGACCCTTGATCACTTTGAAAAATCTTGTGAACGCTCTAGAGGCTAAAGTTAATATCCGATTGAATTTAAATTTATACACGGTGTTTAAAGTCATGATACAAAGAAGCCTATTGATTTTCCGCGATATCCGATAATTACTACCAGAGTTATGACCCTTGATCACTTTGAAAAATCTTGTGAACGCTCTAGAGGCTATAGTTAATATCCGATTGACTTTAAATTTATACACAGTGTTTAAGGTCATGAGACGAAGAAGCCTATTGATTTTCGGTGATATCCGATAATTACTACCAGAGTTATGACCCTTGATCACTTTGAAAAATCTTGTAAACGCTCTAGAGGCTAAAGTTAATATCCGATTGACTCTAAATTTATACACAGTGTTTAAGGGCATGAGACGAAGAAGCCTGTTGATTTTCAGCAATATCCGATAATTCCTGCCCGAGTTATGACCCTTGATCACTTTGAAAAATCTTGTGAACGCTCTAGAGGCTAAAGTTAATATCCGATTGACTCTAAATTTATACACAGTGTTTAAGGGCATGAGACGAAGAAGCCTGTTGATTTTCAGCAATATCCGATAATTCCTGCCCGAGTTATGACCCTTGATCACTTTGAAAAATCTTGTGAACGCTCTAGAGGCTAAAGTTAATATCCGATTGAATTTAAATTTATACGCGGTGTTTAAAGTCATGATACAAAGAAGCCTATTGATTTTCAGCAATATCCGATAATTACTGCCAGAGTTATGACCCTTGATCACTTTGAAAAATCTAAAGTTAATATTCGATTGACTTTAAATTTATACACACTATTTACGGTCATGATACAAAATAGCCTATTTATTTTCAGCGATATCCGATAATTACTGCCAGAGTTATGATGACCCTTGATCACTTTGAAAAACCCTGTGAATGCTCTAAAGGCTAAAGTTAATATCCGATTGACTTTAAATTTGTACACAGTGTTTAGGGTCATGAGACGAAGAATCCTATTTGATTTTCAGTGATATCTGATAATTTCTGGCACTTGATCACTTTGAAATATCTTGTGGACAAAGGCCTTGAGACAAACCATCAAAACTATTCTAATCATTTCTGATAATTATTTAATGGGCTATTACTCGTAATAAGATTATCATGTGTTGTAAATAGTAAATGTTCTCCTTACTGATAAAAGAAACAATATGCGACAACCCTTGTTGACTGCCCGGACGACTTAGCTGTTGTGGGCGTATGTTTTGTTGCCTGGCAACCTATCTTTAGTGGTGCAATGGATTTTTATACGTCCACATTCATAATGTGAACGTATTATGCCGTCGCCCCTGTCTGTGTGTGTGTGTGTGTGTGTGTGTCTGTGGTTCGCCTACAGGCCGCAATTCTTCATGGATTTTCTTCAAACTTGGTATACTTATTCCTTATACCCCAAGGAAGATCCCTATTGTTTTTGGGGCATGCCCGACCCCCAGGGGCCGAGCCACGCCCATTTCTAGTATTTGTTTGTTTGTCGTCTACAGGCCACATTTCTTAACTTATAATTTTGAAACTTAGCATACACATTCTTTGTACCCTAAGGAACATCCCTATCATTTGGGGTGTATGTCCCACCCCAAGGGGCAGAGCCACGCCCATTTTCTTTCCGTGTGTCTTTGTGCAGGGCTGGGGCCATTACATTACCAATGTAATTAATTACATTACCATTACCATTACTTTTTAAATGTAATCATTACAATTACTTTCTCATTTTTAGCAATGTAATTAATTACCATTACCCATTACATTAAAAGTAATTAATTACCATTACCCATTACTTTATGACTTTTCACATAGAAATTAAAAAGACAACATTGTTTTCTGCCATGAAGAGCCTAATTAACGATTTAGCTCCTCTAAATAATTTTATAAGATTTTTAATCAACCCAAAGACTTTGTCTATAATATATTGTATAACTGGTAAATTATTTAGCATGACTCTAAAACAAAATGATTGTTTATTATTAAGCAACCATAAAATGATGAGATACTTGAAAGCCATTGGTTAGTTTATCACTTGTTACCTTGAGATTAAGATTAAAGTTTAGTAAGACTATTGTCTTTTAATCTAACAGATTGATTGATTGACTGAGTGATTGACTGTAAATTAACACTAATCTTTGATTAAAATATACTTCTTTTCAAAGATCCACTTGTTAGGTTACATGTCTAAAGAAGGGTCCTACATAAAAAGTAATAAAACAAAATGTTGAATGCCTTCTTATTATAATTTGTTAAAACTGATTTAAATCTTTTTTTTTTAAAGAAAATTATAATAAATTAGACTTGTGTCAAGTACACTTAATTTTCTTCTTTGGTGCTATAAAATTTCATATTTGTCATATGGAAATATTTGTATGTGCCATAAAATAAAATGTAATTGAAAAGTAATTGAAATGTAATTGACCATTACATGATTTTTTGAATGTAATTAATTACATTTCCATTACTCATTACTTTTAAAATCTTCCATTACTCATTACATGGCCATTACTTAAAAAATGTAATGATTACATTCCATTACCATTACCCATTACCATTACCCCAGCCCTGTCTTTGTGTCGCCTACAGGGCGCAATTCTTACTGGATTTTCTTCAAACTTGGTATACGTATTCCTTATACCCTAAGGAAGATCTTTGTATACTTACTCTTTATACTCTAAGGATGATCCCTATCGTTTGGGGTGCATGCCCAACCCCCCAGGGGCAGAGCCACGCCCATTTTCTTTTTGTGTGTCTCTGTGTCGCCTAGAAGAAGCCGCAATTCTAACTGTATTTTCTTAAAACTTTGTATACTTACCCTAAGGATGATCCGTATTGTTTTTTGGTGCATGCCCGACCCCCAATGGCAGAGCCACGCCCATTCCTTGTATTTATTTGTTTGTCGTCTACAAGCCACATTTCTTAACGGATCATCTTGAAACTTTGAATGATTATGCTTTGTACCCTAAGGAACATTTCTATCATTTGGGGTGCATGCCCAACCCCCAGGGGCAGTCACGCCCATTTTCTTTTTGTGTGTCGCCTACAGGCCACAATTCTTAATCGGTCATCTTGAAACTTAAAATACTTATTCCTTATACCCTAAGGATGACCCCTTTTGTTTTGGGTGCATGCCCGACCCCCATGGGACAGCAACACCCATTTGGTTTATGTATTCCTTATAGCCTGAGGGCGTCCACTATTGATTTTGATGAATGTCCCGACCCCCAGGGGCAGAGCCACGCCCACTTTTTGCCTTTAGTGTTAGGAAGGCACAATTCTGAATGGATTATCTTGGTATAGTTATTCCTTATACTCTAAGGACGGCAACTATTAATGTTGATGCACGACCCTCAACGCTAAACAAACCAAACGCCTAGCCTTCTTGACAAAGTACCATATCAATCAAAGTAGGAATGTGGACGTATATTGTAGCGTTAGCGTTATGTTATTTAACGTGAGTTCATTTCAAACACACGGGTAAGTTTATAATAACCAAAGTTAACTGGTTTGTTCATAATCGAAGAAATCCGTTTATTATTTACCAGGATTCAACAGTAGTATAGTAGTAGACTAGTCTAAACGAATGCCAGTCAAAGTCATCCACACGAAAAACCTTGTTCAGTTGTCTACACCCGTTGGTGGAGTCATCCACACCCGTTGGTGAAGTCGACCACAATCGATGGTGGAGTCTTCCACAAGACTTAGTTTAATTTGAAGATATAGTAATACGTTGGTGTAGTCGTCCACAAGACTTAGTTTAATTTGAAGATATAGCAAAACATTGGTAAAGTCGTCCACGCGACATAGTTTACTCTCGTGATATGGATATTCTTTTGATAATCCGGTAAAATACATATAAGCCACATGGTCATTGAAGACAGTCTTGGCATGGTCTCAGAATTGCACGTCTTCCACGCTCTGTCCGCGTGAATTTAAGGTACCGGTAGATATTAGAATAATAACTGGATAATACATTGATGGATTCACTGACCAGTTGTTAGGTAAATTTAAATCATCATTGAATATAATTCCCTGATGGACCATCCAATACACAAGGAAAGAGTGGATGTTTTCCCCGACAGAATCTCCATTGGAGAATTCCAATGACATGTGAAAAATCGGGTGGCATTATGCCAATAAAGCAATTCTAAATACATGTAGTTGCGTTTATGATTTTTTATTTTATACACTACTTACAGAGGGTTAATTTTAAAAAATATTGAAGGCTATATCATAGTCATACAAAACTTTATTTTGATTTTGGCCCACGCGAAAAATATCGCCAAATTTGATTCTGGGTGCTGGAAACATGATGCGTCAAGTAATTATATAACGTGAAAATATTCCATTTATTATTGTATATAATGGCAAGTAAATATTTTTGTTAACGGTTGTGGACGACTTTACTGTGTACGACTTTGCTTGTGGACGACTTCACTGGTACCTGTCTGAACTAGAGTTAGATCAGAGTTAAGAGACTCAAGCCAGGGTCAGTTAGTATTATTAGTGGTATTACTAATCACTTGAATTCAAGCCTAATCCCCGTTTTCATTCGATTGTTACTATTGTTATTGAATTTTGACAGAATTCCATTCCAGAATGTTCGATCGAGCCTTCCCCAACTTTTATTGCCATTCTGATTGATAAATCCGAGTCATAAACGATCTGTGAAAATAATATTAAAGCCGAAGCCAGGAAGAGTCAGATTTATTGAGGTTCTCAGATATTTTGGACTAAGAAAAAGAGGCTCAACATGTATCAAATGTAGCAAGTGTTTCATAAGATTACATGTCATTTGGGACTCGCATCATTTGGCACTCAAAAAAATATGACAGTGACATTTGGGACTTCGGTACACAACGTTTGGGACTTTTTTTTTACAACGTTTGGTATACGTCGTTTGGGACATTGATAATCAGCCTAGTGATACCCCACAATCTTAATCTTAGCATTATTCATATTTCTGCCTATATGAAATATAGTTTAATCAGAAAATCAACGATTCCTTTGAAAAATCAAGAAGGAAACAGGGACAATTCTAACAGTACCAGCGGTCGTGTGGATAAGTCATGTGACGTAAAAAAGCTATATCACAGCGTTTGTAATCTTCCTGAAATGAACTCTTGGAAATTTATAACAGTATTTATTGCTATTTATTTATCATTAAACTAAACAATAAAATGCAGTGAATGGCAATAAAAGGAAGACATATTTTAACAAAATGGAGTGAGAAAAAAATGTGTATCTTCGGTTAAAAATGTTGTCATTTGACAGTACTCGTTTATTTTAGAAGTGTTATTTTTAGTAACGGGAGCTATTACCGGTACTCGCCGTTAGCACTATCATGTGCTCAGTAAGTTGATTGTGACTGAAGCTGGCCTATTCAGCTATTAAAAACTTATTGCGCGCACTGGAACCAAAATGCTTCAAATAATCACAAAGTAAGAATTTCTGTCAGAGAAAATTAGCCTGTTGGAGGGCAGACGGAATACGAAATATCAACTGTCCAACAAAATGTTTTCATTGACCTGTACCAGGCGTCGGGTGATGAGAATTGTGCACCGCTGTATATTATAACAAATATCGTTTATATTGATTCCCAATATTGAATCCTAAATATTGTTTGTGTCGAGTCCCAAACCCAAATGACACCAATCAAGTCCCAAATGTCGTTTATGTTGAGTCCCAAATGACATGAGTCCCAAATGATGTGATACCTTTCATAATTCACTACTGTACACGAACGGTTAAGATTTTGCAGCAGTAACAAAACTGAAAATGGTGTATTACCTAGCAGTAACAATACTGAATATTGTTTATTACCTACTAGACGTGAATAGTATTTAAAGAATATTAAAGAATATTTTCGTATGTTACAGATTTATTATTAAGTTACATTATGGAAAAGAAAGACAGTTCTACTGCTATCTCATCCCTACTGACTCAATATGGTGATGCATCAGATGAAGAAATTATTAATGAAGCACCTGGTTCTGTTGACAACATATCAGATGAGGAATCTGAAAACAAAAGGGAAGAAAACCAGCTCACAAAAACAGAACCAATGATAATTGATGAAAATTCACAAAATAGTCTTAAAATAACAGAATATTCAGATACTCCTACTAAACGAAAATTAGTTAAGAAAGGTACAAACGAATGATATTTTGATTACTTTTGCATTCTAAAATTGACATTAAAGGATATAAAGAAGGGAGTATGTGATACATGTCTGATTATTGTTCTTAAATCCACCTTACTTAGGGAAAGTATTTACATGTAGGCCCTCATCATATATTCAGTCCTTTGTTGTTGCATTTATTTTACAATTACACTGTTTGCCGATATCTTTGATTCAGTTTCATTTGTAAACTTTTTACTTGATAATTTTACTTGTATGTGAAACTATGCGTTTCTTAAACATGGTATTTCAATAAATTTAGACATTTCAGTATATTCTGTGTTTATTTTGTTTTGTTTATTGTTTTGTTTAATAGCTACTAAATTAGTGTCTTATGGACCTGATGACCAGGAGGAAGATAAAAGTTCATCTGAAGAAGAAGTAGAAGAAGAGGAGGAAGATGAATTTGAAATCAAGGCCCTAGATAGATCTAAGGTTAGCTCAGTAGATAAAAATATAGCTCAAAAGATAAAAATAGAGTAAAGACATGATACATGTAATTGTAATATAATATGACCAAATACAGACATTTATGGCCACTGGGACTCGATGGAATATGTATATATATATATATATATATACTCCTTGCTAGTTTCTTGGCTTGTAAAATCGTTTTATTTTTTTCTACATTGTTGTTTTGAATTTTAATGTTTTTTTAATATAGTATAATCTATTTATTTCAGGGAGGTAGTTGTTTAGAAACCGAAGTCGCATGTAAGTATCCAGTAAACAGGAAATTAATGTTTCATGAGTTAATGTGACCTGAAGGAGGTTTACATGTTGAAATGAATGTGACACACCATCAACAAAAAAGTAATACACTTCTTTAACTATCAGTTAATTACACTATTGTAATGTTATTAATGACTAATTTAGGATGACAAATTTAATTAGTTTATTATTTTGTCTCTGCTTGATTGCATTTGCATAATGATTTCTTATTTAACATTATTTGAAGAAGAAGAATTGTCGTCAATAAGTATATGGTGAAAATATTTCTGTTTATACTAAATCAATAGTGAAAAACCATATCAATGAATTTGTTATTTGTACTGACAATTTTTTATCATTTGTTTAACAAAAGCATCTCTGTCAAGAAGTGTTTTGTACATGCCAGCTGAAGATATTAAGCTACCACCAGAACCTCCTGGGAAATGTACCAAAACTCTGCAGGTAAAATTTGGAGTAACATGATTTCTGTCTGAAACTAGATTGTTTATAACACTTTTAGTAGTTTGCAGACAGATAATGCTAAAACTCAGTTTTCATTGTTGAATCCATTACAAAGTGGCATCTTCAAGAGAAAAAGTCATGACCATTACAGATATATCAATATAGGAAAATGAAGAAAACCATGGGAACATTTTAAAACTAGCTGACAGCAGATATGATGTGTTTTGGTGAACTAGTTAGTTCCAATGTTGAGATGCAAAATATTCTTTTACAATCTTAAGGTTCATCTACATCATCAAACACTCCTTGTTACCCCAAAATCAATGGTGGGAATTCTTTGTTTGAAAATACATTTTAATGAAAGACTAAATATTGTATTAAGAAGGAAAAATGGAGTCTTTGGCAAAGCATTCCATTCTCATCGTCCAATCAAATCTCTCCTGAATAAAATATGGAGAATTTTCTTGCCTTATCTGGGGAAACTTCTTTTAAAAAAATCCTAGGGTTTGTTAGTGCTGTTTTCGAGAAAAAAAATATCCTTGGATGCATGAATTATTTCCATGCATCCTTGGATGCATGAATTATTTCCATGCATCCATGAATTATTTATTTTATCGAAAAAAAAGCATGTCATATTTCTATCCAGTTTGTTGAAGAACAATATGTAATGTAACAGCCCTTCTATGTGATCTGCTGTGTGATCCAAGAGATGATAAAAAGATCCTAAATGTTAACATTGTATAATATTTTGGATAGTCTTGTGTATCACACAATTAGTTTCTTTGCAATATTCTGTTATATGCTAGTTAAACTGAGCGTAATATATTTCTTGTGTTCTGTCACAAGTCATAATTTGTGGCAGAAATTTGCGCTGAGTATGACAGTTTATCACACAATTAGTTCTTTGCAATATTCTGTTATATGCTCGTTAAACTGAGCGTAATATATTTCTTGGGTTCTGTCACGAGTCATAATTTGTGGCAGAAATTTGAGCTGAGTATGTCAGTGTTTGAGTGGGATTAGGTCAAATCAAACGAAACAATGCAAGATGTATGAGACTTTTGAACAGATTTCCTTTTTTTAGATTTTAAAAATTCATTGGAAGTTTATTTAGCAGAATAAACAAAGAAATCAACATGTATGTGTCACATTTCTTATAAAGTTGGTATATATTTTCTTGTAGACCAAAATGCAGGGCAGAGGTTCATTGAAACTCTATTTGATATCTATTTATAGGATAAGATATCAAGTCTGTATGAAAAAATGAGAAGAGATGGGTTGAATCTCAATGCTACAATACAAAGAAGAAAAGATTTTAGAAATCCTAGGTGAATACAATCAAGTATCCTCAGATAAACTGACTCAATTGTAATTTTTTAAATAACATTTTTGCAATAGGTTTTTATACTTCGTTTTAAATGTTCAATCTCATGTACAGTTGTATTGTTTAATAATCCTTTCTTTTTTCTATTTCAGTATATACGAAAAATTGATAGATTTTTGTGGAATAGATTCACATGGTTCCAATTTTCCTGCTGTGAGTTTTACTTGTTTTACTCTGTAAACAGTTGAGCCGTACTTTATTAAATCACAGGTTTGGAGATTGAGCTACAGAAACATTGTGCTATAGATTTTAAATTGATAATTTATCAAGCATGGACACCTTAGACATAGACTAAAAGGATCTTGATTTTATCTGTTGTGGTGAAGCGGGGTTAGCATAGGCCTAACCTGTTTCTCAATCGTATTTCAAATGAAATCATATATTGTTTTTTTTTTTTAAAGTCTGCTGTACTCTTATCTCTCTTAAAGCTCCAATTTCATATTTTTAAGTTATATTTTTAGTATATATTAAAATAAACAATATAGACAAATAAAGCAGAGTTCATGTTCAGATGTTGGCAATTGAAAATAAATATTTAGAAAGCAGTGCTAACTTTTATTTCAACAGTTTTAATAATTTTCCTCATAAAGTAAAGTATTGGTAAGAAGTTATTTGAACATACATAAACACCATTCTTTTCAAATTTGTTCTTGTTTCTTTTCTTCAGGAAATATATAATCCTTATTTATGGTCAAAAGAATCTTATTATGATGAATTAGGTGAGTTATTAACGATAAGGCATGTATCCTGTGTTAGCATTATCTTCTAAAATTCATTAACGCATTAACGCATTGATCATTTTAATTGCAAATTTAGATTTTTATGACTGACAGTACAAGAAATGAAAAACAAATTTTGATTTCAGATAAAGTGCAGAAAAAGGAAATGGAAAAAAGAGAAAAAGATAGAAAAGACAAAACTAAGGTTTCTTCAAAGGTTTCTTATGTTGTATATTGGCACTCCTCCCTATCTCTCCATATTATCGTTCATGTTTCTTCTTAGCACAATGGAAACTGCAATAATTCATATATCTTTTGGAAATTAATATGGGTTGTCTATTGATTGACATTCAAATCATTTTAGAATCTTAAAGGCTGTAATGTAATTATTATATGTTTCTCTGAAAATTATATTGATTGACTACTATCCTATTGAAAGGAAGAACCTAAGGCAATCAATGGACATATGTTTAGGTATCGAAAACCTGTGTTTTTATCTATTTATCAATAGTATCACTGCTTCCATTTGAATAACAGCAACTTATATAATGGAATTTTAGTTTTCTCCCTAAATATCTAAAAACTCAAATTATACGCAAAGCCAAATGAAATGGACATTGACACTGCAGCCTACTTTTATTTCAAATTCCACCTGTCAAGGGTTCAAACACAACCTCTGATTTTCGTCCCATCCAAATGATTAGACACTGCCCTTGTCAGGCCTCCATCCCGCACGACACATGAAAATCCTGAGGAAAATTTCACGGCAACACCTTGTGCAAACCAAGACCTCGCTACCGACCCGACTTCTCACCTACTAAGCCACCACAGCTTAACAAAGCCTAATAGTACTAATAGTGACTTGGTTGATCATTTGACATTCATAAACAGCATATTCTAAAAGGAATTATGGGATGTTTCTACAGTTGGATTTTCACTAATTTATTTTTTATTCCAGGTGGAATTTGTTACAGGAACAAAAAAAACATCTGGTTCAGTTGATTCATCAGGTAAAAGAAAACTTTAGGCCATAGAAAAAAATTATTCTGGTTCTAAGATAATACAACTTAAAAAAATAAAACCCAATCTCATTAATTATTGCATATTATAGCAAGTAACTTTTTTTAATGAATCCATAGGCTCATTTATCAAGTATAAATAATGAGAATTATAGATGATACTGGATAATCAGATATTCCTATAAACAGATAATATAGCACCTTGCAATGTGATTTATCCAAGTGGTGATCCTTTGACTAAGATTTGTTTTTGGTAAGGATTGTTGGAAAAATAGAATGACTTTTTTGTATGGCCTTACTTCAATGCATACACATTTAAGGAAATCTACATCAGCTTTAACGTTTCTAATGTTTTACCAACAGTTCCAAGCATGGCATGCCAAGAAATCGTGATAACAGACCCTTTCATTGGCTAATCACTCACTTCAATCAAAATGGTAGTAATATAACAACTCTTCCAGATCGTTACTGCCTGGTATCAAATTAATCAGTGATACATTTATTATGAATAATTTTAGTGGACTATTTCAATATAAATCTCCTATATTTACATTACCAAAACTCAAGCAACCAAAATGTTCAGAGTTTATTTTCATTGCAAAACATGGTCATCATTATCTATCAAAGTTGCCCCCCCCCCCTCTTCAACCCCAATATTTTTCTATAGATGTGATATATGTCATGATATGTTTGAACTTAATCAGTTATACAAGTTAACATATTATTATTCAAGAGAGAAGTTGTATTTTCATAAATCTGGAGAAAAATACTTTATGCATGCGGTTAATAAGCAGAGCTGTAATAAATGTCCCCTTTCTCTTTACAGATGATAAGAAACGAAAAACCAAGTGGGATACAGCACCATCAGCATCCTCAACATTAACTAGTTCAGTGACAGGCACAAAATCAACGGTTATACCCGCTGTGGGCAATATATCAAAGAAATCGAAATAACACAGTGCTATATCATTAGTTTCATAAGTCTAAACAGTGGTTACATCTTACATTTCTTTAAAATAAAAAGAAACATCATCATCGGCCAGTGTATTTCTTTCAAGAATGTAGTGTGTTATAAGACTGTGGTCTTAATATTTCAACTAACAAACAAAATCTATTGCTGAAATGAAAATAACCATGATCATTCATATAGAATTCTCTAGAGTATAAAACTGGGTGAGAAAATGAAGATAGTTTTGAAGTCATATTCACAGATATTGATGAAATATTTTAGAGATATTACTATCTGGATTGAGAATACATGTAAGTCTTGTTCATAACAATTGACACAGTTATTAGTTTATTCCCAAGAACTTATTTATACTACTAACTTGGTGATAATAAAAAAGAATAGTATTGATAAAAAAAACCTATCACAATGGAAATTCAGAAGTGTGTGTAATTTGAATTCGTAAAATTCTATCATTTGTATATATTCTTGTACATTACATGTATATCATTATCAACCAAAAAAAAATTCATTTGTATTAAAAAAAAAGAATAATGATAAATCAAATGTTCTCTTTTGTTTATGCAAAAACAATATTTAATAGTAGGTATAATTAGTGGCCTTTGCCTAAAGAACTTAGCTAGTACATGTGCATAAAAATTTAGCTGTAATCCATTGTGTCAAGCTGTATTCTTACTTCGAATGGCAAATTGTGAAAATTTTAGCTCTTGAATTAGAAAATAAGACAATTTAAATGTTCTGATTTAATATATACCCTGTGACTGTAATTCCATCCTATTTTTACAAAAAAAACCCTATAAATTAAGGCAGTTTACCAAATGTAGTTCCAGAAATCAGGGTCCTGATTCACGAAATCTTAACTATAGATAAAATCCAAATTTTAGTAGATACTTCCATTTTGATTGGCTAAGCATTAAAATCAATCTAATATTATCCAATCAAATAATTAAAATTTGGATTATATCTTAGTTAAAATTTCGTGAATAAGGCCCCAGGCCGCTTGACTCAATGACAGCTTATAATCTTAAGTGAATGTTGTTGACAATACTGGTCACCCAACCAAACGTCCAAAGAGAGGAGAATATTAACAGGACAGTGGATATTATAGAATTTCAGCATCTGGGCATCTTTTAGGTAGGGTACTGGTATCTTGGTTATACTACTATGCACATACAATCATGTACCTTATAATATCTGGTGGAATTAACCACAGGGAAAACATTCAAAGCTATATAAGGCGTGTTTTTGATCATGAGGCTATATATGCTATTCTTGCTCACTGCTCACTATATTTCAAAATCTTTTATTTTCAAAATGTGTAAGGAGCTGCAATGGCTTACAGAATAAGGCACTGGCTCACTATCTAGGTGAACTGGGATTTGATCACAGAGTCGTCTTGTTTAGAATGGGATTAAAAACTAATGTCTGGAATACAGCTTTTGGGTAAAACAACACTTCACAGTAGGAATCCGATATAAGAGTAGGGCGTAGTGCCACTGTCCAGCCGAATATTTTCTCATAGCAACTGTATGTCGTACACTCATCTTCATTAGCGTCTTCTTTAGCTCAGTCGATTTAGAAAAATGAGACATTAAACCCGATTTGTTGTGTAGAATTTCAACTTTGTTCATTGTTAACTAGTAATTTATCTATGTAGATAATTCACCTTTGATCCTCGTATAATCAGTCTCGATTTGGATTTCTTCCTTTTGAAACAGCCTATATAATGATGGCTGTTGTTACCCATCGAAACTGTTTACTTAATTTGTTTGGAAATTGTTCAAAATCATAAAATGAGTGAAAACTTATTTTATGATTTTGAACAATTTCCAAACAAATTAAGTAAAGGGAGACAATCTCATGTTTTTCACAATTGGAGGGGATAAAGTTGAAAGAGATCAGGTGACTTTCAAAATGGCGGCGGTAATACAAACAATTAATCAATTTTTAGTTTCTGGTCAATATCATTCAATTTTAGCACTAATTAAAGGTTTACGAAATGGAATTGTGTAAGTACCTTTAGCATACAAGTAGTTTGCATCTAATTTAATTTTGTCTTTGATCCAGACAATATTTGTAGCCTCTGGCCAAACTTACCTTACAGTTACATGATCATGATGCATGATGGACTTTTCAAGTCTTTTGCCATGTTCAATGTTGTAATAGCATGGGATGGGACATGATGGATGCACTGCAGGACCTGGGAAAGTACTACTGTCTCATGACAAATCGTGGACATCATGAAACCGTCTGAATCTACTGCTCCCTAGACTGCCTGAAATAACTAGCCTCCTAATATGCCAATAAATCTCCATATTATAAGGAAGGACTGCATATCTAGTTGGTTGGAGCACCACAGTTATTCTCTTTCATAACTGCAGTTGAGTTTGGGAAGCTCTAAAAGGAGTACGAGTTTCAGGTGGTTCAAGATCGTCCATATTATATTATTGATTTTCGAGTAATTGGCACCATATATGCTTGTTTCAAAATGAAATATATTTTGTTTACGAGTATGAACTCAGCAATTAGGTAATTGGACAACTGACCCTTGATTGACTGATCAATTAGCCTAGATTGTCAATACAAAACATAACACAATATAATATAGTGATTGTTATCCATAGAACTGTGTTTTGTGTTACATTATGTTCAATCGCTAAATGGCATTCAAAGATTATATACATGTACAAAACATTATACATGTAGAGAGTTTGGATAAAAATTACAATACCGGTAAGTGAAAAATATTAATAATGAATAGTAATCGCTTGTCAATCATGCATTTTTTTGATATACATGCTACTAAACCAGTTGCCGTTGCTACTCTGAACTGCATGCATCCCGGTCGTTAATAGAATAGCAAATTGATAAAAAAAAATATACAGCTGAAAATCTGAATGAAGTTTTATTGTATTGGATGTGATAAATGAATGTTTATAGCTATTGATCCATATCCCCAATATTTACAGGTCTTTTGACAGTAGGCCACTATGACCAATAATAGGTCTAATATGATCCAAAATTCGAGAGCATATTAATCCATAACATATCGGCTGATTTAGTCCTAATTCCTGTTCTGTTATAAAATTAATGCTAACTCACAGACAAAAACATCCAATTTTTATACCAACAGTGACTGTGTAGTGGAACCTAAGCTTGTTCATATATTTACTCCTATTTCAAACTTTCTAAACCTGTTGGATTACGGTGGATAATAAAACTGTTGAATTAATGATAATGTTATGTTGATTTGTTTTGTGAAATGGGTAATGGTGTTTGTCTACATTTAAAATTTAGTACACATAACTGCTTCTGCTTGTGGTATGTGTATTAACAAGTTGATATTTATTTCAATTTTAGATATGGAGCAAAAGTACGATTTCCACATGCATTAGTCATGACATTTCTTTTTAAAAGTGACAGGTAAACAATCAATCATAGATTATATATTTTTTGATATATGTCAAAATAAAAATCACAGCTAGACTGGTTTCATTTTCTAGTATCACTCCAGTTCAGTTCATCTCCAAATTTATCTAAAAAAAGTAAAGCATTCCTGTTTTTTCCTAATACCTCTTTATACGCCCACATTTTCATGTGGACGTATTTTGCTTTTGCCCCTGTCCGCCCGGACGTCTGGACGTTCTACAACAATTGTTTGTGGACTGTCTACAGGCAATACAGGTCACAATTCCTATCCGATTTTGACGAAATATAGGTTGCATTTGATATTAGCATGTATCGGATCCAAACTTCATGGATTATGGACCCTGATTGTGAGTAAATCACATTTTTAGCTTGTGGACCCTATAGAGGTCACAATTTTGAACAGATTTCGATGAAACTTGACATGCATGTTTATAACCCAAAGATCTTGGCTACTTTTGTTATTTGCGCCCATCGAATATTAATTTCCTGAATTATGGCCCCTGATTGTCCGAAAAATCACCCTTTTTAGCTTGTGGTCTGATTTAAAAAAAAAAACACTTGATTATATCACTGTTACTCAGTAATGAGGGTTGGGTTCGAATTTCGTGAAAATCAGACCAAAATTGCTGGGCAAAATGGCTGCCGCTTGTACCGAATAGTGTAAAAATATGGTATATCAAGCTTGTGGAGCCTGTAGAGGTCACAATTATTATTTGGTTTTGATGAAACTTGAAATGCATGGTTATAACCTAAAGATCTTGATTCCTATCAATATTCGAGCATATTGGATTGTAACTTCCTGAATTATGGACCCTGACTGTACGAAAAATCGCCTTTATTAGCTTGTGGTCCCTCTGGAGGTCACAATTACTACCCGATTTAAAAAAAACTTTGATTATATCACCGTTGCACCGTAATAAAGGTTGAGTTCGAATTTCGTGAAAATCGAACCAGAATTGCCGGACAAAATACGAATAGTGTAAAAACAATATGGTATATCAAGGTTGTGGACCGTGTAGATAGCACAATTTTAATCTGATTTTGATGAAACTTGACATGCATGTTTATAACCTAAAGATCTTGGTTCCACTTTCTGAATTATATGGTCCCTGATTGTACAAAAAATCTCCTTTATTAGCTTGTTGTTTCACTGGAGGTCACAATTATTACCCGATTTAAAAAAAAAAAACGTTTGGTTATATCACCGTTACAAGAATATTGTAAAAATATGGTATATCAAGGTTGTGGACCCTGTATGTAGAGGTCACAATTTTAATCTGATTTTGATTTAACTTAAAATGCATGTTTATAGCCCAAAGATCTTGGTTCCTTTCGATATATCGAATTGTAACTTCATGAATTATGGCCCTTGATTGTAGGAAAAATCACTTTCTTTTTAGCTGGTTCTCAATCCATCTCTCGAAAATGTGGGCGTGGCCTTGAACGCTCTCTCGTTTTTTTTTTTAAATGTGAATAACTCCTTTAACTTAAGCAAATTATAAAAAAAAACCTGAGAAATATATGTACCGGTATCTAGTTTCCAAATGACTTGACATTATCCAATAATGTAATTATATTTTAGTTTCAGAAATAAGCTCATAACAATTTTACAAGCAACGTACACACATTCCAAGAATTTAGGTTTATTTGTCCTGTCTTATAAAACTTTGACAACAATAATGCAGTACGTACAGACACAGAAATATCAACCCCAGTCTTTCATAGCTGCTTTTTGTGCTGGTTATCTTATATTCGGTCGATATAATAAAGTTAATGAACAAGTAAGTTCTCTCATTTTTAATTTACCGCTGAGCAAGCTCATTCAAATTGACAATATTTTGTTTTGATGTAGCTCCTGGCCCTACAACACCAAATGTAATGTTAAGGTGGTGGAATAAATGGTACCAGATTGTGCATATGGCCAATTGCACAATTGCCAGTAGATTGGGACTGCTGGGAAAAATGGGTTGCTGAGCTGGATAAAATACCCTCAAAAATGGAATAATGAGTAGTGATGGAACTTCATAGATGTTGGATGACCTGGCCAGTTTTAAAGACCCAGTCTGCTTCTGGAAAAAAATTTAATACACAAATTTCTGTTATTAAACACATTTCGACTAATCTTTATCAAGCAAATAACACATTGCATTGCCCTGTATGTTCTCCAGTTACTAAATGCCTCTCAAAGATTCTTATTTAATAGTAGTAAGGAAGGCAACTCTGTTGAGATTAGATGTGTTATAAACTGTAATGCTACAGGATCAAAAGGTTTATACCAAACAAGTATCATGTGGTTAAGTGGGTAAGGCGTTGATTCGATCCCTGCATTGGCTGAGAATGTTGATCTCAATTTTCCGGTGTGGTTTCCCCTAGTTAATGATGTAGAACAGACGGTCTAACAAGGACAGCTTTCTAGTCGTTTGGAAGGGACAGAAAACTGAGGTCCTGTGTACACATTGGCGTGCACATAAAAGATCCCTTGGCAGTTTGAATTCAATATAAGATTAGGCCGTAACGCTGCTGCCCGGGCAAAATTTCTCTCATAGCACACTGTATGGTGTATGCCTGTCTTCCATTAGCCCTGGTTAGGTGCAGAAGAGTAGGACGTTAAAACCCATTCAATTTTATACCAAACTACTTATTAGCTCTAATCTAATGTAAGTATTTAATTGACACCATACATGTAAGCCAGCATTGACCTCTTGTAGTTCTGTCTATCAAAACAATAGATTTGATACTTTTGTATAATGATCGTGTGTTCTACATGTAACCACAATATTCCACAATATTTTGTACATAGAACATGGTCTTATTATTATATATTGGTTACAAAATTTTTTAAATTGATCAATCCTAATATTAGATATGGTCATCTGCAGTTCTTATAGCATTCTATTGATTTCTTGATGTCACCTTTTTTCTATCTTAAAACATCATTCAGCTTGTGAAGTATAACTTGTGTTTATCCATGAACATCAAGGTCAAAATAGTATCATATAGATCACTAGCTAAACATTACTATTTCGACCGTATACTTTTGGCTTCTTTTAATTAAGAAGAACAGGAGATAGGCCAGTAGATAATACTAATATATGTATTTATTGTTATATTATGGGTTTTATTTTCTTTAATGTACAACAAAAATTGGAAAACAAATGCATATGACAAAGTACAGTAAATATGGCAATGAAATTAACCAATGAGAAAATGTTGCCTAAATCTTGACACTTTAACCAAAATCTGCTGTAACATGAATTGGAGTGAATAATTAAAAAAAGACAGTGATTGGTGAAGCTAGATATTAAATAAGATTTTCAGTCAGAAATTACTGAAGAATTATTGTTAAACAACTAAACAAGGATGTTAGTTAAAACTTTGTAAGAAAATTTGGCTACATGTCACATGGAAAAACTAATAGCACTTGTATTTTCAGACTATAAGATTAAAATTACATGTAGGCTTTTGAATATTCTCGAAACATATTGAAAGTAAAAAGAGAGAAAGCTGTTTGAACGACAAGTTGCAATGTTAATAGGCTTTGCTGAAGTACCTGTATGTATTTCTTTGGTCATGAAACCTATCCGTCTTCATTAGCCCAGTCAATGTAGGATATTAAACTCCATTTCATTTCATAAAATATATACAATTTTTGAATATAAAACGAACGCCTTAACTTACTTTTGCTATATAATTTTCCATATTACAATATTTGGCAATTCAGATTTGACTGGATCATTGCAACCCTGGTTGATCTTGCAAAGTTAAGATTTCAGTGATTTTGTTGTTAAAATTATGTAATATTGTAAGGAAGAGAGTAGACGCTGATTGATCTCCCTTTTTTCTTTCTCTTGTCTGATTAGCTAGCTTATCTATTAAAAAGTCTGAATATCTATATTTGAAATTTTTGTATTTTATGTGTCTAAAATTACCTAGAAATGAGCCCTTTAAGAAATTTTCATTTTTCCCCATGCACAGCAAGTCTTCACTATTCTGTCAAATATTTTTACTGTCTGATGTCCTGAAATTATAAATTTAATCATACTGCACATGATCAATAATTAATCAAAATAACATTCCAGAGAAACTTAAAGGGACAATCCCGATAAGAACAGAGTCTCAAAAATTAAAGTCCGAGTATTAATGAAATTTATGGACCAAAATATAGTGGCATGGCATATTTACCTTGTCTCAAAATTTCAGCTCAAAATATTGAGTCGTTTTGACGTGAACGTCAACACTGCTTATCCGGACACGTAACCCTTTTAAGATTTCGGGTCAATTTTTTCATTGGGTGACCTGATATCGATTAATGTTTCTTGAGAGGTATATACAGTGAATGACCCATGCCCTGTACTTGATAACAAAAAGTAAATTTCACCTCCATATTATTTTTATAGAAAAAAGTCTGGTTTTATCCAGATACTGTATAATAAAACATTCTACATTTCCAGATGAAGACTGTCAGGTTTAAGTTATTTACAAGCGTATCACAAATATCGGGTTAGTAGGTGGGCCTTAGGTTATCGATTTGAAAGGATTTTAACACAAAATTAAGCAGTTTTATTCCCCCAAAAGTTATTGGGATTGGCACTTTAACACACTTTAATCAGAACAAAATCAAAAAAGCCCCTCCCTTAAGTTTTAAAGGTTTGCCTCAACATCCGTACTAGGCAATTAAATCTGTCTAAATTTATTCAAAACAGCCAAAGAATGGAATAGAATTTCTTGCTTTGATTGAATTTGTTGTCATTGGTGTAGATGGGATTTTTCCAAGTAGGGTGTTATGTCCACAAATTTTAATCTATCACTTTCCGGATTTAAAGGTTTTACTCCCTTTCTTCAGGGGGTGCTCAGATGCCTTGGCACCCACTCTTTGTTCTATTTCGATATATCTATACATGATAAGAAAAGGAATTGCTGCTTTCCACTCCTAACTACATACTAGTAATTACCTTGCTTTCATGTCTACCTTCATATATTTCTTTAATATGTGGTTGCACGATATAGTAATTACATTTATACTTTGAGGTGGTAAAACTGGAATGTTGATTTGTAATTTATTATTTAATTTGTGAAATGTTAATGCACCTGTTGACATAGACTGTTTATCTTGTCGTTTGAAGTACGCCCACTATAGAAGTATAATAATCTAACACATGTATTCAGTTATAACCGCACTTTTAATTTAAAATAGATAACAATTTCTCTTACCTCAATGATCTAAACTAACTTTGGGTGCTCATTTTATTTTATTTTGTTTCTATTGCATTAATACTATCCTTATAATATACTGGTACATATGTAAAGCACCCAGTTGCTTTGAATCATAATCAGATCACTGAATGTATTTTTATCAAGTCAAGTTGAAATGCTTCAGTATTCTGTTCTCCCCCCCATCCCACAAATCTATTAGTCCATAGTCCATCCACTATCCACAATTTTTTGAAGACACTCTTATCAACATTTTTCATTTTATTTTTTTAAACTATGTATTGTTCACATTAGTGACCTGAAAAAGCCTATGATTTCTGATAAGAACTTCCAGATCTTTAGAATCTTGAGAACTAATGTGACCACTCTACTACAGACATTATTTCAATTATTGTACATGTATAAGCTAATCAACTTACAACAATTCCCAATATTGACTGATAGACTTATTGCTCTTTTAATGTTGTAGAATTTTATTATAAGTCAGAGGGGTCAAAACCAAAAGTACCACAAAGATGGTTAATTGTGCTGCACAGCGTGCATAAGAGCCAGTGGAGGACACACGCGCTACTGACAATTAACAATCTTTGTCGTACTTTTGGTTTTGACTCCTCTGACTTTGTACCGTTGATTGCAGATTAAACATTCATAAGTGTACAAATGTGTTGTTATTAATGTGTTCCCATTTGAATTGTTCACAATAAGAAGCAAAATAAATAAGATGTTTACAGGATCATTTTGTTATACGAAAAAATAAGTGATGTGTTTTCTATGGCGCTCTGTATATAATAATTTTATATTGGCTTATTTAAGGAAAAAGGTTCAATTTAGTTGCCCCCATTCATCATCATTATTGATCAACTAATATTTATTTCAAAATAGATGTAAATAATGTTTTGTAATATAAAACATTCTAATTCTAATAGTGTAGACTTTACTGTGGTAAACCCATACCAATTCTTCTCGATGATCTAATGAGGTTTTTTCAAAACTCATTTTTTGATACTTGTTGGATTTCATCCTGGCAAATTGTCTTACAGCCACTGTCTGGGAATGAATATTTTTTTCTTTGTGTGTGTGTGTAAATCACATTGAAACATATAGGATTCCTGACTCTTGGTCTATTTTAAGATTCTTTCTCATTTAGTTTGTCTTGATAAATGCATTGGAGTTTATCTCTAGACAGATATTAGAAAGAAGGGATTCATTTACACTTCATACAAAACCTATCCTACAGACTCGTTTTTCACTTGTTTTCCAATTTGCCTCTTGGTATGCAGTAACATTAAGCTATTTGTCTGAACTTATTAACAGGATCTATCCATATTAAATGACTAGGCCAGACAGAATTCTACTTACTTTTCTACCCAATTTTCTAGCCATTATGTTACTTGTCAGTCATTATTTGCAAATAAAACCCAATTAAAAAAATGACAAATTTACAAGCAGTTAAAGCTATAACACATTTTTGTTTTCAGTTCTTGAAATCAAATTGATGTTGAATAAATAATAAATTTGCCTTGAAAGAACAATGCTTGATTTAAGTCTCAATGACTTGACTAGAAGTGTTGGCAAGATGTAATGCTGTAGAATTGTGATTTTTGGCATGAATACATTCTGGACACTTACCAAAAAGTAGGCACAAGGCATAAAATTAAACGTCAGAAAGGTATATCCCACCAGCAGTCACACCCACCACACGGAGCAGATAAGCCTCTAAATAGATTGAGTGCTTGTCTTTCAGATGTCCAATTGGTCTGTGATCAGGAGACAGGGCTGGCCTTTCATGCACCTCCTCATTGTTTGGTTTCTTAAAGTTCATGGAGGCACATGCTGTCTGCATGTGAGAATTATGATGTTGAAACATTAGATCTTGATGATGTTGAGTAAGAATTGATTCAACATAAGGATGTTTTTGCCAACCAGATATTGCTTGATAAAGTGCCTGTCTTGTCAAGCATTACCAAACCAGGCTGTGGCCAATCTCTGGTGGACCCTTACTGCTAGAAATGATCTGCCATTCTCAGAATCGTAATGTGATGGCATCCAACCCTTTGGACACAGCTCTGGCACTCATGCCCTCTTGAATTAATGTTCTGTTGCATTGTAGGTCTTCAGGTATCAACCTTGTTAAAGTTAGATTTGAGATCTAAAGTGTCTAATTTACCTACAACACCTGAACAAATTAAATTTTAGAGATAAGCAACTGAGTGCATTACTCAAACAGATTATACCAGCACTCATCCATTCATTTATTAAAATTCTTTTGAAGTACAGTATCTCAGAAGATATTTATTTATGTATTTATTTAGGATTGCCACCCCAGAGGAAATATATCTTTAATTAAACTAAAATATTTTAAGATATAGCTTTTAATTATAGAATAGGATATTAAATATCTTGCTGATTATTGTAGTTGTAGTCTTAATAAGCTAGTAATATAATAAAGCTTCAAATTTTTATAGTCTTATTAAGCTTAAAATTGTAACAGACTAGTTTAGTTTTTAATGGTTTTTTTTTTGTCATATTCTTTTCAGATAAATTTATATCTTCTATCCAGAATAATATATGGGTTAGCTAAATTAGCTGTGAAGAAAGGATATGTACCTAAACCTAAGAAAGACGCCTTTCCCATGTTTGCAGCACTTGTGTGGGGAATAGTTCTCTGGCTTTTTGAACATGAAAAGGACACATTACAGCCTTCCTTAAGATCTTCTATGACATATTTATATACTGATAGTAACAAGTGGCATGATCTTAAGGATTTTATTATCCATAACAAGCCTTGATGAAAATTTTGTATATTTAGTTGGATAATATAAAATATTTTTAAACCATGTAAATATTTAATATTAATTTTATGAAATTTTTTTTATTTTTCCATAGAATATAATAACTACTGCACTCATAACTCATAATGTTTATAACTCATTATATCTATTTTATTTGACTATACATTTTAGATTATTTTTGTGTGGCTACCACAACCTTATATTTAAAAAAAACTGTTCTCAGATGATTTCTTATACATGTATGTTCGAACTATTTAACGAGACAAGGGTTTGAGTGGTGGGAGGGATTGTCTAATGCATGGGGGTGGGATGGTCAAATGTCTAATGCATTCCCTTCAGAACCTTACTCAATTTACTAGACCTCGATGGTTTTCTCTGGTTCCCCCAGGATTCCACACACTGCTAAGAAGTCCCCTACGCACAACTGAACTATTATTTTAGTCCCAAAATTACCTATTTTCTTGTTGAGTAGATGGTAAATCCCATTTCTCTCTCAATGTCTGAGAAAATCCCTTTAGACTGTCAGGATTAATTCTGATGCAACTAACTATTAATACCAGGATTATTGCCCTCATCATCTAAATTACATTTGATATTCTAGAAGTTGCCTGTTTTTATTTTTAAACCCTAGTTCAACCGCAAATTGATGATATATTAGTCTGGAATTTGTTGCAAATAATAATGGCAGCAGTGACAATGTATTCAAAAATATGTGAATAAAATTGAATGTTTCTAAAATAAAAATGTTAGTTTCAAAATGCCCAATAATTATTTTATAGTTGACGATAAATCGGGGGTTGGGGTGGCCTAGTGGTCTAGAGTCGCGCTTTGACCTCTAGCTGGCCGGTCACCTGTGGCTTGCAGCAACGTTTTCGATCCCTGGTTTGAGCGTATGTGGTAACGCCTTCTCAACCTAGTGGGGTTCCACCGGGCACTCCGGTTTCCTCCAACTACTAAAGATCCCTACGCGCAAGCGAATTATTGAAATAAAATTAAACCATATGTTAGTCCCAAAATGACCTAGTTTGTGTCAAGTGGAGGTTAAATCAATTTCTTGCTCTCTCTCTAAATTGATAAATCGTTAAAAATTACCAAACCTTTGGCATTACTTAAGAGATAGTTTTTAAAATTGATGGCTATAAGTGAGCACAGACTCTTTCTTTCTTATATAAAAAAAAAAAGAAAAAACATCATCAAATATAATTAATTATATATCATATTAATCACAGTAGACCCGGTTAATTATAGAAGTTAAAAAAAAAAATGTCCTTTTTATTCCATAGCACTTTACGAGCGCCCACTAATCAGTCTATAATTAAGCGTACGCGGCTTGCATTTATATTTCAGCAATGGATTTACAGATCTATGTCAAAATGTGTATGCTGTCTAGTTAAAAAGGAACTACATGCTGTCAAATACACCCATTCTGAATGGACCGTGAAAGATCTCCAAAGTTATAGTTCTTCTTAAGCACACATCCCCACAATATAACGGCAGCTGAATGACATTATTATCTATCGATAGTTTACGTCACCCAATAAATCAACACTTCAAACAGAAATACAAGGGGTGATTTTATGTCTTCGACATTCGAAATACAGTTTTTGGTTGCACGTCCAAAAAGGTCGCATATGGTAATTAAAGAGGTTGTCGCAGTCCCATTTCCTCTAACACATGGAGATGGAACCGCGGTGGCTGAGTTAGTGAAGGTTTGCTCCCGGTGTTGGCCGAGAAAGATCTGCGGGTTTTCCCCACTCGGGTCGGGTGCAGTACAGAGGGTTAGCAAGGACAGTGTCGGGTGGGACGAAAATTCGACGCCCCGTGTACACATTGGCGTGCTCGTAAAAGAACCCTTGGCAGTTTGAATTCGAAGTAAGAGTATATTTTATGCGTAAGACTTCCTTCATTATCCCAGTCGGCGCAGAAAATTTTTAAGTTAAACGCGATTCCATTTCCTCGTTGATGACTTTTGTGACAGATAACAGTCGATGCCTTCAAAACTACCATAAAAACCCAATGTTTAGGTTGTTTGCCTTGGGGTAACACCAATGCCAAAAACCTGAGGTCCACTCGCGTATACTACGGTGCGGTAATAATAGAACGCTGGATTCCATGAAGAAATAGACGGAAACGTCACTGTCCTGGCAAAGTGTATTCTACTTACATGTAGAAATCTTACCACTACTGATGTCTTCCACCTTACTCCAGCCACTGTAGTGGCTCATCCTACAGAGTTCCTTTGCGCAAGTTTTTTAGTCGAAAGACTACAAAAAGTTTACTGGTCTATAGCTCTAATTTGTAGATAAACTGACCCAAAACAGTACTACACATATAGCTTGACATATACCGCCTAATTAAATGATTTGATGAAACCCAACTGCTACGCGAAATTTCAACTGGCCGGTGCCATGGCGGCTTGCGCAATACGGCATTACAAGAAACATCGCTATGCAAATACAAACGCATTACCGCAAAGAAAAACTGTTCAGTAACTATTTTAGTGGGCTAGTCTTCAATATTTGTGATAGAATTACTTATTCCAATACAAACTGTAATGATTTGTGTTGACAATTGAACCTATTTGAACTTGAGTAAGGAATCTTAGAATGTATCAATTGTAGCGTTAAACACACAGTTTAACGTTACAAGTATAGTAGCTAACTTACATGTAGTTCCCAAAATGGGCATATGTTGATATATACATGTAAATAACTCCCATTTTATTTATGTTATGCCCAATAAGGCTACAGTAATCTATATTTCGATCCTTGCACAGATGTTTCGAAGGACAGTTGAATCGTCATTATAATGGGGAATTCCGGTCCTTGCCCATCTGTTTCAATTACTTATCGAAGGACAGTTGAATCCGATATTTACCTATTGTAATGTGTCTATTCGAACTTGGTCAGTTGCTTGTGTGATAACGACAGGAAAACATTCAAATTGTTCGGCTTCGTCAAAGTAGAGGGTGAGAACCGCACGAGCTTGACTTTTCAAATTGTATATAATTTATAACTGTTGACGTATCATCTCAGTATATTACAATAACGCACTCCGTCCATCTTGATAACCACACTTTTGACTGTCGATGGCAGTTTACACAGCTTTAAATCTTGTGTGGAGATTGCTGAAAACAGCATGGTGATTCCATTTTATTACATATCAAAATATTTGTGAAGGCCTTATAGCTATGATGCTCTTTTAAAAATCCGAAAACCAAATCCCAGAAGATGTGAGTCTGCTTTAGAATATGTGGTTTGTAGACCGAAGCATTCAGTTCTTGATACCCCTAGAACAGCCATCATATAAACGGCGTTGGATGTCGTGAGACCGATATTTCTAGAAGACTTGATTTGATTACAGCATATATTCTCCCGATATTCGTTGATTTCGGACATAATCGACATTCCTTGATAAATTCCAATTATGTTCATCAATGTTTCAGCTATCGATAGGTTTCTTTTAAACTGAATTTAAAAAAATAAATCAACCAACTAACAGTTTTTTTGTGGATATCCGCAAATGGTCGTTTAAAAGTTTATGCCGTAGATGTCAAATAGGCAATTGGGTTTAATTCATTAATTTGTCAACATAGTGACAGCAGATTGTTCTGATGTCAGGGAAACAATACAAACGAAACAGTAATTGACACTTTAAACCACGCAGTTATGGACATCACGTGAGTTCATGACATTGATTGACAGATGTCATTTGTGCAGAAAAAGTCACTCAAATGTTTCTTCCACAACGTCTATTAATTCCATAACAATATTGTTGACATGTTTCTGCTTGACTATGCAATTGTGGTCCTCAAGACAGTTACGAATGGCGTATTGCTTGTACAGGTGCCAATTGTTAACATTTGTAAACTCTCACTACTTTTACATTGACAGGTCCTTCATTGTTTAAATGATGGCCAACGTATGTCTTTGATAAGCTACAGAATTTCATTTCCACCCCTTAAATTCACATGAATATATGTTAATTTTCATCCTCAATTTGAAGGGAGGATGACACAACCAGAAGATATTCGTAGTGTTGCTAACTGCTGATATTCCTGAAGCAATAATGATGATGATTTGCTCGTTAAAGTTGTGCATTTGAACAGTTTTCTTCCAGTACCGACTTTCAAATGAAATGGGGTTTAATGTTTTACTTTTCTGTGTCATCCTTTCTAATGAAGACAGATTCCGACTAAATATTGAACCAGGCATTCCCTAGAAACCGGGCAGGTGTGTCCTTCGTGGGCAGCCTCGACCTAATATTGTTTCTTCGGTGATTTGAACACCCTCAATTTCTTTATTAAATGAAGTATACATTTTAACTTTTATAGTGGCATATTGGATTTTAAAAAAATCATTAATTGTTAGTATTGTGCTAATTGTTTTAATAAAACGTATATTATTATCAAATGAATACAATGTAAAATCTAATTTCTTTATTTTACTTCATGCTATTTATGAAAATGAAAAAAATATTCTTCATTGACGCTTTCTTAGTTCAGATTGAATATCGAATAAACACAGACTTCTAACACTTCTACGTTAGCAAATCAAAGATATCAACAAAATCAATTAGATTTAGATTATATAAGTTTCTTTCTCATCGAATGGTCGTACATTTACCACAAAAAATATGAGTATAATTTTAAATTATTACCATATATATTAGTGTTTAAGGAAACCCCAAAATATATTTCAATGAACAAATTTGCTAATTATATAGGTTTTAGGACCCTTTATTCTGGATCAAAGTAATTTTCCAACGCTCGTGAAAACGTTTCCAAAGAAATACTAGCGTCCCATTTATGTTGACTTACGGACGAGCAACTTGATAGTCCGCTTGATTCCGAATAAACCTGTCTATAACGCAAACGTAGTAACATCTTCATGTCATATGAGTTTTTTCTTATCTTCCTTCTCTTCTTTGTCGAAAGTTATATTTTTTTAGCTTATCACTGATCGGTTGTGAAAGGCATGGTCACTCAGCGGAGAAACGATGACCGTTGCTCAGTTCCGCAGCTTGAAAAATTGTCTTGCAATAATTTCCAAACGACTAGATATTTTCAATTGGCTGTCCTCTGCTTTACGAAGAGTGGCTACACTTGGTATATTATTCCATTTCACCAATAACCTAATAAAAGTTTGGCAATGAACATGGTTTGCTTAAGTTAAAGTGGCATTATGGAAGATTATATAGACAAAGAGCTGACAATTCTCGCTACAATAGTTAAAAATTATGGAAGGGTATCGCTGCCAATATTAAATGTACTGCTAAAATGTTTTTTCCATTGATTATGTGTAAAAAGTACAATATACAAAGTCCTAATACCGGTAATGATAAAGTCAAAATACCTCTAAGGTCAAAGTTAAATGTAAAACAAATGCAATGTGTCAAATGACAAATTTTTCATTGAAAAATGCTGTTTTTGGCGTGTTTTCATAGACATTTCCCCCATTACATTTGCACTCTGCCACTTCTCATTTGTCGTTTACGCTTTTATGTATATATCATCTTACGCAGAGCATCAAATATGGTATGCAAATGTACATGTAGATATCACGTGACTTATTAACATATGGAAACGAGGCCGAGATCAATCTGGCATACAGTAATCCAGCACACGATAGCGTTCTGTACACCATGAAAAAATTATTTACCTTGAAAAATCAAATTTGGATGGTACTAAACTATATTACCATGATTACGGAGAGAGGGGTATGCAGTGTCTAAACCCGAGTCATAATACAATATCATGTTACATATACCAGCGAAAAGCACGTCCACGTACAATGTATAGCCTATTCTTCCCTCTCTTTAAGTAGTCTTCATGTATATTTATTATATATTTGGCACAAAGATTAATTAGCCTGTACTAAAATTTAGGGAGAGGGTGTGGAGCCGGTGGCGAGAGTTTAAAATGTCAAAATACGGATCTTAATACAAAATTCTAGCTATGAAAATATGTTCATGTGGCTTTTTGAATCCGTCAGTTATGTCCTTGCACATTCATAATTACTTACTTTAGAAAATGAAAATTCCTCTTTGTTTTGTTGAAAGAAATGTGTTGCTGTTCGGCAGTAACCTAATTGTTAAATATAGACTGTACTTTCTATTTAACCGAGGTCCCGTGTACATATTGGTGTGCACGTAAACGATTCCTTTGTCAGATGGAATTCGGTGTAAAGATTGTGTTGCGATTGACGATACCACAGGAGCCGGATACCACAAATGATAGATAAGAAACCTCATCTCTTAACCTTCCGTATATCTCAACGTTTTTGACTACGTTCTCGTAACTACACAGATGATAGTTTTCTAGGGTCCGGTAGCTGATCTTGAAGCTGGGAATAGTGGATGGGGCGGTTCCAAATCTAGGGCACCGTCTACATTCACACCGCTCAATGAATGTCAACAAATTACTGGCAATAACACACACACACCCGTATTAGGGACATGTGCATCAGTCGGTCGTATTTTTGATACCCCCCCCCCAACAAAATCTTTATGTACGCCCCGGAGCGGCACTACGGCCTACTCTTACATCGAATTCCAACTGCCAAGGAATCTTTTACGTGCACTCCAATAAGTACACGTGACGATCTTTTAGCAGAGCATTTAATATTGGCAGCGATATCCTTCCATAAAAAATAGATAATGTAAAGGGTATATACTTCACTCTAAGCTGTGAAATCCTCATTTTAATAACAATGTAGCCTCGATTGCCATTGTTACAGTTGTTACGATAATAAGCAAAGTCGGTTATCCATTTTTACGCCTATTCATCAATGGCCGTTGAATCGTAGATCGGATTCAAATTTGTAGAAAATCACACCCCTCAGATGGCATCGAGAGTTGACTATGGCCCTGTGATGTTAATAAATGTCCGCGTGTCGTGCACATCAATGTGTACACGGGACCTCGGTGTTTCGTCCCACCCGAACGACTAGACAGCTGTCCTTGCAGACCCTCCGTCCTGCATCACTGACAAGTGGAACCACACCGGAAAATCGGGATGAACTTTATGGGCCAATGCAGGGATCGAACACCCGACCTCCAGGCTAGCAAACCAGCGTCTTACCAAATTGGCCACGTGATCCCCAAAGGATTATGTCTAGCCGTTTTTTTAGTCACAAGTTACAAATTGCACTTAAACGCATTATAGTACACAGTTCATGTACCAATGGTAAAATGTTTATATTGTTGAAATGTTTGATATCAGAAGCCCGTCTTTTCCGGATAAGATCATAACATCAATGTTGATTTAAATTGGCAAATAATATTCGTGTTCTCAATGTCAAAGATTTTGGATGATACTAAGTTAGAGACTTAACTACTTTAAAATCAAATAAAACTTCGTTTTGGGAATTATTTGGGGTGAAACTTTGAAGTATCTGATCAAAGGTTACCACATCGATGTAACCCAGTTATATATCAAGATCACATGTTGAAGTATTCATTCTATTTTATTTTATTTATAATCGATGAGTATATTTTTTATGTTTAACTTCGAGTTGAAGTATTCATTCTATTTTATTTTATTTATAATCGATGAGTATATTTTTTATGTTAAACTTCGAATTACTTGATTAAAGCTTTGGACACCCTAGTTCATCTCTGGAGATGTGTTTGAGACCATTACAGAATGTATAAGGTCACTAGGGGGAAATGTATTGTCTGCATTGCTGCATTGTTTCATCAACACTGTAAGAATGTCTGTAAACTTATTGTCCATGTCAGCGAACAGTTTGAAAGCGCTCTGCGGCTCACATTTTCAACAAGTATGGGCTGCTGATTATTGTTAAGGAGGATTTACATCGAAATGCAGAGACAAATTGGTTTTGTTACCGAGATATTGGTTAGTTCCCCGAAATCCTAAATCGTTTTTGGAATAAAGTTACTGATTTTGATTGGCCAGCATTTGGAAATCAGCGAACCGATGTGATATTAAACTCCAAACATGCCAGAATAGAATTTTAATATAGAGTTTTAGACCTGCAGGGTAAAATAAGATAGAACTAGTTAATAATAAATCAATCTTTTATAACCCACTCCGATACTTGCATTAAAGTATAGCTCTTGTCACGTCACTTCAAATACGGTAAGGTGTTTATTATTTAGGTTCTAAAATTTCTATAGCATAATTATGGGCTAAAGGTTCTAGAAAATAATGCCAATTGGGACTGGTGTAAATACTGACATTTCAGTGTTGAAAGCATTAAAGCCTCTTGGTTGAAATTCGTCTGAGGAAAACCATACCAAGGCCGAGATCTAGGAAGTGCGAAACACAACAATCGTAAACTTGCATTTCAACCGACTTGTTGCGAATTAACAATTTAAGACCGCAAACGTCAATATAAACAATTACTTTTTTACTGTGTATACTCTTGTTAGCAGACACTGTGTCAATTTGACATCACATCAAATTACTAATAAGACAAGTAAACAATGTGCTTTAAATATAAAGATCTGATTTTTGTAGGCTTATCTTTCCTTTTTGCCGAGAATTAAAACACATAACGTATGGTATATATTTAAGTATCCATAGTCTGTTGGCCTACATAAATGGGTAGTTAGATAAAAGGTGTTATATGTTCGAACGAGATTAAATCTGGTTACATGATAAAATGATTCACAGATTATATAATCCTGTCTATGCATGTAAAAGGATTACCTCGTCTTTATCCAGTGTCACAACAAAGGGACTGTGTTAATCTCTAATGGAAACCCTCTATCTTAGCTGGGATATGTAGTATAGTAAAAATATTTGCCTTACTATACGCGACATTTAGAGCATATACCAAGCGCACACTGTGTTTTGTTTCGCAGTTTGTTGCTATGATTAAGATGTTCGCATGTATCTGTCCAACGGTTTGCTCATCTGGTTAGCATGATTTCAATTTGAGCAATGATGTGGCGGCCTGTAATTTAGTAACACCCGCGGCTGTTTTCATTTGAATGAAAGTTTGCTAGGAGGACTGGGAATATGTCCCATGAGTAAATTTTGGTTACATTAAGAGCAATTTCAGTGAATTATATCTGGTTGATTTTGAGAATTTGATTAGAGGTGGACTGTTTATTACTAATGAAAACAATGCAGTATACAATATTGATCTTTCACCCATTTTGAACAAATAAATGGATGTCTAAGTGCTGTCTATACTGCTATCAGATTAATCATCACATAACTCAATTTGGGATATAGGCCTATCATAAATTCTCATATTGTTGATTACCTATTGTTTCACTTTGTTGAACCTTGTGAACGTTCCAACGACAGAACTTATCATCTGATCTGTGTGGAATTTATATTCATCATGGTCCTGGTTTCACTTTGTTGAACCTCGTGAACGCTCGAACGACAAAATTATCATCTGATCTGTATGAATTTATATACATCATTAAAATTGGTGAAACGGAGACACCTTTTGCAATACAGAAATTTCGATTAATTATACTTATAGGTCTAGAGTTATGACCTTCAACCACAGAGGTTATCAAAGGATCAGTATGAAATTTATATGAGTTATTCAAATGAGTGAAACGAAAAAACCTATTCGTTAATTATGTCTAAAGTTATAGCCCTTGTTTCACTTTGTCGAACACTGTAAACTCTCTTGCACAAAGCTTCGAGCATTAAGTAATTTGTTTCTGTGGTTACATTATGTAATGCGGGGTGGAGGCTGTGGCTTTTCCTTTGCATCTCTTCGAATTTCAACCACCAATGGGTTTTTAATTGCATATAGAACCTCGTTGATTTATCCGCCACTCCTTATGATCATTTTCCATATTTCTGTGTCTGAAGGGGACAATTTTGCCCGTACTGTGGCGTTTCAATCGTTTGCAGCTGCAAGGGGATCTTTTACTGACACTAGTAATTGTGCATGTGACCTCGTTTTCTCGACCCAAGCAGGCGCGGATCCAGGGGGAGGGGGGTCCAGGGGGTCCGCCCCCCCCCCCCCCCCGCTCAGGCTTGAAAAATTTTTTATGCGATTTTATTGGCGATTTAGACCTGTTATTTTGGAATTTACCTTCCGGAAATACGTCAGAATGAACCAAATTGAATCTAATTTACCAAATTATCGGTTGAGCGCAATTAGTTAAGCAATTATCAAACCTAGACCCCCCCCCCCCTGCAAAAAATCCTGGATCCGCACCTGGGTGGCAGATTGCCGTAACAGAAACCTGGCAAACCCCCTCCTACAAAAATTCCTGGATCCGTCCCTGCCAAGGTTATATCCTGTGTGATAATCACCCAACCACGGCTACCCAAGGGATAGGTAATACATATAAAATCAAACCATTCTGTGAAATTCAATGTACGTTTATTATAATTTATTCTAAAACCATTTCTTTTCACATACATTTACACCTAATTCTAATAAATAGTTCACCATTTACTTTTCCTATTCTTTTATATCTTTTGAATCGATATGGTTTCATATTAGTTTTCTTTGATGCTTCGATCTAAACTTTCGTTATGTACTTAAAAGTGGTTCCGAATTAAATTGATTCTTCCCTCTTGGGTACTGTGCCAATCGAACAAAAATAATTCATTAAATTGCGATAAAAAGTTTTATGAAATTATTATTATCAAATTCAGAGCATCCCACTGATTATTTTAAAAGAAATCCGAAACAAATCAGATATCAGAAATGTAAGGTTGTATTCATATTTATTTAAAGAAAAGTATTACACGTGGCCTATATTTTGACATATAACGTGTTAAAACAAATAATATACATCTTCGAGTACCTGCTTTTAGGGGATACCTTCCATAAATTATTTACGGGAGTAATAATATTAAAGTAAACATTCTGCTTGCCAAATAATAAGTTATTGTTTTAGGGTTGTGGAGATTCGGATTGGGGACGAACAGTTTTAATTGGTATATAAGATCGTTTCTGATTTATTTTTGAAAATACTAAATATATCCAAACATGAGGAAATTATATTGAATATAAAGAGAAAAGAAATATTGGTAGGCACGAATAAGTTAGTTTCAACCATATCAATTCAAAAATCTATTTATCACTATTGGCAATTATAATGGTTAAGCTTGGATTATAACTTTATTCTGCCAAGAGAATGCAACTTTAAAACCAGTTTTGAGTGACACATGTCAAGAACGGGGAAAGCTACATCTATTTGTAAAACACATGATAAGGTCTAATATTGTTGTAGTATCTTTGTGTCATAAAATACACATTAACTTGTTATATATTGTCGTCATTCTGAAATCTTTATGACAAATCCATCTGCACTGCATTTCAACTATTTGGGTCGTACAACTTTAACACATAGAGTGTTATATACGCTTAAAACAATAAAAACTGTTAGAGAGGTTAACAGATGAACATTACGTCATTAACAAATTCATTATAAAGCACAAAGTAATATTTACACAAACACCTATAATAAAGCACATAGCACAAGCCATTTGGGAAAATTGAACAACGTCAGATAAATGAAATAATATTAATAATAATAAGATAAGGAAACATCCTTGTTCACAATTTCTCCTTGTTCATAATATCATTATACACAGCATTGAACACGTCTGTGACCACCAAAATCAAGAAAGTCACTCTTGCAATAGTTTATGCATGATGGAAATAATTATGATAAAGATACCTTGAAAGTTATATCTATACATTTTTTTACGGTTATTTCATTTTCGTTTAAAAAAACTTGCGAGCATATTTTCGTCTTTCAAAATCGCAGTATATCATGATTCCATTTTGAATATATCCATTTCAGATATGGCTAACATATGCTAAATGTCTCAATATAACTTCTTCTACGCACACATTGGACTTTTATATTAGAAATCTCTTAAGGATACTTGATATAGTTCTCTTAAATCTTATTTCTAGGATTTCGGGCAAACTTTGCATCTAATACAGAACACATTCACAATTGACACATAATGTATTCCAAAAATATACAAATATTAAAGCTCCGTTTTTAATAACAATCAATTGTGTTATTTATTTATTTATATATGTATATATTCAACGTGGACAGTTGACCATTTTTGTCTCTACTGGCTTTCAAAAATGCATTCGATATTAAATATTTTCGGTCAGAATAAATCGTTAATACGATCACAACACTACGTCCATTTTCGTAGGACTGTAAATTCACTAACGCAAAACATTATCCGTACTATAAACTGTTCGGTTTTATCACATAACTAATTTGAACACATGTCATCAGTTTCCTCCTCCTGGTTTCGGTATAATCGTGGCTTCGTTTTTGTTAGGCCTACGTTTCCTAGCCTTGTCACCTCTACGATTCTTTCCCTTCTTTCCCTTGTTTCGTTTCTTGTTTTTCTTCCTTTTGCCCTTTTTACCCTTTCCCTTCTTTTTGCGTCCGCCATTTTCTTTTTGTCCTTTACTTTTATTATTATCTACTTCACCAGCGGTAAGTTCTTGGAATATTCCTTCACACAGATCGCCTTTTTTCATGGCACGAATGGCGCGCTTGAAGGCTTTGTTTTTACGTTGCCACGGCGTAACAAAAGACACAAACAATTCGTCTTTCACCTTATTTCCCATAATCAAGTATTTCCCCTGGGTTGTATTTACGGTGTCACAGGAGCACTTTTTGCCATATTCTATCATAGGAAGCATTTTCTTCCGATCCTTTTTCGTTAAGTTTTGCTTTTTGAAGAATTTTTTCTTCTTTTTTATAAGGAAGCCCTTGTGGCCACTAAGAAGATCTCGTAGTTCGTTAACTTTCGCCCTAACCACTGAAAAATAAAAAAAAACATGCCTTTTACACACCATTATAACTATATTTTTCTGCAACCAGACTTGTTCAAGAAATGACAAGAACAGTCAGCATGTCTGTAAATAAACTGTCTTGTACTTGCACAGGGGTTTCTTTCTCTTGAAGAATATTAATTTCTACTTATATTATGCATGGAGAACACTGTGGACAATATTACATGCGACAGTTTTGTATCGTGAATCTGTACAGAGGGCGGAATGGGTGACTAGCTAGACCCTCGGACCCAATGGTTTCCTTGAGCCCCCATTTGTGACCTGGCGAGAAAACGAAATTAGCTTGATTCCAGTTCCTTGTACCAGTCACGGATCATTGTTCTCTTTCAATTTAAGCCATTATATTTTTATCGTTTGAATTTTACTTGTTTTGAAAAAGAAGAATATGTCAATTGTTTCCAATCTGTGTCAATGGGCCCCCGACCTACGTCCGACAATCCGAGGCCCAGTTTGCCCCTTAATGTGTAGAACTACATACTTGGTTTATATTCACCAAATTATCGCCATTTATAATTGTGGTTGGACAGTACGCAAAAGACAAGAGTTCAGATTTCAGAAAAATCTCTACGATGTACACCCATGCCCGATGGACCATTAACAAAATTAGAATATCTTTGATACGGTCACAAAGTTTAGATTCATGTAATCAAAAGTTGGAGAAATGGAACCAAGTTAGTTCGCTCCTCCCGGTAATTATTAATGACAATTGGCGACAGTTAACAATTAACGCCAGATATCTCATTTGGCTTGGCTTTGCCAAAACCTGGGTTGTATGTTGGACTGTACTTTTGTTTGTGTCAAATCTGCGAGTTAGAACGTGTATCCTCTAAAAACACAGACGATGGCCCAAACTGAGTATAGGGTAATTCATTAATTGACATAACCCTACATGGGCTGTTGAAATGTGTCATTGGGGAATTCTCAGTCGAGGACTTCCAGACGTCTTGAACAACCACATGAACAACCTACAATTTAACTGGCTGAAGAGAGTTCAATTCAGAGGTGAACAGCTCTCATTTTACAAAATGATAAAGTTTCAGTTACTGAAGTGTGACTTTCGAGATATATAACTTATGTCAGACAATGATTTATGACTTGTAAATTGAGCAAAATTATTTACACTTTTAACAATGACACGATAAAATAAGGCAACATAGTCATTAACGAAATAGCATTTAACTGACAAAGATGATAAACCAGGGACAATAACGACCTATCACACGTGATATGCCGAAAGTATCCAATTCATATCGCGATGGGTTCGCTAAATTCTTTAAAATATCCAACGCCATTAACTCGTTGAAATCCAAACCATTTGAAAGATATATAACGAGAAACAATTTCTAATGAAACACAGGTGATATGTGTATGTTTAAGAAAAGATATGAATGTGGAAATATGTAAAAACGAGGAAAAAAGACTCTGATAACGTTTTTAATCTAAATACAAGGAGTGACTGTTTGCTCAGGTTTCAGTGGCTATATAATCTGCCAGCTTCAAGTATTCTAACACCGCGACATGTTGAGAATTTTAATGTAGAAAGAATTCATCTGTTTGACATTTCATGCAGACGCATGTGCGTTTTTTTCTCCTGCCTCAAATCTTTAAGTTTATATACGACGTTTATTTTAGTAAGTCCTTTTACATGTCATGTAGCCCAATCCATTCAGCGTAACAGACGAACTTCTAAAATATAAAAGTAACGATAATAGTTTGCTGTTTTAAAGAAAATGATTGACATCATTATCAGACGCGTGTTCAGACGGTTGGGTCCGTTCGAACCCTCCCCATTTCGCAGAGTAGACCTATACTTTTTTTTCTCAACTTATATTTATTTTTTGTCCTTTGCCCCACCCTACTCCTAAAAAAATTATGCAACGAAATGAAGAGTAATATATTGCCTCAGAGCATTTAAGATCTCAAGACCAACTTTACGTTGTCGACTTCTTAGCGTTCTCTGTGCGGAACTGTAGGTAAACCCCTAGAAACGTCAACGCTGATTGATTATTAACTGTCTGACATTATAGGGTCAAAAGCCACTCGCTTGGCACCTGACTTGAGCTCCCACTATAACTTGCCAGATCGTCATTTAGTTTAGGTCATCGAAAGTATATAACATATGTTGCCAGGCAACGAAACATTTTAAAAGTTATCAAGGGAGATAACTCTGGCAGTAATTATTTGAAATCGCTGAAAATCAATAGGATTCTTCGTCTCATGACCTTAAACACTTTGTGTAAATTCAAAGTCGATCGGATATTAACTTAGTCCTCTAGAGCATCCACAAGATTTTTTGAAGTGATCAAGGGCCATAACTCTGGCACTAATTATCGGAAATCGCTGAAAATCGAGAGGCTTCTTTATCTCATGACCTTAAACACTGTGTATAAATCTAAAGTCAATCGGATATTAACTTTGGCCTCTAGAGCGTCCACAATTTTTTTTGACGTGATCAAGGGCCATAACTCTGGTAGTTATTATCGGAAATCGCTGAAAAACAATAGGATTCTTCGTCTCATGACCTTAAACACTGTGGACGCAATTGTGGACGACGGACGGACGGACGGAAGGGGGCGACGGCAATATACGACCACATTTCAATGTGGGCGTATAAAAACGAAACGAAATATAGATCTGTATTTTAATCAGATTGGTGACAAAGAATATTTTCGGACAAACTGAAAGTGTTGGGAATTTTAACAGTTGACCGTGATTGCTTATAAAGACCAGTGGGAATGCTTAACCACCTTTACTTGAGGGGACTAATTAATGGGGGGGGGGGTGTCAAGTGATATTTCCGTTATTTTTGAAATTATGTCATACTTTATGTTAAAACTTCATTAAATTTATGTCTCATATTTTTGCTCGTAACAGTATCAAAAATGTCCATGCAGCTTTGTGTATTATTACTTGAATAGATCACGAGATAATAGCAAAATAGTTAAGAAAAAAATCGAAAAATTGCTAATTAGTGACCTTTGACCTTTTCTTAAGTGACCTTTCCACCCAAAATACCATCCTTAAGTTATATTTCCTAATTCAGGGTATATTCCTCTATCAACTGCCATTGAAGCCGAACTATGTTGAATAAACCTATTTTGGGGGGTACTATGGGTGGCTCCTCCTTCCGCACTCATCACTAGCGGAACTTAAGAATTGAGTTTCTGGGGTCTCCTAACCTGACCATACAACACCAGTATCACCAACCTTCCGCACCTTCCATATTGAACAAAACCTACCTAGTTCCCGGACTGTAAGAGAATAATGAATTCAAGCTTGTTTGTTACCTTTGGAAATTTGTTAGACAACATTCTTATTAGTGAACGAAGACACTCGAAAAATATAAAGATAATGTTGTCTTTACACCCAATCAGTCCAACAGTAACATGACCTCCATTTACAATTTCTTCGTCTATATTTATGTGAATCACTTCGTTGTAAACGACCATGTATTGTGGTGTGAAAATTGATTATCCACGCGGATCAAAATTCACTAAAACCATTGGTGATTGTATGGCATTTTCTTACAATTGTTTATCTCATTACGCTTCACATACTATTCAAGGTCAGATCTAGTGGGGACGCACTATTTTAGAACCGGATTCTTGTCTCAGCTTCAACGGAAATGGCATTTCCGCACTTTTAGTTATCGAAATTTTCTTGGAGAAGTCATCCAGCCCCCCCCCACCAATATTGTGCGCTTCGCGACTTATGCACACGCAGCATGTGACTTAGCCGCACGTGGGCACCACCCTCACTATGGCTCAGTGAATAAGGCGCTGACTTAATAACCATGTGCACGAAAAATGGCACTTCACTCATAGTACACTGCTTGGTATATGTCAACCTTCATTCTCCCGGTTGGTGAATTAAAGTAGGAAACCTAATTTAAACCACATTTCACTTCATTGTAAAGGATATATTTTTCAACCTAATCATTTTGTAAACCAGTAGCCGTCCCAGTCTCTAGAATTGAAGTTTTATCTTTATTTTCATTGATCTTTGTTGTTTTGATTTTCCACACTGCTTAAAAATCTGGCATATATTCGGAATGGGTACTGTCCGGTAGCCTGCGTTATGCACGATACTTTAGAAAGGTTATAAACAAATCAGAAGAGCTGGCGTTTTCATTGGTTGTCGGTTGTACAAAACTAAGAACACCACACAATGATAAAAGTGCATTGCAGTATGGTGAAATATAAAATACAGAATATAAAACGAATTGAAAAACATCTAATTTTAATCAGATTGTAGCCAACTCATTTCCCGGTTTATTTCATAAGATCACCCCTTCCATATACTATACGGTGGTTTTGATATACAATCCCTAAAATTTTGTTTTTTTCTATAGCAGTTGATTTTAAAATATTAATTCATGTCCATATTTCAACATTAACCACGTGCTGTTTTGTTTTGTTGTTTTTAAATCTCGACAACCAAATGCTTATTGAAAAGCAGTAGCGGATCTCTGTAAATAGGGAGAGAGGGTTAAAATCTAGGGCACCATCCACAATCCCATATCACCAGGCCCCTCACTATGGGGGGCGTGGAGGCTGAGGGACAACACTTCTTCGGGGCGGCAAATCATCTAAGTAAATACCGGAATATTCAAAGTTACATAAGTTGATTTAATAAATAGTAATTTAGATAAAATGTATAAGTATAAAGAATTGTATTTTAAAATTCCCTTTATCAAAAAAAGTGAGCGCAGGCCCTGAAAAAAGCATGAAGGTGTGTGGGAGGGCACTGAAACGTTTCCCCTCGGGCGCCACGGATGCTTATGCGGCCCCTGCACGCCCAATTACAATTTAATGACATTGGCTATAACACCTAGTGCCCCGGTAGATTGGAGTGCTTCGCCAGAAAACAACTTTACTCATGTTAATATTAAGTTCATATCTCATAAGGATCATAATGTTCACAAGAAAGTGCTGATGAACAACGAAAACAGGTGAAGACAATATACGTTTGGATAACGGTGTTCCACAGGGGTTTGTCCTGGTTTCCCCTTTTTTCAGCTGCACAAGATATCACATTGAATGTATAAATAGAAATTTTTTATTAACTATCAACTTTGAAAAACCACACACACCTATGTTAACTAATTCTAAATGAAAGTAACAATGTTTACTTACCAAAATCTGCTCTGCAAAAATTATCAACGATAGCTTCATACGTTAGAGGATGTTTACAGGCGGTACAGTTGTTATCTGCTGTAACATGAAAGGTTAAGACTTATCCCTTTATAGGCTAGCATGCAACTACAGACTACTGTTATATCGTCTCACTAGTACTACATTCACACAACAAGGTGCACTATTTAGATAACATTACATTTTTAAAATTAAACAAATAAATAAATTGTCATTTTTAACAGTGTAATTCCAATGGTTCACGTGGTTTGTTACCAACAAAATATCGACCGAGATTTTATTCTTTCACCAATTTAACTATGAAACCGAATCCAATGTGTGTTTAGTGTGAATATTTTAAAGAAAAGGAAATATTAAATAAACATTAAATAAATCTAAACATTACACCTGTATTACACAAGATAGAACCCATGCAAACGGTTAAACAACAAATAATATATAAATGCATAAGAACACACATCATCTCATCAATAGATACAACGTTATAGTCAAGGTCAAAATGTTGTCTTTTAATTTCTAAAGAAATGCATACCGAGACCAGTTTGTGTGTTTTTGTTTTGGTTTGGTTGTTGCTCGTTTGTTTTGGTTGTGGATTGGTATTTTTAGTTATTTGATTGTTTTGTTTGTTTGCCTTTTTCATTTGTATTTTTTTGTTCCATTTGAGGTGTGGGAGCATTTTGGGAGAGGGGGCGGCTTTGGACTATATATAAAAAGTATTCGCCTGCCTCATACCATTGGTACCGAACCATCAAAATTTAATCCCATATATCTTCTGTCTAAAACGATAGCACAAAAAGGTAGGTTGACAAAGAAATACGAGTGATCTACAACGAAACATAATTCCAAAAGATTAGATACTAACTGTGACCTCAAGAGTTTAAAAAAAAAAAGTTGTGTGAGATTGTTAATGGGTTTTGATGCCATGGCTGCAAATTAGTCATTGGTCTCGGGGATGATTTTTTTTATGTATATTATTCCTGTGGGCGTAGATATGAAAAACGTATACATGTATAGTCTAACGGACATACTGCAGTAATGTGTTATCTTTTTTCTCTCTCCTTTTTGAAATACCAATACACTTTCATAGAAAACAGGGTTTGGGAAAATAACAATTCGTTTCGAGTGACGACAGGGTGTGCAGTTTGGGGTTTCTCAGCCAATTATTATCAACGGTTATTTATATAAAATCTACAAATATATGCCAATTACTTTTTGAGAGCACTCTTTAATTCTATCCATTTGAGATTTATTTACACCGTGTCCGTATTTTGACATCTTTTGTTCGACTAAAGAACGGCGCATTATATGTACTATGTTCTGTTTTTTTCTGGGCGTGGTAAAATTACTGGCTCACTTACCCTTTACAAAGACCCCCTGTTGAACAAATTGATCAGAATATGGAAGAATAGGATGAGTACTGAAAATACTCCTCTAGACTTCGAAGGAAATTATCTTAATTGTTTCGGAGAATTCAGTTTGTTGTGTGTGTTTGAAGCGGAAAAGATGACACTTTGTTCACTCGACTGATCAGACGACCTCCCTTGTGGGATTCCCCATCGTTAACTTCAATTACATACGAATAAGAGGCCATTTTCCCTTTCATAACCTATGTCTCTATTACCCATCTCCCTCATTTGGTTTATTATTTTACATCGATGGTGAAATACTTCAAATGGTTCTATGTTCACGTCTGAGACCATCTGCATTTCGAATGTCGTATGGGAGTGTTCTTTAAGTTTCGTAGGTTTTCTTTAAGATCCAGATCACAATTAATAGTAAAGGTTTACAGAAAACGAAGAATGTTAAAGAGCGCAATAGGCTTAAAATGTTTTGTAACATTATTTATTTAGCTTTCCACGTTTCATCTCCCCACCAAAGACGTTTATCTGCTACAGCAATTCAACAGTGTGTAAAATGAAGATGATATTTTATGATCGACTAATGCTTTTCAAAGAAAACGTTTTGTCACTAACAATAATAGTCTCGCTTATCCCCACACTGACCAAAACAGTCTATCTGTCCTGTACAACTACATTCCAGAATACCACGCATTAACGTTTCTAGTTTTTGTTTTGTCTTTTGATTTTAAATTCAAAACATGTTTGACATCATTTAACGGTCATGGTTGCTTCAGCAACACTATTAAGCTACGTTTACATGTAACGTAAAGTATGTGATGTAATTAAGACGAAAAGAGTCGTGAAGACGGCAACGAGAATTGGTTAATTTCTTGAGTTATTAAATTCATTCATTTTCCGTTTGTTGGAGTGACGCTCCTATCTAAACAAGTTTCTACGCAGGCGCGGATCCAGAGGTCCAGGGGGTCCGGACCCCCCCCCCCCCCCCCTGCTCAGGCTTGAAAATTTTTTATGCGATTTTATTCGCGATTTTTAGACCTGTAATTTTGGAATTTACCTTCCGGAAATACGTCATAATGCACCAAATTGAATCTAATTTACCAAATTTTTCTGCGGGAGGGCCCCCAAACCCCCTGGTAATGGTGGCGGTGACAATTATCAAACCTGGACCCCCCCCCCTGCAAAAAATCCTGGATCCGCGCCTGCTACGCTACGAAAAATCTGCTCACCAAATCTTAATTACAAATTGCAAGAAATTAAAGTATATTTTGGAACAGCTTACTGCAAGTATAAATGTAGTGAACATTTAATAAGCCCAGTATGCTCACCAGTATGGACCAATGCATATAATTTGCAAATCTATAAGCTGCAATCATAGTTATCAGAGATCGGTGACACTCGAGAACGGATAAAATACAGTCTACTTAAAATTATATCTATTATCAGCTTAATCCTTGTGGTTCTAATTTGTTAACACTTCTTATGCGCGAGTCCGTTTCGTTTTTTCTACATAAATGGAACTCCAGCGTTTTCAATGGTTAATTACAGTACACAACTAGTAACACGACACGGTGATTGAGTTCGGTAGATAATACAAATCATACGATATGAATAAGAAGTTTAAAAAGAATTTTAAAACATCTGATATTCCTCAGCAATGGCAAAGCGGTAACCTGATATTGTTCATAACCATTGCCACATGAATATCGCTGCAGCAAATCATTAGGTAATTATCCGAAAATTTTTAGCCCAAAAAGCTTCTTCGACTCACCATGTGCACAAAATCATATAGATTGCAAAACAATACGATGATACATTTGGTATGTAGAGCGTCCAAAACATTGTATGTAATAACTGGGGAGCAATTATCAGGAACTAATGTAACTAATGCATGCATATAATTGTTTTTGGGCTTTGTTTTTTTTTTTTAGATTTTATAAAGTGAATCGAGTGACATAGGGCAATTATAAGAAATTTCCTAATCGCGCACTGCATGGCGTATGTCCACCTACATTGGCCCAGTTGGGGGAGAACAGTGGGACGTTAAACCTCATTTCAATCACTTAAAAGATACGTTGTGTAAGATTTAGATAAATACCCGACATTTCTCGTTAGATAATGAGAAGGGAATATAATGAAAATTTCAGTGAAATTACTTCATTCTGAGAGACGTTGTTACGATAGTAAACAGTCTCGACTACACCTTCTCTTTTTAGAATCAATTCATTAACCTCCAATCGCCTTCAAATTCATGAAAATCTTGAGTATCTGGTGCCATTGATCGTTGATTAAGGTCTTGGCAAGTTAATAAATATAATTAATAATTTATTTAACATTTAAGACCTAAAGAACGACCTGCAATAGGCAGATTTAGCGCTCACATAATGCATCTTTAAGTAAAGGGGTTGAAAAGAATTACCATATCGTATAGTATGACGTGTTTGACTAAAACAAACAAAATTGACAGATAGTAGCGTACTTGAAATGAGGCGAGCTCCGTAACTCAGTATATCAAGTGTATTTGTAAGTAAAGTAGGTATATAAGAATATAGTATCTAAGTACATAGCCGTAACGTGTTATGAAACAAACTCTCTGCATGTTGTTGGTTGCGATGCGTGTTAGACAGTTCTGGGAATGGAGGGGAATTCGTTGCTCAGAATGAAAGAGGCTTTATTGTTTATGACACCTTCGTCAGTTGATAAAAAAAAATTTGTTTAACACGAGTTGACTATATTGTTCTGCTACATCTAAACGAGCATGTTAAACTTTTAGTGATTTTCAAGGAGTTAAGCAAATCTGTTTTACTTTGTATTACGGTAGCAGGCGCGAATCCAGAGGGGGGCGCACCCGGCGCACGCCCCCTCTATTTTTTTGAGGCTGTGAACAATTTTTAGCTCCATATATTCTCGCGAGAAAGTAAAACAATAATAGTTTAGGATGGAAATAGTAATTTACAGTACTGGTATGAAATTAGTCCTTGTGGACATTTTTTCCACTCAAAAATCACGGTTCCAGGCTTCGCACTCCCTAGTTGGTGCAGGACGCCCCCTCTTTCGGAAAATCCTGGATCCGCCCCTGGGGATAATCGGAATGTCGCAGACGAATATAATCTACATGTGAAAAGAGCAACTATACTTAGTTTCGCTCGTCGCCTAAAACTGTGTTATGTCAATTATCCTCGTCCCGAGTGAATTTTTTTAATCCTTCTAAACCAATTGTATGCGTACCTCTAATTGGCGGGAAATATTGATTTACAATGAGATCAATTGTGTGTACTATTACACCGATTTGTTATTTGGTATTTACCGACAATGAATTTTAGTACTGTTTTTAATGGTCGTCGTCGTTTCTGGAGTTTAACGTTCACTTCCACCAGAGGGTGATATCGTAGACAATTTAATGGTTAAACTATTACATTTTTATAGTATTTCACATGTGTTCAATTACAAACAAGAGACATCGAACGACAGCTTTTAATAATAACACAATTTTATATGCTATTTCTTAAAGATACATTATGGGAGATAAGATAGAGTTGGTAGTTCTCAATATAATAGTTATAAACTACATAGTGTAAATGTAATTTTCTGAAAATTTCAGTCAAATTGGTCCACTATGAGCCGAAAACGAAGCGGGTGAAATTTCCCTCTAGCCTCGGTCATCATTACTAAAATCATAAATATAAATATCATAGTCTCGATTATCCACTTCTTAAATTTAATCATCGAAGGATAGCCTTGACATCTAGAGTTTATTATGGCCTGGATAAGTTAATTAATGTCTAATTGATAATTTAGATACCATTTCCGGCCTAAAGAAAGACTTGTAATAGGCAGATTTAAATCATGTAGATATCTAGTCTATTAAACTAAGTTATACATATATATAGAGAGAGAGGGGGGAGAGAGAAATAGAGAGAGAGAGAGAGAGAAAGGGTAAATTAAAGTATACTTTGTAGTATGTAGGTTGTAAGTAAAGATGTCATGCTGTCTAGTCTAATGTTTAACATTTCAACATGTTAGATTAGTGTCACACTGAATTTAGTGTTAAAATGTTACAAAAAAAACACACAAATACCTTCACATCGTTACAACACAACATCAATAACAAAACAAAAAGAGAAAAAATTGTATGTTTACAGGGATGATAGATCGGTAATTTTCACCATAGAAATAGCCAAAGTCAGCCCAATGTGAATTTCCTATATTTAACAGAAACATTAAATACCGTCTCCCATAGACCCGTTGATAATCTAAATTACGATATTTCAATAGCCGCTTGTCTAATAAATCATTAAACAGGGGGTACTTGAACAAAATGATTTGAAAGATATATACCGCATCATCCCTTTCCACTGTTAGCTAACGAAAAAACTCTACTATACTATAAATATTATTTATACCTGTTATTCTATCATCTATAAAGGGATAAGATAAAATTCATCTCCATTAATATATCATCTTTAAAATGTGGACATAATAAAAAATAGATTTAAACTTTTATGGCGGCATGAAGATAGAGCTATGAAATCAATCTAAGCTAAAGTATATCGGCCGGTCAAATTGAAATTTGAACAGGTATACTCTAAGTCTATAAAATAAATTATCATGTATCATAGACCTCTTGTTTAATTTACAAAAATTATAAAATTAATGGATAGAAAATATTTTTATTATAAAAGGAAATAATAAACTTACGTTTGATATGATTTTGTTGCTCAATACAGAGGTCGTTATCGACAGGAAATTTGTCGCACTTGAGCATGTCAGGCCATGGGAATCCGTAAGGCTGCATTCGAACCATACACGCCTCCTTCACACTTTCACATAAAGACCTACATGGATAAATCGGTCTGTCTAGACAAACAGGGGAGAACAAAGAACATAGGAATAACTTAGTGTCTGGGTGACAGTGTATTCCTAATAACGGTACCCAAGATTTGGCCTGATGGGTTACTTCGTTTAATGTATCATGGTCCAATAAATTAGGTAACCGCATTCTAGAATATCCTATATCCTGGCACAGAGTTAAATTTGCAGGAATATCTATACATTTGGGACGCTGTATACGACCACTCATCGTCGCCCAATCCTGAGTCCAATCACTTAGGTAATCCCCCTGGCCGTACGTATCACTATAATATCGGTAATCATAATCAGCCGCTACCAAGGCCACCACAAACACTGCCGACCACCACATGTTAACGCCAATCCTCATTTTTGAAAATATTCTAATCTGTAAGCTATGCGATTCCTAGATTTAAGACCACCAGTTGATCGGCGTTGAATGAACTCAGGAGTGCCTCTTTCGCTGAAAATGTTTTAGTCGTTCACATAGAAGTATGAGGTTCAGCGCTGAATCATACTCGTCAGGATTCGTCTGCAGTTTGCATCCAAATGACACTGAGAACTAAGGAAAAATGTGATTCTTATAATATGGAGTTTCTGAATTGTGATTATTTAAAAAAATCACACATAATTTAACTCGCATCCAATAAAGTTGCAGTATTATAAAATCGCGAGATCGAAGTTTCACAATCGGGTTCGTTGCTGACCAAAGTCAGTAGATCTATAACAATCATACACCGACTCTTGGAATCTATTAAGTATGTCTATAGCTATTCACCCGATTCATATGTTATATCTTTTAGATATGACTAGCTTGGTTTATATTTTCGACATGTATTTATCTTCTATCACGTTCATAGGTAGCCATGCCTCGAGGCGGTGTGTCTAGCGTCGCCGTACTATTATTACAACCTCTATCTTCTTTCAACCATCAACATGACACGATGCACTGCAATTTAGAAACAGGAAAGGAAAAAAATATGAATAAAATATTACTTTCAATTGAAAACAGGGTTTCTGTTAAGACTTGAACACTTGTGTGTATATCTACCTTTTAAATGTATCTGCCAACAATTGAAAGCACATGCTCTTTGAAGAGAGCAAGGAAATAAGAGAGCGGTGTTGGCTGTTCAAGATTGGGTGAGCCGTGTGGCAGGTTGACAGATCTGAAGCGGTTAAGATACGCCCCACAGAGCTAGACATAATATAGCTGATGATGACATGGGTAAACTTTAGACGTGTCGCTACTAATTCAAGCTATGCTCAAATATCTCTACTGCTCCGCCTACAGACAGTCTATAGTTTACATATCATACACGGTATATATGGACTACTTGATAGCCCCACTCGCGTCAATCAAGTCTGTCGACGGGGTAAAGAACAACTGTCTGGGTGACCCTCGATCCAAGCTATTCTATTTGTTTATCTTATAATATGTGCACCATACAACAGAATTTAGATAACATCTAAATTAGGCGGATTATCAAATTATAAATCAGACGAGTTTTTTTTTTCATTCCTAATTTTCGATCACGCATAAATTTATCGCTAAACAAAATTAACGTACATTATCATATATAAAATACCGTATTAAAAATATTCGGATATTAAAAATATCAGTTTCTCATTTTCTCATCAGGCAGTTCGTATGGGACAAAAAATGACGTTACGTGTAAATGTTGGCGCGCAAGTAACCTATCAGCAGGAATTGGATGAAGAGAACGCTAAAAAAATCCTCATAGCACAAAGTATGGACGCATGTCCATCTTCATTATCCCGATAGAACAGTGTATGAATTCATACCGAGTAAGAATATTTCCTTGGAATTAAAGAAGTCCACGTCCCTGTCATTTGTGTAGAATTTCACATACATTTCAGTCAATGGTTGTCTATCAATTAATTATACATATTCTTGAGTTTGAGGAATGTGTGTTATAGAAGATAGTAGGATTATACCGAGACGCACTGCTTCGATCCTTTACAACTTTTAGCACGTCAGATTATGATCGGTAATAATTTTTATTACGAACATTATATTGTTTGCTTAAGATAAGTGATATGCTGGCACGTTTGGGAGATCTGGGGGCTTTAAAAACAACTTCAATAGTTATATGAGAAAGAGAAAGAGTTAAATTGCGGAATGTTTTACATTTTAAATCGTTTATGTACACGATGGTAAATCTAAATAGGTTTATCGCTAAAGTAATACTCGAGTGTAGCCCGCACAGTAGCGACGTGTCTCGAGTAGTAATTTCGTGGTGGCTGACATATAAATGAAAATTCATTTACGGTTTGAATAAGAAAAAATGACGTATCCTTAACCAAACGGTAACTTGAGAAAAAGAAAAAAACACATACATCACCTGCCCAACCATCAGTTTCATGAGCATAACACCAAAACTGAGTATTGAAATAACTATTAGATGATAATTTTATTATGCTATCTGACAAGCTATATATTCTTATGAATATACCAGAACTATGCATATTTTCATATCCAATGTCCTAAGCCCTAATGTTTTTCTAATTAGCAATTCCCCCATTTCGAGTCCGACTCTTTCATGTTTAAATGGTGCCAGGAGTAACGCGACTAAGGCTTCATTACCGAACATGTTATTCCTCAATCTGAGCCACTCCCATGATTCCTAAACAATAGGTTTCAAAATGACTAATTTCATTACATTGGAAAGAACAAAAATATACCGAGTTCATTTAACAGTCACGGACTATTTTGGAATTTTATCATCGCTTCAAATGACTTTAAATCTAAAATTCTATGTTACTGTTGTTCGACATAATCATAATTGCAAACGCATAAATGCAACTATTCAGTGTAATTTTTTTAGGACATCTGGCAATGTGGCAAATATTTATTTACCTATTCTATGATTTGCACTGACAACTTGATAGTTCGTTATTTAAAATATTATGCTTATATTTTTATAAGTTGATGTATTTATGTCAAATGCAGATATGAAAACATTTTTATACATCACAGACTTTAAAGAAAGGCTTGCAAATACTTTGGTCATTTCTGATTACTTGTCGAATGCAAAGAAGACTTTAGCGTTTCCGCCTGTGCTTTAATAATTTCCAACTGCCAATATTGTTCTTTAACGTGCATGCTTACACGGGTGGACGGTGTGGACCTCATTATTTGTCCAATTCCTGATCAGCTCCACTGTCGCAACCCTTGAAATGTGACAACCAAGTGTGAAGTGTTAGGAATCCCGATGGATCTTCTCAGTCCACGTAGATTATTCTAACCTATAAATCAAGGCCATTGGCGGAGGGGTCAACCTCAGTTTGGGTTTCGGCTGAGGCTATTGGACCGAAAATTTTCTTTGTCATCTGAATTTTCAGAATGAATCAATCAATAACTAAAACAGGTTTTCTAGAAAGCTTAAACATAAAGTGGCCAAGTCACTAACACAATATATGTCAATTTAAATCAATATTGATGTTTGATCTTACCGGAAAAGGATGGGCTTCGGATATCCAATAAACATTTAACCATTGGTACACGAATCGTGTACCATAATGCGTTTCAGGGTCATTTGTAACAAGGGGCTCGAAAAACGAGGCAAGACATATTCCACAAGCCATATCAAACGGTGACAGCATATTCTTACCTAGAGAGCATGCACTTTATCAGTGTAGACTGGAATAACCAGACGCTAAAGATTGCCATTCGATTGAGACTTCTGGCCCATTTCGACGAACATAACTGATTTAAAATTAGAGTAAAAAAGAAACGATTGATGTAAATCAGTTTATATACATTCATATTAAATTATTGTGTTGCCAACCATTTATGTCAATTTCTAGGTCTCATTCTCTGATGTTTCTGCCCGAAAAAACGGAAATACCTTGCCACAAAAATGGTCAAGGCGCTTGACTACAGCGGCCCCGTCATCGTGGAAATACTTTGTTTTACTTTAGACCACATTTAATATGACATACGTGACACAATATATTTATATTTAATGACATTCCGTTTTATTGTTTTATTAACCTTCCTAGTGTTTTAGGTCACGGTGTAGCAATTACGTGAGAGAAAATAATACGACTATCAACCTTCTAATACATCATTTTGTATAGGATGTCGACTAATCGGCAAATGGTAAAAGACCTTTTCCGAACATATATTATTTTCGTATTATAAACAGAGAGAGACATATACATAATATATATTGGAATTGGTAACATTTGTCTGATGAAGCTTAATAAAGCGGAAAGTACTCACAAAAAACCAAGTTTTATTTCCTAAAACATCTTTATTTCGAATATCTACCACCTAAGAGTAGCTTTAAATATAACCTTTTACTATATATATATACATAAAGAGAGAGAGAGAGAGAGAGAGAGGGGGAGAGAGAGGGAGAGAGAAAGACGGGATAGGGGCGTGGGGAAACCTCAGCTTCAGGAAGGGGGGGGGGGTATTTCACGTCCACGCTATACAAATTCTAGGTCGTGTCGGAACTACATGTAACTTGATTTAATTTCAATAATTCGCTAGCGCGCAGCGTTCTTTAGCATCAGGAAGAAAAATAGGACCGGGGGAAAACACACAAGGTTGGACAGGCGATCATATTATAAAGAACTATGCAATCAAACTATCTGAAGTTGAATAAGTCTTAAAAGTCAATAATGTTTAGGTTTATTCTCTATTTAAATAAAAAAAATATTTATGCTGTTTTATAACTAATGCGTAACCCATATTTTAGCCAAAAGAAAGTCCTCTCTAGCTTTATATCAAATATCACAACAAAATATATAAAGTTTTAAAAATCTTAATATTTGGAATTCAATCTTTTCAAAAATACAAATGCAGTGGTACGCTAATTACCCCCGTTTTACATATTTGGAATTCCTTAATACTAAGCTGTCTTAAATTTCGCTCTTAAAATGTTCAGATAACATCTTCCTCTTTTATACTTTGTTGTAGGCTCTGTAAAACTGAGATTTACAACTCAATTTAAATTTGCAGAAAAAAGTCTAAATGAAGATCTCAGAAAATTCGATCAAGATGTAACAAGAACGAAACCAGACCACTCTAAATAGTGCTTTTAACATGGTTTTCGTTTATTCAAATATACTTTTCTTTGATATTCAAGAAGTTCTGAGAACATTAAACAAGAACCATGAACCTATAAACCTGTGTCAGAAACCACGTATTGAAAATTACTTACACTTTAATTGTTCTGTTGTACAGGGTAGGGTTAAAACCGGGTTAGAAATTCACTCTTGAACATGAAACACGGGCCTTCTTTCCTAGACTATATTCAGAGTGCGCTCTGTTGGATATGACGCTTCCAGATATCATGGACTGTGGACTGGTTGACTAGATATGACAGTGGAGTTGGATAACCACGCCGTTAAAGAGTATAGGTAAAATTGAAACGAGCGTTGTTGACGTGTGTGATTAGTTAACGGGGACAGGTGTAAGTCCCTTTAATGATAGCGCTAACCAAATAAACTCTTTATGTTACTTGTTTATCACATAATGACAGTCTTCTAATATTATTATTGGGCGGTGGAGTTAAATAATCCAACCCACTGTGTCATTCCTCTCACTAACGTCGTTTATGTAAGGTCGTAATAGCGTGAAATAATAATTGTGATGATAATTGCTCACCTTGCGTCAGCCCGTCATCGTGACTCTAATTGGTTTGTTTATTGTTCGCGTCAAATGAAGTGGATTTTAATCCCCAGGAAAAATAATAAACTCAGCGAAACACGTGGTGTCTTTGATGGTTTTCGTTTTAATTTAAATGTCTGCTGATATCAAATAAAATTGTGTAATATTCGAAGTTTCTGGTTGTTTGCAAGTTTCATATTTTTACAACAGTTTAGTATATTTCTTTGACCACTCACGTGAACAACACTAGAGCGGTTAAAACCATTATAACATTTAATTTAGTTTAAGCACGATTCAAAATAAAATACGTCTGAATTTTTAAAATCCCACAGCCGTATGTATTATCAAAAACATGTAATCCAAATCTTTTTTCCATATTATATATATTTAATTTTATAATTACTGGTCTTATATATCATTGTCTCAACAATCTATATATCATAATTTAAACATTAGAATTCATAATTTAATAATTCGGTAGGATTTTAAGTAAATACATGTATGTATCTTTCAGATACAATACGGAGCTAATCCATCAAATATTTTGAAACGGAATACACTTTCCGGTGGCCACAAATTTGATTTATCACTAGTAATGAATATACAATGCATATTTTGACACACCATGGTATGCTACACTATGATTAATCTAAATTACAATTGAACATACTGAGAATAAATCTGGAATTTAAAATTATTATTTATTTTTTAAAAGTCGTTAAGTCGTATATAATTCAATTTGTGCATTTCAACCCACGTGGACGCCATATCATGATTTTAACTGGATTTTAATGCATTACATTCTTGTCACGGTAGTGTCAATCATATTGTCACACAACACAATCAACATTGACGTCAATGTACTCTACTGCTTAGGAATTCACATAAAACCGTCTGTCTTCATTTAACTTTAACATTCCAATAAAATGTTTATCAACAGAAATTCTCCAAGTATTATCCTTAAAATCCCATTTAATATCTATAGTGAAGTTTAATACTATTTAAGGGGTTCAAGTTGTATTTTCAATGAAGTCATACACTTGTCTATTCTGAGTTTCCAAATGATGGACATTTTGGACCCAATTGTTTGTAAATTGTTTATTCGATTATTCCTTAAAAACTTGCGGTATAAATATTCTTGTAAAATGTGACTTTCAAGTTTAATGGATTTGGTTGATATTCGGAATTTCCAACATTTAGAACGACGGATATTGCCAAATTGCTACATGGTATTCCTAAGCAAACAAACATAATGGAAACGTGCTTTCTTGTTTCATGGGAATACACATATGAACACCGAAACAACGCCACTTCCCGGATTCATGTTTAGAAATATACTTATCTGAATCATGGAGAAAGAAAGAAAATGAAGATACTTAATTAAATCAGACAGATTGTACGTAAATGTTTGGCAAAAAACCCCACCAAAATCTCCCAACATCCTTCAGTAAACGCTATAAAATCAAGAGCTTTGTCGAACAGCCATCTTGCTCGGAGAATCATTCACAACTTCTATATCCCGTGTTGAAGAGCTCCACTCATCATGAACATCATCTATTTGAATGATATGATAATAAAACTGGTTAGAAATGAGGTGTGAACTATAAAGAGAGCATTTTACGAGCAAGAAAGTTGTAAATAGGCGTTGTGTTTAAAGATTTACACGTACAGATATATATATCTAATGAGACGAACAGATTATTTACACAAATAATTACAAATGGCTAAACGCAGAAATTGTAATGAAAGCATACACGTGATACCATTAATAAATTAGGGATAGAGAAATGCCTTTGGTGAATTCTGAACTAAAACAGACGAGCAATATCTATGAAACTGTTTCGTGGATGGATCCATACCTATATCTTTAATGTTTGTATACACATCCATCTCTTGAATGTTCGTTCCATTACTATATAACTAGGTTTACATATTTTGAATAACATGTTCAAAGAACAATCATCAATGGTCAATTCGTTGGGAGTATGAGTTAAATAATTTTAATAAAATGTTCAGAGAAGAATCATCAATAGTTAAATGATGGAAATCCATCGTATTGTATGTGTTATGCAATCGCTAGTGGTCATATTTCTTTCCATTGGTGATTCAACGTGTCATATGGGTGAAAATTCTGGCGAATGAATATTTTGTGAATAAAATATTGTAAACCTGTGAAATCTAAACTAAACGTCAAGTTCGTCAACACTTCTTTCGATCATAGAACCGTGCCTGAATGTTTCTATTGCATCGCTGTTGTTTCTATTTTTAGTATGTAGTGTCGATCTTGCTCTTATCGGGACTGAAATGTATATATCTTTGCAACTCATCTCCAACGCCGAATCACCGATGACACCTGACTAGGTCATAACCTTTTATACTCTTGTGTACTAAATAAGCACAATTAACCATTTATTTTATATATACTAAACAGCAAAAGAAACGCCAGATTGGTATGTTACACTGAATAGACGTATTGCATAAATCTTGCCAAATGTTTTCTTTGTATAATTATGACCACATCTCCAACTTTACCTGAGCAATATGGCTTCTTCCCAAACACAGAATTGCACGCAGGGAGTGTTCTAAAAATGCAACCTAACTTCTGAAATGATTTTCAAGTAACTCATGCTGCACGTGTTGTTCACCGGAACCAGCCCTATAAAGTGTATCCACACACCTAGTTAAATCATTCCCACTACAATCTCACAAGCCCCACGTCATACCACTTTTCGCACACGTTATTCGAAATAACGTTTTCCAGCATGACAACGCCCGTGCCCACACCACCAGAGTTATTCGGGACTTTCTACAGCAGAACGATGTCAACGTTATGCACTGGCTAGCTCTTAAACCACTTTTCGCACACGTTATTCGAAATAACGTTTTCCAGCATGACAACGCCCGTGCCCACACCACCAGAGTTATTCGGGACTTTCTACAGCAGAACGATGTCAACGTTATGCACTGGCTAGCTCTTAAACCCCGTTTACATTACAAATTTAAAGCGTGCCAGGTACCGTTCCTGGTACGGCACGGTTAATTTTTTTGTAGTGTAAACGGGTAAAACACAGGCGTGCCGTACCGAGTACCGTGCCAATCTGGCCCACTGAAATGAGGTGGTCTCGGAACCGTACTAGGAACGGCTCACTTCAAATTTTCGTAGTGTAAACGCTAACCGGTCTGAGTACGGATTACTGCGCATGCGCCATATTATGAACCTTGACCTTTTTTCCCTTCAAACCTTGACAGTTCTGTCATCAGTTCTGTCAAAATGGCTGCTCAAACTAAATCAGTCATCATAATTGTTTTCATCTGGGTAATTTGTACAGGGGTTGAAATTAACTTTACTGTGAAGAGTTCCACATTTGGCACGCTTGGCACGGTTCTGTGACCGGTTATTTTAGAGTAATGTAAACGGGTCCATTTCTTGAAATTTATCGCGGCCTGGTACCGTACCTAGTACGACACGCTTATCGCGGCCAAATGTAAACGGGGCTTTAAATAACGTCGTACCGAGACCAAACACAGTCGATGGATTGTGCCAGGTGTTTCTGACAGTGTGGTTCCAGGTGCCAATGGCGGTCATCAATCGTCTGGTCAACTCCAAGTGCAGACGCTACATTGCTGTTATTGACACTCGCGGTGAACACACCAGATAGAGTCTCTAAACCTTAACCTAATGTCTTGGATTTGTGATGAATTATTCACTAATGTGTCAACATACTGTTCACAAAAATTTGCTTTGATCCATTTAGAAAGTCATTTTTTTTAAAGAATGATTTGATTAAAGCGTCTCTCTGATTTAGAATTTCTACTGACGTTTGTTTTTTGCTGTTTAGATAGAACAAATTATGAATAAATAATTTGGTTACAAGTTTCTGATTTAGTTAATGATATTTGTATATCTGACCAAAACAACTGGCTAAAGGTTTTTGGAGGCTAGGGTCGTACTTCCACCATGGTTATCAGGTCGGATACGTAATTTGCTAAAAGGGGAAAGTCCTCGTGCAACATTTCTTTTATTTAAAAAAATCAAAGGAAGTCGGAAAATGTTGATAAATCTGGGCCAACAACTTATAAGCAATTTGTACATCTTAATAAATCAATTAAAATTTGTTCAGTTATCTTAGAAATGTGTTGAAGTCGTAAATGGTTTTTACAGAGATAATACTCAATAGGAGAACAGTCATCATGAGAAAACCTGCAACCCAGTGGCAGACAAAACGACATAAGAAACTTTGGAAAGTGGTGATTTATTCGTCTTGTGCCATTTTCAATCTAGAATCAACACATTTTTGTACCATCTCGCGTAATGCAATATAACGAAAGCCAGGATATGTGCTAATTAACATTTAACTACGTTATTACTCTGTCTTTTTTGTACCATTACTTACACCGTAGATCTTTAAATAACAGATGTTTTACCATTTCTCAGAAAGTTTTCTTGTTTGATGTAGATTACAGCACAGAATTGGTATATGTATATATATTTATCAACCCAACAACCATTGTAATTATTTTTCTTGAAGAATTCTCATATATTCTACATTACCATTTCTATATCTATTATTACATAGTCTAGACGATCTCTATATATAGAACAGCGAGAATGTGATAAATTAATATCGATTACGATTAGTTATATTCTAAATAGATTTTACTTATTCATGTGCACGTTTCTGTCTTTGGTGAATCCGACCATGTTTATTACCAAATGAATTCGAAAAAATCCAAAATAGGAAACCAATATGCAGATGATAATACCAATATGTGTATTCCGTGATAATTCTCTTACTAACAATGATCATTCCTATTCGTATACCCTTGTCCATGTCATACATTAAACCTACTTTACAATTACTTATTACATATGTAAAATATAAACACGTCCTTATTACCCTCGAATTTGCGGTCACGTTTAGCGAAATGTCATTATCCATTTAGGCCAAAGTGAACACAATAACTAAACCCTGGTTTTAAAGGCAATACCGTAAGTTTTAATAACGAAAATAAATGATACTAAGATAAATGTCGAATTCTGTGAATTTGATGAACTAGCGAGCAATGGTGAAACTTGACTTCCAATGCTGTAAATGGTTCAAGATAACTTTTTTCATCTCCAGATCTCTTCGTTGGCCACAAGAACGGAATAAATATAAAGCTTTCGTGTATCGATTGATGCAAGTTGTATCAGGGTACTGTCTTTTGACAACATATGCATGGATAATATCATAAAGCAAAGCATAATATAGCTCCACTGGCTGTTTCATTGGTGACTCGATACTATACGTATATGCAATTCAATTGGTAAATAAAGCACCAAAAAGCCGGATTTCATTCCAAAAACATGAAAAAAGACTTCTTTTTTTCACCGCCGGAACAATATTTCTGCTAAACTGATTACTTTTGAAAAAAAAAAAATAAAGGAAATGAACACATTATCTATTTCACACGGCTTCTTCGCGGCAAATAATTTTATTAAATAAAGCCATGATAATTACAGAATTGCTATTGATAAGATCTTATCGTCGCTAATGTAAAGTTGAAAAACTAAAATACATGATATTAGAGCACAGTTTTTCTTCTTCATTCTAGCACTAAATCACCTCAGGGAAGTAAAAGACCTCCAACAGAATTCAGTGAAGAAACCTTACAATACTTATGTAATGCTTGATGAGGCCTGTGAAGAGGATTACAGATAACTCACATCGACCAAAAAGTAAAGATTAAGTAGAATTGCATATGGCCTACCACCTCGAACACAAATTAACCATTGAAAATCATGTTTGTGGATGATTGATCACACGCACACGTTAATCAACAACTAGTTTGCCAAGTGACTAGAAATAGAAAGCCAAAATTCGTTTCTTGTCTGCACTTCTTATGATTTATCTAAGTTTGTTCAAGATCCTCAAAAAATGCTTCAGGCGTTGATATAGTCTGTAGAAGTTCTGATACCGACGTACTAGAATTTATTACCATTATCTTACTAGGCAATTATTCATAATGTTCTAATAGTATTAGAAGTGTTATTATGTAAAACTTTTGCGTTCCAAAAAAAAAAACGAATCGACATGATAAAACACTTTTAGGTCAAACTCAATTCACCAAGTAAAAACCAAACAACGCTCCACTGCAGATATTAGACTACTAACATGCAGTAATAAACAAAGAAATAACTTATAATTCGAGAATTTAATTTTATAGTAGACAGGTGAGCTAAGCATTCCGTCAAGCCAATTTACACTTAGTTTGTATAAAATTGATCTTGCCCTTTAGAATTTATTGTTAATAAGAAGGTGGCATGTCCGCTAATGCATTTACGCACACACAAGCAGGCTGGGGGGTTGGTATGGCCTAGTGATCTAGAGTGCCGCGCTACGACCTCTAGCTGGCCGGTCACCTCTGGCTTGCGGCTGTGGTTTCGAGCCCTGGTGTGAGCGTATGTGGCATGGAGATAGGGGCGCCTTCTCAACCTCGTGGGTTTCCTCCGGGCACTCCGGTTTCCTAGCACTGCTATAGACCCCGACGCGCAAACGAATTATTGAAATAAATTTAAACCATATGTTAGTCCCGAAATGACCTAGTTTGTGTTGAGTGGACGTTAAACCCCATTTCTCCCCTCTCTCTCATAAGTAGGCTGAAACATTTGTAAGGTATTTTCTGGACAACTGCCCCTAGAATGAATTAATACTAAATTTTCATTATTGATAGGACTGTATGAATAATTAATTAGTATGGTATTTGGCTGAAGTAAGGATATTGGGTATTTCTCCTTGGGGTTTTAATGATAGCAATGTAGAAGTAGGCCTATACGTAAATTCAAAGTTTACCTTTCACTGGTGTATTACCATGACGTTCGGGTATAGAATATATCAAAAGGGTTTGAAGTTACATTCAGGTTTTGGTGAATATTAATAAGTATCCGATGAAGGTGAAAGGTCGCTCTTGGATTAAGTAATCACTGTGTCGACACCTGAATCTTAAGCCCCGTTTAGGCAGCGATAAGCGTGCCGTTCTGGACACGGTACCCGGCCGCGACAGATTTCAAGAAATTGGCCCGTTTACATTTCTATAAAATAACCGGTCTCAAAACCGTGCCAAGTACGCCAAATGGGAACTCTTCTCAGAAAAGTTAATTTCAGTCCCTATACAAATTACCCAGATGAAAACAATTATACGGTGACTGATATAGTTTGAGCAGGCGGAACTGATGACAGAACTGTCAGTTTACGGGGAAAAGGGTCAAGGTTCGTTTCGCGCATGCGCAGTTATCCGTACTGAAACCGTGCTCAGACCGGATAGCGTTTACGCTAAGAAAATTTAAAGTGTAAACGGGGTTTTAGAATCAAGATCCCACTCCTGGCCCGAAGTACCTGCGTTCTCATATACCAATGTGAACTGACATCCGAAATTAACTTTAGTACCAATGTGAATAGAGCCCTAGACCCAGTGGAATATTAAAAGAATTGTGACGCGAAATTAACATCGACATCGACTTCAACTAACTTGTCTACGCTAATAAACCCAAACTAGACGTGATTTTGTCGGATCAATTCTTCTTAATGTATATTTGTCTGCTTTTGGATAATATTCAAAAACACAATTTCTGACATACATAATTAATTTATTTTGTAAATTACTATAAATCTCGTGTCTTAGGCAGAAATACAGTCTATACACTTTATATTAGACAACGTTATTGAAATCAAGAGAAATGATGACCAAACCTATTTTGAACAGCTTCTCATAGAACCAGGTTTTGTGGATACAGGATCTTTTGGTTGTATTTTAACGATAACGTCATGTTTCCTTTTTTGGTTATTTTGGTTATTTCTTTTTATTTTTTTTTTATTTTTATTTTTATTTTTTTTTTTTTTTTTGGGGGGGGGGGGTATTATCCGAAACGACATAACATATCCTCTGAAATTACTAACAATACTTTCCCAGAACTGTATGTTGGACAGTAAATATAGAGTGCTGGGCAGTTTTCAGTATCGATAATCAGGAACAAAAAATACAATGATTCATCATCGATAATCAGGAACAAACAAATAACTATTCATGTTCGTTCGAATTAGAATTTAGATAGAACAATATATAAAAACAGCCGCATAATCTTGAAAACTTTGTGAGGTGTCTCAGGGTTCGTACTTTTGAAACGTTATAAAAAATTAAACACCGGGCATTTATGAGCCTTCATAGGTACTTCTTGGTGCGTGATCTGAGTAGATTAACATTACTAACTCATCATAAGTAATTATTTTGAATTATACTTAAGTGGGTTTACAATATTGCCTATGTATTATTGTTCTATTTTACGCCATCGTAAAACTAATCTATATTTCAAATTGATTGCAGTACCTTGGTATGGAAATCTTGAAATTAAATTGTGATCTGACGCCCATTGAGAATCTTTTTACAAAATAAATGGTAAGTTTATACTTACGTTAAGAGAACACCATAGTCATTATCGAAATTCAATGCAAAAAAGTGTCTGTAAATCTGGATTTGATTTAAATCTTGAGTTTTCTTACAGCGGACATTGACGTTAGCATTTTCTTCTAGCTGAAGGCATAAAGCTCAATGCTGAAGCGTGTGCAACATAAGAGAATCCTGAGAAGGATTGCTGTATATAGCTCACAAATAAACTTAACAACTGTCAAAATACACTATCTATTTATTTATTATCAAAAACTCATTAGCCTGTGTGGAAACACGATGACCCAGTGCTAAAGGCTAAGAATGTGCAGCAAGAATGAAATATGAGACAGCTTGCACTGTAGTTTTGAGTGTCGAATTCTGTTCACACGAAAATTAACTTCGCCCATGACGTAGATTCGATAGAGTACAGATCTTTGGGTGTTTTTTGAAATGAAAATCGTATTAAACGATTTCTCGAAAAAAAATAAATAAATCTAATTATAACAATATTGATCATGCGGGTGTGAAATACAATATAAGGAGTCCGCCATTCCATAAGTAATGTTAGAGATTTTATAAGCGTTCCAAATTCGAGAGACTCTGAATACCTTATTAGTATGCATCTTGTTGTTCAAAATATTGAATTATATAATTTAAATGTATTTTACTTGTTAGCTATAGTAGTCTTAAGCTACTGGGAAATGATCGCTCTGGCTTTTACTTTACACGAAATGATTAGGGGTTTCCCGTCCTTTTTTTGCGTTACCTTCTGTTTTAAGACTCTAACTTAGTTGCACGGATAAAATGTCCATTTTTCTAACATCCACAATAAATAATAATCAATATTTGCCAAAGCAATCAATAAATACAGCACACGATACAAAATATACAGAACAATTAACTCCACTTGACGCAAACTAGGTCATTTTGGGACAAACATAATGGTTTAATCTTATTTCAATAATTCGCTTACGCGTAGGGGTCTTTAGCAGTGTGGTGACACTTGAAGACCCGGAGAAAACCCACGAGGTCTTTGTAGACTCAATAACAGGCCTTATGATACAGTGCGCATGTGCCAACCATTCGGCCATCCAACCCCCTGTGATGCACAAGAGAAAAACCTACATAATCAAGCAATACTATTATAATCGTCAATTTCATCCTTAAATACTGCACCAAAAACAAAATAAATCGCATCATTACCAATTATTTTAAAGTTAAACCGTTCAAATAAACGCTCTTCTAACATCCATAATAATGCAATAATAATATTAAAGCCCCAATAACACTCTTGTTGTAACTGAATAATGTCCCAATCTTCATTCTGGTCAACAAATCGTATTATTTTAGAATATTTCAATTAAATGATGATATAAATTTCATCTTAACACACCTGTTTTAAAAAATTGGAAAAATTCAACCAATTGATTTGAAAAGTCTAACGTAAACCTTTTCAAATGTGACTGGATTTTAAAATATTTTCGAACTCTCTGGACAAGTAAAATAGGTCGTAATGGATAATTTACACAACAGGTAGGACACTTAAACATCTAGTACTTAGAATAAGGGTATTATATATTTTCTGGAGCTACCAAGCCAGCAAGAATGTTATTGTCCCTTTAAATATCAATTTGGTCATTAAAATACTGTTTAAAAAAGACAAAATACATAGCACCATTTCAATCGTTTGGTTCAATCTCTCTCTGTTGATTATAAAATTTGTGGTTTCAAGTCTGTTGTCAAAATATTTCCAGAAGAGAAATTGAAGATAAAGCCCCATTAATCAAGTCATTAAATAACTCTATAAATATTAAACTATAGTAGGGTAATGTCTGTCAAATTGAGATATTTGCTAATCACATGTGTCCGCCCTAGATTTGTAATAGACAGTAAAGTAAGCGGAATGGTGATGTTTGAGGATAAATGTGGAGATCTCGCCGGCCCATGACAAGCTAAGGACCGTGGTCACAGCATACACTTCTCTAGTTTATAGATACAACCAATTTATCAGTGTTTGCGTGTCATGATTCATTGACAAACCCAAGTCAACAGTGGCACACTTGTCTCGATTTGTTAGTAACTTTTTCCAACATTTTGAACTGTTAACAATTGTACGTCAAAATGAATTAGCGTCACCGACAAAGAGCGCTCTTTTTTCTGGGTTTAACTTTTCGACACCCGTCTGTCGACATGAGCAAGGTACAATTTTATTTATATATAGACTAGGCTGTATAACGGAACCTATAAATAACGTTTTGTATATTATACTCTAACCCCGAACAAGTTTGTTCTAGGTCTTGTTTTAGATAAATACTCCACCAAGGATCCACAAAACGTGGAAACACTCCCATGATCAAGGCATGGAAATTTAATAGCAAACCAAATAAATTGACACTAAGGTTTTTGTATTGTTTGCAAACTACAAATACTATTTATAACAATTAACTTTTCTCTGAAATACTTGTCATAAAATGTCGACGTTTCTCTGAGATCGTTTATTTGTACCTCATTGAAGTAAAATAGTCCAATAGGCCCATAGATCTGCAGAGAAAAGTAAAAGAAATCTAAATCGTAGTCTTACAGCAGCGTAATAGCAAGTCCCACTAAACAAAGTATAATTTAGTTCTACAAGAACCCACTTTGCCAAATGCGGTTAGTATTACCCAATATTGACTGGGTAACGGATGGAAACTGGTGTTGAAAATAGCGGGATTTTTTTTATCTTCAGTGTAACCAACACAAAGGGTATAATAGTTTAATGTGGAGAGCTAAGTCGTTGTTTATTAACATAGACTTAACTTTAAATTGTTGATTTGCTAAACAAAATGTATTGACATGTCACGAACCTAACACAGCCACGCTTGTCACCAATTGTTTTCTATAGCGTAAGACCCATTGCTTGTAGTTACGGCAGTTGAAATACAAAAATGCAATAATACTGAGATAACATTAAAATTTATTTAAAGGCAGAAATCCCACGCTGTCTTGTATAACGGCGTCAAAGATGACTGGGAATTGTATGGAAAAAAACGGAATCGTTTGCCTAATGGTGAAACTGTTAAACATACATTATGTGAGGTCTTTCTTTATGCCTGAAATCTTATCTAAATTATTAATTAGACAATAATTAACTTATCCAGACCATAATGAACTCTCGACGTCAACGGTACCGGTAGCCTTTGTTATCGATTGGATTAGAATCATGTATGCTGATTTATGCTCATTGATAATTAAAGTTACATTATGGGACATGAGATAAAGAGATGGCAGTTCTCGCTATAATAGTTAAAAACTAGATAGTGTAAAGGTAATTTGCTGAAAATTTCAGTCAAATTGATCCACTATTAGCCGAGAAAAAGGCGTTTGAAATATTCACATAGCCTCGGTCATCATTACTCAAATCATTAATATAAACAGCATAGTCTTGATTATCCACTTGAATGATTTAATTATCAACGACCATTAAGCGGCATATAGGATTTTAATCCGCCAACATCGAAGGCTACCCTTGACATCAAGAGTTTATTATGGTCTGGATATGTTAATTAATGTCTAATTGATTATTTAGATAACATTTCAGGCCTAAAGAAAGACCTGTAATAAGCAGATTTTGCTCTTGTATAATGCTATTTTAAATCAAAATTCGATAATCGAGACTATGCTTTTTTATCGTACTGACTGATGATGATCGAGATTAGGCGGAAATTTTCAAATTTGACTGAAATTTTTAGCAAATTACTTTTACATTATCTAGTTTTTAACTATTATAGTGAGAACTACTGTCTCTTTATCTAATCTTCCACGATTTATCTTTAATTAAACCTCGCCAGAAAACAGAGTCTACGTTGTACACTGTTACATTATCGGTGCATTTATTTCAAACATTAATCAAAACCATTTTACGAAACCATGCTGAAACCTAGTGGAAAATTTTATATACAATGTCAAAAGAGTTATTCCCCTTTCAAACACGGAATACCCGGTCAGTCCCCATCTAACCGGGCTGTGTCCACGTCCATTTCAGGGTCGTAACCTGGATCTCGAGGGGCCAGGCGTTTCAAATTATACCACATCACCAACAACTTATTGCTATCCACCTAAAACAATATTACATGTAGTAGTAGAAGTGGTAGTAGCTGGTGATTGAACGTCCGCTTCCAAGTATAACGATATCACAGACAACCCCTAAAATACGCTACTGAATGTTTGAATTCCCGTAGCCATGTTTATAATCAGAGGACATTAATTTATTGTTGTAATGTTGTATACAATCTTAGATATCCGGACCATCTTGCGCTTCAAATATAATAGCTTGCAATTTCAATTTCATTAACTGTTTTGTTCTAAGATCCGTCACTTTCCTCATTTCGTTAGCCAAATACTTGGCAAAGGTCATATCTTCGTCCTCTGAGCAATCTGTCGCTGTGGGGCGTAATTTCTTAAATCTACTAGATTCTAGTCTTGTTGATGTTCTCGAAATTGTCTTGGAGGTACTTTGGGTTAAGCTTAATTTTCGTTTTGTTTCTACTCGTGGTGTTCTTTCAGAATCGGAATTATTATCGGTTTTAATTTGAGTCTCGCTCTTAACATCCAGCTGCTCAGAATCGCTCTCAGCTACCTCGTCAATATCGGCAATCTGGTCGGCCGCTGAACCGTTGGTTTCCTTTAAATAAATGTGACGATATTAGTTCATACTATACAAATTCTCTTAAAGGCTACGGAGTGGGTGGGGTAATTGCATTCTGGGGTATTTGTCAATGCAGGTTGTCAAGGGCTCGCCAAAAATAATGATTTCTTAGGAGTGTTCTTAGCCGGCCACATCCCCCCCCATACCTCTGACCAAAATTCCTTTGTATCAAATCGTAATGCCCGTTAAAAAATGAATTGTGTAACCTTACCCCCCCCCCTTTGCTATTGTACTAGTATTTACCATACTCTACCTCTATATATTTACACGAGGGGGGGGGAGTGGTAGCTCTGTGATTAAAGGGCTTGCTATAGCTAATCTGGAGGTCCGGTTCCGGCCGAGAAAGTTCCTCGCGGTTTTCTGGCGTGTAGGGCCTGGTAGGGTATATAGGGCCTACCAGAAACAGAGTTTAGTCGTTCTAATCAGGTAAACAACCGAGGTCTTGTGTAAACGTTGGGGTGTATAAAAAAGAACCTATGCCGCTTCCCAGGGTAGATTTCCCTCACAGCCCATCGGTGCAGGGTCGTATGTAGGATTTTAAAAGTGTGGGTGCAGTAGAGTGGTGGGGCGCCATAGCCTCCACGTAAGTGATAATAGAAAGTTTTGATCAGGGTGCCCTTAAAACCGACCGACTGATCAGTACCTTCAGAGCATCACTGTGTGATCATAATCAAGTGTATTTTTCTATAATTGAAAGTTTGTCAAATTATTATTGGGGGGGGGGGAGCATTTCTCAGGGTGCCTTATTTTTCGAAGGGGGGGGGGGAAGTACGGCCCTGCATCAGTGGTGTATGCCCGTCTCATAATTTCGCTATAAATTACACAACTGGATTGGGATCAAATTCCACTCGGTTGTGTTTGAGTAAAGCCAGGCTGACACCTGCACGATTCCGTGGCACGCATTGGCACGACTCGAGTCTTTACGACACCGTCCGATTTGCGCAAACTCGTCGTGCCAATGCGGGAAGTGCGTAAACAATACGCAAACTATGCGCAAACTATGTGTGAACTCGTCGTGTCAGTTCGTGTCAATGTGGACACTGATGGGCACGACAAAATCGTGGCCAAAAGTCGTGCAAGTGTCAGCCTGGCTTAAGTTGTTTTAACAACTCATCATATATTCATCTTACCTGTTCTCCGACTCTTTTAGGCATCACGTGATTTCGTAGAAAACAGTCCAACGAATCGTAATATATCCATAAGCATTGGTAGTCGTCTCCGCCTTTTTTCGCCGCTATCTTTTTGCGAGTTTCCCGACAGTAATAAGATCGGAGGTTTTGAATTTTATTGCTTACGTATTCCGCTGGAAAAAAAATATTGAAAACAATAAAATAACTAATCGAAAAAGAAATTAAATTATTAATCACTAAAAAAAAAATTGGAAAATTCGAAAAAATGCATCCAAAGAAGAAGGGTTTAACAAACAAAATGGGCTAGACCTACAGAATATGTCGATTTTTATACATTCGCTCCCCTTCGTCTTGTCTATCTACAAAATCTAGTCTACATTCATTTTAATTTTTATTAACTATACTGAAATAAATTACAATATTTTTGGAGAAAATACCCAAAGTTTTAATTAATTATTAACCTGTAAATTCAGTTCCGAAACTTTCTTCCATTGCCTCTATAATATTGTCCGTTGATTGATTTCGTGACTCTTTATTATAATATGACGGGTGTTTTGTGTTCCATAAACATTCCTCACAGCGATACATTTCTATCAACATATCAATCTGATCTTTTGTCATTTGTTCTCGAAATTTCGACATTTTCACCATCAGTTTCTTGTCTGTATATCTTTGAAAAAAATGTCTGCTAAAAGAGCAAATTATTGGAACACCAGATGCACCAAACCTCTTCGACAGACAGGACTTTGTACGATACGACTAAAAAGACGAATCCAACATGGCGCATAAGATTTTAGGTCGGATAATCGTAGAAATTGTAGGGAAGACTAGTACAATCTCTAGTACAGTGAACATCCATTTTTAGCAATGTGTTACATGTTACTTATAAATTTGGCCATCAACTCAAATCTATTTAGATATTTCAATGAACTAAGAATGTTGACATGTGCTGTTTTAATATTTATCTATAAAATAATTCAGATTATCAGTTGTATAAACTCAATGTCACAAAAAACAAACAAACTGATCAGCAGTGAATATATGCGCTAAAAAAACTGCTACAATCACAGAAAGGCTCGTATGGGAGGGATGACATCGGTGCGCGTAGTAGGCTAGTATTAAGTGGTCCAGACAGACTGGTGCCTTTTACTCATTTTATTTTACGCCTTCGCGTACTAAATTAGAGATATTTTTTTTCTATCGTCACACATACTTCAAAGACCTTTAAATTTATTTTTCTAATACCGGTACCTCCAAAACTGTTTAAAAATTCAATTTGCTGAAGGAAATAAGTTAATATTATGAGCTTACTGACTTTTATACGGATGTCATCCCAATCTGTTTCACAGAGAATTACTTAGGAATTAACTCTGTAACAGATGAGTGTCCATAGCACGTGCGTTGACTGCAGTCATTGGGTCATCGGCTCAAAATGACGCATTTTACTCATTTTAATACCCATTTACACTTAATAGGAAATATTTTTTAACTTCAATTACTTCAAACGTCTTTATTTATTTTTCTCTTACCTCAAAAAAATGTTTGAGAATTTAATTTGTCGGAGTAAAAAAGTTAATATGCCGTACTTATTAAGCCTCGTCGATGTCATGCTTATCAGTGATTGTAGCGGCCAAGCGAATATTCACTGCGGGATCAGTTTGATGTCATCCCTCTCAGTAATTTGTCTACGGTAACACCTCAGGTGGAAGTGGACGTAAAACCACAGAAACGAACTCTCGGTAATTATATCGGCCTAGCCATAGAACTAAATAATGGTCTGGCGATTATTCACTGCTGATCAGTTTGTGGACTTTGCTACGTCATTGGTCGAGATCCGTCTCGACCTTTGACATCGTGCACCTGCTATCACGTGATGTAAACAAAATGGCGTCGTGGGACAAGTTCTATCCAGAGTTACAGAAGTATTTTACTCAGTATGCGCTTCCAGTTACTGTGTCTGCAGCCACAATCGGAGTTATTTTCTTTCTCAAACGTTTTGGCATTATATACCAGTATTTTCATAAGGTTTTCTCGATTTTTAAACGCATTTAGAAAACATTTGTCAGCAAGGCCATGTCCCACATTATAATTATTATTTAATACGAAACGTGAATGGTTTGCCCGTGTGCTTGAACAGTGGACTTTGACACATATGATTTTTGGCTTAATATTTGTCATCATATTTCTTTTATCTTTTTGGTTCTTTATTATAATATAATATTTGTTTTTAAAAAATGTGATGACACAAATAATATGATATTAAAGGCTCAATATATACCACCCTTGTAACTGAATAACATGTCCCAATCTTTATTCTGGTCAACAAATTGTATTATTTTACAATATTCAAATTAATTGATGATACAAATTTCATCTTAACACACCTAATTTGAAGAATTGGAAAATTCAACTACATGATTTGAAAAGGTTAACGGAAGTCGTAAACCTTTTCAAATGTGACTTGGATTTTAAAATATTTTTGTACCCCCTGGGCATGTAAAATAGGATGTAATGGATAATTTACACAACAAGTAGGACACTTAAACATCTAGTACTTAGAATAAGGCTATTATTTATTTTCTGGAGCTGCCAAGCCAGCAAGAGTGTTATTGTCCCTTTAAGATGTATTTCTGGGGCAATTATTAACTTGGGTATGGTATAATAGTTCTAAGCGAATTTGCTCTTTGTTACAGGCAGATGAGACTTCAACAAGACATGGAGGAGAACTGGTGGCCCAGGTTTTAAAGGTTGTTTTGTCTTATTTTGAAAAGCTGGCTTAAAGCCCAATTCTATAAACCCTTTAATGATTTTTCCTGCAATGCCAAGGAAACTAAATTTATAACTAAAAACAATATATCAAAACAAGTTCTTGTCATCAAAGCCTGCACTATTTCAAATCTAAATACACTGTCATTCAACACATTCAGACATGCATAGGATAGCTGTCAATGCTTATTAATAAACACAATATTCATTGTAATATTGAACTAAAAACTTGTAATCTATGTTACTGGGTAATAATAATGAAAATGGGACCAAATTAGGTTACCAAATTTTGGATGTAAAAATAATACATTCCCCAAGTATAAGTCAAATGCACAGTTGAATGCCATTTCGAGAATGTAAACGAATTCAATAAGATAAGGTCCTTTACAATAAACTGTCAAATAGTCTACAAAAGTATAGAAATTTATGATTATCTCTTGAGCTGTGACATTTAGACCATTAAAATATTGAATATTGTGATTCACATCAGATACGAAATCAATGCTGGTGCCAATAATTGGTTCAGTGATATTTCTCTTTGTACTGGAGATTGATATTTGCTTTGTCTGGTCAACACATATTGAGGCATATGCACAACAAACTTCCCAGTACTGGTTACTGGTTATGTCTACCCCTAACAAACCCACCCCACCCTCCTGTGGGTAGTGGGTATGCAGCTGTTAGATAAGGTTTGGAATTTTGCGAACGATTGTCTATAAAGTATATTAATTTCTATTTTTTATGTTTTCTAGGAACATAATATAAAACATGTATTTACTCTAGTTGGAGGACATATATCACCTATACTTGTAGCTTGTGAGAAGATTGGTATTAAAGTTATAGATACAAGACATGAGGTAATACTTTGGTTCGCTTTCATTACACAAATATGCTTGTGTGCTTACTGCTTTGCAACACCTGTGATAGACAAAGAGACAACCCTTATCAAGAGAATAATGGCAAAGAGTATTCTAAGAAACAGAATCGTATGTGTGCATTTAGCATTTCCTACGTATTTTCAACGTATGATTTATGGTCCTATGATCCTTGGTAAACATTTTCATAGCAGTGGGCACCAAATGGTCATCAGGGATGCTGTTACAAAAGTTGACACCAGGCTTCAAGATAAAGGAAATATCCTGTAATAATACATTTTGTATATATTTTAGTTTGTTGTCAAACTATTTTAAAACATCACACTTTTAATGAATATTAATTATTTGAAGGTAACTGCAGCTTTTGCTGCTGATGCAGTAGCACGAATGTCTGGTACTGTTGGTGTTTGTGCTGTAACAGCTGGCCCTGGTAATTATAATTTTCTTTCATAAATTTCTTGATTTATCAATTTATTGCATCAAGTACTTCAAAATGTCTTTTCATCTAGAAAATCACAACATAAATGTTCATATCACCAGGGTCATATTTTACAAAGCACACATAAAGACACAAATCTATTGAAGTGAGATGAGCCATTCTTCTTTGACATACTTTTTACGCAATGAGTGACCCTTATGACACTCTTTTGGTACAGTCTGTCTTCAATATTCTTCTTTGACATACTTTTTACGCGATGAGTGACCCTTACAACACTCTTTTGGTACAGTCTGTCTTCAATATAAGAAGCCATTAAGAGTATACAGGAAGGTTTGAAAATACAATCTTTGTGATCCTGACATTTCACTGCTTTTGCTAAATTCAAAGACACTCTCTTGATACAGTCTGTCTTAGTATAACAAGCGATTAAGAACTCACATGAAAATTTGAAAATACAGCCTTTGTGAAGATGAAATTTTTCATGCAACCAGTTAAAAGTCGCATTAACACAGGATACTGCTAAGTATATGAAAAAAACCATGAAGTATGTTAAAAGTTTAAACTCGTTAAGTAGAATCTGATGTAACTGTTTCGTTATAGAACGCAAGACAAATGTGGAGACTGGATTCACCTAATCTTTCTTATTTAGAGTTATTTCCCTTAGTATATTGATGAATTTTTTTTTTTCAATGTTACAGGTTTAACAAATACAGTAACAGCTATCAAAAATGCTCAAATGGCTGAATCGCCTGTGTTACTTTTAGGTGGAGCAGCAGCTACATTACTAAAGGTAAGAAAGTCATATTTGTCAAAACTATAAATTAAATCATTGTTACTAAAGTTACAAACTAATACGTAAAGTCACAAAGTGACATTGGCTTTTGTCGCTAAAATATCAGGTTTGTCATTGCGTAATCCATGCTTATATGTATTCAGGTTGGTTATTTAACATTTTGATAGAAAACAAAATCAAAATACCAAAGCTAGATAATGTCCTGCTTGGATTCAGTGGGATTTAAACTAGGCCCACCAGCTTTCTCCACTACCAATAAAAGATGGCAGCGTCTGGTAAATAGTGAGCAGAATATTCAATTCCACATATCTTTATAAATACAGTAGAATCTGCATTAAGCAGCCACCCACGGGAAATTTTAGGATTGACCGCTTAACGGGAGTGGCCTCTTAATAAAATCTTGAGTATTTTGTGCTGGCATCAATTAATATTACGCCTGGGTGCACTTGCATCGGTAAATTTGGCCGTCGCTGAATCTCGGATATAACTTCCGTAAACATGTCATTTTGTCCCAACCTTCAATACTACTGTCTACCATTGTTATGGATTCGATAATATTTATCCATTTTTGTAAAATCCCATGTTTTTTTCTTTTGTGCTGACATCAATTAATATTACGCTTGAGTGCATTGGAAGCAAACACCAATGCAATAGCCTACTTCACTTGCATCGGTAAATTTGGCCGTCGCTGAATCGCCGACATAACTTCTGTAAACTTGTCCTTTTGTACCAACCTTCAATACTACTGTCTATCATAGTGATGTATTCGATAATATTTATCCATTTTTGTGAAGAAAATCGATGAATTAACTTTATTTTATCAAAGAAGCACACGAACCAAAAAACATCGCTGATTTAGCTACCGAATCACAGGGGGTGTAACTCTGTATGTAATATTACAGGTGGCGCTAAAACGTCTATTTAACAACATAGCGGCTTTTAGTCGGTACTTTCAGTTTATTCAATCAGTATCAAATAATGTCCCGTTACGTGTGAAAACAATGACCAGGTTTGTTGTTTAATAAAACAAAAGATTAATTAACAGATAATCCCGGGTTAATTGGTATTTCCACATTTCTTTTTATCTGATTTGTGTGAGTCCAGTTAATTGATTACTACTCACGGGATCAGCGGGGGTGTTACGAAGAACGACAAGATGGTATCATTCAACAATGGCCGTTGAATGGGCGATGTTTTGTTAAATTCACTTGCAAAATAGTGACCGCTGGCCGCGTTAGGGGAGTGACCGTTGAATAAGGAGATGAAACAATAGAATTTTTACGGGGGGAATTTATTGTGACCGCTTACAAGGAGATGTCGCTGAATAGGAGTGGCTGCTCATACGGATTCTACTGTACTAGACGGAATTGCAACAATGGTTTAAAGGAGCTGTTCCAGTTTTCAAACGGTATCTTATAATAGAAATGGGTTTAGATAATAAAATGCCAAAATGTGATGAAATAGTTACAGAATTTTATTGTTGTGGAATTAGCTGTGCTCACGTATTGAGAGGTGGTATTATGTCATGCCATTTTCAGACATATTGACAATGCTGATTGTTAACATTTCTGATGTACTAAGTACTAAAAATACACCAGCTTTATTCACCAAAATATGTTTGGGACAGTGCTTTTTTATGAAAAATGTCAGTAAAATGTTTGGGACTGTGTTTTAAATATGAAAAAAGTTAGTACTGATTGATGAATATTTGTGTTACAGGGAAGAGGAGCTCTACAAGATATTGATCAGATGTCATTATTTAAACCGCTGTGTAAATTTTGTGCTACTGTTTCCACTGTTAGAGATATAGTACCTACATTACGTCAAGCTTTACAGCAAGCCCAATCTGATACACCAGGTTAGTTTTTTACATCATATACACAAGGTTACAATATATACACCAGGTTAGTTTTTACAATATATACACCAGGTTAGTTTTTACAGTATATACACAAGGTTAGCTTTTACAATATAAGGTTTAGATCTTAGGCTTGTACGCATCAACAGACCATGTATAATTTTTTTTCATAAGAACTTATATATGAAGAACGATCTATACTATATATCTATATACTGGTAGATGACTTTTTTCATTAGAATTTGCAAACACAATTTTTATGTATTTGTAGGACCAGTATTTGTAAAATTACCTATATATATATTTTTAGAATTAACAGACCATATATGAATTATATTTACAGGACCAGTATTTGTAGAATTATCTGTATTATATTTTATATAATTAGAATAAAAGACCATAAAAATTATTTTTACAGGACCAGTATTTGTAGAATTATCTGTATTATATTTTATATAATTAGAATAATAGACCATAAAAATTATATTTACAGGACCAGTATTTGTAGAATTACCTATAGACGTTTTATATAATTACAAATTAGTTCAAGATCAAATGGGTATAAAGGGTTCAGGAAAAGGCCTTGTAGACAAAGTTGTTCAGTGGTAAGACATGTTTTTTTTTTTACTTTCATCCAAGTTTTGGAGAAACACAATAACCTTGCTTTTAACTGAGTTAAAATGTTCAAACATTGTACAAATGTTCACTAGGAAAATGTATCGACTGAATTCAGTTATGAGCAGATAACTTTGATTCTAATTGAGTGGGTTGATGAAAACGTTACATCAGTAATGTTACTATGTTCGATGATGCTATGATAGTTCAAAAATAAATAATGCAAAATGAATATATTCAAAATTTCATTCAAATTATTTTTTAGACTGTGCAAAGTTATCATTGTAGTTTTGACAAGTTTTGTACACAATCAAATTTAAGGCACCTGGGGGAAATAAATTAGTAAATTAAAAATATGATCTAGGTTTTAGTTGTAATTCGCTACCACCTTCCATTCAAAATTGTGAAACATTATCTATTGTCAAATCAAATGTGAAAACCTGGCTGTTAGGCACTATAATTAACCCATGTGAACACTTTCATGCGCCCAGAGCATCCCCAAGTGTTGTGCAATATGAATTTCGTTATTATTATTATTATTATTATAATAAGGGAATGAATTATTCTTGTCTGATTCACAGGTATTTAAGAAATCATTTAGAAAATTTATTTTCTGGAGCCTGGGAGCCTAGACCAATGGGACCATTACCAGTTAAACAACCCATGGCCAGCAGATCTCAAGGTAAGAACAATTACAAGCAGCTTCCCTCTTGTTTTAACCCATGCCAACCAAGCGTGACGATTTCATGGATGAACAGTTTGGATTTTAGGTCTCCTCGATATTATTTTACTCCTAGAATCGATTTCCAAAAATTTGCATTGTTATTATACCAATATATGTTAAAAGAAATTATGCAGTTTTGGAAATAAAATCATTATTTCAGTTGCGTTAAAGCCTGTCATTATTTGCTTCCTATTTACAATCATTTCATGGTTTTAGTAATAAACCAGAAAACTTGTATTAAATGCTGTTGAGAGGTTGTACTGTTAAATTACGATATTGATACCTTTTTAGTAAAACAGTGTAGTGAATTAGTGTCTAGATCCAGGAAGCCTGTTGTGTTAGTTGGAAGTCAAGCTACATTACCACCTACAGATGTTAATGATCTGCGATCAGCACTGGAGGTATAACATTTAGTCTTATGAAATTAAAGGCCATGGTATGGTCATGAAAAACAGAGGTTAATTTTGTTATCTCAGGGGTTTTCTTTGGGTGCAACGGTTTTCTTCCTTTACTAAAAGACTCCTACAGTTGAGCGAATTATTGAAATGAAATTGAACCATATGTTAGTCCTGAAATGACATGATTTGTGTCAAGTGGATGTCAAACCCCATCTCTCTCTCTCTCTCCAGATTGAATATGAAAAACAGTGGCTTGTTTTTCGACATTTTTGTCAATATAATAAACTATATGAAGATATACATCTATTCAATCTTCTTTTTTGAGATTCAAGTTTGAATATCGAAAAACACTGCCCGCTCACCTGTTATCCCAAAGAACTAATATCAGATTGGTTGTTGATGTTACAGAGTATGGGTATACCATGTTTTCTGGGTGGTATGTCTCGTGGTTTACTGGGTAGATACAGTAAAATACAGTGTCGACAGAAACGGCGTGATGCACTACGGGAAGCAGATTTAGTTATTTTAGCAGGTATGTAATACAATGATATCTACATTTAGTCAAAAGTAACACACTTTTTAGGGAGCACTTTTTGTTTATAGCATACTTATTATGCTGTAAATTTTAAATGAATTACAATAGTGTTCAATATCTTACAGCAGTGTGCTGTGAAGAAAATATTTTCACCATTTTTCCTTTTCTTTATCAACTTCCAATTCTTTGTAAATATTGACCAAGTTATGAATTGTGACACGAATCGTATCGTAGCACCAGAATCACATCATATATCGTGACTACAGTGGCAATACCCAGCACTATATGTATGTTTTCTATTTGTATAGGGTCTGTATGTGATTTTAGATTAAACTATGGCCGAGTGTTAAGTCGTAAATCAAAGATTATAGCTGTTAACAGAGATTATGATCAATTACATAAGGTATTTATAACATTTACAAAAATATATAGATCTGATGCTTTAAAAACATTCATTTTCTTGGTTTTCCTCTAACAAGCCTCAAGAACTGGATTAAAACACCAACTTGTCTTGCAAAGGGAAGATAATTACTCAGCAATCAGCAAGCTAGATATATGAAGTCATACAGTTGCTTGATCTATTCTCAATTAAGTTGTTTGTCAAATTCTTGAATGGAACACTGTTTTCGTTATTATAGTTTCACACTTTGTAATTAGTGTAAAACACTATTCTTTTTGTTCAGATTACTTTTTATATTTGTGAAGCCACAAAAGATTAACAAGAAAACACCAATCGATTATCGGTGAGATTACCACTCGCTACCTTACGTAGGTCTTGTTGATTACTTTGATAATTTTATAATCTCTTGAAAGACAGTTGTGACAAATACTCAAGCATATCCACGAATTTCTCAACAAATTCACAGTCATAAAAATATTCCTTGCAACTGTTAGAAACACTCATTGCACATGCCGATTGAACCTACCTGAATAACGTACGTTTGCACTCGACAAATCTCGGCAGATTCCAGTACAATCGAAGTGACAACGACCTTGAATAGAACAACAGATAATCAATGATTCACACGCGATAGCAAACATAAGTGAAGACGACGAAGAAGATGAATTATCGACAGACTTGAACTATCCAAAATGCGTATGCATGTTAAATGAAATACAAATTAATGTAAAAAAATTTGAATGTAGGGTAAATTTTATCATTTTTAAAGGGAATAATGCTCTGGTTATTCGAAGCTACATTATAATAATACTTCCGGTTTTCGAAGTAACAATATTTCCGGTTTGACAAAAATGGGTATTCCAACACTCTTCGTGATCCGAAATGTTGTAAGGATCCCAGACAACAGAGTCCACTGTATTTTCAATGAAATGGGTTTGTTTATCTCTTCAACTGCAGTGAATAAAAGGCTTATTTTGGGGGAACAGAATGCAAACCTTTACACTAGCTTAGCCTTGTATGATTATATTTATATACAAAATAAATAGGCTATAGTGATAATGAAATTAAAATTTCTGATATCAACAGAAAATATCAATTGAGTTACATTAACAATTGACGGAAGACAAGTAGGACGTTAAAACCTATTTCATTTAATTTCATTTCCATTTATTCATAAAACACATAAAAAATAACAAGTATGGAACACTAAAGATAAAGTATTTATTTGAAAAGTGGAATTTAAACAAATAGATATATGCATGATTTCAAAGAAACTGTCTACAGAGTTTATAGACGAATTCTGCTTAAAATGAAATTAATGACCTCTAGCATCAACAACATTTAATTTCCTGTCTGTTTATTTTTTCATACGACACATGTCTGAAATAAAACAAATATAAAACAGTAAAGAAAAATATTTTTTTGAGAAGTGAAAAATAAAAAATTGAAACAATCTGCCTAATTTCAAAAACACTGTTTCCATAGATGCCATTTTGAGTTCAAATATAGGTTCTGCTTGAAATGAAACTAATGACGTCTAGGATTGACAACAAAGGCTACGCTGTTATTCAGTTTTATTATACGCTCACATTTTCATGTGGACGTATTATGCTGTCGCCCCTGTCCATCCGTCCACAATTTGTTTGTGGACTCTCTACAGGTCACAATTCTTATCCGGTTCTGACCAAACTTGAAATATAGGTTTATCCCTATAAGATCGTGGCTGCTTTCGATATTGGCATGTATCGGATCGAAACTTCTGGACTATGGCCCCTGATTGTACGAAAAATCATGTTTTTAGCTTGTGGACCCTATAGGGGTCACAATTTTGAACTGATTTTGATGAAACTTGACATGTATGTTTATAACCCAAAGATCTTGGTTCCTTATGATATTTGCGCCCACCTGATCGTCACTTCCTGATTGTCCGAAAAATCGCCTTTTTTAGCTTGGAGGTACTGTGGGTGTATGTGTCATTGCCTGGCAACCTATTTTAAATTGTTTGGGTACACCAGCTTAAAGGGACAATAACATTCTTGTTGGCTTGGTAGCTCCAGAAAATAAATAATACCCTTATTCTAAGTACTAGATGTTTAAATGTCCTACCTGTAAATTATCCATTACAACCTATTTTATTTGTCCAGAGGGTTCGAAAATATTTTAAAATCCAAGTCACATTTGAAAAGGTTTACGTTAGACTTTTCAAATCAATTGGTTGAATTTTTCCAATTTTTTAAATTAGGTGTGTTAAGATGAAAATTATATCATCATTTAATTGGATTGGTATATTCTAAAATAATACGATTTGTTGACCAGAATGAAGATTTGGACATACTTTTCAGTTACAACGAGAGTGTTATTGAGGCTTTAAAGCAGGAGTTGTCATTCAATCATACCTTTTAAACAGTATCTCCTGATACAATTTAAATCACCCTTTTTTTTGCACGTCTGACACAGAATTTTGGCTAGAATTTCACCAAATAAACCTTTTTTTGCTGAAACAAAGTAAATTTTCATTCATGTAAATACGTTAAAATCCATTCATATTCTATTCCATTGCTTTTGGTTTGACCCAGGACATGTTCCATGATGTTTACATAATATTCGGACTGGGAAGCTGAAAGAGCCTATGTCTGTGTAATCCCCACAACCCCCCTCCCCTATTTTTTTGGCACAAGTCAAGTCAAACTTTAGATTTGGATGGCCGAATGGTGAGTGTGTGCACGCAACATAGCATCATAAGGTCTGTCATTGAGTCAACTGGCATGGTTGTGATTCCCCGGTTGAACCATATGTTAGTCCCGAAATGACCTTGTTTGCAATGAGTGGACATTAAACCCTCTCTCTCTTGGTTCCTTTCACAATTGGTGCATATAAGAGTGAAACAGATTGTGGGCCATCTAAATATATCATTTTTATCTGATTTTAAAAAATGTTCAAATGTTTTACATCACACTGCAATGACGGTTGAGTTCGAATTTCATGAAAATCGGACTGAATTTGCCCGACAACATCACCACTCCTTATACGCAAATAGTGTAAAAGTGTGTAATACCAAGATTCTAGTCCCTCTAGAGGTCACAAATTTGACCAGATTTTGATGAAACTTGAAATATATTTTTATACCCGAAAGATCTTGGTCCCTTTATAACTTCCTGGATTGTGGCGCCTTATTGTGGATTCCTAGATGTCACAACTTTTATCCAAACCGTTCAAAAATAATTAAACATTTCGGACAGTAACTTCCTGGATTATGGCCCCTGATCCAGATTGTATGAAAAATTACGTTTTCTTGGTACTTGTAGAGGTTACACTTGTTATTAGATTTCACAAACCATTTAACTATATCACTGTTACACCCTAATGATTGTTATGTTCAAATTTCTTGGAAATCAGACTGATACTGCCCGACAAAATTGTTGATCGTTGTACGCAAATAGTGTAAATCTATCTAATTCAAACGTTGAGGACTCTCTAAAAGTCACTATTTTTTCGATTTTGATAAAACTTACTTACAATATGTTTATATCCAAAAGATCATGTTTCTGTTTGATATTTGTGCACATCCGACCGTAAATTCATGGATTATGTACCAAAAATCACATTTTTGTATAGCTCGTTTTATGTCCATCTCTTTAAGAACTTGGGCGTATCGTGTATGTCAATCGCTTGCTTGTAAAATTGGTCACAAACTATGATTTTGGGAACTGTCATGTAAATTCTTTGTTATATGGGGAAAGTTCCGCTCTTATGCAAAGTCTGAATGAGAACCTTAATATAAAGTGATTAGAATCATTCAAAATACACGTAATACTCATACTTACTAGGACGCTGTTTTGCAGAAGTTATACTCAACAGAAATATACATAATATCCCAAGTAGTAAAATTTTAAAATGTAAATACATTGTGGTTATCAAGAATAAATATATCAGATTCAAACGATCTTGCAATGTCAGACACTAATAGAATACATGTAGTTGTTATAACTCTGTTATTTTTATAGTCCTCCTATCCCAGTATTATTTTTGTCTCTTATTTGCTATTTCGTCAGATCCTGTCTAAGAGGCATTGGCACTTGGATTTTCGATATGACTAGATTTCAGACTACTGTGCTGTCACGGTGGGGGGGGGGGATGGCCTAGTGGTCTAGAGTGCCGCGCTTCGACCTCTAGCTGGCATGTCTCCTCTGGCTTGCGGCTGTGGTTTCGAGCCCTGGTGTGACCGTATGTGGCATGGAGATAGAGGCGCCTTCTCAACCTCGTGGGTTTCCCCCGGGCACTCCTGTTTCCTCCCGCTGCCAAAGACCCCTACGCGCAAGCGAATTATTGAAATAAAATTAAACCATGTGTTAGTCCTGAGATGACCTAGTTTGTGTTGGACGTTAAACCCTGTCTCTCTCTCTCTCTCTCTCTCTCTCTCTCTCTGTGCTGTCACATCAAGGGTGAATTGTGTGCATAATTGCCCAGACAAATTGGCCTATTGAGATAAGGCTAATGTACTGTGACTGTGACAAATTTCTCAAAACAAATACGGGATAACTGCTGGAGTTTCAAAACTCATATCGGCCTGATTTTATTATGAAATCTATTGTTAAATTTTAATTATGAATATGAAATTAATTTCATTTTATTTCTTTTTGAATGTGATAAATAGGATATGTATCACAGCTACTTCATCCTAATGGGTATATACATGATTTATCATTGTTGCTCTAATTAAAGAAATACTTCATATTAATTCTTTTAAAGGATGTTTGTACTGGTTTTAAAGTATTGTGTGTATTTTGCAAACCTTTACAATAGTCTAGTCCTGTGTAATTATTTTTATATGAAAAGTATACAGGCTAAATTGTCACATTTGTGACAGTAAACTGTTATAAATTGAAGTAAGTATAAATGCTGTATCCTGTTTACATGTTAATTGCTTAAAGATGCAATTCCATGTAGATGATTAGGACATCCGTTTCTTATTTCTAACTTAAAATTGGAGTTACATTTTGCAAAAATATTTGTAGGAATGTTATGCATCATTCAAAGTCCTGAAAAATTATGTTCAGTAAATTTGTGATTTTTGCCAGAAAATCAGTTTGTATCGGTATTTTGATATGTAAACTAATGAGGAGATAAACGCTTCGCGTCTCGGGTCCTAATGATCTCAGGACATGTCTATTGGACAATAACACCCCTCTAAATGCGAAACAGGAAGTGTTTATCGACATTGTAACATGCTTTTTTAGGATTTTAAAAGACATTACTAAAACAGAGGGGTGTTATTGTCCAATAGACAGTGTCTAATTGACCAATCAAAACGCAGGGTTTACACTGAAGCATGTTACAATAAGTGATAACGAAATTGAAATTTCTCATATCAACATAATATATCAATTGAGTTACATTAAACAATTAACGGAAGACAAGTAGTACGTTAAACCCCATTTCATTTAATTTCATTATGTACGGTTCCATGCTCTACGGGAGTGGAAAATTAGGTTAAATTTTGGTGCAAAAATTGCACAGGGATTCATGGACATGAATATCAAATGCATTTAATCACATGTTGATTTCCTGATGCCGTAGTTGAGTGATTAAATTGTCAATGTAATTGTAACATACATTTATTATATGAAAAAAGTTAAACGATGTGAGCAATAATTGGCTAAATAATAATTATAAACAACTGATGAGTAAAACTCAATTATTTTATACAATTAATATGTGTGTGTATGATTCCACCATTAGTTCGTTCGTGATGTCCTTGATCTGGCCGGCGTAAAAAAAGACAATTACCTAATCAGCATTCTTAATCCGGCTATCACTCACTGCTAACACCGAGATGTAAAGTAATTTATGATCGTGTGTCTGTATACCTTTAGTCGGATTGGTTGATTAATAACAGATATTATTATCAATACACAAAGATAGTTAGATGACCCTTCACAGTCTGTTATTCCTCTTTTGTACTGTTAATTCTAATGTATATTGAATGATGATAACAGATTTTGGGAACTGTCATGTAAATTCTTTGTCCATCCAGGAAAGTTCCAATTTGCTCTCGAATGTACAATGTCTGAATGTGAACCTTAATATAAAGTGATTAGAATCTGTCAAAATACACATAATACTCATCATACTTACGACTACACTGTTTTGCAGAAGTTACACTTAACAGAAATATACATAATATCCCAACTAGTAAAACTTTAAAACCCAGATTCATTGTGGTTATCAAGAATGAATATATCAGACTTCACACAATCTTTCAATGTCAGACACTAATGGAATACACGTAGTTGTTAAAACACTGTTATTTTTATAGTCCTATCACTCTTATCCCTAAATTATTTTTGTCTCTTAATACTATTTCGTCAGATCCTGTTAAAGAGGCATTGGCAATTTGATTTTCGATTTGACTAGATTGTAGACTACTATGCTGTCACATCAAGGGTGAATTGTGTGCAATATCTCACAGGCAAATTGGCCTATTGAGATAAGCCTAATGCACTGTGACTGTCCCAAAACACAGCTTGATTTTATTAAAAAATCTATTCTTAAATCTTAATTATGAATATGAAATTAATAACATTTATTTTCTTTTTGAATGTGATAATGCCTGTTTAATTCTATAATAGGATATGTATCTTGATGCTATGACTAAACAGCTACTTCATACTAATGGGTATATACATGATTTATCGTTGTTGCTCTAATTAAAGATACATTATGGGAGAATTTTGTAAGGAGTTAGCCATTCTTGCTATAACAGTTCAAAAATAGATGATAAAAGAAGAATATATTGAAACTTTCAGTTGAATTACTTTATTCTGAACATAGTTACTACCAGTGTGATGTTTGACTAGAAATGGGATTGAATTCCATCTTCACCTATTCTTAGTATGGTCGATCATTTGATTGATGGGGGGTGGGGGGTCTGGAGTGCAGCACTTCGACCTCTAGCTGGCCGGTCACCTCTGACTTGCGGCTTTGGTTTCGATCCCTGGTGTGAGGGTGTGTGGCATGGAGAAAGGGACACCTTCTTAACCTCGTGGGTTTCCTCCGGGCACTACAGTTTGCTCCCACTGCTAAAGACCCTTACGCGCATGCAAATTATTGAAAAAAAATTAAGCCATATGTTAGTCCCGAAATGACCTAGTTTGTGTTGAGTGGACGTTAAACCCCATTTCTCTCTCTCTCTTGATTGATGGGGTTAAGTTCACCTACATAATCTAGCTGTCTTTGGTATGCTGTCATCATATCTGAATTTGTGTTTTACCTGGGTTTTTATAACAAATGGACAAAATGAGTGAGACGGTAAATTTTCATTCTTACTTGTATTTTGGGCATGCATTAAATCAATTTGATATAGGATATATGATAGTATAATACAATAATGATAAATCTACAGGTATACACCAGGGGCGTCGTGCCTATTGGGGTAAAAAAATATTTTTATTGATATTATTAAGCCAGAAGACCTGTTCGTTCTCCAGGAATTGTATAATTTATTATCTGTGTTTAGTTTATTACACTTTAGATAGTTTAAATGTCATTTGTTGAGGCCTCGCTCAACAGTGGCCTCGCTTTGTACACTCTATCATTTAGCCTCGATCTGAGAGTATGACGTCAACGTAACGGTTAAACTACGCCCGCAACGCTGTTTGAAAATTAAATAAGTCAGTGAAATCCCATTTAAATCCAAGCTGACTCCAAGCCATCCAGTGGGTCTACAGAGATGATTTTCTGCTTGTTGTGTAAATAAAGATCTAATTTATAATTTCTATGACATCTGAAGCCTAAATAAAGACTTGCAATAGTCAGAATTAGCTCTTCCATAGTGTATGTTTAAACAAATACTTCATACAAATTCTTATAAAGGATCTTTGTACTGATTTTTGAGTATCATGTGTATGTGTCAAGATTCTTTCATTGTCATATTATTTAGAACGCTTTGATTATATCTTGAAAGTGGTGTTGACTTCAACATTATATATGTTTCTCAAGTATTGCTACCAACCAGTGTGTCCTAAAATTATAGAGTTTGTCATTTTTTGAAAATTTGATTCTTAACAAAAAAACTTTTTTTTTAATTTGGAGGGCTTAGCTTCCGAAGCGATGATTCTCTGATTCAATTTATGTTTCCCAAATAATTTTTTATTGGCGGATTTGTTTCAAACATACATCATGTGATCTATCATTATAGCACTGATTTTTGGGACATTAATGAAAACATTTTTTTTTTAGCTCTTCAGGCCAAATGAACATTTAAATCCATATTATTTTTCCCAAATAAAACATTAATCAACAAAGTTATTTTCTCAATTATCAGTATTTCTTTTCAAAATAGGGTTTTGGCTTGAAAACTAATTAATAACTATCCAATTTACACAGAATCAACAGCATATGATTTATCTTCGCATTAGCCATGATGTAGGATCAAACAATTTGAACAGAATGTAACGAAATATTTAGCACTTAGCAAACCTTTATTTTTTACCTTTTTCTATTCTTTCTTGATATCTTTCTTGAATCCTCACTACAGTGTTTCATACTAGGTGTAGACAGTTCAAAATAAATAACTTTTTAAAATGCATAAATGGTTTTAAGATTGTTTGATACTTATTCTTTGTTTGTAGATATATATAACATTAATGTCTGTGATTTCAATGATATAATATCTAACATGAGTCATTGCAAAGAATATCTAATTAAGCGTGAGTCTCATTTCAATTTTTTTCTGTCTGAAAGAAGGTGATTTTTTATTATTATTATTTTTTCAACCCTTTGGCAATACCTTTGTGGAGAATGTTTTATTTTTTAAATTGAGTACTATTTTTGTCCCCCACCTTTCCAAGAATGTTGGAGGATTATTAAAATGGGTCTGTCTGTCTGTCTGGAGTTCGAAGATGAGCATTTTCCGCTTAGGGTAAGCAGAGATACGCAATTTGATTGGTTGATACTTTGGGACACGATAACTTTAGTTCTAATTAAGTGGGAGTGATGAAACTTGGTGTATAGTTTCCTTACAGTAATACCTTGACTAAGTTCGAAAATGAGCATTTTCTGCTCAGGGTAAGCAGAGCGATATGCAATTTCATTGGTCGAGACTTTGGAACGCAATAACTCTCCTTCTAATTGAGTTAAAATGTTCAAACTTGGTGTATATGCTTATTAGGTCAATGCCTTGATGGAGTTCGAAGATGAGCATTTTTCGCTTAGGGTAAACAGAGATAAGCAATTTGATTGGTTGATGCTTTGAGACACGATAACTTTAGTTCTAATTAAGTGAGAGTGATGAAACTTGGTGTATAGTTTCATTACAGTAATGCATTGACTAAGAACGATAATGAGCATTTTCTGCTCAGGGTAAGCAGAGCGATAAGCAATTTGATTTGCCGAGACTTCGGAACACAATAACTCTCCTTTTAATTGAGTTAAAATGTTCAAAATTGGTGTGTATGCTTATTAGGTCAATGCCTTGATGGAGTTCGAAGATGAGCATTTTCTGCTTAGGGTAGACAGAGAATAAGCAATTTGATTGGTTGATACTTTGGGACAAGATAACTTAGGTTCATCTTGATTGATGATTTTTATGCCAATACAATGACTGCATTCTCATTCAGTAATGGATTCGACAGGCCCGAGGGCCCTTTCCCTTGGCCAGAGGGGCGCTTTTGTCAAGCATGTACTAGGGTACATTTTCATTTTTCTCGTCGGTTTTAGCAATTTTCTTTATGAAACACTTTTGGATGACACTTCGTGTACAGTTTGATTGCTCGATACGTTTAAAAAAAATAAATGTGCGATTAATTAATATGTGTCATCTATTTATTTTGGGATTTCGGCCCGGGACATCAGCCTCACTGTTGGCTTGTCACATCTGCTATTTCTTGATATCTGTTGCAATGTTTCATTATGTGATTTGCAGGGTAAAGGATACTGTACTGTGAAACCTGCCTTTAGTTAGTATTATTTGTAATGAAAATAATTTTATGTTTTATTACAGAATTCTGATATGTTCTGGAAGCCTACTGTAGGTGTACAGGGTGATGTGGCTAGTTTTGTAGTAGAATTACAGGCAGAATTAGGTGATAATTATAAATGTGACCAAGATTGGGTTAAACAGCTTACTGCACGTGATGATGAAAAAGAAAAGGCAAATAGGTATGATAGATTTAACAGTTATCTCTCCTAAGTTAATTTGATAATTTCAAAACTCTTAATCATTCTCAACCCTAAGTCTGGTGAAGAATGGAAAAAAGTGCGTCAATATAGGTCAGTCAAGTACCCTCTGTGTTTTTGATGTCACCCCGATCCAGACATTCTAGAAACTAAAATTAATATCCGATTGATTTTAAATTTATACACAGTCTTTAAGGTCATAAGACAAAGAATCCTATAGATTTTCAACAATTGTAAACAATTACTGCCAGAGTTATGGCCCTTGATCACCGTGAAAAATCTTGTTGACGCTCTAAGAGCTTTTAACTTTGAAGTTAAAACCCTTGAAAACAACGAAACATCTTGTGGATGCACTACAAAATGAAATGAAGTGGGGTTCAAAATCCAACGTCTCTGCTGGTATAGTTGGCTAATATAGATGGGCATGCGCCATCATACTGTGTCCTATGAGAGGAATTTTGCCTGTGTAGTAGCACTATGGCCTACTCATATATCGAGTTCCAACTACCAAGGGATCTTTTATGTGCACGCCATCCAAATGACTAGACAACTTTCCTTGTCAGGACCTTCATCTTTGAATCACAAGGTTTGTCATTGATTGAAGTGGCTTGGTTTCGATTCTCCACTTGTATGTTTCCTCCCACGGTTAAAGACTCATAATAAACGAAAGCAAATTATTGAAATAAAATTGAACCATATGTAAGTCCCGAAATGACCTAAGTCAGTGGCGAGTGGAAATTAAACCCCATTTCTTCCCTCACAACATGGGTTCATGTTATGCGGCCCACACACTCTCAATATAATTGTCAATATTATTGATGTCAATTTTATTGAAGCAAATTTCGGTTTCCCACACGTTCAATTATATTGTCTCAATATTCATTCTGAGGAGAGCAGCCATCATTGACGAACAATTTGTTTAGCATTAGCTATGGCGATTCCAAGTTCCAAGAAAGGGAAAAAATATCAAGTATTGACAATATTATTGACAATTATATTGAGCATGTGTGGGCCATTTAAGACATTAACACACAAAATCTGGAATTTCAAAGCTCCATGCACTTCTCTTCAAATAGGTTATCAAATCTAAGGAAGCAGAATAAGTGGAAACTATGTTAGAATTTGTTGAAGCCCCTACCCTATCATGTTGTTTTATCCGCTATTGTAGTTGTAATTATCGCTCTTTTTGTGGAATGCTTTATTTTCTGTCACTCGAAAACACTAACACTATCTTTGCCCTCCAAATGTTTTACCAAGGAAAATGTAAATATATTGAAATTCTTAAATTTTACTTTTCAGAGCTAAAGCAGAGGAAAGTACCGATCAACATCTAAATCCATTAAAAGTTCTACAGATAGTAGAAGACGTAATGTCTGATAATACTATTATGGTTGCTGATGGTGGAGATTTTGTAGCTACAGCTGCTTATATACTCAGGTATTAATATCTTACTATCACTGACCAAACATTTCTTTTGTCAAAACAGAAAAATTAGATTGATACTCTCTTTAACCATTTCATGTACATGGACAAGGAAGGGTTAAGAATTTGTGGAACCCTAAGCCTTTCATTCCAGGACTAAAGATTATTGATTGTTTTGCTTGTCCTGTAAGCAATTTAGGATTTACGGCACCTAAGTAAAAACAATAGGGAAAACTTCTATGGTAGGGATCTAAGAATATATTACTAAGCATAGAGAGATTAACACAATTTGAAAATCATTTGGTAGTGATAAAAAACACCTAACTTTGGATGATTGATTTACAAAATATCTCTGTTGTCGTTTAAACATGCATTGTGCAAGACCTATTACAGGTCTTTCTTTAGGCCTGAAATTTTATCCAAAATATTAATTAGACATTAATTAACTTACCCATACCGTAATGAACTCTCAATGTCAACGCTAGCCTTTGATATTGACTGAATTAGAATCCTATATGCTGCTAAATGTTCATTGAAAATTAAATCAAAAAATGGATAATCGAGACTAAGCTTTTTAAAGTACTGACTTTAGTAATGATGATCGAGGCTAGGTGGAAATTTCAATTGCTTAAATCTCGGTTCATACTGGATCAATTTGACTGAAATTTTCAGCAAATTACCTTTACATTAACTAGTTTTTAACTATTATAGTGAGAACTGTCATCTCTTTATCTCATCTCCCATAATGTATCTTTGATGTTTTCGTTAAACCGGTGAATAAATAACAGAAAGTTATTTGAAATAGAACAGGTTTATGCAGGAGTTTTGAAAATTTATATCAGTCCATTTTCTGATGAACTTTATTTCTTGATTTACCGGCCATTGAATCCACTAATACAACTTCTATGTATTATAATTTATGTTAATGAAGACACAATGTATTTTCCACAATAGTCTATTTTCTCAACATATAGTAATACAACATAATATCAAAATTTATTTTTTAGACCAAGAGGACCCTTAAGGTGGCTAGATCCTGGTGCATTTGGTACATTAGGTGTTGGTGGAGGGTTTGCTTTAGGAGCTAAGTTATGTCGTCCTGATGCTGATGTATGGATTATATATGGAGATGGTACTGTTGGATATAGTATAGCTGAATATGATACATTTACTAGACATAAGGTTTGTATATATTGTATAAATCAACATATTACAAATAATCTACCAATCTTTTAAAGTAATTAGACAAACGTGTGGTATGTTAATTAATTGATAACAGAAAAGTATAGTGATACAAATTATTAAAACCACTTAGTTAAATCCTCTTTAAACAAATGAGTCGTCAGCTTCTTATTAAATCTTCAGTATACTTTAATTCAATTCCACAGATTAGGGCCAACAGAGTTTAAACATGGATGACCAAGATTGGTGTTCATTTTTGGTACAACCAAATAAATGTTCTTTAAGAATAATGTGTTATAATATTGTAGACACATAACTGTATCCATTAAGCGTCTGTCATTTTTTCTCCTTTTATTAAACAATTGGTGATATTTAACCAACTGTCTGTTATTAAATTGGCTGATTGTCGTTGTTGTAGTTACCAGTTATATCTGTTGTTGGTAATGATGCTGGTTGGACACAGATAGAAAGAGATCAAGTACCATTATTACATAGTGATGTAGCTTGTAAATTAGCTGTAAGTACCTTTCATAGTAATGGTAAATTAGCTACTGTCTGATTCATGGTAAATAATAAACAGATTTCTACGATTATGAACAAACTACTCTACTTTGGTTATTATAAACTTACCTGTCTGTTTGAAATGAACTCCCGTTAAATAAAATCCATTGTACAACTGAATATCCCAACGAATAAAAAAGTTCTCTCTTGTAAAATTGAACCCCTCACAAACTTTGGCATAGAGAAATAAAAAAATGGAAGCTTATTACGTCACTTATCAGGATAGATTATTTCATATAAGAGGGTCATAGCAAGGTTTGTCTATCGTAACTTTGCTTGGCTCTTTTCTCTCAGACCCAGTAATGAGTTTGAGCGTTTACAAACATAAATACGCCCGTAGTCCGATATTTTTTTTCTACCTTGTATTAATTATTTGGTTAGAGAGTTCGGTGGGAACTCCTGATGATGAACTTAAGCAGTCCTGCCAATTAAACTCGGCAATCTGCTGTAGCCGAGGTAAAATCCGATGTATTTTACATTTGCCTCCACAAAATTAAAAGTTGAGGCCATTCAATCATTGAATGGTATATAACGTTTTTTTTTATATAAATACCAATAATTATTATCAACAAATCATACTGCGCATAGGTTTTTATTATCGGTAGATAGTTCCATGTCTTTCTATTTCTCTTTGAATACTATTTCTGGTGTGTTCAGAATTTTATAATCGTGAAATTCACAAGGTTGTTTATCCATAAGATTGTACTCTCAGTTGTTACCTATTTTGAAATCCACAGAGAATGGAATTTTCCGATGGCATTTCGTAGATCGCGATCATGCCTCAGCTAATCAACGCTTTGAATTCTATTACCGTAAAAGGTACCATGTCATATGAGTTGTTGTGTGCTACACAAATGGTTAAATTTGGTGCCGTAAAGCTTGCACAAGTTTTTCCCACGGTTTGCATAATTAACACACAAAACCCAATAATACACGCAATCTGCAATACCTCTTCTGACGTGTGATTTTTTGGTTTTAAATACATTTTTATAAAGACGATAAACGATGTTTAGACATCCTGAACTGTTCTTTTCAAGAAAGTTCTGATTTCGATGAAAAAAAAAACCCAATTTAATCAGCAATATTAATGATATGAACAGTCGGAATGTGACTTAAATATGGAAATTATTGAGAAGTGGTGGACTTTTATCATACGAAATATGATCAGTTAAAATTATGAAATTTATAAAAATATATATAATATACAGCGGTGAAATTATTGGGTGAAAATTGAAAAGCAATATTATACATTATACATGTATTTACAAGTATTCGTATAATCGGTAAATAAAATTTAGTAGACAGACAATCAATTGGTTCAAAATTAATGTCATTGTCTTCAGCTACTATTTTCTTGTCCAAACTCAACCTTTACCCCCTTCAACATTTTACGATGGTTTAGCCCATATGTAATGTTGTGATGGACAAAGACAAAAATACGAGCAAAAACATTGACTTTTCAAGAGAGAACCCTTTTTTTTCGTTGGAATATTCAGTTGTACAATGGATTTTATTTAACGGGAGTTCATTTCAAACAGACAGGTAAGTTTATAATAACCAAAGTAGAGTAGTTTGTTCATAATCGTAGAAATCTGTTTATTATTTACCATGAATCAGACAATAAGTATCTTTATTACCAGTATGATTACAATACAAATTTATTTTTCTGTAGTGGAAGGTCATGTAAAGTGTCATATGAGTGACTTTTGACCTAATGACGTCAGGCATTGATTAATCAATCAGCATTCCAGTTTCTAGTGGTTTACCTACAGTTCTGTGCATCTCACACTAAATTAGTTTCATTGGCTAATCCCCCATATCTTCCAGAACGCTGGCTATATAACAACTCTTCCAGGTCCTAGTGTAGTAAAGACAAGTGAAACAAAATTTTGAACTATAAAAAACGAGAAGAAATAGTATCTGTGTTTTAATCAGATTGCTTTATTACATAGTGATGTATTTTGTAAATTAGCTCTAAGTAGTTATACAAATAAATAGAGTCACTCATTATTTATTTTGATTATTCCAGAATTTTTAAAATTATAACTTATATTTGTAATTAATTGCTCATCACTATATAAACACAATGGACTAGTTAGTACTCCAAGGATGACTTTGACACATAAAAAGTCCCCTACGCTCATGCAAATTATTGTGATAAAACTGTTCTAAATGTTAGTCCCAAAATAATCTAATATGTGTTGATTGAATGTTAAACCTCATTTCTCTCTCTTTTTATAGCCAAACAGTTGCAAATCTTAAGTTTTAAGACTCTTGACTAGGTTTTGATTCCGGTCCATACATTAAATACTTTAAAGTGCACATAAAATAGCCCTAAAAGTTTTTCTATATGTCTAGTCCATGGTTATTTTATCCACTTTACGGCAATTCACATCAATCCGACTAAAATTAATTCAGCTATCTTCACTTGTTGTAAGTACTTGCTAGAAGGGTTGGGTAATTATTTTAACTAAATCTAAAATTAATTCAGCTATCTTCACTTGTTGTAAGTACTTGCAAGAAGGGTTGGGTAATTATTTTAACTAAATCTAAACACCGTCTAGCATGTAGCTGAATTTACAATCTACATCATAGTAGCCAAGGTATTAATGTGGGCTGTGCTGCGATATCGATCAGTATTTTTTAGTGTTTGTCCTTTTGTACATGTCAAATATTCCCATAATTACAATTTATGATTTCTATTTTTAGTTTACTGATTATGACAAAGTAGCAGAAGGATATGGGGGTAAAGGTTACCGTCTGGATAGTACCAATGAAGATAGAATCAAAGAAGTTCTACAAGAAGCCCTGAAAGAAAGTCAAAATGGAAATCCTGTATTAATTAATACATTGATTGGAAAAACTAATTTTAGAGAAGGCAGTATATCTATTTAAATGAGTGACAGTAGTATTTTCAAGATGACCTTTAAAAATAAATTTAACAAATTATGAAAAGTGATAGTTTCAATTTTGCAAAAAGGCTAAATTAGTTAAAACTAGCTTTTAACTGTATCTACCTTTTGCATAGTTTCAGTTGCTTGGTTCTATCAAGCAACCTCAATTATTGTTTTGATTTTGAAAATACATCTGATCTAAAATAGCATGTGTGAAAAGGGTTAATGATTGTTGAACAGACTCAATTTGTATAACATTGCTTCTTTGCCAACATCCTCTACTTTCGCATTCATTAATGAAATGTTATACATAAATTTTTACGCAATTTAAAAATATCAATATTATTCATATTATTTATTTAATTTGTCGGAAATATAACATTTGTTATTTATGATTATTTTTTTAGTTGTTTCTTTGTTATTATAAGACAACATGTTATGTTAAATTTTTCTAGCATTTTGTATTTTTTTTGTAATATTCAGTATCAATAATATTAATGATTTTATTTTTTGTATAATTAAAGTTGTTCAGAATATATACAAATGTAGACTGAGACACTATGATAATCACACCATTGATTTGATTTGAAGTGATGGTTAGACATATAGTGAAGTAAGTGGACTCTTACTCTATCACCAGTATTGAAAGTTTGAATTAATATAATTTTATAACACAATTTCTGATTATCATGTTACAAATTTACTGTGTCTAATGATTTTCAATAAATATATATTAAATTGTTCTTTGAATTGAAAGAGTCCAAAAATCACATTGTGTTCGGTCATTAAGTGACTTACTTGGCTGATAGACAAAATGGAATTAAATAAAATGGGGTTTAATGTCCTACTGTTCTGCTCCGACTGGGCTGAAAAACCAATTACATTGCTATAGTACTATGTAATTCTGGATAGCTTTTCAGGCTGTAAATTGATATTGCATTGACCAAGTTGAATGTTTTATGTCAACTTCCATATGTGTGACACTACAGACAAGAAATCAAAGTTCCAATCACTAAATATGCCTGATTAAGTCAGGGGTGAATCGTGCATAGAAACCTCATAGTCTTTGTCAATTCAGCATGTTAAAAGAACACACAATTTAAAAAAAATATAGATTTACTTTATTTCATAAAAGATCTCTACATCTAAATTGAAGTCACAGTTACATTCAGTAAAATTATATGTGATTCAACAACAATATTAAATTCATTTTATTTTATTGAAAATGCTGCACATGAATGAATAATTATAACAAATAAATAGTTTGCTATTTAATTAATAATATTTATATGATCGAATTTAAAATACATTGGCCATTACGAAAATTAAACATTTCAACTTTGGTAAAGAAAATATAATTAACATTTGTTTGCACAAAAGACACAATCAGTCAACCTTAAACGGTTACTTGATAAATTTGTTGTTTTTTGTTGTTTTTTGATTATTATCATTACAAAAAATATTAATATTGAATGAACAATAAAATAAACACCATAATGGAATTAACAAGCAGACTAACTGCCACTAACTTCTAGATAAAAAAAAATTTCTAATCATGTTAATCTCTAGTCATGTTAAAAGCCAGTTTTAAATACAATGAAAAAGAAAATGGGCATTTGTAGAGACAATAAAAATACAATTGACTAGCCATTTAAATAAGCATTAACAGAATTTGCCACAACACAGACCAATATGTGAATTCAACTAATATTAGGTTATTTAATACAAAAAATAAAGAATTATGTACACTGAATATGTATTGAGATATAAATTATGATGATCTCACTATTGATTTTGAAAGAATATACACAGCATCTAAGTTAGGAAATATTTATATATCTTAGTAAAATGGTTATCGAGGATGATGCATCTAGCATGTACCCTAACCTGAGTAGGTATCCGATATGTTATCATATAGATTAATATTAACAATTATTTTCGAATAAATTAGTCTCAACTATCTAACCATCTTAAGTTTAAAAAACCTTTTTGGTGGCTGGAGAGTCAAAATCTTGAAGCCCTGTTTATTGTGAATAATTCCTTGTGGTCAGTGAGACAAGAATTTTTGGGATGATAAAAAAAAAATTAACACACAAATTGTATATATCATTAAAGAAAAAACATCCACAATTTATGTGCTCAGTGACCAAATTAATTGAGCTACTGTAACAGTTCTGATATTGTTTGTAATAGCATCATATGATGACGTCAATCACAGGCAGACAGAGTGACTCCACAGTTATTATGAGGTTAAAATACAAGCAATAACAAGAACAAAAAGAAATAACATATAAATGATAACTATAAAATCTGTATTAGAGATTCGTTGATTACTCAGTAAAGGCAACATATCAGTTAAGACCACTTGTAATTTCAACTTAAAACAAATCATGCATTTAGTTTCACAGCTAACCATTTGATTATGCCCCTTACACAACATCCTATTTTAACTAACAAATGACATTTTAAAGATAATATATTTGTGGCTCTAAACTTTTTTGCATAAGCACTTTCAATGAAAACGGATAGGTTTTTACTAGTATGTGCTTTGTTAATAATAGTCTGATATATAGGGTCGTAGATCCATAAAATTATCCCAGGTTGGCTTACAGTAACATCGTACTCGGCTAGCACTTGGACTTCTTTCCCCACTATATAAATATGAAAAAGAAAAACAATATTAGACATGTGTATTACAGTACTGTATTATTCAGAAGAACATCATTCATACTTCTCAACACAATTTGTACTTACTATTCTCTTGTATTTATCTTGTGTCTATGTACATATAAATGGCAGTTGTCTAGTCATTTTCTCTATTGGGGTACTCGATTGAACGTTCCGGAATTCTATTCTCCCAATTCCAATAATAGTGTGACTTGATTGAAAATGACAATTTTGGAGTACAACACATGTTTTGACTGCATAAAAAACACCTCAACCAATCATGACAGCTGAAACATATTTGTTACTCAAAATGTCATGATTCTACTCACACCACCACAGCTGTCGGAACTGGCAAAACTATGACAGGGCTGAATTTTGCAGCACTTGATTGCAGTTCCGTCAATTTGGAACGTTCTAACCTGCCAATCGAGCACCCCTGCCCTTATTTAGTCTTTCAAGGAAGATAAAGACATTAATTTATTCCCTTAGCCGTTATATTTTTAGTTCAAATGTTTTAATTTTTTCAATTGATTTTATTGAACATATCTCAAAACTCTAAAAAAAAATAATCATTATTATGAATTACATGTATTATGGCAATGATGTGTCAAGGGAGATAATTCAATAGCAGGCCCACATGCAATATTTTTACATTTTTATAAGGGGTTTGTTTTTGCAATTTTGTCTAAAAACATTTTGAGTATTCTCTTGATACTCACATACAATTATTGCAATCGGCAACTTGCCTAGTATATTGTTGATTATTAGGTACACAATCATTATCCATGATGTCAAGACAAGCTTCATTCTCTAATGTAGAATTGCTGTAGGTTTCATCACATAAATCCATGATCATATCATTCTAACAAAATTAAAATCAAAATTAATGTATTACTACATTGCAAAATGTCACTCACAAAATTAATACCTCATTTTAAATTATTGTGTTCAAGGTTGTCAAAAAAATGCTAGTTCTCTCAAATTGCGATCAGAGACTTTAAGGTATGTTTAATGAATAACAAAATCAAGATTTAATAATTATGTATGCTTCAACAGTGTGTAACTATACCAAGGCCCAGAAGCTGGGCTCTTTTTAAAAAGATCACCAAGAAAAGATAACAAAAGCCTTCCGTACGAAATTTTGTCAGAAATTAATGACATAAACATGACTTGTTTCTACTTATTCAAATAAATCACATCATACCTGTGGCTGAGCTATATTTTGAGATTCTATTTGTTGACTATTCTGAAAACATGGTGCTGCTGCTACATCTTTTATACATCCATGAATTTCCTGAAAATAATTCATACAGAATACAAATAAATTAAACCAATATCAAGCGCAGTATCTAATATCATTTTTAATGGATTTTTTTTTTTTTTTTTACCAAGTAACAAAAAGCAAAAGATAAAATTTTTTTACCTGATGTTGATCTGAGACAGGTAAAAATTGTGATTGATGATTGAGATCTTGATGAATTGTGTTGTGGTTAATTTCACTTTGTTCCATTTGCTGAGATTCTTCAAAATGTTGCTGAGATTCTCTAAACTGTTGCTGACAAAGGCGTTTGCTTGGTGCCGTCTACAATTAGAACGAAATTCAGATCAAATTATTAATGTTTTTATAAATAACATTTAAAGATGAGACTGATAGTGGTGAAAACATTTTCTGTTGGAAAATGAAGGTCTTTCAATTTGAAATATGATTTTCAAACACTTTAGTAGCCTAATACTATTACTAATAGTAGGCCTATATAAAACAGCAATTTCATACTTTTTAGTTATATTTTTAAAATGTATTAAAATAAAGCCCTAAAATAGATTGTATCTATAAATAATCACACCTTGTTAAAGAATAATCCTATAATTCACCATTGCCAGTTGAGAAATTGGCAAAAAAATCATTTTCAAATTCGAACGTTTGAAGATCGCCATTGCATGGAGGGGAGTGGGAAGACAAGGGAGGTAATTTAAGTATTTGTGTTATTATTTTTTGAGTCAGGGATTTTTATGCCTGTGAAATATTGCCCATGATCGTATAATAGTGAGTTGAAAACCTTTTGAGCAAAAGACATAGACACAATTATGTTTTGACTTTCTTAGAAAATATGAAATTTCCACTTTAAACTATTATTAAAGTCAGTGTGAAGAAAATCAGGGTCTGCAAATATTAATTTAAAAATCATTCTAGGATTGATTGCCAAAAGGTATTAAACATGGAAACAGAATTACTATAGACACCATTAAACAATATTGTGGGCCATGGGATAAGAACAATTATCACAAACCTCACCTGACAATAAAGGTGATAACAACCCATTCCTGGAGCACTGAAGGAAGGGTACGGTATTATGAATAAGATAATGAGTGCTCTTCCTTTACAAAGACCTTTGTACTAAGTAGATCTTGGGACTGCAATTTTATTCACTTGGCAAATTATTCAATGATCAATACAGATTGAGATATGCATCTTACCCCTGATTCTAAGCACATTGTTTCTTCGTGATCTTCATTGCTATGTTTTCTTTTGTTATTATACACTGGATAGACAGCAGGTTGCTGGAATTGCCAACCTGAACCATATTCAGACCCGGGAATTAAAGGCATCTTGTGATTTTAGTAAGATCTAGTAGGATAGATCTAGATCTAAATATATTTTTCTGAAAAACAAATTCAAACAGGCCTAATAATGATGAATATTATCAATGATACGGAAGTAAATAAGAATTAAAATTTGCGGCAAAGTTGAAGATCGTACCAAAACATAACAAACAGAGAAAACGATTGCCTAACTTAGTAACTAAGCTTTCTATTTCATTTTAGGCCTAGACATAGATCTAATTCTAAATATATAGCCATATTAATTGATAATTTAAATTAGCAATCACCTATCAATGATCTACAACAAGATTTGAATTCGTAGACCGTTATGTTTTATTATCAATGAATCAACCACGCCGGTTTCACAACCAGCACTGTTTTGTACAACTGAACTAGGTCATCGGTCAATCAACTCCCGTTTGATTGCCGCCGCCTGTGCTATATTTTGATCACGTGACCTTTATTTTTTTCCTGGGCGTTTCTTGTATATAAATTTATTTTGTATTCAATTTCAATAATATCACGAAAATAGAATAATAATTAAGTGGTAAGTAATATTATTGTCTTTTACTAAAATATATTCAATTAGCGCTACAAATAACCCAGCATGCCTCACATAGTTTATATCATGGCGGTAGAGATGAATGTTTTCGGAAACAAATGGGTGTTTGTTACTGTTTTGTTGTTGATGCAATGCTCTGTGAACATTTTTGTGTCAGCATCCACAACGGTACCGCCTACTGGTGGTTCTACGGGTCCGGCAGGGACAGTGTCCTCACCAGCAGCCACATTACCAGCAGCCACTGTCCCTACGCCGCAAGTCCAAACAACAACACCCGTTACCGCGACGCCCTCACCAATACCTGTCAACACAGGTAACATTATCACGCTTTGTTGGCGATTTGATTAATTTAATGCATTTACTTTGTTTCAATCTGACTAATGAAATCGGCGATTTTCTTTTTGTCTTATGGTGGCCTTTTTTTGAGGAAGCATTTTTTATTACTACTAACTATTTTAAAGACCCAATAACACTCTTGTTGTGCAACTGAAAAATATGTCCCAATCTTCATTCTGGTCAACAAATCGTATTATTTTAGAATATTCCAATTAAATGATGATATAAATTTCATCTTAACACACCTAATTTAATAAATTGGAAAAATTCAACCAATTGATTTGAAAAGTCTAACGTAAACCTTTTCAAATGTGACTTGGATTTTAAAATATTTTCGAACCCTCTAGATAAATAAAATAGGTTGTAATGGATAATTTGCACAACAGGTAGGACATTTAAACATCTAGTACTTAGAATAAGGGTATTATTTATTTTCTGGAGCTACCAAGCCAGCAAGAATGTTATTGTCCCTAATACATATGATTATGATACATGACTCTTAAATCATATCATATGTGGAGAGTATGTCCAGTACATGCTTGAGTCGTTTTTTTTTACCTTGCACGCAGCGACTTCACTTTAATCAGTACTAGTTGGGGTTTTATGCCGTATACGGTAATTTGTTGTCGATCCGCATTCGATAATAACGATGATACCCGATATGCATGGGAGACAACTACTATAGCCTAACGGTAAGTAGCGAAGTGACTCAGTATGCGAGTCAAATTGACCCAAATTGTTGCCATATATGTGGCTAATGTAGATATGCAGTGGTTGCTATAATTTTAAATTTCAGTGGTACTTTTTTGAAATTACACGCCAGACAGAAATAACATAATTTATCACTCGTTCACCGTTGATTTATCTCCTTCAAGTGTGAAATGTTTGGTTGCACACCAGAATTTAGTAAAAATTTTCATTGCACGCACAAGATCTTATGTAATATGAGATAAGAGAATTTTACACCATAAGATGTTTTATTAAGATGATAAGATTATTAACATGATTAAGTATCATTTTATTTTATTTTTTAAATCAGATTTAGCTTATTGTCCCTGTGATGTAACTGGTAATGCTTGTGATGTTAACTGTTGTTGTGATGGAGATTGTACAGCAGATGATAGACTATCTTTCAGTGGATGCCTTCCCACATCTGTCAGGTATGAAAATTGAATTTGATCAAAATGAAATAACTGGGCTAATAAGACCGAGAATTTTATCAGCAAGCGCAACAACCACTAAGTCAGGATGCTAAATGAATGTGATACAGTATATAAATACCCATTTTTTTTGTTTATTTCAAAATTATACCAGATTTTGCGAAACTGCTTTGAATGAAATAGGATTTGTTTGAATTGTAAAATAAAAATATATTGTACGTTTATTTCAGTACTGATGATCGTTTATGTATGAAATCTGAATTGATTTTATTTGATAACTCACCATATGTTTCTAACTATACATCCGATGAATTATTTTGTCTGTACTTTGATAATAGTAAGTATACAAATTCGAATTTGCTACATTAAAAATAAAATTTGAAGATCCACATACCTGCCGAGAATACTTTACTACTTTGTAAACTCATATACAGACTCATAAAATGGAGTTATGTCCCTTTTATCATGATGCTTCCAGATGGATTCCATACAAAAACCCCTTGTTAGCTCACTTATTTGGTACAAATTGGGTTCATAATACTGGTAAGAACTGGAATATGGTTCTTTAATTTTAACTGAAATAGTACATAATCAGTAGCTATTGGACATAACAATAAAGAGCTTTTAAACATTTCAGATGCAGCTAGAAATTACTACACAATACCTGACTTAGTTACAACGGAAGAGGTGTTTAAATCTTATGTTAAAGACTATGCTGAGTTTTCTTTTGAACCATCAACCCCTGAACCAGTAACTTATAGTGATTACTATAAGGTAACGTTTGTTTGATATAGTCAAACATGTAACAGTAATTTCAAGTGTAGATATAATGCTTCAAGCAAACCTCGTTACTTGATGTCAAATAAACAGATACCTCTGAAACTTGTAAAATCTTGTTTGGCACAGGACTCGAAATGTTACAAAATTGATTTTATTTTATCTATTATGATTTTCAGTTTATTGAATAAATATATTTATGGTTTCCCTTGCATCAGCGATCACTCGGTTCATATATTGAATGTTAAAACATGATGGCATGTCGAGGACTGGCTCTGGAATTCCGCTTTTCAGCTTCTGTGATTATTTTGTCTGGAAGTTATATTTTACAGACTGCGGATATGGTTATTTTTTTTCTGTGTCCTAGCCTCTTTTTGACAATGCTTTGAGCATTTTCTGTAGCATAATTACATCTTCCAAATAAGTTGTGAAGGATGCTTATCTTATCAGTATACATGTGTTGATACTTCACAATGCTGTGAACTAGTGTTAAACAGATGAAAACGAGCTTAGTGTAATATTTTCATTCAGAAGTATTATTTCAGATTGGGATGAGATATAGATTTTCTGTGTATAATTTAAGTATGGATCTCTACTATTTATTTTAAATAATATTATTTTAGAGTGGAGATGAGATCTATATTGTATATGATAGTAGATCACAAGCTACATTGTCATTACCTACTGCCCTAGCATCAACTTTATGTGCTGATGGAAATCCAGCAGGTATATATTTATCAAATGTCTAAGAATTAAGTTTTCTTTTTGCATTTATATACTTGACTTGAATCTAAAAATTTACTAAACTAATGAGAAAGCTGTTCTTAAAGAGAAGAAATAAATGTATGTATTTGTAAGGATGCCAAATGTTAAGTCAAAACATCTTGTTTAAAACTTTTTGTTTGTAGCTTACTTGACAGATACTCAAACACAGTGCATACGGTCTATCAGTAGTTTGGCAACTCAATGTACAAGTCTACCATCTTTATCAGCCAGTACATATTATGAAGGTTTTCGTGTTGTAGTTGTAAGTATGAGTTATTTCTCACAGTAATTCACTTTTTAGAGTAGAAATATTAAAATTCCAGCAAAAATAATTTTCTTTGGTCAATTTAATGGGGTTTTTTACCATTTTTTCATGTATTTCAATTTAATTTATTTTCAGTCACCAGCATTATTCCAGAAATATGTCCCTACAAATGATACAAATTCTACATCTACAGGTAAAAAATGTTCATGTTAGTCCTGAAATGATTGAGTTGTATTCAGAGCACATTAATGGCTGATAGATCAAGATACCATGACAGTTGGTATTAGATATAAGAGTAGGCCCAGTGCTGCTGTCTATATGCCTGTCTTCATTAGCCCAGTCTAGCTACATGTGCTTATTCATTTTTATAGTCCATACAAGAATTAGTTTTTATAGGGGTACAACAGCTTTATGTGTTTTTGACATTTTGATTGATGTAAAAGAGAGGAATGATAAGTGCATAATGATTATTTAATATAATGCTAATCTATTGTATTTCAGTTGATTTAGATAGTGTAACAGATTTATATAATAATAGTTATACAGTACCTGTAGAGTTAGGATCTATAACATGTAAAGATGAGACAACTGGTTTTATAGCAGCATGTAATATATCATTACCATCATATACTTCACCAACCTGTTTTAATACAGTACTTCAGGTATACCTACACTTTTTATATAGATTCATTTAATTCTTATAGAAGGTTTGTTGTACGTATTGGTCCCAGTAGTTGAAATAGGAAATAAGACTGTATGTGCTAGACTACTTGGAACATGTTACACTAGACGACTACCTGGAACATGTAGAAAGTTTCTTGGCTATAGATCAATCGTGGTACTTTCTACAGTAACGTTGAATTGTCTATTATTGTTGTTGATCTTGTCTTTTGTACAAGTAGTTGTTTCATATGGAGGTCAATCGTATTCAGAATTAGATGTTATGTACTTATGTCTAATACTGCTTTTGCAATACAAAATACCTCTATTACATATGTCATGATACCGCTAATTCAAAATATAAATGTTACTTTACATAAAACAATCGACACAATACCTAAAATGATACGTGCAATGTCTTTTCACTTTCGACATTGAACATTGAACAAAGCATTTCACTATCTACATTACATCTTCGTCTTAGTAACTTCTACATTGCATTAGCGAACGTGTTTTATCTCGACTGCATTATCTTTTTATAACATGTGGGCGAAGCCTAAAAGAGGTATTGAAAGTTCATGTTTATCTACACTAGATCTTGAATACAGTCATTTTAATTTAATTTAATGTTTTGATTCATCAAGAGATTGACCAGATTCTAAGCTATTACTCTGAATCTTCGACTAAGTTCTAATAGTATATTTTGAATTGGCATCCTTAAGGTCCATTTTTGGCCACAGATCACTAATTATTGCCCCATTGACTTTAATGTTAAAGTATATAGTATATTTTGAATTGACATCCTTAAGGTCCATTTTTGGCCACAGATCACTAATTATTGCCCCATTGACTTTAATGTTAATTCTCGTCTCTTAGACCGGTTGTAACTTTTTCAAAATATTCGTTGGGTAAAACGCTTTCTGCCACAGATGGAGCAACATGTGGCAGACTCTTGCCCAAAAGCATGTATGAGGTTCTTCATGAAAAACTTGAGATAGACAAGCTGGAAGTAGAGACAGCTAACCTTGCAATTTTCGGCCCTCCCTTTCAACGTAACCAACCTCACAACTCTTGTATCCTTCCGCCTCAAAAATATTCACCAAAACCTGGCAGAAAATGTATTTTCAAACCCTTTTCTTCGATTCTACACCAAAAATTCAACAAAAATCGCCATGCAAAAGGGGGAAAAAGGGAAAGGGAGAGAAGGACTAAAAATAACTTTCGCCCTTGTTTCTTACCTCTTTTAGGCTCCGCCCATATGTTATAAAAAGATAATGCAGTCGAGATAAAACACGTTCGCTAATGCAATGTAGAAGTTACTAAGACGAAGATGTAATGTAGATAGTGAAATGTAGAAGATGCCAAGACAATTTTGCTTTGTTCAATGTTCAATGTCGAAAGTGAAAAGACATTGCACGTATCATTTTAGGTATTGTGTCAATTGTTTTATGTAAAGTAACATTTGTATTTTGAATTAGCGGTATCATGACATAAGTAATAGAGGTATTTTGTATTGCAAAAGCAGTATTAGACATAAGTACATAACATCTAATTCTGAATACGATTGACCTCCATAGTTTCACAGTGTTTCAAATTCTTCATTATATAATATGATTATATTTACAGACACGTTATATTATAGAACTGTTATTATTGTTTATATCTACAGACTAGTTATATATATCAACATGATGCATTAAACTGTTATTATTGTTCCTATTTACAGACTAGTTATGTCATATAACATGATGCATTAAACTTGTTATTGTTTATATGTACAATTACAGACTTGTTATACAGCTGAACATAATGTATTAAACTGTTGTTATTGTTTATATTTACAGACTAGTTATATAATACAACATGATGGTACAAAAGGTATAACACAAGTTAAAGTAGATATATTACTAGGTTCTATATCAGATACTACTAATCTTCATTCACAAGATTTCTCCATACAGTTTAATGGTGTAAGTTATTCATTGTATTATTTTAGTACTATAATTCTGTACAACAAGTTGATGAAAGCCTAACGAATTGAAAGTTAATGGGCAAAGGATAATAACAGGCTACAATCTGTTTTATTCATTTCATTCCGTTCTTTTCAATCGTAATTTGTTGAAGCATCTCCATCGTAAAAGCTATTTGCAAATATTGTGATTTGCATAAAACATAAGTCCTTTCTCTTGAAAGCAATCACAAGTTATTAAAGAGCATGTGAAGTGGGGAAACAATATTATATTTATGTATAGCCAGTGGTCACTATATACACATTACCAAATGTTCACACATTATAATTATTCGACATATTAATGTTTAGGTATTGGACATAAGAAAACACTATTTAATTTTTCAATTACAGTATTATTCCGTGATCAGTGCGTATTGAGTTCACATTGGCCACCCCTTTGTTAATGGTTAATAAGAATGATTTTAAATCTTTTCCATAGAAGTCATCTACAGTATCTCTTATATATTGAGGATTTTATTTAAATATATTATACATGTTTATTATACATGAAGGTAAATGATGGAGAGAAGTTTATACGGAGTGGTAATCCAGGTTATAGACAAGGTGAACCTTTAATGGCAGGAGTTTTGAATAGTACCACTGATGCAGATGGCAATGTTAAATATCCTTTATTTTCATCAGATTTATGATTTCATAAATTTATCATATGTATACAGAAATTATATATTGCAAAAAAAACGGTATCTATTGTAACCATACTTCTTCTGTCATCAGTAATTCCCCAAAGCAACCTTAACCTTTGTGAACCATGCAATAATATTAACCAAATACATGTATTATATTTATAAGATGAAACTTGCATCTAATCAACCCATCTAATCTACATTCAACCGCAAAGATAGACTCATAAGTAAATAAGAACCTTTTGAAAAGTGGAAATCCCTTTGAGTCACTAATCCTCCTTGAACTATTAAGACTGTTAATGTAAAGTTTATAAACATTGTGAACAGAGAAGCTAATGTTCAATGTGTTTATAATCGCTTGCTTCTTATATACATGTACTTGTATGCAGAGGTCGCAGTGGATCAATTTCAAGTTGCGTATAAATACGCAGACATTCCAAAATTTCGCGTTTTTGCCGTCTACATCTGCGTGACTTCGAGCATCTCAAAATACTCAATAGAATCGAGTCAAGTCGTTTTGTGAACAAACCTATTATAATGTGTCTTTATTTCATTGATAGGCCTACTGCATTTAATCTAATGACAACTGGAGGTTAACGGCATCGGCATTACAAACTGTAGATCTATGGTTGACGACGCAACGATTTCCATCTTTCACTTCGACAGGAAGTAAAGAGAAGACTGTCGCTATGAAAGCAAACATTTGATTGGCTGAATGTAAACAGGAAAGTGTCCTAGCCAATCCAAAATCTTGTCTGACATGCGCTTTATTGCTTCCAATGTCGCAAAATAGGGGTGTCCCAGGAAAGCTACGTATAGAAAGCTTCGATTGCCATGAACTTATGAATGAAATAAGCGGAAAAATAAAAATATACGGAGACTACGTGCAGTAGAGGTGTGTAAAAGCAGCGTGAAGCACATAAATTGTACAAACTACGACGTAGAATAATCTAGTTTTATTCTCACGTCGGGAAATTTTCTGCGTCCGTCAATTTTTGCGTTTATTTTGAAAAAAATGTGTGAAATACGCTGATTTTTGCGTGACTGCGACCTCTGCTTGTATGTTAAAGAATATTACTGTATTATTGATACTGTATTATCATAATACACTAAAATCAATATTTTAACCCTAATTTGTCTATAATTTAAATAATGAAATGATTTATTGAGTTATATTTGCAAGTTTCTTTAACTAGTATTAATCAGGTGGTATTATTAAACAGTAATAGAGATGAATGGTTAACTATAGGAACTAGTGGTTATACTGGTGAATGTAGTACTTCGGATAGGTTATCTGTACAATTTGGTCAAGATACACGATCTGGTTGTTTCTTACAGTAAGATTTTAATATATTGTTTTTTACTTACCACTACTTAATGGAACCCTAAATATCTAATGCTATCCATAAATGGCATACATTGTTTCTACAGCCACTGATTGTGTCAAGATTCTTTTAAAACAGAAAATAAAATCTGAACTGTACACATTTTAACAATCTGATTAAAACACAGATCCTATTTCGTTTCATTTTTTATAGTTCAAAATTTCGTTTTACACTATACTAGGATCACGAAGAGTTGTTATATAACCTGTATGGCGTGAGGGATTAAAATTTGATTTTTGCGATAATTTTTGCAATAAAGTTTTACAGTACTGGAGATTCTTTTTGAGAACTGGCGAAAAAAAATCTTAAAATTCTAATTGTATTTATCCTGTACATTATTGAGTGTCGATCACATGGCTAAGCACAATAGTAAATTAATCAGCTGGCTGATAATCCGGATTGCGTCGACGAGTAATACTAATCAGTTGTCTCGGATTAATGATTAGTTGATTGATAATTGCCAATGATGTATATTAAACCTATCTCAAGTCACTATTTAATCTTCATGATTGAATTAAGCGGTGATGGGGGGGTTGGGATGGCCTAGTGGTCTAGAGTGCCGCGCTTCGACCTCTAGCTGGCCGGTCACCTCTGGCTTGCGGCTGTGGTTTCGAGCCCTGGTGTGAGCGTATGTGGCATGGAGATAGGGGCTCCTTCTCAACCTCGTGGGTTTCCCCCGGGCACTCCGGTTTCCTCCCACAGCAAAGGCCCCTGCGCGTGCGCTAAAATAATGAAAATCAAAAATAAGCCTTGTCTGCGATATCACCTTCGGTGGAAGCGGACGTTAAACACCAAGAACAACAACATTAAGCGGTGATTATTTGATGTTTCGTTTCGTCTTAAAACGAAAAATGGTAATACACTGTGTAGGCCATTGAAAGTATAAAAAAATAAAATAACAATGTGTATTTTAAACAGATTGACATTTTAAAAGGTATTGAATATTTTGTTGTAGAATATCTCTGGCAAGTGTTACTGATTACTGTGAACTTTTACAACAGCGTATAATAAATGCTTTAGAAGGAGATCAGGCACCTGTATATGATGTTGCAGCAGGTACATTTGATTCAACTCTACGTTATGTGGCTACTTTTGGTAATTCTGACCCAGGAAAAGTCGGGGATTGGTTACCCATTCAAGTTCAAAATCGACCTAACCCAACAACAGTAAGTTTGATTGTTGATATTTGGAACAGAATGTATTGTTATAGGTGGCATTACAAATAATTTTAAGATTTTATTGATTTTCTGTTTTGGTAATTCTGTCCCAGAAGGTTGGGGATTAGTTACCCAGCCAAGTTCAAAATCAACCTAACCCAAGTCTAGTAAGTTTGTCTGTCGATATTTGGAACAATGTATTGTTATAGGTGGCATTATTAATAATTTGAAGATTTTATTAATCTTCAGCCCCAAATAACTTTAAAATATTTTTTTTAAATTTTATAACAGGCCATAGGACAGAGATGTTCTCTCTCACTAGGAATGGATATACAAGTGTTATATGCTAAAGTTGGCTCACTGACAAATGCTCAATCTAAAATATTGGGTGTGGCCTTTGTTTACAACCAAAAAGAAGATGTATATTATAGAGTAAGTTGTTTATTTAGGTCAGGGGTGGTCAATCTTTCACATAATGTACATTAAATTGTTCACACATGAATTCAGATGCACCAACAATATGTAACAGTTACAGGATATTACAGAACAGAAGTTTAAATCATTGAGCAAATTTTCTACTGAACATATTAATGAGGAAGAAGATAACAATCGCTGAGAGGATGTGCACAATAAAATAAAACTGCTAAAAATAATGAGTAGGCTAAGGGGCCTACAGTCTTACTTTATTATTATCACAGTAGTGCAATGTGCCACTTCTATCCCTGATTTAGAAGTTCTGTTTTTAAGAGGATTTAATGAATTGATTAAATTTTGATACCATGATTCTACGTTCCATATTTGAAAGCTTCAATCACGTCTAAACCAAAAGATTATGCTTCTTGAAATGTAACGACTAATTTTCTATTTTGTACATTTTGCCAGGATTTCCAGATCAATGACGTAGGAACTATTTAAGTGTTAACTTCATTTTGCACTAAATCATTTACTGTATTTAGCTAAAAATATTTTTTGTATTTGGTCTTGAAGTATGTTAACACAAAATTATAATGAGTCCTTGTTTTATTAACACAGTTAATGCATAGACAAATGTTGATATATTTTTCAGTGTGTTGGTCCATATTGTCAACCTGGAACAGATCTCAGTCAGAAACTAGAAATAACAAGTTCTGTAACATTTATTGATGTATCCAAACCAGCTGTTGGCTTTGAAGCAGAACCACCATTATTCCTGGCCAAAGTACCATATGATTTCTTTTACCCCTTTCTTACGGGGACAGCTCCTACAATTCAACTTAATTTATTAATTGTTCTATTTGTTGTTTTAAAGACAGTAATATGTTATCTATAGTAGTTATCGTATGTAGGTATTGTATGTAATTCAGTGAAACACATGCACATAGTGGACAATGACTCAATCCTAAATTTCTCCTAAATGTGCAAGCCAGATGTTGAATGTTGATATAAATAAAAATATATGTAAATATTGTTATGAAAAAGCAACATTATTTTTAATCCTGGGTAAAAAAAAAAATGATAGAAGCATTCCAAAGCATAAATTCTCTAATCGGTATACATAACAAATTCAGATTTTTTTTTCGCTAATCACTGAAAATCTCTCTTAATTTATGGTTTTCTACTAAAGGTGGTTTTATTTGCTGATTAGTGTTGGTTTTCATAATTAAAAAATAAATTATTCCCTTTTTATATTTATAACTTGTATATATGTATATAGATATTTGTATGTATGTAACATTATGCCTGTAGAAATGTCTGAATATTCATTGTTAAATTATGCATTCTCCGTCCAATATTATTTTATTTATGAAACTTTTATATATTTGTTGACTGTACTAGTATTTTAATAATTGAACCAGTAAAAAAATCTTAAGATCTACATTTTGTTTTATAGTACTGATATAGAATTACTGGAACTGTAAATCAAAAATTAAGTTGAGCTAGAAATTAAATAATTAGCATCATTGTATTAATTCAATAGTTAATATGTTGCATTTATTTCATTACTCATTTATATTTACTCACTGCAGGTTGCATTAATTTTATGGCACATAAATTTAATCCGTCGACTGGTACTTAAAAGATATCTTTATTCTCTCACAATAATCATATAATTCTCTGTGTTGTTCATTTTACATGTTGAACTTGTGTAAATCATGATTATTGTCTTTTAGATTAATAAATATTTTTATACCTGATAGTGTTCGCTTGTGTAATTTACTTCAAGAACAAGAAGGGGGCATTGCTGGTTCGGACAAAAAAACAAACTGTGGCAATGTTTTCATTGCAAGGGAGACAATTCTGTCTGGTTTGATTTCACAAATTGTAACTGTGAAAAGTAACTCGAGACTTCTCAATTCTATGAATATAAACACTGTGTATAAACACTGTGTATAAATATATTATCCAGACCCTCCACATGATTTACAAATACCTACTTTATATATTATTTATAGATTTTCAGCATGTTATCTTTTGATTGATTTTAATAAATTTCTGGTAGGTTCTTTTGTGCACAAACCTGTACCTTGGACATTCAATTCCCACACAGCTAGACTATTGTGCAGGGTGGGGGCTAATGGTGGTTAAGACGCTTGCTCACGAGCCTGGAGTTCGATCCCTACTGCATTTACAGCTGTCTATTTGTATAGCTTTCTGTCTGGTCCAATATAAAACGTAACTAAGTTGTTCTGGTATGTATTTATAATAAGCACAATCATCTGATAAATTACTCCCATCCTCATCATAAATATAAATAAACAATAAAATAGTTAATCATATAATATATATGTATTACACCATTTAAAATATACACCAAAAAACCCTTTAAAAACTGGAATTTAGAATATATAAGGAAATATGTAGGTTATATATATATTAAGATATACAAGTGATAAGTTAAAGATCTATAATAAGGTGTGATTAGAATGTCCATGATAATAAAGGCCAACTGATTGTTTGAGGTAGCTGAAATAGTTGCTCTTATTCCATCCAAATACTAGTCTCAACACATAACCCACCTTCTGCTACATTTGTTTCCATCACCTTAGCTTCACAGGCAAGCACATATATGATATGCTGCACAGCTTTTTTTAAAACAAATTGTTGTTATAGCCATACAATTAGACTAAGTAAAAATATGTGTGATGCAGTCCTCTAGCACTAACTATAGTGTTCTACATTTTATATTTCATATAGAAATAGCAAAGCACATATGTACATAATTTTTTAAAAAAAAAGAAATTTAAGCTTCATTAGATTAAGTGGGGTAATTTTCAGCGTTTTCTGATTGATGCCAAGATGTAATTATGTCTGTTGATTGTGTTTCTTATCCAGATCACTCGACACCCCCCACTCCCTTTTGAAAATCCTGACCCAGGTTTAAACAAGCGCTTCTTGAATTTAGTGCAAAATTAACACTTGTCTTAAAATGATATAAGTTATCAAGGACAGTGATTACCAATGAATATTTTGTGGACACATTGCAAATCAGACAAACATGTGCCATTAAAATGACTAGCTTTAGCTCAAAACCGTAATTTCTTTTTTATCAATATTACAAAAAACAAATCAAAGCCTCAAACATACCTTACATTAAACATCTTTGTTTATCTTGATTTAAACAATAACCAATAAACGAGTTTTTCCTTTCAAATTACCAACAACACATTAATTACAACAGTGTAAAGTATTCTCCAGAATGATCATCATTTACGTTCATTAAATAACTCAGGTATGACTTAGGGTAATGTATTTATGAATCAATAACAAAATTAATGCCTATAGTTTGACACTTTATCCCACCTGAACCAAATAATTCCACGCTTCCAGTCGATCTCTACAGTTACAATTTTTTCAAAGTCAAATAGGTAACATTATACTGATGCAAAACAAACACATTTAGTATTTACATACTTTTGAGCGCATTAAAAAGAGGTCTACAACCATTACACTTTGTGTATATCACTAAATTTAACAAGGGAATTGCAAATAATGAATCTATATACAATTATTTCATACAAATGAAAGGCACACTTTCCTTACTTTGAAGTAGAATTTATTATAAAAACTTAGCAATATAGTTAAATAGGCACTACTGTAATATATAGCTAATTAAGAAATATTGAGAGCTTTTATTTTAACACATGGAATTGATTTTAGAGATAGGAGATTTTGGAATAAGGAAAGTGGGCCAAATATTTACAATGTACATACATGTATATTAATTGAGGCACTTCAAAATCAACAAATATCCATTAAAAACTTTTGTAAATTTTAACAAAATTTTGTTCACTGGCTAGGGTAAATTCATCCTGAAACATTGGATTTTTAAGCTTTATTTTAGGAACATCACATCTTTTAACTCGTTCAGTACCATGAGGCATTGAAAATGGCTCTGATTTGTGCCAAGCTTATCTAGTAGCTGATAGCAACTGATCTGCTTTTGATTTGCTACGTGAATCAATCAATAAATGATCTTTGAAAGCCAATCAAATTGCATGGTGCAAAGTAAGTACGGTAGAGAGATATTTATCTTTGTGAAGTGATTGGAAATAAGGGATCTATTTACAAAAATTCACTAGGCAATAGCAACTAAAATTAAGGTAACTTGGAATTAAAAACTGCTATGGAGGAGCTTTATTTTTAAACTACTTGGTAATAAAATGAAAACCAGAAAAATCATAAAGATTTGGGTTATATATTCTGAAAGCAAATTTATCCAGGATTATTTGCTTTAGTAACGACAATTAAAATTATTTTTATAATTCAGTACTTGTGCATGTGGTTCAGTGATGGGAATTTTCTTATTGGAGAAATGAGTTAATTAATAGACCTTTCATTTTGCAATTTTGTTGAGAAATCTATCATTGCAGAATTTTTTCAGTGTACTAGTTGAAATAGTTAAGATTCTTACAGTAAGAATTAATGATAATATAATTACAGTGCTAGCAAAGGCTATTGGATTGAAGTTTACTGCAATTCTCTCAATTATGTACCATTTCAAAATGCAGGACATACACATCATTACATATATCAACCAACAATTGGATTTCAAAATACATCAAAGTATTGAACAAAAGTTTGAATCACAATGGGAGCAAATAACTAATACTTGTATTTATAAATTTCTGTCCATAAATTATTATTTTGGAATTTCATGATAATATCAAATATGATGAAAATGCAGTATTCCTGCCAATTTCTATTAATGCAATTCCTCAGGTGTGATTTTTCAGTATACAATATAAACTGTTTAACAAGACTTAATTCAAGTTAATATCAACAAATTTGTAGCAATATAATTACATTACAGCTACATGCCTCATGATCTACATGAATATTCATAAGAAAAAATTTACATAACTTAAAGATAGGTTGCTAGGCAACGAAACATACGCCCACAGCAGCTAAATCGTCTGGGCAATCAACAAGGGTTGTCGCATATTTTTACTTTTTTCGGTAATGAAACATTTGTAATACACTAAAATTTGATTAAGAGTAACAACTCATTATATAATTATCAGAAAATCATTAGAATTGGTTTGCTATTTATAAAGTTTTGCCCCACGCTAACAATTAGTATACGAAACATTTAATATCATAGATTTAACTGTTCAGTTATCAAAATTCATTGAAAATCAAAATACTTGTTTGTTTAAACACCTTAAACTCTTTGTATCAATCTGAAGTCAATCGGATGATAAGTTTGGCCTCTATAGCGTCACAAGATTTTTTGAGGATATCAAGGGAGATAACTCTGGCAGTAACTATTTGAAATCGCTGAAAATCAATAGGCTTCTTCGTCGCATGATCTTAAACACTGTGTATAAATTTAAAGTCAATCGGATATTAACTTTGGCCTCTAGAGCGTCCACAAGATTTTTTGAAGTGATCAAGGGTCATAACTCTGGCACTAATTATCGGAAATCGCTGAAAATCAATAGGCTTCTTCATCTCATGACCTTAAACACTGTGTATAAATTTAAAGTCAATCAGATATTAACTTTGGTCTTTAGAGCATCCACAAGATTTTTTGAAGTGATCAAGGGCCATAACTCTGGCACTAATTATCAGAAATCGCTGAAAATCAATAGGCTTCTTCATCTTAAAACCTTAAACACTGTATATGCCCTTAAACACTGTGTATAAATTTAAAGTCAATCGGATATTAACTGTGTACGCCCTTGAACACTGTGTATAAATTTAAAGTCAATCCGATATTAACTTTAGTCTCTAGAGCTAACTGACGCTGGACATTTCAATGTGGGCATATAAAAAGTAACCATATTTGGTTCTTTGTAAAGATATAGACTAAAAATTTTTTTAAAAAAAACAGACCAAAGTAGAAAGACATTTTTGGATTTGATCTTGTGCAAAGAATGAGCCAACTCTCTGCAGAACATGAGACATGTAGAATGTACAGATACTATGTTATAATAATTATATAATATGAAAAAATACAACAAAAAAATAACAATATACAATGAAGACGGAGAAAAACAATATAATTATACCGATTGTTGAATAGACTTGAAACTAAATAGTAATTTAACAACTTTGATCCATTAAATTGACCAACAATCAATGATTAAGGTTTAACCATTTCCAGACAAAAACAATTATAATAGGTAATAATATTATATTTATACCATTTCAATAAAACCTAATAATAGAATACAACCAGATAAAAATCTAATTATTAATATGTACATCCTTAGAGGATCATACAGCTATATATAACAAGTTACATAATGAAATCTTTTGATTAATGAAGTACAAAATTTCTCAAACTTATATACAACAAATTTATGAGCACATCCATATAAAGTTATATAAATGGATAAAAAATCAGGATTGATTTTGTTCGAGAAAGTGTGTACCGTAATTTGTTTCAGTAATGTTTTTTGGTCTTAGATGTTTGTAACAAGATTCTTCTGTGGATTAAATCATTTGTCAATAATGCATTGATCATGCATTATTGGGATAGGTGGTACAATTAAGTTACACTTTACTGCCAAAAATCTGTTTACAACAAAACTGATAGAAGAAAAAAGTGAGGTTTTTTACCCAATTCATAATAAGGTGACTGCCTCATCATGAATTGTTAAGATCGTTTCATCATGACTTGCCTTATCTTGACTTACTAAGGTGATTGTATTATCTCGACTTGAAAAGGAAAAGTCAAGTTAATACAATCGTAATTCGTAAGTATGACTTACTTCAAAAACTTAAAACAAAAAAACACAGATACTGTTACTTTTATTAATCTGGAATAGGTTTATCCCTATGAGAAAGTTTTGTGGTTGCTATATTAGATGCTCAAATATCAGATTATATCCTAGAATTACAAATAAGTATAATATTATATTTTACTGCACATCCCAACATTTCACCATCATCTTCATTCTTATAATATTACACACTGAAAAAATAAATAAAACATAATTTGTACTTTTATTTTTGTACATTGTACAGCACTATTTTTAAGGATTTTGAGTTTGTCATGACAGATAACTAAATTATTTGCAAGCAGTCAAGAAACTAGAATCATTATTGAATCTGTTTTTAACATACTCCCTTATATCAAATATAATGGTTTGTTCTGGCATGTTTCCATAATAACACAATAATTAATTATCAATTTCATAATTAAATACTGCAACAAATTCAAAATAAATAGCATTGATAAATTTATAATCAAATACTGAAACAAATTCAAAATAAATAGCATCGATAAATTTATAAGTTAACCTTTCGATTTTCTATAGCAAGCAAACAAACAACCTTTCCCTTTTAATTTTTTCACATTAGTGAATAGAATGAATTTCACCCTGTTTAATTTCATAATTGATTGTTTTGACAATACAGTAGTATACTTACACTATCTTTATCTTTTTGTTTTTCTCGATCTCTATCTCTATTACGACGTGGAATGGAAGGTTGACTAGGACCAGGTTGAGAGGGAGGTGCTGCTCTCTGTTGATGTGCTGCTTCTTCAGCTGCAGCTCTACGATCTTCTTCTTCTTGTAATCTCTTTGCAAACTCATGACTTTAAGAAATATAATAATACCAGAAATAAATTAGTACAACGTTTATCAAATCCTTTTATTTAATTTTTTTGATTCAAAATACACATGCTTCACTGGAAAGAAAGATCAGTCCAAAAATGATTTAGATTTCCATTTAGTATTTACAAAGATATGGTAAATTGAGATTTCACAACATTCGACATTCCTGACTGGCATTACAAACAAACAAGTCACTGCCGTCTGTAACTTTGGGGTAAATTTTTATGATAGGCCTCTTTTCAATCTAAATGAATTCAGGGCAGGGGGTTGATATTTATCATTCATTATACATCTTGAGAACTTTTTAGAGGGAAATAAGATGTGAAAAATTAGATATTATATGAAAACACAAACAACGATCGTTGGCTTTAAAAGGTACAAACTGGTGGAAAAAATGTAGACCTCGCTGTAAAAGCGTATATATTTTTAAATTCTAAACAATAATTCATGATCTTAAAAAAGAACTTACTCCTTCTGAGCAATAGTTGCATTATCTTTCTCATAACTTGCCCAAGCAGTGGCTTCAGATTCTGCTAACGGTGGATCTTGTTGTAAAGATAAAGCTACCATGTAACTACAAAATTAGAACGGAACACATACATTATAATATAATTTTCGGCATAATTCATTCAGAAACTCTATCTTGAAATAAAAGAATTATCAAGGTAATAAGGAAACATACACCGACAGCAGGTAAGTCGTCCGAACAGTCCACCAGGGTTGTGGACTGTCGGTAATAAAAGCATTTACAAGACACTAAAAACTGGTTAAGACTAAAGGTAACAACCCATTAAGGAATTATTAGAAATCAGTAGAATTTTTTAGGTTTCTAGTTCTGACAAAGTATATTAGAGAAAAGATTGTAGATTGTGGGTAGTTCACCACATACAGACAGCAGGGTATACTACTGAAGGGCAGGTCTCTTGCCCATTAAAACAGCTAAATTTTTATTTAACATGATCAACAAATGAATTGTGGTTATTTAGAAAATTTGCAAAATGGTCATGTTTTTTTATCTCTAAAATCAAGTTCTACCTGGTATGAACTTAAGTTTGAAACTAAAATAACTTTAGTTAGAAAGACAGACTTTAGTAACAACATGAAACCCTCACATCTGAATCCAATGTGTAAAAAACACAAATGATCAATTGAAGTTTATATGCTATAAATTTGGTTTAAAAATAATACTTTTAAGTTCAAATTATAGAAGACGGGTGCACTGGGTAACAAAAAAATACATGGCTCAACAATGATTGACACAAAAAACAACATTTCCTTCCCACTTTTTAAACAGAAGCCAGCTATCAATGTTTAAAAGGTATACACAACATCATTGATCTTAGATCTAATCTAAAGAATGAATGTAATTACATTCATTTCTGGCTTTGTCAGGATTTTTGTTGTTGAAACATTTGTTTTTTTTAAATCTTTACTTCTATTTGTGCCCTTTCATTTGAATAATTTCTTTTATTTCTAAAGTTTAACATATTTGCCATTGTTCTTCCTGTTAGCCAAAATGCAAATATTTCCACGGAATCATGATGTTAAATTAGAGGTTCTATGTAATGAGGCAGTGCGTTTCTGAAAATATTAATAAATATTAACCCCGGTAGCATTAAGTTAATAACTACACATAAAATTGATGGGCAAGTCAGAATCACAATTGCCCAGTCGAAGTAGAACAGTAGGATGTTAAACCCCATTTCATTTCATTTCCAAAGGACTGCAAGTGTGTATTCTCACCAACACAGTACAAAACAAATTGTGCAACTATATCTTTGAAATTGTAGGATATGATGCATTAATAGGAAGAACACATTGATTGAAGCCAATCATGGAAAAATCAAACAATGAACACAGACCTATGTCCACCATCAAATTAAGTGTCTTTTTGTTGTTTTTTAAGAGAGAGATAATTTGCAGGTATCCGTTAAAATTTCCAGAGTAGGGGGAGGAATGCATGATTTGTTTGTGCGGAATTTTTAGCACTATATGTTGGGTATGTGACAATATTGACTCAACGATCACAGTTTACATCGTAGGCTTTGACCACAGTCCACAGAATAATCTCTCATGGTGATCGGTCAACAACCATCAGCAAAATGTTGAAAATGGCCAGTTCCTCGATGACCTCAAATCAGATATTTGAAGTAAACAAAGATTAAGAGAGACAAGGAGATCAGTGGTATCGCTGGACTGGTTAAAAAGATGTGATTAGCAGCCAGGCATTGATTAGAAACAAAGCCACACCAAACACCTTTCCTGATACCCCCACACAATTTACACCTCAACTTGAAAATCTGTTTTAAGATAACGTACTTGCCTCCAGCCATGCTCATTTCTTTCATTTTTTTCATTTCCACAAACGGGAAGGTTTTGTTTTTAACCAGTTTGGCAGATTGTTCAATTTCAACAGGATGATTATGTATTAAAATTTTTAAAACTTATCTATACTTTAATAAATGTAAAAATTGAATTCGACAAGGTTCACATCAAAGCCGAACAAGACATTCACTAAACAATTTCATTTTCAAAATTTTTTAAAATGAGAGAGAGAGAAATGGGGTTTAATGGCCACTTGACACAAACTAGGTCATTTCGGAACTAACATATGGTTTAATTTTATTTCAATAATTCGCTTGCACGTAGGGTTCTTTAGTATTGAGAGGAAACCGAAGTACCTGATGAAAACCCACAAGGTTGGATAGGCACCCCTACTCCTTGCCACGTACAACTGGGGATTCGAAACCACACCAGTTGACACATTTTTAAAATGAAAGGGCAACATCTTAACAGCATACAATAATTGTTGAAAATACTTTAAGTCATTCACAAACTTCACTCAATAAAGTATTTCAGATTTTTCAAGAAAGAACAAGCTCTTGTTTCCTGTCAATAAGTATGTAACCTGAAGTGAAATAGTGAGTATCAAGAACAAGAAAGTCTACACATACCAAATTCAACCCCATCAGTGGATACCCATTGTTTCATTTTTTTGATTAAATTCTACTCAATGTTACTTGTTTTGTTCCTGTTACATGCTATCAGGGGGCTTCCAATCAATGTTAGCCATTTCTTGATCATGCCCAGCATCCTCAGTATTCCCATTGATATCGTTCCGTTCTACTTCACGACACCCTGGGTCCATTCACGGGGGAGACACTGTCAAATCATCCACCCTTGATACTTGTGCTATTTTTACCAACCAATCCGGGGGCATAGGGAAGTAACTAAGATAGCCTAATCAGTGTTACAAACTTTGTCCAAAAAATTTAGGACATTGTTTCTACATGCATGTCACACTTCTTTGAAATCAAATTTCTTAAAAACCTATTCATAATCGAGCGTAATCAACGATACGAAGACTAGTATGTAAACTGTATTTTGACTGGTTCTTAGAATCAACCTACATTCAAGGGCAGATATCTGAATTCATGAAAACCCTGTGAATGAACCCAGTGTATAGTTGAGTAGAATAAAACAATACCACTGAGGATACCAAGGATGGACGCAAGATATCGTGTTATAACAAGTGGAAATGGTTAAACAAAATGTGAATTGGATCCCATTATTCTTTACATGTATTTTTGGATTTATACAAATGACTATTTTTTATGGTTGAAATGATCTTTAAACTTTTTATTCATGGTTGTATGTGGTATTGAAATTTCTTATTCATGGTTGAATATGGTATTAAATCTTCTTATTCACGGTTGAATATGGTATTAAAATTGTTTTCATGATTAAATATGGTATTAAAATTGTTTTCATGATTGAATACAGTATTAAAATTGTTTTCATGGTTGAATGTAGTATTAAAATTCTTTTCATGTAGTATTAAAATTCTTTTCATGTAGTATTAAAATTCTTTTCAAAATTCTTTTCATGTAGTATTAAAATTCTTTTCATTGTTGAATATGGTATTGAAAACTTCTTATTCTTGGTTGGATACGGTATTTAAACTTCTTATTCATGGTTTAATAATGAATTTGTAGTACTGGTATTGTAACTTATTTTTCTTTAATACTGTAATTAGATTCTTGAAGAACACATAAAAATTTATTGATATAAAATTCTTTAGTACAGCAGACTAAATTGTAGGGGCATTTAAAAAAACTACCAGTTTACGATATATTTTCTGGGTGACTGACTCTTGGATAGATTTACTTGAACAGTTAGATTTTAATAGTCATATAGCAGACTATTAGCAAAGAAATCAACTGTGTAATACCGGTATATCCTTTTAATCAGATGATATAATATACCAACCAAAACATCACAGCCCCATAAAACAAAAATCTTAAATATTTTGGAAGAAATGTTAATAGTTACCGGTACAACTGAATCCTAAGCAATTAAGACGCTGGCTCACTAGCCTGGGGGTTGCAGGTTCGCTCCAGGTGTTGGGTGAGAAAGTTCATCAGGATTTTCTGACATGGTTTGCCCTTGTCAGTGGTGCAGGACCGAGGAGCTGACAAGGACAGCTGTGTCAAGTCATTTGGATGGGATGAAAACTGAGGTTTTGTGTAGACAATACCGTGCACGGAAAAGGTCCCTTGGCAGTTGACCATAGCGCCGCTGTGCGAGCAAAATGTCCCCTCATAAGTCATAGCACAGTGTATGGCATACGCATGTCATCATTAACCCTGTCGGTGCAGTTGGCCATATTGCCGCTGTGCGGGCAAAATGTCACCTCATAAGTCATAGCACAGTGTATGGCAGCATGTCATCATTAATCCAGTCGGGAGCAGAACGGTAGGAAATTAAAGACCATTTCATTTCTTTCTATTTTTCACAAAAATGGAAAGAGAGATAAATGGGGTTTAACGTCCACATGACACAAACTAGATCATTTTGGGACTAACATATGGTTTAATTTTTTATTTCAATAATTCGCTTGCACGTTGGGGTCTTTAGCAGTTGGAGGTTAAACAGGCACCCCTATCTCCATGCCACATACGCTCACACCGCGGATTGAAACCACAGCCGCAAACCAGAGGTGACCGGCCAGCTAGAGGTCGAAGCGGAGCACTCTAGACCACTAGACCATCCCAACCCCCCACAAAATGGAATGAACTAACCTAGATTCAATACCATAAATACTTACTCATGATCTATTTGTTCTTCACTTCCAATTTCTACATTAGGTGGTGGTATAGGATGAGTGGAGGGCTCTGGTTTGGTATATGTTCTAAAATTACTATCTACAAAATGGCAGTCTCCTTCAACATTAGATAAAGTTTCCCATACAACATTGGTTTCTGTTAAAAATCCTTGATCTGTTACTAACATAAACAGTTCTTGCTGAAATGGACAAGTATATTACTATATAGTTCTTTCTTGAAAAAAAAAATCAAGGGAAGAAACAATAGTAATAGAAGTAGTTTTATGAAAGATGTAATCCTTTAATCCTTCCATTACGTGGAGCCCAGAAACCAGATTATCCCATTACTCAGAAATTTCCGATGTCTGGGCCTTGAATAGCATGTAATATCAACTAACACTAAAATATCAGGACCAAAATTTGAATTATCATTATGTTATATGGAAGAGCAGTATTATATGGTAGTAGTTTGTACACTACTCATGGCCATGCAAGGATGAGCAGTAGTAGTAGTATTAATTGTACCCTACTCCTGTAAGGATAATCAGTGTCTATAGTTCAAAAATAACTCAAAATAAACTACATAATGAAAATCCTATCCATAATAAGAATTTTTAAATGTCATAAATCCACCCAGTACAGGCATATTGATAACAAGTGCTATTAGATCAATGTATTGAACAACCTAGTACAAATGAACTATGAACTAAAAAAAAAAGATTGAAGTTTTAGTTTCAAAATCAATTTTTTTAAAAACAAATCAATCAAGACACATAATGTTTGTTAGTTAATCATGTTGGTTACATGTTTTTTCTGTTATTCTATCAAATTAAAATTTGCTTTAATCAAGTTTTCATTAAATCTAGCAAACATTTTTTCTAAGATCAATTAAAAGCTAACAAAGAACAATGATTTTATTGTTATGGTTGTGGGTTATGACACAGATTGACACACAACTCAAGCAATAAAATTTCATAAAATTTTTAGTTAGATCATAACAAATTTGAATTTCTGTTCTTGACAAACCTTTGAAAATGGTCCTTGTTACTTTTCGGACATATGACTTATTTCCAAACCATAAGTACTTGGTTGCCTTTTTCAAAAGCTTTTAGTTTGAAATTTGTTAAGCATTGAAATCATATGATTCAAGTGGCTATTATTTATCTAAAAAGACTACTAAGAACAGAAAATTAAATTGGTGTTGCTAATTAAACACATTTCTAACATAATAACACAGAGAGATGGATGCAATCTGATTAAAATACAGATCTATATTTCATTTCATTTTTTATACTTTTCATGAATATCTGACCAGTTGTACTGGGAGGTAGTCTCAGGTAGGGTCATACAAGTAGCTTTTGATCCTATGATGATTGATGTCAGACATTGATTAATCAATCAGCATTGACATTTCTCTCTAGGTGCAGAGCACACCAAGAACTTGCTGTAACAGACCGTTTCATTGAGTAAATTCCTCACATCAACAAGAACGTCTTGTTACATAACAACACTTCCAGATCCTAGTGTTGTGAAGACAAGTAAAACGAAATTCTGAATTATAAAATCGAAGTAAATAGATTGACATAGATGGAGGCTAGCTCTTAACTTTTGAAAACAGAGAGACACAATTTTAATGAAAACCCCTGCCATGTCAAACTTTTCTTTCTGATCAATGATCAATTCCCCAAGAATTTAGAGGAAGAGTCCCTTTAAGCCACGGAAATGATAATTTATATAACAAATCTCTGCAATGAAAAGCAGCACTTTTTTTTCTATCTAAGCTTACGTAGACAAGATTTATAAGAAGAAGATCCCCCAGTAAATATGTTCAAAGTTAAGCTGTATGATGTGTTCAAACGCAAAAAAAACTCACTCCTAATCTTACTTTATAATACCAAACATTCTAAAAGTCTATTTCGATTGAGCAATATTTTTATTTAGCTCCCTTAAACAATGTCGCGGTCTGACTCTGTAAAAAGTTAAACACAATGTAGATGGAAGGAAGGACAGATACACAAGATGTGAGACATAGTTGAGAGTATCCACCATCATTTTATCTAGACAAACTAACATAACTACAAGCAATGATCAATATCAAATAAAGAGAAACCTCCATCAAATTTAATACATGCGCAAATAGTGTCAATATACTTTTATTATGCTTCCATCTTTTATTAAACAGACGGATTAGGTGAGAAAAGGTTGGACAAAACACAACAATCTGTCTCTTGGAATCATATTCTCAGTCTTGAAAGTAAAAATCAGCAAATTTATAGCAATTCACACAACCCTTTTTTAACATAGGGGTGTCAAATATTTGCCAGATTGCCGAAATAATATCTAATATGGATGAAAAACTTATAGATGTAAGATTTAGATAAAGAGATAACCAGGTTGTGTTTGATGGGAACAACGACAATATACTACCACATTTCAAATCATGTGAACCTCTCAAATAAATAAGACAAAGTTAACTTACTCTACCCCATGTACTGAACTTAACGCTACAGGATCTGATTTTCTCAGTTATGCCATCAACTGAATGAGATATCATTATGTAGGTAGACAAACAGAAAAATAAAGGTCAAACTAAATTTAGATGTTTTCAAACCATTACACCAAACTATATCTTTTTTATTACATCAAACAAATTTTTGATTGATTCAGAACCAAAATTCCATTACATCGAACAAAAATTTGATTGATTCACAACCATAATTTTATTACATCAAACAAAAATTTGATTGCTTTTGAAGCACACTGATACGTCAAACAAAACTTTGATGGTTTTCCAACTGTAAAGTTGTCTTTCAATCAACAGATATTTAAATCAACAACTATGATTATGGACATTGTAGGCATTCTCAATATTCAATAGACTTGTGTTACTCGAATAAGGTTCAAAAGTCAAGCAAGTGAGGTACCCAAATGAAATTTCATTCGATAGACACCAGTGAAATTAATGGCTAAGATCTCCGAAGCATAAAACCTAACAGATTGTAACCTCGAATGAAACATCTTCCATATTCAAGGGTAAACAGAACTCCTTCTTTTCAAACCTCATATCCTCGATCAAATATTTTTGTTTTAACTGCTGAATGACTGGCAAACCTTTGTGCTTGCCAATGAAAGACTTTAATACAATGAACATACTTATGTCTCACATAAAAACATTGTTCCCTAAACTGGTATTGAACTACTGAAGTAGGCCTACACCTCATAAAATTCAACTTCTCGATATACAAAAATAAGAGTTGCCAAATTAAGTGGGTCAAAAAACAAGGACACAGGGATCATTGACAATTTAAATCTGAACTCTGAACTCCATTTTTGACACGATACCAGGAAGTGGGGTGGACTTTGGCAACCAGTTTTCCCCAGCTATATTCTATTTACACTGTATCTACTATTTCAACTGTAAATAACATCAACAACCTCTTCATGTAAAAACATCTTTGGCTCTATTTAGATTTATATTTGACAACTTAATCTTTTTAAAGAACAATGACTGCACATTTCTCAAATTTTAAGAACAGCAAACAAAATTAAAACTTTCTTTGATTCATGTGCAGTGGTTTGGTTTAGATTTTTATTTATATGTGATACATACAGCATTTACACAAGACTTACTATTTAGGTAAATGTCCTAATCATTCACCAAGATTGGTACCGATAGCTGGTAATTTGAATTATAATGTATTTATATAGTTATTTAAAGATACATTATGGGAGCATTGTGTAAGGAGTTAGACATTCTTGCTATAACAGTTCAAAAATAGATGCAATTTTTGGCTAGAAATAGTGGTTAATTCCATCTACTCTTTTTCTCAATATGGCCAATGGTTTGATTGACAGGCGTTAACTCCACCTACATACCATTAGCCTATGCGGTTCGCTCAGGGAAATAAAAATATTTTTATTTACAGTATTAAGGCAGAAGACCTGCCCGTCTGTTTGAGTCATCACATCGTCACCAGGAATTGTATAAATTGTCATTATCTGTGTTTAGTTTATTGCACTTTAGTTTAGATGTCATTTGTTAAGGCCTCGCCTAACAGCGGCCTTGCTTCATAGACTCTATCATTTAGCCTTAATCTAACATTTCTGGAAGTATGCCGTCAATGTAACGGTTAATCTCCACTCACAACCCATTTAAAATTAAATCAATTAATGAAATCCTGTTTAAATCCAAGTCCAATCCAAGCCATCCGTGGGTCTACAGAGTTGATTTTGTGCTTGTTGTGTAAATAAAGATCTAATTTATAATTTCTGTGACATCTGAAGCCTAAATAAAGACTTGCAATAATCGGATTTAGCTCTTGCATAATGTATGTTTAAACTGTTCATTCATTCCTTGGATAAACTTCTTCCCAATTCATCTATTATTTGCCATCTTCCATCATTTAAAGATGCATTATGCAAGAGCTAAATCTTCCTAGTACAGGACTTTTTTCTGTAGGTCTGTAAGATTTAGGTAAAGATCTGGTTGTTCCAACTATAAAAGTTCCAGAATAGAAAATTCATAATTGAAAATTTTATTCAAATTACTTTATTCTGACTGTTTGAAGTTTTGACATAGATTGTTATTATTGTAGCAACATCACTTGTTAATCACTTCTCCATTTCTCAATTACATCATTAAATGGCAATTATATCTTAATCCATTTACGGCTGTGCCATCCAATTATCTAAAGTGTTAATTATATTTCTTAATAATAATTTATATTTGTAAGTCAAAATACAAGGCATTAACTTTTACCAGTATTTTGGTTCGTAATGTTTTGTCTAAATATTGACCTCAATTTAATTTGACAATAGTACTGAACTGATATGGGGGGTTGGATGGCCGAATGGTTAGCACGTTTGCCTTGTATCATAAAGCCTCTCATTGTGTCAACTTGTGTGGTTTTGAATCCCCGGTTGTACGTGACAAGGAGTAGGGTTGCCTGTCCAACATCATGGGTTTTCTCCATGTCTGCCAGTTAGCTCCCATTGCTAAAGACCCCAACACGCAATCAAATTATTGAAATAAAATTAAACCATATTTTAGTCCCGGAATAACCTAGTTTGTGTTGAGTGAACGTTAAACCACATCTCTCTCCCTCTGAACTAATATGGAACTCTCAAAATAATTCAACTGTTAAAGCTAAATATCTATTTAATTGTTTTTAAAACGTGTCCAATGAAGTGTCAAATCTGTATTTTATTTTGTTTATCAAATATACATGATTGAGACAATCACATTAATGACAAATTGCTTATTCATGTTTCTGTACACAATTCTAGTGCACTCTTGGTTCCGATCGAACTTTTTTGTTCCCTCTGATGTCCCTCCATTTCAGAAAGTATAATGTGTCTTTCTCATTAAGGATTTACTCACATGTTTAATTAAGGGAGGAAAATCTGCTTGATTTTGTTGATCTACCTCTTGATTAAAGACATGTTTCAATATTGACAAGTTTGCCGCTTTGTTAGTTTAATATGCTTAAATTGCACCAAAGTAAATTTACAACTTTAAGACAGGCCATCTTGAATCAGCATACACAAAAGTGATTTAGGCTGTTGAATACACATACCAGGGGTTATCGGAAGATCCAGGCATGTCAACTCCAAACCGTTGTTGATATTTTCAAAAAAAATAGTTCAAAATATATACAACCTAAAAGAAAGGATGGAACCCCAGCACAATGTCATAGAGATGCAGCAAATACCCCCAAAAATGCCAAACATTTCTTACATTTTTCATTGATTCAAAGACGCATGCATGAAGCATGCTATCAAACAGATGCACAAAATCAAACAGAGGGTGAGTGAAATGTATGAAAAACTTTGGAAAAAAAAAGGCCTTCGAGATAAACTTGAATCCTTTGATGGTGTGGGTCAACATTGCAAGTTACGTAAGTTTTAGTTTGCATTTTCTGATGACAAAAGTTTGAAAGGTCATACAAATATTGAAAACTTTTTGTGAGAAAATAAAGTTTGAAGATATACTTCACCTACCGTTGCAATCCTATACATTTACATGGAATTTAAAATCATACATTTTTCTTATGACATTGTAATTTGAGTCTACCAGCAGCGACCTGGTTAGAATTCCAGTGATACAAGAGGATTAATTATTACAAAAAACATCATATTTATCAAGAAACTTCAAGGGTAGTTGTTCTGACCATTGACAAAATTTTTTTTAACGAAGTCACCTTCATTATATGCGGTACACTGATAATAGTGATAATTCCAAGACTGTCGTCAACATTACATTAATTTATGTAATCTATTGTAACTTTATTAATAGGCAATTTGTGTCTATAATTTGATTTCACTGGTCATTTCAAATGTCATACTTTTAGATTAAAAAAAAAAAGTTTCGAATGGGTCGGATTTTCAACAGACCACCTAATTAAAGAGTGATGATTTTTTTTTGCACATGAAAATAATGTGTATAGTATGGAAGTATTTTTCTTCATAAGCACATTTCTATGTGATATAATGTAACAAATACTAAATACATATTAACATTACAGTATTTAAACAATGAAGGATCACAGCATACAAAAACACAGACAGAATAAATAATAATGTACTACAGCAGAGAAAGTTGATTTTGATGTATTTTCCAAAAGACATTATAGCCATGAAAAATTAATAAAAATATTTTTGTGCAAGAAAGATCTCTAAAAGTGAAATTTGTTTTCTAAATAATGTCCGTTTTCAAAAATAAACTGATAGTTGCATTTATTTTTCTAATCAAATTATCATGATCAGATTGTATGTATGTCAACATGACTTGACAATTAAACAAATAAACTATTTCCTAACAAATAAAATTTGCACCTGAATGACTGCAGACGGCTGTAAATTGAAATTTGCACCAGACCGAATTTAGCTTCAATATGAGCTTATAATTTCTAAAAATTGTTACTGTAGCCTCAACTTCCATACCAATTTCTACCTCTTACGCATATCTTGTTAATCTATTTCATGCATGTGTCTGCTCACTATTCAAATTATGAAACCCCAATGTTCTTCGAGGACAAAGAAAAGTCTGTTTTTCTTCCTGTAACAAACGACATATGGTTTTATAGCTATTCAATGAACTCAACTCCTTCCAAATTCATATTCAATGTGCATCCAATACAGAACAGACATCCCTTAGCAACTGCACCGACATTATTATATTCTAACATTAACAACTATACAGTGTTTTGCCTTTTGAATAAAATTTTCAATTCAACAATGAGTGAATCAACATCTGCTAGATATCTAAGATAGTATTATTATTATTAAAAGATGGAAATACGAAAGCTAAAAGGACAATAAACTGCATTAACATCATTTTTCTTCTCCTTACCACAAAGATAATTTACTGACAGTTTATCATCTATAAATAAATTTACCAACGTCTGCACGCTAATAAATTCATAGCTATATCTATTTATCTATTAAACGAAACCAATTTATTTTCATTTTTTTTAACTACTGGTACTTTTGATTTTCCTTTATAGATAATACTACAACTTTTTCAACAGCTGCTATGATTTAACCATAAAAGTAAAGATAGGTTGCCAGACAATGAAACATACACCCCAAAAAGAAGTCAACAAGGGGTGTCACTAAGACACAAAGATCGGATTATGCATTAGAATTTGTTTGGCTTCTAGTTCTGCCCTTGTATACAAAAAATTTAACATCCATGTACAGTGGACACTGTTCAGGAACAGAAATGAAATGAAATGGGATTTAACGTCCTTCTGTTCTGCTCCTAACCTCTAACCTGGGCTGATGAAGACTGGGTACAGGGACAGACCAACGAACAAAGCACTGGAAAATAGCTAAGAGCAAAATTTTTTTTTTTTTTTGTATTCAAAACACATGCTATTTAACTCAAAAATGTGTGTAGTTGAAGTCTATTAGAGGGAATGAAAGTTTATTGACATTATTTCCTGAAACTGACAAACGACTTCTTGTTAAGTAATTCTGGCTTCTTAGCCTCTTTTAACCTCAACTAAAAATGTCTGGCAAGGTTTTTTTTACATGCAATCTAAAATTAAAGTTTGTTCTTTGTCCATCTACGGATTAGTGGAAATCAATGCCGAACTAGTGTCTAACAACCAGTAGACTACTAGCCCAGGGCAAGTCGATTCATATTTTTGTTTTCATGCCCCTGGTTTGTACCAATACTTAAGTGTCATATCAAAGAAACAACAGGGAGCGAATTTGACAGAACCCTATGTATCCAAAACACTTATAAATTAAAATAAATTTAATTAATAAAACAGATGAAATACTAGATAGCATGGCGAGTAATGATATCTACAACAGTATAAGCATCAAGTACATCAGATGGTAAAATACATCAAATCAATATGCTACTCCCTAGGTATGTAATGCACACGCAAAAAACATACCAACACTCAGCAGATAGAATAATACATACATGAAAAAATCAGAAATGTGTTTTAGATGCATTATATAAAACTGCAGTGGTAAAAAATTTGTACGAAATCATGTGGAAACCCATGAACAAGCCAGAAACACTATCTCAACCAGAACTGGCATAGTCAAATTATCTTTCAAAACTATTTGAGCATTTTTGAGGATGGTAATAGATTAGATCTTTTAATTTTCACAATTAATGTTTCAGTTAATATGTATTACTATCAAAGTGAGAAAAAGATGGGGTAAAACATCAATCCAACACTAATTAGATCATTCGGGGACTAACATATGGTTCAATTTTTTTTCAATAATTTGCTTGCGTGTAGGGGTCTTATACAGTGGCAGGAGACATAGAGAAAAACCGCAAGGCTGAGCAGGCGGCTTTAACGCCTCGTCACATACAAGCCATGTTCCTTTTACAACATCTAACTTCAATACTCAGCAATTCCCAAACTTTTGCGCCCGTTGTGTTTACACGTTACTAATTAGCATTGTCCAATCAGAGGTTGTGGCACATAACACACTGTAAACAAACATGGTGGCCTTCATAGTTTTAAGTTTACAGCCATAGAAAGTTTTTTTTAAAACTAGCAACCTTGACATTGATTGATCTTTGAACTTTTCAATTGAATTGTCACATGTAGACATTTTAGCTAGAGGCACTAGATTTGGTATTCACGACGACCGATAAATCAGATAGGCTCACAAGGTGGGATTGTACCCAATGGAAATTAGTGGCAAAATATGCTGGGTATTCTGTGAAGGGCCTGATAAGATGTATGTAGTTAAGGTGAGATCAAGCCTTCTTTTGAAGATGCATACAAGCATGGAATCAAAACAGACCTTTTGATCCAATGTTTGAACATTTGGCCCCCCCCCCTACGTTATTATATGAAATATAAACTTGACAATACCAATCAACCACGGAACTGTCACTTAGTTTGGGAATGTGATATGATTAACTTACACTGTCAACAATTAACTAGGCTTGATAACAGACACTAAGATAGTAGACCAACATTTTCATTCCTTAATCAAAGATTTTAGTCAAAACACTAAGTAATAATTTTGAGAATATCTATTCCAATTCCTTGTAATAGAACTGAAAACATTTATTTTGTCTTTGTGGTGTATGACAGATGTCAAGAAGATTAGAACCGCGTTACAAAATAGTATACTCATTTTTGGATGTGGTGGCCATTCAGGACAGAGATCTATTCTCTAAGTATTTAGCTCTCTGTGTGAAAAATGATATGAATAGTTCCAGTAGATTAAAAAATTACTTAAAGATACATTATGGGCGATTAGATAAAGAGCTGGCCGTCGTCACTCTTATAGTTATCCAAAAGTTGAGCAGCCAATCGTATCCTAATCCAGTAAATATCGCAGGCTATTTATGACATCGAGAGTTGATTTAGGTCTGGATAAGTTAAACAATGTCTAATTAATAATTTAGATAACATTTCAGGCCTAAAGAAAAAACATGCAATCGTCAGATTTAGTTATTATATGTTTAAATGATTGGTTGACTTATCCAGTTTTTATAAACAAATAAATATATTAATCGCACAATATCTGTTTTCAGTTCTTAATCACATATGAAGACAACATTAACCATTTTTAAAACATTCCTATAAAATAAGGTTAAATATTATAAGTTGTTTATCTATTTCAATTACAAACATATGATGTTTAGACTTGATGTTATCAAGTTTTTGTTTGCACCAATATTAATACAGTCGGCAACAGAAAATATTTAAAAAAGAATAAGAAAACATTTATATTCGATCATTTAGCTTCTTTAGAAAAATTTTGTTCTCCATGCTCTTTGAAGAAAAAATATTTGTTGATGACAGTGTGTCGCTTTGATAGAAGTAAATATTAACATAGGCAAACCGCCACAAATTTTCAACTAGCTTACATTTTTTTTCTTGTACCTAAAATATAGTCATTCTTAAAATAAAGACTTAACTGAATTTCAACTTAAATGATTTGAATTTTTATAAGTAACTTTTAAATTATCTATTTCATGAGAAGATTTATCCTTTGTGCAAATTTGACATTCTTGACTGGTTAAAAGCAGGTAGGGATTTCAACAGCACATCTGTTGCTGTGCATAAAAATCAATGGAGAAGAGTTACCTGCCCCTAGTAAACAGCAGACCTCCAGAAAGACAGTTGTGTATCTTGTCAATAGACAGCTTGCCAGACAAGTATCCAGCATTTCATTGAAGATCAGTGAATTTTCTTCACCAAACTTGAAGGCTTGCAAACATTGAATTGAAAGAATAACCAGTATTCTATCTATATGAATATATTGGATGTGATTATTTAGAATTTTTTTTATAGACATTTCTAAAGAAAAACTTTAAAATGCAGCTTACAGAAGTTTTTCGTGTATTTAGTGGAACTATTCTTGTCTTTGGATGGATTTTGACAGGTGAGAATTCAAATTTATTTTAAATCATAAGTTTAAAAATTCATTTTAATTCATAAGTTTTAAAATTCATTTTAATTCATAAGTTTTAAAATTCATTTTAATTCATAAGTTTTAAAATTCATTTTAATTCATAAGTTTTAAAATCCATTTTAATTCATAATTTTTAAGATTCATTTAATGGCAATGCATAATTTTTAAGATTCTTTTCACACCAACAAAATGTTTCAAAAAAAATACATGTAGTCAGTTTTATTGACCATTCATCTAAATAAATAGATTTCAGGAATTATGTCTTCAGAACATACTTAATTTGAAAAATAACAATTTGGGTTCCTTGAAGGATAAAATCTAAAATAATTTTGTGTCCATTACGCAAAAGATAAGAGATATGTTTGAAAACTTCTATGATTGAGATAAGCATAGGAAACAGCCAATTACAATTAGGGATGTATGACAATTTATCATTGAGTTAATGACATGGGTAAGACAAATACTAAGTGTTGAGGAAACAAAAATTAAATAAATATGATACTATTTTTTTTTTGTATTCTCGAGGAACTTTGCAAGAAATGTAGTTTAGAAGTATTATAGAAATTCAAATATTTTAATAAAGTACTTTAAAACTGTCTTTCAAATATGTATGATATATTACACATACTACGAAACTGCAAAACTTAATACCATAATTAAATAACTACAATAAAATTTTACAATTTTCATAAAAAAAAATCTACACAACTTTCCCATGTATACAATTACAATATCAACAGCATTCCATATTGCTAAGACATAACAAGGTCATATTCAGACTAACTGAAGTGTTCATATTTATTTTTTTTTATATTTATTTGTGAAGCCCAGGTAGCAACATTTCAGTTGATTGCAATCCTCAATTGTGTGAGTGAAAAGTTATTTAAAAAAAACTTCAATAGACCTTCAGAGTCTAATTTTACCAACAGGAATTCAATTTTTCAGTTGATTCCAACCATCAATGGCCCCTCATCTGTGCGGGAAGAAAGTTGTTTTAAGAAAATTTCACTGTCTCACTAGATCTTCTGGTATAGTTTTACCAACAAGAATTCCAATTAAATAATAATTCCTTCAAATAGAGATGGGGTGGATTACTGAGGCTACTAAATTAAAGAGTATCTAGTCCTAGGACTGAGGCAAGTAACACTCAGTGATCTGAAAAGAGCACAAACACAATATCACAGCTCTTTGCAATATTATACCATCAATATGGCGAATACAATAATATAAATTGTTTGGCATAATGGTATGTAACAAAGGTGGACAAATGAACATGACATGTTGACAAACAATTATTGACTTAATGTCACCATCTTGTGAAGTGGAAGTTTTTGGTCAAACTTGTGAAAACCAAAGAATGACTGTTCTGTACACCAAAAACTGTGACTCATTTACAACAGAGGTATGCCATGAAATGGCAGTTGGCTAGAAAATTTTAAACGGAATTTAAACGTTTTTTAAAAAAATCAGTTGACTTGGGCAAGGGAACATGATGCTGACACAATACAGCCATTGTACAGACATGGTAAGAGAGGAAACAGACATAATTGATCCGTCTGCTAGCAGTTAAGAATAAAACACATACAAATATATTGAAATATGGCACAAACTGAGGATACTCCCTTCAACTTATAAACTTAGGTAAACATCCCCTGTAACATAACAAATATAGTTCTAACAATTTGTCAGGTTTAAAAAACAATAATTGACATCAGTCAAAATTCAACCCTAAAAAACATTGGTCAAGGTTGGTTGTTGTGTAATTTATTGTTGACAGGTCCTGAATCACATATAAATCTCAAGAAATAATTGTTAGTTTGTGATCAATTATACTTCTTGGGAAATGGTGTATTTCACTGTATGTTTTTAATAATGAAATGGATACTAATACTAAATATCTCATCTCAGATTAACAAGGAAACTTTTTTATCACTCAATCTTTATTGCATGGTACAAAATTGGTTATCCAAGACTATCTGTCAGATTATAGAAGTCAATAAATAAGTTATCAATTGTATTAATCTGTGTATGATTTTAGTTGTAGAAGGCTGTGATGAGGAGTCAGTATATGATGCATTACAAGCATGTCAAGATCAACGAGAACAACTATCTTCTGCCAGTGGTACATCACTATCTGGTAACCAAGGAAACTATACACAACTATGCTTGTAAGTAACACAATCAAACATATATTATGTACTCTTTCTGTAACAACCGGTAACACTTTCTACAAGGGGATTTTGTCACATGTATTACAAGATTTTGCTGTATTCATAATTTCATCCAATGTATTTAGATGAATTTTGAGTACTGGACCCATTTCACAAAACATTCTCAGACTTCAGTTAAGAATTTACTCAAAAATGTTTGCCTTATTTAACTAAAATATAGCCCTTTATAAAACATTTGTTGTTTTAATGTATCAAATACATCAATAAGAAACTATGTGCAAATGTGCATGGAGCCCATCTCAGAAAATCTGGAACATTATGGCTTGCACTTAGTCAGGGGACCTTTTCTCAAGACTTTGAAGTATTTTCACAAACTCAATCCCTTTTGTGGACTCTTGGGCCTTCCACTTGACTCTGGAGTCCTGCCTCAGGAGGGTCTGTATTAAGTTTTTAATCCATTCCAATTATGGACAATTTTTCTTCTTTTTTTCAAAGGAAAGGTGTTGTTTTGTGTTTGTGGAAGGATCCAATATAAACTTTTGCTGGCATCATTTGTGCTAGACTTTTATTAGACCATAACCATTCATTGAAAAATGGAATCTTTTTGCAATGAAAGTATAAGTTATTCTTCCAAGAAACACAGGATGTCTGTAAAACAGTAAGAGACTGTAGACAGATCTATGCCCAAACCAAGCAACAAATTTCTAACATGATTTTAATCTCACAGCACGGAGCTAATTAGTGCAAAACAATTTTACCTCTAATTTATGTTAGTTAATTTAAAATCATTAAGAACAGCTATCTCATCTTGTTTCACAACTTCCAGTTTTAATCAAATGGTAATGCAGATATGCACAATAATGAGCATGCAGTGCATTATAATGTAACATTATCAAAACTGAAGTAGTTAAAAACTTAAAGCAACTGTTCAAAAGATTGTTGAAGAGGATGTTCAAAAGATGATAAATTCATATCCCACTTTAGACCAGGATAAAATGCACTTGAAATGCTTCAATTCTTAAATTACTTCACACATACAAGTAAAATAAAACTAGGATGTTTTAAGAGCATCTTGAAATCTCATTTAAAAGTAACGGATGAATGGACATCTGTCCCACTGTGACTAACTAGTACTTGATTTACATAGTTTTTGACAGGAACAGAATCCTATCAACTGCGTCTGCAATCTTTGTATGTTTTTTTTTAGACGTTGGATTATTCTGTAAATCGCAGACAAGAAAATTATTAAGAATTACATCAAACTAGCAGCTAATGTGCATTACTAATCAAAAGACATTTTTAGACTAAAGATTTTAAAAAAATTATTATAATATCTGAATATAGACAGAATGGTGAAGAACATTTCCATGAATAATTCTTAATGAACCGTTATCATGAAATATACAAAATAAGTATACAATATCTCAAGCAACCCCATCGATTGACACGCTTTTTATGGATTGGCATCCATTGAGTTTTTACCAATACCTTTAGATTAAGATCCTGCTTTTTATTCCAAACAAATAACCTGAAGTATATGGGTTAATATACACCAAGTGAATATATATCATAAATTTGTATACTAATACCAATATATAACAGAATCTGCTAACTAAAGTGTTCCAAAACCAATAATGTAGTAGTCTTTTTTTTTTAGACTTTCTGGAGTTTTGAGGATTGGCTCTATAAACAGATAAATATTATATATATTCTGTTTTCATTCATTTCATAATTTTGTCAAATTTTAACAAATAACTCTATTACACAGACTAATGAAAACTATTTCCTAAATTCAACTAAATGACAATAAAAAAATAATTTTGAAAATTGGCATCCTCTTCACAGGTCGTGGGATTAAAAAAAAGAATTGTGACAGGTCCAGACTGCTTTTTCACAAGATAACATTTACAACTGTCACACTAAATGTTGAGACGTTTGGCAGTTCTTTTTTTTTATAAAATAAACTTTACGTTTTTGTTGACAATTCTCATTAGTTCTATAGCATCTGAACAAGAAGACGTGAAATAAAAACAAAAAAAACCAACCCAGATCAAACAAATTACACACAAAATTAAGAGTTGAGCTGAGTTTAGCATGCCTGGATTAAACTTCTCAAAATGGGTGAAAACAAGTATCCTTGTTGGGCAGTTTTAAGATTTTTACTAATATAAAACATTCTACAAATAATATCTTGGTTACTATCAATACTCGAAAAAATTACATTTCAACTGTTTTTTCTCAATTTTTTGATAATTAACAATACCCAAAATATACTATGCTGGAATTTAATAATGAATTATTTATAACAATATTGAAAAACTGGTTGCCAGGCAATGAAACATATGCCCACTGCAGTTAAGTCTTCCTGGCAGTTCATAAAGGTTATTGCATTATGAATCTTTGTGTAAATAAAAAGCAAATCTTTATACTGATTAAATAATACTATAATACTTGTCAATATCTATCTAAAAAACAATACTGAATAATGTTAACCATTCCAATAATAACCATGAAGGAAACTTAATTTAATAAACATAATATATTAATATCAAGGCTGATAAGGGTAGTACTAATAACAGTTTTTCAAACATCATGCTATCCAAATATTTCCCATAACAACCAACACCAATCTTTATCATTACATGTATGCACACCCATTGTTGAAAAGCAGCTAAAAACATAACAAAGATATCATCTAATCTCCCATGTACATGTTTTTTTCCATTTTTTATCTGAGAAAAAATTTAGATTCCACATATTCTGTGTTCATTTCACACTACTTCATTGTAATGGAGGTCAACTTCATTTACGGTTTCAAAATAGTTCAAATTGACAAGTCTCTTCCAACCATCAAATATTTAACTCAATTGTTTTCTGTCTGTGTTGAAAGTATGAAAAAAATTTAAATTCATTCAGCTTTTTGACCGACATGTTTAAGAGTGAACATATAATGTAAGAGAAGAAATATAACAGTACATTTGTCAGGAAATTACAACACAAACCAAAATAACTAATTACATGAATTTTTGTTATTTTAATAAAAGAAGAAACAGAGATGTCAGTTGATAAATTGCATTAGATCACAAATTTTTGTTTGTTGTGTAAATAATTTTGCCTTTAAGTTTATCCTTTTAGCACTTGGAGCACCCGAAACTAGTTCTCATAAGAGCATCTCAAACTGTCAGTGAGTCAAATGCAGAGATCTAGAATTGGATAGCTACAGACTGTCCAGGGATGCACCAGGCCAGGCCCTCAGTTTGCAAAGCATTCTCAGACTTAAGTTAAGAATTTACTCAACTTTTAATCACTGTTTATGAGAAATATCTTTGATGCAGACACACAAAACTTTGCACATAGTTTCTTATTGGTTTATTTGATACATTAAAACAACAACAATCTTTAATAAGGACTATAATTTAGTTAAAATCAGGCAAACAATTTTGAGAAATTTCTTAACTTAAAGGAGCTAAATCGCTTACATTTGGGACCTAGAAATTGAAACAAGTGGGTCGCAACGCATATAACACTGTAATATGAATGTTTATAAACTGATTTACATTCAATGGTTTCCGTTTTTACTCTAATTTCAAATCAGTACTGTTCGGCGAAATAAGCCATTTGCGTTCAATCGAATTCAAATTTCCAGTGTCAGGTTGTTCCAGTCTACATACGCCTTTTGATTTAGTGCAATGTTTCTAGCCTCGTCCCTCGAGTCTCTTGCTGAAACGCATTATGGTACACGATTCGTGTACCAATGGTAAAATGTATATTTTGTCTTAAATATTGGATATCAGAAGCCCATCTTTTTCTGGTAAGATCACAACATCAATGTTGATTTAAATTGACAAATAATTCGTGTTTTCAATGTTGAAGATTTTGGATATTGAGTTAGAGACTTAGCTACTTTAAGTCCGAGAATATTTTGCGAACATGGGGCCAGTATGAACCATTTCATTTTAGCGTATTTTTTTTGTCAATGTTTACATGTACCAAGTGATAAAGGGTATAACAAAACTATCAAACTATTTTTAAATATGCCAATAATATTGTTACAATGCAGTGATCAATGGGATCGCGTAAAATAGTTTTGCTTCTGATAAATAAATAATAGACAAATTAACTCAAGTAGAGAGGGTTTTTAAAAAAGCTTTGCACTTTTTCAAAGCTGTCACATGAACTAAAAATCAGCACCTGTAGTTGCTCGGTAACCCACTAACCCGGAGATCTCTGGCTCGATTTCAGTGTCTCTATAGAAACGTCCACTGATCATATAACGTACATTTTGATTTAACCCTTCTATGCTATTACTGGTCACTATTATAAAAATCTGACTGTGTCAATTCCTACTACAGAGAGAGAGAGAGAAATGGGGTTTAACCCCCACTCAACACAAACTAGGTTATTTCGGGAATAACATATGGTTTAATTTCATTTCAACAATTCGCTTGCACATAGGGGTGTTTAGCAATGGGAGGAACCCGAGTATCCAGAAAAGATAGGTTGCCAGGCAACAAAACATACGCCAACAGCAGCTAAATCGTCCGGGCAGTCAACAACGGTTGTCGCATATTTTTACTTTTTTTGGTAATGAAACATTTGTAATACACTAAAATCTGATTAAGAGTAACAACTCATTATGTAATTATCTGAAAATCATTAGAATTTGTTTGCTTTTTATAAAAATTTTGCCCCACGCTAACAATTAGTATAGGAAACATTTAATATCATGGATTTAGCTGTTCAGTTATCAAAATTCACTGAAAATCAAAATACTTGTTCGTTTCAACACCTTAAACTCTGTGTATCAATCTGAAGTCAATCGGATGATAAGTTTGGCCTCTATAGCATCACAGGCTTTTTTTGAAGTGATCAAAGGAAACAACTCTGGCAGTAATTATCGGAAATCGCTGAAAATCAATAGGCTTCTTCGTCTCTGTATAAATTTCAAGTCAATGGGATATTAACTTTGGCCTCTAGAGCGTCCACAAGATTGTTTTGAAGTGATCAAGGGTCATAACTCTGGCACTAATTATCGGAAATCGCTGAAAATCAATAGGCTTCTTCGTCTTATGACCTTAAACACTGTGTATAAATTTAAAGTCAATCGGATATTAACTTTGGCCTTTAGAGCATCCACAAGAATTTTTGAAGTGATCAAGGGCCATAACTCTGGTAGTTATTATCGGAAATCGCTGAAAAACAATAGGCTTCTTCGTCTCATGACCTTAAACACTGTGTATAAATTTAAAGTCAATCGGATATTAACTTTAGCAATTATGGACGCCGGACTGAAGGGGGCGACGACAATATACAACCACATTTCAATGTAGGCGTATAAAAAAACCATGAGGTCAGACAGACGACCCTACTCCTTGCAACGTACAACTGGGGATTCAAAACCATACTAGATGACTCAATGGTCAGCGTCATGATACAGCGCTCACGTGCAAACCATTCGGATATCCATCCCCCCTCCTACTACAGACTATTGTAAGCCCCAAGTAATGAAAATTTGTCATTGGTCATTGCGGTCGACTGTTGCTGTTCTAGACTATGATATGCCTAGAATGGACAGATAATTAAAGACATATCTGATGACGCAATGAATGGAATGAAAAGTTTAAAACAGTTTTATGTGACTAAACCCATGAACAATATTTATTTATAAATATTATAACAATACTATGAATAATACCCTAGCTTTAAACCATCTAAAAATATACATCATTTCTAAATTAAAGCCATTTTACTTGCATTCTTCCATGCAACTATAACACAGAAACAATTTTAAGCCATCTGTGAATAAAGATGTCTAAATGTGTGGATAGAATTTGCAACAAAAATCCCATAAGAATATTGCAAGTAGCTGGCAAAGCTGGCAAAAACATGCCTAGCCATGTGCAATACTTCACAATAAAATATTCAGAATAATTCAGCATTGTGACTGTGATAAGAATTCACTAAAACCTTAAACCATGGGATTACCATACCTCCACTTAAATTATCCGCATATTTTTTTTAAAAAAAGATTCAAAACTCAAAAGTTTTGATGCATGTGCCAACACTGTCAGATTAGCAATTACACGCAACCATCATCTTCTTTAAGGCTAAATATTTATGGTGTCTTAGCATCTAAGTTAAATTGTTTGTTTATTTGCTTGTGATTTCAGGGCCTTCCGCAACTATGTAAGCTGTATGGATCCTAGAATTGGAAATTGTAATGGTACTGCTACATCAGCCTTCAAAATTATCAAAGACACATACTCTGCTGAACCATACAGCTGTTCAACTAGTCATGGTTACGTGAATCCAGGTAAAAAAAAAATAAGAAAAAATAATCATTTCATTACAAAAATATTTAAAGCAACAAATTCAGCTCGTGCTTTCTTAAAATTATAATTTGACAAAGGGAGAGAGGACAGACATCCACTCAACACAAACCAGATCATTTCAGGACAAACATTGTACAATTTGATTTCAATAATTTACCTGTAAGTAGTGGTCAACAGCAGTGGGAGGAAACCTAGGACCAAGAGGAAACCAGTGACCCTATTCCTTATCATGTGTAAAGCTGAGGTTAAAAAGTCTACCACTTGATTCAATGACAGAACCTTGATCGGTCAAAGGTTAATTCTATTTCAATTTTCAAAGAATACTAAAGTATTTGATATGAGGAGAAGATAAGACTTGAATATTGCTCACAGTAAGATGAGATAATTAAATCTATTGGTAGTATCTCGGTTTGAATTCTTAATTTTGAAGGCATCTTGAAAAGTGTGTTGTTAACATTTAAATAAATTACTAGCTAAAAAATTTGATTTATAAATAGATAAAATAGTCTGATTAACTTCGTTTCGAAGTCAACAAGAAAATTAAAAAATTGATGGAGTCAAAATTGTTACAGTCTTTAATCATTCTAGGACATCTGTGTCGTATGATGACAAGACCCATATTTTTTGTAAGGACATGAGTCCTATCTAAAAATTTTTACCAATTGATTACTGAAACTACAAAGGAAAGCAATAGGAAGAGATTTTAACAACTTGTTAACGCAATACTTGTTAACACAATCATCTTTTGGGTGGTTTGGTGTGCAGTGGGAAGGAGAAACATTTTCACAGCTAGTGGCATTTCCTCTAAGCATTCTTTTACAGGAATTACCAATCCTTACACCTGACCTTGGTGTTCACATTGCCAAATAAATTTCGTGGAATCATCGGCCTGTCATTTGCTATATATTTACTAAAGACAATTTACTCTTATGGTCATATTCTGTGAATAAGAGTAACCCAAGCTAATTATAACGTCATGGCTTCCATATAATGAATATCGAATGGTTTAACCTTAAAATTTCATTTCATCTTATATAATATGTTGATTTACATAGTGGGATGACAATCATAATGTCTAGCCATAAAGCCAGTATTGATGTATAAATGATTTTAGCAATGATTATAGGTGGCACTGGCTTGTTTTGACCATAACATGTTTATACTGTTGGTAATAAAGAAAGAAATACAATTATCATAAGGACTGGTTGAAGAACAATTGTCAAAGTTTTCTGATAAGATCTAATTTTTCACAGCCCATCCAAGATAACATGTATTCAAAGTTAACCTCTAATTAAGAGAGAGAGAGAGTTTAACCTCCACTCGACACAAACTAGGGCATTTTGGGTCTAACATATGGTTTTAATTTTATTTCAATAATTCGCTTGCGCGTAGGGGACTTTAGCAGTGGGGGGAAACCGGAGTGCCCAGAGGAAACCCACAAGGTTGAGAAGGCGCCCCTATCTCCATACCATATATGCTCACACCAGGGGTCGAAACCACAGCTTAGTAGTGCAAGCCAGAGATGACCGACCAGCTAGAGGTCGAAGCGCGGCACTCTAGACCATTATTAGGCCATCCCCCCCCCCTCTAATTAAGAAAACCAACCAAAATAACAACTGTGTATAATCTGTCAGCACATTAAAGGTGGCACTGGATTGTTTATAACATTCAATAATTCATCGTATCTTTGGATAAACCAAATTTTACTTTGATAGATTATGTGTTTTTTTTTCAGTACAAGTAAATGAAGATATCAACATTCCTCCAAAAACAAATGATAATTCACTTTCAGAAGATAAAAGTGGTCCGGGATCAGCTGCCATCACTATTACATATTTTGGAGTCTCGCCTCTACTGTTTTTACTTATACATCAAATCTTATAAAGACATTTTTACAATAAAATAAATTAATGATACTATAGGGTTATTTATGTTGTGTAAATTGATCATTAAAAATCATCCAATCATGTTTCTAATACCATCAATTTCATCCTTTAAAAACAATTCATTATAGTTTCATTAATCTCATTCCTTTTTTAATATTAAAGTATCTTAATTTTGTGAAAAAATGTTTATATAATAGAATTATTATTGTATGTTTTTATATTGTTATATCATTTTGTTTACTACAATAGAGAACAACATATATAAACTTTTATTAATATAGTAGTCTGCTTTGATCATCATGCAAAATGATTTCTCTTTGACCGTTATCATGTTTTATTTGTCAAAAAAGCAAACCTTAGTGATTACACCAAGTTAAAGCACCCAATGGATATTTTGTTTTTTCTAAAAAAATATGTCTGTTTTTAAAAAATAATCATCAATGTTATGGCAGAAGTCTATTTGTATTATAGTCTTAAAGACACTGCAGTCACATAGCTATGAAGACAATATATGAATATAGCACAGAATAAATAGTGAATGTACACAGATGAAACAACTGCAAATTAGCTACGCAAAACTGACATTACATCAAATCCTTTTCACAGAAAAACCCATTGATAGGTTTTACTGAAGAGAGTAAAAACACTCTGTCCCAAGCACAATGCATATCACTTATTTTTATAACATTACAAAATGGAAACTGTAACAATCACAAACTCTTTATCTGTATCAAAGAAGCCACTGTAACAATCTCTTTGCTTTTAAAATTCAAATACAATTTTATCCAACAGTTTGCAACAATTTATTTTTCTTTATATTTTGCTAAAGTTTTAAATAAAATATTGTAGAACTGTTTTATTTTTGTGACATCCTGTAAATTTGTTCTATTTTGTATTTTGACTGTTTATTTTTTTGTACTTGACTAGTCAATATGAAAAGTATTTTAGCTATAAACAACTAAACTGAAAGCTCTCCAGTCTTAACTGATCACTTTCATTCATGACAAAATATTTTTGTTTTTAAACAAATAATTAGCTAGCCAATTATAGCCTAAAATACAACTTCCTGTATCCATGTAATGCAATGTTGACCTAACAAACAAGATCTCAAGACTACGCTTAAAATTGACCACAAGAATTAGCGGGGTACATGTCACTGTTTACATGTTGTATGACAGTGCCAGTCAACAAACTAAATATTTTCTAAAATATAAATTTAAAAGTGTAGACTGCCCCATGAATGTGTTTATTTGACAAGATGTAAATTTTCAATATTTTGCTTAAGTTATAACCTACATTGTATCTTAATTACCTATAATGATTAAGCTGGTGTTTAAGTTGGAATTCTCAAGAACATTGAAGTTTTTGTCTTTTCGTATGTCAAGAATAATGACATGTTTCTTGAGAACATATTTCTTGAGAACAAAGAATCTTAGTTTTATGTAAAAGAGCAATAAAATAGTCTTTAAAGAATTGTCTCCCCTTATCATTTATTTCCTCCTGCAATCTTCACTCGGCAAATCTCTACAGATTCCGTAAACTACATCTAGTCTCGGCTGTATGACAGTAAGTGATATGTACCTACGCCCATACATTTGCAATTCGGCTACCGGTTTACTGTAACAGGAAAACTTGACGCTATTACACAAATTGGGAACCTATTCGGCTAGCGACCTATTTCACCGATCGAGCTGCAACCTGTTAGTTGGTAAACCTATTTAAAACATAGACAACAGTCGCCTTAACTCATTTATTTATCAACCAATAAAATCCAACGTTATGTCCATCAAATGAAAGTAGAATACATCATTTTTTATCCATTCCTTTAGCTCAGAATAGAAGTGTAATTTCGTCATTATCTTACAGCTGGATCGGTCGAAAAGGTCGCTAGCCAAATATGTCGCCAACTTGTGTTTGGTATGGGCGCAGCCATGTTTCATCCGGGACCTTTAAAGTAGTTCCAATATGGCGGAATTCGTCATACAGCCGAGGTTAGATGTAGGTTCCGGATATTACGGAATCTGCTGAGGTTTGCCGAGTGCTGCAGTCTTCATCACTGCGCACTAATGATCGTTTCACTCCTTTTGAGGTATGATGCAAGGGGTTGTAACTCATGATCTTAATCTTTGTAACAACAAGAGACTGGCATCTCACAATCATCTTGTAAAAATATTGAACAGAAGTGACCATCTAGATTTTTTCTACACCAAGTCTGTTTACCTCCTAATACTTCTGCCTCAACGTTAGGAATATTCACCAAATCTTGGCAGAAAATGAAACTTTAAAGCGAACATTCAACAAAAACTGTCATGTAAATGGGAGGAAATTTTAACTAAGATAAAATCCAAATTTTAGTTATTTGATTGGATAGTATTAGAATGAAGATAGGTTGCCAGTCAACAAAACATAAACCCACAGCAGCTAAATCGTCCGGGCAGTCAACAAGAGTTGTCGCATATTCTTACTTTTTCGGTAATGAAACATTTATAATAGCCTACAATAAAATCTGATTAAGAGTAACAACTCTTTGTGTATCGATCTGAAGTCAATTGGATGATAAGTTTGTCCCCTATAGAACGTTGCAAAAAAATTTTCAAAGTGATGAAGGGAAATAACTCTGGCAGTAATTATCGGAATTCGTTGAAAATCAATAGACTTCTTCATCTTATGACCTTAAACTTTAAACACTGTGTATAAATTTAAAGTAAATCTGATATTAACTTTGGCCTTTAGAGCATCCAAAAGATTTTTTGAAGTGATCAAGGGCCATAACTCTGGTAGTAATTATCGGAAATCGCTGAAAATCAATAGACTTCTTCTCATGGCCTTAAACACTGTGTATAAATTTGAAGTCAATTCGATATTAACTTTCGCCTCTAGAGCATTCACAAGATTTATTTGAGTGATCAAGGGAATTAACTCTGGCAGTAATTATCGGAAATTGCTGAAAATCAATAGGATTCTTGGTCTCATGACCTTAAACACTGTGTATAAATTTAAAGTCAATCGGATACTAACGGACGGACAGACTGAATGACGGACTAGGTGGGGGGGGGGAGACGACAATATCATATACAACCACATTTCAATGTGGGCGTTTAAAAACTCAATGAATGCCTTAAATTGACTACACATATCTCTTATATCAAAGAGAATACAGTTCCTTTTAAAGTTCCTAATGTTGTGAAGACTTGTAAAACAGAAACAATTTTGAACTTTGAAAAAACCATGAAACAAAACAGGATCTATGATTTAATCAGATTGGTGTATAAGATATAGCAAAGGTAAGGCCATATTCCTGAAGCAATAGCCCGAGAAATCCCTCTCTTGCCATTGCTGGATTGGCTTCTGATACTTGAGCTTTTGCGGGACTGTGTCTATTCTTTCTGTTCAATCAAATCTGCCACAAGTACAGCAACACGACGGCCCTTCGTTTAATCTTGGGTCTTCCCTAAAACTTTGGACAGTGATTTAAGGTATTAAAAACGGTAAAAGTATTCTTTACATTGTATCCATTTTGATAGCCTCATTTGTTACACAATTAGTTTTTCTGCAATATTCTGCTATGCACTGGTTAATTGGGCAAAATAAAATCGTGAGTCATTGATGTAACTTTATGTGAACATATTTGGTCCAATTAAAAGCTCTGTTGAAAGCGTAATGATATTGTTCCACAGTTAGCTATTGGTTGTTAATTTACCAGTCATAATTTGCTTCCATTAAAGCAGTGTTAGGTGGGATTAACTCTAATCAAATGAAACACTGCGAGGAGTATGGGGTAAGGTAACACTATAAGAACAGTCCAGGGTTCAATTTAGTCAAAAACCAATGAGTAGCAATTTTTTGTGAAAGATTCACATTTTGGCTAATCAATTCAAAATTTGAATAGCATTTGCTCAGATTTGAGGAGCAGTAAAACTTAAACGTAACATATTTTATAAACATGTGCGATTATCAACAGAGTCTGCATTGTCTTCTTGTTATCAGACACAACTTGGAATATTAAAGTTAGTCCTGCATTTATAAATTGATTCTTTCGTAGGTCTAATTATACTCCACATTCATCCAAAATATAATGAATCGCATATCACAAGTTTGAAAGCAATTTTTGGGCAATGAATAAAATAATTCTATCACTTTTACCGCAATTTGAGTCGCTTTTTGCGATGCAATACCGCTTAAAATGAACCCTGGAACAGTCTATTTTTCAAGAAATAAGCCGGTTAATTAACCAATTGATACTTACATTGTGCTTAAATAAAGTTGTAAAGTGATTATTTCTGAAGAAGACACAGAGTTGATTATCTTTAACTGTATGACATAGTTCACATATACCATGATAGGTGAGTTGAGAAGCAGATCGTTCTAAAAACTGTTCAGCTACAAGTGCTACAAATAGACAAACAAGAGTAAGAATTTGGGGAAATGTAGTACCATACACAAGGATAAGAGTAAGAATTAATAAGAATACTGTCGTCTCATCAGTCCCCAATATTTATTTGAATATATATAAACCTAAATGTGCCGAACTGGGATAGACTGCTTGGCAAAAAAATAAACAACAAAAAATATTCTTACTTAAGTACTTGTTAGTCCAAAATTGAATAAATCAGTCAATTCTAATAAAGTTATTACCATGTAATTTTTATAATTTTTTCTAATTTCTATTGATTTCACACACCCTGTCTTTGTATTTTGTGAGATGAAAAAGAGAAAACAAATATGTAAACTTTTCTAAACCGTTGCTTTGTAGATTTCTGTTAATGGTTTAGCAATAGTAGTTTGTTTTGGAGAGGTGGGTTGGGAGAGGATGGCCCAATAGCACAGAAACAAATAAACTGGAACCATGATTTGCTATCTTAGTTGTTTTGAAGAAAGTTTCTGATTTACTGTTTTTATTGGATAGCAATTAGAGTCAAATGAGTTGAAGGGAAATAGGGAAGAATTTAGGTATTTTAGTAGGTGAGGCACATGGTCGGTCAACAAAATCTATCAATTTCAAATTTCCTAGAAATCACAATTCACTCACTGCTCCTCCAACAACTTGTGTTGTGTGATTTGAAAAAAGACAATAAATGTTCAAGAAATAATGACATCACCTGTAATTCAAGGGAAGTAACTACATCTAAAATTGTAAATTAACAGCCTTTTCTTTTAAAATCCACGGTCAAGTTTCCAGACGTAAAATAATGTATTGGTAGATCCAAAATGTTAATTTTATGTCTGCTTTTTAACAGATATAGGGTCTAACCAATTGTTCCACAAAGAATTGGTGTGACTCACCAAATCTTGTGTGCTATGAAAGTCGACAGAGTAGGCTTTATCAAGAAATAATTAACAAATTATCCCAGTACTGAATCCTAATTATCCAGAAATATTTGACAAATTATCATACTACTGAATCTTAATATTTTTATTACATATTTTGGTAGATATGGCTATCCAATAAAAAAAGTAAAACAGAGAAACAGAAACTTTCTTCAAAACAACTAAGATAGCAAAAATATCTAATATCATGGTTCCTATTTATTTGTTTCTGTGCTAACCATTGGGCCATCCACCCCCACACAACCCCCCTCCCCTAAACCAACTAGTATTTATAAACCATTAACCGAAATCTACGAGATGGCTTTGAGATTTTAATTTGTCAGAGTAAAAAAGCTAATATGCCTTACTCATTAAGTCTCGTCGATGTCATTATCGGTGATTGTAGCAGCCAAGCGAATATTCACTGCGGGATCAGTTTGCAAAGTAGTCTCTCCCAGTTATGCCCATTTAGGTTTATATAAATTCAAATAAATATTGGTATATGACAAGAGACCACAGTATTCTTATAGATAAATAAAAGAGGTTATGGAATCTTAGATAAAGAGCCGTCAGTTTTCACTATAATAGTTAAAAACTAGATAATGTAAAGGGAATATGCTGAAAATTTCAATCGAATTGCTTCACTCTGAACCAATCATCATTATTAAAGTCGGTACGATAGATAAGATAGTCTCTATTATCCATTTTGGGGTTTAATCATGTAAATAAATGTCTATTAAGTGGTTGAAATAACATTTCAGGCCTAAAGAAAGACCTGCAATAGGAGGATTTAGCTCTTGCATAATGTATGTTTAAACTAATTATACCTTCTCTGGCATCGTCTTCCTTGTCTGAGCTTTTCTGAGTGATGATTTTTTCAACTACCTGATTATAACTCAGTTTACCAATGGCCTCTACACACTTTGAATCTTGTGGATCTACCAACCAACCGTGATATAAAGGAATTTCTAGCAGATCAAAAATAATACATTCTGGAGTATATTCAAAATCATCCACACTTGAAAAAAAAAAGTTATCAATAACTAACAAGCTTGGAAAGTTAAAAACAAAACAAAACACTCACATAAGTGGAGACACTCCAAAGAAAGGGGGACAACTCCAAAAAATGAAAGTAAGGATTAATGTGTAGTTTCTGGCCACATACATAAAGTTAGGTTTGGGAATTTTACTAGACAACAGTGTTTCCTCCTAATCTTCTTTGATTTCCAAAATGGATGGACCATACTCCTTGACACCCCTGAAATCACTACACAAAATGCCTATCTATATACTCTCATTTGCATAAAATAAAATCATCAATGTTTAGATAATTTGATCAAGGATCAAGGATTTTTGAGTCATGCTGAGTAGCGATGAAAACAACTGTGCAATCAAACTATCAAACCCATATTTGTATCAGTTACAGATGAAAATGTCTGTAGAATTGTAATATCACAGCATTCAACTTTCAAGGAGCAATAACACTTTTCAACAACTTACCCATCAAATTTCACATTAACATCAAGTCCAGTTTGTAGTTTACACATAATATTAATACCATCCTGCATATTTTGTTCATAGTTGGCTTGAATATTTTCTGACAGATTCTATAATAAAAATGTGCTGGTCAGAAATAACGAAACTTTAGTCCATGCTACATGGGAAATTGTATTGTTTATTATTCTACAATTGTGAGGAAGATAAAAAATTTGAAATGCAATGATCCTACTTTTGAGCTCCGACTGGGCTAATGAAGACTATGAAAGAAATTTTGTCAGGACAGCAGTGCTACAGTCTGGTCTCATATCGAATTCCAACTGTCAAGGGTTCTTTTATAATCACGCCAATGTTTCAATTTTTTGTACCATCCGAATTATTATACATTGTTTTGTAGAGGTGTCCAACTCTACATTAAAATTTCTTTGTCTGCATAGTATTTGTAGCTTGTCAACAAAGTATTCATCATTGAATTTCAACTTAAAAAAAAACATGTTACTAAAGCACTACCAACTTATTTCAATTTAAGAAAATACCAGAGGGAGCAAAGAATCACTCTCCATAGATTTTAATTGATGCCGAGTAGGTAAGCATTACAACCTAAGAAGTATGCAGGTTTATGAAGTAAGTCATTGACTTGAATAGAGTATTAGACAAGAGATGGTTTCTCTCTTATGTTTCAAATTCAAGCAAGTTTAGGTGCAGACAAGTGATAATGCTTATTTTTATGGTAAGTCTCCAAGACCCCCATTTTTTTTATCCCATTTTACTACTTGTACACTTTCAGGTGGGTTTTGGGCAGGCCTACATATTTAACAAAATGTTTCAAGTTTCAACTCACCTTAGGTTTATTTTCAAAGATATAATCTCCTAAATATGTCATAAGTTGTTCACTTGTTATCATTTCTATCATCTGGGGTAGCTTTAAACTTCCTTTCAATAACAAAACATTCACGATGGCCAGTAATGGACAGGGACCATTTTCGTTCTGAGTTATAATTGGCACTTGATTATTTTTAAAATTGATCCATTTTATATAATATGTATTTTGTCCGTTCTCTGATTTCTCTGTCTTCGAACTTTCAACACCACCGCTGGCTGTATCACTTTTAACTTCATTTTTAGATTCATCCACTGACTTTACTGAAGATAGGTCTGCTGGATTAGTTTGATCAGATGATAGTTTGTCTAGTTTAGGTTGCTTGGCATCAGACTGGGCAGACTCTATATTTATTTGTCCATCAGATTCTTGTTTGGTTTCCTCCTTTGTATCTGTTAACACTGAATTGGATGAATCATTTACTTTTTCATCTTTATTTTCTAGAGCTAACGGAGATATATTGCCCACCTCACATGTTGAGCTATCAGTTAGTGTTTCTGATTGCGTATCACTTGCAGAAGCTTTAGTATCTTGGGTACTTCCAGAAGAGATGGGAGCTACCTGAGTTGAATTACATGCAATATTTGAATTATGTTGGCCACCATTCTCTGCTGAAAGATAAATCAAAATTACACTCTGATTGCATTTGTTAATTTGTTGATGTAATAAATATTTGAGTTTCAAATGTTTCAGATTTCCAAGAAATAAGTTATAATGACATCAAAGGCATGCGCAACTCATTCCTGATACAGTACCTCTACTACAAATTGAAATATTTAACTAACATAAAATGTTAAATTTGTATAAAACTGTTGACTCACTATGTCAACAAGATGACTTTCAAAAAATTAATCTTAATATAAAGAACTTGTCACATCCCACAACTAACCAAAATAATACATGACATCAAACCATTTCAATAATTAAATCTCAAACAAGTTTTCTTTCTTTATCATTTTAGCACAACCTGCAGGAGGAAACTGGAGTACCCGAAGTAAACCCATGAGATTGAGAAGGTGTCTCCATCTCCAAGCAACATATGCTCACCCAAGAGCTCAAAAGCAAAACCACAATCCAGAGGCGACACTCTAGATCACCAGGCCATCCCAAACTGTATTTCTTAAATTTCCGGCATTTAAGCATCCATTATGCAAGATCTAAATCTGTCAATTGCAATATCTTTCTTTAGGCCTGATATATTATCTAAATTATTAATTGGACATTAATTAATTTATCCAGACTATAATCAACTCTCGATGTCATCGCTAGCCTGTGATTTTAATGGATTTGAATGCAATTTTTTGCTCAATGCTCTTTAATGATTAAATCAAAAAAGGATAATCGGGACTATGTTTTTTATTGTACCGACTTTAGTAATGATGATTGAGGCCAGGCCTAAAATTCAACCCCTAAATTCTTGGTTCAGGGGGGATCAATTAGACTTAAATTTTTAGCAAATTCCCTTTACATTATCTAGTTTGTAACTATTATAGTGAAAACTGTAAGATATATGTATATCCTATTGAAGTAATGAAAAATAAAACCAGTCTGTGTATTGCATGTTTTAGATATTGTAATTAATTTGTTCAGTGTGTATACCATGGGTGTATATATAAAATTGGTGTTCTGTATAATCAAATCAATCTTAGTGTATTCAATGCATAGATTTTATAGCCTCATGTGTGCACTGTATAATTAAATCATTCTTTGTGTATTTAATGTGTTACATATTATAGCCTCTGTTCATTATATTTATGTATGATATTGGTATAGAGAATAATTAAATCTGTCCATGTGTATTCAGTTTGTAAGATATTGTAACTAATTTAATGTGTATTCTATGTGTGTATTGAGTATACAGAATAATTAAATCATTCTTTGTGTATTTAATATGTTAGATATTATAACCTCTGTAACTAATTTGATTGCTTTTCTATGTGTATATGATATTGGTACAGGGTAAAATTAAATCATGTTGTATGTGTATTCAGTTTGTATAAATGATGTATGTAAGTATTCATTGTAACTAATTTCATGTGTGTACATGTGTATAAAATTGGTGAAATCATTCTATGTGTGTTTGTCTGCGATATCACTTATGTGGAAGCAGATGTTAAACACCAACTAGTAGTAGTAGTCTCTGTGTGTATATATCTTGATATTTCAAAGAATAATTAAATCAATCCATGTACATTTAATGTATAATTAAATCATTCAATTTGTAGAATAAATAGTGTAACTGATTTCATCTACATTTAATTCTATGTGTATATCAAGCTGGTACAGAGAATATATTTTAATACATATATACAGTAATTATGCTGGTATTGAGAGAGAATAATTATTCAGTCTATGCACTCTTTATAATAATATTGTCAATATTTAATCAATGTGTAATACACATAATAGAAAGTGTGTTTTGTATAGTCTATACTTTAGCTAAATTCTTTTATTGCTCTTTCTATTTGAGTACTGTTTAGGAAAATTTGTACTTTTCTTTTATTCTATTGTTTACCACATAATTAAATCAGCCTATAATCTATGTGTATATTAGGTGTGTAAGACATAATTTAATTAATAAATCTGCCCATGTGTATTGATATGTAGAGTATTTAATTAAATCAATGTTAAAAATATAATGCTTATGATAGTATAGAGTATTTAATTAAATCTGTCTATGTGTAGTTAAAGTAAAAGATATACTACAAAAAGTTACATTCTTCCACTGTTTTCATAAGGTGCAGGGGAGATGGAGATTGCTTAATGATATAGAATGTCACTCTTCAACCTCTAGCTGGTCGGTCATCTCTGGTTGTGGTTTCGATGCCTGAAAAAATCCCTACACGTGTGCTACAACTTGTCTGCGATATCACCTTCGGTGGAAATGGACATTAATTTATACCAAGAATAACAACAACACAACTGTTTTCATCAGTCATAAAGCATTGAGATAAATTAACAAAAAGGTTATATAAGCTCTTTATATAGAGGAATGATAATTTGGGGGCAATAGTGAGGAGATCTTGAACATCTATAGTATTTGATAACCAAAAATAAAGTAGTTGCAGCGCTAGAACATAAACCACGTTATTGGGTTATTTTTTGTCTTTTCAGAGGGGATATCCAAAATATCACTCATTTTTTTTCATGAGACTTTATTGCTTATTGCTATTAGTATTAGAGAAAGACTATGATGGTCAGTTGACCTACGCTTGACTTATGAAATGTATGTAACCCCAGTACATCAATCATCAAGGTTACATGTAGGTAATAGTAATATCTATTTTAAGAAATGTCAATCAGATATATAGCAATCATATATTATACATGTCTTTCATAAACAAAACAATGGCTCAGTTACACAAAGCATTCACTCAAATCCAGCGAAACAATCAATTATTTCTAATCTCTATATTATTTGGTTTCTAGTCATAACAATTTACATACAGAATGACAACAAACATCAGATATTTGATAGCACAATGTTAAAACTTTAAAACTGTACTAAATTACACAAAATAATTCTAAAATTGAGTCTATTGTTAAATGACACCAAATTATTTATTACTTATAGTTGAGGTGTTTTACCTTCTCTGGTTCAGAAACAGAAATGAAATGAAATTGGGTTTAACGTCCTACACTTCTGCACCTAACCTAGGCTAATGGAAGATGGGCATACGCCATACAGTTTGCTATACTATGAGGGAAATATTACCCGGGCAGCGGCACTACGGCCTAATTCCAACTGCCAAGGGATTGTTTACATGCACGTCAATGTGTAGGCTACACAGGACATGGTTTTTTGTCCCATCCGAATGACTAGACAGTTGTCCTTGTCAGGCCTTCCGTTCTGCATTGCTGACAGGGGGGAAACCATGCCGGAAAATCGAGATAAACTTTCTCGTCCAATGCAGGAATCGAACACCCGACCTCCACGCTATATTCGGGTTGATCGCTCTGATTTGACAATCACAAGTAATTCCTGGCTTGCTTCACTTCAAACACACTAACAAACTAAGAGTAAAATGTGGTTATAATTATCTATAGATTAGACATAATCATATTTGATCCCCAGAGTAGTAAATTCAATCAATTTCATGGCATTCCGTCAACAAGCCTTTTATTATATTCATGCATTATAACATTAAAAACAGACTCGTATAACAGAACCTGTAATCAAAGTTACTGAAACAGTCAATCAAGTGATCCATAATTGATATGGCTTCAGATACCAGAGGCACAATTAATGTAAATCAATGCCATGCAACAGAACTAAATCTGTTTTATTTTACTTTATGTGGCTTTATTGTCAGAATTTAACTGATAAGAATCATGGAAAATTTGAAAGAATGAAATCTAAACATTTTTGTAACCGTCCTGTTTAAATGAAAAGATAGGTTGCAACTTTCAAGCAATGAAACATAAACACACTGAAGTCAAGTCTTTCAAGTAGTCAACAAAGATTGTCGCATATTCATAGGGTCTTTCACAAGAGACTAAAAATCAAGGGTCATGATCAGGACATTAGTTATTAAAAATCAATAGGCCTCTTAGATAATGATACATGTATCAGTTTAAAGTTGTTGATAACTTAAAGCCCCTAGACACAAGATGGTCAGATGATGGGGGCAGTAGCAGTGTCCAATGGAGGGGCCCACACTCATAGGAAAAAAGTTCCTATTTTCAATGCATGGGCCCATCAGTCCAAGAAAAGTCCCTTCGACTTCAGTGCAAGGGCTCCGAGTGTAAGAAAAGGGCACCAAGTATAAGAAAAGGGCACCAAGTATAAGAAAAGGGCACCAAGTATAAGAAAAGTGCATCAAGTGTGAGAAAAGGGCACCAATGGAGGGGCCCACACTCATAGGAAAAAAGTTCCCATTTTCAATGCATAGGCCCATGAGTCCAACAAAAGTCCCTTCGACTTCAGTGCAAGGGCTCTGAGAGTAAGAAAAAGGCACAAAGTGTAAGAAAATAGCACCAAGTGTAAGAAAAGGGCACCAAGTGCAAAACAAGTGCACTGAATCTGGGAAAGGGGCCCTGTTGACATGGGTAGTAAAGAAGATGCGTCACCCTATCACTATCCATCAGTGTTGATATGTTCAATGAACAACAGTAAGGTGCATGTACAGTAAGGTGCATGTGCAGGGCACTGAATTCGGCATGATGTTTCCACATATGGTAGCCTACTTTTTCAAATATTCTTCCTTGCCAGCCTCTATCATATTTAAAGGAGCTAAATCGCTAATATTTGGGGCCTAGTAATTGACACAAATGGGTCGCAAGCCATATAATAATTTAATATGAATCGTTTCCGTTTTTACTCTAATATCAAATCAGTTATGTTTGGCGAAGTACAAGAGAAGTCTCAATTTAATCACAATATATATAGCGTCTGGTTATTCCAGTCTACATAGTATTTATTGCACATGCTCACCGTTTGATGTGAATGTGGAATAAACATAGCCTTGTTTTTTGGGTCCCTAGCTGAAAATGAGTCTAAAACGGCGTGTGGTACACGATTCGTGGAACAATGGTAAAAAAATTATTTCGTATTAAATATTGGATATCAGAAGCCCATCTTTTCCGGGTAAGATCACCAGTGGCAGCGCCAGCCGTTGGTGGTTGGAGGGGCAAAGCTGGGGCAAAGTCCAGGGTATCAACTAGGGAGGGGGGTCCCACAGAAAATTTTGAAAAACAGGCTGCTGAAAATGCAGTCTGGCAGTATTTTAGGCAATGATCGTTGAGGTAAAGAGTCAAAAGACCGGACTTGCCAACATCGACGAATCCCACTCTCGAGCGCCAATGTAGGAAGTACTTATGGAGGGTATGAGGAACCTCCCCGAGAAAATTTTGAAAAATAGACTGTTGGAAATGTTGCCTGACAGTATTCAGGCACCAATCGTAGAGATAAATAGAGCTGATCGGATGTCAGCTGTGGCCTGATCACTAGTCTTTCCGACCCCAGGGAGAAAGTGTCACATGAAACTCAATCAAGTCCCCAATAATTTGAAAAGTAGACTGCCCGAAATGTAGTCTGGCAGTATTTCAGGCATTGTTCGTCGAGAAAAAGATACCACCTGTCGCCAAACTACTAGTTTATCCGACCAGAGAAGAAAGTGACAAACGGGCGGAGTGAGTGACTCAAAGTGAATGAATATTTTCGCCACTATATTTTGTGAAATGAACGGACTTGCTAACCTCAAGAAAATTTGAAAAGTAGACGGCCGAAATGCAGTCTGGCAGTATTTCAAGCAGTATTTCAGGCATTGATCGTCGAGATAAATAGAGCTTAACAGATACCGCCTGTCGTCAAATCACTAGTTTATCCAACCAGAGAAGAAAGGGCGGAGTAAGAGTGACTAATAGTGAATGAATATTTTCAGCACTATATTTTGTAAAATAGACTCTCGGGAATGCAGCCAGGTAGCATTTCAGACAATGGTCGTTGAGATAAATAGAGCAGGCAAAATCACTTTTTTTTTCCGGAAAATTATTGGGGGGGGGGCAAACAGAGGGGAGGCAAGATTTTTCTTACCACGCCTTAGCGCCGCCATTGAAGATCACACCATCAATGTTGATTTAAATTGACAAATAATTTGTGTTTTCAACGTCGAAGACTTTCGATGATATTGAGTTATACTTAGCTACTTTAAAATTTAAAAGAAATATGCTAGCCAGGCCATTTCTCACTGATCTCCTGGAAACACACTTACATTCAATTTTGTTGGGCCTCCATAGGCTCCTAGTGGTGAAATTTAACGGGGTTTAACATCTTACTTTTCTGCACAAAATGTGAGCAATTAAAGACTGGAACAACACAACACAATATAAATAATTAAATATGACAATAACGACATGTCAAACCTATGCGATTATATTCAAACATCTGTTTGGATAAAATTTTGCTAATGCATCGACTGACAACAACAAACAGATGTCAGATCCAAATAAGAATCTGACTCAACCATTCGTCTAACTGAACTACACTAAATTAAACTGATGTTAGTAGTTTAGTTAGGCCTTATTAGTGTACCTGAATTCTCTGCAACGTTAACAGTTGAATCGAGATGTGGAGATTTCTTTACGACACTGCCAGCTTCTTGATCCATGTCTAATAAATATCATCACCATCCTATTTCAAATTCTTTAGAAACTTCGTATTTTATCTAACATTGTTTTGATGTGGATAATACAGTCTTCTCTTCTATTACGAACCGGATATCTCCTACCAAAACAAGCGCATGAGCAGAGGTCTTGATCGCCATCTTGGTGAATTTCGCGATTTCTACAGGATTAAACTTTGATTTTATAGTGTTGTTTTGTGAAATGTTTTCTTTTTGTTGTGTCGTTACAATAATATAGCAAAAGACAATTGTTTAGTAGACAGAAGGCATAAAGAGCATAACGCAAACTCATAATAGTGTTTTTTGAGGTCAAATTCCTTCACGGGTCTCATTGAAAATTGTGATATATTTTCTTCGAAAAGTTACAAGCACCGATACGTATTCTTTACCGTTAGCAAGAGGTAAGTTGAAAATGACAGCACATTACAAAGATGCGTATTTGATAGAATTATTAGTATAGGGATATAGAAAAGCGTGTCAAAATTGAGTTCATTATAAATGAAGTGTGCAGTTGCTATGAATGTCAGTAAATGTCAGAAGGGGTCGCGACCGATCTATTTTTTGGGGTTATGTCAAAAAATGAGATGTTCAAATTGATAGGTCCTACATATAAAAAAAAATATGGTTTAATTGTTAAATAGTTTTGGCTATACTTTTCAGATATTTTAGTAATAAACTGTTTATTGTGGAATTCAAAGTTTGTGGGTAGGTCCATTTATTAATAATATATTATTAGTCTACTAAGTTGATTGTCATGATGATTTTGGAAATTGGATTTGTTATTTTTTTTATGTTTTAATAAACTTGTAATGTAAAATGTAAGCTATGACAGAACCGTGGTTTGCGATTTCTTGGTGTAAGAGCCTCTGCATTGACATTTTTCAAGATTGACACCCGACGGTCCTTGTCTGAGTTCAGTGGAGCAAGTCATCTGTCGGCTCACTTGCCGTGGGTCGTGGGAACACCTGCTTACCATATTTGGAAACTACCAATAGGCTTTGTCCCAAACTCGCTGTTCAGTTGTCCTCCCTCTGAATTTAACCGCGCTTATTCTCTAGTCATTTTTAAAGCACTTATAGAATTTAATTTACACCATCGTTTGTAACCCTAACAAATGTTTTATTTTTCTCTCGTTGTGCTAAGATTTATCCCTGGCACTGTTCATGTCTAGATTTTGTAACTGCTTGGGGTTTTGTTTATGTTCAATTACTGTAAGAGCCAAGCATCATTGTTCTCACGATGTCAGATGCAAATAGATTTTCCCACGAGTGCTCATTTCAAAGTCTCGAGTAAGACGGTGTTACTTAATGTTTGAAACTTTGTAAAGGGTGGTGACTTTTTTCTCACAGCATGTATATGTTATAATATGATCTACTGACACATTTGGATTGTATATGTATAGAATTTGCTTTTTGTAATTGGGAACGTTTAACTCTATATAGTTTTCACCCGCGAATGTACTGCGTAACTGCCGTGGGATTTTGTTTTACGCATAGTGGTTTCTCGCCAGTACAATGAATGAACATCACCTCTTTGGTTCTCAAGTAAGTATAACACAAACGATACATATTAAAACAAGTGAAATCGTGTATAATTTTAAAGAAATGTTTTGTAAATTCCATTTTGTTTACGGCTTTTATTTGGCAAAAAGACAAGTTCAGTAGCCGATATTTTACTGTTAGTATTTGGTGTTTTAATGAGACTCGATAAAGAGCGTGAGAAAAGTTCCCACGCTTCACAGGGCCTTTGTTTAATCGGCTGGTCATCATTAGTTTTACTGTGTGTCCATTTGTTTAAACGACCTGGGTATGTGGTTGGCCTGTGATAACAAAATACTAAGTTTTCTCAGTGATTTTAGCAATGATTAACAGATTGCCATGTTTCAATAAATGTTTCTAACTTGTTAATCAAATATATGGCTGTTGACATTTCAGACAGTTTCAGTCCATTTACATTCTTTGTGAAGAAATGGAAAGACAAATTTCTCATATGAAAATTATAAAAGAGACAGGGTTTGTTTTTTTTTTGGGGGGGGGGGTTTGTTGTTGAAAATTCTGAAATGAACGAAGAAGGTTGCCTTTAATATTTTAGTTGATTATTAATACAAAATTAAAACTGGTACCCTTAGTGCACATTTCCCTTATTTTGTTTTACATTTTCAAATTTTGTATAAATGTGTATGTTGTAATAAATTGTTGCCTTTATTATTTAGTTGAAAATTAATTTTAAAAAATAAGATTTTTTCTTATAGGAATAAAAAAATAATATAAATAAATATGTTGATTAAAGGTAATTTCTTTAAAAATATATATATATGGTACCATTTGAGCACATCTCCATTTTGGGTTACATTTATTTTGGTTTAAATTGGAATATTACAAAAAGGAAATATTCAGATTTTATACCAATGAGTATGTTGTAATAAATTGTACATGTCTTTGTCATTAATATATTGAGTTATTAGCATTTTTCTTCTTTAACTCATGGAATAATAATCTGAACTGTGAACTATAACTGTGATATATTAATGTGAATTATTGAACATTTCTCATAAAAGGGGTAACAATAATACACCCTTATTGATTATTGCACTAACCAAACAAGTGGTGGTTATTCCAAAATACACAATTATGGCATAATATTGTGTAAGCCTAAACCATCAATACACACAAAAAATAATTATAAAGATAGTTGTTTATGTAGTATTAAATATGATATTTGAGTGCTTTGTAGCAAGTCTTAAGAGGTTTTCCCAGGGTAGGACTTTATGATTTAATTTATAATATCTTATATCAATATAGCATTTGGAGACCTCTTTATTTGTGCGTGATATTTAATTTAAGTAGTAACTTGTGACAAGTGTTATAGTGTTTGAGGTGCTGATATCTCCTGGCGAGGACTTGTTGAATCTGTAATACAAACCATATGCTGTTTTACACCAGTTCTAACATTAGCAGGTGGCTCTTAAAAACTTTTGAAGTACCATTTTGATTATTGATTTTATTTTATCCTCAATTTTTTCAACTCTTATTAGGCTACATGTAAGTCTGTAACCATTGCTTTTTATTGCCCATTTTTAAAAGTAGGTAGGTCGGTCAACAAATTGTCTGAAAGCAAGTATTGGAAATTTTTGATCTTGCACACAAAAAAATATGTTAATCAGTAGGAGAGAAATGGGGTTGTGTCCATAACCTTGTGGGCTTTCTTCTGGTTGTCTAGTTTTATCAGAATTCCCAGGAGTTCTTTTGCTCAAGAGACCTTCAAACAGAATATACTATTTACTAGAATGTACCTACATGTATATATTCAAATCTTTGTCCTTAATTAACTTTGTTGTGGAGATCTTATTCCCCATATATCTCACTCCCCACATGTAGGCCTATACATTTTTGAACAGTGAACATGGTCACCAAGCTTTGCTCATCTTGTTGTTCTTGGGGGTTACACACTTCAAAAAAATTTCCTGTACGATTGACATGAAACTTGACATGTTTGTTCCTTGGACAGTTGTGCATCAATTGAGTATGATTTTTGTTGACATCTCAATTCGAAAATGGCTACAATGAAATAAAAGTTCATTCCTGGTTCATAGTTCATTTGTCCATTGCACCCTGCATAGGTAGCAAAATATTGTATTGCTTTGGGGAGGATTCTTCCACGACAGTGACTGCAAAGGTGGTGTCAAACTGAGATTTTTAACTGAACTTGGATATTTTGGCCATATGTTAAAATGTGTAAAGGATGCTTAAATTAGTCTTTAGTCAGTGGGTGTAATGTGACACCAAGAAGGACCAGCCATGTCAATTGTCCTTAAATGCTATTGTTTGCTTGTGTAATGGATTCTCTGATTTGTAAGTATGAAAGGAAGTGATTGGCTCGATAATATCCTGTAATGGTACAGCCATCTGTTTCCGTGATACATGTTAACATGTTGAACAGCATACAATATCTGATAAAAAAAAAATGATTATAATTATATATTTTTATTCAGTATTATTTCCACTAAAAGCAACAATAGAACTGTTATATAATAACTGACACCTGTATTGCCTGTACTGGTATTGTCATCAATGCAATATCACATGTCTACAGGGCAAGGAGTGGTGTCGTTTGCAGAACCTCTTGTGATTGTTCCGTTCCCTCCCAATGTTAACTAAAGATCCACTTTCATGTGAATATGGAAGTCAAGGTAGTCCCAAAATGACCCTCATAATCAACATCCCTGCTTTCAATTAGTCTTTGATAATAACACAAAATATCTCAATATCTAAATGTTTGCCTCAATTTTTACCTTATTCTAAAAAGAGAAACTACAAATTTTTTATAATTGGTCACAGTTGTCAGAACATTTTATTAATTTATAGCCGGATCACTTTAAATGCATTATAATTTGAATGACATCCACTATTGGTATTCTTATAGGACAGGTGAAATGATAGGAATTGTCCATTTAGTGGCATTTGTAACAGGCTTGTTGACAGGGACTTTATTTTTGAATGCCTTGGCCATCTGTGATGGTGTATGGTCAAAACTTTAACCATAACACCCAGTTATAAATGACCACCACTAGTTTAAAGTGGGCAACATTTGATACTCTTTACATGTATGAGTTCACACAGCATCTCTCGTGACTTCACAGATAAAGTCTCTAATTAGGAGAATGGTGAGAAACTTTTTTTCCCTTGACTGTTTAAGCATAACATGATTTTGTATGAAGTAAACATGTTAAAAATTGTTGTATTATTCAGTTTGGTTGATAGCCCACACATTTCTATCACTGAGTATTTATCTTAGATTATGTATGTGAACATAATTTGACTTATTACATTTATTTGAATAAAAACCCTTGAAACTATTTCATACCATTTTTATGTTTAATTTATATCTGAAGTAATTTCTAAATTGATTCTCATTTTGAAATTAGAATACATTTTTCAACATTGCTATTAATAAATTTTGATTTTAATTTTGGATTTGTGTTTTTTATGTGGCACAAATAGGGAGGGGTGCCCTAAGGATAATGTATTGGTTCTAACAATGATTGCAATTAACCAGTATGGATAATAAATAAGGATAATGTATTGGTACTATTATAAATGATTGTAATTTACAAATTGGGTTGACCCAATAAATTATTGTAATTAACCAGTAAGGATAATGACATTGGTATAAATGATTGTAATTCACCAGTATGGATAATGTATTGGTATTATACGGTTATAATTCACCAGGAAGGATATTGTTTTCGTATAATAACTGTTCGTTGTTCACATGCATATAGTTTTTGTTTATAGCTGAGATTAGAAATGTTATAGCAAACTACATGTTATACCGGTGATCTCAAAGCAGCTTAGAAATAGCACTCAATATTTATGTAAGTTGTAGAAACCGGATTTAAACGGAATATTCAAATCAGGCTCCTATGTTGTTTTCTTATAGACATAGATGTGACAGAATTACAAATCAGTCCAGTCATGGTTGTCTTATTTCCGATAACCAATGTGGTACCAATCGGAACTTAATCAAACCATGCCAACACGTTTCTGGCGGCATGGTTGGTTTTAATAAATCAGAATGTGGTTAAATTTTATTTAACACATGTTATGGAAAAATGGTTACTAATTTTTTGGAGCGACATTTTGAAGAATATTTAATCTCAATGTTAACCAGCTAATGCAGTAAAAATTATGGCAAATGAACTGAAACCATACATACATGACAACAATAAGACCATGGACATATGAGGTGATAACCTACAGGAACTAATGAACTAAGGATTGGTCAAGCCACTGAGTAGTGGTTAAATCAAAATTAAGTAATGGAAGTATCGAGATATGTAGATAAGTTGAGAAAAGTTTGTGAAGTTAAAAATTAGTTCATCATAGGCACTTGGTAAGAATCTCTCTGTACAACAGTTACAGTCTGTGGATGTTTTTGATATTTGACTGACAGACTTTTTGTGACACTGTGGCCAAATATTGAATAACAGAAAACATTGGCAATGAAAATAAAATATGTCATTAACATTAAATATTTTGCATCATGAGTTGTAAACAGTGCCAGAAATTTTGTTAGCAAATGGAAACTGTAGGCCTGACAAGAGAATAAATGTAAAGGTCAAACACTCTGAAAATAAAGTTAAGATTGAAAACAAGCCTTGTTTTGTTTGAAATGAGGTCATTTGTCTTTTCTCGGTTAAAGAGAATTAATCAGAGGGGTAACTCACTAAATTGATCTTCAACAGTTACAGACTGATCAAATAAAGGATGAATGACTCCATTTATCTAATTATCTGGGGAATATGAATACAGTATTCATGGGTACAGTTTATTTGATATATCTTTAGTTCCAAATGAAGTAATAGTTGATATTTTTCAAGTCGGTTAGTGACATATTTGTTTAACCTAATTCAATGGAGGAGTTTAAATAAGGTATAATTATTGTGACTTTACAGATCAGATAGTTTGGAATTACTTATCAATTAAAGTGTTAATAACACTGATTTGTTTTGTTTAGCATTTAACTATAATCATTGTGTCAGATCACTAGAACAAATGAAATATTAACACAATGAAACTTTTATCTAACACATGAGTTCGTTATTTGTCATGTATTATAGATTTTAGGTAGATATATAAAAGATAAAACACTTCATTATACATAATTTAAAAGTTTGAACTTAATAAATAAAAAATGATAATAATGTTGTATATTGTGAAAGATGATTAATATTTTGTTTCTAGATAAAATTATAGTTTATTTAGTAAAAGAAATTATAATGTCCAAACTTTTATTCATGGAATACTTATTTTCATATATTTTAACAATAGGTCTGTGTGTAATTTCAATTTAACAAAGAAAACACTATCCTAATTAGAATTGTATCTTCATTATGTTTTGTCTTAAAGATACTTCCCTGTGTACAAACTGTGTGATTTGATGATATATTTTGACTTAAAACATTCAAACTAATTTATCTAATCTATCAAAATTTTGCTTCAAATCCCTCTGAAAACTTAGTACTAGTCGTGATCTGTGCCCCAATCTTAAAAACGGCTGTAGTTAAGTGCCATGTATTTTTTAGAATGTATTTTTTGTTATTAAATGTCCATTTATCATACATAGTGAGGCCTAAGTAAATTCTTAATTATTTCCTGTCAACTACTTTTTCTGCCTTTTAATTGCAAAATCTTTAGTATGGTATTAATCATTGGTAACACCTCTCAATGTACCCAAAACCATATGAGAAATTGATCAAGAAAGTGTTCCCTCAGTCAAGCTAGCACACAGACAGCAGTCAGGTTGCCAATTTAGTGATACTCTGTTACTTTTGCCCAGTGCTTGCCCCCGTTGGATTCAGTTTTAAAAACGTATCACCGTTTTAACATATCACCGTTCCACCTCAATTTAGGTATAGTATGAATTTCATGAAAATTTGACCGATACTGCTGGACAAAATTGCCGCTTCAAATACTCAAATAGTCTAAAACCCTGTTTACGGTACATTACAAATTTTAAGCACGGTTAATTTTTTTGTAGTGTAAACGGGTAAAACACAAGTGTGCCGTTCCGAGTACCGTGCAAATCTGGCCCACTGAAGTGAGGTGGTCTCGGAACCGTACCAGAACAGCTCACTTCAAATTTTCGTAGTGTAAACGCTAACCGGTCTGAGTACGGATTACTGCGCATTCGCCAAATGATCCTTGACCTTTTTTCCCTGCAAACTTTGACAGTTCTGTCATCAGTTCTGTCAAAATGGCTGCTCAAACTAAATCAGTCATCATAATTGTTTTCATCTGGGTAATTTGTACAGGGGTTGAAATTAACTTTTCTGTGAAGAGTTCCACATTTAGCATGCTTGGCACGGTTTTAGAGTAATGTAAACCGGTCCATTTCTTGAAATTTATCGCGGCCTGGTACCGTACCTAGTACGGCACACACCTATCGCGGCCAAATGTAAATGTGGCTATAGAGTATGTAATACCAAGGTTATGAACATTCCAGAAGTAACAATTTTGGTTGATTTTGATGAAACTTGAAATGTGTATTTATAATCCACAAATCTTGTTCCTTTTGATATTGGCTCACATCAGACCGTAACCTCCTTGGCTATGGCCCTTAAAATGTTCAAAAAATCATGTTTTTTGCTTGTAGAACCTCTTAAGGCCACAATTTACATCTGATTTAAATAAAACTGTTTAGATATGTCACTATTACACACTTATTTTCAAATCTTGTGAAACTTATGGCTGCTACTTATATGCAAATAGTGTAAACTAAAAGTATGTTATTCTAAGGGGTTTTTTTTGTTTTTTTTTTATCAAATTCTGGATGAAACTTGTACATATACAAAAGATCTTGGTTCCTTTTGATATTTGACATATCGGACCGTAACTTGATTACATGTATGTCCCCTGATTCTGTTCAGCTTGCAAAATGTGATTGTACATGTAACTTGGAATTGATGTTTCTTGATGCTTCAGTATATTTTTGTGCCTGCTTTTAGTTGTACAGTTTTCCCCACATTGTCCGTTTTCTGGAATCAATAATTATTTAACAATGTGACTAAATTTGTCTGGAAAAGAACAAACGGTACTAATGATTTTTATAGTACAAAGTGTATGTACATGTACATGTATTGTAATACTAGACGACAATATGTATTGTTTGAATTTTTCTGCCGTCTGCATTTTACATAAATTTATAATATTTTTGTATAGATAGATCAAAGATTTTTGTAAAACCTGACAAAAAAAACATACAAGGTATATATAGGAGTTATTCAGGCATGTCCAGACTAGAACTAATTTTAGAATTCTCTGAATATTATTTATGTATTATACTTTGAACTATTAAAACAGATCTTCAAGAAATGCAATAAAATTTTGAGGCTAAATAATAGCGCTTTATTCTGATGCGAAAAACTCTCCTTCATTTGAAGTATATTGGGTATAGGTTCGTACTAGCCAACCTGAACATGCTCAGCTCAATCTGTCAAATTGAGAGTTCTTCAGACCTTAACTTGCATGATTTTTCCAAAGAATTTTCTCAATATAGTACCTATGCGTAGTTTACAAATGATGAAAAATTCCACAACCATATTAGAGACTTCAATAAAGCAAAACTTGAAATCAGAAAAAAAAAACCAATTGTTGGATTGATTAATTGTTCGCCTGGATTAAGCTTGTATCTGCTCAACCTTTGAATTCAGTTGAGGGATCATCATTGTAGAAGGGTGTTTGGATGGCCGAATGGTTAGCATGTGCATGCTATTACCTAAAGTCTTTAATTGAGTTAGCTGCCGTGGTTTTGAATCCCTGGTTGTACGTGACAAGGAGTAGGGTCGCCTGTCCAACCTCGTGGGTATTCTCCGGGTCTTCCAGTTTCCTCCCACTGCTAAAGACCCCTATGCAGAAGCAAATTATTTAAATAAAATTAAACCATATGTTAGTCCCAAAGAGTCAACGTTAAACCCCAATTCTCTCTCTCTATAATTGTAGAACTGAAATATTTCTGGTTTTAAACATGTTAGATTAAAATGCATGCGAAATGGGATCACTTTTTATGGTAAATCAAAAGATCACTTTGTTGCACAGTTATGATTCAGAGTACAAAAGATTTTAGTCCTTTCAGAAATTCCCCTTTGAAGTTAGATATATGTTTGTGTCATTCACCTTTTATTTATCAGAATATCTTGATGTTAGTCTTTAGTAGGGGAATATTTATACATGAAGCAAGGTTAATACAAGAATTTTAAAAAGATATTTAATTTATCAGAAAATACAACACGTTTAAAGTCAAGTGGTAAATCTGAATTTTAATCCTGACATATTTTACTTTTGTACAAATTTTTTTTTGAAGTCTGTGAATTGAGACTGTCAAGGATATCAGTGTCAGCAAAAAAGCCCATGATCAAATGCAGCAGGGTTGAGGGGTCAGAGTCAAAGGTCGGTAAAGGTCAACTAATGCTGTGAGAATATATGTCTGTCCATGACCTACATGTTTTTTCACCAAGCCTATTCTCTCACCAGATAGTGTAGCTGGCTAAATTAGCTTCTCACTCCTTTGCATATTTTTTACATACTCATTGATAAGTACTGTCTGATTTGCCCTGGTGATTTCTTGCTTGACTGACCACAGAGAAGGGAGGGGGTTTGGTATGTGCCAGGAAGTCTTGACCCCTTACTGACCCTTCTTAAATGTGGGCAAGAAAAATAAAAATTTCTTCTATTCTCTAAAAGTTTTCAAGTCATTCAGTAATGAAAAGAAGGATAAATCTAACTGTCGACTGACAATATCTGCATGACCGATTTCATATTTTTATGGCCCCTCTGTTTGAATAGTAGCTGTGGTTAACATTTGATTGTAGTGTTAACTGGTTTGAATGAAGATAGAGTTCAATAGAGGTATAGTCTATGTTTTTACAAATACACCCAAGACTTCTTATGTATATAGACTTGTTCAATACTAAAAACTTCCACACATTAAGGACTAAACACTTGTAGTTGTATGTCGCATAGAGGTAATTTGTGGGTATTCAACTGGTCCACTAAGATTTCTACTAAAAGTTATTAAATTGTGTTTTATGGCTTGTTAAAAAACTTTTATCACCTTGTTGGAGTATTGGATATCAGAAAAGGTATAATGGTTTGTTTAAAGTTTTATTACCTTGTCAGAATATTGGATTAGAGTCAAATAACTTTTAAAAACACGATTTTGTAGAATCTTTCATATGAGCCAATTGAAGATGTTGAAACACAATTTGACACCTCAAATCAGCAGGGGGCTTGACAATGATCATGATGGTTAGCTTATATCTTGCTGTATTTGAATATGTAGAAGTCTATATCCTGCTGTATTTGTATGTAGACTTCCACACATTAAGGACTAAACACTTGTAGTTGTATGTCGCATAGAGGTAATTTGTGGGTATTCAACTGGTCCACTAAGATTTCTACTAAAAGTTATTAAATTGTGTTTTATGGCTTGTTAAAAAACTTTTATCACCTTGTTGGAGTATTGGATATCAGAAAAGGTATAATGGTTTGTTTAAAGTTTTATTACCTTGTCAGAATATTGGATTAGAGTCAAATAACTTTTAAAAACACGATTTTGTAGAATCTTTCATATGAGCCAATTGAAGATGTTGAAACACAATTTGACACCTCAAATCAGCAGGGGGCTTGACAATGATCATGATGGTTAGCTTATATCTTGCTGTATTTGAATATGTAGAAGTCTATATCCTGCTGTATTTGTATGTAGAAGTCAGATTTTAGATCATATTCTGCTGTACATGTATTTGAATATTAGAAGTCAAATTTTAGCTCATATCCTGTATTAGAAATTAGAAGTCAGATTTTGGTTTCACATTTAAGTGCAAATTGAAAAGAAATGAAATGAAATGGAAAATTGTTTAAAGCCCCAATAACACTCTTGTTGTAACTTAATAATATGTCCCAATCTTCATTCTGGTCAACAAATCGTATTATTTTAGAATATTCCAATTAAATAATGATATAAATTTCATCTTAACACACCTATTTCAAAAAATTGGAAAAATTCAACTAATTGATTTGAAAAGTCTAACGTAAACCTTTTCAAATGTGACTTGGATTTTAAAATATTTTCGAACTCTCTGGACAAGTAAAATAGGTTGTAATGGATAATTTACACAACAGGTAGGACACTTAAACATCTAGTACTCTGAATAAGGGTATTATTTATTTTCTGGAGCTACCAAGCCAGCAAGAATGTTATTGTCCCTTTAAAACAATTTGATATCTCTAAAATAAGAAACTCGCATATACAATTTGTCGTATAGAATATGTTATGTTTGTTATATTGTTCTGTTTTATTGTTACTGAGAGTCCTTTTTTTGCCCCAATAAATATCTTTTTTTCATTTGCATTTTTCAGGACAATTATGGTTTGAATTTGGACACAGCAGCACTTACACACCATGGAGTACAGTTTGCCATACACAGTAATGGTAACTTTGTTAGTTCCCAGCAAGGTCGAGGAATTAAAAGAACTAACCATGAACTGCCACCACACTTAAATACAGTCCACTACCTCATAAATGGCCACATGGCTCAAGCAGGGGTTGAAAATCCTGTGGACTTATCAAATGGACGTATATCCATCAATGGATTGAGTGAAAGTGAAAATCAGTACGAAACCGATGATAGACAATCCCAATCACAGTATAGACACAGTGGTGTGCGTGTAGGCATTCCGGATCAATCACATGGTAAAATGACCATTTTCAATTTATTCTGTTTTAGAAGGAGTGTGTGGGGTGGGGTGCTTATCAACAAATTCTCTAGGCATTGGACAGAAGTGTATATATACGTGTTTAAAAGTGTAACTATTTGTGTGTTAATAACCTGTATAAAGTTATATAGAAAGACTTGACAATCAATCAATTTAAGTTGTCAGGGAAGGCTAGTTCAGATATTCAATAAAAGGGCTTCAAATTACTCTTAATAGCAAATATAATCTTAAAGAAATACATTATATAAATATCAAAGACTAATTACAAGCCAGAATAGATTTGTCATAGTCTACAATTGACACTAATTACAACAGAATTAGAATAATTGTAGGCCTATATATTTCTTTTATTAATTAATAATGAGCAAATAGACACGTACGCACTATAAATTATTTCCAATATTTACTTCTCCTGAGAAAATATAAGGCTGACATGAAAACAGTCTAGTTGTTCAAATGGGATTAAAAAATCTTGGTCTTGTGTACCAGTTGGCAGTGCACAGTTCTCCAGTGTTCAATGGAAATAAAAATTACCAATATTCAATAGAAATAAAAATTACCGATATTCAATAGAAATAAAAATTACCATTTGATATCAAAATGATAGTGTAAAGTAAAACATTAACAAGGCATTTTAACTTAAATCTTTTTCATTGACATTCAATCATAGAAAATCACATGATAAAAGTTTGCTTTGAAATTCTAAAGAACATCAATACTTCACAGACGACAAAATGTATTACAACATTAAACTGTCAGTAATTGTTTACATTGTTAACTTATTGATTACCAATAATTACCTTCAGTATTAATCATGTAGAAATCATAACTTTAGCAAAGAAAAACACTTGTTATTTAAGATGTCAGACTAAAAAGAACAGTCACCACGATGAACAAATACTGGTTACAATTTATTTTACTTATTCATGTTACAAGCCCCAGTAGCAAAACAGACATAGACACTGTTTAATTAATAGACTGGCCGGGACAATGTATTCACAGAACATTGCTTAAGAAGTGTGGGAAAATCTTGGAGTCTTGCAGATGGGACATCTCTTATCAATAGCTGATAAGCGCTCTATACCATGCATGGCCCTTTTCAGATAACTTAGTCATTGGAAAAATCGAATTCCCTGGAAAATATTGACAGGAAAAATTGAGATAGTCTACCAAACGGTTTCAGAATATTTTTGGACATTGTGGCCCAGGGATCATGATGTCTCATAGCGTTGCCGAGTATGCATACGATGATTTTAGCCATTTTATGATAGAAGGTAATGAGTGATATTTGTAACGATTTTCTCTACCATATGGTTGTTCAGACAGCTGGGTTGTCGACGGTTTATTAGTATATTGTTGTTGTTTTTCTAGTTTAGGTAGGGGTGTGGTATCTCTAAAAGGTATCATATAGATCATATGTTACTTATTTTTACATATCTTTCGTGTATTATTGCTGTATGTTGTAGTCTTTGATAAGTAAATAACTATGGAATATATTTCCAATTGATTAGTCTTGAGAGCCGTGACATATTTTATCGACCGCCATTTTCAACCATAATGGTAGATTTTTATCAATTATCAAAACAAGCAATTATTGAATAAAAATGCATGGGAAAACGGACACATTTTGAAGAAATCTTTGATAGAATTTGGCACTGGGTAAAATTCCCATGAGAATTACCGACATGCTGCGACTGGTTTTTGATTCCTGTTCTGTAATTCTGTCTCATTGATTTGCCATAACTTCACATGGTTTTCTTCTCACCAATAGATAGTGGCTGGAATCGGATGTTTGAAATTAAGTGATTTCTTGCCCTCTTTATCTGATTTATCTTTTCAACACCATTAGGTTTCAATAATCATGTTTGATGTCTCAACATGTCAAATTGAGATAAACTTGAGCCAGTGAACTTAAAACATTCGCGATTACAATTTAAGTGATAAATGTTTTTAATGTCTACATGAATTAATAAACTTACTTTGGGTGCATTTACCTACATCACACAAACTAATATATCCAAGTTCTTTAGACTTAAAATAAATGAAAACTTGCAATTAAAACATACAAAGTGTTTATATTCCTATTTTTCTGCAATGACTGGACTAATTCAGACAGGATTATTTTCAAACTAAGAAAATCAATTGGTACTCTTAAGTTAAAAATTTGAAACAGATACATGATACATGTAGAGCAATATGGATCCACAAAGTACATTTCTCAATGCAAATTTGGTGTATCAGTATTGTCATTCTAATATTTTGAATGGTTTTCTACATGTTTATTCCATAATCATTTAATTCATTAAAATAAACGATGAACCCTGAGATAAATTATTTGGTGCACCACCATCAGACATTATAATTCCAAGTTTTCATTAGAATTGAATTAAACATTTCATGAATATATGCAAAATTGTGACCTACTGATGTTTGATCTAACAGAATTATTCTCTTGAATTTCGGATTTTGAAATACATTGCTGTTATTATCGGAATGCATTTGGCTATATTGCAACATATTCCAGTATGATTGTAGCTTCCATTATGCAGTCGTATTTAAAAAAAAGATTAAATCAATACAATAAGTTTGAATAATAATGACATAACATAAAAGAGCTGAAATGAAAAGGGGATTAACATCATACTGTCGTGCTCCTAGAAAAAAATTTTTTTTACGAAAATACTTGTTGAATCAGCAAAAATACTTCTTTTCGTAAGGAATATTGCATCAATACATGTAGGTTAGACAACCGTGTCATCAAAAGATTGTTATATGATAAAGTCCAATTTTTGTTGATTTTAGTGTAGTGCAAACATATTTATTGCATTGCCTAAAATAACAGTATGAAATTATATATTCATTTATACAACAAAACTAACGCAAAGAATGTCAATTATCGTAATTGTTTGTTAAGAAATATGTTGTTATGATAATTGCCAGTTGAGTATTAATGTTTGTTAATAACAATAATATGATTTAGGGTCTATAACAAAAGGAACGACTAACATTGTACGTGAGGATATTACCAATGTTAAATAGACTCAAATCTTAGTGGGTGTCCAGAATGTAGCCCAAGTTGACAACTTAGATTACAAGGTTTATTGAAAGATAGGGAATATGGATTTTCCTTATTGAATTTTCAAGACTGTATGCTTCACGCTTTAACACTTTTGAATTTCTAACTTTTAAAAATATGCAAAAGGCCACATTCATTAAATGCATCTTTACACAAATGTGCCCTTTCTTATTCTTGAATACATGAAACTATGAAAGGTGTTAGCTGAACCCTGATAGGTCGATGCATACACTCTAGCAAGTGTTAAAAAGTCGAAACTTTTTATTCTTGTCATCATCTCTAGCCTGGTTGGTACAGAGAACAGTAGGGAGTTGATACATGTATTGCTTTTGATATTTAAAAAGTAAGTTGGATTTTAACTTAAGTGAAAGTGGGTGTAAAACACATTTGTTAATTTTGTCCTTTTGGTTTGTTTTTTTCAGATGCAACTTCACATTTATTTACGGGTTCACTCACACCTCCTGACAAACTTAATGGAGACCTTGTTCCTATGTCCACTACCAGTCCCCTCAGTATCAGTACTATTGGTCCCCCCATGCAAGCCCCACCTAGCCCATTACCTACCCCCTCTCCACCCATGCGACACCCGTCGGACGGATCCGGATTAAGAGTTCCAAGTTATGAACAGTCTCATCACAGGTTAGTTTTCTTTCTAAAAATCTTAACATTTAAAGGAGCTAAATCGCTAACATTTGGGACCTACATGTAGATACTGACACAATGGGTCTCAACGCATATAATACAGTAATATGGATGTATATCAAATGATTTACATGTACATTCACTTGTTTCCGTTTTTACTCTAATTTTAAATGAGCCAGCAGTCTCAATCGAATGTAAATTTCTAGTGTCTGGTTATTCCAGTCTACATACACCGTTTGATTTGGTGCAATCTGTCTAGCCTTGTCCCTCGAGTCTCTTTTTCCAGAAGCCAATCTTTTTCCGGTAAAATCACAGAATCATTGTTGATTTAAATTTACAAATAATTCGTGTTTTCAGTGTTGAAGATTTTGGATGATACTAAGTTAGAGACTTAGCTACTTTAAACCACTGATCATCAATTAAGGAATTTTTTAATCCCTTGCAAACTTTACATTGTGAAAGTTTAATCTCTAAAACAAATATTAGTCCAAAAATCGTTTATTTCCGTTCTGTATTTCCAAAGATATGATGAATTGAACGTTTCAAAACATTCAACATTCTCCACATAGACTATATAAACAACCCAGTGCCACAATAAACGTGCTGACAGATTATACACGCTTGATATTTTCAGTTGGTTTCCTTAAAAGTTAAATTTGAGTACATATTAGCTGTGAAAAATTAGATATTATCATATGACAATTGCTTTTCTTTATCAATATTATATTGCGTTTATTACACTCAAATTACATTATGAGAATATTTTTAGTTGTAAACTCAAGTTATTTTGCGCACACGGCTTAGACATTAAAAACTCATGATTACTAAGAATAATACATGGTTCAAATACTACAATATAAGCAGGGTAGGGCTCAGTTATTAATTTAGTCATAGTTTTTTGATCCTACGAGGCATGGATAAGAGTTAGTCATTCAGTGAAGTTCACCCTGTTTCTCGTATTGCTTGGCTCAGTGAGTAAGACATAGGCCAAGAAAATTCATCGTGAATTTCCAGCGTGGTTCACCCTTGTCAGTGGTTACTTTTAACTGACATCGAATAACAAATATCAAAAATAACTTTAAATAGCCATGAAAAATTATTTGATAGTAAATATTTGTGTGAACATTATAAATGGATGTTGACATGGATTTTTGTTGTCTGACAGAATAATAGAGTTTTGAGTATTTGCTCTTGTACGCAAAATTTTACCAGTTTCCATAAGGGAAAATGACTGCTTTTGCTACATGTATCTTTAAATAAACCATGGATTTAAGAATAGTTTTGAAAGTTGAAGGTAGTTTTGAATTGTCTGCTTAACATGCTGAGAGAGAGAGAAATAGAGACATATTGAATGTTCAAGTCAGTTTCCAGTGAATGCACCTAAATTACCCTCCATTATGATATTAATTGAGTGGTGTAAGGTAAACAGTGTCAATCTCTTTTGTTCCGCTTGACTACATCACTATAATATTCATGTAGACATATTATGTTGAGAAAATATTACTGACCGAATAACTGAAATTCTAAACGTACACGTATATTCACATAGGTGGTTATATTTGGTTAAAATCTCAAATTGCGTAATATAAAAGATTTTCTTTTTTCACCAATAGCTAAACCCAAGTATCAGTGAATCAGTTTTTATCACTGCGATTTTGTTCAAAAACAAAATGAGTAGGATATTAGGATATAAAAGACAAATGAATGTTTCATTATCACAAACAATTATATGTAACCATTCATGTTCGATATGAGAACGAACACAGCATGAATTGATTGAGACTTTGTGAATTGAATGAAAGTACAACTTGTTATATTTTTTTTTTTAATTCTGAAAATAAAATAACACAACACAGTTCTATGGATAACAATCACTATATTGTATACACACAACGTTACAACAAGATTTGATTGATCATTATAAGCATACAAATGAAATTATATATTGAAATTGCCAAACATTCGATTGACCCAACATTCCTGATTCGTTCTACTGTTCAAATTGTTACTTGCAATAAGTGTAAATCTATTGATGCAAAAGTATCAGATTTTTTCTTAAGAAAAAAAACATAATTGTAATTCCCCCCCCCCCCAATTGAAGTGTACGTTTGGTTATGAATAGGTGTTGGTGCACCGTCTGAGCTAGCAAAAGTAATTCATATACTGTATAAGGCGTACAATCTGAAAGTCATTAGTTATGCGACTTCTATGTGACTTTATATAATAACGAATATATTATATATAACCATTCACATATATTTACATGTATATTGTCCCCATTGTACATTTAGAGTATTTAAATCCACATATGAAATAAGAATTACCCTTAATGACACGGTGACATAGATATTATATAAAGATAAAGTTGTAGGTGAAATCAAACTGTACTTAACCTTGCAATATACAATTGATCTAATACATATGGCATAGTATATTTTCTATTGAATATTCTGTTTTCAAATAACATGTTTTTCTTACCTTAAAATACATAGACACAATATTATGAAATGGATGATCATTTTCTTGCTCTCCAAAAGTTTTTGGTTTGACATTATTTTATCAGTGGTACAGGTTTTACCGTTTTCTGAATATCGATATTGAAAATCCTGCTGTTTCCATTAAATGGGTCATTTTGCAAACAATTCAAGTCCATAAATGAATCAAGTTCAAAAAATATTAATAATCAGTTGGCTATGTCTAGTGGTGAAGGAGAGCATTTTTGCAAGCTAATTTTCCTAAGCAAGCTAATTTTAAAATTTCATTTATCCCCCCAAAACAATGATATATACCAATCTTGCTGATATATAAATATTTATGTTCATATATTGTCATGGATAGATACTCCCTCTTGACCAGTCAATATTAATTAGATTGTTGATACCTAAATAAATCGGAATATCTTTATTTTTTTAATAACAATAAATTATTTATTTTCAGCTTAAGAAAAGATCAGAGATTAACAAGGTAAGTTTATATCGCTTTAGAATTGTGTCAACATCAATTTAAGAATTTATTATAAAATTTCAGTGACTTTATGTTGACCGATCTACTTTTATTGATTACAGTTACCGCTAAATTTTGTTTGCTCCACAAATACAGTTATTTGATAATATTTTCTCTTCGTCATTTTCTTTGCAGAGAAGCAATGCGAAAATATTTACGAGATAGAAGCGATCAAATATTAGTAATTCTCCATGCTAAAGTCGCTCAAAAATCCTATGGGAATGAAAAAAGGTAAGCAGATTTGTTATAATTACTTTGTTAAAATATCAAGGTTAGCCATTATTTTAAACTACTGACATTTTCTTTCGTAAAACCACTAACTCAATATTTTCCATAAAATTAAACATCAAAAACACCAATTAGAATTCAATATTTTTCCATTTCAATCAATATTGCCCTCAAAACTTGTGATCCTAATATCCAGTATTTAAGGCGTAATGAATAATTTAAAATTAGTGCATGATTCCTGTATTTTTATGGTTTCGGATGTCATTTGCAATGAACAAAGAAAAACATCCCAAAAGACATTGCTGATTTGTAATGGCTAATTTACAAACAACAAAATAATAATTAAAAACATGTAGAATGGAGTAAGCAGGCATAAATGACTGCTATTCAATATTGGCTGTATACATATTTCTCCAAACATAACTGATTAGTAATTACAATTAAAATTTTAGAAATTGAATTAGGATCACTTTAGGATTATATGCATGCATATTTGCTTTTAAACACTTTTTCAACTATTTTAAGTTTCCAAAGTATACTCCCTTTAAGATTTATGCTCCCTTTAAAACTTCAAAATTTATACTCCCTTTGAAATTTACTAAATTGACCACAAATAATTGTTTATTTGGATCTTTTATTTTGTCAGGTTTTTCTGTCCACCTCCGTGTATATATTTATTTGGGAAGGGATGGAAGAGAAAACACGAGCAAATGGAAGGTGAAGGTTGTACAAAAGAAGAAGCCCAAGTCTGTGCTTTTATGGGTATAGGTAATTCAGATCAAGAAATGGTACAACTTCATTTAGAAGACAAGGTAGGTTAATATTGTATGCTTTGTCTCTGAACAGACACTTTTGGCACTCCCAACATAGGTATTGATATTTCAGGCTATTTTACTAAATTTGCTAAATTGCATAATTAAGTGGGGTCTGTATGAAAATAATAACCCAATTTCAGTGTTGGAATATGTCAAGAGAAAATCACGCCAAGACCAAGCTATAAGGCCTGGGAAATTAAAGTCAAAAATTAAGGGTCTGTGACCATGGCTTTAAAAAGTAGGGTCGGTCGGGTAACACATTTATTTTTCATTTTAGTTTGTTGGCCCTAATAATAACATATATTTGTTTTTGAGTAAATTATGTGTGGTGCAGTCCCCCTGCATTTACTATTAATAGTAATTAAGGAGAGAGTTTGACATTTAATTGGAATATAATTTAATATATTTTTTAACCATTATAAACAATTTTCAACATGTTCTAATTATATCCTAAATTATATTTACAGGATTACTGTGCTGCCAAAACTTTGTACATATCAGACTCCGACAAAAGAAAACATTTTATGTTGTCTGTAAAAATGTTTTATGGCAACGGACAAGACATTGGCTTATTTCTGGGAAAGAGAATAAAAGTGATATCGAAACCTTCCAAGAAAAAGCAGTCTTTAAAAAATGCAGAATGTAAGTAAAATTTTACCTTGGTTGACAAATGAAGTTAAGGGAGGGATATTGAAATGTGCTCCATAAATCCGTTCATCCAGGTTTTTTAAGATCATAAATTACCAATACATGTTTATGATGATTGATGATCTTAATAACGATTTAGGCGAAAGACCAAAGAAATTTATCGTTCAAGTTCATTGCAACAACCTGTGTGGGAGATTTTAATTTTTTAAATTACACGTCTTTTTGTACTAATATAAAAAACATGATCTCCACACATCTAGCATGTGCCAGGGGCCTTATTCACGAAATTTTAACTGAGATAAAATCCAAATTTTAGTTGTATGATTGGATAATATTAGATTGATTTTAGTGCTAAGCCAATCAAAACTGAAGTATCTACTAAAATTTGGATTTTATCTTAAGTTAAGATTTCGTGAATCAGGGCCCAGTATTTCATAATTATTTTTTAAAAATGGAATTCTTATTAACCTAATCACCTAAAAAATAAACTTACACGCTGTAGGAATACGCCCTATGATCAATGACATAACGGCTAGTTCGGTCGATGTGCAATCAGCCTTGAACTCGAAAGATAAATACTCTCCCGGAAACTGACGAAGTTTGTTGCCGAGTGCCATTTTGAACAATCAAAATAAAGAAAACTTTTAGTCCCGCTCTTTCAATAATGGCGTATATAGTCAACAAGAACAAATTTTTCTGGAATACTGACCAGAGAAGAATTCAACACAGCCGTGCAAGTTACTCGTTTTTAACAACAACACCTGGAGGCATTGTGTTGAACAGTTAACAATATTTCACCACCGCTTCCATCGGAACATGGATGGAATATCAATGCGAAATGGATGTCATTAGATCCAGCACCAGAGGACATTTTAAAGTATGTACATTGCAATTGTAGTGCAAAATGTGAGTCCAAAAGATGTTCATGTAAAGTTGCGGCTCTTTCATGTATAGATCTATGTCGATGTAAAGAATGTCAAAATTCAACACCTACAGCCACAGAGATGGCTATGGATGATAATGATGATGTAAATGATGATGATGATGATGAATGTTGAATGTGCTAACTATAGCCTATATTGTAAATAAATAATGTTAAAGAAAATAATTTATTTTTAAAACTCCCATACACCGCTCCTTTGATCAAGACCAAGTAGTCTATATATATTTTTTTTAAAATAGGGGAATGGACAAACAAGGAACAAGGGACATTTTAGCCAGTTGTTTGAACACAACCTGTATTATACCTATGCATTAATTTCAAAAAGTCATAATTTAGCAACCACAAATAACTCCACAAAACATCAGTTAATTTAGAGGTGCCTTTGGTATGGATGTGGTTGGGCTTTAGGAATTTCCGTTTTGTGGGTATATTGATATTAAAAGGTATTTCCAACCTTATATATGGAATGTGGGGGATTAAGCAGTGTATGAAAGGGGGGGGGGATTAAGTGTATGAGGTGGGGGGGGGCTGGGTCTTGCATTTGATTTATGCATAGTTATATTATATGGATGCTACAGTGTCGACTTTATTAGAGATGAGGAAGGGTGGGCTTAGGGGATCTATTCTAACCAGTTAATATTAGGATGAACTCGACAATGCAAAGTATGTATGTCCGCACACGCAAAGACAAATACAGTAGGAAGAGAGCCTCTAATAAAATATAGCTTCACACACCTTGATTGATTTTGATATTTGGCAATTATTTATATTCGATTTTATATAGGCCTATATCATTGCTATCAAACAACATTAACAACCCTTCTCAAATTATCTGAATACTCGGAGCTGTGGCGGGACGTTAAACACGATGCATGCAAAAATTGATTCCACAGTATTGTTTACTTTCTTAAGAATAATAAATTGATTCATCACATTCATTGATTCATCATATTTATTGATTCATCACATTTACTCAAGCTACAAACAGCTTAAAATTTATTGAGAGAGGACAAGCCCGTCAGGTATTACCGACATCGGCTTCACAGGGGGTAAAGCTTGTCTGGCATCTGGGAAAACTGACCGTCTGATGGGGTGGCGGGTCCGAAAACACGGCACATAATCACCAAGTTGTAATCAGCTGTCAGTTGGACACCGAATGAGTCATCGCTGATCTAAATCTTTCACATTTATGCACTTATTACATGTTAGCCGACACCAGTAAATACCAGTATTGATAGCGCGCATTTTCTTTTCATTAGAAATATGATTTACAACAAGTTTGGCTAAAATAATCGTCCTAATTATATTATAGCAAAACAACGACAGTGATCTATTAAATTCTCCTTGAGGTCATGTGTATTTATTGTTATTCGCTATTTACTAGATTTTCATTGGCTGAGAGCTTGCCGTCTCACTACTTTATTATTGCGAGGACAAAAAATGCTGTCGTTTAAACTATTTGTTTAAAACGTTTCTGGCACATAAATTGGAGTGTGGCAGTTATGTTTACAACACATTAGGTTTATTTCTCGAGAAATAAATATTAAAACTTCCCACAGCGGTGAGTTGCAACAACTTTTGAAAACTAAGCTAGTTAGAACTTCCCAGTCCTCCGCCTAATTAGACTAGATAATTTCTATTTTTCAACCCAATTTTTTAGAAATTTTATCACTTTTAAGTAATACAACAATTTCATCTTATATGATTTATGATGCTTATCTGACAGTAAGAGACTATTTATTATCAGAAAATTCCTTTATATGATCATTTATTCTATTACAATCAACTAAGGTAATTACTTGATGTATAATTTATCATTTTGTCATTCATTGTGACATAAATCCTCATAATAACATATTAAAATTGAGGGTATCCCCCGGGTCTATAATTGTGACATCTGGCGAGTAATGACTGTGCGGGGAGGGTAAGGGTGGTGGGAGCAGAAAATTATTGGGAAAATTATTATCAATTTACAATTGTTATAACACCAACTGTAACATTCTTGACTTCAGACATTACAAAATGTCTAATTAACAGGGTCATAAAACACAGCTGAATCCCCAGATTGAACATTAATCTACATACAGAATTGACTTGGGTCTGTAGAAATTTTCATTACAGTTTTATATATTTGAAGATTCTGAATAATTAAACCCCTAAATCAAATGTAAAATATGTTTTTATTTTTTTTTTGTTTTTGCAGTGTGCATAGCTTCTGGGACCAAAGTGGCTTTGTTCAACCGTTTACGTTCTCAAACTGTTAGTACCCGCTACTTACATGTAGAAAGCTATAATGGAAAATGTAACTTCCATGCTAGCTCAACACAGTGGGGTGCATTTACTATCCATTTATGTAAGTATAAGATAGGCAATTGTAATTGATTAAATTGTAACAATACATTTTTTTATTGTATGTATAAGTAACTTGAAACAATATGTACACAATACTACAATGTTGTGCTTTCTACAGCTTTGTTAGAATTTACAGCGATATGTATTATATACTATCAGATAACTAATATTACAAAACAAGTAATATTATCAGACAAGTAATATATTCTCCAAGACAAGTTGTATTATATACTGTCAGAAAAGTAATATTTTATTCTCTAAGACAAGTAATGATATATACTGTTAGGCAAGTAATATTATTACCATTTAAAGATGAGACCTTATCCTTTGATGTTGGCATACCATTATTTCCAATAATGTACAGGCAATATGCCCATTGTACATTATCTATACTAAATGGAATATTGGACTCAGGTGACATATTTAAGTGAAAAGCATGTGGGGGAATTGCGTAATATATTGGAACAACACTCGAGGCGTTATCAATATATTACCAGTTGTGAAATTAAAGTGACTGGCAACAGGTCACATTTAACATATTGATATTTTGCTCACCTTAATTTAGCTGTTGCACTCTAAGTTTATTTTGATGATTTTATATTTTTTAGTGGATGATAATGAAGGGGAATCAGAAGAATTTACTGTAAGAGATGGCTATATTCACTATGGCAGCACAGTCAAATTAGTTTGTTCTGTAACTGGCATGGCACTACCTCGATTGGTAAGACACAAAAAATAATCTTGTAATTAAATTTATTCACACTATTAACTTGTTTAAATAATGAATTCGGAAGTTATATTTCAAATCTGTCGTAACTTCAAATAATTTGTTTTGATAATTAAGAATAAAGGAGGATTATGATTTATTATGTATTTTGTTTTGTAGGTTATACGTAAAGTTGATAAACAGACAGCATTATTAGATGCTGATGACCCGGTGTCCCAATTACATAAATGTGCATTTTATCTGAAAGATACTGAACGCATGTACCTCTGTCTTTCTCAGGAGAGAATTATCCAGTTTCAGGTAAGTTTTTGTTATAAATAATATGAATTTATGTATGTATACACTATAAGGACTTAACTAGAACACTCATGAAGGTGGGGGGGGGGTCATTAGCATATGTGTGTTCTCCAACCACTTTAAGAATACATTTTAAATTATGCTTTTGAAAATCATGAGCAGGTTATCTAACTTTATAGCAAACCAAACAATAAGGATATGACTATTTTTGCAGTGCATTATATTCAGACGCGAATCCAGAGGTAGGTGCACCCGATGCACGCCCCCACTATTTTCTTGCAGTGGCGAACAATTTTTAGCCCCATATATTCTCGCAGAAAAGGAAAACAAAAATAGTTTAGTTTGGAAATTGTAATTTACAGTACTAGTATGAAATTAGTCCTTGTGGGCATTTTTGTCTACTCAAAAATCACGGGGCGGGCTTCGCACTCCCAAGTGCGTGCAGCACGCCCCCTTTTCTGAAAATCCTGGATCCGCCCCTGATTTTAAAGACTGATTCATTTCAAAATGGAGTATTTTGAAGTATCTTAAAGTAACCATTCTATAATTTTCATTTAGTTTTTCTATTGATTCTGTCATAGTGTTATTTATATTTAATTATCTGTTCTATTACCTTGTGTTAATTCTGAAATATAACATAACCTTTATTTAAAGAAACAACATAGATACTCCAAACCTAGTATAATAATATTTTAAATGTTAGTTCAGGTATAAATCTTTGGGGTTTGGTCTCATAAAATAATAAGAATTTGATAATAACCAGAATTGAACCCAGTCTATTAACTTATCTAATATATTAAAATATATCTTACAATGAATGAATTGTTACATATAAGGGGTCAATGAAATTTGAATTAAAGTGGGTATCTTTATCATTTTTTTTTTCACACCTTTACATATTCTCCCTTGTAACAGTATGTGTAATTTGAGTTGTTATATTGCAGGGTTTTTTCTTTATACCTGATCAAACCTGTGGGCCTTTGAATACTTTATTGAAATAAGACCTTATATCTTTTAGATAAATAAACAGCTCTATTTAGTTTTCTAGTTGAATGACATTTTGAATTTGATGTAGGTATAAATGTATGTATTTTTAGGCCACACCTTGTCCAAAAGAACCTAATAAAGAGATGATCAATGATGGTGCTTCATGGACTATTATTAGTACCGATAAAGCAGAATATACCTTTTACGAAGGAATGGGTCCTGTGAAAAATTCCTTAACGCCAGTTCCAGTAGTAAATAGCTTACATGTGAGTTAATATTTTACAATTAACTTAATTGTAGAGTAATTATATAATCATCAAATCAACATTATGTTTAAGGGCGTATTTTGGATGAACCACAGCCTTTGATGAATTTGTATTGAATTATTGATGTAATTATATGCACCTGTGTTGGTAAATACAAGAAATTTGAGCAGTAGGACATTAAACCCCATTTCCTTTCATTCCTACAGATATTGATTAGATCCATTTACGTTTGAATCTTTCTTATGCTATAACTTATAAGTGTGGGTAGCCGTCACAAATTATATTTTCAAAACGGTATTCATGTAAGCAATCATTAATAGAGTACCTGTACCTTGTTAAATCCTATTAAGAAAATATTTTATTCATGATTTGAATCTGGATTTAAGATAAATTAGATTTGAATTGTTGGCCATCAGACTTAGCTTATGGTGCGTTATAATAGACAATGAAGTCTGGAGTCTAGAATAATATTTGATTGGTCATATATGTTTAGAGTTGACTCAGATGTACCAGGTTTACAGATTTCTTGTATTTGTTTAGTTAAATGGAGGAGGTGATGTGGCTATGTTGGAACTTAATGGTGAAAATTTTAATCCTTCGTTAAAAGTGTGGTTTGGTGATGTAGAAGCAGAGACCATGTTTAGGTAATTACATATGTATATTTCTTACTCTATAAACAAAAAAAACAGACTTGGGGGAGTTGTGGTGGCTTGACAAGACACTGGTTTGCTAACCAGGAGGTATCAGGTTTGCTTCCAATGTTGACCAAGAGTTTTCCCTTGTCAGAAATGAACATTAATGATTTATTTTTTAAAAAAAACAGGGCAGAAGACAGTATGTTATGTGTGGTACCAGATATTTCAGCTTTCCGAGCAGGGTGGAAGTGGGTGCGACAACCCTTACAAGTAAGTAGCAATAGGAGTTCTAATTAATATTACCTGTATTTTAAGAAGACAAATTTCTTTTGAGTTTGACATTTTCATTATGAAATTTAAATCATTACAGGGTGTTTTCAAATAGGATATACTTTCAATATCTTTTTGTCAAATAGTAGAGAAAAACGACATTGTTTTCAAATTAGCAGAGCATTATATTGAAAGTCCAATCATTTAATAAAAGAAAAACACCTATCTCTTAGTTGTCTAAATGTTAAGTTAATTTTTGCTTCCAAATTATTTCATAATTGATATGTTTTCTATTGTAGGCACCAGTATCATTAGTACGAACAGATGGTGTAATATACGCCACCGGTCTTACATTCACATATACCCCAGAACCTGGCCCCAGGCAGCATTGTAAAGATATGGAAAGATTAGTGGGGCGAACCTCATCAGCCAGTCCTGATTCTACCTCACACAGTACCTTGTGATTTGGGACTGTCCTAATGTATCAAACTTTATAAAAAAAAATAATCATTGGGACATAGACTATAGATACCATATGGGTTTCACAATGTATACAACACAGTGTGTGCTTCACAACAGTTTTATTAAATGCCAGTACACTGGTTAATAACAACTACAAACAAATATAGTGCTGTTTATAACAACTTCAGGAATGAGTGCTGTTTAAAATGTTGTTTTAAAGACTTGATAAAGAAAAGAACAACTATTGGATACAGTACTGTGACAAATATAGAATACCATTGTTTTTAATTATTATTACATTCTTAGAAGACAGTTCAACTTACATCAACAAAAGAAATTCAAGAACTGTGCGGTTTTAGACTGAAATATGCATAGTGTTGTTGAAAACTTTTATGACACAGTGTGCTTCTTCACCAAATAGCTGGGATTATATGTGGTTTAAACCTGCATTTAATACTAAGAAAAACCCACTTTCATACTTATTCTTTTTTTTAAATCCAGGAATATTCTTTGGCCATCATTGTTTTAAAAAAATCATCTTTAGAGTATATCTCTGTGTTAGGATTCTGTTTGCTATTTTTTAAAGTTCAATTATAGAAATAACATTTATCATTCACAATTCTTTGAAAATTATTTTAAGTAATAACCTGTAAAAATTCCATATTCAATAAGTTATTTGACAATGTCAAGAAAATGTGCTATTATAAAATCAAGTGAAAAAGTTTGGTTTGTTACAGATTTTGTTAATGTTATTTGTTCTACAGAAATATTAGATTGTTTCTTTTTTTTGTTTTCTTTTCTATGAAAGGTGTGAATTTAATATTCATTCACAAAAACTTGAGCAAAATTTTTTTTATAGTTTTTTTAATGAATTAAATATTTAAATGAAATTTAAAATGTAGGCGGGTGGGAGGAAAATATTATATATAGGTTTATAACAAGGAGCGTCACTATTACCACCAAAATCACTTTTATTAATAAATCAAAATGTTTCCACTTTTAACGACATGCCTAGATTATTGGGGGTGATTTTTATTATTGGCACCTTTGACTGGAATATATACACCATCAAATATATTATATATATATTATGTTACTTTTTTTTTTGTCTTCAAATGTATAGTATTTGAATTTTTTTCGGTGACAATCAATAAATACCATCATTTTATTATATAGATATTGAATATATTTACATAAACACTACATATACATATATCATTATAAAATTGGCTTGTACAAAAAGCCCTTTATTGATCTTAGAAATATTTAATATATCTTTGTACAAAGGAATGTATGAAATCAAAATGGCATTAATAATTTTTTTTATTATTTTAAGTTTTAGGAAAAATCTATAATAATAGTTTATAACAAAAAAAAGGTGACTTCTTGTTAATATCCAGAAGTTAAGAATTTCTACTTAAAAGTGGTTCATATTAAAAACCTATGAAATGTGCTATATAAGAAAGAAAAAGGTTAATTTGTGCCTTGTTTATTTGTGCTATGGTTAATAATTAAAGTGCCTTTTAAAGGTCTCTGTGTAGGATATTTTATATCTCTCTATGGTTAATGTATTTACTGTATATATTTCATTATTAAAAGCACAAAACTCAAACCATTTTAACATGTTTTCATTTTGATGAATAAATAACAATTCTCATATGAACTTCTGTGTCTTGTGTTCTGACACAAAACAAAGGAATGTCTAGAGTGCAGTTAAAACAGACTTACATAATACTAATGTATATGAATTACATGTATATTTAAAAATACCCAAACCCTAACAATCTTGCAATCTAAAAAAGTGGAGTAAAGATACTGTCAGAATCCTTTGAATGAGTCATGGACATGTACCATTGACGGATTGTGCTTGGGTCAATTTTAATCCAGGAATAATAAGCAAGAAGAACCTTGATGATTTTTCAGGCCAAATCTAGCTTGTAGTAAGTGGTACTTGCAGGTCTGACAAAGATTGTGTGCCCAATTGTTTGGATGGTAGAATAAACCAACTCTCATGCATATACACACTGACATGTGAACCAACTCTTGGTTGTGTGGACAGAAACACAGCTGTCCAAGCAAATTTCCCTTTGTCTCCAAATTCCCAAAGTAATGAGTTGATGAATTGCTAAACCCTATTCCATTCATATAGGGAAAAAGTACAGAAATAGAATGAAGCATAGTGTTAGAATACTACATAAAAGCATTAAAGATGTCTTCCACCGTACAAACTGTGATTTGATGATGTATTTGGATTAAACCATATTTTAACTTGATCTTTCTATTAATAGTTTGCATTAAATCCCTTTAAATCTGCTGAAAACTACCCCATGCTGTGAGAAGCCAAAGAATCAGGCCTGATTATCACATGACTTGATTGAGGGAGAATCCATTGTCTGCTTGTTTTTGTACATTGTAAATTAACCATAAATATCGAAGGGGGGGAGGGGGGTGGAATTGCGTGTGCGCATGCTGTATCATACGGCCAGCCATTGAGTAAACTGATGTGGTTTCAAATACCCGGTTGTACATGGCAATGAGTAGGGTCGCCTGTCCAACATTGTGGGTTTTTTCTCCGACTGCTAAAGACCCCTATGCGCAAGTGACTTACTGAAATAAAATTAATTCATGTGTTAGTCACGAAATGACCTAGTTTGTGTTGAGTGGACTTTAAACCCCATTTCTCTCTCTCGATGCCTTGGGCCTAAGTAAATGTCGATTATTCGTGTCTACTGGATGTTTAATTCTGTTGACGTTCTCACAACCGTTAGCCATTAGATCAACCCATAAAAGGCACTCCTTACGTCACTTGAAAAGACAGACTGTTATTAGAGATATCCTCACATTTCGTTTTGTGCTTGCAACATGGATTTTCAGGAAAAGCAGTATTTTTCTGATAGGGTGTGTCTACTTCGCATGAACCAGGGTATACCAAAATTGCCTTACTGTTATTGGAAATAACTACATGTACCGGTGCCTGACAAATATTTCCAGGTTTTGTTCTCTGCATCAACTGGAATGAGTTCAATCAACCATCTGTAAAGACAGATGATTCCTATGCCCTGTACATTTTGTCCCAAAGTTCCATGCTTTTTATCCCCCAAAATTGCACAATAATTTACATGATTACAAAATGTGTATCATCAAGAAGTGGACATTTTCCTGAAGCAATAGCCCGAGAAATCCCTGTCTGACCATTGCTGGATTGGCTTCTGATACTTAAGCTTTAAAGGGAGTGTGTCTATTCTGCTATGTACTAGCTAATTGGACATTATAAATTTTATAAGTTGTGACTTAATGTTATGTAACATATTTAGTCAAATTAGAGCTATTGTCTAAAACCAAATGATATTAGTACACAGTAAGTTATTGGTTGTTAATCGAACTACTGACAACTCATAATATGGAACAGAAATTTGCTTACATTACAGCAGTGTTAACTGGATTGTTTCTAATGAAACAAAATACTGCAAGGAGTATGAGAGGTTTAGTGCTCATGATACTTATAAAGGAATTTCGTAAATTTGCAAATTGATAATGTATTGAGTTATTCCCCCTTATAATTTTATTAGATTGTGTTGTTACTATCTGATCACAAGAACATTGATCTCTAAGTTATTGACTGTATTGATTTTTTAATATTTAATTCAGAAAATAAAATAAAAATGTCAATAGCATGACCAAAAGATAGGTTGCCAGGCAACAAAACATACGCCCACAGCAGCTAAATCGTACTGGCTATCAACAAGAGTTGTCGCATATTCTTACTTTTTTTGATAAAGAAACATTTATAATAGCCTACAGTGTAGGCCCTACACTAAAATCTGATTAAGAGTAACAACTCATTAAGAGTAACAACTCATTAAGAGTAACAACTCATTAAGTAATTATCAGAAAATCATTAGAATTTGTTTGGTTTTTATGAAGTTTTGCCCCATGCTAACGCTTAGTATACATTTAAAATCATTGATTTAGCTGTGCAGTTATCAAAATTCATTGAAATCAATATACAGATACTAGTTGATCTCAATACCTTAAACTCTGTGTATCAATCTGAAGTCAATTGGATGATAAGTTTGGCCTCTAGAGCGTTACAAAAGATTTTTCAAAGTGATCAAGGAAAATAACTCTGGCAGTAATTATCAGAATTCGCTGAAAATCAAAAGGATTCTTCGTCTCATGACCTTAAACACTGTATAAATTTAAAGTCAATCAGATACTAACTTTGGCCTCTAGAGCGTCAATAAGATTTTTTGAAGTGATCAAGGGCCATAACTCTGGCAGTAATTAGCCTCTAGAGCATCCAAAAGATTTTTTGAAGTGATCAAGGGCCATAACTCTGGTAGTAATTATCGGAAATCACTGAAAATCAATAGGCTTCTTCATCTCATGAACACTGTGTATAAATTTAAAGTCAAACAGATATTAACTTTAGCCGCTAGAGTGTTCACAGAATTTTTCAAAGTGATCAAGGGCCATATCGGATATCACTGAAAATAAATAGACTTCTTCGTCTCATGACCTTAAACACTGTATAAATCTAAAGTCAATCGGATATTAACTTTAGTTTGTGGATGCCCGACTGCCGGACAGGGGCGATGACAATACACGACCACATTTCAATGTAGGTGTATAAAAATCAATAGCAAATTTTTAAATCATCATATCATTGTAAATACTGAACTGAAATGAACCATTTTTGGACTGATACACGACCACATTTCAATGTAGGCGTATAAAAATCAATAGCAAATTTTTAAATCATCATATCATTGTAAATACTGAACTGAAATGAACCATTTTTGGACTGATATCTGCCTCTTAGAGATTCAAATTCCACTACATGTATATTGTAGTTATCAAGATTCAGCAATCCCTCAAAATGATGTGAAGAGACTTTAAATAAGAGTATTTAACAGGTAACAGAATGGGAACATGTTTATTATACTAAATGACATGTTATACATGATGACGTGATGATGGTTTGTATTTAGTATAAAATGACTGTAGAATGTATACAATTGCAATACATGTATATTTTCACAGGTTAACATTTTCTATTTTAATATACATGTATACAATTTCAAAGCAACAATTTTGCAATGGCTCTTTTTTTTAGTCTGAGGTTCTTTTTGTGCCATGCCCAGATTTAGATAAATTCTATCAACAACATCATAATGTATGTTGTAAACAATACTCAACATGTACAACAGTGATTCTCTGGATTGTCAAAAATGAAATTACACAAATGTTTTCAAGGAGATTGAGAATTATCATTGAGAATAACAAACAGTGGATATTTTGGAACCCTATGAAACAACAGGTTGCCAAGCAACACATATACACCCATATTACCACATGGTTCTCTTCCAATTTGTCAATAAATTGCAATACTTGCTGACTCTCCAATATTTTCAGGCTCACAGACCAGTGGTGATGTGGGGTCAGGGTCGTGGGTTCTTTTGACCAAGCCATCCAGTCGGCCAGAGCATTAGTCCATTAGTGACAAGTCTTGAGACCACCTCAATTAATCTTGAGCAACACGTATTACACCAACAGCAGCTAATGTGTCTAAGTAGTGAATATAAGTTGCCATACTGATTTTTATTTTAATCTATAAATATCACTAGAAATTATACCACATTCTAAACAGTGACCAATGGCAATAAATCTAACAGAAAGTCATTGACATTATTGAAACTGACGTGCATTCACAAGATTCAAACGGTGAGCAACAGCAATATGTCATCAAGTAAAATACAAAAATTGCTGAAATCTGATTGGCTTTCATACCTCATTAAATGGAACAAAGCATACAAATGTAAAACAGACATGCTAACAAATTTTATTGCATAGCATTCACAAAGGTTTCAAAAGGTAAAAACACCAAAGGTAATAACCACTGAAATTCAATAGACTTTTTTTGTCTTTGATGACAGCATAATAAAGATCGATAGACCTATCACAGCTTCAACATTTGTATATTATATTTTTTTATAGAAGACTTGTCAACTCGTATCACTATACTGATCGTGTAATCTTCTAAATACAGCCAAATATTTATCACCACTATTTCTAGTTACTTTCTGTCCTTCTTCTGTACTATCATATAGTTTCGCTACAACTATATCACTACTCTGAAATAAGATAGTAAAAGTTAGTCAAGTATGTATTCATTTATTTTCAGTTATTCTATTTACAGATACGAATTATAAGGTAAAGAATCACGCAGTGCAGTGAAAGACACTGCAGTACCTTGTGTTTTACTGCGGTACATTCTGGTTATTATTTTAAGACTATCAATCATACTTACTAATTCTTCTTCTGGTACCCTTTCAAACAGTGGAAATTTAATAAAATGTTCAACCATCCATTCATGTAAATCTTTAACATCAGTTATCGTATAAACTAAACCCTAAAATAATAAACATAATACCAGTGTTAAATATTTTTATAACACATAGTATTCAAACCTTAACTAAAATACTGTTAACCATCCAAATCTGAAGGTCAATATTTATAAATTTTAGGATCAGACGCTACTCATCTTGTTCTTCTTCATCTTGGTCGAAAAAAGCCTAAGGCTCATCCATTCAAATAAGATCAACATGAAACTGTGCAAGCCTGTTCCTTGGACAATTGCACATTGATTAACAGAATTTTATATTTGATAAGGCATCATACTTCCACACTGGCTGCAATGACTTCATGCTTGGTCCTGGTCCACGTAGTACTATTATAAATGACTGCATTTTTTATCAAAATAAGTCTGCAATGCAAGTTGATCTTTGTAAACTGGACACATCCATTCATTTTGATAATATAAAAATTCTGTCTATTGTACTTACACCTTCTCTTAATACATATGCATACTCTGCTAATAAAGTGGTACTGATAATTCTCCATTTGTGTTTTGTCTTTTTAAAATGAGGATCAGGAAAAAGGAAAAACATTTTTGACAACTGAAAGTACAAAGAGAATTATTCAAATTCAAACAAACTGTTCATATATTTATACATGTACTCCTATAATTAAAAAAATAGGGTTCAGAAAAGTGATAAATTATAACCAGGTCAATAACACTTGACCTGCTGCTTAAGGGGATAAATGTCTAGTGCTTGGTTTAAATTAACTATTGTTGTCAGTAAATAATTTACAATGTAGAGTTTCAGATTCAAAATTGATTGTATACCAACATGTGTGTATCAGGTGACCAATTTTTGTCCAGAAAGTTGAAGAATTCAAAATTGTTACTTTTGACAGTATAATACCAGTATTGTGGGCGTACAAACTGAAAATTTGATTATACAGTATCCTTATAATAAATAAAACTCTGGAATTAAAGCATTGTCCTAACAAAAACCAGGATAATCTACCATATTTGCCACTTACCTGTCCTTTACAGAAGAAATTAGGGAGATATTTCATGGCATTTGATCTTATACATGCTATATTTTGATATTTTCCTGGTTCCTTCAATCGAAGAACCTGTATTCTATCTTTCACAAAATCAGACACTTTCACTCTTATCTCCATTCCTAACATTAGTGTATCAGGAAATAAGGGAGATAATTTCACTGAAACATAAAATAAGTCAAACATCTGTTTTCGTTGTTTCCTATATTGTGAGCATTATATGCTATGAACCAGAAAATAACCATTACAAATGGATTCCTGAGCTGTCCGCTCTTGCTATAATAGTTCAGTCAAATTACCTTATTCTGGGCAAAGTTGTGAATGGCTACTTTTATTTGGTTTCAGACAGCGGATGAAAATGAAATTAAAGATTGTATTCATTTAGTAATACACTACATTTAATCCAAACACGATTTTTAATATATCATTAGATTATAGAGCTGTGCATAACTTTATAGATATTGAGGAATCTTTTATTGCACAAAATTTATTTTAGAATACCTAATAATCCACCATAGCCACAACCAATATCAGCAAATTCTACTTGATGTTTGACAACAGTTTTATCATTTGTATCTGATGGTGGCTTACAATAATCTGGAAAATATGTTGACCAATCCATTTCATCTGGTTTTATAGGACTGAAAATTACAAAACCGAAATCAGATTGTGATAGATTTCATTCTTTCATTCTCTTTTGCATTTTTTGCTAAAATATCAAATTTTTTATAGATTAATCCACTCTAATATACTCAAGATTGATTATTTAACATTTAATTAAGAAAACACAAGCCCACAGTGAGGCCAGCCGAAATCCCAAAATAAATAGGTTTATTTTTTTCAAAAGTATCAAGCAATCAAACTATACACTAAGTTTCATCCCTCTATTATCAGATAGAATCAAGGTTATCTTATCCCAAAGCACTGACCAATGAAATTACCTAGTTCAGCTTAGCTTTAGCTCGAAACGTCAAGTCATTCACCTAATGAACATCCACATCAAGTATGTTCAAAAGTCTTGACCGATCAAATTGCTTGTCATTCCTTAGCCTAGGTAGAAAATTCTCACCATCGAACATAGTCAAGGTAATGATATAATGAATCTATATCAAAAGTTTCATCACTCTCATTTCATTATAACCAAAGATATCGTGCCCCCAAAAAACAACCAATCAGATTGCTTATTTCTGTTTACCGTAAGCAGAAAATGCTCAGGGAAGTTACTGTCTTTCAAAGTCTCTATAAATCAAATTGCTTATCGCTCTGCTTACCCTGAGCATAAAATCCTCATTTTGAACTAAGTCTAGATATTGATGTAATGAAACTATACACCAAGTTTCATCAATCTCACTTAATTAGAACTAAAGTTACCTTGTCCTAAAGCATCAATCAATCAAATTGCTTATCTATGCTTACCCCAAACAGAAAATGCTCACATAAACACCTACACCAAGTTTGAACATTCTAGCTCAATTAGAAAGAGAGTTATTGTGTCCCAAAAGTGGGACGGATGTGATGGACAGGGGTCAATAATCAAAACATCAACAATCTGATTAAAATACAGATCTACGAGTTTTTGGCTCTGGGTAAAAACCTAGAAATGTCAATGCTGATTAATCAATGTCTGACATCATTGGGTCAAAAGCCACTCGTATGACCCCTCTGACACAACCTCCCAGTACAACTGATCAGATCTTCATGTAGTTATCAAAAATATAAAAAAATAGGTTGCCAGGCAACAAAACATAAGCCCATAGCAGCTAAATGGTCCGGGCAGTCAACATGAGTTGTTGCATATTTTTATTTTTTTCGGTAATGAAACATTTATAATACACTAAAATCTGATTAAGAGTAACAACTCATTAAGTAATTATCAGAAAATCATAAGACTTTGATAAAGTTCTCCTCCATGCCAACTTTTGTATACGAAACATTTAATATCATGGAATTTGAAAATCAATATACTTGTTCGTCACATGACCTTAAACTCTGTGCATCAATCTTAAGTCAATAGGCTGATAACTTTAGCCACTACAGCGTCCAGAAGAATTTTTTAAACGATCAAGGGACATAAATCTGGCAATAATTATCAGAAATCACTGAAAATCAAGAGGCTTCTTCGTCTCATGACCTTAACCACTACAGTGTGTATAAATTCAAAGTAAATCTGATATAAACATTAGCCTCTCAGTGCCCACAAGCGGCTAGACAGGGGTGGGCTTATAAAAACGAAACGAAATATAGATCTGTATCTTAATCAGATTTGAACCTTATAATATATATGAAGATATAATAAATAAGCCTTATAATGTCTATTCAAGGTATCGTCGACATCAGTAGAAATAATAAACAGCTGAGAACTAACTTATTCTTATCGGACTCTGCTCCTGACTCATCCGTTACTGTCTGGCTCTATACATATGTATTATGAAAATTCTTGCCGCACTTCAATTAGGGTTTCACACTGCGTAGCTTGTGTGAAACACTATTGTTTTTGTTAAAATTCTTCTTATTATTATTCTTATTATTATTATTTTTTTTTTTCCAATTTGCTTATATCTCAGGAACTACTTGTCGGATCGATGCAATGTCTTGAGTTTTACTGCAAAAGTGGGTGTGACTTAGAGATTAAAGCTATTTCCGGCATTCTGCGACAATGCGAAATGTCCGAAATCACCGAAGTTGTCGTTTTTTGAAATATTGCCGTAATATTAACAACAATTGTTGGATTTTATCGTTTGATAGTTTTTGACATAGCCAGAGACATGGCACATAGCTACGGATCTTTAGATTTTTAAATATCGCCGAATCTTCGGAAAAATAAGGCGCCAAATTTTGAAAATTTAAATTTTGACAAAAAACTTTTTTATTAATGAATGTTTTTTAATGACCTTTTACCGAGGGTTAAAGGGTCGTCTGATTTGGGCGAAAATGTGAACATTTTTTTTCTGGATAATTTTCCTTGGTCGCTATTGGCTAATTCAGTTTATCGGTTCTATATAAATTATTTATTGTTCGATTTGTATAAAACAAAGTTTATATGGTCTATGGTCCAAAATGTCATTTTTTTTGTTACCGGCAAAGTTTCCTGTCGGTGACGTAAGTGACGTAAATTTAGCAAAAACTACAATTTTAACAGTTCGGTACCACTTTTTGAAAGCAAAAATTATTTTTTTCAAATCTAATATGACTGAAAAGATGTGCCATATAAAGGCGCACAAAGCATCGCGCTCAGTTTTTTTAATTTCGATTTCGTTTTCGGGCAATTTGGATTAAAGGATGAAAAAAGGTGTCAAAATAAGCTATTTACAACCCATCCAGCGTCTTCATATTAAAAAATATATCTTCGTAACATTCATAATCTCGTAGCAATAACCCATACGAAGAGAATGTATGTGAAAATTAATTTGTAATATGCGCAGTTGCTGAGAAAAAGTCAATTTTGCATGAGTCACTTTTCACGTTATTTTGGCTGTAAAAGAATCAATTATTATGTGATTTTCAATTTTCTTTCACCATTGGATGCCTAATGCCATAGTGGACACGGTCAAACCATTCTACCTCATACGCTGCCACCGGAAATGACGTCCTTTGCTCAAAACTTAATTTTTAGCATTAAAAAACAATATTTTATTCAAATGGGTCGTACTTATTATTTTTTTCAAATTATGATATTTGATTCTATTCATCAAATAGAATGAACCCATACGATCATACAGATATCACAAAACGGTTTCTAACTTGTACGGTTGCAGAGAAATGGGCGATTTTCCACAAGTCACTTTTCGAGGATTTTGGTCTATTAAAATGGCGGTTATCATTCGATTTTTATAAAATTTTCACCATATGATATCTGATGTCATTTATGATTTCATAGAACTATTTTAACAGTTTCAGTATCACAGGAAGTAATTATATTTTGGCAAAAACTGTATTTTTAGCCTTCAAAACAGATATTTTTTTTCAAATTAGTCTGATTTGTAATAAATTTAAAATCATGGTATTTAATTCGCATCAACTAATAGAATGAACCCATGCGATCATTCAGATACCACAAAATGGTTTCTCACTTGTATGGTTGCAGAGAAATGGACGATTTCCTACAAGTCACTTTCCAAGGTTTGGGGTCTATAAAAGTGGCAATTCCTATTCGATTTACATAAAATTTTCACCATGTGATTATTATTTCTGATTTTAAGAAACTAATTTAATATTGACTTGAGCAAAAATGAAATTTTTTTTTTTGTCTCGGTTATTTTCCTTGGCCGCCATTGGCTAATTCAGTTTTTTAGCCCAAGATTAATTATTTATTGTTCGATTTGTATAAAACAAAGTTCATAAGCTCCGTTGTCTCAATCGTCATCTTTTTTGTTACCAACAGTGTTATCTGTCGGCAACGGAAGTGGCGTAAATTTATTAAAAACTACAATTTTGTTACCATTTTTCAATGTTAGGTACCATTTTTCAAAAGAAAATATTATTTTCTTTAAAAACTGATATAACTAAAAGTGTGTGCCCTTTAAAAGCCCAAAAAAAAAGTGTGAGCTCAGTTTTTTTTAATATCGGTTACATTTTCGAGCAAATTGGATTAAGAGGTGAGAAAAGGTGTAAAACTGACCTATTTACAACCCGTTCAGGCTTTTCAGATTAAAAAGATATTTCTATGTAACTTTTATAAAATTGTAGCTATAATCCATACGAAGAGAATGTATGTGAAAATTAGTTTGTAATATAAGCAGTTGCCGAGAAATGGGCAGTTTTGCGTAAGTCACTGTTTTCGTAATTTGCCTGTAAAAAAGTTAATTATTAATGGATATTCACAAAAGTGACACCATTTGATTCACAAAGCAAGTCTGCGTCATATCAAGTCGATTACAATTTAAAATTGACACAGGAAGTGACGCCATTTGGTCAAAAACTGCATTTTATCTTTTAAAATCAATATTTTTTTTCAACCAATAATTATTTAATATGTAATAATGAAATTAACTTTTGGATTAAATTCACATATTAACAAAACTCATACGGTCATATAGATATCATAAAATTGTTTCCAACTTATTCGGTTGCCGAGATATAGGCGGTTTTCTAAAAGTCACTTTTGAAGGTTTTTGGCCCATAAAAGTGTCAATTACTTTTCGATTGTCAGAAAATTTTCACCCTTTGATGCCTAATGTCATAGTCGGTGTTATAAAACTAATTTAACGTTTTTGGTATCACAGAAAGTAATGTTCTTTTGGCAAAAACTGTATTTTTAGCGTTCAAAACATATAGTTTATTCATATGATTCTGATTAGTAATGTTTTTAAAATTATGATATTTGATTCCAATCAACAAATAGACTGAACCCATACGATCATATAGATACCCAAAAATAGTTTCTAGCTTGTACGGTTGCCGAGAAATAGACGATTTTCTACAAGTCACTTTTCAAGGTTTTTGGTTTATAAATGTGGCAATTATTATTCGATTTACATAAAATTCTCACCATATGATATGTTATGCCATTTCCGATTTCATAAAACTAATTGAACATTTTCATTATCACCGGAATTAATGTAATTTTGCCAGGATCACTTACAAGTAACATATATATAAAATGAATTGGTATTGCTGGATTTGGTTGATTCTGCGTACATTTTATATGATGTCTGCAATGCTTATGTGGAAACCTGTTTATTGGTTTCTTTGGTACCGGAAGTGACATATGTTCAAGGGTAACGTGGCACCGAAAGTGACACAAGTTCAAAAGTAACATGGCACCAGTGAAACCCGTCATAGCTGCATGCAGGTCTAGTTATATATGATTTTATGCAATAATAACTTATGTATATACCGTATATTGAATACATAACCTTTAGGGGTATCAACATAGACATTTTTTTTCGCTTACGCCACAGTAACATTACATTCCTTTTGTAATATCGGCTAAGCACAAATCACGAACCTATGACCTCCGGTCTGTGCAGTGGTAAGTTTCATCATGGTGGATCATTTCAAACGGATCTTGATTGTGTTTTTTTTTTCTCTCAGTAATTTCTACATGAAAATAGTGTTAGTGTAGAATTAATATAAATTTGTGCTGCATGTGGCAAAAAATGATTCCTTTTGGTGAACAAAGAAGTATCACAGTGAAAAATAGCCTCAATTAAAATCGAAGTGGTGGAAAAACATTTCATGTTAGATGTATTGGCGCCAGGTAGTAACAGACGGAGAAGACAGGGTCCGATAAAAATCTGTTCCCAAGAAGAAATGAAATGAAATGGAGTTTAACGTCCTACTGTTTTGCTCCTAAATGGGCTAAATGAAGACGGGCATATGATATCATGCCATTCAGTGAGGGAAATTTTGCCTGGGGAGCGGCGCTGCGGCCTACTCTTCTATCAAATTCCAACTGCCAAGGGATCTTTTACGTGCACACCAATTTGTACACAGGACTTCGGTTTTTTTGTCCCATCCAAACGACTAGACAGCTGTCTTGCTGGCCTTTCCGTCCCGTTCCTAAATAAAGTAGGCTAAATAAAACTCATACTCATGATGACATGAAGTAATCAAGCTTACTTACTAATCTAAATTGTGGTCAGATATTGGATTCGAGTGGGCTCGCTGTCTATAATATTTTTTCTGTGGTAGTTTAGGTTCAATTTTTTCATCTGCAGAGAGTTTTGCAGAACTTTCGTCCACATGTTCCATGTTTTCGTTTTCGTCCTCCATCATTTTCCCTGTCACCACTAAGTCACACTAGAAATTCCAGTCGAATATATCTGTCGAGGGTTGATTCAAATTTTAAAATAGTTTGTCAAAGTCTAATTTAAATAAAAATCGCACTAATTCAAATATTTATATCGTTTTTGTCAATCTTTTTTTTTATTTTCCCTAATGGTAAAAATTTGTAATGCGTGTTTCTTCAATAATAGTCTTATAAAACAACTTATAGACATAATCAAGTTGATACATAATACATATTACCAGGAAAAGCGTAAAGTGTAAAGCGTGACGCAATAAAGCTTTAATTTTAACAATCAAATTGAAATGTGAGGCAAAATAACAAAATAAACAAAAACGACGATAAAAGATATTTGAATTAGTGCGTTTTTCTTTGAATTACACTAGTTATAAACTAGGCTAATCCAAAAGTTTTATCATCCATCGTCTGATACATTCGACTGGCTTATTCGACAGGTCTAAGTAACTCAAAAAACGTCACTCGGCATGCCTCGACAGATTCCGAAACCTACATTAGGGTTTACCTCTAGATGTAGGTTCCGGAACAGGAATCCGTCGAGGATTGCCGAGTGTCGAAAACATTTGTCTGGTTGTACGAGTCTTGTTTACAGGAAGCAGGTACTTGAAACTCTCAAAACAAATTTGCTAATCTTAATTTTTCATTGATTTGAAGTTGAAAAGGGGTTATTTGATTATACTACCAGCTTTTATATGACACATAATAATTTCAAAAATGAAAACGACATTATACTATGTATGCCACTTGTGGTAAATAATGAAAAAAATATGAAAAGTAATGTAATGATTTATGTTGAGATTATTGTTGACATGTCAAGCTTCCACTGTGGCAGTTTTTCTACGCTATTATTATTGGTAAGTGTCTCTGGAGAAGACCAGAGAGTAATCTTAATCTCTGTTGTTAATTGGCCAAGCAAGACCATTGAGTGTCTGATAATTGTATACGCATTATCACTATATATTGACTTTATAAGTGTCATTTATATATGAACTTCAAATTCCCCTTCCCCACAGCCACTCACCCAACTAAAGTAAAACAACTTCATTAACTAAGGAAAAAATACCATAAATTGAGATGAAATCTAAGGGTTTAATTTCCTACAGTTCTGCTCTGACTCTGACTGTGCAGTGTGCTATGAGGGAAATTTTGCCCAGGCAGCGGCACTACGGCCTACTCTTATGTTAGATTCCAACTGTCCAGTGTTCTTTTACATACATGCCAATGCCGAATCCTGGCGTATTCAACACCAGGCTAATTCATGACCAGTAAAATCGGCGTATTCAAGACCAGTATATTATAGGGTTGGTTGATCGGTATATAAAGGTGCTAAGTAGTACTCTGTCTATGGATGTTAAGTTAATTAATCAATTAAGACAAGACAATAGAAGGATTAACAGGGTATTTATTATATATTTTAAATAGTCATAATACAAACAAGAGTTGAAATAATATTCGAAGACAATATTTACATATAAAACATCGTATTCAGTTGATGCGATTAATAATAGCCATAGTTTCGTATTCAACTTTGAACTGAGTATTGTGTTTAACTTGACGTTACTATTAATATCATATATTTTAAATAGTCATAATACATACAAGAATGGTGAAAGTTTCATATTTTATTCGAAATATATACAAATTCCAAGCTTGCATCGGAATTGGTTTGATGTTTAAAATACAAAATAACAAGGCCGGGATATACAAATTCCAAGCTTGCGTCGGAATTGGTTTGATGTTTAAAATACAAATAATAAAACAAACAATTTTAATACATCAAACACCAATCATTAATTAATAAGTATCGTATAGGCTTCTATCCACACTGATGAGTACTAATTAGCAACTTTATACACCGACCAATCAAAATAACAAAGCCGGGATGTACAATCTCAAGCTTAAGATTAAATAATTTAAACAACAACTCAATTGTAAAAAAAAACAATTTTAAAACATCAAACACCAATCATCAAAATCATCTATAATAATTATCGTATCGGCTTCTATCCACACTGATGAGTACTACTTAGCACCTTTATATACCGATCAACCAACCCTATAATATACTGGTCTTGAATACGCCGATTTTACTGGTCATGAATTAGCCTGGTGTTGAATACGCCTGATACCCCAATGCCTATGTCAATGTGTACACAGTTCAGGACCTCAGTTTTCTATTCCATCCAAATGACTTACATTAACATTGTCCCTTGGCACACCCTCCATCCTGCACAACTGACAAGGGGAAACCATCATGAAAAATCTGAACACAGGAACCCCAGGTTATTCAGTGAGCCAACAAAATTATTATTCATTTTCAATTATTCCAAAATAGCTTTAGAACAGACACAGGCGAGCGTAGGGCAGTATTTTAATACTGCAGCTTAATAGGGAAGAATAGAAATGGTGAGGGACACCATCAAATCAGAAACCATTCAAAAGGAACTAAGTATATATACACTGTAACCCTGGTATCATTTATTCTTGTGTATCTAGCACTAATTTCTTTCACATTCATTTAATATTAAATCTTTCCTTTAAACACTCATAAAAATCATCCAATTTGTACTTGTGTCCAGTTTAAAGCTGACTGATTTATTTTGATTATGAGTGTCCAATTTAGAAACTTGTATTTAATTTCCTGACCTCTGTACAAAAATTAATCATTATACATCAATAATCAATTGGGTTGTTGATTTTCTAACAGTGATAGAGTAGAGAAATTAAACAGTTGAAATGAACACTCATGATCAAAATTGAATGGTCAGCTTTTAAGTGGAAACAAGTGCAAATTAGATGATTTGGACTGATTTTAAATGATTTTTACTATTTTTAAACAAGGATTTGATATTGAATAAATGTGAAAGATGTTATTTCCAAATGTTACCCGGGTTACAGTGATAACTGTATTCATTATCCCTATTACATCAGAAAGATAGAATATTAAATCTCATTTTATTCCTTACTTCTACATGTAATTATCACGACAGCTAACTTACACAAGGCATTCTAATACCACTTTCCACAAGGCATGCTAATACCACTGCGGCCTGCAGTAATTTCAATTACATGTACATGTAGCACATGGATTTTTCATTCAGCTATTGAATCAATCACTGACTGCTATGTCAGCATTATTGATACACTGTAGTAGGTGGTTCAAATTGGGTCACAAAAGAAATTTGAAGCTGTGAAGTCTGTGATCAGGATGTAAGGTAACAAGAAGCATTAATACATCAACTGACAATTCAGACTACACTTGGTTTAGAATTTGCTGTTTCCTTAATAATTTTTTAAATAATTTTTATTATAGGTATTAGAAGTATGGAGAAACCAAAGTAATTTCTGCCAAATCAGCCTGATTAAATGTATTCATCATGAATAAAGAACAGCTAGACATAACACCTGTTGTGTATTCCGTCTTTATTTCCCTGTCCATTCTGTGTGCCCTCCTTCAATATTGGGCCCACAAGATCAGACGAGATGAAGCAATCGGAAACAATCCACAGTTTCTCAAATTTCAAAGAGGTTATTTCGCAGTTTATCTTGTGGCTATGTTTGCAGATTGGTTACAAGGACCATATTTGTATAAATTATACAGCTATTATGGATTTCAAGAAGAACAAATTGCCATTTTATATGTGTTTGGATTTGCCTCAACAGTTATTTTAGGTACATGGACACCAATTGCAGCTGACCAATTTGGAAGAAAGAAACTTTGCATTGTATTTACTGTCACTTATTCCTTATCATGTATGCTCAAGCTATCTAGAAGTTATGGTATTTTACTAATTGGTCGTGTGTTGGGTGGAGTGGCCACTTCAGTTCTTTTCTCAGCATTTGAAGCCTGGTATGTTCATGAACATATTGAAACACATGATTTTCCCAAAGAATGGATTTCCGTGACATTTGCAAAGGCATCGTTCTGGAATGGTCTGCTTGCTGTTGTGGCTGGAATGACAACCAACGTTTTCTCAGAATGGTTCGGATTTGGCCCTGTTGCTCCATATATGATGGCTGTGCCTTTTCTGATATTTGTCGGAATTATCATATCAACTCATTGGAATGAAAACTACAGTGCTCATAAAGTAAATTTCACTAAATCTTGTTGTGAGGGATTAAGAAATATTGTATCAAGTGAGAAAATATTTATGATTGGAGCCATTGAATCTCTTTACGAAAGTGTAATTTACATAGTGATCTTTTTGTGGACACCAATTTTAGACACTGGTCACTCAGCATTGGGTCTTGTTTTTGCCAGCTTTATGGTCAGCATTTTAATTGGTCAAGCAGCATTTCACATTTTGGCATGGAGGAATATTCCAGTTGTTGCCTTGCTACTCTCATCAACAAGTTTAGCAGCTGTTGCAAATATTATCTGTGTGTTTTCTTCTCATCCTGAAAAACGTGATATCCAGGCTTCATTTATTGCATTCCTAATATTTCAGTTTGGTGTTGGCATGTACTTTCCGGCAATGGGATATTTACGGAATCGTGTAATCCCTGAAAACTATAGGTACAGTATTATGAATTGGTTTAGAATTCCACTAAATCTTATTTCATGTGCTGTACTAATGTTATTACATGAAGATGTGTTTCGTCATGGAAATCGAATGATTTTTGTTATTTGTACATTTTTACTGTTTCTTGCTTTATTGTGCGGAGTGCGATTTTTGAAACTCTCTAAAGGAGATGAAGAATTGAAACAGGATGTTTATATGATGGAAAGTGAACACATCCATAATATTTTCTAAGTACAGGTATTGTCTTGTATGAAAAGAATTATTTATTGTTAAATAAATCATCAGTTTTGTCAATCAAAACTCCAGGTCTTTCTGGATCGGTAATGCTGCATATATTGCAGTACTACCCTTTTTGGGATGATCAATGCAAGTATAGAAAAGTTACATATATATACATGTACTTACATGTATGTACATGTAATTGTCATCACTTCGTCCTTATTCCTCACAAGCACCTGTAACATAATAATTCTCGTTCAAAAAATACCCATTAAACTGAGTCTAAGTAGACCTAGTGTCTAATGCTGGATTCAAATTTTCATTAAAGGCTGTAAACTCAATTGGTGAGCATTGTGACTGGTTAACCGAATGAAAGGTCAAGCCTTAGTGTAATGTTATTTTTGGAAGAGATTTCCCGTGTTACGGATACTAGTGGTATTTTTGAGTGTTTTAAAACTGGCTTAAAGTTAAAATGACCATGTTAAATCACATTCACAATTATAATATTATGTTTTGCATAGTTAACGGAGAGAGAGATTGAAATAAATGGGATATAATTAAAGGTGTATGTTATTGGTGCAACTAAAAATGTTTTAATGTATTTGTTATAAATTATATTCAGATCTTTATTATTGTGTTTAATTATACTCCTAAATAGAAATGTGGTCATACATGTGAATTGTTGTCGCCTATGTCCGTCCATCGCCCACAATTTCTTATTAACAGTTTACAGAGTACATTTATTATTCACCCTTTAAATTTATGTGTGTTGTTTACATTAGTAGAACAAAGCATCCTATTGAATTTCGTCAATTTCCGTTAAATACTTCTAATTTTATGGCTTTTGTGTCAGTTTATAGAACCTTTTGAAAGAACTAACGTTTAAAGTTATGATTCGATCTGTATTAAATTTACATGTATTATTTAATTTAGTAAGACCAAGAAGCCTATTTGATTTCAGCAATTTAGGTTAAAAACTTATAGTGTTTCACTTTCTTGAAACTTGTGAATGCTGTAATTGATATCAGTGTCTTGTAAATTCTCTCATTATGAACAAAAGAAAAAATATACAATGTTTCTTGTTGGCTGCTCAGACGATTTAGCTGCTGTGGAGTGTGGACTTATGTTTCATTGCCTGGCAACCTATCTTTATCAATAGATAGCTTCAGTATCAAAAGACGTGAGTTTTGTTACATTGTATTTATGGTTGTATTATTAAACTGTTGAATTGCACTCTAGAATATTGAAATTTATTGTTACTTTTTTAATATTTGCTACAAACTTTCATTGCTTACATTTACATAAGTACTAAGGTAGCCATGTTTTGTTTTCTTTCTGTAGATCCTACATGTTGATAGTAAATAGTATGTAGCCAGGGCTGTAGGATTTTAAAAATGGGGGTGCAGCAGAGTGGTGGGAGGAGACGCCAATAGTTTTTAGGAGAGGCAGTTGCTCCTATTTCCCGTCTATGGTGGCACCCCATAGCCTCCACATAGGTGATATAAGAGTGTGGGTAAAGCCAGTCTATTGATCAGTGCCATAAGAGCATCACTGTGTGATCTTAACCACATGTATTAAGAGGTTGTCAAACTTTTTGAGAGGGCGCCATTGCTCAGGGCACCTTATTTTTCTGGGGGTGCAATGTTCCCCCGGCACCTCTGCTACATATGGCCCTGTATGTAGCTGCATACAATTATATACATATATACATTTATGGTAAAGATTGTTAAATGTAACAGCAGGGCCCATTTTCAATCATAATCGAAGAGTTATTACAAATATAGCTGTATAGAGCTATATTTTATGAAGCTTTACACACCTGTCATTCAAAGGTGTTATGAAGACCTACATTTCCCAGAATATATATTTTCTTATTTGGCTTGCTTGCTTACAGTACATGTATCTTTATATATTGTTGCAGAAGAGATTATTAGTCTACTAAAATTTGCATTGTATTTGAATAGGATACTGAGATTAATTAAAAACAAGAAAAAATGCCTATTATTGAAATACTTCTGAGATTCAGTGAATTTTTATGTAGATTTGTTTTAATGCCTTATATGTACATGTATTATCTCCTGCCACTGAATATTCATAATTTTCTTTGTAACTATACTTGTGTGTGACCAGCTATGGTTAATGATCTGAAAACATCTGTAACCCGGTTTACATCACAAATTTTAGGCGTGCCAGGTACCGTTCCTGGGACGGCACGGTTAATTATTTTGTAGTGTAAACGGGTCCAAAGCAATCGTGCCATATTGAGTACCATGCCACTGGCCCACTTAAATGAGGTGGTCTCGGAACCATACCAAGAACAGCTTGGTTTAAATTTACGTGGTGTAAACGCTAACCAGTCTGAGTACGGATTACTGCGCATGCGCCAAATGAGCCTTGACCTTTTTTCCCTTGCAAACTTTGACAATTCTGTCATCAGTTCTGTCAAAATGACTGCTCAAACTAAATCAGTCGTCATAATTGTTTTCATCTGGGTAATTCGTACAGGGACTGAAATTAACTTTTCTGTGAAGAGTTCCACATTTGGCATGCTTGGCACGGTTCTGAGACCGGTTATTTTAGAGTAATGTAAACGGGTCAATTTCTTGAAATTTATTGAGGCCTTGTATCGTGCCCAGTATCTGTATTCAGATATCTTTAAAATGGTATATGATATACAAGGGGTGGCTGAAGATTCAAAAGTATAGATTAATTGACTTGAAACAAACTCTTGCCACCAACAAATACAATCTTTGAATGAACCATAGACATAAGGCCATCAACATCAACCATTCAAGAAAACATTACTCAGGTGCATGACATGTTGATGGTTGATCAACCAGTTAACATCTCGCATAAGAGGGCTGAGCTCATTATTGCCAACGAGTTAGGAATGACAAAAGTTTCTGCAAAATGGGTTCCAAAATTCTCGACTGCATGTAGATTTGTAACCATGAATGAGATCTGTTTCCAAAAAATGAAAGCAGAACTAGGCATTCGTCATCTTAGTAATGGTGACATCATGGCAGCTGTGAATGACTTTTTTAGGGTGGTTTTATGGTGTCTCATTTAGCCAAGCTAGACACATATTCATTGCTACTGTTTTTTATACAGCCACATTGAAATGTGGGCTTTTATTGTTGTGGCCCCCTGTCTGTCCTCATAGTTTATGGTCAAGAGATAAAGAAGCCTTTTGATAATTACTGCCAAAGTTTTGCCCTTGAGCACTCTATAAAAACTTGTTGATGCGCTAAATGCTAAAGTTATTATCTGATTGAGATTTACACACACACAGTATGTACAGTTGTATGTAGCATGCACACAAGAAAAAGATTCATACAGATTTTCAATGATTATTTCCCTTTACAACTATTGTAGATATTCAAGATTCTAAATTTATTTTTTGAGTGTCTTTTTTTTAACACAGTGTTTATGTTTAAAAGTAAAGAATTCAAGAATTACTTTCAGAGTTAGTACCCTTGATCATTTTTAAAAACCCTCTAGTTTCAATAAATAGTCAATATAATTAAGGAATATCTTGCTGCACACTGGCTTAGTGTAGTGTGCACACTGCACACTATTATGTAGTCCCTGTCTGTCCTTCATCTACAATTTCTTGAGACACCTTATCTTAGGTTATCATTTGAAGGACTTGCAATTTATACATTGGGTTTTCTTTTGTCTTATTTGATAAATTAGCTGCTGTGGACGTACGGTTCGTTTCCAGACATCTTCTCTTTTGGTTTTCTAAATTAGAAAATTATCTAAAAAAAAAAAAAACACCTTTAAACTTTAATTGAATTTAAGAATTTTAAGCAGTCTGAAACAACTATCATAATGTTTAATGGTGCTGTAGTTAGTAACTGTAGGTTCTTTGCTAACGTCAACTATCAGTTTACAGAATTTCTACAAAAATATGTGTGAAATGTACGTGTAATTTGTCATTATATTTTTTAATTACAATAAATTGTTTTTGTTAATTGTATATAGATATTTATTATTGGTGAATAAATAAATAATACCAGTTATAACATCTTCGGTTATTATCAAAACGTTGACGGAAAAGGCTCATCAGGATAGCTATCTAGTCATCCAGGCAAAATTTCCCTCATAGCTCCTTGTTTTTTGGCATATGCATTTCTTCATTAGCCCAGCATTATCCTGCATCTCATCGACTTTGTTCTTAGCCTTTCTTTAACTCCTGAGTTTTGTGTTTAACTTGTAGACTATCCAGGGGCTAAGTGAGAGTGACATACTTATGCACTTTGCAAATGGCATAACATCATGCAGTTTCAATATTATTTTCATAATCATAATGCTTAACAAGTGTCAAACATATACCATGGGTCAGATATGCTACAAATCGACTCTAGCATGTTAGAATATTGTTTTGTGGGGCCTAGATGGAATCTTGTTCCTCATGCCAATTCATGGGTCATCACTCCCCTGAGAAAATCCTGATTAATAAACAACCTTGCTTTAAAAAGAACTGGTCTGTACGATTCAAGCTCCACAAGGGAATTATCCAGAATACTAGTCTTTTGGTTCCCCAGTGTGTCTCCACGCCACATCTACCTGCAACCAGTGATTATTTAATGCGTTATTAAGTTCGTTGTCTGACTTCTGATCTTTATTTGATTCCAAGGGTTGGAAGCTACAACAGCTATAGTTCATACACATTTTCATATCATTCCAACTTATTGTAGATGATACCATATTATGTACCTCGTGGAGTGTGATGTTTATATTTTCATATCAAATGGATCAAGGCATGTAATTAAAATGGGAATAGACAACCCTCTAGAAGAGTTCTAGTTTTGTCATGTGAGGGACGACAATTTTGAGAGACAATAGCTTTTCTGCTAGCAATCCTACTCACTAACTATCAAGCTTTTTTATGATTATAGGGGGGTTGGATGGCCGAATGGTTAGTGCGCGAGTACTCCGGTTTCCTCACACTGCTCAAGACCCCTACGTGCAAGCGAATGATTGAAATAAAATTAAACCATATGTTAGTCCCAAAGTTATATAGTTTGTGTCAAGTGGACCTTAAACCCCATTTCTCTCTTTTTTAAGATTATAAATAGTATACCTAGTTGGATTTTAAATGGGGGTTATTAAGTAAGCATTGGCAGAGATAGTTCATCGGGTTTACCTTGAATGTGGTTCAGGACGGAGGACCTGACAAGGACTGCTATCTAATTGTTCGGATGGGACGATAAAAATATGGCTCGTAATGGACAGCTGTCTTGTCGTTCGAATGGAATAGAAAATCACGGGTCCCGCTTACACATTGATGTGCACGTAAAAGATCCCTTGACAGTTGGAATTTGATATAAGAGTAGGCAATAGTGCAACTACCTTGAATAAACTTTCCTCATAGCACACTGTATGGTACATGTCCGTCTTCATTAGCCAGGTTGGAGCAGTACAATAGGACGCTAAAGTGCTAAACCCCATTTCATTTCATTTCTTGAAATGGAATGATATTTGAAACAAAGTGAAATAAATTTAAACATGAGACAAATGCTTTTATTGACTTCAGACACTTACCAGCAATAGCATCAAAACAAACATTGAAAATATTTAAAATAAATTCTGATATAATTCTGAAAATTCTTATCTATGCCATAAGAGAACAAAGTGGATTTAAATGAAAATATTCATTGAATATCTTTGAAATCAATCTATAGAAATCATTCATATTAAGGCATCTCAATTTAATTTGGTAAAATGCAAAGAGATAGAAATCTATAAAAGAGAATAAACAAAGATAATTACTAATGCATAATCTAAAAGTAAAAACAAAATTTCAATAAAAACATTAAATTGTTTTAAACATAAACAAATGTACAATCTGAGAGATGTTAAAATTATGTCTACATTAAAAAAACCTAGAAATCGTCTAAAGCTTATACTTGACGTCTATACTTATATTATGTATTAATACAACTTCAAACAAAAAGTTCTTTATCTATAGGCTACACACCTTATACCATCTAATAATCACTAAAATTACGTTAAATAAATTAACATTATATTGATAATTAAGGCCGTATTTGCCTACAATGTATACAAATGAAGAGGGGAGGATGTATGTATTAATTATTTTAATGCACTAAATGAATAATGAATTACAATTGACATAAACTTGATATACATATCTTTGTCCATTTCATCTGTTGACCTTTCACGAGATAAACAAGCAGTGCATAATTTGAAAGAAATTGCGAATTAGATTTAGTTGTGATGAAACACACATGCCCTAGTTCAACAAATGCTTGAATGATGGACACACAAAAGCCTTTGGTACATTTTAAACACTCTTGAAATCTTTCAATTTAGGAATGATACAAGTACACAAAAACATGGACGCTGTTTACATGGATCATCCTCTAGATAGATTAATACCATACTGCTGACAAAGAGCATATTTGTTAAAGCGATATTTAGAACTTGACATATAATGTCGTACACAATATTAAATATGCGTTAATTAAAACCATAGTATATAATTTTAATATAATATTGACATAATAGCACTGAGAAGTATAAGACTCTATTTGGTAGATAAAATGGGCAGATAAAACAAATTTTTGAGTGCATGTAAAAAATGGCCATCTTTCTACAAACATCCATGATTTAACCGGCCATCAACTCATACAGGGCATTAAACCATGATTTATTTATTCAGCACTTTTCTCCTTCATGGTTGATAAATGAAACAGATGCCTTCATTATGATTGCACACCAAAAATTACCATAAACCAGTTGATCTACCTCCAGGTGGGTTAGCTACCCGAGTATGTCCTCGTCTTGGTTTATCATCATCAAACTGAGCACCTAGAAAAAAAAAACATTTCAAAAGCTTGAACAATATCAACTTAGAAGAGAGAGAGAGAGAGAGAGAGAGAAAAGAAGAGGGTGTAGTTTAAGTCACTTGATACAAACTAAGTGGTGAAACCTGAGGACTGGGAGAAACCAATACTCCGAGCAGCGTTTCGTTTGGATATTGTTGTTTTAAAATTTGATTGGTCAGTAGTCTGACTACCAACCAATCACTAGCTGCCCATCAAAAGCTTTACATTTAAAACGAGTGCCAATATTGGACCTAATATGTTTACATAACGTTACGTCATGGCTCACGATTTTATTATGCCTAATTAACCTGTGCATAGCAGAATACTGCAGTAAAACTAATTGCATGACACACGAGGCTATCAAGTCGAATGAAATGTAAACAATACTGTTAGGAAACGAACATACTTGCACCATTTTTAATACCTTAAATCACTGTCCAAAGTTTCAGGGAAGACCCAGATTAAACGAAGGACTGTCATGTTGCTTAAGTGATAGCTTTCGTTGAACAGAAAGAATAGACACACTCCCGCATAAGTTCAAGAAACAAACGCTATTCCAGCAATGGCTAGAGAGGGATTTCTTGGGCCATTGCTTCAGGAATATGGGAGAAACCCAGTGATGTTGTACTCCTTGTCAAGTACAAAGAGTGAATCGAAACCATGCTTTACTCGGTGACAGACCTTATTATGTAAAGGGAATGCCTTAGGCCATTCAGCCACCCTACTCTCCTGAATTTCGCGACTGACATATTTCACGAATGATTTCCAGAAATTAATACAATTATCAAAAGAGTTGACTAATTAACCAGGTACAGGGTACATCACAATTAAATGTCATTTACAAGCTAATAGATATTGGTTAGAGTGAGGGTGATGTTGCTGTTGTTTGTAAATAACTTGTTTTATTTTAGTATATTCACCACCTGCGTCTATTCTGAGAAATTACCCGTATTTCCAAGTAAGACACATTGAATAAGTAAACATATTAGATAAGGCTCAATTCCAACAAAATCTCTCATACAAATTAATAAAATTAATAGTATTTATTAAAAGAAAATACGGTTGTACATACCACTTAAACTAAAGCTTGATTCCTGCATATTGCGTACGCCATCGACTTTACTTCTATTATGGAAAGATTCAGGTGAATTAGGTGTAATTGGATTAGCTGATTGTACTTTATTAGCTAAAACTTCGTGCATTACTTCTATAACAGGTCCAGTATAATCTTCTCTCTCTACTCTTTGTGGCTGGCACATCTAAACCAAACAATCAAAATATTGTCATATTAAAGCAGCAATACTACAGAAGGTCAATAAATATTTTTCTTATTAAAAAAATTACAAAAATGTCAGGACTAGAAAATGTTCTGTTAATACTAACTTAAAACAATTAACAAATTTTCGTTGCCAAATTGACATTGATGTTTGTGGTTAAATATATGTTAATTGACCATTGTGATTTTTTATTTAGTCTTCTTATATTTGTATATTCTCTGAGGAAAGAATTTTATATAATGTGTAAAAGCTATATTATTGTTTTATTGAAAGAAAGAACAACTTACTTGTTCCCTGGTTCTTATTTTACTATAAACATATTCTGAATTACAAGGTGTTTCAATAAATCTTCCTAATCCCTGGGTCACCTTTAACTGTAATCAAAATAAACAGGTACATATAAAAACAGATAAATACAAAAGGGAACCATGGGGATTTAATAAGTACAGTACTAACTTGCTAACCTGTAGATTCCAGGTTCAATCAAGATGTTGGTAGAGAATGTTCCTCGTGAGTTTATAGCATGGATTTCCCTTGACATTGGTGCAGGACGAAGGGTGAGATCACAAGGTCACACGGGCGTGCACATAAAAGGACCCTTGACAATTACAATTTGAAATAAGAGTACCTGGTAGGCCATAGGATGCTGTTCAGACAAAATTTTCCTCGTAGAAGTAGGAACTATGATAATTCAATTCTATCTTGAATGAAAACTTTTTAATGTCGAAAATTATTTATAACTATATTATTCCTACCTGTCCTTCATCTAAGACAACTTGTCCATTTGTTATAACATACAAAGGTACACCATGTACGGTCATACCCTCAAATATATTAAAATCTACAGCTTGGTGATGTGTTTTAGCTGAAATAGTTCTCTTCTCATTAGGATCCCAGATGACAATATCAGCATCCGAACCTACTGCTACTCGACCCTGTAGTAATACAAATTTCAGTATTGATATAAATACAAATTTCAGTATGGATATAAATACAAATTTCAGTATTGATATAAATACAAATTTCAGTATTGATATAAATACAAATTTCAGTATTGATATAAATACAAATTTCAATATTGAGAGACGTACAAGCGTTCAACTTAACATGTTCTCTATGTAGACTAGTTGTCATGTGTTCTAGAGAGAGTAAAACTGAACGGCCAATGTAATGTTCACTTGTATTGAATATTGTATTTGTATAAGCATTTTCTCACAAATTCTGCATTATGCATGAATGACAAAAAAAGAGGGGGCAAATTTGAAATCTGTTTGTTTACTGCTTTTGAGTGGGGATTATTAAATATCAATATTAGAAGTTTGAGGTCAACCGTAAGCAAAATTTCTTGTTTAACACAATAATTTACTAACTATAAGCACAATTTCTCTTTAACACAATAATTCACTTACCTTTTTAGGATAGAGATTAAATATTTTAGCAGCATTAGTACTAGTTACAGCTACAAATCTACATGGGTCCATTTTACCAGATCTCTGTAAAGCAAAAACAGGTCGATAAGTGAAAAATAATATATACATGGTATTAAAAATTAGGTTGCCAGGCAACAATACATACGCCCACACAGCAGCTAAATCATCCGGGCAGTGAACAAGAGTTATCGCATATTAAGTTATCATCAGAAAATCATTAGAATTTGTTTGGTTTTCATTAAGTTCTGCCCCATGCTAAATTACCATGTAACGGTGATATGATCAAACGTTTCTTTTAAATCGGATAATTTTTTTCGTCCAGAGGGACCACCAGTTAAAAAGGGTGATTTTTCGGACAATCAGGAAGCTACGATCCGATGGACGCAAATATCCAGAGGAACCAAGATCTTTGGATTATCAACATACATGTCAAGTTTCATCAAAATCGGTTCAAAATTGTGACCTCTATAGAATCCACAAGCTAAAAACATAATTTTTTGTACAATCAAGGGCCATGATCCGTGAAGTTTTGATCCGATACATTCCAATATCGAAAGCAGCCGAGATCTTATGGGGATTAACCTATATTTCAAGTTTTGTCAAAATCAGATAAGAATTGTGACCTGTAGAGTCCACAAACTAATTTTCATGTTCACGTATAAAAACTTAATATACTTTCTGTCAAATCATCGATTTCTCTATTACCGGTACTCATCATCATAGCACTTTAACATTATTTTAATTGATCTAACTTTCTTGTGGTTTATACAATTTTTCTTTATAAATTTACTGTCAAATGTCAGAATCTAAGAAACTTACAACTCCCTTTTCCCAAATAATAGACATTCTAAAATTGTTCTTTATAAATTTACTGCCAAATGTCAGAATCAAAGAAACTTACAACTCCCTTTTCCCAAATAATAGACATTCTAAAATTGTTCTTTATAAATTTACTGCCAAATGTCAGAATCTAAGAAACTTACAACTCCCTTTTCCCAAATAATAGACATTCTATCTTCTACACCATTAACTCCATTAGGTATGCTTCTAAAATCATCTTTACCAATAGCTTTCTGATCAGCATTAAATGTACAATTATCAGTAGCAGATACAGACAGATCATTACTAAAAAAGAGAAAAAATATTATCTAAATATAAAAATGGAGCTTTAATACACATTGTTATAAATTTATATAATTACTAAAAAAAACGAAAAAATATTATTTAAATATAAAAATGGAACTTTAATACACATTGTTATAAATTTATATAATTACATTAATTATCTTATAAAATCAAAAATAATTTTTCTTTTGAATTTTTTTTTGGTCAAAACAGTACTGTATAAGTCTGCTTACTTTGCTAAGAGATCCATGAGGTAACCAGGGGTGCTAGGGTCAGGACGAAGAGGTGGTCCCATCACATGACCTGCAGCATGTCTCCAACATTTATTCCAGTAATGAGTTCCATCAGTACCTAAACCAGCAGCCAGTGCTTCACCAAAAACAACTTTACCTGCACAATTAAGTTAATAAACCATATTAAATTAATTTTTCATACTAAAACAAAAGGTTGGACCAATGAAGAAAAAAAAGTTGTGCTAATGAAGATCTGCATACACCATGCAGTGTGCTATGAGTCACATTTTGCCCAGACAGTGACACTACGACCTGCTCTTTCTTCCAATTTCAACTATCAAGGGTTCTTGTACATGCACAACAATGCGTTATGGGACCTCAGTTTTGGCGTCATCCAAATGACTATGTGGTTCCTCGCCCAGCCCTTTGTCTTAAACCTCTGAAAAAGGGAAACTGATGAACAAGTTCGGACACTTCATAGATCGAATACAGGACATCCAGGTTAGCGTTTTACTCAATGAGTCACTGTTGCTCTCAAATCTCTTTGTAGCAAAGTATAAAATAATTGTAACAGTTCTATCTATAAAATAAGATTGGAATTTTTGCTGTGTTTTATATTAAATGCGTACAATTTTAGTAAGCTTACAGGTCCAAATTTTGATGACAAGCCCCCAAAAAATGTGCTCTACAGATTTAAGAGAATAAAGTAAATATTACCTTTTCTTCTTTCATTGGCTACTACTTCACCTGCACTCTTACTCATAACATGTACTATATATAGTGGAGCATTAGCTTGATTAGCAATAGTTATAGCTCTCTGTGTTGCTTCAGCTTCAACCTGTAATAATAGAGACATGTTTTATTTATCAAAACTATCTTCATTTCTAAAACCAATATCTTGTTTTTGAATGATGAAATAACTTAAAATATATTTAATTCTATACAGAAACCAATGTGTAAAATCTTATTATTTTAGAAATATTCCATGTACAGGTATTAAGTCAAAATACAGAATAAATATATTTCTGATTACAATAAATGAAATGCATACCTCTTCTGGTCGACACATTTCATGTGCTTCTGGTCCTGTTATACCTTGGGAAACTAATTCTTTAGATTTCTGAAAATAAATCAAATAAAATCGTAAACAATAAAGACTAAACTGGGTACCGGTAAATTTTTTTCATATGCTATTTTTACAGGTCTGAAAATCTACAGTCTACTCCAGCTCTAACACACCCCAGACTTAAAACATTTAGATGCAAAAGAGCAATTAAAAATCTATTCTTCTAATTCAAACCTTGTTTTACTTACAATATCAATAAGATGACCATTTTCTGCATGTACCATAGACACGGCACCTAATTCACTACATTTTCTAAATACATCATACATATCATCATCAGGTAACATAAAAATATCTTTATATGCCATAAATACTTTAAACGAGTTTACACCTGAAACAAACAATCAGAATATTAAAATATTTTGTTCCATGATAGATCCTTAAGCAAAATTGATAAAATATGTGAATTCGCGTTTAATACTTTCTTCTATTTTTCAAGAAAAATGTTATTTTTCTGTTGGCATCCCAACATTATCCTGAGCATTACTTTGATCTACATGCAATATACTATACAGTGGATACATAATAATAATATATCAATATCAGCCAGATATCATGACTATTAGAAAAGTTAATCCAAGCGGGTCTTCTCAATGAACCTACCTTTTTCTTTACAAAGAATTTCCATTTCTTTTGCTACCTGGTCACTCCACCATGTTACACCAACATGTAAGGCATAATCACAACAAACTTTGGCATCTGCCCATCCTCGCCATTTTTCATAAGCATCTAACAAAGATACTCCCTTCTGATCTACTACAAAGTCAACTGAAAACACAACACACATTGTTATATTGCTAGGATGTACCAAATTATAGTTTTCAGCCTGTGCTTAAATCAATATAAAGGGAGATAATGTATAAGAGTTGTCTCCCCTTAGACCACAGATACCAATGAAATTGATCTTATTCTTTGGATTGTCACTTTTCAAAGATGAACAAAATAAACCAAATCCTTTTCATGGAAATTTTGGATAAACTGTTAGCTGTACCAAAAAAAAGAATAATTATCTTAAATTATGAACTTACTTATCATGGTAGTTCCGCCTGCTAAGGCTGCCTTGGTTCCACTGTAGAAATCATCCGCTGCTGTTGTTCCCATGAATGGTAACTGCATGTGGGTGTGGGGGTCAATACCACCTGAACAAAAAAAATTAATGTACAAGGTATCTTTATATTCACTAAATTGTAACTGCATATTACCTTCAAAAAGATATACATGAAACAATCATTTTCCATTAAATTGACACTCATTAATACTTGGATATCCATATGAAGTCATAAAACAAGACATAATAAGTGATGTAAGAAGTGAGCTTTGAAAAGGTACACATTGAAGGCCCTTGCTAATGATACAAATATTGAAGGATTACTGAGCTGAGTATGGGACAAGGGATTAGAATGACCTCTTGCTTTCTGTATATATATACTGCCTCATCCACAACATAGCAAATGCCTGCGTCTACATAAAATTACAAGTGTCAACACTTGGAACATATACAGATCTTGATGTTCCAGATGGTCAAAGTCTGGTGTTCTAATTTAATCTACTCCGTACTCGTGTATAAATATATTTGTTTATAAATTTTTGAATGGCTGAGACCAATCCTATGAAGTTGAAATTTATATGACTCACAAGGTATCAAGAAATTAATGATATTGTTGGCACTGGTAGACAGTGTTAGAGCGACCTGAAGCAAGGTCAATTAAATTTTACTGGCAGAAAAAAAATAGAGACTGTTTCCAAAGGCACTAACCTGGAATAATGAGTTTTCCTTTAGCATCAATAGTTCTGGCACCCCCAGGTATAACCAAGTTTTGACCAAGTTGCCTGTAATAAACATTTTGTTGTATAAATAAATCAAACTATGTCTGTATATATAAAGGTCACTTTGCTCTCACCAACCTCTAACTGTCCCAAATAACCAAACAGGTTTTGTTGGAGGGGTTTTAGTGTGAAAATGTATACATATAATATTTTGTGATACTTAAGGCTAAGGTCAATATGTTCTGGTCTTGATTCAACTTAAGTCAAATATTATTGACATATTACTAGTCAATGTAAATATCAAGTCAAGACACTTACTAATGTCAAGTTATTCTTCGTCTAATACATTTATATATTTACAATTCAGAAATATTAAAATCACTTGTAAGAGTATTGCACACACCCAATATAAACGAATAGTATGCAATTAATAGATGTAATGCACCAAATAATGGTTTTCTTAAAAAATCAAAATTGTTAATTTTCATAATTTGGTTTTGAGCCCATAAGATCTATACCATATTAATGGTTATCAAATAATTGATTAGACAAGCATTAACTTAGACAAATTCACTGAATAACTTACTTGATGATGCCATCTTCAATGTAGACGTCTGCGTAAAAAGTCTGATCGTCATTGACGATTTTCCCACCTTTTAAGAAGAGCCTGGACTGCGCACTCTGAAAAGATAAGAAATAATTCATTAATGAGCTGATATAGCTAGACATTGGAAAACTCATACATTTTATATTGAAAGTAATAATGCACGAAATAAGCTGCAATGATCATATTAACTAGTATATAACACTATATAGTGAACAATAGAATATGTTAGGAATGCAATGTGTTCCACTTCAACAAGGTTACAACAATATACTCATACTATACATGTACATTAAACAATGAACAATACATAATTACTAACATTAACAAGTCATTGCATTATTAATCAACTAAAAACATAATTATTTCATACAATTCCACTTAATTTGTTACCATTTTCAACAGTTCAGTGTACAAGTTCTAGTATTCTCTCTATCCCCACCAATATGGTATTATCCTGTCTGTACGAGTTCAATGTTATACCAGGCTTGTATTAACAGCAGGAAAAAGGTTATCCTGCTCCTAGACAGAATCAAAGTAGTGAGGTAGAGTCTACAACAGACAATTCTCTATGACTAGGAACTGATCAATGAGGGGACTTTGACCTACTACCACATGGAGATTGCAATAATGAAACCTTCAAACACAGCATGGTAGCCTCTTTTAGTGGTTTAACAACCAATGAAATCCAGCTTCTGTGATGATATGACCTGTCAACTATATTATGATAATCCTTTATCTTTAGAGTAATCATATGTAAACAATTAACAAGATTTAGCTAATTACTCATATCCTAGTTGATTTATGATGCACATAGGATAAGTAGTATTACATCACAGGATAGGTGAGTATAATACTTATAGATAAGCACTGCCAGATAGAAAGATACAATAGTTCTCTACAGATAGATCACTAACAATGGAACAAGAAAACATACTGATAATTCAGGGTAATGACATCCAGAACAATCAAAGAATCTTAATTAATATACAAAATTATTCGAACTCTTATCTTATGAAAGTATAAATCTATAAAGTATAAAATTAACCAGCATGACCCTGTGAATGCATAAGCCATTTGGGCCCCGGTGGTATCAAGTCAACCAGAATGACCATGTTAATGTTTTAGGCCACCTAGGTGAATTGGACCCCTAGCGGATTTGGACCCCTGGGCAAAGCTGTGTCTCCTGCTAGCTTTGATATAATTTAATAAAAGTTAGTTTGATGCATGTATGAAATCAACTTTTCCGACAAATGCCATACCACTTGCATAAGGCAAGATTAATACTAAATTATATTTTTCGGCATAGCCCAGTGTTCTATGAGAGAAGTTTTGTCCGGACCAGGAGAGTTTCCAGAATTACCAAATTAAAGGACACTTGTGTAAACACATCAATCTTTAAACATGATTTAACAAATCATCCATATCTGATCATACTTAGTCTAATTCATTTTCTGAAGATTCTGTATTCCAAAAGTGAGAGGTGATAACATGAACATCCATGCAAACAAAGAATTAAATAAATTCCATTCTTACAATATGATCAGTACACTGACAAAACCATTGATCCTTCATCTTCATGTAAAACTTATCACTGACTGATATTTCAACACAATACACTCGCTTTCATTTCTTTTATAAATATGTACACCTGCACTTATAATCGAAATATTATCTTCTTCAAATCGTTCCTGTAGAATGCTCACCACAAACAAACGAGATGTACATGTAAGCTGTGGTGATAACCAATGTAATTAATAACCATGCCATGTGTGGCGGCAAAACGGTTTCACCAATTATTCACCTACAGTCGGCCAATAATGATACAAAGAAAAAATAGCGAACTCGTTCGATTAATTTGCAAACATAATCCATTTAAACGAACCACATCACCCCAGGTAACAAGTTCTGGTGGCACAGGTTAATGTTATGGATGGTTATTACCCAGTCTAGGATGGTCTGTTTATTCCAAGTAAAAGACAGATCCAGAAATTACCATTCCTCTATTTTTAACATCCTGCCAGAAGTCAGATATAAATTTATATATACAATCTAAGTAACCTGCAGTGCTAGAAATCTCATTATAATTTTCTACTTTAGACTAAACTGTAGACTTTCAGAAAAAAATTACAGCCAATTTCATCCCTGAATCTTCACAGTTATGACTCAATTCTACGTTTTTAAATATAGAAAGGTATTTTGATTAGATAGCCTTTGGTACCTGTACACCTGTTCATTAGATACAAGGCCAGTCAAATTAGGAAGTGAAGTAATATTTCTTTTAAATATCTATAGCAAACTGATCAAAAGAAATATATTATAATACACAACACACTAGGAGCCTAGCTATAAAATGATTTTTAAATTGCTAAAGGAAAAAGATAACGAACAGTTCATCACTGGCATGAAAATTAAACTAATATCCTCATTCTTTTGCATTGAAAATATAAATCCTTTTTTTTAACAGCATATACACCAGGACCAAGTGATCATTCCATTTTATGATCATTCATAATCAAATAACTGGGCTTTTGACTCATATAATGGCCCTTTGCCCCAAGGTAACCTACCTTTGACAAGATCACATAATCAACAAATTCTTCAATGCCATGAACATCATGAAATGGGGTTTAACTGTCCAACTTTTCTGCACCAACCAAGCTAGGGCCTACATCACAGTGCACTAGTGCTGCAAGGAAAATTTTGCAGACAGCACCATTAGAATTCCAGGTGCCATGATTTTTTTTCATGTGTACAACAACAAAAGAGATGTTTCTTATCTATGTAATGAGTAAAACCTTATATCTTTCTTTACACTTTTCTAGAATATATTCGTTTATTTGCTGTTTTTATTATATCAGGGTGTCAACTGTCAATTTGACACTACTTTTCACCGTTAAAAGTTACCTCAACCTTTCTACTCACACCTTTTTGCTAAATATTGCTATTGTTACATTGCCCTATATATTTTTCTCATAGTACATTGTAGATAATGTACTATTGAATATGTATCCTGTCATTGTACATGTATTATTTGAATGTTCATGTATGTGTTTTCTGTGTAATATATCACTAGATTTTAGATGTACGTCATTCTGTGTAAATGTAGGTATTGCATGCTGTCCATAATGGAAGCCTTGATGCAATGAACTATCATCTAGTGTTTCATTTCTAAGCCCCAAATCCTTGGGAACTAACCTATGTGAGTCTACCAATAAAATCAATACTCCGAAATTGTAATGACAGATGTTCAATTCATTCAGCAGTTTGAAATTGTGCATAACTATATGTACTACCGTACATAATGGCACCGGTACATTAAAACATTACTTTCTAACAGATGGTAATGTAGCGTTGGCAATTCCAACTTGGAACTGTCACAGAATATATCTTTAAAACAATATACAAAAAAATGTTATTTAGATATACATGTAATGGTATATTGTATACATATAATATGAAAGTTTAAATGGATAAACCTCATTTATTAGAACCCATCCAATTGTGAGGTACATGTACCATTATCTAAATTGTTTAAATATGTAGCATCTGTGTCGTATTCAACTCCATATGGATTTAAAATATTTAAGTAAATTTAACTGATAAAAAATTCATATTTATATAACCAGTGTGGTAATGCTGTTTTTATCTTTGATAAATTATAATAAATGCCAACTTAATGAATACATGTCTTTTCCTAATAACAATCTGACCACAAAAATGTCTTGGAACAGATTCTTTTACTGTCACTCATTCCAACATTCCTTGTAGGAGTTACCTCCCATTATTTTATTTTGACATACAAATCACTCTTTTAATAATGGCTCCACTTATTATTGTAATATAATTCTTTTTACACAACAGTGCTAACAACATATGGGGTCTAACTACCGTTTGTGGTATTTTCTCTTCTTGCGGCCAGTTTGTTAGTGACCTGTGTTTAACCATTCATCTCAGTAACTTGACAAAGCTCCTGTAAACCACAGGTTTCTTGTAGTGGGTGCAGAAAATATATTACACCGATATATTATCAATTATAGAATTATGAAGAAAAGCAGCTTTATAACAAGTTTTATAAAACAGTTTTCTGCCCTTAGTTAGATGTTTATATTGTAGGCCTACTACTTCATGAGGTTACTATAGTAACAAAGGATATTTGCCAGTTACAACTATTCTTAGTCCTGAAGAAGGGAACAATCTGAGTCACACCATCTTATATGCTGGAATGTGGAGTACTGGAGTTAGACAATATATACAACTGATTGCACATAGACTTGAACTCCATTTCAAAGCCAAGTGGAACAAGCCAGAAGCAAAAACAAAAGAACCCCAAAACATGTCAACGAGAGCTGGAATCAGTTCTTGTGCAATGAGTTTGTAGTTTAAAGAAAAAACCTTTTGTTTTTGACAACTCTTTATAAACAATGTGACTGTTTAACTGTTGACTCTACTTAGAAAATAATTACCCCTGCCATACCTAGTTTTATATTCTTATCATTGACCCTTATAAATACACACACTTTACATGGTAGGTACATGTACCATCTGTTAGAAGACTACTCAAGGTGTTTTACATTCACAATGACCTACAACTTGATTGTTAATAGATATGCATGCATGGACACAACAGTCCATGTTAAGCCTGAAAACTGTAATTTTGCAAACTAGCACATAGACAACCAAACCAAACTAATGTTTTGTATACAAGGAGAAAACTGCAGCTACTGAAGCAATTGTTCTACTGCCTGAGTGACCCGTTCAAAATAAATAAAATAGAATCTTTAAAAATAACTCTGTGTCTAAAAACACATTAATATTCCTCAATAATATTTGCAACAATTTAAGTCCATTGGTCTACAATCTATTTTAATCAGTTTAATCTATCTATACCTTCTAAATGACAAACTGTGAAAACTTGAAACTGGTATTAAAAACATTACAAATTACAAAGCAAATATTCAGAAGCATACGGTACAATTTATACAGCAATTTAATAAATACAGGTTCTTACATTAATTCTATAGATCAATCTGGATCACCTATTTAAATCTATGGAACTGGTATGATAAAATATTTCATGATTACCAGTACTGGGTTAAGGTACATGTAGCTATCAAAACTATTTTAGAACTAGATTGCAGCCATTTTCTATACATGTATTACGATAATGACTGTGATAAAAACTAAGTTTTTACTTTGCACGTTTATTGTTAGTTGGTAAACTTGTCAAAACAATGACAATATAATCTTAAACCGGTATATAATACCTCCTACATACTCCCACCAAATACTGTGGCATTAGGCCAAATCTCTGTTACGGTACTTTAATACCAGTAATAAAGTCAGTTCTGTGTATTGTACAGTAGCCAATCCCTCAACATTATCAGATAGCTGCTCAACCAAAATTAATAGGAACTACATTATATTCTTCTAATTTAGTCCTTTGACATTTCTGGCTAGGAAGCCACCTGCTTTGGGGTATCAACTTCATGTATTTTCAATATTAGATAAGACATTTTGTTTGTATATAAACTTCCGTCTCTCTCTTGTTTATACTTTATACACAGCTTTTAGTTGGTTTAAATATCGAGTTAAAATGATCTACCTGTTGAAACATAAACATGACACAGTAAAAAACATGTACCATCACACATTTGTGACCAGTAATATTAATATCATGTCTTGATTGAAAGGCATAGCTAACCTTGAGGTATCATGTTCAATCCCTGTAATGACCGAGAAAGTTCATCTGGTTCCTCCTTGTCAGTGCTGCAGGATGGAGGGCATTGTAAGAGACAACCCATGGTTGTTTGGATGGGACGAAAAACCAAGGTTCTATGTTCACATTGGCATGACGTAAGAGAACCCTTGGTCATTGGAATTCGATATAAGAGTAGTCTGTAGTGCCGCTGTGCAGTTAATATTTCCCTCATAGAACACTGTGTGTACTGTATGGCATGTGCCAGTCTTCACTAGTCCGGTGGGAGCAGACCAGTAGATCGTTAAACCCTCTTTCATTTCATTCATAATACATATGGTGAGTGGGGAGTAAAAAGATTGTATCTAGCATATTTGACTAAATTCACTTTTTTGCTTCTTCAGAATCAGAATGTTCTTACACATCTTTGCATTGGGAAGAATGTGTGGAGCTTTTTATTTCTGTATACAGGTACATGTTTTTCCGAATTTTCCCATAAATTTAAGATGTTAGCTTTTAATTATTGCCCCACGCTCTTTGCTACAAAATGGACAAATCATTCTAAACCTTTCCAATGCTGTCAATTGTTTAAGTTATCAACATACATGTAGATTGGGTTCATGTTCACAAATGAATTTTAAATTAAATCTATTAATTTTGTTTAGTTACGTAATACCATTTTAATAATACATTTGAACTACATGTATATGTATATTTTGATAGCAATGATGTAATGTATGACTTTATCTCATGTTTCCATGGTAATGCATGCAGAATATTATTTTCTCATCCAGCTTTATATTTTAGCCACCTGTTATTCAATGAGCTTTAGTTTTAAGTAATTACCTCTAAAATCAGTAAACTGAACTGGCAGTGGAAGTTGCAAAGGAGTTTGTAATGAAACTTACCTAATGGCATTCATAAAACAGTCTGTCATGTAAGTTGCAACATTTATCTGTAATGTTAGTTACAACATATTTGTAATGTTTTGTTATGTCGATCAGTTATATCATAATCTGTAATTTCATTTTTAACATGGTTGGTAATCTCAAAAGTACCCAGTTTGTAGAATTGTAGTGTCACATAATTTGTAATGCCAGTTAAAACATATTCTGTAATGTCAAATATAAAATGGTTTATAATGTCAGTTATAACATAGTCTCTAATGTTAGTTGTAACACAGTTTGTAAATTCCATGTTTTTATAAAAATCAGAATATTGAGATTATATAGTTTATTATATAGTTTATATATAATTTATAAGCGATATCGATTGTGTTACAGCTGCTTTATGTTTATAATACAACATAAAATAATCAATATCAACACTGGCAAGATATATATATATTATGATCTACATTCCAGTTCATTAACATATTATATTATACAATATAATATACACAAATGTATGCTGACAATAAATACATTATTACTTTATTTTATACAGTTATGCATAATAATAGAGAAACTAGACCTGCATGCAGGAATGACGGGTTTCACCGGTGCCATGTTACCCTTAAACATGTCACTTCCGGTGCCAAGTTACCCTTGAACATATGTCACTTCCGGTACCAGCGAAACCACTAAACAGGTTTCCAAATTAACATTGCACACAAATAAAATGGACGCAGAATCAACAAAATCCAGCAATATCAATTCATTTTATACATTTGTTACTTATAAATGATCTTGAAATTACTCCCGGTGTTAATGCAAATGTTCAATTAGTCTTATGAAATCAGAAATGGCATACGATATCATATAGTGAAAATTTTATGTAAATCGAATAATAATTGCCACTTTTAAAGACCAAAAAACTTGAAAAGTGACTTGTAGAAAATCGGCTATTTCTCTGCAACCGTACAAGTTAGAAACCATTTTGTGGTATCTGTATGATCGTATGGGTTTATTCTATTTGTTGATTGGCATCAAATACCATAATTTGAAAAAGATTTCAAAACAGACTCATTTGAATAAAATATCTGTTTTGGAGGCTAAAAATACAGTTTTTGCCAAAATGACGTTACTTCCGGTGATAATGAAAATCTTTAATTACTTGTATGAAATCCCAAATGGCATTACGTATAACATGGTGTGACGTTTATGAAAATCGAATAATAATTGACACTTTTATGGCCCCAAAACCTTCAAAAGTGACCTGTAGAAAACCGTCTATTTCTCGGCAACCGAATAAGTTAGAAACCATTTTATGATATCTATATGACCATATGAGTTTTGTTTATATGTGAATTAAAACCAAAAGTTAAAATTATTAATACATATTAAGTTATTCTTGGTTGAATAAAACATTGATTTAAAAAGTTTAAAATTCATTTTTTGATCAAATGATGTCACTTCCGGTGTCAATTTTAAATTGTAATCAACTTGATATGACGCTACGTGCTTTTTGAATCAAATGATGTCACTTTTATAAAAATCCAATCATAATTGACTATTTTACAGGCAAAATAACGAAAACAGTGACTTGTACAGAACTGCCCATTTCTTGGTAACTGCTTATATAACAAACGAATTTTAACATACATTTTCTTCGTATGGATTATAGCTACAAGTTTATAAAAGTTACGAAGAAATATCTTAAAATCTGAAAAGCCTGAATAGGTTGTAAATAGGCCAATTTTACACCATTTTTAGCCTTTTAATCGAATTTGCTCGAAAATGAAATCGAAATTAAAAAAACTGCTTCCTACATTTTTTGCGCCATGAAAAGACACACTCTTTGAGTCATATAATTTTTCAAAAAAATAATATTTGTTTTCGAAATAAGAAAATAACTGTCAAAATTGTAGTTTTTGGTAAAATTATGCCACTTCCGGTGCCGACAGATAACATTATTGGTAACAAAAAAAATGACAATTGAGACAACGAAGCACATGAACTTTGTTTTATACAAATCGAACAATAAAAAATTAATCTAGGACTGAAAAACTGAATTAGCCAATGGCGGCCAAGGAAAATTACTGAGACAAAATTTTTTAACATTTTTGCACTAGTCAGATGCCTCTTTAATTCTGTGCACAATACGACTAAAAAATATTCATAAATAAAAAAGTTTTTTGTAAAATTTTAAATTTTCGAAATTTGGCGCCTAATATCTTCGAAGATTTGCCGAAAATCAAAAATCGAAAGTAGCGTAGCTATGTGCCCTGTCTCAGGCTATGCCAAAATGTATCGAAAGTTAAAATCCAATGATTATTGTTAAAATTACTGCAATATTTTCAAAAACGATAACTTCGGTGATTTCGGACATTTCGCATTGTCGCAGAACGTTCAAAATAGCTTTATCCTCTAAGTCACACCCACTTTCCCGGTAAAACCGAAGAAATCGTAACGATGCGACACGTAGTTGCTGAGATCTATTCAAATTGGAATCTGAATAATAATAATAATAATAATAATAATAATAAGAATAATAATTTTAACAAAAACAATAGTGTTTCACACAAGCTACGCAGTGTGAAACCCTAATAAGTGATTTTTCGGACTAAGATATTTTAATCCTACAAGTCAGATTATACTAGGGTCATACACCTGTGCAGGTTGATTGCAATTTCTTAGATTTTAGAGCATCATGATAAAGATATGAGCATTCATTTACCTTACCATAGTTAAATTAAGTCTTGAGCAGGTTTTTTTTTTTTTTTTTTAAATAAAAGTCTACCAATTTTACGCCTACATAAATGCTATAGGATGTGTTTGGATCTCTGTAACTAAAACTTTTTTATTCTTTTGCCTGAAAAGCCTGTAGCCATAACAACAAGTATCTTCATCTAAACCTGTCTAGGTGTAATGAATTCACAGCCTTGTCTGGACAGTGAACTTACCAGCACCTTTAATCATAATATTTACTATCCTTATTTAACTACTCAAACAGCCTAATATGAACTAAGGATCAAGAATAGAGTTATTGAATTCACTTGATACTATTATCCTGTTATAGTACACCCTCTTTACATATAAAATATTGATAAATTCATTTCATCCTACGTGAATCATTGGAATGACTAATGTTTTATATGAGTAAGAAACATCCTGATATACATTTAAAGCATGTAGTATGAGAAATTATGACAGATGAACTTGTATGTTTGAAAAATTAATTTACATATAATATTGGAAGATGTTGACATTCATAAAAATCACTCTATTTGGTTGTACATTATGTGGGTTTCTTGTACGAGGCAGGGTATGCTTAGATCTAGAATGTTTGCTATTTGGTTTCATTCATATACAGTCTGCAATATTTGATCATCATCAACAAATTTTAAATTCATTGATTGATGAAAAGGAAGATATGAACTTAAATATATATAGGCTTACAGTAGCAGCTACATACTATTACTTATTATGCTTATATTAGTTCCTTTGTGGGGATAAGATTACAAATTTATGCAAGTTCACTTATGATACAAATATACCAGTCATCATAGATATAGGTGTACCTTACAGTACACCAATAGCAACAGACAAGAATAAATTCATAAACTACATGTAGTAGGTTTGTTTTAGGAAAATGAATTCCCTTATCTTAGTCTTAAATGCCATTGCAACAATTTTTAAAAAAAACAACTAATATTACATCTGTAGGAAAATACATCATGCAGTTATATGTATATGTACATGACATGAACAACATTATTCAGATATTTCTTCACATTTTGACATTTAATTACATACTTAACCTCACTTTAAACATGTAAGGATATGTGTATTGTTTTTTTCCTATACCAGCAAAAAACCCCTCAGTTTATTAAATAGTTCACAGTTTCAAACGGATTTAGGCATTCCAGTCAGTGAACTGTCAAGGTATAACAGTGTAATGGTATATTGACATTTAGTAATCACCTCTCGATGTTTACTTAAACTAACTGTAACCAGTAGATTAACAAACTTTTTCTTTTTACATTTCAGAAACTTGAATGACCCTTGGATTACTATACATATTACCAGTACTTGATATGTTTAAATATATCTCATGCTGCCTTGAAACAAATCAATTTGATATAATTCTGAAAACGTTCCATAATTTTTTCTCAGTAATTTCATGCTGAGACAAGTTCTTGTTTAATACATAGGATTAAGGAAATAATTTAATATAAAACAAGAGAGAGGGAAAAATTGGGTTCAGTGTTCACTCGGCACAAACTATTTCATGTCAGGTCTAACATAAGTTCAATTTTATTTTAATAATTCACTTGCTTGTAGGTCCTTGGCTGTGGGAAGAAACCTGAGGACACTGAGAAAACCTAAACAGTTGGTGACGTTCAATAACAGACCTTGTGATTTCATATATTGGAATTTACCCACTAGGACCCCCATATCAATGACTAGAGTATCAGCTTTAAAATGTGTCTCTAATGCATAAGCCTGTATAAATAACCAAACATTATGAACAGTCAAAAACGAGATTGAATACAGACATAAATAGCCACACATACTGGTAGCAAAACTTTGCAAACTGTAATTACATTGTTTGATATCACTGACCAGGTCAATTCAACAGGTTATCATAAGGTCAAGGTTATTTTTAAAACCCAGCTACCAGGTGAGATCATGAATTGAAAATCAAAATGTACAAAATACACTAAAAGAAATCTTGACAGGACAATGTGCAAATGCACAATTGAAACAAAATAGGAAATCTTTTGTCATCTTTACAAACTGCATAAATTAAATCCAATATTGAATAACTCTTAGAAGTGTGAACGACTGAATAGCACACTATAAATTTGAATACAAGTTTGAGCAGATTGTACAAGCATGCAAACAGTATTATCACATAGTATATTTTTGATAGTATTTTATCTACATTTACCTCATCACCATTTACATCAGTATGATTCTTGTCAGTTTCCACTTCTGGCATTTTGATAGGTATTTAAATTTTTAACAGAGTGTCGACTGCAGGCTATAAGACCCCAACTACTGTCAATATATGCCTTCACTTTAGCTATTGAGTACACAACTAGGCAACTAATGGCCTTATACTACCGTAGATGTCCTGATTCTTTACAATTTTATAAATGAGTCGTCTGCTCTGACCTTTTTAGTACAGCAAGACAGTTATTCACGTAAACTGGGAAAAGCTCAACCATATACTAAATACAATGTATATACGCTGATATAGAAATCAATATAAACTTTACATAGCCAAGTCTAGAATAAATTGATTAAATTTATTATAATATTCATTCAAAAAAAAATGTCTGAATGCAGATGGTACACATAATGAATTCAAATTTCGAAAATATGCTCATATACAATTGTTGCAGACAGAAGCATTAAATAAATGGGATAAAATTATTGACAAAATATCATTATAGTATAACCACTAGTAGAGACTGCAGACACTTTAATTTGAATCAAGTACAGTATTGGGTCTAGTTATATTTAAATGTATTTCTCAGTTAAAGTCAGTTCATGATGCAACAAACCATGATCAATAGATTTCATTAGGCAAAAGTTCTTTCAGTGACCCGTCTTCAATAGTCCAGTCTTTCAAGTGATCTGTTAATATCAATATATAGCATTTCAAAAGATAAATTTTTCAGTTTTTTTTTAAAATTGTGATTGAATAAAAATGAAAAAAAATATTTCATTTCATTTCCAGAGTAACACATTGTAGTGGTAATTTCAATTAATTAACCCTTTATTTAAATACTTGACCATTTTTAGCTTTCAAATTTATAATCACTCTATATTAGACGAAGTGTTTATTTCCTAACCTATGACATCTAAAAGTCATTAGATGGAACAATTGCTCAGCCTAAAATGAAGAACAGAATTATGCATATTATCTCCCCTTTGCATGTAATGTCACGTTTCAGGTAATAAATTAATGGTAACCAAGAGTGTCTAAAGAGAAGCGTCATTAATATTTATATATAAATATAATTACAGATAAAAAGCTCAACTATTGACAATATGATCTCCAACAAATGAGTTACTAATACTAGTTAGTATTTATGATTTGATATTAAAGTTGTACAATCAATAGGGCTAAATTTTTTTTTATACTTACTCAATTTGCACGACTATTCATATTATTATACTAACTTTGGGGAAATAATGACATCACAAGGTATTTGACATCATATATAGTAACTGGTTTCACACTTTTCGCACAAACAACACTACAAATTCTACAAAATATCTGATTAACAGGAGTTCAAAGGACATATTTAATACATGTAACTTAAACATGTACTTGTTTTAACATAATTATTTTGTGCAATGCAATATCAGGGGTACATTCTAATTCATTATTTACAAATTCTTTTGTGTTAACCTAATCAAATATACAGGTTACAATTACATGTAGGGAAACTTTATTTGTCCACAAAAACATTCAAACCACCAGAATATAAAATACTGTTACACATAACTGATTCTAACCACAAATGAACGAGATAATTCATTGAGTTGAAGCTGCTAGCCTGCTATACAAATTTTTTCAACTTTTATTCATTGATCTGAAACCTCTTCCATAGACTCCACATTCACATACATGTATTACTACAATGGAATGGATGCCTTAAGAATGTAGGTATAGTTGTTCATCATTAATAGTCAATTATTCCATCTTTGTTTTACATATTAGCAACATGTTGGATCAGTATTTATTGATTATAACTATAGAATAATCAGTCAAATGACTCATCTCTTAACAAAAATCAATTGATGGCATAGCTTCTATACTGTCTTTGACTCTCAACAATCTTAACAATTTGTCTACAGAATTATCTATTAGTCTCAGATCTATGTATCCTAAATAAAAAAATATAAAGCATATTCCAAAGGTAACAAGCATTATCAGTATCAGCGCTGATTAACAACTGCCACATTTAGAATCTTAAGATTACCGGTGTATGTCTAATAAGAATGGATTCAAATACGGTTTAATGTCTTACCAACACAATAAGCTTACTCAGGTCTGGAAATATGATTTTAGATGTACCTGACATAATGTCAGGAACTAATGAACTACTACTTAACATCTAAAACACTGTGCCAGTCATATACATGTAGTAAAAATGTCATTGAAAATCACTGAAACAAGACAAATCTGCACCAGACAAAATGACAGGCACTAGTGACATTGTGTCCGACAATGTCTCTGACAGGTGCCTTATTTCCAGGCTTTGTCATTTTGAGGCAAACATGGTAATTTTTATTTCTATCAGACAATTAGGGTAGAATTCTGCCAGGGTTGCAGTGTTTCCACATGTTACGTCAGAATCTTTATGTGCATGCAAATAAATATGGACCTCAGTGTTTCATCCTATTCCACCCCTGACAAAACCTAAAGTTCATTCTTGACCCACACCCAGTTTCACACTCAAAAATTCTATTTGATAGTCGATTGCCCTGACCACTGGACCAGTTATGAATGAATTGTTGCAGATCAATATTCAGTAATAGATACTAGCTTATACAAATAATGCACGGGAACAGTAATAAATTTATTGCTGACTCGTCATACTCAAATATTAGGAGATAATCGATGCAGTAGAGACAGAAGGATGTCTGCCGGGAATCTGTATAAAATATTCCATAGTGGTGCCTGGTTCAGTTGCTATATATTACTTGTTTAAAATGTGAACCAAATTGAACGATTGATTGCATAGTCAATAGCAAACATATATTTATGAAGAACATTGCAGCATTGCATAGCAACTGGCATAAATGATATTGATATTAAGAGCTTTTGTATTGATTTTTCTGCTTATTCTGTTAGTTACAAAGACATACTTCCTGCAACCTATGTTATACCTACATGAACATGACAGAACCAGTCTAGTCATGAATATAAGAATATAACCTTTCTTTAAATACAACGTACCTAGTTCAAACTTCATGATACCAATCCCAACTGATCAATACCTGTCAAATTTGATGACCTGGAGTTATTCCAAGATTGATTTTAGGTATTATTGTATATAGAAATATCATTGAATGTCTTCTTTTATTCTGTAAATTGGGTTTCAATATATTAACCTTTCAAATGCTATCAACAAATTAATTAAAGTTGTCTTGAAAATGGGTGTTATGCATGTAATGTATCACTTACATTCAACTGACCAAGTTTGTCCCAAGACCTAAGAACTGAGGAACCAAATTAGCTGGACAAGCTCATACTCATCAAACTGTATTTACAATTACAGAAATAAGTATGAAAAACTTACAGATTGTATTTTTTTTATTGTATTTTATTGTGGTTGATGATTTGCTACCTGACCTTGTCTTGCCCTAGTAATTATTATGTGTTAATCACAGCTGCAATACTTTATACAATTAAATACAGTACATGTACACTGGATTTCTTAACAATGCTTGCCTGTAGCATTTGTAATGAAATAAGGTAACCTACCGATTTCATCTTGATATTTAAATTAAAACATAATCCACTCCTTTATTTTCTAGCAAACAGAACTGAATTAATAGCCTAGTTTTCAACAATCTTTTAATATAACTTTAGTACATGTAGTATCTTCTTATGTTTACTCAATAAACAGATGTTAAAATCTATTTATTTTTCATCCAGCTTTATGATTTTAACAGCAGGAAGTCAACTGTATCAAGGTATGTGCTGTTCAAGTTTCCTGGTATACAACATCTATTAATAAGATAGAATAAAGATACATGGAAAATATCAAACTTATCGTATATGTACATCAAATAATTTTTATATCCAGTAGATTATAGTTATCTAGTATATTTAAGCAAGATCTATATCCACGATAACATTATACTTCATCCATCAGAGGCTTTGAGTTTGACAGGTGTTGACCTTGTCTCAGAAGATTGTTCAGCCTCTTTAGTAGGGCTTTTCGATTAATGAATTGACATACATTAGGGGTCATAATCCATGAAGTTATGGTTCGATACATGCCAAAATATAACTATATTTTTAAGTTCCATCAAAATTGAATAGAAATTGTGAATGGATGGCGCGGGCAACTACAATGAATATACATCCACATGAAAATGTGAATCAAATTAAAAATAAACTGTGAGTAATCTAAATCCATCTGATTGAATGACATAAGCTTGCGCATTACTTGTGCATTATTTAAAATAAAGCTAATATACCTCTAAACAACATATTATTTTTTATGACCACAATATATGTTTTTAGAAAATTAATAAGTCTTGCCTTAGAATACCATATACACTAACAATTTTAATCACAGTCAAATTGACTATAAATACCATACACATTTTTATCAAATTTTAAATGTACAACACTTTGCTATTTTCTGCCAAACAGTTTTTAAATAAAGATGTGTATAAAAGTAAAGTGTGTGACGAGTGATGAAAGACAGACATACTGGTACTCATCTTGATTATTACTGTAAAATTGTTTATAATAATGGGCAGGGTTTTAAGAGCATTTTATCAGTGTGTACAAAGTTTAGTAGATATTGAAGACATGATTTACATAGTTGAATTTACATTCTCTAAACACTTTAAACAAACTGTATACACCTTTCATGCAGTTCCAGCTCATAAAACATTATTACTATCAACTATTTTATGCACTTTCTTCACTTATATGTATACTAAACTTTTACTGAAGATTTAAATTTAAAGGTAGCGAAAATGAAATGGAGCTTTAACGTCCTATTTTGTTCAGCTGCGACAGGGCTAATGAAGATGGGCAATACGCCATCATACAGTGTGCAATTAGGGAAATTTTCCCCGGACAGCAGAGCTATGGCCGACTCTTGTATCGAATTCCAATGGATAAGGGATTTTTTATGTGCACTGCAATTAGTACACAGGGTCTTGCTTTTTTAACCCATCTGAACAACTATACATGTACATGTATGTTGTCCCTTGCCAGGCCCTTGGTACACACCAACTGTTATTCATTTTCATTTACACATGCAAATGAGCTAATGATACATGTCATGAATATGCAAATTTTTAATCTGGGATTTATATACATGTATTTGTCTTCCAAAAAAATAAAATTAGTAAACTGTATTACTTTTTCTATAATTATTGTACCTAAATAAAAGAGGTTTAAATGTGAATTTGTACTTTTGGTTTCATTAATTAAACAAAATATGAATGTTTGATAAACTTAACCTTTACATCCACGGTCTTGGCTTATCTAAAATAAACTTACATATTATCTATTTGAATCCTTTAAAATGAAAAACTTTGACATACTCCCAACCATTTATTCTAATTTTTTAACTAAGATTTTATGCATTATAATCTCATCTACCTTTAACAAATATCAACAAATGTAAGTTTCACCTTACTATCACTTGAATCCCTCTTTACCTGGTATATATTTGATTAAAAATAAACAATCTCTTCACAGTAAGTTTACACATGGAACACTTGACAATGGTCTCATTCACAAACCCTAACAAAATATACATGTACAAGGACCTGACAAAGTCCTTTGATGTTTTACCATGTCATCTTTGTTGTCCTCTTCATCAGCTTATAGATAAATTTACTTGTATCATATCAAATAATTGACAATTAACAAAAATTTGATAACGCTGATCTTTGAACAAAATCAACCTGCAAGCCTTGTGTGGTCAACAATAATTATTCAATTCTATGGGGAGTGGAAACAAATGTTCCATGGCAGAGGTCAATAATGAACCATTTAATGGTTTATTCCATTTAGCATGATAATGAGTCATAAACTCCATGTAACAGACCTGTACAAAGCACATAATAGCTAATCAACTTAATGAGATACAATTATGCACACACAATACAAGTACTGTATGCATGACAGCTGTAATGACCAAGTCCAGTAACTGTCAAAAACAATCACTTATATTCCATAACTCTTCACAACACCAACGGTAACACTAAAATTTACAGTCTGGCATGGTATCATATACAGAAATTTGTGAAGGGATTTACCCATTTTTTTAACTACTAACCAAACCAGGCATTGATAACATTAATGTGCATGTAATGGCCTGGTACATGGTGAACTACATTTAACATTAAATTACAAGTTGTTTCATGTTTAATAGTAGACTGCGTAGCGTATGGGTCACTTGTGTGGGGGTGGTACATGTATGATGCAACGTTAATTTTTAATGTGCATGATTGTACATGTAGGAAGTCCTAGGTTGAAGTCAAGTCATACTTCAATCATACTATAATAAACAGATTCAAGTAGACCAGAAAAATCTAAATCGAACCAAATGGCTCCCTGATTTTCAGTTCCTTTGTCTGGTTTTCACATTATCTACTGTGTCCATCCATCACTGTCAGCAGTTCACTAACTACCATCTCAACTTTCACTGTTACCTCGACCTACACAATATTTCTAATTAGTGTTATCATAATCAAAACCAAGTCTTAATCAAGCTAACAAATACTGCACACTGTTACAAGCTGTGTTATTTTCATATGGTGAAGAATAAATACTCACTGACACCCTTCAACACTCACACAATTCTCAAACAAGCAATAACACCAATATAAATATTCCAATGACAAAATTATATCTTGCAGCGCTCTCATTCAAAATAATGAAAGTATCAAATAAAATTGCACGTGTATAAATAGATCAATCATGGTTAGAATTCTCATAACACATCAAGCCTTGTTTGAAAATTAAATATGACATTTAATAAGGTTAAAGAACTAACATGGCTTCCAGATCAAAGAATTGTTAGTGGCACTTCATCATATCTATTATATACCATTCTGACATCTAACTACATGTACAATATGATCTTAACTGACAGATCTTGTAATGCATGTTTTCTAAAAATGCAACTTAAACTCTGTGTAACAAATGGTACACGGAGGCCTGCATACCAAAGTTATAGTAGCACTATGAGTATACTATGAAATACAGTAGAAATTGTCCAAACAGAAACTCGATATTTTTGTTTTACAACAGAATGATTCTTGATTATAGCTGAATAACCTACTCTTACATTATCATCTACATCTAAGTCTTATTCATTCTCCCTTACAGAGAAGCTGTCTGTAACTTAAAATTACAACAGTTGAAAGATGTGATTATAAATGTGCAGGACACCAACCTTCGTTTGGCTAGTATAGCAGGGAATATTTTACTTTTTTACATTTGATTAGCAGTTTCCAGAAAAATTGTGTAAGAATGCTAATCAATTGTATAATTGAGTAGCAAAATTTACCAATTGATTAGCAGTTTTTTAGTATGTAAGAGAATTCTTATTTCACATAATTAGGCCGATATGTGACAATAACAATACCCACATTATTTGTATTACCAAACGGTTGTTTATATTTATATATAAAATAAAAATAAAAGTATGTGACCACATGTTATTCTTTGTACGAAACCTGGACATTCTTTATTTACTTCATACTCTAGTCAGATTCTTTTCTGCGTCATATTTCCTCATCCAATCTTGAACTGTTGCTAATTTTAATGTCGAATTTGAAGACAGAACATAATATCATGTGTTTGAATTTCGCGACGTACCCTCGATCATCCGGTAATTTTATCTTGTAGTGTTTTGAATGTCTGTCTTGACGAATGTGACTACAACAGATATAGAAAGAAAGTATGTAGTGTTGTCATCTCTGTCATCAAAACTTTTTACGTCTATAAATAGCAGACGTCAACATGTACTGCTCTCGTTCCACTGAACCGTTGCAGAGGCACGTAAAGAGTCTTGATGATATAGACAATAAAATTGCGAGATTTCAGATTTGTTTTGATGTGTTTTACGATACTGAATGGTTTTAAAGTTAAAATTAATTTTCAAAACTTTGATTCGCGCTGAAGCAGGGTTTTAAGCTAATAATGCTAATCAAATATGAATTTGATTCGCAAAATCGGACGTTTGAGTCTCAAATTGCGATACGAACCCGGTTAAAATATTCCCTGTAGTATAGAGTTATTTTGTAATGTACATGCAGAAACTGAAAATGATATTTAATGCAATTTAGGTATTAGAGTAATTTCAGTGAACATGGATGAAATTAACATTTTGATTAGAATAATAGAGAAGTATGACAAAGGATGTAGAAAATGTAAGGAATGATCTGTACTATCAGACAAGTTTACTGTAACAAAGATGAAGTCAATAGACTTTTTCACCTCTCTAATCCATCTTTGTTTTGTACTTTCAATGTTTGCCTTATACTAGCATCTACTACAAAGGACTTGGTGATATACAAACAAATCTCCTCCATCATTCATCAAATTTGTACCTTTTGTAGGTGAAGTTTCAAGACACTTACACTTAATTAAGAATAAGTTCAGAGACTTGGCTCAAGTTTTCTTTGAAAAAAAAAAGAAAGAAATTAATCTACACCGTAAATGCTGCACATTATCAACTGGTTTAAAATCTTTTAATGATGTTTTTTAAAACAAACTATTGAGATTATTAGGATAATTTTTCTTAATGAAATAACAGAAGACTGAGAAGACACAAGTCAACCTCAATACAACTGTACATCTTGGCCAGAGATGCTAACTCACATAGGAGTTTTTTTCTTTGTGCAAAATATGTTTTTTTTTACTTTTACAGCTATTTTTAAGACAAACACAACTTCATTGGTTTGCATGAAAGGAATATCAAACTACAAATTATAATGTTGTATGATGAAGATCAGCCCTTTTTAATGGATATCAATTCTATCCAGTAATTTAGTATTATTACTGAACCCCTCATAATATTGTCTTAAAGGGACAATAACATTCTTGCTGGCTTGGTAGCTCCAGAAAATAAATAATACCCCTATTCTAAGTACTAGATGTTTAAGTGTCCTACCTGTTGTGAAAATTATTCATTACAACCTATTTAACTTGTTCAGAGGGTTCGAAAATATTTTAAAATCCAAGTCACATTTGAAAAGGTTTACGTTAGACTTTTCAAATCAATTGGTTGAATTTTTCCAATTTTTTAAAATAGGTGTGTTAAGATGAAATTTATATCATCATTTAATTGGAATAGTCTAAAATAATACGATTTGTTGACCAGAATGAAGATTGGGACATATTATTCAGTTACAACAAGAGTGTTATTGCGGCTTTAAGACATAACAATTACTTGTTCCAATAAAGTTATATCTTCAAGGGTCTGTAAAAGGAATATATTTGTAATATTGGTATAGCTATAATATTTTACCTCATACAGTAGTGGAAAATTTATAACATTCTTGTATAATGTATCTTAGATAAGGTATGCATATGTATTACATGTGGGGGTGGGCAGTGCTTTTTTCAATGAATTCTATTTAGAAAAAATGCCAATTCTAGAATCTAAACTAAGATCTATCTTATTCAGTGTTAAACCTTATTTGCTAACCTTTGGAGATGATCAGAAAAAATCTAGTCCATGTTTGCTAACCTTTAAAAATAATCATAAAGACGCTAAATGTGGATCTATTTGTAGTTACCTATATAACCTTAGTAAATAAAATTGTGAGTATATATATTACATGTAAGGTTTCCTAGTTTGAATATATCTAGCATTATGTAAATAACAAATATACTTACAGGTGGGTAGAACATAGGTTATGCATACTGAGATGACCTTTCTGTTTCAGCTATACATATATTCCTGTAATCTATGTTTGCCCCGAACTAATAAAAGTACCGAGCTTCCTGGTCTCAGCCAACCAAAGACGACAGATGAGTCAATTAATTTACATAGCATTTCATATAAAAATATATTAAATTAGGTGCATTAAATGTACATTATTATACATGTAGCTTTCAGTTGCGAGAACATTTCTCTAGTCTAAATAATAATTAACAGTTTGTCCAATACTGCCTTAAAAAGAACATTAATGAGCTAATTTACAGAAAATCGGACAATTAGGTATGGTAACCTAGAATGCTTATTTATCACAAGTATGTGGTGGTATTGTACATGTAGTAATGAATCAGTATTGTGTGGTATAAGGTATTACATTGTAGGTAAATCTACCTGTTTGGAAAAAAGAGTAGTGAAAAATGTAGAGTTCACATGTATCAAGCTTTGATAAAAATAACTTGCCTGCCATACTTCAACATCACATATGAACTTTACATGCATAAGATAAGCTAATAATATGCGGTAATAACATACTACATGTAATTAGGTTTATGGTTTTTTCTAGCGACGTATTTTTCCTGCTGACAATTTGATGAAAACGTGTGTATGTACTTACTACTACGGTATGCAAAACTATTGAATACATGTAGATGTACCGGTACATGTACCGAAAGAAAATAGCAAATATTTGCGTTTAATATCATCTTTGGGACAGAATTGGGTATTGCGATATCAGTATATTTCCCTTTTCATCTATTTAAGATGTTGATGATATTATCACCCTTGGAAGTGGATGTTAAGCTCCAGAAATGAATACAGCTTAAACTGATTCAATCCATTTGAGTTTAAAGCAACTAGCAGATGTTACCATCATCCTTTCAATCACTGTTCATACAGATGTAAGATATACACCTATTGATTGAATTGAGAGGTAAAAGGACTTACTAAGCTGAAAAATGCTTTTAAATCACAATCAATTGGTCTAAGTTAAAAGGACTTACTAAGCTGAAAATGCTTTTACAACACAATCAATTGGTCTAAGTTATCTCCCTTTCTTACCCAATATATTTCTATTACCGGGATTCAAAACGGTATCAGGTAGTGTTGAAACTATTATTCGGATATCCGTTAAAGGATACAAAATAACGGATATCCGAATAATTTTATTATCCGTTTCAATCTTCTGAAACTCCGTTATGTTCTATATATAGTCATTTTTTACATTTGATTACTTTGAAATTTTCCCTAATGCAACTGATCACGTACGCCGTACGCAGACATACTTTTTGACAATGGCGCAACGCTTTGTTGACATGAACAAAACGATAAACCCTCGATAACGAGTCCCATGACATACCACAATCAAAAATTATATTGATAAAATGTATGTCACCGAAAAAGAGCAGTTGATTGCCATACTTAAAATTCATCCCAGTTTAGCCCTACCGATGCCTGGTCGTGCGGAAAGACAGGTTAATTGTTTTAAATCGAAAGATGTGTGCTCTGCTGACACGTGTCCTCAACAGTGGTCGAAAATTAACGAACTTAGGCACCCCCTTGTTGTCTAAGCTAGCGAAGGATATTTTAAGACTCCCGTCTACATCTGTTCCATTAGAACGAGTATTTTTCGACGGCTGGGACCACCGTTACTGCTAATTAAGCGACTAAATCTTGATCCCATTTCAATGGATGCACCCGGTACAATATACTTATACCATAAGTGTGCTGAATAATAAATATCAACAAATATTATTTAAATTTTTTTTTTTCACGTTCTCTGTTGAATTTAATATATTTGGTTATTTTGAAACGAACCCTTTATGAATGACATAAGTGCTGATCCAGTGGAATCATCTACATTATTTCGCCGTTGAAGTGTTTAATTTGGTATTATCACTATCGTTTGTTCAACATTAAATTGTTAATGCAATGCAAAGAATAACAAATAATATCCATACCCTGCGTTTGTTTACGGGACACGGGACTGAGTTTAAACTTCTCGCAGTGAAATGTATTCATACTGACCTAGGTCACGTGCATTTTCATTAGACACCGAACGAAGCTTGTAGCCATTGTGAAATAAATGGGACGTGTTTTTATTTACTTTTTCTTTTATTCGAGTTGATTGAACGAAATAAAAAGAGTTGGGGTGAATAAGAGGGGCAGTGATACACAAATTTCTTCACATCATGTATTTTTAGGATATACATATAATAGATAGTCCTAATATGGGGCAAAAGGTAAGCACGTTTTTTATTCGCGGATCAAAAAATGTGCAAATCGAAAGTATGATTTTCCCACCGGACGCGGATGACAAACATATTGAAAAAAATACACAAACAATACGAATATATGAAATATTGGGGTAACTCCGTAGAAGACTTTTACATTTCTGAATTATCCGTATCCGAATAGTATTCGGATAGCAAACGAAAGTATTCGGATCACAAATCTCGCTCCGATTTTCAACACTAGTATCAGGCATATTCAATACCAGGTTAATTCATTACCGGTAATATCAGCGTATTCATGAACAGTATATTATAGGGTTGGTTGATCGGTATATAAAGGTGCTAAGAAGTACTCATCAGTGTGGATTATAGAAGCCTATACGATAATTATTACAGATGATTTTGATGATTGGTGTTTGATGTATTAAAATTGTTTTTTTTATTATTATTGAGTTGTTGTTCAAATTATTTAATCTTAAGCTTGAGATTGTACATCCCGGCTTTGTTAGCATATTCCAACGAAGCAGAGTTGGACTTATTCTCTCTATGGACCAACTACAATGCGGATGAAATGGATACTAATAGGCTATTGAGAGAGTGTGCGTTTCTGTACGGTCCCTATGCGGAAACATCGTCGTAAGTGTATTGTAGTGTTGTTTGTAGTGTAGTGTTGTATCAACTATAAAACTAAAAGGAAAGAAAAAAAAATTAATAGTGTATCACATTTATGAACACAATACCCTGTTCAGCTATAAAACTAAAAGAAAAAAAAAAAAATTATGAACACAATACCCTGTTCACAGTTATTTATGAACTATTATTAATCGCATCAGCTGAATACGTTGATTTTTGATGTCATAAATAAAGAAATATTAATAGTAACATCAAGTTAAACACAATACTCAGTTCAAAGTTGAATATGAAACAATGGCTATTATTAATCTTATCAACGGAATACATGTTTTATATGTAAATATTGTCTTTGAATATTAAATATTTCAACTGTTGTTTGTATTATGACTATTTAAAATATATACATGTAATAAATACCTTGTTAATCCTTCTATTGTCTTGTCTTAATCGATTAATTAAGACCTATAGACAGAGTACTACTTAGCACCTTTATATACCGACCAAGCAACCCTATAATATATACTGGTTATGAATAGGCCGATTTTACCGGTAATGAATTAGCCTGGTATTGAATACGCTAGGATTCTTAAAAACTTACTCAATGATACAAATTAATGACCAATGTGTTAAAAATGAATTATTTTTTGTTACAATTTTGCTAATCCACATGCAGATACCCTCCTTAGTCCTTTATCAATGATCCATTACACATTTTACCATACAGAAACACACTTTTTTCACACATTCCTTGAGGCTTGAATGAACCAAGTTTTAATGAACCAACTAAACTAATTGGTATTGCATCAAGGTATTTGGTTTTAATGGGTAAATCAGTGTGCCAGAGCATGACAGTTCAAGGTAACTCTGCTGCTACAAATAATATTTTACAAGCCAACACAAAAGCATCCGCCAAATTGTTTTATTACAGAATACCCTCATATCTGCAAAATTAGAAACATACAAAGAGAAACACCCAACTTCCACTATCTTGCCCTTACTGGTACATGTTCCAAATACATGAATAATTTAAATGCTGTCAACTTCTAGAGACAATGTTCATCAAGATATAGAATTTTAATTTTGTGCTAGAATAAATTGTAGATATGAAAAATCATGAATCAATATTATTACCCACTCAGCACTGATAGATGCAGCTACTGAGTTGTTAAACCAGATAAAGAAAAATAACTGATACAATGTTGCAAAGACCCCATGAGAATTTAACCCCATGGAATAAATTAGTTGGGATATAAATAACGTAATGCCATTTGCACGTGTTGGTATTTTACAAAATACAATGTTCTTTAGTGGGTTCCACACAAATCATTACATCATCAAAACAATGCATTTTAAATTACAACTCCATTTACGGCTTATTCGTTACCCGTTATGCAATCCTTCTTACAACTCAGTTGACAGTGTCAACAAAAAGTGACCCACATTCAACAATTTCAACACGGTAACATCAAAATTACTGATTCAATCAGACGATGTAGTAGTAGTATTTCAAACTATGTTCACAACAAACAAAAGGAGTGAATGAATAACAAATTAGACTGTGTCGTGGAATGAAATATTTCATCAGTGAGCCTCACAGTCATCACTGCCATCCCATATTTCTGACACACTGGAATCGTTTTGCTATCCATAATTACAACATCTCATAATGCTTACCTGCAAATGAATGGGTACTTTTTTGACCGGCGTTCTGTTACTCATTATGATTTTATTGTGAGATCAAAGAAACAGGGTTTATTCCATATGTGACTTCAAAAATAAAACCAACAGCTATTGCACCAAAGGACGTTATAACCACTGTTTAGTTTCACTCAACAAGATCACTCACTAGTCTCGGAACTTCCAGGAAATTATCACCAGATTCCAACCGAAAAAATAACACGGGGGTTGTTGGTTCTTTGTTAATATGTCGCCACTCTGTCTTACAGCACTCAAAAATGTTCCGAGGATTGTAGATACTTTACAAGTGCCTCTGCCCTGCGTAATAATCCTTCAAATTAACTAGCACATACAACAGATACTGGGGAAAATATAGCGACAGTGTGAAAATGGTTCCCGCTCAATACGCGACCGTATCGACGTGCTGCATTCGCGTGGCCCTAACCATGAATTATTATCATAACTTAGTCTGACTGCCGGAACTACTATTTATAAGCGCACGAGACAACTATTTTCATAATAGATGCACGTGTTGCAGAAATGACAGGAGCAGACGAAAATCATTAAACCATCGAACTGGGTCGGCGTACCGCTTTGAGAAAAAAACTTCAAGCGACGTATCAAATTAATGTGGTTCACCTCTGTTCAAATTAATTTATATATCAGCAAACTCTATTCGATTTCTTAAATTGCATCTAATTATTTCATTTATACCTGCGTAGGCCTACTGCAATTACCCCCCACCCTCCTCACAACCCCAAATCAACTGGGTAGACTTTCATTATACTATTTCCTAATTAAACAAATCCAATTGACAATAATAATATTATTAAACAACACAAATTTGAAACCAGTCTGACTTTCAAATTTTTAGTATGAAAGAGATTGCAGATGAGAAAAGAGAAAAAAATACTTTTAACGTTTAAAATTGATCTAGGTAAGTTATTTCAGAAAAGGTAATTTATTCCAGAAAACATTTAATTTATTTGAGCTTGTGGTAAGTATTTATATAATATATTTGAAAATACATCATCTCATATTTAAAGGTGCTGTTCGAGGTGGGTTATGGGCATAATGAACTTAAACCAAATTATGGCCATTTTGACCAATGCAAGTTTTGCCTATTCTGGTTTATTGGCCATTGTGACCACATGCCGTCCCAATTCATAGGATTTAAATATACAAATCAAATAAGCCTTTTTTACTAAAGTTTACCAGGACTGGTTCCTTTATATAGTAACCCATCAAGTAATGAAAAATCCAACCAACAACAAACAGATACCCCATAAAAACATCTATACTTCAAAAATGAATATATTTGTAGAGTAGGGAGATATTTATATAACAGCTGTTGAGGGATGTCAGACTTCTTATGTTTCCTTCCAACACACACGCCTAATGACTCAACCTACACATGTAAGACGTTCAGAAATAAGAAACAACATTTAGGTCGGTAAACCAATATATTATTTTTAACGCACAAAATTTTCCATTAACATATTTACATTCACGACTTATTGATGTGTTTCTGCAAAACTATCTATTGAAATTTAGAATTTTGTTAAAATTTTCCCCCAATGAAGCATAATGTATTACTTTCTTATCTCATTAAAATAACAAATTTCATAATCTCGGAAAGCTCAATATTTTCTTCACATATGAATATTTGACATATTAAAAGGGCAAAAAAAAAAAAAAATAGTTTCATTTATTTTTATTTTTTACTGGAAAATCAAAACTTAAATTTTACCTGCAAAAATAATTTTAACTCCCCATTGATATAATAATACTGTTAACAGATTCAGTATAGAAAAAATTTGATGGATTTAATGACCTTTATCAACAGATTAGGAATGGTTTTTAGGTGTCAAATGCCCCTTAGTGATCTTTTCATGACCTTTGTAAGACCAAGTAAGACACTTGTCAAGATATTAGAAAGACATAGATAAAACAATGTTATAAGCTAATTCTATCAACTTGGTTCACTAGACCATCCTTAATCCAGTTCAAGAACAAACTAAATCTTTTATCTGTGAGAGTTCAAGTTACATAATGTCATTAATACAAAGGTTAGCAAAGCTTCACATAGGGGTGACTACCCTGCAGGCAAATTCAAACCGTGTCCTGAGACAAAGGGGATTTTTATATAAATAAAAATAGTTATGAGGGGCTTTCATACCTGTTGTCATTGGTACATCTCTTTTTCTTTTCATAGATATGTTTTAACAATAAAAGACAAAATAAGCCTGACCTGAACCATGAAAGCTACAATGTTCACTCAGGGTGTATTAGGTCGACTATACAACTAAAACCTTAAAAATTAATATTTCTTATCAGAAGATGAAATTAGGCCTGAACTCATTATTAAAGTTGCTTATCAGTTAATGAAATTTCAGTCCAAAAATGGTTCAATTGCATTTGGTATTTACACCGATATGATGAACTGAAAATTCTTTCCATTATGAAATTTTTTTATGAGCTTTTTTTAAATTCAACTGAATCCATGATGGGATTATCTTCTGTTGAAAAAAAATAAATTCACTAATTTTGGTTATGTTTTTAATAGCATGGATTAAGCTGTGAAAAGTTGGTTATTGTTTCAAAGATGCAAATTTCGATCAGCATTTTTAAGTTTAAAATAACTAAAATAAATAAATCTTATCATGTTTACTGGCTGTTATTTGCTGAAGAAGTGCATTAAATATTACAATTTTGAATTAGCATGCTGTATGCCTATTCAAAATTCTGTAAATGACCATAATGTTTTAAAAACAAATGATATTATTTTGAGATTTGCAATGAAAAAGAATTCTCAACCTAATGCCAGTGTTCAGAAGTAAAAGTGTATAATAAATAGTAAATAAATAACATCTTTTTTTGTTCCTTCAAATTGTTTTTGTCAAGCCAGATAATAAAGACCAAAAAGGAAATATCAAAGAACAGTTTCAACAAGCCAACAGTGAGGCTGATGTCCCCCGCCGAAATCCCAAAATAAATAGATGACATATATTAATTAATCGCACATTTATTTTTTTCAAACGTATCGACCAATCAAACTGAACATGAAGTGTCATCCAAAAATTGCTTATATCTGCCTACCGTAAGAAGAAAATGCTCATCTTCGAACTCCATCAAGGCATTGACCTAATAAGCATACACACCAATTTTGAACATTTTAACTCAATTCGAAGGAGAGTTATTGTGTTCCAAAGTCTCGGCAAATCAAATTGCTTATCGCTCTGCTTACCCTGAGCAGAAAATGCTCATTATCGATCTTAGTCAAGGTATTACTGTAATGAAACTATACACCAAGTTTCATCACTCTCACTTAATTAGAACTAAAGTTATTGTGTCTCAAAGCATCAACCAATCAAATTGCTTATCTCTGCCTACCCTAAGCAGAAAATGCTCATCTTCTAACTCCATCAAGGCATTGACCTAATAAGCATATACACCAAGTTTGAACATTTTAACTAAATTAGAAGGAGAGTTATTGTGTTCCAAAGTCTCGACCAATCAAATTGCGTATCGCTCTGCTTACCCTGAGCAGAAAATGCTCATTATCGAACTTAGTCAAGGTATTACTATAATGAAACTATACACCAAGTTTCATCACTCTCACTTAATTAGAACTAAAGGTATCGTGTCCCAAAGCATCAACCAATCAAATTGCTTATCTCTGCTTACCCTAAGCAGAAAATGCTCATCTTCGAACTCCATCAAGGCATTGACCTAATAAACACATACACCAAGTTTGAACATTCTAGCTCAATTAGGAAGAGAGTTATTGTGTCCCAAAAAGTGTGACGGACAGACAGACAGACAGACAGACGGACGAACCCATTTTAATAGTCCCCCAACTTTCTTCGAAAGGCGGGGGACAAAAATTCAGTACAAGCATGTTTTTTTTTTATGACAAGTGAATTTCTCATGGTGTGGAGTGGTACTAATATTTTTGTACAAGAGTACTGCTGGAGTTACTTCCCCTTGATCAGAGCTTTTCAAATACAAATTCAATGACATCTTTTTCAAAATATAATAATAATATAGCTTAACAATCAGATTAAAATCAATGATTTTAATTTTTTAAACCTGGCTCTTATTTAACATGTGACAAGTTTTATCATTGTGTTGTCTTCTGACTGTTTAATTGTGTAATTTGTGCACTGCTAACTAACAGCCAATGTTCCAATCAGCCCAAAATGATCTATTTATAAATTCATTACAAACATACAAGCCATCCCAATAGATGATTATTGTTTAGATTTCATCTACTGTAGTAAATCAGAACCAATAAGAGGTAAAAGAAAAAAAAAGATTTGAATTAGCTTGCTGACCAAAAGTTTGAATCGTGTTATTATTTTAAACAATTTTAATTTATAACAATAACATGAAAAGTAAGTGGACTAACTGCTGAAATGGAATTTAGAAGAACACTATGTTATCCATGTTGTCAAAGCAGTGCTCCGTAAACTATTACACTTCAAACACGCATACCAAAGTATTTATTTCGTGACATATTCAATTAAAGATAAATTCCTGTGTAGTCCTACTAACTGGGTGATTTTATGATATATTTGGACTAAAAACATATTCACATTAATTAAAGATACATTATGGGAGATAGATAAAGAGCTGGCAGTTTTCACTATAATAGTTAAAAACAAGATAGTTGAAAGGTAATTTGCTGAAAATTTCAGTCAAATTGATCCTCCATTAGCCGAGATCGAAGCGGGCGAAATTTTCTTTTGTCTTGCCTCGGCCATCATACTAAAATCAGTAATATAAACAGCATAGTCTAAAATATCCACGTCTTGAATTTAATTATTAATGGCCAATAAGCAGCTTATAGGAATCTAATCCAGCCAACATCGAAGGCTAGCCTAGACATCGAGAGTTTATTATGGTCTGGATAATTTAGATAACATTTCAGACCTAAAGAAAGACTTGTAATAGACAGATTTAGCTCTTGCATAATGCATGTTTAATCAATCAAAATTTGGCTTCAAATCCTCAAAAAATTTCGCGAGGATATACCCCAAGCTTTAAAAAATCTATTATTAAAAGAAGTCATGTTTGTTTCACCTGACTTGACTGACGCGGTACCTAGCAACAGGTTTAAAGCCAGAGGAGAATTCATTGCATATACAAGACTATGTAAAAATGCTGTCCATTTATCATAAATATCTCTGATTATCCATTGCCCACGACTTTTTCCATGGTTTTTATCTGAAAAACTGATGTAGATTTAAGTCTCACTTTTTCCTAGTCTGCTCAACATCAAGTTTATCAAAATATACATTAAGCACTCCCTAACGCTGAGGGATCAGACAATCTTCATGCACAACCTTTGACGTCACTCGAGTACACATCCCTAATCATCTTTGTATTGTGTGCACGCCATAAGTGTTTTTCAGGGAATTCTGTATTTTTCTAATAGGATTGGATACTGTGTGTCTTGTGTTATAATTGTCATATTGTTTTTATTTAGGTACATGTTTATATTGTATGCTGTCCTCAAAGGATGTTTCGATACAATAAATATCTTATCTTATCTATATAAACCAAAATTGCCATACTTTCATTGGAAATATCCACCTGATAAATACTTTTGTGGGAAAGTATCTTTAACTGTCGTGTGAAACAGCTTATATCACAATCATTCATAATATCTTTTATTAAACATTACATGCCATTGTCTTGAGCTGAGATTTAGTCTTTGTGTAAAGAAAGCTTTGTCATGTATAAACATCAAATACATGTATTGTTCTATATTCTCTATATATAGCTTTAATAGTTAGTCAGATAATAAGATATCACGTTATCAAATGTTTTATCTTGAAGCTCTTGTTATCTTATTAAAACAAATTCAGTTCTGGGCTTACTAGATTCTCTTGGTAATTAACAATGGTGGGACCTGCAGAAAATCAGACAGCTCCTCTCATTAAAGAATTCAAATAATTACATTCATAAAATCCAATTATGAAATATTAATAAGAAGCTGTTACATGAACCAATGGAGTATTCTATTATAGACCCAGGAAAGGTGCCAATATTTAATGATGGCACATTCATGAATCATTTTTGAATCATAGTTATATGATTGAATCTAAGCCTGAATATTCTATTGATCTAGTTTAAAAGAGTGAACTGTATGATCTATATAATTATACAGCACGTTTACAACCATAAACTATAACAGGCACCGTTTCTCAACATGCCTTTCTGGTAATCTAATTAAGCCTGTCAAATTGTAGGTAAACAGGACTGCTAAAGGAGGAGTTTAGTAAAAGCATGTGTCTGAAATTATGGCATAGACAAATATCAACTAACAGTACCAACTTTAACTGAATTGGTGCCCATATATTTCTGTAAAAGTGATAACCATTTCTACATGGTAAAGTGGCATTTCTCATTAGTATTCCCCTGAAGCAAGGCTTCTGTTTCAAAATTTTGACTGTCTGATATTTCATGTATTTCGCTGGACAGAAATGATTGAATGTATACAATTTATATACATTCAAATTACATTTTTATATCCTTTTTGACCCATTTGTGTACATTTGTAAGTGCCAAAGAATAGCGATTTAGCTCCTTTAATATAGGCATATCAATTAAATATTTTCTAGAAATGGTTCTTATCTATTAATTTCAGACCTGGATGATAGCAGCTGGTAATAAGCCCCTTCAATAAGGGTCATAATGACCACAATGTTACAAAACATCCCAACAGATGGCTCTGCTCAAGTTGGCTAGACTAGTACAAAATACAACCACCGAAACAATGATTCATCCTGGCAGTGTGTTATAAATTGTTGTATGTTACTACACTAAATTTATGCAATAAGATTACTCAATGTGAACTATTGCTCATGCATGATATGCAATGTAATATGGCACTATGGCACCATGTAAAGTCATTTCGGAAAATTTTACTAGTACTGAATTCATGTCATAAGTTATAAGTATTTCATTAGATTCAAAGGCAAATCAAAACCCAGACACAGATTTTATTTATATTTCTTTAACAATAATCAATAATCCCAAAAATAATTGGATGGCATAGTCATCAATATTCTTGACTTTGTATGGATGTCTGGAAGATATATGGAAAGAAAAACTAGATTGTGTCGTACATCCCTTTTTTTCCCAGCTTCTTAATTAGACATGAATGACGTGTGATTAAAAACATCTAGTTGCATGTTTTTGTATTATCAAAGCATTAACAGACAAATTAATTGTAACATGCAAGAAATAAATTATAGGAAAAGGAGAATCTAAACTAAAATATAATTCATAATTCCAACAAAAACTACCCCAGACAAAATTAATTTACAAGAACTGACTTCCCATTCTTCCTACAAATAATGTTTGGTATTTTTTCCAGATGCTGCACGGGACAGCATTAAGCATTTACATGTGTCAAAGTTTTGATGTAATTTTTACCAAAACACATTTAGCTATATTTTTACAACATTCAGTACGAATGTATAAATTCAGACGAATTTTAATTTCGAACATGGTCAATCTGTACTTGTTTCTTGCAGATATACTCCATGTCTGTATATTGATCCAGTTGCACAGTTAGAACATTTACAATTAGTAATATTAGATGCTACAGTCTATGAACATAACAAAAATATGTATTTTTGACAACAATAAACGATTTATGTGTTTTAAGTAGACAATATCTGGAGAACAGGGTTTGTATTACTGATTCTAAACCCAACCAAAACTTATTAGAATGTTAGGATCAATATGCTGTTCCATAAGAAAACTAACGGTATACAATACTATTTCTTTAGGTTCCAGTTATTTTAAATATACAATAGTCTTTAAATCTTGAATTTATGCCAGAGATCTGTCATCATGACATTTGAAATGAGGAGAGAATTCTGGAACAATAATACTACTTTTAATGTCTGATTATCCGCAGAAGTTAAAGTTTGTTCAACCAAAGTTTTAATAAGTTAAAATGCAACTGAAGGTTGTGTTGAGGATTAATATTCATTGATTTACAAATTTTAAAGCATGAAGTACCACAATTGTCTTTTACTTATTTATACAAATTCTTTCTCCAACTGATTAAAATCTGATCTTGCACAAATTAAGACTATGTCTAATCTCAGGACAATATTAAATCTATTATTTGATTAAGGTTGAGTTAGTCAAAACATATTTAATCATTCACATCTAGCATTTAATGATCTTAATAAACATGCTTAATAAAATCTTCTCAAAATATACCATAATATCTAAACTGTTCTTACATGATATCTGTCATGTTTTAAGTTCCATATGCTGTCAGATAACATGGTATTTAGTGTCATGTCTTGTAATTAACAATTGATATGCTCTGTAGGTATGCTAAGTATATGATTGTATCTTAACAGCAGAAACTGTTGTTATTGTAAACATACTACTTATAATTTGAACCACATGTCTGGATGGCCATAGGGCTATAGAAATAGAACAAAACAATTTCCGATGAAAATCATAATATTTTCATATGACTGGAGTGGGCAATTTTTATTTATGCCAGAAATAATTTATTGGAGTTCTGATTTAAAGTTTACAAGCATATCGAACATTTACTCAACGCTGAATTTTGTCCATTAAAACCTCTTTTATTTGGGTCAAAACTATAATCATCAATTTCATATGTTCATTGGTTTTTGGGGGGAATGAGAATTGAAAATTCTACGCCTAAAGAAGGTATTAAACCAGTGAGCTGAAAATCAAACTGAAATGAGTAAATATTTGATTGTATAAAAGAGCTTGCTCCAGGAATTAAGACATCAGATCAACAGAATTCAATACTTACTATAACTAGCATACTCAAACATAGTTTGCAAAGCAAGGTAACATACATACACTATAAGCTTCATCACCTGTACTTTAATAAGACTTTTTATCTTAATATTTCTTTCCCCATTATTAGAGCGATTGGGGTTGGTATTATAAATAATTATAACATTTTTTATTAGTTTATCAAAGTGTGCAACCATAATAACTCTGAATGTAATTACATACCTCAACTGATCACAACATTCTACAAACTGATAAAATGGCCACAGGTAATATTTCAATTTGGGCATATATTATAAAATCAAAATAGTTCAATTTAAATTATGCCACAAGACATTTAGCTGTGAAGCTGGTGTGTCCCATAAAATTTTCAAGAAACTCAAAAGTATTCTGAATTTTGATAATGTTCCTATTTATGCCCCTTTGAATAATCTGACTAATTTTTTGATTTATACATTCCATTTCGAACATTTTTGGCATTGTTTTTATAAGCTAGAAGAACTGGGAATTTCATCAAAGAAAGTAGAAATTTAAAAAGTATTGCTAATAAAGTGAGCTAGTTACTTTAATCACTTTCAATGTCAAATGGATTTAGAGTAACAAAATTTTCATAATGGGGTTTAACAAGTCACAATTACATGTTCTGTAAAGTAGCACAGTGGAGTATTTTTTTTTATTGAGTTAACTGTTGAACTGATTGGGTTCATTTAAATTTCAAGAAATGGAAGTTTGTATGTTCCTTTAAGACTGCTATTATAGGTTACTTCTGAATATTCCTGACATCTGGTGCTAATTAAAAGGTTGTAACCTTTGCTCCTTGTAACCTTTGCTCCTTGATTGACACAACAAATATCTTTCTATTTAAAGGTATGTTAGTTAAAACAAGAAAACTGAGGTCAAATTAAATAAAAGGTAGACGTAATAAGTGACTCAAAATTTAAACACTTCCAAGTTGTAATCTTATATTCATTTCTATTAAATATGTTAAAATAAATTAATGTCCTGATTTTATGGACACAATTCTGGATTTTTGGTAATATTTTTAAATATTAAAGCATTCATCCTAGATTTTACAAGGTCCCCATCATGTTGGTTTTCACATGCAAATCTACAGATCACAGCAAATATTAATTGAATATTGAATATTTTAAGTCATTATTTGAATCCTATCTGAATTTGTAATTTAATCTGCATCACTAAAGGAGATTTAATAACTTTAATATTCATGTTATATCAGAGCAATCAAGACTATAACATATTGTACAGACACAGGTAGAAATTTTGGAATTAACTGAATGGTCATTTGGTCGAAGATAGACCAAATTAGAACCAATACTCTACAACAAATTATTCAGCTTTTCAACTGTTTGACTATGTATTTGTTTACTAATATTAGCTATTGTGTGACCCATCGTAAATTTTAAACGGATTTTCTTGATTATGAACAAACTAGTTAACTTTGGTTATTATAAATATAAACGTACCTGTGTGTTTGAAATCAACTCCTGTTAAATAAAATCCATTGCACAACTAAATATCCCAACGAATTAAGAGTTCTATCTTGAAAAATTTGACTATTTACTTGTAATTTTGACAGAGTGAGAGACAACAATGCAGCTGTAGCGAGGTTGGTTTAAATTTGACACATAGTTTGGCAACCATGTAATCAAAACAAAGCGCGATCGTTTGAGTTTGAGCGACGAAAATATCAATTGAAGGCAATTATATAGGAGGTTTACCAGTATATTGAAACCATTGATCGCCAGTCTGTCAAATTTTATTCACAATGAAAATATCACTGATTGCACAGATACTCGTAAGAATAAAGTCATATATAAACTACAAATATCCTATCTTCTTTATGTTATAAATGATTTAACAAGGAGGATCATGAAGCACACCTCTGAAGTCTCTGATTGTATTGTTAATTTGGGTGGGTATACAATGCCAATAAGCCTGTAAGACCCTGTAAGAAGCGGAACATCAATTGTAAATTGCTCAAACTCAATGCCGAGTCGAGATGCGCTTAAACCAAACTTGAATTGTCGTAAGAGTGCAAAAAATGAAATATCTCCTGAAGCGTGACGTAACCAGCTTCCATATTGGTATTTTTTATGCCAAAAGTTTTGTGGGATTTCATTTTTTCAAGAGAGAACTGTTTTTATTTGTTTGGATATTTAGTTGTGCAATGGATTTTATTTAATGGGAGTTGATTTCAAACACACAGGTAAGTTTATAATAACCAAAGTTAACTAGTTTGTTCTAATCGAGAAAATCCCTTTAAAATTTACGATGGGTCACACAATAACCATAACTTACATTTGAGTTTTACCCAAAATAATTAAAGATGCAGTATTTAAGAGCAAAATTCTTTCTATTGTGGGTCTTTATTTTGACTTCAAATGTTGTACAAACTATTTTTAGCTATTTATTAATATGACAAGCCTATAATCATCTCCTTTGTCCATCTTATTGTTGCTACTATAATAAACAATCTGCACGACATCTTACAGCACTTATAAATTAGCTCAGAATACATGTGAATAAAACTTTTCAATGAACCAATTTTAGAATAATTATTATTATAGCAGGAATGACAACTTTCTGAAGTGTGGCTTTAAAGTTTTCACAACAAGGGGCAATAACTATTAATAATCAATCCATAGAGGGTTTGGGGAAAAAACTCAAAAACTTTGACCTGTAAACTTACAGAAGTGACAACATAAAATGTGGGTGTATAATAATGTTGCATAGAACATAGTACAGTCAAGGCAAAGCACAACACAAATTGACTGCATTAATTTTCTTAAATCTTTACTATGTTATTGAACAACTTAAAGCGAACAAAACCCCCCAAAACAACAATAGTTTACCAGTGGATTGGGTTAGGCTATCACTGTATTAATAATTTCTCTATCTGACAAGCAACATTTTCACTAATTTCATTAAGTAGTTAGAAAGCAAAAACTTCACGATACCCATGTCCTACGGTACTATGGTATATAGCTGTGTAAATTCTGAATAAGTACTTCCAAAGCAACGTAACTTCCCACATAACAACATGACGTTACTTTTACGTAAAATTTACGTAAAAATGGTCAGTCAGTTTACCATCAGTTTGCTCATCTTCTTAATGAAAATGTAACGTCAGGAAATGATGTCACTTTAACGTAAAATTTACGTCATTTTTACGTTATATTTACTACATTTCCTGACGCAAATCTAACGTCAAGTTTACGTCATATTTTGACGTAAATCTAACGTAAAGTTTACGTTAGATCTACGTCAAAAAATGACGTAAATTTTACGTTAGATTTGCGTCAGAAAATGATGTAAAAATAAGGTAAAAATGACGTAAACTTTACGTTAGATTAACGTCATTTCATGACATTACATTAACGTTAAGAAGATGAGCAAAATGATTGTAGTCTGACCAACCATTTTGACGTAAATCTGACGTAAATATAACTTCAATTTTTGACGTTAATCTAACATTATTAAAAGTAACCGACCATTTTATGGAAATCAGGGCCATGATCCTCAGAGTAAAATGTCGACTCAACTAACCTGCAGACCCGGGATTGGTACATGCATTCACTGAGAATCGGGATTTCAGAACAGTAGGACTTTAAACCCCATTTCATTTCATTATATATCTAACATTAATTTTAAAATTTACATCACTTTCTTTTGTAAATCTTTAATGAGTATGTAGAAATATAACCCTTGAAATGTTAACAGTCAACCAATAACCTCTTGAAATCGCAAATTCATATAATTACAACAAAAAGTCAACATAATATCTAAATTTTATTTTTTAAAAATCTAAAAAATACAATTGTTAACAGTAATCATACATCGTAAAATGGTGATAATTGACACGAATACAAACAGGTGACCATACACAAACCATAACTATAAACATTTTTCTCGATAGCAGGGCTACGGCATACTCTTATATCTTATATAAAATTCCATCAAACTGCCAAGAAATGTTTCACACACACATCAAAGTGTACACAGTACCTTGTTTTTTTGTCCCATTCGTATGACTAGTCACCTATCCATGCCAGGTCTTCTATCCTGCATCACTGACATTTGAAAATAATCAAGAAAAAGGTCTAAATTAGTCTTGTGAAAGTGTGGATATGCATATCAGAAAGGAAAACTAGGATATTGACCAAATTTGCCCAAAACCTTTACATGTAGCCTCCATCTTGTTTGCTCAAGGCATTGATGGAATGAAATGAAATGAAATGGGGTTTAACGACCTATTCCGACGTGGCTAATGAAAATCGACATACTCTATACGGTGTGCCATCAGGGAATTTTGTCCACGCAGTGGCTAAGGCCTACTCCTATATCGCATTCGAACTACCTGGTGATCTTTTACATAAACACCAATGTGTTCACAAACGCACGGTCATTCATACCATCCAAACGACTAGACAGCTAAGGCCTACTCCTATATCGCATTCGAACTGCCTAGTGATCTTTTACATGCACGCCAATGTGTACACAGACGCTCGGTCATTCATACCATCCAACAACTAGACAGCTTTCCTTGTCAGGCCCTCTGTCTTGAAGTTAGACACTAGATCCCTGCATTGGCTGAGAAAGTTAATCCAGATTTTCCAGTGTGGTTTCCCCTTGTCAGTGAAGTAGGATTGAGGGCCTAGCAAGGACAACTGTCTAGTCATTCAGATGGGACAAAAAAACTAAGGTCCTGTGTACACATTGGTGTGCGCGTAAAAGATCCCGGGCATCACGGTGGCTAAGTGCATAAGGCACTGGTTCGCTATCCTGGAGGTCGGGTGTTCGATCCCTGCATTGGCCGAGAGAGTTCATCTAGATTTTCCGGCGTGATTTTCCCTTGTCAGTAATGCAGAAGGAGGGCCTGACAAAGACAGCTGCCTAGTCATTCGGATGGGACGAAAAACCGAAGTCCCGAATACAAATTAGAGTGCATGTAAACGATCCCTTAGCAGTTGGAATTAGGTATAAGAGTAGGCCGTAGCGTCACTGCCAGGGTAAAATTTCCCTCATAGTACACTGTATGGCGTATGCCCGTCTTCCATTAGCCCAGGTTAGGTGCAAAAGAGTATGACGTTAAACCCCATTTCATTTCATTTCATTTGGTAGTTGGAATTCTATTATAAGAGTAGGCGGTAGACCTGTCATCCAGACAAAATTCCCCTCATAGCACACTGTATAGCGTATGCCCGTCTTCATTACCCCATAGCATTTCATTTCAGAAATGAAGAATGAAGACAAGCATATACCACCCAGTGTACTATGAGGGAAGTTTTGTCTCGACAGCAGGGCTACGGCATACTCTTATATCTTATATTAAATTCCATCCAACTGACAAGAAATGTGTCACACACACATCAAAGTGTACACAAATACCTTGGGTTTTTGTCCCATTCTTATGACTAGTCACCTATCCATGTCAGGTCCTCTGCCCTGCATCACTGTCAAAAGAAAACGTTCAAGAAAAAGGTCTACATTAGTCTTGTGGAAGTGTGGATATGCATATAAGAAAGGGAAACTGGGATATTGGGCATATTTGGCCAAAACCTATACATGTAGCCTCTATCTCGTTTGCTCAAGGCATTGATGGAATGAAATGAAATGAATTGGAGTTTTACGTCCTATTCGTGGCTAATGAAAAGGGACATACTCTATACAGTGTGCTTTTTGGGAATTTTGTCCTGACAGTGGCTAAGGCCTACTCCTATATCGCATTCGAACTGCCTAGTGATCTTTTAATGCACACCAATGTGTACACAGACGCTCGGTCATTCATACCATCCAAACGACTAGACAGCTTCCCTTGTCAGGCCCTCTGTCTGGGGGTCCGGCACTAGATCCCTGCATTGAAAGTGAAAGTTCATCCAGCTGTCTATTCATTCAGATGGTACAGAAAAACTGAGGCCTTGTATACACATTGGCATACCCTTGACAGTTGGAATTTGATATGAGAAGGCCATAGTGCAAAATTTCCCCGATAGCATACTGTATGGCGTATGCCCGTCTTCATTGGCCCAGTTCAGAGCAAAACAGTAGGTCATTACACTCTATTTTGTTTCATTTCATTTGGCTAGCCACAACACTGTTTTTTCACCCAAGACCACGTAAATACTTTATTTCGCACTTGTCATTTGTTATTATATCACAGGAGGTTAATCGATTGAAATTCCCGCTCAAAGTTTTGTAAACGTTATTAGCACTCACTGCCAAGCATGGAACTTAAAGCTTTAATATTATTAATTCAAACATGTATCAACAAGTCTTCCTGTGGTCCAACAAATATTTTGATAGAAATTTGTTATCAAATGTGAATAAAATGGTTAACCAGTTGCGGTTAGTTTTTTGTTTCAAATAGCATATCTACATTTATTAAATGTATATGAAAACAGCCTTGATTCCCTTGTCATCGTGATAGTACGGTGGATGAGAACACTTTTCATCATAACGTCCACCGTCATTGAGTCCAGTGGTATGGCATTGATCCTACATTTGTACATGACAAGGAGTAAGCTGGTGTCACCTGGCTACCATTTACGTAACAAAGCCTTCAAAAAATCTTTTTGTAACTTCTTTCACATTAGTGCCATCAATACTGCTCAAATTTAGGATCTGTAAGAAAAGATTTTGCTTAGAGATAGAATAAAGAACATATATTATTCAAAGTATACATGAGAATTATTCAGTCTACACTGTCATTAAGGATGTACATTCAGGGGAGTGAAGGGCCATCATGTATGTAAAGACAGTTGTTATGGCTATATATTATAGGCCTATATATAGAAATGGTTACGTAGGTTTTTTTTTAAAAATTGAAGTAGGCTGTATATTTAGACTAAGACTACAATTGTATTCTTCTGTGTCATTACCACTGTTGAATAATACCTAAAGTGAAAAATTTTTGATTCCCTTGATTTTGAAACAGGATTTTTTTCGTTTAAAGTAGTTTAGATTGTGTATAAATCGTGCAGCTACAAAGTTTTACATTCAGAAAATAACAGGCCATCTAATCTTGTGACTTTATTTTTACCGTTGTTTTTTTAGTAAAATTGTCAACAGCCATTATTTGCTGAATTTAAGGTTCTACAAATTATATTTAGACGGATGTTTGTATGTAAAAAAGACACTTACTTTCCTATATGCTTCTTCTAACTTTAAATCAGGGCACCATTTCTTTTTTGTGTGAAATAAATAGTATTTTGCCCAAAATCTCTGACATTCTATCGCTTTTGGGCGCCATCTTGCTATACCCACAATTCCGTTCGCTTTTTATTCCCCCAATACGGAAGCGGTTTATACGTATTTTCGATAATGGAATATAGAATGTAATCTGTTTCTGTGTCCTCTGCTAGATTTTATATTAGCTATACTTAATATTATAAGAATAATCCAATAGAGAAATTTTAATTTTCAGATGTCTTTTATCGGGGACGATATATGTCGACTAGATCTATAGATTCCGGAAATAACTGGTTCGAACTGGTTCTTGACTCGAAGTGAAAGTCTTGTAAAATGTGTTTTCGGTTGAAGTTTATTGCACATTCCAATTCACTCATATTATTATACGAGGCCCTATATACAATAAATTTGATAAGCTTTATATTTGTCTGGTTTTACACCTTATTTAATGTTTTAATCAGATAAGATTCATTCTAAGAACATATTATTATATTATATGGGAAGATGTAAAGACAAGCTAAAAGCTTTTAATCAACCCATTTCCTTATATTATTGGGTCATACAAAATGAAAATACAAAATGTATAAATATATCTTCACTTTTAACATTGACTTTTTAGTTTTTTAAGGATGAGTATTATAAAATATAAAAAAAAAGGGTTGGCATATGTGTAAGTTGCTCCACAACATTTGGGCTGGAAGATCTTTCAGGCAGGGCAAAAAGAATAATATCTTACTGGTATAATATTTGTGGGGATTTTTGTTCATGTAGCACTATTTGACAAAATCTTATCTTAGTCCTGAAATGACAAAGTTTATGTTGAGTGGACATTAAACCCCATTTTTTTTTCTCGCTCCCTTTTTGATGGTGCCACAGCCAGTTTTTTGTATGTGTGGGTAAGACGCTGTCTCGTTAACCTGGAGGTCGGGTGATCGATCCCTGCACATTGGCTGAGAAAGTTCATCCAGATTTTCCGGGGTGGTTTCCCCTTGTCAATGATGCAGAATGGCGGGCATGACAAGGACAACTGTCTAGTCGTTCGGATGAACGAAAAAAAAACCTGAGGTTCCGTGTACACATTGGCGGGCATGTCAAAGATCCCTTGGCAGTTGGAGTTTGATATAAGAGCAGGCCGTAGCGCCGCTGTCTGGGCAAAATTTCCCTATAGGCCCATCTTTATTAGCCCAGTTTATGAGCAGAACAGTAGGACGTTAACCTCATTTCATCCAGATTTCCTGACGAGGTTTCCTCATCTTGTCGTTCGAATGGGACAAAAAAACTGCATGAGGTCCTGGTATTGGCGTGCACGTAAAGTAAAAGATCCCTTGGCAGTTGGATTTAGATTTAAGAGTAGGCAATAGTGCCGCTGCCCGGGCAAAATAACCCTCATAGCACACTATATGATGTAGACCTGTCTTCATTAGCCCTGTTTACGAGTAGGACGTTAAACCTTATTTCATTTCATTTCACTTTTTTGTTAATATTTTGTCTATAAATAGTCTACAGTTTCCAGTTAGTAACAGTTTTTGTTGTACCTCTTGATTAAATAACCATACCAGTGTGTGCACATTTTACCAATTGATAAATAATCAGAATTGTTTCATGTCTGAGTCCCAGAGGCAGAGCCACATCAACTTTTCGTGTTTTGTTTTTTTGAACTTGGTACATTTATTCCTTATGCCGTAAGGATATTAACAACTATCAATTTCGGTGCATGGCTCAACACCTAGGGGTGGTGCCACACCCACTTTTTAATGTTTTATCCATAATATTATACAATTATTAACATATTTTGTTAAAGTTGCCTAAAAGAACGCTTAAAATTTAGTAAATTTGGTTAACTTAAATGGATTTTTTTGATTATGTTTGGATAGCCAACAATCAAAAACTAACATTTATTTAATCGTAGTTATCCTGATATTAAACTGACATTTGTTTACGTAATTGTTAGTATCCTAACATTATAAAACTGACATTCTTTTCCGTTAGACAATGTGGGTAAGGCGCTGGCTCGATAACTTGGTAGTCAGGTGTTCGATTCCTGCATCTCGATATTCCGGCGTTGGTTCCCCTTGTCAGTGAAATGGAAGGGAAGGTCTGACATGGCCTATTCATTCGGATGGTCCAAAAAACTCTGGTTCCATGTACACATTGGTGTGCATGTTAAAGATCCCCTGGCAGTTGGAATTAGATATTAGAGTAGGCTGTAGTGCTGCTATCTGCGAAAAAGTTCCCTCATAGCACACTGTATGGCGTATGCCCATCTTCAATAAGCCCAGGTTAGGTGCAGAAAAGTAGGACGTTAAACACCATTTCATTGCATTTCATGTCTGATAGAGAACAAGTGTTAGGTTTATGTTAGATTCACATTAGAAACTTATGTTAGAATTATGACATAAAACTAACGTTACATTAACGTTAGATAAGTAACGTTATGTTAACGTTAGAAAATTAACGTTAGATTTACGTCAGAAAACTAACCATAATCTAACGGTTAGAAACATGACGTAAAATTTATGTTAGATTAACGTTAGAATTATCACCAATAACACATATATAATTATTTTGTCTGAATTCCGACTATTTATCAATTGTTAGACTGTGCACACACTGATATGGGTACTGAATCATGAAGTATTTAAAGCGACAAATACTGGTAAGAAAACCGTCATAAAGTTTACGTTAGATTTAAGCCTAGTCATTTGGATGGGCAAAAAAACCCAGGTTCCATGTACACATTGGTGTGCATGTTAAAGATCCCTTGGCAGTTGGAATTCGATATTAGAGTAGGCTGTAGTGCCGCCGTCGGAGAAAAAGTTCCCTCATAGCACACTGTATGGCGTATGCCCATCTTCAATTAGCCCAGGTTAGGTGCAGAAAAGTAGGACGCTACGCCCCATTTCATTGCATTTCATTTCCGATAGAGAACAAGTATTAGGTTTATGATACATTCACATTAGAAACTTGTGTTAAAATTATGACATAAAACTAACCTTACATTAACGTTAGATAACTAACGTTATATTAACGTTAGAAAATTAACGTTAGATTTACGTCAGAAAACTAACCATAATCTAACGGTTAGATACATGACGTAAAATTTATGTTAGATTAACGTTAAAATTATCACCAATAACGCATATATAATTATTTTGTCTGAATTCCGACTATTTATCAATTGTTAGACTGTGCACACACTGATATGGGTACTTAATCAAGAAGTATTTAAAGCGACAAAAATTGGTAAGAAAACCGTCATAAAATTTACGTTAGATTTACGTCATTTTCTGACGTAAAAGTAACCATAACCATTATGACGTAAAAGTAACGTAAATTTAAACGTAAAGTTTTACCATTATTGGACGCTAACCATAATCTAACCATAATGACGTAAAAGTAACGTAAATCTAACCATCCATGTTTACTGGGTTACAAATTGAGTTAAATGAAATATATCAAGCAGTTGAGGTCTATCCCTTTGCATTGTCCCTGTCCCACATCAATGGAATCAATTAATATCAAACAAAAGTCAAATGTGTACCAGGCAAACTGTTAAGCAAAATAATTTAAGCTTTTAGTATATCATGTCTTAAAGGGACAATAACACTCTTGCTGGCTTGGCAGCTCCAGAAAATAAATAATAGCCTTATTCTAAGTACTTGATATTTAAGTGTCCTACCTGTTGTGTAAATTATCCGTGTACGACCTATTTTACTTGTCCAGAGGGTTCAAAAATATTTTAAATCAAAGTCACATTTGAAAAGGTTTACGTTAGACTTTTTAAATCAATAAGTTGAATTTTTCTGATTTTTTAAATTGGGCGTGTTAAGATGAAATTTATATCATCAATTAATTGGAATATTGTAAAATAATACAATTTGTTGACCAGAATGAAGATTGGGACATATTATTCAGTTATTGGGGCTTTAAAGGTTGTGATTATCATTTAGGAGATTTTTAATCTCTGGTAAACCTATTATAGTATTATATTGCCAAAGTTAAATATTTCTAAGGAATATCAGTCAAAAATGGTTCAATTCCATTTAGTATATCAAAACAAACCAGTGCCTATAATCTTCACTAAAATCTTTTGATGGGCCTCTTTTTAATCTGACTGAATCCAAGGTGGGAGATTATCTACTGTTGATAATTTAGATAATGTGTTTTCCTGATTAAATGTTAAGTAATCAATTTGAGTACATTTTAGCACAATTGAAGCTATGAACATTTAGATATTGAGCGTAAAATGCAAATGGCGATTAGCAACTTTATTGACTAAGCATGCACGTGACTCAAACGCAGTCAGTTACAACTGCTGGTAACTACTCAGGTGGAGATTGCTACAAGTGAAATCGTATAGACAACGCACCATCAAAAGCTGGTTGAACAATGCAATTTCATATGCATACTCATTCCTTCTTACAGAAGCTTCTCTGTTCTGACAACTTCCAGTTATCTTAGCCATAGATTACGGTCCAATGTAGAACAGTTTTGGACAAGAGATGATTATAATATAGTCCTTTTCAGCCAATGGCCCAATGGAACAAAAATGTTTCGTACAACAAAAGCATTCAACACTGAAAGCACAAACATAGCACATGGAAACAACACACTTTTAAAAACATGCTGGTATGAAGTATTTACCCCTTTAGAAGTGTCCCATGGTTGAGCATCAACCACACAATATTCTTTAGATTCAACAATTTCTTCTACTATAGGTTCTGGTTCTGGTTCCGGCTCTGGTTCTTTCTCTTCTTCAGGTTCTGGCTCAGGAACTTTTTTCACTCTCCTCTGATCACCTGTGAAAGCCAGTGATTTTTCTGAATATGCATCAGGCACCATTTCAAAAAAAGAGTTTTTCACTCGCGGTTTAGGATTTGGATGAGGAGCAAAAAAGTCAAATTCCTCTTCTTTCTTCTGCTCTTTTGGTTCTGTTTCTTCACTAGTTCCGTTGCTTGCCATGATTCTTTTTGTTACTTATTACGTGGATGATACAATGAGAATGGCCTGAAATACATTGAAACAAAGTTTAATGAATACATACATTATCCAAATATTCTAATCTTTGTAATCTATTTGAAGTTAAATTGAAATCCTATCAACACAGCAAAAGGATTACAGGTATATAAATTGAAGACTTTTGTTTTCCTTCTGATGTAGTGTTTCAATCTGAGGAAATTTTTCCTGTTGAGTACTGTTACCTAATACTTCCTGCAAGTATGAACATAAAGGAAATGAAATAAAATGGAATTCAACATCTTACATTTGGCACCAGCCAGGCTTATGAATATGAGCATACGCCAAACAGTGTGCTATGAGGGAAATATTGCTACGGCCTACTCTTATTTCAATTTCCAAAAGTAAAGGATATTGAAGATAGGCATATCATACATTGTGCTATGAGGGAAATTTTTCCAGAACACCAATGTTACAGGCTACTCTTATTTTTATTTTCAAAAGGCAAATGATATGCAGGGAACTCTGGGGTTTTTTTAGGGGGGGGGGCAGAAGTCCTTTCTAATGACTAGATCCTTCGTCTTGTGCCACTGATAAGGGAAAACCAAGATAGAAAATCCTGACGAACTTTCTCAATGATATGTTTAACCAGGTAAGTAAGCAAGAGCCAACACCATACGCACTAAGGAACTCTGGCATGTGAACATAAAGGTGTAAGATCTCTTTGTTTTATTGAGGTTGTGTCATTTTAAAGGCAGGACTTTAATGAAAATCTAACACTAGGAACAGCAGGTCAAAGTGTTTACATCAAATGACATAACCCCTTCCAATTTCAAGGTTAGCTCATCAGACATGGAAGACATTTTATCAAAATGTCAAAGGTAACTTCATTCACAAATCCAGCGCACACACAAACACACATGCCACAAATTAAAACAATTTGTCTGATTCAGAATTTTTTTTTAAATGAGAGTCTGCATTTCCATATTCAACCATACAAGCAAGCTAAATCAGTGTGTTAACAGAATAAATTAATCGTATACTAGGGTGTTTCCTATATTACAATAATAAACATGTATAGATATTAACTGAGGAATTTTACATACTAGACATGTATTAATTCTTCTAAAAGCAGATCTGCGTAAATAAAAAAGTGTTTTTGAAATAAAACAAATGTTTACACTTACCTTCCAAAGTAATCATTATAGTTTACTTTACTTGTTTTCCTTTCTGCTGATTTCAATTTCAGATTATTTTACTAAAGGTTTTCTTCCAAGACGTAAAAAAAATATTTATTTGAAAAAATCTTACCCCGTGATCACAGATATTATCACGATGATCTGTAAACTGTATTCAGTTTGTATATCTGTTTTAATCAGACAGAATCATTTCCTTTGATCAAAATTCTAGTTGTAGTGAACAAGAGTTTGGCTGGCCATCGGACAGACATTCAACAGATTTACCATTCTTCTTTAAGAGATAATGGACCAGGTGTTTCAACCTTTAACTTAATTCTATCAATGATTGTTTTAGTCAGTAATTGTTATACCAACAAAGAAACCTAAGCGTAAATAACTTGCTTCAATTTAATCAGGAGTTTCTTCAAGTATGGTCATGATATTAAACATAATTCTATAAAATACCGTCTGCGTAATCAATGAATAAATTTTTATATAAAACAGGTGTTGACCTGATCATGTTTAGTACTGGTAGATGCATTGCTAATCATTTGATCAAAGGTTGGCAGACATGTTATATATTCAATTTATCAGATGCTATGCATACATTACTGGTAATATCATTTTAGGCATGTGTGTCTAATTTCATTTTCACATTAAAAGATATTTCGTAGCTACAATACATGTTAATTTATGAACTATTACTTTACGAAAAGTTGTATTTTGTCTTAAAACACAACTCAACAGTTCGACACATTTCCTCAGGAATTTTGACAAAAGGTAAGGAGGGCACATATGAAAAGAGGTGTCAACCAATGAACTTTATTTCACATGCTTTTGTATCTGTAAAGCATAGACACTAAGTTATAGTTCATGTGTTAAGTTAAGCTGATTCAATAACATTGATGATCCTTAAGCCAAGTTAAAGTTGGGGCAAATTAACTGGTTTTAAAAGCTGTCTTATCTTAGCCAGGTTAACTTTATCTTCCAAGGAAAATGGTAGATGTGTATTAAAACCTCTAATAAATAATGTTTGACTTAAAACCCCCAGCGTTTAGGAACTAGCTTTAATATGTTTAAATAACCTAATAATATACAATTACAAAGGAACCTATCTGTAAAAGACTATGGAAATTGAAGTGATAAGCAAAGAGCTAATTATGTTCAATTAGACAAGACATGAATGCACTATTACATCAGATTTTACATCTGATGAAATATTGAACATCTATCACATGATCCAAACTGAGAGAAAACAGGTTTTTATTACAGAGAATTTTGAGTCTTTTATATATTACAACATGAAAATATTTCACTTGGAACTAAACACATGGACACCATAAAATAAATCAATGACAGGCTTATCTGTCTTATCTGGCTGTTCAATACCTGTGTCATGACACACAACATGTCTTGATAAACTGTACAATTCATCACCACTGACAACAAAACTGACCTGGTAGGGTGCACACAAACAATGGCACCGGTAAAAGTTCATGTGTGCAAATAGAAAAACACTGAAATATGCACAAAAATTAATCAATTTCTGATAAATAAATAGTTATTGTTAAACTATGTGCTCTAATTATCGAATTATGATATGGTGCTTATAGTTGTCCTAATCACAACATCAAATTTATTTTTAAACTTTATTTCAGTATTTGATGTATCAAAAGACAAAAAGTCTTTTGTGGTTCAATTATGTGCTTTAAGTTACTTATGAATGATATACTGGTAACAATTACCATTCAATGTGGTTTTCTATTTGTAATGAATAATATAATGTATAGACGTATTTTTCAATTTTTCTTTAGTTGTGCTAATCTTTCTTGGTTTCATTTGCAGTGATGCACTCTTTTTACCTGTGCCATTATTTCTCAAATTCATGCCAGCAGGCACAGTTATTTCCATATAGACGCTGATCAGAGAATGTTTTTAGAAATTCCTTTCATGTGCGAAAGTGCCACATATTTGTTAACTTGACTGATTAAATATCTATGAGTATTATATTTTACAGGCATTTCTGAATGATGTAATAATAACATCCAGTTTAGTAAATAATAAAACCTTAAAATACCATCTGGTTGTATTAATGCAAAAGGGTAGCCCAGAGCAAATCATATAGATGACATAAACTAGGATAAAGAATTAACCAATTTCATTCAGTAAAATATACGCTCAAATACTACTGGATAACACAGAAATTGTAATTTCCCTACCAGAAAATGTGGACCCCCATGCTTTTTTTGTATTTTCTTACGGAAATTGAATTCTTAATAATGTATTTAAAGATAGGTTGCCAGGCAACGAAACATACGCCCACAACAGCTAAGTCGTCCGGGCAGTCAACAAGGGTTGTCGCATATTGTTTCTTTTATCAGTAAGGAGAACATTTACAACACATGATAATCTTATTACGAGTATAATAGCCCATTAAATAATTATCAGAAATGATTAGAATAGTTTTGATGGTTTGTCTCAAGGCCTTTGTCCACAAGATATTTCAAAGTGATCAAGTGCCAGATATCACTGAAAATCAAATAGGATTCTTCGTCTCATGACCCTAAACACTGTGTACAAATTTAAAGTCAATCGGATATTAACTTTAGCCTTTAGAGCATTCACAGGGTTTTTCAAAGTGATCAAGGGTCATAACTCTGCCAGTAATTATCGGATATCGCTGAAAATAAATAGGCTATTTTGTATCATGACCGTAAATAGTGTGAATAAATTTAAAGTCAATCGGATATTAACTTTAGATTTTTCAAAGTGATCAAGGGTCATAACTCTGGCAGTAATTATTGGATATTGATGAAAATCAATAGGCTTCTTTGTATCATGACATTAAACACCGTGTATAAATTTAAATTCAATCGGATATTAACTTTAGCCTCTAGAGCGTTCACAAGATTTTTCAAAGTGATCAAGGGTCATAACTCTGGCAGTAATAATTAGATATCACCGAAAATCAATAGGCTTCTTCGTCTCATGACCTTAAACACTGTGTATAAGTTTAAAGTCAATCGGATATTAACTATAGCCTCTAGAGCGTTCACAAGATTTTTCAAAGTGATCAAGGGTCATAACTCTGGCAGTAATAATTAGATATCACCGAAAATCAATAGGCTTCTTCGTCTCATGACCTTAAACACTGTGTGTAAGTTTAAAGTCAATCGGATATTAACTATAGCCTCTAGAGCGTTCACAAGATTTTTCAAAGTGATCAAGGGTCATAACTCTGGCAGTAATTATCGGATATCACCGAAAATCAACAGGCTTCTTCGTCTCATGCCCTTAAACACTGTGTATAAATTTAAAGTCAATCGGATATTAACTTTAGCCTCTAAAGCGTTCACAAGATTTTTCGAAGTGATCAAGGGTCATAACTCTGGCAGTAATTATTGGATATTGATGAAAATCAATAGGCTTCTTTGTATCATGACATTAAACACCGTGTATAAATTTAAATTCAATCGGATATTAACTTTAGCCTCTAAAGCGTTCACAAGATTTTTCAAAGTGATCAAGGGTCATAACTCGGGCAGTAATTATCGGATATCACCGAAAATCAACAGGCTTCTTTGTCTCATGCCCTTAAACACTGTGTATAAATTTAAAGTCAATCGGATATTAACTTTAGCCTCTAAAGCGTTCACAAGATTTTTCGAAGTGATCAAGGGTCATAACTTTGGTAGTAATTATCGGATATCGCTGAAAATCAATAGGCTTCTTCGTCTCACAACCTTAAACACCGTGTATAAATTTAAAGTCAATCAGATATTAACTTTAGCCTCTAAAGCGTTCACAAGATTTTTCAAAGTGATCAAGGGTCATAACTCTGGCAGTAATAATTAGATATCACCGAAAATCAATAGGCTTCTTCATCTCATGACCTTAAACACTGTGTATAAGTTTAAAGTCAATCGGATATTAACTATAGCCTCTAGAGCGTTCACAAGATTTTTCAAAGTGATCAAGGGTCATAACTCTGGCAGTAATAATTAGATATCACCGAAAATCAATAGGCTTCTTCGTCTCATGACCTTAAACACTGTGTGTAAGTTTAAAGTCAATCGGATATTAACTATAGTCTCTAGAGCGTTCACAAGATTTTTCAAAGTGATCAAGGGTCATAACTCTGGTAGTAATTATCGGATATCGCTGAAAATCAATAGGCTTCTTCGTCTCACGACCTTAAACACCGTGTATAAATTTCAAGTCAATCGGATATTAACTTTAGCCTCTAGAGCGTTCACAAGAAATTGTGGACGACGGATGGACGGACGGACGGACCGACCGACGGACAGACGGACCGACAGACGGACGGACGGACGGGGGCGACGGCAATATACGACCACATTTCCATGTGGGCGTATAAAAACATTAAATCCAAAAAAGTTAATGTTAGCTTACCATGTATGTATGATCCATAACCAAACATTTTAACAATAATGCTATACAGTTACTAGTACTATCGACCACTTCTGGTTCAATTCTGATATTATGCCATAATTATGTACAGTATTTACATTACATGCTGCCAGAAAATCTATAATCTACTTAATTTACAATCAGAATTCTTAAATATCAACTTATTCACATTCGATTGATCTACAAATGATAAACATCTGAGGTTATTTTTTCAAAATTATGACATCAAGTCAATTTCATTTTTTATCTTGTCTTAAAATAGTATTTGAGATGGTATTGATTATTCATCTATTGAGCTATAATATATATATACAACCCTAAATGTCACCACAACTTTTAAGATTTGTCATCGAAACAGATGAATGATGATTAATGACGCTACCCGTTTTACTCATTTATAAACAGAATACCCATTTTGCTTCTTTATGTGTTTAAAGCAACTTATAGTCATTTACTTTTTCTAGACAATATCTAAGGTTTAATGCTTAAGAATGTACTAAAATAAATAATTTACCATCTAATTAACTATAGATAGTCTCCCTAATTTGGATTCAATCAGATTAAAGAGAGGTCCATCAAAAGATTTTACCACACACCAATAGGTGATGCTGGCTTGTTTATATCATCTTTAAATACTGAACAGATCTGATCTATTTTTATGCTGATATTCATTTTATAGCAGTTTGCAAGGGATTCAAAAAGCCCCAAATGACAATCAGTCGCTTTAAGATAAAATCAATGGTTTTAGTAGTTAGTATTGTATAGATGTCAATATATGGAAATGACTTCAAGCTTACTACAGCTTTAAAAAAAACCCACCTGGTTTTCCCCTAGAGGTAAATTTTTCCTCCACTCTGTTTGTCCTATAATCAGGTATAGTTGTAGAAATTATTTTATTATTATTTTGATGGCAAACATTTTACTTTTAAAATGTACAAAACATATTTCAGAAAAAGAAAACACCAAAAAACATCCTGATGAGTCTAGACACATATTATATATTATGCCAAAGTAAAAGTAGAATATTGATTACAGTGGTATTCATGGTATGTGTTGTATATGCTACTATGGTACTTACTGCTTGACTATATTATTGTTTCACAATTGTCCTATTCTGGACATCATTGTCATAACGATCATATTCATTTGATATTTCATAAATATAAAATATGTACTGAACATTATTATATAAAGATCACATAATAATATTATTTTATACTTACACAGATATGTCGACATCTATCAATAGATGATACCATCTGAACAGGCAAAGAGCATATTTCTTGCTGAATATAAACTACATTTTAAACAGCTTCTTACCTTATCTCTTCAATTGCAAGCATGTCACCCAAACATTATGCACATGTGCTTCTGGCATTGTTATATCGTACTACTGTAGTAGGATGAAGTCAAGCTGACTTATGTTTATGACAATGCTATTTGTATTCAATGAAATCTCAAATCAAATGGGTACCTGATTGTCTCCAAAACAGATGTATCCTATAATAGTAGATCTTGATCTAATCATTTATAGATACTTTACCATATGTAAACAAACTACAAATCACAGCACCCAATTGATGTGAATGTCATGCAATGCTTTTACAACCGGCACAAAAATATATGAATCACATCAATATTATTACCCTTATTAAAGCTAGAATTGAGCACTAACCTTGGACTGTGTTTCTTCAATGTTAGGGTGAAATTCTACACTCTGGTTTTCAGTGACGAGGGTCTCTAATTCAAGATGCACATTGGTTCCATTTGCAAAACGGCAAAACAAGCACAAGAAGTTCGTATGGTAGAAATGTGATCAAAAATACAGCAGCTGCTTGACTTATTTATTCATGTTCAGGGCCTTTCTCTGCTAGCTGTATGATAGCTGACTGCTAAACTTGTCTGTGGAATTGGTCTGGCTGATTTCTACATTGAGCTAGCAATATAATGGGCTTGACATGGCTGACTAAATTATTAATGTAAAAAATGTTGATTATGTTGATACAGTAGTAGGGATGATATAAGTGATGGGTGATGAAGATAGGGATGAGTAAAATAACAAGAATCACTCTTACACTTTTGTAGTACAAAAAACTGTCGAAAAAATTGCACTTTGATGACTAAGAAGTGAGTCTACAGACCCATTTCATTTTGGCAGAAACCGAGTCTGGCAGATGTTTTAATGTTGTCAAACACTGCAGATCGCTTATCATATAAATCACTGACAGCTTTAAACCAGTAACCTAACACTAGTTTGTTAACATAAATGCTGCCATCTTGAAGTGGCCAAACATGTATTAAAAGTTTGTTTTGATGAAAGACATTAAATGTTTGTTTTGATGAAAGATATCAAAATTGAGAGAAAATGTTATATAAATAATTATGAAAGGATTTTCTCAATAATTTATCATTAGCCCAGTTCAGAGAAGAACGCTTGGATGTTAAACCCAATTTCGTTTCATTTATTTTAATCTGAGATAGAATGAAAGTCCTTCCCACCCCCCGATTTTTATACCTGCACAGGTGTAATGTAGTTCTTTATTGTTGTTAATATTAGCCTACCCAACTACAGGTCTACGTTGTTTTTTTAAGATAAATGTAGCGATAGAAGTCACAAGATAATCAAATTTATTATGTAAACTATAAAATCACCTTAGCTTTACATTACCTATTTCACATTATTGTATTAGAATTTCAAATTTATTGAATTCAACTACCATGTAAAAGACAGTAATTCCCTATTTCAGACCCAGTACTGGTATTTTGAAAAATAATTTACATTCTGGATGCAAAGTTTGCAAACAGCTTTGTCTACAACATAAATGGAGTTACAAATGCATGAGAAAAACAAATCAACTGTTACTAATTAGTTGTGGTTTCAATTGTAGGAAAACATAGTTAGATGTACCCCTTTTATAACTAGAACTTATAACCTTCCAGCAGACAGATGTTATCTTTAAAATATATTTCAATGAAAGAGTTTGGAGTTAGTTATAAATAATTTGATATTTACAGTGGAACTGTACATTAGTCCCAATTGTATGCTATGTAGAATAATAATAAGGACCTAATATGCCTAATATATTTAATGTTACTGCAGTCTGACTGTCTATTCATCTACTAAGGCTGGTAAACTCATTTAACATGTACTTGATAAACGTCTAAGATTTCAATATTTTTTTTTTTCATAAATCTGAGAGAAATGATATATTGGTGGATAAGACAAAATTAGCATTAGTGAAATACTAGTAATTTTGAGGCCATAAAAATGATTCCTTTTATCAATAAATATATAGATAATAGGGAGATAAAACACCAGATCCAACCAATGTATATATGTTATAAGGAGTAATAATGATTCCGTTCATCATAAGGCTAGATAGCCATATCTTCAGACAGACAGATAGGAACATACCATAGCTGTATCATATTTACTGAAAACATTCAAATAAAAATTGTTAAACATATGTTGCCAGGCAACAAAACATGCAGCTTTACCCAAACCCATGAGTATTGTAATCTGAACTCTCTTAATTGAGCAATTGCATTAATGAACTAGTAATACTAAGAGTGTTATCCAATGCAAATCTAGAATACAAATGCCACACATTTAGCATTACAGATAATCAAATTATTTTAATGGCATTTAGTAATTTTTAAACTGAAATATACAGATAACAATTCTATGGAATACAATTACTGCGTATCACAGATCGATGTTTCAACTAGACTTGATAATGACTAAAGAATCCTTGTAAAAACGTCGCTCAGTAATAAGCAGCAATTATATTCCATAGAATTGTGACCAGTTTATTAAACATATTTAACACCCGTGTTTCCCACCCATTTCAATGTTCATCAGAGAATTAAGTCAGTAGCTTAGTATTTAAATAATACTGAGAAGATGATGATAAAACCTCACACACGATGGGAAAAGAGGGGCGGAAGAGTCCCCATAACAGTGCAAGCATGTTGGGATCTCAGTGATGCATCCAAGAAAAACGGGAACCAATCCTTGTAAATAAATCATAGTAAAAAATATTGTTAATTTATTTACACTGGAAAGTGTATTTCTTTACAAGAAATTATAGAGTGAAAGCAAGACAAGGATGGACAGAAATCACCTATTTTCTAATAAGTTTTTTTTTTGGAGGTGCGGGGATCACGGTGGCTAAGTGAATAAGGCGCTGGTTCGCTAGCCTGGAGGTCGGGTGTTCGATCCCTGCATTGGCCGAGAAAGTTCATCTTGATTTTCCGGCGTGATTTCCCCTTGTCAGTGATGCAGAAGGAGGGCCTGACAAGGACAGGTGCCTAGTCGTTCGGATGGGATGAAAAAACCGAGGTCCCATGTACACATTGGAGTGCACTTAAAAGATCCCTTGGCAGTTGGAATTCGATATAAGAGTAGGCCGTAGCGCCGCTGCCCGGACAAAAGAGTAGGATGTTAAACCCCATTTCATTTCATTTCATTTCTAATATGTTTTAACCGAAATATTTGTTTAATTTGTCGATACAATAATATAAACCATAGAAATCTATACAGGTGTACATATTTTTACATGCAGATATATTTTTATTTAGTTAGAATTGTACCGGTATGAACTGGATCACTTTATTAATATTCAAAAATTTACAAAATCAGTTGGTATTTATCTTTTATCTTTGACATCATGCAATCAATTACTGATAAAGGTTTTTAGTTGCACTTCCAATGATCCAAGTAATAAAGAAATTTCTTCTGCAAGATTAGTCATCATATACGGTATCCTTTCTGATGAAATAATGTACTATGACACAATCAATATAATACTTGGTTCCATTTAGATCAATTACAATTTTCTCATGTTATTTCTGTCACAGTTTGATAAAGGGAGCTAACTCTTATAAAAGAGCCCTGCCAAAAAATGTTTGATGAAGAAATGAAATGGTGTGAGATAATAAAGGCCCTATATGTATCAGGTTTCTTTTATTAAATAATCTACTTCTTTTATCTGTGGAAATGATATTCGAAGTGATAAAATTGACAGTCTTAATTAGTATTCAACACAATATTTATTACAATTTTTAATTTAAGCGTTTAGTAAAGATGTAAATGCATTGAGCAAAGTTTCCACTTATCAAACTGCTTCCCTCTGCGTAGCCTTAGAAGAAAATGCTCTTCATCGAACTCAGTCATAACATTCACCTAACATCTACCAACATTTGAATATTGTACCTACCCCCTTCAGTAGATTTGACCTCCGCCAGTGTCATGACAGTCTGGCAGAAAAACTCATTTTAGTTCTAACCTGTTTTATCAGCTGAAGATTTTTTTATATTGAATATATCTGATTTGTGCATGTTTTAAGGAAATTATCCATTTGTTTATACATTCTTATAGATAATTAATTGTAACAGCTATGCAGATCAACTTTTGAAAATTTTAGGTTCCCATGTTCAAGCGCTATCAAAGTGTCACTGTTTCTGATAATTAGGTGAATTTATTTTTATTAAGTGAGTTTAAGTTACATGTAGTTTTGTTTCTATTCTAGTTTCTAATCTTTCCAATGGACAATTTTTGCTACATATGATTCCCCCAGTAACATCATCAACTCAGTCTTTGACTATTTTGTTAAAACTTTAAGACGATGCTTTCTGTTTATGGACTTTCATCCAAACGACTAACCCACAGATAGATCTTGACCCATCAATCCACTTGGCAACCGATATTTGATTTATTATTTTCTATCCTCTGTCTAGTTCAACTCTCTCACCCAGTTTGGATGCAAGTGTTAGACAATCAATATCCAAGGCCATTATTTTGTACTACCCATATGTGATAAGAATGTGATTAACAAGAAATATTTATGTATAGATAGGAATAAAACTCATTTAAACATGTTAAAGTTTACGCAGAAAGGCTATGTTATTACCTGTCAAAATTCAAATTATACATAAAACAAATATCCTAAGTACAAATTCTCAAAGGCGTACTGTAATTATAATTTTTAGCAAACTCACATATTCTTGGACCTTTTTTTTTTCAAAAAAAAATCAACACTATAAGTTATAACAAAGATCCACCTTGTAGAACATAAGTATTATAGACACTCCGAACAGATTTTCACCTGATTAAGCATTCAGTTTACTTTTTGAGAGTCAAAATAACGTAATAAATGTCAATCATATTTTCATACAACAACTTGTATATTTTATAAGTACATGTACTGTATCACCTGACCACAGAATTCACAAAATAAATCACATTCTACACAGTACCCGTTTTTTAGGCCTTGGTGAGATGATGTACACCAAGTGTAACAAGGTTTTTTTTATTATCCTGACAGCTGACGGGGAAATTACATTTTAATAAAAGAAATAATAATGGTTGTTAGAATGCAAATTTACAAACAAAAATATATATACGGAAAAGTGGAACACAACTCCTAAACAATTTATCAGACAAAAATATATATATACGAAAAAGTGGAAATCCCAAAACTGAACGCAAACCCCTAAACACTTTTTCAGGCTTTGCCTTATGATAAGCTAAATATCTATAACAGATTAATGACTTTTATAACTGCTCATGGGATGGGGCTATGGGGAATGAACAGGGGCCAGCTACATTAAGCAGAACTACTTCATTTCTATTCTGAATGATAGTATGAAACAATTTGTGTACTAAAATTATATTACCCTGATTTTTTAATTGACATACATGACTGATTTCCAATTCACAGAGGGCAACTGGGTGCTGAAGTCACCAAAGAATGTAAATGAGGAAATTTTTAAATCATTTTGTGTATTGTGAATCATATTTGACATTGCTATGTTTAGGATTCTTTTGAAAACATTTATATATTGATGAAAATAAAGTAATGTATTTTCATTCACATTTGTTGAAAATATTCATATTGAGATTTTAAGAATAAACTTCTGATTATCAATAAGGCAAGTCTTGTAATGAAATAATTGTAATGTGGGGGTTGGTGTAATAAACACTAAAATGCACAATATCTAGATGGTCACAGAATATTTTTAGAAGCAAATAGCAAACGTCACCATTTGTAACACATGTAGTTACAGAAAGCAATAATTCTCAAAAAACAAATGTGTTGATGAAATATTAAAGATTAAATACTGCAATCTGATTAAAACACAGATCCTATTACGTTTCCTTTTTTTAAAGTTCAAAATTTTGTTTTTACTTGATTTTACTATACTATTTTCTGGACCGGCATTCTGGTTGAAGTGAGGAATTTGCCAATGAAACTGTCTGTAACGAAACTGTGGGAACCAATAGAAATGTCAATGCTGATTGATTAATCTGATGTCATAGGGTCCAAAGCCACTCGCAACAGAGTCGCAAGGACTCCTGACGCAACCATCCAGTGCAACCAGTCAGATCTTTATGTAGTGTAGGCCATCAAAAGTATAAAAACACAAAACAAAATATAGATGTGTATATTAATCAGATTGGAAATAATGAAAAAGATCAACCCTGAACATGTCTGCCAAAGGGGCTCAGTGATTGTAGTACCGGTTCACTAATCAGGTTCCAAGTTAGATTTTAGACATTCCCAGAGTTAACTGTTGACTGGGAAATTTTCTCATAATTTCCAAGTCTGGTTTCCCTTTGTCATTGCTGCAGGCTGGAGGTCCTGACAATAAAATAAATGTTTCTAGTTATTTGGATGGGATAAAAAAAAAATAGGATTTAAGTTGGCATTGAGTTGACATTCGATGAAGAGTCTGAACAAAGTTTTCCTTATAGCATACTGAATAGCATATGGCCATCTTAGTTAACCCTATTGATGCGGACAGGTAGAATGAATGTAAAATCCCCTTTCATTTACTTAGTCCATAAGAGAGCAAATAGTTAGGCATCAGTGAGCACCAATAAATTGTAAAAGATCAGGATGGAGTGAACTTAACACACCTTTTTCATATACATATTGACCTTACAACGGTATGAAATGGCTTAGATTTCTTGACAGTGTCTTAATGTTTGTAATGTGATATTCAACATTAGCATAAGCTTACAACCAATATTATGAAGTACATACACTTTAAAGCAACATAAACAAAATAATTTGGTGATGGTCCTTGCATGACCTGAATCCTGAATGACCCCATATAACACAAGGTAAAATTTTATGGATACAAAATTACTGAGTTTAATATTAAGTGACGTGTCGACAAGGATACTCTTGTCTTTATCTTTATCAGTATCCATGTCAAAACATCGCTTAGTAGTTAGTACCTTGTGTTAATATGTTCAATTGTTAAATGCTAATCAAAGAAGATGCTATTATAACTTTCTGAAAAGAGAACACATATTAAAGGTTTGCTACGGTACAGATAAGTATCAATTCAAATGTCAAATCGACAATGATGAGTTAATACTTAGAAATGTGTATTCTTAAATCTCAATCTATAAACACATTACAGTATTCTAATCATGGCATCTATACACAAAGACAAATTGGTTTCTTTATACCACTAAGGAAGGTACCATAGAAAATAAAACGACAACATGAACAAAACAATCTATGTTAACAAAATGGCGTAGATTGATTCTCTTTTTTTAACCTTTCTTTTAAAAATCATGAAAAAACCTCTCAACTGACCTGAAAATCAAATACTTGACCCAATACCTAACTGCCCCTAACATATTTTAGCTCCAAAAATATCAAGATAAACATTATATTTCATGTTCCAATAATCTTTAACTCTGATACGTGTAATATTATGCATTACATAAAGCAGTGTTTGGACGAAAGATATTTAGTTTTCAAATCTAACTATACACAAAAAAGGAAAGAAAGAAATTCAAAATAGTCAAAATGAGACTTTGCAGCTGACCCTATGTTCTTACAACAGTGAACAGGAGGATCAAATACAGTTATAACATAAACAATTTACATTTGTTTCTAATTATTTAAAACCTCATTATCTTTTACTTTATTTAATAATAATTCTGTATCATATCATAAGGTCTGTCATATGGGTCAACTGGCATAGTTTTGATTCCCTAAGCGGCCTAAGTGTATGTGATAAGGAGTAGTATCATCTTTCCAAACCCTGTGGGTTTTCTCCAGGATCTCAAGTTTCTTCCCACTGCTAAAAAAAAAACCTATGCATTTTGCAGCAACAATTCAAACTTCAAATCTAACTATACACAAAAAAGGAAAGAAAGAAATTCAAAATAGTCAAAATGAGACTTTGCAGCTGACCCTATGTTCTTACAACAGTGAACAGGAGGATCAAATACAGTTAACATAAACAATTTACATTTGTTTCTAATTATTTAAAACCTCATTATCTTTTACTTTATTTAATAATAATTCTGTATCATATCATAAGGTCTGTCATATGGGTCAACTGGCATAGTTTTGATTCCCTAAGTGGCCTAAGTGTATGTGATAAGGAGTAGTATCATCTTTCCAAACCCTGTGGGTTTTCTCCAGGATCTCAAGTTTCTTCCCACTGCTAAAAAAAAACCTATGCATTTTGCAGCAACAATTCAAACTTACCATCTTATGTCAACCGAACTTGACGGTAGTTTGCTATACGTCGTTTCTCTTGAGTTGGGTCAATTCAAGTGGAAAGGCGTTGGCCAAATAAGATCAGATGTGAACTAGTCTTGGTGAAGCAGACGATTTTTCACGGGCCTTTTTTTCTATTTATTTTTATTGACTTTGAACTCACAGTAACTGTTTATTTTTTTATTAAACAAATAAAATTAAACTCCACTGTCAAGTCATAAGTAAGAAAATGATTGGAACTTAATAAAATAGATCTAATATTTCTAATTTTAGTATTCCTTTACTTTGATAGTAGGATATAATAAAATTTCAAAACCCCCGGGAAATTGTACGATCTGAACTCTTCAAAACTGAAAACAAGAAAATTCAAATTCTCGTGTTATCTCGTGAAGTACCGTTTGGTCTTTTACACGCATCTTATGCCCAGAGTACGTGGTATGTCTCCTATCAAAATAAAAATCGGGTGTAATCCTAATGTTTTTGACATGGTGTGGTCAAATAAAGTTAATTAGCTGTTACTTCAATAATATAACAATGGATTAATCGAGTATTTCTAGCCACTGGCTTTATGAAGTGTAGTTAAAATCTTTAATAAAATAGCCAGGTGGCTGCCTCGAGAAATGGCATTTTGAAGCAAGTACCCCACCCCTTCTGTTTGACATGATTTGACCCGCTATATATTTAGCAAAATAGAATAAAAAGTTCGAAAGACTAATGAATTGTTATAGCGTCAACTGAATTTGAAGTTCAACCCCAAAAATTAAATGTCAATATTATGTTGATGGATCGAGACACAATCATTATCATCATTATGCATTATGAATATTATGATAGTTCTATTCAGAAATGTATCGCTAACAGTTCTTATCTGGCCATCTATAACTGCAGTATGAAAAGACGATAAAATACCGGTATTCCCCAACCCTGTTCTCGGGCAGTTTTAGAACCCTTAGCGACTTCTCTATATAATTTGTCACCACAATTCGTTATTTTCCACCAAAAGAATCATTTCTCGCTAATTTGAAACAAATTTATGATTATCTAACTCAATTTTTAAGTAGAATTTAGCGATGAAATAAACATGTAGTTTGTGCATGTCAGGGTCTCGTAATGTCTCTTCAGTTTAAACGGATTTGGTGTATGTATATAATCGCAGAATTCTACTTGAAAATAGTGTTGAATTTTTATAAATGTGTGTCAGCTGTGGTAAGAAATGATTCCTTTGACGAATAAAGTAGAATCGAGGTCAAAAATAGGTAAGGATTCCAAAATAACCTTAGAACAGAAGTGGGGAAGAAAGGCATTTTCACACTGCTGTTTGAGTTATAGAAGGTTGGATAGGCCCATCTGTGATCATTCACTCAAGGACAGTTCCTCCAAAAGGAACTATCATATGGTCGATAATTAAATAATGGTGCCTTTGAAAGGCCAAGAAGGGAAGTGTGCCCTCCTACTCGGCTTTCCCCACAGATTCATTTCTGAATTTCACACACGAAAGTCTCAAGCTATATGTCCACTTTAGCAATTATTTTACAAAAAAATAAACGTTGGGCCCATTGCATGTACATGTATTATGTATTTAATGCATAAATTTACCAACTAGGCAAAATTAACCCTGCCATTTGGTGTTCTGAAGCACAAATGCATCGGTGAAATGCCCAGAATGTGCCTAGAAGTAGAAGCTAGTGTACTTAAAATGAGAAAGAAAAAATGAAGTCTACCTGTATACCGATACATTTGGGCAACACAAAGAGGTCAATGCATGGGAATACATGTTGACAAGACTTTAAGCTCTGCACAGATACGGGTATCTTATGCGTTGAATATTTTGTCAATTTAGCATCTAAATAATGAATAACAAAGGTTTTGAATATTTTTTGTAGCCTAGTGGCAGTAAACTAAGATGGGGGCATACAAGTATATGCAAGAAATCTACCGCAAAAAGCAGAGTGATGTTATGCGGTTTCTGCTTCGTGTGAGATGCTGGCAGTATCGTCAATTAAATCCAGTTCATCGTTGTCCAAGACCAACTCGACCAGAAAAGGCAAGACAACTTGGTTACAAAGCAAAACAAGGTATTTATCTTAAGATTGGAATTTGGCATGCTTCTTTCCTAGACAATTTCATATTGTGGAGGGACTAATATTTGATATTGCGGCACAATTCTTTGATGGGGGCTTCTCATTTTCATGTCCATACAGGATTATGTAGTAGACCTACTTGTTTAAATGTCATTACCATAAATATTAAACATTCATAAAGCTTTATATACCTAATCATGCTTTTAACTATTTTTTTCAGGCTTTGTTATCTACAGAGTTCGTGTACGTAGAGGTAGTCGCAAGAAGCCAGTCAGAAAGGGTATTACATATGGTAAACCTAAAAGACATTGTGTTGTTAGACTCAAGTATGCCAGAAACCTGAGATCCGTTGCTGAGGTATTCTTATGTTTGATTACATATTCAATTTAATGTGTACAGAAATAAAGTAAAATACATGAACTGAAGACTGAAATATTAATATGGTAGATTGTGAAATAAAACAAAACCATGGTTAAAATAGCATTATGCAAGAGCAAAATTGCTTATTACAGGTCTTTCTTTAGGCCTGAGATGTTATCTAAATAATCAATTAGACATTAATTAACATCCAGACCATAATAAACTCCTAAATTCAAGGCTAGCCTTCGATGTTGGCGGATTGAATTCCTATGTGTCGCTTAATGGCTGTTGATAATTAAATCAATCAATTGGATAATCGAGACTATGCTGTTTATTTTAATGATTTGAGTGATGATGACCGAGGCTATGTGAATATTTCAAACGCTTTTTTCTCGGCTAATAGTGGACCAATTTGACTGAAATTTTCAGCAAATCTAGTTTTTAACTTTTATAGTGAGAACTGCCATCTATTTATCTTATCTCCCATAATGTAACTTTAATAATGCAAAATCACAATCTACTTTTCATTCAATTCACCAGAGATTACTTTTGTTTCATTCATAAAAATAAATTCTATTTTAGGAACGTGTTGGGCGCAGATGTGGAAATCTCAGAGTTTTAAACTCTTATTGGGTTTGTCAAGACTCCATGTTTAAATTTTATGAAGTAATCTTGGTTGATCCTTTCCACAAAGCTATCCGACGAAATCCACGCACACAATGGATATGCAGACCGGTAATGAAACACAGAGAATTACGTGGCTTGACAAATGCTGGAAAATCATCTCGCGGTTTGGGTAAAGGTCATAAGTTCAATAAAACTACTGGTGGATCTAGATGGGCTAATTGGAAGAAACACAATACTGAGCAGATGCTCAGGAAACGTTAATTTTTTTTTTTTTCAAAAAGTTTTTTTGCTTTTTTTTTTCCCTTCCAAATTCAATGTATTTTCTACATTGCATGAAAATTATGTGTTTCCAGTGAGAAAGAAAAGCCATTTGGATAAAAATCTGTCAATAAAAAAACGTCACTCATATCAATTGTTATTATTGTTACTGTTTATTTGACCTCACCTGCAAATTGTCATTAAACAAGCTTTAAAAAACTTTTTTTTGAATGTTTCTAAACAAAAAATAAATTCTAGTACCAGTTTGTCAAGTGGAAAAGGAAGCCACTGTTCATTTATGTAGCACGAAACAAAATTTGATATAAGAGTAGGCTGTGTTGTGCAGCTGTCCAGGCAAAATTTCCCTCTTAGCACACTGTGTTGAGTATGCCCGTCTTCATTAGCCCAGTTAGGAGTAGGACATTAATCCTCTTTTCATGAATGTAGTGATGGAATACTTTTGTGCCACAAAGTGCGAAAATGTTAGTTTGAAATTTGTGAAACCATACATCTCTTCCCTCCCTTTAAGCTTTGTTTTTCAGTACAATGTGAAACAGAATTCAAGATCTGGAATAATGAACACATACATGTATTTGTTCTCGTGAAAGTGCCATATAAATCTGGGGTACATGGGAGATTTAACCAGCTGCTTGTAAAATAGTTATAGTTGAATGTTACTGAACTTCGTTAGTCCAGCCCAGTAGGACGTTAAACCGAAACCACTTACTAAAGATTCGATAGTCCTGAAAGTACACGGCATTCTTTCAGAGCTGAAACTTTCTAAAGGGACATAACCCCAAGTAATATGGTCTCAGACTAGTAATTATTTGCCCATTGACTTCAATGTTAAATGCCTGTAACATCACAGGCTGTAGTTTTTTTCTCAACATTCCGTTGCTTCCAATCTTTTTAGGCACAATGGGGACCACATTTGGCAATCTCCTCATCATAAGTTTGTAGGGGGTTGACCGTTTAGATTTTTTGCTACGGGGATTTTAAGTTGATTGGGGTGAAAATCTCACTTCTGACACAATGATTGCTCCGCAGAAAGACATTTTACAACCCCTATCCCTCCGCTGTAATATCCTCAGTATTACTCAAAAATTTGATGCCTTTTCTCCAATTCTAGACCAAAAAGTCAACCCAAAAATGCAGGAAGAAGGGAGAAAAAAAAATAAGGGAAAAATCGCATTTATAAATCGCACTACATTCGTAATTACAAGTCTTAGTCCTATATACTGAGGCAGGCCACCATTAATTTAGCTACTAAAAACCTGTAACCAACCAATTAACCTGACAGAAAATGTTAATTCAAACCCTCATGTCCATTCTTGAGTCGGAGCAACAACTTTGCCCTGATAATTGTATGTTTGATATCCACAAAAGTAGCATTCTATAAACTGTAACAAAACATCCACCGTAATAGTCGCTTGTCCAACCTTGTGGGTTTTCTCCGTTTTCCTCCCACTGCTAAAGACCTCTACGCGCAAGCGAATAATTGAAATAAATTTTACCATTAGTCCCGAAATGACCTAGTTTGTGTCGAGTGGACGTTAAACTCTCTCCTGTGTCCTATGCTTGAATATTTACCAAAATCGGGCAGAAACCGTCAACATAGACAAAAAAAAATGTCACGAGGACAACATCGAATTTGGTTAATTGAGATTTTCTATTTAATTTGTATTTTCTCAAAGAAACAACTATAACTAAAGAACCTAACTTTGTATTTACGGTACCATCTACACGTTATCAAAAATCATAAAACTAAAACCGCCTTGGCTAAAGCACACAATTCTTTGAAATAGGGAGAGGGCTGTTAAAAAAAAAAATATTCCTGTTGCTTTGCACGAACTTCCATCAACAGCAAGATGAAAGCAGTATCGTTTTTTCATTGAATTCAAAATATTGTCGGAAGGGGGCTTATATATATATATATATGTATGGGACATTTGAGAACCTAGATCTACCCTGCCAAACATTAAGAATCAGTGCCGGACTAGTGGGCCCACCTGTCAGGTTAGTGACCAAGTCCCACAAAAGTAGGCGCCGAAGGAAAATTTTGAAAATCGTCAACCGCAAACCGTTCCAAGTTCCGAACGTTTACTTAGACAAAAATATCAGCCAAATGGCTAAAGATACAAGGAAATGACGGATAATTTTCTTGGGTGGAAAAGCGGCGTGCCCCGCCTCGGTGGTCAATGTCCTCATTTTGCGGCGCCCCCCCCCCTTTCAAAATTCCTAGATCCGCCCCTGGTCAAATATTCAAAAAGTTTCTTGAAGGGGTCCGTTCAAGGTCAGTTCCGCTTCTTCACCTCCGGGGCATTTCTATATTTGCTTCCCTACCTGTCATCGAGCCGTAATATAACACTAAATTTACCTTACTTTTAATTTAATACCACGAATTTGTACTGAGTTGACTATGGATTTCAAAAATTTGTCTGGGGCCACTCTACTTTGTGCGACTTTTTGTCGGGCATCGATTATTGTTTGTGAAGTCTGATTGGATGGTTGGAATTCAGATTGGGATTTCGGTTACAAAACCATTAGAAACTTTTGGAGTTGCTTACACGGAGAATAGCAGAACACACATTTGCGGATGTTAAATTTTCTCTGGGAGGGTAAGACCCCCAAACCCAGCACGATTGATTGGTTGTTTGGAATTCGGGTCAGCAAGGTAGGCTATATTGGACCAAATCGAAGTTGCTGGAATAGCAGGAAAACGCGTTTGCCATAGTTAGATTTTCTAAATTTTCTCCCAACGTTCCCATATTCGTGGACTGTAAATGATTGGCGCCAATATAATAACCCGAGTTACTGGTCGCGGAGCGGCGACCCCCAGACATCACCCCCCCCCCACCCCCGATTTTGAAAATTTGACTGCCACTAACCTCTTTTCCGCGCACTTAGACTTGCTATTCTGTGTGTCAATTTCGGTAGCACTATTTCACATTATAATGTTAAAAACACCAGAAAAAGACACTTCTGGTCCTCCAAACTAGAACTAGTCCGAAACACCAATAAGGCCATGTGGATAGGGCGCCCAGCACAAGAATCTTTAATAATGTCATTTGGCGGCGGCGCCCCAGACCGATAATATAAGGCCGTATCAAATGTGGATGAAATAAAATGGGGGTTTGCACCTAACCTGGGCTAATGGAAGATGGGCATACGCCATACTTTGTGCTATGGGGGAAATTTTGCCCGGGCAGCGGCGGTACGGCCTACTCTTATATCAAATTCCAACTGCCAAGGGATCTTTTACGTGCACTTCAATGTGTACACTGGACCTCGGTTTTTCGTTCCATCCTAACGACTAGGCACCTGTCCTTGTCAGTCCCTCCTTCTGCATCACTGACAAGTGGAAATCACGCCGGAATATCGAGATGAACTTTCTCAAATGTGGATAGGGCGACCAAAACAAACCCTCTAATGTATAATAATGTGGTGGGGCAGGCGCTGTCCTAGAAAAACTTAATAGGAGGGGCATTTAGAAACTCCTATTTCGCCAACTCTGGTGATATCTAAAGGTCGATCTTGTATTTTATATAGACGATTTTTTTACAGGGACTGTAGATCCGCGTTTGTGGTAGAGCCCTATTATAGCCTCCACATAGGTGATACAAGAGTGTGGGCGCCCTTAAAACCGACCGATTGACCAGCGCCTAAGAGCATCACTGTGTGATCATAACCACGTGTATTATTTTATAATTGAGAGGTTCTCAAAGTTTTTGAGAGGGCGCCATTTCCCAGAGGCGCCTTATTTTTATGGGAGTGCACCCCCGCTAGATACGGCCTTGTATTAGACCACTTTGAAGTTGCTTTGTTCACTGGATGAAAATAGCAAATATTCAACAATTTTCTTTTGATAGGGGTGGAGGATGGAAATAACAGGAGAACGTGTTTGTATCCGTCAAATATTCAACAATTTTCTTTTAATGGGCGTGGGGGCATACAAGGTCAGCTTCGCTTCTTCGCCTCTCGAGGTGGAGAGAGAGATAGACAGAGAGAGATGGGGTTTAACGTCCACTCGACACAAGCTAGACCATTTCGGGACTAACACGTTGTTTAATTTTATTTCAATAATCCGCATGCACGTATGGGTCTTAAGCAGTGGGAGGAAGCCGGAGGACCCGACGAAAACCCACGAGGCTGGACAGGCGACCCTAGTCCTTGTCACGTACAACCGAGGATTCGAAACCACGCCAGTTGATTCAATGACAGGCTTTATGATACAGCACGCATGTGCTAACTATTCGGCCATCCACCCCACAATTCTCGGATCGGAGTATGTTTTGAGTTTTCGGTAACTACACATGACAGTATGATAATGACGGCACTTGGTGAATTCACTGGGTGCTATAACATATATATAGATTACGACACTTTGATAAGTTTTTATCGTATTATGAAGCCAAAATCTCAAATTTTGGAATAGGCCATTAATAGGGTCGAATCGCATGTTTCGCGTTTTTATTCTAATGAGAGCATCAAAAACTACAATAACGCGCCATTGGCAATGTTCACGCTTTTGTCAAAAAGTGAACGATTCTGTGAAAATAGCGACTGGGCTATTTATACAATCTGCATGGTGGTAACTTGTTTATAACACTTTATTGAATGGAAACAAGAATAATATTACACGGAATTATAATTTAATACGTATTAATTTATACCATGACATTTTCATGAAATATAAACCAGGGATATTATTTATTATCAGGGGTCAGAACATCGACCCAGTTATCTATTTATATTAAACGGTATAATATACAGTTCAATGATTTATGCAATGTGCATTAAAGTACAATATATAAGAGCCTGTCAATAAATTTGTATTATTAAAACCAAAACGGGCTTGAGTGTTTTGTATTTAGATAGTCAATTTGAATGATAAACCAAAATTAACTCCTATATGTATGGGATAAATGAGTCATTTTTATTGGAGCCGTCTAACTGGATTATAACGACAGATGCATTATTATAGCGTCATTTCACCTTTCAGTCGGCATGTAAACAAAGGCAACTCGCTTTAAGATTTAGTTGGATGGACAGATATGGAAGCGTATAGGGGTCAATAGCGCGATAGATACCGCAATATTAAGTTGATTATGTCAACATATTGTGATTATTCTGATGATTTTATCTCTGAAAAGTCAATTTTTGCCGAGGTAATTGAGTCAACACGCTATGTTTTATATCCCCGTTTCGTCTTAAATGTACACGTTTGCGGTAAGATATGTAGACATAATAATATACGCAAAATATTGCCATGCGCCATGTCGGCGTGTGCATCTAAAACAAAATGACGACATGCAAATTAGCGAGTTATTCAATTAACTCAGCAAAAATTGCCTTTTCAGAGATAAAATCGTCAGAAAAATCACAATATGTTGACTTATTATCATTTTAATTGCGGCATCTATCGCGCTATTGACCCCAATACGCTTCCATAGAAATTGTGTGATTGGGATATTGTGTTGGGTCTTAGATTCTATTCAAATGATTATTTTGGAGAAGTTCCATAAAAAAAATCTTATTATTCAGTCTCAGTGCCCGGTAGCGTTCATACTAGAAATGATCATTTAGTGAGGAAAGTCCATCACAGAGCAGACGCGTAACCGGTACGTCCCGATTACCCAGAGGGATATTTCAGACGTGGGTTATTTAAAATCTCGGCATTGAATCATGCAGTCTTTAACAGCAAATACATGGAACAAAATTATAGCATGTGTAACAAAGTATCTGGTATGTATCTGGTAATTAATTAGTATTTTAAACTATGTAACTAGTACTAACTATACGAAATAATGAAACTGATGAGGGAGATTCCTTGATTTCTTTTTGAGAAAACAACAAACCGGAAATTATGCCTTTCACGTTCAGCCATGAACCGTTTACTCATTATTATTAGGTTTTGAAAGGTGAAAGATCCAGTAACAAACAACATCACAAGCCAATTTAGGTTTTGAATAAATTATGGTCCATTATATCTATATAACTCATTGAATATATTGTATCATAATTAATAAATAACAATAGCAGTGGTTCAGAACAACTATAGGCCAGTGCAGGACATTTAACCCCAGAAATGGTTCCACTACTGAGTACTGATGTCTTTGTCTTACTCCAGGAGCAGTAGTGGCTTTTCCTACAGAGTTCCTTTGCACAAGTTTTTTTTTAGTCAAATGACCACAAAAAGTTTACTGGCCGTATAGCTCCCTTAAATTAGACATAAACTAACCCAAAACTGTAGTGCACATAGCTTAACATATAATAAATCAATTCCCATTGAAATAAAGGTGAAACCTTACCGCATAAATATATGATTTGATGAAACACAACCGCTACGCAAAATTTCATCTGGCTGGTGTGCGTAATAATCATGTTATTACGAGAAACATCGCTATGCAAATGTAGAATGCATTACCATAAAGAAAAACTTTTCAGTAACTAATTAAGTTGTCCAGTCTTCACTATTTGTGATAGAATTACTTATTCCAATACAAGCTCAAATGATATGTGTTGACAATTGTGCATTTGAACCTATTTGAACTTGCGTAAGTAGTCTTAGACAGTATCAATTGTAACGTTAAGCACACAGTTTAACGTTACAGGTATAGTAACTAATTAGCCTGCCCCATTTCATTTTATTTCCAAAACCGCTAAATATCATTGGGTGACTGAGATGTCAAAGGATCATTTTGTCCACATGAATTGAAATAATGTGTCGAATGCATGTCCTAATACTGCACCTCTTGATGATTTTGCGCTGCATAGATTGAAGAAAGAGTGCTACATATCTACACAATCTAAGTCTTTTAGAGTTCGTGTTTTTGTTCACTGGATTCGTAGAGGTACAGGGACTTGGATGGTTGAATGCTTAGCATGTACACCTGTATGGTAAGGTCCGTCATTGAGTCTACTGGCGTGGTTTTGATTCCCTGGTTGTATGTGACAAGGAGTAGGGTCGTCTGTTTTCTCCCCGTTCTGCGGTTTCCTCCTACTGCTAAACACCCCTACGCGAAAGCGAATTATTGAAATTAAATTGAAGCAATTTAATACCGAAATGACCTAGTTTAAATGACCTCGTTTGTGTCGAGTGGACATAAACCCCATCTCTCTCTCTCTTCAAATGGAGCACATGCTGGGGACGCCAAACGAGGTCAAAATGATGGTTGCAAGGTAGAAGTATCAAAATTCTAAATTTACTTACGTTCATCCTTAATGTTACATGTAAAGCGACAATGAAGTAGACATTTTTCGTCTTAATAATAGAAATAAGATGAAACAGAATTGAAATTTTACACCGAACAAATAAATAATTGAAGTTAGAAATTACACGAATTAATACAAATCCAATGTGATATAGATTTACATAAATTTTGACCCAAAGTCAGTTTTAACCTTTTTGGTTTATGTCTGTATTGAAATGAAATGGGGTTTAAAGTCCTACTCTTTTGCACCTAACCTGGGCTAATGGAAGACGGGCATACGCCATACAGTGTGTTAGGGTGGCCCACCCCAAATGAATATCTCCAAATATCTCGACAATTACACCACAATACTAATATATTTACCAAGCCTTAAATCTGTTTCACACATTTATAATCACTAAATAAACGACCATGTTGTACTTAATAAGCTTTGACCATTTAACCATACATAAATAATACTGAAAAAATGGTTTGGAGTGGCGTCGATAACATCCAGACACTTTTGAGTAAAAGATTATGTGCCCTTGTTTTGAAATTAGTCTCGCTTAACCAGTCTTCCGATCATTCTACGTCTAATTGACAGGTCGGGATAATCAAGACTACTTATTTACGAAACATGGAACAAGAAATTGAATTTAGAAACATACACATTAGACAACTCAACAATATTTTGAAGAACCTTGTAAAAGTAAAATCAAACTACTGCTAGTATCATATTCTTGTTTTACGGACGTGATTCAGAGATATTATTTGTACTAAACCAAAATATGCAGCTTCTAATGGTACAATTAATAGGCAATTTAAAAAATTAAAACGTGCGTAATTTCTAAAGATGCAGTAATAACCAAAAAGTTAAATATTATTGCTATTCAGAATCGTCAACAATAGATTTTTTACAACTGTAGTAGTTTGTAGTGTTTTGAACATTTCCGCATGCTATTGGTATTTATAGCCTCAACGAGTGTGTGAGACTGTCAGAAATCAGTAGTTAGTGATTCAACAAAAGTGTGCACAATCAACGTGTCAAGAACAACTTTTCAGTAGGCACGTGGGGGCATCTAACAGTGTGCTATGATGGAAATTTTGCCCGGGCATCGGCGCTACGGCCTACTCTTATATCGAATTCCAACTGCCAAGGGATCTTTTACGTGCATTCAAGTGTGTACACAGGACCTTGGTTTTTTGTCCCATCCGAACGACTAGGCAGCTGTCCTTGTCAGGCCCTCCTTCTGCATCACTGACAAGGGGAAATCACGCCGGAAAATCAAGATGAACTTTCTTGGCCAATGCAGGGATCGAACACCCGACCACCAGGCTAGCGAACCAGCGCCTTATCTAGTTAGCCACCGTGACCCCCCTGTATGTATTGATGTCCCACTTATTATATTTATATCAACTGCAAGGTATGTTGAATGTTACATAACAATACTAAACAGAATGAACCATTTGATGCAAGGTTGATGCAGAATAGTTGGATATTAAACCTCATCTTATTCATTGATTCCATTTTTTATAGATTGAACTTTAACAATCTTGTAGTTTGCAAGGGATACAAAATCGCTGAAATGACCATCTGAGACTTTAATATATTAATATCTTCATTTACTACGCTTAAAAATTGTAGTTTGCAAGGGATACAAAATCACTGAAATGACCATCTGAGACTTTAATATATTAATATCTCCATTTACTATGCTTAAATTTTTTTTTTTTTTGTTAATCTATTCACAAAATCCTTTGTCTAATCCAATCACATAGTCCACAGTTTACTGAAACTCACTCTGGCTTCAACACTCGCCCTCACCCTCTCCCTTATCCTTAGTTCCATTTCTAGGAAAACTAGCCTTTCATACAATAATTATATGTATAGTTATTTGAAATTTCTCTATTCTGTATATTGATTTTCACCTGTCTAACGAAACTCTCAATCAATAAAACCAGTAGAACTGATTGGTGGTTTTAAACAAGTACAAATTATTTACCATTGGCTTTGCTTAAAACCAACCCCATGGATTTTTTAACCATCTTCGGTAAGCCTTAGAAATTGTCATTTACACATTCCATAAAAAAATTAAAAATTTCATGTGACTTTTCATGAATTTCTGATTAAATAAAAAGCTTATATTTATGCTACATTTCATTGTTAAACCATATGTTACCAAAGTTGACCCAATGGTTGAATATATTTGTCAAGCTGAGAGATATCTTCTTCAATTATTGCAGTGGTTGTTGTGGTAACCTCCTTTTTATATGCCCACATGGAAATGTGATCACATATTGCCATCGTTCCCGTCTGTACTTCCATCCTCAGTACAGACTACATAATAAATACGTTTCGATTCCATACATATGTATATCTGTAGTCCACAATTTCTTGTAAACATACTGCATTTATTATCTGATTGTTTTGAAATTGGTATATGTTATTTATGTCAGTGAAATGAAGAATACTAAATTGAATGTCAATAATTTTCATTAATTTCTTCAGGAGTTATGGCCCTTGTTTCACTTGATAACACCCTGTGAATGCTCTAACGACGACAGTTATCATCCAAACTGTATGAAATTTATAAACATCATTTAAATTAGTGACACAAAGAAGTGTATTGAATTTTAGCAATTTGCAATGATTATGTCTAGAGTTATCAGCCTTGTTTAACTTTTTTGAACCATGTAAACATCTGATTTGTACAGAATTTATAAGCATCATTTGAATTAGTGAAACAAAAAATCCTATTGAATTTCAGGAATTTCCAATAATTACCTGTAGAGTTATAGCCTTTGTTTCACTTTGTTGAACCTTGTGAACACTCCAATAATGAAAGTTATTTAAAGACCTAGAAATTGACACAAGTGGGTCGAAACATATAATACTGTAATATGAATGTATATATACTGATTTACATTCAATGGTGTCTGTTTTTACTCTAATTTCAAACCTATAAAAATGTGTTCGGCGAAATAAGCCAGCAGTCTCAATCGAATGCAGATTTCTAGCGTCTAGTTCTTCCAGTCTACATACACCATTTGATTTGGTGCAATGTGTCTAGCCTCGTTCCTTGAGTCTCTTGCTTGAACTGGGGCTGAAACGCATTATGGTACACGATTGGTGTACCATTGGTAAAATGTTTATTTTGTTTTAAATATTGGATATCAGAAGCCCATCTTTTGCTGGTAAGTTCACAACATCAATGTTGATTTAAATTGACAAATAATTTGTGTTTTCAATGTTGAAGATTTTGGATGATATTGAGTTAGAGACTTAGCTACTTTAAATGAGTGAAATGAAGAAACCTATTGATTTTCAACAATTTATGGCCCTTGTTTTATAGTCTCGGTCACCCAGAACCCCCTAGTCTTCAATGTACGGAGGATCTGGGTCGGTTGTCAATTTTTGACGAAAATTACTGGATAATCTACCACATAAAAAAACAAACTCCCGGTTACGCATGGGCAATGGAACCTTTTGGCTAAAGTTTTGGTAAGTGCTAGATCTTATGACGCCGGGCCGATTTTGCTAGATTCTATAAAGCGAGTCTGAAATATATCCCACAATTCACTTGGCACATCTATTATTAGAAACAAGGAATAGAGCATGAATCACGATGAAGAATTAAGAAGATTGCAAGAAGATATACGTCTGATTCATGACGAGAGAAAATTACCATTTCAATTAAAACCTTTACCGATTTTTATGGAATGGTCATGTGAATGCCCCAATTATCTGCAAAAGATATATAACAGACCTTATTAACAACTTAGCTGTGTGGCAACCTATCTTTCTTTTTATTATTTTTCAATATCATGGAAGATTTATTAGCTGTTGGAAAGTAAAGACTATGAGTTATTTTTGGCTATATCCGTTTTGTGAATGCGTTCATGGCAAATCGTGATATTTATGGTTCACACTGAACACAGAAGGTGCAAATCTAGCTACATGTACCAGTACCTTGCCACAAAATATGTTTGGAGAGGTGTCAGGTCACGAGTACAAAGGCAGGTTGTCCTCCCCCACCATGAAATTTTTGAGAATTGGTTTCAATTTCCAATAATCTTACTAGTTATCACCAAATCACCACTAGGCTTTGGATAGAGGTTATTCTCTGAAAGCTCTGAAACACATTGTATATGTTTACAGGATCATATTGATATACGAAAAACTAAGTAATGCGTTTTCGATGGCGCTCAGTATATCTAAATGCAATAGTGGCGTGCATAACCAATTGTGATTTAATGATGAGAAAAATAAAACTTGCAGCAACATGCTATATGTATGATATTCAAGCTAACATCCTGTCTTTGTACCAAACTGTCTCAACTTCAAATATCTGGTTAAATTAGGGTTGACAAAAAACTTCATTAATTTTTGGGGTGTGAATAACGATGTGTGACCTACTCATCCCCAAAGGAAATGTTTTTTAGGTTTTGGATTAGGTTGTTTATAGTTTATTATAAAATTTATATTTTTTAACTAAATGTACATTTCACATACAGCAGAAGAAAGATGACCTTTTACATACTGTATTTTTATGAGAGTCAGTAAGTACAGGTACATGCAACTAGACATGTAAACGATAATCAAATACATGTTTAAATTAAGCCTGATTTATAACAAAGCAAATATTTTAGGAATACTGGTCAACTTAATGCACAGTAGTCTTAGAGGAAAGGGCCGTGGGGTGTCTACCTTCTGTGTGAAAGTGCCAATATGATACAGAGGGACTAGTTCTTCTGACGATAGTCCAGATCAAAAATATTAATATGAAAGATCTGTCAAAATATAGTTATCCGAAGCCACGGAAAAAGAAATATTCGGTCTATCAGGGTTGTAATCAATTATCTGAATTTATTCAAGCAAATTATATTGATAAAAGAATTGATGTTAAATTAGACATTCATATAATATTCTTATGAAGTGGAATCTCTAATGCAGATATTATAAAGAAGTGGGCCACCCATGACGAGATTGTAGGCGCCTATAATATAATTGTCAGGGCGGCCATAATGCCTCAAAATTGAAATATTTTTCGTCAGTTTCAGATGCAAAACGCATTTTCCCAACTTGTCGGGGGAAAAAGCACCCTAGACCCTACTTAGATGGGAGGTATGTCCCTGATACTGTTCACCGTGGACTGTCAAGTGTACTTACATCAGTGCCCTCAGAAGCCTTCCCCCCCCTCCAAAAACAATTTTGGGCGAGCAACAGGAGCTGCATCCATATGCCAGGTCTGTCAAACTTTTTTGAACCACATAACTCGGCTTCTGATAGAGGGAAGTGTATTGACTAAGTTCTATGATGAACAATTTTCTGTAATTTGAGAATTTTCTTTCCATGTTATGAAAGAGAAATGTGAAAGTAATTAATGAGTGTCGTCTGTTTATTTAAGAAGGAAGTTGTAGAAATCAGCCTAGCACCATTATTCTCATGAGAGCTGGACTAAAAACAGAATGCCCATTTTAGCTTTTGCTTTTATTAGTGACTGCTGTATATACCAAAATATGTAATAATAGTTATATACAACAGTATTATAATTGGTCAGATACCATCATTTCTTGCCATGCCAAGTCCATTGTAGTCTTGTCGCACACAATGTTTGGTGTTGCAGGCTGGATTGTTGGAGAAATCAATTTTATATAAATTAAATCTGTTCCTGCCCGCATTCATAAAAATAATTACCGGTACTAGATCAAAGATTTCATAAGTAACTGACTTTACAGGTATGAAATACACTGTAGTTGCATAGATGAATATTGTTATATAAGAAATTCTTGACCACGACCTTGATTATGTACATGTAGTATTGATGGTGTCATTGTCCTGTGCCAATCATGAACTGGACAGTTCTGATTCCATACATTGGCAGACCTATTCACGTCTGTTTATGTCAGATGAACCTTTTCTATTCGTGGAAAAGCTTGGCTTATCTGCTGTATTTTAGTGTCTGATTCAAGATAAAGAATATCTGAGACAATGTATTGATCAGATGATAAAAGTCAGGGCTTAATCTTTATTTACTGACTTCCAAACATGTCCATGTAAAAGGTTAGACAATATTTCTTCTCTGTTTTGGTTTATCATTTCATTATTTTAGTCATTCGAGTTCAGTTGTAGGAGGGTATTATTCCACCATATTTATACGCACACATCATTCTTACAAACTTGGCACCACAGTTTTACAGTTTTATTTTTAGCGCTCCCACAATGTATTGATTCATTCATATTACTTGATAATACAACTAAAACTTATTATTTATTCTTTATCAACAAACTATGTATTATGGTACACAATGATGTCTGAAAGTATTTATCCAAAAATATCTCAGTGGGATAAAGAATGCTTAGAATATTTGAATAATTAGTTTTGCTCTGTTTAAATTTATAGTAAATTGTACATTGTCTGTGAAAAATAGGGAAGTTGTATATATGAATTATTTTAAAACATGTGAACCTTGTCAAAAAAATGGATGAGGGTTCATTCATTTGAGATAAAGCAAGGAATGAAAGAATGATGGAGAATTTAGAAATAGAACTTGTCAACTTGACAATACAAATGTAGAAAAAATGAAGTTGTTTGCAATGTGAGGATTTGTTTGTAACGTTTACATAAACTCAGTGATTCACTGTCAGTTATTTCCTTAAGGCTTCAAAAACCAGTAAACTGGAGATATTTCTTCAGGCAAACATCATAATATGGAGTTTTGTGACGAAAATTAGTCTTTTTGTGTCAATGGTGAAACTTGCAATTTACATGTTATACATCATTCAGTTAACTGATGTACTAATTAGCATGTTGAGCTGCAAATGGATCATCTATTAACCTTTGCATAGTCATTTGTGATCAGGTGGTATAGTACTGTGTGCATAAGGAAAAGGGGAGAACTATCAATGTCTGTAGTCACGTAAGCATTCACATAGTACCTGACACTTGAATAATGTTAATGAAATGTGTTATAGGTACTTTTACTTCATATAGGCTACTCGAGCCGTGGAGAGAGATATATATAATGTATGTTTGTGTGGTGTTCACCTGTGATAACATTGTTAGCTTCATCCTGTAATGAGTGAATCTAGAGAACTGCAAGAGCTATCATTGTGTATTCAAGATCAAATGAAAATATATAGCAGAGGTAAATATTTTATATTGGTCTTGAATTGATGAAGTTCATTGGATGTTATTGTTGCTTAATAAGGTTTTAGTATTATGTAGCTTAATATTATTTCCTACTGGTTACAACATTACTCAAGTAAACTGTGTATAAAATGCAAAGTCAGTATATTATTGTTGTCAAGATATAAACAATGAATACTTTTTCCTGGACAAAAAAACAATCTTATTACCACACTATGAAACAGAATCATCCATGATTGAGTAGGTATTAAATTTGACATATTATTTTACCTATTATACCAGGAAATTGCAAAATTATTCTTATAGTTACAGAATGTATACTTGAAACATTTATTGTCTATTTGAATATAATTTTCTATGTCATAACAGATTCTGATTTTGGAACATAGTAGCCAGCCCCTATGATGTCAACATTGTTGTAGAATCAGTCCACAGCTTTTATATATCGGAGTGGATATTCGCCATTCGAATGGCGAATAGCCCAGTCCCATAAGGATGGTTATTCGCCATTCGTTTTGTATAATAAACTTAAAATTGTTGCAGATTGTGTGTGTTTTTATTCAAATTACAGACCCAGAACCCCTTTTTAATTGCCATTTGTCATTTAAAGCTTCACCTTGTAAATGAAAGCCTTCGTTCACAGCGAAGCGAAGACAGAGAAACCGACATCGTGTGTACATGGAAGTAACACACATGTGAAAAGTTCCGTATTCTGTGAAATTTTGTAACTATTACTAATCCAGAAATATTTTATCTGCGAACCGTAGTTTATATATTTTATTAACCCATCCTACATTTCATTTCCTACCAATACATTTTATTTCCAACTGCTTGTTACATTTGCCATCGGTATATTTCTATTTATACATTCCATTTCAAACTGGAGAGAGAGAGAGGGGGGGGAGTTTAACGTCCACTTGGGGCAATGTAGGTCATTTCGGGACTATCAAAAATGGTTCAATTTCATTTAATAATTCGCTTGCGCGTAGAGGTCTTTAGCAGTGGTTGGACAGGCAACACTACTCTGGTGGGTTTTCTCCGGGTCCTCCCACTATGCAAAAGTAAATTATTAAAATAAAATTGAACCATATGTTAGTCCAGAAATTACCTAGTTTGTTTCGAATGGACCTATGGCGAACGTTCCCCCCCTCTCTCTCTCTCTCCTCTTTTCTCTCTCCCACTTTCTCCTACGCTTCTCTCCTCCACTCTCTCTTTCACCTCTATTCTCTCTCTATTCTCTTCCCTCTTCTCTTCCCTTCTATTCTCTCTCTCTCTCCCCCCCTGTCTCTCTCTCTCTTCTCTCCTATTCTCGCTCTCTTCTTCCCCCCTCTCTCTCTCCTTTCTCTCTCTCCCACTCTTCTATCCACTCTCTCTTTCACCTCTATTCTCTCTCTCTTCTCTTCCCTCTTCTCTTCCCTTCTATTCTCTCTCTTTCCCCCTCTGTCTCTCTCTCTTCTCTCCTATTCTCGCTCTCTCTCTTCTCTCCTCTTCCCCTCTTCTCTCCTCACTCCCCTCCTCATCTCTTCTCTCCTTTTCTCTCTTTTGCTCTGTCTTTTTCCTCTCTCTCTCTTCTCTTCTCTCTTTCTCTACCGCAATGAGCCCCCCTCTATCTATCTGTCTCTTTCTCCTCTCTTCTTTCTCCCTCTCTCTCTCTCTATCTACTCTCCTCTCCTCTCTCTCTGCCCCCTCTTCTCTTCTCCCTCTCTCTCTCTTTTCTCGAATAATTGAAATAAAACTGAACCATATGTTAGTTTTGATAGTACTATTCTCTCTCTCTTCTCTCTCTTCTCTCCTCTCTCTCTCTCTTCTCTCCTATTCCCCTCTTCTCTCCTCTCTCTCTCCCATCCTCATCTCCCTCTCTCTTCTCTCTCTTCTCTTTCTCCTCTTTCTCTCTCTTATCAGTGTATACAGTGAATATCAACATAATATAAAACAGAGTGCCATTCGTTTTTATTTTTCATTATATCCAATCCATATACTTGAATAAAACTATTTTGTCTTATTTAAACCTTTGAAGGACAGGTCATAAAGTATGGTACTTTTCGGTTAGTCACCGCTAGGCTATATATAGACCTCCAATGACACCCTGTCAAACAACGTTTCTTGTAGTAGTAATTTTCGCATTTTTACTGCAACGAAAATGATATTTTGTACAATGAAGTAAAACTAGTTTAAGTGTTTGGTACCATCACTCCTCGACTAGACATTGTGATAGTACAGAAAGTATCGATTTAAAAAAAACGAATGGCAAATAACGAAAACGAATGGCGAATAACTCTTTGCCATTCGAATGGCGAATATCCTCTGCCTTTATATATTGGCACATGAACTCTGTCCAATTTATGTCATTATTTTGCGTTAATGAATTAAAATTAAAGGAAGAGTTCATCTGTTGTTTATCCCAGAATTTGTCAAAAATAGTAACTGTGTCAGAAAAGACCTGATTTCTTCCCAAACATCTGTTCATCATTTTACTTGAAAATATTATTTTGAGTCTCCCCACACTACCCCCCTCCCTACTAGCTTTATCAGGAGCATGGTGACCCATGAAAAACAATTTGTAGCATACCGAGTAATATAGGAGTGTGTGGATAATGGTAGAGTCAATTTGTAGCATATCTGACCCTCGGTCTATGTTTGACACTTACTTGACACTTGTCCATCTCACTTACCCCGGAGCTTAACACACCTGTGTCAATATATAGGTCATTTTGTACTGAAGTAAAAATAATGATTAACAAAAAGAGTAGGCCTATATATACTGTATAGTATATCTATAGTGTCACAGTCTTTCAAATATAATACAGTATTAAATCAAATAGACATGTCATTGAATTAATTGTTGACTTGAACAAATTTTCTCTTGATAAGACACATATGATCAGCTTTTGTTATAAGGTATGTTATGAATGCTGGACTCATTAATAGGAAATAAGATTTGGATTGGATTATACATCAAAGCAATCAATATTAGAAGGCAGTATTTTAATATTCATTATTATGTTATAAGGTAATATAGATTTTGAAAGCTATATATAAATTACTTCATATTTAAATTTTACAGGTCTAGAGAAATATTGTGAGCTAAAATTAAAAGGGTTATACACAGTATAGAAATTAGAATTTAGAGGAGCTTCCCAACGTTGGATGGCCGAATGGTTAGCATGTGCGCGCAGTTTCATAAAGCATGTCATCGAGTCAACTGGCGTGGTTTCGAATCCCTGGTTGTACGTGACAAGGAGTAGGGTTGTCTGTCCAACCTTGTGGGTTTTCTCCGGGTCCTTTGGTTTCCTCCCACTGCTAAAGTCCCCTACGTGTAAATGAAGTATTGAAATAATATTAAACCATGTTAGTCCCAAAATGACCTAGATTGTCGAAAAGGAAATTAAACCCCATTTCTCTTTTTCTCTCTATCTTTTAGTTGGAGCGGGGTTGGGATGGCCTAGTGGTCTAGAGTGCCGCGCTTCGACCTCTAACTGGCCGGTCACCTCTGGCTTGCGGCTGTGGTTTCGAGCCCTGGTGTGAGCGTATGTGGCATACCCCTACACCCTAGCGAATTATTGAAATGAAATTAAAACCATATTTTAGTCCCGAAATGAGCTAGTTTGTGTTGAGTGGACATTAAACAAACCCCATTTCTCTCTCTCTCTCTCTTTTAGTTGGAACTTGGCTATAAAAACCTGAATGTTATAAACAGTTTATTTTCTTCAGATGTTATTTTATTTATATTATAGGATAAACTATTATGTGTCTGGCATTTAGCATCTTTACAATTTTTTTATATATAATACTTATTATCTTCATATTTGTGTTGTGTGATATATGAATAAAATAAAACATAGCCTGACATTTAACAGGAAATTGTTGCAAAAGAGGGAATAGATATGTATTTTGAAAACAATCATGAAGTTTTATATAGATAAATTAGAAAAGCATACTTGATAATATATATGTACCAGTAAACTACAAAAACTGTTTTGATAAAGATTTTTGATTATTATATAGTAAAATTTTATTTTTAATCCCCTTAAAAAAAATTTGAGGTTTTATTCAAATTTTATCCACTAATATTATGGTTTTCATCAGGTGTGGTTTACTGTTATTTTAATCATTGATAGATTAAAGATACATTGACCCAAAAGTATTTATCGAAAAAGTATGGCAAATTTGGCACAGAAAGTATAGACACCCAATATTACTAGAAAACTACTGGATTACCAGAAAAACACCAAGCACTGGGCAAAAATATCAGGGTATCACTAACTGACAACCCGACTGTTTGCCAGATTATTGTGTGCTAGTGTGACTGAGGGAGCAGTTGTTATTTCTAGATCAAATGGTTAGGCAGTTTGGGGAACATTGACGCGTGTCAATGTACAAAAGATTGCAAGTATGCGGCGGAAAAATGTATGGTAAATGTACAATAAGTTCTGATAAATACATTCTGAAAATGAACCCTCCCACAAAGCTAAGGAGACAATTCTTAAACATTTTTTTGAAGTATAAGAAAAATAAATAAAGATGTTTGAAGTATTTGTAGTTAAAAAATATTTCCTATTTAGTGTAAATGGGTATTAAAATGAGTAAAATGCATCATTTTGCCCAAAGCATTTAGGTGTTATGTAAACAATACACGAGCCGTTGAGCCAATGACTGACACCACGTGAATTCAATGCACGTGTGTAGACAGTCATCTGTTACAGAGATAATTCGTAAGTAATTCTCTGCGAAACAGATTGAGGCATGGCGTCTAACAACAGTTTATTTATATCAATAGGTATCCTCAATGAAAAATTTTTTTTGAGAGGCAAGTTTGAATATGTTTTAGTCCAAATATATCAACAAATCACACAGTTCCTTTAATGTCAAGAAGTAAATTAAAACTAAGACCAATAGTACTAAGGGTTGAAAAGTGTTCATTAAGCATACATTATGCAAGAGCTAAATCTGATTATTACAAGTCTTAATTTAGGCTTCAGATTCAGATGTTGTAGAAATTATAAATTAGATTTTAATTTACACAACAAGCACAAAATCAACTCTGTAGACCCACGGATGGCTTGGATTTAAACAGGTTTTCATTGATCGATTCAATTTTAAATGGCGTCGTGAGTGGAGATTAACCGTAACGTTGAAGTCATACTCCCGGAAATTTTAGATCGAGGCTAAATGATAGAGTGTACGAAGCGAGGCCGCTGTCGAGCGAGGCCTGAACAAATGACATCTAAACTAAAGTGCAATAAACCAAACACAGATAATGACAAATTATACAATTCCTGGAGACCGTGTAATGACTAAAACAGACTGACAGGTCTTCTGTATCAGTAATATCAATACGACCTTGATATTATGTTTAGTAGTTGGTTGAATTCAATCTAATTAAAATATAGATCTATATTTCGTTTCGTTTTTTATACTTTCGAAATTTTAAACTATAAAAAACGAAACGAAATTGGATCTGTGTTTTAATTAGATTGGGTTGAATTGAGAGTTTGGATGTCGGTATTATACACTCTTTTGTCATTTGCTTTTACTTGTTTAGGGTAAAATTATGGAAATTGATAAACATCGCAGCTAACATCACACCAGTTGAATTACAGCCCCATAGGATCACTGTTTCCTATTTGTCTGCTTCTGGAGTCAGCTAACAAAGACGTCAGCTATAATTATGTACAAATGCTTCCTCATTGATTTGGTTCATTCATTTCCAACTTTAAAATCCTATTACTGACTTCAAAAGTCTTATTTTTAATCTGTAGTAAAAAGTAAATGTAATACGAATTGAATTGCAGCCCCGTCTCAAACCGAATAGGCTAACAGTACAACAGGCATTGAAAACTTTACTTGATAATCGAGAATTATGTAGGTGGAGTTAATGCCTGTCAATCAAACGATCAGCCATATTCGGGAAAAGATGAAGATGGATTTAACTACTAATTCTAGTCAAAATTACAGTGGCGATATCGACATGTATGTTCAGAATAAAGTAATTTGACTGAAATGTTCAATATTATATTCTTCTTTCATCATCTATTTTTGAACTTTTATAGCAAGAATGGCGAACTACTTATAAAAATCTCCCATAATGTATCTTTAAACAGTGATAAGAGTATTAAGACTATATAAAAATGAAATTCCTATGTTATGGGTCCAATGTGCATGGATGGCAATGTATTACACTTCAATAGTATCCAAAAACGTTAGAGATGGGGGTTTGAAATCAATGGAAAAATTGTTTGAAATAGAGATGGCTATGACTTGTGTACAATTAATCAATTTGAATGATTTTAAACCAATATATGTCTATGTTGGAAAGACTGCTGTGTATTATTTAGAGCATGAAAGTCTATGTTTGCCTGTTAGACTAGAATATTGTGCCTCTCTGTTTGTAAAGGCCTGGGGTGTTTATATAATTGGATGTGTTCTATTCATGTTTATATAACTCAGATGTTTTGTTAGAGGGGTTTGTTTCAAATAAATTTCAAGGTTCATCTATTTCAATTGCATATTTTGTTCATGCTTTGTTGGGGAAATTAGATCAAAGATCAATCATGAATGCTATGAAAGTCACATTGTTGATTGATGTATTATTCTACTGTTTAACATCAATTTAAAAAGGTCTCGAAATAGTATAAAATGAAGTAAATAATATAGAATAATTTATCTTTATTTAATATTATGGTATGTTCAGATTATTTCCCCCATAAGATCATTCAATTTTATTTCTAAAAGTGCATTTATCACAAGCTAAATAATAAATGGGGATGTTTAGCTGTAAAGCATTACTTGGTATAGATTTGTGCTAACATGGTATGTCGAATTAAAAAATTTTGAACACTGGAATGGTATTTTTGTAAATAAAATTTTCACCTTTAACTTCCTTTTTTATACGCCCACATTGAAATGTGGTCGTATATTGTCGTCGCCCCCGTCCATCCGGTGGTCCGGCGCCAGAGTTATGGCCCTTGATCACTTCAAAAAATCTTGTGGACGCTCTAGAGGCCAAAAGTTAATATCTGATTGACTTTAAATTGATGCACAGTGTTGAAGGCATACGATTACATCATGTGTACCTACTTCAAGAATACACATGATGGCAAATGGCCGCCATTTAAAATACTATGCCCGCCTCTTAGAGACGATAACTTAACTCGCTATAAATTGTAAAAAAATTTACTTCTGCTAGAATTAAAAAACACCTAAGATTAACATTTGCTAAAAATTTCTAAAAAACAACCTAAATTTATGGAAATGGGGCCAAATCAAATCAGGCAAATTACATCAAATAGTCCATGTTAAACGTATAGCAAAAATTTTAAACTAACGCGAGCACGCGCGTTTCTAGACAACGCCATAGCGGGTCATAGCAACCAGCGAGTATAAATTGGAAATCCCCAATGACGTAGATATTATAAATTGGAAAGCCGAGTCTGTCTTAAAATAAGTAGTACCGTCAGTAAACAAGATGGAAGCCATCTGCTATCGTGTTTGATCATGGAGTAGGCAAGCACAGGTGTGTCGTATGTGTTGAAGGTCAGGAGACGAAGAATCCTATTGATTTTCAGCGATTCCATATAATTAGTGCCAGAGTTATGGCCCTTGATCACCTCAAAAAATCTTGTGGATGCTCTAGAGGCCCAAGTTAATATCCGATTGAGTTTAAATTTATACACAGTGTCTAAGGTCATGAGACGAAGAAGCCTATTGATTTTCAGCAATTTCCTATAATTACTGTCAGAGTTATGGCCCTTGATCACTTCAAAAAATCTTGTGGATGCTCTAGAGGCCAAAGTTAATATCCGATTGACTTCAAATTTATACATAGTGTTTACAATCATGAGACGAATAGGTCAATAGATTTTCAGTGATTTTCAGTAATAACTGCCAGAGTTATGGCCCTTGATCACCTCAAAAAATCCTGTGGAAGCTCTAGAGGCCAAAGTTAATATCCGATTGACTTCAAATTTATACATAGTGTTTACAATCATGGGACAAATACGTCTATAGATTTTCAGTGATTTTCAATAATTGCTGCCAGAGTTATGGCCCTTGATCACTTCAAAAAATCCTGTGGAAGCTCTAGAGGCCAAAGTTAATATCTGATTGACTTGAAATTTACACACAATGTTTAAGGTCATGAGACAAAGATGCCTATTGAATTTCATGGATTTCAAATAATTACTGCCAGAGTTATCTCTTTTGATAACTTCAAAAAATCTTGTGACACTAGAGTGGCCAAACTTACCATCCGATTGACTTCAGATTGATACACGATGTTTAAGGTGTTGGAACGAACAAGTTTTTTGATTGTCAATGAATTTTGATAACTGAACAGCTAAATCCATGATATTAAATGTTTCATGTATATACTAATTGTTAGTGTGGGGTAAAACTTTATAAAAAGCAATCAAATTATAATGATTTTTTGATAATTACATAATGAGTTGTTACTCTTAATCAGTACTTAGTGTATTACAAATGTTTCATAAGTGAAAAAAGTAAAAATATGCGACAACCCTTGTTGACTGCCCGGATGATTTAGCTGCTGTGGGCGTATGTTTCGTTGCCTGGCAACCTATCTTTTTATCACTGGCTTACCCGATTTATCAAATATTAATTAATAGCTGTACCACCAAATATCCTGCTGGATCTTTAAAACAAATCTTCTTTGTCTAAAATTATATCTTCCATATCTTATATATTCAGAAAAAATAAACAATATTTGAAAACTGAACTCCATGCATGTTATTTGGTACTTCTTGCAATCCCACTAGGCAGTGCATCAAAACAAGTGAAAGCGCTGTTTACATGTCACTCTATTTCCCTAACAGATCTTCCACTAAATATCATATTCCATTATTTTTCTAATTATTGCTATTCCTGGTATCTGGCCTTTTAATCATTTTATTTATCTATCTCACTATTAATTATTATTTTATATTTTGGTGATGGATTCTTATTCTTTTTATTTAACAGGAATTTTAAGTCTATCATCCCTTGGCTTGAAATGGACTTTTCTGATCAGCTGCAACTTTAGTGTGTCAGATCAATAACCAACAGAGTGGATTGTTCCAAGATGGAGTTGAGTGGATGGAAGGATTGTCGGTGGAAAGAAAATCATGCATTATCCCTTATTCCACCAGTATGGGAGACATTTCAAACTATTTATCGGGAGGTGGCCAATTTTGTCAGCAAATTTCCATTCAGAAGACGTCTTGTAGTGTTTTTTGTTTTCCGTGGAAGTGAGATAAAAGTTGATTTGGGGGATGGTGAGTATCTATCTGAGTAGAAACCTAGGTTTGACTATTTATAGAACTCCTTGCCTCTATGAAATTTTGACCTTGTGAATCAGACAGAAGTCAGAAAATATCAGACTATTAGGAATCTTTTTCAGATAAAATATTTTTAGAATTATCCACAATAAGCATGAACTTAGTCCTATGCACATCCTTGTATAGTATAATGACTAATATGATTATTAGTTGAAGAGACCTATAGAGCTGTGTTAATGTTAATCAGTTATTCTATCCCAGCAGCTCATGTATAAATGTAAACAACTAGTAGAATATACTGTATAAGGCAATAACATCTCATAACAGATTGATTACTTAATGCTAATTTTGTTATAAAACAATATTAAATAAGGTCCATTTGTCTCATATTAGAAATATTGATGAAACGTTAAAGGAAGAACAACTTGACATTGTTTGTTGTCTGAGTAATTTAACCAAACACTCGGATTTCTTTATGTCAGACATGTATTTAAATAATTTTCCAGTTTTACCCTTCACCTCTAATCTCAAACTTTATAAAAAGATTTCAAAGTATGAAGCATTAATACCTAGTTATTGACAAACAAAAAAATTGGCGTATAATTTTAATCGATTGTTAAAGGGTGATGACCCATCACCCCGGTGATGTAACAAGTTATTAAAACCTATATGAAGGAAAGCTTTTCACAATTGTTTTTAGAGACACATACATTACTAAAATTATAACCAGGATTAGACATAAGTAGCCACATTCAGGCGCGGATCCAGGATTTTTTGCAGGGTGGGGGGGGTCTAGGTTTGATTATTGCTTAACTAATTGCGCTCAACCGATTAACGGGGGGTTTGGGGGCCCTCCTCCAGAAAAATTTGGTAAATCAGATTCAATTTGGTTCATTCTGGCGTATTTCCGGAAGGTAAATTCCAAAATTACAGGTCTAAATCGCCAATAAAATCGCATAAAAAATTTTCAAGTCTGAGCAGGGGGGGTCCGGACCCCCTGGACCCCCCTCTGGATCCGCGCCTGCACATTATTCTTCAATTTATAACTCTATAAAATTCAAATTAAACAGTTATACCAAGGTATTATTGTTAATTATGGATGGATGAAATACACAAAAACAATTTATTATAATAAAATACTGTTAAAACTAAAATACATGCCATAATGGCATCTTGTTTTTGTTATGAAAAAAAAATACATGTATAGTCTAATTTGAAGAGAATAATATTGATAAACAAACCCAACCACCGAAATATATATATATATGCAAAATTAAGACATAAATTATTATTAACTATGGGAAGTTTCCAAACCGATAATTCCCTGTCACATCACACCGCATCGATCATTGACTCGATGGCGCATTGATTGTTTACATAACGTAAACTGGTCCGTGCAGAATGATGCCTTGCTTATTTTATCCAGAACTTCAAACAACTTTATTTATTTTTCTAATACTTCGAAAAAATGTTCTAGAATTTAATTTGCAGAAGGATAAAAGTTGATGTTGCGAGCTAATTAACGTACACTGATGTCATCCCTTTCAGTTTTCAGTGATATTACAAGCCTAGCAAATATTCACTGCTGATCAGTGTGGCACTTTTTATGTAACGATGTCTATCATTTGAGTGATGCGAAAAATCATGGTCATGTATGCATGTTGTCGTTCTGGTAAAAAAATGGAATTTGATGAAGACTGGATGGAAATGCCACGCTCCAGAATCTCAACACTAATTTTATCTGTTTTTATACCCATTTTCGTCTAATTTAAGAATCTGAAGAATAGAGCTATACATCCTACTGTTCTGCCCTTTAATATAAGATAAATTTACATTCTAGTAATCTAGTTTGACAGGCAAGGTGTAGAGATGTTATTCACTCTGATGAAATAACATGGACATGTTAGATAATTACAGATATTATTAATGTCAGACTTGGGGAATTAATGTGAATAATTAATCTCACATATTAATGAAAACAAATAGGCCAATAATTAGTTTAACATGGGAATGTGTATTGAAGCCTCAGGATGACTTTGTCAATGTGGAGTATTGAAAAATCCTTGCAAGGGGTTGATAAATTTGTTAAATACTGTAGATAAATGTTAACCCTTTGAAGATATCATAATATTGAAATTGATCTCCACAAGTCCTATCCTAGAAGTTAAAGTTCCATAAAATTTACAGAATATAAGACTATGAAGCAAGATGTTATGGTGTCTGATATGGATAATAGCAGATGCTAGGTTTATCTACTTCTTTTAACTCTACTAATACTTTCCTTCCTATAATATGTGGGTATATACCTGCAGACTTATGAGTCATAAAACACACCTTTACGTAATGCAAAAAACATTCCTGTATATTTTACTTCACCTACCAACTTTTGGGAAAAGTCTATTCTATCTGCATACTATATACTTACTGTTAGGTTGTATTTTATAGTATTTTGGTATTAGAAACAGGGTATTTGGTGTTGGTAATAGGGCATTATTTGGTGTTGGTAATAAAGGATTTTGAGGTGGTACCAGTAATACACTGCAGTGTGTGTGTGTGGAGAGGGGTCTCAATATTTCTATTATCATTTTGAGATAAGAAACATCATATTTGAACTTTAAGAAAAAAATAAAGACTAAAATCCCAAAGATTTTTCGAACTCGGCTTGTATATTTCAGACAACTGCCATCCAATTATTCTAAAATGGCCAAGAGACAAAAAGATCATCATTTATATTTTATTTAAGAATTATTTGTAATGTTAATATAGAAACACCTGCAAGGACAGTACATTATGTGATACATGCAAAATAAACACTATTAACAAATCAATAACACTGATCAACCAACTAAATTTCAGTTTTCTTTGCAAGTTAACTTTGAATAGAAATAAAACTTTAGAAAGCTATAATTTTCTATATCCCTACAACTGCTGAATAGGGTTGGAATTAGAATCTCAGGGGTAGGAGCTGTGGGATATTGATGGGATGAAATGCATTTAACATATCTTTGTGTGTGTGTTAATTGTCTCTTCAGCAAGTAATTTCATAACATTTTTTTTTTAATAAAAACGCAACTTTCCCATATCACCCATGCATAATCATAAAAACCACTAGTGCGCACAACTGGTAACTAACTGTTCAACTAATACACAAGACAAGACAGACATTGACATAAAATGGCAGTGTTCTTTACAACAACCATTAAAAACCAAATGCTACAGTGACAGTGACGTAAACTTGACATTTTTATCACAGATGAAACATATTTAGATAAAATGTTCTCAAACCAGTGAACAGCGTTGTAAAAACCCTTCAATGTCTTCTTTAATCAATAGGATATTAAGGCCTTTGAGCCTCATGTTGCTGATTGGGAGATGCACTGGCTCATTTTGTAAGGTGCTGACTCACTAACGGTCTGGGGTTCGATGCAGGTAGAATTCGATATGTCTTCTTCAGCCCAGTCTGTGTAGAAAAGTAGGACGTTAAACGCCATTTCATTTATTGTCCCCTACTCAAGATGATTAGAAATGTCAACTTGATTTCAGAGGAGAGAAAATTAATTATATGGGTTTTTTTTTCAATAATAAAGATATTATTTTTTCTAGAAAATAAGATTTAAAAAGCATGCCATAGTTTTAAAGGATGTATAATGCAACCAATCAAATATTATTTTTCTTATGATGAATATAAGTCTCAATATGGTGATATATCAGCTGTTCAAATATTGATTTTTCTACTTATATAAATATGTCCTGTACAGCATCTGTTCATATATTTCATTAAATTCAATTATTGTCGCTGTATGGTAAATAATACAGCACCATTTCCTGTGATAAATTAATGGATACTAGGATAGGATGGTTGTTATCGGTCCTTTATATTGTGATTGACCATGGAAAAAGTAGAATAGAAAGAGGTATTAATATTTTATGTTAAAGATGAGAAAGTGGTTTGAAAAAAAACTTTTGATCATTCTAAAAATATTATTTGGTAAGTCATATGTGATGATCTAACTGTTTTTGGTTTTGATATGCTTTATATTGTAATATACAATGGGGAAACAAAGTAGAAAAACGTACTAGGTACTGATAGGTATGTTAAAGATCAGAAAGTGGTTTGAAAAAAGCTATAAGGTTTGGTGAGTAATATGTGATGATAACAGATGTCATTGAAATCATTTTGATATGATTTATTCTTAGTAAATTTAAGAGCTGAACTATATAAATTATAATTTTCACCTTGATTAAACGTGAAAAAAAAAGCCCCAACAATTGGTTTACTGTGGATGAGGGATGTTTCTAAGGGGGAAATTGTGAAGTATGTTAACTGAAATCAAATGATTTAAGCCTCTCCAATACAAACACACAATTGTTGCTACACAAACTAATTAAAAAATCACCTAGCCTGCACTCATCAACAATGTTTTTAGAGATAAAACCCTTTATTTGATTGATAAAAGGTGGTGCATATTATAACTATTATGGGACTAATATTTTGATCTACCTGTGAATTTAATTGTTGGAACATCAATTTTGTTATGCCTAACATTTATTTGGATACCAATTTATTTGTATCTCCAACCTAACTTGTCTCCTTAATGGGTCAACCTTCATATTTATATTCTTGAAGATGTTACCCCTAGATACAATATTAAAAGAATACAACGAGGATTATAGACATAGACATAAAGACTTAGTCTATACATGGATTAAAACATTTCAATTAACACACATTATCCTATTAAGTCTCATTCATATGAGAGGCTGTCTTCATTAGCCCAGTTGGAGAAGAACAGTAGGACATCAAACCCCATTTCATTTCATTTCTGATACGAGGACTATGATGTAAGATGTCATATCAATGTTGTGTCTTCCTTATCCTAGTAGCAGGTTAAACCATGGGTTCCATGTCGGCCGTTTATGCCGGTCGGGACCGGGGGCTGTGGAAAATGACCGTAACTAGATGTGACCCAACAGTCATTTTGCACGCCGGAAAAATAGCCTCCACTATGTAACTATAACATTGTACAGCCAGTGCAGAATAATGCGTATGTAAAGATAGAAGAAGCCACATTATCTTGATTGGTGTTATAGAGTTGTATACGTAGTCGTCAGTAGATTATACTGGGTATTATCTTGATAATTGATTATGATTGTCGCGTAGTAGAACAATAAAAGTTAATTGATATTCAGGAATCTTATCAAAGGCATGAAACAGTCTGTTCTTAGTCAATCACGCGTTGTCCACGTGTCATAAGAATTTTCTAGAACAAAACCGTTTACCGCTATTACAGTTACGCATGTAAGCGAGATTGTTACAATCTTCGAAAAAAGGAAAATTAATATGAAGTACTGCTCTTCAAATCCAACCAACTCTCATATTAAATATAACAGCATAGAAATTACGTAAATCCTTAACAACGTGCATTATAATTTGTTATAGTGATATTACGGCCTTGTGGGAATTGTAGAAATAATATCTAGAGATTAGTTAACTTGCTTATCGAAAAATTAAAAACATTACGTATTCCAGTGCTATTGTGTAGCAATATTGATAATTCCACGTGTTAGAAAAATTGTCGTGCATAAATATATTGTAAATCTTATACACGACGATATTGTAGGCGGCGCTGTGTAGCTTGAAGTTAGCAAACATGAATGCCAAGCTATCCGACATTTATTCATTACTAAGATTTTCGCCATAAGAGATGTTCTAAAACCATTAAATGTGAAATATATGCCGTGGATAATTATATATTTATCTTCATATCGAAGTTATTGTATTACAACTAATAATTATCCAGGTCAGTGTGTTTTCTATTGAGCACGTGGTAATAACCTGTCAGCCACTGACATGGTTTTTCTTCAGCTATTTTGATTATTTAAGTAGCCAAAAGAGAATATTTAACTTATAAATAATTATCACAAGCCTTACAATACATATTTCATTTTTAAGTCTAATATATAATTTTTTGTGTACCTCATGCTGACAAAGTGGTATAGACACGTGAATTCACAATACCCCATCGTGAATAAAAAACATAAAATATGGATTTATTTTGCAAAGTTTTCGTCCGTTATCAAAAATGACCGGTAGTGAAAATTTTGAAGTGGAAGCCCTGGGTTAAACCCTATTCTGCCCACACAATGCTGAATATGCAAAGGCACAACAGATCAGGACTTATGTTTGACCCACCAATATAAAACAATTTCTTTATAGAGCAAGACAGGCTGTTTATAGTATTCCAAAAGGGATAGATACAAATATAAAAATTGTTTATGCTTTAGATTTAGAACACAAATTTCTATTTAAGAAGCTGAGGATATTCTGTCCATCTTGGATTCAGGAAAAATTGTATGTTTTGACTATAATTTCCACATTCTTTTACATTTCAGTTAAAGCTGCTGGTATAGTATGTGCTTTAGGTATAGGATTTAGTGTAGGTACATTCCTTATCTATAAGCTCTACTCAAATTATATCCGTCCAGCTTTAAATAAACCTTCGCCACCTCCAGAGAAGATTGACACAACTTCTGAAGATGAAGACTGCTACATCTATGTGGTAAGTAGTGATATCCATTAGTTTTAACACCAATTCTTTATGCAGGTGTTTGATGTCTGGTCGGCAATGGCAGCTCATTAGGTAAATGCAGTAGTACTAGTAGGACCTACCTACTCATTTTGTCTACACCTGTAATTTTCATCCAACTTCGATGAAATTTAAAAAAACATGTGTTTATATCAGAAAAACAATGAAGACTTTTAGTATGCTTGTATAATTTTATAGCCATGCAGTGCAGTGTACTAATACATAAATGGTGCATAACTGATCAGCAATTAAAGCCTCTAGGGCCTTTTGTTTTCACTTTTTATACACCCACATTGAAATGTGGTCGTATATTGTCGTCGCCCGATGTCATGGCTAGCCTGCGATATTTGTTGGATTGTAGTACGATTTGCTAAAAAAAACGTTCCTTCATGATTAGAGATTAAATGGTTAATAGAAACTATTAGTTTTCTCTTACCTACTTCAGTAATGATGATCAGTAATGATGATCGAGACTAAGCGTAACTTTCATCCGCTTAGTTCTTGGTTCATAGTGAATCAATTTGACTGAAATTTTCAGCAAATTGCCTTTACATTATGTAGTTTTTAACTATTATAGTCAGAATAACCAACTCGTTATCTAATCCTTTAATGAGTTGTTGCTCATTATGGGAGATAAGATAAAGAGATGGCAGTTTTCACTATAATAGTTAAAAACTAGATAGTGTAAAGATAATTTGCTGAAAATTTCAGTCAAATTGATCTACTATTAGCCGAGAAAAAAGCATTTGAAATATTCACATAGCCTCGGTCATCGTTACTCAAAATTATTAATATAAACAGCATAGTCTCGATTATCCACTTGATTGATTTAATTATCAACGGCCATTAAGTGGCATATAAGAATTTAATCCTCCAAAATCGAAGGCTAGCCTTGACATCAAGAGTTTATTATGGTCTGGATATGTTACTTAATGTGTAATTGATTATTTAGATAACATCTCAGGACTAAAGAAAGACCTGTAAAAAGCAGATTTTGCTCTTGCACAATGTTATTTTAAGCAGATTTTAGTGTATTATCAATGTTTCATTAGCTAAAAAAAGGAAAAATATACGACAACTCTGGTTGATTGCCTGGACGATTTAGCTGCTGGTGGCGTATGTTTTGTTGTCTGGCAACCTATCTTTATATAACTGAATAAGATTGTAAATTAGGTAATCAGGTTGTTTCAATGAAATTTTATTACACTTAGAAGTAACTGAAAAACATTTTTAAGAATTAATCATTAATTAGTCTTTGATTTACACAAGCCTCATGTTATTAAACAATGTAAATCAAAATACACCCACAAACATGACAATGTTGATATCATCTACTGTATTCAAAATCAAATATGAAATAGAATACAACTAGGACAAAGTGTAAAGATTTCACAAGGAAAAATGATTAACAAAACCGAGCTCAAAAATGACTCAATCTACCTGAGAAAAAGCTTTAATAGATTATTTTACTGGGTTGCTTGGTCAGAAATTCTAATACCTGACTGCTAAATTCATTCGTTTCTGGAGTTTAACATCCACTTCCACCAGGGACTGCTAAAGAAGCGGATTATTTGATATGGTAAATAGATGGTCACAATACCTAAGAAATCTAATGAAAAGAATTTTGAACTTATTTTGCAAGGATGTTAATATTGTTACATCATAAACCTGTGTTTTAAAGAATAATGAAGATATAAGGCAATTTTGGATACACTTGAGGGTAGGCTAAATATAAGTTGGAAATTACCATTCAGGAGCTTCAGTTCGAAAGGATCAACTTTGATGATTTTGATTGATTCCACAAAAATCACTTTTCTTCAACATAAATTTCTCCAGTTCTTGCATATTTTTGGCAACCCTGTCATTCTTTCGGCTCAATTTCCTGTGAAAGTTACAATCATTGTTTTGAAATTTCGGATTATTAGTTTCAGAATTATTCCCCTTGATCACTTCGAAAAATTTGGTGGATGCTCTAGATTGATTTGAAATTTATCTTATCATTCATGTGAAGAAACCTATTGATTACTGATTTCTGATTATTAGGCCTACTTTCTGATTTCTTTCCCCTGACTACTTTTTAAAATCTTATGAATGCTTTAGGATTGAAAAAGGGAAGAAATATGGTTGTAAATCGTGTCATTTTGTCGTTTATATATAGCCAACGATGATTCAGTGAGTAAGACATTGGCTTGCTTGCCATGAGGTTGCAGGTTTTTTTTCCCAGTGTTGGCTAAGAAAGCTATCATGATTTTTCGACATGGTGTAGGACAGAGGGCCTGACCAGGACAGCTGTCTAGTCGTTTGGATTGAATGAAAAACAAGACCCAGTGTACATGTTGATGTACAAGTTAAATTGGAATTCGATATAAAAAGGGAGATGGAGGTGGGGGGGGGACCAAATGGTCCACACGTGCATGTTGCATCATAAAGTCTGTCATGGGATCAAATCGTGTGGTTTTGATTCCTTGCTTGTATGTGATGTAAGGTCACATGTCCAGTCACATGTCCAGCCACATGGGTTTTCTCCGGGTCTTCCGTTTTCCTCACACTGCTAAAATCTACGAATTAATGAAATAATTGAACCATATGTTAGTCTTGAAATGACCTAGTTTGTGTCAAGTGAATGCTAAACTCTATTTCTCCTCTCTCATAAAATAAGAGTAGGATGTAGCATCGTTGACCGGGCAAAAGTTCTGGTATAGCTCACTGTTTGGCATATGCCTGTCTTCATTAACCTGGTTAGAGCAGAACATTAGGACCTTAAACCCTGTTAAATTCATTTCTGTTGTTTACAATTTCTTCTGAACACTCAACAGGTTGAATTCCTTCACAGTGTTTATGCTCATTCGACAAAGGTTTGAACACTTCAACAATTGCTAATAATTTTGTTCCAAATTACTGCTATTGATCGCTTTGAAAAATCTTCTGCACGCTCTATAAGAGCAAATGTATCTGGTTTGCTTCTCATTGGTGTGTTTTGTTGATGTTTATGAGACAAGGCAGCTTAGAGATACTTCTCACAGATGTTGCCCATGGTCACTTTGGAAAATCTTGTGAAAATTTCTGAGGTTAAAGTTAACATCCGGTCCACATTTTAATGCAGTTGACATTCATGAAATAAGGATGTCTTTTGATTTTCAATGATTTTTTTCAGTGTTATCATCCTTAATTATTTTGAAAATTGTTTTAGTTACTAAGTGCTATTAAAAAGGAAATCAAATGTTAACAATTTATGTTGTTTACTTAAATGGGTTGATTGCTTTAAAAGAATATCAGTGTAACAACCTTTATGGACAGGTTGGACCACTGTGTTTTTGTTTGCATATGTTTTGTTTCATGGCTATCTGTCTTTTTGTGCACAAATTAATTGCATGAATTCTGTCACTGCAAAGAAAATCTTATGATTATTGATTTAAGTTGAACATAGGACATATCTGTATGTTAATGTTACAAATTGATGTTGACAAAATTCAGGATTAGCAAGGCCATATGTATTGATTTCTTATAGATCTGAAATTTTCTGCGCAGTTCTCTACAGCTCTCTACAGATCTCTGATTCTCTATCTGGATGTTAGCCAATTAAGACATGCCACTCATGTCAAACGCCTTCCTTCACCAAGACTTGTTTTGATTTCGTGAATTATTCAATACTGAGTTATACATAAGCTGGAATATAGATGAAAACATTTGTATGGAATGAGAGCATGCATAGAGGAACTGGTAGTACAGACAGATATTTGAACCATTTATAAGCTTGTCGTTATTGGTAGAAGTAAAATATGGAATTCTATTAAGTAGTTTGCTTTGCTACCCTGCAGCCCTTCTTACACATAGAAATGTGGTGTGCTGAAGCCCGGCCGTTTTTTTTAAGTCAACAAAAATGCTCACAAGGACTAATTTTGATTGCAAATTACTGCAAATTACGATTTCCAACCTAAAACTATTATTGTTCTCCTTACCCACGGGAATATATGGAACTAAAAATTGTTCGCCACCACAAAAAATAGAGCACCCCCTCTGGATCTGCGCCTGAACATTGTTTGGTATCATGCTCACAAGACTTCATGGTTTTGGAAGTAAACTGTAGGCTAACTCCAAGATATATATTCTAAATTTCAATAGCATTCCTCTTTAAACCCATATTATAAATCACAATAAGTTTTACAAAATTTATTCTGTATCATGTTCACAGGCCAAGAACAAACAGATCAGTGCACTTGAAATTTTCAATTCTTTTAAAGATATTGGTGTTTCACAAGGTTCTTTCTGATGCCAAAACGAACAATCTCACCAAGTTTGTAAAACTCTTCCTTGATATCTGAAAATAACATTGTTCGGCCTTTTATTTGGTGATAAAACCGTGACCAAATGTTTAATTTGGCTTCCATGATCAACACTCAATACAACAAGTACTCTCAATATGGTGAAATCTGTAAATGAAAAGATTTAGTTCTAATAAACTATAACATATACTTCTGAAAGAACAATTATTGTTTTTTAAAAGCCTGAGTTGGTCAACATTCTACTAAATGCCTCTAAACGATCATTTATTTCTAACCACATTGAAAGCCTGAGTTGGTCGACATTCATGTTTTCCTTCAAAAACTATCCTTGTTACATAACAAAAAACACATTGTTTGTACAATATTGACTTTGTCTTAACAACAAATCCAAATAATGGGTTATTTGCCCATTAATCGATATATTAGATATTTTGATAAAATATCACAATATTTCCATATCTTAATATAGATGTTGTAATATTACGGTTTATTGATAGAATGGAAACTGAAGATACTATTGGCTAAAAGTAATGATCATCTGGTATTTCTGGACAAGATTATCAGGATTTTTCAGCAAGTCCACCCTGGCCTGGGACAACAAAAAGTCAATCAGATGGGACGAAAAACTAAAGTCTTGCATACATATAAAAGAACCCTTGACAGTTAGTTTTCCATGTAAGAGTAGTCTGTAGCTGGAAAAAAAAAATTCCATCAGGGGATATTTTTATGCAATCTTCATTAGTTCATTCAGTGCAGAAAAGTAGGATGTTAAACCCCATTTCATTTTATTTCTGAGTAAGTTAGCGGGGAAGATTAGGTAGTGTTTATGCCTGACAAACTGGGTTGAAAAATGTGCTTGTGGATTTAGATTTTGTTGCCTGTGAATACCCTTGATTTAAACTGGTACATGAAACAGATTCTAGATCTTAATTGATTAACTGAATACCAAGATTAAAAAAAGATTACAAATGAGAATACCAGTATTAAAGAATCCTTGATTACTCCAATTGTCTTTACAATCAAAAATCATTTATAGATAAGTCTTTGAGTATCATATGTAAGTTAATTAAAAGTCTATGGATTATGTAAGCTGGCTTGTTTTTCTCTATAAATCAATAGTCATGTGATTTAATATGGCTGACCAAGGTGAAGGTTATTTTTTCTTAGTCATTGTAATTCCTGCTAGAATCTAATCAATAATGGAAAACCATTTCTCCTCTCCGTCATGGTTGCTTCATTTTTTCTTGTTATCATCTTGGTGATTAAACAGTCATCTATTTGCACAGATTTTTCATTTGAGAACAAAACCGAGACTCAAAAGGCAGCCATCATGAAGGATTTTTATAATGTTTCGAACTAAAATCATGACAATTGTTAATGGGTAAGGCTAATTTCTTCGTGTATTACATGATATTCTTATTTTTGTAATAGGAATCTAGGTCTGTCAGTATCTGTTCTGTGCAAGAATCTTGTTTCCAACAGTAGCTAAGAGTTTTTAATGAATGATTAACCTTTAAGAATATGATGGGAATTATTTAACTTTCATAGATTAAGTAAATGTTATTGATAATATTATGGAACTGTCTACATTGGAAAACAGTGCCTGTGTATGTATATTTATTGGGATGGAGATTATTGATTTTGTGTTCAGTAACTACTGGTAGTAAATTGGTTTAGCTAATGGTCTCTTGTGGCATTATAATGTTAAAACATGATGTGAATTTTACAGAGATTAATGCATTTTGGTTTCTCAGTCTGTTGACTTTAAATTGTTCTGGTTTGTTGATATAATGTAACAACAAATAATAACAGGCACAGTAACCAAAATTCTGATACTAATCTCAAATTTCATTCAGCATATTTTGGTGACTTTTCTATTGTTAGGACTTTCCATCTTTGTCATGTTAGTGGTTCAGCTGCATGAACAAAAAATCAGGAAGCTATTTTGTTTGTCTTCTTAGACTTTTGAATGAACTTTCCATCATATTGGCATTCATTATTTTGGTGGTTTGGCCAAACAAATAACTCCAATAGTATGTATTCATTTTGTACCAGTATTGTTCCATTCCCTTCTATCTAGTCAGGTTAAGACCACATTCCTAAGAGTTTTATGTCTTCCTTCTGCACATTCCTTTGTGGTTTGAACATGCCGTTGTCTGTAACAAAACATAACTCCCATGTTTCCTTTGAGAATTATATTATTATAATGTGCAAACCCAACAATACATTCTTCCCATGAGGAAAAGAAAGCACAACGTGATAGCTTGCTATTATTGAAATATCCCCATTTCTCAACCAGCTACAAAATTAGATATTTTTAAACAATTTTATCCGCATTTCAAGGCATCAGTTCACACAGCCTGAGTTCATGTGTAGAAAGAGGAAATACATTTAAATTTCTCAGGTTTTATAAATATTTAAATAGAAACACTAACACTGGGGAAAACTTAATGAACCATATCTATTTGCATACTTATAGAGGATGATCATAAAGGAAGAAAATTGATGCATAGTTATTCAAGGAAATACATTTAGGATATTAAGCTACTATCAGTTTTCATTTAAACTAGTTCAGATGTGAATGCTTGCTTTGTTGTTATTTGATTTTGATAATGTTTAAATTTTTTCATGTATGGGTATGTATTTCATTATATAGGCTGTATTAATGTTTAAAAGTGGCATGGAAATGGTACTCAAGTGGTGCCTAGAGAATTATAGAACTCAAACTATTGTACAATTCTTAGGGATGGCACCTGTCGGACTGCCTTGGAATTTGTATCAGATTAAAGAGTCTGCCATTTTCAACAAACACACCAAATAGGTTTTTCTGTTACAATTAGCTATTTCCAGTTACATAAAAAACCCAACAATTTAGGTGATAAACCATGATATCTTACGAATTTATGATAAAAGATACAGTATTTTTCAAACCAAGCACATTTTTTTAAAGATACACAGATGCCACTGTAAAGGATATGCAGACAGGTTGATGAACATGCTGGCTATAAGCAGAACTTCAGAACAAACTCATGAACAGATGATCCAACACTAATTTATAATGTATGATTATAATCTAATTTAATTAATAATGCAACTTCAGACTATAACTGTATTTGCGGATAGTTAAAAATACCATGTTCTTTCAAATAGTGGGACAAATAGTTGACTCTAGTATACCCAAGAGAACATATTTTGAATGCTTATTCAGTATTCACTGTGTTAAATAATAATTTCTATAGTCAACCACTTGTAAATTGACACAATTTATACAAGTTGAGGCAATTCTCCACTGTAATGAAATTAGGATATGTATAGTGTAATATAAGTAGACTGTAGTGTTAACCAAGAATAATGTCATATAGGTTGTTGATGTAATGGCAATAGGTGTGGTATGAAAGCATGTGAAAGCTTCAAATGTAAACCATAAACAATATTTTGTATGATATGTATCTCAACTAAATAATGTTTTATTTTAGAACAAATTCTATGTTCACACCAAAGGAAAGAGAGACTTAAACCATCCCTGTCTTAATTTACATCCTTATAGTTACACATGTGTGCATAGGCGTACGAGGCCGAACTGATAGAACTTATGAAGCGAGGCCACTGTTGAGCGAGACTTGATCACCCAGTTCCTATGCACATATCGAGTAATGATAGGTTTATAAAGGGACTGGGTGATACAGACTTCTTTTGACCTTATTTCGGGTTACTTCCGGACTCGCCAAGTTGAATATCCATAAATGATAGCTTTTTAAGTTTGATTTGTTATTAATAACGCTGTAAAAGGACCAATTTAATTACATCTGAATGTGAATAATGATCAAATAAAGTCTCGTTGGCAATAAAAATGACATGAAGTGTTAGAACTAGTGAGTATTGTGAGATGATATCATACTATACATGGTAAATCAGTCATAACAAAGATGGCGTCTGAAAACATTGTATTCTTGTATTATAGTCAAGCAGTAGTAAGAAGTTTTATTTTAATTTATTTTAATCCCTTCAAGTGCCTGTGGGGCCAGCATATTTTCCCAACAAATATATTTTTGTAGAGTCCGCGGAACGGCGGGCAACAAGGCCGTCCGCCCGCGAGCGCCAGAGGCGCTAAATATCCGACCGGGGGTCTGGGGGACCTCCATCAGAAAATTTGGCCGTAGACCCGATTTCCAGGCATTTCGAATACTTTCTAGTAATTTGGAATGGGTCGTAAATTATGTCAGTTGCAGCATAAAAAACTGGTAAAAAGTCATCAATTGAACTTGAAATTGATTAAGAGAAACTAATCAAATTTAATAACAATTTAGTAAAATTGGATTCAAATATTGCATAATGTAATAAAAAGCTTATTCAATGATATTTAATATCTACATCATAGTGGTTTTGGAACTTTTTCCTGGAGAGATTTATAAGTAAAATAAGCGTTGTTAAGCACATTATCTTTGTATAACTCTTGCCAGTGGCACTTTACATTCACCTATGAATATTTATTTCCAAAGAAAAGGGCTCAATATCGAATTATTTACGGCCTATTGAGCCATTGTACATGTATATTATATGTGACTACAAGGTACAATATTATTACAAACTTATTTAAGAAAATTTTCAGCTGCTCACTTCTATCACTGGGCTCGTCCGGTGCATGGAGTTGGATGCCAGTATACAGGAACACAGTACTCAAGAACTGAGAAAGGCCATGTGTACGAGCTAGTTCTATTCAGATGGCGTACGTGTTCATCATTGCCTGGGCTGCTTTCTTTCCGCTTCCATATTATTAAAAATATTCAAAACCCGACATGCTTCCCGAGAAACTGAGCATTCATTCCCGACAAGACCATAGCCTTCCCCGACAAGGCCATACCCCTACCCTACCCCATTTTCAAAAACTCCTCGGCTAATGACCGATCTCACAATTCTGAGCTCTTTTCAGATTTCTATTTTTTTTCATGAAAACATTGGGCCCCCGCCCCCTCTCGTACGCCTATGCATGTGTGACAAACCATGTTATGACTGTATGACATAGGTTTGTTCCTTCCACACACTTTGCTCAGAACTTTCTATCTTAATTTTTAATAATTCATGCCTTTGCACTTTCCATAGAGTTTATAATAATATATGTTCATCCCCATCCAGAAAGAGTCAACTGGCAAGCGAATTGTTGAAATTAAAATATTAAACCATATGTTAGTCCCGAAATTACCTAGTTTGTGTTGAGTGGACGTTAAACCCCATCTCTCTCTCTCTCTTTCTTTCTCTCTCTCTAGACTACATCAATTGTAAAGATATTTGTAAGAATGTTGATATAACATCAAGAATAGTAAATCCATTATAGTGGTGTGATATTCTAATGTTGTTTCATTTTAATGTTGTGTTATTCTAAAAGGTATACCATAACTTCTAAATGTAATTTAAGAATAGAATAACTTTATAAGTGCTTGGTATATCTTCACATAATCCCAAACTTGATATATTTAGAGTACCTTTATACCTAACTTCACTTCAAGATTATAAAACTAGTATCTTCACATTTATGTACTAGATACTTAGATGAAGATAATAATTATAAAGATACAAAGAAATTGTTCTAAAATTTAAATCATCCTTTTATCTCTATTCAATTAAATTAAAGTTAATATACCAACTTCATTATTATATCTCTAATTGCAGGGTTCCACTGACAGTTCAACAGGCTTTAAGATGGGCAATTCCAGCTCATCGGAAAACAATGAACCACCAGTACACTACAGCGCACAATATGGGGTGGCATTTGGAACAGATTATCGTAAAAAGAAAGAGACTATTACTGAAGGGGTCCGTCTGCGTTCAAAAAGACGCAACCGACAGCCATCAGTTCAGTCGGACAAAGATTCAGCGATAGGTGTTTCATCAGAATTAGGTCAATCATTCTACAGTGATGCAGGATTTAACCGCGACTCTTTCTATTCTACATGCACCACAGAAAGTGGCTTCGAAAATATGCAAGAATCTTACGACGAATCATGTGAGGGTTGTTCACGGAGCAGAGTGCCATCTTTAAAAGGAACATACAGTCCCAGAAGTTATAATGATCGTCATGGTAAATACATACATGAACATACCGCTATACCCCAACCCCCCACCACGTCTTCTCAATCTGTAAATAATAAAACTAGTGTATTATCATGTACGATAGATGAAGAAAACTCTCCTTCACACTCTAACTCTCTACCTCGAACTGTTATAGAAGCGGAGAGTTCACCTAGTTCTCTTCCTTCAGAATCTGATACAAACTGGGATAAACATGATGATAAAAACATGCTGCATTTAGACTATGATCCATCTTTAGACCAATCTGAATCATTAAGCAAATTTAGTGGTTGTGCAAGTAGTTTAGACTCTAGTAGTTGGGATGGAGATGATAAAAATTCTCCACTTCCCAGGAAACATGGACCATCAGATACACAATTTCGACAATCTTTAATGAACAGGTTAAAAGAATGGTCCAATCGCTCTTTTGATTTTGTTTCCCGTTCTCCTACACCTGAAGTTGAGTTTACAGAAGGTTTAATGAGACGAAGTAGGTCTTTAGACCGGCAAATGTCACTAATGACGACTCCAGATTGTGCTTTATTTGAAAACGAAACTTTGGGAGGAAAAACGACTGAAAATTTAGAACACATTGAAGATGAACTTCATGGTATTCAAGATGAATTTGAAGAAATCACCTCTCAAATAAATGCTTTAATTAATCGTAGCAATAGTCAGGAGGGCGTTGCAGAATCGGATGGACCTATAACATTCAGAGCTCAGAGCCCTGTTGCTGAACAAGCTTGTTATTTAGTTGATAGAGTGCGACAACATCTCGAACAATCCAATAGTCTTCCATTAACTGATTCTGTTAGTAGTTCACGAGCCAGTAGTGTAGAACTTTCTTGGGATTTAGATGTGGACGATGATATTGTGAAACCGCGTCATCGGCGTTTACTGCAAACAGCCAATAATTCAGCAGACAATTCTGAGTCTAGTAGTGGTGAACATAGTGAGAAGAACTCTCCCTACAGAAAGGCCAGACATTCGCCTAGAAGAATTCTTGTTTCTGATGGGATGTCTTCTAAAGCAGGAGACAATTCTGAAGTGTTTTTGGATAGTATTGATGAAACTGCTGAATCTCAACCAAAATCTGCTACTAAAGTTAACAGTAAGTCATAATATTAGTTTTACTTATGCTGATGGTCTTAACTACTACCCTAAATAATGGTACAATGATTTCCTTTACCTTGGATGAATAATTGTTGGCTTAGTTTTTGATAGACAAATATCAGTCATTTCAACAAGAAAACTTTGCACACACATCAACAGCTCGTCTGCTAAGTAGCAAATCCTAGGATGAATAATACCTATTTGCATGGAAACAAATTTTTAGGAAACTTATACACCACTAAACACAGTAAATGCATATTGTGATGCTTTGATAACAAAATACATGTACTCATCAACAGTGCTAGTATTGCCAGATATGTGTAATTAGAGACTTCTGCATTCTTCTTCACACTATATATTTACATATGAGGAAGCATGACATGATTTTATACTAATACAAATGCTTAGGTATATTAATGCTGTTAACAACAAATATTACCTCACAATTATATTACATCACAATGCAAGATATCTGTGAATGTAAACTTATGCTTCTTATCAATGTAAGTAGTTTGAACTGTTTTGGAGTTCTACAAATGTTGAGTAATGATGTAAATCTAAATAAACTAATCTGAACAGATCTCTACTAAACATTGTTTATTTTAACCAGGATAATATCTGGGCTACAGGATAACATTTTGGCTATATAATCTGGTCAAATAATTATTCAAATCTCAATCTAGATAGACAACTCATTATGTAGATCTGTTCCTCATTCTATAATAATTTTCATGGTAATGTTTAGATTTAAGTTATATATTATAAAGTACAGGGTATGTGTTTCAGTATTTATGTGAATGAGAATGCCTTTATAAAGATCCCATAAATTATGACTTGACTTAGTGAGATAACTGAAAACTTCTGCTAAGTCCTGAATGTGTGAAAAAGTGTTTAGCTTATGTCTGGTATTTTACTGAAATGAATTAATTGTACATGTACTTCCAAAATATGTAAATAAATGTAGCATAGTTACAAAACTAGTTTAAAGTGAGGATAAATTACATCAGTTACTGGTTAAGTTAGCATACTCAACAAATGTGTTAGTACATGCTGTTTCAATTATGATTTAAATGCAGTTTATCAACTTTGGATGGAAATACTGGTATTTGTATACGGTACTTTGCTGAATTGCAGACAATACATGCTAACTGGTTGCCAAGTTTTTGTGAAATGCACTCTATAAACAGTTAAGCACTCTGTATTTTGATCAATGATGTTTGAGGATTAAGTTAGGATTTCTAAGTCTTTAAATGACCCTGAAGGTGACATTTTACGTATAATCAGTCTCTGGCTAATTTCCTTGTAACAGTTTTACCACCAGTCTTGTGGTATAATTAGAACAGGTGTAGCCTACATTAAAGGAGCTAAGTTTCTAACTCAATATCATTCAAAATCTTCAACATCGAAAACACGAATTATTTGTCAATTTAAATCAACATTGATGCTGTGATCTTACCGGAGAAAGATGGGCTTCTGATATCCAATATTCAAGACAAAATAAACATTTTACCATTGGTACACGAATCTTGTACCACAATGCGTTTCAGCAGCAATTCTAGCAAGAGACTCGTGGAACGAGGCTAGAAACATTGCGCCAAATCAATCGCAATATGTAGACTGGAATAACCAGACACTCGAAATAAGCACTCGATTGGCACTGCTGGCTTATATCGCTGAACATTACTGATTTGAAATTAGAGTAAAAACGGAAACCATTGAATGTAAATCGGTTAAGATACATTCTTATTACAGTATTTAATGCGTTGCGACCCACTTGTGTCAATTTGTATGTCCTAAATGTTAGCGATTTAACTCCTTTAAAATCAAAACAAACATTATACAGATGAGCCATTTACACAAGGGTTTTTCCAAAATTAGAATAGTTGTGCATGAAAATCTGAAACATATTGTTTAAATAGGACATCCATTTAAAGATAAATCTAGTTTATAGAGGATTTTTCAACCTAAAACATTGTCTTCTGATTGTTACTGTATACATGTGAGATGAAAACAATATACTGTCCAAATAATTACATTGGGTCTTAAGCATGTTACACATTTCATTATTGTTTTGCAAGAATATGACTGAAATTGTAACAATTAGAGTTTGTTGCATATAATACGGTTATCGAAGTATAATTTTCCATCCAGATGTATATCATAATTTAATGAGGAAGAATCCTATTGATTCTCAACAATTTTTGAAATCAAAACTGAACTTAATAAATTTATCATCTACTAATCCATTAGCCCAGGTTAGGTATAGAAGAATAGGACATTAAACCCCATTTCTTTTCATTTCTAATCACTGGTAAATTAAAGCTTAAAACACCATCTCCATGGTGTACACCAGTTTCAGAAGTCCTGTATCCACAACAGCTCCTAATATTCTCTAACCAAAATATTAATAAAAACATCTTTGTATTTTTTTTTTTAACAGAAAAGATGAATATAGGTGAAGCTTTAGATTTAGAAGAATATGCTGATAAAGAATGGAAGGGTGATACAGATAGAGCTAAAACAATAAAACAGGTACACGTTATTTTTTTACGATCAGATTCAGAATTCAGATAGTTATTAATATCATTGGGAGATCTATTTACATCTTAGAAAGAGGTACCATTATTAAAAATTTAATATAGTTGAAACTTCTAGTCATTTGGTTGGGATGAAAAAAAAGGGTCCTCTGTACATTTTATCATGCACATAAAATAAGTCAGATTGTATCGTCATTTTGTTTTGTTTTTAAAAAAGAAGAAAATTATGGATATGAACTATATACATGGCTCTTTTTCATTTTTTAGGGTTATAAAGAAGTTATAAAGACGATGAAGTGTAAACATTTACGACAAATCAGGGGAGATAATTATTGTGCTATACGAGGCTCTTTATATCAAATGTTAACTACAGGTAGTGCTAGTATAGAACAATGGCCTAGTGTAATGAATATTATAGACAAATTAAAAGAACTTTATGAAGATCCTACCACTGGACTTGCTAACTGGACATTTGGTAATCGGTTTCCAGTTGATACTGATAAATTATCAATGATATGCAAATGTGTCTTGACCCTTTACTCCACAGTAAGTAATTTGTTTTTTTTCTAAAATTACACTGGACACGAATACCAGATTTTGCATACTTTGTTAAGTTGTACTTTTCAAGCTCTTGGGGTCTCATTGCAGATAAGTGTTTAATACACCTATACATCTTTCAGTACACTTTGTGAAAAATTCCCCCAGTGGTACTGGTTAATTTCCATAATGAAGTTGCATTTACAACTACAATTTTGAAACTCTTGTAAACTACAGAAGAGTTGAATCCCTGGAAGGAATATCGTCCAAATATGGTTTGACTCTGTTCAATGTATATAAAGATATAATGGTTTGGAATTTCACACTATGTTTTGTCATCCTTTGCAAATAGGATATTGCCAAACAGCCACAAACCAAAACAACCAAATTCATTCTGGACAAAACAGCACCAGTGACAAATTTGTCGGTTGTTTTTTGTAGTCGGTATCTGTTTGGAAAGATTTTGTTTCTTTTTGGTTAAAGACCATTTGATCTATGTAAATGTTATTTATGTTAGCTAAAATATTAAATGGGTCCTTGATATAATCAGATTGAATCCAATTTGGTAGATCATCTGCTGGAGATATTTGGATGTTGTTTTCTAAATGAAATCTTAAATATTCAATCTTTTGCGTGAATTATGGTATGAAAGATTTGATATTGTCAGTAAATTGCAAACAGAACACAATTCACCTATTGAATGGATGTGTTTCACAACTTCTCTGTAGAACTTGAATCCAGTTACAAAATATGAAAGAGTTTAAGGCCCACCTTGTAGTAGTAGAAGTAGTGGCTTGTGAGTTAACACCTGCTTCCACAATAATGGTATGGCAGATGGGCCCATGTAACAAAACTAGGTCCTTTTGCATTCATAAGTCATTATTTAATTGGCTGATGAGTGTAGTGTGGTGACTAATGAAAGCTTACAATACATGTTGGTGTGGTAAATATTGGACATTAATGGTTCAATAAATGTATTAAAGTAAATCAAATAAAATACATATGAGGGTTAAACTTAAAACATTCATTGAAATCATTGGATTGAAAAAACAAGAAGTAAATGGAAAAAGTGGCAAGGTGGCACAGAGAGAGACTGCCAATTTGTGGACCCCATTAGATGATCCTGAGATATCTAATATTTGTCCACACTGAAATGTGGTTGTATATTGCTGTCGTCCCCCCTGGTCATACGTAGGTCCAGCGTCCACAAGTTAATACCTGATTGACTGTAAATTTATACACATTGTTTAAGATCATGAGACCTAGAATTCTTTTAATCGTCAACAATTCCCAATAATTATTACCAAAGTTATGGCCCCTTTGAAAAGTCTTGTGGATGCTGTTCAGGCTAAAGTTCATTTCCGATTGACTTTAAATTGATACACAGTCCTTACGGTCATGAGACGAAGAATCCTATTTATTTTCAACAATACCCAATAAATACTTTTAGAGTTATGGCCTTGATCACTTTGAAAAAGTTTGTGGCAGGTTAAATTTACTATCCAAATTATGCACGTTTACAATCATGAGACGAAGAAACTTAATGATTTTTTCAAATATTTCTGATAATTCTGCCAGAGTTATGGCCCTTGATTACTTGAGAAATCTTGTGAACACGCTAGAGGCTAAAGTTAATATAGATTTATACACAGTGTTTAAGGTCATGAGACAAACAATGGAATAAATTCTAATGATTTCTGATAAGTAATCAATGGGTTTTTTACTCCTAATCAGATTTTTGTGTGTTGTAAATTGTTTTCATTACTGACAAAATAAAAAAATAGTGACAACCCTTGTTGACTACCTCAATGACTTAGCTGTTGTGGGTGTATGTTTCATTGCCTGACAACCGATCTTTAAAATAGCAGAGTATTTCTTTTATTTCAGATTGAATTAGTCAATAAAATTGATTCTTATGATGAAAAAGTGAAACAAACTCTAAAGTCGCTGAATTCTCATCCGGATACTGATGTTGAACTGATGGAAGGCGTTAAACTGCTGATGTTGGTTAAAGCAGTAGAGTTATTTAAAGACAATCAAAAAGGAAAAGATCTTCCTATATTTGCGTGTTTAATGTTTGCTAGAGATACATCCGAAACACTAAGCAGTTTTGTAGCCAATCATCTAAACCCTGTTGGTGATAGTGGAGGGTTAGAACAGGTAGGAATTTTTTAGCGTAAATAAAAATTTGTCTAGAAAGTAAAATTTACCTTGTAAATCAGTAGGATTACAATCTAGAATTACATTTTTGCAGACATCTTATTTTGTTTTTGAAGCCTTAGGACTAAAACAATTTTTGACTTGAAATAAGTGCCATGATTATATTTTTCAGGTTGAAATGTGTTTATTGGGTCAGACAATAGGAACAGTGATATCTGTTGCCCGTCTGGCACAGTTTGGAGCAGAAGACTTTTTATGTAAATTTCCCGATGATTCACCATCTGATTGGTCAATAATATCTTTAATAGCAGAAGATGACAGACATTACAATGTGCCTATCCCCTAATTTAATAGTGATAATATTTATAAACATTAGTTGTACATACAGTATATATTAGGTGATTTTTTTTAACAGACTATATATATGTACAGTATTTTTACCTTGTTATAATATGTAATCGTTGTTGGAAATCAAGGGAAAACCTAAAATAAGTTAGATAATCAATTGATCTATGATAATAATATGCATTCATAAAAGTAATGTTATTATTTATACTTTGCTAACATACAGGATATATATATTTTATGATACTACATTTGACATTTCATGCATCTGTTTCATTATTCCAATCAAATGATATGGCAGAAACTGGCCAATATTTTTTCTTTGTGTAAATTTTAAAGGCTATCAAAATATGCAAATGCCAGGAAAAAGCTGTTGATCAGATTTTGAATCATTTATTACATTGTGGTGCAATTAACTTTTTCGTACTGTTCAGTTTTCTGGACTTTTCGTTCCTTGTTGGGTTTTAACAATTAAGGGATTTGATAGTTTAAATTTTTTTATAAAAAATCTTTTAATGAACATTTTACAGCCTGAAAAGATCTGCAAAATGATTTTGGAAAAGCGTTTATAAAATAATATACTGCACACCTTTTGTAATTGTATGAACAAAATGCTCTTCATGACCCAATAATTAATAATTAACATTAAGAAACACACTTGAAAATCTTTACAATTTTTTTTAGAGCTTCTGATCGTCATTTGAATTTTTTCCGACAATATCTAATATTTCACTTCTTATGCTGTGCTTTAATGTATTCAAATTGATTATTTAACATTTAATTAACAAAACACAAACAAAATATCAAAGGTAGATAATCCGCTGGCTTTGATTCATTTTAACCAAAGTTACATCAATTAATTTTGGGTAAGATTGCATGAGGTGCTAGCTTTTTGTGACCTCATCCTGTATGGTCTACAGAAGATGCCACATGTTGACAATTTTCAATATAACCTATCTTTGTAAACAGTAAAAGAATTGAACGATTCTTTTTAAAGGATCACAATACAGAAGGCCTAATTTTGAAGGAATTAGAAATCACTCAAATGACGATCAGGGATTAACAAATAAATTTAGATACAAATCGTAATGGTTCCTGTAATTGTGAAATGTGTCATTTGGATGGCTGTTCCACATAGTTTGTGAATGTACCATTTTAAGATTTTTTTTATTGGTATAATTTTCGTTTAACCTTGCACTTTCGTTATCCCAATGCAATTTTTTGTTTAATTTTATTGTCCCCCGCCTTTCGAAGAAAGTTGGGGGACTATTAAAATGGGTTCGTCCGTCTGTCTGTCTGTCCGTCTGTCTGTCCTTCTGTCTGTCCGTCTGTCTGTCCGTCACACTTTTTGGGACACAATAACTCTCTTCCTAATTGAGCTAGAATGTTCAAACTTGGTGTATGTGTTTATTAGGTCAATGCCTTGATGGAGTTCGAAGATGAGCATTTTCCACTTAGGGTAAGCAGAGATAAGCAATTTGATTGGTCGATGCTTTGGGACACGATAACTTTAGTTCTAATTAAGTGAGATTGATGAAACTTGGTGTATAGTTTCATTATAGTAATACCTTGACTAAGTTCGATAATGAGCATTTTCTGCTCAGGGTAAGCAGAGCTATACGCAATTTGATTGGTCGAGAATTTGGAACACAATAACTCTCCTTCTAATTGAGTTAAAATGTTCAAACTTGGTGTATATGCTTATTAGGTCAATGCCTTGATGGAGTTTGAAGATGAGCATTTTCCGCTTAGGGTAAGCAGCGATAAGCAATTTGATTGGTTGATGCTTTGGGACACGATAACTTTAGTTCTAATTAAGTGAGAGTGATGAAACTTGGTGTATAGTTTCATTACAGTAATACCTTGACTAAGTTCGATAATGAGCATTTTCTGCTCAGGGTAAGCAGAGCGATACGCAATTTGATTGGTCGAGACTTTGGAACACAATAACTCTCCTTCTAATTTAGTTAAAATGTTCAAACTTGGTGTATATGCTTATTAGGTCAATGCCTTGATGGAGTTTGAAGATGAGCATTTTCCACTTAGGGTAAGCAGAGATAAGCAATTTGATTGGTTGATGCTTTGGGACACGATAACTTTAGTTCTAATTAAGTGAGAGCGATGAAACTTTAGTTTCATTAAAGTAATACCTTGACTAGGTTCGATAATGAGCATTTTCTGCTCAGGGTAAGCAGAGCGATACGCAATTTGATTGGTCGAGACTTTGGAACACAATAACTCTCCTTCTAACTTGGTGTATATGCTTATTAGGTCAATGCCTTGATGGAGTTCGAAGATGAGCATTTTCCGCTTAGGGTAGGCAGAGATAAGCAATTTGATTGGTTGATGCTTTGGGACACGATAACTTTAGTTCTAATTAAGTGAGAGTGATGAAACTTGGTGTATAGTTTCATTACAGTAATACCTTGACTATGATCGATAATGAGCATTTTCTGCTCAGGGTAAGCAGAGCGATAAGCAATTTGATTTGCCGAGACTTTGGAACACAATAACTCTCCTTCGAATTGAGTTAAAATGTTCAAAATTGGTGTGTATGCTTATTAGGTCAATGCCTTGATAGAGTTCGAAGATGAGCATTTTCTTCTTACGGTAGGCAGAGATAAGCAATTTTTGGATGACACTTCGTGTTCAGTTTGATTGGTCGATACGTTTGAAAAAAATAAATGTGCGATTAATTAATATGTGTCATCTATTTATTTTGGGATTTCGGCGGGGGACATCAGCCTCACTGTTGGCTTGTTAAATTTGTTTTGTTGGCAAGGTTTGTCATGAAGGGCAAATATTGTTTTGGTTTCATTTCACCCATTTTTATTATGTTTTTCATGTAAATAGCCTATTTAAATTATTAGACTTTATTTTCATATTTGTAGATATGGGAGATATTTTATTTAATATTTTTGTCATTCCCAGTTATTTTTTTTTTTAAAGATTAGTTGAAAACCATGTAGATATTCAAATATATAGACTATGATTTGTAAATATATTTTATAATATATAGTCAGATACTATATTATTTATTTCCATTTTTAATCAGAATCTATAGTTTTTGAACACTTCATTCTGCCATCAAACAATGATTCACTGACAAATTATAACTCAGAATTGATTATTAACAGGATGGGTGGTGGCAGAGTGAATATAATTGTTTATTCACAGCACAGTCTATTTTGGGGGACAATTTTTTTTTTTTTTTAAACCAAGTTGACTTACATGAATGCTTCAATATCAACAGTCTTTATAGAGTAGTATAAGTTTCAATGTGAAGAATTTTTCCCTTGATTTCTTATGACATGCATCAGTTTTAATGTGGGCATTATGATAGATAACATGTAGTAAACCAAATATTATAGTAGTTTTAATCACTTGTACATTAGGGACCATAAATTACTATAACATACAAATAGTATTATACTTAATAATCATATCAGTTGGTGCTGTTAGTAATTTAGATGATAGTTGATCTTTAGCCATGGGTAAAAGTGCCATATATTTCATTTCATTTAAAATTTTGGTTTCTTTATCATTTTGATCATATATGATACTCATAGATCAGGAAATTAACCCAGAATTATCATATTGTAAATTATGGTTAAGTGGGTAATTTTTTTAATATTTTATAGATTCTCATTTTACCTTAATTTTCATTTGTTAGTGGTTAATTCCCAATGTGCAATAGAATGTATGATATTATGTTCAACTGTATTGAGAACCAATAACTATTCACTAAATGTTTATCTATGCACTTTGTAGTGATATAAATAACAGTACATAAATACAATTCGGATATAGTAATTTATATGTACTAGCGCCAAATACAATTATTGTAATCCCACAACCATTTGTTTTCAGACAAACAATAAAAAATAAAGTTACCGTATATTATTAATTTATTGTAATCAATTTTTTTTTGCCTACTAGCAAATGAATTAAGGCCCTTGATATTGTGTTTTTCGGCAAGGTAGGCTCAAGTAGTTTGAATTTAGATTAGTAGGCATTTGGATGCAGTTTGCTTGTAAATTGCTATATATATCAGTACAATATAGACTGTTATACTGTATTTCAGCTATGAATTCTATGTACATAGGAAATGAACTAAGGTTAATACCATTTAAAGAAACTCAAACAAAATTATAATCTCTTCTCGGACTATGTATGTTGACCAAACACTGCCTTTTTTCAAAGAGGTAAGTTTTATCCTGGGACTAATGTAAACAATCGGAAATTAATCTCTCCGAAAATTAAATAGAATGATTATGCCAAGTGTGTGATAGGGTGTGATTCCATATAACTCTAGAGCTGTTCAGCCTGTGTGATGGAAGTTATTTTAATCCAGTAATAAAACTGATCAAATATAATCAGTGTTATTTAATTCTGTTTGGAACTATTCTCAAGTACCTGCAGAGGTGCCAAGATCAGTGAGGTTAGCTTTTCACGAATATGGATAGAGGGGTCTTGTCTGGCTGCTGATGTTAGATTTTGTGGACAATTTTAGTACCAGAGATTAAATTGAATCAAGTTTTGTAATGTAGTCATCATATAAGCACATGGTGCCAAGTCCAGGGTAACAAGATAATAGTGAGGCTGATGTCCTTGCTGCAATCCCTAATGAAATAGGTGACATATTAATCAAACTTTTGTCATGGTTTTGAAGTAGTGACACCAAATTTCGTCACTTTCCCTCAATTAAAATCAAATTTACCGTGTCACAAACAACCCACGATAAAATTGCTTATCTCTGTTTAGCTTAAAGCCCCAATAACACTCTTGTTGTAACTGAATAATATGTCCCAATCTTCATTCTGGTCAACAAATCGTATTATTTTAGAATATTCAAATTAAATGATGATATAAATTTCATCTTAACACACCTATTTTAAAAAATTGGAAAAATTCAACCAATTGATTTGAAAAGTCTAACGTAAACCTTTTCAAATGTGACTTGGGACTTTAAAATATTTTCGAACCCTCTGGACAAGTAAAATAGGTTGTAATGGATAATTTACACAACAGGTAGGACACTTAAACATCTAGTACTTAGAATAAGGGTATTATTTATTTTCTGGAGCTACCAAGCCAGCAAGAATGTTATTGTCCCTTTAAGTAGAGAATGATTATTGAATTTGGTCATGGCAAGTGTGAACATTCAAGCTAAATTAGAATGCAGGTTATTGTGTTCTAAAGTGTCGGCCAATAAAACTGCTCAATGCTCTGCTTACCCTGAGCAGTAAATGCTCATTATTGAAGTTAGTCAAGGTATCAACCAATCAAATAGTTTACCCTAAGCATGGCATTCACCTAATAACCATCTACGCCAAGTGTGAACATTCCAGCTAAATTAGAATTATGAGTTATTGTGTTCCAAAGTCTCAACCAATAAAATTGCTTATCACTCTGCTTACCCCGAGCAGAAAATCTTCATATAGAACTTAATCGAGGTATTGATGTAATCAAAGTATACACCCAATTTCATCACTCTCACTTAATTTGAACAAAAGTAATCGTGTCCCAAAGCATCAACCAATCAAATTGACAATCTCTGATTACCCTCTGCATAAAATGCTCATTTTCGAACTCCATCAAGACACTGAACCAATAAACACCTACAATAAGTTTGAAAATTCTAGCTCAATTAGGGTGATTGGATGGCCGAATGGTTAGCATGTGCGTGCTGTATTATAAAGCCTGTTATTGAGTCAACTGGCATGGTTTCGAATCCCCTGTTGTACGTGACAAAGAGTAAGGTCCAACATCTTGGGTTTTCTCCCACTACTAAAGACCCCTGTGCGCAAGGGAATTATTGAAATAAAATTAAACCATATGTTAGTCCCAAAATTACCTAGTTTGTGTTGAGTGGAATCCAGCCTAGCTGTTGACTGGAAATTAGATAACTCTTGTCGGGGATACTCCAACACTAAACGTGTCTGTTGGTGGTAATTACATAGCTCTGTCGGCGGTACCCCACCACTAGAAATGTTTGTCAGGGCGTTTTTGTGATACCCAAAGATGTACGGTACACTGCTGTGTGAATTTCATGTGGTACACTTTTGAGCTAATCCATACTAGTAGGGGGGGGGCACTTTGGGTGTGGAACACCACATCCACCACCAGAAACCCCGGCAGACTTGCATTTTGATGATACCTGCATTGATATCATAAACAAAAAAAATGGTAGGTTAACCCTCTGGATTCTTGCTCTATAAAGGTGGTTTGAGACTCAGTGCATGTAAAACAGGCCTGCGATAGTGTTAAAAAATATTCTCGGCTGGAGAATACAGTTTTAATTTATATTCCAGGAAATACAAGAACACTTTATAAAACAAATTTATTGAAAGATTTGCATACAAATTATTTACATAATGTAAAAATGCACTATTCCTTTGTTGTATAAATATGTAGAAACTTTAGTTTCCATACTCCATTAGTTTTACTCACCATTTTTAATCTTTATTACTGAAAAAATTAAGACCAAATAAAAAGATGACATACTCAAGCCTTTATTTCTATGTTGCGGTTCATTTATTTAACTATATGCACTACTTATCAGATAATGTATTAAACACAGCTATCCCAGTTTGGAAAACTAAATTATTAAACACAAACAAGTTCAAGATATTTTCTTGTTATGCCAAAGGCAAGAAATAATGATACAAAAGCTGGGAGTAGAAAGTAAAAGTAACAAAAGTTAATTGGCTGCTTAGCCACCCCGCAACAAAATTGTGATTTTTTTCAATTCTGAACTCAGTTGGGAATTGTATCACACCACACAATTGTCAGTTAAAGTCCAAGATTTCGAGGGATGGTAAAGCTTTCACATTTTCCCTTTCACTATAATTTTATTTTCAACCAAAAAATTTAACCGAAAAAAAAAAGAAAAAAAGTTTTGCCCAACTGTTGCCCTGTACCCATCGGCTCATATGCCAATGGTATCATTTAGTAGTAAAGAGATCTCACCTTCAAGTGCGATTTGTCTTAATGATTCCATTATTCCATACCAGGTAGATACTGTTTAACATCTTCTCTATTCAATCAACTTGTCCAACTTTCAAATAGCTCATATAATAATGTTATTAACTTAGTGTGCATATAATCTGTCAGTATTCGAGTATGCTATATGTTATGTTAGAATTCAGTGAGGATGATATCTCCTGTCTCCATTCCAAAATAAAAAGATGACACATTAATTGAACATTTATCTTTTTGTAAGGTATCAAGCAAACCAACTGCACAAATGTTCAAGATTGAAATTATTCAAGGTACAGTATTGTGTAGTGAAACTTAACATCAAGTTTCATCATTATCACCCAATTAAAATCAAAGTCACTGTTTTCAATTGTGTCAACCAATCAAATTGTTTATAGCTACCAATTAAACTGAGTATGTCTGTTTATCCTTATCAGAAAAGGCTCAGTCAAGGCACTTACCCGATAATATCAATACCAAATTTGAATTTCTATATAAATTAGAACTGAAAACATGAAAGACAAACGGATCAACTCATTTTAATAGTCTCTTGTTTTCTTGGCAAGGTCTGAGTGTCATACCATAATTCTTTGATATAGTCAATTTTCTATTGGCCGGTCACAGCTCACCATGTCTGGTCAATAACAGCAGTATCATTTAGTTTTTTTTAAAAAGATAGGTTGCCAGGCAACAAAACATCCGCCCACAGCAGTTAAATTGTCTGAGTGGTCGTCACATATTCATTTTTTTTTTTTTTATAGATAGAGTCATTCACAAGTTAATATCATACAGATAAGATCATTTTACTAATTAAAATAATGCATATAAATGTCATACAAATCAGATGATAACTTTTGTCATCTGAAAGTTTAACAAAGTAAAATAAGGGCCAGAATTCTAGCAGTAATTGATGGAAATTTCTGAAAATCTGTAGGCTTCTTTGTTTCACTAATCTTAAAATAGCATTATGCAAGAGCAAAATCTGCTTATTACAGGTCTTTCTTTAAACCTGAGATCTAAATAATCAATTAGATATTAATTAACATATCCAGACCATAATAAACTCTTTATGTCAAGGCTAGCCTTCGATGTTGGCAGATTAAATTCCTATATGCCGCTTAATGGCTGTTGATAATTAAATCGATCAAGTGGATAATCAAGACTATGCTGTTAATATTAATGATTTGAGTAATGATGACCGAGGCTATGTGAATATTTCAATCAGCTTTTTTCTCGGCTAATAGTGAATCAATTTGACTGAAATTTTCAGCAAATTATCTTTACACTATCTAGTTTTAAACTATTATAGTGAGAACTGCCATCTCTTTATCTTATCTCCCATAATGTAACTTTAATAATGCATGTAAATTTCATACAAAGCGAATGAAACACAATCAAAAGGTGTGGGACAATTAACCTAAATTAAATATGCATCTTCAACATATATCAATTTCAAAACAATCAGATGATACATGTAGATGTAGTCTGTTCAATAGAAATTGTGGATGACGAACGTACAGGCAGGGATGACGGCAGCATACTGACACATTTTCATGTGGGCATACATAAAGGCATAGAAGCTGGTTCATATGCAGAGATATTTCAATTCAAGACATGGGCAGAAGTTTTTTTTATGATCTTTGTTTCCTTTTTAACACAATACAAAATCACTTAAGTCTGAAGTCTGGCAATCAGTATGTGCGGGTGTGCAATTTAAAACAACGGAATATTTTCATCACAGAAAGCAAATTGTGATAAAATATTTAAACAAACAATTTTAGTTTTGTTTGAACTCAATAAAACTGACTAGGTTATGTCATTTTAGATCAGGTGCTGTGCGCATCTAAATATTTAAAAAAAAAAGAATGTCTACCCTTCCAGGTACTGATTTGACATAATAAATATTAGTTTCTTTCTTGTCTATCCTTATTAAGCTGCAATATGAAATTAATGAATAAGGAGCACAGGAAAGATTATATTCAAAATGTTTGATGATACCTCTGGTTAATGTAGTAATTACCCAGAATTTGTTTCAGAGGAGAAATGTCTATTTTGCATGTAAAAGTTTTCAGTGTTTACCTTGTTCAGTGTTTACTTTTTGTGATTTTGACCTTTTTATTTGAATATGCATTTTTGGGTGGGAGTTGTGGTAAGAGACTCTAGACGGATTTATTTTATTCCTTACCAGAAACAAAATGGTGGATGAATTTGAAGTTGACTTTTTTTTTCAACCAATCCTGTCTTTTAAATGAAAAAAAAAAAAATAAAAAAATAATGAAATTAATAATCATATTAAAATTTGGACTTTAAATGCAATGCAATGTCTTCAATGTGGAAAAAAATTGGTTGAGCCACTAAAACTTAATTTTTAGTTGTTTAATATGCTTATTTAACGTAAGTTGATAACAGTTAACCTCAAGTGCAAATTAAATGTACTCTGGCGTGTACAAATAAATAGCTTGGTCAAGTGCTGAATGCAACACACGATTCTTCGTAAATCTACCATCTTAAAGACATTGCAAAATATAAATTCTGTTTACAAGAAGGATTTCTATATGATAAGACCAAATTCAACAGTGTGGTTTAACAGGCTTGACCATGTATTGTAGCATGCCACTATAGTGATCTCATCTGTTCTTCCTTCTTATATACATCCAAGTGTTCAAGCAGGCAACAATTGTTTTCAAAAAGAAATTAACTACTTCTATCCAAAATTCTGGTCAACGAAATCAATACCAAAATTTTGAAGGTTCTACAAAGTTATGACCAAAACAAAAGGTTGGATAGAACTAGTTTTTTGCTCATTTATTAGTATTATCAACCTTGTGTTAGGGAAATATGTGTTAAGATTATAGATATAGGACTGGTGTATGATGACTTATATTAAATGTTTTCATTGTGAATTCATGTAAAATCCATATAGATAATCATACACATCAGTACAAACACAAAATTAGCATACATGTCTTTCATACACCTATATGCAGCACGAAAATAGGCAGCAATCTTCTCTCTTAGCTTCAGATTGTGCTAAATATTGGTTTTGATTATCTGAACCCATTTTAAAAGGATTCTACTGCAGTAAAATCTAAAAAAAATTTCCTATTTGTAAAATAAACACTCCAGCCCCATTTTCACTAAGCCACGAAATTACAAATATCACAGTCAAGTATAATTGACATGAAAATGCAAGTCAAATGTGGTCTTCAAGTATATTTTTTGTGCAATAATGCCTAATGTGTTGCTTCAATAGATGATGTTAAAGAAACAAGTTCTCTTTCTTGTCCATGTAATTGATATACTTGCATTAAAAAAAAAAACAAAATAAAAAAAAAACTATGATATTTTTTTGAACAAGCCAACAGCGAGGCTGATGTCACCCGCCGAAATCCCCAAATAAATAGATGACACATTAATCGCACATTTATTTTCTTCAAACGTATCGAGCAATCAAACCGTACACTAAGTGTCATCCAAAAGTGTTTTGTCAAGAAAAATGCTAAAACTGACATGAATGAAAATGTACCCTAGATAGGGGGACCCTAAAAGCAGACAAAAGGGCCCCCACTTATTGGCATAAAAATCATCAATCAAAATGAACCGAAGTTATCTTGTCCCAAAGTTATCAACCAATCAACTTAATTTTAACTTCAGTTATCTTGTCCCAAAGTAACAACCAATCAAATTGCTTATCTCTACCCTAAGAAGAAAATGCTCATCTTCGAACTCCATCAAGGCATTGACCTAATAAGCATACACACCAATTTTGAACATTTTAACCCAATTAGAAGGAGAATTATTGTGTTCCAAAGTCTAGGCAAATCAAATTGTGCATCGCTCTGCTTACCCGGAGCAGAAAATGCTCATTATCGATCTTAGTCAAGATATTACTGTAATGAAACTATACACCAAGTTTCATCCCTCTCACTTAATTAGAACTAAAGTTATCGTGTCCCAAAGCATCAACCAATCAAATTGCTTATCTCTGCTTACCCTAAGCGAAAATGCTCATCTTCGAACTCCAAGGCATTGACCTAATAAGCATATAAATCAAGTTTGAACATTTTAACTCAATTAGGAGAGTTATTGTGTTCTAAAGTCTTGACCAATCAAATTGCGCATCGCTCTGCTTACCCTGAGCAGAAAATGCTCATTATCGAACTTAGTCAAGGTATTACTGTAATGAAACTATACACCAAGATTCATCACTCTCAATTAGAACTAAAGTTATCGTGTCCCAAAGCATCAACCAATCAAATTACTTATCTCTGCTTACCCTAATCGGAAAATGCTCATCTTTTAACTCCATCAAGGGATTGACCTAATAAGCATATACACCAAGTTTGAACATTTTAACTCAATTAGGAAGAGAGTTATTGTGTCCCAAAAAGTGTGACGGACAGACAGACAGACGGACCCATTTTAATAGTCCCCCAACTTTCTTCGAAAGGCGGGGGACAATAAATATCAGACACCCAAATAGTTTCTATACTTTTTATCATTTCTCCAACGACAGTTTGAATAAATATGTATCGTGAAATGTTTCATTTAATCTTAATTACTTGGGTGTGTAAGCTTGTGTACTGTTAGTGTAGTTTCTATTTTGTCTCCAAACTACAAGGAATGTCCTTTAAAATGGGAAGTGAACGTAATTGAGCATGAACTTTCAATGTAAAGAGCAATCTGTATTTCAAATGTGATAAAATGTTAAAATCAACACTTTGGTATATATGTTAAGAGAACAAGGTCCTTTAAATAGTTAAGACTTGTATTATTATTTTTGATTTCAAGAAGTATCTGCACTATCAGACCTATTATCTATAAATGTTCTTTGACAAGACAGTTTTGTCTTGATTATGCAGGTACATGTAGTTGCTATGCACATAATTAACTTTCATAGTTTGTTCCTAAACCTACTGAAAGTTAAAGCATGGTATAAAGTTACTTTTGTTTGTGTAGAAACAAAGAGGACTGATGTACTAATTCATGTATAGGTATTCACCATCAATGATTCCCATCTTGTTCATCTCAAAATGAAGATTGGGGGGATTATTCGTCTCAATCACCACACCACATTTCTAGTTTCCTCTTTATCTCCCTCAACAAAATGAATTGAGCCCACTTTATGTTGCTAGATTATAGGTCTGCTTACTTTAACAGAAGAGGAAAAAAGGGAGAATATCATTGGATTTTTGTTTATGGCTCGAACAGTAGCTAACTCAATACCCATCCGAACTTTCCCCACTCCGATCAAATGTTAGAAGCCACCAATTCTATTGGAAAATAGAGTCTACTACTGTACTAGTGTGCTTATCCAAGCAGAATGACGCTGTGCAGACCGTCACTATGTTTGCAAAAGAAGTGGACACTTTTCTTGTTGAGCAAAAATCCAATGATAAAGATGTCATTGGTCAACAGCAATAAAATCATCAAATTATTTAGGGCCGCTGTAACATTTTCTGAATAACATGGTTGATAATTGACAGTGATTAAACTGTTCAACACAATTTACACATCTTGGGACACATACCGGTATGCTATACACCTTCATTTCATGTTCCTGCGGCCCTGGACATTATTAGACAGTGGTCTACGATGCAAACAATTAAAAAATTTCATTATTTCGTAGCTAAAGAATAACTACTAATATTGATAGTTGAACAATAAAGCCCAATCAAAATTATGTCTACAATTTGTTGTTCATTTGCATTGTACAACACTGTCCTATAATATGTCAATTTTGAACGCAAAATTGGCATATTTTAGACAGCTAAAAATCATTAGGTTTATGTAACTTCATGTTACATGATAAAACGAAAGAAAAATTTTGAATATATTTAATGTATCGACACCAAAGTTTTCAAGTTACTGTTTAACAAACATGAATACATAAAAGCAATATAAATGCGAGACAAGGAAATCATAAATGTATGAAATTTTTCTTTCGATCTATTTAGTACTAGCAATATAAAATCTAAATTAAAAACTTAACTGCACAGTTTTAAATTGTTTTTATGTAGGCTGTAGCTTGGATCCAAATTTTCACGAAAAAATTACTAATTACTAAGAGTATTGATTGGTACCTCGAGGCCAGGAGTAATGTATCCTGGGTTAACCAAAATTAATTAGTTCTAATCTAAAAGCATGATTTAGAGTTTGTGGTATCAACATCTAGAATTCAAATGCCGCCTAAAGCATGAATGAACAGAAATGTCACAACATATTCCTCTAAGCAGTGCACACCGCCCGCGAAAAGGACACTTAAGAGGAAGATGAATGGAAAAAATATAATAATTTGAAAACAATTCATGTACTTTTTGTAGCATAAGCCGACCCAAATAACAATGATCACAGTTCACAAAGTACCTACACTAATTAGCTATGTAAAATAACTCCTGAAAAGGAAAACACTGATTATCAATTACTTTACTTCTGCTACAGTCTCCATAGCTTCATCACCATCCTTCTTATCTTTTTTCTCACCCGCAGCATCATCTACTTCACCACCAGCACTATTTGTTCGTCGTCGTTTTCTGGGATTAAAACGCTGTTTGGTAAATTTTGGTAATGGGGCAGGGTCCATACCAAGTACTTTATGAATCTGACGGAAAGCTATCAATCTTAGGGCATGTTGTGCAGATGCAGTGATCTCTTCTCTTTGTTGGTTGGTCAAGGATCCAGCAGCATCTGTTGGTTCTTTTTCACAAGGATCACACAGGCCTGGACCGCCAGGTAGCAAGATACCAGAAGCAATACATTCAAATACTCTTCTTAAACCATCACCAGGACTCAATACTTGTCCACCACTGCTTATACACTTCTCTACTAATAATTCTAATGCCCATTCACTCAAAGGCGTCCAAGTTGGTACTCGCTGGCATAGATCACGCATAATACGAATTACTATTACACAAGATGGCAAACCATTGGCTCTAGCTTGGAACCATTTTGCATGTCGAAGAGCAGCCAAGGCTTCAAGACATTTATTCTTATCAAGAACATCTGGAGGATCTTTCACAGCAGGTGTGTTGTCCCCATTTGTTGGGTTGGTCTCCCTCATCACAGGTGAAGACAGTGTAATAATACAAGTTGTTTTGGGGTCTTCTTCACTTGTAACAATAATGGCAGCTTCTTCAACACAGCGTTTCACTTCAAATTTATTCTCCGGTATGGCAGCCAAATGTTTTGACAACCCATCTGCCACTCTCTCAAGTAATGTTCTAGTTGGCTTTTCAGAGCACAGGACAACCAAGTTGACTTTTAGGTCTCCATGCAATAGCAGACCCTTAGCCAACACACCAACTCTCATCACTCCCTTCAAAGTCCTGTGAGATTGAGCTTCATCTGTTTGACTATCTTTTTCTTTATCTTCTTTTCCATCTTTTTCTTTTTTGACAGTTCCAACATCAGGTTTAGGTGCATCACTTTCTGCCAACAAGTCAGATACTTGTTTCAATGCTTTTTCACAGGTTGTGACCATGTTTTGAACAGCTTGTAATTCTACTTCTGTAGGATAAACAGTAGCGTGTTTTGCCATAACTCTTCTATCATCTGATGAATCAGGTCTACGTAGAGGCATGCCCATACCCATTCCTGGTCCAGGCATAAATGGGCGAGGAGGCATCATTCCTGGGCGTCGACCATGAAATTCCATTTCGTAGTGTCTTTGCCAATACATATCTTCCTCCATTTCTCCTCTCCATCTTTCTTCTTGTTCTCGTCTCCTCCAAAATTCATCTTTGAATGATGGTCGATGAAGGCGATCTTCTTGGACTTTTCTTGCTCGAATACTTGGTTTGACTTCAACTTGGAGATTGGGGTCAACTTTCTTCTTGTACTGCAAACGATGTCTTCTACCTTTGAGATGCATTTCTTTAGCATTGGGATCATTAAATTTACATTCACACAGTTTACAATTAAAGCTGACAACCTTTCCAAGATCATTCTTCATTTCTTCAATGTATTCATGACCTACAGGTGAGACTTCCTTTTCACCCAAAATATTCAGCTCTTCTTCCATAGGTTTAGAAGATGACGTATCTCCAACTTCTGGTTTATTGTCAACTTTGATTTCTTCTGTCTTTACACCAGTTGTTTTCAATTGTGTTCCACCAACAAATGTTATCTTGGGTGTGGCCAGTACTTTCTTTGTACCTTGAGTAGCCGAGCTGACTACCTTACCAACAACAGTCTTGGTTGGTTGACTGGTTGTAATAGCCGTTTTGGCAGCAACAGTTGACGAACTATTACTGGTTATAACAACTGGATCATTTGACGGGATTGGTTTTCCCAAGCGCGTATGAAGCTTCAGGACCTTTTGATGTTTGGTTCCACGGATATGTGCAGCATAGGCATCAGTGCCTGTACAAGTGACATCACAAAGTTCACATCTCAACTGATTGTGCGAACGGGTAGAAGATGGGGCAGAACCAGCCTTTGCAGCACTTTCTTTCTTTTTGTGCTTCTGTCCTTCAAGATGTTCACGGTATGTTTGGGGTCCAGCACAACTAATCTTACAAACGTCACAGTAGTGGAGCTGTGGCTGCTTTGGTGGTCCCTTGGCTTTTGTAAATTTACTTTGACTTTGTTTCTTTAGAGCCCAATTGCTGGTTGTCTTTGCTGTTTGTTGCTGCTGGTAGTAACTTGTTGCAGCTGTGTAGAGTGCTGCATCATAACTAGTATTTGCGTTATTATAAGAAGAGGCTCCAGAGTAACTAGTGGTTGCTTGGCTTGTTGATGCCGGATAGACATACGACCCACTAGCCGTGGAGACTTGTACCGATTGTGGCTTTGCTGCGGCTTGTTGGCGGATAGCTGTAGCATTGTACGACGAACTTGTACTGTATGATGGTTTTGCAGCTTGATAATGTGTCTCTGGTGTTGTGTACGCTGCTACTGCCTGACCAGGCTGATAATAAGCTTTAGTTTGATCATATGCCACGGCGGGAGTTACAGCAACTGGTGTTCTAGTGGTATATGCATACTGTGGGGTCGCATGTGCTGCTTGATATGCAGTTTCATAAGCTTGTCCGGCCCGAGGAGCCGTGGCGTAAGCGGCTTGGGGAGCAGCTACATATGCGGTTTGAGCCGTAGGATAACCTGATGCAGGTTGGGCAGTATTTGCCATAGGATATACAAAATGGGCCATCGTGTTTGTCGATGAAATCAACCCATATAACAGAAATATTTATCTGCGACTTTTCTTTCTTCTGTAACAAAACGTGCAGCCCAAGATGGCGTCAATGAAATAAATGAAGCCGCAATGACGTCACGGAAATGGTTGACCTTGAACCCTTATTCTAATAAATGGACTTGGATTCTCTTCGGCCAGTTATCGTTCAGAAATCGTGCCCAGGTATCAAAAACAGCGATTACAGAATCTGAGGAAAAACGGTGATCCGAAAGTTCACAGAACATTAACATATTGTAAATTTATATTGTTGTGTGATTAATTAAAAACAAACAACCACCAAAGCTGTGTGGAAAATTCGTCTTAATTAATTATTGATTCATTCTAAAAATTCGGGTGACCCCCGAAAACATTATCGAAAGTTTACAATGTCTTCAAAATTAATGTGGATGTAAATCATATTCAATGAAATGAAAGCAAAATTGGTGTTTGCTGATTTTTTTTTTTAAAGTTTTTTTTTATTAAACAAGTTTTATTAATCACAAGTTTATTTTCCCGCAATCTGATTTAAAAATGTAAAGTGATTAGGAAGAAAGCGTTGTGCAATTGAATTTAATTAAATGATTTATTAATGTTAAAATATATAATTAATATAGCATGATTTCAGCTGTCCAAAAATCTTGAAGTATGTGCCGTTGTACCATACAACCAATACTATACTCAATCTCGAAACCAGAAATATCCGACAACATTTCAATGTGGGAATATAAACAGTAAATGATTGTAAATGGTTGCGCCACTTAAATCATGTTATTATCCACTAATATATGTTACTTAGTACAAACTAGTTATTAAAAATGACCACGAATTTCAATTTTTAAATTTAATACATTTTCCGAGAGAGAGAGAGAGAGAGAGAGAATATTAACGAAGAGTACATTAACCAAACATAAGCTTTAATTGGCATTTAGTGAAACGTCGTGATATTAGAATAAAACCAGTAATTGTTTCCCATAAAAATTATGTTCTGTTAACCAAACATAAACTTCGTTTAAAAATCTATGTAAATATTTTTCCGAATTCGTCACATTTTGGCGTTTGTTCTTAACAATTACTGAAAGGATTTTAATCGTTTGATTTTTAAAATTCATCAGAAATTGATTATACACGGATTGAGTGGAAATCAACTAAATGCCCCCCCCCCCCACAAAAAAAACCAAAAAACCCCAAAAAACCAAAAAAACAAACAAAAAACCAAAAAAAAAACCCCAAAAAACAAAAAACAAAAATAAACAACAAAAAAACAAACAAAAAAACAAACAAAAAACAAACAAACAAAATTAACAAACAAAAAAACAAAACAAAACAACATCTTGTGTCAGTTGAATGAAACGTATTATTTAGTTCTGTGGTTGAAATTACCAGGAAATTACAACTTTCGAGATGATCCACGTCAACAAACTAGACATTTATTTACTCTTGGTCTCTAGAACAGTGACGTACTACACACAAGTATTTCTATCATCAGGAAAACAAAATACAGAAGTACGGTAACCTAGGTTTGTTGATAAAAATTAACCTTATTTTCTTGGAATCTTAATTCGATTTATATATAAATGTTATTTTATATAAATGTATAAAGTTAATGACTTGTTGTTGAAATATGTAGTAAAGTGTGCTTCTTATATTTGACGTTTGGTCTTACAGAGATCGACAACATGTCAAGGATATCTCCGCCATTTTCTTTTCATTCCCTAACCAAAACATTGACCTCAAAAGCAGAGCATCTCCATATTAATGCGCCCGATCGATTACTTGTCGAATATGCATCATTAGAAACTCCCAGTTGCAAATCCATAATAGATTAGAAACCTCACTATTACAAATAATGCAACGCTAAGCGGTGCCCTTTTTAGTGCAATTTTTGTTGATAATAATATAATGACACTTTTCATGCATGTTAAAAAACAGGTTTCAACTTCAATGTTATTGTTTATCAACTAAAATAAATGATATGACACTAGGGCTGCCGACTGATCAAGTATAAGTTGGTATAATTAGCGATAGACATACTTACGGATGTATGAATTAATTAATGTTATACATACAGGTACAGTTTGTTATAGTTTTGTTGTTAAAATGTTATAATTATTAGTTAGCGTAGCCTTTATGATAATAATTTTGAGTACATACTACATGTACATGGATATATGTAGCCTACATGTTTGCTTATTTAATATTTGTTGGAGTTTTTCTTTCTCCATGGACCTTATAATACATTAAAAGGCTAATGGTTTATTCTTAAAATCAGTTACATGTATATGTTTGTCATAAGACAATTAACACTTGAATATTTTTGTTTACGGTTTTGTTCTATGAATTTTCTATGTTAGTTTACACTTAATAATAACTGTTTCAGAATGCTAAACGGATCCATACTGTTACCTATATGATGATCATTTACCTAACTAATGAATAACAGCATTCTTATCTAAGATTATGATGTAGAGTTAAATATTGCTTCAGATAATACAGACATACATGTATTACTTAAGTGTTTATTTTCTGCAGCAGTTTGAATATTTATCTGATGATTGAAAAATTTGGTGTACAGAAAATGTTTTACTGCAATTTTTAATATATACATGTATGGCCAAATTGAGCTTGCTACATGTTGGTCTCATTGGATGAACTGAAATTCTTAAGCTAGTTGATTTCTTCTGGCATTATTGGTATCTCTAGTGTTTTCTTTTTGCCTGCATTATATATATACATTTCAAAGCATTATATTTTCAAGTTAAAACATTATGAATTAATTATATGTGAGATTCTGAGTACCGGTAAGCTTATTAAATATTATGTAAACCAATAATTCACCCTTTTCAATCAAATATGAAAGGATTATTAGTAGGATAAGAATTACAGTTTATTATTTGCGATTTCTCATGCTTTCCATATTTAGATCACTATTGGCAGAGATATGTATGTCTTCTATAAATATCCACATTGAAGTCATCAATTATACTAATAAGTTCTGTGTGATTAATGATGTCACTGATCATTGACTTAAATTAGTAAGTACATTTCTGCTTTCTGTACGTCGAATATCCTTTACATATTTACTTTGTTTGACTTAAATTAATAATCGTTGTTTATGCTATTCAATTCTCAGTAAAAAATGCTGTTAAAAGTGAAATAGATCCTTTATGGCCCTCTTTTTCGTCACAGAATAATTGTCACAGTAATAACTCAAATAAAGATCTGTATCTATTAAGATTACATAGCGCTAAGCTTATAATAGAATGGGAAAAAAGTTAACATTATATGTGATTTGAATTGGGTTAGCTCAATGTATGGTGAAATTTCTAACAATTTTAACAGATATAAGGAAATATATATTCTTTTAACAAAAATTAAAATCCTTGGGAGACATTACATGTACATGTACTTCAACCATCTTGACATGATTGACAAAATTATCATTAGATTTATGTATGGAATGGATATTTATTCTTCAAAAAGTTCAATCTTAATCAAGTTGCCTGATAAAACTTTATATAAGCTTATGGTATATTCAATTTACTGATTTACGGGTCTACAAATTGTGCTTTTGAATAGATCAGTAAATTTTTGTAATGTGTGTTGAATACATGCAGATCAATTTACGGGTCCAAAAATTGTGCTTTTGATCAGTAAACTTTTGTATTGTGTGTTGAATACATGTAGATCAATATGTTCATGTATAATGTGTTGAATAAAGCAATAATTTCTTGTACTGAATAGATAAACACACCATGTTGTGAATAATAAAATATTTTGTTTTTCTTATTTAAAAAGTCAAATTGTATAAGGTACTTTGATAATGTATTTCTATGATATTTTACTTTTAAACAAAACAAAAGTTAACTTGATAAAGAATGATTTGTTATTTGACTTAATAATAAATGTATTGCATATTTTTTGGTATACATGCATATTATCTCTTTAGATTTTGAATGAATGCACAATGAAAACAGATTTTGAAATAATTGTACATGGTGCAGTTGGCAATTATCTTTTCTTTTTATGACTTTCTCTTGTTTAATGATAAGTAACCTTTTTTATTTACAGATTCAGTGAAAGTGAGACGTAGAAATGAGCAGACAAGTTCCAATGGGGGGTAAAGCCAGGGGCCTACCCCCTAATGGTAAGTTTCTGAACTTTTGGTCATTATTATTATATTATATTAATAATGATATGACATGAAATATTTGAAGATAAAAAATCTGTAATTTATGTTAAACTGACATAAATAATGATAAAAGAAGCAACCTCTTAAAGCAGTGTAGTTAGTCTTTGAAAATGGAGAAGATAGATGTTTCATCTGTAGATTAATGTTGTATGACAGTATACAAGGTGTTTCTTTAGTGGTTACTATATGTTTATGTTTATATATATATTTTATAATAAGTACAAGTTAAAATGACATCTCTTTTTTCAGTATCGCTGGCCAACACCAGTAATCCAGATCTTGCTAGTTTATTTGAATGTCCAGTTTGTTTTGATTATGCATTACCTCCTATAATGCAGTGTCAGAGTGGTCACATTGTTTGTCAGTCTTGTCGTCAAAAATTACGCATGTGTCCAACATGTAGAGGAGAATTAGGTAAGATTCACAGATATCTATAGTATCACCTTCATGATCTTACAAATAGAATAAATTTACTTTGCTTTATAGTGTATTTAAATTTATAAAGGGCCAACTCAAGGTTCAGAGTTTGAAACAACAATTTTACTCTTTTAAGAAAGTGAATGAGAGAATGGACTCTGCCTTAAATTCTGAGACAATTACTGTAACAGCTTTAGTTAAATAACTTGTCTAATTACCAATAGTGATTTGTCCATACTGTATTTCTAATAGGTAATATTAGAAATCTAGCAATGGAAAAAGTGGCCTCAACTGTGATGTTTCCATGTAAATACTCTAATAATGGTTGTCAAAATACATTACTACACACAGAAAAAACAGAACACGAAGAAACTTGTGAATTCAGGTATGAATTACTTACTTACGGACGTATTATTTCATTGAAAATATCTCAAATTTGCATTTGAAACCCAGATCCCCTTTTCAAAGGTAGGCTTACATTGCTATTAATGATACAGAATGTTCATGTATAGTAATTTGATCAAGAAGATCCTTTGGTAGTTTTAAAATGGTGATAAGAACAACTATGCTTTATTTTTTGGATAAATATCTCATTTTGCTTTAATAAATACATTTAGTTGTTGCTGTTTATTTTCAGACCATATTGTTGTCCATGTCCTGGTGCCTCTTGTAAATGGCAAGGTTCTTTAGAACAAGTGATGCCGCATTTACTACAGTCTCATAAATCTATTACAACTTTACAAGGTAACCTGCATGTAATCTTATTAACAAGTCTCCAACAACAGACTTAATATTGGGTCGTTTTCGGCACAGTTTTATTTATTACTAGTTGTTTAAAGCCACAGATCATCTTTTACATTTTCCGGAGTCCGAACTCTCCAATGTTCACACATTAATCCACAATGTCCCAGCAACCCAATTCTGACCATTTCCCTTTATAACGATTTAAATTCCTGTTTACAGTGGAATTTTATAAACAGCAGTGAGATGAAAAGTGTGATGGTGGATACAGATGTTATATGATTAAGGGCTTGCAAGCCTCTCCATTTACACTGCTGCCTATCAGTATCATGTTGATATGTGATTGTGATGTATTAATTAAGTTGAGCATTTTTCATTTTCTTAGGTTTTTTTAATGGATATTGTTGTCTTTTTATTTCATAAGGAGAGGATATAGTATTTTTAGCAACAGATATTAACCTGCCAGGTGCAGTAGACTGGGTTATGATGCAATCCTGTTTTGGTCACAATTTTATGCTAGTCTTAGAAAAACAAGAAAAAATAGATGGACTTCAACTTTTTTATGCCATTGTTCAGTTGATTGGAACGAGAAAGCAAGCTGAAAATTTTGCTTATAGGTAGAGTATTTGTTGTGTAATTATATTTCTAATCAAGGAAATTATATATTCTGGAGTGTTCTTAGTCTCTAGATGGCTAGTGTAATGAGATAATAAGAAAGATACATTTTCTTTATTGCTTTTTCAAAGGTTAGCAGATACTGGACTTGTAATTTATACTGTTTAAAGACTTTATCATTTACCTTTTGAAAGATGACCTGTTTACAAAATACCTTAAGGAACTTCTTAACATGAATTGGGATAGATGTATGGAAAGGTTAAGCAATCAATCAATGTATAAAACAAGGTGTTTCAAAGACCTTGAAAGTTTTAGAGAACTGAGAGAAAACTGAATTCTGTGTCACTAATGGTCCTTGAGCCTTTATCTCACTCTCTGTCCCATAGCAGCCAGCCCTCAAAATAACTGTATGAAAAGCCTTGGAAAGAGTCAGAAATTTCTCTGATAATCTACAAAAGTGCAACTGAAATTGTTAGAGAAGTGGTATTTTGGATATCTTTGGAAAAAGATTAAATGTATTATAATCCACAAGTTTAATTAACTTATATTATATTTTCCAGGTTAGAATTAAATGGTCATAGACGTCGACTAACGTGGGAGGCCACCCCAAGGAGCATTCATGATGGAATTCAGTCTGCAATATTAAGTAGTGATTGTCTTGTTTTTGACACAAATATTGCCCAACTATTTGCAGATCATGGAAACTTAGGCATAAATGTGACAATATCAGTTTGTGAAAGATGAATGTATAATTCAGCTTGAAAGAAAACTATCTCAATTGTAAATTATTGAATTGTATTTAAATATTGATGCTTGATATATTAAATCTGGTAAAATCATTATCACCTCATGCATTCATATGGAAATCTCTACACATTATCAAGATTACGTTCATTGGCTTTTTAGATTATTTAATTGATTGTATTATAAAATGGAATTTATTTAATATAATTTGAAGAGATTAATGTATAAAATCACATTTTGATTTGAGAGATTCCTACGAATTGCTTTTGTTATTGATTTGGCCTTTAATGGTTATTTTGAATTAACAGTTACATATGGTAATTTAGTTTAAAATATTATAAACAGAATGCTTTATTTTTGCATCAAGAAGTGGATAAATGGGAATAAAGAATTTTCCAAAAGTATCGTTGTCAAAAAGGAAGTTAAATTATAAAAAAAATGTTATCTAACAGATTACCATAATAATGAGATGCCTGTATTGTCATTTGTTCTCTTACATTAGAATAATTTCAATTATGCATAACCTGAAGTACAAATCATTTTAACATTAATATAGTGACGTCATATAGTAAAGAGTAACTGTCAGTATTTATCTGCTATAATAGCCACTCTCCATACACTAATATAAACATGTGGCTGTGTGAATACAGAATAAGAAAGTTGTTAACTTGAATAGGGGCGGATCTAGGAATTTTGAAAGGGGGGGGCGCTGCAAAATGAGGGCACTGACCGCGGAGACGGGGCCCGTCGCTTGGGGGGGTGGGGAATCCCAAGAAAATTATACGTCATTTCCTTGCATCTATAGCCATTCCAAGAGCTATTTGGCTGATATTTTCGTCGAAATAAACATTCTTAACGGACATTTGGGTCTGGGAAAATCCACCTCTGTTGAATAGCACATGCATCTTCCTACCTATTTACAAACAATGACACAGCCACAGTAGTTCAGTGAATAAGAAGTCAGTTCGCTTTCCTAGAGATCCTGCGGATATTAAAGATTAAAAAAAGTAGTGTTCCTTAGTGATGCTGTCTTGGGATATTTCCTTCATATCAAACTGCATGACATACATATTTGTCATCATTCTCAATTGGTGCAGAAACAATGACTGATAGTTCACTTTATAGCAATACAGTCTGCGTCACTATGTCCTAATTAATTTTGAAATATTTGTATTTCTGATTATGCTTTTTGGAAACTAATTTGATATTAGACAATGAATGAAACCACAAATGGTAACAACTCTTGAGATTGTAATTTCAGTACTACCATAAGATCTGTAATCATCTTCAGCGTCGTATTGTTAATAATTTATTTATACATAAGTTGCTATTAAAACCAATTTTATAATATATAGTACTTAAATAGTAATTTCTTGAATGACATTCAGTATACTAATAATGTTTTCTAGACGACATTAATTGTTTGAAGTACACGTCTTACTATGTCTTATCTCTCTTTATATCAGAAGCCATTAGATGATTAATTCTGTATTCATTTCTTGCTATAATTACATTTCTTCATACAATTTTATGAAGCCATGGAAAAAATATTAGTAACTAATGAAAATACAAGTTGCATGTATTTGTGAGTGAAGTTCCACCATTATAAACTGTCATTTAAATACTGACATGGCATATTGATTAATTTGTCTGTGTGCAAACAACAGGATAAGAAATACAAGTTTAGGAAAACATAGGCCTATCTGTTGTCTCATGCAAATATGGGATCTGACCATGGTTTATGCATAGATGAGAGATTTTAGCTTTAAAGTCTCTGTGCATCCTTTACATTTTTCAGTAACTATCAAATTTTCTAAAATTTATTGTGTACACAATTTACGATTAGTTAAGAGAACATTATCTTCTGTTTTGGACTTGGTCAGATTAAAAGAGGTTTATCAAAAGACTTGAGAAGAGATTAGAGATGACACTGGCTTTTGACCGTATCTCTTTGATATTGTCGGCAGTGCAAGACAAATGTGTGGGAAATTTTCAATTCATCACATCTTTGCAAAAACTGAAGCGAATTTAACTATTTTAGAGATTCAACTTTCACTGTTTAGTTTGCAAGGTATTCCTGAATGAATCGATTGACATTCAGCAACTTTAAAGAATGAAAAAAATCTAAATACTGCAGGCTGTTGGGATGGCTTAGTAATCTAGAGTGCCACGCATCGACCCCTAGCTGGCCGGTCACCTCTGGCTTGCGGCTGTGGTTTTGAGCCCTGGTGTGAGCGTATGTGGCATGGAGATAGGGGCGGGGCGCTTTCTCAACCTCGTGGGTTTCCTATGGGCACTCCGGTTTCCTCCCACTGCTAAAGACCCCTACGTGCAAGCAAATTATTGAAATAAAATTAAAAGCAGATGTAAGTCCCGAAATGGCCAGGTTTGTGTTGAGTGGACATTAAACCCCATCTCTCTCTCTCTTTCTCTCTCTAAATATTGCAATAGTAATTTTATGCTTACAAGATGTTACTTTAGATTCTCATATTTACAAGCAGAAATGAATACAGCTTAACATTAGAGTGTGATAACATTTGATAATGCTAATATTGAAATCTAGTCGAATTTCTCTACCTGGACTTCAAAACATTCTTAACCATGATTATTATTCTATGAATATCATAAATGGAATATTGAAAACTTTTGAATCAATTCATCATAATTGTGTTTAATTTGAATTAATATCTGACAAGGTGTTAGTTATGTCATTTGTATATAAAATTGTAAATATATGTGTACTATAGTAATAATTAAAGATATATAATTTGTACATTATTATATTACTGGCATTACAAAAATTATTTATTATTGCACTTAAGATAACCTCCCTGTTCAGAGAAACCATCATTCCTTTCTATCTGATTTAGGGCTTTTGCATTTGCTAATTTCAAATTGATAAATACATTTCTTCAGTATTCAAGCGAGACACACACTAGCCGAATCATTTGGACAATTGAGGACACATGTTTTGGACTCTTTGCTCGATTAAACAGTCGATTGCATCACCTTTCACTTGATAAGTCACATGATTAAACATGGCAGCGACCAAGAAAAAAAAAAGAATAGCTTCAGCGGTGTGAATTTTGAATTTTATGTCATATTAGTCTTAGTATATCGGTTTATGAACTCAGGGTCATCTCTGAATATGGTGAAGTATCCGTTGACCACAAAGTACTTTTATCAAAAATCATTTTGTTCAAAATGATATTCATATGGAACAAATTCAACTAAAGTTTTGTCTGCAGTTTCATCTTTATATATATTCAAGATTCAAGATCCATAAGTTTAAATAATTCTATCTATTTCATGCAAGCTAGCCATTTCTTAATAAAAGAGTTTTTATACTGGATGTGCTTAATTTCATAATAACTGTCTTAACAGTAAAATAGTACATATTTTTTACATTTGAGGTATATGTGAAAGATCTGGCTTGTTGTGCCTTTTATGAATGTTTCATGATCGAGGAGCCTTTTGACCTGTGAGTTTTGTTCCACCCCATAAATTGTTTGAGGTTGTATACTGTTGTCATCTAATCCATAACTCAGTCCGTCCACAAATTGCATGTTTTATGGACCACAATTTTCAACCTAATGTTGCTGGGATTGGTTGGTCATAAATCAGAAATACTTTTGAAATTTGAGGTCATCGGATAATTGCAAAGTTGCTGTTGTGGATGGAAATTTTACATTCTATATGTTCCTTGTTTATTTCTTCAACTATGTAAAATAGGTCTGTAATAAATAAGAATGATTCGGATGTAATAATAACTGATTTTAATTATGTATTTGTTTGGTGTGCTCATTACTTCTATCTATTATTTAAAGTGACATAACAAATATGCTTATCTATGTTACAAACATAATTTGATGAGGTGCCTCCTTTCCCTCTACCCCCATCCACCCCAGCAGATATTTTTACCCTATGCCAAAGGTTACCTAGTTAGAAACCTCATTAATTTTCATCACACCATAAAGAGATGTCAGATTTATAATTGAAAGGCACTTGCCAAAGTTACATTTTCTCAGTCTGTCAACCGTTTTAATGTATTATATCTACTGAAGATTATTGTTACATACAAATTTAACTTAAGAAAATTTTCCATCAGAGAATGTTCTATTTGAGAGCATTGGACCCAAACCTAATGCTAATTAGAGCATATACATTCAGAAAAGAGAGAGTGTGGCAGAGGTTATGAAATATGCTGATATTTTACATTAAGAAAGGATGACAGAAAACTGTGACTAATTATATAACTAAACAGATGCATTTTATAGCTTTGGCCAGTAAAATATATTGGATGGCTGAGAAAAATCGAGTACACTATTTAAAGTGGAATAATTGAAAAACTATTGTACATGTGTCATTAACGTTTGATGTGACTTCTCAGTTCAGCAAAACATAATTTGACCTTTTTTAAAACTTGTACTATGGTAACATTATTTTAGGGCTAGATCTGCAATTCGGAGTGAAGTTGTCAAACATCCATATTGTACCACATATGAGAAATTTGAATGACAAAGGTAGCCTACAATTGTTTCTTAATTATTACACTTTAGAGTACTTGTTTTCTTTCTGGGCCACTTGATACACTAGTAGTTAGACACAAAACGCATTTATACAACAGTGTTAGGTATTGATTTATTAAATAAAATAATGGGAGGAGTAAGAGTAGGCCTAGACACTTTCTATCATGAAAATCTCTATAGTGTGTAAAGAGCCAAATTACTTTGGCTCAGTACATTTCTTTATGGTCCTGAAGCTCAAACAAATTTAAAACACATTTATAGGCCTGTGACACAACTGTATCAAATAGAAAGTTTCCTTCCTTTTTCAGGTGCAAAGTTGTACATTTCACATTTTTACCCACAAAAAATTTTAAAAACATTTTCAGAGTTTTGTTTGGGTTGGAAATAAATTGTAGAAATTAACTTTTATACTTGAGTCATAATTTTAAATATCAATTTTCCTTTAGGTAGTAACAAATCTGTTTCTTACAATGTTACTGGAGTGCCCTTATGGGAATTCTGATAAAATAATGTTAGGTACCAGTAGGCCTAATAAAAATTAAACCCTGTGTTTTGTATTTATCATACTTTTTGTGCTAATTGTAAAATAGCAATTTGGTTAATTTTATCCATGATTATATTGTAAGTTTGGAGTAGGCAATCATATACATGTATTATGTGGTTTATTTTATATTTTCATTATTTGGGTATGAAAGTCTTCAAAATTGTTTGTCAAGGGTGTTTTTTGAATTGAATGTAGACATTTGTTGTCTAAAATATAAAGAGACCTATACATAAACATATATACAATCCTTTAACACTGAGTGTTTCATATTTCCAGAGTAGACATTGATTCTAATAAATAATTTTTGTTAAACATCGACTTTCAGTTTAATTTATAATACTGGTACCTAGTTATTGAAACGTTACCATGCAGGCGCGGATCCAGTGGGGGCGTACCCGGCGCACGCCCCCTCTATTTTTTGAGGTGTGGAACAATTTTTAGCTCCATATTCTCGCGAAGAAAGGAGAACGAAAATAGTTTAGGTTGGAAATCGTAATTTACAGTACTAGTACGAAATTAGTCCTTGTGGGCATTTTTTACACTCAAAAATCACGGTCCCGGGCTTCGCACTCCCAAGCTGGTGCAGCACGCCCCCTCTTTCTGAAAGTGAAAATCCTGGATCCGCATTTGCCATGTGTGAGATATTGATTATTGGGATTGTGCGAAAATTAAAATATGAATGAAGATGTATTCTATCCATAGAAGGGAGAAAATGAATCTGTATATATTTCGGTAATTATATTAATTGTGCTAATCAGATTAGCATTAACAGCTTTTTATTCAATACTGCGCGGTTTCCACAACGGTAACTATAGACAATTATGGTCAGACCGAGGAGTCCAGACGATGTTTGCAACGTCATAACAATATTACCCAGCAAGCCCCAAATGTAAACATCTAAAAATAGCTTGAGGTTATGTTGACGTTGTCGAACCCGTTATTTTATTTTATATTATTGGACGGTGAATGAAAATCTGTTTATTTTTGGAAAACTTTGGGATAATTGGCTGAGAGAAACATATATATTCAAACTGTTGAATCAGGGGATGGCTATGTTTAAGTTTTTGAGTGCGGTTAGAAGCCATTTACCAGTTGAGGAAATTGAACTATTTCGGATAGGAGCTGTATCGTGCGATGAAGAATATATGGATATAACAGAAGCTGAAGATACTTTATATCCACCGTTAGAAGCGTTGCGATTTGCAATCATGTATAGTCATTTAGAATATGCAAGATTTCTGTTACAAAATTACGGGGCAGCGGTCTTGCAAAAGAATCTGTGTTGTCCTCTGCTGTTGTTGGCCGTACGCTTGAATGACGAGCCAATGGTGATTCTTATTTGCCAATACAGTGCTTCGATAACTGAGAAAACTCGCATAAATTATCTGGATTCACGGGGCTGTGAATTAATGGAAAATGGAAAAACTGCATTGCACGCGGCCGCAGAATTGGGACTTTTAGGCTGTACAAGGATACTTTTGCAGCATGGTGCAGATCACACACAAAAGGATTGCGACGGGTTAACGCCTTTACATAGAGCTCTACAAAAGTTCAAGGCATCTTACAATGTATTTTTGTGTATTATGGAACTACTGAAGTGTGAAAGACAAATTCATGGAGATGTTATCCCAAAAATACAAGCTTTGCATGAAATACATCATGCGAAACATAATTGCATTCAATGTGGTAACGTGCCGTCATCGCCTCAACCAACGTCATTATTGAAACTGTCACGTTGCTCAATATTAAATTTACTGGGTCCCCGAATATCTCTAGCTATCCCCTTATTTAAATCACTTTTACCAGTGCCGGTATTAAAATATGTTAATTTCGAAGGTGATGACTAATTTCTAAACAACTTTTAATCGGAATTTATTCCAAATTATACCTCATACATCATTAAGCGTAATAAATTTATTAGCCGAAGAATTATTCTTTCAAATATACTCAAGGCATTTTGATATGATTATTATTATTCCCGGGGATGTTGTTTTTTTATTATTATTATGTTGAGCATTATGACGTATCAGGAATGATCTTAATACACCAATTGTAAATATTTATGAATATTATTTATGTATCTACGTAATTTTACTGTTTTACTCAGTTGTTTTCTGTATTACTATTAGATATTACTTAAACCATATTTTGCATTTCATATCATTATATGTATATTATGTTTTTTTTTTAATATTGTCATGTTTGTTGTAACCGACAGCTTTATATTATTTATATCATATGCAATACTGTTACTAGAGGCATGGAAGTATAGTTTCGTATGACGGGCTATATTCGGGGCCCCTCTATCATGGTAGTTTATTGTTGTCATTTTCATGTACCAGGAGAGTGTGTGTAAAATGTGTGTTTATAGCAGTTTGACACCCATTGTAAAATATGTTATTTTGTAATTGTGGAGAATTTACTCGACTTCTGATATAACAAATTGTGCAGAGGTTGCTTAAATTTCAATTACCCCTGTTCCCCCAGTTAGATATTTTACTTTTGAAAATGTCTCAAAATTAATGAAGTATTATGAAATATTTCAACTAGTTCATTTCTTCTGTTATAACATGCTAGTTTTTCTAATTGAAATAAAAGTGTATTTGAGATGCCTGTTAATATATATATACTTGGGTTGATTAATATATTTAATGAATTATATATTTAATTTAATATTTATTAATTTAATTATTTGATAATTTAATTTTTATTGCATACATCCAATCTATTTTATCTTTTCTTTTTTTATTTGATTGTTTAAATATACAATGAATAAACTATTGCAAAATCATTATGGTTGTATACTTTCTGGAAGAAGATCGAGTGTAGAGAAGACAATCACGGCAAATGTTTTCTTTTTATTTTAAAAAGACTACAAATTTAACGTGGATGTGTTGCACAGGGTCGCTATTTATCAGGTGTGGCAATGTCTGAAATGCCGAGGATTTATAATAATTACCGAAACACCAATATGCACATGTTGCATTATACAGTCAACGGAAAATTCGCGGAATTTATTAAAATTAGTAAAAGACTTCACAAAATTTACGTCTGGAAATTTATAGGCTAAAGGAAATGTATGTATTACCTTAACACTTTAACGTATAATTTAGTTTTCTACAAAATATCAAATTCTTGGCAATATTATGAAATCATATTCTGTACATATTTGTCAAAATTACCGTTTTCGTCATTTATTATTTTCGTCTAATAGTTTGCATGCAGCGATGGCGGGTGTGGCGCCAGGCAGGGTAAGCTTACTCTTCCGGACACCTGTTACCACTGTTTGTCGTGTATTTTGTACACGGTGAACAGTCCATCTGCTGATTACACTATTTTGCCTCGACCGTTTTTATTGGACTTCGAGTTTTGACTAATGGATTGGATTGTTCGTACTTGGTTTTATTTTATTTCAATTGAGTTATTTCCCTTTAACCGACACCCTCGCTAAGTTAAAATTTAATTGTGTAATCTACATAAAATTGTTTCAATGGCATTGAGACGGACATGCATTTTACGATACAAACGAGAAAAGAATGGGAGTATGGCATCACTTATACCTATATATATCACGAATTATATTCCTTATCTATAGGGGGCCTACATATTATCTTTATTCTTTGGTCGTGTGACGTTTACGTATTTCTATGTTTGTTTGTGGTTCTGTTCAGTATGGAATTCAAACTATTATATCTTATAAAATAACTATATGCAAACCAGGATTTTACTATAGATTTGGTGGTGTTATTTTGTATTTGGTGCCGTATTTAAAGATGAAATTTATTTGCAATACAGGCATGATTATTATGGCGTTATTAATGGTTGGCAACATATAGTTGCAAGCAAAGTAGGTGTAAAATTTTCTCCCAGCTCATTAATTCTCTAAGTCTAAATCAAAACCATGGCCAGTTTTCAATAAGGGAAGTTTGGTTTAAACAGCCTATATATTTCGAGAATATTAAGCATACAGTATAAAAGAGCATAAATAATAGGATACAAAAACAAGCCATGAAGTAGGCTTATAAATATTAATTTGCTTCCTTCATGTTTGGGTGTATAATTCATGTACAATGTCGAATTATATAAGGGAAGTGATTATGATATGTGTCCACTTATATATGAACAATAATACACCAAAGGCAACAACCTAATTTTGTGTCGGGCACTTTCATTTATTATTTCTGTGGCTCGTTCTGTTAAGGCGCTATGGGTTAACAGAATGTCCCGGGTCGATCTCGTGTGTGAGAAGTTTCTCGCGATTTTAGGGGTTTCCTCTTGTCAGTGTGTGGGATGGATGGTCTAGGTTACTACAACGTCTGATGTACCAGTTGTGATGAGGCTGAAATCCCGGACAAAGACAAATGGCAGTTGGAATTAGTTAAGGGAAAGAATACCCCGCATATAGCACTTTTACTTAATATATACGCATCTTCGTTATCCCAGTAGGCCTAGCTGTAGAAAACAGATTCTAAAATTCATTTAATGCGAGGTTGAAATTACAAAAATGTCCAGGCTTGGGGCTATACCGACCAACGACTGATACATCTTGGAAAAATTAACTGCTATCTAGAAATAAATATTTGGCGAAAAGCTTGTTTGTTATTAAATCAGTTGTATTCTCGATCAGTCACGTCATTTTGTAGGCGTCGTTACAAAATTTAGTTCACAGAGATTAAAGATATATTATTGATTTATTTACAAAGATGACTTTCGCTTATTGTATAGCATGTAACCTTCCACAGTATTTTTTTCCGATTAAACACTTAGAAATTATATAAGCAAACCATAATTAACAAACACCAAAGGCGACGCAGGAATTGTGATCAAAAGACGATTCTGCTTGTGACGCAGTATCCATACGTAGCAATTATTACAGGTGCGCGTTTTCATTTTGCGCATCCGCTGTATGCGCAATCTAGGTTAATACGATGCTTATAATCTAAGCGTTGGTTAAAGGCGTACATTTATAAAAGAAAAGATATATTAACGTATCGTGTCGAAGAAATAAACTATGGCTGGATGTATATTATGTTATAATAAGAATGCTTATTAAAAAGTACGAAACTAAAATATGCTTAGTTCCCCATATTTCCTAATTTAGCATGCAACCTCATTCAACATGGCGATCAAAATTTGGTCAGCAGAAGAGTGACGGAATTTAATTCACATCTTGTCGTGATGCTATTTGTTTGCTTCTTGGTATTGGATTTGTTCCTGCTAACTGAAATATAATAGCAACCCCGGAAGATAAGTGTTAGCAGTAAATGTAGGTTGTTGACCACAAAGGCAAGCTGGAAAACATGTTGGTTAGTGCAATATCTATTTTTTTTCCCGAATAAATATAATATGTAGCCTCGGAAGACTTGTGAAGGCCTGGCCCTGGTGTAATATCTAGATATACGTTGCAGTAAAGTCTAAAGTCAAGATTGCATTTGATTTCTACCCAATCTGCTTATCTTTTAATTTGTTTCTGTATGTGAAATCTATCGGAAATATTGATCAATTTCTACAAGCTTAAAAGTCAAAACGATACTCATGACCAAGACAAATTGTCACCTGCAGTACTATGGAGGGGGATCCTCGCCAAAACTCTCAATTTGTGAAAATACATTTGTCGATTTGTGAAAGTACATTTGTTAATTTGTCAAAATACAAAATACATTTGTCGATTTGTGAAAGTACATTTGTTAATTTGTCAAAATGCAAAATACATTTGTCGATTTGTCGTACAACAAAAATACATTTTTTCATGTGTGAAAATACACCTGTCGAACCTACAAAGCACAGATTTTGAAATAACACAGCTTAACTTTATAGTTTCAACATATGTAATTTCAACATTTGTATTTTCAAGATATGTAATTTCAACATTTGTAGTTTCAACAGTTGTATTAACGACACTTGCATTATCGAGCCTTGCATTAGCAAGCCATGCATTAGCGAACTATGACCATATTTGGGTTGATGACGTTGATCATTATGGAGGGGGATCCTTGCCAACGATGCTGCAAGGCCTGGATGCCGGCCAGGAAGAATTTTTTTTTATTTTTTATCCCCTCCCCCTAAAAAATTTCACATAGCTGAAATGGCGTCATCATATAATAAAGTCCATGTCTTAACTAAGAAAATGAGGGTTGACAAGTTACTTTTGTGTTAGGGTTAGTCCTTTCAGTGGCAGGTATTTGATAGCTGCCCTATAGCCAGTTTTGTCCATTTCTGGTGATTCCTGATGGGTTAATCACACACAAGATGGTCTGGTATGAAAACAATATTAACACTACAGGTGCAGTTCTTATGAAATGAAATGGGGTTTAACGTCCTACTCTTCTGCACCTGTCCATGATTGTACTTTCTTGGTGACAAAAGTCTGCTTCAATCTGAACTCACAATACCATTTTATGCATTTTGTCAGTTTGAACCATCATCTTTTATGGGTCATTTCGTTATCAGCGAGATGCACACTTTCATTTAAAATTAAATTGAACTGATACCTCGAATGTGTGAATATAAATTTTTCTCGAGCCTCGGGGTCGATATTATGGTGTCAGCTTGGCCCCCAGGGCCGAAACCAACTGTTATGGACAATTTCAAACTCAGTGAGATGTACTCTTCCATTTAAAATTGGTTTGACTGATACTTCGAATATATGAGTATAACCTATTTTTGACCCTTCGGCTCTGCGGTCCATATTTAGGGTGTCAATTTGGGCCGTCCAAGGGCCATAAGCGTCTGTTATGGGCAACTTCGTACCTAGTGAGATGTACTCTTTCATTTAGAGTTGGTTTTGACCGGTACCGCGAATTTATGGCCCCATCGTCCTATGTGTCAATTTGGGCCATTCCATGGGCCCAATCGTCTGTTATGGACAATTCCGTAATCAGCGGCATATACTCTTTCAATAAACATTAGTGTCTACTAATAACTCGAATGTATGGATATAACCCTTTTTTAAGCCGTCCAGGGAGGATGAAGGGGGGGTGGGTCAGTTTGAGCAATCCCAAGGTCAAAATCGTTTGTTATGGGCAATTTCATACTCAGTAGAGTGTATTCTTTCATTTAAAATTGGTTTTGACCGATACCTCGAATGTATGAGTTTAACCCATTTTGGGCTCCAGAGGGTGGAACCTAGACGAACGAGGCACCAATATCTGACCATATATATAGGCATCTACATACTAACCTGGGATGCACAGAAGTGGGTGTCTGTCGGGGCCCAGTCCATGGGTGTGACCCTGGTGACCCCTATAATGACCCCAAAAATGGGTTAAACTCATACATTCGAGGTACCTTTCAAAACCAATTTTAAATGAAAGAATACACTCGAGTTATTAGTAGACACTAATGTTTATTGAAAGAGTATATGCCGCTGATTACTGAATTATCCATAGCAGACGATTGGGCCCATGGAATGGCCCAAATTGACGCCCTAAGACGATGGGGCCATAAATTCGCGGTACCGGTCAAAACCAACTCTAAATGAAAGAGTACATTTCACTAGGTACGAAGTTGCCCATAACAGACGCTTATGGCCCTTGGACGGCCCAAATTGACACCCTAAATATGGACCGCAGAGCCGAAGGGTCAAAAATAGGTTATACTCATATATTCGAAGTATCTGTCAAACCAATTTTAAATGGAAGAGTACATCTCACTGAGTTCGAAATTGTCCATAACAGTTGGTTTCGGCCCTGGGGGCCAAGCTGACACCATAATATCGACCCCGAGGCTCGAGAAAAATTTATATTCACACATTCGAGGTATCAGTTCAATTTAATTTTAAATGAAAGTGTGCATCTCGCTGAAAACGAAATGACCCATAAAAGATGATGGTTCAAACTGACAAAATGCATAAAATAGTATTGTGAGGCCAGATTGATGCAGACTTTTGTCACCAAGAAAGTACAATCATGGACAGGTGCAGAAGAGTAGGACGTTAAACCCCATTTCATTTCATTTCATAAGAACTGCACCTGTAGTGTTAATATTGTTTTCATACCAGACCATCTTGTGTGTGATTAACCCATCAGGAATCACCAGAAATGGACAAAACTGGCTATAGAGCAGCTATCAAATACCTGCCACTGAAAGCACTAACCCTAACACAAAAGTAACTTGTCAACCCTCATTTTCTTAGTTAAGACATGGACCTTATTATAAGGTCCATGGTTAAGATGACGCCATTTCAGCTATGTGAAATTTTTTAGGGGGGAGGGGATTAAAAATATAAAAAAATCTTCCTGGCCTGCATCCAGGCCTTGCATCATCGTTGGCAAGGATCCCCCTCCATAATGATCAACGTCATCAACCCAAATATGGTCATAGTTCGCTAATGCATGGCTTGCTAATGCAAGGCTCGATAATGCAAGTGTCGTTAATACAACTGTTGAAACTACAAATGTTGAAACTACAAATGTTGAAATTACATATCTTGAAAATACAAATGTTGAAATTACATATCTTGAAACTATAAAGTTAAGCTGTGTTATTTCAAAATTTGTGCTTTGTAGGTTCGACAGGTATATTTTCACACATGAAAAAATGTATTTTTGTTGTATGACAAATCGACAAATGTATTTTGCATTTTGACAAATTAACAAATGTACTTTCACAAATCGACAAATGTATTTTATATTTTGACAAATTAACAAATGTACTTTCACAAATCGACAAATGTATTTTCACAAATTGAGAGTTTTGGCGAGGATCCCCCTCCATACAGTACATGTAGTATAATACAGTACATTAATATACACATTCACTCTGTAGATTACTAAAATTTAAATTGTATTGATTATAATTTACATTGGTCAATGCAGCATATCAGATTTTGAACATTAGACTTGATTGTCCCAAAGATCTGTTGACTAAATATGAACCAAATAAAAAAAAAATGATGGTATTACTTCTACAGTCACCACCAATCTAATTAGAATATAGATCTATATTTCGTTTTGTTTTTTTATACTTTCGATGGCCAACACTCATGTAGATCTAACAAGTTATAGTGGGAGCTCACGTTCTATGACGTCAGGTATCAAGCACGGGACATTTGACCCGATAACGTCAGTCATTCGATTAACCAATTAGCGACCGCCATGCTTTTTAAAATCTACTTTTGTTTTGATTTCTATCTGCTGGTAATATTTACCCACAGTTCAAGGCATGAAAAGGTCAAACGGTCGATTCGACAGACCATTTGATTGGTTAACCCCTCATTTCAGGCAAAACACGACTTAAATAACAAGTCTTCCAGATCCAAGAGTAGTGAAGACAAGTAAAAACGAAATTTTGAGCTATAAAAAACGAAACGAAATTGGATCTGTGTTTTAATCAGATTGCAGTCACCACAGCATGGGCCAATAAAATGCAGTTTGGGGGAGAGCGGGGTACAGTGGGCATGATTTCTTTTTTAAGTAAATTGACCAGAAGTGAAATCCTGCAGAGAACCAAACTATGTACTCAGTTGAAGCCAGTCAGATGTTTGATTTAATAGTGCTGTTAAAAAGTTAATAAATTGAAACTATTTCTGTGTAGATCATTGTAAGACCGAAATTTTTTTTGACCCAATGTGCCCCGTATGTGGGGTACACTGGGTCACACTATGGGACACAGTTGGCCATCAAGTATGTTTCTTAAAACAAAATGCATAGAAAACACACTGAATTGACTGAAACTCATAAGGACTGTAAAAACTAATCTTTTAGTTCAAAATATGAATTTGTTTTAAGACTTGAACACAGATGCACATCTGAAAATTAAAAAATTCCAACATAACATTGAATAAAAAATTCTTTAACAGAATTAAAAAAAATTCTTTATGCAAAAAATTCCTGTGACTGGTAAGTCAGTAACGATTCGTATCCTAGGTCCAATATTTCTTTAAAAACAGCTCAAATACCCAGATTCTTTCTAAAATGGACAGATGATATTTAACTAAACTTGAAATGCTTATGCCCAGTGTGCCCCTCTGAGTCTGAAGTGTGTCCCACTGTGCCCCGTCATCAACCATGACAGAAAATCGAAAATGGCAGGAAGACATGTGATAGTATTATGAAACAAAATATTTCTAATGAGAGTCAATCACTGTCTCCTTCACCTGGAATATCAAGTTTGTGGGCTCTAACAAAATCTGGAGTAGCCAAGCAGTTTAACCAGTCCACCAAAAATTCACTTTTGCGTCTAAAAATGGTTAATGGCTGATAAATATCAATCAGTTTACATGAATTTATTGAATTTAGGAGGACAAATGGGGGCTACAAAGGGCAATTCCTCAGTGATGTCACAATTGAATTTTGCCAAAACAGTGTAAAATTACAAAGCCTGGCTTACTGTGTGCCCCATGGCCCACTGAGCCCTGCTCTCCTACTCGTAGGTGCTTACCACCTAACAGAGTGAACAGTTACCAATGTAACAGTTTATAAGACCTAGTGCCAGTAGTGGAGACAGTCCAGAGAGTATAATATTTAAATACCGGAATTGAAATGTCAAGATTCGACAAAAAACAATGCAGTGGAACAAGAGATATTTTATTACCACTGATTGTTTTCACCACGCCCTGTATATTAATGTTGACATGTTAGGTCCCTCCTTTTGATTTTGGACTAACAGATAGAAACTTAGGCGTACATGCACAATGTATATGTTAGGCGCAGATTACCCTTCTTGCGCAGATTACCCCTGCACATGCGTGAATCTCCGTCTTATTTTCGATGAGCAATCTGCGCGCGCGAAGTGAACTTTGTCCGGGCAATTTAATGGATTACTGCGATGATAATAATCCGCTTAATCTTAATCGGTAATCACCATGGATCACTGCCTTAGTATTATGAGTCATTTTAATGAAATTTGCGAGAAATGAACTGAGTGTTTTATAACACAGGGCGTTCAGATTTTATGCCAAATTACCACTTTACTGACTCGAGAGCCGTCTATGTGGTTACGATGTATGGTTACAATTTATAGAGGTGGCTGGAATTTGTGTTTTATATAACAATACATGTAGGTGGTAGTCTTTCAAATCTTGTGAATGCTCTAGAGGCCAAAGTTAATATCTGATTGACTTTAAATTTATACACAGTGTTTATGGTCATGGGACAAAGAAGCCTACTGATTTTCAGCGATTTCAAATAATTACTTCCGGAGTTATCTCCCTTGATCACTTCAAAAAACCTTGTGACGCTATAGATGCCAAACTTATCATCCGATTGACTTTAAATTTACACACTCTGTTTAAGGTCATGAGCTAAATCTGAACAGCTAAATCCATGATGTTAAATGTTTCCTATACTAATTGTTAGCGAGAGGCAAAACTTTATAAAAAGCAAGCAAATTCTAATGATTTTCAGATAATTACATAATGATTTGTTACTATTAATCAGATTTTAGTGTATTACAAATGTTTCATTCCCATAAAAAGTAAAAATATGCGACAACTCTTGTGAAATACATGGAATGGTCATCCCATTGTTTTCTGTCTTATGAGAACTAAGTTCAGATCAAGCTTTATAGCCTTTGTCCCGTGAAAAATCGTGATTTGTTAATATCTTACTACTGGAAATAGCCATGTTTGGCATAGTTATCTGGACGAGCCTAAGTGGACAAGGGGTGCTGGGTTTGCTTTAAGTCGTTTCACCCTACTTGGATGTTTTACATGGTTGTTTCGGTCCAGTAGAATTGAAAGAGTTAATTTACTTACTGAATCCCAGACCACGATTGTTTGTCCAACGAACTTGAATATTTAATTGCCCTCCGTCCGAGGGTTGTAATTTTTATACGTCCACATGCCGTTGCCCCTGTCCGTCCACAATTTGTTTGTGGACTCTCTACAGGTCACAATTCTTATCCGATTTTGACGAAACTTGAAATATAGGTTTATCCCCAAAAGATCTCGGCTGCTTTCGATATTGGCATGTATCGGATCAAAACTTCATGGATTATGGCCCCTGATTGTACGAAAAATAACGTTTTTAGCTTGTGGACCCTATAGAGGTCACAATTTTGAACCGATTTTGATGAAACTTGACATGCCTGTTTGTAACCCAAAGATCTTGGTTCCTTTCGATATTTGCGGCTATCGGAATGTAATTTCCTGAATTATGGCCCCTGATTGTCCGAAAAATCACCCTTTTTAGCTTGTGGTCCCTCTGGAGGTCACAATTATTATCCGATTTAAAAAAACATTTGATTATATCACCGTTACACCCTAAGGAAGGTTGAGTTTGAATTTCAGTTAAATCGGACCTAAATTGCCATACAAAATGGCCGCCGTTTGTACGCGAATACTGTTAAAAAAAATGGTATATCAAGGTTGTGGACCCTGTGGAGGTCACAATTTTAATTCGATTTTGATGAAACTTGAAATTCATGGTTATAACCCAAAGATCTTGGTTCCTTTCGATATTTGCGCATATCGGATCGTAACTTCCTGAATTATGGCCCCTGATTATACGCAAAATCGTCTTTTTTTTTAGCTTGTGGTCTCTCTGGAGGTCACAATTATTATCCGATTTAAAAAAACGTTTGATTATATTACCGTTACACTGTAAGGAAGGTTGAGTTCGAATTTCGGGAAAATCGGACCAAAATTGCCATACAAAATGGCCGCCGTTTGTACGCGAATACTGTGAAAAAATGGTATATCAAGGTTGTGGACCCTGTAAAGGTCACAATTTTAATTCGATTTTGATGAAACTTGAAATTCATGGTAATAACCCAAAGATCTTGGTTCTTTTCGATATTTGCGCATATCGGATCGTAACTTCCTGAACTATGGCCCCTGGTTATACGCAAAATCCCCCTTTCTTTAGCTTGTGGTCCCTCTGGAGGTCACAATTATTATCCGACTTAAAAAAACGTTTGATTTTATCACCGTTACGCCGTAAGGAAGGTTGAGTTTGAATTTCGGGAAATTGGACCAAAATTGACAGACAAAATGGCCGCCGTTTGTACGCGAATACTGTTAAAAAAAATGGTATATCATGGTTGTGGACCCTGTATAGGTCACAATTTTAATTCGATTTTGATGAGGAAGGTTGAGTTCTAATTTTGTGAAAATCGTACCAAAATTGCCGGACGAAATGGTCGCCGTTTGTACACGAATAGTGTAAAAATATGGTATATCATGGTTGTGGACTCTCTACAAGTCACAATTCTTATCAGATTTTGATGAAAAGTCACACCATAATCATTGTCGGCTTCGAATTTCATGAATATCAGACTGGAACTGACCAACTAAATGGCTGCTCCCAATACTTTATGAAACACAGGACTTAATGATGTAGGAAAAATCACTTTCAGTATTGCTTGTTCTTTATCCATCTCTCGAAAAATGTGGGCGTATCCTGCCTGGCAGTGCCAGCCTATCTTTTGATAACGATATAAGCTGACTGGTCAAAATTTCCCTCATGGCATAGTGTACTGTATGGCAATTGTCAGCTTTCATAAGCCAAGTGAAAGCAGAACCATAGCACATTAAACCTAAACCCTATTTCGTTATATTTCTATGCATCGTAATCTGTGCATCATAAGACAAACTAAGAGACCTAGTTTTGAGGCTTGATACAATATTTCTGTGCCTGCTTTTATATGACATTGTCATACTGACCCTTAGTCTTCCATTAGCCCAGGTTAGGTACAAAAGAGTAGAATGTTAAACCCCATTTCATTTCATTCCATTTCTTAGTATTTTGTACACATGTAATATTAATGTGAATGCTAAAATGTACAGTAATGCAACTTGAATAACCACTGTTCACTCTAAAATCAATCATGATGAATAGACATTTTATGAATCATCCTTATAAAACATGGTTTGATTATACTCCTTTCCTCTACTACTGTGACTGATTTTTCATTTTCAATTCTTGCAATGGCTTGATTGTATTTCATTAGGTGTAAAAGTCATTTTTAAGGTGACACTCCATGATAATCATGGTAATAATGCATGTCGATTGATAAAATAAAATTAATTCTTTATTTAATTATCTCTGTTCACTGTCATCTGTTTATATTTTTAACTTATTTATTTGTTGTGTCTTTCTCTGCATAGTGTTTTGAATTGTTAGAATTTATTGAAACTTGAAAGACTGCATCATAGTTTTTGTGTCTTATTGTAGTCACAAAGTTAGTGTTTTAGGTCAGTGATAGGGTGCCTCTAATCAAACTTGTATTTTCAATATCAGGTAACAATTTCTAAACTAATTACATGACAGAGATGCAGCTTTAAAAGTATTCCTTTAGTTCGCATGACGCATGTTCATAACCATATAGGTTTCTTTTATCTGTGAGAGTGCTGATTAATGAAATAAAGCATCACACTCAATAATTACATATTTCAATTTCATTGCTTCATGACTTCATGTATATTGGGTCAATGATGGCTTTAACGGCCAATTGAATTTCGTTTAAAAGGTTTATCTAGTTCTTGTAGAAGAATAAATAATAGATCATGTTGTTTGCATAAATGCAGATAATATGAGTAAAATTTACAGGTGCTGAAGTCTGGACATATATGTACAAATGTAAGGCATCTGTTACAGATATTGTCCGGCACATACATGTAGCCGAACAAATTATCACCCAACTGTATTGAGTTGTCTTCCATTTTACTTTAATTTCGTTAATTAAAGGCCTTAGCGTTTTTTAAAATATTATTGTGTTTGTATGTTAGAAACATATTTTCAAATAAGATGCATTTTAGGGTTTGAATGAATGATTTTAACGATAGAATATATACAGTATATCATGAAGGTAGAGATATTAAATAAAGGCTTTAGTTTTTTTTTTAAAAAAATTTTGTGTTTGTTACAAACATATTTTCTGAAAAAGATGAATTTTAGGGTTTGAATGGATGATTCTAACTATGAAATATAAATATATATATCATGAAGTTAGAGATACAAAAATTGTGAAGCTACAATTTGTGGATAATGAAATAAACATTTCAAAGAGATTAATAAAATCAATGCTAATTTAATGATGTAAAATAGTACTGCCCACATTATATATTCTAACCAATATACATTTTATATTTGTACAATAAATGATTAATAAAATCAATGCTAATTAAATGATGTAAATGTTTCTGTTCCACAATTGACATTGATTTTTTTCGTCCTGGTTCTCTTGTGACATTTAAACCCATGGCTGTCTGTAAAACAATGGTTGTTTGTACAAGTATACATTTGTATATTGCCAAATGTTCTTCATAAAATCATTCAGTATATAATATATTTACGTTATGATCATTTATATTGGAGTGTCAAGGTTTGGTTAGATACTACATGCATATGTATGTATTTGTTTATTGCAAAAGGTGACCTTAGTTTTGATATTTTTGCAAATAAAATATGTACTAAATGTATGTAAACCATAATAAAAGAAAATATGTAAAGAAGACATGCAGCACCAAATGAAAGATTTATAGTAATAATAAACATTTGAGTTATTGAAAAACTCTCTCAGTGTTTGACATTGAAATGAAATCAGTTTAGAATTAAAATGGGGAACATTGTAGAAATAGATAACTGGTGCTTTTCCCATGTACAGATGTATCTTTGAGGGAATATACAGTATTCACAGATTCATATTCATGTACATTCATGTAAACTGAATTTATCAAGTTATTAAATACATGTACATGTATGACCAATGGATTATATTGGTTTTTATAGAATATAACTGGGTCATATAAATTGATCATTAATGAGTCATTAATTAATTCTGGTTTTAATAGTTTTATTGTCTGAATTATATAATTACATTCAATGTTATGGCCAATATGGAATACTCATGTGTTTGTATAGGCTGTTTTGATTGTTCTAAAATGAAAATATTTGATAAGAGGTACAATATGCAAGCAACCATGTGCTTTTTTCACAGTGATGTCATATTTATGTTGTCAGTATTATATGTAATTCAAAGTCTTTTGTTATATCCATGAGGTGAGGTGGTCTCCAGTTACCTATTACTTGATATGTTGGGTTTTTTTTTTTGCCCCAAAGATTGGACTTAAGCAGCAAAAATTATATCTTGAACGGAGTGCTTGATAATGATTGATAGCGAGGTTGAGAAGCATATTGGGTGAAATCAGGACTGGAAATAAGGCACCTGTAGTGTCAGACACATTGCCTCAGGTATCTGGCAGCGTATCTAGCACAGTTTAGTATTTTACTGTTAATTTGATACCTAAATTCAGTTGGGGGTCGAATTTGCCTGGGCTGAAACATTCACTGCATTGGCCGAGAAAGTTTATCCAGATTTTGTGGTGTGGTTTCCTCTTGTCACTGATGCAGGTCGGAGGGCCTGACAAGGACAGCTGTCAAGTCGTTTGGGTGGGATGAAAAACACATTGGCGTGCATGTTAAAGATCTCATAAGACGTGAAACATGATTTGTTTTCAACGATTCACGGTAACTCGGAGCAGCTAAAGTTATCATCTAATTACCAGTTCGTATTTTCTATAAGAAATGCTAGCAATAGGAAGAACTAGAGTCAATCAAATTTTAATTATTTATGATAATTACTTCACGATTGTTAGTGTTACTCTTGATCAGTTTGTAATATCTTGTAAATCCTCCCATTACTGACAAAAGAATAAACATGTGACAACAGTTGTCGATGGCTCCGTTTGATTAGATGCTGTCTGTGGACATATTTCGGTTGTTTGGAAACCTATCTTTATCTTTCTGTTTCAACTGTTTGATGCTTTTACCCCGAACATCAATGTATGTTTCACCTCACGGAAGTCTGACTGCATCTAGTGACATTGTATTTAAATTTGAAATTGAACATTCCTGCTTAAAACAAAAAGTTCATTGTTGTTGAATCTTGACATGATATTGAACTGTATATAAACTGAATAAAATATATAAATGTCATGATTGTTAAAACTCATTATTTATTGTTTATTCATACACAATTGTACATCTGTGGAACATATGATATAGCTTTGCTAACATTTTGTGAAATATTTCAAACAACTGTATTCAGATGTACTGTACATGTATATATTGTATTTATTTGTTATTTATCCTATGTCAATCACCTTGATTGTTTGGATTGTCCGATTAAATTGATGGATACGGATCCACTGTTAAAAGTTTTACATTGAAGGATTTTAGTAAATGTACTAGAGACGTTAACATACTTAAAAACATTTTTAAAGAAAAATCTTATAATTAAATCAAAAACTTATAGTTAAGGAAGTTAAATTAAATAGAAGATTTGTGTTCGTTATGTTTTGTACAATAAACATATCTGGTGGCTGAATCTGTACTTTCTGTAGATATTAAACACCATGGCAGCAGGGAATTAAAATTATCTAGGCGTTACGTTACAAGAGAATATACATCTGATTTTACTGGTATTTCTAAAATTAAAATAGCATACTTTGCATACATTAGTTATATTCCGAGATTCCACACCTACATGTAAATAATTATCAGCATTACAACAATATTGCAAGCAAACTTTATGGCTGACATACATTTAAATTATACATGGGCTGTTTTGAGCCAGTTTTGAGAATTATTTTTTACATCATTTAACTTTGAAAAACTTTTACTTTTAATACTTTTATTTGTTGTGATTAAGATACATTAGAATGAGTTTAAGGATGCATTCCCACAACCTTATTTATCGGGTACTTGAGGCAGGGAATGCTTACTTCTAATTCAGGAGTTCTCTAGCTTTCCAACTTTTGTAGTACTATTCTGTTACGGAATACTGTTGTGTTTAAATATGTTTGTGTTTGGAATGAAAAGACAGAGTATGTGTTTTGTATTTATTATGGCAATATAAACAAACAAAAACAAAGGTTTTTCAATGTCTTTTGTGGTTTGATTTGAAATCTGCTATTGTATATGGTTTTGATTTGTACACGCGCACCAATCGTGTGCTGCCATGCCTTTTGTACATGTGCACTGATCTGTATGCTGTTGATATTTGTAGTGATAGCCCTGGGATCAATCACAGCTATGTTTGATTGGGCTGGGGAAATATATGGCAGGTTTACTATGTGTAGATTTGCTGATGGGTAATGAGGACTTTGAGTCAATTTTTACTCGTGCATTGGAATGTGATTGATTTTGCCCTCTGCCCTGTCCCAGTTCTTCGGACTGACTATCATCCAAAATCTGAGTGAACACTACATACATAAAACGGCATACAATGTAATACACACAATGTTGTTAGTTAATCTCGTCTACAGTTTCTGACTAGTTAGAATTGGTGAATATTGCAACTGCAGGACAGAATGTGGGGTAGTGGACAACTGGTTTCATATGAGTTATATGCCCTTCAATTTGGTAATTTCACTTACAGAAGTAAATGAAATAGACTTTTGACTTTATACTTAGTAACAGCTAAATAGTATTTTTGAAAGGGATTTTGCACATTACAAGCACCTGTAGCAGATATCCATGAAGCTGCTTCTGAACTCATGTTACACATTGAAATTTCAATTCCATCTTGTATCATAAAAATACGTGGTTTGTCTGTAATACTTTATTGTGACATCTGTAATGTTTCAAACAGCTTTACTCTAATAGCTTAAATTTATTCATAAAACACATACACTCATTGAATAAACCATCAGCATTGAGAATGTAATACAACTTATCATTCCTTGGGGTAAAAAACATTTGGAGATGATAAAATTTATTGAAATAGTAGACCTAAAAAAATTTAAGAAAAAAAGTTAAGTCCTGAATTCTTGTTAAAGTACATATAGTATCTGTATGAAAATATCTATGTTATAAATTTGCTAAAAAAGAGATAACTGGTAATGTAAGCCTCAACTAGTTGAAGTGTTCTATAAAAATTACTTTCAAGTATTCTGTAATTGGGTTGAGCTATGATAAACTGTAAGGTAATTGTGACTATTATGAAGGCTTTATTGTACTATATTTACTCCTACTCTTGGCAATTCTCCATCAAGGTGACATAAAGTTGAAATGGATTCCACTTATAACACTAAAAGCTAAAGTACTGAAAAGAAGATATTTTAAATAATTTATTATGTTTTTCAATTGTTTTTAGGTCATCTTGGTAAAAAATTCCAAATGAAATGATAAATACGTTTTCAGTCGGACATACAATGCGAAAAAATATGTACAGTATTAAAAGCGATCAATCCTAACGTTGTGGTCATCTAAATTTCGTATTACTCTCTGTTACGTTTGTGACATCATCATTTTCTGTCTTAGAATGTCAGTCGGCTTCTGAAGCATTAATCTTTTCTATCCATAACATCAAGGTCAAGATAGTGCCTAACCTAGGATGACTATCAAAAGTTTTAACTATTCAATTTGTGAAACAAAGAGACTTTCAATTTTAGGCAAACTTTAGTAATAAGAAATCTTGATGTTTTAACAATTTTGCATTTTAAGTAGTGTCTTATGATAATGTAATATTAAGTAGAACAAACAGCAAATGAGCAGTTATGTTGGTATTTTTAGAGTAAACGGTGATAAGAACATTTATATTTCCAGTAAACGATCTCTTAAAGATGCCTTCCCACATATAAACTGGATGATTTGGTAATATATTTGGACTAAAACATATTCAAATTAATTAATGTATCAACAATTTGCTTCAAATCCCTCTCAAAATATTAAAATATTATGGATGCTCTAGAGGCCGAAGTTAATATCTGATTGAATTTATACATTGTTTATGGTCATGAGATGAAGAATCCTATTGTTTTTCAACAATTTCCAATAATTATTGCTAGAGTTACATCCCTTGAGCATTTATACACAATGACTCCTATTGCTTTTCAACAATTTCCAATTATTATTGCTAGGGTTATGGGCTATGGCCCTTGATATAAAATGTTTTGTATACTAAACGTTGGTGTAGGGGAGAACTATTAGAAGCCAAACAAATTTTAATCATTTCTGACAATTACTTCATAAATTGTTACCCAGACTTAGATTTTAGTGTCTTGTAAATGTTTTCATTACTAGTAAAAGAATAACTCTGCAACAATAAACAACCCTTGTTGACTGCTTGGATGACTTGGCCGTTGTGGGCTTATGTTTCGTTCCCTGGCAACCTATCTTTCTCAAATTGACACCAAAAAATAGGCTTTTGTCTTGAATACAATTTAGGAGTTTGGGTGATTGATTGGTTTAATCTAATCTTATGCAAGTAACAAAGAGTAGAGTCGCCCCAACTTTGTGGATATTTTCAGGTTACCGTGAATTTCTCTCACGTGTAAAGATTTCTGCACATTTTAGTCTGGAAATGACCTAACTAATGTTAGTGGATGTTTTGCACACCTGAGGATTAGCTGAACAATGTAATAAGAAAAATTTTGAATAAAAGACTCTTGATATACCTGTATATCACTGAAAAAGGATTTTTTCCTCAATTTAGGCAATAAACCATGTAGTAACAACAAAAAGAATGGATTTAATACTCAATAGGACGCATAGCTATTTAAGTGATTGAATAAGGTGTGTTCAAAGTTTTGTAGTAGTCTGAATAATATAAAAGGTATTCATGGATAGAATATTTCATAGTATTGTATATGACAATATAATAATGACCTATATGTGCATCATTATAGACATATTAGTAGTCATTATGATGTCAACAATATAAAAGTTGACTCAGTACAAATGTATAATAAAGGCTGGTATATATTTCCTCTCTGTGTAAACTCATGTACTATTCTAAGACTTTCCAGGAGAATCACAATTTTTATACGCCCACATTGAAATGTGGTTGTATATTGCTGTTGGTCTGGTTGGCGTGCATCTACAATTGTTTGTGGCTACATTTAAGGCTACATTTAATGTTCGTTTAACTTTAAATTTTCAACACGCATTGTTGAAAGTCAAGAGGCTAAGAATCCTATTGATTTTCCAGATTTCCGATAATTACTAAAAGAGTTATGACCCTTGAACACTTTGAAAAATCTTGTGGACACACTAGAGGCTAAAGTCATGAGAAGAAACAGCCTGTTTGAAAAATCTTGTGGATGCTCTAGAGACCAAGTTATCATTCAATTGATTTTAGATATATACACAGTTTAGTTTTGAATTTTGACAACACAGACAGCTAAATCCATGATATTAAATGTTTTGTATACTAAATGTTAATAAGGGGCAGAACAAAAGCCAAACAAATTTTAATGATTTCTAGTAATTAATTGAGGTGTTGTTACTCTTAAAATCAAAGTTTAATGTATTGTAAATATGCTAAATGTTGTTGACTACCCGGACAACACAGCAGCTGTGGGTGTATGATTCATTACCTGTTAAAAACCTATCTTTTAAGAATGAGTTCATCTGTTTGTGCACCCATCAAACGTTATAGGACACAATAACCAGGCTTCTAATTCAGTTGAAATGTTCAAACTTGGTGCAGATGTTCAATAGGTGTAAGCATTTTCTCCCTTTTCAAGCAGTGTTTTATTGGTTGAGACATTGGGACACAATAACTCTGGTTCTGATTGAGGTAGAGGGTTCAAAATTGTTGTAAATCATACATATGTAGATGGTTAGTTTGATCATTATCATTTTCTGCTTAGGCTAAGCAGAGATGAGCAATTTGATTTGTTGAGTGTATAGTTTCATTGCATCAATACCTTGCCAATTTTCGATAATGAACAGTTTCTGCTCAGTGCTCAGTTTAAGCAGGAGCAGATATTCACAATTTGATTTGTCAATGCTTTGAAACTCCGATTCTCTTTCTAATTTAGTTAAGAGTGATTAAACTTAGTGTGTAGTTTCATTACATAAAAATCTTTTGCCTAGATTAACAAGACTAATAAGTAATTTGATTGTTTGATGCTTTATAGACATGCAAGTAACTAATGACTGTCATTTATTTGCCTTGGGATCGAGGCAGGGATGCCAGCCTCACTGTTGGCTCTTTTTGTTTGTATTGTCTATACTTATACCATAATTTATTAAACTTACTATGCTGATGTCATATGTATTTGTCACATATCTCATCTGTTATCAATCCTTTGTTTCGTATTATATTTATATTGCAAACAACCTATAATATATAGATGAAACATTAATAAAATTGAATGAATTTTAGTCTTTAACTAAATATTGTTCTTTATTATATGTTACAGGTGGGACCGTCATGTTAATCTACCAACCAGACGTGAAAAAATGTGAGGAAGGAAGATAGTGCACTTGGTGACCCCTGTAGTGTATTATTGTGGTTTGAGACCACATGGAGTATAACATGCTAAGCGTTTGGTTGCATGTTATTATAACAATCATGGGGTATCAGTTACAAGTTGTTTTAAGTAATGACTGAATGAGACAATTAAAAAAGAACAAGCTTGTTTAAAGTATTTAAAGATGTAATTGAAAAAGTTTTGTGTGGTGAATGATTTCATGTGTTTATTAGACTAGTAGTTCAATATGGTGGCCAAGGTCTCAATTGTGAATCCGAACTGATTTGATTGATCATAATGGCGAAGAAAGCAGAGGGGCGATTGTTTAACGTGGCTGTGATTGGGCCATCGGGTACAGATAAAGATAAGGGACTGTGCGGTGTGGGTAAATCATTTTTGTGTAACCGTTTTTTGTACCAAGTGGCAGATAAATATCAACAGGAACACATATCAGTGTTAAGTCAAAGTGATTTCGCTGGTCGAGTCATCAATAACGATCACTTCCTGTATTGGGGAGAAGTGACGAAACTTGACGATGGCAACAACTATCATTTTCAGTTGATAGAACAGACAGAATTTATTGATGATGTTTCATTTCAACCGTTTAAAACAGGTCGAACTACTGAGCCCTATTATAAACGCTGTGTGGCGACTAAAGTGCAATCTCTAGAGAAATTGATGTATATTTGTAAAGAACAATTAGGTAGGTATTAATTATAACTCCTAACACAAACATTCAACTATTTAGAAAAAATTTCAAAGCTACTCCTTGTCACGTTCAACCGGGTATTCGAAACCATGCCAGTTGACTCAGTGACAGACAGGCTTTATGATACATGTATAGCACGCATGTGCTAACCACTCGGCCATCCAACCCCCCAAAACTAAAGGAAGTGGTCCTACTAGGTCAAAAGCGCCCAAACTGTTGTAAAAAGTAAATATCAAGGAAAGATGTGTTATACGTACATGTACATGTATGCATTTTCTACACATCATGTCCAAAAAATATTAGTTATTGACATTTGCAAAAACAAAGATTGCAATGGAAATTATAATTTTGCCTTTGGCTAAATCTGAGAGGTAGATGGTTTAAAGAACCACCTTGTTTATCTGTGATTCAAGTGAACAAAACAATTCAGTCAGTGTTATTCACTGACTAATTAAAGATACATTATGGGAGATTTTGACAAGGAGTTAGCCATTCTTGCTATAAAAGTTCAAAAATAGATGTTGAAACAAGAATATATTGAAAATTTCAGTCAAATAACTTTATCCTGAACAAAGTTGTTACCACTATAATTTTTTACTAGAAATGGTAGTTAAATTCATCGACACCCTTTTCCCACTATAGCCGATTGTTGATTGACAGGCGTTAACTCCACCTACATAGTCTCGATCATCAAGTAATGTTTAAACGGTATCTAGTGAATCTTGTGTATAGCCTCGGTCATCACTGTCTTTTATGAATAATTTCCGGAAGTATGATGACGTCAATGTCACGGAGAAACCCCATCCACGACGCCATAGTGATTAAATCAGTCGACGAAATCCAGTTTTAATCTGAGCCCAATCCGAGCCATCAGTGGCTCTACAGTTTTCATTTTGGGTTTGTTGTTTAAATAAAGACCTAATTTATAAGAGTAGGCTGTAGTGCTACTGTCTGGGCAAAAGTACCCTCATCATGGCACACTGTATGGTGTATGCCCGACTTAATTAGTCCAGTCAGAGTAGAAAAGTATAACATTAAACCCCATTTCATTTCATTTCTTAATGGTCAAATTTGAAATCCAGTTCTCAGTTTAATAGGTTAACATAATTAGTTTATTAAACAAAATTTTATAACATAACAAATCAGAATTAGTAATTAAGACTAGGTTTTGGGTTGTCTAATGCTGAAATCGTCATTTATGTCAATATCCTCTAAAAGCGTGGGTGATAAAAGGTTGTAACACCTGTAAGAAGGGTTTATGTCTGTCTCAGAGATAATATACAGCAGAATGGTTATAAATCCCAGCCTAGACTGAAGTTCTTTGGAAAGAATTTGTGGACCGCATTTCCACTCATTAACAAAGAATATAGGAAGAGAAAATTGTTAATGCGGGTATTTGCGTTAGAGTAGCTGTGTGGATCTTAGTAACATGACAAATAACACCATTCATATTGACAAAAGGATAACCTAACTGACTTGTTTCTACTGTCAACAAACACACAGGTTTTAAACAGATTTTGGCTAAAGATAAACTTCTTTAAGTTGGATGTATTTTCTTAAATCCCATTAATGTATCTAATTGTATACCTAACATGAACAATATTTGTTATGTGCATGTTCTTTGTAGTGGAGAAAGAAATTCCTGAAATTGTTCTTTTGAGAAAAATATTATGTTGGCCTGTACATGTACATAACATGTACCGGTACATGTATTTCTCTTAGCAGATAAAATGGTTATATCCAAATTGACATCTGTATTTAATATAAAGACTTTAATCTATTGCACATCAATCTGTCATTGATAACAATTTCATACACATTTTGTTTTAAACAGAAGCTTATGTAGGTGTATTGTTGGGATACTCCAATATACAGGTTTTCTGATCAAAATGATAAGGGAATTATGGGTACAGCGACTCATGGGCCATTGAGGGGATTATAAAAGTGTTTTTGATAACTGTAAATCCTTGTGAACTTGCTGTAGAGTGTACATGTACACGTATGTACTTGTACATGTAGTAACCACTGGCTATAAGTGCATAAGTTCACTTTGAGACTATGATAGATTTACATGAGAAACAAATGAGAAAATTGTTCACTTTAGTGATGTTTTGGTTACATAGCAATAGTAGTTTTACAATTACAAATTAACATTCATCTGTTTGTCTACAATGTATTTGGATAAAACATTTCTCGTTCTGTTTCAAAATATTAGAGCTAATGTTTCAAATGAGAGACTTAGAATGTCAATTTCTTTGACTTCACGGCTGTTTGATTTGTTTTGCAAGATGCTAATCGGTCTTTGTTGAAACATACATCATACAAAGATAAAGCTAATATTGAGATATAATGGATGCATGTGTACTGTATGCATGTTGACACAGTGCATATAAGTCAAAAGAGAATGTAAACTTAAAAACTTAATAGATAAACCAACTACCGTCTAATCTTTTAAAACAAATTTAATGTTACAGAGCTTATCTCATAACACATCGAACAGATATGAGCCAAATTCAATTATTTATTTTGACCTAAATCAACCAGATGTACAGTATGCACAAGTACATAATTTAACATTTGAGTTGACTCTACTTTCAGGAATGGAGAATGACACAGCGTATGAACAGAAATTAATACCAGATGGTAAAATTAATATCGATGGATTTATTTGTTGTTTTGATGTTAGTAATGTTAAAGATAGACCGATTGAAAAACAAGTGGAATTTGTGGCTCTAATTTTAAACCAAGCTCTTAAAACTAAGAAACCTGTCGTGCTGGCAGCGACTAAATGTGATGAAGCTGATGAACGCTATCTGAAAGAAGCGGAAAAGTTATTAAGTCGGAAAGAGTTTAAAGGGAGCATTCCATTGGTAGAAACTTCGTCACAAGAGAATGTCAACGTCGAATTAGCCTTTATGACTCTTGCCCATTTAATTGATAAAACAAAACCAAGGACAAAGGTGATTCCATTTGTTGAAGCAAGAAAATCCAGACGTGAAATTTTAGCGGTTGCGAAAGAAGCTTACAAAAACCTACTGCGACAGCATATCAATGACCCCAAGGCCTTTTGGGGAACATCACAAAAGAAATTTGAGAAAGAGCCTGATTTTGGACATTTTGTAGATTTATTTGGAACGGATGCGGCTCACAGAGACTTTAAGCAACATGTTAGAAGATTACGTGAGGAACAAATTAAAGCTAAAGAGAGAAAATATTACAGTCAGTTACCACATATACTTAGTCATTTATTGCCTAGTCTAGATCTTGTTGAAGACAGGTAAATATAACATTTTTTTCTACAGTACTTTTAATATGGTGTTTTGGTATCCATCGGCAACTAAATCCCCAGTTGTTAAGCATCTGGATAAAATTTGGCCAATATTAGCAAAAATTGTGTGCAATATGCTGATATTTTGGTGTGAAAACTCTAGTAACAAATATGGTGTCATTTAAAAATAAGGCAGCATTAATTAAGCTACCTCATTGCAGGATAGAAGATGGTGCAAAATAAAATTTGTAAGGCGGGAGGGCAATTTTTAGTACGAACAAATACAGAAATTCATCAATTGGCTCCCTAGATGATAGTACAGACAAGAAGCATAATGATCATGTGACAACCACAATTGAAATTGGTTTGAAATAAAATTATGTATGCCTATGCCTAGGCCATTAATATATAACTAACGGTTCCGGCTATCTAAACTAACGGAAAATAACATTAGTCTTAAAGTGAACTGTGTTGTAATTTTAAAATTTACATCCTTTGCAATTGGTTAAACACCTTATATTTTTCAGAACTTGGTCAGTAATACAAAGATATATTAAACAGCATGAAGATAGTTCTAAGTATTTTGTTCAAGTGTGTGATTCTGAGGAGGAGAGCTGGAAAGATGTAGATAAATTTATAGACTCTAATGAAACACGTTTACCATTTGATTTGCTCAACACCCCTGAGGCAGATACATGCTTCCGAAATCAACTTAATGAACTACAAGTGAAACAGAGGAAAAGAGAGTAAGTTAAATGTAAATGTGGTGATCAAAAGGGGTATACTATTGAAACAAAAGTTGAAATTTCTGGTAAATTAATGTTAAGTGGAGTATTTAAAGGCACTTTCCAGAGTTGGACATACCTTAGTTACTTTACTGTGTCTGAAAGAGGCTACATACTCTCTCACTGTTACTGTCTGTCCTTATAGAATAACACTTTACTCCACCTCGGTTCTAAGACTATATTTCGAAAGATTACCGTCTATATTTCACCATGATTCTTCTGTGTTCGCCAAAAGGAATAATTTTTCGACACATCTGACAAAAATTTATAATAATTCAACACTATTTTCAAGTAGAATTCACGATGTTTCTATTTGAGTATCGACGAATTGAAAATAATGTAGATTTTGAAGACAAATATGCTGGAAACTAACTGCCTGATATTGTTAGGTCTTGTGCAGTATCAGATATAATATAGCCAGAGCTGATCACTTATTATTAAAGATAACTAGATATTTGTAAGGCCTGTTATCTATAAAAGTTGGAGGTTCTTTTTAAAGAAAATTGGGTAGAAATGCCAGTCTTGACAAAATGATTGATGTGGGGGGATATATATTATATAAAAAAAAGAGGAATCAATTTTGAGGTACCACACACTGTGTTATGTTTTAAAATTAAATAAAGTGATACATACTTAAAAATCCAAATTATACTGCTTGATATATTTCAGATTACAGAAACAGTTTAAGAAATTATTAGAAGAAAATAAACATGTTACTCCTGGTAAACCACTTGGTGAAACATATGTGTTTTTTGTGGGTAAAGACTGTTACAATGGTTTAGGTGATCTAGAAAAAAATGCTGTGTATGAAGAACACCAACAAGACATTAAACAGAAAGCTAAACAAGAATTTCAGGAACTTTTATGGGAGAAATCTCAAGTTTTCCTTGGATTAAACTCAACAGGCCGACTCACTCCAGAACATCTGAAGAAAATCAATCAAGCGCTTCAAGATGATCCAAGGTTTGTATGAATAATAATGTGTACATATACTTTCATTAAACTGTTGTAGCTGAGATTGGAGATCACTGGCTAGAAAAGTATCAGGATTAAATCCTGGAGTGGATTAGACAGACAACCCTTTCCATCTTAGTTTCACTTATCAGGGGTGACAACTGCAGGGCTGACAAAAAGGATGACTTGTTGTTGACCTGGTAGGAAAAATATTGAGGTCCATCAATGTGCAAAATAATAGCACATAAACCTCTGGCAATTAGAATTTGAAACTGAATGACAATAGAAACTGAATGAAAAGAGAAACCGACAAACCAAATGAAAAGAAAAACAGATATCTCATTTATAAGATGTAGATAAAAAGCGGGTCGTTCTTGCTATACTATAATTGCTATACTGAAAATTTAAGTCAAATTACATTATGCTGGGCGAAGTTATGACTGTGACAACCAAGACTAAGTCTTGAATATCCATTATATTATGTTCAAATTCATTTAAATCTTTGCCATGCAATGCTCTAGAGAGTTGATTAAAGGCTTATCATGTGAATAAATGTCTACATAATGATTTATGGAAGCAAGAAAAAAGATCTGCAATAGGCATATTTAGCTCTGACATAATGGATGTTTAATTATACATGTAGTTTCAAATAATTTGTATTTAACTAGGAAGTGTATTGATATATGGAAGAATGTTGTTATAATACAAAGGAAGTTATTACTAACCAAGAATAGTATCAATTGAACTTTGTCTGTTTTAATATATGAATGAGATATTTTTATACGCCCACATTTTCATGTGGACGTATATTGTCGTCGCCCCTGTTCGTCCGTCCGTCCACAATTGTTTGTGAACAGTCTACAGGTCACAATTTTTATCCGATTTCAATGAAACTTGAAATATAGGTTTATCACCCTAAGATCTCGGTTCCTTTCGATATTGGCATGTATCGGACCGTAACTTCATGGGTTATGGCCCCTGATTGTACGAAAAATGACGTTTTTTAGCTTGTGAACAGTGTAGAGGTCACAATTTTGAACCGATTTGGATGAAACTTGAAATGCATGTTTATAAACCAAAGATCTTGGTTCCTTTCGATATTTGCGCCAATTGGATCGTAACTTCCTGAATTATGGCCCCTGATTGTCCGAAAAATCGCCCATTTTAGCTTGTGGTCCCTCTGGAGGTCAAAATTGTTATCCGATTTAAAAAACCGTTTGATTATATCACTGTGCCATGGTTATGAAGGTTGAGTTCGAATTTCGTGAAAATCGGACCAAAATTGACGGACAAAATGGCCGCCATTTGTACACGAATAGTGTGAAAATATGTTATATCAAGGTTGTGAACAGTGTAGAGGTCACAATTTTGAACTGATTTGGATGAAACTTGACATGCATGTTTATAACCCAAAGATCTTGGTTCCTTTCGATATTTGCGCCAATCAGATCGTAACTTCCTGAATTATGGCCCCTGATTGTCCGAAAAATCGCCCATTTTAGCTTGTGGTCCCTCTGGAGGTCAAAATTGTTATCCGATTTAAAAAACCGTTTGATTATATCACCGTGCCATGGTTATGAAGGTTGAGTTTGAATTTCGTGAAAATCGGTCCGAAATTGACGGACAAAATGGCCGCCATTTGTACGCGAATAGTGTGAAAATATGTTATATCAAGGTTGTGAACAGTGTAGAGGTCACAATTTTGAACCGATTTGGATGAAACTTGACATGCATGTTTATAACCTAAAGATCTTGATTCCTTTCGATATTTGCGCCAATCGGATCGTAACTTCCTGAATTATGGCCCCTGATTGTCCGAAAAATCGCCCTTTTTAGCTTGTGGTCCCTCTGGAGGTCAAAATTGTTATCCGATTTAAAAAAACGTTTGATTATATCCCCGTTTCATGGTTATGAAGGTTGAGTTAGAATTTCGTGAAAATCGGACCAAAATTGACGGACAAAATGGCCGCCATTTGTACGCGAATAGTGTGAAAATATGTTATATCAAGGTTGTGGACCTTATAGAGGTCACAATTTTGAACCGATTTGGATGAAACTTGACATGTATGTTTATAACCGAAAGATCTTGGTTCCTTTCGATATTTGCGCCCATCGGGTCATTACTTCGTGAATTATGTCCCCTGATTGTACGAAAAATCACCCTTTTTAGCTTGTTGTGCCTCTGGAGGTCACAATTATTATCTGATTTAAAAATAAACAGGTTTGATTATAAAAACCAAACAAATTCTAATGATTTTCTGATAATTCCTTAATATGTGACAACTCTTGTTGACTGCCCGGACGATTTGGCTGCTGTGTGGGCGTATGTTTCGTTGCCTGGCAACCTATTTTTCAAATAAGCTGTTATATTTCAAAGTACTGAGTCAAATGAATTTGGAAGTAACCAAAGCTCAATTTCCATAGTGACTATGTAGAGTTTATTTCCCTTTTTGACAGTAAAAATAATAATAGAAAAAATTATAGATTAATGAACTAGAGTTCTGTGATATCCCTACAAACAAATTTGTGAAATATCAGCAATATATTTAGAAAATATCCCCATATTATCAATATGTCAGGATGATTTATAAAAAGTCAGTAATTTATTGTTTTCACCCTTTAACTGTAAATAAACATGTATGAAAGGTTGGACAAACCCTTTGAGTATTTAGTTGACATTTTATTGTAAGTATATTAAAAATCAAGCATAAATAAGAATAGTATTTACAAGCTATTGATCAGGTTCAAACACAAACCACAAAGACTGTTGGTCTCTAGTGGTGTTTATTACAATTTTAACTTCCAATACATTAATTATGGTATTATGGACAAGTTGATTTAATTAAGATTATTGAGATACGAAGGGGGCATAAATGGTTAAAAACGTAACAAAAAAAAATAGATTAGTGTTTGTACATGTGTGTTTGTATAGCTACAATTGGAGGATACAAATTCGTTTACCCATGCAGACTTGTTTTTCTCATTCAAGTCTTATAATTTTTCTTCTTTTTTTTTGTATTTTATTAGGTATAAAATGTTACAGAGATTAGAAGAAGATCGTAAAGTGATGATATTAAATCATCTAGGTTTTATCGAATGTCCATCAAAAGATAGATGTTATTTTAAAGAACAATGTATAGACAGTCAAGTTCAAAAAGTACTTTCTAACAGAAGTAGCAGGTAAGATTGTGGCATTTGTTTGTGAGACAAAATTCTGATAATTATCAGGATTGTTAGTGAAAAAAAACCAATCCAGCACAACCTTATCAGCAGTGAATATCAGACTAGATCCATTGGCAGGATATTAGTTTGGTCTTTGTTTTGATGAAGTTTATGTATTATTTGCTTTTGTTAAAATTTTTGTGTATAGTGAAACCAATTTTACTTTTAATATTTGGGTACACAACAACCATCGTAAATTGGGGTTAGTGAAGCTGCTTCACTAAAGGCATGCTTAGAAATGTCAACCATTTTTACAGACCTGTTGCGTTCAAAATGTAATGGTGGTGGTTATTCAGCAAATTGTATGATTCAGTATATATCCCTTTGTTCTGTAATTTTGTTAACAAGAAGCTTTTTTACCTGCAAAAAGGTATTTATAGTCAATCAAGGAAATCAGATGGTGGTCTAGTGTACTAAAGGCAAATAAAAGTTCACATGACTATTGACTGTTGAAATTCAATATAGTCAGTGGAAACACTAATGTCACCTTTCCGAGCAAAAAATCCATATGTTTATCTGAAAATGATTACAGTTGTTATAAATTGTTAATCAAAGATACTTTTGCTATTCTCATGGCAGTATAATTTTAATAATCTTTAATAATTCTTTAATAATGTAAGTAATTTATTATATAAAATTATTTCAGACCGACATCACAGTTAATAGAATCAGTAGAAGAATTAGATTGTGAAGCGAAGCCATTAAATCTAGTATTACTTGGTAAAGAAGGTGTAGCTACTGAACTTAACAGAGAAATCAGGGTAAGACATACTATAATGATTGGACTCGAAACCTTAAGCTTATATTACTGCATGAAATATACCTTAATGTAAAGATATATTTGCTCAACATTCTTAAATACATAACTGTCAGATAAAAATATTTGCATTACTGGCACAAGGTTAATTGTTAGCAATTGTCTTCCTTCAATTCAAGATACTTCAGTGGAAGCTTTTTTTGCCAATCTGCGAATTTTAACGTAGGTGTTAGCTAGTAACATTGTGAGTAAAATTGAGGTAGAGATAGACTCAGTACTTGTCACCCTATAAAAATTGTCTCAATTATTTTAAAGTCTTGGACATGCAGTGTAAAGGTGTTCAGATGTCACAATAAAAAAATGACGAAATTCTGTGTACATTTTGACCTATTCCAATAAAATTATTTGGCAGTTGAAATTTTTACGAAAAATAAGCAAAATCACTGCTATTCAGGCAAAATTTCCCTTATAGCCTATTCCATGGTGTTTGCCTGTTTTTATTGGCCTGGTTGATTTGGAAAGTATATTTGTTCCCTTAATGGATTATCTTGATCCAGACAGTTTCTGCATCCTCTATTCTCTTGTTCACTTTTGAGCTGAAAATGGGTCTTGCTGTACTATAAATTTTAATTTTTCAGAGAATTTGTTCAGATGATGAATACATATATCAGAGTGTAACATATAGCTTGGATTATAGACCAATAGATGGAGATGTAAGCCTAGATCATAATGCTTTAGGTACAGCTAATTTTAAACCACATGGTACGTGTTTGGATTCAGTATTGACAGGTAACAAAATGTTTAACTTGTTTATTGAAATGCTGACATGTGACTTGTTTTGTTCAGAAAACACAGCATGGTGCCTGCCAACTTATCTGGTATGATTTTAAATTTAATTTAATTTTCTAAATCTACGTACATCTACGCATCATAATTAGAGCTTTAGATATTAGTCCCCTACTGGTGAAGCCATAAGGGACTATAGGTTTACTCTTCGTCCATCTGTCTTCTACCCATCATTTTTGTTTTCCTGGGGGCTATTTCACCAAATTTTAACTAAGATAAGATCTGAATTTTAGTTATTTGATTGGACAATATTAGATTGATTTTAGTTCTTAACCAATCAAAATTGAAGTATCTGTTAAAATCTGGATTTTAACTTTAGTTAAAATTTCGTGAAACAGGGCCCAGATGTTTCTAAATAGTAACTTAAGAGATAGTTACAGATCCAGTTCAAATTTTCGAGGAATTTAGATCAATGGAAATTCTGTTTGCTTGAATTATTATGGGTACAATTCCAAGTATTTGATTGGAGGGTGGTGCACTATTCTATAGTAGAGTTACAGACCAATTCAGTGAAATGGAATATTTACAAAATGTATTCCATCGATACGTATTTAGATTTTATTTTATAGTCACAGAGATGTATTTGCAATATCAGACTCATTATAGATGCATGCATTGTAATATTTGTTGCGGCTATAAAAGATTGCTTGGCAATAATCTAAGAATGCTTGTTAATACTTATGTACTAGTTATGTAAAACAAATATTTAAACAAGTTTTGAATATAATTGTAGTTAATAAAAACCTGACACAGTCATGTATATTATAAACCTTCTTATTTTCACCACACACGTTTCAATTCATATCAGACTTCTGTCAGTCGATGCTTAACTCTTTGCAACTTTAGGTTGCTTTTGAACATTATTGTTTTGTCGGATGATGTGATTTTAGAAGGCGTTTTCCTACATGAATTAGAGCATAGTAATCAAAATCAATTACATGTTCACAGTTATGAAGGATTGATCGCAATGAATTGACTGTTTTAAAGGAGCTAAATCGCTGACATTTGGGACCTAGAAATTGAGACAAGTGGGTTGCAATGCACATAATACAGTAATATGAATGTATATAAACTGATTTTCATTCAATGGTTTCCGTTTTTATACGCCCACATTGAAATGTGGTCGTATATTGTCGTCGCCCCCGTCTGTCCGTCCGTCCGTCGGCCCGTCCGTCCGTCGGTCCGTCGGTCCGGCGTCCACAATTGCTTGTGGACGCTCTAGAGGCTAAAGTTAATATCCGATTGACTTTAAATTTATACACAGTGTTTAAGGTCATGAGACGAAGAAGCCTATTGTTTTTCAGCGATTTCCGATAATAACTACCAGAGTTATGGCCCTTGACGACTTCAAAAAATCTTGTGGACGCTCTAGAGGCCAAAGTTAATATCCGATTGGCTTTAAATTTATACACAGTGTTTAAGGTCATAAGACGAAGAAGCCTATTGATTTTCAGCAATTTCCGATAATTAGTGCCAGAGTTATGGCCCTTGATCACTTCAAAAAATCTTGTGGACGCTCTAAAAGCCAAAGTTAATATCCGATTGACTTCAAATTTATACACAGTGTTTAACGTCATAAGACGAAGAAGCCTATTGATTTTCAGCGATTTCCAATAATTAGTGCCAGAGTTATGGCCCTTGATTACTTCAAAAAATCTTGTGAACACCCTAAAAGCCAAAGTTAATATCCGATTGACTTTAAATTTATACACAGTGTTTAAGGTCATTAGATGAAGAAGCTTATTGATTTTCAGCAATTTCCGATAATTAGTGCCAGAGTTATGGCCCTTGATCACTTCAAAAAATCTTGTGGACGCTCTAAAAGCCAAAGTTAATATCCGATTGACTTAAAATTTATACACAGTGTTTAAGGTCATAAGACGAAGAAGCCTATTGATTTTCAGCGATTTTCGATAATTAGTGCCAGAGTTATCTCCCTTGATCACTTCAAAAAATCTTGTGGATGCTCTAAAAGCCAAAGTTAATATCCGATTGACTTTAAATTTATACACAGTGTTTAAGGTCATAAGATGAAGAAGCCTATTGATTTGCATCAATTTCCGATAATTAGTGCCAGAGTTATGGCCCTTGATCACATCAAAAAATCCTGTGGACACTCTAGAGGCCAAAGTTAATATCCGATTGACTTTAAATTACACACACTGTTTAAGGTCCTGAGAGGAAGAAGCCTACTGATTTTCATCAATTTCAAATAATTACTTCCAGAGTTATCTCCCTTGATCACTTCATAAAACCTTGTTGTGCTTTAGATGCCAAACTTATCATCCGATTGACTTCAAATTGATACACAGAGTTTAAGGTGTTGAAACGAACAAGTATTTTGATTTTCAATGAATTTTGATAACTGAACAGCTAAATCCATGATATTAAATGTTTCCTATACTAATTGTTAGCGTGGGGCAAAACTTTATAAAAAGCAAACAAATTCTCATGATTTTCTGATAATTACATAATGTGTTGTTACTCAGATTTTAGTGTATTACAAATGTTTCATTACCAAAAAAAAGTAAAAATATGCGACAACCCTTGTTGACTGCCCGGACGATTTAGCTGCTGTGGGCGTATGTTTCGTTGCCTGGCAACCTATCTTTACTCTAGTTTCAATTTATTTATGTTCGGCGAAATAAGCCAGCAGTCTCAATCGAATGCAAATTTCTAGCGTCTGGTTATTCCAGTCTATATACACCGTTTGATTTGGTGCAATTTGTCTAGCCTTGTCTCTCAAGTCTCTTGTTACAACTGGGGCTGAAACGCATTTTGGTACACGATTCGTGTACCAATGGTAAAATGTTTTTTGTCAGCAAATATCAGAAGCCCATCTATTTCCGGGAAGATGACAGCATCATTGTTGATTTAAATTGATAAATAATTCGTGTTTTCAATGTTGAAGATTTTGGATGATATTGAGTTAGAGACTTAGCTACTTTAAGATTCCTTTGAGACCTAGTAATTTAGCTGGTTAAATGTCGTTATTTTAGCAAATATGTAAGATCAATTATATAAAATTTTAGTTCTGTGAAAAAAAGGAAGACAATGACACAGTTGTAATAAAATTTGGATGAATGTATGGAATAAACATAGCTATTTAAGGAAGGCATATTAATAAGGTCTTAATGATAATGACTACTTCAGACTAGTTATTGCTTATCTTACTTACATTGTACATGTATGTAAGAAACTGTAAACCGCATGTCGTTCTGTTATAGTAAAGTTTGCATGTTTTAATGAAAATTTATCTACAGTATTTATCTCAGCTTTATATAGTAATAGCAATAACATAGTCAATTGTATTTTTCAGTGTGTTTTTGCAAAATATGTTAAGTTTCTTTTATCAATTGTAAGGTATACCGAATAGGATACTTGTCAAAACATACTGAAATTGAAATATTTCATTGTTTTGAAGGTGCACATTTACTGTATCTTAGTGTGTGTTTTTGTGATAGTTTTGTTGTTTTCTTCATTCCGTTTTACTCAGTCACTTGATTATACTGTAAAACAAAAATTACTTGTATTATGCTTATAAGTCCAATTATGCTAAATGAAACCATTTTTCATGCAGCAATGATTTCTTTTTGCATTTTGCAAGTAGTTCTTGCTTTATAGTATATATGTACATGTATCTTTAACTTGCCAGTTATATATTCATTTTAAATATCTTTCTTGTAGGTTGTTTGTGTGTTTATAATTCGGTAGAAACATTAGAATATATTCGTAGTAGTCTTGAACAATCTCTCTTCTCGGATCTTCAACGTGAAGAAGAGGCGACTATGAGCAGCATGCAGATAGTCATAATACAGTCATATAAATCTAGTCAAAGTGAGAAACATCGAGAGATGTTACGAGAGGAAGGCCAGACATTAGCACGAAGGTAAGAATATGCAATCATTCCAATAAATTGTATTTAGATACTTTTGTCATAAATGTATGAAAGCGACTACCGGCATTGTGCAGTGAAATAACCCTATCTGTAAGGAACATGTATATCCCTTTTGAATTGCATATTGTGGAGTTATTCCCAGTTTTACATTCAAATGTATGACACAGATGTTGATGGAATTCCGAAAGCATTATACTAAGGTCTTTTGGGGGGTAATATTGTTTACTTTTAAGATTTATGTTTATGAGCAGGATACAGGACAATGGAAGTATTTAACATTTTGTTGAAGGGTTAAATTCAGAGTCGATCATTAATTACAGAGTTGCGATTAATATGTAACCATAGAAAGAGCATTAAATTATTTGTGTCATATATTTTTGTAGGCTACACGGTGAGTTTGTTGACATTCCTGAAGAAGAGATGGAAGGTGAGAAGAGTTTTAGTATAAAGCAGGTACATCAAGCTATACAGTCTGTGATACAACAAGGTAGAAATAGTCTAGGTGGTTGGTTATTAAATGATCAAATAGAACCAGATATCAGGTAAGATATTATATTGTTATAGTGATAAATAATATATATTTTCTTTTCTTTAACTCATTCGGTACAGGTTACTTGTGGAGGCGACATAATTAGTCACTGAGCCTCACCGACTTACCCTGCGAGACGTTGACCTAGTGCGTAGTCAGACTCCCGTACAACGCTTGGTGTCGACATCTTTGGTGTACAGTTTTATTGATCAATAAAGTTATTAAAAAAATGCCGTTTGGCTTCCCAAAAGTAGTTACCTGGTAAACTGATAGTTTTAAGTATTTATCGGAATCATAAAATGTATACGTCACAACAACGGTTTGGGTGTTATAAGGTCGCGAGCTCACAAGAAAATTCTGTTCATATCGGTCGCCATTTTGGACGGTCGACCGCTTTGATGTACTATTTAATTGACCAATAAAGTTATAAAGAAAGACGCTTGACATTCCAAAAGTTGTAATTCCTTAAAACAATAGCTTCAACTAATGATTGGTATCATAAAATGTCTAGGTCACAACAAGGTGTTAGGTGTTATAAGGTCGTAAACTCGCTAAAAAAAACTTTCCCAGCAACGACTGCTGTCGACTTCTTTCATGTACGTTTTATTGATCAATAAAGTTTTAAAAACATTCGATTCGCTTTCCAAACGTAATTAGCAAATTAATATATAGTTTTAACTAATGATCGAACTTGATTGAAGTCGTAAACTATACGTCACAACACAGGTTTTAGAGGTCATAAGGTCGCGAACTCTAAAGAAAAAATATTTTCAGGGGTCGCCATTTTGTTGAGTGAATGTCAGTTTTGTACGCCTAGATTGTTAATAATTTTGTCGGTATGGAAAGTGATTCCGACTCATACTGCGAAGGATTTTTACTGGAAGATATATTAGATGTAGAAATTAGCAATAATAATATCCTGGACAGCGAATTGACTGACAATTCGAGTGAGGAACACGAAGGCTCCGAAATAGCGAGTGACGAAGCGAACCAAAATGGCGGGCAATCTTCGAGATTCAACTTTCAACAAGGATATTATTTGGAATGATCCACTGAATTCTGTTAGATGCCCATCATTTGTAGGAGATGGCTAGGCCCATAATACATATTAGAACGCGAGAAAAACAAATTTAATTATTTTAGTTAATTTTTTTGATTGAACTTGCTCGCATTGGTTGATTGACGAAACAAATAGATATCACGTTGAGAAATTCAATGCGGTTCGAAAAAAAAAAAAAAAAAAAATTGGAGGAACATAACGGTTGAAGAAATTCGTGATTGCGAACATTATACTTACAGTGCCAATCCTAAAAACTGGTTATAGACTAAATTAATCAATTGTGCTTATTGTGTGATGCATGGATCAGTAAAATGTAACTTCATAATTCATAATCGTAATCTTATTTTACATAGTTCTTTTTATGATAAAGAATAACTTTGTTGTTTTTTGGTATTTTTGTTTAAAAAAAGCATGGTTGTAAAGCCTGTTTTTAATTCTACATTTGCTAATATAAACATTTTTTGATTCGAGTAATAGTTTTTGTTTTATTTTGGGATATCGGCAAAAGGTGAGATTAGTGGATAATCTTTTAATTAACACTAGGGATAGAAGCAATAGTCTGGTTAATTGGCTTAGGAGATTAAGCAGTAATTAACATAATTAGCTCTAGGGGTCAATGAGTTAACTGCTGGATGCAGCATTTTCTTTTTAGCTAAAATAAAAAAAAATCAGGGTTAAACATCTTAAATATGTACTGAGCTTGATTATTTGACATTTAATAATTAAAGATAAAGATAATTTCCTGGCTTGGATTCAAACAGATTTACACTAGGCCCATCCATCACTAATAAAAGATGGCGCCATATTGTTACACTCGAGCAGCATCGATCGATGAAAATATTGAACCATTTTTGGGCTGATATTAGAGATTGAACTTTCATAATGTTAAAGTGTGAAGGGGATTCCTACAGTGCTAAATGTCAAATCAATTCTTTAAGAGTTGTTAACTTTGTTATTCTCTGTTGCCTGTCTGTCTGTCCATCCCTCTGTGTCTGTTATGCTTTTTGAAACACAATATCTATGCTTGTAATTGAAGTACAATGTTCAAACTTGGTATAGGTGTGCATCAGATGACAGTCTTGACTGGCTTTGATGAAGAGTATTAGCCATTACCTGCACTGGCTGATTATAGGCTAAGCAGATATATACAATTTGATTTGTTGAGGCTTTGGAACACAATAACTCTGCTTCTAATTGAGGTACTGGTAGAATCTTCAAACCATGTGTAGGCTAAGCAGAGATAAAAACATGTATGTATCGAAGCTTTGGAACATGATAACTTTGATTCTAATAGAGTGAGAGTCATGAAAAGCAATTTGATTGCACACTGCAAGATGCATTTGCAAGCTATTATTGGAGTGTCATCTATTTATTTTGTGATGAAAACTTGGACATTAGCCTTTCTACTGGCTTGTTTCAATATTAACCTTGTTTTATTATCTCCCTTTACAGTTTATTTCTCAGCAGCACTGAAATCTTCATGCTATGTTAATTAGATTGAGGATTAACCTTATGTGTTACAAATCTAGCTGACTAACTTGTGTACCTTTTCTCTCTTATAATTGTAGTATTTGACTTTTCTTTGTAGAATTGCCATGTGTATGATGTGTGGAGACCCATTACCAGTAGAAATACCTCTAGGTCCCTTGTTATATAATGAGAATTGTCAAGTATCGCGTAATAGTCCCAATACCATCAACATAGATTCATTTCTAGACTGTGGTAAACAGAAGATTGAAATTGAGATCTCTCCTAATCATGGTGGTGGTAGTTTACAGCAGGGTATATTCCATGGTTATATACTGGTTTATTCTGCTAAACGTAGAGCATCATTATCAACACTTCAGTAAGTACCTCCACTTTGATAATAATTTATAATTTACTATTCACAGACAATTTTTTTCTACACTGAGAACTCATTATAAACTGAATTTCAATTTCTAAATGGCTCCCAACAGCCCTTAAATGTATTAGGAAACTTTGTTTAATGTTTTGTAAAAGTCATAATTGCAAGAATTTTAAAAGCATTGAACCATTTCACTGGTAATGCAGCTTGCTTTCTTTTAAGAAAAGAGATTTTGTTAGGTACTACTGCACATTACACATCTCCCCTGCTCCAAGCTTTGTTTGATGCTAAAATGGTTGAATTTGTTTGTATTTTAGAGCTCTAGGTAAACGATTACCACCTGTACCTAAACTGATTGTTTGTGTAGCTGATAGTGGTGGAGCAGCATCTTTCTTTACAAGTGATATATCTCAGACATTAATAAAAGAAGGAAATGCACTAGCTGATGATATCTTATATGCCCATTTTATGACCACAACCGCTAATTTCCAACAGCAAAGTAAGACTTTTAGAATGTCTTATTGTGTAGCTCAATGTTATTTGATGTGTATTTCGTTTCCATGGCATTTAGTAAAAGAACTGGAAATACAAATGTCACAATTCTATAGAATACAAATTACTGCTTATTACAGAGTCACATTTTGACTTGGCTTCTCTAGTCTTTATCAAGCAAATCAGGCAATTTTAAGAAATGACGGTACATATTCAACGATGAAAATACTTTTGTGACCGTGCTTTTGTGCTTACTATAGAGCCCAGTGAGTGTGTTGAACTAACTATGTCACTTCCGGTTTTAATAGAAAATTAATTTCTCGTTTGCTTGTTTTACAGAGGGGGATTATTTCTGAATATATATATAAGATTTATGGAAACCTTGTTGAAAATTGTTGGTCTTCCCCTTTAAAGAATGACAAATATATTGCTGAAGTTGACATAATTTAAAAAGGCAACATGACTGTATAGGCTGTTGATTTCTCGGATGTGGAAACATTTATCTGGATCCAATCCATGCACTTGATATAGACCAATGATCCAATGCTTTGTCACACACAGAACTTTTAGAATGTGGCTGTTCTAGTGAAACTAACTTGGGATCTGATACTCAAATGATTTTTTTTTCTTTCTTGGATATCCTTATGTCAAATGAGTCATTGAAGATAAAATTTGCTTGTATGTTTTGTGTTTTAGCTGCTGTGTACAATCCATTCTTTAAAGATGCATGGGATAGAAAGGAAGAATCTGAATCTCTATATACAGAACCAGTAGAAGAACCTAGTCCACCAGCATATGACGATAGAAGTAGTTATATAGACCGTAGACCACCAGCTAAACTACCAATACCATATGATATGTATCATACTACCAAAAGTAGTAGTAATAGGTTAGATAATATATTATTACCCAATAATGCATTAGTAAAATATCTGCAGCTATTTTTCCTGATTATTATCCTGCACCAAAGAAAGTTAATGGACATATGGAAATGGATTTTGCATATTTGCCCTGGCTTTATTTCCAGAACATATCTTAGAAATTCTGATATTTTAGTGAAATTTTGCACACACACACATCTCAACCTATTAGAATAGTTGTCCCTTTTGCTTATTAGAAATTCCTTGATTTAATCATTTTTGTGTTTCCATGGAAACAAATTCGATTTAGTTTCTTCACTTTTATACAGATCCATTCATTCATTTGATTTGATGTTTGTTTGTTTATTTCTTGCAATGTCTGTGTAGTTAGTTTGCCTTGCCAGCCGGTTTGTGTGTAGTGCGTTCCTCCTGCACTTACTATTAGTATACTGGGACATTGGATATAATGACTTATTTTTGATTGGTTATTCTGATCTTTGTATCTTTCTTTTCATTATGGAATGAAATTGAGTAATGAACAAAATCTACTGGTTGCTTTTTATGACAAGGGATACTGATCAGTTTAATAGAAAAAAGAAAAGATGAAATTTCTGTTTTATTACTTCCTACCATTACTAATCCATAAAAATCTATGGAGGATTAGATATGTAACAATCTCCCCGTCATTAAAGAGAAATACCAAAACGGATGGCAATGTAAAAATTTCTAGGTTTACTAATAAGAATTCCCATCTTCACTAGCCCATTCGGTACAGAAAACTGTTTTTTATTATTTTCATTAATTGAAAGTATGATTAAGTTTTATCTCACATCTGTTTAATGCAATGTATATTTTTTTCTTTCAGTCAAAGTACTGAAGATTCAGAACCTATCTATGATCAACCAATCCACCCAAGTGCATATCATTCTGACAGTGATCGGGAACGGGCTTCTTCCACATCGCCACCCCCTCCTGAAGATATTTACAGTGAAGTGAGTGATGCTGTCCCAAATGGTGAACACCTAGTCAGACCTAGTTTTGTTAAGAGCAGACGCACACAATTTGCTGGTGAGTAACTTGACTTATTTCATTATTGGTCAGCTATTTAGGTCTCAAATATTTTTATATGAAATGATTATTTATAAATCTATGCATACTAGTATTGAATATTTATATAACTTTTCATGAAAGGGATGTGCTTCCTTGATTAAGAATCTTACAAATACTTTTTTTTATTTTTGCTGCAAATATGATTATTGGATGTTAAAGAGGCATTATTACCTTTATCAAGAAAATAAATATTATTGATTTGTTTGAATATTGTCATATTTAGAATAACCTTGACTTTCCAAGTTATCAAAATTGTATACTGTATAGTCCAATAAAGTTAAATTAAAAACTATATTTATCCCTGCAGTCAAAAACCTCCAAAGTGTTGATGCCTCTTTAACAGAATATAAAATGCTTTTATACTTAACCTTTCATTATTATAGTATAAATTATTTCCTTTTATATAAATTCATCTTAAATATTAGGACAAAAGATGATATTAGCCTGTACGATACTATATGCATGGGTGTTGAATTACAGAATACTCTATTTATATAGCCCATCTTTAATCTAGTGCTCTTAGCATTAAACTATAAACCAGCTTATTGTATCAAAGAGTTTATAAGAGGATTTGTGCACGATATGACATTGTTTATTCCTGAAAACAGATTTTTGATGACAAGCATTTAAAAAATTAGAGCATTATTTCGAAAGACTGGCTACACAATTTGATGTTTACTATGAGTTTTATATACAACCCTTCCGAAATAACATAATCTCAAAAGATTAATGCTCAAATTATTATGAAACAGTCATCATTATATTTTTCAAATGAATACAACTTGCAAACCATAAAATTGTTAAAGTTGAATATATAAAAGGAATATCAGTCCAAAAATAGTTTAATTTGAGTACATTTTCGATTGGATATGCCATGATAGTAACGATATTGTCCAAAAAATACAATTGCCTATCAGCAGCTTCAAAATAAGTATGATAAATCTGTAGATATCTTATGATGGTGTTAGAATAGTCAGAGACAAATAATCTGTTCGAACTATTAAATTTGATTGGATTATTTTTTATGAAATATTTGCAGTGTGATTATAATCTTGGCCCATCTTATATTGTGGGACAAAATATTGCAGTATATAATATATGAGTACATCGTAACAACCAAAATTCTTTAATTTTTCCAGTGCCTCAGTAGTATTCATTAAGGAATAAGGTCATGCTATGTTTCGTTGTGTTTTTTTAGAATTTTATTTCAATATGTCCATGTAAAAAGATGTAATTTGTGTGATCTTTTTTTTTTCTTTGCCCCACATCAATAAAGCAGCATATACTAAGGATCATCGTAAGTCTTTGCCTATTCTGGAAAGCTGCGAGACAAAACTTCGTTTATGTGAAAGTAGGGAACCATCGGATAATGAGACAAACACATTCACATTTACACAATTGCGCAAATCCAGTAGTATGAAATTGGATGTGGCGGAAGAAGAAGGTGAATTGACTGTCAATTTATTAAAAGTCGTACCTTTCTCTCTAATTAGTTGTAAGGGTGCCCCACATCCAAATTTAAGCTATAACAAAAGTTCTTCTCGTGTTGTTGACATTCTGTCGATTAGCTGAGCGCACAACTCCAATGGCACTAGATAATTCCAAACAAATGTAGATATATTTCATGAAATGCGGGAAGAGAAATCTTATGATGATTAATCAGGTCACTCAGGTGTTGCGACTACTAGTAGTTTTGAGATTTTTTTCAACGTGGGGCACCCTATAGTTGTCTATGGGGCTGAAATCTCTTATGTGTTCTGTTTGCTTTTGATATTTAATATCTTCTGATATCTGATAAAATTATTTTGATGGTATAATTGTTTAATTAGATATTTTAGTGGACTTACAATTTATGTTGTGACGTATCATTCTATTCTATCTTTTCTCTATCACACTGCCCTCACTCAACTGAGTTGGTATTATTATTAAAACTATAAACCTGTTAAAAAAAACTATACGAAAAAATTCATCATTTAAGCGATAGAAGTAAACTTGATTTAATATGGGTAATGATTAATTTAGGATGTAGGTACCATCATGGTAAGGATGCCTGTCTGATGATCTGTGACCTGTTCATTGATTTTAAGACATAATTGATCAGAACAGAAATTCTGCTGATTATTTAATGAGTATTTTCACCTTGGGCTTTTTTTTTTAAATTCAAATTAGAAAACAATAATTAATGGCAGGATTCTATGACCACTTTGTACACTAGCCTATACCGGTAAACAAATTCAATCTATTATCCAATCAGACTTGATCTAATTAACAGAATATGTAACCGTCAACAAGAACTGGATTCCATAAACACATATTCTGAAGTTGTTAGATTACCATTTCTTGTTATTGTTTCCGGCACTCTAAAATCTCATATAAAATGAATAATGTCAATGAAAAATTAAAAAATTGATAACAGAAAAGAAAACTTGTTTTCTTCTTTCAATCCAATTTTAAACCAAAAAATATATTGTACTTTAATATTGTAATCGTAATACTGAAGAAATCTGTCACTTGTAATTGTTTTGTTCTGAATTGTACCTATTCCCATTTCACCTTCTTATTTAAATCATAATTTTTTCACTCTATTATATTCTTGTCATCAGTGATCAAACTGGGTATGAATTCAATTACCAGTAACCAGTTATGGTTATGAAATCATTACATCTGAATAAAGGTTTCTCTTCATTAATGGTATATTTATTATTGCTCCTGAAGGCCATAAACTTCAGTTCAAATGTCATGTTCCCTACAAACAGTGGTCTGACATTGTAGGTGCAGAAAAGTAGGACGTTAAACCCCATTTCATTTCATTTTGTGTGGTTAAAACTTAAACCAGATATTGAACATTATTTAAAATTTATCCAGTTATGTATGAAGGTATCACAACATCTAAAAAATGTACCGTAAAGATATTGTCGTGATGAATTGAATTCCGACTCAGATCTTTTTGTTTTCGTAAATCAAGATTTATTTTTGACTGTTTGTGTTATATTGTTATTGTTTGTCATATTATTTCATTGTTGTCATTTAGTGCTTTTTAAATTTTTCTCTGAAATGATATGAGATACTGGTAAATTCATTTTGTCTTTAGAAATCATCAGCTTGTTTACCATATAATTGTTGAAATTAAGAGTGTGACATTTATAATTTTTTCGAAGTAGAGCTAGTCTTTACAAATTATAGAATATTTGCAGTGTTTTATTATTCATATGATATAAATTTTACCCTAAAGCTTGGGCGCTAAATGAACCTACCAAAGGATCAAGAAGTGTGTTATCGGCTTGCAAGCAAACTTCCAGCAGTGAAGAGGGTGACCTATTATTTTACGGCATGTTATGTTTTGATGTAGTGCGCATGTTGATTCAACACCATTCTTCCTTGAGTTCTCTCCCCTTTTTTGATTTTGTTTACTTTTCTGTATGTTCTGTATGTATATTTAGCATGGAATTTTGGATTTAAGCTTGACATTTGTTTTATATATCAAATTAATGTATCATTTATTACTGTAATATTTTCTTATATCCTGCAATGGTTCAATCGTTATACAACTTATAGCCCTATTGTATTCATTGTTTTTGTTTCTACTTCTCCTTCTTTAAGTTTCATGGCTATTTGTACGACTAAACATGTGAATGTACGTCTATAATCATTGGTCCTTCACCAACTCTCCCTTTTTTTTAGTTTTAATAAATTCACATTTTACTGTGGTTGCAGTAATTGTTGTATTGTAATCCTGTCTTTCTGTTGGTCCGTCCACCCACAATTGAGTGAAACTCAAATTCAAAATTTATATAGCTTTGTGTTAGGAAGATGATTACTAATTGTCTTTCAAAGAATTCAGTCAATAAATTTGAAAACCATGGTCCATTTTATTGATGGTTCATATAGATATTAGCTATTAATTTTCATCAATATCAAAGATATTCTAGCTCTTTTCATGGTAAAATTGCTTTGTAATGTAATTGCGGTATACAGCATGGCTGCGGGTATGTGTATTTTCTGTTGCCTGGCAATCCATGTTTAGCACTCCTCACATGTTAATCATCCTCACAATTGCCTCTCAATTTTATCAACACATCCAGTATTTAAGACTAATAGTATTTAATAAAATCTTTCAAATAAATTCCTTTTTTTTGACAAATCAGACATAAAATACTCAATACAGTTGGTAGGAATTCATAAATCTATCGATTTCAGTTTTTAACCCTTAAAACAATAGGCCGTTTTAAATTTAAAGGGTTTTTTCTATTTCATCTACATTATTTTAGCTTTCCATATTAGTTTTGAATTTTCTTCCTTTCATTAATTTGTTTTTGATGTTGTCCACTTAAAGGTACACTTGCTGGAATTTTAATTTATACAGATATACTATTCAAAAAAAGTAGGGGATATTTGATTTTGGGGGCATAATACTAAAATATGCAAATGACTACGAAAAAAGTCACTATAGAACCTAACAGAAGAAACATTTCCAGTTACATGTGACGCCCAAACGCACCAATAGCTACCGCATGGAATGCAGGTGATGCTTGGGATCATCATGGGTGCCAACCCAAGATTTGCACGACTCTGACTTTGAATGTTACAGTCATTGTGGCATTGAATTCCAGGGTGGAAACATCAGTTTAATTGTTTTAGTGACCAGAAAACAAATTTTGATATGCGTCGGCTTACCCAAAATTAAAGGTTACGTGCTCTTGGCATGCTACAGATCGGCACAACACAGGCGGTTGTGGCGCGGACGATGAATGTTTCTCAGTCTGTCTAAGCAGGCTATGGTCCAGATACCGTGATACACAATCTGTACAGGACAGACCACGCTCAGGTCGACCAAGGGCGAAAACTCAAGCCCAGGATCGATTTATCCGTACCTTGGCCTTGAGAAATCGTGTCATCATAGCAAATCAGATCAGCGCTCGTCTTCAAACAGACACTGGTGTGAGAGTGAGTGGCCAGACGATTCGGAATCGACTGCATAGGGGTCACCTTCGCGCCCGACGTCCTCGCGTGATCCCTTGTTTGAGAGATCATCACATTCAGGTAAGACGTCGTTGGTGTAGGGATCGTCAACACTGGGATAATCGACGCTGGAGCAATATGATGTTTTCAGATGAGTCAAGGTTCACTGTTGATTTTTTGGACAGACGTAGGAGGGTGTGGCGTCGTCGAAACGAGCGCTTCCAAGACGTTAACGTCATCAGACATGATCGATTTGGGGGTGGTTCTGTTATGGTGTGGGGAGGCATCACTGTTGCTGGAAGAACGGCTTTTTGCAGGGCGTGTTACAGACAGGACTACCGGGACAACATCTTGGCAGTCCTTGTTGTGCCGTTCGCACGACGTCTTTGCCGCCGTTTCATCTTCCAGGATGACAACGCAAGATATCACAGGGCCAGGATCGTTACAGGTTACCTCCAACAACAGAACATCACCACATTACCTTGGCCAGCACTGAGTCCGGACCTCTCCCCCATCGAGCATGTCTGGGACATGCTTGGACAGAGGTTACGTCAACGTCAACAACGTCCTGCCAATGTCCAAGAACTTGCTGCTGTGTTGCAACAGGAATGGGACAATCTGGACCAAAATGACCTTAGACGTCTCATTAGGAGTATGCCACGTCGGATCAATGCTTGTTTGGCAAACAGAGGAGGATTTACCTGTTACTGACTTTGTTGTGATGCTGTGGTAACTTTGCTGTTTGACCCCGGGTATCATTTTACCCTTATAATGGTCAGTCTGTGCCTTTCTTAGTCTAACGATCATTTGGAATAAATCGATGAATGTGAACTTCATTTCATTTTGTCATTTGTTTCTTCGTCAGTTCATTAGGTGACTTTAATAACACTTAAAAATCAAATATCCCCTACTTTTTTTGAATAGTATAATTTTTGAAATCATGACATTGGACTGCCAATATTTTATAAGTTAGCATGTAATAATTTAAAAAATATTTTACTAATGAGACAGGAGTATATGTATATTCATATTCGTTATATGGATACAAACAAACACGGCTTACTTCCCTAGAAGTTTACATTGCTAAACTCCCATGAGCTGGATTGAAATAAAATATTGGCAGTGGTTATTATTGATAGGACATGCTTTCTACAAGTATACTTATATTTTGAAAGATTCAGCAGATAATGCAAGTTTACCTTTAATTTTCTTTTCAGTTTGTATTAATTGAGAAACAATTAATTCTCTTTACTTAAAATTGAAGTCAATTTTAAATATTATTAAACAAATACTTATGTACATTAAATTTTGTACCACATAAACATGGTAAAAAGCATACTTTCTTAACCAGTTATGAATATTTGGTGGGCAGTCGATGTTGAGGTATTTTTCATGTGATTTTATATTTAGATTGTCTCCCATTGAAGTTATAAGAATCATCATTAATGTAAATCATTGTGTGAATTGTTATTGTAGCTCTTTGTAAGAATCATTAATGTAAATGATTATAATGTAAATGATTATAGGAATCATTATTATTAACCTTTAATTTACAGCATTGGGTGAAGCATCAATGTACGAATCATCAAGTCAAGATATTATTTGGGCTGACAATGAATTGTATGACAGAGCTCAACTTTATTCTCCTTCACACCGATTAACGGATGGATGGGACAACCCATCATTTTCTTCCTCCTTAGAGCGTAAAAGAAGTAACATGCAAAAACGGTCCCAGGTATCTCTATTAAACATATATAAAATATGCATTATGTAAGAATTAGATAAAGAGGTGTCCGTTTTTGCGCTATACCAGTTCAAAAATAGATCATTAAAATAGATTGTTATTATTGTAGCAATGGTATGATGATATATATTTAAACTTTTAAATTGTTTCCAATAGTCCAGAGTTTTCATTATGGGCTTGCCATGTTAAATAATGTGTAAATAATAATTTATATTTTTTAGCCTGAAAGAACACTGCAGATTTAGTTCTTACATAATGCTTTTTTAAAACATATTTTTGGTTGTAGGAATATTTTTGGTTGTAGGAGTATGATTACATCAAACTTTATTTTTGTTAAATAAAGATATCTCTTACCTAAGATATGTGAATGAAAGGAAATAATATTGTTATTCATTTATATTCAGCGTAAAACCAACTATTATATTTGAATTTATTTTTAAAACATAACTGAGAAATTTGAATTCATACAAAAGAAATACTGTGGACCCTTATGTTACCGATCTCAATATTAATATGATTAGTCATAAGATTCAATTTGAAATATTTTAAGGAAACGATTACTGAAATTTTGACGAGGAAATATTTTTCAAGGCTGGGTTTGATATAATAGTTTAGTAAAGATACGTTAACTTTAAAAATAGAAACTGGATAATTGTGACATTGAATTATAGTATTCAGCAGCCATGTAAATGGTCCCCAAGACACGATTTGTTTATATTCTCTTGTAAAGTGACTAATTGTGTTGTGTTTTTTTTTTGGTTAATTTTAGTCACATAGTTCAGGTATGGTAGGTAATCATCAGTCTAAACTTCGTGGTACTAAAGTTACAGCACCATTAGCCATGCCAGAACCAATAGAAATTGCTGATTATGGAACAGTTAAGGTATATTCTATTAGATCACATTGTATACATTTCTATATACAGTAAAAAATAATTTAATGTGAGCAAAAAATAAATGCTTTAAATTTGAACCTATCACAAGTTGATTAGACATTTCTCTTTCTACCTAAAATAATACAATACAGAGTAGTTATGCTATAGATTACTGACATGTCACATTTATAACAAATCCAAACAATAGAATATTTAACAGTTATTAATAAGATAATAGATAAAATTATGTGAAAATAAAAAAAGTCATTCATTTTTATAGAGAAGTTTTGGATATTGCAGTTATTAAGCACATTTATGTCAATACCGTTAAGACTGCATTACCAGTAATTTCATAACGCATGAATTTCTTGTCTTACAATATTCAAGTTAAAGTTGAAAAAAAGCAACCACAATGATTATGATTAATATACAAATTTGTTTTAGGATGCAGTCAGTCAGTTTTCAGAGAATGATTATGCTTCTGTGGAAGATGCTTTGCCACCAGGGAAATTACAGCGCATCAAGTCGTCTGTTCGAAAGAAAGAGAAACGTAAGATATTGTTTTGAATAACTTTTAAAGGCAGATATAGTAACATAATGCTTATTTCACAGTAGCTCTTTTCTTGTTGAATAGAATGGTTGCATATTTAAGGTAATATATATGATTCTTGTTTAGAACAAAGTCATGAGTACACATGGGTGTGTACGTAAAGGAACCCTTGACAGTTGGAAATTAAAATCTGTGTTGGCCGTAGGTCCGCTGTCCGGGCAAACTTTCCCTCATAGCACACTACATGTATATGGCGTTTGCCTGTCTTTATTAGCCCAGTCGGAGCAGAACAGTAGGACGTTAAACACAATTTTCATTTCATTTCTTTACATTTACGCTACAGCAAGGTCTAATGAAGATTCCTTTGAATTGACCAGACTGATCTCTCAATTAGCCAATGAAGAGTTGTGTTGACATGAACGAAAAAGGTTTTAGCCAATCACAGAGAATAGCAAATTAATTAGGAAGTAGTTAGTAGATCTTTATATAGCAGAGGTCAACCTTAATTTACACTGCAAAAACTAAAGATCTAAGGTTAATTAGATTGTTCCAAAATTTTGAAAAATGCATCGATTAATTTCAGCGATAAAAATGAATTTCAGGAAACACAGATTCTGAAGACTCTGAATTCAGTTCTTTAGAGCGGGAAGCTAGACCAGATAGACGGCCAAAAGTGTATAAAAAGCCAGCCAAGAAAGTACATGGGACCTCGTTCTTTATGTCTAAATCTATGACAGATGATTATCAACAGAGACTGGGTATATCAGGTGAAGCAACAAATAGAGGTATTTTATCTCAAATATAACATGTTACACGTAGATCAATCTATGAATTGATATAGCTCTATCTAAACACAGTACTGTTATTAAGTAAATTGATAGAACAAGTTCTTAAAAGGATGTTTTTTTTGGGTATCGTTCAGTGAATATAACTTGGTACGTCTTGGTGAAGACTCTTAAAGCCCCTCCTTGTTCTGTACATCTATCTGAAATGAAACACATTTTTTGAAGATGGGTGGTTGAAAGATCTAACACAGGGGCATGGTCATAAGATATGTTATTGAGTGAAGTGGCTTGGTTTCGATCCCAGACTTCTATCTGACAAGGAGTAGGGTCGCATGCAAAGTCTGTGGGGTTTCTTCAAGTCCTCCAGTTTCCTCCCAATGCTGAAGACTCCTATGTGTACAAGCGACTTAACCCTTAACCGGTCAACGTCATTTTGACGTTATGACGTCAAGTGGTCAGGCTAAAAAATAACTAACGTGAAATATTTTGTATGCCTATTACAATCGACTACTGCCAAATAATTATAAGTGATAGACTCTTGACACCAATAAAAAGGTGAAGAGGATAAGTTGATCTATAATTTGCATAACATTTTAAACCATTTTCATCAGAAATATCGTCTTCAGAATCGATGTAATCAATATAGTCCGGGTCAGAATCATATATAGGCATTTCAATGACTTTGACAGTCTTTAACATTCCCGACATCGTTAAATTACACTTTTTGTCAAAAAATGTAGAACGAAGACATGTTTTTCTCAATGTTATTGACAAGACAAGTTCCTGTCTGAGGTACATGCGTGGCGATATCAATTAAATACGAAACTTAATACTCCAATGCGGTTTATAAAAAGGGTTCTTGCTATGGTCGCAAATATGCGACCGTGACCACTTTTGGATATAACGTTGAGGTGCAAATATGCTATGTGACCCTGACCGGTTAAGGGTTAATGAAATAAATTGTACCATAGGGAATATGGTAGTGAACTGGTTTGTATTGCGTAGACACTGAACCCACATTTCTCTCTCACTAAAACACCTAAATATCACTTTACACTGATTTATTTGAAATAATTTAGAGAATTAGTCGAGATTAAAAGAATGTTTTTGTTACTGTTGTTTTTTGTTTTTTCTTAGTGAGAAGTAATTCACCATCTGAAGGTAGTGAAGGTACTGGAGATGAATTAGCAACAACCAAAAAACCTATGAAACGAAAGTCTTTTAAACATAAAGGTCGCTATACATCTTTTGGTGTACCTAAAATATTCAGTCCACCAGACCTTGATTACCAGATAGGTTCACCTCCACGTAAGTTTGGAAATATTTAAAGATATAGAACTTGAACAGTTGGGGGTTGGGTGACTGGATTTTCTTACGCGAGTGCTTTCGATAAAGTCTATCAATAAATCAAGTGGTGTGATTTTGATTCCCCTGCTTCTACGATATAAGGAGTAAGTTCGCCTGTCCAACCATGTGTGTTTTCTCCAGGTCCTCCGGTTTCCTCCCAGTGCATATGAACCATCGTGCAAGCCAATTATTGAAATAAATTGGATCCTTGTTAGTTCTGAAATGACCTAGTTTGTGTCGAGTTAATGATAAATCACATTTCTCTCTCTCTCCTTTGACATTTGAGTTGTATTGTGCCAAAGGGCTGTATTTATTTTGTTTATGTTTAACAACAATAAGGTTACATAAGTCAATGATTGAAGGATAATTCATTTCCATCCATGAACATTGATGGTAAGATGGTGTCTATGATTTTTGTTTTAAGTATGTAAATTCCTATCTAAATTTTCATACAATTGTGGGAATATTCCTTATACAAATTAAATTTCAATTTGTTTTTTTTATATATTATTTTGGTAATTTTTATCTATTCATCTTTGATATATGTTCCAGGTGACAATGAAAATTTATTTAATATTGGTAATCCACCCATAGGATACAGCACACTACCTCGAGCAGCACATGTAAGGCATTTCAACAGATCTATCTATCATCAATTATTCTCCCAAGAATTACATGTAATTATATAAAGAAAGATAATTGCATAGACATTCTATGGCAATAGGAATGTGTATTGTGATCCAAAATCGTATTGAAATACATTCAAAATCAGTTTTCAAGAGAGAGAAAATATTTTTCCATTTTGCATGTATTTATTGAATGTTTTTCTTGAAATTTTGACATTAGAATGCCTGATTGTGATTCAAATAGGAAACTAAAATATCAGTAAAACAAATAAATGTCACCAAGAATTTACACAAACTCTTGTTGAGCTATTGTTAATATATTAAATGAAAGCATGTTTTGATACACAGAGATTGAAAACAACCACCAAACGTCTATGTGCAATCAAAATGAAAGTAGAGTGAAAATACTGATACACCCCATGTTGAATTACATTATGTATTAAAGGAGATCTGTATTTTAATATGTATAGTGTAAATTTATCCATTGATAAAATATAGTGTAAAATTATCCATTGATAAAAAATAGTGTAATATTATCCTATTAAATGACGCAATTAAATAGTGTTATAATGCACTGAAATAATACTGATGCCAAATGGGAAATGTGTTCAAACATGATGACTAATTTTGGTCATTTTAATCGAAAATTCATTATTTATATTCCTACTATATTATAAGTATGATGTCATTGTTACAACAGGGTGGAACAGCATCAACAGATGATGGAGACTATGATCTCAATGACAGCGGCCATTGGAGGAGTTTACTCAAAGGTAAAACATATCGAGATCCTGAAAAACAGAGACGAAAAGAGGAAAAGAAATTAAAAGATGATGAAAGGAAAAAGCAAAAAGAAGAGGTAAAAAGAAATAGTTTTTTTCTTTGAGGTTAATACTGAATGGTCTATCTTTCAGAGGAAAAGAATTGCACAAGGGGAATTATACTTTGTGGTAATTGTTGTCCCTTCTGGCTATGTTGATGGCAGTTGTCTTGATGATTGAGTTTAATGACTTTTCCCCAAATCATATGGACCTCTGTATTTTATTACTTTAGTCTTGGACAATGACACAGATCATTTCAGGAATTGTCATCAAGACAGAAGATTGACTTATACCAAGATTTTGTCATTGTCCACATTCCATTTATTGGAAAGTTGTTTTTTTTTTAACACTATTTAGTCAGCAAATACTTACATATACAATATATATATAATTATGGGATCTGAAAGAAAGCTACAACTTATATATATTCATTCATCTACCTTAAGAAATCATTTATATAAACATGAATACATTGATTAAAAGTTAGTCTTGAATTATACTCTGGTGTAGGTTAGAAAGAAAGAGGGCTTCTGGGTAGTAAGTTGCCTTCAACCCTGATAAAACCAGTATTATCACTTTTCCACAAAAGACCATACAGACATAAATCTTATTCTACTGAATATCCAAAAACAAACTCCGAACTACATGCATCTCTCACTAGGGGGGTTGGATGGCTGAATAGTTAGGATGTGCATGTTGCATCATAAAGTCTGCCATTGAGTCAACTGACGAGGATTTGACTCCCTGGTAAGGAGTATGGTTGTCTGTCCAACCTCATGGATTTTCTACAGGTCCTCCGGTTTCCTCCCACTGCTAAAAGACCCTCACTCTCTATCTCTCATTACATGTTCCACAGCCTTAAATCAGCACTCTACACAAAACCAGTTGAAATACTGAAATATATTTGCGTCGATAACAACGTATAAACCATCTTTTCTCTCTTCTGCTATTTCTTCAGGGAATAATCTAACAGACAATTTTAAGCAAAGTCCAACTTTGCAATAATTCAAATATCAGTTATACAACATAATCAAATAATCCCAAAACACTACTATCAGAGGGCTATAAATATACAAATAATTGACACCAGACTAAGGTGAAAAAAAATATTTAATGAATATTTCCAACAACCCATCATGTACAGACTGTCACATTATGGAGGACAGCAAGCATTACTTATTATACTGCTCTAATTTTACTACAGCAAGACAAGAAACAATCTTACTATTACCATATTAATCAAAGGGAGATTAAATTGCTGCTATATGGAAATAACCTCTTGATTCTTCCAACAAACATGGAAAACTTTACAACAGTTCAATTATTCATAAAACATTCTAATAGATTTAAATAAAAGCAGTTCCTGACTATTACTTACTTACTGTCTCTTGATTAACACTAATTATCGTGCATATTTAATTTATGTTCTTGATTATTATTGACTGCGATGCTTATCATTTACTTACTTTTTCTTGATTGATGATAATTTTCATCTACTAATTTGATTTAAGATGCTGGTTTTACTTTCTGTATCTTGATTGGCGATATGTATCGTTTCCTTATGGTGGCTTCACTTACCGCCTCTTATACCACCTGATAAATATTTTCAGGACAATGTATCTTTAAATGTACTCAAAATGTCGCCGATAGATAATCTACAGGCTTGAATTTAATCGGATTAATAATCAGATTCATTATTTTTTCTGACCTTATATTGTTTGCATTGAATGTTGACAAATTTTCAGTTCATCCAATCGTCGTAAATACTGAACAGAATTTTGGAACTGATATTTCTGTCAGAGATTTTTACAATATTGTTGTTTGAAAGGGATTAATATCCCTCCAATGCTGGTATGTTTATTCTTTTGTATAAAGTTGTAACAATCCCATAAAACTTTGATTTTATGCAAACTCTTTGTTACTGTGTTTACGACATATTAGTGGGTGTTCAATAGATTTTATTTTGAAATCTATAACAGTAAACTGTTGAGCTTTCTTATGTAATCTTATCTGCTGTAACAGGTTTAGAAATGTAATAATATAATACCTCACCTGGACATAGCTGAATATTGATCATTTGTTTGCTGGTTGCTATTGACTACAATATTGACTTTTTGTCATTAATCTAAGCTGGCTGTAGTGTGTAATAAGTTTAGGACTCAAAATAGGTCCATAATATAAAGACACCTCAATGAATAATCTACTAACAAAAGAGATCTGAGAGTTAACAAAACTCCCAACAATGTCTGGATTTGTGTTTTATGGGACATGAACTTATTACAACACGAGTGTGTGCAGTTGGAACTTTATCCGATATGTGGGATTAAGATTAAAATATTAAATCACCTTTGGGAAAAAGTGTTTGTGAAATAAGGAAGTTAATTCAAAATATGACATATATAATATTAGACAATGTCTGTAGACATAATAGCACGTTTTAAACCATGGGTATGACTCCATCAATTTGTTATTCTGTACAAGTCCATCCCTTTGAAGAACAAATAAATTCAGAAGATGATCTCCAGGTAGATTTTTATTGTACAATCCCCCCCCCCCAGCCTCTATGGTAGGTCTTCTTTCTGGCTTCAAATGGTATATGAATTACTATTTATTCACATAGCCCATAATCAACTAACTAAATCATAGGATTGAAATATGATCGCCATTTAATATGAAATGGATAATCGTTATTATCATATGAATGGTACTTGGCAATCTTGACTCTTATGCATGGCCTTCATCCCCGTGCGTACAACTGATTTCTGTACTTTCGTCCGTCGTCCAGAATTTCCTGCCCTACAGACTACATTTGTCATCTGATTGTTTTTAAATAGATATATGTATTATGTTGTTTGCATTAGGAAGATGAAGAATCCTATTTAATTTCAGTAATTTTGTTCTGGATAAAAGGGCTCCTACAGGAGGAAAATGCTAGATTATCACTAACTGGTAGTCAGTCTCAAGTGACCTAAGGAATGCTGCTTATATGTCGATCCAATGGAAGACTTAACATTCAGTAGACACCTGAGATTAAACAATAGAAAAAGAAGTCTGTAGAAGATAATCCAAGAATTTACTTAGGCTTTGATACTGGTATTAAATGGACTGCTTGTGTCTTTTGACACAAAAATTACACAACATAAAATCTTATCTATATGAATATGTTTGTATCATTTCAGGAAAAGAAACAGAAAGAACAGTTAAAGTTACAGAAAAAAATAAAGAAAAAAGATAGTAAAGGTTCTGGTCCTTCTCAGAGTGGCTGTTATTTAGAAGATTTTCTTATGTCCCAAAATAATCCTTTAATACCTGTATTTATTGAACGATGTATACAGTTCATTGAAGAAGAAGGTATGTACATTTGTATCTTTAATAGATATAACTCTTGAAGAATACAATTATATGGAATACAATTCTGTTTTTTTACTACCTCGTGGGTGTTCTCTGGGTACTCCAGTTTCCTCCCATTGCTAAAGACCCATATGCGCAGGTGAATTATTGAAATAAAATTAATTCATGTTAGTCCCGAAATGACCTAGTTTGTGTTGAGTGGACGTTAAACCCCATTTCTCTCTCTCTCTCTCTCTCTCTCTCACTGTTCATTACTATGTGACATTTCAACAGAATATCTCTTGACTTTTTTAAGCATTCCTAATCAAAACAGTACCTGTTATAAATTGATTGTATTCCATAGCATTGTAAAATGAAGGGCTGAAATAGGGTTTAACGTCCTACTTTTCTGCACTGACTGGGCTACTCAAAACGGGCTTATGCAATACAGTGAGAAATTTAAATTTTGCTTGGAACAGCAACACTACAGTCTACTCTTTTATTTCAAATTCCAACTGTCAAGGGTTCTATTATGTGCAAGCCAATGTGTATATGTGACATGTTTTACTTTCATCCGAACGACTTGACACTGCACGCCATTGCCAGGCCTTTTGTTCTTAGAAGGAGGAAACTGGGCCAGAACTATAGAATTGTATAGCTGATTCGAAACAGTTTCTCTGTTTAAGGGAAAGAATTGATGAGTAACACATATGGCTAACCATTGCTTAAGATTGTATTCAAAGAGAGAGTAATTGGGTTTAACATCTGCTTACTTAGCATGTCATTTTGGGTTTAGTGTATAGTTCAATTTTATTTCAATAACTTGATTATGGGTAGGTGTCTTTAGCAGTGGGAGGAAACCGGAGAAAATCAATAAAGGCGAATCTACTCCTTGTCATGTACAAGCTTGGATTAAAACCACACCCCTTGACTTATGTTCTTAAATGCACATGTTAAGCCTCTTGCTAGCATCAAATATAACTCAGCCTGAATCACAATACTTGTTACTGAGTCTGCTTAAATTTACGTTTAGTTTAATATCAGAGGGTACTGTTATTCATAATGTTTCTCTTCTGTCTTGTTTTATATTGACATTCTTTGTAGATTTGGCTAAATGGTTATGAATGTTGCTTCAGGACAAAGTTTATATATCCATCCATATGCAGTGACAAAATTTCATGATCTAACTTAGTTTGAAAAATAAATCAAAATCAAATGTTTCTGTTTTCAGGCCTCAGAGCTGAAGGTATCTACAGAATTCCAGGAAATAAACAACAAGTTGATCTCCTCATCACCAAATTTAATGAAAGTATGTGTCTTTCTTTTGTGTTTTTTTCATCACATCTTCTAGCAGTCACTTATTTCATTTTGTATGTTTAATTTCACAGTTTCTTTTTTACACAACACTCACATTTATTTAAATGGGTTATTATTTTATTAATTTATTTATTTCTAAAAATAAACATGTTGTTTTATTATTGTTGATGTGTATATAATTGTGTGGGTGTGATGTATTTGTGTGTAAGTATATGTATGTAAAAGTATATATTATTGTATGAATGGTTGTCCATCCATCTAGTCTACACCTAACCCTCATTTCCTTATACACATTTATTTCAGAGGATTATGAAGAGAAAAAGAAGGCTGGTCTTTGTAAGGCTCTGAAAAATTCGCATGTCTTTTAATTTTCATTTGCATTCCCGAAAGAACATTTAATTAGTCATGGCTATAAGGACTGTGGTTCTCTATGTTCGGATGATGGTGCTTCGTGCAATTTAGAATCCGCAGGCTATGCGATTATGAAAACTAGTTCAGAGTATCTTATTTACATTGAATATAGTCTGATTAAATAAACAAAAAAATAAGCTACTTTAACAGATAAAACTATAAATTTCCAAACCAAAACTCAATTTACCAAAATCTGTGAAAAATATTTTGCCATGGAAATGAAAGATGATATTAGTTTGGCTCTGTATTTTGCGAAAAAAATTCTTATTTTTCTGTTAAAATTGTGTGCTGTGGTTAATTTGCGTGTGAATTTTGTTCCCCAAAGTTATGTTCCTTTTCTTACAAAAAAGAAGAGTTTTTGCATGGATATATTTTTTAATTGCATATGGATCCCATTATTGTATTATTTCCCGTCAGCCTTAATGGGTTTACATGCTCTATCGGTTTCCACCCTGGCTCTTAAACAGGCCAGTCACTGAGAACCTACACATAGTTGTTCACAAATATTTAAGAAAGGGCTGTCGTAATACACAGAAAAACAAGGTCATGGAAAATACATACTTTCACTCCTCAGGTATAGGATAGGTATATCTGAGTTGGATAAAGTTGTAATTTTGAGAGTATGTCAGCAAATACTTTGCCAGTCAATCAATATGGCAAAAGTAGGCCACTATACCTATTATCATGTTGAACTAGAAGGATCAACCAATTAAGTAGGAGTCAATCATGAAGCATAAATTAGGGGCATGGTTAGCAAATAAATCCACTTGCAGTGAACACAGCCAATATATAAATAGACAAACCATACCATTCGCTGTTGCTTGACACAGTTGAAAAGTATATAAAATTGGCAAAGTTTAAGTTAGATCAAGATACAATAAATTGAATTATTTCTAAATGTCATTTGAGTAATTGTTCAACTTGAAGTGACTTTTAATTGCCAGTTGAAAAGATTATTGTTGTTGAGGACCAGCTGGACCGATCACTGTATTAAAATATTTTAATTTATCCATATGCATTTATTTGATTATGTATTTAAATGGTTGAAATTGTGTTCCGCTGCCTAATAATAAATCACCTAGCATCATCCATATATTTTGAATGGGTCCCATTTTCCTAACTTTTAGTGATTGAAAAAATCAAAATGGAAACGGAAAGACATATTATATATATATACTTGATCAGAGAATTTTGTTGTTTGCACCATGGATGGATAATATATTCAGTAATTGTAAATTAAGAATGACCAGCAGTTTATTCAGTTTGTTTGTATAACTGTATATATTAATGTTATATTTTATTCATTTTTGCACTTATTGCAATATGACGAAAAAAATCTACACATTATTTGGAAATAGAATTATGATATTATCAGTTTTATTAGCATGAGATTGGATACATAAGATTAAATATACTGGTGCCGGTTGTTGTGTGATATGAATTTGCATGAATGGGATTGGCTGTAAGAATGTATTGACAGCAAGAATTAGGTGGTGATGGGTGCCTTCTTTGTGCAATGAATATGTCAGTATTTTTTAATAGTTTAATTTCAAAATGGAATACGCTATCTGATTCAGACCTCATAGAAAGACAGAAAATATGTCACCGAAATTCAGAATAGAGAATTTACAAATGTTTAAATTTAAATGATAAGAAGTCTATATAATATGAATTTTGTGATTATTCCATTTTGAAACTAAACAGAATATTTTTGAAATCTTGGTGCTGGTATTATTTTATATTTTACTTAAAGTAGATTTTTATTTAATCATGATTGTTGATTGTGTAAACCAAAAAAATCATCAATATTAGTTGAAGTTGCAGTATTGATATTTATTACGGATCTGGCATACAGAATTAACCTAGATTGATAAATTTGTGAATACTTATAGAAATTAAACTTTCCCGATATTGTTGTTTGAAAGGGATTCCTATAGCTCTAAATTATTCATTTTGCATCTAATAAATTATCTGCTATTTTATACAGCTCCTCCATGATTAGCGTTGAAACAAATTTTAATTTTTAATGGTAGTTTTAAACTAATAACAGGCAATGAATTAAGATATTGATGATTTATTACAGTTTCAACACAGCTTTTTATACATAAATCATTTAATACAGGTCATCTTTTATATCTAAAGTATTTAATCGTCAAGAAATTATTTCTGCTAATTGGTTTAGATAAGGTCTTTAATTCCATTTCTTAACAGTCTGAAAGTCTGATAACAGTAATCAATCACATTCATGTAAACCTCATTCTTGAATATATATATACCATAATTGTTTTAAAGTTTATTAAAACTAATATCTAACTCTAATATTTTAGAAAGTCATCCAACTTCATCAATCATTTACAGATTAATTAAACTTATTTCAATATTTAAAAGAGGAATTTACTACATGTGTATGTGCATTTAGAAAAGTCAACTGTTCAAAAAATTTTTTTAATGTTCCCTTTTATTTTGGATTGATTGGTCGATACATGTACAATAAATTATGTGAATGTTCTTGCGTCGATTTTGTTTTGAAGTTTTTATTGTTACTTAACTAATATCACTTTGTTTCTGCTTACATAGAAACAAATTCAAATTAATGATATGTTTCAACATTAAATTCCTCTGTTAGATATTGTAATAAATGTTAAATATTAACAGTTACATTGTTTTACAATACTCAAATTTATATTTAAATGTTTTGTAGATCCCAGTGCTGAAATTGGTTCTCTAGATCTAGAAATTCAAGTTAATGCTGCTGCTACCGTCCTCAAAGGTTTCTTTTCTGACCTTACTGACCCCTTGATTCCTGCATCACTGTATGAAGAATTAATAGAGGCTGCTGGTTAGTTTATCTTGCACTACAAATAAAACCTATACTTTATCCACCCATGTATTCAACAGTTGATATCACCTGTTTGGTATCCTCATCTTTCAAAATATTTTCTAATTTGCCAAGTTATGAATGATACATACCATAATACATCCTAGGATGTCATATGGTTTTGAGTATCTAATTGATTTTTATTCCCTTCCTAGTTTTGTTTTGTTCCAAAAGAGAGAGAGCGAGAGAAATGAGGTTTAATATCCACAAACTAGGTCATTTCGGGACTAAGTTTTATTTCATTAATTCGCTTGCATGTAGGGTCTTTATCTGTGGGAGGAAACCGGAGTACCTGGAGAAAACCCAAAAGGCTGACAGACGACCCTACTCCTTGCCATGTACAACCGGGGATTCGAAACCACGTCAAAGGTTCAATGGCAGGCTGTACGATACAGCGTGCGCACGCTAACCTTTCGGCCACCCAACCCCCCTTGTTCCATAAGGATGACAATGGATAATATGGCAAGTCTATATATCGAATATAACATTTGTAAGTATCTGTATACGCATAGACACACAGTGACACACGAGTAAGGCGCTGGCTTTTTACTGTGTATGTAAAAGAACCATTGGTAGTTAGAATTCGAAGAAGAGCAGACAGAAATGCTGCTGTCTTAACAAATTTCCTTCATAGAACACTGCATGAAATTTGCCTGTTTTTATTAGCCAGTAGTATGTTTCTATAGACATTTGATATAGAAAATACTTGTATGATATTATCTATATATTATTCTTATTCTTACATCCAGTCCTTGGACAGTAGGATTTGTAAATTAGAATGTGTTATAAATTAAACTTATCTATATACAGGTGTACATGATAAAAGCAGCCGGTTGTTAGCTTTAAGAGGTGTATTAAAAAAATTACCTGAGCAGAATTTTGAAGTGCTAAAATACCTCATGACACATCTTAACAGGTTTGTTGTTTTCTTAAATAATTTAAATTTATGTAATAAAAATATATTATTGATGACTTGATCAGTCTTGTTCTCCTTTATCTAGAGAGGAGGAGAAGAAAGGGACAGTTATTTTCAAAGCACGTTATTCTGAATAACCATTTAGTAAATACAGGGAAATGCTTCTATACTATTTACTTCTTGTTTGTGGTATTCATTTATACAGTACATCCTCAAGAAATGAAATGTTTATTATTTTATAATTACAGAGTAACCCAGAATCACCAATATAATAACATGGACTCAAGTAATTTAGCCATTTGTTGGTGGCCAACCATAATGAGATTAGAATTTAAGTCGTATGAAAATATGGCTCTCCATACTCGATATCCTGTAGAAATTGTTATGACTGCCATTGAACAGTGTAATTTTATGTTTCATGGAGGTGATGAAGTATGAATAATCTATAGTGCTTAATATAACGGTTATTTATTTTAACATATAACTTTCCAAAATGGCTGCCCCCTGTAAAATTCAGCTGGTTGCTAAGGATTACAACTTTTTGGATGGAGCTATTTAATATTAATAAATAGATGAAGAAGATGGAAATAAATCTGGCATAATATACAGGAAATCCCAAAGAGTGTGACAGGAAGACATCTTTAGTCTGTGTTCGTTGTGGTGGAAAGTTATGAGTGTAGCTGTGTCTGAAAGTGCTAAATCTTGGTCAAGATTGAAGTTTATTTAGAGAATTATTACCTTGCCTTAAAAGACTATGTAGCTGTATACTTAGACACTTTTATAAAATCAGATAATCTAGTATAATCACTGCATGCTGCATTTACAATCACAGAAATCGCTGTACAGTAGCACAAATCTTTAATATTTACAGATATTAGTAACAATAGTTAAATACTAGGTCATTGGCTTGCTTCAGGGAATGCAGAAGTATGTTTTTCAACTTAGATAATTAATTGATAAAATTTTATACAAAGTTCTTTTGTTAACTTAAAAAAAAGAGGAGAAAAAATTAACACAACACAATTTTTATGGGAAACAATGACGTTTCATCATGTATCCTCTTATCATTATCAAGGATACTTGAATAAATCCAGTGATGTTTCCCATAAAAATTGTGTTCTGTTAATGTGTTTAACAATCGCTAAATGCCAGTTAAAGATAAAGGAGAAAAAAGTTATTTTAACCAAATATATGAATATATGATACTTAAAGAAAATTTTTAATTTATTACTACATTATATCTGACTGAATATCTAGAGTTTTCCAGTTAAGTGGAGCTATACCCTTGCTTTCCTAGTTATTCCTTCTTGCCACAATGTCAGGAGTTATAATAATGCCTTATAAAAGTATAAATTTCTTACATGTATTTTAAACTGTGAAAATATTTAAGGTCACAAAATTGTGCTTACTCTTTGGAGAGAAATAATTCAACTTCTTAAACTTTGTTTTGGTTATTTTTCATTAAAACTCTTCTACAGTCGTTTCCAAAATAACATTTCTACTTTTTTCCTTATGTGGACGTCTATCACTTTGAAATAGGAAATGGTGTCAGTATTTGACTATATCTTTAATAAAGTGATCATTAAAAAAACATGTGGATTATCCTGAATAGATTGTGTAAATTTATAGGTTAACTTCAGGTATCTTCACAATAACCATTAATAAACCACAGTAAAATAAACCATTGTTGGACAAGTGTTTTATAAATTTTGAATTTTAATGTACATGTTACAACAGTTACCAGTGTTTTCTAATTAACACAATTCAAGAATCTTTTATATCGGATACCTCTCCTATTACTCCTTAGGTTTCGTAAGCTTTACATCTATAGATTTAAGAAGGCTACTTTACAATTGCTTTGAAATATGAATTGCAGATATGGAAGTAAAATTTCATTATATGAATATTTAACAGCAGTGCAATTAAAATTATACCAACATTTGATTGTTAAGACATTTGATGTGCTGTCTGATCAAGCTCAAACATATTATTACACTGTTGTCTCAGGCTCCAAACATGGTTTTTAAAAGATGTCCTATGATGCTAGTAGAGTGACAATCTGTATTAATGAAAATAAAATCTGCTATTAATAAGATTGGTTTAACAGAAAAGGTTTTATCAATTTGTAGTCCAAGTATGGACTACATCAAGCCAAAAATTTATAACAATTCATCACTTTTCTGCTTAAAAATATAAGGCCTATCTATGTAGTAAATGTGATGTAATATATATCTTGACATCAAGAACTATCTGTAAGGAAAGTTATCAGGTACACTCGATCTTATGTTTATGTACATGAAATATTGTGTTCAATTATTTTTTCCTTGACTTTTGTGATAAGTTGTGTATACATGTATTTTTATTATGTTATATATGAATATAATTACATGTAAATTCAATGTGTAATATATAACAATAACATAATTGTTTGGGTGGTCTTATTTCACACAAGTGACACTATTTGCAAAAAGGAACTGCCCTTCCATAATTAAATTCTGTGCTAGGACTGTACTAGTATCCTTAATATATTTTATTTGAGTTTTTCACAAAGAAGGTCCGAAGTATGTAAAATTGATAAATATACATTCTGTTTTTATTCAGTTTATTTAAGTATATTCGCTTTGAAAAAAAGCAAATTATTGAGCTTCAGCATGTCTTATAAACTGATCTTCAACTATCGTATAAGGATGTTATGTAAGAGGTTTGGATAAGATAATGACATAAAAGTATTATTTGCCTATATTTAGAATAAAGACTCGATTAGTAGATTCATGGACAGTAGTTAAGGAATTTTATGTTCAATAATATTAGTTTATTCTAGTAAAGTGCTATCAGTATTATTTTAATTATTATTTATTTATGTATAAATTGAATTAATTAGAGATAAACATATTCTTATTAACTAATAAGTTTTTGATTGAGCATATACATTCATGTTATTCATGATCTTAATATATTATATAAATTCACATTTATTTGAATATTGAATAATTGACTATATATATCATATAAGTATAATATCATATATGTTTATGTTTGGCGAACTCACATGGCATGTTATATAAAATTTATTTATGTAAATATATATATGAACTTATTATAAGATCTAATTGTTGTATGAATGATGTTAAAAGAATGGTGTTTAATAAAATAAGCTATGTATGATTTTAAAGAAAACTTAACTCCACAGTAGTATTTGTGACTATATATATAGTATAACCACGGTTGATATGCTTCGTGTTCTGTGAATGTCTAACTTTTCTCCATTGATCAGTAGATAATCTTCCAATAGGTGTAACTTTTATAAATTTTAAAAGGAAACATAACTGTTTAAGCAAAACAGTCTTTTACTTTTGCTTTAGCTTTAGCTTCGAATGTACGTGTATGTTGGAAGACTTTTAAAGTCAATCCCCCACTGCTTATCAGACAGACAGTGGCCATTAGATAATTGGATTATGCTGTACATAGCATGGAACACATATGAAATATATGTGATTAAACTCTATTGTAGTTGTTTTAAATGATGTATTATTTCACTACTTTAAAACATAAAAGCTACTCTGATATACATCATATTTTCTCAAATACTATATTATTGACTGCTAAATTATAAATTCCAGAGATGTAAATCTTGAATACTATACAGTTAACTGATAAACTATATTCAAATGATGTAAATCCCAACGTTGTCATGTACTGATAGTATATTCGAGTAGCTGTTGGTTTAGAAAGTTATGCCTGACTCACAATTACTATTGAGAATATTATTTGTGGAGTTAATTTTTGTTTAAATGAGAACCTTTTTACAAAGCCATATAGCCATTATCCCCGTATATAATTTATATTCAGACAGCACAAAAATGTTAGTCATCAGTTGTTTTTGTAAAGTATATATATATATATAAATATACCGTAAATTTCATTATCTAGTCTGCCATATTCATATCAAAAGTCATAATGATCTTAACAGTTTATAAATTCTCTAATGAAATAGATCTAAAAGCCATACAGTTTTATTTTATAATACCCGGTATATATATGATAATATTGAATAACTCCTAGTATTAGAATCGTATCATATACTAAAACATTTACTTTTTAAAAAGTTTGAGTGCTCCTCTTCGAATGTACGGTTAAAAAAATCATTCTCACTTTAATACTTCCCAGAATACGTTCCCCTTGGAAACCATGCTCTGAAGACAATAAATCTTCTCTTTGAAATTTACAGCTTTTCGAGTACATGGAAGATTTTGATATTTATTTAAGTGAAATAAAATAAAAGTAATATCTTTAAAGCATAAAATATCATAGAGGGTAGATATCTAAATCGAATGCTGAAATTTATGGGAAAATAAATGTCCTTTTCTATGAGCATCAAATCAGCATTAGAACATTATAAATTGTGGCAAAGAACATACAATAGCCAGGAATCAGGGCTCATGATTCAATCATATTTGCCAGTCCAAACTGATTGACATTGAAATCGACTGGCTGATTAATTTACATGTCATGGAGTAGGATATGTTTGAGAATTTGCAGCTTAAAACAGCATAACTCTACAAAATATGTAGGTTTTTAATGTGCATAACAAAAACAAAAATTGACTTAAAATTTAAGCAGAGTAAACATTTAGTTATAAGATTTACAAAATAGTGTATGGAAAAACTTTGAAGTGAGGGTGCTGCCATTTATGTGCAATTCTAAATCATTCTATTCAACACTTCTTTGTTATTGTTTTCTGCCAGTGCACTCATTAATAATGTCTATTACAAAATGGCAGCTACTATTACTTATGGTACAGTTTTACTTGTTTATGTTTTTCTTTGTTTAATTTTCTTTTTCCTTTAAATGGCCTTTTGATACTGTACATTAAGAGTTGAATTTAATATCAATGTTACTGATGATGAAAATCTGTGTGCCTTGATTCTTTTGTTTCAACTTTCATAACTTCTGGTGTAGGGAAATAAGTATAGAAGGTCTAGGTGGGGCATTGAAAACACAATGACATAAATTTGAAATAAATAATATAAATATTAAACATTGAGCTTGGAAAAAATTGAAAAGGTATAGGACTTTCCCCTGCTTAAATCATCTATTATGCCCCTACCCTACACCTGTAAAAAAAAAACCCTGGTATGGTCCCTGCTAGTTATATAATTTAAAAAAGCCTTTCCATTTTACATAACCATAAAATGTCTGAAAGTTTGAGATACTGTTATTACAATATCCTTCATGTACTTTATAGTTTATGTTGAGATATTTTTGTTTTATTAAAAAAGAAAAATTGTGCAATTGAATTAAGACAAACATTTTTAACAGGCTAGTTTTCTCTTTAATTAACATCATACTCTTAGTCTTACCTGTTGGTTATTAAGAATGTAGAATTTCAAATTATGGTGTCATTAAGCTTAAAACTTATATTATTGTATGCTGGAGTACTTCCACTGTAAACTCCTAGTGAAATTGTTCTTATTCGTGCATCCTTCGATGTGATCCTCTGATAAAACAAGCCAATTAATATGTTAATAAATGTTTTGTATAATGCTGTAATATATTGTGTTATTATCAAATGCAACATTATTATTACATGGTTAAATTGTACATGTATGGTTGAAGTGTGTTAATTGTACAATATATTATATATATATGTATATGTGTGTGTTAAATGTACCATATATGTGTTCATTGTAAAGATGTTATTGTTATATTATGCTTATTAAAAGTTACGAGATCATCTGTGAAAATTGCAACTAAATCCTCACTGTTTTTATATAAATTATACATATTTTCATGTATATATATCGTTGGCACATCTTATCAATTACTTATCTTGTATATTTCATGTAGTTTCCATCTAGTATTGTATTCGTTGTTCATTATATTTTGGACAGTAGAAATTTTTTTTTTAAGAAGCAATTCAGCTAACCATTGTGTGATTTTTAACAGAGCTGTGTTTTGTATAGTGTTGTTGAATGCATGAATCCACTACCTAGATTGTGGATTTTCCCCCTTCTGCTGTTAATAATTTTGCTTGTAAACCAGGCTGTCTGAGGAATAAATCACAAAACTATTATAGCTTTTTGTCTTATTTTTTAAACATTAAGATGCATTATATTATGTAAGATTTAGTTAAAGAGCTGACTATAATAGTTCACAAAAAGTAAATGAAAAATGTATATATTGAAAATTTCATTCAAATTATTTTATATTGGGTTAAGTTATGACTATTTGAAGATACAGCATAGTAATTGACAACCAAAACTTAGCCTTGATTATTTATCATATCATTTATCATAAAATAATTTATCATATCATATATCATAAAATTTTTAAAACTTGTGTTCAAATCTCAGCCATCCAATGGTCGTGATAGAGAGTTGATTAATAGGCTTGTCATGTGAATTAATGTATAAATCAGAGGCATTATAGCTGAGGGTGCCAGCCTCCTCGCGAAAAAAATCAAAGAAGTTGAAAAACTAAAACAGGAGAAAAGTGCTAACTAAAACCGATGAGATAAATGAAAATAGGTTGCCAGGCAACAAAACATACGCCCACACAGCAGCTAAATCGTCCGAGCAGTCAACAAGAGTAATCACCAGAAAAACATAATTCAAATTCACCCATAACTACGGTGTAACTGTGATATAATCAAACGTTTTTTTTAAATTCAGATAATAATTGTGACCTCCAGAGGGACCACAAGCTAAAAAGGGTGATTTTTCGGACGGACAATCAGGGGACATAATTCAGGAAGTTACGATCCGATGGGCACATATATCGAAAGGAACCAAGATCTTTGGGTTATAAACGTAGCCTACATGTCAAGTTTCATCAAAATCGGTTCAAAATTGTGACCTATATAGGGTCCACAACCTTGATATAACATATTTTCACACTATTCGTGTACAAACAGCGGCCATTTTGTACGTCAATTCTGGTCCAATTTTCACGAAATTCAAATTCTCTTTTCATTACAATGTAACCGTGATATAATCAAACGTTTTTTTTAAATCGGATAATAGTTTTGACCTCCAGAGGGACCACAAGCTAACAAAAGCGATTTTTCGGACAATCAGGGGACATAATTGAAGAAGTTACGATCCGATGGGCGCAAATATCAAAAGGAACCAAGATCTTTGGGTTATAAACATACATGTCACGTTTCATCCAAATCGGTTCAAAATTGTGACCGCTATAGCTTGATATAACATTTTTTCACACTATTCGCGAACAAACGGCGGCCATTTTGTCTGTCAATTTTGGTCCGATTTAACAAAAACGTTTGATTATACCACTGTTACATGGTTATGGAGGTTGAGTTCGAATTTTGTGAAAATCGGACCAAAATTGACAGACAAAATGGCCGCCGTTTGTACGCGAATAGCGTCCGATTTTCACGAAATTCAAACTCAACCTCCATAACCATGTAACGGTGGTATAATCAAACGTTTTTTTAAATCAGATAACAATTTTGACCTCCACAGGGACCACAAGCTAAAAAGGGTGATTTTTTGGACAATCAGGGGCCATAATTCATGAAGTTACGATCCGATGGGCGCAAATATTGAAAGGAACCAAGACCTTTGGGTTACAAACATGCATGTCAAGTTTCATGAAAATCAGTTCAAAATTGTGACCTCTATAGGGTCCACATCCTTGATATAACATATTTTCACACTATTCGCGTACAAACGGCGGCCATTTTGTCTGTCAATTTAACTATGTAACGGTGATATAATCAAACGGTTTTTTGAATCGGATAACAATTTTGACCTCCAGAGGGAACACAAGCTAAAAAGGGTGATTTTTCGGACAATCAGGGGCCATAATTCAGGAAGTTACGATCCGATATGTGCAAATATCGAAAGGAACCAAGATCTTTTGGTTATAAACATGCATTTCAAGTTTCATCAAAATCGAATCAAAATTGTGACCTCTACACTGTTCACAAGCTAAAAACGTGATTTTTCGTACAATCAGGGGCCATAACCCATGAACTTACAGACCGATACATGCCAATATCGAAAGGAACCGAGATCTTAGGGTGATAAACCTATATTTTAAGTTTCATTGAAATCGGATAAAAATTGTGACCTGTAGACTGTTCACAAACAATTGTGGACGGACGGACGGGGGCGACGACAATATACGTCCACATAAAAATGTGGGCGTATAAAAATGTACCCTAGTTAGGGATGGCCCCAAAGGCAGACAAAAGGGCCCCTATGGCCAAAGGAAAGGGGCCTTGAGTCCGAGTCAATCCACTACTGAATGAGATTTCAATTGCATGAAAATCATCAATCACAAGAAATCAGCCTTTTTGAAAACCTACTAAGCTATTCGGGAAAGATGGCTTGACCACCCAGTGTGGTCTGGCTTGGCGAGCGATCATTTCTCTGCTGTGTAGATTTCCGGGATTACGTGTGCTGCTTGCACAATAGGCCCACTTCACTATATTCCGTTTATTATTATTTGATTGAGCTCCCCCGATACGTAAAAATGATTTGTTTCGCATTAAGGCTTCAGAAGAATATCAAAATAGGACCCGGCCCTCAGATTAAACTGACCTCGAAGGACCTGGAGGATATGTCGAAATGCACCAAAATGATTTTTATTTTGCAAAATTTGCAACCTATTGACCATTTATAATTTGGAACAGAAATTTTCTTCCATTACGGTAGTGTGGAGTGGGATTAGATTTAATCAAAGAAACACTCAGGTTTTGAGATAATTAATTTGACCTTGCCAGAACTATTTGTCTAATTGGTATTTGATATACCGGTAGTAAAATTACTGTGCTACTGTTAGCTGAAGATATTCCACCTTACCACAAATTTCTGTCAAACGTCAAGTATGAAACCTCTCCTCATAACTTAACTACAAACACAATTTAAAACAGTTTAATTCTTTTACACACCAAATAATTATCAGCCATACAAAATAAAGTTAAAATGAAATCCTTTATACAGGGTAATTAGTTTGAGACTTCAATAACTCTTTCTAATATATGGCAATGAACAATATAAAACAGATGAAAATGTTCGGCCATAAAGATGCAAAACTAAATTCTAATTAAACAATCACAAGGGACATTAATTATTCAACTTTCTAGTATATAAGCAAAACTATTACCGGTAAATTTACAATTGGAATATATCTAGAAGTTTAACTTTCACAGAACTATACTCTGATTTTTTTTTTATCAAAGGTTGGACAACACGTCTTTAATAAGTAAGAGTTTATTTTAATCTATAGAACATTTGAGGGTATATTTATTGCTACCAATCACTTCTCTTCACACCATTCATTTTCTTTTCGAACCTAGAAATAAAGATTATATCAACATGTTAAAAACATTAGATGTACCATATCTTCCAAACATGCTACAAAATGATTGCATATTCTACAAATATTGAGAAATTTTAGATGATGTAAACAATTTTTGTTCATATGAAACAAAATAAGTCTTTTATTAGGATATTTTATAACAATATTCTACATAGTTTTAACAGATACATATATGCTTTAAAGTACCAGGTATATAAATGCATATTGTGATAAATGTGTTTCAAAGTAAGTAAATAGACATATTTACATATATTGATAGCATATTTTTCATATATCCAACATCGTATGAATAGTCATAACAGTTTGTATACTTGGAAAATACTTGAATGAAAAGGTGATTTTAAGCAAAAGACAGACAGCAGTAAAATGGTTTGTATTTTTCCTGTTTCAATCATGAATAATCCTTTTTTGAACTTCAAAAAGTGCTTGCTTGAAAAGGACAGGAAAAATTAGCAAAAATCCAAAATTAAGAAAAGATTAATCAAACTACCTGTTCTTCTTCAGCTGGAGTAAAATCATTTTTAATATTAAAAGTTTTTCGAATCTCTTCTGGTGATTTTCCTTTGATCATATTGGCTACTGTTTTACATGTAACATCTAATAAACCTTTAATATCCAGATAATTCGCAGCCTGAAAATAACAATATTATTATAAGTATGTGGACGTCTGAAATTAAACATAAAATTTTAAATATTTTGTCATACATCCATCATCTACATTAGGACAAATAATTTTCCTTTCAAATATCAGGGTTACTCTTTCATAATTCAAGATTTACTAATATGTAAGAAGACTTACTAATATAAGTTCAAAAAGTGTTCCTTGATCAACTTTAAGAAATTCTGCATCCCAAGAACAAATGTCATCTGTTCTTTTTTCTTTATTTTCATCATCTTCAGGTGGTGGAGGATCATCTTTATGGTATGTACACCACTGTATAACTTTTTTTAATATGGCAGCATTAACATTTGGTAATGGTACAGGTTCTTCTTCATCTTCATCCATTCCAAGATCTATAAATATATATAAGAAATTAATTGAAGTTATCACTCATCCTACCACCAATTCTACGATCGGATCTGCATGCAAAATGTCACCCATTTCACTACAAGATATTTATAATAAAATAGATATCAGAGTAAATCAATATGATAGCAAATTTATCAACATCCTTACTTTTTTTCTGGACTGTCTCTTAAAATCCAAAATCCAAGATAGTTTTGATGTAGTTCAGCTCTGAACGTCGGTCTCATTACACTCACCCTGAACGTTCAGAGACTGTCCTATTCAATCAATGTCGAAAATAATTGAAGCCCCTGTCAATTTTACTGGGCAACTTTTCACTGCTAAATGATGGGGTCACGGGGTGTCAATCCGTGAGGACGCCTGTACGATGTAAACAAACATCTTTGTGATAAAATAAGAACTTGCTTATTTTGCTAGAGTCAGTATGAGCGACACAAAATGCTGTTAAAAATACGTCCCCTCTTATCAAGTTACATTTTCGCCGCCATGACACTCTAACTGTAGGTCAATGTCCACATTCAGGAATGTCGGTCATACAAGATGAAACGAAATGTACAGGCTTTACATTGTACAGGCTTTCACACGGATTGACACCCCGTGGTTTAGCAGTGAAAAGTTGTCCAGTAAAATTGACTTTTCTCCAATTTTTTTTTCGACGTTCAGGGTGAGTGTAATGAGACCGACGTTCAGAGCTGAACTAGTTTTGATGGTGATATGTAAGTCCTATCTGAACATAATTTTAATGGAATGTAACATAATAGTTTTAATATGTGATTGTTTAATTTACCTTCTAACATAGTTTTGATGGTGACTGACTGCTTTGCAATCTCCACATCAACTTCAAATATTTCTCCATCGGAACTTTGCAGCTTGATTGAAGGCATCTAGAAGAAATTATATAATATTATATTAATAAAGGAAAGGGGATTTAACAAAGATTGTATTAACAAGTTCAATGTTGCCACAATTCACAAAATTATAATTCTGGTAAACCTGGGAGGAAGCTTGAAGGCAGTAGAAATTGAAGCCTCTTCAAAACCTTGCTTGAAATTTAAATTTAATATGTCATTCACAATCCCTGGCCTTGGTTAGTTGGTAGGTTTCGACGGTAGGACTAACTCCCGCATTGTGTAATACTAATACTATATATAGTATAGTACATTTAATAAATAAATAAATCTCTCCCAAGATGGTACTGATGGTACTGCACAATAATCGACATTGAAATAAAAGTGAAAAATTTTATGATATGTTTGAAACCACGATGTACACAAAAACAAATCAATCATGATTCAAGAACATAATCAAGAACAAGATGAAGATGAAGAATCATGATTATCATGATTCATGAAGTCGCCTAAAACACAAAATCGAAAATGAAAACTTGTCAACTTCAAAAATTTTTTTTATATTTATAAGCTTACCCTTTTTGGCACGATAATCACAAAAAATTAAGGAAGGTGGTATTTGTTTAGCTCGGTCAGCAATATTAATATATTATGTTCTTATAATAGAGAGTTATTCACAACCACAAACATTATTTTCCGTCACAACAACAAATCCGCCATAAGTCAAAGGATTGTGGGAGATATGGGTTACAGGCTGTTTCGTAACCTAGCTGTTTAGTACTAAGTTCATTTGTACCCCACAGGAGTCGTTTCGTACGTCACTTAAAACCACAATTGATTCGTACCTTGAAGTTTCATGCAAATCGGATGAAAATTGTTCCCTATGCCTATAGACCATCCATAACCTTGGTATTACACGCTTTTACACAATTTGCATATGGGAGTCCGATTTTCAAGAAATTCTGACTCTCCCACGTGTAACGGTGATAGCTTGAACAGCTTTTTTTTTTAACGTGATTTCTGTAGAGTACAATCAGGAGTCATAATCCAGCAAGTTACAGTCCAATATGCGCCATCGAAAGGAATCAAAATCTGTGGGACATAAACATATTTTTCAAGTTTCATCAAATTCCAGAGAAAATTCTTGCCTCATGATGGTTCACAACCTTGGTTGTATTTGCGTAAAAGGGGGTGATTTTCACAAAATTTAAACCCAACCGTAAGTATGATGTAGCGGTGATATCGAGCGGTTTTTACAATCAAATGAAAATTGTGACATCTTGATAGTCCACAAGCTCAAAATGTGAATTTTCGAACAATCATGAGGGCAACAATCTAGGAGTATCCTTGAGTTAAACAATAATTGTATGTTCATCAAAATCGAATAAAAATTGTGACCTATAGTGGTCCACAACATTGGTATTATAATGCAGTTATTTGTTAAGTTCAGCATCACAGGAAACCACCATTGACTTCGTTTTCGTGGCAAGGGATATAGAAATGAATTAAAACTTTCCCGCTGAGTAATTTCATTAGCCAGAAATCGCCCAGAAAGCAACTTCGACGATCTAGACCCTCAGGAGCTTTAGGGACCTAGGCACCCCCCCCCCCGCCCCGAACCCTCGCCTAAATTCCTGGGATTTCTTTCAAATGTTGTGTGAAGCGGAGGGGTCATGAGTTGATGAACTCTACTGATTTTCAGTGCTTTGCAATTTTCAGTTCCGACCCAGAGTCACTATCCATTCTCCGAAAACCTTGTTAATGCCATGCGATAAAAACTTTCAGTATTCGGTGGGATTTTTTTCTTGTAAACGCGATAGAAGCCCAAGAAGTTTTGTTGCCACTAGAGAATGCACCTTATATAATTAGTATTCCCGGGCTTTTCGTTATGCGGTTATTTTTGTTAGAGCTCCGACTTTTCACGATGTTTTTTAAAAACAAATCTGCCGCGAAGTATTTAGGCCACGGGACAATAAACTCTGTCGGTATTGGAGTTTGTATCTCAATTATCAATTTTAAAACTTCATGCAAACTATGTAGAATACAGTTTCTTTTCGGTTTTGGTGTTGGGCAAGTGGAATTGTTTGTATCGAATTTCATCAGTGCCGCTCTGTTGATTTGTCCATCTATTCATAATTACTAATCTCATAGAGTTTTGGGAGTGTGTCTTTTAAATTTAGTGCAAAGCATTGGGATCATTAGAGAGTAAAACAAAATTATCGATTGTTCGTTTTCCATTTAAACAAAGATTAGTTGTTTTTTTTGTTTTTAGGGATTTTTTTTTCAAATTTTGTGCTAAGCATGCCATTGAGGTCCATGCTTACTTCACAACGTGAAGTCACCATCGTGAGGTATAGGGAAAACTGGAGGCATAATATTATGTAGTCAAGATCTCGAGAAAATTTAAACAGCATGTCAATATCTCAAGATTACAGCATATTATCATGTTGTTGAGTTTAATGAATACCATACAGTTGAATTGCATAATAATGCTAGGTTTATAAGAGTTAACAGAGGCCATTTGCGTCATCTTTTAAGTAGATGCAAGGGAGGGTAGTCTCGGTCAACCGCAGTTCAGCTCTAAACGTCGGCCTCATTACACTAGTGTAATGAGACCGACGTTGTGTAATGAAACCGACGTTCAGAGCTGAACTAGGTCAAGCGGAACCTCCTAGTCTTCAACGTACGGATCATCGACGTCATATATATATATTTTTTGAGATGAGACTAGGGTGGGTGGGGGGCTCTTTTTTCAACCATGCAATGTCCTACGTGATATAGGATTAAATGATTATAAAACTGATAACGTAAATAGCACAGTCGATGCAAGGGAGGGTACTCTTTTTGAACCCTATCTGATTTAAATATTAAATGCTTACAGATTCCTTTTTTCAACAAGAACTATTTCAGGTCTTTCTTTAGAGTTTAAATGTTATATAATTAATTTGAAAATTTAATTCACATTACTCAATTGCAAGCCAAAATATTAGCCTTTGAAGGTTTGACAAGATGCATGTTATAATTCCAACCACCCTATTGGCTGTTCCAGGGCTTATTTTCCCTCATCCATTTTTAAATTAAATCAAAATATGACTGGAACTGTTCTAATCGAGTTAATAGTTAATATCGCAGAAATGCGATGGCCTGGATCAGTTAATGTTTTATCAATAATTTAGAAAACATTTCAGGTCTAAAGAAAGATCTGCAATGGGCAGATTTAATCAACTCTCTAGGCCATAAGATGACTTTAATTTTAAGTTGTTAACTCATTTTACTATTTAGTTTCGTTTAGGGCACAAAATCTTTTATATCTCATTAATTCATAGATGTAAACACTTCAATAAATATAGGTTGCCAGGAAACCAAACATACGCCCACAGCAGCTAAATCGTCCGGGCAATCAACAAGGGTTATTGCATATTTTTACCTTTTTTGGTAATGAAAAGAAATCGAAAGATAACATTCATTTTTTTTTATCCAAATCAAAATGTCTACTGGTGGAGCTCGGGGCACATTAATGCTTATAAACGGGTAAAAGTGTGTATGAACATATTTAACAATTGTGTTTTAATTTTAATAACCAAAGAAAACAAAGGAATGATTAAAAAATCCTAAAACATTTATTTATTTTATTTGTTAAACAAAGCATTTCTGTATACTTTGAAGTAATTTACAAATATAAAATAACTAAAAATTTAAATAAATCAACTTTGCCTGTTGAGAATACCATTAAAATAAAGACTGTACATTTTAGAATAGATATAGAATTTATCTCCATAAAATAGGAGAAATATACTACAGTATTATAAACCTATCTGCTCTTTAATTGACCTGATACTGTAAAATGTTTATCTTGTGTAGTTCCTCGTCCAATCATTCATCTGAGTCTCACAAACTTGCACAAGAAAATTAATATTTATTACATTTGGATTGGAAAAGTGTTTATTTAAGTCATGTTATAATAGTTAGTAATGGCGTGCCCGTTGATTCACTAAAACATCAAGCCAGGGAGGAAACAGTTACACTGTCAATTATAAATTGTCACAATGAATAATAAATACAAGAGTTCATGTCTGTCGATCAATCTGTGATTTTGATACTGGATAATCATTCACATCTGAAAACGTCTTGATCATTAAGATACACAGTTCTCTCAATAATATAATACAAGTTTATACAGCAGAAAAAAGATCATTTCTCTTCACACCATTCATTCTCTTTTCGAACCTGAAAGTAGACAAAAAAAATACATATAAATTTCTATATGTTTCCAATTGTTTAAATGAATTTGTTAATATGTTATTCAGGATAGGATAGGAACCTAGTTTAATAAGACCTCATTAACACAATACTGTTATTTTGGGAACAACACACTATTTATTTTCTACTTAAGTAGAATATTTGGGAGGAGAATTTTGACTCGACTTATCATTAAATTCAATTGCTTGTTTGTCGTGGATTGAAATCTGTACATTTTGGTTGTTTGTTCCATTACAACAACAGTTTCCATGCCAGCTCAAAAGACACAACACCATAGTTTATAGAAAATTTGCACAAATTTATATGAAAGTAGATGGCAGTTACTGTTTCCATGGCAAAGTAGCACTGGAAGTTCAGAATATGAAATCTTACTCAGCCGCCCAATCCCACAACTGTTTGATAGTTTTATTAGTGAAAATAACTTTTTTATATATGATACCTGTTCTTCTTCAGCTGGAGTAAAGTCGTTTTTAATATTAAAAGTTTTTCGAATCTCTTCAGGTGATTTTCCTTTGATCATATTAGCTACTGTTTTACATGTAACATCTAATAAACCTTTAATATCCAGATAATTCGCAGCCTAAAAAAAATAATATTTAATATTTAGAAGTATGTCAGAAATCAAGAATTGATCGCTTGAAATATGTGTGAAAATTAAAAGGTAGCTGAAAGAAACACAGCACCCTGAAATGATTAATGAAGAAATTGCATTAAACTAAATGGGGTTTAACATTAACATCCTACTTTTTTGCACTGACTGGGCTAATGACTACTGCTGTATGACATGTAGATGCCTGATTGTCAGTCCAGAACGTACCAAAATTGACGGAATTGCAATCGAGTGATGTGGAATTTCAGTCCTGTCTTAGTTCTATCAGTCCCGGCCACAGAGGTGGTGTCAGTAGAACTGTGACATAATTAGAGACAAAGAATATGTTTCGACTGCATGGTTGGTTGAGATATTTAGTATTCAGTTAACGCATGCATCATATTGTAACCTGAAATACCCCTTTTCACTCGATTGTCACTATTTTTGGGATAGAGAGAATTCAATTCTGGAACATTCAACCGAGTACTCCCATAGTGTGCCATAAGAGAAATTTTGTCTGGACAGCAGCGCTACAGGCTAGTCTTATTTGGAATTCCAACTGTGTACGCCAGTGTATGAATCTTTTGTCATTTTACATATGAGGACGACTTTTTCAAGATTTTCTATTACATAAACCATGGGCCTTACTATAAGATCCATGCATAAGCTACTTATAGTCTTTATTCTTTGATGCAATGTTTTTATGCCAGACTTACTAATATAAGTTCAAAAAGTGTTCCCTGATCAACTTTAAGAAATTCTGCATCCCAAGAACATATGTCATCTGTTCTTTTTTCTTTATTTTCATCATCTTCAGGTGGTGGGGGATCATCTTTATGGTATGTACACCACTGTATAACTTTTTTTAATATGGCAGCATTAACGTTTGGTAAAGGTACAGGTTCTTCTTCATCTTCATCCATTCCAAGATCTATAAATATATATAAGAAATTAATTAAAGTTATTCACTCATCCTACCACCAATTCTACGATTTGCTTGCAAAATGTCACCCATTACACTACAAGATATTTATATTAAAATAGATACCAGAGTAAGTAAATATGTTAGCATGTATGCAATGTTATCCATTCAAAAATCTTATCAACACACCCACTTTAATGAGCTACTGGTAAATTAAACAAAAAACAAACATTTTCATGGTTATGTGACAGGATGGACTGTCCCTTACAATCAAACCTAGTTTTGATGGTGATATGTGACTGTATCTGAACATAACTTAAATCTAAATAGTTTTAATATGTGATCGTTTAACCCACCTTCTAACATAGTTTTGATGGTGACTGACTGCTTTGCAATCTCCACATCAACTTCAAATATTTCTCCATCTGAACTCTGTAGCTTAATCGACGGCATCTAGTAAGGAAAAGTATGCTTACAATGTAAACAATTTGTTAACACAGACTGTATTTACAATAAAACAACTAAAAATGTTACCTTCTCACATTGTATTTTATAAATAAGTAGAGAAGTCAAAGAAACTGAGCATCAAGGCCAATATTAAGGTGTGAAAGCCTGTACAATGTAAAGCCTGTACATTTCGTTTCGTCTTGTATGACCGACATTCCTGAATGTGGACGTTGACCTACAGTCAAAGTGTCATGGCGGCGAAATGTAACTTGATAGGAGACATACTTTTAGCAGCGTGTGTGTTGCTCATACTGACTCTAGCTAAGTAGGCAAGGTCTTATCTTCTTACTAAGATGTTCGTTTACATTGTACAGGCATCCACACGGATTGACACCCCACCATGTAGCAGTGAAAAGTTGACCAGTAAAAATGACTGGGGCTCCAATTATTTTCGACATTGAATGGGACAGCCCCTGAACGTTCAGACTGAGTGTAATGAGACCGACGTTCAGAGCTGAACTACTGTGACAACTGTTAGGGGTAGCAGCGCAGTACGTTGATCCAGCTACTCTTTGGGTTAGGGTTTAGGTTAGTAAAGTAGCATAGAAGTAGCCGGGTTAACGTATCAGGCCGAGGTATCGATATATGTTACCGTACTGGTGATATATAATTTGCAAAAATTTTGGATCAGTAGATCTAGATCTAGTAAATATGTACATGTATATGTAACAATATTTCATAAATACAATCTAACCACAGATAAAAACATAATGTATGTAAAGTTATTCATTTCATATTATTATTAACATTGACTATTAGAGTATTAATCTAAAAAGCAGACCTAGATACATAAGAATAGACTAGTCTAATAGAACATTATTATATACTCTAGACTACACTAAGGATGATGCTAACTCAACAAACTTTGATTTCGGCAATTCTTGTGATAGCTACGATTTGGTACATTATAGTTCCAAGTGGCAAACTCAGTTTCTTTATTAATGCATGTAACATCTTCAAAATAAGATAATTAGGGTTTCACACTGCGTAGCTTGTGTGAAACACTATTGTTTTTGTTAAAATTCTTCTTATTATTAGGGTTTCACACTGCGTAGCTTGTGTGAAACACTATTGTTTTTGTTAAAATTATTATTAGGCTTTCAGACTTTCGTCTGAAAGCCTATTGTGATTACTAAAATTATTATTTATTAAGCTTTCATATTACATATGAAAGCTTATTGTTTCTGTTAAAGTTATTATTATTATTATTTTTTTTTTTGTGTGTTTTCTGCAAATCGGATTTCTCAGAATCTATCCATAGGATCTTTCTGAAATTTTGACCTACCCCCCCAAAAATGGGGTGCGAACCTTGATTAAATATATTTTCGAAACGTTTTACGAATCCGAAATCACCGAATTTTACGAACGAAAAAAATGACAATGCATAGTCGTAACTTTGTTATTTTTTGACCGATTTTACTAATTCTTTTTTCTTTGAATACCTTTAAAAAAACCATTTTCATCTGCAGTTTCACATTTTCGAATTTCGAAAATTCGTCGCTGTGATTTCGAACCGGAAGATTAGACCAATTTGACAACTTCTTTAATAGTTGTACGATTTTCATGAAATTTAGTATCTAAGTAGATCCTACCGATGTGACTTCAAAAATATAATTAGAAATTTTCTAAATTATCTCCCCTTGACGAAATTAAGGATCAAAATTTTCAAAAAAATCATCGAAATATAGGTCAGAATGACCTGATTTTTTTTTTGGATACTAGATAAGTAATTACTGATTTGTACACAAAATATGGAGTTTGTCGATCGAACCGGAAGTGCCGCCATATTTAAAAGTGAAAAATCAATAAGGCTTTTTTGCTATTTTACTTACAGACTCGGGAGTTATATTTTCTGAATCCTTGTAGGAAGGCCTAAAAAATGTCGCGAATAGAATTTTGATTTCGGTCACGTGATGGTCACCATTTTGAATTGAAAATGAAAAATAGAAGCAATTTGAAGGGTCGGGACTTTGGAACACAATTACTCTCCTTCTAATTAAGCTAGAATGTTCAAACTTGGTGTAGACGTTCACTAGGTCAATGTTATGATTGAGTTCAAAGATGAGCATTTTCTGCTTAGGGTAAGCAGAGATAAACAAGCTAATTTGTTGATTCTTTAGGGCACGATAACTTCGGTTATAATGAAGGGAGGGCGGTGAAACTTTTGTCAATAGAGAGTCTAATAGCTAGCCTGTTGTGTGAAATCATTGTATTATTTTTTCTAAATATCAGGGATAGCCGAAAAAAAGAGATTGAAAACCCAAAAAGTCGTATTTTTACAATTTGGAGCATGTTTAGAGGTCTTTCTCGTAAAGTCAACATAATATTTTTTGGGAACTTCTTGTACAAAGAGTCTTATTGGTAGTCTTTTATATGAAACCATCGATCAACAGTCCAACATATCAGGAGTAGAAGAACAAAAGGATCGAACATTGAAAACGGCACCCTTTCATTGTTAAGCGAAACATGCAGTGTGGGTGACTACAATCTACACATTTAGTCATCGTATAGAGCTTATTCAACAGTATCGAATTCCAACTGCATAGGGATATTTTACGTGCACTCCAATGTGTACACGGGACCTTGGTTTTTCGTCCCATCCGAATGACTAGACAGCTGTGCTTGTCAGGCCCTCCGTTCTGCCTCACTGACAAGGGGAACCACGCCGGGAAATCGAGATGAACTTTCTCCGTGCAGAACTTTCAATTCAGGCGAAAACGTTTATTGCATACGATTAAGCTGGTCAGTTGGAGCTTATTTTCAAAAGTTTTGTAATAATCGGTTGGTAATTAAAGTACCATGCACATTAAACTGTTAAAACAGAAAATTTCGCCCGGTTGAAATGTTTCTTGCTATAAGTCAGCAATTTTCTGAATTCAGGGAGGCTGAATGGTTAGCATGTGCGCACTGTATCGTAACGTCTGTCATTGAGTCAACGGGCGTCGTTTCGATCTCCAGGTTGCACGTGACATGAAGTATGATGTCCAACCTTGTGGGTTTTCTCCGTGTTCTTCGGTTTCCTCCCAACGGCTAAAGACCTGTAAGCGCAGGGGGAGTTTTTAAATAAAATTAAAAAACATATGTTAGTCCCGAAATGACCTAGTTTGTGTCGAATGGACATTAGGCCGCATTTCTCTCTTTCTCTTTTATTTTTAAAGTTTTGTAATAATCGGTTGGTAATCAAAGGTACTGTAAAAGTGATAAAACAGAAAATAATCGGTTGGTAATCAAAGGTACTGTAAAAGTCATAAAACAGAAAATTTCGCCCGGTTGTAATGTTTCTCACTTTAAAGTCAGCAATTTCCCGATTTTAAGTGGCAAACGTTTATTGCGAACGCTTAAGCTGGTCAGGGGGGAGCTTATTTTTAAAAGTTTTGTAATATTCGGTTGATAACTAAAGGTACCGTGCAAATTAAACTGTTACAATAGAAAATTTGGCCCGGTTGAAATGTTTCTCGCTGTAGGTCAGCAATTTGCCGATTTTAGGGAGGTTGCGTGGCTGAATGGTTAGCACGTGCGCTCTGTATCATAACGTCTGTCATTGAGTCAACTGCCGTTGTTTCGATTTTTTGGTTGTACGTGACAAGGAGTATGGTTGCCTGTCCAACCTCGTAGGCCGTAACCGCCGCTGCCCGGGTAAAATTTCCCTCATTGCACACATTATGGCATATGCCCGTCTTCATTAGCCCATTTTAGGAACAGAACAGTCGGACGTTAAACCCCATTCAATTTCATTTCATTTTCTCTATGTTGCTTATTTATTATAGTGGATAAATATTTTTCTGGTTCTAGCAATTATTTAATTTCTGCATAGAAATCTTGCTTTGGCCAGTTTTTTTTATTGCAGAGTGCCATTCTTGTTTAAACAAACATGATCCTTTGTTTAAAACATGCTTAAGAAGTCGTCACGATTTCCTACTTATAACCAAACATATTGGAAATATTAGTCTGGCATTATTAAATCCTAATTTTATTGGTCTTATTTAAAATTAAACTTTCATTTAACTATGAACAACCCTTAACGTGTCTCTTTAAAACTATTAAGTACTCTAAAACAGTAGCTCAACCTTTTGACCTAAACTCATTAATTTACCATTTTGTTGTGAGCGACTTCTTATTCTTCCTATATGACATATTGCACGTGTCTGATTTCAAAGGGGGGTTGAGTGGCTGAATGGTAAGCACGCGCGCCTGTCATTGAGTAAACTTAACTAGCGTGTTTTCGAATGCCCGGTTGTACGTGACAAGGAGTAAGGTCGCCTGTCCAACCTGCCATTTTTAATTTTTTTTCCCCGCCATTTTCATTTCATTTTCTCATCCGTCTCATTACAGTAATACAAGTTTCAGTTATTTCCCTTTAGTTTTCAGATTATTGTTATGCCTGGGTGCAATGTTTCATACTATATTTAGACTTGTAACTTCGCGAGTTTTTGACCAATTTTAATAATTTTTTCTTCGTATCCTTTTATTTAGGTTACTTGATACAATCAATGACACGTGACGATGAATATGAAAGCTTTCATATCTGCATGGGACAGTAGCAGATCTAGTTATTATTATTTTATTTTTCGGGGGAGCCTATTTCTCAGTGTCTGTAACAGATACAGATCTGGGACATAATTTTCTATCAGGAAACCATATGGTGGCTATCCCTTCCACTGTATTTGAAACTTCTGCGCAGACCGGAAGTGGCCGAATTTCGTGCGGTGCCAAATATTTAAAAAACGGCCGTAGATTCGTCAATTCTGTATCTATTTTCATACAAATTACATTTTTGGAAACCCTGAGTCTTTTCTCGGACGATAGCAGTTGAAAATTTTGCAATTTCGAAACTTCGCCGCTGACTTCTAGCGTTCGAAAAATGAAAATATGTTGTTTAAGACACATTTTTTGTTTTTTTTCAAAATTTTAAAATTTGACCTACATTTTTGGATACCTGAAGGCAATCCGGTTCCAGTAATATAAGTTTCATTCAGAGTTATCGCCCTTTATTTTTCGATTTTTTTCGAATTTTCTTCACATTTTGTGAGCTTAAGTTTCGTTTTACGGCCAGATCGACGCTTCTGAAATTCCTGGAACATGAAGTAATATGGTCAAACCACCGTTTAAAGCAATTTCAACAACAATCCGTAAACCGGAAGTAGTCGAAATAATATGCGATATTTTGAAAAAAAAGTGAAAAATGGGTGTTTTGGGTAAAAACACGATTTCTCCGTCCGATATCAACGGATTAAACGAATTAAGGTATCATTTGGTCGGGCGCTGATTGGACCACTGAATGATACCCAATTCGTAAGGATACGATTAGCAGGAAGCAAAATATGGCACGCTGAAAATCAAGTATTTTCTGATTTTTAGCATTTTTGGACGCCTGTATCTCGAAAACTTAACCGCAACTTTTTTTTTAATTTTTTCTATCGAGAGTCCTTTCGGAGGTTTTTTGCATGAAGCCATCCAATAAGACTTTGAAATATCTGGAATAGGTGAAATAACGGACTGAAAATCGAAAAAAGTCGAAAAATCGTGAAATTTTGGAAAATGCTCTACTTTTTTTTTATTTTAAGAGATTTTCAAAAAAAGATTGTATATTCGGATAGCTGACCTAATTACGATTCTAACGATGTATAATATGTATGTAGTTTTTGAAATTTAATTTTCGATATTTTAATTTTTTTGCATTTTTGGCACTTTTGAACATAGGATTTCTCAGGGGCATTTTATCTGATCAGATAATGTAATATGTAATTACAGAGCCCTGTGGCTATTTTAGTGCCCAAACCGCCTATTAAAACTATTCCGACAATAATAGCCATACCGGAAGTATTCAAAAAATGAAAAAATAATGTTAAAAACATTGTCGCACTTGCGAAAAACTTGATTTCTCCCTTAGGTAATAGCAGACCAAAAGAACTAAAGTGTCGCTGGATAGCCCTATTAATGGACCATCATATGGTGTCTAAATAATACGATTTCGATGATTAGTAAATAAATTATTGTATGCCAAAAATCTAGTATTTTCCGATTTTTTAACATTCTGAGACGCCCTTTTCTCGAAAATAACGCCGCAGATTTTTCTTAAACTTTTCTTACTCAAAGTCCTATCGGTTGTCTATATAGTGAATCCAAAATGAAAAGCATTGAAATAATATAAGAGGTCCAAAAATGGCCTCAAACTTTGAAAAAAATTGAAAAATCATTAAATTTTTGGAAACGCTCTTTAATTTATCTTTTTTTCCAAAACTACTCAATGGATGTTTCTGACACTTCTGGTACAGAAAGTTAAGTATCCAAAGAACTTCGTAAAGCTGTCACGACAATGATCGTAAAACCGGAAGTAGTCGAAAAAATGTCCGATATTTTGAAATTTTTTTTTTTTTTTCGCGAAAACCTTTTTTATTTATGAATATTTTATGATGGTATTTTACACATGGTTAAAATATCATCCTACTTGAGCAGAAATGATAAAAAAAATGTCTCGGTAATTTGCGTTAGCCGCCATCGGCTCATTTAGTTTTTCGTAACCAGAAAAACTATTTATTGTTCGATTTGTATAAAACAAAGTTCATATGCTCCGTGGTCCCAATTGCAATTTTTTTTGTTACGGTGAAATTTTTCTGTCGGCAACGGAAGTGACATAATATTAACAAAAACTACAATTTTGACAGTTCGGTACCACTTTTTGAAAGCAAATATTTTTTTTTTTAAAACTGATATAACTAAAAGGATACACCCTGCAAAGGTGTATAAAATTTTTAGCTCAGATTTTTTAAATTTCAATTTCATTTTCGGGCAATTTCGAATAAAATGTAAAATAAAGTGTAAAATTCAATTATTTACAATTCATTCAGCGTCTTCATATTTTGAAATATTTATTTGTGATTTTCATAAACTCGTAGCAATAATCTAGACGAAGAGAATGTATGCGAAAATTAGTTTGAAATATGAGCAGTTGCCGAGAAATATGCAATTTTGCATGCATCACTATTCACGTTATTTTGCCTATAAAAGAGTGAATTATTATTCGATTTGCAATATTTTTTTTCCATTTGATGCCTAATGTCAATGTGGACCAGTTCAAGCCAATTTTACATTTTCATTGTGACCGGAAATGACGTCATTTCTGCAAAAACTGTATTTTTAACCTAAAAAACAAATATTTTATTCAAATGAGTCTGCCTTATAATATTTTTAAATTATGATATTTGATTACCATCAACGAATAGAATGAAACCATACGACCACCACAAAATGGTTTCTAACTTGTACGGTTACAGAGAAATAGGCGATCTTCTATAAGTCACATTTCAAGGTTTTTGGTCTATAAAAGTGTCGGGGGGTTGGGATGGCCTAGTGGTCTAGAGTGCCGCGCTTCGCCCTCTAGCTGGCCGGTCACCTCTGGCTTGCGGCTGTGGTTTCGAGCCCTGGTGCGAGCGTATGTGGCATGGAGATGGGGGCGCCTTCTCAACCTCGTGGGTTTCCTCCGGGCACTCCGGTTTCCTCCCACTGCTAAAGACCCCTACGCGCAAGCGAATTATTGAAATAAAACTGAAACCATATGTTAGTCCCAAAATGACCTAGTTTGTGTCGAGTGGACGTTAAACCCCATTTCTCTCTCTCTATAAAAGTGTCAATATTATTATTCGATTTTTATCATTTTTTTTACCATTTGATGCCTATCAACTAAGTTAACATTTTCAATATCATCGGAAGTAATGTAATTTTTGCAAAAAACGTATTTTTAGCCTTCAAAACAAACATTTATTATTTGTTTAACTTTATAACGTCTGACTCTAATGGGCAGTAAGATTGAATCAATACCATCATATTGATATCAAGAAAAGGCTTCTAAAAGGGTCACTTTTAATTATTTTACCTTCTTAATTTCAGTTTATGGGTTATAGGTTAATTTTCCATTGCCCGATATGTATTAAACAAATTTTGTATGTTGCAAATTTTCGACTTACTTTTCACCTATAAAAATTTCTTTCGGCACCGGAAGTGACGTAATTTTGCCATAATTTACAATTTTGACCGCTCTTTTCGCCAGCAAATATTACTTTTACATATGGTAGAGGGTGTCACTGAAGCAAAACAACTAAAGTTTAGTTCGGTAGCTCAATGGGTTGGCTATGGTATAATAAACTTCCTGTATGATTCCTGAAAGCCGGTTCAGTGCTGCTTGCAGGTCTAGTTCTTATTATTAGGGTTTCACACTGCGTAGCTTGTGTGAAACACTATTGTTTTTGTTAAAATTATTATTCTTATTAAGCTTTCATATTACATATGAAAGCTTATTGTTTCTGTTAAAGTTATTATTATTATTATTTTTTTTTTTGTGTGTTTTCTGCAAATCGGATTTCTCAGAATCTATCCATAGGATCTTTCTGAAATTTTGACCTACCCCCCCAAAAATGGGGTGCGAACCTTGATTAAATATATTTTCGAAACGTTTTACGAATCCGAAATCACCGAATTTTACGAACGAAAAAAATGACAATGCATAGTCGTAACTTTGTTATTTTTTGACCGATTTTACTAATTCTTTTTTCTTTGAATACCTTTAAAAAAACCATTTTCATCTGCAGTTTCACATTTTCGAATTTCGAAAATTCGTCGCTCTGATTTCGAACCGGAAGATTAGACCAATTTGACAACTTCTTTAATAGTTGTACGATTTTCATGAAATTTAGTATCTAAGTAGATCCTACCGATGTGACTTCAAAAATATAATTAGAAATTTTCTAAATTATCTCCCCTTGACGAAATTAAGGATCAAAATTTTCAAAAAAATCATCGAAATATAGGTCAGAATGACCTGATTTTTTTTTTGGATACTAGATAAGTAATTACTGATTTGTACACAAAATATGGAGTTTGTCGATCGAACCGGAAGTGCCGCCATATTTAAAAGTGAAAAATCAATAAGGCTTTTTTGCTATTTTACTTACAGACTCGGGAGTTATATTTTCTGAATCCTTGTAGGAAGGCCTAAAAAATGTCGCGAATAGAATTTTGATTTCGGTCACGTGATGGTCACCATTTTGAATTGAAAATGAAAAATAGAAGCAATTTGAAGGGTCGGGACTTTGGAACACAATTACTCTCCTTCTAATTAAGCTAGAATGTTCAAACTTGGTGTAGACGTTCACTAGGTCAATGTTATGATTGAGTTCAAAGATGAGCATTTTCTGCTTAGGGTAAGCAGAGATAAACAAGCTAATTTGTTGATTCTTTAGGGCACGATAACTTCGGTTATAATGAAGGGAGGGCGGTGAAACTTTTGTCAATAGAGAGTCTAATAGCTAGCCTGTTGTGTGAAATCATTGTATTATTTTTTCTAAATATCAGGGATAGCCGAAAAAAAGAGATTGAAAACCCAAAAAGTCGTATTTTTACAATTTGGAGCATGTTTAGAAGTCTTTCTCGTAAAGTCAACATAATATTTTTTGGGAACTTCTTGTACAAAGAGTCTTATTGGTAGTCTTTTATATGAAACCATCGATCAACAGTCCAACATATCAGGAGTAGAAGAACAAAAGGATCGAACATTGAAAACGGCACCCTTTCATTGTTAAGCGAAACATGCAGTGTGGGTGACTACAATCTACACATTTAGTCATCGTATAGAGCTTATTCAACAGTATCGAATTCCAACTGCTTAGGGATATTTTACGTGCACTCCAATGTGTACACGGGACCTTGGTTTTTCGTCCCATCCGAATGACTAGACAGCTGTGCTTGTCAGGCCCTCCGTTCTGCCTCACTGACAAGGGGAACCACGCCGGGAAATCGAGATGAACTTTCTCCGTGCAGAACTTTCAATTCAGGCGAAAACGTTTATTGCATACGATTAAGCTGGTCAGTTGCAGCTTATTTTCAAAAGTTTTGTAATAATCGGTTGGTAATTAAAGTACCGTGCACATTAAACTGTTAAAACAGAAAATTTCGCCCGGTTGAAATGTTTCTTGCTATAAGTCAGCAATTTTCTGAATTCAGGGAGGCTGAATGGCTGAATGGTTAGCATGTGCGCACTGTATCGTAACGTCTGTCATTGAGTCAACGGGCGTCGTTTCGATCTCCAGGTTGCACGTGACATGAAGTATGATGTCCAACCTTGTGGGTTTTCTCCGTGTTCTTCGGTTTCCTCCCAACGGCTAAAGACCTGTAAGCGCAGGGGGAGTTTTTAAATAAAATTAAAAAACATATGTTAGTCCCGAAATGACCTAGTTTGTGTCGAATGGACATTAGGCCGCATTTCTCTCTTTCTCTTTTATTTTTAAAGTTTTGTAATAATCGGTTGGTAATCAAAGGTACTGTAAAAGTGATAAAACAGAAAATAATCGGTTGGTAATCAAAGGTACTGTAAAAGTCATAAAACAGAAAATTTCGCCCGGTTGTAATGTTTCTCACTTTAAAGTCAGCAATTTCCCGATTTTAAGTGGCAAACGTTTATTGCGAACGCTTAAGCTGGTCAGGGGGGAGCTTATTTTTAAAAGTTTTGTAATATTCGGTTGATAACTAAAGGTACCGTGCAAATTAAACTGTTACAATAGAAAATTTGGCCCGGTTGAAATGTTTCTCGCTGTAGGTCAGCAATTTGCCGATTTTAGGGAGGTTGCGTGGCTGAATGGTTAGCACGTGCGCTCTGTATCATAACGTCTGTCATTGAGTCAACTGCCGTTGTTTCGATTTTTTGGTTGTACGTGACAAGGAGTATGGTTGCCTGTCCAACCTCGTAGGCCGTAACCGCCGCTGCCCGGGTAAAATTTCCCTCATTGCACACATTATGGCATATGCCCGTCTTCATTAGCCCATTTTAGGAGCAGAACAGTCGGACGTTAAACCCCATTCAATTTCATTTCATTTTCTCTATGTTGCTTATTTATTATAGTGGATAAATATTTTTCTGGTTCTAGCAATTATTTAATTTCTGCATAGAAATCTTGCTTTGGCCAGTTTTTTTTATTGCAGAGTGCCATTCTTGTTTAAACAAACATGATCCTTTGTTTAAAACATGCTTAAGAAGTCGTCACGATTTCCTACTTATAACCAAACATATTGGAAATATTAGTCTGGCATTATTAAATCCTAATTTTATTGGTCTTATTTAAAATTAAACTTTCATTTAACTATGAACAACCCTTAACGTGTCTCTTTAAAACTATTAAGTACTCTAAAACAGTAGCTCAACCTTTTGACCTAAACTCATTAATTTACCATTTTGTTGTGAGCGACTTCTTATTCTTCCTACATGACATATTGCACGTGTCTGATTTCAAAGGGGGGTTGAGTGGCTGAATGGTAAGCACGCGCGCCTGTCATTGAGTAAACTAGCGTGTTTTCGAATGCCCGGTTGTACGTGACAAGGAGTAAGGTCGCCTGTCCAACCTGCCATTTTTAATTTTTTTTTCCCGCCATTTTTATTTCATTTTCTCATCCGTCTCATTACAGTAATACAAGTTTCAGTTATTTCCCTTTAGTTTTCAGATTATTGTTATGCCTGGGTGCAATGTTTCATACTATATTTAGACTTGTAACTTCGCGAGTTTTTGACCAATTTTAATAATTTTTTCTTCGTATCCTTTTATTTAGGTTACTTGATACAATCAATGACACGTGACGATGAATATGAAAGCTTTCATATCTGCATGGGACAGTAGCAGATCTAGTTATTATTATTTTTTTTTTTGTGTGTTTTCTGCAAATCGGATTTCTCAGAATCTATCCATAGGATCTTTCTGAAATTTTGACCTACCCCCCCAAAAATGGGGTGCGAACCTTGATTAAATATATTTTCGAAGCGTTTTACGAATCCGAAATCACCGAATTTTACGAACGAAAAAAATGACAATGCATAGTCGTAACTTTGTTATTTTTTGACCGATTTTACTAATTCTTTTTTCTTTGAATACCTTTAAAAAAACCATTTTCATCTGCAGTTTCACATTTTCGAATTTCGAAAATTCGTCGCTGTGATTTCGAACCGGAAGATTAGACCAATTTGACAACTTCTTTAATAGTTGTACGATTTTCATGAAATTTAGTATCTAAGTAGATCCTACCGATGTGACTTCAAAAATATAATTAGAAATTTTCTAAATTATCTCCCCTTGACGAAATTAAGGATCAAAATTTTCAAAAAAATCATCGAAATATAGGTCAGAATGACCTGATTTTTTTTTTGGATACTAGATAAGTAATTACTGATTTGTACACAAAATATGGAGTTTGTCGATCGAACCGGAAGTGCCGCCATATTTAAAAGTGAAAAATCAATAAGGCTTTTTTGCTATTTTACTTACAGACTCGGGAGTTATATTTTCTGAATCCTTGTAGGAAGGCCTAAAAAATGTCGCGAATAGAATTTTGATTTCGGTCACGTGATGGTCACCATTTTGAATTGAAAATGAAAAATAGAAGCAATTTGAAGGGTCGGGACTTTGGAACACAATTACTCTCCTTCTAATTAAGCTAGAATGTTCAAACTTGGTGTAGACGTTCACTAGGTCAATGTTATGATTGAGTTCAAAGATGAGCATTTTCTGCTTAGGGTAAGCAGAGATAAACAAGCTAATTTGTTGATTCTTTAGGGCACGATAACTTCGGTTATAATGAAGGGAGGGCGGTGAAACTTTTGTCAATAGAGAGTCTAATAGCTAGCCTGTTGTGTGAAATCATTGTATTATTTTTTCTAAATATCAGGGATAGCCGAAAAAAAGAGATTGAAAACCCAAAAAGTCGTATTTTTACAATTTGGAGCATGTTTAGAGGTCTTTCTCGTAAAGTCAACATAATATTTTTTGGGAACTTCTTGTACAAAGAGTCTTATTGGTAGTCTTTTATATGAAACCATCGATCAACAGTCCAACATATCAGGAGTAGAAGAACAAAAGGATCGAACATTGAAAACGGCACCCTTTCATTGTTAAGCGAAACATGCAGTGTGGGTGACTACAATCTACACATTTAGTCATCGTATAGAGCTTATTCAACAGTATCGAATTCCAACTGCTTAGGGATATTTTACGTGCACTCCAATGTGTACACGGGACCTTGGTTTTTCGTCCCATCCGAATGACTAGACAGCTGTGCTTGTCAGGCCCTCCGTTCTGCCTCACTGACAAGGGGAACCACGCCGGGAAATCGAGATGAACTTTCTCCGTGCAGAACTTTCAATTCAGGCGAAAACGTTTATTGCATACGATTAAGCTGGTCAGTTGGAGCTTATTTTCAAAAGTTTTGTAATAATCGGTTGGTAATTAAAGTACCGTGCACATTAAACTGTTAAAACAGAAAATTTCGCCCGGTTGAAATGTTTCTTGCTATAAGTCAGCAATTTTCTGAATTCAGGGAGGCTGAATGGCTGAATGGTTAGCATGTGCGCACTGTATCGTAACGTCTGTCATTGAGTCAACGGGCGTCGTTTCGATCTCCAGGTTGCACGTGACATGAAGTATGATGTCCAACCTTGTGGGTTTTCTCCGTGTTCTTCGGTTTCCTCCCAACGGCTAAAGACCTGTAAGCGCAGGGGGAGTTTTTAAATAAAATTAAAAAACATATGTTAGTCCCGAAATGACCTAGTTTGTGTCGAATGGACATTAGGCCGCATTTCTCTCTTTCTCTTTTATTTTTAAAGTTTTGTAATAATCGGTTGGTAATCAAAGGTACTGTAAAAGTGATAAAACAGAAAATAATCGGTTGGTAATCAAAGGTACTGTAAAAGTCATAAAACAGAAAATTTCGCCCGGTTGTAATGTTTCTCACTTTAAAGTCAGCAATTTCCCGATTTTAAGTGGCAAACGTTTATTGCGAACGCTTAAGCTGGTCAGGGGGGAGCTTATTTTAAAAAGTTTTGTAATATTCGGTTGATAACTAAAGGTACCGTGCAAATTAAACTGTTACAATAGAAAATTTGGCCCGGTTGAAATGTTTCTCGCTGTAGGTCAGCAATTTGCCGATTTTAGGGAGGTTGCGTGGCTGAATGGTTAGCACGTGCGCTCTGTATCATAACGTCTGTCATTGAGTCAACTGCCGTTGTTTCGATTTTTTGGTTGTACGTGACAGGGAGTATGGTTGCCTGTCCAACCTCGTAGGCCGTAACCGCCGCTGCCCGGGTAAAATTTCCCTCATTGCACACATTATGGCATATGCCCGTCTTCATTAGCCCATTTTAGGAGCAGAACAGTCGGACGTTAAACCCCATTCAATTTCATTTCATTTTCTCTATGTTGCTTATTTATTATAGTGGATAAATATTTTTCTGGTTCTAGCAATTATTTAATTTCTGCATAGAAATCTTGCTTTGGCCAGTTTTTTTTATTGCAGAGTGCCATTCTTGTTTAAACAAACATGATCCTTTGTTTAAAACATGCTTAAGAAGTCGTCACGATTTCCTACTTATAACCAAACATATTGGAAATATTAGTCTGGCATTATTAAATCCTAATTTTATTGGTCTTATTTAAAATTAAACTTTCATTTAACTATGAACAACCCTTAACGTGTCTCTTTAAAACTATTAAGTACTCTAAAACAGTAGCTCAACCTTTTGACCTAAACTCATTAATTTACCATTTTGTTGTGAGCGACTTCTTATTCTTCCTATATGACATATTGCACGTGTCTGATTTCAAAGGGGGGTTGAGTGGCTGAATGGTAAGCACGCGCGCCTGTCATTGAGTAAACTAGCGTGTTTTCGAATGCCCGGTTGTACGTGACAAGGAGTAAGGTCGCCTGTCCAACCTGCCATTTTTAATTTTTTTTTCCCGCCATTTTCATTTCATTTTCTCATCCGTCTCATTACAGTAATACAAGTTTCAGTTATTTCCCTTTAGTTTTCAGATTATTGTTATGCCTGGGTGCAATGTTTCATACTATATTTAGACTTGTAACTTCGCGAGTTTTTGACCAATTTTAATAATTTTTTCTTCGTATCCTTTTATTTAGGTTACTTGATACAATCAATGACACGTGACGATGAATATGAAAGCTTTCATATCTGCATGGGACAGTAGCAGATCTAGTTATTATTATTATTATTATTATTATTATTATTCAGATTCCAATTTGAGTAGATCTCAGCAACTACGTGTCGCATCGTTACGATTTCTTCGGTTTTACTGGGAAAGTGGGTGTGACTTAGAGGATAAAGCTATTTTGAACGTTCTGCGACAATGCGAAATGTCCGAAATCACCGAAGTTATCGTTTTTGAAAATATTGCAGTAATTTTAACAATAATCATTGGATTTTAACTTTCGATACATTTTGGCATAGTCTGAGACAGGGCACATAGCTACGCTACTTTCGATTTTTGATTTTCGGCAAATCTTCGAAGATATTAGGCGCCAAATTTCGAAAATTTAAAATTTTACAAAAAACTTTTTTATTTATGAATATTTTTTAGTCGTATTGTGCACAGAATTAAAGAGTCATCTGACTAGCGCAAAAATGTTAAAATTTTTTGTCTCAGTAATTTTCCTTGGCCGCCATTGGCTAATTCAATTTTTCAGTCCTAGATTAATTTTTTATTGTTCGATTTGTATAAAACAAAGTTCATATGCTTCGTTGTCTCAATTGTCATTTTTTTTATTACCGAAAGTGTTATCTGTCGGCACCGGAAGTGGCATAATTTTACCAAAAACTACAATTTTGACAGTTTTTTACGATCTTCAAAAACAAATATTATTTTTTTGAAAAATTATATGACTCAAAGAGTGTGTCCTTTCAAGGCGCAAAAAATGGCGGAAGCAGTTTTTTTAATTTCTATTTCATTTTCTAGCAAATTGGATTAAGGGGTGAAAAAAGGCGTAAAATTGACCTATTTACAACCCATTCAGGCTTTTCAGATTTTAAAATATTTTTACATAACTTTTATAAACTTGTAGCTATAATCCATACGAAGAGAATGTATGTAAAAATTAGTTTGTAATATAAGCAGTTGCCGAGAAAAGGGCAGTTTTGCATAAGTCACTGTTTTCGCAATTTTGCCTGTAAAATAGTCAATTATTAATGGATATTCACAAAAGTGACATCATTTGATTCAGAAAGCAAGTGTGCGTTATATCATGTTGATTACTATTTAAAATTGACACCGGAAGTGACGTCATTTAGTCAAAAACTCAATTTTTAACTTTTGAAATCGATATTTTTTTCAACCAAGAATTATGTCACATATAATAATAAAATCAACTTTTGGTTTAAATTCACATATTAACAAAACTCATACGGTCAAAAAGATATCATAAGATTGTTTCTAACTTGTTCGGTTGCCGAGATATAGGCGATTTTCTAAAAGTCACTTTTGAAGGTTTTTGGCCCATAAAAGTGTTAATTATTATTCGATTTTCATAAAATTTTCACCCTTTGAAGCCTAATGTCACAGACGATGTTATAAAACTAATTTAACGTTTTCATTATCACCGGAAGTAACGTCATTTTTGCAAAAACTGTATTTTAAGCCTTCAAAACAGATATTTCATTCAAATGAGTCTGATTTGTAATGTTTATACAATTATGATATTTGATTCCAATCAACAAATAGATTAAACCCATACGGTCATATAAATACCAAAAAATGGTTTCTAACTTGTACGGTTGCCGAGAAATAGACGATTTTCTACACGTCACTTTTCAAGGTTTTTGGTCTATAAAAGTGGCAATTATTATTCGATTTACATAAAATTTTCACCATGAGATGCCTTATGCCATTTCTGATTTCATAAAACTAATGGAACATTTACATTATCACCGGAAGTACTGAAATTTTGTCAGGATCAATTACATGTAACAAATGTATAAAATGAAATGATATTGCTGGGTTTGTTTGTTTCTGTTTCCATTTTATTTGATGTGTGCAATGCTTATGTGGAAACCTGTATATTGGTTTCATTGGTACCGGAAGTGACATATGTTCAAGGGTAACGTGGCACCGAAAGTGACACAAGTTCAAGTTCAAAGGTAACATGGCACCAGTGAAACCCGTCATTCCTGCATGCAGGTCTAGTTAAGCTTTCATATTACATATGAAAGCTTATTGTTTCTGTTAAAGTTATTATTATTATTATTTTTTTTTTTGTGTGTTTTCTGCAAATCGGATTTCTCAGAATCTATCCATAGGATCTTTCTGAAATTTTGACCTACCCCCCCAAAAATGGGGTGCGAACCTTGATTAAATATATTTTCGAAACGTTTTACGAATCCGAAATCACCGAATTTTACGAACGAAAAAAATGACAATGCATAGTCGTAACTTTGTTATTTTTTGACCGATTTTACTAATTCTTTTTTCTTTGAATACCTTTAAAAAAAACATTTTCATCTGCAGTTTCACATTTTCGAATTTCGAAAATTCGTCGCTGTGATTTCGAACCGGAAGATTAGACCAATTTGACAACTTCTTTAATAGTTGTACGATTTTCATGAAATTTAGTAACTAAGTAGATCCTACCGATGTGACTTCAAAAATATAATTAGAAATTTTCTAAATTATCTCCCCTTGACGAAATTAAGGATCAAAATTTTCAAAAAAATCATCGAAATATAGGTCAGAATGACCTGATTTTTTTTTTGGATACTAGATAAGTAATTACTGATTTGTACACAAAATATGGAGTTTGTCGATCGAACCGGAAGTGCCGCCATATTTAAAAGTGAAAAATCAATAAGGCTTTTTTGCTATTTTACTTACAGACTCGGGAGTTATATTTTCTGAATCCTTGTAGGAAGGCCTAAAAAATGTCGCGAATAGAATTTTGATTTCGGTCACGTGATGGTCACCATTTTGAATTGAAAATGAAAAATAGAAGCAATTTGAAGGGTCGGGACTTTGGAACACAATTACTCTCCTTCTAATTAAGCTAGAATGTTCAAACGTGGTGTAGACGTTCACTAGGTCAATGTTATGATTGAGTTCAAAGATGAGCATTTTCTGCTTAGGGTAAGCAGAGATAAACAAGCTAATTTGTTGATTCTTTAGGGCACGATAACTTCGGTTATAATGAAGGGAGGGCGGTGAAACTTTTGTCAATAGAGAGTCTAATAGCTAGCCTGTTGTGTGAAATCATTGTATTATTTTTTCTAAATATCAGGGATAGCCGAAAAAAAGAGATTGAAAACCCAAAAAGTCGTATTTTTACAATTTGGAGCATGTTTAGAGGTCTTTCTCGTAAAGTCAACATAATATTTTTTGGGAACTTCTTGTACAAAGAGTCTTATTGGTAGTCTTTTATATGAAACCATCGATCAACAGTCCAACATATCAGGAGTAGAAGAACAAAAGGATCGAACATTGAAAACGGCACCCTTTCATTGTTAAGCGAAACATGCAGTGTGGGTGACTACAATCTACACATTTAGTCATCGTATAGAGCTTATTCAACAGTATCGAATTCCAACTGCTTAGGGATATTTTACGTGCACTCCAATGTGTACACGGGACCTTGGTTTTTCGTCCCATCCGAATGACTAGACAGCTGTGCTTGTCAGGCCCTCCGTTCTGCCTCACTGACAAGGGGAACCACGCCGGGAAATCGAGATGAACTTTCTCCGTGCAGAACTTTCAATTCAGGCGAAAACGTTTATTGCATACGATTAAGCTGGTCAGTTGGAGCTTATTTTCAAAAGTTTTGTAATAATCGGTTGGTAATTAAAGTACCGTGCACATTAAACTGTTAAAACAGAAAATTTCGCCCGGTTGAAATGTTTCTTGCTATAAGTCAGCAATTTTCTGAATTCAGGGAGGCTGAATGGTTGAATGGTTAGCATGTGCGCACTGTATCGTAACGTCTGTCATTGAGTCAACGGGCGTCGTTTCGATCTCCAGGTTGCACGTGACATGAAGTATGATGTCCAACCTTGTGGGTTTTCTCCGTGTTCTTCGGTTTCCTCCCAACGGCTAAAGACCTGTAAGCGCAGGGGGAGTTTTTAAATAAAATTAAAAAACATATGTTAGTCCCGAAATGACCTAGTTTGTGTCGAATGGACATTAGGCCGCATTTCTCTCTTTCTCTTTTATTTTTAAAGTTTTGTAATAATCGGTTGGTAATCAAAGGTACTGTAAAAGTGATAAAACAGAAAATAATCGGTTGGTAATCAAAGGTACTGTAAAAGTCATAAAACAGAAAATTTCGCCCGGTTGTAATGTTTCTCACTTTAAAGTCAGCAATTTCCCGATTTTAAGTGGCAAACGTTTATTGCGAACGCTTAAGCTGGTCAGGGGGGAGCTTATTTTTAAAAGTTTTGTAATATTCGGTTGATAACTAAAGGTACCGTGCAAATTAAACTGTTACAATAGAAAATTTGGCCCGGTTGAAATGTTTCTCGCTGTAGGTCAGCAATTTGCCGATTTTAGGGAGGTTGCGTGGTTGAATGGTTAGCACGTGCGCTCTGTATCATAACGTCTGTCATTGAGTCAACTGCCGTTGTTTCGATTTTTTGGTTGTACGTGACAAGGAGTATGGTTGCCTGTCCAACCTCGTAGGCCGTAACCGCCGCTGCCCGGGTAAAATTTCCATCATTGCACACATTATGGCATATGCCCGTCTTCATTAGCCCATTTTAGGAGCAGAACAGTCGGACGTTAAACCCCATTCAATTTCATTTCATTTTCTCTATGTTGCTTATTTATTATAGTGGATAAATATTTTTCTGGTTCTAGCAATTATTTAATTTCTGCATAGAAATCTTGCTTTGGCCAGTTTTTTTTATTGCAGAGTGCCATTCTTGTTTAAACAAACATGATCCTTTGTTTAAAACATGCTTAAGAAGTCGTCACGATTTCCTACTTATAACCAAACATATTGGAAATATTAGTCTGGCATTATTAAATCCTAATTTTATTGGTCTTATTTAAAATTAAACTTTCATTTAACTATGAACAACCCTTAACGTGTCTCTTTAAAACTATTAAGTACTCTAAAACAGTAGCTCAACCTTTTGACCTAAACTCATTAATTTACCATTTTGTTGTGAGCGACTTCTTATTCTTCCTATATGACATATTGCACGTGTCTGATTTCAAAGGGGGGTTGAGTGGCTGAATGGTAAGCACGCGCGCCTGTCATTGAGTAAACTAGCGTGTTTTCGAATGCCCGGTTGTACGTGACAAGGAGTAAGGTCGCCTGTCCAACCTGCCATTTTTAATTTTTTTTTCCCGCCATTTTCATTTCATTTTCTCATCCGTCTTATTACAGTAATACAAGTTTCAGTTATTTCCCTTTAGTTTTCAGATTATTGTTATGCCTGGGTGCAATGTTTCATACTATATTTAGACTTGTAACTTCGCGAGTTTTTGACCAATTTTAATAATTTTTTCTTCGTATCCTTTTATTTAGGTTACTTGATACAATCAATGACACGTGACGATGAATATGAAAGCTTTCATATCTGCATGGGACAGTAGCAGATCTAGTTATTATTATTATTATTCAGATTCCAATTTGAATAGATCTCAGCAACTACGTGTCGCATCGTTACGATCTCTTCGGTTTTACTGGGAAAGTGGGTGTGACTTAGAGGATAAAGCTATTTTGAACGTTCTGCGACAATGCGAAATGTCCGAAATCACCGAAGTTATCGTTTTTGAAAATATTGCAGTAATTTTAACAATAATCATTGGATTTTAACTTTCGATACATTTTGGCATAGCCTGAGACAGGGCACATAGCTACGCTACTTTCGATTTTTGATTTTCGGCAAATCTTCGAAGATATAAGGCGCCAAATTTCGAAAATTTAAAATTTTACAAAAAAAATTTTTATTTAGGAATATTTTTTAGTCGTATTGTGCACAGAATTAAAGAGTCATCTGACTAGTGCAAAAATGTTAAAAAAAATTGTCTCAGTAATTTTCCTTGGCCGCCATTGGCTAATTCAGTTTTTCAGTCCTAGATTAATTTTTTATTGTCCGATTTGTATAAAACTAAATTCATATGCTTCGTTGTATCAATTGTCATTTTTTTTATTACCAAAAGTGTTATCTGTCGGCACCGGAAGTGGCATAATTTTACCAAAAACTACAATTTTGACAGTTATTTTCCTACTTCGAAAACAAATATTATTTTTTGGAAAAATTATTTGACTCAAAGAGTGTGCCCTTTCAAGGCGCAAAAAATGTAGGAAGCAGTTTTTTTAATTTCGATTTCACTTTCGAGCAAATTCGATTAAGAGGCTAAAAATGGTGTAAAATTTACCTATTTACAACCTATTCAGGCTTTTCAGATTTTCAAATATTTCTTCGTAACTTTTATAAACTTGTAGCTATAATCCATACGAAGAAAATGTATGTTAAAATTCGTTTGTAATATAAGCAGTTACCAAGAAATGGGCAGTTCTGTACAAGTCACTGTTTTCGTTATTTTGCCTGTAAAATAGTCAATTATTATTGGATTTTTATAAAAGTGACATCATTTGATTCAAAAAGCATGTAGCGTCATATCAAGTTGATTACAATTTAAAATTGACACCGGAAGTGACATCATTTGGTCAAAAACTGCATTTTAAACTTTTTAAATCCATGTTTTATTCAACCAAGAATAACTTAATATGTATTAAAAATTTTAACTTTTGGTTTAAATTCACACATAAACAAAACTCATATGGTCATATAGATATCATAAAATTGTTTCTAACTTGTTCGGTTGCCGAGAAATAGACGGTTTTCTACAGGTCACTTTTGAAGGTTTCGGGGCCATAAAAGTGTCAATTATTATTCGATTTTCATAAACGTTACACCGTGTTATACCTACTGCCATTTGGGATTTCATTCAAGTAATTTAAGATTTTCATTATCACCGGAAGTAACGTCATTTTGGCAAAAACTGTATTTTTAGCCTTCAAAACAGATATTTTATTCAAGTGAGTCTGTTTTGAAATCTTTTTCAAATTATGGTATTTGATGCTAATCAACAAATAGAATGAACCCATACGATCACACAGATACCACAAAATGGTTTGTAACTTGTACGGTTGCAGAGAAATAGCAGATTTTCTACAAGTCACTTTTCAAGTTTTTTGGTCTTAAAATTTTACATAAAATTTTCACTATATGATATCGTATGCCATTTCTGATTTCATAAGACTAATTGAACATTTTCATTAACACAGGAAGTAATTTAATTTTGTCAAGATCATTTACAAGTAACAAATGTATAAAATGAATTGATATTGTTGGATTTTGTTGATTCTGCGTCCATTTTATTTGTGTGCAATGTTAATTTGGAAACCTGTTTAGTGGTTTCGCTGGTACCGGAAGTGACATATGTTCAAGGGTAACTTGGTACCGGAAGTGACATGTTTAAGGGTAACATGGCACCAGTGAAACCCGTCATTCCTGCATGCAGGTCTAGTTATTCTTATTATTATTTTTTTTTTTCCAATTTGCTTATATCTCAGGAACTACTTGTCGGATCGATGCAATGTCTTGAGTTTTACTGCGAAAGTGGGTGTGACTTAGAGATTAAAGGTATTTCCGGCATTCTGCGACAATGCGAAATGTCCGAAATCACCGAAGTTGTCCTTTTTTGAAATATTGCCGTAATGTTAACAACAATTGTTGGATTTTGTCGTTTGATAGTTTTTGACATAGCCAGAGACATGGCACATAGCTACGGGTCTTTAAAGTTTTAAATTTCGCCGAATCTTCGGAAAAATAAGGCGCCAAATTTTGAAAATTTAAATTTTGACAAAAAACTTTTTTATTAATGAATATTTTTTAATGACCTTTTACCAAGGGTTGAAGGGTCGTCTGATTTGGGCAAAAATGTGAACATTTTTTTTCTGGATAATTTTCTTTGGTCGCTATTGGCTAATTCGGTTTATCGGTTCTATATAAATTATTTATTGTCCGATTTGTATAAAACAAAGTTTATATGCTCCATGGTCCAAAATGTCATTTTTTTTGTTACCGGCAAAGTTTCCTGTCAGCACCGTAAGTGAGTTAAATTTAGCAAAAACTACAATTTTAACAGTTCGGTACCACTTTTTGAAAGCAAAAATTATTTTTTTCTAATCTAATATGACTGAAAAGATGTGCCATATAAAGGCGCACAAAACATCGCGCTCAGTTTTTTTAATTTCGATTTCGTTTTCGGGCAATTTGGATTAAAGGGTGAAAAAAGGTGTCAAAATAAGCTATTTACAACCCATCCAGCGTCTTCATATTAAAAAACATATCTTCGTAACATTCATAATCTCGTAGCAATAACCCATACGAAGAGAATGTATGTGAAAATTAATTTGAAATATGCGCAGTTGCCGAGAAAAAGTCAATTTTGCATGAGTCACTTTTCACGTTATTTTGGCTGTATAAGAATCAATTATTATGTGATTTTCAATTTTCTTACACCATTGGATGCCTAATGCCATAGTGGACAAGGTCAAACCATTCTACTTCATACGCTGCCACCGGAAATGACGTCATTTGCTCAAAACTTAATTTTTAGCATTAAAAAACAATATTTTATTCAAATGGGTCGTACTTGTTATTTTTTTCAAATTATGATATTTGATTCTATTCATCAAATAGAATGAACCCATGCGATCATACAGATATCACAAAACGGTTTCTAACTTGTACGGTTGCAGAGAAATGGCGATTTTCCACAAGTCACTTTTCGAGGATTTTGGTCTATAAAAGTGTCAGTTATTATTCGATTTTCATAAATTTTTTACCATATAATATCTTACGTCATTTATGATTTCATAGACCTAATTTAACATTTTCAGTATCACCGGAAGTAATTATATTTTGGCAAAAACTGTATTTTTAGCCTTCAAAAGAGATATTTTTTTCAAATGAGTCTGATTTGTAATATATTTAAAATTATGATATTTAGTTCACATCAACTAATAGAATGAACCCATGCTATCATTCAGATACCACAAAAACTTGTACGGTTGCAGAGAAATAGCCGATTTTCTACAAGTCACTTTCCAAGTTTTTTGGTCAATAAAAGTGGCAATTATTTTTCGATTTATATAAAATTTTCACTATATGATATCTTATGCCATTTCTGATTTCATGAAACTAATTGAACATTTTCATTATCACCGGAAGTATAGTGCTGGATTTTTGTTGATTCTGTTTCCCTTTTATTTGATGTGTGCAATGTTTATGTGGAAATCTGTTCATCGGTGCCATTGGTTCAAGGCAAGGGCAACATGGGAGCGAAAGTGGCATAAGTTTAAAGTTAACGTGGCACCAGTGAAACCCGTCATTCCTGCATGCAGGTCTAGTTTTATTATATTATGACTAATTAAACTTACAGAGGCCAATGTAGTGGCACAACTATCGCGTTACTCCAAACACTGGCTTTTAAATTAACGAAACATTGTTTTTATGCTACATACACCACCATACGTCTCCAGTCTACATATACAGCGCTCTTAGTAACGGCTTCATGCCTCGATTTTAAATACGATGGTTTATACCTGTTTCAGGTAGTATTATATGCTTAATTGTGGTTGGGTGTGGCAGAAATAATATAAATAACAATATTCAATCATTGTTTTGATGAAAAATATTCAATAAAATTGTCAATTTTGCTAACTTTTAGAGAGTGTGATTCGCAATCGCATTGCTACGTTGAACTATATAGTAGCCACTTGAAAATCACGTCATTTCTGTATAACTACACAATGCATCGAAAACTGCGCAAACGAAGCGTTATTGCAAAATTCATTGATACACATCAGTGTACTGTGCAGCGCGATACTCCTAGCAATACTTTATTTTCAGCCAATCAGCTGGCTCGTTACAACCCTTGTAGGCTCCCCTACACCCCAGTCTTTTTCCGGAAAAAGGCCATGAAAAATTGATGAAGATATTTGCTTTTCTCAAATTTTTTTACATTTTCCCTTATAAAAAGCACCAAAAACAACAACAGTTCATAGGATTGATGCACATCGTTGAAAAGGTCGGCACAGTTACTTTAGACTCTATACAGAATAAAAACGCCCATTTTGTTTGGAAATTCAATGCTGCACATCACCCAATTTATTCCGCCGTATATCTTCCCCTGTCAATTGAAAGTGGAGTTACGATCAATACTCTTTGCGATTCAAGCTCGAAAATATCACGCACCGTCCTTATTTTCCTTAGAATAGTAATTGGTTGTGGAAGATAATTAATTTAGTTTATGAATTGATGGATTAAATGATGATTTAGGAGAGACAACAAGCTTAGAAGATGGATCTGTTTTTGATTTGAAGTAGGAAAGCGCTGCTTGACACCGGCGATGACATGAGGTCACATGACCCGTATTGCTGCTTCTGATTGGTCCTTCTGATGACACATGCTCTTATGCCCAATGTTGTTTACCATCACAGTTTTTCCCGTTGTTTCAACGGATTTCTGTTGCTTTAATTGACTGTTAATTAGAGTAATTAGACTCTTCAAAATGCTATAGCTCGGGCAAAAGTGAACCAAATGTGACAAATTAGGTATGGTTTTGAAGGTATTTCGAAGCTCTACCCAGCCATGGCATCTGGAAACTTATTTAATGAAGTTGAAAAAAAAAATGTCCAAGTGCCTAGGATCATCTCTTCTTAACTCGAAACACGGAGGGTTGAGAGGTGAGGTTTGTTAATGTTATCTATTCTTGTGACAGTATGACTGAATAGAAAAAATTCGCCAAAATGTCCATGTTGTTAAAAATTACAATCGAAACATAGAAAATGAATGATACTTGTCAATTGTATCTGGAAACTTATTTAATGAAGTTGAAAAAAAAAATGTCCAAGTGCCTAGGATCATCTCTTCTTAACTCGAAACACGGAGGGTTGAGAGGTGAGGTTTGTTAATGTTATCTATTCTTGTGACAGTATGACTGAATAGAAAAAATTCGCCAAAATGTCCATGTTGTTAAAAATTACAATCGAAACATAGAAAATGAATGATACTTGTCAATTGTATCTGGAAACTTATTTAATGAAGTTGAAAAAAAAAATGTCCAAGTGCCTAGGATCATCTCTTCTTAACTCGAAACACGGAGGGTTGAGAGGTGAGGTTTGTTAATGTTATCTATTCTTGTGACAGTATGACTGAATAGAAAAAATTCGCCAAAATGTCCATGTTGTTAAAAATTACAATCGAAACATAGAAAATGAATGATACTTGTCAATTGTATGCGCGTATATTTTTAGCCTAGTCTGGGCCTACTGCCAACTTTTTTCCCCTTTTTTTTTTGTAAACAATCAACAATCTTACAAATACTAATTACGACTTACGAGATACGAATAGATTCAACAACAAACAATTCTTCCCCACGATCAAATTACACTCTATACTATTAAATAAAACATCAAATAAATAAGAATCACCTTTGTCAGATTATCAGATAATTAAACTACAACAAACTGCTTACTGAACGTTAGCAACAATGTCGAAAAATAAAATGGTCACTTCTTTGCTTGTGTACAGCGCCCTCTCCATAAGGGAGGTAAGTTTACAGCAAAACTTGGCTAGCTTCGGGTGTTGTAGGAATAAGTGAATCATTCTGCCCTCGGTTACAAGTTCAATGCTTGATATTTAGCCAGGGCAACGTATTCCACTAATTGTTTTCATATCGCTTAGATACATCCAACTTTTGCGAGATACCCCCAAACGATTCGAATCTATCTTCTTGGGTTTTTGGACCTTTTTGCAACATTTTCTGTTCCGAGAGGATCGACTGAGTCTACTGTTTCAGATTAAAGCATGGACCTTATCCATGATTAAAGTAAAGAAATATCATTCACTCAATTAATTGTCGACGATTGGTATTTTATGAGGCATAGACGTTTTAAAAATTCTAGATACCAAATTAATCATGAGACACAGCCTGCAGTTAGGATGTTGGGTCCTGACCGCAGATACAGAAAACGTTGAGATAAAACTAATATTATGCCCCACCCCACCCAGCACACTATATGGCGTATTCCCGACTTCGTGAGCCCAGCTAGAGCAGAGTCAGAACAGAAGGACACTAATCCCCATTTCATTTCGTTTTAATTTCATTCTTTTGAGCTCGGTTGAAGAGATTTATCTCCCTTAATGCACCATTTTCACATTGGCCCATAACACAAATCGTCACAACAAATGTAATTGAATCTCGTGACGATTAGACAGCAAAATAAAAAAAAAACTTCGTGGGGAATCTGGAGTAGCCACGAAGCAGTTACGAATAGTTCACGATAATTCGTGGGTAATCGGATGAAAAATATGCCGGGTTACGGTAAACGTGCGAAATGAAAGAATCATCTACGAATTGTAACGATTCAGTCACGAATTTGTTACGAATATTCCGAATCGTTTAGCAATATGCCGAATTTAGTTACGAATAATACACGATCTCTAGGAATGATGCAGATAAAGCTACGGACAATTTACTACCTTCAGCAGTATGTGTGGTAATTCGGCATATTCTTAAGTCCCTAAACGATGTTTGCGCTCTGTTCATGCCTTGTAGGCCTACACGCATAAGTTGGGGACGGTGGATTAATATGGCACGCATTGGTACGTAGGCCTACCGTGGGCAGCTGGAACGAAAACTGATGCGTGCCGAATATTTCAAAAATTCAAAATTGTGGTTCTGGCTATAGAGCTTGAGTATACCAACTGCTGGGAACTTATAAACTGCGAAGAAGGGAACTATCCCAATAAGATAGAGAAGCCGAAAAGCTGGTGCGTACGACCATGGCTGCCATCTCAGAGAAGACTAGGATTTAGTTATGGTACTATATCAGATACAAGGACTGGGTGGACAGATGAGAAATCACTCCGGAGACTTTATGACACGCCGTAATACCCGTCAAAGGGGGAACGAAAATAGAGCAAGTGTCAGGTTGGCTTTAAGCGAATGTTTTGCCTAACAATATACCTTGCTGTAAATTTGAAGGTTTTTTTAAAAAAAAAAAAAAAAAAAAAAAATGATATATTTGATTATAACCCTTAAAATTCATTTCAATCCATACTATATAATTATACCAGAAAAATGGCGTGTGAAATATAACACTTCTCTTGTTCAGGAATAACATCATTAACATTTTCGCAGTCTCGTTTTTATGATATATTGCACGGAACTCAACAGAACCCTTTGTTTTGGAAACTGGATCTTGTAATAATAGTTTAGATGAATTGTAAATAAGAAGTCGACGCCCTCGTGCAACACGCTGCGTCTTTTTGTTCCCACAACGAAATATATAATCCGTTCTTTTAAATTTCGTTTTTATAGTCTTAGGAATTATGGCATAGTAAGCTGTCCTGATAAATTTGCCAAACGAATATGGCATGCTGGCACGATTGTTGCACGAGTTGGGTCAAATATTTTTAACAGTCGAATTGTTTCACTCTGAACAGAGGTATTAGCGTTCCAATTTTAGGCTAGACTGGATCGTCATTATTACCGTCAGTGCTTTTATAATCATATAAACAAAGTTTCGATTATCCATTTTCATGTTAAATCATCCATCGCAGTAAATATCACAGACAATGATGGTATCGAGCGTTGATTGTGGTCTGGATCAGTAAATTAATGATCTAGATAACATGTAAGACCTACAGAAAGACCTACAATGGGCAGATTTAGCTATTGCATAATGTATTTTTAAGGTGTTGAAGAAGTAATTTTGACTTTGGATGGCAATGGCTGGAGTTAGTTGGTGGTAGGTAACCTCGGTGTGATGGCCACTAGTAGAGTGGAGTCACTAGTCAAGTTGTTTTTGCGAACTTCACATCACTGATAATTGTAATTAAAAACACACTCTGCCCCATGTCAGATACCTAATTGGAGCGATAGTTGGTGCTTATCACAGAGAAACCCAAGCTATTGAAAATGGGGTAATCTCTGGGCAAATGGCTTGTGCCATTAAGACAGGAGAGTTACCAGTCAAACTGTAAAGGTATAGTGATGAGAGTACGAATGAACTATTAACAGCTATAACTAACCTAATATACTCTTATATCACATGTCATTCAACGGTCACATGGATTAAAATACATAGGTCTAAATATTATATTCATAATCATACACATATTATTATAATTCAACCATGAGATATGTTTATCAATATAACTTTTATATTCTACAGTCACTTATTCATACCTATATTCATATCAGTATTAACTTTATTATACAGGTAAAAATACCACTTTAAACGTTAACAGGTCATAAGGGAACAGAGACAAATTGTAAAGCGTGAGAAAATAAAAGTAAAGGGCTAAAAGTACAATCACTGCCTTTGAAACACGGTGTTTTTATTCATTAATCCTTAATTAAACAATCAACCCTTCAACTGCACGTGTTGATTTGAGATAACTGACAGACTAATGTGGGCTGGTGTTTTAAGAAAAAAAGGTTATCTATCGATACGGGTTTAGATCTATACATAAATATTATATAAGGTATATGAATATGTGTGTAGACGTCTGGACGTTGTCAGTGTCAAAATCTGTAGTTGGGTTACAGATTCACGCGATTGATGGAGCTTACCTGACTGTATAGTGACTTGAATAGACGTTAGTTACCTGTGGCTGTGCAAACCAAGCCAACGACACCTAGATTTGATTCATGACCAAGGGTTAATTTTCGTTCTAGCTAACACCGACGAGAAATTCAAACCGCTGTCAACATTATAATGTGTGGACTGTCTGTGGTATTATAGTTGAAAAGTCACCCCGTTGTTACCGGAGAAACATATACGACTGACTATTACACGTAAGTATAAATATAAGTAAATAATACCCTTTAACGTATGTTCTGTCACCTGTCCACATAACCTGTATTCATATAATTTAGTACATGTATTTACATACCGACTTATCTAAAACCAACACATGTAATAATAACTTGTTAACATTCTTCAACAAGTTGTTGGTTAGAGTTCTTTATGCATATATATATACCGATTACAATAAATAGTCTTTACTTTAATCGGACTTGCGGTAGTGTAGCGGGGATGATATTAGTCTGCCCTGGCAGTGCAATTGTAACTCCGTCCGTGCACAGTATTCCATGTATAAACAAATCCACTAGTCTAATTATGTAATATTCATAGGCGTACGGAGACATGCCCAAAGGGATGTATTATTTTTGCCCGAAAATGCGGCGGCAGCGTCCGGAAAATGAACCTGACCGAGTAAAATCTCCAAAATGAAAAAAAGGTAAGTAGTAGGCCTACCTAGCGGAGCGAGTTCTTTGGAACTGCAGTGTAATTTTCTGAAACTCTTTATTAACTCCGGTTGGGAATTGCATCCCTTACTTTAGTAATGGTAGATGGTAGGGTCTCACCTCTCATCGTTACTGCCTGTCCTTATACACATGTAATATGAAAATAACGCTTTACAACACCTCGGTTCTATGGCTATTTTGGAATCCCCACTGTCTATTTTTCACTGTGAATTCAAAATGGCATTATAGCAATGATTTCACAGTAATTGAATTGTTGTCAGGGTGTTGATTTGTTTTGGGAATCTTTTTTTTGTGAAATACTGTAAACTGAATGCAATTAATGTAATGGACGAGCTATGTGGTAATCTTATCGCCTTATCATTGCTTAGATTGTCATCAAAGTTTTTTCGCTTGATATAGGTAAGTATAATATGGTTAATTATTGTCTCTTGATAGCAATTAACAACACAGGGGATTACATTTTCATGCTAATGCCATATGGCACACGTATTACAATACGCAGTTTGTGGGCTAGTTTTGAACGCAGAACACCGCAGGGGTATGAATACTTATCTTTCATATTATTGCTGTGGGAAAATTACATTCAATTATTTTATGACATGTCATGTGTTTCTGCATTGAGAAAATAAAAACAACTACCCACATTTCTATAGAGTAGACGTCGTTGTTTCGGGTCAAAAATACAATTGTCAATTGTTTATATCGATTGGCTGTCTTCCTTGACATGGCATTTTTTCGTCGTAAATAGCCAATGTTGAGATACACAGAACATAATTTTATGGAATAAAATTATTTGGGGGAAGGGGGCGGTGACTCATTGCATTAGACGCTGGCCGCAAACCAGGAGGTCTTGTCTTGGGTTCGCTCTCGTTGTTGACCGAGAAAGTTGCTCGGTTTTACGAGCCGATTTCTCCTTGACAGTGGTGCAGGGCGAAAGCCTGGCTAAAACAGTGTTTCGTATTGGACGGAAAACGGGGTCCGTGTACACATGCACAAAATTTTGGATCGCGTTCGGCGTACAACTTATACCATCGTATTTCAGCATGCTCGTAACTTGTTAAAAACGTACACCAGCGTGTTTGCCAAATTTCTCATACCTCGGCATACGCTGATCCTATATGTCAATGTGTGACAGTCAGGGGCGTTTTAAGATTTATTATGGTAGAGGCTATAATATTTTGAGGGCCATCTTCGCGCTTGATTGATGATTTTTATGCCAATGCAATGACTACATTCTCATTCAGTAATGGATTCGACAGTAACTGTGTATAGAAAACGATTGACTCGGACTCGGGGCCCTTTCCCTTGGCCAGAGGGGCCCTTTTGTCTGCCTTTAGCCCCCCCCCCTAACTAGGGTACATTTTCACTTTTCTGATCGTTTTTAGCGTTTTTCTCCCGTTTTATTTTTCCAAATTCTTTGATTTTTTTGCGAGGAGGCTGACGGTCCATTATATAGCCTAGTTGGAGCAAAGTATAAGGACGTTAAACGCAATTTCTTTTCATTCAATTACTGTTTATTACTGATGGGCGTCTTGAAATATAGGCAGGCGTCTTTAGTCTTTATCAGGTTGTTGCGATATGACTGATTTTGTGTTCCACTATTGTCATTAGTAAGCAAGCTGACGTTCACTTCATCTTTTGAAACGTGTTGATCCACCACTTAAAATCAAAATAATTCACCATATCAACCCAATTCAGTACATTAATTTGGCCTATATTGAAGAATTATGTGTTTTTAACTCTCGAGACCCATGACAGGTTAAAATAAAAATGTACCAAAAGCTTTGTCTCGAAATGACCTGATCAGTGTTGAGCCCCATTCCTCTCTCCATCTCTAGAATATTGTGCCTCTCGTGCATTGTCAATGGTGCATGAAGAAGTATATGGCAGGGGAAAAATATATAATCCTTCAGATGGGCAAGATTTCCTTGACAGCAAACTGCAGAAATATAGTTTGTTTCAGTTTCCGTCCCAAAACGATTAATAACAACTATTATACAGCCAGGGGCGCCGGAACCCGGGTACCAGGGTATACAAGTGGTACCCTGCCCTTTTCTGGTGTATACATATTGTATACCCATGCCCTAATGATGAAAGTTTTCAAAACTTCTATTCAATTTTTAAATGTCTCTTTCATTATCATGTATTAAACAGTTTTATGTCGGAATTTGGAATGCTAGAGGCGGTCTAAACAGCATTCTCGGAATTGACACATTTCAAAATTATCTAGAGCACCCCAACCCCATATCTTTTGGTACCCTGACTCTCGGGTCGTTCCGGCGTCCCCCGACTACAGTACTATGATCAAAAGGATAGATCGGTCGTTAACCTAAATACAGGTTTGTATTTGATGACTTGGTGTGATACCTAAGCTATATAGCTTCTATTTATGTTGAAGAAATTATCGAACTTTAATATAACTGCTAAGTATAGAAAGACTTGCGAGGACAGTTCGACAAACACTCCTCTACAGACATACACTTCAATTCAAACACACTGTTAGGGTAATTTGAAGAGGCGTGAGTTTAAATTTTTTTTTTTTTCGATAGTTTATATTATTGAACTGTGTATACACTGTCACTCAGAAATAACATGTATTTTAATGCATTTGCAAAGTGATGTGTAGAATTACTTACCACAGTAGAAGGTCCGATCTTTTATAAAGACCTATATATGGTAAGTTTATAGCCTATGTTATTATAATGGAAGTATTAAATTAGCCATGCGTAATATCATAAAAATGTTAACTGAATATTCGAGGAGAAAACAAATTTGTCAGAAATATTATCCGGTAAATAACTTCATTCGTGCATTATCTGGTTATCTATGAGGCAATAATTTCATTGCAGAAAGTTGGACTGTTATTAGAAGTTTCTCGTTGATAATAAACATTGCAGGTCGTATTGCATAATGACTGTATTGATCTTCCATTTATTCGATATAGATTAAAATTTCGAACGAATTTCAACCAAGACACCGCTCCCGTAATCTGGAAAAACCTATAGTAACACTGTTGAATGTAGTTTTGAGTAAACAAAGGAAAACTGTTTTGTTAAGCTACTGAATATATGACCAATTTGGTTTTGTCTTTTTAGATGAAGATAATTAGAAGCCCTTTAAGTCCAAAATGTGGGTCTATCTCAATTTTCACCAAAATTTGACTTGCTAGGTTTTTCTAGATTATAAGGTAGACCGCTGTAATGTCTCTAGTCAATCAATATGTTTGATTTTAGTCTTATTTAATATCCACGCTGTCTTGGTCAGATCAAAGTTTGAATGTCTATAGGAAGAAATGAATGTCAGACCAAGACTGAATGTCTGTTGGACGAAATGCATGTCAGACCAACACTGAATGTTTACAGGACAAAATGAACGTCAGACCAACACGATGACTATAAGACAAAATGAACGTCAGACCAACACTAAATGTCTGTCCGACGAAAAGAACATACGACCAACATTGAATGTCTGTTGTAAGAAATGAACGTCACATCAACGATGTAGGCCTACTATAACTGTTCCCTGTCAACGCTCCAAATCCAATTGATCCACGAACCATAATAAAATCTAATAGAATAATGTATTTGCATGACATTCAGTCGTTATTGAGGGTAAGAATTAATTTCATAAAACCGATATATTGTAAGCAATGGAATAAGCTAAGCATATTATCTAAATTGATTGGATTAGACAACGTGTATTGAATATTTGATTACGGTCTTACGTAATATTGATTGATCTGTATTTTGATTAGCTAATTATATAATTAGGTGTTGTGATAATTCAGATTTAGGGTAAATAACCCGAGATACTACTGATAACGATGCGATAACCTTCACTGACGATGACCTTGGTTGGCGCGTCAGAAATTTCTATCTAAAACGCAATAGTATTTTTAATGAATAATTCAATGTTTTGAGAATGGAAACAGGTGCTTTGCTATATTTGGAGTTTTTTTTAAAAAAATAAAGGCACAAATAAGCTAACCTGTTTGCATATTATCTCTAAATTAAAACCTTTACGAAGAATGCACATGCTTGTATGAAAACGTTTATAAGACAAGACCGTCTACTTTACAAGACAAGACCGAGTAGTTTACAAGACAGACAAGACCGAGTAGTTTACAAGACAAGACCGCCTAATTCTATATTCCAACAAAAGATATGTGACAGTTCTAGGCGACCCAGTTGAATCCGTACCCTTAATTAAATAATGAGTTATTGACACAATCAATAATTTTAAATGTCCCCAAGCTTAAAACCACTGGAGGAATTCCAATGGCTAACAAATTGTCATTGTGAAATATCCAATTAATTGCTCTATGTAAGCACGACTACCACGAAAACATAGCCGTTCAAAAAAAGGGTTTTCGTTTGCTTGAATTATGTGAAATTAATTTTTTGGGCCGGGGGAGGGTTCAACCAATTCACTTGTATGGATATGTGTATAGAGTTCCACAAATCTTGTGAGAACAAGTGACCTAAATGGGATAATGTTTTGGTTAGGTCATTTGTAAACAGGAAAGAAAGGTCCGAATTCCGTGTAGTTTTTGAAACAAAAAATTGCGCAGTTAGGCATTTAAAAGTAATTAGCAATTGTAATACAACGAATGCGAAATTAAACAGTGCTTGTATTGTTCCAATAAATTAGATTATTTAGTTTATAAATCAGAGTTTAGCCTCGGAATGTGACAGGAAGGTTATATTAAAACTCTATTTTGAAAGCTTTCGTCAAAACAAAAATGATTTAGACTGAATTGGGATCAGTTCACCATTTCCAAAATAATTAAAAATCAAGAGTTGTGAAATAACTTTGTATTGTTTTTGTCCCATCAACCATTATGGCGGCGCCGAAGGAAAAGGCATAAAAACCATTATTCAAAGGTGAGGTTGTTCTCCATAGTCCATTTATACGCTTGCGATAAAGACATTTAAATAATTATTGTTTCTTTTATTTGTATTTGATTTCTCGAGACGTATTTATACAGTCTTTTAGATATCTTAAAAAAAGATTTGAAAAAAACACTGAGTTATATTGAGATGCAAGAATAAGGTAACCTGTATTTGTCACGTAGACTACACATGTTTAGAGACAACGACCAGATCCAAAGAAATAAACAATAATATAGACTTAAAAAATATCAATTATATCATAAATTATTTTAAAACGAGGACGTGATCATTTTTAGATTTTATGTTTGCAAGTGGTTTTATATATATCTAACTTAGAAATAAGTTACACCCACAAATAGTCAGTAATCCGAGGCAATGACATTTACTGATCTCGTCTCTTCAAAATGTCAGCGGTGCAGGGCAGAGGGACTTAAAGGGGGCACGTATAGTCGTTTGGATAGGACGAAAAACCGAGGACCCGTGAACACTTTGGCATGCACCTAAAACATCAATTGGTAGTTTAAATTCGATATAAGAGTAGGCCGTAGCGCATCTGTCCTGATCAAATCTCCCCAATAAGACACTGATGGCGTATGCTTGTTTTGATTATCTTAGTCGGAGGAGAACAAAATATTAAACCCCACTTTGTTTCCTTTCATTTCTCATCACAAATTCACAAACTCAGTTTTAAGTTAAATATGTATAAGTTAAATATGTTAGGTTAATATGTATATCTGATTATTTGCAATCTACATCAATATATGTTACATGTTAAACCCTTGACCTCAGTGGTTGCATCATACATACCTATATTTATAGACTTACATTATCGGGATTATAAATGTGTTGTAATTTGTAATAAGACTTACTTATGTATAATTATTATATAATGACATGATATAAGCACTATATACGTGTAAATACCTATATACACACATAAAAGTCGTAATACTGTTTACCTTGTAGCTTCATTTCAAAATTTAGATAGTTGTAGCGTTGACATATTTCGTGCATATTTGACATATTTTTTTTACTTCGCTATTCTTAAAGATACATTATGGGAGATTTTGACAAGGAGTTAGCCATTCTTGCTATAAAAGTTCAAAAATAGATGTTGAAACAAGAATATATTGAAAATTTCAGTCAAATAACTTTATCCTGAACAAAGTTGTTACCACTATAATTTTTACTAGAAATGGTAGTTAAAATCATCGACACCCTTTTCCCACTATAGCCGATTGTTGATCGACAGGCGTTAACTCCACCTACATAGTCTCGATCATCAAGTAATGTTTAAACGGTATCTAGTGAAGCTTGTGTATAGCCTCGGTCATCACTGTCTTTTATGAATAATTTCCGGAAGTATGATGACGTCAACGTCACGGAGAAACCCCACCCACGACGCCATAGTGATTAAATCAGTCGACGAAATCCTGTTTTAATCCGAGCCCAATCCAAGCCATTGTGGGTCTACAGTGTTCATTTCGGGCTTGTTGTTTAAATAAAGATCTAATTTATAATTTCTATGACATCTGAGGCTCAAAGGAAGACCGACAAAAGTCAGTTTTTGCTCTCCCATAATCTATGTTTAACAGTTAAGACCATGGTTTTAACCTCTGTAAATCATAAATCCTTGTCAAGAAGATGGCGTAACTGTTCAGATGATATAGTTCCATTCACCGTAACTCATAGAACTTTTCCCCAAGAACAACACGTAAATGTTTTCAGGTCATCATTTCAACGAACAAAATGAAATACATAAAATTTATAATTTGGCACTGCATCTCACAAAAACAACAACAAATATTATATCGGACTAATATGAGGGGCGGATCTAGGAATTTTGAAGGGGGGGGGGCGCAAAATGAGGACACTGACCGCAGAGACGGGGCACGCGGCTGAGAGGGGGGGGGGCATTGAATCCGCCTCTGAATATGGACTTTGTTAAAAGAAGACTATACCAATTTCACTTGTTATTGAATGTCGGAAATTAGATTCTTCAATAAATTAAAGGTCACTGGATAAAAAGAAATGCACACGCACGTGCATTTTACTATAGACAGCTGTTGTTGTACACATATAAACAATTACTATTGATTGTATTGAAAGAGTTTTTATTTCGTGACAGAACCCCCCATTAACCCCCAAATGAATGTTATTTTCCATTTTAATAAACTATCCCATTTCAAATATCCAAATGCAAACAAAACGAATGGGGAACCAATACTGAAAACAATTACCCGTACAACAGATCAAACAGGCTGACTATTGGGTTATATTACTGTGCACTTAAAAGCTCATCTAAAATGCATAAAGTGAAGTCAAAAGGGCAGACATTAATTTGTAGTTTAAACTATGTTATATTACTTTCACCTTCCCCGGGTACGGACTCAGATTTGACATTTATCACCATGCCGTGGCGATAATCTAAAAACAATAACCAATCACTATTTAAAGAGACTACAGGGGTCACGACCTTGAAATTTAGGTGATTTCCAGTCCACCACATAGTTGATCTAATAACGTCAATCGGCTACTTCACCTGCAATGGTCAAGCCTAATTCTATAATATACTAAAGCGCTAATACATGTCCACACTTTCTCTTTTAAAACCTATAAAATGATTTAATTGAGTGGACGCGGTCAACTGGGGTTAATGTTAGACAAATAAAGGGTTAATATTATTCGATTATGTATACAATTGGTGAAAAAGGGTGGACATACAACCTCCACGACATGCATAATGAGAGTACCAGTCCGGCATGTAGTCGACTATTGAAAACCATAATACAATTTGTATATAATTTACGAGTAACAGAGCCGACTATTGAAAGCTATAATATAATTTGTATAATTTACAAGTAACCTCGGTGATTTATTCGTGTATTTATCGACAAATATGATTACATTCTTAAAGAATGTGGTAGAGTTTAACATCCTCAAATGGCTGGTCACATATTTATTGAACCACTTTTCCTTATACCACCGTTCACTGTCTGGCGAACCACTGACTATATGACGATTTCAGAAGCAAATCATTCTAGAAAACGACTCACTAAATGGATTAAAACAAATTTTGTGAACAGTACGTTGACACATTAGTCATTAATTCTTCACAATTCCAAGACATTACGAGAAGATTTGGAGTCTGTACACACTCTATACAGTACATCAGTATCTGGTGTGTCCACCGCGAGTGTCCATAACTGCAACGCAGCATCTGTACATGGAGTGGACCAGACAGTTGATGAACGACATTGGCACCTGGGACCACACTCTCAGAAAAGTCTGGCGCAAGCCATCAACTGTGTTTGGTCTCGGTGCCACGTTATTAAGGATTCAATCGTGTTTAAGTTACTCTGGTGGTGTGGTCACTGGCGTTGTCATGCTCGAAAACGTTTGTTTCGATGACGTGCGCAATGTGGTATGACGTGGGGTCTGGGAGCTTGATCGATGTAGCTAGCGCACTGCTGTGATGCCACCTCCTCTGCCTGGACCAAGATTTTGGAACACCACAGAACCCACTATCTGGTTCAGACCGATTCCACCCCAAGCCATTATGCTAGGACCTCCCCATGAGTCTCGTTCCATGACACATTGGTCATAATAACGCTGGCCACGTCGACGCCATATTCTGGTCCTGCCGTCTGCATTTGATACGCAATAGCAACTCTCATCTATGAACATAACAGTTTTCCATTGCTTGTGTCGCCGGTTCTGGTCTACGGCAATGGATGTTCTCTCTGGTGAGACGTTGGCGCACTGTATCGGTACTGTTGGTTCTTCCGTGTGCTGTCTCAGATGCCTGTGTGAAGGGATTCTGCACGTGCTATCGCACAACATGACGGCCTTGTCGCCTTGTAGTAACCCTTGGTCTACCAATTCGGGGGCGATCATCCGTGGTGTTGGTGGCACGAGAGCGTCGCTGAACATTGAACTGGAAGTGATTAGCAACGGCTTGGACAGTCTGGCCAGCGTCGAGTCTTCCAAGCGCATGGTTCCTCTGAGCGAGTCTTCCAAGGCGCATGGCTCCTCTGAGCTGCCGTGAGTCGTGGTATGCTGCTGACGTTGTGTAGTGTGAATGATTCAGCCAGGTGAACAGCACGTGCAGTATGCGTTACATGAAAATCATGGTGAACACATTACCATCCCAGTAGTCAGGATGCGTTTTTGAGAACATTCCCTGGGTTCAATTCTGTATTTGAGAAGGAGCCTTATTGCTCAGGTATAGTTGGAGATGTGGTCACAAATATACAATAAAACCATTTGGCAAGTTTTATGCAATGCGTCTATTCAGCGTAACATACCAACTTGACGTTTCTTTTGCTGTTTAGCATATAGCCTATATCAAGGCGATTTGCCCTATTAAATATCTATTGTCGAGATTTTCTGCAATTGTTGACGGGGGTTATTGTCCTTGGTTTATATTTGTCAGTATAGAGATATGATCAAAAGTTCCTTTCACCGCCCCGTTTCTTATACCGAATGACTTGATATGTGACAGAGTTGACTGTTCTGTGTACTAATTTCTGTTGGTGACTATTACCCGGGCACTGACCTCCACCAGGTTCGGCTGCCGAAACTCAAACAATCCCTCCAATTACATGTATCTTTTAAGAGGTAGCTGATCTCAGGACTGTATATTTTAGGGTTTGTTTACCCGGATACATCCTTGACAGTTGGAATTCGGAGAAGACTGCGAAAGACACACATCTCCCTGTTACTTTCCGTCACACTGGTTCAACTATATCTGTATAACATATTCTTAAAACAGCTTCACCGGGTCGTTCGGTTGAGACAAACGTCAATACCCACCCGTGTAGATATTGCTGTGAGCGTAAAATAACCCTTGACAGTCAAAGATCGAAATCGTCATAAACACAATATTTCAGTCATTTTGAGATTAAACATGTTAATTGCCACTTCTGTGGTTATGTGTGTGTGCGTGTGAATGTGTGTGGGTGTGTGTGTGTGGGGTGGGGGTGGGGGTGGGGGGTGGGGCGGGGTACCGTATAACTGGGTGTTCTTCTTCGAACTTGGCTTGAAATATTCCTGCAGATTGTCTTCGGCCCCTGCCGTGTACCGAACCCACGACATCCGAGAGAATAATATACTGCTTCTGGATTGCGATGATCCCACCCTTTACTTTACATGCACATGTATCTAGAAGTTAATATAATGTTATGTAAATTCAGAAATGTAATATTTGATTGGCAATAATTGGGCCTGTACTTTCCACGTAGGGCCGTCAAGCTAGTGACCCATCTCAGAAAATAAATTTGTTGTTTAACGTGATCAATTATTTTTAGATCATGATCTGAACTGTAAAACCCTATTGAAAAGCAAGTAAAGTTTGACAGCTGTAGGAGGTATAAGACTTTTTTTTATTTGGTCCATTAATATAACCAATTATCAATCTGACCATTCTATTGTTAGTCACATGTAGTACTAATAATATCGCCACTGTTTAATTAAGACATCTCACCTATATGATTGTCACACGGCACGCGTCTTCTTCATTCATCATAATAAATCAATGTGCTTGATAACCGCCCTTCTTTGTGACAAAGTCTTTCCGATATACTGTATTTTTATTATTGATAATTCCATATCTTAATATTTACACTATGAAATGGTCAGACTTTTGTCACCTTATTTCAAACATAAAAAAACACGTTAATCAAACGAATGGTGAGAAAAGTATATATATCATACTATGCCTGTTGATTAAACTTATTGGTACTAGTAGTATTTTATGATCGCACTTTGGAATATAAATAATAAGACATTGTTCATTACCAGGTAATATTACCAGGTCCAGAACACTACTTATTTAACAACAATTTGATAAATGGGTGAGCTCAATAATTACATCTTTCCAAGTAACCACTTTCACAAATATTCCTGGATCTCATTGTTTTTCTGTTCCTGTACTTTTTTTTATAAAGTTTGAAAAGTTAATTGAAAACCATACATTGCACCCACAGAGTATTGGGTTATCAACCGTAATAATTGTCAAGCACTTTTTTTTGTTATAGCTTTGTATCTGTTATATTAACTGCAATAGATGCGTCTATGGATAATATAGTAGTGGTATCAAGGAAAAACAAAATGAATGAAAAAAAAAACAAAAAAAACCCGCTTTTCTTTATAACATGCTGTATATCTTTCTGTTCGTCAGTAGACCCTTGTGGCCGATAAAAATGATCCAGCGCCACACTGGGCTGAATTTTGGTTAGAATAAAGTTGATCAAAATGGACATTATGATTTATATAGCATTTTAGTTAGAAATGAGTACTTTGAAAATTGATGCTTATTTTTTTAGGAGGCCTTTGGGACACCTGGGGCCATTCTCCTTCGATCGGTCATGGTGAAATAACTGAATTGGTCGTTCACCTCGATATAATCTGCAATCTGTTTTGTTTCTTTTATTTAATATCCCCCGATGACAGTGATGCATCTCAGGTTAAAAGAAGGCCTCCACACTTGTAATTTGTCTTAAGATATAACAATAATATAATAACATTGACTTTTAAGCCAATGTATATACTGAGATACCAGTTTGTTGGATAATGAAAAGATAACAAATATGATATAATTATTTAATTAAGTATATATATCTGTCAGGTATCTCTATCACGCTGGGTAAAGGAAAATAGACATGGCTATATTAATGCACTTCTTGCATGTCATATAGGATTTCAGTTATTATCAGGAGGGCTGTCAGAATGGGGTCTATTTGAGTAATGAAGTTATATTGTTTCCACGCCACGAAGGGAAGGTGGTTATCTTTGTACACGGTCCAAGCAGCCGGCATGTGGCTCGTTAAAACTTGTCATTTGGTCCACATAAGTAGAGACAGGGTTTCCCTTTCTACCATTCTGTTGTCTTCACAGAAGAGAGTTGAAATACGCATGTAGCTTTTTATGGCATCTGTTCCTTGTAGCAATTGTTGTAATTGTTAGTTTCTTGTTTTGAAATTGAGGTAAGTCAAGTCTATTCAGATATAAAGTGAGATTAGTAATAACTTCGTTCCTAAAAACTTTTAAAAAATCGGACGTATATTATTTAAAAGTAGTGAAATATTGGAAATAGGAGAACGTGTATTAAATCCAAGGCACATCGTTTTATTGTGATTGCCTAATAATATGCAAGGTCTATTGTAGTCTAAATAACTGTCCTCAGTGAACGACCAACTTTCTTATGTAAAGAAACATTTTATTTACCAATACTTATGTCCAGTATGTATTGCTTACAGTAATGGCGATGTCGGGAATTGGTTACTAAAACTTACCGCATGTTGTGATTTCTATAATAAATATTGAAAAACGTTTCCTTTGTAATAGGCAAACAAAATAAGAAACTATTTGTAATCATTCATGTCCATAACGCCCATAGAATAGAAATTGGATCTAAATAAAAAGTCAAGGCAGTGTTTATTCGTGAATCCTATAAATCTAGTATTTTATGAGGCTGTACATTCTGAAAGTACATGTATAACCTAAAACCCACAAACAATAGCCTACCTCGACTATATATAGCATTAAAATGTGGAATAGAAGTACATTATGTAATTAAAACTTACATCAAGGATATTTATTACCACAAATGCATTGTGTAGTAGTTATAGTTTATAAGTGTAAAATTTGTTTACGTACATCAATAATCATTGAGGTCATGATAGTCACCCCTGCGTTATGCCATTTTTGTGAATCTTTTTGAATTGCACAAAGACATAATGTATTCATTGTAATTAAAAACTTGTTATTGTTTGTGTTGATACATGATGCAATATCTTCAGAGATTTAGCTGACGAGAAAAACATTAGAAATAAACCAAGCGTTCAGTATATTTTTTCAAAACGAGATAGGCTTGTTTGTAACCCAGTCGTTGTTACGCTTATATTTTTGCAGACTTGACAAGAAATCATGTATTCTATAGTGAATATGTGCATTTACATTCAATACAAAAGACGGCGACTTCTTGGATTTTCTGAACACTATAAGATCGCTTCAATGGTACATGCACACCTTTTCCGCTAATTTGTATATTATATGTGTTTATTATTGCATTAAATTGGTTGCGCAGAAATATAAAATGAAGTATCAGAGGTCATTGATAGAAGATCACGAACCTAAAAGTATAAAAATGTTTCACCCACTTCTGAAATGTCATGTTAACAGATTAATTTTGTTTATGGTCAGATTTAACGAGTTTTTCGTATGTTATCCTATGGCTATTGTCAACATATTGACCAAAATTGATTTCCGAAATGAAACAAGAATATTTATGGTTAATGTTAGCTTTTAGTGACAACAAAAAGGATAGACACCAGCGACACTTTATAATTTGCAGATAGACATTTTTTCTTTTAAATTTAAAGAGGGCGTTTTAAGTGGGGCGTGGTCTATACTTTTAAGCTCCGCACCACCTACTCCCACTGTTAAGTCACAGGGTTGGCAATCTATTTACATACCATACAGTTATTTACCTGTCTGTACTTAATATCATTGTAGTCAATCATCTGCCCACGTGTTGTGTGGTAAACTCTTCGTTACAACCGATCTCCCTTGTACAGGTGGTTTTATACAGTTTTGTTAGTGACTAGAAAATGTTTTATCTTCATCAGGGCAAGGTCTTTTAGTTACGGTACGTTATTATTACATTATTTACATTAACAATCGTAACACGGTCATTTCTGTATTCATAACATCTTAATTTTATAGTAAATGATAATACCTTTCCTTAATATTGTTTCCAATCTTGTCGGTGAAATTCCAGATAAAGATTGCGTGGTCTTAAATAAACATGTGAACCTATATATTTATATTTTTCGAAACGTGTTCGATTGCATCATGGTTCTAAAAGTCACGGTTTTCTTAAATTTAGTTTTACAAATGATTTCTAAACCCGAACAAAATCCTAAGTCCAAGGTCAAAAATTCTAAAATAAAACAGGAGTTTATGAAAAACAATAACTGTATTTTTTAAACAGAGTTGCGGTTTTACACTGATTATCTTGTCTGTTTTCAAGCACAGTATATTAGTAAATAATTCTAGATTTTATTCGGAGTGAATGGACCGGGAACATATTTTACTGCACCCTTTTGACCTGTCATCATGAGTCTACCCGGATGCATTGATTGTTTATCCAGACTTTGTTCAGTTTACTTAGGTAAAAAAAGCCAAGTGAACTTTAGTTATCTATCTAATGACATTGTTCATCCAAGCCTTTCTTTGTTTCACCCGAACTTGATTTCCATGACAACATACATCACACAGCTCCTATTAAAGGGTACGGAATTAAGTATAATAACTAGTTCATTATAGAACATGATTTTGGGCCCCAAATTTCTCATTTTGAAAACGTATTGTTTAAAATCATTTGTTATATTATTGATATGAATTTCAAACGGATGTGATGTCAACAAATACTACAGTATTTAAACCACTGGGCTGCAAGTGACTTATTTTTTATCCTTTCCGTTTGCTTTGACTTCTGAAATGCATATTTATAATGTATAAATATTAAACTTTTCGTAAGTTCTATAACGACTTGATATGTGGTTAGCGAACATAAAGCGGACATCATACAGCACTCATTAGGATGCTACCCAATTTCAACAGATTCTTATGTTTAAACTATGTTAAGAATATACTTTACAGCTTGAACAGAACTTCAATTAAACTCTCTGTATATAGATCTGAACAAAGTTTACCAATAAAGATATTTCGTTGATCTATGAAAAGAACCCGTCAAATAACACGTTTCTGATATCTTAAAGAGTTAAAAGATTCTATTGTAAGCCTTGTGCATATCGTTACATGTCAATTGCTGGTATTGTTTTTAACCCATGTTGATACATGTACGTTAGTTGTTATAAGGAAATAGAAATACGCTAAAACACTTGGATTTACAAGTCGCCAATGTTTCAACCCCATTTCATTTTATTTCATTTAAATATATATCTTTGACACCCTTTTCGCGTATAATGAATTACCTTAAAGGCAATGACCGTTATTTATTTTGTCCTTGGTTTTAAGAAGATTGTGTCACCGTGCGGTCATTTCAACACTTAATTATAGGTGCCATTATCAACGTGTTAGTAAGTAATTAAAGATGACGAGAATTAGATACATGACCATTACAATCTAGTTCCTGACATGGGAAGATAATAGGGATGTCACCGTGAGCAGTGTGCTATCTCATTACATATTCATGACGAAGATTAAGCATGATCGGCGGCTAAGATAGACTTACATGTTGGCCTAAAAAGGGTACACCAAAGTGAGGATAGCCTACTGGCTTACGAACCCGTCCTACACCCCAGCTGTTCGTGACACCTAAACTGACCCTCTTAAACTAATGTTCCATCATCACAAGCTTTAATCATTTGGGCTCTTCTAGAACTGCGCATGCCTTAGATCTCACCGACCTTGCTACACTAGGCAGTAGATTGATATAAAGTTTTAATCATATTGACATTAGTGAAATAATCTAGATCTATTTTGTGCCCCTCGTAATATCGCGTATTCGTTCATCAAATACATCGAGCACATCTTTACTATCGGCATGTCATGACACATGGCATGTTGCCACAATAATTCTCAATTCTTTGGTAAAAAAATATTGTAAATAGTTTGTACTGGCACATGTATGGAGTGTTACACGACTTTATCCCCCACAGCTTCGCCATGTTGGTTGTTTCTTTCTCTATGTAATCGTATTTCGTCATTTATTGATAAATACGCCTCCTGTTTATTTGTCAAATTCTTTACTTCAAAGGAATTTACTTATGTTTTATAGACTGGAACTCATCTAAAATTAGCCAGTTTTACATAGAACATCACAAACGTTGCTTTTGGTTTGGTTTTTAAACAGGCGGGAAAAGAAGGGTAAATGCTCAAACAACATGAGTAATAGTATTTCAAAGCATAAATGGGCAATACTTTATCCTCTCTGAAAATGCTTAATTTTAACATTTGTAAAATATTGGGGAATGTAAAATGTTCCTCAAAGGTAGGTAATCAGAGAATAATTCACAATTAAAACCATTGCCAATTAATGTCGGTCCAAAATGTGACAGTAAGTCAAAATACTGATAACCGGTTGTTATGTTTAGATTAAGGATGTCCGGATTAAGAACTCTAAAAAAAGCCAGTCACACTAATATACGGGAATGTTGTTCTGGCAGGTACAAGTCGTCTAGAGAATGTCTTAATCAAATCTTGGAAGCCAAAAGATCGAAGACGTTTGAACTATGACGTAATCATTTTGGACTCTTCGGTTGTGTACGTTTAAGATGAAAACTGCCTGGTTGTATCCATTTTATTCGGGTGAAAATAATTAGCTACACTAACGCACACAGTACATTTATTTCATTTGTTTATTTTTTGCAGGTGGCACGACCGTGCAAGTGTAAGATATTAACAATCGTGAACTGTCTACAACACAAAACAAATTTACCTGAGTCGGAGATGTTTGGAAAAGATAAATGTTGACATATCATAGATCAATGTGCCGAGTGGATTCTTATCAAGGGTACAAAACTTGGACCACGTGAAAAACGTCTAATGTCTGCATAGACAAATTAACGGTTTATCATTGAGAAGAATTTGTGGTATCGTGTGAACGTGGATATTGGTCATCGGTCGTATGTCAACCGAGATATTGGTTAGCTGATAAATCACCCGGGACGGACTTTAACTAAACCCTACGTATTACACATAGTCGATTGGTCTTAACTAGGCAGTGGATTTGTTTAGTAAATAAGGCTAACTTGTTAAATTTAATACAATTTTTGTTGTTTTGTTAGAAATTGTAAAGTTATCTCTTTATTGACGATTTCATAAAACGTAGTGTCCAATTTCATTTCCCGATTTCATTTTGAATTAATGCAATTTTTTTTTAAGGAAATTGTTATTATAACCGGAAACACATCTTCACGTTAGTGCATGTGTAGCATAAAGGTTTGCACAGTGGATTTTTTTGTTTAAAAAAAGTAGTTATTGTATTGTTGACATTGTTTTATTTTGTGTTTGCGAGGACCGTTTTCGTATAAATATTTTTCTGTTACTTTTTATATCAAGATTCAAAAAAGCGAACGTAACGTGAGGTAACATTTAATATTGTAAGTAAAATAGTTTATCTGTGTGATACAGCGTTACTTATATTGTATGGTGATATACCTACGTGATAATTATAATACGCTATAGTAAGTATGTCAACTACTACGTGAATGACATACCTATATGGATTTATAAACAGCTCCAACATGTGTGCTATTTATGTTTTCTGTTAAACATACTGGACTTGCAGTTCGGACATCACTTTATTTTTCGCTGATCACTTGCGGTCGACTTTTATTTACTGCAACATATTCAGTCTTATATCAAGAAGAAGAAGAACTCGAGGATTCGACCAAATGTCATGTTATCCACGCAATTTCTCGTTTGACACATCTCGTTTCTGAGCAGACGACAAGTTACAAAATATAGTCAACAGTCACAAAATACATTTGTTGACGACTTGTTTCGTGTTTAGCAACTATTTGTTGAACACTCAACATTTTACGAAAGGACACTAATCCCTTTGTGTTTAAGATTTATACGTGAGGACCGAAAGGACAACATTTTTGGTGCAAAAATAGATCTACTCTTATTTCGTGTGATTAAAGGTTCCACTTGACCTGACAAAATGAGTATTATGGATAGATCCCGATCATCGGTGTCAATGTATGAGTCGATTTATGACCTGTATGGATCCTACGAAAACTTTTCCAGATCATTTCGAAGGACGATATCAACAGAGTTGAGAAAAGCCCGAAAGCAAAAATCTTTTCAATGTAAGTAACTTTTATATAATTACAACATACCATTCTTTTTTTTACAGACGTTACTCAACATATTGATCTCAATTGGAGTTCTGAGGGGATTGTTTACTTATTATATAGGCATCCGCATAAAGTCTTTTTAAGCACCAATGCATTCATGGACAAAAGAGATTTGATGAATCGATTACTATGGGTATTTAGGATCGACAAGTACCCCACCCCACCGCTTTTGACTCCCATTTCAGGGGGTCCAGCGTTTAGACTGTAATACTAAAGCTTCCTCCGTCTTCCACATTCAGGCATATAAAGATGCCACTAAAGTTCGTTTGTAGTACAGCCGTACATTCACGCTGACAGTCTGAATCAGTTGTAATCAGTTTATGACTGAATGGCAGTGTCCGTGAAAGTATACGTCATACCCATAAAGCTCATTATTGCGCACTGTGTCTCAGCCCCCACTTTAACTTTAGCTCCTACGTTTTATATTTCAAATGAATTATGAAGTCACATAATATTAAATAACTTTGTATACACACTACGCTACATGTAGTTTAATCTTAGAACAAACGATTCTAGTGCGATTCTCCATACACCTAGCGCACAGTTTGATAATACTGACACCCGATCAACCATGATCCTTGATGAGAGATTTTCATCAAATGTTGATAGTTTATCTTAAAAGCGAAACGTCATTAAGAATAACATTATTTTAATCTATGAATAGAAGCATGTTCTTTGTTAAATTACGTCGATTCATTTGAACAATACAAACATGGACTACGTTATACACATAGCCTTGACCATTGATTCCATCTTTAAACAATGATGCCGACAAAATATCGTATTGACTATGGTGAGATGAATAGGCGAACAGCTTAATACTGATGATTGATTAGTAAATTTTGTATTAAATGTTTTGTTTGCTAAGAGAAAGGTGTGGTATTTGGTTCCAAGGTAAATACTTTGACGCCTCGGACCGAACTGACCTTTTCAAAGGGTTGACAGAACTAAAGTAGAGTTAAAAATTGATCTTATGTCGGCTTTGACAAGAAACACGGTTTTAAGGAGATAAAGACAATGCCAAGTTCAAGTAGCTTTTAAGTAAAAAGCATTGTCTTTAAAAGACTCAATTAAAAAAATACTATAGTTGAAATTCCTTTAGAGGTATTTAAAATGTTCTCGTGAGAAGGCAAACATTTGAACAACATCTGAAACCACCACTATGTGAGCAAAAAAATAAGAGACGCAAATTCCAGATACAACGGTAACTTCGGACCCAGAGATAAGAATAATGAATTTGATCACCATGCAATTAGAACCATTTGCATGCACTAAAAAAACCCAAAACATTTTACTACAAAAATCATTAAATTTTAAATATTATTTGATGTTCATCAAAGAACTAGTATACATCAACATGTGCACGACACCCGTTCCCATTATATGACTAATTGTATATGGTTATCACTTATGATTTCGTCAAACACGAAACGCAGTCACAAATATAATGCTTGAAACCAAAAGTTTCAAGGTTCAAAAATGTTCCTATAAAAAAAGCCTGGATATGCTCGTAATCATAGTAATACGGCGATGGGGCGAGAAAGTTCTACGGAAATTTCCTTCGTGGTTTCGACTTGCCCGTCGTGCAAGTCGGAGGGTCTGACAAGGAACAATCCTGGTAAAGAACCTTTGACAGTTGGAATTTGAATTAAGAGTAGGCCTTATGGCCACTGTCTAGGCAAACTTTCTCTCATAGCACACTGCATGGCACACGCCCCCTTCATAAGTCAGTGCAGAAGACGTTAAATCCCATTTTATTTCAATTCATTTCGTAATATATTATGAATAAAGACGTTCAAAAGTAACTGAACATTACCCAGTAAAAAGGTACACAGCCCCCTTATTACAAATTATCCTATGTGAACGAACAAAACTCTTATACATATTACATATGTAAGTACTTCTTCAATATATGAATAGGTAATTGGATTTTGTCGTAAAGTTGGGTGTTGGCCAGTAACATTTGCTACCAAAACAAACAATGTGTTTATCATACCGAAGCTGTTATCTTGTGGTCAAAGTAATCCTATAACATTCTTACTCTCTTGTCTCTAAAATACGCTAAATATATCTATACAAATATAACGTTAAACGATAGAGGAGGTCGCCAAAGGTGTTACATTTTTCTATTATTGTTTAACAATCATATACTCGTACTGGATTAAGATATTGTCAGTTTAAGAACGCCAACAACTTATTGTCATTATAGCCGATTGTCAAATAAAAATATAATGTTCGATAATGTACTTCTAGAGGTTTATTATGTAATTGTAATACATGGGTACTTGATATTAGAAGTTATTATGGGTAAACAGTTTGATATAATGTGTCTGACTTGAGGGATTAGTAAGGGACAGTCGTCTAAATTATTGACAACGAGACCAAACCGCTCCTTAAAAGCATATAACAAATAGTAGATAAAATAGAGAAAATGCAACTTTTGAAAGAAACGCTTTTAGTTAGCACCATAGGTTAATATTCTGGGCCAATAATTAATGACGACGATCAAAAATCCAAAAGATGCCCATGAGATACCGCCACTGAGGCTAACGTCCTACTGGTCTGCTCCGACTGGACTAATGAAGACTGGCTTACATTAGGGTGCTCTACTGCGGCACTACGACCTACTCTTATTTTCGAATTCGATCGGCCGTGGATCTTATAGATACACGCCAAACGTCACCCCCCCCCACGTCCTGTACCAATGGTGAACATTCTCGACAACGCAGGTTAGCGAGCTAACGTCGTACTTACTGAGCAACGGTGGCACAGAAAATTGATTGAATTACATATAATAAAACAAACCACAAATAATGTTATGCGTGTTGCATGTTACATTGTATTTTAAAGAATTTCTCCGGGGACTTTTAGCATTTTGATACGAAATCTCCCAAGACTGTACCGAAGAATCATTAATATTGGGAAGTTTATCATACCTCGCAGAATTCTCGTGTCAGAAGAATAGAGAGCTATACAAAAATAAGATAAGAATTGTCATTATCTAAACAAAGTGTTTTTACAAAATTGGATTTCTAATGCTTCCAAACAATAATGGTATCAAACAGACCTGAATTTATTATAGTATCTAAAATATGTAAGGAATGTCCTGTATAATTTGAATTTTGAACATAATATGGTACATGGTACAAAGTCTTATCGACATTGGACATTTTGAGACTAACATAGCTATGTGTGAAATGCATGAGGACAGCGGCGTTTCAGTCTACTCTTTCATCCATCAGACCTGGAACGTGCTTGAAAAGTGAGAATCGAGCTTAAAAAAAATGTCCATTATATCTAACCGCGTGTAAGACCGCAAACATAGTTTGTTGGACTTGTATAAATATTTATCATAACTGAAATTATTAGCAATATCAAACAGGAACATGCCAATAATATCATAAATTGCCCTTGAAACTAAAATAAAAAGGCGAAAACACATTCACACCTTTTGACAAATGTGAATTGCGATATAAATTAAGTACTCAGTTAATAAATATATTTGGCAATTTAATATCAATATATTTTAATAATCGTAAGTAGTCTCCATTAACAAGTAATCATGTCTGGGTTGTTTGAAAGTGTATAATGAAGCACATGCAAAATGCAATAATGTATAAATATTTAACGATAAAAAAGACTTATTTATTTTAGTAAGAACATCAAACAATTTCCGACAAAAAACATCGAAAATAAAGACTATTCTTTTATCGTTTCTCTTCCCATTTCATCCACTTCTTTGTGATCATGTTGACATCTTAGTACTCGGTCAATCTAAAGATTTTTATCGTGAATTTGTCATGACCTGGCGTGTCACACACCTGATTTAAAGCACATAACACCTGTGTGTCTATATTTTTGCTTTTTATAATTTTCATCTAAGACAGTGGTTGGGGTTAAACGGCATATAAACTTCCTGTTATGACTTATAAGTCATCATTTATATAAGATACCATGGTGTATTTTACAGAAATGCACATTCTTGAAGCAATGGTTAGTAATTATCAGCTCCTTCGCCATTGCCACACTTACATGGTAAAGTGATATATTAGATATATTCATCTGGATCCAGTAGACTAAACACGTAGACACCCTTGTAGACTGCGACCACGTATAACCCGTTGATCATGCAATACAGTTGACGCAAGATTTCAATACGCAATGACAAATACCGGTTATAAGGAACTATAATTTTCAAAAGAAGTTGTTTACGTGTTTTAACCTATAACAAAATGAAATGGGGTTTACCGTCTCACTGTTCTGCACCAACAGGCCTAATCAACACGGGCATACGCCGTGCAATGTGTTAACGGATTTAGGTTTACCGCGACATTGGCACTACGGCCTACACTAATTTCAAATTCAATTGTCAAGGGCTCTTATAAGTGCACGCCGATATACAGAACCGTGTTTTTTTGTTCTTCCCGAACATACGCCGTCCCTTGCCAGACCCTTGAACATTTTAATAGAAAGATTGCATTGTCTTTTCTAGTTAGTCTTCTCGCGAACCTGGTAGACCTAGCGGTACAGGCAATGCGTTTACCGTTACATAAGTATAACACACCTTAAACAGGAATGTTTAACTTAACTCACAGGCGATGCATACAGGCAATGTGCCCTATAATGACACAATATGTCAGCCAATGTCTTTTCTGTCTTATTTTCGCGAATTCTCACCCTGCTTCAGCCAAAGTGCGCAGTTATTGTTAATACACTTGTTACCATTTATACTTTTCATTTAGCTATGTATGTGTGGATAAGAGTTGGTGGCCTCCTACGCGTGTATTCGCGTTGGTGTACATGTGAAAAAAAAACAACCAAATTTGGCACTAAGTTGGAATTCGAGTAGGTGGAAGAGACACAACCCAGACAAATTTCTCTTCCACAGCTCTTTCAAATGAATTAAATTTGTTTAGTTTCAAAATGATCAAAGTTTGACATTCCTTCCTTTTCCATTATGAAAGCTTAAGATTTGGGTATCACCATCGGCTGTTATATTTACAACACCAGTGCATATGATAAGAAACTTTTTGAAAATATTAATATCGTACTGTCTAAACAAATATAGCTCTGTGTTATGCAGGGATAGGTATTAGTTGGCTATGTACACAAGGTGTGCACATTTCAATTAGTTTTATACCTATGCGAACACAGCATAACTTGAACGGTCCAAGGGGTCCACCAGTAACACTATAAAGGTCTATACATAGTGGGATGAGTCATAGAAATGTTTTTAATAATATTGCTTTGCAATTTTATTTGAACCAATATAGTGTTTTGACTCGCTTGTTATTGATCTCATTTTACCAGCTAGTTTATTTGGGCTGTTTTGACCGTGACATTGAATGGGGGAGAGAGAGCGAGACAGCGAGAGGGAGATAAAGAGAAGATAGGGAGAGAGGGAGATACGGGGAATCGAAACCACGCCACTTGCCCCCCCCCCCCGGATGGGTAGGGATACATTACAGGTGCACTTTTGCAAGATATGAATTTAGCTCATTTAAATGTTAAATGCTTCAGAAAGTGTGAGCCTACATAAAATAAAACTCACGTATATATAATCATGTACGATATGTTATCCTTTCTATGTGACTATACGAACCGTCTTAAAAGTCATCGTGACAATTCATGCTTAAAGATAGGGTTTAAATACTATTTGAACAATACAATACACAAATCTCCTGTTTGATCCTGATGATGGTCGATTTGCAGAATAGAGTGGTTGGGAAGGGACACCATATAGTCGTTCGGAAGGTACAAAAAACACGGTCACGTGTACAAATTGGCGTGCACACAAAAGATCCCGTGACAGTTATAATTCGACATAGAGTAGGCCGTAGTGCCGCTGACTGGCAAAATTTACCTCATTATGCCTGTCGTCATTAGCTTAGTCGGAGCAGAACAGTAAGGCGTTAAACCCCATTTCATTTCGTTTTGTGCTAAGGATGCATAATATGCAATATGCAAAAAGTCATAGAAATGAAATGAAATGTTGTTTAACGATCTACTGTTTTGCTCCGAAAAAAGTCACAGAGCTAACTCCAAAATTCGACGAAATTCATTAAATTGCTTTCTACAATGAATAAAATTGGTTAGAATAAAATATTTTATTTTGAGTATGTTAAAGTTGCGTGTTTAATGTTTTGTATTGACTCATGGAATTCCTATCAAGTTTAGTTTTAGGCTCTACATAACTTTCGTTTGCCCATTGTAATCGTACATGTAAATATACACCTTCAAGTGGTTGTTTGTTTTATTGTTTTTATAGGATTTTATATTTCCGACAGTAAACCCGTCTTATTTTATTTTTTCGTCAACAACCTATTTGGCGTGATATAAATCCAATTAACAGAGTCTTGGATGTAACTTTTAAAATACATTTTCAAAGGAAAACCTTTTTAACTTCTTGACTTATAATGTCAGTTAGCCTACAGAGTCCGTTTTTAAAATATATATTCCTTTCAGAATCTGGACTGGAATTATGCTAATGTTTGTTAAGGATTATATCTAAACTACCAAGAAAAATAATTGTCACAATTAAATACAGTAATTTGAAATTTAGATAAACAAATCCCTTTTGTCGTTCTGTGAAAAAAAAAACAAAGCAGACACGACGTCACATAATTAGATCACACTCTTGTCATATTTCCGCTTCGCAATGACATTTTATTGGGGTTTTTTGGCAATTATTTTTATCTTGTTCTCCAGAAGCATCATGCGTGAGATGAAAAAAGTAAGTCGTGGAGTTTCAATTAAAAAGAATCGAAGTCGGTTATTAAAGGGAAACAACTCCAAATCGGATCAGGAATCAGACTAGTAATCATCTCGCAATTCCTCGGTCTGTAAATTATTTTTGGACATCCCGATGGGCTTAATTCCTATGATCTCAATGTGTTGAAACATTAGTGATTAATTAATCACAATTCCAAGAAGTTATGAGAAAATTTAGAGTCTGTACACAGTCTGTCTATACATCGGTATCTGGTGTGTCCACCGCGGGTGTCAATAACAGCAGTGTAGCGTCTACGGTCTGTACATGGAGTTGACCAGGCGATTGATGAACGCCATTGGCACACGCAACCACACTCTTAGAAAAACCTGGCACAATCAATCGGCTGGGTTTGGTCTCGGTATGACGCACTTAAAGACTCAACACAACTCTGGTTGTAACAGAATAATATGTCCCAATCTTTATTCTGGTCAACAAATTGTATTATGTTACAATATTCCAATTAATTGATGATACAAATTTCACCTTAACTCACCTAATTTAGCGTTGTCATGCTGGAAAATGTTGTTTCAATGTGGTGTGACGTGGGGTCTGAGAGCTTGATCGATGTAGCGCACTGCTGCGATGCCGCCTCCTCTCCCTGTACCAAATTTGGAACAGCACAGGACCCACTCTCTGGTTCAGGCCAATCCCACCCCAAACCATTATTCTTGGACCCCCTCGTTCCATGACACACAAATTGGTCAGAATAACGCCATATTTTGGTCCTGCAATCTGCAGTTGATACGCAATACCGACACTCACCTGTAAACAGTTCTGCTGTTGTTGGGTAAACTGTAAACGTCGATGGCGAGGGGTGGGGATTGGTCCACGGTAAGGTCTACGGCAATGGATGTTCTCTCTGGTGAGACGTCGGCACACTGTATCGGTACTGATGGGTCTTCCTCATGTTCCGACTGTCTCAGATGCCTGTGTGAAGGAATTCTGCACGTGTTGCCGCACATGGCGATCACTTGTGGCGTTGCTGAAGCATGTAGATGGTCCGAACATTGACCTGGAAGTGATTGGGCAGTGTGGCCAGCGTCGAGTACTCCACGCACCTGGTTCCTCTGAGCTGTCGTGAGTCGTGTCATGCTGCTGGCGTTGTGGTGTGACTGATTCATCCAGGTGTTGGGGTGCATTCTGTGTTTGGGAAGGTATTATGCTTATGTACACCACAGGTAAAAAATTAAACACTTTCATACGCACTAAAAGTCGCATTTCAACCCGGTTCCTCTATACCATGCCAAACGCAAAGGTCTAATGTAAAGCCAGCTTTCAGGAACTATATTGCAATCGGTATATAGATAATACGACATGATGTTATTGCGTTTGCCAAAACAATCGTTAAATACTGTCGTAGAATAAGTATCCCTGCAATTCTAACAGGGAAATCAAAGAAAAGTGAAACACATTAAGACAAATTTTATGGGAAACAATCGCTGCTTTTAGAATAACACCAGTGATTGTTTCCCATAAAAATTGTGTTAATTGTAGTATTGCGACTCCTCTGGCAACACGTCCATGCAGATGGAAACCATTAGAGGGAGTACTGCCGTTATCACTATTGCAAGATAGGCGACAATTGTCACTGTCACGGTTTGTGGTAGTACTACTGCCTTAGCGATTTTAGGATAAAAAGATCGTTTGAGTTTTCAAGTTTATGCTGCCATGGCATTATCTGAATATTGTCGAGAAATAGGCGATAAAGTCAAAATTGTGTAGCCTACATATTATTTACGTGCACCAAAAACAGTATAGGATTTCCAAAACCTTAGGTTTTTTTTAAAGGGAGTGAACATAAGTTGCATGGGTTCTTTAGTGGTTTAATTACATAATAAGTCACAGCATTGAAATAAAGTTATATAGTTACTAAGTAAATGACAGAAGTATCGGGTAAACCACTGTCAATGAATGAGGGGTGAACTGTATAGAATTTGCTGATGTAGGCCTATAGTCGACAACTTGTTCTTTATATGTGGTGTTGACATAAACTCACTCATTTCTCGTCCACGGAAACAACCAACTAGCCCACATTATATATCAAATAGTAGGTCTATCTTTTGTTGACATATGTCACTATAGATCTTAAAATTTTACTGCCTATATTACTACTGGACTACCATATTGACAACTTGGTCCTGTCACCATAGCATTTATCTTATTTTTAACAAACGCCTATTATATTTTGCTTTGGGTTATTCCTTCCCGCTTAACAAATTAGAATTTTAGTATTTGGATAGGCCTGTCGTTATATTTCCCCATGGACCTCGTGAGTGAGCTTCCTTACTGATTTTCGGGATGTGTTCTTTATAATAAAATTATCAGTGAAAATTTGTTCATAAGACAAGAAATTAATGCCAAGCCCATACAAAGTAGCATTACGGGATTATAATTACATAATATGAATGGTGGCGTATTGAAATATAATCATGAAATATATCATTTATGGGTAACACCCAATAGAAATAACCTGAGAAAAAAAAAAAAAGATTTTTTTCTACCTGAATGCCAAACGTGAAGGATTGTCACGTGACATTGAACATCGCCTGCTTCTAAAAATAGTATCTCGCCAACCTGTACCTCGTCTGTTAGGCGAGGCTTAAAACTTATACTTAATTTTATTGACGTAGATTTCGGTAACTTTATTTACAAAGATAACGGTTGATTTAACCGAAATTAACTCTGGAAATGGCAGCCTCGGGAGATGTACGTATTTCAAGTAAGTCTTTTATTTTTAAGAAAAACAAAAGGGCTAAAGAATGGCATCGAATAAGAAATTATAAGGAAGCGGTCTGCGGCAAACGGTAGTAATTTGATAAGCCAGTTAGACAAGTTTCTGTATTTACTATTTTCACCATTTTCTACAGTAGACAGTAATATTTATATACAACGTATGTTACAAGTTTTATTAAATATTTTGACTACCAGTATAAATAATAGGATTGAGTGTGGAATGGTTTTTATAGGATTATATTATAATATATCTATATTTAAAATAAAATAGTAATTTGGATTTTATTAAATATTTTGACGTATTAATAATCAAATTGTTTTGAATATAATACAATGTTAAATAATTCTTATTGATCTAATTGAAATAAAATGGGAATTTGAATTTTAAAGTTAATTGAATAATTGAACTGGATCATGTTAAGACAACTTAGTCAACTACATAATTTCTGGATGGGTGAGGGTATTTATGTTATTTAGCAAGTGTCTATAAACAGGATACACTCCAACTGTAAAAGTCCCTTGAAAAAGCATTGACAATCTAAAGAGGTAAAATATACAGGAATCCCTATTATAACCCTTTCAATTATTTTATAGATGTAGTATTTTCTGATACCCTCACTTCATTATAACATCCTATTCTTTAATGGGAGTTCAATTAACTTTCTTTCAAACAAATGGCATTATAAGAGCTCCTGAAAAAGGACCAAAAGATATGGTATTTGTAACTTTGGCATTTCTTCACAATCAAAAGATCAAGATATCAGGAGAGGGAATAGGGAATTTCCGTCCAACATAATCCTCAATCCCCATTGAAACTGTATGGACAATTTATGTGCAATATGATTCTATACATCTGCATAAAACTTTTATGAAAAGAAAAAAAAAACATAAGCTCAGAATCTTGTCTACAACCCGAATAACATTTAGTAAACTTAGATATGTATTCTTGGGCCCCATTATAAAATTAGATTATCTAGTATTTGCTTCAGTGCTTTTGAAAGGATGTACTTGACAGTAGATACCATTATTTGTAATTGAAAAAGAAAGGAGATCTTATTTATTATCCATGATGTTGCATAGATGAAGTAATAATAGAAAAATAACAAAATATAAAATAGTTTTGATGTTACACTCTCAAAAGAAAAAACAAAAAGTACTATTTTATGGTAAAGCCTGTTGATATCCATCTAATTAAGCCCAAATGAAAAAAGGAATGAGTTGGTTTATACTAAAAAGATATTAGAATTATTATTACTTTACATATCTCTAACTTGTCTAAATGGCAACATGAAAGCGGCAGAAAATATAATAAATTTCCAATAGACATATGGACTAATATGTTCTTAATTTTGAAATTTGGACCCCTGATTTTATTTTATTTAGAGTACTCTGTACCCTTAAATTCCATATTTTACTTTTATTCCAGTTTTGTTCTACTTTTAAGTGTTATTTTGAGTAAAAACATATTTTCAAAATAAGATTCATGGTAGAAATATTTGTCAATGTTATTAAATATTTACATATGGTCAGTAAACCTGTTTTCTACATATTCTATGTTTGTTATGAAATAGTTAGTCATGTTCTGTTTTGTTAACTTTGATTGAATTACTTCCAGCAGAAGTTGATATTGTTATGACCAGTCTTTAAGTAACACAATGCCACTATTGTTATATTAAGGCCACAGTTTTTTAGGAAACTATGAAAAATAGCCCAAGGTTAGTATTACATGATAGTGATGGATTTTGGTCACGTGGCCCTCTTATATTGAATGTACAGAATCCAAAAAGGCATTTACAAATTATGAAAGTATTCTTCTCATGAGATTTTTGTTTTATTAAAAGACTTAAAAAATTGTGCCAGATCACTTAATTTCCAGTTTACCTTGTGGTAGTTTACATGTATATTGATTTCACACATATAAAGGATGTTATACCTGAGCATTTAAAAACTTTTTTTTTTGTTCTATGATATCATATTATATGTGTTTAATTTGATTTTAATGACTGCTTTTGCTGTAAAATAGTACATGTTTTTTACATTTGGGATATTTGTGAATCATCTGGCTTAGCAAATGTGATGATTTAATAGGATAGCCTGTCGGAAAACGTGTTCATTCGAAGACTTCCCAATTACAATTATTTTTTTTCAGATGTCCCAGGGGGTTGGACATTCGATCCCACTGTTCGTAAAAAAAAAATGGATTTTAACAACGTTGGTTCCCTGTTTGAGTTGGGTAGGATGGTGTCTGGGCAAATTTTCCTTTAAAGCACACTGTAAGACAGGTGCTTGTTATTCCATTAGTAGAATGTTAAATCCCATTTCATTGATTGATATCCTTACTTGTGTATATATTGCGTACAATAATGTCACCAACTGTTTCCAGGAGTGGAAAATGCTATACAAGAACAAATGTATGATTATGAAGATCTGGCGGACAGTAAGTGCAGAAATGCATGTATAAATAGTGTGCCCACTTTCAATTGGGATTATGTTTTTACTTATTTTCATAATTAATTGCATGATGTTAAAGGGGATTTGCTGAAATTGGAGACATTGAGTTATTTAGTATTGATTTCAGGCTCAACAGTACTATTAAAGTAATTATGATATGTATATATCTTGGTACTGTGGATATTTGGTTTCTCAGTATTAACTCAGTCAAATATTATTAGTAAAAAAATTAATTTGTGTTAAAACTCTACAAAAATTCTGCCAACCATGTTTGAAAAACAAGTTTTTGGGTCCATATTTATGAGTGTCACAGAGTTAATAGTAAAGTTAACGCAATTAAACAGACAATAGTCAAGGCGCACATTGAAAAATCAATCTGATGGATTGGAATTTGATTAGAAAACAGATGAAATATTTACAAATATCATTTTTCAAAATGCTATATATGGGGCATGCTGCATTGACAGTTATCAACATCAACTTTTGTCTCCATTTTAAATTGCATCATAAAGCACTGCTGTAATATTTGGCAATATCCCTTTAAGTTCTTAGTAATTGAAAACTAATGCATGCAGTTTATTTAATTCTTGTGGTTGTATTATTATGAAATGTTGTTCTTCTCATGTCAATCCATGAAAGAACCAATGGGAGGAAGGGAATTGCAACCCATGACCTTCTTTGTGTTGAGGCTGGAACCCTTACTGATGACGGTCCAATCTAGTCTATTATGCAAAGGTATTAAACTGCAAATCTGATCTGCTCCTTAGACTTGACTTGATGTCTAGCTTTACGCCTGATTCAACCTAGGGTGATATCACAGACAAGAGCTCCCTACAGGGTTCATCAATTCCTAAATGCTTTCGTTGGAACCTATATGTGAAGAATATAACTGATCATTCTGTGTACTGTGATAAGCCATAGTGTTCATCTCCTTCATAAATTTAAAGCATGCTTTTAGACTTACAACAGGAACACAAGATTAATTATTTTTAGACTTTTAAATTGTATGTTTGACATTTTGATAACTATCACTTCCTTTCATTTGGAGGTAATTGTATATCTAGTTTATCTGCTACTGTGTATCTCAATCCATTAGTTCAACCTGGTAAAAAAGACTGAATGTAGTACATACATTGTACACCCACTTTTGCTTTATATTTCATTATAAAAATTAAATTATTTTAATTTTGTGCTATTGTGCAGAAAAGTTGGTTGTTAAACATTGTTTCATTCACTATTGGAAATGACACATTAATTCAGGGCCCTCAGAACCTTGGAGGAAATTTGCAAATATGTGTTTGTTAGTGTCACAATTTTTGCTTTCCTACACTGTCCACTAAACACAGTATTTTGAAGATTGCACATGTTCATCCCCAAATCCGCCCCAGAAATAATAATTTTGAGTTCCAACCTGGTAAAAGTCTTAATGTTTGTATGTATAGCACTAGATTACCTTTGGTATGCCTAAGGAGGTATGCGTTTATATAGTGTGTAGGTTGTGTTATAAGTACAAGTTGTCATCCACCCAAATGATGAATTATTGTATTTGTATTATTAGTGTAGGTTGGCTTTGATGAGTTAGACTGATGGTAAACAACTTCAGTGAAAAATGGCCTAAGTATGTTTGTCTACTTGAGCTTTACTTCCATAGCAACATCAGTTAAATTATTAACTATACTTTTCAGTAACCTTGTTAAATGATATAATAATGTTTAATTTATTTTACTAAATAACATTTAGCTAATTAATTTCAAACCTAACATTTGTATTGTCTCAATTTTGATTGAGGTATATGAATAAATGGTTATAGGTTTTAAGAATATGGATGTGATGTGCACAGGCCTGTTTGTTTTTTTTACAACAATATGTTTATTCAGGATGTCTGAATGGGATTGGGGAACAAGTTGACCCTATGTAAAACCCCTCTCCCTGAATTAACAATTATGAAAAATAAGTACATGCTTATAGATTATGGCATCAAGGGAAGGGGGCACCACAGAATTTTTCACAATGCCAAATTTATCATTGTGCAAATGATGTAGCTGAACTGTGCAATAGAGAAATTTCAGTGGCTTAATTGCTGCTTAAGCTATTCAGCCGTGACACTTTAATCTTTTCAGTGCTTAATGATCTTAATCTTGCCCTGGTTGTGCACCAATATTAATAAAAAATTGAAACCTTTTAGAACTTGTTATTTGTTGAAACTGGTGTTTAAAATCGAATTCATGTTAACTTTCATCTGTTTCATTAATTGATCTATTATTTTCTGAAACCGATAAGTCAGTAAAAAAAAAGCACAACATTTGGAACAAGCCTACCTAATTAAACATTATAGATTGTGTGTGCTAAAATGTGTGCAATTTTATCATGGATGTGTCAAGTTGAGTACAGAATAAAGTCAATGAATCTATTACAACTGAAAACTAGTAAAACTTTCATTATTCATTGGAGCATATGAGAACAGCCACAAAGCTAGTTGACCGACATTTTAATTCTTTCACTAAGAATATATATTCAAGAATTTCAAGAAGTATTTGTTTTCCATTTCCATTTTCATATTTAACATAATTTGATATGTTTATTTGGTCTTTTTATGTATCAAGGATATAAAACAAATTAGATCTGCATGACAAAATAGTACTTTAATATTTCAATATGGCAGCCATACAGAGATCTAATCTCAAAGTAGATAGGTAGTTCACTATATGATGAATGGCATTGCCCATAGCATTTTATGCAGACATTATTCTAAAGTTAACTTTATATTATGTTTTCGTCAACAAAGTTTGTTTTTTTTGTTAAAATTGAGTTTTATATTTTATTTCAATAAAATAAGATAAGACTTTATTGCTTCAAGCTATATCATATATGCATTGACGACATAACGAGATTAACACTTTTACAGTATATATTCTAAATTTTAAGGTGTATTTTGTCATTGTGACACTCTGCATGCTAGCATAGAAAATAATATACATGTGTTATATTTGGTTTTACTAGACATTTCACATAATTGTTTTTTTTTTTCAACTTAAAGTTGAAATTACTTTACAAAAGTGACATCCATTTTCAACAGGCATAGGGTTCATGGAATTTTGCTTGAGTAAGTTGAGTATACATTATATACATACATAGCCTTAAAGGGACAATGTCTAATAGATTCATTTCAGACCGTATACTAAATTGAAAATAACTTGACTTCACCCCAGAGAACACATCATATAGGTACCAAGTTATGGTTAATGTCGATCACTTTATACTGAATTTTAGAAAGGCTGTATTATTAATACTACCTGGTTATACCATGCACAATGAGAAGATGCCTCCAGCAGGAATAAGGGTAAAATAAATTTGCTGTGAATATTTGTGATTGCGATTATGGTTTCTTCCACTAATGTAGAAGTTGCTCTTATCCTACTTTCATATCATGACCTTCACCTAATATAATTAGTTACAAAATAATGAATAACAAATGTTGACTTACAAAGACTTCACCAGAAACAACTGTTTATATTGCACAGAATATTAAACAAATAATATAATTTTCCTTATGGACTGAAGTACAGCTTTAGAACAGCATAAGATACAGGCTAAATGAAATTTTCAATAGTAATTGCATTGAATATACTGTGGAACTATCATACATTTTATACAAAACGAGACTTACCTGTCTTTTTGCACAATTCTGTATAAAAAAAATGATATTAAGTTCTAGTAAGTGCTGTACAGCCACTAAATACACAAACTTAATAGAAACCTATAAGATAGAAAAAGATACTGTATAGAGGGTTAAAAATGAGATGGTCAATTTTCTTTCAATTATTCGCTAGCACGTAAGGGTCTTTAGGCAGTGGAAGGAAACCAGAGGACCTTGAAAAAACCCATGAGGACATCATGTACAAGCAGGGAAATGAAACCACAGACCTTATGATCAAATGCACAATAAAAATTTCAGACAAATCTGTAGAGGACATGTATTCTGGAACCTGACAAAAACTGACTAGATCTGATAGTAAAGGCAGTTATGTGGAAATTATTTTGGTTGATAAAGTCAGTGATCATTAATTGTATTGCTGTCTGATAAAAAAAAAAAAATTATTTTGATGGTACAGAATGTAAAGGGAGGAACCATGTCCTAATTCTTACATCCTGTTTCTCCATTAGGCAACATGGTGAGTGTTAAGGGTTTTTCATATTCTGTATTTAATTACAAGAAAATACTGGTAATAATAGATTCTTTGGCTTAACGCGTTTGTGAATGCTAGATGACTTGTACTAAGGTATATAGTGTAAGTTTGTGATTCATCAGCAGATATATATAACCTGTAGATACACCTGGTGGTTTCATATGATTTATACTTGTTTCCAACATAGACACTGTATTATTATCATATAAAAACTCGACTGAGACACAATGAAATGCCCCACTTTCTAAATGGATAATTGTAAATCTCCTTTGAGAGATACACTTTAATCTTATAATTTTCAATGTAATAACATTAGATCATGATGATAACACGCATGAATGACAGATGTTTTCACAATCTCATAATTGTACACATATTAAATTCCTGAAAATTATATGGGCTTTAAATGCGACTTTTAAAGCGATGGTCAGCACAACTCCCCGGATAGAAGACGTATACTACAATGTGCTATTAGATTAATTCACTGTGAAGTAAAATTGTTACAACCTCTGTCGGTTGTCGAATTTCTGATGTCTGTAAACCTCCATTATACAATCATTACAAAAATTACCTATTGGCAGTATAATATCTCGGTACCATTTTCTGTCAATTGTGTGGTACATTTTCATTACATCTTATTACATAATGTATATTAATTATTATAGATCCTGATGACACCCAATCGTTAATTTAGCTGTATCAATTTGACCAATTGTAGCTATTTCACATGCCAATATTATAAACCTGGTCTGTCTATTAGTGAAAGCAAGGCCATTAGAGATTCTTTTACATTACGACCAACTTCCGACTTGAAATATAAATCCCCTTTATGCAATCTCTGCTCTGATTTTCAAAAGGATTTGTAACATTTCTTGTTTGACCAATTCCACCGTTTAAAGGGCCACTCCAGTAATATTTTGGAGAATAAAACGGCTTAATTTTGTGCTAAAATCGCTTAAAATTCTCTACAAGCAATATCAGATTTGTGGATTCAAACATCAGATTTACCAGTGTCAGAGATGGAGGATCGTAAATAAATTTCTTTTTATAGCGACAAAGCTTTTTAAAGCCAATGTGGAAAGTTTTAGAGCAACATAAAGGGGATGCTCGATTCACAGTCTAGAACGTCCAGAATCGACAGAATTACAATCGAGTGACGCAGAATTCAGTCCTGTCACAGTTCTGCCAGCTGAGGTGGAGTGAGTAGAATCGTGACGTATTCCTAGGTAAAAAATATGTTTCAGCTGTCATGATTGGTTGAGATATTTTTTATACAGTCGACGCATGCGTTGTCCTCCAAAATTCTTCTTTTCACTCGATTGACACCAGTTTTGGAATTTAATTTCGGAACTGTGAATCGAGCATCCCCAAAGTTTTATGTAGTTATTTCCCCTTAAGTGAAATCTAGAAGTTCTGCCATAGTATTAGCCATAGGTCATCCTTGTTATCCCTAGTGGTCTCAGCCCTTTCTACTTGACAAAACACTGGGTTCATCCGTGGGGAAGACAGCTATTTAAATTATCTGCCAAAGATAATAGTGCTATTTTTATCGTTCAATATGCTTGATAGCATAATAACTTGCCAATGCTTGTTTTGACTGATATTAAAACATCTTTCCCATGGCACTTATATTAATATTAAATTACTTGCAACCTTTCTCGAGCGAACAAGCCACCATACTATTGTGAACGCAAACACTGAGGCTTAGACTGGTTTGTAAACTGTTTTTAATTGGGTTGAAGTATCAAGTTTTTATCAAGGGTAGACAATTGGAATATATGAATACCCCATGGATGAACCCAGGGTATAGTGGAATAGAAAGGTTCTGAGTCTTAGGAAAAGTTCAAATTAAAATTTGCCATCTCACTTCACCTCTATATGTTTTCATCATTTATACTAAATTAATCATGATGCTCTATTTCTTTTTGGAGTAAGACTAGGAGGTCTCTGGTTGGCTGAGAAATTACCAGTATTTTTTTTTTTGTTGCCAGCGGTGCAGGTTGAACTGACTGACAGGAATAGTATCAAATCGTTCAGATGGGACCCAACAATGAGGTCCCATGTCCACATTGGCATGATGTTTTATAGAATTAATTCTGCATTGCGTTTTATTCCCTACATATAATTGTTGTATTTAGGGAGTTTTAGTTGCTTGAAGACTAAAGGGGGATAACTCTTAAAGATTTTACAATAACAGGATTCAGATCATATTTATTTTTTCCATTAAATTTCATGTTAAATTCATTCTATTTCTTGGCCTTTTAATGTTTTCTTCAACATTCCAGTGAAAGGGTTAGACCACATGAATTTTGCTAATAAATAAGTGTGATGACAAGGTTTTCCCATACAATGCCTCTTCGCATGTTCATCTCTTTGCATTAAGATCATGATTATGAGCCAAAACCAAAATTAAAATTCTTCCCAAACCTTCACTAAACATTCAGGAAAAAAACCTACAGCAAATGAATAAAAGAAGTATTGTCTGAAATAAAAATGATCCAAAAACATTTGATTATTTTGTCCAGAGGCCAAAAAGGAGATTTTTTCCTGAAAATATTTATTTATCTTGATTTATTATCTAGTTTTAAGATACAAACAATAGACTACAGCTTATAATCAATCCTTATTAACTGATGGAGATAATCCAGAATCCTGATGTAACATTGTCTTTGTGGTTGAGAGCAGACAGCTTATGTGCTTCTGATATCTTTAGGTTGTGTATATGGAGGCCATGAAATATTTCATAACGGCCCATGTACAGACAGCGCATGCTGTAAAGTACAAGTGATTGACTTGAATAAATGAATAGTTATGTTATATTTTGAAGACTTGAGGGAAGTATCTGTGTTATTTATTATTTTTACACCAGTAAGTTTATAAAAGTTGAGCTAATATATATGTTCACATTTAGTGCGTGGATATAAATCAACAATGCAGAAAGTTTTTGTCAGATTTATAATGTGTACTATTAACCAAGTTTGTTATTACAAAGTAATATATTTTGAACTGAATGATTGTATATCAAGTCATACCTTTGTGTAATAAAAATGTTACCAGTTTTGTATGTCATATTTATAAAGAATGCTTGTATTAAAGAACCACAGCAGTTTTTTCCATTTTCTTAGATATATGAGTGGGTTTTATTAAAAAGCCACAAGCTTTTAATTATAAACATATAGGGGGTTGGGTGCTTGATTGGTCTAACACATGGGCTTTAGATCATCAGATCTGTCATTGAGTCAAATGGCATGTTTTAAAGCCCACACTTGCACATGACGAGGAGTAGGATCACCTACCCAGCGTTTGTTTTTTTTTCAGAGTCATTCAGTTTTCTCCCATAGCTAAAAAGCGAATAATGAAATACAATTGAATTATATGTTAGACTCAAAATGATCTAATTTTTTGGTTCTGGACGTTAAACCCCATTTCTCCCATTTGTTTTAATTATCTGCAGAAGAATAAAAAGAAGAAATAAGCGAGGGAACATTGAAATTCTAAATAGGTGAAAAGGTTTTCCCCAAAAATTATTTTTTGCAAAAATCACTAGAATTTTAAGCCTTCAACATTTGACGGCTGTTTCTGGGCATAGACAAAAGTGAAGGTTGCAGCTGCAGAACTCATTGTGGGACCTTCTTGCGTTTTATCCAATATTCCAGACCGTGGTACTAGTCAATTGACGCTTGGATGTAAACAAGTGTTTACTTGACACAATAGCACTATGACAAGCATTCTAACCATTTGTGTTCAAAGGGTACAATCTAGATAAATGCAATCTGATTAAAATTATATCTTCATTTTGTTAGTCGTTATGATTCTGACCTTTTTAATGAAGATTTGAAATATAGTTAGAGAAGCTGCCGCTTTAGACAGCTGACATCAGCTCTGAGTTGTGCACCAGACATTAGTTAGTTTTAAATAGATCAGTGGATGTTATATTGGAATAATAAGAAAGACTTTGTTTTCATTGACTGTTTACTGTACACAAGTAAAACATGACACATTGATAAAACTAGTCAGATGTTAACTAGTCTCGGTCACCCAGAACCCCCAGTCTTCAACGTACGGAGGGTCTGGGTCCATTGTCTATTTTGGATGACAATTACTGGATAATCTACCATATAAAAAACCAAACTCCCGGTTACGCATGGGCAACGGAACCTTTTGGCTAAAGTCTCGGTAAGTGTTAGATATTATGAAGCCAGGACGATTTTACTAGATTCTTTAAAGTGATTATGAAATATATCCCACAATTCACTTGGCACAAGGAATAAGCATGAATCGCGATCAAGGTTTAAGAAGATTGTGAGAATTAACGAGAGAATTAAAACCTTTACAAACAAAATTTTAGAGAGTGTCATTGTTGACAAGTGAGATGTTTTGATAGATTCAGTACGTGGTAACTTAAAAGACTGGATAATCCAGACAATGACCTTCTTTCCATCAAATTTTGAGGACCCATCCAGACTAATATTTGTAGAATATTTGTTTGGATTATAGAGACTAGCTGTTAACCAAAAATGAGTTTGGAGAAATATAAAATTCAAAATATAAGTGAAAAACGAATTGAAAACATATAACCTTCATCAGTATGAATAAAAAAAAAAGAATAAAACATTAAAATGTCCCTTTGATTTAAATTCTTATCTTTATCTATTTTTAAGTGTATTATTACAAATCTGTTTACATGCAGGATGACTTTTAACATAAATACCTATAAGATTTATATTGTTGTTATTTTTCTTATCACAGCAGTGTTCCTTTTAAACTCTATTATGTCATAAATGAAGTAGAACTGTTAAAAATGTACTTTTAACAATAACATTTCCTTTAATGAGTCAACTGACCAAGACCTACTAACAAGTAACATTTTATACCAACATACAAATACATTACAATTGTTTTTTGTTTTTTTTTTAAAAATTATTTAAATAATAAAAGAGAAATATTACCAATCGAAATTCATATATGTACAATGCATGTATAAGCTATTTGACCTTTTTTATATGGTACATAACAGCAGTGGCCCACCAGGTCTGCAGAAATGAAGACTGGATATTTCTAGAACAGATGCATAAATTAATAACTTTTTTTTTTTTAAACAATATTTTATTCGGGTTGTCTGAATGGGATTGGGGAACAGGCTTAGCCTATGTAAAATCCCTCTCCCTAAGTAATTTGTATACATATTATTAATGAAAAATGGGTGTATATACATAGTTAAAATGTCAAACACATACATATTATATAAACATAATAATAAAATGGGTGAAAATGTACAGTATATATAGTAATTAATAATTATACATATGCAAGCAAAGTGAGGATTTTTTGATAATAAACAACATTAAATAGACTAGCCAATATCATAAATTAGAATATTACTTGATCGAATTGAGTTTAGAATCTGTCTGACATATTAATAAACTTGTGGACCTGGTTAAAAATATTAGTATTAATTTCTAGATTGTATTTTTTGGAGTCGAATAAAAGACAGTTTATATTTTTAAAATCAAATTGTAATTTCTCAATGGTTTCTGTTCGTGCATTTGAATGTAAGGAACATCGCAGAAGGTAATGATCCGGATCTTCAAATATGTGACCGCAGAGGCATGCGGGACTGTCGGCAATGTCAGAGCATCGAAGTCGTAATTTACAGTGAATTATTTGAGATTTCCGATGGCCATTATAATAAAACAAAGGAACTTTGATATCAGATTTTGATAGATGGTTGGAGAAAATTTTCAGAGATCTAGAATTCCTTGCATTAGTACTGAGTTTATTCCACTCTCTACTACTTGATGGGATGAACGATTTAGCAAAGATTTCAGTACGACATCGAATTTCTTTTAAATTGTCTTCATTATGGAGGAAATATTTGTTTGAGGGTTCTAGATTTATGAGATTCTTAAGATAAGCAGGGGTTAGGTTATTGATGATTTTGTATAGTAGTTTTATTTTATGTCGGTTTCGTCTTTCTTTGAGTGGAATAAACCAATTTTCGGCGTAGAGGGAGGCATAGCTAGTACCCTTAACTGCCCCCCAAATAGTGCGTAGTGCGTCAAGCTGTAAGTATTTGAGATTATTACATAAGTAGTCAGTGCATCCGTCCCAGATAACATCGGCATAATCAAAGAGCGGTAGAATAAATGAAGAATATAGGGTATGTAGCGATTTTCTATTTAGACGATATTTCAAGGAGCGAAGGCTGTTTACTAATTTTGATACTTTACTAATTATACTATCGATGTGTCTGTTCCATTTGCAGTTGCTTTGAAAGATAAGGCTGAGGTGTTTATGCTCTGTTACTACCTTTATTCCTATTGAGTTCATTAAAAGGGGTGGTTTCATTGCATTTAGTTGAGAAGGTTAAAGTTTCTGTCTTGAGGGGGTTAAAGGTCACTAATAGCTAACATTAATTGGCACCAATTTAAATCATTTTACTTATGAGACAAATTTTGACCCCAGGCCCACATATCCAAAATGGACACGATTTGTGTACCAATGGTAAAATGTTTATTTTGTCTTAAATATTGGATATCAGAAGCCCATCTTTTTCCGGTAACATCACAGCATCAATGTTGATTTGAATTGGCAAATAATTCGTGTTTTCAATGTTGAAGATTTTGGATGATATTGAGTTAGAGACTTAGCTACTTTAATAGTGTACCTCAGTCAATTATGGATTACAAAAAGAAATTGATTGAATGGATTATTTTTAGCGGACTACCTAGAACTGTTGGTATGTTTCCTTGTCAAGAGTTACCTTGTTGCCATTCTACTATTTTAGGTCAACCTTTGTAATAATCTTAACAAGAGGGAAAAATCTATACAGGCTGTATTGACCTGTCTAAATAGATATGCATGTACACATACCAGTCCTTTTTGACCTGTTGGGGTGAAGTTAGTTCGGTTATGAGTACTATAACATTAAGGACTTCCTATTATATAGTTGATAAACATCAAAAAGTTTTGGGATATAAATATTTCTTAGTAATCATTGATTGATTGCCTGATTGGATGGTAAGTCCCAGGTAACATCTATACAAATGTTGAGTTTACTGGTGGCAGCTATCAGCTATAATCTATATATCGGGAGAGTTTTTTGTAGTAAGGTGTAAAGACTTTAGTTACTCGAATGTCATTATTAAGTTTCTTTTAAGTTGTGTTGTATACATGTTAAATATTGTGCTTAAAAGTTTGAAATTTTAACCTACAGGTATATTTATTAATGGAGGAATTTGGTAAATTGAAGGATATTTTTTAGAAAATTTGGTTGAAGTGATGTAGTAGGTTTCATATAATTTTTTTTATATGGGTCTTACAGTAACAATATTTATACATAATTAATCTTATGATATGGAACACATGAATATCAATGAGGTATTCATTGACAAATTTGTGTAGTAAAAAAACTATAGGACATTACAAGTGATAAGTTCATTATTCTACTAAGTGTGCTTTGATGTTTTCTCATTGCTTCGAGGAATTGTTAAGACTTCATGGTTCCACAGAGCATGTATTATGTCATTGAAAAGCAGACGCTACATCACCAGGCAACAGTAGTGATAACATAACATTGGTAAATTAATAGAAAACATAATACTAATTTGCTCAAGTGTAGGTTTTGTTTGCTCACATTGAGAAAAAGTTAGTACCCTCGTACATATATTTTTGTATTGGTACTTGTTTAAATAAACTTGTCACAAAATTAATTAGTTAATTGATTGATTGATTGGGCTGGCTTTTCAATTAATGGAAAGTAATAAACTTAAAATTGAACATAAAGTCAGTCAACCATGATTGGTAACTTGTTGGATTTAATTTTAATTTTAAACAAATTTATAGAAAGTATGTGAAATATTTCATAGAAAAGTATGTGAAATTATTTTGAAGGGATGTAAAATTATTTCATAGAAAAATATGTAAAAGATTTTAAGAGAGAATAATCTATACCTACTATAATTCTGTACTGAAGGCTTTTATAACCCTTTTTGTCTTGTCTAAAATAAATGACTAGCAGTTACCTTGCGTCTGTATAAACGGGTCTGTAACCCATATGCGAGTTCATTGAAACTTTCTTTGAGTGAGAAATAGTCTTTTGCAGGTTGTTCCTGTGTATTAATTATCTCTTGATAAAATTTACAAACAGTTTTAAATAGTTTAATCAGGTCACAAAATACAGAATTAGAGCTGAGCGCTATAACAGAATGATATAATTTATGTAAAATGTTTCGACAATTATTTCCACATTAAACAAACTTTTTTTTGGAGAGTAAGTGAAAATGTTTGTTTATTAAGACTAATGACTATTGTTAAAGAGTCAAAAGGAATAGACTTTTTCCAAAAACGTTTGAAAATGCTTACAATTATTTTTACTAATAATAGGCAATACATTAAAAATGCATATCAAAATTAAAAAAAAACCATGTAAACTTTGCTTGGGGCTACTCCCATTTTAAATATTAACCATTATCAAACAATAAAATAAAGAGAGAAAAAGTAAACAATGTATGGTGCCACAACCACTTTAAAAAATCTCTTATTTTCATATAAAATGAATTATAGGCTAGGCCTACTTATTTTAAAGTACATGTAAACATGCATATTGCCTGTAGACTTTAACAACATTTCTCTTTACCTACAATAGTGTATTGTAATGCACAAATATTTGATATATCATTAAAGCCTAAATAACTAATAAACAAAGACATATCTAGTATCACCCTAGACCTAGGGATATGCTTTGACTTGAATTTTTTGACGTAGAGTACCATATATACAGTGACTTGAATGATTAGGGTAGGCCTTTTGTGCTTTAAGTTTTGATTAATTGGCTTGGTTGTCATAATATCAGAAGAGCTTATATTAAGTTTTTTAAGAGATAAATTATGTCTTTACTGTGGTACAATCCGGACTATTGTCTGCCGAGATTGGTTAACTGTGACAAGTATATTAGGGGAGTAAATACTGATCCATGTATTATGTCTCTCTAGATATATGTATTATTTACTGTTAGCGATACTGTTTAAACAGGTTTTATTCATAGTTTACCTCTATATTACAATCAATATAGAGTTTTAAACTACCTTTCTCTCAGTGGTGATTTATTCTTATTGACAACTCACCACAAGTGAACTGTAGTTAAAAGTTGTTCATTGTCTTATTGTATAGCTTCATACACTTACACACCTTGGTGACATTTTATAAGACAGGGGCTTTTGATGTCACAGTTCTAAAAATAGAAAACAATCACTAAATTCATAGGTTGAGCAGATCAATTAAGTAATCTCACTTTGTATCTCAGTCGATTGTGAAGTTATTGCGAAAACGTGTTCTGTGAAATGGAAGTTGATAACCTTTATAGGATTGGATCGAAATTGGATAAAAGCCTTAATATAAAAACTGAATATCTTTCCAGATGAAGTATAGATTTGAGTTTATAAATCTCTGACTGTTCAGTTATAAGGTTGTCTTTTGTTGATGGAGTAACAAACTGGAATTAAAAGGGTTAAGAGAATATTGTTTTGTGACCTCCACAGATATCTTGGATGTTTACTTTTTTTTATTATGAAATGCAAGTAGTGATAAGCATGTTTGACCCATTTTATTGTCAAACCCATTGAACCAAGGCAAGTGATTATATTTATAAAGTATGTGTCGTATTTAACTGTGAGGCGATCGAGAGACATTTTAAAGGTGAATTTATATTGAATGAATCTCTCCCATTGTGCATCCCTTTCGAGAAGAGGAGTTAAAAAAAAAAAAGAAAGAGATTATTTTGGAGATATATTATTTCTTTGTGTGAAGTTAGTCTAGTATGGCTAGGCGAGCTGAAAAGAGACTTCACCATAGCTGGTTCTTTTCGGAGCGGCTTACATCAAGACCTGAAGGCATGACACGAGACGCTAGTAAGTAAACAAGTATATATATCATTGTTTATAAAATTATACAAGAAAAAATATCAAGATTATCTGTAGTGTTATTTAGTTGTGATGTGGTGTGGGGTTTCTGTGTTGTCTAAAATTGTGGATTTTACATCATAAGGTCCGTCTTTGATACAGATGGTGGCTCAGTGAGTAAGACGATGTCTCGCTAATGAGGTCTCGGGTTCCCTCCTGGTGTTGGCTGAGAAAGTTACCTGTGATAATATGGTTTCCCTTGTCAGTGATATAGGACAGATGGCTTGACGAGGAGTGTGTAGTGATTCGGATGAGACAAAAAATTTGTTTGGGACCATACTTGTTTTTATGGCCCAAGGAATTGGCTTTACGCTACTCTCTGTCTCCACCACGTTGATTAAAAATCAGAATTTTGATTGCACATAAAAACTACAGATGTTCTTTATATCTGTATCGATTTTTTGTGATTTTGGTGTGTATTTCAGTCCACATCAGCTACTTTTCCATTGAGGTAAATTTTCCTGTGGATGCTGCACATGAATAAATTTGTATTTGTTGTGTAAGAAGACAATATGACTATTTATTCTATGACTACATGCAAATACAAACAAATATCATTGAATACAGCCATTGAATAACCTATGGTTGTATTCAATGGCTTGAAAACGTACTACTTTTGCCCAGAATGACGTCATTTTCATAATTACGTCAAACCGTAATGACGTCACCACTAGCAACAACAATTTTTGTAAAAAGGAAAGAAAATAGGGCGGAACATGTCATGAATTGTAACGTTATTGATGATGATTTTTTTGATAATCTGAATAGTACAGTGTATTTTGAGATTTGCATGTAGTAATAGAATAAATACAGAACTTAATGACCATTGAATACCGCTCGGGTTATAATTCAATGGTTCACTCGACTGTATCCCTGTGCGAGGATTATCTAAATAATAGTGTTTCTAACTTTATCCCTTCATAGCCAGAATTCTGGATCGCATCGAGAATTCTGCGGCATTAATACTGGTCCCCCTTATGGCTCGGTCCCCCTTGGGCTCCATGGGCCCTGGATTGATGTACGAGAGGCTGGTTGCACTGGCTGCAACATGCTCACAATGGGTCTGTTTGTATACCACACACGTGATGTGCAGAAAACAGCCCAGTTAGTGTTAGAAACAATTAGATGCCAGATTCCATAATTGGTCCTATAAGATTGGTAATTAATTATGATGCAGTTTACCAGACACCCAAATCACTGACTTATACTTCATTAAACTCAGTCGCAACAACAGAAGCCAAGAATTACAGATTAAGCAACTAGCAACCCTCAAATCCAAATGAAAATTATGAGTTTTGAGTCCCAGTCTTTACTCTTTAAAACTGTTCATGGTTAATTAATTTTCTTTCTAACACGGTGAGAACACATCCATGGCTGTATACAATTCTAGACTGTGGACTGATTGTAGAAGTGGTAGTTAAGATTATAATACACTATGTAGGCATGTGTATATTGATTATAAGTAAACCTGTTCAACCTGTCTAACTTTCACCGTACACTAACATCAACTAATCACCCCAGGCTACAGGGGGAAAAAAATAAGAACAAGGATCGGACAGCGTTAAAAAGTTCAGAATTAGCCATTCTCTCGCAAGATGGCCACTAATTCAGAAGTTGAGGATTTAACTTTGTGTATATTTGGAAGTTACGACTTTGATGGTAGGTTGTCATATTCAAATTACCTACATACCTGTAACATTATTGCAGAGGCAAGGATCACCATTTTGTAATTGCTGTTTGAAACTTTATAATCGTGGTCAAATGAAACTGACATTAGAGAATTTTAATTGTAGATGGTATTTTGTTTATGTTGAATTTGTAAAGCTTATTTTTAGTGTGGATCATCTTCATTTGTCAGATTTGTATCGCTTTTAGCTTAGAATTTATATTATTGATCTCATTTACATACTGAAATCATTGGAGCATTAACCCTCTGAACTACTCATATACTGCAGTAGTGGTTGACTATTATTATAACTGTATCAGCCTGTATGTAAATATAAGAAATACCTGAGTTGTCAAACAGGTCACACCACACTATCAAGCTTCAATATGCCTACAAGAATGTTATCTACTACTGCATCAATGCATCCTATTGTATGCGTTTCTAGCATAGGTCTACACTAAAAAAACATAGTACTTTATGTCTTTATGTCAAAGATAGATCCCTTCAGATTTACTGAAATGGTCTGTTTGACCCGCTAAACTTATTTTTGTTGGGAAATTCTAGCATATTTTGTGGAGTGACCAAATGCCATGTTTATCTGAAATGGTTTGAATAATCAATAGGATTCTTCATCTTATGAACATAAATTCCTTTGTGATAACTTTAGTCTCTAGATGTCCATAAGGATTTATGGATGTTGACCGACAGATGGACATACAAAAATTTTATCTGAAATGGTTGAATAATCAAAAGGCTTCTTCGTCTTATGAACATAAACTCTTTTGTGATAACTTTAGTCGCCACATGTCCATAAGGATTTATGGATGTTGACAGACGGATGGACATACAAAAATTTACATGACTAAAAGGAGATACACAAAACATGCAGTGCGCTTTACCTTACGCAGGATATGTTTCAGACTGTCTATGGCAAAAAGAAATGTAGATCATTTTGGGACTAACTTACAAATCTTCTTCAGAAAAAAGTTGTGTTGTAAATAATGATATAGATAAAATAAAACTTCACTTGGTCATGCATGGTTAGTTCAACAATATATTTGGTATAAAGGAATTTGTGGGTCACGATAGTGAATACATATGTTCCTTTTTTATCAAGGTTGAAGTCATTTATCATAGTGTCAAATTTTATACATAACTCTAAATCACTTACTAAACTTAACTACCCACTATACGTCTATATATAGGCAATGCCAATTAAGAATATAACTTGAGGGCCTGGGCACCACGCAGGGCGGTGATTACCAGGAGAGTAGGTGGAGGAGGTGGGGGGGTTGTCACAAATTAAAATTTCTTTAACTTTATAAACTTTAAATTGAGAGGCTGCTAATCCCTTTTCAGGTATGTTTCACACAAACTCAATCCAAAAAAACTGCTCTAGCCATTCTTGCAGATTTAAAGAGAATTTTGGAGAATCCATTTTTTAATACCTTTATAACATTTGGAACACCATTGCTTTATTCTATGGTAAACAAAATTAATGAAAAGTTTATGGTTTGATGAAATCAGCTTCAGGCTGGGCTCTAAAACTAGAGTGAGACACCCTCTCCAACTGTGAGATACAACAAACTTTCAGGATTTTATACGACTGATTTTCATTTATCAGTTAAACTTAGATGGAAGTGGAACCAAAAGTATCTATGACATTTGATGTTGAAGAAGAATAGACTAAAATTAAGCTCACTTTTTATACCGTTTATGCAACAGGGCCCTGGAACTGCCTACATTTTTAAAAAACGCTTTATCTAAGAAGTTGTTTTAAATCTTGGGCTATTTTACCGTAACTGTAACAGGACATATTTTTGTCTTGGGAGAGAGGGAAATGGGGCTTAACGTCCACTCAAAACAAACTAGGTCATTTTGGGACTAACATATGTTTTTAAAAAATTTTATTTCAATAATTCGCTTGCACGTAGGGGTCTTTAGCAGTGGGAGGAAACTGGTTTTGTCTTGGTTTCAGACATGATTATAAATCTGATAAAATGTAATCATGGATTCTAGTGTTATCAATAGAAGTACCTTTTGTAACTAATCGACATATCATAAAACATTTATATTAATCCTCGTATTAGTTTGATGTTCCACTTTGATTCAATGAAGGAGATTGTGACATTTAAATCATATAAATATTTTAACAGTAATATTCCCTAACCTCAATTCATCAGTTCAGCTTCCCTGAATAAATAAATATATAAATAAAAATAGGTTTCTTAACAAACATGTATAAACAAATGTATTAAAATCAATACTAACAATAGCAATATTGTGGATGAATGAACATTTTAACTTATTCTATAGAAATTGTTTAGTTATTAATTCAATAAAACGTCATTCTTGTGGCTTGATACAAGTTTATTTAATTAGATCCTAAGACATTGTGTATAGAGTGTGGTTATGAACATATCGACACAACAGCCCTAGCAATTAGTACCTTCAAGGTTAAAGTTTTAAAATACCTTGAGTTGGTGACTCAAATCCACGCACACACAATGTGAATAAATGATACATTATTCCTTTAATTTTGTTCTAGATGATGCTTGTTGGAGGAAATGTTTAATGCAACGACTATAGATCATATGGCCTGTATTCGTGCAAGTCATGGGTTCAATCTCAGACCTTTAAATGACAAGGGTTGTTGCTAATTTACTTGGTTTTCTCTGGGAATTTCAGACTTCTTCCCACTTCCAGAGACTCCTGACTGCAAGTGAATTATTGAAATGAAAAATATACAATATGTTAGTTTCATAATGACCTAGTAAAAAGTGAACCTCATTTTACTCTAATTTACTTCCTATTTGCATGTAATTGTAAGAAATTTTATTGATAATTATAGATGCATATGATGAAGTAAAAGTAATTTGATCAAGTACTGATTGAATCAATTGAAATATAGTTTAGCCTTATTTAACTGCAAAGAAATCACTTTGCAGGGAGTTTGACCTCCATATACATATATATCATTGCACAATAATGTTATTTTTGGAAGTGTATAGCCCAAGGTTTGGAAATAGTGTGTTTAAATGTACCTGACAAAAAATCAGACACTGGTTGGTAACTGACAGTGCCAAACTTTCCGCCATACTTATTTAATCAATCAGTAAAAACACTGAAATAAAAGGCAAATTTGGGCCATGCATAATGCTGTGAATTAAATTGTACTTGTCAAAAACCATAATTCATGCCTGACATTCCTGACAATGACTGTAACAGATGCCTTATTTCCAGGCTTGGTGACACCTCCGTTCAGAAATCCTACATATGCTATTTGGGTCTCTTGGGCTGTAGTCAGCTCATGTCGTAATTTAAGCCCAGATTGTGGAGAGTCCAGTCCATAGTTCGTCCTATTGCGGCAGCTCTCGGTCATTAAAACATTGAATTATACTGTTGATATACGTGCTGTGACTTAATCATTACTTATCTCTAGAGACCTAAATATAATAGTTGACCTAAGATAACCTTTATTATCTTTCATTAATTAATTTATATGAGATACACTGATGAATTCTGCCCAGATATAATTGTATAGCACCAATTAATTGTTTGCATGGGGAGACAAAATCGCGGCAGATTACCTCATGGGATGGGATATTTAGAATTAACATGACCACAATAACCAATTAGATTTGATTAATGCCACAGGTTAGGAATAGATGATCAGAGATTAGTTTGGAATTTATTCTGACAAACATAATAATTCGATTGATTTGAAATTTGTAAACTATTTTCACATTATGTTCATGCGACAAATAAGCCTATTGATTTTTTTTGAGTACCAGTATATTTTCGTATAATGGATTTTAAGTATAGGAAGAATCTTGAAGCTAATCAAATTTTAATTCTTTTCATAATTTCTTAATGAGTTGTTACATTTGATATCTTTATAGGCTTTTATTGTCTTGTTAGTCCCCATATTACCTGCAAACAATAAAATATACAACATCCTTTGTGGATTGCACATATTTAGCTATGTTTCTTTGTCCGGCAACTTATCTTTTATGGTTTTCATTCACCTCAGTGGTTTCCTTCATATATTAAGGGCTCATGACATAAAGAATTAACACACATCTTGTGATGATGTATTTAATTTGTAAATCAAATCTCTTTTTCCCTCTCTAAGATATTATTAAGCTTTGCAAGGCAACACCAGAATAATTTTTAAAGTTTTAGTGTTGAGGAATGTAAGACCCAAGAACAAGTTTTCATATGTTTGCCTGCTATTTTTGTAATCTATTTATGTGGGGAGATAAATCAATAAACACTGATTGATAAACTTACTGACTGTGAGGCATACAATGGTAACATCAAAACGGTTTTTAAAAAGATTAATGTGCTATTGATCTTAGTAATATTGGATTGTTTCATCAAGAATATTAATAGTTTCTATCAAATATTAATACATCTCCATCCCAAGAGAGTTAAATTTACAGGGTGATAAGGTTTTACAAGTATTTTTTGTCAAAAGAAATTCAATTGGAAAATCCCTTGTGTTTGTTATTAACAAGATTTTCAATCTGATGACATTTTCCAGACATTACAATAATTATATTATCTCATTTGAAGAAACATGTTTTCTTTTTTTATATCATTCTTTCTTATATATTACTTGCATTTTCTTTTCGAAATTCCTCAAACCAAAACTGAATCTGATCAAAATATGATATTACTCGTTTCGTTTCTTTTGTTTTATGTTCTATATTAATAATTAATCATAATCAATTTAACTTGGGTGGGATCAAACAAGTTTCATCCATGTTCTCATCCAGGGCCCTGTTTCACGAAATTTAAACTAAGATCGAATCCAAATTTTAGTAATTTGATTGGATAATATTAGATTGATTTTAGTGCTTAGCCAATCGAAATTGAAGTATCTACTAAAATTTGGATTTTATCTTTTGTTAGGATTTTGAGAAACAGGGCCCAGAACCTTAAATCCCATTTTATTTACTAAACAATGTAACCAACGAATGAAAACATAGCTTTTCCAATCATGCCAATTTAAGATCCCATACTGATATATTTATATAAACTCACTGCAGGTGCATAACACACAGTAGAGACGAAATGAAATAAAGTCTGAATGAATAACTTTATAATTACAATTAACAGGATGTTCAGTAACATGCTGAAATCATAATCACCTGAGATCATTGCTTTTAGAGCATGTGCATTTTGTTTATAAGACTTATCCTGTATTGTAAGATTATAGTAATTGTGTATCTTGAACCAGAAGTGGGATATATACTTACTCATTCCAGAATATATTATTTTTTTCTTTGTGTATCCTAAATATTAATGTTTTCTTATTGCATACTCTTGCTTTTTAAAAGGTGACTCCTTTCATGATTTCATATCTACAAGAGTAACCCTATTTCCCGTTAATTAAATTATATATCTTGTGTTAAATTACTTACCAAGTCAGATATGAATGATTTATTTTACTTTTGACCATGTTAAATCTGTTAAATTCTTCCTGTGTAAAATGGAAAATGTCTATTTGGTTGTGATGGTTGGTAGGCCGATTGGTTTAATGCTTGTGCATGAGATTGTAAGGTCTGTTTGTACATGACAAGGAGTAAGATCGCATGTCCAATTTTGTGGGTTTTCTCCAGGTCCTGCCATTTCCTCCTACATCAAAAGACCCGTACATGCAAACAGATTATTGAAATAAAATTAAATCTTATGTCAGTCCCAAAATGACCTAGCATGTGTCGAGTGGATGTTTAACCCCATTTCTCTCTCTTGATTGTGATGGGTGTGTATGTTCTTCTGGAGAACCTTGTGTCAGTTTCATTCCTTTTCTGACTTGATATACCTAGAAAATTTCTGTTGCACTTTAAAAAGAAACAGTAACATGAAAGTTCAGGCCATTTTTATCTTGTTATCTGGACATATTTTTGAGAATACTTATATAGGATCAATTATATTAAATTGTAGTTAATTATGAATTTTGTTTTCTTTCAGTGGACCGCCTTCTTGATGAATTGGCGAAAGGAACAGCACTTTACAAGGTCAAATCAGCATCAAAATTATTACAAAGAACCTTCTCATTGGATAGAAAAAACATGATATTGCATTATGACGGTACACAGAAAAGATTCAGAAGTGCTAAAACAGACTGTAAGTTAATTCTTGTATTTATTATTATGGTGACTAAAGGAGTAAGATGTTGGCTCCTTGACCTGGAGGTCTTGTATACGATCCAAGCGTTGGTTGAGAAAGTTCATCATGATTTTCTGGCATGATTCCAGTGACATAGAATAGGCCATAGCTTGGCAAATTTTCTGTCATAGCACACTGTATGGTGTATGTATGACTTAATTAGCCCAGTCGGAGCAGAACAGTAGGATGTTAAACCCCATTTCATTTCAATTTGCTAATTATAAAGAAAGGGGGAGGTAGAAAATCAAAGAACACTTGAGAAGTCTGGTGGGTGTACATTCATCAGTATCCAGTAAATACACTATCTAACAGATTGTCCCGAGATTTCATCTGGTATATGTGCACAATATTATTGCTAGACAATGAATCTAGCTGTAACCAACAAACCATGTGGGTTGCTTAATATTAATATGTTTCTAAATTTAATCATGCTTCCATATACAGAGATGATTTTTTTTTGGCCTGTAACAGATGACACTTTATTTAGCGTTGTATAAACAACTGACTGTATGGGCACTTTACAAACATAATCGTAATCCTAATTGTGTTAGAGATTTCTTGTGCTCAATCAAAATCAGTGTTCTGTTTTACAAGAAATCAAACTGTCAATGCAAATAATCCCTGAATCTGCATAGGCAGTGAGATACACATGTTCTTGCTGGTCAGACATACTTCATCTGGCATTGTGAAAACTGATGGTAGTTTAATTTTATTATACGCCCACATTTTCATTTGGACCTATTAATTTTAATTTTTATTCTATTCCCTTAAATATACATTAAGTGGTAGAAGGGCCTGCAAGTTAAGACGATAAAACATCTCTTTACTGACAATATTTTCTCTGGAGACTATCTTGATCTTAACCATGATATAAAGGGTAATTTTATTTTTCAGTGAGAATTTCACAAGTTCGAGAAGTGAGAGAAGGGGAAAAAGACTTTTCTAAGAAATTGAATGGCCTTGATGTAAGAAATTTTTAATGCATATTAATAACATATAACTTGCACATTAACCATTACCCATATGGACTGCCCGAAACTAGTGCGCTGTGTAGCACCATGCAGTCGCATGAACTAGCTAAGTACATAACTGAAAGCTATTCATATGACTAGGAAGTTCTAAATGGAGCAGAAGGTTTGACTGTCTAGGGATGTACAAGTTGGAAATAAATCATTTTACTCCAATTTTTTTTAAAGGAACTGGTTAGTCAACATTTATGTTTACCATGTTCTAAAGTGTTATCAAGAGAGTACATATACCACTGTTCATCAAAATTAAAAAAAAACTAAAGCATTTTATCAACAATATGACATTGTTTTAATTGCATTTTTACTATTCTTGGAATGTTTTTCTATGATTTATGGAGCAGTTTTTTAAATGTTATCACTGCAGTAAAATATAGAATTATGATGAACACCTATATATTACTAAAAAAACACAGATGGTTACAAATATTATACAGTTACTGCTGTTTATAGTAACAGCTTGAAACTTTTTCTTTGCAATAATAAAAAAAAAACACATTTCAAATTAGAAATCAATAGAACCAATGTAAAGAATAAGGTTAATTATTTACGATGAATCTCTATTAATGTCTTAATGTTTACTAGAACACTTTTAGAATGACTCAAAATCAATTGTTTTGAAGATGATAAGATGAATCTAAAATTAACTATTACTTAATGTTTACTATTCGAGTGGAACAGTTTTATAAGGCAAAATCCATTCAACCTTCTGCAATATTCGCCTGATTTCAAAGATTTGGGCTTGTAATTCAGATGAAATCTGAGTATTTCTTGCACTCAGTATAACAGTAATATCATAATATGTGAAAAATATTGAAGATCTGTCTTTATTAGTCCAGTCACACTATAAACCTCAGAATGCCTCGCTCGGCATTTCTGTCCAAACGAGGTAAAAGCAATGCCTTGTTGTCTGCAGTTACAAAACGAGTTTTTTTTTAAATTGGAACGAGGTATTTTGTTCAGAACGAGGCTTGGTAAAAATGCCTCGTTTACTAGATGTGTTTTTGTTTTCATCAGCGAATTTGTACAAATTAAAATTTATGTTATTTAATATGAAAAGAAACCAGTCTAAACTATGATATTATAATCAAAGAAATGGACAAGACAAGAATACACGCCATAGGTGGAGGTGTAAAACTATTGCAGACACACAGCTACATACCTTAATTGATTGATTTATTGCCCAATCAGGTATAGGTGTTAAGTAACAACTGAGGTGTTGTGAAAATTAAATTGGGGTTGTAAATCAATCAAGGTAGCTTTACACCTCCCCCTAACTGATATCGCAGACAACAAATTAGTGTTTATCTGATCTAAATCAAACAAATAATCCATTATTAATCCGAAAAAGCATTAAATTTCATCTCATATTTCCAATACGCCAGTTTATTTTTTATATTTTTTGTAAAAAAAAAATTAACTTGACCATAGTATTGAAAGTTTCTGTTGAAACCCCATAACATTGCACAAAATATTATTGAAGCAAAGTTATATAAATGCACAGCGATAAATTTGTCGACTTATCAATTACCAATTATCAATTAAATGGGAAATAAAGCACACCCCACACATTAAAATTTAATTAAAAAGTTTTATTATGAAGACAGATGGGTATTGATAATGGTAAAATAATTTATGGTATGACGTGTATTCTTGTCTTGTCTATTTCTCTGATTATAATATCATAGTCTGGACTGGTTTTATTTCCGTATTAAATAACATAAATTTTAATTTTTACAAATTCGCTGATAGCAAATACTGCTAATAACTATCTTGAAAAAAACATGTTTTATAAACGAGGCATTTTACCCAGCCTCGTTCTGAACAAAAAACCTTGTTCCAAAAACAGGGCAATTTTAAAAAAAACTTGTTTTGGAACTGCAGACAACGAGGCATTTATTTAACCTCGTTTGGACAGAAATGCCGAACGAGGCATTCTGAGGTTTATAGTGTCAGTGCAGAAATATTGGACTTAAATTTAACCCCATTTCATTTCATACCAAAGATTGAACAATGGGACATTTGTATAGACAAACGAAAGAAAATTAAGTCGATTCCTGGTTTTTCCTCATAAACTTTATGGAACTTACTAGAATCTTCTAGAATTTGTTTTTGAAGAACTGATTACGATATGTAAATATTAAAATCATGTACTTACTAATCACTGTCAAACCTAATTATTTCATAGGAATGTTTGTTATATTTTTTTGTTTTCTATTACGAATTGTAAGCGTATATATTTTTTTATTTTGTTTATAGAAATCATTATGTTTTGCTGTTATTGTTGGAGCAAATCACAAGGTGATATATTTAATGGCAATGAGAAGAGAGATGAGAGACAAATGGGTACGAGGTCTGCGATATGCTATACAGATGGACAAATTGGCTGAACAAAGAAACGAAACAGATAAATATCCTTTTCATACATCTTTCTCAAGATAGAAAGTGAATTAATAATACTAGAGGCATTAGACAATCGATTCCATCTCCTATTTTGTTTGTTCTATCTTTTTGCTGTGCAGTAATTTACATTGACTATTAATCTTCTTTAATGGAAGAGGCGGTTTTGATCGTATGAAATATTTGTGTTGCTGCTGGGGAAGATCTTGGAGCCTTTTTTGGGTGGGGCAAAGTAACTTCAGGTTTATTCCATGACGCAACACTCATGTGTCATTTTGACTTGTGCTATTGCAAAATACTGTCACATGCATCTTTGTAAATAATAAATCTGTATTTGCATATACATATGGGAATAGTGATTTACACTAGAAACGATATGTGGTATTGAGGATGGTGTATATGCTAAACTTGAATGAATGTGTGGTTAGTTATACATAGCATTATAGTGTATTGGTCAATGAATGAGTGGTTAGTATGAATCATGGTGTATTGGGTAAACTTGTATGTTTATTATACATATACACATACTAACCCATTAAGTTATATCGAGGTTTAAGGTGCAGGCTATTATTTTTAATAAAATTAGAATTGAAAGAGACTTTACTTAACCAATATACCTGACAGAAGTATTGTGTAAGACAATTACCAAATTCTTAATCAAATATTTGTCTTGTCTTCCATTGTGGTAATAAAAAATACAAATCATATTATAGCCACTATTATGTCTATTACTGGATGGCTTACAAGGGCGAAAGGAGAATAAATTATGAAATTGTTGATTTGGAACATAAATTTTAGATGTCTTTGTTTGATGTGGGAGTTCAAGCAGATTTCAGATTTATTTATCTGTTCAAATGATAAGAGATATACTCTTATGATATTTTATTTACTAATCAATTAGTTAATTGAGATGATCAGTTATTGAGAGATCTAATCATTGATCAGTTATTGAGAGAAAAAGAGATACACCAAACAAGATCAATTCGAGACTTAAGATTGATGCGCAGAGGGATCTTTAGCAGTGGAAGAGAACCGTAGTACCTGCAGAAAACCCATGCAGATGGGCAGGCGACCATATTTCCTGTCTTGTACAACCGAGAAATCGTAACCACGGCAGCTACAGTTAGTTACAGGCCTTATGATACAACACACACGCACTACCCATTTGGCTATCCCCCACCCCACCCACCATTATCAATTAGTGACCAATCCCTAAAATTTTTGTTACTAATAATATATATGTGTGATGACATAGATACCCATCTATTGTTTGCATCCTGTTGACCATTACTATAAATAACAATATGTTTATTATATTCTGTGGAAGCGGACGTTAAATATAGATATTTACACACATTATTACATTGTACTCTACAACCTTCTGTGTACATGCATAGACAAGAGACTATTTGTTCATTTGGGGATACAATAACTCCAATTAAGCTAAAACTTGTTTGTAAGACAATTATTAAAAGGAAAGCATTAAAATAAACACACAACTTTACGGGACCGTAGTCATCTCTTAAAATTGGGGGGGGTGGGGGGGGGCATGATATGTTTTTTTTGGGGGGGGGGGCTACAAAATGTTTTGGAGGGGCTGAGGATGTGGCCAGCTAAGAACACACATAAGAAATCATTATTTTTGGTGAATTATTGGTGAGGGGGGGGGGGGGCTATGGGTTTGCTACTTTATTGATAACAATCATTAACACCTTGATTTTGATACTATCGGATGCAATAATTAATTAAGTGAGTTTAATTGCAGCAATAGGCTACCTCAACTAAGACACTAAGTTCGATATTGGACATATTCTGCTTACGGAAGCCGCTTTTTATAGCTTTGATGTTTCGTAAAAAGATGAATGTGCAATTACTATGTGTATTCTATTTAATTTGGGATCGTACAGGAGGCATCAACCTCACTGATGACTTGTTTTTATCTTTATACGAGTACCACATTGAATGACTATGATGACTTATAAAGCTGCTGTGGATGTATGTTTCATTGTCTGGCAACTGATATTAAAGTAAATTATAAATATTTAAATTTATTTCTTTAACTTGTGTACATGGATCAGAGATGCTTTTAATGCTGCTGATAAGAATGGAGATGGAAGTTTAGATTTTAATGAAATTCTCAAATTATTAAAAAGCATAAATGTGGATGTAAAAAAGAAATTTGCTCAAGATATGTTTGATGTGAGTATACATATTATAAAGTTTACATAGGCCGCTTGAGTGGATAGGGAACTAGACTTACCACAGATTTGAAACCCACCTCCCACTTTGTGTTAGCAGGGATGACAAGGAAAATGTAACTAGTCTTTTCAGATCAGACCAAAAAAGAAAGTCCTCCTCTGTACATGTTGACATGCATATGAAAAAACACTAGAAAATCAGAGAAGATCAAATGTCAATGCGGATATAGGATACAAAGTGACAAAGTTTTGCCATTTTGTCATTTGTGCTTTGTACCATTTTCACAATGTCTGGAATTATATCATATGTTTGATACTTTGATTGCTATAGCCGACTTTTTTGTACTAACGAATCTGTTAGCAGAATACTGCTTTAAAAAGTATGCAACGATAATTCACTATGCCCATCTTCATTAGCCCAATCGGAGCCAAGCAGTTACAAGTTAAACTCAATTTCATTTCAATTTTTTTCTTACTTGACTAATTTCAGGCTGCTAATACAAATAGAAAAGATAAAAAGAGTACTAATACCTTAGATCGACAGGAATTTGTTAACTTTTATCATCAACTAACACGAAGACCTGAATTAGAAGAATTATTTGTCAAGTAAGTAAAGTGTACATCTTTGATTTAGGTAAAAATAAAATATTCGGTTTTGTTATTTCCATATTCGATGGGTAAGCTCTTTGCTGTTCATTTTTATACGTCCACATTCATAATGTGAATGCATTATGCCGGCGCCTCTGTCTGTGTGTATGTGTGTGTGTGTGTCTGTGGTTCGCCTACAGGGCGCAATTCTTCATGGATTTTCTTCAAACTTGGTATACTTATTCCTTATACTCCAAGGAAGATCCCTATTGTTTTTGGTGCATGCCCGACCCCCAGGGGCAGACCCACGCCCATTTTTAGTATTTGTTTGTTTGTCGTCTACAGGCCACATTTCTTAACTTATAATCTCGAAACTTTGCAAACACATTCTTTGTACCCTAAGGAACAACCCTATCATTTGGGGGTGCATGCCTAACCCCCAGGGGCAGAGCCACGCCCATTTTCTTTTCGTGTGTCTTTTTGTCGCCCATTTGCAATTCTTACTGGATTTTCTTCAAACTTTGTATACGTATTCCTTATACCCTAAGGATGATCCCTATCGTTTGGGGTGCATGCCCACCCGCCAGGGGCAGAGCCACGCCCATTTTCTTTTTGTGTGTCTGTGTGTCGCCTACAGGCAGCAATTCTAACTGGATTTTCTTAAAACTTTGTATACTTACTCTTTACACCCTAAGGATGATCCGTATTGTTTTTTGGTGCATGCCCGACCCCCAATGGCAGAGCCACGCCCATTCCTTGTATTTATTTGTTTGTCGTCTACAAGCCACATTTCTTAACGTATCATCTTGAAACTTTGAAGGCTTATTCATTGTACCCTAAGGAACATTCCTATCATTTGGGGTGCATGCCCAACCCCCAGGGGCAGAGTCACGCCCATTTTCTTTTTGTGTGTCGCCTACAGGCCACAATTCTTAATCGGTCATCTAGAAACTTAAAATACTTATTCCTTATACCCTAAGGATGATCCCTTTTGTTTTGGGTGCATGCCCGACCCCCGCGGGACAGCAACACCCATTTCTTGTATTTGTTTGTCTGTCGTCTACAGGCCGCATTTTTTAATGTATCATCTTGAAACTTTGAATACTTATTCTTGGTACCTTAAGGAAGATCCCTATTGTTTTTGGTGCATGCCCGACCCCAAGGGACAGTGCCACGCCCATTTTTTTTTGTCTGTGTGTCACCTACAGGCCACAATTATTATTCTTAATCGATCGTCTTGAAAACTTTTTTTTATACTTATTCCTTATACCCTAAGGCTGACCACTATTATTTTTGGTGCATGCCGGACCCCCTGGGACAGAGCCACGCCCAATGCTTTTGCGTCTTGTGTTCGCCTACAGGATGCAATTCTTAACAGGTCCTTTTAAAACTTTACAAACCTATTGTTTTGGGTGATTTCCTAATCCCCCAGGGGCAGAGCCATGCCCATTTTTACTTCGTGTCTGTGTGTGTTGTCTACAGGCCACGATTCTTAATTGATCGTCTTTAAACTTGGGATATGTATTCCATATAGCCTAAGGATGTCAACTGTATGTCCCGACTCACACAGGCAAGACACGCCCAATTTTTGTGTTTGTCGTTTACAAGCCGCAATTCTGAATGAATCAGCTTGATACTTGGCTTATGTATTCCTTATAGCCTGAGGGCGTCCACTATTGATTTTGATGAATGTCCCGACCCCCAGGGGCAGAGGCACGCCCACTTTTTGCCTTCAGCGTTATGAAGGCACAATTCTGTATGGATTATCTTGGTATACTTATTCCTTATACTCTAAGGACGGCAACTATTGATGTTGGTGTACGACCCTCAACGCCTAGCCTTCTTGACAAAGTACCATATCAATCAAAGCAGGAATGTGGACGTATATTGTAGCGTTAGCGTTTTTTAAAAGTCAGCTTTACTGAATTTAATTTTTGTCTTGGCATAAATTTCTATTATATCTCAATGCTGGGTTTACCTGTAGGTGTAAATTTTTCAAAAAAAGGTGTAACGTCATCCCACAAAACAGTTCAGTATATAAAATCCAATGAAATTGTTCATTCTGTTTTTGACCCAAACAAAGTGGTCTGATCCTTTTAATTTCATTAATATTTTGCTTTAATTGTTGTTGTGTAATACCTGGCTTGGCAGTCAAGCATAATGAAAACTTTTTTCAATGATTTTATTTTCCATGACTATGTGGAACATGGTGGATCATGAGTTACAGTTATGATACTCCTTTTTCTTCAGTTGCTTCTCTTATTGTTAGTTTGATTTTCATTTTGAGTGAATTCTGAATCACTCTAGGCTTGGGACTGTACAGCGCAGTGGACGCTTACAACATAGGTTTATTTTGTGTACCGGTAATTTTTTGTGTGTGGAGCAGTCATCATGCATTTACTACATATTATGTGTAGTATGTGTTGTGGTAATGTTTAAAAGAGAAACCAACTATTTGAGACCTTTATCAGTATTTAATCATTTTTATTATAGATTTAGTAGAGGTAAAGGAGTTATGAATGCTTCAGACTTACTATGTTTTATGAGAGAAGGACAAAAGGTAAACTGAATCACCTGTTTTTATATAATGATTAAAAATATAAACTTTGACTTAACAGATTTGATGGATTTCCAATCAATGGTACTGCCGTAGACAAGCTTTTGCATACATCTAGATCTCTATGGTTACATGCACTCATGATTTCTATATTTAAAAAAAAACAAGTATGAACATTTTAATAATTAGTGTCAATGATCAATGATTATAAATAAAGTACATATTGTTTAATTTACAATATTCAGACTATTATTGTAATTGTACAAGCGATTTTCTTCTATGAGTATATTTAAATTTGTATAAATGAATTGTAATTATAGAGACATGATACAGATGAAGAATATTGTAGACATATTATTGAGATATTTGAACCTCAGATGGCAGTAAAGAACAGAGAGCAATTGAGTTTAATAGGTAAATTAAATTTTGTATATTAAGTTTTCAAAGTTAAAAATAAAGGAAGAAATAAATCATGCTTTTTCACAGTATTTCACATTTATTGAATGATGGTTGTGTATTATTCACCATGTCTTGATATCCGTTGTATATTCTTAATAGTTCTGAAGCAATGGTAACAGAGTAAATAGATATTACTATCATAAACTAGAAGTAATTATTGTAGGTTCACTTGCCATTGAATCAAAATAGTCCATACACGTTATAAAAATATTAATGATAACAGTACCATCACAAATACAAATTGAAACCTTCAGTTCATTGTATCAGATGGTAACGCCATTCTTATAGTCGTGTCCGTTTCCTGGAGAAAGTGTGTTTTTAAATTAAGTCGAATTAGAAACCAGACCTAATTGGTGTTAACTAATGAGAATAATCAGTGTAAATGTAGTAATGGTTAGTGAGCTGATAATGCTTGCAACCATGTTTCAGGAATATGCCTAATATTTTGTTGATATTTTAAGCATTGAGAGATATGTCAGTATAAACCATATGATACTAATATATTTTTAAAAATATTTTCACAGGTTTTACAAATTTCCTGAAATCTGAGAAACAGCAGTTATTTAAACCTAAACATGGAACAGTATATCAAGATATGACCCGACCTTTTTCTCATTATTATATAGATTCTTCTCATAATACGTAAGTATAAATTTGATCTAATATATTTCATTTTCTGATCAACAGAAAAGAATGGAGTTGCACTTTGTCTGCTTGATAGGTCAGCCTCCATCTTATCTTTGAATTCAACTGCTGAAGAAAGTTGTTTTAATTTGTAAACATGACTTTTAGTGTTGTTTTAAAATCTTATCCAAATAACTTGTTGGGTGATTCTGTGTTATCAAACTCTAGCTAGACATTCTAATCTTCAGTTCAATTTTCTACTGAAGCTCTAGAGATGCTTTAACTCTTGTTAGGAGTGTGATAGTTAAGCAGGTACATATTAAATTTGACTCTTGCAAAGATTCTCTAGGGTTGAATCCCAGCTCCCATGAAAAATGGACTAACGAACAAAGACTTGAACCTAGTCATTTGATTGGGACTGGAAAGATCCATTGACAAGCTGATCTGGTTGAAGTCTAGGAAAAAACACTGTTTTCTGAGCTATTTTTCCTCCTTATTAACGTTATTTTGATCTCAAAATGACCAAAATATTATGTTGATGATATATTAATCATTCCTTTACATTAGTTATTGTCAGCGGAACAGCTCTATCTTTGAGAAGTTCTGCACTTGTTCTTTTTCTCTGAGTATTCTTGTACTTGTTCTTTCTTTTCTTTGAGCAGTGTTGTACTTATTTTTTTCTTTTCTCTTAGCATTCTTGTTCTTGTATAAATTGAGCCATACAAATTTAAAAACTGGGTTATTAATGAATGTTTGACTTTATTTATAGGTATTTGTCAGATGATCAGTTACGCGGTCCAAGTAAAGTAGAAGCATATATTTCAGCTTTAGAACGAGGCTGTAGATGTGTGGAATGTAAGTTATTTTATAAAGATGCATTTTACAACATAGAAATACAAATATCATATCATTATGTTTGTTGTGATTCCATAACCTTGGAGACTAAGGGGAGATAATTCATATATTGTTTTATAATTCCCTAGCCGATATGTATAGATAAATTATGTATGATTTAGATAAAGAGTTGACCATTCTTGTTATAATAGTGATAATAGAAAATTAATATTTTGAAAATTTCAGTGAAATTACTTTAATTTAAGCAAAATTGTAAATGTTTGAAGCTTTGACAAGATTTAGTCTCAATTGTCGTGATTGTCAAGTGCCATTGCAATGATATTAAACAAAGTCTTGATAATCCATTTTAATATTAAATGGCACAGGTTTTATATTCCACATAACATCCCAGCTTTTAAATTGCCTAAAGATTTGATGCAAATATGTTATCTTATCTAATAATGAATATTATAGTTTCACATCTGAAGACTAAAGGGAGATAATTGACTGAGGTTTTTTTTTTTTAGCTTTTGTATATTTACAATTTAGACTAATGTATTTCACTATCTTTAGAATAGAATATTTTTGTTTCTGATAAATTTATTGTTGATACAATTGGGATTTTAAAAGTAAAATACCACTGGAACTTTGTCATTCCTGATTTTGTAAATGGGGGAAAAAGCAATGTCATTCTGATTAAAATACAGATCGTTATTTCATTTTCTTATACTTTCGACGACCTACACAACATGAAGATCTGACCAGTTATTTTGGGAGGCTGTGTCAGAGGTCATACAAGCGGCTTTTGATCCTATGAAGTCAGACATTTGATAAACCAATCAGCGTTGATGTTTCTAGTTGATTAACCACATGTCAAAAGCTGGCCATAACAGATCGTTTCATTTGCTAAACCCTCACATCATCAAGAACAACATCAATGATAACAACTCTTCGAAATCCTAATGTAGTTAAGACCAGTAAAACGAAATTTGAACTTTAAAAAATGAAACGAAATAGGATCTGTGTTTTAATCAGATTGAAGCAATGCCATAGAGAAATGAGACTTGAAATGAAATCTCCATTGATGTCTCAAAAGCAAAATAAGCTGTTGTATTTTCTCTATTTTAATCCATTTATTTATTTATTTTTTCAGTGGATTGTTGGGATGGATCTGATGATGAACCTGTTATATATCATGGTTATACATTAACATCAAAGATATTGTTTAGACAGGTCATAGAGGCTGTTAAATTACATGCCTTTAAAGCATCCCCCTATCCTGTAATCTTATCGTTAGAAAATCACTGTTCATTGCATCAACAGAAAGTTCTTGCTTCACACTTAAAAAATATATTGGGTGGTATCCTTTTATAAAATATCAATTAGCACCAACATTTTGAATTTAAAAAGTAATGTTCTCAAGTTTAAAGCAGATTTCATGAGCTTCCGTCTTGATGAAATTAATTGCAGAATTGAGAAGAATTAGCATCTTTGAAAGTTTTAACTCGAAATTTGGAATCGTTCTTAAGTGATTGTTAGATGTACAGAATTCTCCACTGTTGAACTGTATGAGAATTCACTAAAACCATGTTTATCAGGGACAGCTCCTAAAGTTTTTACTATGATATTAATTGCCATTTTGTGCATGAATCTGTCTTGAAATTAATTAAGACTTAGTGATTCAAAAGAAGTTTATTTAAGGCTAATCAAGATTCAGAGAATAGGTTGTTTGATTTAAAGTTATTTCATCGTGATCTAAAGAGCACTCTACTAAAACAAGATCATTTCAGGACAAGTGTATAATATATTTTTATTAAATTAATTTGCATGTGTACATCGGTCTTTAAGCAGTTGTAGAAAGCCGAAGAAGCTGATGAAAATCTCATGAGGTTAGGCAGGATTGAACTGTTGACTGAGATAATAGTTGACCACTGAACTTGTATCAAATCTTGTTGTAGAATATTTGTATTAATTCATGACCTTAACACTATAAAGATTTATTATGGTCACCAGAGGGATCTTATTTAAAAGTTATGCCATCACCAGAAGATCTTAAACACAAGATAATAATAAAGGTAAAAATACATAAAGTAACCTTGGATTCCATTGCAAATATTCAACAGTTTCACAATTGTTAATATTTAAACCTCAGTGAGTGAAATACTAACGAGGTGTCAAGTTTGCATTCAGATGTTGGCTGGTTTCCACTATTCAGTGATGCACGATGGGTGACATGTAACTTGAGAGATGTAATTCAATTCATTTAGAGCAGATTTTACTGCCACTGTCTGGGCAAGATTTTCCTCACTGCACACTGTATGGTGTATGCCTGTCTTCACTACACTAGTCATTACAAAAAAACTATTTCATTTAGACTGGATGTTGAATGTCTGTGTCCTTGACGATAGAGAATAAACTATCTTATTATCCAGTCTGTTACAAGGAATCAGTAAGGCAGTGCTGGGTAAAATTTGTAGCACATAAACCATGTAGCAAATGAGACTAATTCAGAGAAATGAGTAAAAAGAAAAGGGCTGGATGGATTTAACAATGTTCACATTTTTTTTTTATCAAGGGAAAAAGACTACCGTTTCCTGAAGCAGAAGTTGTCAGCGATGAAGATGAGTCTGCAGAAAATAATAATAATATACCATCTCCGGCAGAAGATAAAAAGTCAAAACATAAAATGGTGAAGGAGATGTCAGATATTACTGCCCTTCAAAGCGTTAGTTTTAAAGGAGTAGATAGGGCAATGGCGGAAGGTATTTATAGTGAAATTTCTTTTTTTGTGTATTGATATTATTCTTTCTGATAAAATAGCCTACATATTCACTTCAAGGATTATATGGATACATGTTGATTATTATATATGCTCTCTTATTATTATCAGAATTCAGTCATTGGAAAGTTGATTTATCATTACTTGTTTTGCAGAAGGAGCATTTGTAATATTTTCATTGGTAGAAGGAAAGATCGAGAAATTATTACTAACCCAAGCTTGTGAAGTGAATTTATTAAGTCATAGTAAATTGTTGCGTATTTACCCTGCTGGTACACGTACTGACTCCAGTAATTATAATCCAGTACCCATGTGGAATGCTGGCTGTCAAGTCGGTAAGGAATATTTTAAACTTTATCTGTGGATTTCTACCCTTCAATACCTCATCTTTTACTTTGATTTCAGGCTGTTAATAATCGGTCAGCTAAGCGAGATGGAGAAATTGTGTTTAACGTCCATTCCATAGAAACTATTTCATTTCTTGACTACCGTATGGTTCAATTTTATTTTAATAATTTGCTTGTTTGTAGGGGTCTTAAGCAGTGGGAGGAAACCAGAGACCCTTAAGAAAACCAACAAGTTTGGACAAGCAACCCTACTCCTTGTCGTGTGCAGTGTGGAAACGAAACCATACACAATAAACCTTTGGACCCCCCTCTCCCCGTTTAGCTGTGCAACTACCCCACTAATATTTGAAATGTTACAGTAATACAACTACCATTCTAGATATCTTTATGTGTGTCAATTCATAACTGTCAAATAAAAAATACTTTTCTTGCATTTTAACATAGGAGTTGTGCAACAGTGGAGTGGAAATTTATCAAATTTAATAAATGCATCTGACTCCAGTTTATAGTCCATTGTTACATGTTGTTGTATTTATTGGACTATTAATCTATATAAATTATCAATGATCTTTTTTCATTCATAGTTGCATTGAACTACCAGACAGGAAGTGAACCTATGCAGTTGAATCATGGACGATTTTTGGATAATGGAGGTACGGGTTATGTGTTAAAGCCCAACTTCCTTTTATCAGGTGAGAATCCCGGTTCATCTTCAAACAAATTCCCCAAAGCCACGGTTCACAGCATGCGGCCTCGAAATGACCCATGGCAACCAGGCTACAACAGAGGTAAGGACGTCAGGTCATTATTGGCGATCTTTATGTAGAAGCATTTGGTGGAAGTATAATGCTGAAGTCTAAGATAACAATTACTTTATTAACCTATTATAACAAATAATGGTGATAATGGTTTATGAACAATGATAAAGATGTGATTTTCAAAATATCAGAGGAAAATGTTTATGAACAATGGTAAAAATGTGATTTTCAAAATATCAGAGGAAAATGTTTATGAAAACATAGAAAAAAGATTTGTTCATTATTTGGCGATCTTCCATTTGGTGGAAGTTGAAGCTGAGGTCTTAAGATTTACTTTATTAACCAAATATAACAATGAGATAATAATGGGATTTGAACAATGGCGAAAAGGTGATTTTGAAAATGTCAAAGGATAAGTTTTTGAGATCATAGTAAAAAGATTATTTGTTAATATTCTTTATTAATCTGGAAATAGCTATTTTGTATAATTTCTGATTAATTACTTAGAATGTTTAGAAATTAATGTTAATTTAAGAACTAGACTTACAACTAGCACATCTTTGGTTTTGGGCAGAGACTTACAGCTTTCAGGATTTCATTCCCAGTTCCAAGTTCAATTTGTAAAAGCCTGTATGAATCAATCTTTTATTTGCTAGCTGCACATATACATTGTTAAATAACTCCCACCTTTAATTAATTTCAAAATAACCTTCTATGCAATGTTGATGTGACATTTAACTTCATTCTTTGCTTTCTTTTTGTAACTTCATATTTATAACTGCTGACAAATGCTACCGTACTACTATCAACTTTAACAAAAAAACGTGGTTTTATTATTCCAAACAATATCATTCCAAATGATAATAGTCATGTCAGTACAGTGAAAATAATATGGTGTTTAATTGTGCTGCATAATCTGTATCATCAGTTATAAATTAATAAAATAAAAACACCTAAAGATCCAATCAATATGCATAGGGCCTGTTGATTAATATTAATAAAATGAGTTGAATATTTACTTTAAAAGAAATGTATTTATCAGTCAAATGTTGGGTTGCAAAAAAACCCTGAATAATTCTAATACAATAGGATATTTTGACACTGCATTTTTATAGAAATTAATTAACTGAAATATTATGTTTATAAATAATTGTGTGTTTTATTAATAGATGCAATGTTTGGTATTGTCAATGGTACTGTTGTTAATAACAATACAAAGACTTTACGGATTACGGTAAGAAAACATTTCTAATATTTTATTTCCTCAGTTGCAATTTTAAGTATTGGGTTTCTATAGAAATGCTACCCCCCCCCCCTTTTTAAACATCAAAATTGACACAGGGATACTTGTTATGATAAAGGTGGTAAACAAATTTGATGTAGGTCAATTAAAATAAATTGCTACTTTGACTAGTGATAAGACAGCTCTGTGTTATTCAATAATTTAGAATTTTTAATTTTAGTTTTCTTTTTTGACTCACATGTACTATGTTGAAACAGGAACACACAATTGATTATATTTTACATTTCGACATAAGCTTTATCTATGCAGATCAAATTTTCATTGAAGACAGATTAATTTTCATCTTTGAAAACAAATCGACAAACAAATCCCAATAAAATCAATGATATTTTTTTTGACCTGGATCAAAGATTTCTAGCTATTTTAGATCAATGTGTTTTTTTTATAACAGATTGTCAGTGGTTATCAGATACCTAAACCTAAAGATTCTGATCGTGGTGAGGTTATAGATCCATTTGTCAAAGTAGAGATACATGGTGTTTCATCAGATTATCATGAAGCAAGAACTAAAGCTATTGATAATAATGGTAAGACGTTAATGATATTTATTCAATTAAAATTGATAGTCCTTTAATATGCAAAGTTAAATTACATAACCGTTGATAAGTGGATATACACATATCATTTGGAAAAATAATGCTCCGACCATGGACAGTAACAAGTCCCTTTGGTTGCTTACAAGAATTTTGTTGTGATCTTTTTTCCCTTGGAATTTTAAATGTCATATGTTAGCTATAGAGCTATGGTATAAAAAAACCTAAGGTATTCACAAACTTTAATGAGTAATTTGGCAAAGTTCCATAAAGAAGTCTTTGAATAATGTGTAGTGATAAAAGGTAAGAACATTTTATACGTTTTCTTTGTATAATAGTCTTTCTCTTATCTCTGAACAGTAGATTATGATCTTTTTTGTCTTTGTGTTTTTCAGGATTAAATCCAAGATGGTATGAGTCATTTAATTTTACTGTGCGTGTACCAGAATTAGCTATGGTGAGATTTGTAGTTAAAGATGAAGATAGAGGGAGAGATGATTTTATTGGTTACTATTGCTTACCTTTTAACAGTATGCAAGAAGGTAAGCTCCAAGACTTTTTTTTTGACTCTGGCTAAAAATGATTTAGAGAAAACAAATAAATGTCCAAGCTCTAGTTAATACCAAAAATATAATAGAATATCAGACGCGGCGCACGCCCCCTCTATTTTTAGAGGTGGCGAACAATTTTTAGCTCCATATATTCTCGCGAGAAAGGAGAACAAAAATAGTTTAAGTTTGAAATCGTAATTTACAGTACTAGTATAAAATTAGTCCTTGTGGGCATTTTTTACACTCAAAAATCACAGTTCAGGGCTTATATATATATATATATTTACATGTAGCTTATATTGCATACATGTATTTACCTAAGATCTTTGAGCACTATGATATAGTGAGTAGGACATTGTATTTGATCCTGGTGTGGCCCTGAAAGTTAATCTGAATATTCTGGCGTGGTTCCCCCTTGCCAGTGGTGCAGAACAGAGGCAAAGCAGAGAGCAAAGTATAGCCATTTAGATGGGATGGAAAACTGAGGTCCCATGTACACATAGACGTACACATAAAAACTCTTGGCAGTTGGAATTCGATATACAATGTATAAGAACAGGCCGTATTGCCACTGTTTGGACAAAATGGTCTCATAGCATACTGTATGGCATATGCCTGTGTTATAAGCCCAATTTGAACAGAATAGTAGGATGTGAAAACCTATTTCATTTCATTTTGATATGATTTGTATTTCAGGTTATCGACATTTCCCAATATATAATAAATATGGTAGTCAATACAGCCAGAGTATGATCTTTGTACATACAACGATCCTTAGTTCCTAGTTTGTTGCTACTGGATCATATATCTTAAGAAATAGAAATCTACTTTATATATACTTATATATAGAATGGCCATGAAGAACAAAGGGTTTTAAGTGCTAATATTTTATTGAACAGATACTTGTAAATATTAACAAGGTTGTAAATATTTTACCATTTTTCCTTGAAACAATCCAGCTGCATCACTCACTCCCAATGACATTTTCTTTCATATTCCTGCAAGAGTTCTTATATACATACCCTTACTTAATTGACCAGCAAGCAGTGCATATTAGAAACTACGTAATTGTATTGTTTGATTAGGGGAAATTGTCAACAAGAAAGTAATAATACTATGGCTGTGAACAGTCCATTTGCTAATTACACTATTTTGCCACGACCGTTTTTATTGGACTTCGAATTTTGACTAATGGTTTGGATTGTTCGTACTTGGTTTTATTTTATTATACAAATTGGAAACAGATTAAGATAATTTTAGAAAAATTTGAGTTTCCAGATTATTTTTTATTTTAATTCACTCCATATTATTTGTGAAGCTATGACATATCTAGGAATTAGAGTCGATTTTACTTTAATTTAAGAGCAATAATATGTATATGTTCAAACTCCCAATGTTAGATTTATTCAAGGTGGTCAACAAGCCACATAGGCTTAATGGTAGACCGAAGAAAAGGTATAAAAGGTATAAACAATGTAATAATATATATTAGAATTTGCAGTTTACTTGGTCACATTATAGTAATATATATATATATTTAAAGATAAATGTACATAATGTATATTATTATATAGATGGCATTGATTCAGTATACATGAACTTATTATTTGTAATGTGAAAAAGGGAACAGAAATAAAACTGATAATGCAATAACTGTTTTTGTGGGCAAGTTGAATTTGGTTGTCGACCTCTTTACACAAAAATATCCTAATGTACATACACATAGAATCATAGAAGAGGCTTTATTTATTTAGTTAATTAGCTCATAAACTATTAAACTTTAATTGTTTCATTTGTAGTTATTTTTGTATACATATCTTTTTCAATAGGTGTATCCTCTTACATTATTATTTGTGAAATGAATAGTCTGGTAGCAGTGAATTCAATTCACATATATTGGTATTTGCCACATGTAGAGAAATATTGTTCCTTGGCTATTATGTGGCCTTAAATGCTGTAAAATGGATAAAAAAAAATGGATGAAATATTAATATGAATAAATGACAGGAATTAATGAATTTCTTTTAAAGTTTATTTAATATTGAATGCAATTATTGTTATTATTATTGTTCAATTTATATAGTGCTTCATCACACATGAGTGTTTCTCAGCTCATTCACAACAAAACAGTTCAAAACAATTTTTTTATGACTGTTGCAATAATTAACATCGATGAATTATCGAAATGTGCTTACAATACATTTTTTTTTGCTAAACTTTATTTTTAGATTTGTACTTATCTGAATTTTTTATTGTTTTATTAAGATAGTTTTGTGTTGTGAACATGCAATATGAATAATTATATTCATTTATATGGTTGCTGAAACATTAAAAAGCTATTTTACATTTACTGCCCTGAGCAATAATATTGTTGTATTAAATTGAAATTAGTGTAGGTTGTATTTGTGATGAGTTTAAAACATGTATAGAAATTAGTTTTACAAATGTAGACTGATGCAATAAATAAGGTGGTAAATTATATATGTAATGTGAAAATTTATTTTTGCACCCATAGTTTACACTAGTAATAGAAATATGTTAGTTTGTTGTCTGCAATGCAATAATTATCACCCATAGTTTAGCATTAAGTATTGAAATACAGAAAATATTTTTGAAAAAGATGAATATATTGATGGAAGATAAAATATGGTTGCTGAATTTTTATCTTATATATTGTTTTTACTTACTTAAAATTGTCAGATATATTTTGAATTATGACAATGCAAAAATCTTCTTTTTTTTTAACAAATTTGAAAACAAATATGATTTCATTGAACTAGAAAACAATTAAATTACATTCTTTTTGTCATTTTTTTTAAAATGAAAAATTGTTTTGTATGTTATATATTGTAACATGTTTTATGAGCAAAACTTGCTATATATTCTGTATATATTTGGAGAAGACATTAAACTTCTAATCCGACTACAAAATATGCATTGAGTTGTTTCTTACATTTCCAAGGGCTATCTATAAAGCTGGGAGACTTAGACAAATGTAGGCTTGGAGACTTTGTTATAAGACACTAGTGAAGACAAGGCTCTTCAGTAACCCAAGTGTCGCCAGAGAAAGTTGGGACGTGTCAATTTCTATGCCTCAAAATAAGTATTATCGATTTAGGGAATTACTTATCTAGTTACACAACACGGAACTATTGTAGTAGGAAAGTATGGCGGTTCAGTCCACGATATGATTTAACATAAGATATTGGCCTGCCCTCTGTTTAAAACATAAAGAATTGTGATACGTTACAGTAATCCACGCCTTTTCTACGGGTATTAAATTCCACATTCCGACTCAGTCAGAAACTTGCATGTTGTAGAGTCCGAGTGATTTCTGACAGAACCCATCCCACTATAAACAATAAAACGTAAAGCACAAGTGCTGTCTACCATCCTCAACGTTTTGGGTAGGGGTTCGACGCCGCGAGAATATTCATTCACTTGGATTCACCCATCCCGTTCGTTTGACACATCTCCTCTGTTTGGACCCCTATCTCAACAATAGGTGCATTGCAGGCGCGGATCCAGGATTTTTTGCAGGGGTGGTCTAGGTTTGATAATTGCTTAACTAATTGCGACGCTCAACCAATTAAGAGGGTGGGGGATGGGGGCCCCAGAAAAATTTGGTAAATTAGATTCAATTTGGTGTATTCTGACGTATTTCCGGAAGGTAAATTCCAAAATTACAGGTCTAAAAATCGCCAATAAAATCGCATAGATTTAAGTTTCAAATTTTCAAGCCTAAGCAGGGGGGTCGGATCCCCTGCCCCCCCCCCCCTCTGGATCCGCGCCTGATTTGCGGCTGTTTATTTTTCAGAATTTTCTGGGGGACCTCGGATCCCCCGTACATCCCCGCAAGAGCTTGCTATTTTGGCGCTCATGACAGGGCTTCGCCGGGGTTGGCAATTTTTACTCACAGGCGCCTGTAACGATCCCCAGAACGAAAAGATCCCGGCATGGTTTGTGTACTGTAAGTTCGGGTCCTAACATGTTACTATATGCAAACACACACATCAAACACACAGAAAAGATTCTATAACTGGCGCGAATTTGAAACACGTGTGGGTGGATCGGCAGTAGTCGGCACCCTTTTATTCTATCGTATTACAACACGTAATTATCAGTGCTGAAGGAACATTGCGGACATAAATTTGAATATCGTGTGGAAATTAAATATGAAAAAAAACGAGGTGCACCTATTTTTATTACGTACGAATTTGAATATTTTGTTGACACGCGATTATTAATTGTGGTCTGAATCCGTCTGCTCAAATAACGATAAGAGTCGTGCCCCTTTGTTTTGGGTAAAAATGTCCGACAAGGAATAAATTGAAATAGCAACAAGGAACCAACAACGCGAGTGAATCGGAGATGTCAAGTGATCACCCGAACAAGAACCTATACTCTAACTTAAAGATGATGGCAATCTACATATTACAAACTGCGTTCCATCTTCGAGAATACAACTGTTCTCGGGTGGAGCTAGCTGTAGTTTGAAATGAGATGTCTACTATGATGACTCGGAATGCCTCGAAAGATTCCGAAACCTACATCTAAACTCGGCTGTATTACGAATTCCGCCATATTGGAACTACTTTAAATGTCCCGGATGAAACATGGTTGCACCCATACCGGACACAAATTAGCGACCTATTCGGCTAGCGACCTATTCGACTATTCCAGCTGGCAACTTGTTCGTTGACAACCTATTCAGAAAAAAGACAGCAGTCGCCCAAACTCATCCATTTTTACCAACAAATATAATCCAACGTTACGTCTATCAAATTAAGGTAGAACATATTTTTTTTGTTATCCATTCCTTTAGCTCAGAATAGAACTGTAATTTCGCCACATATATTCTGAAAGGTAATTGAATGAGTTTTCTAAATATTATTAGTAACACTTGGGACAATCATATCAAAGGGGCGCTCTCTCATCCTAAGCGTCGCCATTTTGTCAATATTTTAAAGTGAAAGAACGGTAATATTACGAGTCAAAATTCGGACCATCGTACAGAATTCTGAGCATCCAGCTATATATAATCGGAAAGGTAATTTTGGGCGACTGTTGTCTTTATTCTGAATAGGTTTCCAACGAACAGCTAGGTTACCAGCTGGATCGGTCGAATAGGTCGCTAGCCGAATAGGTCGCCAATTTGTGTTTGGTTGTGCCCACGGTGCAAATGTATGGGCGTAGGTACATTTCACTTACTGCCATACAGCCAAGATTAAATGTAGGTTCCGGAACCGGAATCTGTCGAGGATTGCCGAGTGCTACTATGATTGCTTCGTTCGGCCTATATTGGAAACGGGAAGGCCTAAACGTGAACATTTGGAGGAAAAAATAAACGATAAAATCTTGTTTTTCAAAACTTTATTTTTAACCAGTGCAGATAGATGTAATATAGTAATTATAGCATCATCACAAATCAATGATTTTGATTTTGTCGAAATGAGATTAAATAAAATGTCTGAAAGTCCAAGAAACTCATTCTAAATCATGAATCACGACTAGAAGCCTACGTTTTATTTAACCATTTTCCTACAGATATTAATTTACCAACTCTTAACACTAATGTGTCTAGTTTAAAATAATAATAAGTTTCTTGGCCAACCATGGCAACGTGTATACAAGTTAGCAAAATACTTTGAAACTAAGCAAATCGACAGGTATAGAATATTTATGAATAAAACAAATACAAATAATTCCTCAGGTTTCATAAAATAAGTACATGTAGGCCACACAAAAAATATTCTGGTTCTCAGACAATCCTTACCAAAAATCAGATGTGGGAGCGTGTTTTATATTTTTGTGTTTTTATTTTGTCAAAGGTTCACTCCACTTGGTTAAATGACTTCTAACAATATTTACTTTTCAACACAAGGTACATTATCTGTTTAAACGGGAAGGTATGATTATTGTGACAAAGTTCCCGATAACTTTCATAATGTTCTATCTTATAAAATACGAATTATTACTTAGATGCAGTGAACTTATTGACCCCAACTGATTTTAATAATATAGGCTATGCAACTGACTTATACTTCGTTCTAAACAGTACTTAATGAATCCCACTGAATGGACACTGTGTACATCTATACCGGTCAGGGAAATTCATAAGATAACATATAAATTCCATATTATGTTAATGACCCCGTTTGTAAAGACCAAGTTCCTAGTAGTGTTGCATTACCCAGGCAGTAATATTTATGATTGTCATTGTCATTTATCAGGGTTGCGCACTCAATAAATGGGCAGATGTTTGTTTATAGCTACTCCCTGTAACAGAGTATAAAATTTACATGCGGTAATTTATGACTGCATTTATTTTTATTTTTTTAAAAATAAAAACGGGTCATACGGGATTGTCTGCGAATCAGTATTTTTTTTCTTACGGCCTTATTTCAAACGCTTCAAAATCTGAAGGACTGGGTTCGAGTTAGCAGCAGTCAATGTATCACATTTCATTTCTCACGCTTCGTTAAAAGTTTACGAGGTTTTCAAATTTCCACCCAATCAGGTAATATATATTTTATATATATATTCCTAAATAAGAGGGCTTCATAACAAGAGTTACCACCTCAAACGATATGATTTTATCACCTATATATATTACATGAAATATTAAAATATATGTTGTCAATTTACTGGAGCCAGAAACTTTCAAACAATAATGATATGTTTTAAAAGTAACTTAATTGATGTCAATGTATCAAAAGTAACCAAATTATTTTTTTAACTGCAGATTAACTCCATTTTATGCTACATTACACCATAATTACCCAGAGAGCTATACAAAATATAAACCAGATAAAAAAAAAAACAAAAAAAACAAAAACAAAAAAAAAAAAAACCCACGAGCAAAACAATTTTTAGCTTCTAGAAACGATTTCTAGAATGACTGGGAAAAAATCTTTTCAAGGCCCTCCATTCATTTGTCCTGGTAAAATTATCAACCACCCTTTCACTCTTCTCTTAATTATAAAAAACCCGACATCTTTAAGGCTCCAGATGTAACAAAATATTTTGCTATAACAATTCATTCATTTGTTATGGTAATATTATCAAACCATCGTAAATCTATAATCTCACCATACCTCTTCTCCCTCTTTTTATTCTAAAAACCTCATTTCACATTATGTGTGAAACAATGACAATCAAATTAGGTATCTATGCAAAAATATAATTTTAATAAATGAATAGAAGTATGTTTTAAAATATATATTTCTCCTATTTGGACGGATAGGATAAACCTTTAAACTAGCCAAAAAAACATTCAATATGTTATAAATATATATATACATGTCACACGAGGCACAAAATAAATTGAAACCTGCTGAATAACGTTAATTTTCAATTTCATTGTGAATAACGTTAATTTTCAATATCATTGTGAATAACGTCAATTTTCAAAATCATTGTGAATAACGTCAATTTTCAATTTTATTGCGTATAACGTTAGCTTTCAATTTCATTGTGAATAACAATAATTTTCAATTTCATTGTGAATAACAATAATTTTCAATTTCATTGTGAATAACAATAATTTTCAATATCATTGGTTTATGATAATTTATTGTCTTTCAATCGAGTTAATGCTTGCTGAACCGATGTATTTTATTAGTGTTTTTTTTTGTTGTAAAAACCCATTCAGTTAGGTCGTAAAAATTAGGTCGTAATAATAATATGACCAGAAACCAGACCCATTCACTCGATTTAATATTTTTTGTTGATATTTCCTGCAATGCCTGTGTAGTCGGCAGGTTTATCTTGTCGGTTTTACTTTGCGTGTAGTGCAGTTCTTCTCCACCTACTGTACTATGTATGTTATTGTTTTTATATAAGATCCATTATAAACACACAAATAAGCTACTATATACATGCAATGCAAAAATAAATATATTTTGATTATCTTAAAATTGGTTATTGTCAGCAGTATTTAGAAAAATTATTTACACCCTAGTAATTTACACCCTGCAGAAATAACCGATTTTCAATTGTATAATGTTCCAAAGGTACAAACTCTACTAGAGCTTTAATATCAAAATATATTGTAATGTATAGCATAGACTTTAAAATATACACAAATTGAAGTCAAACTTTAACACGGGTATTGATAATATATTAATTTATCACAGTTCAAATATTTAAACATTATGTATCTTAGTAATTGTACCCATATAATATTTTTTCAGTTTAAATATACAATCATGAAATTTATAAGAACGATAGAAAAGTTGTGCATTATACAGTATATTTTGTGTCATCAAAACTATTTGCTTAAATGGTGGTATAAATATTTCCATAAACCAGCAGACATCTTTCAAAGGATTATAATAACTAAAACATGTGTCCATGGGGGTAGGGAGAGTGCAGATATTCAAAATTCTATTTCAAAGTGAACAATATTAACAATTTTTATTTTAAAAAGGCAATGCTTCTTTGGTCTAGACCAAGATCAGAATTGTCTTATTCCATTAGATGTTGATTTCTTTGGATTGATTCGATGGATTTGATATCTAAATATTTAAATATATACCCATGTAATTAAAAAATATCCATTACTATTAAATTAATTAAAAAATATCCATTACATATTTTATCAATTTGATTTCCAAATAAAAAATAAAATTAGGTCATATGGACGGACAACACATTTGATACATCTCTCCATTTCTGTGTTTAGTTACCACCATGCTCTGCCGCTCTTAAATTTTCTGTTGAATTGATTTTATTCTCCTTTTTCTTTTTGATAACCACAACAATAATAATCACAATGATAGCAACGATGACAATGGCAGCAATAGTACCACCAATAATGGCACCCAGATTACTGGTACTTGAGTCGTCACTACCCGCTGAAAGAAAAAAAGCACACCGGAAATAAGAACCATTTTGGTTTGGTTATTCAATGAAACTTTTGAACAAAATCCTAAATACTACTGAATTTTCAGCACTTAATGATAAGGGGGAGGTGGCTAGGGATTGTCCGCCACAAATACCCAAATGGCAGAAATGTAGCTATACCATGTGTTTTTATGTAGACCTTATTAAAAAGATGATCACCCAGACACCTTTATTATTGTAAAGTTGTACAACTTTTTGGGGGAAGTAATCACGCACAGCGACACAGGGATAAGAAATGACGAGTTTATCAAAACTCCTACACTAAAATCAAGAATGATCTACCCTAAATTATATTCGATTTGATTTTGATCTTGACAATTCCCCATTGCTTCAGTATTTATGTTACTGTTCATAAAATAAGCATGATCTAACAAAGCATCAAAAAAGAGACTTCTACCAGGATCGTTACTCTTCATTTTATTATTTATTCTATCACATTTCTTTTTTTAAAAATAAAATGAATAGGTTGCTAAGCCATGAATCATGTGCATCAGCAGTTAGGTCATCCAACCAGTACACAATGCTTATCACATTTGTATTTAAAAACAGTAAGAGCAACAATCCATGAAGCGATTATCAGAATAATTGAAATTTAATTGGTTTCTATATCTTCCTTGCGCTAACATTTATGATACACAATGTGTATTGGTAACCAGTTGTTTTGCGTTATTGAAAATCGTTGCAAAGCAATGGACGACTTTGTCTCATGAACAAAAAAGATTGTGTATCCATTTCAAATCAATTTGATGATCACTTTAGCTACCTTTCCATGTGGACGTATAAAAAGGCAATTACTAATTACCTGTAGCGAAGGCTGCGAAACTAGTTAAATGGTTTGAGGTACAAGTCACTGTTGAAGCGTCCATACCAGTAGTAACCATACCATCTGTCTTCCAGGAACTACTTCCAGTGTCCCAGTATTTACATATATAGCTTTTACCAGATTGTGGTTTAGTCAGGGGGAAAACAAATGTGACAGGAACTGCTAAACTAGTAACAGCTGGCAGAACAGCTCCTATATAAACAAAATAATATATTACTTTGAACCCTTGGATTCGGCAAAGTCTTTTAACAATCTTGTTCTCCGACCAATCATCGGTGAGGTATTAAAGTTCTTTGGCTCCAGGCAATCACGTGTAAGATCTTAAAGACCTTGATTTCCGGGCAAACATTGTAGGGTATTAAAGATCTTGGCTTTTGGGCAATCGTTGCAAGATATCAAAGACTAATCATCATAAAGTCTTAAAGACATTGGGTTCCGGACAATTATCAGTTATGCATGTCTTTGATAGACAGTGGTGTATTGGGAATCATCGTTAAATATTAGATATTAGTCGAGGTAGACAAAATGATCTGTTACCTCAATGAGGAACAAATACAATAACAAAAACTGTAGTATGAAGTGTTCATTTCGTCATGTCTATCAGATTTTCGGTGAACCTGAAAACATTACTCAGGATTGGTTGAAGTCACCTGACAGATATCTGAAGTGGACTCTGCACATTTTCGTTTGCTTGTGTCTTGAAAATCAGTCTCTTGGTGTTCATGGACAATAATCCAGGAATAGTTGAAGCCATAAGAAAGATTTTTGATCTGTGTCTACTCAGTGGCTTGTGTGTGGATCTATAGTCAACTCAGTACACTTGATTTATTCAAGAATTTGCTATACGTACCAGTAATTGGATCCAGAAGAATTACATCTATAATGTCAGAAGACCTTTCACTTTTGTCTGATGATGATGTAGAATAGGGATCTTTGTTTGTCTCATAATGAATGGACTGGATACCAACACCACTACAAGTAGTGGACCCACATGTCCAACTATCATATCTATAAAATACAGAGAACAGAAAAACATCAGAGTGCAGAAGACTAGACATGGCAAGGTTTGGGGGCGTTTGGAAAAGTTAGACCATGAACATTTTATGAAATATTTTTAATTTATTTTGCTAGAACATTAATAGTTGATCCTATCATCTAGTACATATATTCTGTAGTGTTGTTTACCATAAGAGTTCTACAAGATATTGGAAAAATGTTTTTTCACGTCCCCTTATCTCATTGTGTGGTACCACATTCCACCATAATTTTTATTCTAAAAATTTGTTTTCAGACCCCCTTACTATATGTCCATATTTACATCAAAAATAGAACACAGAACTAACAAGTGTTGCTCTCTCTCCCCAATGTGAATGCTGACTGTTAACAGAGACTACGAAATCAGAACCCCTTTTCGTCATTACGGAGCAAATAACAAAGTGTATATATTCTTACTGCTGAAGGATAGTTGTCCCAAAATTCACAGCAACTGAGTTTGTAGTTGGACCTGTTGTATAGTTGGCATTTGGGAATTCTTCACTGATTTTCATCGTATGAGACGCAGGTACAACATAGCTGTTAAAGTCACCATACTTAAATGACTTGATTATAGTTTTCCTAATGGCTTCATCAAATGAGGATATGATAGATCTGGTTTTGATATCTCTAACAAAGACTATCAAGGAGACTACTCGGTCTTTATTAAACCCAAGACTATTGGATTCTAGATAAGTTAGAATTTGTTCATAGTAGGAGACCACTCGGTTCAGATCGGCGTCACTCATTTCCGTATATTTTAATACGGACATAACATCAAGTAGCGTGTTAACCGATGATTCAGTTAAAGTAGTGTTAGCGAGAGTGTTACTGACAAGATCCAGCATAAGTGTATGGAGATCTGTTGTAGCAACGTCTCGTTTTCTTCTTGTGCTTACTGTTGATGATGTCATAAAGATTGAAAGCATAACGGCACCTTCCAGAGGATTCACTGTAATAAGAATATGATTAAAATACTTTCGATCAATCAGTAAAAACACTGATTAAAACCCCAATGGCGTTTATATTTTTGGTTTAAGGGCGGTCTGGACCTCGGAGTACAGAGCGGGAAAGGTAAATCAAGCTAGTTTTGTTTTTTGTCATGTCACGTATATATTAGTCGCCACAAGGAGACACATGGGAGCCAGTTGGTCTGAGAGTCCAGAACTAACCAGCCCTCCCCTGTTAAACATAATTATGCAACATATCAGCATGTCTATAAATTTACGAAGGCTCAGTTTGTAAGCCATGGGATAGTGATCCTGGTTTGAATACAGAGTTGGTCGAGGATTGATGTTTAGGTAATACTGACCTCGAATAACACCTTGCTTTGAATTTCACTTGCACAAGGTAAGCAGTAATTGATATTGACAAGTGAACCAATATCTAGCGATGTTCTTTACAATTTGTGTCTATTTCCATAACTGATATTCTCACTGTCTGAAGTGCACTATCTGGTGACAGTCTTTATAGTTTGCGGCAATATATAAGTCAGATAGCAACCTATTTTCACAGTTGTTATTTCAAATGCAACCTGTGGGTTTGGTTCTTAATTTTTTTTATTCAAAATAACAACTTAGAAAGCTGGTGCTATCTGCTGCCCCACATAGCGATTCAATTTCTACCAGTCTGGTTATTACATGACATTAATAATTGTTTTAATTCATATATTTGAAAAAATGCACGGAGCATGTATTAAGTCACAAATGAAAAAACTGAACTTACAGGTTTTTTTCAGTTCTTGAATTTTATTAATAACAGTGGTTTTCTTTGCTGCTATCTGTGTTACCGTCAACGCTGTCACTGTTACCGCTGCAGATTTTGCGATCATACAACCACCTCTCCTAGCACACACCTACACAATAAAACAATGTAGAATAATACACAACTTATAGATCTTAAAAAATAAAACAATCAGTGTAGAGTATTAAAATTTTAAATAAAATTATAATAATTAATATAGCAGCTTTGATTGGTGGGGGAGATGGGTCGAGTGGTCTAACGTGATAGTTTGCGATTATAAGACTTTCCACTGCTAAAAACCCACACATCCAAGCAAAGTACTGAAATTAAACAAAATTGAACCATGTTAAGACCCAATTCTTCATGTGAGCACTGGATTGGACAGTTACATACGATTAAGAAAAACACCAGACTATTACATTCATGAAACAATACTTACCTGCATTGAAAACTTATTGGTGTTAGAAGTGAGATAGGCTTTTGGAGCAAATGGAATGACCGCTGTATTTGTCACTGAATCCTCTTCTAATCTTAGAGGTGTACCAGTAGTGTCTGTGTCTACGTATAAAGTGTACGTTAATGCCCCACCTGCTTGATCTGTTACACAACCTACCACTGATACAGTAATCTAAATACACAACAAAAAACATTTAGCGCTATTTTAGAGAACACAAGCAAACTCATACTTCTAATCAGTTGCAAGAGCATTGCTACCGCTGCAATATACGTTCACAATCCTGCTTTGATTGATATGGTAGTTATTAAAATGAAGAGGATGAAATATGAAATGTTTGTAATGTGACAAGGGGCAAGGTGTTGGTTTTGTTTTGCTAAATTTACAGACTATTATCAATTTAAAAAAGTATGTGTGACAGCGCCCATGGGCGTCGGTGGGTGTGTGAAATAGCTTTATGACCTATTAGTATTATTTTCAAATGTTGGCAACACATCCAGACTTATATTCGTAGAATATTTTTCTGGATGATAGAGACTAAAGATGGACAGAGAACAAGCTAAAATTGCGATTTTTGCACAGTAAGGGGCCAAATTTACAGACTATCATTAATTTTTAAAAGTGGGTGTGACACCGGCGTCGGGCGTTGGTGGGCGTGTGAAATAACTTTATGACTTATTAGTATTATTTTCCAATGTTGTCAACACATCCAGACTAATCTTTGAAAATATTTTTCTGGGTGATAGAAACTAGAGATGGGCAGAGAATAAGCTAAAATTGCGATTTTTGAACAGTAAGGGGCCATAATCCTGGATTTTACAGTCTGACATGCGTCAATTTCAAATGGAGGCGAGATTCTTTGGATATAAACATACTTTTTCAGTTCCATCAGAACTGAATAAAAGTTGTGACCTCTAGAGGGGACACATCTTTGGTATTACATGATTTAACACTATTTGTGTAGAGGGGAGTGGTGATTTTGATGGTACGTTTTGAATAATTTTTTAAAGGATCCACACTCAAATGGAATCACGTTGCAATAGTGATATGGTGTCCTCTAGAGGTTTCATAACCTAAAAATCGAATTCTTTTGTACAATCGTGGGCCATAATCGAAATCTTTTCGATATACATATTTTAAGTTTCATCTAAATCGGATAAAGGTTTTACTCTATACATAGTTTACGACTTTCGTACTACATACTTGTACACTATTTGCGTACGAGGAAGAGACAGGTGTGTAAAGTCTGTGATACATTTAGATAGCTTTTTAAAATCGGATAAAAATTCTGACCTCTACTAGAGGCAACACTAGCTAAAAGCGTGATTTTTCGTAAATCTGAGGCCATAATCTAGGAAGTTATGGTGTCGAAGAAGCTGGGATCTTTGGGTTATAAACATACATTCTAAGTTTCATCAAAAAATGGATCAAGTTTTGTCAAAATGGGATAAAAATTGTGACTAGTACATTGCCAACCTACAAAATTTGAATGGACAGACAGCGGACACAACAATATACGCCCACCTGAAAATGTAGGTGTATATAGAAACTAGGACCTCTTGTGTAAATATATAGTAAGTAATTATATTATCATTATTATCTTACTTCAGAAAGTGCAGAATAAGAGGGGACTGCCGGAGTGGTACACGATACTACACCAAGATATGTCTGGAATTCTGTACTACTGGCTATTTCATTATCAGAATTATCAATAATTGTAACTTTAACACGATATTTCTGGCCTTTCTCTAATACTCCTGGAAATATAAATGTACAGTATGAATTTACTGGAATGTAAGTACATCTATACAACAAATCAAATTTATCATTAGAATCAAATCATGGGTTCACGAGAAGACTAAATTATTTATTACTGCCTGACAAATAGAGGACCTTTACTTTCTAGGTACATTGTATTAATATTTTACTAGTACCATATGGAACAGGAACCGAGTAGAATTTCATTCTGGGAGGAGGAGAAGCCATACGTCACAGGAAAGTCCTTCGTGATTACATCCAGGGTATCACTAAACCAGCCATCAGACGTTTGGCCCGAAGAAGTGGTGTAAATGTCGATCCTAATTGAATTGACTAAGCCTTATGCCTTTTCGATGAGCGTTGCCTCCAAGAAGAACAGTAAGATGAGTAGTACTTGGGGAAGTGTTCCTGGACCTAAACCCGTTCTACCAACAATGCATACTTCAATCGTTGTGAATTAAAGGCTTATTTAGTAGGAATTACAACCATTTTAAACCAATTTGTTTTTTGTCCATTTTCATTTGATCCTATTCTGTATTTACGAGTCTCAGTTTTATTTTTGTAACAACTTGCCAACAAAAATACGCCTCTGCCAATCTCGCCAAACACAGTTCACCAATCTATGTAAAGCCACCAAAGTATTTCATCTGAACGCCTACCGTTCTGTCTATATTTTAGATCTTATATAAATGTAAAATATTTAGCAGGTTGTCTGCTGTTAAAAATATGCCTAAGAAACTTACCTCCCTTGATAGAGATAGCTGCCAGGTAATTGTTATTACCAAGATTAATCACTGTTGTCGGGTTATTTAAATTAGACGACACAGATAAATCTATAAGAGCTTCACCTATATCAGAAGTTAAAAAAATACTTTATAAATAAAAGAAGCTTAGAAGAAAACAGAGAGACAGAGAGAGAGAGAGACAGACAGAGACAGAGACAGATAGCCATTGGTTTGAAGTGCCGTTGACACAGATTAGGCCGTTCGTTACTAACATGTGGTACATTTTCTATTTCGATAATTTGCTTTGATAATTCAAAGTTGGAGGAACCCAGAGGAACTCGAAAAAACCCTACTCTTTGGGATCGAAACCATATCCATTTGATGCATCGCAGACCTTATGACCTAAAGTACATGTGTTAGACCACTCGTCAACCCAACTCTCAGACAATTTAGAGGTGAGTACATAATGTCTTCTGCTGGTTAGGAATATATACGAAAACACCCCGACTATGAAATCAGTTCAAAAAATATAGATTCAGCCTAAAGTTTCTTATGTATTCTCGTTCATCTCATGTCAATGTTCTAAAACGTAATCTGAAAAAAAACATTTCAAAATATTGTTCACCAAGCTACTTTATCAGTATCATGATATCAACAGATCGAGATGCGGAAACCAACGGAAATCAGAGAAACAAATCAATCATAAGCCCAATTGAATAAATATCAATTAATGCAAACGAAATGAAAAATAGATATTAATACAAAAGAAGAACTCTGAGGATTGCCGGGAATCCATTGCGTTTCATTGCATACAGGACTGTAAAAACAGAATCTGACATTTGATGAATGTAAATCAGTATTCTTACCATTGACCTGCTCTGACATCCATCTCACTTCTTTAATAGAAGCTTGAGCATTTGGCATTTCTACAGTAACTTGTAATGGAACGGTGTCTTCTTGATTAAAATATCCACCATTTGGCAATGCGTTCATTGTTAACTTTAAAATAAAGATACAAAATAATGAATTCATTGAAATTTAATGGATAGTACCCAATGAAATTAGGCCCCAGCAAAACAAGCCCACCTATTATTGTTACAATCAGATGGGGGTATCTGTGTTTCTTGATCTTTTGTTCTAAATGGCATAATATCTATATTCTGACAATTATGGTATCGCAGAAAAAATTCAAAGGCGTTTTATGGTTGAGGCGCTGGAGGCGCCAGCCTCCTCGCGAAAAGAAATCAAAGAAATTGGAAAAGTAAAACGGGAGAAAAATGCTAAAATTGATGAGAAAATGAAAATGTACTCTAGTTAAGGGGGCCTTAAAGACAGAGAAAAGGGCCCCAGGTCTGAAAAAAGGGCCCCTCTGGCCATGACAAAGGGGTCCGAGTCAATCGTTTTCAATACACTGTTACTGTCGAATCCATTACTGAATGAGAATGCAGCCATTAAATTGGCATAAAAATCACCAATCAAGACCCCGCGAAAGAGGGCCCTCAAAATAGTGTAGCCTCTGCCATGGTAAACCTTAAAACGCCCCTGGAAAAATTAGAACTATGAAAACGAAACGAAGATATAATTTCAAATAAGATTTACTTCAGGGCTACATCAGAGTAAGAATAACAATATTGCTCTAACAGAAGAAGCACGCAAATCCACAATGGACAGGATTCAACTGGTTCAGATTATTTCAAATGTCTTGTAATAATAAAAAAAACATTTATTTGCTTGAACTAAATATTGATGCTATGAAGTACCTTGGGTGGGCTTCCAGCCACAGCATTAATAAAAACACTGGCCCGTGATACTCGGGCCCCAGATACAACTTCAGCAGTGAACTTGAACCGTTTGTTGGCTATGAGTTGGTTACCATTGAATGTTAATGTAGCTGTGGTGGTTGCTGGAAGGTTACCTCCATCAGCGAATGTACATGCACCAGTATTCTGCAGAGGAAAGAGAAATTAACACAACATATGATAAATTCGCAGAACATTAAATAAATGTTTTCCCTAAGCATAATTTTGATCAACTTAACTTTATCTTATCTAAAAGTATATAATATTTGTTCTAACTATGAAAAATAAAATTATAGACTCTAATTGTCTATGTTCATATTAATTAACTAAGACACAGAGAGTATTTACCACCGAGGATGTCATTGCTATCTCTGTGCAAACATCACTCTGGCATTGATTTGTAACAGCACATGCCGTCCAGGTATTGTTTTACAAGTGTACTACATAATGGCGTCAAAGTTAAACTTTAACTTTGTAGATTGTCAACAAAAAAAACCCAACAAAAAACAAAACAAATCAAACAAATTTCCCTTAAAGTATCTCAAAAATTTACAGTAATATCTACAACAACAAATATATTCATTCTGGGGATTTGGATATTTAAATTAAATGGAATGTCATTTAACATCCTACTTTTCTGAATCAACTGCGACAATAAAGGGCTTGTGCAATACAGTGTGCTGTAAGAGAAGTTTGGCCTAGAGAGTGACCCAACAGCCTAATCTCATAAAAAAATTCCAACTGGCCAGATCTTCATGTAGTAGAGGCCATCGAAAGTACAAAAAACGAAACGAAACGAAACGAAATATAGATCTGTATTTTAATCAGATAGTGATTTATCTACACCCCATTTTCACGACTTGGGGTTATACATTGCTATACTTACAGTGTCTGAGGCAGTGACATCATAACATTGCCAAGAATATCTCATATCACCGACATTGTTTGGATCCATAGAAGCACTAGCATCAAGCGTGACAGATCCACTGTTAACACCGACTACTTGTTCAGTGCCACCTGATATAAAGAAATACAACAATAATATTTCCCCCTTGCTTTCTTCTATTTGAACATTAAGTTATTGTTTGAAATGCTCTACCGGTAAGTTAGGTCTTTATCTTATGGACATAATGAGTCCACACACATTTTAAGTATACATGTACTATAATGCAAAAGCTGTATAAGTTAGTAACTTAGACATGTGTGTATCCTAAATTTTAAGTTACTAACATTGGATTGAGTCAAGTCTTTCAGTTATCGACTGCATCATTAAAGTTTGGACAATTTAATCATTATACCTTTAATTTGTGCGACTAAAGCGGAGTATTCCGTTGTAAAAACGTAGGTTCCTTCTGTAGTTGTTGATGGAGAAGCAGCCAGTGCAACAACAACAGTGGCAGTAAGGGTTCTTCCAGCTGAAAATACGAGTATGCATCAATTTAGAAATAGGTAGTATGGGTTAACATTGATAAGTATCCCCCAATCTCCCCAAATAATAACAGTTCTAATACCATAATTACACAACGATTCGTGAAGCTATGAATTACACATTTTCTCGCAGTATTTCGTTTGATTAAAGCTAATCCCACTTAACACTGCTATAAAGGAAGTAAATTTCTGTTCCAAATTATGACTGGTCGATAGTCCGACTAGCAACCAATAGCTGTGTAACAATATCATTAAATAGAGCTCCAAATTAAACCCAATAATGTTTACATAAAGTTACGTCATGACTCACGATTTTATTATGCCCAATTAACCCGTGCATAGCAGAATATTTCGGAAAAACTAATTGTGTGGCAAACGAGACTATCAACACGAGCACAATACCTTCACCGTTTTAAGGGGCTATTCCCGGTAATATTTTGGAGAACAAAATTGCTTAATTTTGTGTTAATATCCTCTACCGAAGGGCCGAGCAACCAACTCAATATTTCAAACAACTAAAACCCGACAGCCTTCATCTGGAAGTGGTGACTACTGTCACAAGCTAGATCATGACGTATCTGGATAAAACCAGATAAGTGGCTTTGACGTCCATGTCCTAACGACTCAATATTTTGAGTGGACATTTTGAGAGAAGCTAAATTCGCCATTCCTCTATATTTTGGCAATTAAATTTCATACGCGCTTGGACGTTTGAGACTCTGTTCAAATCGGGACAGTCCCTTAAATACCTTAAATCACTGGCCAAAATTTTTGGTAAGACTCCAGATTAAACGAAGGGCTATCATGTTGCTGTTGCTGGATAGATTTGATTGAACGGCAAGAACAGACACTCCCTCAAAAGCACAAGTACCAGAAGCCATCTAGCAATGACCAGAGAGTTGCTTCCGGGATATGTGAATTACGCTGCCAATACTAGCTTTATCCATAGAAATCGATAATTTAATTAATACCTGGTAATGTGTTAGCATCGACAGTATATCTTTGATACGATTTCTTGGTGTTGTCTACTATCAAATTATCACTCAAAGACCAAGTGTACAATAACGTATCGTCTACACAACCGCTCACCAACTTAGTGTCAGCTATCAGATCAAAACTATAAGGAAAATCAGATTATATATTTGTGTACGCTAGCTTTGCATTCGACTGGGAGCCACGGTGGCTCGTTAACCCGGAGGTTCATCTGGATTTTCCGGCGTGGTTTCACATTGTCAGTGGTGTAGGGCGGAAGACCTGACAAGGGACAACGTATAGTCGTTCAGATGGAATGATTATTTGAGGTATTGGTTATATATTGACGTCCACGCAATAAAATCCTTGACAAGTGGAATTTGATTATAAGAATAGGCTGTAGCTCCACTGTCTGGGAAAAGTTTCCACCTGAGCTCACTGCATGACCGCCTTCATTAGCCCAGTCAGACGTTAAAATCCGCTTCATTTTCCGTTTCTTAATTTTGTTGGAACATATCTACAAACTGTATGTTATGATAGGGGGTTGGGTGGCTAAAGATCATAAGGTTTGCATATGACAAGGAAAATAAGCTCTAGAGTTTTATACATCTATTCCGATTTCCTCTGAAGATACATGATACATAGGCCTAATCAGTGGTTCCGAGTGGACCTCTCTCACAAACTTATTGGTTTCTCTGGGTATTATGCTTTCCTTGTAAAACACACACCTATATCTTTATCGCGAAATAAGCTACACATTAATTGGTCACATCTATAAATCATGAGTCTTAATTACAAAGTGTGAGGATACTTAAATATTGCAAGTCATCCTACTTCCCACCCCTTTGTTAGGTTCTTAGTTAAAGTTACATTATGGGAGATAAGATAGAGAGTTGGCAGTTCTCACTATAATAGTTAAAAACTTAATAGTGTAAAGGTAATTTGCTGAAAATTTCAGTCAAATTGATCCACTCTTAGCTGAGAAAAAGGCGTTTGAAATATTCACATAGCCTCGGGCATCATTACTCAATCATTAATATAAACAGCATAGTCTCGATTATCCACTTGATTGATTTAATTATCAACGGCCATTAAGCGGCATATAGGATTTTAATCCGCCAACATCGAAGGCTAGCCTTGACTTTAAGAGTTTATTATGGTCTGGATATGTTAATTAATGTCTAATTGATTATTTAGATAACATCTCAGGCCTAAAGAAAGACCTGTAATAAGCAGATTTTGCTCTTGCATAATGCTATTTTAATATGCTGTAAAAGTGAACAAGTAAACTCAATACCTTTCTGATACCCGAACTGTAGGTCCAACGGATGATATGACGACGAGTTCTGGTGTATTTACAGTATTTTTCTGTACAACATGTGTAGCTGTAGTAGTTTGCGTTAGAAAGTTTGTCACAGATAGTGTAAATGTATATGTATTGGATGCTGCGGCGGCCAAGGTTACCATACTGGTATCCCCACCTGTCAAGTAAATAAAATAAATAAATAAAATTAAAATATTAAAAGAAAAGTTATTACTATTACCTAGAATTATTAGGCCTACGATCACCAAGAATTATTACTGCCATCATGGATTATTAAGTAGTACTATCACCAATACTTATTTTTATCACCAAGAATTATAAGGCCTACTATAAGCAAGATTAATTTCATTCCACGTGTATATATTTATATCAGCCAGGTCAGCCAATTTACAATAACTTGTAAATGCCAGTTGACAGGTACCCGTTTACTAACAAAGAAGAGGAGCGGGGGGGGGGGGAAGAGAAGAAACCGGTGAATGTGCTCATCCGAGTTCAGCCACTGCTGAGACAGAAGGGAATAATGCTTGAAATGTATACAATATTATACCCCGTGTTGGTGTTTAATTTATGTTTTTCGTGTGATTTAAGTTCCTGTTGTATTTATGTAGCCGTTTTATATTTGGTTCCCAATGTAATAAATGATATATTTACTAAACTAATATCTGTTATCACTAAGATAGTGTTACACATTTTTATAATAAGATTACGGATTCCTCATTAATTGGTCTAATTTTTTGTGAGAGCATTTCTTTATATTATTGGGAACTACTCCGATCATGTCAATTGTGAAATAATTCTTTTACCAATCAGTTAATTTTATGCTCGACACGAAAAATATGGAGAAAGTAATGTCTTTCAATATTTCAAATCTGAAAAACGTTAATAAAAAATAAAATGTGTAGGCCTATTCGAGGTTAAATTTTATTCAGGTGTACACTTTATTTGAACCTCAACATAACAGTTTTTCTCTTAAATATGTAATATAAAATCATAAATCTAAACTATTTAAAAGTCCATTTCCAGTTTCGTCCGGAACAAGAATCCCTTATAATTTCTACATAAAAAAATGGATATATGCAATGAAAATGATTCGCCGTAGAGGTTCATTTGGCCGTAGTATGATCAATAACACACTTGATGACAGTGACACATTAATTGCGTTACATTATTTATTACCTTTTTAGATGTTTAAATTAACCAGCCCATTTACTTAATTATTAAATAAATCGCAGGAATAAAATAAACTATAACATAATCGATGTATGAATAAATCGCAGGAATAAAATAAACTATAACATAATCGATGTATGAATGCATTTAAATCTGATAGGGTCATCACCAAGATCAAGCCTTCTAATGACGATGATCATCACCAAGACTACGTCCAAACAACATTGTGTTATTTGATGAACCTTGTGTATTATTAGATCTTCTGTGATGATGTTACAATGAAAGTGGCATTAATGAAGAGGTACCATTGTGGTGTGAAATATATAATGCATGATCAGAACACACTTGAATGGTAGAACTCATACCCTGTACATAGGATAAGCTTTTATTAGATTATGTTGTACGGGTTGACATATTTTCCAAATTTTGAATCACACTTGTAGGCCAACGGCAAGTATGATATTTTGTTGAGATAACTTATATATTAGTCATTCATAAATTTATATAATATTGTACTTGAATTTCACTATGTTCTGTTAGTCAAAGTTTAAGAAACAAAACCATTATGTGTAAATGAATGAATGAACAACGTACCTGTAAGAGCAGTAGTGGGACTAACACTCCACGAATATTTTAGTGCTCTTCCCGTACTACCCCCAGCATCTAATACAATGTCGCTTATACACCCCCCTACTACCGATGGTCCAATAATAGTTACAGTTGGGGATAACGGGTTGTCGGCTGTAAGGACTGCTATATTTCCTGTCATTGCGATGGCCTCCGCCTGTCCTGCCGCCTTGATGGTATTAGCTTTAGGCACGATGTTATCACCTTTAAAATATGGATTATGTGTGTTTATAAAACATGTCAGATTAAAAATATATTTTTGGGTTTTTTTACTATTTTAATGTAAAAACTGTTGTCATACAATAAATGTTGAAGACACATTACGTAGAAGCTAAATCTTCAAGTTACAGATCTTTTTTCTTGTTTCAAATTTTAGATAAATTGTTATTTAGATATTTATTCACATGGAAGGCCATAATCAATTCTTTGGACCATCAGATGGCTCGGTTATTGAGTGAATCAGACAATACCTACAATGTCGTCATTATAAATCTCCGTCGCTAGCGGAGATTCCCGCTTTGGAGTCAGAAAATGGAGATTTTGTTCATTATCGTGGTAATGTTACTTGACAATCAAGACTATATTTTGGTCAAAGCTTAATTCATTATCGACTTTGTTTTACACTATTGACACATTTAGCCCAAAATTAGTGAACCAGACAACGTCTTCCCAAAATCGCAAAAGGAAATTTACCATTTACAGTGGAAAGCGTTTCTGGAAGTGTTATATCAGCAATATAGCACCTCTTATCTGGAAATTAATATATTTACAATATATCTTGCCAATTCTTTTCGTTAAGATACTTACTGACATTAAGTGAAGATCCCCTTATGTACAGCTTGGTACCAGAAACAAATGAACATTCTGCACCGGAACCCATTGCTGTTACTGTTGAGTTATCAAAAATATCAGAACATGCAGCAAGGCCAGACCTATCTACTGGTTTGCAAAATACCACAAATATTGCATCGGCTGAAGTAAAAAAAAAAAAGATTCATTAAAACTCCTTTTCTTGACTGATTGACAGTGAACTTGACCAGCGGTCATTACTGACAACACTCTTCTGAAATGAATGCCAATCAGCCTTACATTGTCATGGAACCCGATGATGTCCCAGTGTAAAGTTATTATGGCCTCCGTGTGATGTTTTCTTTTGTAAATAAATGTCCAGTCATCAGTCATAACAAAATTCTTAGCTCAGCTGCCCTCCTTTGTCTCTCGCAGTAGGCCAGGTCCCTATCTGTAACCCGTTATTTGTTCGGGTATTCCGTGCTCTGCGCCCTAACATTCATCGAGCCCGTGTGTCTATGGCGATACCTTCATCTTACTCAGTGAATATTTATTTATTTATACGTTCATTTTGAGTATTAGTTATTCGTTTTTGAACACTAGCTAACTCTTCTTACAGTAAAAAGGGAAGGTTGGGTGACCGAATGGTCTACAGCCCATGCTTTAGATCATAAGCTATATCATTGATCCCATGCTTTTACGTTGCAAGGAGTAGGGCCAACTGCCTAAACTTGTGGGTTGCCCAAGGTCCTATGGGTCCCACCTTTGTTAAATACCCCTACTAGCAAGCTAATTATTGAAATGAATCTGTACCATATGTTAATTCCCACATATCAGTAAACGCTAGCTGGATATACTCACCGGTGTCTGTGAATTTAGCTTTAGCAGTAGGTGGAGACGCTTGTGCTTTAACTGTTATGGGACTACCTATTTTAACCACTTTATTTAAACTGAGTGAGACTTGTAAAGCTTGCGATTCTGCGGGATGGTTGACCGCACATGTAGCAGATGTGGCACTTGCTACTGTAGCATCAACAATATATTCCATTGAAGGACCTAAAATAAAAATGTTTCGAAAGAATTAACTTTGAAGGAATTTATGAGTGAATCAATCTAGTTAATTTGCTGTAGAAGGCTCATAAAACCAGGAATGCTATTTCAGTATTTTGCAAGTCGAACATTTTGTAACACAACGTGTTCTGAATAATGGTTATGGTTAGTACAAAAATTAGGTGGTCCTCGCCATTGTCTATATTTCATTCCCGTAAAAGCTGTTTACATCGGATTTATTTGACCTACCAGAAATCATACAGAATGTGTTGCCCTCGATAAAACCTGTTCCAGTTAAAGTTAAAACTTCGGTTTCATTTGTCATTCCTTTCGTAAACTCGGTTGGAGAAATAGATGTTAATGCAACTGCTGTGGAGTCGTAGACAACAACTGTCACATTAGAATCCGGTGCTGTACTGCCAGCAAGCCGACAGAATAACTTGTATTGCCCTAAAATAAAATAGGTTAATATTTTAGAAGCATACATAAAGGTTACCTAAAATTTTATTGACAAACTCTTATCTGGAATCTTTAACATATTTCAAGTGTCATGTCAAAGTCTGATTTTGTACCTGAAATTGTCTGTGACAGGTGCCTCATTTCCATGCAGGTTTGATTGACATCAAAAAACAATAAAACGACCTGTTAGTGCGTAGACTTTCTTTTACACAGGTATAATAGCATACAATTATGGTCTTCTTTAAATTCCAGCCATTTGGACGCTACTCGAAAATTTTTATTCTTGTTTTGAAAACGAACCCGCTGTAACTGTCAAAACTTTCTGTTATGTGAAATAAAATGATTGCACGGTCTCGCCTTAACCCTTGCCTGGTGCATGTGTAATAGGCTAATCTGAATAGTGGATAGATTATGGCATGTGTATACCTGCAGCTATTGAAGATGGTACTGTTACTGTTATATTTTGAGCGTTGACTTTTGTTGTTATTGAAACAGGAACTTCGGGACCAGTTGATGTTTTTACAAAACATTCCAAATTTGCGTTGTCTAAACCGCCACCGGCTACATTGATAGTCTTGAAAAAAGTTAAATTACATGAGAGCACACAGTTGACCGAATGTAATAAGTATTCATGGTGCTGGAGGTACCGTTTTACGTTTTACGAGAGGGAGAGAGAGAGGGGGGGGGGGTGAGAGGGAGAGGGAGAGAGAGAGAGAGAAAGAGAGAGAGATGACTTTAGCAAACACTCAACACAAACTAGGCCATTTTGGGATTAACATATGGTTACATTTTATTTCAATAATTCCATTGTGTGTAACGGTCTTTCTCAGAGGTAATGAACTAGAAGACCCAGGGAAAATCCACGAGGTTAGACAGGCGACCCTACCCATGACAGACCTTTACTTTAGTGCACGCTTTAAACCATTCAGTCACCCAGTACAGGCCAATATAGTGCTATCGTACATGTTATTGTACTTTTGAGATAATAAACAGTTTGTGTAGAGGACAGAATTTGGCTTCGGAACTTTTGTACTGACTAGATAGTTGTACTCACCGATACGCTTCCGGATGGTATATGATCTGGCATCACACTGGAAACCACTAAACAGGTAGAACCATCACCACCACACACATTACAAGCATCAAAAACTTTTCCTCTGAAAACCCAACAAATTCCAATAATTAAAATGAAATTATGATTGTGGACAATACACATTAAAAAGTTTGCTTCATTTAAAGGAATTTGTGCTATAGCATAAAAATTGTAAGAACGGTTAACAGAGCGGTTTATATGTAGTGGCAGGGTCAGGATTTTCCAGTGACTGTTCTGTATTCATTTCTATACTGTCACTTTCTTGTAAGGACCTTTATTATTCGTGAGGATATGCAAGCCACCTTACTCTCTAAGGATCGGCCCAGTGACTTAAAGAGATTCATTAGACCATTACTTTCTACCTAACCAGGCAGCACTGGTGTGCGTGTGTGAGTGTGTGTTGGAGGGGATGGGGGTGATTACCACGTGCGCGCTGTATAATAATGCCTGCCATGGCGTCAACTGGCGTTGTTTCCATTCTCGGTTGTATATGACAAAGAGTAGGGTCGGCTGTCCAATATCATGGGTTTTCTCCGGATCCTGTGGTTTTTCCCACTGCTAAAGACCTCCTACCAACACGCAAGCCAAGTATTGAGATAAAATTGAACCGAAATGACCTAGTTTGTGTCTAGTGAAAGTTAAATCCCATCTATGTGTGTGTGTGTGTGTGTGTAATGATACATGCAGTTATAAGTACGGTAAAAATTCAGAATAACTAAAGAGAGAGGGGGGGGGGGCTAAAACCATTATGATTACATAAAGTATGACTGGATACAATCATAATAAAATGGTAAAAGATAGTTTTGTGGTGCACACACTTCTGCTTAGTTCACTTTTATATAATGTCATCTTATTGATAATCAATATTTCTAAAACACAAGAGCTTCCACATTCCTAAATTAACAGACATTTGTTGATTGAAAAGTGTCACGAAACGTCTCGGTTGAAACTGTAATGGAATAAAGATTGCAATCCATGAGATATTTGTAAGATATTACACGTGTTGGTCATAAAGAGTTAAAGGGAACCACAGTGGCTAAGTGTCTGGTTTGATCCGGTCATGGGCTTTCCGATATCCCAAAATAATAATACCCCCCCCCCCCAAAAAAAAACAAAAAAAAACAACAAAAACAACAAAAAACAAAAACAAAACAGAGACCATATCTTCACCATTAGAAGCACAATTGTTCTATTAAAGCAACTATCCCGTTTTAAACAGAGTCTCAAAAATAAAAGTTCGAGTACGTATGAAATTTAAGCGCCAAAATATCGAAGAATGTTGTATTTACCTTGTCTCAAAATTTCAGCTCAAAATATTGAGCCGTTTGGCTGTGAACGTCAAAACTGCTTATCCGGACACGTAACCTTTTTAAGAATTGGGGACTCCCGTTTATTGACAGGTCTATATAGTGAATGACCCATGTACTGTACTTGATATCGAAAGGTAAATTTCACCTGCACATTATTTTTTTTTAAGTAGAGACCACAGAATACAGCTTGGGGCACTGTTTTCCTTTCCAGATGAAGATGTTTAAGTTGTTTAAATATGTATCACAAATACTGAGTTAGTTTCTCTGCAGTTAGGTAGGGGATTTTAAGCGAGTTTAACACAAAATTAAGCAGTTTTATTTTCAAAAAATATCGGGATTAGCCCTTTAACTAATATTAAAACATTTCATTTATAAAATGCAGACATTTTGAAAAATAATTTACTCATATATCTAGTATTAAAAATAAAATATTGTCATTAATGCCCAACCTGAAATTTGTGGGAAAACGTATAGTCGTTCACATGGGACGAAACCCGAGGTTCCGTTTACAGATTTACGTGTAAAAGAATCATTGACAGTTGAAATTAGAACGAAAATTGGTCAAAATTGATGTTTTCTATCCAACCTTCTAGCATGTGATGAGGAAGCTATGCAGAAAATCCGAATTTCAACACTAAACAAGAATCTTAAATCCATTAGGAGTTTGATCCAACTAAATGAAATTGAAATAATAAAAAAAAAGAAATCATCAACATTATGGCCATTTAATGACATTTTATAACATCTTGGAAAAAATACATGCAATTTAATAAATGTAAACATTTAGTATGATGTTTATCACGCAAAACGTGACATAACAACGGAGGACGCAGGCCTACATATTTCGCAATATTATCATAGCTCTTGGGAATTGTCATGTGATGTGAAATATAGTATGTTTATATTGTACATTCGTGAACAATGTAGAGAGAGTGTCATTTAAAATAGTTAAATTATAACAAAACAGACTTAGAAACTATTTCCTTTCTGGTTCTGATCCAATTATCGCTTACTTTTTATAGCACAAATGTCATCGTTCAGGAATTTTTTTTTAAATATAAACCGAGACGTAAATAATTGTAAATGAACACCGGGAAATATAATGGTTCTTGAATGATTTTAGAAACATAAATGCTGATTGGTTTAGAAAAAAATAGTTCACGTCATGCAAATTTCAATTGAGGTTCTCCTACATGAAGCCTAATGTGTAATGTGACCCTAGCAAGACTTACGCGTTAATTGCGCGTGTGCGGCACCGTACCGTAGAAGATCGCAAACTGATCGTACAGGCTATTGGCCCTGCACATACAAATTTTTCACCCGGTATCTTGCATACTCCCCGCAGCGTTTCGTTTGATTAGAGGTAATCCCACTATACACTGCTATTATGAGTGGATATTGTTGTTTTAAATTTTGATTGGTCAGTAGTCCGACTACCAACCAATCACTAGCTGCCCTACAAAAGCTTTACATTTGAAACGAGTGCCAATATTGGACCAAATATGTTTACATAACGTTAGGTCATGGCTCACGATTTAATTATACCCTAATTAACCCATGCATAGCAGAATACTGCAGTAAAACAAACTGCGTGACAAACGAGGCTATCAAGTCGAATGAAATGTAAACAATACTGTTTACATTTAATACTGGAAACGAACATACTTTCACCGTTTTTAATACCTTAAATCACTGTTCAAAGTTTTAGGGAAGACCCAGATTAAACGAAGGGCTGTCATGTTGCTGTACTTAAGTGATAGCTTTCATTGAACGGAAAGAATAGCCACACTTTCGCATAAGTTCAAGAAACAGACGCTATTCCAGCAATGGCCAGAGAGGGATGGGTATCTTGTGGCTGGTCTTCGCTTCAGCTGGATTGTCTAGGTTACTATTATCAAACAGACTTTATTTTTGTTAAATTTAATTAAGGAAAATGCCTATTAGCGCATTGGGGCTTTTATGTAATGGATGTCAATCATGTCATTGATCAATAGATTGTCATGTTTTGTCTTTGTGATTGAAATGTTTATTTCAGTAACCGACAACAACAAAAACTAGATCAATATCAAGGCTAAAGAGACAGTGTATAGACCATTGGTATCTGGTGTCTTTTACACGTACAAATACGACAAGTCTTTCTATGAAAGACAGAGTCTTCTTACCTACACAATTGCCATAAACACGTACACGAATCATGGAATGCAATTAACTTCTTTCCGCCATTTACAAAGGGATGACTAGAAAAGCAATAATAATATATCTACGCATCCAGATGTGTTCCAGAGGTGAGTGGTTCAGAACAATGGAGTTGATTGAATGTCATGGCAACGAATAACAAATTTAATATTCTCAAAAGCTTCTGCTATGATTGTTTTAGGATATCACGATACGCATTTGTAAAATAATACAAAAGGTCAAATGATATTTCATAACATACTTTCTCAGAATTGAACGCATGTCTTAATAAATAATGCAAAAACTATAATATTATAAACTGTTCTTAAAACACTTCTTTCCCCAATTATAAGCATTGTGGATATCTTCTCGTGGATATTCAAATCAACTTTATATTGCGTTCCGGGAGAATGAAGTGTCTGGTATTACTTTCGTTCTGTTCAATCGCTTTGCTTTCGTCAACTGAAGTGAGATTGAGCTTTACTTCTTCCTTATTTGCACCAACTGAATTTATGAAGATGGGCATATTTTTCGTACCATCTAACAACTAGATGCACGCCCTGTCAGGCTTTCGTGTCCTGCACCAATGACAAGGAGAAATCGTGTTGGAAAATCATGAGGAAATCTTTCGGCTATTGCTGTGGTCGAACCCGCGACATATTGGTTAGTGAACAGCTATTATCATACTCCATGTGTTACAGTGTCTCTCCGGTTTTGCAAACCTCTGTAGAGCACCTAATACCACTTCCGGTTTGTATTAGAATAGTTAACACACTTTTGTATCAAATGTGGTGGAATAATTTACAAACGAAATTGTCAAAATTCACCACCACAAAATGTACTCATAATCTTGTCTCCGGTTTTATTGAGAAAGTGGGCGGGTCTTATTTAGAGATTATCGCTAATTTGAACGTTCAGCGACTCTTTATTTTGTTTGTTTTATTCAATCCTTGTTTTTTATTCGTTTTAATTTTATTATTTTTTAGTTTTATACTTTATTCTCTTTGTTTCATTATTTTTTAGTTTTATACTTTATTCTCTTTGTTTTATTATTCTTTAGTTTTATACTTTATTCTCTTTGTTTTATTATTTCTTAGTTTTATACTTCATTTTTTTTTTTTTTTTTTTTTTTTTTTACTTTTAGTTTTATACTTTATTCTCTTTGTTTTTTTTTTATTTTTCAGTTTTATACTTTATTCTCCTAGTTTTATACTTTATTCTCTTTGTTTCATTATTCTTGTTTAGTTTTATACTTTATTCTCTTTGTTTTATTATTTTTTAATTTTATACTTTATTTTTTTTTGTTTTATTAATTTTTTAATTTTATACTTTATTCTCTTTATTTTTTTATATTTTGTAGTTTTATACTTCATTCTCTTTGTTTTATTATTTTTTAGTTTTATTCTTATTCTCTTTGTTTTATTCTATTCTACTTATTTCATCCTATTTTAATAAAAAAAAAAGGTTCGCCTCGCTGCACAGATTGATTTTTGCCAGTCCCTATTCAAGATATCACAGACTAGTTCACCATTTATTGATGTAATGTTCCATTATAACTTTTAATCAATAATGTCATTTCCACGCGGTTAATTATAAACAATTACGTATAGTTTTATCATTTATATAACTGTCCCACAAGAGAAATGGAAGTCTATGTTATTATGTATCAATATCTTAGTACAGTAATGTTCGGTGATGGGTGTCTATATTATTGTTATTACAAAGGGTCGTAGATTTTATTTGTTTTCTTGTCAATACACAATTTGTCATAAATAATAAATAGAGCTTTTTCCAAAATCCAAAGAGATTTACGTAAACTAAGAGAGAGAGAGAGAGAGAGAGAGAGAGAGAGAGAGAGAGCTTACCGTCAACTAAACACAAAAAGGTCTCTTCGGTACTAACATACATATGTTTTCAATAATTCGCTTGAATGTAGTGGCTTTAACGGTGTATGGGTGTGGTTGTGGTGGGTGGGGGACCACCAAGAGGTTGGACATGTAAGCTTACTCAATGTCACACACAAGCAAGCCACTTACCTCAATGACTTGCGCAAAATACCTAAGGTAATAGGTTATAATTGTGATTATAAAACCGTAAGTATGAAATATATGTAATAATATTATGATCTACTGATGTTTTTTATTTTATAATTTATTTGTGCATGTATGCATATAGGGGCCACTGTGAGTAAGACGCTAGTTTGGAGATCGGGTGTTCGAACCCTGCAAAGGCCGAGACAGTTCATCCAGGTTTTCCCGAGTGATTCGCACTTGTCAGTGATGCAGGACGAAAAACCGAGGTCCCGTGTACACATTGGCATGCACGAAAAATATCCTTTAACAGTAGGAATTCGATATAAGAGTGTCGTAGCGCCGCTGCCTGGGCAAAATTTCCCTCATAGCACACTGTATGGCGTATGCCCGTCTCCATTAGCCCAGTTTGAAGCAGAACAGTAGGACGTTAAACCACACTTCATTTCATTTTGTATGTATATATGTGAACCACAAAGAATATAAATCCTAAAACTGACCCGTTGGGAACACCTTCACAATCACTACAAGTTGAGTTGTTACCCGAACACACACCGCATGCATCTTTACCAGCTGAACTGGGTACGTTTGTCTGTCCCCCTGTACATATATTACACTCGTTGACTACAGCCATTGAACTTACTTGAGCTTCAAAATGAAATAGAAATTGTTTTACAATCTAATAATTATTGTCTTAATTCGGCGATAGAAATTACAACAGCAAGACCCTAACCACGATATCAAACATCAAGCCATTCGCCTTTTTTTTTAATCATAGCATAGCATTTAAAGATGGTTGCATAAACCCCCATAATTCCGATTAATAAATCAGCCAAACTGCCTGTGCCTAATAGGAATAAACGACTGAACACAATATTATGTAAGATTCCCATACTGTATCCGTGGAACTTGGAAACAAAATAAACACAATATAATATTTGATGTTATTTCAACATGATTAAATCCTACCTGGAGCAACACATGTCCCATGACAATCTTTGAATTCGCTACCATATGGCCCAGTGTATGGTGCTCGACAGTAGCTACAAGAATCCAGAACATAAATACCGTTACATGTATTACTGCAGTCTCTAGAGTAGTTGGCCGGCTTACCAGTGGTACCACCTTGAACAAATATTTAAAAAAAAATAAATCAAAAAACAGTTCTTAATTATTCTTTATAAGATTCACAACTATGTGTAGATTTTGCTTCCGAATCTATAATAAACTGTCTAATTTTTATTCTTAAAATTCTCGATATCACGTGCAAACACTTTCGGAAATTCAACAGACGTTGATGTCCATATTACGTTTATCCTCGATTTTTACCTCCAAAAGTTGATTTTAACCTTGATTTTCACATTTCAGATTTATGGATTCGTTACCACGTGTCCTTCTTGTCCTTGCTAGAAAGCACCTCTACCAGAAGAACACTTCAATAATGTTAAAATTGGAGATGCTTTTAGGTGGAAGCACCATATAACTAAATATGTCCCTTATCCGAAGATCTATAGAATTATCTAATTTCTTGAACGGAATAGCCATTAAATAACCGTAATAATTCTTGGGTCGAAGCACCAATGGATATCGGTAAAATGCTCTTGGGTTGAAGCACTGTTATAAACAAATCGGTAGTGCTGTCGCCAGGGAAAAATTCCCTGATATAGCACACTGCAGGGCGTATGTTCTTCTTCATTAACTTCATTAGTACAGAAAAGTAGAACATGAAACCGATTACATTTCATTTGATTTATTCATTTTATTAGTCACCAGGGATGTAAGGTTGCAGCAATGAGGACAAGGTTCTACAATGGCGCCTCAGTGGGATTTAATTTTAGAATTTATACTGATTAATGTTATAATTGAAGATGTATTTAGAGGGAAACACAAAGGAATAATCTTAAAAATTGGAAATACCCTTTGTAGAAGCTACTATTGAATTATCTTTTTAAAAAATACCATTTTAGAAGCCACTATTGGCCAATATTATTTCTGACAGGTCAATTACAGGTACTCTTGGCCGGAAGCAACTTGAAATAAAAGATGAACTTGTTAGAAACAATAGATCAAGAATCTTACCAATGCATTCATTTGAACAGCTAGTATCCATGTATGCCGTTCCATTACAGGTACCAGCACAGTCGGTAGCATTTCTATAATTGGGAGCATTTGTACACATTCCATTACAATTATCAACACCATAGTCAGCTGCTTTACCTGATGACCCACCAGTACAAAATCCACACTGATTCTTGGTTTCACCAGAGGGACATCCATCTGCAAATAATATCAATATAAATATATCAAATTATACAGAACACATGTGGAGAAAATTGGTCTAAAACGGCATTGTTCCAAACAAATCTGGTGCTAGATTAAAGAGGGAAATCATAGGGGATTTAACGCATTACTTTCCTGTTCCATGCAATCATGCTAATACAGACAGCTAAACATTAACCAAGCAGTGTGCCATGTGGTAAATTTTGCCGGGTTCTCGTTAACGTGTACACACAGAACCTAGTTAAATTGTCACCTTTCATGAGGGTCTAGATGCTAAACGAGCTAAACAACTACTAAGGACAAGCCAAACTCTCGGTTCAGAACTAGATAGATTCAGTTAAGATTCGTCAATCTCCTTTAACACCCCTGCAATGTATGAAAGAACCTCCTTAAATCTTGGCCAAACTGGTCATTGTCTAGAATTATGCCGCTTACATTTCAAGTATGACAAAATTGATATATTTATCTTTATCTAGTATAAGTAACAGTAAAGGACACGTTGAGAAGCAGGCGAAAATTTACTTGTCAATTGCACCCGACGATGTCTTCAATTGTTTACCGAATGAATCGACCACTTTTCTTGCTATAGGGTATATTCAATGTACTATCTATTCAAAGCAAGGGTTTCAAAGAACATTGAATAGGCGCTACGAGGAACATTATCTAATCAAAGTCAAGTAATTATAAACAAATCGGTAGTGCTGTCGCCAGGAAAAATTCCCTGATATAGCACACTGCAGGGTGTATGTTCTTCTTCATTAACTTCATTAGTGCAGAAAAGTAGAACATGAAACCGATTACATTTCATTTGATTTATTCATGTTATTAGTCACCAGGGATGTAGGATTGCAGCAAGGAGGACAAGGCTCTACGATGGCGCCTCAGTGGGATTTAGATCCAACAGCGTCTCGATTAAACCAGTTGGGTGTCTGGGAAATGTAATTCCCCAAACGGATGACAAAGGCCCCACATATTTTTACGCTTTTGAACTCCTTTTACTGTCATAAATTTTTACAATTCTATTCCTATACCCAGTTTTAAATAAACAGCAGGCAGTAAAAAAGCACAACCAATAAAGTTGCGAGTCTACATTTCCGTTCTACACTGCTAATATACAAAACCTTGCAAACGGCTAGGTTAGGGGTATTTCTGTTGACAAGTTGTTGGAATTGAATGTAAGATGTGAATGTAAGAACAATTTGAAAAACCGAGTAGTATTTACGTCCCGTATTTTATTACAAGCATTAAAACATACATAAACCAGGTAAGATTTGATGGACTGGAAAAACTCTCTTATACAATTTATAAAGAGGCGAATTGTCCCAGTTCAAGTCGTATTTGATCTGTTCTGTGTAATAGCTTGCACGCAGTTAAAGCCCCAATAACACTCTTGTTGTAACTGAATAATATGTCCCAATCTTCATTCTGGTCAACAAATCGTATTATTTTAGAATATTCCAATTAAATGAGGATATAAATTTCACACCTATTTTAAAAAATTGGAAAAATTCAACCAATTGATTTGAAAAGTCTAACGTAAACCTTTTCAAATGTGACTTGGATTTTAAAATATTTTCGAACCCTCTGGACAAGTAAAATAGGTTGTAATGGATAATTTACACAACCGGTAGGACACTTAAACATCTAGTACTTAGAATAAGGGTATTATTTATTTTCTGGAGCTACCAAGCCAGCAAGAATGTTATTGTCCCTTTAAGTTATGTATCTGTTCATAAGACGAGTCTGTGTTTATCAGATGCAAGCATTTAAAGGATGTGCGCTCAAAGAACATTTCTCACCTTGGTACTTTATATCTACTGAAAGAGAATCGGTTTCAGGCGAGTTATTCGCCATTGAGTTAGACATCGGAATCGGACCAAAAATGTCAATTTTGAAATGTTTATCACGATCAAATATCCAGTGCCTCACTATGTATAATAATACAGAGACCCAAATACACACATATAACTTTTATTAGTCTCGACTATAAAGACGCCTACAAACCATAAACCAGATGCAAGCATTTAAAGGATGTGCGCTCAAAGAACATTTCTTACCTTGGTACTTTATATCTACTGAAAGAGAATCGGTTTCAGGCGAGTTATTCGCCATTGAGTTAGACATCGGAATCGGACCAAAAATGTCAATTTTGAAATGTTTATCACGATCAAATATCCAGTCCCTCACTATGTATAATAATACAGAGACCCAAATACACACATATAACTTTTATTAGTCTCGACTATAAAGACGCCTACACACCATAAATAAAACAATACTAACAAAATAAAACCGGCTTTGCAAGAACAGCTCCAAGGTAGCCATTTCAGATTTAGCGGTGTCTTCGTTTATTGTGGGCGAGCTTTTTGAGGGTTCTGGTTATTTATTCACATTTTAGCGTTTGATTTCTATTTACAGATACAATGTGGAATATAGGATGGCCCCTTTAAGAACTGTAATCCCAGTGAATACTAATCAATATTCCAAATACACGAAATCTGATACAACTAAATCAAGTGGATAAGATAACTAAGCAACCATTTTAATAGCAAACAAGTAATCAAGATGCTTTTAAATCGATTTAGTAACCTATCTAAAATCAAGTAACTTTGGATCGTTAAATGCATATTTTACAATGCAGATTTTATCATATAAATATTGCACTAGGTAGAGATGTCTATAACGTGTGTGCTTTAGGTCATAGTGTCTGTCATCGGGTCAATAGTGGTGTTGTTTCGACCCCAACTTTGTTTGTTTTCTAACCTCGTGTTTTTCCGGGTCCTTTGCAAGCAAATTATTCAAATAAAATGCACCGTGTTATTATGTAAGCTCCAAATAAGGTCTATTTGGGACTAATTTATCTTTCTATATTGTGGTTAGGGGCCTATAGTAGGAGAGGTCAACAGAAAAAAAGCACAGGGTGAGACAGACGAACCAGGTGGTATTCAATCCAGGACAGAAGCGCTTACAGATGGAGAGGGTGTGGTGGTAGGTGAGTGAACCGATACACGTACCTTTAGGGTGAAGAGATTAATGGCAGCTGTGTGAACCGATTAATATAAGTTTAGGTGGGTGAACCGATCAATTGAACAGATCAATATAAGTCTAGATGGATGAACCGATAAACGTATGTTTAGATGCCTAAACCGATAAACGTATGCGTGATCAGATCAATATAAGCTTAGGCGGTTGAAGTTTAGATGGGTGGACAGATCAATATAAAGTTATTTTGGCGAACAGGGCCCGGTTGCTCAAAACTAAGTTATGTTAACGATCCGTTAAACTCTAACGGATCGTTATCTTTGTAACGTGTCATTTGTTAACGGTCCATTAAATTTCGGTTGCTGGAAAGTAAATTTCATTGTCCGTTAGATAACGGATTCATTAAAGTTAATCCAAGAGAAGACTGTTCATTTTAGCTGAATTTAAAATTTTTAATTTCAATGTACATGTATAACAACTTCATAGAAGTTACTATGAACAAGAAACTGAAGACAGCAAGACAACTGTGCTGTCTGTTCACAAAACTAGATTAAAGACAAAAAGATGAGAATTTACAACAGAAAAAACTATAGAATTTTTTCCTTTAGAAATTTTAGCGTAAATCTGTAGGAAAATATATGGGATTTGCATTACAGACTTATGGGGCCAGTATTTCCTATAGTCCACCAAAATTCTGTAGAATAGTGTAGAATTTCATCCTATAGAAAATGGAATAGGCCCGCATCACCCAACCCTCTGGAATGTTCTATAGAAAACTACATTGGTAATCTATGACCTTTTGCTACAGCCAACTAATGCCATCATTAAACAGATAACGGAACCCCAAACCTCCGTTAAATATAACACCAAGTTAACGACACATTAAAGCTTGGCGCAGACGGTCAACTTTTCGTCGCTTGTTGCTGCAATAGGCAACTACTGGCAACTCCGAGCAATTGGCAACTCGAGGTCTCCCGTGTGCGCTGACTGGCAACGAGAAGCAATTTTTCCCCCGGATGTTTCGGGAATGCCGATATCACGTGATCATTCAAAATGGCGCCCTACGTTTACAACAACAAAAGCAATACGCGACAGCTTTGGGCATTTATTTGATAATGATGCGCAGAAGAAGACGGAGAAACAAATCCATCTCCACGGACCATGTTAATGTTGTTAGCTGTTCCGACGCTGCCATCTTGAAGTATCACATGACAGTAGACCAGTTGCTTGTTGCCTGTTGTCGCCTACAGCCGCAGACGAGCAATTTTGAAGCAACAGATGAACAATTCCTCAGCGACGAGCGATTTTCTGTTGTCGAATATCAAACATGTTTGATATTTGGCAACAGCAGGCAAGAGCAGGCAACTGTTGTTGCCCGTTGGCGCAGACGAGCGATGTTTCCTTTCACCGACCAGCGATTTCACTGTTGCCTGAAAGTTGCTCGAAATAGTTGCTCGTCTGCGCCTGGCTTTAAGTTAACGGGACTTCCAGCAACAGTCTTTCTAACATGGAGTTAACGGATCATTAAAAGATAACGGAACAGGCCCCAGATCAATAAGTTTAGATGGGTGAACAGTTCGATATAAACTTAGCTTGGTGAACAGATCAATATAAAGTTAGCTTGGTGAACAGATCAATATAAAGTTAGCTGGGTGAACAGATCAATATAAGTTTAGATGGGTGAACAGAATATCTAATTTAGGTCGATCAACTATATCTTCTAGAAAGTAGAATTATTGGGTTTTTCCCTTCAGAAATCATATTATGATGACGCCATCATGTCCATTTAAACATGGGATTTTAAAGGCGCCAAGTCTTTAACTCATAGCATTACAAATACGACTTATTGGTCAATTTAAATCTACATTGATGATTGTTATCTTACCGTGAAAGGTTTAGCGTCTGATATCCAATATGTAAGATAAAATGAAAATTTTAAATTTGGCACACAATTTGTGCGTCAGAATGCTTTCGAGACCCAGTTTTATGAAACGACTCGGTGACTGAGGCTAAACATATCCCATGTAGAATGCACTCGGCAAATCTCGGCAGATTCCGTAAACTACATCTAGCCTCGGCTGTATGACAGTAAGTAACTCATCTATTTATCAACCAATAAAATCCAACGTTATGTCTTTCAAATGAAAGTAGAATATATTATTTTTTTATCCATTCCTTTAGCTCAGAATAGAAGTAAAATTTCGTCAGCTGGATCGGTCGAATAGGTCGCTAGCCGTCACTAGCCGTCGCTAGCCAAATAGGTCGCCAACTTGTGTTCGGAATGGGCGCAGCCATGTTTCATCCGGGACCTTTAAAGTAGTTCCAATATGGCGGAATTCATCATACAGCCGAGTTTAGATTGTCCGAAATCTTCCGAGGTTTGCCGAGTGATGTAGAATACTGCCGGTGTAGACTGGAATAACCAGATACCAAAGACGGACATTCAATTCAGACTCTTAGCGTATTTCGCCTAATAAAACTGATTAGAAATTAAAATAGAAAACAATGTAAAGAGAACCTCATCTTCTACTACAATCCAGAAAAGAAAAAGTCCAAGAATAACTTGTTATGACATATTGCAGCTGAATACAAAATATATAACAACAATACCAGTCAAAAAATTAAAAAAGTAATAAAGATCACAATTAGGGTTGATAACCCCTTATACAACGAATCAATGGAATATTTTTGTCACTTAGCAACAGAATGCACAATGACTTTTGTTGTTGATTTTATAGATTTAAAAAAAATAAAATAATAAAATAAAATAAAATAACAGATCAAGGTTAACAGAGTTCTTTCATTGTCCTAGTTACTGAGACAAAATAACTGTAATAAATATAAAGATTCAATATTTGAAAGAGAGAGAGAGAGAGAGAGAGAGAGAGAGAGAGAGAGAGAGAGAGAGGGAGAGAGAGAGAGGGGTTTTAACGTCCACTCAACACAAACTAGGTCATTTCGGGACTAACATATGGTCCAATTTTATTTCAATAATTCGCTTGCGCGTAGGGGTCTTTAGCAGTGGGAGGAAACCGGAGTGCCCAGAGGAAACCCACGAGGTTGAGAAGGCGCCCCTATCTCCATGCCACATACGCTCACACCAGGGCTCGAAACCGCAGTCGCAAGCCAGAGATGACCGGCCAGCTAGAGGTCGAAGCGCGGCACGTACCAGTACCCCAATCGTTAACATATCAGCGGTCGACTAAGTGATCGAAATTCTACAATTCAAAAATAAACAACTGAGACTTCCAGTTCATTAAAAATATGAAGCTTCCTTTAGTTTAGAGCAGTGATTCTCGAGCAGTGTGCAGCGGCACACCTGTGTGCTGCAAGATCCTCCTAAGTGTGCCGCGAAATTTGAACGGCACACTAAGAAAATGCGAAAAACCACTTGATCCCAATTGAGTATTCACTGGTGTTCATAGTTGTGGTTTTCTTTATTTGGCTTGAATTATTCTATGTTTCTATGACTAGTATTTATCTAAGGTGGTATGCCGTGTACGACTTGGCACCTTTTTTATTTTGCAAAATTCAAATATTTTTCATATATATTTAGAGAGGTGTGTCGTTATTGTTTTACGCGTTGCGTTCCAACGTGTGTCGTTGCCAAAAGGGTTGAAAACCACTGGTTTAGAGGGGTAAAACCCGCACCTCTGTAGCAGTGGTGTGGCGTTGCCAAAAACAGGTTGAGAACCACTGGGGTAAAACCTGCACCTAGGAGTCAGTAGCAGTGGGAGGTAACCGGGGAACCCGACGAAAACCAACGAGGTTGGACAGGCGACCCTATTCCTTGTAGCGTACAACCGAGGAATCAAAACTACGCTAGTTGACTCAATGACAGACCTAACGATACAGCGCACACGCGATCCCGTACATAAAGTAATTATGTATTTCATTTAGTGATTTACATTCGTATATTATACGAAAGTGACTAATGCGTGTATTAGAGATTTAGTGTCATGTGGATATTAATAACTTTTTATGCTTAAAAATACATTAGTTAAGAGTTAAGAGTGTTGACCAATCTTGCTATAATAATTCAAAAATAGATGATAAAAAAAGAAATTACTTTAGTCTGAACGGAGTTGTCACTGTTGGGCGTTTGGACCAGAAATGTGCACCAACTGTGCCCGCACCGTCTACGAGAATTACCGGTCGTTTGATTGACAGGCGATAATTCCATCCACATTATCTCGATTATAAAGTAACAGTCTCAATGCCTGCGATAACCTCGCTTGGGAGGCCTTTCACCACTAGTCTCCCGCAGAGACACCAATGACTAACGGTAAACGTTAGCTTGTTTCGACATTTATTGATTTAATTTTAAATGAACGACTGTTTAAATAAAAGTTGTATCCAAGCCACCCGGTGGTCTATAAAGTTGATTTTGAGTTTTTCGTATAAATAAAGGTCTAATTAATAATTTCTATAACATCTGAGGCCTAAATAAAGATAAGCAGATTTAGCTCTTGTATAAAGCAGATTTAGCTCTTGTATAATGTATGTTGTAATCATGCTATATATCTGAATATCTAAAACTTTTAATAATTATTAACTGTGCAGTTGGTGTTTCCAATTTCTTCGTAATATCGGCACCGTATAGTCCTTTTAGAACTGTAAATAATACCTGTTAATTAATATATAGCTAATCGGTGAAACCGATAACGACTCATAAGAAGGTAATACTAGTAGCAACACGGTAGTGATATGGCAGACAAGAAGTAAAAACTTGCTCCAAGCTACTAGAATATGATATTAAACATCCATTATTCAAGAACTAAATCTTCCAATTTCAGGTATTTATTTAGGCCTGAAATGTTATCTAAATTATTAATAAGACAGTATTTCGCTTGTTCAAATCATAGTGTCTCATTGGCCGAGAAAATTCATTGGGACTTTCCATAAGCAGCTGTGGGTTATAGCTGTGGTACAATTAGTATATATATGTGTAAATTGCACATGCATTATTTAAGTTAGTAAATTAGTCATTATCTCCTTGTATTATTAGATAAGGTTGTGGATAACACCTTGGCCTTATAAATGATCTCAAGTTAGAAGCTTCGCAGGGACGATGGAAGACAATCTTATCGAGAGGCGGCAGAACGGAGACTGCTCCATAAGACAGAACTTGGGCATGTGACAGCTGTCTAGTCGTTCGGATTTCATAAAAAAAACCCGAGGTCCCGTGTTGGATCCCTCATAGCCCACTGTATGGTGCATGTCCGTCTTCATGAGCCCAGTCAGGGCAGAAATGCCGGGAGTCAAAAGCCATTTCATTTTTTTTTTTATCGTATCGTCTTTAATGATGATCGACGCTAGCCTAATATTCAAAGATCGACGCTAGTCTAATATTCAAAAGGTAATATCTCGGTTCAGATGGAGCGATTTCACTCAAATACCTCCGGGTGCCGTAACCACCATATTGTGCCTTATATATATATTTGTCACTTAGCAACAGAATACACAATATCATGTTTTTGCAGTTGAGTGTTTAGATTTAAAAAAAGCAAATCAAAGTTCATCTAGTTCTATTCTTGTTTTCTTATATTTAGTACAAAACTCATTGACCCAATACAATTCAATAATAATTAGACTCAAATACAACATAAATTTTATTGAACTTGAAACTAGCTTCACATATCCAGTACACACTTGATGCTGACAATGAATACTTTTTTCGGAATGCAGACGTATAATAACGGGATATATAAGTTTTGTTTTACATGTACAGAATACGTCCACTATTGTTATCTAAACAATGGCTGATAAAAGGTCGATAAATATCTCAGAACCATAATCAATAAAATCAATATTTCACTTTGTAAAACAAATCAACACGAATTGGGTGTTGACGTAATTGAAGTCCTAGAACATTTCCATTGCCTGAGTAATGGCCACAATGATTAACATTTAACCTACTTAAAAGTATTAACATAACCTACTTAATCGCTTTATCTAAGTACAGTGAGTATTTATCATTATTTAACATAATTAACAACTTGAGTTCTAAAATAATCAACATCAGCTCAAAGCATGGCATTTGCTGGAATTAAAATCCTTCAAGGATGCTTACTATTCCAGCATGCAGTAAAATATCAAATTAGAGTATTTCTTTAAAGCCCCATGTCAACTTGATTTGATAAATCGAAAAAAAAAACTTTCAAAAAGTAAAAAAAAAAAAACTTTCAAAAAGTAAAAAAAAGATGAAAAAAGATGAAAAAAAATGAAAAAAGAAATCAAAAAGAATCACGCCTAACTAGCGGTTGTATAGAAAGTCTGGAAAACTTATTCCGCAAAATTAAGTAAGAACAGCAAGTACGCTTTAATAGATACAATTTTTGAATACACAGATGGTAGATGCCGATAATCTGGACTTAAAACCCAGATCGGCCTCTTTATAACAATTCTGCAATTCACGCGCTAAAAATAATCTGAATTTGCTGGGAGAAACCAAACGAAAAACCCCTACCAAATATCGATTAAGAGAGGATTTACCGGCCAAAACAAGTATATATGGTAGATATGTAAATCACGAACTTTTTTGTAAATTTTATTTTATAACATAAAGCTCATTCGCCGGTGTTAATGGTAGTGCCATCGCGGGTCTTCATTAACATAACTAAATAGAGATTTAAAATCATAATTATTATTTGCGTGATTACATTGCCATTGCTGGATTAGCTTATAATAATTGAGCTTTGGAGGGTGTGTGTCTATTCTTTTCGTTCAATCAAATCTATGATATCTATCCCAAGTACAGCAACATGATAGCCCTTCGTTTAATCTGGGGTCTTCCATAAAATGGACAGTGATTTAAGGTATTAAACTGTGAAAGTAGTTTTCGCCTCCAAGCAGTGTCGTTTACATTGTATCCGTGTTGATAGCCTCGTTTGTCACACAATTAGTTTTTTTGTGCAATATTCTGATATGCACAGGTTGCTTGGTCATAATAGAGACTTTTGGCAAGCGCAAATTCCTAGTACGTATCGCGTATCCGTATGGATTTTGTGTGTGACGTCATCAATGTGTGCGTATTTCTCATACGTGAAACGACACACGGATACGACAGCCCGTATCGAATAGCTTTCATACGGAGAAAGTCCGTATAACATTGTCGTCTTTTTAGACGCTGAAATGTTGTATCATAGCGTTTTTATGAATCTATGTGTATCCCAGAACACGAAGGTGTATATTTGATGTGAATTTAACCATAATAAAGACTGGAATTTAATCATTATTTTTGATGGGTTTTTCTCGGGAATTTTGATACTTTTCCCGCCTGTCTGTCTGCACGCTGGTTGATCTACGTGCTACATTTAGGTAGATATGCGAACTTGCAAATCTGTAAATGATGTGATTCTAAATTAGTGAAACCGAAAATTGCTGTCGAGTTGAAGTCAAAGATTTCTTTTAATAAGATGCGACATTAATTTTTTATAATAGCTCATGGGGGTGGTGATCTTGGTAGATATTTGCCATCATACTGTACAGAACTAAGCTCAGCTCAGTGACGCATACGTAAGCGATGCAAGAATTTGCCAAAACTCTAAAACTACTCTGACGCAACGTGTCACGTATACGATACGGATACGTGATACGGATAGGGAAATTAGAGACTTTTGGCAAGTGGAATTTTCCGCATCCGTATCACGTATCCGTATCGCCACGTGATACGTTGCGTCAAGGTAGTTTTAGAGTTTTGGCAGATTTTCGCGGCGTGTACATATGAGTAACTGGGCTAGCTTAGTTCTATTTACAGCATGATGTCAGTTATCTACCAAGATCTTCAGTACTAGTCAAGTGTCTACTATAACACAACATTTCAGCGTCTAAAAGTAGCAAAAAGTATGGTAAAAAGACGACGATGTTATATGGACCTTTTCCGTATGAAAGCAGTTCGATACGTGCTGCCGTATCCGTGTGTCGTATCACGTATGAGAATACACAAGCATTGTTGACGTCACACACAAAATCGATACGGATACGCGATACGGACCAGAAATTTACGCTTGCCAAAAGTCTCTATTGCCACTTGCCAAAAGTCTCTAATAAATCGTGAGTCATGACGTAACGTTATAAAGTACACTTATTTGGTCCAATTTGGAGCTCTGTTTAAATGGTAATAATATTGTTACGTAGTAAGCTATTGGTCACCCCCCCCCCCCCAAAAAAACCCCTATAAACTCTCTGTACAAAATGGATGCCAGAAAAGAGAAAACGGATTTTAATGCGCGAACTTAAGGAAATTACATTATATTCACCCAAATTCCAACGTTTACAAAAATCCAACGAGATGTTATTTTGACTGTAGATTAGATACAAATCTGATAATATTGAAGACCAGTTGCGAGTAGTGAGTGGCCTTGGTCGCACGGCCAGGGAAATGGAGACCAGTTCTGATACCATTTTGACATGTTGTCAAGTTAAATGTAGATTATGAAAACGTTTGTATTAAATGTTTAGATTTTTACTATGTGGCGGCGATTCGTGCCTTTAAATCGGGTATATAAAATATTATTATATTGTTATTGATGAGCTGCCATGAACAGGAAATGATCTGTAGTGTCGCTCATATAATCTACTTCATCTACTCACGAATGCATTTCATCATATTTCATGCCATACGACCATTTATCAAATCATTTATATACAGACTGCTGACTTTTCTACACCATGATACGATATGTTTAAATCAATCTCATTCTTATTGACGTTAACATGACAGCTAACTTCGTTAACTATAACACGGGCGGATCCAGAAATGTTTGGAGACGCGGGTTGGCCAGGTTCCGGTAAAGAAAATTTGACAGTTGCGAAGCATGATCGATGCCATCATCGTCTCCAAATTACGTAGGTATACAAACACAATGAGCTTTTAAAAGAGAGAAATCCAACAATTTCTTTTAGGAATTAATAGGATTTTCAGTGATGTAAAGCTTTAATTGTGATGTCACATAATATATCTAAATCAGTATCTAGCACCTTGAATGCCCATCAGATCCCACCGTTTGATGATAAAGGATAAAGTGTTGTTTTACAATTTATTTATATGTAGCTGAACGCGGGGTGGGGGTGGGGGAACCCCCATTGATCTGCCTCTGACCTGTAATCCTATTTATTGCCCAATGGATAAGACCTGAGGTATCTTTCAGTGTTAGCCAAGGAAGTTGGTGCAGGACCTATGACTTGGTAAGGAAACGTGTCTAATTGTTCAGATGGGACGGAAAGCTGAGATCGCGTGTACACATTGGTGTGCACGTGAACGAACCCATGGGAATTTTAAATAAGAGAAGGTCGTATTATACCCGTCTTTAGTCGCCCAGTCGGTGCAGAAAAGGGGCCTAAAGTGTATCAGAAGTTGTATCTGATGTCCCGGAAACATAACCTATCTCATTTACAAGTGTGATGAGCCCCCCGCCCCCGACGTCAAAGTGTCAATCCCGATAATTTTTTTGCCTAATTTTATGTTAAAAAAATCCTTTTAAATCCCCCACCTAGGGGCCGAGCAACAAACTCAGCATTTGTGATACGTTTTCAAACAATTTAAACCCGTCAACCGTCATCTGGAAACGGAGACCGGCGTCCTAGGCTGTATTATGCGTTGTCTATATAAAACCAGACATAAAAATAATGTGTAGGTGAAATTTACATTTCGTTATCAAGTACTGCAACAGTTCCTCACAAGGAACGAGAATCGATTATCAGGTCACCCAACGAAAAAATTAACCAGAAACCTTACAAGGGTTACGTGTCCGGATAAGCAGTTTTGACATTCACGTCCAAACGACTCAATAGTTGAAGCTGGAATTTTGAGACAGTGTAAATACACTATATCTCTATATTTTGGCGTTTAAATTTTACACGAAATCTGACTTTTACTTTTGAGACTCTGTTCAAATCGGGATAGTCCTTTTAAACGACCAAGTCTCTACTACTACTATTACAACTACTATCACTACCACTACGACTACTACTACTACTACTGATGCTTTACCTATTTCAGTTGAATTTTTCTCAAAGTTTCAATTTTGTTTAAACTGTCAAATGGCCCGTTTCACTTGCCTACGAATCAGACGAAGAGAAATTGTCTCTGTGTTGTGGTTCGGTTAACCAGGGGCGTGGTGAGGGCAATTATTGAGAAGAAATTATGAGTAACAAAAAAGATTTTGGCACAAAAACCCTTTTACTGACCGCGGAGCTGTGGCCGGCGAAGCCGGCCCCCGCGAGCGCCGAAGGTGCGAGCCCGCGGCGGGGGGTCCGGGGGGCCCTCCCCCGGGAAAATTTCGAAAATTAGAAGCCCAGAAACGCAATCTCCAGCAATCCGAGACAAGAAATACGGTAATAAAATATTGTTATTTTCTCTTGGAGATTCCATTCTTTCCAAGAGAAAATCACTTGACTCTTTCAAAATTTTTTTAATTGGGTCAGATGAAACAATTTTTCCACTTACAAATGTTTTTCATTTTTTGAGTAATTTGATTGTGATTTTGGCGCAAAAACTTTTTGGCGCATGAGTATGGCTACTCATGAACTCATTCTCACCACGCCCCTGCGGTTAACGACGCCAAAATAAATGCCCCCCCCCCCACACACACATAAAAGCGTTAAAATTGCATTGCATTATTATTGTCTTTCGTTAAAATGTAGACGATTGCTATGGATATTATCACAATACGCAAAATGAAACACACCATATAACGATTCTCTCATCAAACGCAGAATTATATAATGTGCACTTGAATTATTTATTTACGGCACAATAGGTAAATACTGATATTATTAAATTAGATTGATCTAAAATACAATCTAGATATATACCAAAACGGAAATCAGAAACCACCACTTGCGTGATCGGGATCTATTATAGCAACTTTAGAAACCACACTTATTAAGCGTTTCTTAACTAGATTTTCAACTACGCTATTAATACTCCTCTTCTTTTTCATTAAAGATGCATCATCTAGGATTTAGATAAAGCTCTGTTTATTTTGTTGCCGTATTTTAAATTAGATAATGAAAAATGAATAGATGAAAACTTCAGTCAAGTTACTTTATTCTGAGTGAAGTTATCAGTGTTCGAAGTTTGACAAGAAATGGCTGATTTTGAGTGACGTCCATTTTAGCGTTTGGTCTACTGAGTGGATTATGGGCTTTCCATGTTAATAAATGTGTAAAAAACAATTCATACAACACTTGCAGTCACAAAGAAGGTGTGTAATAGATCGATTTAGCTCGTACATTATGCAATTGAAATTTCTATGAGCTTTACTTTATTTCGGGTGGATACAAAAAAGTCCCGAATTCAACCCATTCATATCAGCTTAGCTATTTTTCAAATAGCCCCCCCACCCTAAAAAACACCACAAAAAATCAGTAGGCCTACCAATAGATCACACACAGGCACACACATACACAATATTATCCTCTTTTTCTTTGGGCCTGGAAACAGCAATGGCGTTAAACCGTAAAGAGTAGGATTTTATTTTGCGTAACTATTTTTTTGATCTATACAAAGAACTGCTAGATTTGATATATTATATATATTCAACTCTACACAACTTCTTCTAAGGCACGGACTTGTTAAAACATCTAATGTGTTCAATATGTTATATACGGACGACACACGAATGGCCCCATTTTGATAAAAGGCACGATCTCATTAAACATATTTTTCATTCAAAGGAAATATGCATTGCAGTTACAGATACTATAGTCTCATAAATAAGCAATACCAAATCAGGCGCGGATCCAGAGGGGGGTTTGGGGGGTCCAAAACACCCCCCCTGCTCAGCTACATAAAAAAAATATAATGCCTTGCATCAATGAAATTACATCACAAAGTGATCCTACATCAGTATAAAAATTATTTCTCTGTTTAAAAAGCTCAATTTGTATGTATGCCTATGTAATTTAGAGACGATGATGGCAGATTTCCGTAACAGAAACCTGGCAAACCCCCTCCTGCAAAAATTCCTGGATCCGCCCCTGTAAATATGTTCATCGCTCCTGTATTATTTTTCTTAATTGATTGTATGCTTTATAAGTCAGAGTTTACTGTTAGTTTCAGAAGACTTGGAATGACGCTCCTATCAGTATGCCTATTTCATGCTCTCAATAAAGATCTATCAAGTATGCCGATATTCTGTTATCTGTAGCGTAACTGTCTTAGTTTTTATGGAATATGCCTATGTACCAGTAAGACAATATACAGGATAACCTGTGTGATTTTATAAAAGAAACTCGCCCATGGGGAGTTAATGTAGACATGGATTTATAAATGACAACTCTAAACAAAAGGGCTTACTTTCCATAATCCCCTGTAGATGAAATATAAAACACAGGGGAGGTCATGAGTCATAAATAAAAAAAAACCCGCTCGTGTGTGCGTCACAGTTCTGTTTATTTTGAGATGCGATACAAAGACTTTGTTACTTCACACTTAACAAACGTGAATGCTTCATTACTTCATAGTTCAAAAACTGATGAATACTTTATATGTTTTGTAGTTGGTTAATCATTTGTAACGTTATTTCTAATAAACAACATAGAATATAGATACAGATAATAAAGCACAATGTATATTTGCAGTAAGCGTATCTCCTGTAAGTGCAGTCTAGTTTTATTAAACGAATTAAAAAGATAATATAACTTACGGAAGACTTTTAGGGCCAATCAAAAAAAAAAAAAAAAAAGAAAAAACGACCCCCCCCCCCCAACAACAACAACAAAAACCCCGACAATAAAACATTCTATATTATAACCATATATCTTCTCGATTTGTGAATACGACAATTTGTTGGATTTAGTTTGTCAAGTGGATTTTGTCTTCATATCTGAACAAATCAATGTAGAGAAATGGCTGGTCTTTTTTTTTTTTTGCTTTTGTTGTTCCAAAATAGATAATTAAAAATTATTTTAATGAAAATTTCATTCAAATTACTTTGTATCACTGTTTAAAGTCTATTTATTATCATAGCAACGTTTATTGTTAATCGAAACTCCGCCTCACTCCTCCATTTTCAAAAGAAATCATTAAATGGCCATAGTATTTCAATCCGATTACATCTGCGCCATTCGGTGAACTATAGAGTTGATTATAGGCTTGTCATGTGAATCTCGGGGGAATAAAGCTACTTAATTTTGTGTTAAAATCCTCTGAGTGAGATACGTTTTCAAACAGCTTAAACCCGTCAGTATTCACCTGGAAATAGGGACCAGTGTCCCAGGTTGTATCATGCGGTGTCTGGATAAAACCACACTTTTATTTCATAAAAATAATGCATAGGTGAAATTTACCCTTCGTTATCCAAGACAGCACAGGGATCATTCATTTATAACAGACCACTAAAAGAACGGAAATCGATTATCAGGTCACACAACGAAAAAACTGACCCGAAATCTTAAAAGGAATACGTGTCAGGATCACGTCCATATGAGTCAATATTTTGAGCTTAAATTTTGAGACAAGGTAAATACACAGATCCTGTATATTTTGGCGCTTAAATTTCATTTGTACTCAGACTTTAATTTTTGAGACTCAGTCCCTTAACATTTCCTGCTGACAAACTGGTTCCTTCCAGATTAAACGTCTCTTTCGTTATCAATATTGCATTAGCACGTTAAAACATTAAGGATTAAAATTATACCAACACTTTTTCTGGCACAGTTCATTTAGATTCTTCTCATTACTAAGCAGGAGGTCCCGGGTTTGATCCCGGAATTTTCTTGTCTGCTTTCCCCTTGTCAGAACAAAGGGTGTGATAGGAAATTGCGTCTATCGTCATCCGAGTGGTACGAGGTATCATGTACTTGTTAGCGTGCACGTAAAAGTATTCTTGGAAATTAGAATTCTCGACAAAATAAAATCTTACATTGCATGACGTACGCTCGTCTGTAATAGCCCAGCTAGTACTGAACAGCAGATGTTAAACACACCGCAGACAGGACAATTATTTATTGCTGGTGCACTCCATGAAGGAAAGAAAATGTGTTCAATGCAATAGTACTAAGAACGTGCCCTTTATTTTGTCTTTGGCGATGTGACGCCACCCTTAGGTTATTGGTCACAATGTTACCTAAATAATAAGAAAAGGGATCTTTAATGCCTTTACGCTATCCAGTAAATAAATAGTATGCAATTAACAAATATGTAAATAATAGATATTGAATATGCAATTACGAAAATAATAGTTATGCAATTTATGGCTGATGACTATACCCATCATGACCGTATTGGCACTGAATTCTACCCAGTAGCTGTGGCTTTCGAAATCATATGTACAAACCGGGCATGATTTAATAATGTAGGCTGTAGTAAGGCGGTGTTTATGGCCTCTTTTCTTCGGGTAATTTCCAGATATCATGTACTGGGTACATCTTGAAGCACGGGATTTTTTAAAGTTTGACCTACGCTGACAATGAAAATGTACCAAGTAGTTCGAACAGGGTGGTAATAATAGATCCATACACCAATACCCCCGACAGTTTGAATTCAACAAATATATATATAGCATGCAGACATAATAATACTATAGAAATATAAATCAAAATGTTCATCTCAAAATGACCGAAGTACAGTGGTGTCGAGATATTTAACCTTATTCCTTTACATTGCATTCTAGCGCCTTGATGAAATGATTCATAACATCCATAGAAATGGCGATACGGAGTCAAATTTCAACATCTAATATGCAAGGGGAATGTGGTTCAGATGAAATATGCTCAATCTGGTTTAAACAGGGATCCTATTTCGTTTCTCGTTTTACTTGCCTTTACTACACTAGGATCTGGAAGAGTTGTTATTGCATTGACATATTCTAAATGATGTGAGGGATTAGCCAATGGAACGGTCTGTTACGACGAGCTTTATGCGTGTTTTTCACGGAACTTTGGGCAAACCACTAGTAACATCAATACTGATTAGGTTAATCAAATGTCTGACGACATAGGTCCAACAGCCTCTCGTGTGACCTCCGACGCGACCTGTCGCTACAACCGAACAGATCTTCATGTAGAGTATAAAAAGTATAAAAGGCGAATCGAATTACAAATACGTATATTAATCAGATTAAAATATGGGCAACATTTCTAGCACAACCCATTTCATTCTCTACTAATTTGTCGGTGAAGTTCTTCTGTTTGTTGTATTCTTATCAATACCCGATGCCTCTACTCATTCATTTGATAAAGTCGGTTAGCTTTGAAACTGTAAATCTATACACATAATTATATCTATTCCTATTGCCATAACATAGACGTTTAGCGATGGTCCTTCTTATCTGTGGTAACTATGGTTACATTTCATTAATCATATCATATAACCGCGAATAGGGCCATCGTTGGAATTACATCATTATAGAGTCCAATCAGTCCATTTGAAAGAAGTGTCATTACAGATACTGCACACAAATATAGACATATATATTTTTAAAAAAACACAATTTTTAACTATAAATAATGATTCATAAAAACTGACGACACCGCAACGATCCAAAGTACTCGGCGGAATGTGATAAATTTATCAGTTTTTATGAATCGTTAATAGTTAAAAATTGTGTTTTTTTTAAATATTATATACTGAGAGCAGGTTTATTTAGTTTATATATAAAAAAACATAGTGTGGAAAGACAGTTTGTTTTCTTCGGTTTCTAATTAAAAATGGAACCTTTCCATTAGTGTTTTGAAATGCTGGGAATAAAGTACAATGTCTCGGTTTGACGCGGGTCATTCTTTCTCGTTATAATAAAAACTTATCTGATGATATTTACTGATGACGTTATCCCTCTGAAATTGTAGTATGGTGTCTGTGAGTGTAAACGATGTTATAGTTTTCAGTGCATCTTCCAAAAAAGAGGCAAATTGAGTGTACATGGCAATTTACCATCTCAGATAAAAATATTAACCAAATAAACGCGACTTTTCCATATAGTTTTTAAGCGAATTATCCTTTTTGTCTTGGCGTAGTAAGACATAAACTATCGACTCGTTTACAACTGTCAAGTTTTAGAACAATGTGTACACTGTAGATCTCCAAGGTTCTTCTCGGGCAACTCCAAGATTATACCCCAGGATAGTTTTGTCGAGAGTGCGGACAATAATTAAAAATGTCACAGATCGACACTCTCCTCCTTGGATAAAAATTATAATTAAAAAAATCTTACCTGAAACAGGTGCTACAGTAGATTGTGGTGGGGGGGAAACAGACGATGACATCGGAGGTGGTGGAACTCCTGACGACATTGGTGGTGCTCCTGAAGACATCGGAGGTGGTGGAGCTCCTGACGACATTGGTGGTGCTCCTGATGATTGCAGGGGCGGTGGTACTCCAGACGATATTGGTCGGGCAGCCGATGACATTGGTGGTGGTGGGGCCCCAGACGACATTGGTGGTGGTGGGGCTCCAGACGACATTGGTGGTGCTCCTGATGATTGCAGAGGTGGAGCTCCAGACGACATTGATGGGGCAGCCGATGACATTGGCATTGATAGTGGTGGGCCAGCCGATGACATTGGTGGTGCTCCCGAGGACATTGGTGGTGGTTGGGCTACAGACGACATTTTTGACGACATTTCTGAATGTGACATATCAGAGTACGACATAGACATCGGGGCAATGTAGCATATCGTATTTCCCATACTGTCGGTAACATAATATGTATTGTCCCAAGCCATTGGGGAGTAACTCATCATTAAATAACTCATCATAGAATAACTCATCGAAGGATCGCTCATTGGAGAGTAACTCATTGAGTGGTCGCCCATTGGGGGGTAACTCATTGTTTCTGGCATTTGGTCGTACATCATTGATGGATCACATGGTGTTGCGGACCACATTTGTGACGAAGATGATGCCATGGTCGGCGATGGCTCAATAGTCGATGTAGTAGCTCGAACAACGGATACAGTACAAAGGCACAAACTTATCAAAAACGCAATCCGTCTCATTTTACTGATATAAAATCCAAATTTCTAAGTTTAAGAGCTTTTGTCTGGTATCATAAAAATGACGTTGCTATTTATTGTTGTTCGACCCGGCCAGTTCAATAAACTTAAAAAAAAACAGCGCTGTTTTGTTGAAAACTGGTCCAAGTTTCTAATTCTTCTTGAAATGTCTGCTAACAACTTCTCGCCGTGTACTTCCAGCTCTACCTTGGGTCTGTTTGCCAATGACAGTCTTGTCGGAAACAAACGACGGCAAACATAAAATCAATGTCTGTATTCAGTAAGTTGTTAATTGATTTAAAATGGCTTCTTTGCATTGGATGGGGAATTGAGAAGCTTAAACAAGAAATACTTATCTCATGTTTTTTGACGTCACTTTACATTTGGTCGATTTTTTTCGTGCCAGTTGTCGTTTTAATGCAGGACCGACCAGACGTAACACATACTATTGTGGTAAAATTATGAGTTTTTTCTATTGTGTATTATAAATAAATAAAACTCAATGTAAATACGGATCAGTGGTATATTCCCGGGGGTTGGGGGCTTTGGTATCGCTAAGGATATAAATATTATTACTTTTAATGGTGTATTTTGCTATGCGGACAAGAATTGTCGTTGTAAGATGTCAGTGCCGCCCAATGCAGCAAGGAGAAATATTGTTTGCGTTTGGTTTTAATTTTTTTTTTTGGACCGAAACCCTTCTTACAATTACTTTGTCAGTGTTTGTTGGGCTAATCAACAAACGATGTCAACATTACAATCTATATGAAGAGCGCGAATATAGTTCCAACAATATTAGTGACTGGATGAAATTAGTATCGAATTTGCACTTTAGAAAGGGGTAAAATATTTTGAAATCAAATTTATAAAATAGGCCTATCAAAATATAAGCATCATATAGCGCCTGAATTTTCGGAAGCGAAACAAATTTCGACAATGCCCCTTTTAAGTTGAAAATATTATTTCAAGTAGCAGTGGCGGATCCAGGATTTTTTTGAGGGGGGTTACACCCCTATGTTTTGTTTCACCGACCACGGTTTACGGACCTAATTCCTGCCGCTAGTAACATAGATAATGAGTGTGTGTCTGATAAGATGCTTACTGTGTGCTATATAATATATATTCGACCATGCGTGGATGTCCCGGTGGAAGCTTGTAGGACCCGGGATTCCTATACACCGGCTGGGAGGGGGGGCAAGTCACCCCCCCCCCTGGATCCTCCCCTGATTAGATGGTTCGTTTTATCTTCCTTTGTTTACCTGTTGAATCCTTTGACCTACAGGAGGCATTGCAAGGTTTAAGTGACAAGGAAATTAATGGTTTTCAATAGAAGTCATCGGATATAACTAGTTGACTAGAACCAGCTGGTTTGAAATATTCTAATAAAACCCGTAGAGTGATTTTGATGAGAGTTTTCACGTCTATGGATTGTTGACTATGCCCACCAAGCTTGAAAACTATTTATAAGCCTGTGCAGTTAAAAAAGGAGCAAAGTTTGCCATATTTATCGCATTACGTAACATTTCTAAAAACGCTATAAAAATCGATTGAAAAGTTCACTTTCTCGAATTGATGTATCTAATACCTTTTAGTCGACAATAATTATTGGTGAGGGGCAATATTTATTTGAAATACCATCTTTACTACAAAACAAGCTTACTTAAAGTATCTAAGTCTCTAACTCAATATCATCCAAAATCTTAGACAATGAAAACACAAAGTGTTTGTCAATTTAATTCAACATTGATGTTGCTATCGGACCGGGGAAAGATGGGCTTCTGATATGCAAAATTTAAGACAAAATAAAACAAATTATCATCGGTACACGACGAATCGTGTACCATAATCCGTTTCAAGGGACTTGAAGAATGCGGCTAAACGGTGACGCATGGAGAGCACACACAATAATGTAGACTGGAATAACCAGACGTTAAAGATTGGCATGCTGTTGATACTTCGGGCGTATTTCGCCGGACATAACTGATTTGAAATTAGAGTAAAGACGGAAATGATTGTATGTCAATCGGTTTATATACATTAATATTGCATTATTATATGCGTTGCGACCCATTTGGGTAAATTTTTAGGTCACAAATTTTAGCGATTTAGCTCCTTTAATACATACTTACGACTGGTCCACGGATCCATTTATTTAATCTGATATTTGTTATTTATTTCTTGCAATGTCTATGAGTAGTGTGTCTCAGCGTTGATGTTTTGCGTGTAGACCAAACTTTAAAATTGATTAAAACTCTGTATTATTAAATCTATACTAGATATAAGCACTTTTGAAAAACTGCTTAAAATCGATAGAAATTAGATACATTTCTTGTTTTTATCTACATGTACTTAATTTTTAATTAGTGGAATATCAATTTGTTCAACACTATTATTTACAGTAGATTTCATATACAGACACAAATAGCTCGTTATTCCAATAGTAAGCCATATTTAATGTATTTGTGAATTATTATTTCATGATAATAAAGTAAGATTAAGTAGATTTAATTACCATCTCACTATCACAATCAATTCTTCAGGTATATAGGAATCATCTATATCATTATCATTAACAAATTTCAAGTTTAACTTCATTTATCTTCGGTGCTAATAACACGGATTGATGGCAGATAGGAATATCATGTACAACTAATGAAGGTCGTTGTAGTCAGATTGTTGTTTTCACTTCAATTTTATTAGATACACAGATATATAATGTTTCATTGATTAAACAGGTATGAGCAAATCTGTCTATTGTCTTTGTATCAGGTGGTTGGGTTTGCCCGGAAAAGGCAGAAGAAGTCGATAATGTGTAAGTGGATTTACAAACCTTCCCGCTTGATTCAACAAAGGAGTGAAATGGAATGGAAATTGTTATTTCGGTCATTTTGAAACAAACATGACATTGTATTGACATCTATGCCATTATTTTGGAAACAGACGTTAAACACCAATTAGTACGTCTGGTAGTCAGTTAGACTAAGACATCAAGTATTGAATCTGGCACTCAGACTAACACACCAACTAGTAAACAAACTTTTAGCCTTGTACTCAGACTAACACACCAACTAGTAAGTCTCGTACTCAAACTAGTAAGGCCGGTACTCAGACTTACACACGCTTTGTTTTAATAATGGTCCACCAGTACCAAGATCGAATAAGAATCCGCAAATGATGACAATGATGATAAGTTCAGATTTTTTCAAATAATTAAACCTCTGTTTCTTCAACATATCAAGATTGACAGGTCGTACAACGACACAGACAAAAACATAATACAAGATTTTAAAGTTATCTACTAGTATATTTAGAGAAGTGTTAATTATATTTTGAAAATCCTAACCTGGTCGTCAATCTTCTTATTCGTAAACGACTTTATTTAACAGATGACAGTTAAGTAGTCTTAATCCATGTTCTGTTTTTAACCCAACCATTATTTCCTGAGATGGCCTCATTTCCACAAATTTAATAGATGTAACATTTAAACTTCTTGAAAGCAAACAGATTATAACATACGCAAAAATAAACTAATATTTGGAAAACACTTTCGTTGTCGTATTATACATTTTATTTGGGGGTGATTGATCGGATGTAAAACGAAGTGTGTATCACAACCAGATCGGAACTGTTCATCCATTCAATTTGTTTGGTTGTTCTTTTATTTTTTATTACTTACAACGCTAATGTCTTATTTGGTGGGATTTTTTTTTATCCATGGGTTAACATTCTGTGTTTCCGTTTGATTGTTGTTTGTGGTGTGGTTCTCCCGACATTATAGGTAGAGTGTGTACAGTCCAGTTGGTCCGATTGATTAGTTATATTCGTTCACGTTCAATGCCGTAACGTCTTGATATTATTATGTCTTCGGTAAACGCCCAGCTGTGTCCGGGAACTTACTTTTGTTGACGTCAAATGTCTATTTACATAAGTTCAGAAATTAAGCTTTGCATTCGGCGAGCAGTAGTAGTCGTAGTTATATAATTTAACCAGAATAATATTATGACGTAGTGAATATGATACAAACTATTTGTCAACAATATTGAAATAAGTACAACATTAAAATGTAATATTGAAATATTCAAAGCAATGAAAATTAAATGAAGTGGGGTTTAACGTCCTACTTTTCTGTTCCGACTGGGCGAATTAAGATAAGCATACGCCGTGCAGTGTGCTATGAGGGAATCCCAACCCCCAGGTTTGTTTTTCTTACGTATACGCTAATGTGTACACGGGACTTTGAGTTTTCGTCCTACTCGAGTGGTTAGACACCTGTCGTAGGATTTATGATATTTTTGCTCTTTAAACTGATGGGAGCGTAATATTATATCTTTAAATAATTGTTGGGTTCACATACTCACATTGATTGTATAGAACTCATAACTATTGTACTCAAATAATGAATGACGGATTTCTACATAAAAAGAATTATAATTTGGTTTACATCTAATTCTAAGTTAATAACAAAATAACACGTGTGACACTTCTCGTGGTAAGTTTCCACTGTCCATATGAGGATGGTTTTCGATCGTTATAATTAATTACGTCATAGTTAACCAATAATATAATTGAAGGTCCAAATCCAAAGCTACAAGACTATCACATCTATGATTGTTCGTCAGACAGCCAGTGGATTCCAGAGGGGGAAGATGTAGCAATTTATATCAGCAATCTGGGTGGATTGGGATTGAGAGAATGATTTTATTGTAATCTATTATGCATTATACCTTATGTATCCAGATTGATATAAAATGTAAAAACGAACTGTTTCATGGTTATCCCTAGTGAGACAAAACCATCTTAGCAACTGAGAAGACAACCTTCTTAACTACCGAGACATTAGAAGAAAAAAACACTACGTGAAAAGAAAGCAAAGGAGACAACTGAAAATACTAGACGTTCACAAGTCTTTTAAGACATGTAGTAAGAACCTTGGTTGACAAAAGACCCTTGGCGCTACACGCTGCCACACCACTGAAAAAGGGAAACCATGCCGGTAAATCCCGATGAACACGGGGTCGAACACGGGACCTCCAGGGAAGCGAGCTAAGGTCTTACTCAGTAAAACACAGCGGCCCCTAAAACAATATGACAAGTTAAACTCTGAATGGTAATAGAGTAGGCCTAATCGATTATATTATGAAAATTGCTAATGAAGATTTATCACTATTTTGGAAAAAATGATATAGAGATAAATTGCTGACGAAACTTTATATACATTCTATGAAAGAGAGAAAATCTGTTCAATACAACAAGAACGTGCCCTTTTTTGGTCGATGTGACGTCACCCTTGGGTTATTTGTCACAATGTTTCCTAAATAATAAGAATAGGTTGTTAACACACAGTGTCTTTACACTATATAGTTCTCACAATGTAACCTAAATTATAAGTAACACACAGTGTATTTAATATCTTTAGTGTCTTTACACTATATAGTAAATGCAGTAAAGAAATAGTAAATATGCAATTAACAAATATGTAAATAATAGATAGTGAATATGCAATTACGAAAAAAATAATTATGCAATTGATGACTGATGGCTATACTCATGACCCTATTGGCACCGAATTCTACATAACTGTAGAAGTATAAATCAAAATGTTTATGCAATTTATCACTGATGGCTATACTCGTGACCCTATGGGCACTGAATTCTACCTAACTGTAGAAGTATAAATCAAAATGTTCATCTCAAAATGAACGAAGTACAGTGGTGTCGAGATATTTAACCTAATTCCTGAACATTCCAGTGTAGTACATTGACGAAATGATTAATAACATCCACACAAATCTTAATGGATCAAATGGTGATACGGCGTCACATTTCTTTCTTTAACATAATTTTCAACAACCAATTATACACCGTTGAATGTGGATCAAACTAAATATGCACAACATTTCTCAAACAACTCATTTCATTATCTTCTAATTTGTCTGTGAAGTTCTGTATGTTGTACGACTGGTGAATAACGAAAAACAACTAGCTCGCTTTTCGATGTCAAAACTTCACCTTTTCCTTATTTTAATTTTGTATATCTACAGAATGTGCCCAAGACACAATTTTCCAAAACGGAACTAAATATATCATAAAAGAGGATGTCTGAGCAGTGAATTCACGTTTATGACATCTTTAATTAGTTTTAGAAAACTTATTTAATCAAATGTGTTTTGGAAACACTCTGTATAGATATACATCCATTAAATCTGCTTTTTTTAGATTTAAGTTTAAAGCTAGTTGTTATTCGTTATTCATCAATATTGAAAAAACGAAATAAAATAAAATAGAATCGACCTTCAAAAAAGAAACTCTACCATCAAGTTTTAGAACAATCTGTACACAGTGGCTCTCCAAGGTTTATCTCAGTCAACTCCAGGGTTATACGCCGGGATAGTTTAGTCGAGAGTCCTGTCAATAACTTAAACCACAAAAATATATCAGATCGACACTTTCCTTTTTAGATAATAGTTATCATAATGCCAACTAGAAGAAATTATAATTAGAAAAATCTTACCTGAAACAGGTGCTACAGTAGATTGTGGTGGTGGAGCAATAGACGACGACATTTGTGGTGCTCCTGAAGACATCGGAGGTGGTGGAGTTCCTGATGACATTGGTGGTGCTCCTGATGATTGCAGGGGTGGTGGTACTCCAGGCGATATTGGTTGGGCAGCCGATGACATTGGTGTTGGTGTTGGTGGGGCCCCAGACGACATTGGTGGTGGTGGGGCTCCAGACGACATTGGTGGTGCTCCTGATGATTGCAGAGGTGGAGCTCCAGACGACATTGATGGGGCAGCCGATGACATTGATAGTGGTGGGCCAGCCGATGACATTGGTGGTGCTCCCGAGGACATTGGTGGCGGAGCTCCTGACGACATCGGTGGGGTTCCTGATGTTTGCATTGGTGGTGGAGCCCCAGACGACATTGGTGGGGCGGCCGAGGACATTGGTGGTGGTGGGGCTCCAGATGACATTGGTGGTGCTCCCGAGGACATGGGTGGCGATGCTCCAGAAGACATCGGTGGTGCTCCCGAAGATATGGGCGCTGGAGCTACTGATGTTTGCTGTGGTGGTGGAGCCCCAGACGACATTGGTGGGGCAGCCGATGACATTGGTGATGGTGGGGCTCCAGATGACATTGGTGGTGCTCCCGAGGACATGGGTGGCGGAGCTTCAGAAGACATTGGTGGTGCTCCCGAAGACATGGGCGGTGGAGCTCCTGATGATTGCAGGGGTGGTGGAGCTCCAGATGACATTGATGGAGCAGCCGATGACATTGATGGTGGTGGGGCTTCAGACGGCATTGGTGGTGCTCCCGAGGACATGGGTGGCGGAGCTCCAGAAGACATTGGTGGTGCTCCCGAAGACATGGGCGGTGGAGCTCCTGATGATTGCAGGGGTGGTGGAGCTCCAGATGACATTGATGGAGCAGCCGATGACATTGATGGTGGTGGGGCTTCAGACGGCATTGGTGGTGCTCCCGAGGACATGGGTGGCGGAGCTCCAGAAGACATTGGTGGTGCTCCCGAAGACATGGGCGGTGGAGTTCCTGATGATTGCAGGGGTGGTGGAGCTCCAGATGACATTGATAGGGCAGCCGATGATATTGATGGTGGTGGGGCTTCAGACGGCATTGGTAGTGCTCCTGAGGACATGGGTGATGGAGCTCCAGACGACATTGGAGGTGCTCCTGGGGACATTTCTGAATGTGACATATCAGAGTATGACATAGACACCGGGGTCATGTAGCATATCGTATTTCCCATACTGTCTGTAACATAATGCGTACTGTCCCAAGTCATTGGCGAGTAACTCATCATCGAATAACTCATCATAGAATAACTCATCATAGAATAACTCATCATAGAATAACTCATCAAAGGATCGCTCATTGGAGAGTAACTCATCAAAGGATCGCTCATTAGAGAGTAACTCATTGAGTTGTCACTCATTAGAGAATAACTCATTGAGTTGTCACTCATTGAAGGGTAACTCATTGTTTCTGGCATTTGTCCGTACATCATTGATGAATCACATGGTGTTACCGACCACATTTGTGACGAGGATGGTGCCATGGTCGGCGATGGCTCAATAGTCGATGTAGTAGCTTGAACAATGGACACAGTACAAAGGCACAAACTAACTAAAAACGTAATCCGTCTCATTTTTACTTATATAAAATCCAAATTTCTAAGTTTAAACGTTTTGTCTTGTATCATAAAACTGGCGTTGGTAGTTGTTCGATCCACAGCGCTGTTTTTTGACAGTTGGTCCAAGTTTCTATTTTTCTTATGATAAAATTGTCTGCTGCCAACCTCTCGCCATGTACGCCCAGCGCTGTCTTGTGTGTGATTGTCGGTGACAAACGACCGCACACATAAAATCAATGGTATAATTCATTATGTTGTTAATCACTGGTCACGGCGTCTTTTCATTGGATGGCGAATTATACGGCAGAAAGCACAAGAAATACTATATGTAGCGTGTATTTTCATTTTTAGTCGGTTTCCAGAAATGTTAGTGTTTGTGTTGGTTTTCTATTTATTCCTATAATTGCTTTGTCAATGTTTGTTAGGTTAATTGACAAACAATGTTAACATTATTATCTGATATATATACGAAGAGCGCAACATAGTCTCGACAATATCAACTTTATTTTTGCAAAGTGACTGGCTGAAATTAGTATCGAATTTGCACTTTAGAAAGGGATAAGATATTTGGAAACCAAATTTATAAAATAGGCCTATCAAGATATAAACATCATATAGCGCCTGAATTACCGGAAGCGTAACAAATTTCGACAATGCCCCTTTTAAGTTGAAAATACTCTTTCAAGTACAGGTTTAGTTTTATCTGCCTTTGTTTACCTGTTTAACGCTCAGGCCCCCAGGAATCATTGCATTTGCAAGGTTATAGTGACAAGGAAATCAATGGTTTTCAATAGAAGTCATCGGATATAACTAGTTAAACATACATTATGCAAGAGCTAAATCTGCCCATTGAAGGTCTTTCGTTAGGCCCGAAATGTTGTATAAATTATTAATTAGCAAAAGGCATAGAAATAATTGTGTTTTTTGACTCTATTTGAAAATATGAAATTCTAGCTTTAACTTATCCAGACGGCTTCGCTAGCCCGTAATCTTTAGTGGATTATGATCCGATTTACCGCATAACTTTCCTTCACGCTTTAATGAATAAATAGATAATAAAGATTTTGATTTTTGTCGAACATTAGTTATGACGATCGGGGCGATGCGGAAATTTCAATCGCTTAATTATAGGTTCTTAGTGGATAAATTTGACTTAAATTTTCAGCACATTGCCTTTACAGTAGTTAGTTTTTAACTATTACCGTGATAACTGCCAAACTCGTAATTTAATCTCCCATAATGTATCTTTAACAAGTACCAGCAGGTTTGAAATATTCTAATAAAACCCATAGAGCAAGATTTTAAGGGCAGGTACAATAAGTATGTCCATCAAACGTGAAAACTAGAACTACTTTTGAAAGAAAAAATCAACAAAGAGCCAAGTCGTACCATTTCTATAAAAGTAGATGAGAACTGTTCGACTATCTAATAATAAATTGATATTAAAATGGAGTAGTGAGGCTAAGACTCGAATGACCATTATAGTGGTCTCGACCAATACACTGCACATCTTTTCAACACTACAACTATTGATAACGTCGCTCAAAATAATCTTATTTGAAGGATTTTTTGTTTGTTTTTGAACTTTTATAGCGAGAACGGCCAGCTCTTTATCCAAAACGTACCTAATGCACTTTTATCTCTACACAATTAAGGGAGGTTGGGTGGCAGAATGGGTAGCGCGTACGTGCTGTATCATAAGGTCTGTCATTCGATTCCCCTGTTGTATCCTATCTCTCTCTCTCTCTCTCTCTCTCTCTCTCTCTCTCTCTCTCTCTCTCTCGTTAGTAACAAGAATCTTTTATGGGCACAGGCGCACGACAATTCATCTAGAGAATTTCATGTTAATGACAAATAACAAACGGAAATTGGTACTTTATTAAAATAAAAATACACGTATTTGTTTATAAATAGTGCCATCTGTTGTCGTTTGGAATGCGTAATTTATCAAATTAGAACTAAAATTTCGCAATGTTCCTTTTTGATCTATGAAGGGGGTCTAATCCTTTCTAAAGGGGAATTGACGAGTTAGTACCCCGGTGATTTTCTTGTGTGCTTACCACCCGTATTTTTGCAGGGGGCTTAAAATCGACAAACTTCCGATGGGACAAAATTCCGAGGTCTCTTGTACATGTTGGCATAGCACTGTCTAGGTAAAATTTCCCTCGTAATAGGCCCTACACTCTATAGCGCGTACCCGTCTTCAGTAGCACATTCAGTGGAGAAAAGGAGCACTTTAAACCCTGTTTCACTTCATTCCTTTTCTATTAACGCACGTCTTTTGAAAGCATGTTCAGTGAATACAACAAAATTACTGGCCTATTAGATTATACACGAATACTTTCAAAAGGTTTTAGCTTTTCGTTAACTTTAATACTTTATAAGTACAATAGCCGATTTGTATAATATAGAATTTCCGGTCGATTGTCTTTGTACTAGAATAAAAAGAGAAGTTCGTTTTGTATTAAATTATTAACGTCCCAAACAATTTCTGTTGAATACCGCAACACAGATAATATCGTAGATAATATCATAGATATGTTTAATAATGATAAGCATCGACAGATATACACTTATGTAGGGAATAAATGCGATTAAGTCTATCTATCCGTCACATTCTTTGAGCCAGAAACATCAGGTACTGGTCATGGTGATGGTTCTAGGACTTTCGGTACCGGTACTGAGTTAAAAATAAAATATTTCACGTAGCCGAATGCCTTGAGACAGGTTGGTGATAAACATTTACTGCTTCGGTTTAGCAGAGCAATTTGCACTGATTTACACAATCAATCCATCGGTATCGACATTCGCCTAGTGTGTCCACTCTCATTTGGCCAAATGATTCGTCCGATTCGTTCGTTCGTTTCTGGGGTTTAACATCCGATTCAAATGTGTTCGCCTAATGTGTCCGATTCCCACTTATCATCCACTCAAATCGAGAAATCACGTTATTGTTTGAAGACAAGAGAGAGAGAAGGAGAAATAGGGTTTAACCTCCACTCGACAAAAACTAGGTCATTTCGCGACTAACGTGTGTTTTTTTTCAATAATAAGCTTGCGCGAAGGGGTCTTTAGCAATGGGAGGAAACCGGAGGACCCGGAGAAAACCCACGAGGTTGGACAGGCGATCCCACCCCTTGTCACGTACAACCTGTGGTTTCTTCGAAATCACACCAGTTGACTCAATGACAGGCTTTATGATACAGCGCGCACGTGCTAACCATTCGGCAATACCCACCCGCCCAAGACACAAACGCTGCCATGTTAACTCATGTGACGTGAGGTGACGCAATCCAATTGATTAATGTGGCGAACCATTCGCCTGGTGTATCAACCAATTCGGCTTTCTGAGAGGACATCTCAATTGTAATTATTTTAATAGTTACGCTCTCAACCTCGCCAGATCATGACAACGTGTATCTTGTGGAGATGTCGAAAGGCATCATTGAAAGTTGACCACGCACAATGGACTTTACCAGCTTCTTTACCAAATCCCTCTTCATGTTAGAACCAATGACGGAAACGAATTATTTTTAAAAAGCATTTTGTATATAATTACCCATTTTTTTTAAAAAACAGACTATGAGTAGATTTTACATAGAATTAAGTAGTTTTACAAAACAAAACTTAAAACACAAAAAAAAAGAGGGGAACAAATCACCCAAATCCACTGCATTAAATTATAACCTGTTAAAATGCTTCTACTCATTCACTAATCCACACCATTTATTTCTTGTTTTTATCTATTTAATTTTTTGTTAGTGGAATATTAATTTGTTGTACACCAGTCTACTATTATGTATAGCAGATTTTATACAGAATCTGACACAAATAGTTCGTTATTCCAATAGTAAGTTATATTTAATGTATTAGTGAGTTATTATTTTATGATAATAAAGTTAGATTAAGTAGATTTAATTACCATCTCACTATCACAATCAATTCTTCGGATATATAGGAATCATCTATATCATTATCATTAACAAATTTCAAGATTAACTTCATTTATCTTCGGTGCTAATAACACGGATTGATGGCACACGGGAATAACATGTACAACTAATGAAGGTCGTTGTAGTCAGATTGTTGTTTTCACTTCAATTTTATTAGATACACAGATATATAATGTTTCATTGATTAAACAGGTATGAGCAAATCTGTATATTGTTTTTGTATCAGGTGGTTTGGTTTGCTGGAAAAGGCAGAAAAAGTCAATAATGTATAAGTGACTTTATCAACAAAGGAGTGGATTGGACTAGGGATCGTTATCTCGTCAATACAGTATTTCGGCAATTATGAGACCAACATCAATGTCATTATTTTGGAAACAGACGTTAAACACGAACTAGTATGTCTGGTAGTCCGCTAGACTAACACAACAAGTATTAAGTCTGGTGCTCAGATTAACACACCAACTAGTAAACCTTTAGCCTTGTACTCAGACTAACACGGCTCCTAGTAGGCCTGGTTCTCAGTAAGACTTACACGCCATCTTGTAAGTCTGGTAGTACTTAGGCTTAAACACCAACTAGTGAGTGTTGTACTCACCAACTAACACACAACCTAGTAAGGCTGGTACTCGGACTGCACACGCTTGTTTTTAATAACTACTGTCCAATTTCGAAGACAAAATTTAAATGTATACTACTATCTACTTGTCATCCTGTATCAGATACTGGTGTAATCTACATATGCCGATCGAGAGGAACATTGAATTACTACTTTATCCTCTTGGCCTTGCTTATGTATTTAACGTTGAAATATTTGGTGATACGAACAACTTTATTGGAATCTTTAAGCAAAGGTGTCAGGATATTAGCATACAAGAATGGTCGATACGTTTAAACAGTTCTGAGAGCTAAAAAAAACGAGTATAGAAATTTTAAGCATGATATGTCAAGATTTTACCTGTCGTGTAACGTAAGAATGACACGAGAAATTTAACTCGCTTACGATTAAATCAGTTACCACTGTCGAACAATCACCATCCTTTATTAATTCATCACTATGTCCTATGTGTAAGATGGTTGACGAAGATACCATTTTTTATTTGATTACACAGCCTATGAGTCATTAAAAAATCACGATGCCTATTAAATTTCCTAAAAGGTATTATGATCAAAATCGATTTTACAAGTTACGTACAACTGCTTCGCATATTTTAAAAGCTTTATTGTTAAGAGAGTTGAAAGTATCTCCGCCATTGAAAAAAAAAAAAAAAAAATCTTGAACATTATTAATGTATATATAATGTTCTTCGTGTTGCAAATATATACAAATGTCATAATAAATGTCACTGTATTAATGTCTCAATTTAAATCAACATTGATGTTGTGATCTTACTGTTGGCTTCTGATATCCAATATTTAAGACGAAATAAACATTTTACAATTGATACATGAATCGTGTACCACAACTGTACGACTAGACGCTGCCTGGCCATGACCACCATCCTACATCACTGACGAGCAGGAACAATCCCAATGAACTTTCTTAGCCAAAGCCGGGATCGAACACGGAACCCCAGGACGCCGAGTCAACGTCTTACTCAAAGAGTCACTGCGCTCCAAAATCACGAAGACAATTTCACTCTGAATGGTAATATTGTATTAGAGAAGTTGCTAATGAAGATTTATCACTTTGATCAACGGTGTAAATAGAATAAATAATATATGTTGGACAAAATTATATCGAGATAAATTGCTGGCGAAACGAAACTATATATACATTTTATACATTCTCTGAAAGAGAGAAAATATGTTCAATGCAATAGCACCACAAGCCCTTTCAGCTGTATGAACTTTCCTGAAAGATGCATTATGTGTAAGAGCTAAATCTTCCTATTACAAGTCTTTCTTTTTAGCTTCAAATGTTAAATAAGTCATTAATTATTAGACTTTCCCATAATCAATTCTCTTGCGGATGGTTTTGAATTTAAACGGATTGAAACCACGATTGCAATTTAAAAAATTTAATTAAAACATGGCCCTTGTTTATGATCATAACAACGGTAGCAACGAAGTAATTTTAGTAAAATTTCAATATATTTCTTTTTCATTATCTATTTTAGAATTATTATAGCGAAAATTGTCATGTCCTTATCTAAATCTTACATAATGCATCTTTTGTGACTATATATATATATATATATGTACATATGTACATGTATATATATATATATATATATATATATATGTACATTCTGTATAAGCTGTGCAAATTTTCCTTATCAATCAACTTTCCTTTATCAAGTATATGAATATAAGCTATACGAACTTATATATTAATTATACGAACTTGAATGAACTTTCCTGATCAATTATATGAATTATTTTTATTAGCTACATGAACTGGTTTTAAATGTTATTTTAATTGAAAATGATAATTTTTAAATTTTATTAGGTGTATCTGCTGCTTTCGACACGGTGGATCAATCTATGCTTTTACGTAGACTTTATTTTGAATTCGCTATTTGTGGCTCTGCATTAAATCTTTTAGAAAGCTATCTTGTGGGTAGAAAACAGTGTATTTTAGTCATTTGTAAATCTTCGACTGAATCAGTTTTGCCATATGGGGTTCCACAAGGTTCTCTTCTTGGTCCGATTTATCCACCCTTTATACGTCACCACAAGGTGATACTGTCAGGCAATAATATGGTCTCAGCTTTCATTTGTAAGCCGATAATACTCAGTTATATATTATTTCATTTAAACATAATTGTCCATCTTTCTTTCAATTTATAAAAATTGCAACTTGAGAACTGTATTAGAAAATCAATGTCAAAGAACTTTCAAAAATTGAATGGTGATAAAACCGAATATTTGTAATTAGGCCCAAGGCATCAATTAAGTAAATTTGCACATGATAACCCCTTGTTGTAATTGGTAATTGTGATATACACGTATTTTCATCTTATTCCGTCCGTAATGTTGGCGCAATCTTTGATAAATTTATGCTTATATAATTCATACTGGTTACCTGTTACATATCGAACTGATTTTAAGATTTTATTACTTTGAAATGTCTAAATAATTTATTTCCCGTTTACCTCGCAGATCTTTTAGAACTTTATACGCCTGGTTGAACATTACGTACATCAGATAAACTACTTTTAAAGCCCAAAACTGTTCAAGTAGTCTTTTATGGTCAGCGCTCTTTTAGTTTTCAACCTCCTGCTTTGTGGAATAATCTACCATTTAATTTAAGATAGTGTACATCTCTTTATTCTTTGAAACCTAAAACACATTTATTTCACCAGACTTTTAATTGACTCTGCATACAACAGCTATATAATTGGGAAGACGTATCCACCAGACCTTTTGAAACAGTAATGTCGGCTAATAAATTGGGGACTCACTTCAAATACATATAATTACAAGGATTGGGATATATATCTATTAAGACTTTCGGACATAATTAACCCGTTTTATTCACATAATTCTATTTACGATAGTCTGTAATGTATCTCTGCATTACTCAACAAAACGATAATCTCTGAATGTAAGAATGAACTGGTTAATGGAGACTGAGTAAACAGGAATTTGTAGTCCCTACAGAATAGTGTAGCGATATGTTATTGCTAACAAATTACGCAACCAATTAGTTATAATTATTTTCAGCGGGTAAAATACAAGAGCTCTCGGTAATGTATGCTTTTGTGTTGTATTCTTGAAAGAGTACGTGGTGCTGACCTCATTACGGTTGAATTTATTGATCTAATATCAGAATATTGTAAACAGATAGACAAAGTGTTGTTAGATTGTATTACTGTTTATATATTTGAACAACAGCAACAGTTTAATATTATCAATAGGCTATTATAAAACATTAATCGATTAATTGGTGTTTTTTTTGTACAATCGTGAAAAACATCGATTGTTTTCGATTTTCCTTAGCTTATACTAAAGTTGGGGTTGTATATTGTTCCAATCTCATTAAAACACATAATTTATTTCGTTTTATAGTTAAAACTGTCGTTTTACTACACCAGGATCTGGAAGAGTTATTATAAGCTGCGTTCTAGGTGATGTGAGAGATTGGCCAATCAAACTGTTCGCTGTAGCAAACTGTGGGAATCCAACTAGAAACATCAACGCTGATTGGTTAATCAAATGTCTGACGTCATAGTGCATACTCTTCAGATAAGAATACGACTTTACCGTTTGACATGACTTGTGGAATATGTCTAGCTTTCTTCTTCGAGTCGCTTGTCAAAGACTTTGGGTAGGACTGAGTTAGAGACCTAACTACTTTAAAGCTTGGTAGATACTATAAGAGCTATTAACCTTATGTATTTGGTATTATTTTTGTAGTTATTTGTTTTGTTTGTTGCTAAGATGTTAAGTGCAGTTAGTAACTCTAACCCCATGACTGGCACCGTGGTCAATATAAATATATATGTTCATATATTTAATCGATACTCTAAGATATACAACAAATCAGTACTCAAGAGAATCATTAAACGCAATCAATATTACCTAGTCGTAATGGTAAATATGAATGCTAGTAAATATATATTATGTATGTTTGTCAAGCTTTTGTTATTTATGAAGTTTTACTTTACAAAATACACATGCGAAAGCTCAAATGCAAACAATTTTTTTCATTTTTGGTTTCCATTACATGTTTCCTTATTTTTTTGATATGAGAGAGATGATAACCTAACCCGACTAACCGTTTCAGAGCAGGGGGTGGAGGGTGGGTCACAAACTTATATTCTAAGTGTATCTAGATTACGTTTCACAATGATTTTACAAAAGGCGATTTTTAACAACGCAACCAACTTCCGTTAGGAACCTAAAATTCTTAATCATTTTTTTAGTAAGGGAATAAGGGATATTTGGAACATGCGTTTAATTTAGGAAATTAATGTCAATCTGTGCGATCTTTGGACACATTTTGATATTTATTTGCATTATTTAAATTCACAAAAATAGGACTATTAGCCTACCAGGTGTTTTTGTTTTCGCGTAAATGGAAATTGCGATGTTTTTCTTTGATCATATAGTTGTATTAGTAGTATTTCATTGTTTTAGAAATCGGCGTAAATAGAATAATCGATTAAAAATGGCATTGTAAGCTCCGCTTGAAAAACTTTTCAATTGTACCTATATGAAGACTTAATAGTAAGTGCAGGAGGGTTGCACCACACACAATTTTACACAAAAACAAATATATGGACAAGACATCATACTCAAAGACCACAAACATAAACAAATCAAAGAGAAGTAACCCCAGGGGCGGAGACGCCATAGCGTTGATAAGATTTACGGAGTTAAAGCGTAACCAAACCTTCCTCTGACGATTATCTTATATACAGGGTCATCGTGGCTCCCTTAAAAAACAAAATACAAACTATTGCATAGTGTGGAATTGACGGAAGTTGTCTTTAGTGTAACTTTGATTTAATAACACTAAAGATATGTTACATTGCTATGGGAGATTAGATAAAAAGTTGGCAATTTTCACTATAATAGTTAAACAACTGTAAAGGTAATTTGCTGACAATTTCAGTCAAATTGATCCACTATGAACCCCAGAATTAAACGATTGAAAGCCAGTATGATAAAAGGCATAGTCTCGATTATCCACTATTATCAATAAACGTTAAACAGTCAATGATATAGGATTCTTATCCCGTCAATAACGAAAGGTAGCGTTGGTTATGATCTAGATAAGTAAATTGATATTTAATCAATAATTAAGATAACATTTCAAGCCTAAAGGAAGACGTGCAATCGGCAGATTTATCGCTTGCATAATGCATGTTTAATACGATGTGTTATTTCTATTAATAAAGGGAAAGCTCTATATACAATTAAATTTTCTAAAAAATATTCAATTGAAGTCGACTTGCATACTGTTTTTAGCTATTGACTGTGTTGACAAATGAACACACAATCGATTATAGCAGCATTGACTTTATCTATAGATCTTTAATTTGAAACGACGTCAGATTGAAATCCATACAGTAAATCAACTTATAAACACCAATGGAACTAATAATTTTTTGTTGTTGATAGAATAGAATGATACAGAGGAAGGTAGGGACGACGTGATCACGTTCTGGAAGAGATGACAGTTATATATATATATATATATTGATTTTCAACAATTTTAATGATGTTATAATAATATATGATAACGTTATGGTTGCATTGTTAATTATTTTTTTTCTCTTCAAGTCGTCTCTAAAAATATTTACCCGATGGCTAGCAACAGCAACTTGAACCGTGACAATTCTTAGGTTCGAGTATTAATGAAAGGCGTTGATATCTATATTTATAATTATAAATGTATTGTTCTTTAGCGAAGGATTTGCAGTGCGAAATGAAATGAGATGGAGTTCAGCGTCCTACTGTTCTGTAACGAATTGGCTAATGAAGACGGCCAACGGCCATGACCTACTCTTATATCCAATTCCAACTGCAACTTGATCTTTTATGTGCACGTCGATGTGAACACGGAACCTCGGTTTTAAGTCTCACCCGAAGGACTAGGCAGCTGTTCTTGTTACACACAAGACTGCAAGAGAACATTTAACAATTTATAAATTGAATTCACGTTCACATAATGTTACCAAAGAGCAGCTTCGGTTGGATTTTAGGACATTATTATTATTATTATTTATTATGCATAACCATGTTTTATCTAGAGACCTTTCATTATTATTTTTTTTTAATTGTAAGACATCCCCTCACAGCTACATTTAACAACTTTTTCCTCTTCAAAAGAATTATCAGTGCGTACAAATTCGTCTGTTATTAGTCATAACTTTAATCAGTATAGAAGGTTAAACCTAGTTTTCCATGTTAAGCGCCTCTTCCGTTTCTTCAAATCATCGTTACGCATCTATCGTAGCAATGATGTCCGTGTTAAAATTATATTATTTGGAATGTGTTTGACTAGTTTTACCACATTATGATGTAACGACTGTTATTTAAACGATACGGAGATAATCGCAAATTATTTCTGTTACCGACGGTCAAAGGGCTCTATATTCCTAATGCTGTGTTAAATAATACTTCCTTTATTATGATAAATGTTGTAATGTAATTCATTATATCTGATGCCATAGGAACGCTTCACTTGAAAAATAATTCAATTTATTATCTGAAGAACCATAGAGATTCTCCCCATTGGAAGCCGTAACCATTTACCTTAACACCAATATTGATTTTATTTATGAAAATAGAACACCGAAGAATATAATGACAATAATTGATATTGGTTCTTGCATCGATATAGTGCGGCAATCCGTAATGGACGAGTCGGCTCTGATATAGAACGAGCGAGTTTCAGCTATAATTTACTAGAATAAAATATATTATCAAAGATCGAATACAAGCGGGCGAATCGTATTTTTGTTTTTCTTTGGTTGTAGTTCGTTGCGTAGCAGGTTAGCGATTAAAAACTTGACTTCAGACCACCAAGAAGATGGATTCGATCATCCAGAACCTAGATGACCTTTATAAAACTTTTGTTGTTTTAATATATCAGATACAACAACAACAAATTATGTACAAATTGTTGTGTTTCTGAATCAAAGATATTTCTCACAAATAGTGATTGAAAGTTGAGTAAATTCTTACCTTTAGTCTGGGAACACTTTGTTAACTTTGTTACATCAACTGTTCTGATCAGTATTAGGATAACTTTGGTAACTTAATAAGCGTCATAACTTTATTAATGGATAAAAATGTTAGTTTAATGTAATCTATATAATCATAAAATCGTCAAATTCAGCAACTGGTGACTATTTCGAGTTGTCGGCAGGGGCGGATCCGGGGAATTTTGCAGGAGGGGGTTCGCCAGGTTCCTGTGACAGTTGATAATGCATGATGTCATTATCGTCTCTAAATTTTAATTACATAGGCATACATACACATTGAACTTTTAAAAGAGAGGAATCAACATCATGTAGCATTGCGATTCAATTTCATCGATGCAAGGTTTTCAATTTTTTATGTCGCAGCTATATGCGGCGCCTAAGTAAATTTAGACTCGCTGCTTCAGGTGTTCGGGATAGGGTGAGGAGAAAGAATAACTCAATATGGTTTTAAAAGTTTATATAAATATCACACATCACATAGCTATAACATTAGAAATAACATCCCGCGAACGCGGTTATTGCTAATTGATGAATCACCAGTATGACATCACATGAACGACATAATCATCAGGTGCAAAACAACATGCCCTGAAATAACAAAAATACATTCTATACTAAACTAATTCAAGTCTGTACAATTCAGATCATGTCGCAGTAAACTCAATGATTGACTTCCATTTTGGATGAAGTATATAAATTATTTCATAAAATCATAATATAGAATCATTCATTCTACACACTTGATTTCACACAACCAAGTCACATACCCAAACATTCATGTATGTTAAAGTTAAATGTAATGTAAGTGTCTTACCAGTTTGTGGAAATGAGCTGTATAAATCAGGAACAATGAACCAGTCATCCAACCAGAAAATGAAGAGTGAGAAAAGATACTGATTCATATCTTTTAATAAAATGCGCCACCCAAATAACCAATCAGAATACAAGAAATCATATCACCTGATAAACAACCTCGAAGTGAAATGTTCAACAAAACCTTCCAGAACAAAAGTAACTCCTCAATATTTTAAACTAAGGACACAAAGAACAAATTCCACCAAACATAAAAATCAAATCCTAGTTCCTACAAAACTAAGACCAAAACTTCAAAAGTATAACTACAATAGCAACTTATATACACCACAACCCATAACATCTTTTTATACTTTTTTAACTATGTAAAATAAAACTCAAAATCCCATTACTTAAATAACAAGATCAAACAACCAAACGGACAAACTGAAAAGTAGCAAATTATACCCCGCTACATACTTCCCCCCACCGTTAAATGACGTCCCCGTCATTACTTACCAGTGAAATAATATTATTTATTACCCGTTATTACACCGAGTAAAGCATTACTCACTTCTTGAGACATGGACGTAAATGTACCGGCCGAATGCAAAGACTAAATATACTTAGCTCTTTCCATCCATTCTGGCGATGTATTAACTTGAGACATGACAAATTCTCCATCTCTCATCCACTGTGGTCTTCGTCGATTACGCCCTGACCTTCTTGGTGGCGCCTCAACATCTAAAGATTCTCCAGATGAATCATCTGAATTAATTACCTCGGGTATAACGTCAGTTGGTACTTGTAAATCAGAAATGTCATGAATCTCTACTTCAGTTCGAATATTCTTCTCTCCCTCACCTTCAATATCCTCCTGGATATTGTCTACAGCAGATATTTCATCTACAACTTCTTCGGCTTCAATGGGAGTGTGACGTGTAAATACTTCAAAATCGTCACAAGATTCAAAAGGCTGTGAATCGGCTATTTCCTCCGAAACATCAACGATTACCCGTTTTAATTTTCTGGGTTTAGGTTGAGGTTTATCTGAAACTAAACTGGGCACATCTGTATCCTGAATAATGCTATTGACTGGTAATAAATGATTCCTATGAAGTGAACGAGTTTTTCCCAACCCAGATTCTGATCTAACTCGATACACGGGAATCTCTAAATTAGGTTGGTCTACAACAATATAGGCATCGGTTTCCCACCGATCGGCTATCTTATGTTTACCATCAAACGCAAGAGCCTTTACTAAAACACGATCACCCGTTTCAATTTTCATACCTCTAACTTTCTTATCATAATCTTGTTTCTGTCGCTGTTTACTCCTTGTAGAAGATATCGCGGCCAATTCATATGCTCTTTGAAGACGTTCCTTTAATTTCTTGGTGTAAAGGTGTAATGACGTTATAGAAGAATCTTTATTTATTCCAAATACTAGATCAATCGGTAATCTAGGATGACGCCCGAACATTAAGAAAAATGGTGAATATTTCGTTGTTTCGTGACGAGTACAATTATACGCATGAACTAATGGTGAAACGTGCGATTTCCAATCCGACTTTTGATCTTGTTCCAATGTTCCTAACATATTTAAGAGAGTTCTATTAAATCGCTCGCATTGGCCGTTTCCCATTGGGTGGTAAGGTGTAGTTCGCGATTTAGCAATACCTGTAAATTTACAAAGCTCTTTTATAATACTGCTTTCGAAATTTGCTCCTTGGTCCGAGTGAATTCTTGTAGGTAACCCATAATGAACAACGAAATTGTTAAAGAAAGCTTCTGCCGTAGTCTTAGCCGTCATATTCCGTGTTGGAATCGCTTGTGCGTATTTTGTGAATAAATCGGTTATTACTAATATGTACCTTTTGATGGTTCTAGAGTAAGGAAGTCCATTGCGACTATTTCAAGTGGAAATGTAGTTTCAATATTAACCAACGATGCTCTAACATTAGTAGGTGATTTTCGTTTTAAGCATCTTTCACAAGTCTTAATCCACTTTTCGACGTCAGAATTAATACCTGGCCAATAAAAACGTTCTTTGAGTAGTAACAAAGTTCGGTCTCTTCCCATGTGTCCCATATCATCATGTAGAGCCACAAACGCCGGTTTTCTGTAATGTAACGGAAGAATTAACTGATTAACTGTATGACCATCAACATTTATTTCTCGATATAAAACACCTTGTTTTAATTTCAATTTATCAAAATTTCTATTCAAATTAACGTAATCTTTACTAATTTGTTCTGGATTCGGTCTGATCCCCGATCTAATATATCTTATTAAAGACAACAAAGTAGGATCTTTCGACTGTTCCTTTCTCCAATCTCTAGGAGTCATACCATTCAAACCTTCTCCGATATCTGGAACTATGTCAGGTGAAATAATTAGACATTCAGCATAATTATCTACTATAGTATTACAAATTACCTTAATATTTTCGGTGTTAATATGTTCATTTGTGTTTGGCGAATCTTGTAATCTGGATAAAATGTCAGCATCGGTGTTGTATTTTCCTGGTCTATATTTAATTTCAAAATTATAAGCCGAAAGTGCTGCTAACCACCTATAGCCGGTTGCGTCTAGTTTAGCTGAAGTTAAAACATAAGTTAAAGGGTTATTATCAGTGAATACTGTAAAATCGTTTCCGTACAAATAATCATGGAATTTCTCTGTAATAGACCATTTTAAAGCTAGGAATTCAAGTTTGTGGGCTGAATAGTTCTGTTCCGATTTATTTAAACTTCTGCTAGCATAAGAAATTACTTTTAGCATACCATTTTGCTTTTGATACAATACTGCACCTAATCCTTTTTGGCAAGCATCTATATGCAATTCAAAAGGCAACGTGTAGTCACTACTTCCTAATATTGGTGAAGAACATAATCTTTCCTTTAACTCCTTAAAGGCGGCTTCCTGATCAGAATCCCATTTCCAAATAGGAAAATTAGATTTACCTTTCTTGTTTGGAGATGGCATCAACTGTGATAGTGGTTTAGCTATTTTAGAAAAGTTTTGGACAAAACGGCGGTAATATCCTGCAAAGCCCAGAAACTTACGGACTTCTACAGAGTTTGATGGACGAGGCCAATTCTTGATAACGTCAATTTTGTCGATATCCGGTTCTATCCCGTTAGCTGAAATAATATGACCAACATAATTCACACGTCTCATAAAGAAACTACACTTATCTGCACCTAATTTAAGATTGCACTGACGTAGTCTATCCAAAACCATGGAAAGTCGCTCCAAATGTTCTTCATATGTATCTGCAAAAATGATCAAATCATCGATATATACAACACAAATTGATAAATGAAGATCTCCTAAAACCTCTTCCATTAAACGCTGGAATGTCGCGGGAGAATTACAAAGTCCAAAAGGGAGGCGATTATACTCATAAAAACCTAAAGGGCCGACAGTGAATGCAGTTCGTTCCTTATGATCTTCTAAGACTTCGACTTGGTAATAACCCGATTTCATATCAAGTTTACTGTAAAATTTATTTCCGGCTAAGTGATCCAAGACTTCCTCGATCCTCGGTAACGCATATGAATCTTTAATTGTTCTCAAATTTAATTGTCTAAAATCAGTACACATTCTCAATTTACCATTTTTTCGACGACACAGAACAACGTTAGACGCCCATGGACTGTGGGAAGGTCTGATAACGCCACAAGCTAGTAACTGATTAAGATGATCCTTTACTTCATTAAACATAGAAGGTGGAATGCGACGATGTCTTTGCTTAAAGGGTACATTATCCATAAGATCAATACGATGTGCAACTCTTGAAGTACGTCCAAGATCTAAATCATTTTTAGCAAAAACATCTTTAAAATTAGATAACAGGTCTTTACCTTGAGTTAGTTCAATTTCTGTAAGGTCACTGGAATCTATTTCAACTTTACCCAAAATTGTATTTTCATCAGGCTCTTCAGTATCAACTGTAGACTCAATAGTAACAGGTTGTAATTCACAAATTATTGCATTAGGCGATATCACAAAAGTTTGTGTAGACACGTTTGACAAATGAATAGGAATATGTTTAGTTTCATGATAATTATATATAGTTAAAGTTGGAGATACATCAAGATCAGCTAAAGTAGATGTTTTACATGGATGAATCATCGCCATTACTTGTGGATAACACACTTTTCTATCAACATGACCATTTATTGTAACTTGAGTATTGGGAGGAACTACTATGTTGTGAGTTTCTGCACTTTTAATTATTCCTAAACTATAATCCCGCTTAATCAATTCTTTCTCGGAAAGAATCATGCTCCTGAATGATAAATACCACGGACTATGTAATTTAGCATCTTGTAAGAATGATTGACCATGATGGTTCTTGCACTGACTCATTAATTCGGAGAGAACATTTGTTCCCAATAATACTGGAACAGATGAATTATATTTACTCACCGGAATAACTAAAAACATACATGTTAATTTATCACTTCCATCAACACCAACAGTTTCTAAATCAGCCTCAATATATCCAGAATACGGTAACTTGTTACCATCGGCACACTCAATGTCTAAAATTGTTTGAAGTTGATGCAATGTTAAATTAGATAATTTTGATTTGTAAAAGTCTTCGTTTATGGTTGAAATTGTTGACCCCGTATCCAACAATGCTTTACATGGTAAACCTTCAATTGTAATGTTTGTCTCATTAGCAACTCCAACTAATTTACTTGAATTTATTGTCTTTGGTTCTGGAAGTCGTTGCGCCGCACACCCCAGGGTGCTTCCCGTTGCCTGGAGTCCCGTACGTTTAACGAATGGTTACGGTTTAAAGCTATTCTACAACCTATCTGTACATGACCTGGACTACCACATCGCCAACAAACAGGTCCTGGAAATCTGGACGAATCATGAGAATTCCTGTAATAATGAAATGGCCTACCTGAGTATTGGTTAGGATGAGGTGCACGCGAATAATTCTGCGCGTTCTGATCAATTCCAGGAGAACCTAATCTTGGTTTCTGTGAGACTTGTTCTTTTAAAGTACGAATTCACACTAAGATTGTTGATTATGCCTTTAATTTCCTGAAATTCAGAGTTAGAAACATTAGATGCGCTAGCCATTTTAGATGGAGCCGGTTTTGGTTCTACAAGTCTACGTTGACTTAGGTCGTATTCAATACGTCGGACAGCAATTCGTAGTTGATCGAAATCTATTGGTTGATCATATTTATGAGCAGCAAGATCTTTCAAATGAGGTAATAAACCTTGCCAAAAGACACTTCTAAGAGCAGCATTACTATCGTCTAAATTGGGTGTCATACCACGAGTAGCTCGAGAATATAATTCTTCCAACCTACATGCCCAATTAGCAACTAACTCACCAGTTTGCTGTTTAGCACTGTAAAAACTACCAATTAGTGATTCCGATTCTTCACAGGTACCATATACACTCAACAGCTTGTCTAATATCTCTGGAATTGTAGCCGATGAACCAAGGCGCATAACAACTTTACCTGCTTCTCCCTTTAAAGACCGTCTCATAGCAAGAAGTAACACATGATCTTGGTAGTTAGCTTCATTCAGTAGACAATCTACTTCATATCGCCATAAATCATAACTTACCTCACCTTTACCAGGTTCTCCAAAAAACATTGACAGTTTTGGAATTTGACTGACTGATTTATTTACTAATTCTATGGGTTCAGACTTAATACTAGGCCACTTACCTTGTGTCTTTAAAGTGTTAATCATCCAATCGGAAATACCTTCCGGTGAATTCACACCAGCTGGAAAAATACCTATGTTTCTTAAAGTTTCACCTAAAAGATTTACGTCACCTTCACCACCTATAGGTGCAACATCAACTTGAGGACCATTGTCACCAACCTCCTGTTGGTTTATATCACCACCCTCAACATTATTAACATCAACCTCTTGATCATTAGCGGACATAATGACAACTTGACCAAATACTACCAACCAAAATGAAATGCAGCCTGAAATACTAAAAAAACTTAAAAGACAATTAGAGAAAAGACAGTCCGAATTGATAATGATAACCTACCATGTTATTTGAATATGTAATGTGTGGGGTAATATGTTATATGATCCATGTTATGCACATGTATACTTACGCTCAATCACAAACCATTCAGACCATATAAAAATTATAACGTATAAACACACATTTATAAAAATACAAATTAAAAATTCAATTGAAAATTAATGTCAATTAAAATGAAAATCCTCTTCCTCTTCTGTTGAACGACGCGCACATATAGTCCTGCAAAGTCCTTGAAGTTCATTCACGCAATAATCACAAAATATGTCTTCTGTCGCGAACAAAATGTCACGGATATACCACTTTAATTTGTAGACACAACTAGTATCAAAAGTGTCAATTATTGAAACCTAATTTTTAAAAAGTTGAAAATTGCTAGCAAGACATTCTCCTCAAAACTCCTATCCTCCCTGGGGGCTCCATTTGTCGCAGCTATATGCGGCGCCTAAGTAAATTTAGACTCGCTGCTTCAGGTGTTCGGGATAGGGTGAGGAGAAAGAATAACTCAATATGGTTTTAAAAGTTTATATAAATATCACACATCACATAGCTATAACATTAGAAATAACATCCCGCGAACGCGGTTATTGCTTATTGATGAATCACCAGTATGACATCACATGAACGACATAATCATCAGGTGCAAAACAACATGCCCTGAAATAACAAAAATACATTCTATACTAAACTAATTCACGTCTGTACAATTCAGATCATGTCGCAGTAAACTCAATGATTGACTTCCATTTTGGATGAAGTATATAAATTATTTCATAAAATCATAATATAGAATCATTCATTCTACACACTTGATTTCACACAACCAAGTCACATACCCAAACATTCATGTATGTTAAAGTTAAATGTAATGTAAGTGTCTTACCAGTTTGTGGAAATGAGCTGTATAAATCAGGAACAATGAACCAGTCATCCAACCAGAAAATGAAGAGTGAGAAAAGATACTGATTCATATCTTTTAATAAAATGCGCCACCCAAATAACCAATCAGAATACAAGAAATCATATCACCTGATAAACAACCTCGAAGTGAAATGTTCAACAAAACCTTCCAGAACAAAAGTAACTCCTCAATATTTTAAACTAAGGACACAAAGAACAAATTCCACCAAACATAAAAATCAAATCCTAGTTCCTACAAAACTAAGACCAAAACTTCAAAAGTATAACTACAATAGCAACTTATATACACCACAACCCATAACATCTTTTTATACTTTTTTAACTATGTAAAATAAAACTCAAAATCCCATTACTTAAATAACAAGATCAAACAACCAAACGGACAAACTGAAAAGTAGCAAATTATACCCCGCTACATTTATGTAGCTGAGCAGAGTGGGGTTTAGACCCCCCCCCCCTATACCCGCGGATCCGCCCCTGCTGTCGGTGAAGCTTCTACACTCCTTCACCTTTCACGGAGAGCTAAAATGCATTGAAGTGGCCTTAAATAAGAGTACTCTATATACAAATGCCAATTTATAATACAATAGACGACCAATTTCTAAAACAAAACTACACGCTTTGTATGGTTTTTAGAAGAATAGCGGAAGAAGACAAACAATGACGAAATAATCAATAAACATAATATATTATACAGTGTTGAGAATTTGAAGTAACTAAGTCCTTTTAACTCAATATACAGTCCTCGATATTAAAAACGCGAATTATTTGTCAGTTTAAATCAACATATATGTTGTGGTATTACCGGGAAAAGACTGGCATCTCATTTCGAATATTTAAGACAAAATAATCATTTTGCCATTGGTAGACTTACCAGAATCCGTTTCAGCGCCATTTATAACAAGGAACTCGAAGAACGAGGCTAGACATAGTCCACAAGGCATGTCAAACGGTGACCACATATTCTTATCTCTAGCCAGTCGCTAAAGATTACCAGATCGCACATTTAGCCGAACATCACTGAAATGAAAATGGATGTATAATAAGTTATTACGACCTATTTGTGTCAATTTCTAAGTCCCAAATATTAGTGATTTAGCTCCTTTAAGTGAATGATCTATTACGTCAAGACATGCACTATATCTACCTGTTCTATTTTTATTGAACGGAAAATAAAATGGGGTTTAACGTCCAAGTCATAAAATTAACAGCCGCGGTGATTCAGCGATTACGACACTGATGAAGACGGGCATAGAGCCTATGAAAAAAGAGGCCTCTAATAATATTAATGAACTTAAACCTCAAACTCGCAACCTCTCAACAGTAGGAATGGAATTCAGACAGTTTTTAAACTTGGTCGACTATCTTATTTTAATGATTTTAGCGTTTATAACCAACTTTTTAATGGTGCGTTTTAACACTTCTGCAGTTTGTAATTTTAGTGTTTAGGCCATTGTTGAGACCAGAGCCTGTTTCACGAAATTTTAGTATTTTGATTGGATAATATTAGACTGATTTTTGTGCTTAGCCAATCAAAATTGATTGATGTATCTACTAAGATTTGGATTTTATCTTTAGTTAAACATACATTATGCAAGAGCTAAATTTGCCTATAGCAGGTCTTTCTTTAGACCTGAAATGTTATTTAAATTGTTAAACATTAATTAACTTAGCCATACCATAATCAACCCTCGATGTCAACGGTATAGTCTGCGATATTTACCGGATTAGGATCCAATTTGATGCTAAACTTTCATTCATGATTTAATTATGTAATGGACAATCGAGACTATGTTTTAGAGTACCGACATTAGAAATGATGATCGAGGCAAGACCGAAAATTCAATCGCTAAAATCTCAGTTCAGATTGAATGAATTTGGTTGACTTTTTTTTTTTTTTAGCAAATTCACTTAATATTATCTAATTTTTAGCTATTATATTGTGAGAACTGTCAGCTCTTTATCAACTCTTAACGGGGCCAGGTCCCAAGTTCACAAAGCATTCTCATACTTTAGTTAGAAATTTAGTTAACTTTCAATCACTGTTTTGATCCAGAGAGACCAAAAAATACACACAGTTTCTTTTTGGTATATTTAGCCAAAATAAGACTATCAATATTTAGCAAATTCGTAACTTAAATCTCAGAATGTTTGGTGAACCGGAGCCAGCGGACAGCAGTTTATATTTATTAATCTTTGCAGTTGCCATTGTATTAAAAAATTTGTATATCCACAATTTATACCTCAGAACTGTGGCTCATGTGATTACCGGGACGATCATTTGAGATAATAACTAATTTTACACCAGTACTTAAACATGCATTATGCAATAGCAAAATCTGCTTATTACAGGTCTTTCTTTAGGCCTGAAATGTTATCTGAATTATCAATTAGACATTAATTAACTTATCCAGACCATAATAAACGGTTGATGTCAAGGCTAGCCTTCGATGTTGGGTGGATTAGATTCCAATATGTCGCTTAACGGCCATTGATAATTAAATTTAAACAGTAGATAATCGAGACTATGCTGTTTATATTAATGCTTTTAGTAATGATGACCGAGGCCATTCGAAAATTTCACTCGCTTCGTGCTCCGCTCGGGGAGTTGGGATGGCCTAGCCTAGTACTCTATAATGCCGCGTTTCGACCTCTAGCTGGCCGGTCCCCTCTGGCTTGCGGCTGTGGTTTCGATCCCTGGTGTGAGGGTATGTGGCATGGAGATAGGGGCGCCTTCTCAACCTCGTGCATGCGTTTCTTCTGGGCGGTTTCCTCCCACTGCTAAAGACCCCTATGCGCATGCGAATTATTGAAATAAAATTAAACCATATGTTAGTCCCGAAATGACCTTGTTTGCTAGTCTGTGTCGAGTGGACGTTAACCCCCCACCCCCTCTCTTCTTCTCCGCTCATAGTGGATCAATTTGACTGAAACTTTCAGCAATTTACCTTTAAACCCCACCCTCTCTCTCTTTTCTTCTACGCTCATAGTGGATCAATTTGACTGAAACTTTCGGCAAATTACCTTTAAACTATCTAGTTTTTAACTTATCTTATCTCCCATACAACTAAATAAATGATTCATAAACAGGGGAGGTCTTTCTTGTTCAGTAAACCGCTTATACTATTACTGAACGGGATGACAACGGACGAGTAAATTAGCTCTCAATATAAGCTTTTATTTTATTTATTTGCAGTTATATTCTAAAACAATTGATTTTAATGGAGTGGAATAGTGATTAACGTCGTATTATGTGCCAAACAAAAGGAGGTGTAGCAATTCTCACTTGAGAAATTCATATTTTATAACAAGGTACATGGCGCTGACCATTCCCCCAGGTTACATTCACCTAATTAACTTCGGACTGATTCAGCTTGCTTTTAAATGGTTCAGTAGCACAATTCAATATATCTCCAACACACCAAGTGCGTGGGGAAATAAAATACGTTATAAATGAATAATTAATATATTATTACGTTTCAGAGGAAGAGTATTTACAGTTATAGTGTTAAAACCTGGTAGAAATGTTCGCAATACTTGGTCATTTGAGTTAAAAGTATAATTCGGGCTTTCAGCGACTAGGCCGTCAGTTTTAAGAATTTTTGATGTATTTTGTTGATTTTGGAACAAATATTTTTCTGCCGGAAAATTCGAGGTGTTACTCTGAAACTGTTTGAACGAAGGGCGGGGGGGGGGGGGGGGGGCGTGAATAGGAAACGAACAGAACTTGGTTAGATACAGCAAAGATTTTTCTTCTGCTTTGGGTTGAAGGCATCTTAATTATGAACATTACAATGAATACCAATAGTTAATATTATTTCAAGTTGTTATATAAATGATAATCCTATGTTTTTCGTGGGATTTGGGTTGTTATTTCTACTTTAAACTGTAACAGGCATCCATATGTTGGTCATTAAGTATACCCGATAGTTATTAAGTTTTAAATTGGATATTTCTATCAATATATACTAAGATAAACTAACAATCGCAAATAACAGCTGACCTTCGGAAATATAAAAGTTCTGTAAACCTCCACTTGCTACAAACCATCTTATTTTGGGACTAACATATGGGTCAATTTTATTTCAATAATTCGCTTGTGCATAGTGGCTTTAGCACTAGAATGAAAGCTTTAGCACTAGAATGAAACCAGGGGACTCGTAGAAAACCCACTAGGTGCGACAGACATGCTTCTCCTGGTCTCCTAGGAGCTGGGAATCAAAAACATTGTCTCAATGAAAGACCTTAACGTGAATGTGTTAAGCCATTCGGTGATCCAATTAAAGAAAATGAATAAACATTTTTAATCAGTCTTTATTTCAGTATCTTTGAAAATAAATTAACAATAAATAATAATAATAAGAATGTTATAACAACATAACAATTTTAAGTTGATATATAATTCCATTCCGATTTCATTCTCGATATCAGACAGCTGTACATAACTGTATAATATAGAACAAAAATAAAATAAATATGTTAAACCACTAGGTTTAGGGGAATAATCTTTGTATTTAAAACCTTTACCCTCTAATCATTACTACATTAATTACCATATGGCACCAACTCTAAAATAATATCTATTTTTTATTATCTATTACTTCATTTTAAATAGGCATTATCACACTCATCAAAATAGTCATACATTCAACATAAATATCGAAAATATTTGATCTGCTCTACTTAAGAGTGAAGTGTTGAAACCAGTATTTATCAAACTTAAAGAAACTTAAATTTAACACATCTGTTTCTCAACCATAGTTTTGAGATACTTATTACAAATTTTAAATGCTATATTATTTTAACATTCACAATTTAATTGTAGAGCCTACAGTAAAATCAAACTGAATCGAAAAAATACTGTTTCACCAACCAGCAAAAACACCTAAAGTAAAATTTATTTCTTTAGAGCCAATTGAAAACTGCAAACATATGTTTGCAACATGACTCGAAATTGTAAATAACTGACATAATAAATTGTTATTTCACATTGTAGTCATAAAATATATAATCAGACAATTTCCATAATAATGTTCATATCATAATTATTAAAATGTTCATATCATAATTATAGTATGTCTATAAACCCATTCATACTCATATTGTAATATATATACACATTCATTTCACTTTCTAAACAGTAATCAAAACATTCTGTTGGAAGGTTACAAAAAAACTCCTGACAAATCAAATCATATAAAATTTATCATAGGTCTGTTATAGTGGTGACACCCTATCCAAAATAACTGCTAAAATCATCAAATCGGAAGTAAAAATCTGATAGTAACAAACAATGCAATCTGAAGTCCGGTATGGAACCACTTCATGCAGTTCTACCAATCACAAAAAGTTTTTTACACATATATAATGAAAATAATAAAAATTCCATAAATGACTATTTGTGTGTACATGCTTATAATCTGTATACAAACGTGTGATAAAAATATATATATAAATATTGTAGAAAAATACTTATATAAATGACAGCAGATAATAAATAAATTTAATAACAGACAACTGATAACCTATAATCTTCCGGCTATTTAATTGTTTTTTCATTCTTCAAACATTCAAGTTACATTTTATTATTGTAATATATATGCGAGAGGATTGTATAATATTAAAAAGGAATGAAAACATATTAAAAGATAATATTTTGGAAAAGCAAGGGATTACCACTTGCATTATTATATCCATGTTAAAAATGTACTACAGTGTGGTATTAGTTTCTTAGCAATAATATGATTTACTTCATCAACTATCATTGATAAACAGCTATAGAAATATATATATTTATATTACAACCATTTTAATATATAATCTCCACAGATTTTCTATTATATTTAAAACCAGCCTTTGCCAAAATTGCGTAAAAAGGCGGATTAATTTTTATTATACCATTGCTTCTTGATCCTTTAATAATCTCTTAAAGACGCATTATGTAATATTTAGAGAAAGAGTTGGTGGTTATTGCTATAATAGTTCAAAAATAGATAATGAAAAAGAATAATATGAAAACAGTCAAATTACCTTATTCTGAGCATAGATATGAGTGAAGGTTTAAAAAAAAAATAGTCTTGATTATCAAGTACCATTGTTACCATAATAAACAAAGACTTGATTTTCTTTTTCAAGTTAAATTATTAAATGGTGATCATTCCAAATCATGAGCATCTGATGGCCTTGAGAGTTGATTCTAGGCTTGTCATGTGAATAGATGTCTAATTAATAATTTAAATAACATTTGAAGCCAAAAGAAAGATCTGCATTGGGCAGATTTAGCTCTTACATAATGCATCTTTAAATATAGAATGTTCCATTCTGTCTTTCTACATTTAGTGTAATTAATGCCCTGTCTGTTTTGGACGGGCTTACAGAGCAAGAAGCACACATAATTAATAAATCACTGACCTTATGTAAAACTGACTTTAAGCCAATCTTTAACTAACAGTAGTAACAATCTCATATATTATTTTCTCTAAATTAATCAATATTTTCAACAAAAAAATATATCAGATTTTAGAAATACAAAAAAATGGTTTATAATAAGGCCATATCATAAAAAGTATTCTTGTTTACATTTTGTTAAAAAATCACTACTTGGCTAACATCAAATTTTTGTTGATAGGATATTTGATTATCAAGTATTATTTGATTATCATTCATCAGGGTTCTGTACATGATAATTGAGTCTATGGATTCATTCAAATTTTTCTATAAATCAACGTCCTGTAACCAGAAGAAAATATTCATGTGTGGTAATCAATAAGCCTATTTTTAGCTTTCAATTTTTAAAATAAAAACAGGTGATGTGGTTCCTTTTGAAGTGATGCGGAATTATCAGAGAACAAGAATATTTTTTTATATGGCCTAATTTAAATATATATATGTACAATATAAAATATATTAGGCCCTTTATATCACATTTCAACATCTAGATTTTTATTTATCATAATTAATTTGTAAATATTTCTAACACTAGAACAGCCATATAGATGAAGTGTTTTTAATCTGAAAAAAAAATAGAGACAATAATTTTTTTAGCCAAAAACAAAAACAAACTAGCAAAACACACAGAGGCATTTAAAAAAATTAACTTCAGCAAAAATGAATCATTAGCTATTTCAGTAATTATGCATAATTAAGATTCATGGATTATGTAATATTTGGTGAATGAGGTGAAATGGGGTTGACTTATGAAGATGACCATAATATGGGAATCAGTGTAGTTTAAGGGAATTTTACCCAGACAGTGGCACTACGGTCTACTCCAATGCCTATGTCAACATGTACCGGTGACCTTGGTTTTCCGGATCAAACAAGTATCTAGACACTGTTACTTGGCAGGTCCTTAATTCTGCACCACTGACAAGGGGAAACCTCACTTGAAAATCTAATAGAACAATCTTGGCCAATGTCAGGAACAATCCTGTGGTGACCTGATTAGTGAGCCAGTGCCTTACTCACTGAACCACAGCAGCAAATGAGGTACCTTATATACCAATAAAATTCTTATAACATATTTAACAAAAATTATGCCACTAACCTTGAGCAATGTTTGACTAATCTTAATAGACTGGCCTCTGTTACATCTGTTAAAAAGTTGAGTTTTACCGATTCCAAACACCGATTACCATAATTAGCTAGCATATTTACACTACAAAAATAATGAATGAGATTCATAAATCATATTTCCATCTAGAAATAGAAATACATAAACTACCTCATTGTCTCTGTTATACATTATTTACAACACTGGCAATGAATGAATGAATGAATGAAATGTTGTTTTATGGCACATCTGCTCCTACCAGGCTATATTACGCCAAACATAGGATGAAATATACAAGACAAGCTAAATGATATCACAAAATTCTACATATGCATAAATAAAAACAATATCACAGTATATCAAATTTAAAAATAAAAATACAACACTGGCAAACATAGAAATTAACCATCTGAATGTGCATATGAGGTTTACCAGAGAAAGAATTTTTATGTCCCAATTATATAATCGCTTAGGACATGTCTGGAATATACGGGCGAAGTAGCATCCCTGGATAATGCCTTCCATGAATCATAAGTGTCCAGTAAGACTGCTTGACACTTGATTTGGCAAGAATAAAATATGCCTTATAAAGTGATATGACCAGATGGAATGCAGCTCAAGGCCCATAACTCCACTTTTATTCCATAATGGGGTTTTTCCCAATAAATCATTTAATATGGTCTATAATATATGTAGCTACTGGTCTTGCAATCACTGATACAAACTGATCCTGCAGTGAATATTCGCTTGGCCGCTACAATCACTGATAAGCATGACATTGACGAGGCTTAATGAGTACGGCATATTAACTTTTTTACTCCGACAAATTAAATTCTCAAACATAAATAAAGACGTTTGAAGTATTTGTAGTTAAAAAATATTTCCTATTTAGTGTAAATGGGTATTAAAATGAGTAAAATGCATCATTTTGCCCGAAGCAGTTAGGTGTTAAGTAAACATTGCACGAGCCGTTGAGCCAATGACTACGAGGCGTGCAGTCAACGCACGTGTTTTAGACAGGTATCTGTTACAGAGATAAATTGTAAGTAATTCTCTGTGAAACAGATTGTCACTGATAGTTTAATTAAAACTCACCTTGCAGTAGAACAGCCAGTAGAACTAATATCTAAAGCTGTTAATCTCAAACAATTATTGGTTATATTTCTAATACTGATATCACTTATATTTCTACACCCACATACATCTAGGTTCCTGCAAATATCATATAATATCAGTAGTTATATTTTTAATACTAATATTACTAAATCGCTATAAACAAATTTATCACAACAAACGTTTTTTTAATATGCAAGTTATGGAAGAGAATTAAATCTGAAATTGTGGCTTAGTGAATAGGACACTGGCTCACTAACCAGAAAGTTTTGGGTTGGCTTCTGGTGTTGGTCAAGAAAGTTCCTCAGGACTTTCCATGTGTGGTTCCCCCTTGTCAGTGGGGCGGGAGAGGAGACCTGACAAGGAAAATGTCTAATCATTTGGAAAAACAACGTCCCGTGTAGAAATTGGTGTGCACTTAAAGAGCCGTTAACAGTTGGAATTTGAAATAAGAGTAAGCTGTACATGTAGTGTGTCTGCCATTGCTAAAGCAGACTGTCTTCATTAGCCAAGTTGGTGCAGAGAATAAGGATGTTAAACCCTATTTCATTTCAAATCTAATTTTAATGAAGTTCGTGAAAGCCATTCATTTATTTACCTGATATCCATGGAATAGGTGGCTACTTCCACCATAGCATCATTTGATATATTTGGACAATTTGCCAGCACCAAGGTTTTTAATCTTGGACAGTTGCGTACTATTTTCCTCACACAATTATCTCTGATCTATTACAATACATAATAGAAGCAAAATTAATTGATATTTTTTAAAATTTATATCTCAAAATCCGGTGCTTGAATGAGACATTTTCTTTTTCTTAGAACAGGCATACTCTCCTTTTTTCTAATCTTTTTTTATCCAAGAATGACAGTTTTTGTTAGGCAGTTATTTGATTCAAAGGAAATATATTTTAATATGTGAAATACCAATAATGACCCCCTATAAAAGCATGTGAAATTACCAAAAGTGATAACACATATTCTAGAAATAGTATAAGCATATATATACTGTCTTGTTCACGGCATCTGTCACAACTCACAGCGAAATGGAGTTTATACATTGTTTATCCAGAATGAGTAAAGTGTGGCACAGTATGTATTGTGGAGATTCACTAAGCAGGAGGTTTAGGGTTTCATCCGACAAATGTCCGCAGGATTTTCCTTGATTGCTCTTGTCAGTAGCTAGTGCAGGACAGCGGGATGCGAGAGAAAATCTATTTAATTGGATCAGATGGAATAAAGAAAAAACAAGCCAACAGTGAGGCTGATGTCCCCCGCCGAAATCCCAAAATAAATAGAAGACACATATTAATTAATCGCACATTTATTTTTTTCAATGTATCGAGCAATCAAACTGTACACGAAGTGTCATCCAAAAGTGTTTTATAAAGAAAAATGCTAAAACAGACGAGAAAAATGAAAATGTACCCTAGTTAGGGGGACCCTAAAGGCAGACAAAAGGGCCCCTTTGGCCAAGGGAAAGGGACCCTCGTGTCCAAGTCAATCGTTTCTATACACTGTTACTGTCGAATCGATTACTAAATGAGAATGCAGTCATTGTATTGGCATAAAAATCATCAATCAAGATGAACCTAAGTTATCTTGTCCCAAAGTATCAACCAATCAAATTGCTTATCTCTGCTTACCCTAAGCGGAAAATGCTCATCTTCGAACTCCATCAAGGCATTGACCTAATAAGCATATACACCAAGTTTGAACATTTTAACTCAATTAGAAGGAGAGTTATTGTGTTCCAAAGTCTCGACTACTCTCGACCAATTATGTGTATCGCTCTGCTTACCTTGAGCAGAAAATGCTCATTATCAAACTTAGTCAAGGTATTACTGTAATGAAACTATACACCAAGTTTCATCACTCTCACTTAATAAGAACTAAAGTTATCGGGTCCCAAATCATCAACCAATCAAATTGCTTATCTCTGCTTACCCTATGTGGAAAATGCTCATCTTCGAACTCCATCAAGGCATTGACCTTATAAGCATATACATCAAGTTTGAATATTTTTACTCCATTAGAAGAAGAGTTATTGTGTTCCAAAGTCTCGACCAATCAAATTGCGTATCGCTCTGCTTACCCTAAGCGGAAAATGCTCATCTCCGAACTCCATCAAGGCATTGACCTAATAAGCATATACACCAAGTTTGAACATTTTAACTCAATTAGAAGGAGAGTTATTGTGTTCCAAAGTCTCGACCAATCAAATTGCTCTGCTTACCCTGAGCGGAAAATGCTCATTATCGAACTTAGTCAAGGTATTACTGTAATGAAACTATACACTAAGTTTCATCACTCTCACTTAATTAGAACTAAAGTTATCGTGTCCCAAAGCATCAACCAATCAAATTGCTTATCTCTGCTTACCCTAAGCAGAAAATGCTCATCTTTGAACTCCATCAAGGCATTGACCTAATAAACACATACACCAAGTTTGAACATTCTAGCTCATTTAGGAAGAGAGTTATTGTGTCCCAAAAAGTGTGACGGACAGACGGACAGACAGACAGACAGACAGACAGACAGACAGAAAGACAGACAGACGGACGGACGAACCCATTTTAATAGTCCCCCAACTTTCTTCGAAAGGCGGGGGACAAAAAACTGTGGTCTAATAGTGGCAGCATGTTGCAACTTCTCTGGTAGTAGGAAATTGAAACTACAGTAAGCAGTGATGTGCAGTCAGGGCAACATTTCCTGCATAGCACAAAGTACGGTGTATGCCCAAACTTCGTAAGCCTAGCTGGTACAGAGAATTAGGAAGTTATATCCACATTTCACCTAAGACATTGACAAATAAAATAAATGTACTACCTTCAATTGCTAATATACATTTATTAATATTAATGTATTTAACTTTCAAAATTTTTCAATAAATGAACTGACTTTATTCTTACCTGTTTGCAACCCCGTAAATCTAGGTTTTCTATTCGACCTAAATTAGCTGATATCTGTGTCATACAAGAATCTGTCAGCTAAAACAAAGAAATAAAATCAATACAGATTATTCTTATTGTAATGCATAAATTTTGACTTTATTAATTTATAAGTTATGATTTTATTAACTCATAATTTTTGGTTTTATTCATTCGTAAATTTCGATTACATGAAATTATAATTTTTGATTTTATTAATTTATAATTTTTGATTTTATGGATTTGTAATTTTTGATTCTATGAATTTGTAATTTTTGATTTTATGCATTTGTAATTTTTGATTTTATTACCTTGAATTATTGATTTTATTAATCTTTAATTTTTAATATGATTGATTTATAATTCTTGATTATATTTATCTGTGAAAATAAAAACTAAATCTAGTGGGAAAAAACCAAATCACTGGAATTTTATTCTTGAAATGAATTTTGTATCTGGATATTTGTAGCAAATTTGGTAGCATAACCTCTTATGTTACCAGCTTACCTTATAACACTGTCCAAGATTTAAAGTGTATAGATTTCTGCAGTTATTGGCAATGAAACGAAGACCTCTCTGACTAATATTAAAACAGCCAAACATTTCTAGCACTCTTAAACTGAAATAAACAATATATTGCTATTCATTTTAATATGTAAAACAAATTAAATTCAGTTCATGTGATGTAGTAGTATTAATTGGGTACAGTTAAAGCATGGCCTTTCTACAAGTCCTATGTTTCTTGCCATTACCCTTTATTAGCACATTATCTGATGACCACAGGCAGCGGAGGGCTGAAATGTAAATTTGTTCCCCCTGAGGAATATTGCCAAATCCTCTTTACCAATATATATGTAAGAATTTTAATTTCATACAATTTGATTTTAATATATTAAATGATCGAGATGACAAATAAAATAGAACTATTGCAACAAATTTCAATAAGGCACAGATTTATATGTTAAAGATGCATTATACAAGGGGTTCAAATGTTATATAGATCAGTAATTAGATATTTATCTCAAGTCAATGCTCTAGACCATCAGATGCTTTTAATTTTAAACGGATTTAAACATGATTGCTAGTTAATGGTTTGATTAAAATTGGATAATCAAGACTTTGTTTATTATATAGTAAAATGGTAGCAAGTACAATTGAGATTATATACCATACCTTCCTCCATGTTTCTTTATTAAAGCTTCTAAACCAACATCTGATATAACTTGACAACCATTTAAACATACACTTTCTAATCTATAATAATATAACACACATTTATTTACAATTAATGCAGGCAAACTGTGAAACAAAACATATATTTATTTTTTGTAGTATTATTTGGTATATTTTTATGAAATAGTGAAGTCTTCATCTTATACTCTACATCGATTTTTATATTGACTTCAAATGTTACATAAACTGTTATTTTGATATTTATTCACATGACAAGTCATTAATCAACTCTCTAGACCATTGGATGGCCGAGATTTAAACGGATTTAAATACAAATCATTTCACCCACCTATTTGAGCTTTCTGCTATAGCTAACAAAGCATTATCAGTGACATGACACCAGCTAGCATCAATATGTGTCAGGTTATGGCACATGATGGCAGCATTGAGTAAAATATTATCTCCTGTCAAACCACCTCGACTACATCGCGTAAAATTCAATTCCTTAAATAAAAATCAACGGAAACTGATATATGTAGGACTGAAAACAATTGTAGATATACGTTTAAAGGCAGATGATCAGAATTTACTAATATTTGTGACTGTCATTTGTCTGTTTAGCTGTTCAGGGTTGGTGACTACACTAGGTGTATAGGGGTAGCTGGAACTGGGGAGTAACATCTGCTCAGAAGCCATGAACAACCAAAAAATAACACTTGAAATCTGAATGCCCTGGGCTGAAATCAAAACGTAACCACTGTTCACAGAATGATCCTATCAAGTTCCAGGCAGTATCATTCTTAAATGTCTGAGAAATAAGACTTCAAATGAACTGTCAGCAATAGACTATTTAGTGAACCAAAGGATACAGACCTATAAAAAAACTTCTTAACATACTTACCCTAAGAGTTTCTGAACATTCTTTAAACATGTCACATAGACCTTGTATAGTAATAAAATCTCCATGACATTGTATTAAAGCTAGTGATATAGGATGACGTTTACCTATCTGATGTAACCAATCATCACATATATTATGTTGTTTCTTTACAGCAATATATTTCCCTACAATATATATTAAAGACTTGATAGATTATTTCCTTGTAAACTACAATGTTGTGATTATCAGTCCAAAAATGTTTCACTTCCATTCAGTATTTACAAAATTATAATAATTTGAAGTTTTAGCAATCTATGCTGCTCAAGTGTAACAGGAATCCACCATCTTTTATTGGTAGAGGAGGGGTTGGGATGGCCTAGTGGTCTCGAGTGCCGCGCTTCGACCTCTAGCTGGCCGGTCACCTCTGGCTTGCAGCTGTGGTTTCGAGTCTTGGTGTGAGTGTATGTGGCATGGAGATAGGAGGGCCTTCTCAACCTCATGGGTTTCCTCCGGGCACTCCGGTTTCCTCCCACTGCTAAAGACCCCTAAGCGCAAGGGAATTATTGAATTAAAATGAAACCATGTTATTCCCAAAATGACCTAGTTTGTGTCGAGTGGACGTTAAAACCCCATTTCTCTCCCTCTCTCTCTCTTATTGGTAGAGAAGAAAGCTGATGGGCCTAGATTAAGTCCAATGGAAATCAAGCCGGAAGATTATCCTGCATTGGTATTTTGATTCTGATGACATATTTAGCATGTGAGAAATTTGATAGTTTACAAGCCTGGAAATAAGGTACCTGTCACTGACAATGTCAGTCACTGATTCAGGCTTTGTCAGGCACAAAACCTTTGGTGCCTGTCATTTTGTCAGGCACTTATTTGTCTTTTTCACTGATATTATTAATACATGTCTGGTAATAAGTTGAAAATGTCAGGTACGATTTCATTAGTGCTTGACATTTTTTCAGGTACATGTACATCTAAAACCGTTATTTAATATTTATTAGGAATCTATCGAGTCAATGTATTTTTGTCTAAAATAAGGCTAAAGAGTCTTGCATAAAAATGAAATTTGTAGATACATGTACATGTATTATGCATAATTGTACCACAAATTAAAATAAAGGCAAATTCTTGGTCAATATCAGAAGAACATGTCTGGAAAACTTTTAACTCGAAAGCCCAAGCCTAAACCAGAACAAAATTCAATTTTCAATTTTTATGGTGCCTTTAACTTTAACTGACTATGCAAATTTATATATCCATGTAGGACCATTTTAATAGTCCAATCTGAATGAACATATTCCACATTGTCAAACCAGTGAAATAGTAAGTCTCTTTTATTCACTAAAATTCAGTAAATTCAAATCCTTTTCTATTAACTCAATGGCACACTGATAATAATAACCTTAGAATTATTTAGCTTTTTTTATATATATTTCTAGTATTCAGGGTACTTACATAAAACTTCATCAAGAGCAACTCTGTGGAATTGCTGACAGACACAGCCACAATTCTTCAGATCTACATGGTTCAAGTAAGAGAATATATGAAGCCATATTTCATCTGGCATACACACCCATGGTGAAAAATTTCCTTCCTGTATTCTTGGTGTCTAAAAGAATTGACATGTAAAAAACAGTTTCGAAAAAATAAATATTTTAATAATTTTATCAACTAAAAATTTTATACATAAAATTCAATCAGAGAAAAGAAAATAGGGGAAAAGTGTAGGCTAAGTAGTCTAATGTCTGTGCTTTAGATCGTTAGATCTGTCATTAAATCATGTGTTTGGTTTTAATCCCAGCGATTTATTGAAATAAATATATACTGTCTGTATATATTTATAAGTTTAGAAATGACCTAGTTCAATTCTATTCAATCTGATTAAAATACAGATCTATATTTCATTTCGGTTTTTTATACTTATGAAGATATGACAATTTATAGTGGGAGTTCATGTCAGGGGTCAAAATGAGCGGCTTTTGACTCTATGACATCAGACACAAGTGGGAGTTCATGTCAGGGGTCAAACGAGCGGTTTTTGACTCTATGACATCAGACACAGTTCCATGGATCAAAAGGCCAAGAATTTGACGTAACAGACCGTTTGATTGGCTAATAACAACTCTTCCAGATCATAGTGTAGCAAAGCCAAGTAAAATGAAATTTTGAACTGTAAAAATGAAACAAAATAGAATCTATCTTTTAATCAGACTGATTTCAAGTACATAATAAACCTGCTTTTCTCTCTTTAATGAATTCATAAATTAAATGTTTAAAGGAGTATTTTCCAAAAATAGACCTCTTTATTTCCATTTGATAGTCACCCTCAATTTATGCCATAAAACTTCAAATTATTGTGATGCATCTACAATGTACATGTATGGTGGTCTAGAACAGCACTTGACAAAATAATTTAAGTAACCTCAGTTTGCAGAGTTTACAAAATGATATTGCGATTTACATGTAAAGTCTGTATCTTCAATTGAAATCAAACTCTTTGTTTTTAAACTTATAATCTATGCTTTTTAAATTTAATGATATTTCAATGATTTTTCTGTTTGAAACATCACATACTTTCTGCCTTGATGTCCATTATTGTTTTCAAAATTAAATAAATATAATATTCTTGATAAAACCCTATATTTCATACATGTACCTGACACAACAAAGAAAATATCAACTGGAATAAATCAAATTAATTTTCAAATACTTACCATTTCTATGTACTTATTATAGGCTGTTACTGAAGTTTCTGGAACTGAAAAGTTTTAACAAATCAGAACTATCAGATCAAAAATAATGATTCCAAAAATAGCTTATTCATAAATAGACATGCATGCTTGAAATTAGCAGCCTGGCATGGGGCATTTTTGACTACCATTGTGACACTTATGGCTACAATTGTGACAGTTGATTGAACATATCAGTGTTTTTTCAACAATTATAAAATCTTTTGTGTACAAATCCTACTTTTGCTGAACCAGAGAATCTTGTTTTTTTTCTTTCGTTCTGTCACAGCGATATTTATAAAATGTCTTGGTTTTGATTAGACATGATTTAATACAATATGTAAATAATATGGCATGCCTACTTGGTTATTTGACGGACGGACAATAACCACAAACTGTCAATTTGACAGGCAACCCGACCCCTCAATTTTGTTTTTTTTTTAGCTTGAACATGTAAATATGAAAGTGCAACTACAAACTTACCTAAATTCACTGACTGGGAGATAACTCTGGCTACCTGAGTGGGAAGACGGTGGTCAACAATGGTGGGCATGTTGACAGGATTTTGATCATCAACATCAGGAACATCCACATATTCATCAATAAATTCCTCAAGAGCATCATCCTGAATATCAACATTATCTGATTGTAAATGAACAGGAATTTGTTTACTATAATTTGGTCGCATCTGAGCTGTTGTTGGTCTTACATGGGCGCTAGCAGGTCTTACCTGGGCACTCATAGGTCGAACTTGTGCACTCGTTGGTCTTTGCTGTTGTACTTTTCTAGAAATGGATATCAATAATATTTTATAATTAAAATTGAATTAAATGAATCTACATTTGTAGAAGAACTTAATTTCAGAAATGAATCTATTACATAATTCATATAAAATCTTTGAAAAAATTCTTATTAGTTTCTAATGATTTCATGTCGGGGTCTTTTTTTGTCTGAAAATATCATTCAACAACTGAAGAGTAACTCATTTCTATCAACGATCTAATATAATGATCTAACATATATGTTTTTCAATGGCCTAGATTATCGTCTAATGATTACCTAACAGTCCTTCTCTTTTTTAAATCAAAACAAGCCAACAGTGAGGCTGATGTCCCCCGCCGAAATCCCAAAATAAATAGAAGACACATATTAATTTATCGCACATTTATTTTTTTCAAACGTATCGAGCAATCAAACTGTGCACGAAGTGTCATCCAAAAGTGTTTTATAAAGAAAAATGCTAAAACCGACGAGAAAAATGAAAATGTACCCTAGTTAGGGGGACCCTAAAGGCAGACAAAAGGGCCCCTCTGGCCAAGGGAAAGGGCGCTCGTGTCCAAGTCAATCGTTTCTATACACTGTTACTGTCGAATCCATTACTAAATGAGAATGCAGTCATTGTATTGGCATAAAAATCATCAATCAAGATGAACCTAAGTTATCTTGTCCCAAAGTATCAACAAATCAAATTTTTTATCTCTGCTTACTCTAAGCGGAAAATGCTCATCTTCGAACTCCATCAAGGCATTGGCCTAATAAGCATATACACCAAGTTTGAACATTTTAACTCACTTAGAAGGAGAATTATTGTGTTCCAACGTCTCGGCTACTCTCGACCAATCAAATTGCGTATCGCTCTGCTTACCCTGAGCAGAAAATGCTAATTATCGAACTTAGTCAAGGTATTACTGTAATGAAACTATACACCAAGTTTCATCACTCTCACTTAATTAGAACTAAAGTTATCGTGTCCCAAAGCATCAACCAATCAAATTGCTTATCTCTGCTTACCCTAAGCGGAAAATGCAAATCTTCCAACTCCATCAAGGCATTGACCTTATAAGCATATACACCAAGTTTGAACATTTTAACTCAATTAGAAGAAGAGTTATTGTGTTCCAAAGTCTTGACCAATCAAATTGCGTATCGCTCTGCTTACCCTGAGCAGAAAATGCTCATTATCGAACTTAGTCAAGGTATTACTGTAATGAAACTATACACCAAGTTTCATCACTCTCACTTAATTAGAACTAAAGTTATCGTGTCCCAAAGCATCAACCAATCAAATTGCTTATCTCTGCTTACCCTAAGCGGAAAATGCTCATCTTCGAACTCCATCAAGGCATTGACCTAATAAGCATATACCCCAAGTTTGAACATTTTAACTCAATTAGAAGGAGAGTTATTGTGTTCCAAAGTCTCGACCAATCAAATTGCGTATCGCTCTGCTTACCCTGAGCAGAAAATGCTCATTTTCGAACTCCATCGAGGCATTGACCTAGTAAGCATATACAACAAGTTTGAACATTTTAACTCAATTAGAAGGAGAGTTATCGTGTTCCAAAGTCTCGACCAATCAAATTGCTCTGCTTACCCTGAGCAGAAAATGCTCATTATCGAACTTAGTCAAGGTATTACTGTAATGAAACTATACACCAAGTTTCATTACTCTCACTTAATTAGAACTAAAGTTATCGTGTCCCAAAGCATCAACCAATCAAATCGCTTATCTCTGCTTACCCTAAGCGGAAAATGCTCATCTCCGAACTCCATCAAGGCATTGACCAAATAAACACATACACCAAGTTTGAACATTCTAGCTCAATTAGGAAGAGAGTTATTGTGTCCCAAAAAGTGTGACGGACAGACGGACAGACGGACAGACAGACAGACAGACAGACAGACAGACAGACAGACAGACAGACAGACAGACAGACGGACGGACGAACCCATTTTAATAGTCCCCCAACTTTCTTCGAAAGGCGGGGGACAATAAGGAAATTGATGGTTACTAATCTTATGGATGTGCAAGGCTTTAAAGAAGTACAATCAATCATACCTTTTATAAAGATCAGCACTGGCTGGTCTTTGTTTCTTCTGATGACCGTCTGTTGTGGATTGAGTGCTTTGATTAATGCTGTTCATATCAACAGAACCAAAATTATCCAAACTGTACACTGCTTTTCCTTTACTTGCAAATCCTATCCTGGCTTTAGGCATACTGACACTCGATTTCAGATTTATCTCTTTTGGATGAATAGCTGACCAAGCTAAATTTGATTTTTCCCAACGACGTTGATACGGCAAACTGTTCACAGTCTCTGAAACTTTGCTAGGCACCACTTTTTTCTTTGGTTTTGTGGAAACATCTTTACTTGTCCCTACCTTCTTTGGAGTTGATCCTTTTGGTCCTAAAATCTGGGCAAGGAAATTGCTTTTTTCAGGAACTTTATCTTTTACAATACCATTCGATACAGTCTTTGAATCCATAACTGCCTGAAAGACATCAGTGTCAACAGATGAATCAACCATCAGATCTCTGTTACGAGGTTCATCTTCATCACTACTGGAGGCAAGATTTAAAGATGGAACAACAGGAATAATGGAACTCTTTGATTCTCTACTTTCTTCCATTCCAAAAACTTCTATATCTATTTCAACATTGTCCTTCTTCTTCCCAAATTTTGTACCCTTTTTCTTGGCACTAGTGGAAGCATCTTTTAGAGCAGCAGTGCTATTAGTCATGTTCAGATCAAGAGAGACTTCAGGCTGTGTTCCTTGTTCTGCTTCCTTTGTTTGAAGTTTTGTTTCTCTACTAACATTGTCGTTCTTCTTTCCAAAATGCTGACTCTTGGTCTGGGTACTATTGGCAGCAGACTTAAAGGCGCTAGTGTTATTGGACAAGTTTAAATCTAGGGCAATATCTGGTTGAGTTCTGTGTTGTGTTTCTGTTGCTTCCATTGTGTCAGGAGACTCTTCCAGATGTTCTGAAGACACTACCAACGGTTTGGTAGACTCTTCCAACTTATCTGGATGATCTTGAACACTACTAGAACAGCCCTCCTCTTCTGCCAATGCTGATCCTGTCTTCTTCTTGAAGTAAGAACGGATATACCCTCGTATAACTGGGTCTGTAATCACTTCACAAATATCATTGATATCCTTATCCGTTCTGTAAAATTTAGGATCAAATTTCGGTTTATCATCAGTTCTTGGAGAATTTCTTTCAATGATCTTCTCAGCTTCTTTGACTTGTTCAAAGGTTGGTTGTGGTTTCAATGGGGAATCAATGACTGATTTGAGATTAGGCTTATTAATCTGAACATGACTGTTTTCCTTCCTGTCCATTTTATCTAATTCTGCATTAAGGGTACTGGTAGCATCTTTTACAGATTTCTTCTCCTTTTTTGGTATCCTTTGAGTTCTTTCTGTCCCCTTTGAGTGCTTCTTTTTGGAAGTGATTGTTCTGACACCTATGAGGACTTCTCCACATTCAGAACACCATGTCATGTAATCTTTGTTTGTCGTAGAACATTCTGGACATATCTTATATTTCTTTTCTATTTTGGCAGATGGCTCATCCGCTAAAGCATCTTTAGGTTTAAGGTTAGGAATTGTAATCCCTAACTTTTCTATTCTATCTGTGATACCCCCAGCATTCACACTTGTAGCTGTAACACCAGAGGTTTCTGTTACGATAGTCAAATTGTCATCATTGTCATTTTCAGTTTTGGCATTTAAATTTTCTAAAGAAGAGAAGTATCGATTTAAAGAGCTGGCAGCATAAGAATTTGGTTTGATATTTACTGTTGACTTTTGGTCAACTTGATCTTCCTGAAGATTTCGTCTGAAAAGACAAAGTTTTGAGATGGTATATGCATTCATATTAAACTTTCAGCTATCATAATCTTTCTAATCAAATCGTTCGTTCATGAAATCAAATATAGCACCCATGTGTCTATTAGGTTGTGAAAGCTACATGTAGTTATTTTTATTAAAGTAATTATAAATTACTATGTTTTCAGAAAAAGTTTCAAATTTTGAAATGTAGGTTACAACAGTTGAATATGGTCTTACCTTTGTTCATGGTATTGTCTAACAGCTTCTTTGTGCCTAAGTGATGTGTTTTCTTTTATTTGATTCTTTGTTCTATCATTTTCACTTGTCATTTTAGCTACCGGTAATTGTTTATGGGAAGGGGATGCTGATTCCACTTTTGTCTCCTTGTGTTTTATCATAGCTTCTTTTTGTACGTTGGTATCTTTGGTATGCTTGTAATTAGTATTGCCAGAATAGCTGTTGTATTGATTTCTATTTTGAACTCCAGTCCAACCAGATGAACCACCATAGGCTTGATGGTTAGAGTGTTGATACTGAATGGTATGCTGGGGGTGTTGATGTTGAGTAGTAGCATGTTGTTGTTGAGATTGATAATGAGGAGGAGGATGAGGAGGATGAGGAAGGTATACTTGATACTGATTAGAATTGTTTGTATTGTAAGCATGTTGCTGTTGATAATTATGGTACCCTTGGGTGGGACCAGGTGGGCTTGAACTCATCACACCTGGGTACACAAACTGTCTTTGTGGTGGTGAAGGTGAACAGTTGCCAGGAAAATAGGGTTGAAAAAATGAAGCTTGTGGTGATACTGGAGAGTTTGGAGACATGAAATAATCCCCTTGTCCATTATACATACACATTCCAGTTGGTACTTGTTGATAATTTTGTACATTCATGGCCATAGGATAATTCTGTTGTCTTGGACTAATCACCACATTATAAGGTGGAGAAGATGTCATTTGTTGATGAGCACTTCTTGGGTCTATTGGAATTGGTCCATAAGCTTGTCGATAGATTTCATCAGCTGAGAAAGTAACATTTCTAGAAACCAATACCTGATCATAATTTCGTGATCCTTGACCTCTATCAATTTCTTGTTCAAGGTTGTGAATATTTTTATAACTTTGTTCTGGTTGTAAAGACACCTGTTGCCTTGGCGGTATGCCAGAATTTTTGTTTATATTGTTGTGAACAAAGTTAATTGTATTTTTATCTGAACTGATGACATTGTATTCTGTAGTATTTGGTGCTGGCTGTTCAGCTAAAACTGATACTGTCTGGTCAAGCAGACGTGGCGATGTCTCCGTGGTTTTATGCTTATAAAGAGCATTAATATCTTTTACAGATTTCTGGAGAAATTCCTCATACTTTTCATCTCCCAATAGACTTTTAATTTCAGAAGCGTCTAGTATGGGGTTATCTCCATTTAATCTTTTGTCCAGAACAGAAACTGTTGATGGAGGAGAAGCAGGGCGATGAGTCGAAAGTCCTAAACTCTCCAAGTCAGCTTCACTCTGAAATACTGATACTGAATCCAAATTCTGGGATTCCTGGAGAGAAGTGGGTGGCAAATTATCAGGATTTTTTCTGGCAATTGGGTGAAGTTTAATTTTCTCATCAAATTCTTGATCTTGTATTAATTCTGGTACCTTGAAATGTCTCGGTTGACTAAGATTTTCAGAACATTCTGGTGGTCTGGTAATTTCAGTTTTTGGAGTGCTTCTAGTTGGTTTAAGCTTTACTTCTTTAAGTGGTGAATTTACTCTGTAGTCTTGCCGGGAAAATTCCTCTTCCAGTTCAACGCCTGCCACATTGTCAGCAATAGTAGACTTGGGATTCCCAAATTTATCTGGTGCTTTTGGCTTAGTATCATCCTCTCTTATTTTGTCCTGCCTTAAAGGTTTCGAAATAGCATCATCATGAGCATAGCCATCTTTAGCAAGTTGCTTTGATGCAGATTTTAACTGAAAATATGCTAATCGTCTTTCTCTCAATTCCTCTGGGTTCACTGCCTGTGCATCATTTTCAGAATTTGTTGCTCCTTGTTGTGTTTTCTTGGCCAGTTCTGCCATTCTGTAATCTTTTGACTATCTTTACAACGACAAACATCAACCTGGAAAACACAAAATTAATACAAATTAGTGGTTTTGAAAAATATTTTTCTCTGTACAGTCCAAATATGTTTAACTTATAAGCAGTCTAATAATAATAATACTGAAAATAAAAATAAATGCATTTTGTACTGTGATCTCCAATGAGAACTATGATAATTTTATGCTGAATATGGAGAATTTGGTTTGATATTTGATTATGGTACACGCAGTTATTATCAAAACATTGTATATCTACTTGAGTAAGCTTATTCATGCAACTTTTTGCAACCTTCCGGTAGTGGTCTTCATCTAAGTACATTGGGTGGGAGAAGCAATTTCTCAAAGCTAAAATGATTTTGCTTTAATGCATGTAATATTTGAATTTGATCATGACATAAAAGGTAGAACCTGAAACACCACGGTATTCCTTACATGCCACAGACCTGCTGTGGCAGTGAATTTGAATATCAATGCAGCATGGTTCTGCAGGTGAATTTTGTCACAAGGATTGTGAGTGAAACATCTAAAATGAAGATTCGGGAATACAATTTGAGAGTAACAAGATACAAGCTAAATAGAATTTCATACACCATGTCTATCTTGCAGATTCCTTTGACGCTTTGAACGCCATGGTGTACAGCCTGCTAGAAATTCACGAGAAACTCTGAATCTGATTCGAGCACTTATTCTCACAAAAGCTTACGCTGCGAATCTACAGGAATTAGCGTAAAATTTTTCTAAAAAAATATAATCTCTGAGAATATTATTGTCACTTCCAACTATTGATGTCAGTCAGGGTAAGTGTTCTTATTGTTTTATTTTTTATCATTATAGTATTTTGGTGTTTTAGATTAACACAATTTTGCTTTTAAGACAGTAGTTTTATCAATAAAGATTTGGTGGATTCGTGCATAATATATGAAAATCCATTTATAGATTCTCGCAAGAAATGACTAATTTCTAACCCTGGCATAGTGACGCAGTGGGTAAGACGCTATCTCAGGTGTCTGGGATTCGATCAGTATCACAATTGTCAATCGTACAAAATGAAGGGCCTGGCAAGGAACCGTGTCTACTCATTCGGATAAAAAAGTAAGATCCCATGTATGCTACGGACAGTATGTGTGGAACAGAACCATTCTTATTGGTCTTGACACTGTCACTTTGACACTTGGACTTGGAATACAATTTGCTGTCGCTGTCAGATCAAACTTTCCTGCTCAGCAAACTGCACAGCGTATGGCTGTCTTAATTACCCTGATTGGTGAAGAAAAGTAGGATGTTCATATTTCATTCATTAGTTTAGTTTAGTTATAAATATTGAAATGATAAATTAAGTACCATTGGATTGAGAATGAAATAATTATAATTATTTATAATGTAGTTTTTCAGTTCTGGCAGTTTCGAAACATGTCAACATCTCGGTCTCTGACGTTTAACGTGTTTCGTAATGCTTGCCAAAAATTCATATGAATATTTTGCAATAGGGCTGAGATAAAAAGTTTATAAATCTACCTAAATGAACACGGCTATCGTCCTTATTATTACCTGAGTTACTAATCAAAACAAACACTGTCTGTGTGTCGCCATATTGTTTCTGCGGAACTTGCAGGCTGGTGAAAAATATTTTCAAATAAAGATCAATTTTGCATTATATCATTATCAACCACGAGTCCTACAATAAGAATTTATTAAAATTTGGATGTCCAGGAAGATAAACAAAAATATTTTATAGGCAGATATTGCTAAGTGCGTTCGCCCAAAAAGTAATTATTGTTAGTTAATTCGTAACATAAAAGACATTTCGCCGAGCTGTTGAACATTATTTTGTTAAATACCAATCAACTGTGCTTGTTCTTCTCGATAATTTGCAAAATATTTGCTTACATGTCGAGCGAGGCTGCATGACAGGTAATACAGCACTCTATTATCTATGCATTTTCGTGATTTTGCTACGGTAATTATAAGAGGCCTGTATAACAGCTCATCCCAAAGACTGCAGTCCCCTCAAGACCACTCATCTCACAACTCATGGGTGGTGTTTGTTTTAATATGTGGGTCGAGATATAAGATCACTCGGACCAAGTTTAGAAGGCGACTCAAAAAGTTATAATGTACATCAACAATTTACAAGAATAAAATGATTATATTGATCTGCCTGGTAGTTGAAAAGCGGCATCTTTCAATAATATTAATAAAAGTTCTAGGTTTCCTTCCATGGCCTTCAGGTTCGTTCTAATGTGCCATTATTCCTTCTCCCAAATATACTCCTTGCCATGGTTTTTTTTTTTTTTGAACAACACATAAATATTATTATATCTCGGCACACGTATTAAAACGGGAGATCACGTTGCTAAGTTGGTAAGACGCTGGCTTTCCTGGAGGCCGGGTGTTCGATCCCTGCATTGGCCGAGAAAGTTCAACCAGAGTTTCCGGTGTGGTTTCCCTTTGTCAGTGATGCACTAACAACGGCAGTTGTCTAGTCCTTCGGATGGGACAAAAAAACCGAAGTCGTAGGGGCGGATCCAAGAGGTGACTGGGGTTACTAGTCACCCCTTCCCCATCGGTGTATACGAATCCTGGGTCCTACAAGCTTCCACCGGGACATGCACACGCATGGTCGTATATATTATATAGCACATGGTGCGCATCTTATCAGCATCTATATCACTAGCGGCAGAAATTAGCTCCGTAAACCGAAGCTGGTCTCTTAGGTGTGAGGGTTTTAGCACGGACCAATCACGATACAAAAAAAGGCAGATTACACCATCTCGACGGATGTGATAGATCCTGAACGGTTTTAACACATTAAATTCGAAATGTCCTGCAGCTATGGTTATCAGCTAGAACTACCTTATAATTGTATAAAAATGTAATTTGAGACCGATTACAGGAAATTACGACCGGAATTGATTTGAAAAATGATGTGCGGAATGATTTCGCCACAAAGTTTCGGAACCGCGTAGTTCAGAATTCGTTCTTAATTTAATTCATACATTGGGCGAAATTTACCGCACGAAATTTATCTAACCCTACACCATCCGAAATGATATATATACGTGCATCCGTGAGTACCGAACCATACAATTCGAAACGCTATAACTATGTATACTCTCAAAATCATCGCTCGAAGTCCATGAATTGTCACCCCCTCTAAAAAAAATCCTGGATCCGCCACTGAGTCCCGTGTACACATGGGCGTGCAGGTAAGGGATCCCTTGGCAGTGGAATTCGATATAAGAGTAGACCGTAGCGCCGCTGTCAAGGCAAAATTCCCCTGTATGGCAAATACCTGTCTTCATTAGCTAGCCCAGGTTAATGGAGTAGGACGTTAAACCCCATTTCCTTTCACGTATCTATAATTGGGGCAAATGGTCTTCTATTTTGGGATAATGAGTTGTCTACTAATGGGATGGGTGGTCTTGGAATAAGTTGTCTTTAGGATGAGTTGTCTGGATACCATATAATGTGCTTTTCTCGTCGATTTTTCTCAAATCTGTGTTTAAGCTTATGACCCCTCCTATTATACTGTCGATGAAATAAAGTACTTTATTAAAACATTAAACTTTCTAACTGCATTTTTCTTTTTGACGACATAATAAAATTGAATCCACTGGACTGAAAGCTGGTGAACTAGTAAACTTTGTTGTTTGGTGCGAATAACTCTATGTCGCGAATAGTCTTTAACTCAACCAAGTGAGACGAATCGTCTTCTTAACTGCGTGTCTTCAAAACAGGAAACGGAAATGACTTGAAACGTTCACGCTGAAGACAAAAACACGCGAAACAGAAGTTATTCTTTGTAAATGTAGTTAAAAAGAGGTGAGATAGACGTAGCACACACACAATTTTGTGCTTAACCACACGAGACTCGTTTCTTACGACAACTGAGATTAATCTGCATTTTGTGCTGCCTAACCTTTGCTTTGTCAACGATTTTCCCAGCGCCCCCGCAAGTGCAAGGCACAATATACTCCACTGGATCTTCGCCTTCGGCGTCGTGGGAAATATTTGGAAATGGAGAACGCAGATTGTGGGTTAGGGTAAGGGCTAGGACCTGTAGATTTCGTCAAAGTCTCGAGATGTAAACAGGACTAATCCTAACCCTTACCCTAACCCACAAATAACACTAATAACTAACAGTTGGTATCAAAATATTTACTCAAAGATCCTGTATTATGCCCCCCCTCCCCAGGCCAGTTACAGTCACAGACAACAGTAGTTCAACTCTAAACGTAGGTCTTATTACTCTCGCCAGTACTACATACATTCAGGTCCCGTGCCATTCAATACATACATGTCATAATAACTGGAATCTGCCCCAGTCAATTTTACTGGGTGACTTTTTACTGATAAACAGGCTGTTTAAAACAGCCACGTGTCAGTCCATGTGAACACCTGAACAATGTAAATGAACATTTTAGTGAGAAAATAAGACCTAGCTTACCTCGCTAGAACCAGTCCAGTTACGCCCTAATGTTGACGGCTAAGACTGAGATCAAATTTTGTAAAACAGTAAAACAGATCAAAACTGACACAAAATGATCACCCCTCATACCTACATGTAAATAGTGTAAATATATGTTATGGACATTCTAAATGCCACAATTTTGATCGGATACATGTACAATGTATATATGCGCATATCGAATCGTAACCTCCTGGTTGTAATAAAAATCATGTTTTAAGGAATACATAACCACTCGGACCAAAGACCACTCGGACCAAGACCACTCGGACCAAAACGAAGACCACTCGGACCAAACAAATAGACCACTCGGACCAAACAAAAAGACTACTCGGACCACAATAAAAAGAATACTCGGACCAAGTATTTTTATAGATAAATAATTGTTAATATGACTACACGGATCGCTAATAAATAAAGTACTCGGACCAAACAAAAAGACTACTCGGACCAAGTGTTTTAAGAGGATTACATGTCATTTCGGACAATTTAAAACACGAAAGAAAATATTTATTAACATGAAACACGTGGTTAGTAAAAGGCTCCAAAAACGATAAAACATTAGTTGCACTTACGGTTATTTGATAATCATCGTTTCCCGTAAAAGTAATGTATTTGTTTAAATCCAATAATATGCTGATCAATTTATTTGAAAATGACCTACACAAAAACAAAAATTTACACGACATGCACTCTTTTTACAAGTCCCTAGAAATTGTTAACGATAACCCGGTGAGCTGCACGTTGACATGCATTCCTCCCGCTTGGCAATACCAATCGATAAATTAGTGCGTACCTAAAAAGCAAAGTGTTTCTGAGGAAAATATTAGAAATAGCAACGATCAAAGAGGGATGATTAAACCTGATTAACCGATAATCCCGATGTTATTGTAGTATGTGCAAAGAAATCTTGCGGTTCTTTGGTAGATGATAAAAACGTGAGTTGTCAATCATCGATAATGGCGGCCGTGTGTTGATTGCAATTATTCCGTTTCACAAAAAAAAAACCCATTAGCAGTGATCGATCAATCAAGCTCGTTTAATTTTTGACAAAAGAAAAACAATGAAGTATTTCTAAATATACACAAATTTTAAACAATATTTTATTGCCAAGTTCAATACTCGCCGATGAAACAAAAGAGAACTAGCAGTGTTAATCGCGACATCAACAATCGCCGATCAATTAAATAAACTATCAGTCTCACATAAAACGAAAAAAACAAACAGCTGTATTACACAAATTTTCTACAGTATTTTAATTATTAATCAGAGTCCGAAAAGTCGCTTGAGTGAGTCCGAAAAGTCGCTTGAGTGAGTCCGAAACGACGCCAAGTAAGTCCGAAAAGTCGCCAAACTGAGTCCGAAATGACGCGGGACCGAAATGACGTGCTACCTTTTAATAGATAAATACTCGGATCGCAAATAAATTGTTGTTTTAATAAATTGTTTTTGTTTTAATATGACTTCTCGGATCGCAAATAAATTGTTGTTTTAATAAATTGTGTTTGTTTTAATATGAATATGTTCCGGGCATATTAAAAATATTTAACAAATTGTTGATGTAATAAATATGAATATGCTACTTACCTGTACCATATGTTACGGACATATTAAAAGTAAAAAAATATATTTTATAAATTGTTGATGTAATAAATTTGAATATTTGCTAGATTGGGTTGGTCCGAGTGGTCTTCCAACGTAAATTGAACGACCCGAGAGGCAACAAATATTGTTTTTTTGGGTTGGTCCGAGTGGTCTTCCAATGTAAATTGAACGGTCCGAGAGGCAACAAATATTGTTTTTTTAGGTTGGTCCGAGTGGTCTTCCAACGTAAATTGAACGGCCCGAGAGGCAACAAATATTGTTTTTTTGGGGTTGGTCCGAGTGGTCTTTTGGTTTGGTCCGAGTAGTCTCCGTTTTGGTCCGAGTGGTCTTTTTTTTGGTCCGAGTGGTCTTTGGTCCGAGTGGTCCGGATACCGTTTTAAGCTTAGGTGGATCCTCTAGGAGTCACAGTTTTTATCAGATTTTATAAAATGTTTAAATTTTATCACTGTTACGCCATAATGAAAACGATTGAGTTTGAATTTTGTAAAAACTGCCTGACAAAATGGCAGCTCCTTGTATGCAAAAACTGAAATAGTGTAAAAGTATACCAAGGTTGTGGACCCTTTAGAAGTCACAATTTTTTCAATATTCGTGCATAACTTTGTTGTGGATTATAGCCACTGATTGTTTGAAAATTTCCCTTTTTTTTAATTTGCTTGTTCTCTATCCATCTGTTATAATGTGGGCCTGGCAACTGCTGGTTTTTATCCATGTCAATGATGGCCTGTGAAATTTCAGCAACAAATTTGACCTTAGTTACTACATTTTTTTTTAATTCAGTCATTACTTGGGCTCAGAGACAAACTTAGTTGCCATGATGGGTGACCGTGTGTGAACTAGTCCCCCAATGCTGAGTGGACAAGTGAACCATTGCTGTGTGAACGACTCAACCAATGTATTTTGATATGAATATTACGCAAGATCATTTGCATACCTGTAATTCAATTCTTGTTTATTTTCAAAGGATAAACGTCCAGAGTAAAGACTTAACATGGATTTCCAGCATCGGGCTGGAGGCAAGACTGGCTCAGGGGGTGTGGCCTCTGCCTCTGAGACCAATCGGGATAGGAGAGAGAGACTGCGACAGTTGGCCTTAGAGACCATAGATTTGAATAAAGATCCCTATTTTATGAAAAATCATTTGGGTTCTTATGAATGTAAACTGTGTTTGACACTTCACAACAATGAGGTGAGTAGGATTAATATTTTTTTAAAGAGCGCATAAAGTGGCGAAATAAACTTTTATGTACTTACATGTACAGCCAGTGGTTACTATTTACTCTACAAGAAGTTAACACCAATTTGATAAAAATGAATTGAGCCATCTTTGCGCAAAGTCGCTAATATAGATCACCCATAGAAACGACTTTTCCAGTTATTGAAAACGCTCTTAATCCCCTCAAATGCCAGTGACGTCACAGTTACTGCATGAATATTAGAAATGTCAATTCCTTAATTACCACACACAGCCGGAAAGTGCACCCATCAACGCAGGCTCAAGATATTCTTCCGACCGGATTATTTGATTTTGTCGAATTATCTTGTAAACTATTTAAATGATTAGATACACAAACTTACGAAGCATCGATCTACCGAGCCGTGTGTATTTTCCTTCCACTTCAGCCACTTTCTAATATTTACTTTGGTGTAGTTAAGGTAGAATTATTTTAGGTGACGTTTTAATTTACTTAGATATAATACTCCATAATGCTATAAACTAGTGCCAAGTAGATGAAAACAAGCGTAGAATGTGTGAAATTCATTGTTATAAAATTGTCTATGTCCAAACTGAGTACCTGTAGCCTCTGAGTGCGACAGAGTGAAATTGAAACAAAGCAAATGGCGTCTTTTCGCGGTATTTCCGTGCTCAATTCTTGCATTTAGAAACGACTCTACCAATAAATAAATACAGCCTACATGTACATGACATGGATGTGAGTATTGTGGTCAATTTACTGAACATCAACTAAAAGTCCACATGTTGCAAGCGACAGGTAGTTTTATTTGCTACCCCTCGGACGAATAAATCGCCTGTCAGCGACAAGTAGACAAGTGAACATTTCGAGCCATGCATCAAAGCCTGACTGATTGCTTAATCCCCTAATAGAATAAAGAATTAACTTTGAAATATTATCTTTACATATGAAATGAGTGAGATAAATAAGCATTGCTTAAAAGAGTGATTAAACTTTAGAAGTTGTTTTATAACATTTTCATTAGAATTGGAGTAAGCCAATAATAAACCTACAAGTACTATAAAGTAGGCTTCTGATTAAAAGATACAAAATTGTTATTGATGCTGCTAATATGACTTCCGATGATGCCATTATCAATAATTGATAATGTCAATTTTTATGAAACAAATAGGTTTCAAGTTATAATCATATAAATTTGTATTAATTATGTTATTGGTAGTTATATAATGATAGTGGACAGGGCTCACACTGTCGGTCGCCAAAGTCGCAATTTGCGATAAAAATATGGAAGTGGCGATTAAAATTTGATTTTTGCAATAATTTTTGCGATAAAGTTTTATGGTACTGGCGATTCTTTTCGAGAACTGGCGGAAAAAAATCTTAAAATTCTAATCGTATTTATCCTGGATTTTGATGATATATCTGGACTAAAAAGAAAAAAAAATTCTCATGCTAATTATTTTATCATCATTTTGCCATAAATCCTTGTCAAAACATTGTAATTGCCAAGGAATGTGCTACTATAAAAATCGATCAAAAGAGGTCATGTTTGAATCCACGTGACTTTACCCCTCCTTCCCTATAGCAACAGCGACGAAGACAAATTCATGCACAAGACAATGTTGTCTGTAATCGCTGACTATTTATTACAAATATCAAATTCTTGGATTATCCACTGCCCGCGTCTTTTTCTGTGATTTTTGTCCCAGAAAGTGTTATACATGTCTAACTCTTCATAAAGTTTATCAACATGTACACAAAGAGCTCAATGTTCGTGTGCTGCCTTCGATGTCACACGTGCAGATATTGCTAATTGTCGAGCTGTTGATTAGGGGAACCCTAACCCCAAACCCTGTTTAATGTACGCTCCATGGGTGTTTTTCAGTGAATCCCGTATTTTCTAATAAGTTGGATATCTCTACTGTCATTGTCGTACTATAGGCAATAATCACCCGATAAATCTTGAACTTTAATTAGTAATCTATGTCTTGTTCATTATAACTTTTATGCGAATAACTTCTGTTAATCTCACCAAATGAGTACAACCTTCTGAAGGTGCAATGCTGTGCTGTGTAAAAAAATTGTTAAGAATGTTTATATTTCTGTCCAAATAATAGTTTTCAAACTTTAAAAATAAACACATTGTCTTGATAAAATTCTGCACATGACTAATTGCCAATTTCCGAATATTTCTATATTCAACCACTCCGAAAATGAACTTGTCAGGTGGACAATCAAAATCGATGAATGTTGTTTATAGTTAAAATAACTTCCATTCTCATTTTTCTGGCAATTATTTGATTTATTGCGATAGCTGAAAAAAATTCTTGATATACCAGGGATGGTAATTATCTAATTTTGGGCTGATATGATATAATTAAAGAAAATAATCACGATTATGCAGCATAGGAATTTGATATGATCATTATATGTGCTCTTCAAATAGATTTATCTTTCGTCTACTGTTTAAATTTTTTTTTTTTTTTTAATACTTAGTTTAATATCACCTTTACCTGTATGTAAAAGTAATTACAGTAGAGAGGCTTTTGAAAAGAATATTTAAGTTGAAGCAATATATCCTGTAGATGTTGTAGATTTGCTTATACATATAACATTAAATGTTGACGAATGATAATGTCTGAATTTCATAGTTTATAACCTGTTGTAATTTTTGTTGTATTTTTTGTTTTATAGGGAAGCTATTTGGCTCATACACAGGGTAAAAAACATCAAGCTAATTTGTAAGTAGACTTTGAATTAATTTTTTATCCAAATTTATGTACTTTCCCGATGCTATTCTATTAGCAGAAATAAAATCAAATCTGACAAACCTGACCCAGTTACATTTCCTTTGGAAGTTGGGGACAATCTATGGTTGAAATAAAACTATGAATGATCAATCACTTTGAATTTAGCAGGAAAAATTATTTGGCTAACTTAACTGTTGAAATAAGAAATTACAATGTACTAGGGAAAGGAGTCTGGTTTGTTTATCGTAGGATGAGATTTAGCATCTGTGAGGTGTGTTGAAGGGATGTTAAACCCCATTTCTCTCTCACGCTTATTGTAAACACATATTTATCAAGCAGCCCAAATGATTCACTTATTGGTAACTAATGATCATTTTTAATATTTTAATATGAATATTTTAGAGCAAGACGAGCAGCTAAGGAAGCAAAAGAAGCACCAGCACAACCAGCGCCTGAGAAAGCCAAAGTTGACATTAAAAAATTTGTTAAAATTGGACGTCCTGGTTATAAAGGTATGTGATAATGTTTTTGTTTTGATAAATCTGTAAGGAGAGAAACTAAGTCCAAAAGAAGAGTCCTGTCATTGCTTTTTTAGCAATGATACTATTCTCTTGAATAATGAATGGTGAGAAAATAGAAAAACAATCAAAAAAACAAATCCCTTCAACCCGAAATGTAATTCCCATTTGTTTTATAGCTCTTTGCCTTTTCACCCCTCTTTGTATGATGATTGTGTCATGATTTGGTGAAAAGGCTTTTGATTTTTAATTGTCGCAAAATTTACAGTCAACCTCATGGACTAACCCATTGTCATAAATTACTCTATTTAGAATTTGTTTCTCTATTTAGAATTCGTTTTCATCAGTCCATAATCTTTAAGTGACATTTAGCGAGCAGGAAACACATTAACATAACACAGTTTTATGGGAAACTGTGACACTATCGGTAGGATAACGAACAGTAACACTCCAGGGTGACATTTATCTAGTCAGGACTTCAACATTGTGCTTAAACTCAATTAATGATCAAATAACTTTGGAACACCGTGTTTTTATAACTATGTTTATATATGAAATACATGAAACTACAATATCTATGTCTATGATATCAGTACAGTATGAGTTATTATAATATCTACAGTCCGAGCTTAATAAGCTTAGAATTCAAAACTAACGGCTGAAATACTTATGTCAGTAGTGCGTACGTTCTCCACTGGCTCTTACGCATGGAATTAACCACCTGTGTCGTACTTTTGGTTTTGATCCCTCTGACTTTGTACCGTTGATTACAGTTTAAACATCCATAAGTGTACAAATGTGTTGTTATTGATGTGTTCCCATTTGAATATTGTTCACAATAAGAAGCAAAGTAAATAAGATATGTTTACAGGATCATTTTGTTATACAAAAAACTAAGTGATGCGTTTTCTATGGCGCTCAGTATATAATTGGAACTAAAATATTTTGTGAAGAACAACTAAATACTTTATTGTTTAAAGTAGTTTTTGTTCTGAAGAATTGGAGGCAGAATGTTTGATAGATTTCTAATTTGCCATACGTTTTACATTTTCCCCTTATTAGTAACCGATGCTTTGTAGAATTTGAATACAACCGTGAACCATTGTGTTATTGAGTCATAAATAATACTGGATACGTGAGAGAGAGAAATGGGGTTTAACATCCACTCGACACAAATTAGGTCATTTTGGGACTAACATATGGTTTAATTTTATTTCAATTATTCGCTTGCGCATTGGGGTCTTTAGCAGTGGGAGGGAGGAAACCAGAGTACCTGGAAAAAACCAACGAAGCTGGACAGGTGACCTTACTCCTTGCCACGTACAACCAGGGATTCGAAACCACACTGGTTGACGCAATGGCAGGCCATATGATACAGCACAGGCATGCTAACCATTCAGCCATCCAACCCCCCAATACTGGATACAGTGTACATGAATATAAATAGCATGATCAATGATGAGATAAATGTATTACTTGCAATCTTGATAAGATAAAACCTTTATAGAATTTATAACCATCTTTGGGTAAAAACTAGTTAGAACCTCTCTCTCTCTCCAATAATATATTTTTCCGCAGGTTAATCTTATAGGTTTTTGTTTTGCGTAGTGCGGTTCTTCCGCACTTGATAATAGATTTATATACAAATGACCTGAAATGTTTTTTTTTTCCAGTAACAAAACAAAGAGACCAAGAGTCTGGACAACAAAGTCTTTTATTTCAAGTATGTTATAATTTTATGTACTCTTAATTAAAATTAAAACAATTTTATGCATACATGTATATTTTGATGCTGGGTAAAAAGGGACTGAAATCAAATTTCAACTCCCAAATTATTTCATGGCAGTGAACATTCGCTTGGAGCAAAACGTTTGCTCCTTCCATGCATAAGTAGTTTTATACAGATCATTGAACTGGTGGTCATTAATCTACAAAGTTAGCAAAGTTTGGGTTTGACTCAGTTCTTTAAATGTAATTTTGTCTGTCTCAGAATGGCCTCCAATAATATGTGTGCTTTAGATCATAGGGATTGTGATTGGGTCAATCTGTGTTGTTTCAAGCCCACACTTGTACACAAGGAGTAGAGTTGTCTGCCCAACCAACCGCATGGGTTTTCTCCTAGTTTTCCAGTTGAGTATTGAAGATAAGTTGAACATCATTTATTGTGTATATTTTACAGATTGATTATCCTGAAATAGTTGAAGTCATTCATCCTCGCTATAGATTTATGGCAGCTTATGAACAAAAAGTGGAGCCACCAGACAGGAAATGGCAGTATCTCTTGTTTGCTGCAGAACCATATGAAACAATTGCATTTAAGGTACAGTAATTGTGACGTCTGTTTTAGTTATAGAGAATAGTAAGTACAATGTACATACGAACTGTTAAATCAGAATTGTTGCATGAGAAAGCAAGATACGATTGAAATAGATTTGTGAATTTGTCGTTCTTTCACATCTTTTGGAACACAATAATTTTGCTTTTAAGTTAGGTAGAAGTTTCAAACTTGCTGTGCAAGTTCATTATGTGAATATCTTGAACAAGTTAGAGAATGAGTATTTTCTGCTTAGGTTAAGCAGATACGCAGCTTTTGTATGTTTATTCTTTGGAACACGATACTTTTCATTATAATTGAGTGAAAGTGGTGAAATTTGATGAAATGCAATAATTAGCATTTCCTGCATGATTTATGCAGATTTTGAAAACTATGCAATGTGAATGTACTGGAGATATCGATGATAGAATTACAGGCACCAGTCATTATTTGTGTATATTACAGGTACCTAGTCGTGAGGTAGATAAAGATCCAAAGAAATTGTGGACTCATTGGAATAGAGATACGAAACAGGTACAGCCATTTAGTTTTAACACATGTGTTATTATTTGCTATATAATAGAATTGCACAATCTGTATGAAAATGTTTCAGAATATCTTATCTCTCAGCCCCTAAAATGGATGGAAGTCATGCATATTGGTGAACCATAACTTTTTCATGTTAAGTCACCGTACTGAAATTAGGAAAGATTCCTGATCATCAAAAAAATTAGAAGAAAACCATCAATATAGTATTTTACATTTTAGGCCTTCATTTTTAAGAAACCCACAAAATTATTATTAATTTAATATTTATTTATCTCTTGATAAAAATAACAAAAGTAAGTAAGAATTTGAAATAACGTCCAAATAATACAGTGACTTTATATCTATCTACATTAATCTGACGTTTTTATACACCCACATTTTCATGTGGACGTATATTGTCGTCGCCCCTGTTCGTCCGTCCGTCCGTCCGTCCACAATTGTTTGTGAACAGTCTACAGGTCACAATTTTTATCCGATTTCAATGAAACTTGAAATATAGGTTTATCACCCTGAGATCTCGGTTCCTTTCGATATTGGCATGTATCGGACCGTAACTTCATGGGTTATGGCCCCTGATTGTACGAAAAATGACGTTTTTTTAGCTTGTGAACAGTGTAGAGGTCACAATTTTGAACCGATTTGGATGAAATTTGAAATGCATGTTTATAAACCAAAGATCTTGGTTCCTTTCGATATTTGCGCCAATTGGATCGTAACTTCCTGAATTATGGCCCCTGATTGTCCGAAAAATTGCCCATTTTAGCTTGTGGTCCCTCTGGAGATCAAAATTGTTATCCGATTTAAAAAAACGTTTGATTATATCACCGTGCTATGGTTATGAAGGTTGAGTTCGAATTTCGTGAAAATCGGACCAAAATTGACGGACAAAATGGCCGCCATTTGTACGCGAATAGTGTGAAAATATGTTATATCAAGGTTGTGAACAGTGTAGAGGTCACAATTTTGAACCGATTTGGATGAAACTTGACATGCATGTTTATAACCCAAAGATCTTGGTTCCTTTCGATATTTGCGCCAATCAGATCGTAACTTCCTCAATTATGGCCCCTGATTGTCCGAAAAATCGCCCATTTTAGCTTGTGGTCCCTCTGGAGGTCAAAATTGTTATCCGATTTAAAAAACCGTTTGATTATATCACCGTGCCATGGTTATGAAGGTTGAATTTGAATTTCGTGAAAATCGGACCAAAATTGACGGACAAAATGGCCGCCATTTGTACGCGAATAGTGTGAAAATATGTTATATCAAGGTTGTGAACAGTGTAGAGGTCACAATTTTGAACCGATTTGGATGAAACTTGACATGCATGTTTATAACCCAAAGATCTTGGTTCCTTTCTATATTTGCGCATATCGGATCGTAACTTCCTGAATTATGGCCCCTGATTGTCCGAAAAATCGCCCTTTTTAGCTTGTGGTCCCTCTGGAGGTCAAAATTGTTATCCGATTTAAAAAAGCGTTTGATTATATCACCGTTTCATGGTTATGAAGGTTGAGTTCGAATTTCGTGAAAATCGGACCAAAATTGACGGACAAAATGGCCGCCATTTGTACGCGAATAGTGTGAAAATATGTTATATCAAGGTTGTGGACCTTATAGAGGTCACAATTTTGAACCGATTTGGATGAAACTTGACATGTATGTTTATAACCGAAAGATCTTGGTTCCTTTCGATATTTGCGCCCATCGGATCGTAACTTCCTGAATTATGGCCCCTGATTGTCCGAAAAATTGCTTTTGTTCACTTTTGGTCCCTCTGGAGGTCAAAATTATTATCCGATTTAAAAAAACGTTTGACTATATCACCGTCACATGGTAATGAAGACAGAGTTTGAATTACGTGAAAATCGGACTAGAATTGACGGACAAAATGGCCGCCGTTTGTACACGAATAGTGTGAAAATATGTTATATCAAGGTTGTGGACCCTATAAAGGTCACAATTTTGAATCGATTTTGATGAAACTTGACATGTATTTATAACCCAAAGATCTTGGTCCCTTTCGATATTTGCGCCCATCGGGTCATTACTTCCTGAATTATGTCCCCTGATTGTACGAAAAATCACCCTTTTTAGCTTGTTATGCCTCTGGAGGTCACAATTATTATCTGATTTAAAAAAAAACAGGTTTGATTATAAAAACCAAACAAATTCTAATGATTTTCTGATAATTCCTTAATATGTGACAACTCTTGTTGACTGCCCGGACGATTTGGCTGCTGTGTGGGCGTATGTTTCGTTGCCTGGCAACCTATTTTTTTTTTGGCAATCATTAATAGATCTACATGTACATGGTATCGATATATGTACAGTACTCGTTGCTAAAGCATGGATTTTGCTGGCAATTTTAAATCATAGTCTGTGTCTATAAGACCAGTGGATGGTTGTGATTTTAAATGGATAGAAAGTTACCAATGTACCATTTGATATTAGCAAAAAATGAAACGATGTATCGTTACTTTAAACTTGGTGTAGATGACCATTTTGTGAACATCTTGACTAAGTTTGTTGATTGGTTAAGACTTTGGGTCGCTAATTACTTGATCAGTGCTTAATTAGATTCGATGATGAACATTTTCTGCTTTTAAAAACTAAGCGCAGATAAGCAGTTTGATTGTTGACTTAAGATTTAAGCCTTTGGCTTATTATTTGTGGTTTTCATATGCTTTTTTTTTATTTCAGTTTTTCCTTCAATTTGCATTCAAGTTAGATGCTAAGGGAATATTCCAGGGACCTCCTGGAAGTGGACCACCTCCACCAAGACATCCAATGCCTCCAAGATTACCCCCGCCTCCTATGAATCATGGAGGACCACATCGACATATGGGACCTCCGCATGGTCCTCCCCATGGTATGCCCCAAAGACCACCACCTCCTGGTCATTTCAATATGGGTCATCGACCTCCTATGGGTATGAACCCCCCTCCCATGCCTCCACCAGGAGCAATGCATCCTGGACAAATGCCACATGGAGGGATGCGTCCTCCGGGACCTCCAATGGGTGCACCTCCCCCACCCCCCGTACCTCCACCTACAAGCAACAGTGGTGGTAGCCACTCTACGCAACAACAAATGGTTCCACCCCCACCCCCTCCTCCCCCAAGTTAGAATTGTACATGTGATTGTTGATTTATATACGCCATTACAACACAGATGTCAGAGGTAACAGTTTGATCATGACTACAAACATCAAGTCCTGATTACCTTGTCACACAGTGTGTCTATGTCTATTCATCTGTCTTAAAGATAACTGTGGGATAAGAAACTAATGTGTGATGATGAAATTATTGCCTTCTGAAGGGGGGGGGGATGCGATTTAAACGTGTTTTGAAATTATGCAAACATCAGAATCATCATACTAGCTAGTGATATAATATTATATTTGTACTAAGATTCAAAATAGCTTTTGATATTTGCACATTTCCGGAAATAATTTTCTGGATTATTATCCCTGATTGTACAAAAAAATCGCTTTTGTTTTTAGCTTGTTCTCTATCCATCTCTTGCAAAATGTGGGCGCTGATCTGTTTTAGGACATCCGGCATCTGTTTTAATATCTCAATCGGAAAATTTGTCGCAAAATAAATTGGGTTTTATATCCACTTGACACATACTACATGTATGTCATTTTGGGACTAACATATGGTTAAATTTTATTTCAATAACTCGCTTGCACGTAGGGATCTTTAGCAGTGGGAGGAAACCGGAGTACCCAGAGAAAACCCACGAGGTTGGATCGGTTTTCCTACTCCTTGCCACGTACAACCTGGGATTCGAAACCATGCCTGTTGACTCAATGTCAGGCCGTATGATATTGCTCAGGTACGCAAACCATTCGGCCAACAAATTCTCCTCTCATGAAATAAACACAGAAAACTATCTTTAATTGATGTTAATGAAATAAATAAAATCTGGTTGACATTTCCTGCCTTTCTGCACAACTGTTAAATGTTTTTCACAGCATTGTATCAAGTGTTTAACAGTTTGAAAGTAGGGTTATTTGTGAAAAACCTGAAATGATCTATTTAATGTTATGTGACACCCTTGATAAAACTGGGTATAAATATTGGAAGATATGGTCTGTTTGTCATGTTTTAAAGCTTTAAACTTTAAAGCTAGATGGGTGACCAAATTTTAGATTTTAAGGTCTGTCATTGGGTCAGTTGCATGGTGTCGATTTTCTGCTAGTACATGACATGGTAGCCTGTCCAACCATGTTGGTTTTCTTTGAGTTTGTCTAAGTACTAAGGACTCTTACCTACAAACAAATTATTGTAGAACATGGAACCATGTTAGTACATAGTGTGTACTAGAAATTGTATTTCTTGTAAAAAAAAAAGTATCATTGACAATTGACATTGAGCTTCAGATATTTGCTCAGTTTTAATCACTAAAATATATTGGAGACCGAAACTTAAATGTATTATCTCTCTTTGTTCATACAATTTTTTGCATTTGTACATAATGGTTCCAACACTCATCAGACAGCCTTAACTCTCCATCTTTAGCAGCATTGCTCAGGCTATTTGTCTGGAACCAACTATTAATTTAGAACATAATATCATTTTCTGAAATCAATAAGTATAATTCTCACTTCAAATTACTGTGATTGTTATTGTAAATTTGCAGTCTGTCATTTCATTATTTCATATGTATCATTCAGTCATATTTTGATTAAACCTATTAAACTAAATGAATCTATTCTAGTCTGTTAAATATATACAGTACAAACATTTATTTATTTATTCTTTAATTGGGTCGGTCAGATGTTCGATCCCTGTATTGGCCGAGAATGTTCATTGAGATTTCCAGCATGGTTTTCCCTTGTCTGTCAGTGATACAGGACGGAGGGCCTGATAAGGACAGCTGTCTATTCATTCTGATGGGATGGAAAATCAACGTCCTGTGTACACATTGGCATGCACATAAAAGATCCCTTGGCAGTTGGAATTTGATGCAAGAATAGGCGGTAGTGCTGCTGCCCAGGCAAAATTTTCCTTTTAGCACACTGTATGGTGTATGCACGTATGCATTAGCCCAGTTTAGGAGCAGAAAAGTAGGACCTTAAACTTCATTTCATTACATTTTCCTCGATTATGGGTGGGGGTGATGGATTGACATGTGCTTCAGATCAGATCATCTGTTCTGCCTCAAGGACAACTGTCTAGTCGTTCGGATGGGACGGAAAAACGAGGTCCTGTGTACACATTGGCGTGCACGTAAATTAACCCATTTGGTGTAGAAATGAGGGACGTTAAACTTCATTTCATTGTTGTTTATCAAGAATTAAAACGGTGCAATTTCAGATGTTTTGTAACCACTGAAAGCTATAACTCGAGCTGGCCGGTCACCTCTGGCTTGCGGCTGTGGTTTCGAGCCCTGGTGTGAGCGTATGTGGCATGGAGATAGGGGCGCTTTCTCAACCTCGTAGGTTTCCTCCGGGTACTCCGGTTTCCTCCCACTGCTAAAGACCCCTACGCGCAAGCGAATTATTGAAATAAAATTAAAACCATGTTAGTCCCGAAAGACCTAGTTTGTGTTGAGTGGACGTTAAACCCCATTTCTCTCTCTCCCTCTCTCTTTTATCGATCACTCCGTAAAGATAGCCCGTGATCCGTCAGAGTTGAAAAGAATTTCTTTTGTAGCCAAACAAAAATTCGAATCACTCTCTGGTTATTGCATATCGTCTGGTTCAACTCGCTGTCTTAAATGTTGCTTGCCTTGGGTTCAATAATGTTATTGGAATAACCGGCATCAGATGAGGTGCGGGGTTAACTAATTATAGGATTCTTTCACTTATATCGAGCCTTTTGTTATTGGAATAATCCAGGTGTCTCGCTTCGTTGTCACACTGCACAGGACAATCTGAGTGCCTCTGCATCATTCTCTGCAGCACTGTCTTTTTTCATAAGTAATGATTTCCCAGAAGCGATTGGACACATTTTTACGACCGAAAATTTCACCGACAGGTGCCTGTCGGTTTGCTTTTTGTTGTTGGATTGGCGGGATTAATCTGGTAGAATTCAGAAGAACTGCATCAGCGAATATATTAGCGAACAAACTAGGTACGTCTAGGTGCATTTTCAATAGAAGGCTTGATCTGGTCTTAACTACGTACATCACATCAAGCCCTTCACGTAATACCCTGCATATTTCGCAACTAATTTCGATTGGGCACGGGCCTAGCTCATGAGCCTATCAGGTTCATCGGTTGTCGAGAAGTCCCGCACTTGTAGCTAAAATGTGAGAATCAACGGGCGCAAAAGATCGGGAATTGCTGAGTACTGAAGCAGCGGTTTGATGTTGTAAAACTCGCGGACGTAAGTGGGGTGTACTGTATTTTCTTGCTTTACCATTCCTAGCATTAGTTTTTCACCGCATTTGCGACTTTAAACTATTTTGGTCAGCCAAATTAGCTAACGCCCAGTGGCAATCTTTCCCAGCATCATTTGCGCCAAGTAATAAGTGTTATCAAACCACAGTGCGCGACTAACTGCGAAACTCCGCCCAAAATGACTTTGTATCATTCTTTTCTGGATCTATCAGAAGGGTATCGACCAGTCTTTATTTTTCACTGCGACCACGTCAAGATTATAGATTGTAGATATCTTTTAGCACGATTGGCTTTATGGTCCATTTAGGTGGAAGCGACCCCTCACGCACCAGTCCGTATAAAGTAGAGATTAATGTTATAATGTTGTTAAAATCCGTCTATTACCATTCAGGGGCCTGTTTCACGAAATTTTAACTACGATAAGATCCAGATTTTAATTAATTTGATTGGATAATATTAGATTGATTTTAGTGCTTAGCCAATCCAAATTGAAGTATATACTAAAATTTGGATTTTAACTTTAGTTAGGATTTCGAGAAACAGGGTCATGTTATCATTGGCTTATGCTTATAGGATACAGTGCGTACTCTTTGTCTCAACCTTATAAGCCTAGTGGGCTAAGTTCTTTTTTAAAGAATAGAGAAGGAAGAAGATTTCAAGGTAACAATTTAATAACATCCCAGTAAAATAGCTTAACAACAACCTTTAACATTATAGGCTATATATAAATATAATATTATGATAAACGAATAATGACAACATAATACAGCCCAAACACACAACACAGGCCTCCAAGTACGACAACAATCTGTTTACACAGGCACACCCTTACTTTGAATTGTATGATCTATGATATCACATAATTAAAAGGCGAAGAATCCTTAGCTTATAGAAGGACATGGAATGCGTACTTACATCAATCATTTAAACCTTTATATGTGGTTATATATTAAAGAACAGCCCACACGAGAGTTGTCTCCCCATAAAAATTGCCGACATTTTGAAGAGTGCTACTTTGACGTCTCTTCTGAAAAAACGCGGTAAAATTGTCATTCGAGACACAATAGCCGAGTAACATGGTCATGTATCATATGCGCCGAAGCTTCAATTTTTCTTCACATGAAAAGTTTAACATGCTAGTTTACAGATAACGGCGAACATCAGCCAGAACATCAAGCAGTAACTTCTATTTTAATACCAATTTCTCGTTCACGACTCGAGTTGTCTTCCGAAGTACCGCCAACTTCTTGTTGAAAGTTTGTTTGACACACGTGTCCTTGAGATCTGTCTACGTTATCAATGACGTTACACGACTCTCTCTTAAACGATAAGTCTTCAGGTTCGTCCTGAATTGGAATTTCACCTTTGACGAAATGGATATTTGAATGTGTCTCGTTATATCTAAATAGTGTCGGCGGTGGCATCATTTCGGAATGCCTATCTGATAATGTTAATGTGGCAGGACTTAGCCGTCTTGTTTGACTGGACATATGACTTGGTGACTGCTGATCACTGATGGCTAATCTTGGTACACCCACGTCTAGCGATGGTTCCGACTTTGGTTCATTGATGCCGTTTTGTAACATGAGATTCGTCTTAGCATGAGGTCTAGCACCCCGTTGTCCTTTACGGATGGTGCTTGGATGCTGCAAAAATCTGAAAATAAATACATTAATATACTTGTACAGAATAGAACTATTTTAAAAGAAAATGATAGAAACCCGATGTTAGGCAGACGATTGTCACGTGCAATCGTGGGATCGAAATTACGATCCGTTGGTGACACGCAAGACCCCTCTCGTCAAAATAAGAGTAATTTTTATGTCTATGGTTACGCGTGCAGAACAAGAGGAATGTGTGATCCGGCACCTCTTCCCATGAGATATGTAGCACAGGCCCCAAGGACAGGCTTTGGTGTGTCATGTATACAGTTTAAATAATTTAAAAGATAAAACGCTTTAAATACATACACGATGAACGGCGACTACATAAGTGGACATTTTAAATATAGGCTAATATTCAAGAAAATCATTGCGACAACTCGTCGTAAAGAAACGCTGATATATGTCAAACTCCAGCAAAATATGTCGAGTACGCCAAAATTTTATTTACTTACTTGTAAGTTAGTCGTTTGCCAGGAACTTTGCGAATGATGTTCATTTTATAATAGTATCGCAAAGCACGGGATAGTTTCTCGTATGTCATATTTGTACGATTCTTCTGATGTCCCCAAAGTTCGGCTAAACCTGTCGGATTGACGATACGGAAAACCAAGTCACTGACGTTTTCCCAGCAAACTAAGTGTTTGTATTTAGCGTCTATTAAAAGCTGATGAATAAATTCCCAGAGTAAGCGACAATCTGAAACAAACCAGAGAATACGACATACATTTAAATGATTTGTTGATATTTAATTCCCATAGAATCTACATTTGCAATATAATACTTAAATTTTATAACTAGGAATTCTTAGTTTTGATTTAAAGTACACGTATTGGCTGATCGTACTGCATGTACTTAGGCTTATATTTTGGAATATCACCGAATTAAGTAGGTTGTTTGGTTTAAAGGTGGTGATTCGCCTATTTCTACACCCCAATAAAAGAAAGTCAGTGATGACGACTAGCATTTACCTTTAAAAACGTTCCAAAGCCAGCAATTGACAAGGATAGGAACATGGCCAACAGTTAATTTCGACAAGTTAAATAAACAAATAACGATTTGCTAAAGACAAGGCCATTTTAAGCTTTTATAGCCCATATTCCATGGTATCCGAAAGCAGTGCAGTGCAGAGCCTTGGTGGTGTCCGGGACTAACTCATTAATGTGTACCGCGAGAATGGGAGATGTAAAGCAGATGCAATAGCCCCTTTACTTAAACTAGAACTTCCTTCACAAGAAATATAACAGTGACAATTTCAAATTTCAAAACAGTAAATATCCCTATGTACTGGATGTCCTCTGCCGTGGACCCCTCTGCCCCCCCTCCCCCACACCGTGTAGCTAACTAATAATTCAACGCATGTATTTATGAAATATATATACCTGGTTCTGCCTTCTTGAGTGTCGCCACACATTTTAATCTGAAGGCCTCGTCATAATAATTACCATTACCGCCACTTTCTAAATCTACTCGTCTTACATCAGCTTCTTGAAAATCCATATCTGATAAAATAGATAGATAGATAGAAAGATAAAATGAATCCATTTTATTGTAAAACTATATACATACAATGCTAAAATAAAAAAAAGTTCGATTTGTCCTGCGACAACAAGTCAACGACCCCCAATATGCGACTGAACGACTAGGGTCGAACATGTGATATTATTAAAACAGATTTGTATCGCATTACACCCGTTCATTAAAAAAAATAACTAATCTTCAGACCATTTAGGTTTTCTGTATCAATTAGTAGTAAATGGACAATGGTCAGTCTGCGATATCACTTTAGTGGAAGCAGACGTTAAGGCACCAATGTACTACTACAAATCAGTAGACTACCGAAAAAGAATTGTGTTTTCACTATTCGAAGTTTGTAGAGTATTCTGGGTTTCAACCTCTTAAGGTATAAGGAAACCAAGACAATTAATAGAACCAGTAGATCACCCATAGAGAATCCTTTAACTGTTTGTGAATTTACCTAAGTTTTATAATTCAAAAGAAATACATTTGCTTTTCATCAACCTAATCCAGTGGATCATGTATTTAAGAGAGAGGTCATATAGGCTATGTCTGTTCCCCAAACCTTTCAATTTCTGAATAAAATATTGTTTTTTAAAAAAAATCCAATGCAATACCACATGATTAATATTATTTCAATTTCAGTAATTTATTTTGAGACCACAGTTTCGTCCCTTCACAAGAACAGCTTAGGTTTAATCAAGATAGACACAGTTTTATTAAAGTCTTAAATTTAATTCTAGGATTTTTAATGGCCACTTACCGTCTATATTAGAATCACCATCTGAAGGGGCACTGTCGGTATCTGTACTGGTCGGCGCTGGACTTAATACACCCTCTAAAATATATGAAACATTTACATTAACTTTCAGGCTTTCCTTATACATTTGCAGATTCTTTTCCATTTTTATCTAGAACAAGTGTTCCGTGGCACAGGTGTGCCTGAGACCTTCCTAAGTGTGCCACGAAATTTCGAAGGGCACACTAAGAAAATGCGAATAACCACATGATCCCAACTGAGTATTCACTGTTTCCTACTGACAAGTTCACGGCTGTGTTTTTCTTTATTTGGTTTAAGTCATTCATGTGTCCATGACTAATCTGTGACTACGGTTGTATACCTTCTGTGAAAAATGAAGGCATAATGATTTATTGGTTGATTTATCTACTTGGTTTCATTTCAGGCCAACTTTATTTCAAAAATGTAAAATGAAACCCTAAAACAGGAACCGACTGTCTACTTCTTGCAGGTTTAAAGTCTGGATCCAAATCTGTGAAACCGCAATGCCATACCGGAAACTCGGAAATCTCTGAAATATTTTTCCGAGTTGTAACAGTTCCGAGTTTTAGGTAAAGCATCGAGTCAAAATCTAAAGCTCGGAATTGATAAAAATAGGAAAATCCTTTTCGGGGTTTTCGATATGGCATACCATAATGGCCAGACTCACTCCAGGATTTTTAACGACATGACGGGTCTAAGTTCCCCTGATTGATTTTCTTTAGGTCTGATTAATCCACCCTGTCTCTCATATCAGATAAAACCAAGACTATTGTAATATCCAATCGATGAAGTTTAATTGAAACGCCAAATCTCTAATTTTAATAATAGCTATAATATTGTAAACGACTATTGAGTGTCCTCAATAAACTCTTGTATTACTAGATTAGCTGACATTGGATGAGTTGTTTTCTGCTATATTAGTATTGTACTCTCTGTACAAAATATAAGTATGGCTTAAATTTAGCGATTGAAAATAATTTCGCTTCCTATTTCAGACAGATGCCACGTGAATCTTAAAACGTGTTCAAGCTTTCTTCGTGTCATGCGCTCGGAGACTGTAAACATCTTCGGTTTCAGTAGCGGCCACGTGAGCATACGTCAACATGATTCCGAGGACGACAATTATAGATATGGATATTAATGCCGCTGACTTGTAGCTATCTATATTGTTAATCACCATTATTGATCAAGATTTGTAAGTAGCCACCTTTATACTGTTTGGTATATACAGTACCACCTTGTGGTTTGGACAATTATTCTCTTAGCATTCTTGACATAAAATAATCGACGATTTGTGAAGCCCGTGAAAATAACTGGGCCACAAAGGAGTCCCCAGATTGATGACATGACGGGAGCTATCTTGACCATATGAAACATTTGTTGTTCTCCAATATTAATACAAATTTAGGTAAAATTTAAGAGAAATGACTTTTGAAAACCATGATCGCTGATCTGTTCCTTTAAGAAAAAGAGTCTCTTTAGTTCATATATTTGCTCTAGATGCCCGAGGATTTTCATGAGAAAAACAAAACTGACACGATTTCTTGATAACGACCTTGACATTACCCTCGGAATTAAAAGTGTTACACCGAAGTTGGCGCTACATTCCCTATCCAGATAAAGAAACTGATATTGCAGAAAAATACCAAAAAAACCCTTAAAAACAATTTTATAAACCAAAGTATATAAGCACTCTTTGTGTTTTTCTGAAGCCAAGAGACCCAGATGTGCACTAAATTCCATTTTCCTTCCAAATAAATAAATTGATATTGTAGCGAACTGTGTTGTGTATGATTTTAAGTCGGCCTTAGTTATGTCGTCCTGTAAGCAATGAGATTCTTGGCGTTCGCCTCAACGTCCAGCAGACGAATCTTATCGATTTACATGCTCGCCAGTACGTACTTGGGCGAACCGAGATACCCCATGAAACGTTGGAACCAAGCGTGAAAATTCCGGACAATTCTTCTTGTTTATTAACATTTTTCAGTTGGTGCTTTACTTGTCTAATAATATCCTTTTTTTTAAACTCATTTCTTATATGATTAGGCCTACTGACTATTGTGTATTTTATGTAGGCTACCATTTTACCTGCAAAAATGTTACGAAAATACCACTTATATTATAACAAAAATGACAAGCGACCGATCAAAGCCGGATATTGAGTGAAACTGCGACGCCGAAACGGCCCACACGGCCCAATTGACAACTCAGTACCTTAACCGCGCCAATTCAGTGGAAAGGTAAAAGATGTAAATATTTTTATCTTTACGACTACCTGGTATGGATGTAACGGCTGTTGAGATTGGTTCTTGTTGAGCTTGACAAGGCGAAGGCTGACGCTGGTGGGAAGGTTGGGGTAAGATTGGTATAAAAGATGGCGTCGATCTTGGGGTTGAAAATGTCGTCTGGGTCGTATTACCAGATAATACTAATAATCCACCTTGATTAAAATCTTAAAAAGAATATAAAGAGAAATACATGTATATCAATATATAATTCATTTCAAATTGTCTAAAATTGTTTGTCAAATGTGGCTTATACTAGACTGGATAACCTGAACTAAATAATACAGGCTTGCTCTTTGCCCACGGCTCTATTATAGCAGGTTATCAGGGCTAGTCTTATGCAACAGGCGCGGATCCAGAGGGGGGGGGGTCCAGGGGGTCCGCCCCCCCCCCCCCCTGCTCAGACTTGAAAAATTTTTTTATGCGATTTTATTGGTGATTTAGACCTGTAATTTTGGAATTTACCTTCCAGAAATACGTCAGAATGAACCAAATTGAATCTAATTTACCAAATTAATCGGTTGAGCGCAATTAGTTAAGCAATTATCAAACCTAGACCCCCCCCCCTGCAAAAAATCCTGGATCCGCGCCTGTGCAAGGACATAGTTGGGATCAATCGTCCCAGATAACCGTGCACATGCGCCACTAAGAAAGGAACAGTCACGCATCAAAGAAACACTTGACCCGGTTGGATTTCGAGTATGAGAATTAACACAAATCTTATTATTATACCCCGAGGCCCGAGCCATACATAACCGAGACTGCTCGTTTTGGCATATTTTGTGGTGTATTTGGTTTAACAAGTCTTCTAATCGCACCAACAAAAAAAAACCAAACAAACAAACAAACAAACCCAAAAAAAAAAAAAACACGATAAAGAAAAAAAAAAAAAAAATAAAAACCAAACGAACCCCCCGCCCCCCAAAAACCTCAACAAGTTGACGCTAAATGAAAATACTGTATAATTATTATGTCATCGGACGCTTCTATCATTGTGCGAAGTCTTTCCGTAATGAATTTTAAGTCTATTAAAAATGTATAAGCTGTGTCGTAATCACTTACCTGGTGACGGACTAACGGGGGGTACTGGGAAATTTGTTCCGGCTGGCAGGCGTAGTGGATATGGAGTAAATGGAAAAGGTAAAGGCACTGAAATAATATTAGAGCGAACAATAATAAGTTACTGAAATAACTGTTATTATTTATAATAGCTTTAAAAAGTTGCAAGAAAACGTTTTATGACGTTTTCATGTTCAAATTGGTCCAGAAAACAACATTTAAGTGTTGGCCGAATTTGGTTCACGGCAAGGGATATAAACATGACGTCATATAAAATGGCCACCCTTTGACCAAAATTATCGATATTGACACCTGTTTTTTTAAACGAGCGGACGACTTCTAAAAAGCAAACAACCCTGATTTAAAATTTGACACCCATTGGTCTATAGCCCTATCTATGCTGTAAACCCATATACACGATATCGAGTTTATAGACTTACATTTATCGTAAATGCGTATATTCTAGATATATATAGATATCTGCATGTATATAATATAGCATTTTATTACTTACACCATTGTTATATACCTTAACACGGATGTGTCAGCTTATCAAAAGGTAGATCTATCTATGTCTTTGTTTAAATATACTATCGTGATATTTGTGATATTTGCAGGAAATCCGCAAGAAGACAATCCTTGATACATAAGCTATTGTTATGATAATTAAAGATACGGATTAAGGTCACACATGGTCTGCACTAATATAAGAATAAATCACACTGAAAGTATGGCTAATTACACTTTTAATGCTAAGCAGGGGCGTGGTGAGAATGAGTTCATGAGTAGCCATACTCATGCGCCAAAAAGTTTTTGCGCCAAAATCACAATCAAATTACTCAAAAAATGAAAAACATTTGTAAGTGGAAAAATTGTTTCATCTGACCCAATTAAAAAAATTTTGAAAGAGTCAAGTTGGAAAATTTAATCATATTTTATTACCGTATTTCTTGTCTCGGATTGCTGGAGATTGCGTTTCTGGGCTTCTAATTTTCGAAATTTTCCAGGGGGAGGGCCCCCCGGACCCCCCGCCGCGGGCTCGCGCCTTCGGCGCTCGCGGTGGCCGGCTTCGCCGGCCACAGCTCCGCGGTCAGTAAAAGGGTTTTTGTGCCAAAATCTTTTTTGTTACTCATAATTTCTTCTCAATAATTGCCCTCACCACGCCCCTGATGCTAAGGACCGTGCAAGATCAGAAACTTCCTGACAATTAATCCTTTCTGTGAAGGGGGTGGGGGATGGGGGGGGGGGGGTAATTAATACTGGGCCGAATGGTTTGTAGATCCTAGTATATACATAACCTTCTAGCTTTTCTTCTGATACTCGCAGTTGCTTATCCTGGTACCCCAAACGCCCCACCCCACAAAGTGACAGTATATATATACAGTTTTTACATATTATTATGTTTCTATATAATTCGTGTAGATTTGGGCATTTTGTTGCTTGGGGTGATGCAGCTGACCATATTGAATGTTATATTCAGGTCTAGTTATGAGGCGATTTTCTTCATTTTGTCGTAATTAAGTCCGGTCCTAACTCGGAAGTTTATTGGCCCAAAACTGGAAGCAATGCAACATGTTGGTAGCGAATATAACGATTGACGGAAGTTGAACCTAAGTTTATTATGGATTCAATAATATTTGTAAGGGAGTTTACGTGCAACGAAATACAAAGAGTCTATTGAATTCTGTAACAAACACGAGACACTTTAATGTAAGAGAATATTTAATATGTGCGAATAAGATATCCGCTTCAATCCCCTCCATTAGTAGGCCTAGTGATAACAATCAAAGCATCTATATAGAGCTTTCTTCCTTTAACAACAAGGTAGCAGAATGTTACCCAAACAGGAAACTACTTATCATGGGGCTTCATGTTATGTTTAAAGATGAGAGGGTTGGTATGAGGGTGCGGGTGGTGGTGGTGTGGGATTGTGTTGCGACTCAATTGGTCCCAATGGTTACGTGTATAATATATATAATTCCTAATCTTAAATCATTTGGATAAAAGCTAATTATCCAATTGATATCCACCATGATCTGTCAAGGGACCATACATTAATCACAGGGTACCTCATCCATGCTGGATGCTGGAATCCCCAACATTCAAACTTCAATTAGGATGCGTTTTCTCTTTGCAGTCCAAGGAAACTTAACCATCACACTTTCGTTTATATTTATATTCAAAAATTTGGGGCCATCTGATATGAATTGACCTCATCCACATTAAGTCAATGAAAACGTGATTTTCCGTTGGAAATATTGGTTTTACCCAATCAGTTATGCAAAAAACTGCTTTCAAAGATAGAGTTATCCGACAATTTTAATTATATTGAAGCTATATGCTGGAATTTAATAGTTGTGGCTAGATAATGTTATTCCTCCGAATACTATAATAACTTCAGAAATAATCGATAATTATAAAGTTGAGAAAGGTAATATCGGCACGACAAATTATCTAAATCAAGAAAGACGGCATTGACGTTGCGGCCTGCAAATGAATCGTGGCTTTACTGACAGGCGACATACAGTCACGTGCAGAAGATTCACGTGTATGTATGTCGGTCGGTCATTGTTATGTTAATATAATAATTATTTAAACAAAGATGTATATACATACAATCGAGACCACGTGTCTCTCTGTAACCGCGTAAACCGGTAATTACCGAAAATTACCGAAGAACGCCGATTAATCGCACGTGGGGACAGCGTACATGGTTCGACCACTGCTTTACGTATTAAAACAATGGTGTTTATAATCCAGATCACAATTACTTATATACAGTAAATGTACAAATAAGCTAGCAATAGCCGGAAATTAACGAAGAATGCCGATTATCGGACGTAGTGACATGTGTATAAGATTCACGTGTATGTATGTCGGTCATGGCTATGAAATGGTGTTTAATGTCCCACGATTCTGCTCCTACTCGAATAATGAGAACGCAGTTGTGGCTATGTTAATATATAAATTTAAACAACGATATATATATAAGCCAGATAACACATTTCTCTATACCGATTACCGGAAATCAACCAAGAATTTGATTTATCGCATGTAGGGACAGATTACATATTTGGAATTGATATTGTATTACAGAAAGAATACTATTTAAGGCGATTAGTTGATACCCTCTTAAAGCGAAAGGTACCTTTTCTGAAAGAATAACCAAGAATTATTATATAGATGCACAATGATTCTTAAAAAAAAATGACCTTCAAAGCGATATGTCGAAACAGCGGTATTGTTTTCAATTTGTATACATTCTGTACGTCTTCGTTTTAACTTTAAGCGCCATTAATAAAAGTACAGTTAAGTTGAAATAAGTTTAATTGAAGGTGGAACCTCTTCACCATTCAGAACCCACCACAAGTATAAAATCATTTATTAATAAGCATGGTATTACTATAATATAATCGCTAGTGGCAGAGATTATTTTATATCTTTCACGATGTGTAAATCGCTTGAATCATTGCATAAAATTATACCATGGTGTAGGATCATTTTTAACGCGTGAAATAAATTAACAACAAAGTTTACAGTCATAAGATGACTAGACTAAATGGGGTAAAAATATATTGTTAAGTTGTATTTTTAGATATCATTTTGTCTTTGTTGAAAGTTTTACGCGTACTCATAAAGGTGGTATTGATAAATGACCTACATGTATTTTATGTTACGCTGTCAACACCATTGTAAACAAACCACTTTACCTTTCGAAACAAAACATACTATCATACAGAGCTCACTGATCGATAGAATAGAATAGACTTGATCAACCCAATCCCCAAAACCCTGGCACCTTTAACAATGGATGGGTATCATGTATTGTCTTCAACTGATATAATGTAACAATTAATTTTAATTAATACTAATTGTGTGATTTAACCCCTATGCACCTCTACGGGATCTAAAATTTATATTAAAAGCGGAATACATCGAAGGAAGGAAAGACGCGCGTAGCTAGACTTGGATCGATGCTATAATTAAATTACGGAAATGGGGAGAAAGTTCCTGGTTTTCCACGGTTCCATTATAATAATCAGCACATTATAAAACTACAGTCTGGGACTGGGTAACAATCATGCTCGAGTAATTTATAGCTCTAACTATCCACATAGAGTATTTTAGTCGATTGCCTGACGTCAATCAACCGACAGAGAATCTCTCTATTTTCCTGTCGGGTCCACTAATCGCGGAAATTAAGTCGTAATTATTTCCTAGAACTATTTCGTAATGTTAGTCGTCAATCAGAGTTGTAGACGTGAAAACAGTAATTGTTGTAACAATTATAATGAAAGGATATTTGCTTAATCTGTCGACCTTTTTCCGCTTTTTTTGGGATATAATTGTTGTTTTGAGGTTGTCATTGACGTCATCGACTTGTGCGAATACGGGAATGACCGAGTTTTCGTTTCCTTTGTTTTAACATACCTTCAAATGCCATTATTTTCCATAACTAACAGTTAGGAAATTGTCAATATCCTGTTAAAATGTGAGTTTACCTCAAGGGAATATTAAGAAACGTGTCGTGCAGCTAAAGCGGAAGTACGCGGGCGTCCAGTCGTATTAAAACTCTTTTAAAAACTAAAAATGTGCGAATAGTTTACGTCAACAAGCAGTTTGTTTTCACAGTACGATACGTAACAAAAAATTCAGGTAATAGTCCTTCCCTATTTTCCTAGTCAGGAATATGTCGCGCTAAAGGTAAATCCGTTTTCTGGATTCTTCAAAGTTGATAATATCTTAATTTTATTTCCATAGCCAATCTAACAATGGTACTTTAAATAAATTTACGTAAACTTAAAAGCATACGGTTGCAATGTTTTTAGAAATTCACAGGCATCGAGTCATAGGAAGGACAGACCATTTTTATTAAATGCAAGTAGATTCTCTGTTTCAGCTCAACATTCTCCCTTTAGGTCCGTTTTTCATGTACGGTCTAATGCATATGGGACCGTTTTCGCGTAACCGGCGAAAACGCGAGAGGAAACGACGCGAAAAACGCGTAAACATGGCGATTTGGATAAGTTTCCTGGAGACATTTGAATTGCACACTCTTTAGTAATATTAATAAAAAGTACCTTCGGATTTAGTAATTATTTGTTGTAAGGCATTAAATAAGATGTCACCAGACTGGGGATCACGGTCCATCATATCTTTGCGGTTTAACAGACACAACGCCTTACCTGAAAATATGAACATTTATCTATAAATGAATTAAATATTTCAAGGGGGGATTGGTTTGACGAGTGGTTAAACAAGGACTCTGTAAAGTCCACCAGTGAGGGTACCACATGTCTAACCGCGTGGGTTTTCTGTAAGTCCCCCGGTTTCGTACAGTTGGTAAAGACCTCTAAGCACATGCGAATTATTAAATCTAATAAAGAAATTGGAGTCCTGAAATTTCCTAGCCCCCATTCTCTCTGTTCTTTTAAGAGCCCTTGAAATGAACCAAAACATTGCTGCAAATATAAAAGAAACGAAATATTCGTTTGTCTTTTTATGTTCTGAGGTGCTTGGAAGTAAAAGATATCATCGGGCTATAATATCAAAACATATACCGATTTAAAGAGGAACAAGGTGATAAGCTAGTTGGTTCCTGATTCTATAAAGCCATATTTTATTGAAAGAAATATAACTTTCTTACCTTCGGGTTAAATATTTTATCAGTTTAATAAGTCTCATTAAGCAAAAAATTCAGAGATTGGGACTGATGCCAGAAATTCCGTTTCTAAGAGGAATGGATTCTGGTACTGCGCAGGCACCTTCATCAAAGTTATCTCGAACAATTTTCAAGATGATATTTTTTGAGTATTTTAGTGTTTTTGTCTTTTTTATATAAATTCTTCTAGATGTCTCCCAAACCAAATAATAATATATCTTACCATTCATGTCAAATTTGTCAGGAGAGACGGGTTCTATGGCGTATTCTTGAGCGCTCCAATTGAGCCAAACTCGGACATCTTCTTTGGTCCATGTTTGAGGATGTCGAGCTATAAAAGTAAGGAGAGCTGTGAAATGAAATGGGCTTTAAAGTCATGCTTTTCTGCAACGACTAGGCGAAGCAAATAACAAGAGAAACAACGTGATGCGAATATGGTCTAGCCCGAAACAAGACAATTCTCGTACCTGAAATTACGTGATATGTTACGATTTAGTTAAGAAGTTTATGTATTCGAGATTAAAGGTCATTCGAGGTAATGGTATCACCAGAGGATACATTCTTTTTTACGTGTAGCACTGTTATACTCCAACCCCCTATTTTAAAAAATCCCCCCCCCCCTCCAAGGAATACACGAGATTCATTTTATTCATGAACTAATTTGGAAAAGGGAATATACGGACATATCTATGGCGCAGAAAGATAATAGACAATCTGCTGTTGTCTCGAGACTGGTTACCAAGCTACTATACACACGCTTATGGATGTATTAGAAGGAAAATGGCATGTGAAAACTATCAGTGTTTTGTTTTGCTTACAATTAAAATATGGAATTCAAAATAAATGTAGGCAAAGAACTTAGGTATAATAACAATTCTACAAGGGTTCTTAGAAATCGAGATATAGATCCCAACCGAATATTTAAAAGAATAAATGTCTCGAAAGTTAGATAACTTTTATCATTACTCAATATTTCGACTGAGGTTCGGAATCAAAAGTTTAAAATTCGTGAATTTTTATATATTAAAAAAAAAAATAAAAAAAATAGAGAAAGCAAACTTACTTAAAGTATTTGGTAGGAGAGCTGCATGACAGGTCGTTGATGGAACAGATGAGGTTGGTGGACAATGGTACGAGGGGGTCCATGGACACGGTGAATACATCAGCTGCGAGTTGATGGCTAATCTGTGAAGATATAGAGTCGTATTGAAAACACTTGTTTATAAACAACTTGAGATCCATTTATTTGTAGAGTGAGCGCCACAGGATCCGAGCGAAGGATATACATAGCTATTTAACATAAACAGATCTATATGTATTCATTTGTCCGTTTTGAAAGTTTGCAGGGGATGATTAAACTTCCTTGACAACGCGGATGTCAAGAACGCGCTCAATGTAATTGATGTATCGGAGAGGTTCAATACTAGTGATATGCCGCCGTACATGGCTTCAGTGTTCTTCAATGTGGAATGTTCGCGACTACAGGTCGATGAGACATGCGTGTATATATTTAGCGTATACAATATTTCCGCTTTGGCGACGGGTGGGGGCAACAGTTTAAAATAAAATAATAGATATTGAAGGGGTGAACCTTTTTGGAGATGTTGAATTACAACATCGATGTCCATAGGGTAAGATAGGGCGGAATTAATTATTGACTCCGAACGGCTTGGGGATGCTCGTCCAAGAAGATAAGGTGCAGTCAGGTATTATCTCGAAACGGCGGGGTGGGGGTGTGAGCTGGGTGGGGCTAGGTGGCAGGGCTGCGGGGGGGGGGGGGGGGTGCGCCTCGGCGTCAGTTATTTAACTCCAAAGTGGCAGGGAGCGGAAGTCGGTTGTAATTTGGTTCGGACATGGCCCTATGCTCAGGCCATCCAAATATTGGAACTGATACTGTTTTAATATCTCATTCTCAAAATAGATGTGTCATTAATTATAGACTATGATACATAGGTTATTGTTTGGGAACTATGATGCACGGTACATGGGCCATAGATTGGAGACTATCACATATGGGTCATTAATTGGAGATAGGGGTTATTAATCGGAGACATGGATACATGGGTTATTGATGATACATGGGTCACTAATTTGAAACTATGATACACAGGGCATTAATTTGAGACTATGACACACGGGGCATCAATTGGGGACTATGATACATGGGGCATCAGTAGGAGCCTAACATATCATGGTAAACAATATATAATATTTTTATACATAAATTTATATACTATTATGTCACCTATACATTTCAATTATTAACGGTAAAATATTTTCCCTCGTGCTTAGGAGATCACGTGTTGTAGCTATCTCCAATAAAGATTACATTTCGCTATTTAAGTTTTATTCATTACAACCGACCTAACTATGTATCTAGTTATTGAACATTGATGCAACTTAAAGGCAATGAAATAATCTCACAAAAATACTGAAAGAACTACTTCAAATGATTGAGGCACAACCTATATTTAAATTACAAAAAGCAATTTGCTTTTTTTTGTGCTCGTGTAAGATTTTTAGCAACATGTGCAAACCAAATTCTGCTTTCAGTATCTTTCTCTGAGTTACAGGCAGATTTGGTTGTCGTGCTGCAAAATTTACCGTGGGCAACAAGAAGTTTATGGAGTGTACGTTTGTGCGAAAGTACTTTGTCTTGACAATGATACATTAAAGTTCCAATAGCTATAAGTTCCAATAAGTTATATTTTTAAAATGTATTAAAATAAAGCCCTAAAATAGATTGTACCTATAAAGAGTCCTACCCTGTTAAAGAATAATCCTATTAATCCTATAATTCACTATTGCCAGTTGAGAAATTGGCAAAAATATCATTTTCAACTTCAAATTCAAACGTTTGAAGATGGCCGTCCATTGAGAGGAATGGGAACACAGGGGAGGTAATTGAGTTACTATTTCCTCAATCAGCCTGTGTCAGCCATTTTAACGCCTATGAAATGTTGTCCATGATCGTATAATAGTGAGTTGACAACCTTTTGAGCAAAAGACATAGAAATAATTATGTTTTGACTTTCTTAGAAAATATGAAATTGGAACTTTAAAGTGATTCCTGCAGTAAGACTGGAAATCTCAAATGAAAGACTGGGGTTTAACGGGGGTTATTATATTAATTTATGCAATTACGTACGTGTACGATACCCAAGGTCGACGTCTGCCCTGAGAACATTCGCGCCATATATAAACAGCAATTCTAACTACTCGCCATTTTATGATCACGAGCATACCGAGGGACTCGCATGACCGTAAAAAATGCCGAATACTTAAATTGTAGCCCCGAAATCTATTAAATCACTAATTTTACTTTGGCTCTGGATTAAAACATTATTATCTGGAACCACTATACGTTGTGCAACATTGTTCGGGCATAGATTATTAGTTGCGAATGCAGCTGCAACACAGTCTGATTGGATGGTCGGAATTCAGGTCGGCATGGGGTGGGACATCGGTTACAAAACCATTAGACAACTTTGGAGTTGCTTAATTCACGGGCAGAAAAACGCATTTGTGGCGGTTAAATTTTCAAAATAATCTCCGGGAGGGCGAGGTCCCCAGACCCCGCGACGACTTATTGGTTGTTTGGGATTCGGGGTCGCGCTATACAGGGTAAGCTCCGCTCCTTCGCCTCTCCGCCTCTCGCAGAAGACTGGCCCCGCTGTCTGTAAACCCGAATTTTTTTTCGGCAGTTTCGCCCCCCCCCCCCCCCTCAACTGTCATCGAGCCCATACGCCTATGAACCGACTGAAAAGGGTCCCAAAATAGCCGCCAAATGTTACCTGATCCTCAATACGTTGACATAAACCTTTAAAACTCAACAACCCATATTTAGCAATGTCAACGTTATTTTTAAATGTTGCACTTTATATATTCTGATTGATATTACGGTTTTCTGAATTTCCAAAAGCAGATCGAAGTCCCCGACAGTTATTTTTTTTGTGTTTGCGCTTATATTATGTCGACTAATACATTGATAATCGAATGTTGTGTTGAAAGAAATATTGTTAATCAAGGGGAACACGTGTCAAGAAGAAACGTGGCTTAAGAGATGTCATTATCTTATATATATGTATGTGTATATAAATATATGTGTCGTAGACATCACAGGTTCGTGGCGCTTCAATTGTCATAAAGTGATAAAGTAATATTTGAGAAATATAAACCTATAGCTTTAAATCTCTGCTCACTCTAAAAATCCTAATTTATGAATTAGTTTAATATTTTATATATAGAAGATAGAGATAAAGTACATTTATCGATACCGTTAGACGACGTGCACGTGGTCGCTTCAACGGCTGTTCAAATTCCTAACGCCTGCCAAACCAAATCTATACATGGTAGAATGTCACCAAGGCAGTGATTTACTTTACTTCTGCAGGCCTACAACTGTTGATCGTTTTGCCCAGTTGTTAAAGATATTTATCATTGATCTTGAGGGGATCACAACAATTGGAAGGGTGAAAATAATTGCCTAATATTGCCCGAACAATTATTACACCCCAACCATATATTTGTATTCATAGGGGCCATGATCTCCGTGTTATATTTCATTCCTGTGACTACTAGTATTAAAAAGCTTTTATGATCAATATTTAAAATAGGTGAGACCCAGACGAGAACTGACAACGACATCCCAATCACCCCACCCCCATCACAATCGGAATAATATAAAATGAATCCAGAAGATAATATCAAGATATTGATCGCAACTGCATCGTTCCTTCCCTCTGTGTTGCCTTTCTTATAAATTCCGGCTTTCTTGGCATAAAAAGTGGAAGTATTGCACGCGTGATGGACTTCTTATCGGCACGAATACCTAAAGTCATTACATTCAGCAACAGTCTACATGCTTCCATAAATAGCTTAAGCGAAATTGTGTCTTGTCCGCGCGGTTCAAGACTTAATGTTATCGATCCATTGAATGAGGATTTAACATTAGAAGTGAACACGCGCAAAATATGCCAATCCGTCAAAACAAACGGTGCAGGCACAGATTGAACAGTTTTCATAAAATAAAGTTTCAAATATCACGAAGAAAACCGATGTAAATTACACAACTGAACCGCAAATGGACTGACAGGGATTAAGAATTTCAAATTATTAATACATTTTGGTGGAAGACTTCTACAATTATAAAAGGATTTTGGTTGCTACGCGACGTTAAAGTAACCAAGTCCCTAACTCAGTATCATCCAAAATTTTCAACTTTTAAAGCACGAATTATTTGTCAATTTAAATCAACATTGATGTTGTGATCTTACCGGGAAAAGATGAGTTTCTGATATCCAATATTGAAGACAAAATAAACATTTTACTATTGGTACACGAATCGTGTACCACAATGCGTTTCAGTCCCAGTCCTAGCAAGAGACTATAGGAAAGAGACTATACACATCGCATTAAATCGAACGGCGTATGTAGACTGGAATAACCAGACGCTAGAATTCCGCGGAACATAACTGATTTGAAATCAGAGTAAAAACGGAAACCATTGAATGTAAATCATTATACACATTCATATTACAGTATTATTGGAACCCATTTCTGTCAATTTCTAGGTCCCAAATGTTAGCGATTTAGCTCCTTTATGATTATTCGGCAGACATTTTTCTTTATAATTTCTGCACTGAGCTACTCACTAAACTAAACGCAGTTATCTACCCTTATCGTCAAATATTTTTCCGAATATTCCACAAATACTCACATATTAATTCAGATGATTATTGTTTAAAAATGTTTACATTCATACTCATTCAAATGTTTATATTCCAGTATCACTCATATATTTACATTCACATTTATCAATGTTTTATATTTACATTAAAGCACTTATATGATGTACTGCATCTGAATTTTATTAACATGCTACTTTTCAATACACATGCAGGTATCGTTATCTAGCTAATAATTTTCTACTTGATAACGACACATCCATGTGTATTGAAACATAGTACATGTATGTTAATAAAATTCATATAAGTGCTTTAATTTTAGTGACATCTATTTCTATATTATGTCATATTATAAGGATAAATGTTTATATTCCGGACATGATGAAATGGGGTTTAACGACCTACTGTCCCGACATAAGACATATAGGGTCAATTCGATGTCTAAGTTACTTTACCTTGCTAAATATTTATTCTCCAAACTCACATTGTGATCTAACAAAGACATGGGGATTCCCATTATATTTTACAATGTTTGCATGGCCCCTATACAGTTTTACATTTTAAGCATCCTCAATTTCCATAGGCGATTTCTATATTCATCTTAGAAGAAATCATTGTCGCCCCCCTCCCTCGATCCTTAAAATTCAACACAAATAAACAAAGAAGGAATGTAGTAGCAATGAATTAATTCATGATATATAAACCATAAACCATGTAATAAAACTTGAAGATTACAGCCCGAAAGCACCATAAATGTTTATTACCTTACAACTATTTTGCATAATGTTTAAAGATCCTGTTCCTGTCTGAAAGTCTTCCTAACTGGAGCAAAAGACAACCGAATATTAGCTACCACATCTGATCATCCTGCAGACCCACCGTTCTACACCACAAAAAAAGTGAAAACAGGTTGGAGAGAAACTGAAAAAGTATATTTTGTTTTGTGCGAGCACAACATCCGCCTTTGTACTTGTTTATAATCGGGATGATAGCAAAACAACTAAATGTCTCAGTTTTACATTGTTATAACGGTACTGTGTCCAAACTTAGCTAAATAAAATATAATAGTAAATATTATATTCTTACCTGGGATCGAACTGAAACGGGAACGTCTTAAGCGCCATGGTGTTAAAATACATAGTATCATGATATACAGATAACATCAGATTAGGATACACGTTTAGGCGGGACACTCGTTCCTCTTTTCATAATGTTTTCAAATTGGTGTATAAATTCATATGATAGGATATTATTACTAAGAAGGAGACAAGTTCGCACCCAAAGGTATAGGTGACATTCCTAAGAAATGAAAACTAGTGAGCGGAACTGAGGATAACCTGGATATTGTACAAGTAGCTGGGCGTGTACGATTAACTCACTTATAAAAGAAAGAGATAGGACAATTATTATTTGTCGATAATAAAGATATATAGTTATAATACCACCCGGCTACACCTTGATAAACATCAACTAGAAATATTACTAGAGAATTTATAAAAACAACATTAGATTGGTTTCAATCAAGCGTCGTTAAGTAAAAAACAGGTTTTATAATAGCAGTACAGTAACTTAGTTTAAATATGGCCCCTCCCCTCCTTTATTTCCTTTTATGGCGTGAGTTCGTATAGGTAAATAGCTATTCGCGGAAATAAGTCACATTGACAGGTAACCTCAAAGTATATCCGTATTTCAATACGTAGGCTGACGCAAATGTATACATATACCCAGCGTGTGTTTGTTTTTTGTTTTTTTTTATCTTAGTCAGGTTCATTTCTATACACAAGATATGTTTACTCTGTATAAGTATAATATAGATACCGATAAAAGAAATTTCAATACATGACAACATTGTTCGTCCTTGCCTCTACATTCATACATCCTTTACATATCCGAATGTCAGTCATGGCTCGCCGAATTTTGCGTCAAAATTAAAGGATCAAAATCGCACGGGTCTTATAAATTTGATTTTATTTAGCACCTTTCTATAAAGTATCAAGTTCCAGCATGCAGAAATGTTATAAACATCACCATAAACCAATACTGCCCATTAATCTTATTTCAAAAGTGCTCCCGAGATACATTGCTTCACAACTGGAAGTAATTCAAAGGGTACAATATTTAGTTTTATAATGATATAATTCATATTGAACTTTATAAATACGGATACAAAGACGTTGTTACGATTTTGAAATTCAAAAATGCGGATACGAAGATAACGTTGATAGGTGTGTGTCGATAACAGCAACAACAGGTGACCGATTTTTTTTTTTAGTATTAGTAAAGGTAACTCAAAACTCTTCTATTGTTATATTTTTCTTGGGTGCAATTTTTATGATATTTGTCTGCACCTCGGATTTGTAATCATATATTCAAAGTTCGTGTCACACCCATCGTTAAAAAAAATATCATGCTTGCCCTAAATGCACGTTTCACTTAGTCTTAGAAATTTATCTGGTCGCCTACTTGAAAGACTACTCTTGTAAATTGTTTTAATACTTAAAGAAATTTTACACAGTAGTATACTTCGGTAAAACCTTTAATATGTAAGCACCATTTTGTATATGGAAATAGTCAATAACTGATTGTTGTATAATAAGACAAAGAATGTTTCCTGCATAAAAATAACCTACAAACAAAGAACACATTGTTACGTTGTAGATGATAAACCTTTTCGGAAATGCTCTTCCATCACATAACAAAATTATTTAGTTAGAATTTCCCCTCAAGGCACGGAAGTTCGTAGTAATAAACAAAAGACGACATCGCTTTACTTCATTCTCAACAAAGACAAATCAATCAAAGATGAAGTGAAAATGCTGTACTGTCTATATAAGGAAGGCCCATGCGCGTTAAGAAAAGGATGGCGGATAATTACATTAATATTTCACATAAAAAAATACAGGTTTAAAGACTCTTCCTTGCACCAAACCATTCTCATTAAACTTGTTGGGATTTTATAGAAATTCTTTTCAAATATTCATAATATCAGATTGGTAACAACCTTTATAAATTCCACGTTCGACTACTCTGCTGGTGAATGGTTTGTTGCCTGGCAATCTACCTTATTTATGTCGAGTCGTGCAGTACGTATGTATGTAACTACATTAGGTACACCGAATTATAGAATTACATCTTCTATTAGAAAACAAATTTCTGGTTTTATTACGATTTTATGTCTTTATTCAATGTATAAAATGGCCTGCTATTTAAATATTCATAATAATATGCCTTTATCGCTTTCAGTTATGGCCGAGCTTTAGTTGAATATCCTATGGTTTGTTTATAACAGGTGAACACGAGTAAATAGCCTGACCTAAAAACGGAAATGATATACCTACGTTGATGCATATCCCACTTGTTAACCAATCAAATTAAGAGAAAACGCTTCCTGGTCCCATCCAGTCATGTAGGCTCTAGCTTACCTGAAAGGTTGCTGACAACCTGTGTATCTCTTTGCACAGACATTTAGTGTGACTCTTAATCATTAATGGAGGACTTAAGATATGCATGTGGTACTAGTCCTACAAAAATGCTTTATCCAAATACAGTAATTTATCCTTTTTGTTGATAAGACATTCGGGGCTATACAATGGTTAATAAAACATCAACTTAAAGAAAGCATCGTATGGCTGCCAGTTCTTTTTAGAAAATATTTTCTAAGTATCCATAAAGCACGTTACTATAACTGCAATGTTTAAATTATTATAGACATAAACCGCGGCAGGTTAATGTATATCGTTTATGTTTATCACTTGTGGTTTCGATCCCCGGTGTGAGCGTATGTGGCATGGAGGTAGGGGCGCCTTCTCAACCTCGTGGGTTTCCTCCGGGCACTCCGGTTTCCTCCCACTACTAAAGGCCCCTACGCGCAAGCGAATTATTGAAATAAAATTAAACCATATGTTGGTCCCGAAATGACCTAGTTTGTGTCGAGTGGACGTTAAACCCCATTTCTCTCTCTCTCTTTATGTTATCACAAAACAACAATGGCTCAGTGTCGACCCTTGTGGCATACACGATTGAACATTAAATCAAGATATACTGAATAAGAAAAGTGAAATAAAGTATATTTTTAACATATGAATCAATAACAAGGATAATTTTTTAGATATTTTAAAAGACTTTGCACGCCCTTTTCCTTCGGTTACTAAATAAACAAGCCAACAGTGAGGCTGATGTCCCCCGCCGAAAACCCAAAATAAATAGATGACACATATTAATTAATCGCACATTTATTTTTTTCAAACGTATCGAGCAATCAGACTGTACACGAAGTGTCATCCAAAAGTGTTTTATAAAGAAAAATGCTAAAACCGACGAGAAAAATGAAAATGTACCCTAGTTAGAGGGACCCTAAAAGCAGACAAAAGGGCCCCACGCTTAACAAAAGGACCCCTCTGGCCAAGGGAAAGGGCCCTCGTGTCCGAGTCAATCGTTTCTATACACTGTTACTGTCGAATCCATTACTGAATGAGAATGCAGTTATTGTATTGGCATAAAAATCATCAATCAAGATGAACCTAAGTTATCTTGTCCCAAAGTATCAACCAATCAAATTGCTTATCTCTGCCTACCCTAAGAAGAAAATGCTCATCTTCGAACTCCATCAAGGCATTGACCTAATAAGCATACACACCAATTTTGAACATTTTAACTCAATTCGAAGGAGAGTTATTGTGTTCCAAAGTCTCGGCAAATCAAATTGCTTATCGCTCTGCTTACCCTGAGCAGAAAATGCTCATTATCGATCTTAGTCCAGGTATTACTGTAATGAAACTATACACCAATTTTCATCTCTCTCACTTAGTTAGAACTAAAGTTATCGTGTCCCAAAGCATCAACCAATCATATTGCTTATCTCTGCTTACCCTAAGCGGAAAATGCTCATCTTCGAATTTCATCAAGGCATTGACTTAATAAGCATATACACCAAGATTGAACATTTTAACTCAATTAGAAATAGAGTTATTGTGTTCCAAAGTCTCGACCAATCAAATTGCGTATCGCTCTGCTTACCCTGAGCAGAAAATGCTCATTATCGAACTTAGTCAAGGTATTACTGTAATGAAACTATACACCAAGTTTCATCAATCTCACTTAATTATAACTAAAGTTATCGTGTCCCAAAGCATCAACCAATCAAATTGCTTATCCCTGCTTACCCTAAGCAGAAAATGCTAATCTTCGAACTCCATCAAGGCATTGACCTAATAAGCACATACACCAAGTTTGAACATTCTAGCTCTATTAGGAAGAGAGTTACTGTATCCCAAAAAGTGTGACGGACAGACATACGGACGAACCCATTTTAAAAAGGAGTTGTATATATGTAAAAAAAAAATGAAACAATGAACTTATCTTCAATAATATGTAAAGAGCATATTTTTGTCAAACTGGAAAAATAATTATCTTTTAAGTAACGTTTGAGATATTATAGTGCATAACAGTTATTTTGAGATTTGAATAAAAATGACTTTAAAAATAAATCCTACCATGTATACACCGCAAGCAACTTATGTAAATCCAATACAATACGTTTGTATTTATGATCACAATCAGATAAAATTTCCATCATAGATTTCTCCTTTTCTCCGAAAATAAATATTATCTAGTTTCCAATAAAGTTTACATTTCAATAGAAATATAAAAATTGTGAGAATACTATTTCACGTGGCCATTGGTGTTACTGGCTAGATTTAGTGACCATGAAAGCTAATCCAGTGCGGGTTGGTCTAACTGTATAAAAGAAATCCACATACTAATAAACTACTATCAATAGACCACAAACTCAGTGTTTGATGAAATAATCATTTGAACGATTTGAATAATGAAATTCAACAGATCAGATTGCAATGAACACAAAATAAACAAAAAATAACTATTATTTGCTAAATGCGGAATAACCCGCAAACTGAGTTTTTGATAAGAGAATTATCATTTACAGAATAAGGAAATTCAATAGGTAAGATTGTAATTAACACTTTAATAATTTCTTAATTAATATTTGGTAAATCTTGAATAAAGTAAAACCAAGTACGTTACATATAAACCATATTTTGTAGAGTATATTATTTTTCAAACTTACTTTCGTGTCATAAATAAAAGCTATGTAGCAAACCTGTTTTTTATATACCCAATGTGAAGATAGCCATATAGATAACACATATCTTTGTACTTACTCCTGTAGATATGCTATATACAAAATATTTCCTGCTTGTGCTTATCGCCAGTTAAGGGATCATTTATCTTAATTTGTTTATTAGATTTTAAAACCAAGCTATGAGAGTAATAAAATATGTCCTCTTATTCTTTATGTCCTGTTACCTTTGAAAAAAGGTAATAATTTGTAGATATATGTAAAAGGGGAGGTCCCAGCGTTCACATTGACGCCGAAATAACAACTCGTTTAAGTCTGCAAATCACAGGTCAAATTGGTAAGAAATAGTCCATTTAATTGGTCTAGTGAAAACAGTTGATTTTGGAGCACAAGTTTTCGTTCCCCATTTACTGACATGGTAGGCACGGCACGACACGGCTATGCAGAAAACTTAAAACAGCTAAATTCTAAGTATATTTTCTTTGCAGATTGGTGGTTAATCCTATTGCGTTTTCTTTATGTTATAATTCGTTAACTTTGACAGTTATTTTTCTGTAAACGGTACTTAAAACACATATTATTGAGCATCTTGACCACTCATACTGTCCGTATTAGTATCTGGTGCTTCATTTGGCGGCGAATTGTGTTGATTTAGATCCCAAGTGCAGATTGAATCTGCTGATGGGTTGTGGTCTATAGTTTGGCTACTAAATAGGTTTGGTTACAATCTATTGTAAAAATCGCCAAAAAAAGAAGGGACACGAAATAAAATATAGCCCAATTTTAATTTGGTTTCTATGGGATAAACATCCTGGTCACGAAAGGTTGTGCCCAAATACAATGCCATATAATATATATACCACACATATTATTTTCATTTAATAGGATATAAACCCATTCAACCAAGAAATAAACAAGTTAGTTTTCTACCTGGTATTTTGGTTTCCAATAAAGGTAGTATATCGGGTCTTTGTTTATCAAAATCAAAATATATCAAGGATACATTATGGAAGATAAAGAGCTGGAAGTTCTCACTATATTAGTTAAAAAGTAGATAATGTAATGGGAATTTGCTGAAAATATCAGTCAAATTGATCCACTTTGAACCGGGATTTTAGCGATTGAATATTGGGGCTAGTCTCGATCATAATTCTTAAGTCGGTATGATAAAAACATAGTCTCCATTATCCATTATTTGATTTTTTGAAAGTGGTCGATGATCATAATGATAATCTTTCCTATACAATCTTGCAAGATCTACAAGGCTACATAGCATTATTCAAAGCACGGGTTTCTGATTTTCAAAGCACGGATTCTTTATCTAGAGGCACGCTCGTGCCTGTAGTCACGTTAAAATGGAATTCAGAACAAAAGGACAACGTCCAAAGATTATCTCTAGCTTCTTCAGCTTTATGAACAGCGTGGTAATAGACTGACGGCGAGACTATGAAAAAAGCAATGAGAATGAAATGAAATGGAGTTTAACACCCTACTGTCCTGGCCCGCCTGGGCTAATGAAAACGGGCATACGCCCTACATTGTATTATGAGGGAAATTTTCCCCGGACAGTTGCTCTACGACCTAATCTTATATCGAATTTCAACTGCCAGGGTTAATTTCCGTGCACGCCAATGTGTAAACGTGACGGTTATATCTTGCCAGGCTCTATTCGTCCGTTCTCTACCTATGAACTTTCTCGGCCACCACAGGCATCTAACACGGGATCTCCGGGTTAGCGATAGTCAACGTCTTTTCAATCACTGAGTTACCGAAAGTCACTGGTAAGAAATAGGTTAGAAATAATTTGCCAGGCTCAAGTTTCACGTGGATTCTCATAATAAATTTTCCTTTAAAGTACAACTAATTTCACATTTACGTAATCTTCCGTTTTGCTTGAAAAGCAATAACTATCAATGTAATGTCACATTTTTAAAATGTAAAATGCACATTTATACTTTTTCACGTATACGGTAATTATTGACAAGGGAGGACAAATCTCAAGGTCACCTATTACGTGACATATCAAAACGTTTTACCTAACCGGATCATAATTAATAAAAAAAAACGTAGTAAACTAAACAGATTTAATATGAAAAAGTGGAGGCGTGTACCAATATATGCATCACTAAATTGAAATGAATTGGGCCCCAATGTTCCGCTTTCTGCACCGACTAGGCTTATTAAGACGGACGTACGCCATACAGTGTGCTACGAAAGTTTGGCGACAAAGTTGCAGTAGACCTTTCTGAACAAGGAACCCGGGTTAACAGCGGGTGACTTGCTGTCAAAAACGATTTAGCTCTACGCCGTAATATAATAAGGTTCCGTAAACTAAAATCTATACCAAAGAATGATATTTATCTATTTGTGCGTGTAAAAAAAGAGTTAAATTGGGTGATAAATAAAATCCACTAAGGACTACTTGTCTATTTTGATATCAAAATATGTCAATAAAGTAAAAAAAAGAAAGAGAAGAAAAAAAAAAAAACCGAAACGACCAGGGCTTTGTCCATTCATACGGCGTCAAAATGTGCTCTACGTTATGATCTGTAATTCGACCCTGCCAAATTGTTGACGACCCTGGTTGGAGAAAAAATACGATGATTTCAGCATAGTTTTTAACAATGGCCTAATAATCGTGCCTGTTCACATTAAAAACTTGAAAGTATCAACAATATACACATTCGGCAATGAAGTCTTGTACCGGTTTTATCTTTTTCTATGAGAAAATAAACTTATAAACACTATATACACTTAAGTAATACACCCTCTCCATAACAAGCAAATAACATACTCTATACACTCGGTTAATATACACTCTACATACTAAGGTAATTAACGCTCTACATACTATGGCTATACCCTACTAAAGTAATAAACGGCCCACATACTAAGTTACTATACGCCCTACTTGCTAAGGTAATAAACGCCATACACACTAAGGTAACATAATCACACTAATAAACACTCCATACACTAGGTAATATACACTCCCATAAAGAGGCAATACATTACAATACGCCCTAAACTAATATACTATACTAAGCCAATAATATATTCACTCTACACACTTACTAATAAAGACCATATATTAAATATCCACACTAAACTAATTTACTCTCTAGTATAATACTAAGCTAACACTATTATTTACTTTGTCTCGTATATGTTTGGCGCAATATAGCCCAGTTGGTGCTGACGTGCCATAAAACCACATTTCATTTCATTTCATTTCTAAGCTAACACAATGAGAAAACGACATTCTAAATGATGCACTATATTCTGGAATACATCATGGCAATCTAATCCGTATGTTTGACATCTTCGATACTTATAGTTCAGGGTCCTTTCGATAATCTGAGTTTTTAAGATATTTTGGCGTTTTTCTTATTGATTTTCATAGTCATTCAGCAATTTTATGTAGAGTTATTGTTCGTGTCAGAGATTTTGAGAGTGTTTGGTGTATCCCGGCTGATTTTCTTATTGATATTCATAGTCATTCAGCAATTTGATTTTCATAGTCATTCAGCAATTTTATGTAGAGTTATTGTTCGTGTCAGAGATTTTGAGAGTGTTTGGTGTATCCCGGCTGATTCAGAAAAGTGGGATTGTACACCTCATTTCATTTCTTTAACACCATCAGTATCGACGGGTCGTATGCACGATGCAAGGCACCAGGGTCTGTTTACACACATCTGACAAGCTTCTGTTATTCTTTTGTATTTGACATACAGAATATTTTTCTTTCTGAAGTTTCCAGGAAATGGACTGGCATAATAAGTGCGAACCTCATTCTAAAGTCACTTTGTACCTCTTGTTTCATTTTTAGATTTCCTTATAATTAATTATTCAAAGTGAAATGAGCTGGCGAGTGGTCTTGCTTGCCTACAAAGGTAATTCAGTCTAATCTATAACAACAACAGTTCCGCGATTTAACCCGAAGAAAGACTTGACATTTAAAATACAATTGTCAGTAGCATTCGCCAATGGTCGTTATACATTCTTAATTATCTTCTTTGCACTAAAACAAATTTCAAAGAAAGACGATTTGTAGACCATTAAGACACATGGGAATCGGTATAGATGTACATGCTGATATCAAGAAATAAAGAAGTTCAATCTTACGGTAATATTTAAAAAATAAGTCACCGTTCTTAATAATGTACCTAGTGGTACAACGCGCTAGACCATAAAGTCTGTTTATTGGTCAAGTGGGTTCTACGGGACTAACCTGGTGCTTTTTTCGGTTCTACCGATTTCCCACATTCGCGAACGGAATAACAATGCTTTAAATCCCTTTTCTCTCGACGCTAGTATCACTTAGAAACGAACGAACGACGCTAGTATCCTTAAATTAAGATTGACTGACTTGATATATGATTTTTGCGATATAATTTGATAAGTAACAAAATCAAAACATGAACGGTAGATGATCCATTGGGTTGGATTCAGTAGGATAAAAATAGGCGCATATTATGGTTTGCCCTTTATATAGATATCATTATAAACCAGATTATTGCCGTATTATTGGCTTCGGATATATAATTAGCATCGCAGCTTAAGAGAGAGAGAGAGGGAGAGAGAGAGAGAGAGAGAGAAATGGGATTTAAGGTAAACTCAACACAAACTAGGTCATTTCGGGACAAACATATGGTTTTAATTTTATTTCAATAATTCGCTTGCACGTTGGGGTCTTTAGCAGTGGGAGGAAACCGGAGTGCCCGGAGTAAACCCACGAGGTTGAGAAGGCGCCCCTATCTCCATGCCACATACGCTCACACCAGGGCTCGAAACCACAGCCGCAAGCCAGAGGTGATCGGTCAGCTAGAGATTCTCTATAATGTTATTGTTATATTCTCAAAATTTTAATTGCTTAGAATACTTTAAAGAGGTTTATATGCTTAAACAAAGTTGCTTTGTATTGTAAAATTTATGGGCAAATATTCAAAGCTTACTTAAAATTTAGAAATTAGATACATGTCTAACACAAGGAGAAGTCCCCCCCCCCTCACCACACCTCCCCCGATCAGAACAATACAAATATTGGCTAATGAACTGATTAGTTTTCAAAATATGATATGACAAAAACCGACCAGATAATATTGTTCTGTCTATACACACTCTTCCCATTTCCAACGAGAATATAAACCCATAATTTTTAAATCTTATATCTGTGTATGCAACGAGTAGTTCAAATAAGCTTACCTCACTTCATGTTTGTATTATTACACAGCTTGTCGCGACACCTAATTATCTGACGTCAACACTCAATTCTCTACCGTCAGCAAAAGTTTAGTGGGTTTTAAGAGAAATGTTTGACAAATATATGATAATTTATATGGTTTACAAATAATGCCCAAAGGAAGCGTGAACAAAAGTCTCCATTATCTTGATCTCGACCTGTTGGAATCGTGTTCTATCGGAAACGTCATTTCCGTTTTTGCGTTGTTTGGCAATGTTGCGTTTCACCCAAACGATTCACCCCTACCAAAGAAGTCGTCGATCATTTGTTACTATGCCTTTCATTTTTTTTATGCAATTAAGGACCCTAAGGACTTTTATATGGTCATGGTGACAAGCAAATTGCATAGTTCGAGCACCGCTATACAAATCACCTACATAATTTTATTTTATCAATGTAGTTAATTTCTTTGTGCAATGTGATTTCCAAAATTACAAATTCAGTTTGGGTGTGTTTGTTTGTGGATGGGTTATATTATTAGATCATTGACGTAATTGATTTATCCTTACCGAATTAATCATGTGCGTTTTCGTTTATTTATATTTTTCAAACTTGTAAACAAGGAAAATATAATAAAAGATATAGACCTCACCCGAGACGTCATCAACGAAAGACCTTTTGGGTTCAATAAAAACGTTTATGTACTAAAATCTAGTATCCACTCAGTGTATCCACACAACAAATCTTACTGAAGATAACAACCGTTCTGCGTTGCTTAATCGGTCTTAAGCCAAACAACTGAACATACATCAATAATCAGCGAAATCACCCATCCTGTTCATAATGCCTACCATTTGGTCTCGCGGTTTGACTACCCAATCGATCACTGCACAAATTTCCTTCTTCTTAGCTAGAGACCCCCTCCCACCATCACCACTACCACTAAATTTGAATAAACAATAATCCCCAAACCTATGATGTTTAGTATCTCCAATGGTTCTGTCTCGAAACAAAGCCCAATCCATTCTAAGCGCAAGCTATTCTTTTCCGAAAAGGAGCCCATACAGCACTAAAACCCATCCAGCTCATCGGCACTGGTAAATTATATTATGAACGGCCCTAAAAGTTAACTAAAATATAATTCTGACAATAATGCACCTCACGTAACCTTGAAAATGTCGTTGGTGTATGTCAAATTGATTGAAGTCTTCCCTACAGATATTGAAACATATAATATTTCCGATTTCCTCGTTTACTTCCGTCCGATATGTCGTTATTCATTTTTATAAAATCGTTTAAAACTTAAACTAGGTTAAGGCGATTTAGTATTTTCTGAGAAAGGTGCATTTCTGAGAAATGAACATACCAAAGATATTCATATTATTTGATCTTTGACGCTTGCTATTCGACATTCACTTCATAAATACACATGCGAGATTGTTGAATGAGACAGCTTACGCACATGAATCAATTGAAAAACCCTGACTGGGAGTATGAACGATTTCTATCATCCTTTCCCATCTCCCACACATGTTTTTCTATATGCCATTCAGTGTCTTAGTTTCGAGGAGCCATTGTCACTTTCATTGAAGATGCATTAGTTAAGAGTTTAATAAAGAGTGAAATGACCTTATTCTGAACGGAGTTGTGACTGTTGTAAGTTTTGACTTAAAAAGGCATCAACAGTCTAAGCACCGTCTCCGAAAAGTGCCGATTGCTTGATTGACAGGCGATAACCCCACCCATGTATTCTCGATTATCAAGTAACACCCTCAATTATACGGTGCTCTCGATTAACAGGCATTTCATCGGCAGTCTCCTGTAGTGACGCCAGTGACTAACGGTAAACGTTAGATAGGTCGGCCATTAAGTTGATTTAATTATTAAATGGGCGAATGATTAAATCCAAGCTGTATCCAAACCCCCTGATGCTATAATTTGATTTCGATCTTGGCATGAAAACAAAAGTCTAATTATTAATTTCTATGACATCTAAAGTCTGAAGAAAGACCTGCAATTATTAAATGGGCGAATGATTAAATCCAAGCTGTATCCAAGAACCCTGATTCTACAATTTGATTTTGATCTTGGCATGAAAACAAAAGTCTAATTAATAATTTCTATGACATCTGAAGTCTGAAGAAAGACCTGCAATAGGCAGACTTAGCATTTGCATAATTTATATTTAATAAAATATAAAATTTGAAATATCACTATATTTATATTAGAACTGACCTGAATAGCGTTAAAATCTTAATTTACCTCTTTACTTAGTTTCAAATACAGGTGGCCGCGATGGTTCCGTGATCGATTCCGATGTTGATCAAGAAAGTTCATCGGGACTTTCCGGTGTGACCCTCCTTTGCCAATGGTACAGGATGGAGGGCCTGGCAAGAGACACTATGTAGTCATTTGGGTTGGGCGAAAAAACGGTCCCGAGTGAACAATGGATTACACGTAAAAGATCTCCGTGAAGTTGGATTTCGAAACAAGAGTAGACCGTAGCGCCGCTCGCCGGGTAGAGAATTTCTCTCATAGCACACTGCATGACATAATATACTCGTCTTCATAAGCCCAGTTAGCAGAGAAAAGTAGAAGGTTAACCTCAATCTAGGTTCAAATACAAGAGATTATACATTCCACGTGTGAATGTTAATTGTTTCTCGCCTTTGGGATAAAGGAGGTCACTATTGAAATGGGTTTGTCGGGCTTTCCAACATTTTGGAACGCAATACCTCTGCTTCTCATTGGTTAACACTACCATTCCATTAGGTTAATGTCTTGACTGAGTTCGATGACGAGCTTAACCTAAGCAGAGATAAGCAACGTGATTGGTCGAGAATTTGGAACTCTATAACTTCCAATTTGGGTAAGGCATGGGTTCGAATCTCTCCAAGGACAACTTAAAAACCTTTCAATATTATATGTTATATGTACTTGGACGCCGAACGGAATCTCGTTGTTTCTATACAAATTGTTATACGGCTTTTGTCCAATTTAAACAACGAGGATTGATTTAAAGTATTCATTTCATCCGGATTCAGTTTGTTGAATGTCTCATACAAATCTGGACAAGTAACGGGAGTGTTGCTCACGTGATGTGATGAATATGCTACTCATAAGACACCACTCGTCATGCTTCACGTGCATACGGAATTTAAACCATTTTAACAAATTTGGTAAACGTGCTTCAACGGTCGTGCACTGCCAACTGTACTTCCGTGATGCCCAATTCCGATGCGTGTTCATAATGCGGAGTGGCGCCTAGACCACATTTACTTGCCCCCATACTGTCAACAACAACGTGGTGAATGAAATTGGGTTTAATGTCCTAACTTTCTGCACTAAACGGGCTAAGGAAGGCGGACAATTTAGCGACAGACATGGATGCAAACAATTTATATTTCATTATCTGTAAACAGCCTTGATTAAACATGAAGCAAAATAAGCACGCGCTAAGGGACTCGGGGGAAGAGAGGCGCCACATTTTATTTCTTATTTAAAGACACATAATGTAAGATTAAAATAAAGACCTGGCCGTTCTTTACAGTTCAAAAACACATAATGCAAAATAAATCTACTGAAAATTTCATTCAAATTACTTTATTCTGAGCCAAGTTATGGCTGTTTGTAAAATTAACTCATTGAATGACCGAATCTAAATTGGGGTTAAAATCCCGCACTGTTCTGCTCTGACTGGGATTATGAAGAAAGACTTACGCCATGCAGTGTGCTATCAGGGGGATTTCCCTGGAGAGCGGCGCTACGGTCTACTCTTGTTCCGAATGCCAACTTCTTTTTGTACATGGCCATGTGAACACGGGTCCTCGGGTTTTCGTTCTATCCAAATGAATATGCGAAGCCCCTTGCCAGGCCCTCCGTCGTGCGCCATTGACAAAGGGGGACCCCACCAGAAAATACCACTGAATAATGTATCTTTAACATTGACTACGCGTCTCGTGCCCCAGTGATCTCAGGACATATCTATTGGACAATAAGACCCCTCTAAATGCGAAACAGGAAGTGTTTATCTCATAAATGTAGACAGAAAGGGTTTCTTTATAGTCCGGTCGTCGGGGCCGAGAACCCATTTTTGTTTGATTTATAATGTTTCTCGATGGATTATTGTTGGGTAGGGTCCCCTTGATTTTGCAAGGGTGGGTGTGGTCGTGTCACCCTTGGGGAAAATTAATTAATCAAAATGGCGACCAAAAATGGCGAGAAAAATACAAACAAAACATTTTTCACCATCATAGGTCGTGTAATATATCATTTTGTTTGTTTTCAGGGTCGCTGAACACGAAATCGGGCATATTTTTAACAACAAACAAAGATATTCAAAATGGCGTCCAAAAATGGCGGTGGGAGTACAAGAATTTCATATTTTGCCCAACTAGGTCGTGTATATTATAATATATTATTTTATATATTTACTGGTCGCTTAACGCGAATTCGGACATCATGTTAAGATTTAACCCATCACTAAGGCGGAAAATAGAGAGAAAAAAAACAAGTTCACACAGCTGTATTTGTGATAAATCGTTCCAGAAATTTCAATTTTTTTTAACTAAAACAATGAGATACGATATCGGTACCATCTTAGTACCATCTGGTACCATTCTGGGCAATGGTGATTTTTTGAGGACTGGAAGAGTCCTCACTCCAGACGTAGTCTAGTGGACTAATGTCTGGTGGATCGGTTTCCAGGGCTGAAAAGTATATTTTTAATTGAAGGTAAGCTCGTTTCAGGTTCATCTTTTCAGCTTCGTCTCAAGTTTAGGAGCCACTTCCTGAATTCAACATATTCTCGATTTCTAGCTTGATTGTTGTGCTTCTTTGAAACTAGAGAATCCTATTAGCCCATAGCAGGATAGAATGGACACCTTTAAATGTATCAAGAAAAGTTTTTACAGAACACATCTCACCAGAAAGCCTGACTCCTCAAAATATTATTCTGAGTTTCGTTTTTTTTTGAGAACTGTTCATTCTATTCTTCTATGGATTAAGAGGTTCTCTAATTTTAAGGAAGCGCGACAACGAGCTGCAGTTTTAATATTAATGTATCATATTGTGTCATCTTCATCATCTTCTACGTCTTCTCCATCACTATCCTGTGTTCTAATATCAAATGAGACGGAATTTGTCCGTGGATTAAGAGTATTCTTTAATTTCAATGAAGCACGACAATCGAGCTGGAAATCGAGAATAGGTAGAAATCAAGCAGTGGCTCCTAAACTTGAGACATTATCTGCAACAGACGTAGCTGTAAAGATGAACCTGAAACGAGCCTACCTCCAATTAACAGTATAATTATGCTTTTCAGCTCTGGAAGTAGATCCACCAGACTTAAGTCAATTAGGGAGTGAGGATTCTTACAGTCTAAAAAATCACTAGTGCCCAGAATGGTACCATATGGTACTGAATGTTCTGAAAAAAAGTTATAAAATGCGGGTGTCAGTCTGAGCCGCTCTGTCAAAGCGGTCGGTTTAGTGGCTGTAAAAGGTCAGATTTATCATGTTCTGATTTTTGGTGTTGTTTCAATCAGACAAATACTTAAATTCCGTCTACGATAGTGATGATGAAGACGAAGAAGATGATGAAGATGACACAATATGATACATTAATATTAAAATTGCTTTGGTTATATATTTCACATATCGTATCATTTTGTTACTAATAGTTTTAGCTAAATTTGAAATTTCTGGAACGATTTATCACAAATCCAGCTGTGTGAACTTTCCTTTTCTATTTTCCGCCTTAACGGTGGGTCTAATGTTAAAAAGATGTCCGATATCGCGTTAAGCGACACCCAAAACATATAAAACGATGTATGGCGAAATATGAAATTCGTGTACACCCGTCGTCATTTTTGGACGCCATTTTGAATATCTTTGTCGGATGTTAAAAATGTGTCCGCCTTCGTGTTCAGCGACCCTGAAAACCTGTAAAATAATATATTACACGACCTAGGACGATTTTTTTGTATTTTTCCCGCCAATTTTGGGCGCCACCTTGAATATTTAATTTTCCCCAAGGGTGACAAGACCACACCCACCCTGTGAAAATCAAGGAGACCCTACCCAACAATAATCCACAGAGAAACATTATTATATCAGAGAAAAGTGGGTCCAGTCAAAATTTGGCATTTGACGTCCCGACTATTTTATAGTAATTTAGACCAATATCTAGATGTTCATAGATATAACCGAATTATCCGCCAGACTTTGGTTAACAAAAAGATGGTTGAATGAAATTAATAAAATACAATGTGAAATTTAGAAAAAAAGGCGTTTAACATCCACGCTTCACAAGCTGGGTCATTTTGGGACGAGTATTTTGGTATTGAGATGAAATTTAACCATATTATTTTATCTCAATTGTTCGCTTAGAATGGGAGTATACACGAAGACCCGCAGAAACGATGTTATGCAGGCGATCCTACTTCTTATCACGTACAAGTGTGGGATAGAAACCACGTCATTTGACTTAATGACATACCTTATGATATAAAGCGCACGCATCAGACACCCTGCCCCAATTTTAACGTCGAGACATGAGACGCAATAAAGTTATATAACGGTAAGAGCTATTTTGAGCATCTTACTCCCAGTGACGAATTCATAGACCGATTCATTACATATCAAGTGGGAATTCTTGTGGACTTATATTGACAAATGTATTCTATGCACCCAATAACCCCTAGTGTCGCCCCTTGCCGGCTGATTACATATTCACATCCGCTTAGTCCGGATATATACCACCGTAAGATTTGCTCTTGAAACAGATTTTGATGCGCAGTTTTTGAGTATTCAATGACAGTGACTGTTTTGTATTGTTTTGGTTATATTTTAGTTTATTATATACGGAGATCACCCACCTATGACCGAAATACTCAACAATTCAATGTAAAAGTCTAGAATAAGGCTATTAATCTAATACTTTTGGCTTGTTGGTTTGAATTATTGGGTATCTGTGTGTGTTGAGGGGCCCGGGGGGGGGGGGGTGTTCAATTAAATCCAAGTTCATTAACTCTACGTCAGACCAAAATAATCTCGATACATTCATTATAACAGTCTTGTGTTTTGAAACTATGATTTTTGTAGAGTTAATCAATAATAAATAAGTTTTAGCTTAAAATTGCTATTGCGTATTACTCATGCATGGCCCAGAAACGAAGGCACTCTTCCATTTATCATTTTCTCAGTAAAAGTAATATTAACTTGAAATTAATTACATTACGATTAAACAAGGAACTTCTTAGTATTGTTTCCTCTTTCAGGAATAACCTCTATTAATAATTACAGGAAAATGGCACTGTACATAAAAACAACCATCTAAAAACACAAAACAACTACTAAAAGGCTGACAACATTCTTACACTGTCAGCCATAGGAAAAGGAAATTGCTTGCGGACACCGTGCACAGGTACATGAGGACAAGAACGCCCTTCTTTGCGGAAATGAAATGAAATGAAATGTTTTATGGCACGTCAGCACCAACCGGGCTATATTGCGCCAACCATATGGGGAATTTAACGAGACAAATTAAAACAATATCGCAGGGATGTATTCACATATGTAAATAAAAACAAATATTACAGAAAATATTAAAAAAATAAATATCAATTCCTTTACATTTATAAGAATTTGAAATAAACGCTTGTCTCTTAAAAAAATGTTGCTCCGGTTATGCGAATAACGGAGAACCTATGTGACTTTTTCAAAAATCCCAGAAAATCATCAAAATATTTTGAAAAAATGACATAGTTGCACCCACCATTTATAAGGGCGTTCCTGTCCCCATGTACCCGTGACAACGTGTTAATTATTCGTTAATTTTTGCCACCTTGACAATAGTTACGCGTAAGAAAATAAAATATAAAACCTTTCTACAAAATGTACAAAATGAATATGCACCTAGGTATACTATAGTTAAATTTGTACTTGTGTACGACATTAAAAACAATGAGAGAGAGAGAGAGAAATAGGGTTTAACGTCCACTCAACACAAACTAGGTCATTTCGGGACTAACATATGGTTTAATTTTATTTCAATAAGTCGCTTGCGCGTTGGGGTCTTTAGCAGTGGGAGGAAACCGGAGTGCCCGGAGGAAACCCACGAGGTTGAGAAGGCGCCCCTATCTCCATGCCACATACGCTCACACCAGGGCTCGAAACCACAGCCGCAAGCCAGAGGTGACCGGATAGACGTCGAAGCGCGGCACTGTAGTCCACTAGGCCATCCCAACCCCCTAAAAACAATGAACACCTGTCGAAAAGTACAGTCGTCATTGATACGGGATGTTTGTTTATTCTTGATCACAAAGCAATAAAATCATCGCGTCATAATAGTTACGTTTGACCTAGAAATACATTACTATTAATAAATTTTGTTTGATTTTATCCTCCCTGTTTATGTTCGTGACATGACGTCATTTGTGTTATTGTTATGGTTGATGACAGTCCATGACATCATACGGGTGGTATAGTTAAATAATGTTTGCAAAGAAAAATAAATTGACTATACGTGTAGATTCTATTTAATAATTACAAGCGTTGACTCATTTATCCCCTGATTTTATAAGCAGAGCATCCATACCTAAAAACTAAATAAAGCACGCAAAACATCCATTACAGGGCCGGATCCAGGAATTTTTGCAGAAGGGAGGCTTGCCCGGTTCCCGAGACAATATGTTTAGTGTAGGCCATTTCTCTCTCCGACTTTGAAAATTTCTGAGAAATACATGGTCGCTATCGTCATTTTGGCGTATATCTGGGTAACTAATATCACTTTGACAACACATAAACTGTGACTTTTCATAGAAACATATTAAATACACGTACCTGCTACGCTACGTTTTAGTTTTACTGATATACAATAAAATTAGTTCTGACCGCGACTGTGTCAAAGACCAAAATATCAAGAAAATCCCGGTAGCCTAATAAAGAATAAAGCACACGACCCTGACACTTTTGTCATAAAAGTTTTTTTTTCTTTTTCCTTTATGTAGCTGAGCAAGGGGGTGGAGGTCCCACCCCTGCAATATAAAATAAGGGAGACAAGCCATTCTGCAACTGTTTTCAAAAGCATTTTCAGCCAAATAGTGTCAACAATTATGTAAAATAATATAACATAATTGGTGCTTTTTTTCTTCTTTTAAAAGGAATTATTATATTCGCCTTAGCAATTTATGAATCGCTTTGTCCGTATAGCGGAACTGAGACAGTCACCTTGTAAATTTCTTTGCACTCTGTGACTTTGCCTTATTTTAATTTCCAAACACACTCCATTGAATTTCTTTGCTCAACGACTGAATTTCATTACTTGTCCGGTTGGGATAACTCGAAACACCCCTACACTGATATTCCTTCAACGTAGTCCTACGTCGTAATCATAAATAGTTAGAAGTTGTTCGAAGCGATGTGTAAATAACTACTATGTACGTGGTAAGTAGTAGTATAAACAGTATACAATCCAATATATCTTATTTCGATCCCGTAATTGGACCGCGTGTGTAACCTCGTGGATTTTCTACGGGTTCTCCGCTTTACTCCTACTTCTAACAGACCAGCTAATTATTGAAATAACACTGTAAAATAGGTTAGTTCCGATATGACCTGGTTTGAGTTTAGTTGACATTACCCCCCCCCCCTCTCTCTCTCTCTCGCTCGCTCTCTCTCTCTCCCGTATAATAGACCCTAAATGGTTGTAGAATATATGAAAATGCAATGTCAACACTTGGCAAGTACACTGTGGATCTTATACTTACTCACTATAATTTACGGACATAGTATACATGTTATTGACTATCCTGCCGTAGGGGAGATAAATGCGGAAATGTCGAGTTATTGTCTACGTGTTCGTTCACAGAAGAGTGATTAACATATTAAAATGACAAAGCGGTAATTTATTATCTGGGTGACATTGTTTAATGCCCTTTTCCGAGAATTGATATTATTAGCACGGGTTCGTTAGAGTGGTTTGTTGATCACAAAGATAGGGTTGGTTGACTTAGTGTAATCCATTCATCTTATTCTGAATGTCAGAGAAAAATAAATCAATTACAAATGAATATAAAAAAAGAAAATTAAAAAGGCATAGAGAGTAAATACACCATAATATAGTAGACAAGACAACTTTCTTAATTTGAAAATAAATATAGAAAAAATAAATAAAATGGGGATAACCTGGGCTGGAAGGTCAGAGGGGTGGGGTGGGGGTTGTTAAGGGCGCCTTCGTCCAGTAGCAACCTAGGGTGAACGATCTTTTGAAACAATGGCACGGTAAGAAAAACGAAAATTATATAATAATAATGTGCTCAAGATAGCGTAGAGATATAGAATCGTCGCTTTTGTATATAAAAAAGTTTCTTTTGAAAAAATGAAAAACAACCCAAACTAATACTAAGTGCAGGAGTTATATTGTGATTACACATGTTGCATTTTATGATGACTTAATTGAAGGCAAATATATAGTAAGTTTTATTTGCTCATATTATGTGATAATGTATCGTTATTCAACGCGATTTGTATCTACATCCGCAAACTGAAAACTAAAATAAAGTTCCACAACAAAATGATATGTTGAAAAAAATTAATCAATGGATTAATGATATCTAACCGAGATAATCCAAGAGATTTGATTTTAGCTATGAATATATCCAACTTACCTAGATGGAGATCTACCTGTATATCGTGTAGGAAGTTTCATAAGTAACATCCTCACATTTCCTAGCGGGTGTTTCATGACGTTATACTTCCGGGGGGAAGGCTCTATACGATGATTGACAACAATAATAATACATCTCTTGTCATTGAAACCTACATGTAGGCCACCGAAGCGCGTATAACTTGAACAGGATGTCCATTGATAATACGAGCTTTATGCAGATTAGTACATGTATTACTTATATCAAAGTCAACATTGTCGGTATACTAGAATAGGTCCTATAGCTATTAATAGTTTTTCATTCATTTTCTCGTGTTGGAGAATGACCTATTGGTTTTTAACATAAATATTGATATGATAATGTATTTAAATTTCATTCTAATTTTTTTTTCGTTCAAAAATCTTACGCCTTCGGTTATGACAAAATTTAGTCATATGGCCAATCAAATCATCCCAACTGATGAACTAAAGAGAGTGAGAGAGAGAGAGAGAGAGAGAGAGAGAGGGGTGTGTGTTTAACGTCCACTCGACACAATAGTGACAAACTATGTCATTTCGGGATAAACACATGGTTCAATTCCATTTCAACAGTATGCCTGCGTGTAGGGGTCCTTGACAGTGGCAGGAAACCGGAGGACCCGGAGAAAACCCACGAGGTTGGACACACGACCCTATTCCTTGTACGTACAACCGAGAAATCGAAACCACGCCAGCTGACTCAATGACATACCTTATGATACAGCGCGCATGCACTAACCATTCAGCTATCACCACTATGATTAACTAAGCAATGACAACATAATCAAATACAGCTTTTCGACTGTGATATATTGCCCGCACAGCTCTGAAGATCAACGGTAAATGTTTTTGATACTATTCCCTAATTTGACTGTGTTGTTAGACAACATTTGCTGTAGTGTGTCCGATTTTGTGCAGATTTATCTCTGCATTGGCATTCGGGGTCCATAAAGCTTTGTTTTGAACCCGGTGTAAAGTTCTTGGAAACTAATATTCAAGAAAGGAAGAACATTACGGAAATTCAAGATTTTTCTACAGCAACAATTTGACAGAATTATTTTCATTACTACGTTAGCTAATACCAATCAAACACAAATTATACAGTAATGTTTAGACACTATAATGTTGCCCAGAGGAAGTGAATTTTATCGTTTTGCCTGAAAAGGTTCAAGATCAATTACCTGATCAAAATCATAATATACCCCCATTTCAACCAGAAAGTGAAAAAGGGAGAGCCATTGAAGACGGGCGTGTGCCATACAATGTGCTATGAGGCATTGGCCCGGACAGCGGCACCACGATCTATTCTTATATTGAATTCCAACTGGCATGGTTCCTTCATGTGCAGCGCCAATGTGTAAACGGGGTCTAGGTTTTCGTCCTACCCCAATGACAAGGGGGGCACCACACTGGAAAATCGCAATGAACATTCTCGGTCAAGACAGGATTTTGAGATAGAATAGCCGGTTCACACGTTGTACTTTAAACCACTTGTGTCCACCGGTACCCTGAGAAGCCCGGCGCTTGCCGTTTAAGCGCTACTTTATGAGCAACATGTTGAAAGCAGAAAAAAATAAACCGAAAAATAACATAACGTGAAATATAAAATCTCCCAATGAGATGGCCAAATGGCCCATTTCCGTAAATTTGTCATAGTTTCGGAAGACCTTATTCTCACCCATGTCTAAGTTCGCCCTTCGCCATTACACACGTCCGTTTTTTAAATTGCCTATCGTAGGTAACCGCTTAATTCTTCCGGATCATCTTTTATTTCTGCACAGTTTATATTTGTGTTTAGTTTGAATTACATATTGGGGTACCGTTATGTTTTGTGCCCCATAAGATCGTAATCCCCCTTAAAATTAACCAAAAGGCAATACGGGAACTTTTCAATTTTTTCTTTCGCTTTCCCTGATCTTGTGACAGCCATTATGTATAGGATATTAACCTACCCAAGGTTGATGTATCAATCCGAGGGAGAGTAGGTTTATATCTGACATATACAACGGGTTCACCTTTAAATTTAATGGGCTCTTCTAAAAAAGGCAACAGTGTTTGGATAATTGCTCGACAGTTTCCGCCAAAAGGCGAAAATTACCGAAGCTGTCACGTGCAGATGTTTATTTAAACGTCGCCCTTTTGGAGAAAGCAAAAACAAAAGGGATAGTAAAACGAAGCCAGACGAATAATCAATCCATTTTAGTCACCATAATGACGATAGAATTGATGTGAATGCAACTATGATGAGGATCTATCCAAAGCCTGGGGATAACTTGGAGTGTGTGGAGAAATAATGTGGGCGGAAAGAAAATTCTGAAAGATATCTTACATGGAGTATGGTCATGGATAACCGATTTAAATATGCCGATAAGTACGCCGTCTATTTCGTTACTGAATGCTACAAACTGTACTACAACAATGTTTTTTTTTATTGTCAAAAGAATAAAATTAATATCTGTGTTCTTTGTATTATTTTGATCATCTACATCATCAGCGGTTGATATGAGCCGAATGTATAAATCTTTGTTACGAATCAATTGTAACAAAAAGATCTCTGTGTTAAAATTGTATGTAATATTGGTGGACATCAATGTTTTACGTTTAACCATTTCAAAACATTAGTTGCTATCTTCAGGTATATAAATTATGTATTATATGTAGGAATTTTCAAACATGCCGACAAAGGGGCATTAAAGGATAGCATTAGTCCCAAAAGATTAAACGGTAATGTTTTGTTCATTAACAGTTATGTAGAAGTTATTGACCTCCATATTTTATATTTAAAATGTAGAATTTATATCTAACCACATATTTATTAATAGAAAATCTGAATTCAAATGTGGAATGTATACCGAAGTATTATAGATAAGCATTTGAATTCAAATGTGGTATATATATCTGATCATATTATATGGACAATCGGAATTCAAATGTGGAATTTTATGCTCATCACATAGTATATGGAAAATCTGTTCACACTATAAAATCCGGTTCTCTACGAGGTTCAGGTTTCTACCCGAAATGGTGCGATTGATCAATGGACACGCGCTTTTTTTTTTATCAGTTTCCACTTCCCGTTCATCATCTATACTGGCTCTCCAATTTTGTTATATACGCATTAGAAGTGCAAGAAACCCCGGATGATTTCCCGAATCTAAAAATGACAGCTTGATTTTTCTAAAAATAGGGTAAAAGACAAGAAGACAATATCTCTGTCAAGTTAGTAAATTGGAGTATCTTAGGAGTATCTTATACAGTTATTCCTGAAGTCCCGCTTTACAAATCGTTACGATAAATCAAGTTTATTACTCATAAATTTTTATTGCGGGATAGAGAAACATTAACCAAGTAATCAAGTCAGTCTCTTTGAATTATCAAGTTAATATCATCACTGATAAAATATCCCGGAGCATGTTATTTGTTTTCTTGGTTAGACAGCTCTAACACGTGCTCTAAAGATCACCTGGCATATACTTGAATCAGTTATCGATTGCTCATTCCATCCACTCGACTAATGAAGATGGGAATGCACCACGCAGTGTGCTATCTGGGAAATTTTGCCCGGACAATTCCAACTGCCAAGGAATTTTTACGGAACCTCGGGTTTCCGTCCCATTCCAACGACTATACGTTTGACTTTGCCAGGCCTTCTGTCTTACACCATTGACATTATTTTCGGCCGACACCGGGATCCAAAACGGGATGTCAAGGTTAACAAGCAAACGTCTAAGTCACTGAGCCACTGCGGCACCCTTTTTGATATGCCATACCAGTTCCTAAATGACCTGGTTTGTGTTGAATGATAAAAAAAGTTTATAATTTAATAATTAAGACTCAATATCTAACTAACCTACCTTATAACTATAAATTAATGATTTATAACCAAAACCCCATATATAATATTAAGCCTATTGCTTTATACTAAAGTGTATCAAATATAACTTGGAATGTATAACTAGGTTTTAAAATTTTTATAATCATTACGAAAGATAAAAATAATGATGGATTGGTTTGTATGAATTTTAATAAATAATTGCTTATTTATTTCATCTATCTAAATGTTGTAAATGCACAAATTTAAACATCAAACGTGGCTTTTTTTTGTAAATGTTCAATTAAATATTACTTAAGATTTTTTTCTCCAAAAATGACATAAACTATAACATAAAAGAACAAAACTAGTGGTTGGATTATTAGACAGCGAGCAAGCGGGATAGATTTAGATACAATATTGAAAGGAATTGGCTGATATCCCTAATATATATTCATATATCAACATATTGTAGTTTACAAGAGATCACGCAATGAAACTGTAAGGAAAAATGTATGTTGAACTCTTCACTAGGTTATGTAAAATTTTACCGTATCATGATTTGTTTTACTTGATACCCGGTTTGACTCATATTCGGTATCCCCAGTGTTCTTGTTCCCTTCTACACCACTATACCCTTGGTTAATCCATAGGGTTTCCACGATTTCAAATTATCTGCCATGGCCTTGATTGTAGATAAGTTCTACGAACCAATCAAACAACAGTTTACAAACCAATCGTTTCGCCTTCAATTTTATAAAGGGTGGATAACCATATTCATTTACCGAATGATTTATGTAAATAATGTATATATTTCTAATTCATTTCTAATTAATTGTATTTTAAAAATCTGTAGTATGTTTCGCTGATTTCAAAGGTGTCAAACATCTATATGTTTGACTTTTGTTATTATTACTAATATTCGTTCTGTTATTTTTATCATCATTGAACTTATTCTTGACAACTTGATATCACTTCTGTGGAAGCGGACGTTAAAACACCAGGTAGTAGTAGTAGACTCACTATAATTTGTCTATGATATCTCATGGACGTATAAATCAGGGAACGAACGATTCTCAATAAAACCCCTGAACCTACATATATAGAACTCCGGGAACGAACGAACGATTCTCAATAAAACCCCTGAACCTACATATATAGATATAAACGCCCAGTCTTCCATAATATAATACTAAATAATCTGCTGTTAATAAATACGCAAATAGAATAATTTGGACATTTACTTCCCTTTGCCAACTTCCTTTTCAATAAACGATGTATGAGATTGGTCGATTAAAATAGCACAATCATCAAGGGCGGATAATTTGAAAACGTGTCCCCCTCATATATTAACCTAGGGGTTAGTGGAGTAGGACGGAATGAAACCATCGGGGATACCAAAGAAGGGTTTGACTGGGTGGCGGTGAATTTGACTCGCATCAGTTACGAATCTATTAACCAATAACCGATTTCTCTTAAGAAAAAAAACTTGTGTTGAAACAACACAAACTTGTGTTGTTTTCAACACAAGTTGGGTGTTACTATTTAACAACACAAACTTGTGTTGAAACAACACAAACTTGTGTTAAATGTCGAAACAACACAAGACTTGTGTTAAAATTGATCAAACAACACAAGACTTGTGTTAAAATTGATAAAACAACACAAACTTGTGTTGAAACTTGTGTGAAAATCTACACAATACTTGTGTTAAAATTTCTAAAACTTGTGTTGGAATTTCTGAAACTTGTGTTGAAATTCCTGAAACTTGTGTTGGAATTTCTGAAACTTGTGTTGAAATCTTTGAAACTTGTGTTGTTTCATACAAACTTGTGTATAACCACCAACAGACCCTCCTTTTATTCTGTTTTAAATGTAATGTTTGATAAATGACATGACACCAATTTAGTTCATAGAATTTATATTTATTCATAAAATTATTATTTATTTATACAATTACACCAATTTTATTCATAAAATTACACAAATTATTATTTATTCATAAAATTACACAAATTATTATTTATTCATAAAATTACACAAATTATTATTTATTCATAAAATTACACAAATTATTATTTATTCATAAAATTACTATTTATTCATAAAATTAATTACTATTTATTCATAAAATTACTATTAATTACTATTTATTCATAAAATTACTATTTATTCATAAAATTCATAAATTACTATTTATTCATAAAATTACTATTTATTCATAAAATTATCATTTATTCATAAAATTATCATTTATTCATAAAATTATCATTTTTATGAATTATCATTTATTCATAAAATTATATGAACAATTAAATTAATGCCAAATCAAAACTAGACAGACATTTTGATGGATAATGAAAAAAAAGAAAATCCATTACTAATAAAATTGTGGTATATAATGCCCCCCCCCCCACACTCCACAGAAAATAAAAAAATAAAAAATAAAGAAACCATAAAATAAGCATAGTTATTTAAATTGAAAAAAAAAACTCAAAACAAGCACAGAGACATTTGGAATACAAATAAACAAAGTTAATTCCAATGCTAATAGAATTGTGTTATATAATAACAATTTATTCCCCCCATCCCCACCAATTTTTTTTTTTTCAAAGTTACCTTCTTAAAAAAGAAATAATAATTTAAACGCTATGTACACAATATTCCTACTCCATGCCCCCTAAAATAGGATTTACATACATTGTATATCTAAATTACAAGCATTAAAGACATACTAGTAAATAATGCACAAAAACTGAAAAACTACTTACAAATGAAATATAAGAGGCTATACAAAATATTTCTATACAAATCATAAACAAGGGGGAGCCATGTTGGCCTACATAACAAAGAAAAGTAGGGAGAGAGAGAGAAATGGTGTTAAATGACCACTTGACACAAACTAGGTCATTTCGGGACTAACATATGGTTTAATTTTATTTCAATAATTCGCTTGCAGGTAGGGGTCTTTAGCAGTGGGAGGAAGCCGGGGTACCCGGAGAAAACCCACGAGGTTGGACAGGCGACCCTACTCCTTGCCACGTACAACCGGGGATTCGAAACCACGCCAGAATGGCAGGCCGTATGATACAGCGCGAACACTAACCTTTCGGCCATGCCCCCCCCCTTAAAGAAAAGTAGGATGTTAAACCCCTTTTCACCTTTTAAAGAGAGAGAGCAAAAAAATGGGGTATAATGTCCACTCGACACCTAGTTATTTCAGGACTAACATATGGTTCAATTATATTTCAATAATTACCTTCCAAGTAGGGGTCTTTAGGAGTGAGTAGTGAGAGGAAACCGGATGACCCGGAGAAAACTGACAAGGTTGGTCACGCGACCCTACTCATTATCATGAACACAGGGGGAATCGAAACTACGTTATTTGACTTAATGACGGACCTTATGATACAGCATGCACGTCCTCCCCCCCCCTTCATTTAATAAGCAAGGGAAAGTCACCTTAATGTACCAGAGTGCCCTATATAATACTTCATGATTGACGACTAAATCTGAGTGATTTAAAAGTCACTTTACATTCTATATTTTACACAAATTTCTGAAGAGAATTACAACATAATTGTTTTTTCCAAAGGATATTTAACATTAAAAACAAAAATAAAATCAGATCAAATGCAACCGATGACCTATTACCTTTTATAATCACTACATTCTTTTTCAAAATTATAAAACAATTTGATGGCTTAATATTCAAAGGGTATATGGTTGAGTTCTGTTGTTGCTGGAATCATACATCAAATGCTCTCCAGTCTGAAAAAAAATATTATACATTATTATAGTAGGCAATAAATATACTTTCTATGGTTCAGAATGTTTAAATAAACAACTCATTCTACCACATGTGGGGTCTCTATTTTGTTTCAACTTTGCATAATACTTATTGTGCCTTTTTTAGTTACAGACCTAGGCAGATGATTAAGCCTCAATGGGTAAGAAGCCAGAACAAAACTCTTGAAAAAATGACAGTATAAATGGGTTAATTGTCTTACTGTTTTGCTCCTAAACTCGGCTTATGAAGACGGGCATACGCCATACAGTGTGCTATGAGGGAAATTTTGCTGTGCATGCCAATGTGTACACGGGACCTCGATTTTTTGTCCCATCCGAACGTCTTGACAGCTGTCCTTGTCAGACCCTCCGTCCTGAATGACTGACGAGGGTAAAACCACGCCGGAAAATCTGGATGAATTTTCTCGGCCAATGCAGGAATCGAACACCTGATCTGCAGGCTAGAGAGTCAGAGTCTTACCCACCTAGCCACATGATCCCCTGGTCCACTAAGACAAGTGTGAATACAGTATTGTATACAGTAATATAATATGACATTATTTATATTTTACAAATTCGTGCATTTACTAATATACTAGAATTGAATAGTTACCCACCAAGAACAAGCTGATCTATCATCATTTATTCAGTCATTTATTCCATTTTTTTTCTTTTTTAATTTCTTTTATTGTATGATCTTTTTCTGGGTGATTTTCATATGCATCCATTATTGAAACTGAAAAAATAAATAGATGACATGTACTTAACTATTAAAGATACTTTACCATATACAAACTGTGTGAGGGATCATGTGGCTAAGATGCTGGCTCACTAGCCTGGAGGTCAGGTGTTTGATCCCTGCATTGGCCGAGAGAGTTCATCCACTGATGCAGGACGGAAGGCCTGACAAGGACAGTTGTCTAGCCGTTTAGATGGGAAGGAAAACTGAGGCCTCGTGTACACGTAAAAGACCCTTTGGCAGTTGGAATTCAATATAAGAGTAGGCCTTAGAGTCGCTTCCCGGGCAAAATTTCCCTCACAGCACACTGTATGACATATGCCCGTCTTCATTAGCCCAGGTTAGGAGCAGAACAGTAGGACGTTGTACCCGGTTTCGTTTCATTTTACAAACTCTGTGATATGAAATTGAAACTAATGTATCTATACGTATCAAAAGTTGTAATCTCAAGGAACTACCTAAGTCGTAAAAAGTTATTTTAATAATCTTTGTTTGTCACATGAGTTAACTGTCACAGTAATTAGAAGATGGCCATGGTGACTGAGTGAGTTAAGCGTACAAATAAAAGTTCCATTGGCAGTTGGAATCTAATATGAGAGTAGGCCATAGTGCCATTGTATAATGTCCAGGCAAAATGTTTACTTAGCACACTGAATTAGACCAGTTGGAGCTAAACTGTAGGACTAACACCCCTTTCCTTACAGGTAATCCAGTATTTTTTTCCAAGTAAGACTAGCAAATATCTTCATAAGCTTTTTTTTTTTTCGATATAGGGTGGGGTGACTGGTCTACTAGTGGTTTAATACATGAACATGGCATGGTTTCGATGTCAAGGAGTCGTGTCGTCGGTCCAATTGCATGTCATTATTTCGGACTACAGCCTCAATGTTTCGGACTCCGGTAGGTGACATTTCGGACTTGGGTGGGTTACATTTCAGACTCGGGAATAAGTTGAAAGGAAAGATTGAACACGACTGCCAAATCAATTTATAATAAGCCAAAAACGATTTTTTATAAAAAAATGCAGGTAAAATTTACCGCTCACCATCAATATACAGCACCTTGATCACGCACGTACATTTTGAATGCTTACGAAAAGAATGTTTTCTTTATTTTTATATATTATGCACTATGTATATAAAAAAAAGTTGCTGATGAATTTATCAGAAATAGAGCAATTCAAAACAGTTTTCAGGAGTCCGAAAATTTGGCAAGTAAATCCGAAAAAGTCGTCATACCGAGTCCAACAGATCGGCTGTGTGTAGTCCGAAATGATGTTGGACCAAAATGTTGTGCTATCGGCTGTCCAACTTCTTGAATTTTCTGTGGGTACTACGGTTTCCTCTTTTTGCTAAATACCCAAACACGCCAGCGAATTATTCATTTTCAATCTAATCATACCTTAGTCCCAAAACGACATAGAGCCAGTAGTAAAGGACCCGTCTACAACAATTCTGGGTTCATGCAGAATTAATATTGCACAATAAACCAATTTTGAATACATGTAGTTGAATGAGGCAATAAAACGGAAGTCGGCTAAACGTTGTAGTTGATTACCGGTAGCCTATGCATGTGGGAACTCGAGTAGGACATAGGATAACTTGGACTACTTGATTCGGCAAAAACAAGTACATATAGGCCTTGTTTATGTCAATCCCCCTCTCTCTTTGTTGCATATAAGTGCCATATAAAATACTTAATGTGGGATTGTGTCTTCACATACACTTATAATTGTAGGACATCGGTAAACAAAAAAAAAAAGAAGAAGAAAATATAAATTATAAAGATTGAATGAAATTCAAATTGTTACCAGTTTTTTTCTTTTTGGAGTACTTGGTAAACTCTCAATTATGGCGTAAAAGCTGGTAGGTGGAAAGAGTCACATAGCAGCATTGACTGAAAAATAAAATGAAACTAAAGAGAAACTTCCAAAGACTCATTCTATCCTTTTTATTGACTGAATCAGTGAAATAATTACACGGATTTGTGTGTGCAAAATATTTGATTAGAGAGGATCTTTTTTTTAACATAAATTAGATTACATTTCAACAAACACAACAGTGTAAAAAGTTATTTTCTAGTCCGTGCCCGGGTTTATGTCTACTCTTGCCAAAATGTTTTTTATAAAAAAAAACAACAAAAAAACATAAGAATCAAGTTATCGAGCAAGATGGCCGTCAATCCAAATACCAATCCAACAGCCCAATGTATTATTTTATAACAGATTCTTACCTACTGGCTCAACTCGAGCCGTTTCTGGTTTAATGTGATTCTGTAACATATCGTGGCACCGAAAAACTAATGTTCATTAAGCAAGATATCAGAAAAATGAGACAGATTCAACCATAACATCATGCCAAAATATTTCTCTCACGGTTCCCGCCATTGTACATGACAAATTATCACCGCGCATGCGCGAATCTCCGTCCTAATTTCCGATGAGTAATCTGCGCGCGCGAAATTACTGCGATGATAATCCGCTTAATCTTAATCGGTATTCACCATGGATCACTGCCTTAGTATTATAAGTCATTTTAATGAATTTTGCGACGGTCAGTTTTTTGCTACAAGTACGAGCAAGGCGATACGGAAAGAAAAGTATGACCGTATATAATTCCGGGGGAATGGTTGGATTTTTTTTTAAAGGAAACGAAATACTAATATATACAAAGAAACAATATCAATGCTAAAGAAATAAATACATGGTATTTTTTTTTTTATAAATATTTACCAACCTGCGGTCTTGTATTCTCTGTGGTGACCAATATATCACTGCTCAAAAATCATTTCAGCCCGCTGTTAATGGTAAATGTTTGTGTGTGAAATCGGTTTATTTAACGTCCGCTTCCACCGAGGAAAATGTAGCTTAGATTACGTTGATTTTATTAACAAATTACATTACAAAAGAGTTTTACCCATTTTCTTGTCAACGCGTTTGGAGTCAATTGTTAAAACCACACCGGAATGCTCACCAGGTGTATTAGGTATTCCTTTAATCTACCAGTTTATTGGGCCAATAAAAAAATCAACAACTTTATTTTAACTACAGACATCTAAACACCAATTAACATTCAAGTCTGTCTGGCTATATTGTCTGTGTAATAAAAATACCCTTTTATAACTTGTGGACCCCACAATTAAGACTTTCTACGGAGTTTAATTTTTAAAATTAAAAACACAAAATATTTATTGACGATAGTATACACATTACTTGTGTTAATTTTATGACAAAAACACAAGATTTTATAAATCAACACAAGTTTGTGTTCAAGCATTAAGAAGAACACAAGTTTGTGTTGGTGCAATGCAAAACAACACAAGTTTGTGTTGAATACTTTTAACACAAGTACTTGTGTTGTGACCCAACACAAGTTTTTTTTCAGTGGTTATTACACTATTGCTATGAATCACCATGATATATTGTTATTATAAGCGTTAAATTTTGACCTTTATTTCCTATTTATTTTTTTTTAGAAAAATTCATCCTACTTGAGTACTGTATTGTCTATTATGTCTATCATTTGACTTGTAAAGATAATAAGGATAATGGCATTGTTGTTACTAAAATATATAAGCTAAGCGACAATTCGCTTTGAGCAAAAAATTAATCTCCTTTTTAAGAACCGATAAGAAATCATCTTACAAGAGAACAATTTTGTTGATAACTCTTTAAAATGAATGTATTAGTCGAAATAATGAGTTATTTGACATTACAAAAAGCCAACAAATTTATCAGTGGATATAATGAGTTATTTGACATTAAAAATGCCAATGAATTTATCAGTGGAAATAAGAAGTTATTTGACATTACCATATGACATCATTCTTCGGTGGAAATAATTAGTTATTCGACATTACAAAATGCCAATAAATTTATCAGTGAAAATAATTAGTTATTTGACATTACACAAAGCCAATACATTTTAATTTTAATACAATTTAAACTAAATGTATCGGTATAAATGATTAGTATTTGACATAACAAAACGCAAACAAATTTATCAGTGGAAATTATGAGCTATTTGATATCAATAAATGCGAATAAATTTATCAGTGGAAATAAGAAGTTATTACAAAATGACAAAATGTATCAGTGGAAATAATAGTTATCTGACATTGCAACATGCCAATAAATTTATCGGTGAAAAAAATAATTAGTTATTTGACATACATTGCAAAAAGCCAATACTTTTTATTAGAAGTTAAAAATAAATCGTGCAAGAGGTAAATCTGCCTATTGTAGGCCTTTATTTAGGTCTGAAATGTTATTTAAACTATTAATTACACATTTATTAACCAAACAAAACCATGATTAACCCTCGATGACATCGAATACTCGCGATATTAAGTGGATTAGAACGGTTTGCCAAGCACACATCTTGTCAAAACAATAAACAGTAATAATCTGGCTCAGAATATAGTAATTTGACTGAAATTTTCAATATATTTTTTTTTTATCATTTTTTTTGTATTATTGTAGCAAGAATGACAACCCTTTATTCAACTCTTAACTGACGTATCTTTAAAATAAAGATATTTTAAAAAATCTTAGATAGGGAATTAGAAAGTGGATCAAGGTTAGATAATCTAATGACTTCGATGTTACCATTCTTATATAAAATGCATTTCACATTCGTAGAATGATGAAACCATTGTATGAAATCACAGACACTAAACTTTAATTAGCTATAACTTATACCCGGACTGATCAATTTTAATAACTCTTGGACAAAATAAGTATATGGTATTATTATTTTTTTAAAGGACAATATTGGTATCAGTCATTATTATATATGTGATAGAACTGATTAAATACATCCCCAATATAATTTTAAAACAGAGATCATTTCAGTGAAATGAAATTTGATCGTGTGTCTGTTATCGCGCGTTTATCTAGAAGGATAACTCGTGTTTGTAATATTTGTCGTAACTTCCCGTTTATTTATGTGTTTGTTACACCTCCCTCGAAGCAATGTATTTAACCAGCTCTGTCACATGTGTAATAATGACTGGCAACAATGTTGCCCTTTAACTCTATGTGTAAAGGCACCCGAAAGTTTTGAATAACATTGAAAGAAACCTTTTTACGCATAGTGTCGCATGGACACTGACTTCAGAACAACCTTTGAATATAGTAATTAGGTGTGAAAGGAAGTAGAAAATATACTTAGACAACGGTAATTCATATCCAAATATACTTTAAAAACCTAGAGACTTGTTATTTTCTTTAGAAATTAATCACGGAAAAAAACAATATAATATAATATTTGTGTCACGAAAATAGTTATATATAGGTAGGCTAATACACTCCAGGTAGATACAGACTTAATATCAACACAACAGAGCAGTAATAAAAAGTGTCAAACCATTTACTTCTTTTCTTAACCACGAAAACACCCTTGGAGACTGGAAGTCAGAAAAATTGTTGACATTAAACAAAGGAAAAAAGATAAAAAAAAAACAATCTTTACACTGATACACCAAAACGTTTCTTTTCTTTTGTAGTTATTCATTTTGTTTTATTTTAATCTTCAGAAAAATTAAAAAAAGTACGTAAAGGTACTTTCAAAGATCCATTAAACAAGCACTCTGCAGGAGATAGGAAGCCGGTATACAAACCATTGTCGTTTATTAAGGAAATACAAACATAACTGTTACATGTTTCTACCATACATCTTAAAGGAATCTATTCATTAAACTTAACATAACATCATGGAAACCAGAACATATTTAAAATTAGTCAGCCTTGAGTACACTTATGCGGTTGCCACGCAAAATACGCCCACAGTTTGCGAAAGTGCTCAGAGAACAAGCGAAAAGAATGACCTTTCCCACAATCAGGGGCCATAATCTAGGATGTTACAGTCCGATATACTACAATATCAAAAGGGGCCACAATCTCTGGGATACATCGCAAGTTTCATCAAAGTCGGACAAAAAATGTGACATTTAGAGTGTCCACAAGCTAAAACGTGATTTTTCATAGTCAGGGGTCGTAATACATGACGTTATTGTCCGATACATGCCAATATGGAAAGGGACCGAGATCTTTGGAATATAAGCCTATATGTCCAGTTTCGTTAAAATTGAGTAAAATGTTTGACCCGTAAAGTATCCACAACAGACTTACGGACATGGGCGACGACATTATATGTCTACATGAAAATATCGGTATTTATTCGAAAACAAAAAATAAAAACAGTGCATAATATATATCTATCTATCCCTTCTAAATCATCATCTATGCGAAAATTATGAAAAGTTATTCCACGCATAACATTCGAAGCATAATCCCGTTTAAATTACTAGAACTGCACACAATTCAATGCGTTCAAGCGGACATATCAAACTACACATGTCATTATAACCTAATGCAATCTACCGAAGATATAAAACTGCGCATAATGCAATATATACTTCACCGAACATATGAAACGCACATAATCTACCGAACATATGAATCTGAAAATAAGTCAATATACGCTATCGAACTACACATAATCCCCTATTTACCGAACCTTTATCAAACTGCACATAATCCAATATAATCTACCGATAATATCAAACTGCACATGACCCAATATACTCTTCCGGACATTAGGAATTAACATAATCCAATATAATCTGCCGAACATAACATAACTATAAAACTAAATATAATCAACCAAACAGAACATAAATAATGAAATATAATCTACTGAACATAACATATTAAGTAAGAGACTGTGTACACATTTGTGTGTACATAAAAGATCCCTTGGAGTTGTAATTCGAAATAGAGCAGACCGCGTTGCCGTTGTCTGGACCAAATATCCCTCATAACATACTGTATGTCGCATGTCCGTCTTCATTAGTCCAGTCGGAGCAGAACAATAGGACTCCCATTTCATTTCATTTCATAATCTAAAAATCGGTCAAAGCGGAAACAATTCAAATGACAGAATCAAAACCACCTGCAATAAACAGAATCAATAGCACCGATGAAAAGAGAACCAATTCCATCTATCAGAACCGATTCAACACAATAGAGAGAATCAATACCATACAAGATCAGAACAATTAAATCTGCCAGAAGAAAACCAATACCATCTTCCAGCACAGAATCCTTAATACAATCCATCAGAACAAAATCAGATCTTCTACCACAATCACCAACTACAACAACTAGGGAATAAATCAATCGGAACAAGAAGCCGGAAATACACACACGATTAAGATGTCCGGGCTACTCGTGCAATCATACGAGAATGTTAAAAAAGATAACAACTTTGTTTTGCAAACAATGTCTTCCTTCAAGAGGCTTATATTCTTAACAACAACAACAATATCTAACATCCGGTTGCGCAAGTGGTTAACAACTATAACAGGATACAGATAATGCACAAAAAAGTATTTAAGGGTTGACAGCGGTATGAAATATTGTATTACACAACCCGTCATGACTTTCTTAATATCACTATCAGTTCCTTTGAGAGTCATCTATAAGATAATGTATAATTTTATGGATACACAATTACTGAATTTAATACTAAGCGTCCTTGATATAGACGAAAGTACCCCCGACGAAACGTCGCTTATTAATAAACTCAGTAATTGTGTATCCATAAAACAGTACCCTGTGTTAATAACTAAACCCCTTTGGACTTCTTTACAGGGTGATAATGACAAAAGATTGAAAAACGTTGGCATTTAAGATGCGATTTTGGTTAACTGCAAGATTCTATCTGTTTCATGACAATTGGGGAATGTCAAAGATTGCTAAACACCGATTGAAACGTTAACTTGACACGGCTGGCGTGATTGCAACATTTCAGAACACTGGGTTAAATGCTGTCCCAAAAATGTCTGCTTATTTTTTGCTATGCTTTTATATCTGGACTATCGGGTAAGACATTAACTAAACCGGATTTTTAAAATATTTTTTAAAAAATTTTAATAGTTGTTAAGTATTAAAGGATGAACAGTTGGGCGTTGACCCCTGATCACGAGGATACGATAATGAGAGCAAGGTTATATAAATCAACATATATGTACACACACCACAGACATAAATGCTCCGAAAAATTAGATTTAAGAGGAAACTGACATTTTGCAATCAACATAATTACACACAAAACAGACATAACAACTGTAAGAGGAACTTCATAAATTCGTTAATATATTCATATAACAGTTACACGAAACTGAAAACTGTAAAATTAATACAATGACTTTCGTTTAACAATGTTACAAAAAAAAAAATACACACAACAGTGATATACATACTTACTAGACATAATTGAACTGTCATTGGCTGCTTTATGAAACAATTTATGTCCATATTTGTGGTTCTTTTCCTTTTCGGAAACGAACTTTAGCCAAATTTTAAATCTGTTGTTTAATAATTCCGCTGGGACAAATTATATTATACAAATTACAAGTGCGTGCAGTTTTATATTTCCTGATGCAGGGTAATACTTATGTCACGCGGTTAGAGTTTACAACAAATCTATTAGGACTTTTAAGTTGAAAATCTAGATATTATAGAATTAAAATGATTAGAAAAATGTAATAATAGTGTACATCGTGATGTTAGACCTGAAAGTAGGCAAATTAATGGCCAGGAGATTTATTTGAATCAAATGATATTATTATCGCATGTTTGTTAAATTGTTTGTCTGGAAAATTCATATTTAATATGAAAAACCCATTGGCTTACGTCCAAAGAGTGTCGTTTATTTAACAAGGACTTAACAAGATATATAAACTAATAATGATTCTCACAAAAAATAATGCAATATATAAACAAATGCAAATTCAAACTTAATTAAGCTTTAGATTTTGCTTTTAAGCCAAAACGTGCTTTTATAAATTGGAAAATATTTCAATTTCCATTCATTTGTTAAGGAGCTAAACCTGTTATTAAATATTTCCCATAATACTCGTAATTAATAAGACGAATTAGAATTAATATTGGCCTATTTTAATCAATATTGATGTTGTTGTCTTACCGTGAAAATATGGGATCCTAACATCCAATATTTCAGACACAATAAACACAAAAAGCAAATTCTTAAACTTAACACGTTACGGTAAAGTGAAAAGAACATCATTTGGCCATAAAGTATTTGGTTATAAGCTTTGTATCTTGAATAAAACAATATTATTTATGGATCTATTTCCATGGAGATTGTCTATGATATTACCCCCGGTGGAAGTGGACGTTTAGCTCCATAAACCTACGAACGAATTCCATGGATGAACACCCATTTTTAAAATCAGGCCTGTAAATGCTATAATCGTACTAGCTTGAATTGCCAATATCGCTTAAAATAAACAGTCAGAGATATAAAACGATTCGATGCAAAACGTTGCCTTGACACATATTTAAAATAGCGTACATGTATGTTATATAATAAGTGACGACAGATATCAACCAGCCATCATGAAATTTAAACTGATGTCTTTGTCTACTAGGTGGATAAGCACGTATCTAAATATAATTGTTTTGCAATGAATAATATTATGAATAGACCAATGTATTGTTTTGTATTAATAACTTACATTTTGGTTTATTTTGAAACATGTTTCATTATAGAATCCAAAGGAAAATGCCTTCAATCAGAGTATAAATGTATAGTGTGCGAAGGAGGTCCAACTCGACCCAGTAAATAAATATATATCAAGGGACACCCCCACTTTTGATACTAAACTTTTAATGGTTAATGATATAACTCAATAAACGCCTGAAATATAAATTTGTGGGATGGGTTATAATATAAGAGGAAAATATATTCATACTATTCTGAATTGCATATATAATAAATTACAGTGAACCATAAAAAAATGTATTTATTCACATGAAGTGGAACAATACATAATTTAACTAATACTTTTAAATATACACAATACTTACATGTACACTGTCAGGAATTTTGACGTTGATGAACTGATAAATTATTTCCTACTGACCAATTCGTCAACTTGTAATACATAGATGAACAATATTGTACACAGGAAAAATTTAAGAGAGAAGAAGAAAAGACCTCTGTCGTTCGTTTTGGAAAGGAAATACAAATTTAGTGTGAATTTAACAGGGAAATAATATTATATTGTCTATAAACTTACGTCCAACACAAACTTTTTTTTAGAGCCTGGTGTGAACTCGTTTCTGGACGTGCGTAATATGAACACTTTCTTTGATGTGAACAGCTATTCATAATCACGTGAAATTTTGTCATAGGGAAGGGGTCGTTTAATTGAAAGTCACACGTTTTTTTTTTAAAATGTTGTTTACATTGCTTAAGTTCATCGCTCATATTATCTGACTGTGAACACCACTGTGAACACAGGATTCTAAGTTGACACAAAGTGCTGAATCACAACCAGATGTGGATTAAATTCATTGATTTTTTCGTTAATTCTTTCTCGTGTTAAATTTGATAAATAAGGAAAAGAATATTGAGAAAATGATTTAATTATGAATGTATATTTTGTATAATGACACGTGCTAAATTATATGAGATATAATAGTCTTTCTAACACCCTGCCCTTCATAGAAAATATAAATGTAATACAAAAGACATAGCATGCTAAATATTATCCTATTCTTGGCAGATGACCACTTCTCTCCTGTGGCGTTAAATTAAATACTTGAGATTATGACATTTATACGATTTAAATAAGTAAAAAAGAGGAAATTGTGTGACAAATGTATGCTTAAATCATGTCTTTTAAAATCAATATATGTGTAATCAACAGCTAATTTTTCACTGTAGTTGGTCATCAGTTTGAACAGAGACTTTGAACCAATTATCACATATTATAAATGTAAGAGAATTTCGTGATTCGATTTACCGATTTATTGAGTTCACAACAGAATAGACAATCATATAAAGGATTTGTTCATTAAAATAAAAGTGTCAATTAAATGATCTACATGTAAAGCCGATATTGATAAACGATTTTGTGTTTCGCTGTCGACAGTTTAAGCTAAAAATAAAAGTAGTATGTAAAGTGACTCGCATTTAATTTGCCAAAACGAAACGTTAATCGTTTTGATTATATCCCTTTATTAATATCTTAACAACCTAGGTAAACGCAATTTAACATGTTAACTTGATTTCATTAAGAAAGAGACAGAGAGAGAGAGAAATGGGGTTTAACATCCACTCGACACATTATGTCATTTCGGGACAAACATAATGGTTTAATTTTATTTCATTAATTCGCTTGCACGTAAAAGTCGACCCCAGCCCTTGTCACGTACAACCGGGGATTCGAAACCACGCCAGTTGACTCAATGACTGGCTTTCTGATACAGCGCGCACGTGCTAACCATCAAGCCACCCCACTCGATTTCCTTAAAAGGACAGGGTCTATTAAGGTTTTCTTGGCAAAGCACGATTGCCAGAGATGGAGATTTTTTGACAAAAATTCTAAAACGTGACTCACGATTATCTACATAGAACTTATAGGCTCAATTTAGCTTCTTCCGTCACCGTTATTGGTTCTACTATGTCAGAATAAACATTATGAAATCGTGACCAATTAGTCGTGACAAAAACAAAAGCTCACTAGAGGTGGAATAAAAACTTCCTGAATTATCAACACGCTTAGACTTTTACAACTAAACAAGCCGTTGCCATAAACGACACGCCGAGTTTTTGTAAGAGATGGGCAAGAAAAATCAATAGGGTTCACCCCCTCATTGTCCCAATGCCTCACATCGAATATGGCCATCCTGTCTATACTGCGTTCGCAGGGTTTTTGGCAAAGCTTGATAACCCGAGAACGAATGGCCACGAGGGCTGAATATCGATGGGGTTTGTCGTCCTATTACCCCAATGCTTCACACCAAATTTGAAAAAATAACAACGGTTAAAACGATAGCCTCTATCGCTTCCACAAGATTTTAAAGTGGGTTTAACTCCACAACAGAAGGTCGCGCAATGCTGATTATCGATATGAGTCGGGCTCCAACCTTCCCAATTCATCCCAACAGAAAGTTGACAAACTTTTTAACGCTTTGTGTATGTGCCGATTTTTGCTTAGCCGATGGCAATATCTGTTCAAAATGACTCGACAGTCAAATACGAAGAAATGCAGCATTCCCTTGTCAGCTAATTTTAGCTGCTGCATTTGTAAATTTTTGAGGCCATTGTACAAAATTTCAAGCACTGGTCATGATCCACGTCTACTAATTAATCATGCAACACATAATTATAAAGTTTTCAATAGTTGATGTGTATTTTCGTGGGACGAGCGACCTAATTATTCCTTCAATAAACGTCGTGTTTGATTCCCGGACTAAAATCTATACCAGTACCAATCCATATAAATAATGTACAAAAATGCACTTCGTTTAGCGTAAAACAAGTGTCATCAAATTTTAATGAGGATATTAACGTCAATAGGTGGTCAAATTATCCCAATATGGCGACTGAAAGAAATGTTGGTGAATGTGATATTGGATAAATCTGTTTTACTGAACAACCTTTGTCAGTAAGTGTCATTGTTGTTCAACGATGGCCAAAACAAAACGGTAGGACATGCATTTGGAATTTATCAATCTGATTAAAGCACAGGCCCTATTTCGTTTCCTTTTTATAGTTCAACAATTCGTTTTACTTGTCTTCACCACACTTGGATCTGGACGAGTTGTTATCATTGACGTGTTCTGAATGGTGTGATGTATTAGCCAATGAAACAATTACTGCTACCTTTAGGCGTGTTTTGCACGGAACTGTTGGTAATCCACTAGTATTATAAATGCTGATTGATTAATCAAATGTCTGACGTGATAGGATCAAAAGCCGCGCGTATGACCTCTGATCTTCATGTAGTGTAGGCTATCGAAAGCATAAAAACGAAACGAAACGAAATATAGATTCACATCGCGAATTTATCGACTGTCTCCTTTCAGTTTGTAGCTAATTGATGTGCCAACAATTCAGTCGGAATCTGCATGAACTAAATACGGCTTGAAGAATTTTGAGGTTATGTGTGAAGAATCCTGAAGACGCTCTGAGTACCCTTACTGCAACCTTCAACAGACTGCTTGTGTCATCAACAGCTTTATTTTTAGACATTTACATACAATCCACGAAATTGAAATGAAATCAAACCCAGTATCTGCTTATCACAACTTTTACTAATGGTACAATTGCTAAATTTTATCATGCAATCTTTTCAGATTCACAAGGATACCATGATTTCATCTTTTCAAAGCACGGATTTTAGATTCTCATAGCACAGATTATTACGAGACACGTCTGTGCGCACGCCAGCCTGTAGGCACGCTAAAATAGACCTTATTCAACAAGGTATTGCTTCTTTAAGACTAATTCACAAATAACAAGGTTTTAATTACGGAGAGTTCACCTTTAAGAATATTCTAGTGACCCATATATAATACTTCTTTTACGACCCAAATTATGGTGTATATCAAAGAAAGACAGCAAGAGGAATCGAGAGACACTTCGAAATAAGTTGTCCCATAACGTTATAACTAATAATATCAGAATGACAGAACAACTTTTCAAAACCCCAAATTCATTTCAGAGATCAGGTTTCCATGTCATTGATATTTCTGGGCTCGCCAGACCACCAATTCAAGATTATACTATATCAAGTAATTCAATTTTAATATGACATTGATACTGTGGTACCGTATAACTATCTTAAGTTATGTAATTTTAATTCATGAATAATAGTAAACCACTATATAGACCACTGGTGTTAACCCCGAATAAAAAAATCCACTACAGATTATTAGGCATCTCCTTTTTAACAGTTCTGTTTATCTGAACACTTGACGCGTCATTCAATACAACTTTATTTAAGGTTCGTGCGAAATAATAGGCAACCCTTTACTTGCCCCCACCCCGCGAGTTTCTTCGCGGTCTACGTTAGGGTTCCAAGTATGCCTACCCGATAAAAGCAACAAATCGCAGTAACGATTGTGAACGCTGCTTACTAAAGGACACACGTGGGAGTAAATTTACATAATGCACACTTTTAACTATATGTTAGTATAAGCCATAGGATATAAATTAAACGGCATTTTAGCTTAACAATGAACATCTGATCATTATATTATAGAGAACTACTTCGTTTCCTCTATTCCATACTTAGATAATAATATGACTGTTGTTGTTTAGAATATATTATTTAGACGCAATTTGTGTCATAAATAGATCCTATGCGTGATTTTTACATATGTATTTCCATATCCTCATCCTTATTTGATTTGTAAAACAGAATAAAATACGGTAAGAATTTGAAGGTTTGGTCAAATCCTGGGTTTTCTATCTAAATTGCGGGCGATCTGAATGGTATTCTGAGCATTTAACCCACTTTTTAAGATCTGAGCAAAAGATTAAAGTAAAATAATATCATTTTATAAGATCTGAGCAAAAGATTTATGTTTAATATGTAGTTCTGCTGGGGCTTTGGATTACGTTAACGCACTATTTGGGAAAACCTTGTCACGTGAGTCGCCTATACCAATCAGGATATGTCACAGTTCTTGGTGTAAAATTGCAATAATTATAAAATAAAAACCGTCTAGTCATCGAGTAATTCATGCACTTTGATGACAAGGAAGTATGACAATTAGTAATGTTCTACTGCGCTTCAGCAATAGATTAGAAAAATCTTTAATTGACTGCATTGAAAATTAACAAACTGACAGATTAATTACTGCATTACACGATTCTGTATCAGGTCCAATTCGGCCAATGGCTCGCGGAAATAGTCCATAGAAACCCGGTATTGTACCCGCGATTTTTATAGACGACCGGCTTTATTATATACAGAGAAACCAAGTCCATTCGGGACTAACATATGGACCTGGAGAAAACGCTCGAGAAATAGAATAGGTGGGAAACAACAGGACGCCAATGTCTTAATGACAAACCTTATAATCCAAAGCGCACATATTAGACCCGCCATCTGAATCCAAAGCAACGTACAAAGATTTCGATAAAAATATAAAGCAAAATTTTTATCTTTATTTAGCAGGTTTAACGAGTGCGCTGTAAATCACTAAATTGCTGAACCTGTTACCTGTGCTATATCATGAGATCGATCTGGAATCTTTTCATGCCAAGGAATATATTCGCCTGCCTGATCTCCCGTGTGTTTTCTTTTGGGTAACCTGATGTCTTCTTACCGTTACAATGACCCGGGCCCTGTTTCACAAAATCTTTAGCTAAAAACTCTAAAATCAAAATGAACTTTTAAATTTTATGCGTTTCGTGAAGATCGATTGTGACTTAAAATGCAATTTTAATAGATTTGAGTTAAAATCGCTTGCGCTCTCGCAATGCAAGTTTCCAGTGCGGGTACGTGGGTGTAAGGAAGTACCCGTCTGAACTGAAAGGTGTTGACAGGATTGAACTAAGGGTTACAGTATCAACGGAGAGAGTTTCAGATGTTGTAGCAATGTTTTCACGTGGTCAGGCAGTTGTAAAGGGATGAAATGAATGCGTTTATTATTGCGTATTATTCGTATCAATGGTTTGGCCTTGAGCTTGCATGTCGCTTTCGTGACCTTGAAATTTAATTCTCTCGCAGGCATTAATGGAAATAATGCGTATCCATAAACTAACTCGTTTCAATTTCGTCGTTTTATGGTATTTTGGATTACAGAAACTATTCAGAATTATTACATGATAAAATATTTGTAACTCAAACGACTAATCTAGGCTGTAAATCATTGTCGAATTTTAACAGTCTTTAACAACCAATGTTCAGATGCCTAGATTTGAAATGTCAGACCCATGGACCCTTTCAATGATACTTTGCTACACTCCTTACTGGATAATGCCTGTCTGCCTTCCCCAATTAAAATGATTTTTCCCAAGAAAAAACACCTCTGCTCCTAAAACTGCTCAGGTTATTAACGTACGCCTTCAGTAAAGAATAAGAATAAATTTGTCATAGTAAAATAGGCATATAACGTTTTCAATAGACACATGATTATTGATTAAATTTATCTTTTTACAAATCATCATACCCCCACCCCCAAACCAAATACTTTGTGTATAATATGTCATGTCTAGTATTACAGGCCTTAGACTTCTAATACCAAGAGGGAGGGGGAAAATTTCAACTTCAAATATTATTTTAGTGGATTTTATCTAAAATGCTTAAAATCGTTTTGTGAAACTCATCTATCTTAAATTAGGAAATAATAGCTTAAGGCGATTTTAAGGAGATTTACGTTTTTGTGAAACAGGCCCCTGATGTAAATAACCCGATAAATTTATTTTCGCCAGTCGTTGAAATTATAATTGCGGATTAAAACAATTATAAGGACCGAATGAATGACGCAATAATCGTACTCAGGGAAACACAATTTAAAGGAGCTATACCCCAAACTCAATTTATTCAGAATATTTAAAATTAAAACATTAATTAGGATTTAATGTTGGTCAATTTCAATAAATATTGATGTTGTTAACTTGTGAAATTATATAGAATCTTAATATCCAAGACACAAAGTATATTTTAAAACACAACACGATGCATTTGGGTACATGCAGATAGAGCCAATAAGATTGCTACGACTGACCTCAATCTATGATATGACTTGAAAGGATGACCACGATTAAACGGTTAAAACCACGATTTCAATCGTTGAATCCTGGTAATGGGAACCTAGCATTACAGTGTATTACATCTTCATTAGCACTGTAGGAGTTACCCGCCAAACTCATTGTTTAATCTTCGCCAGACTCTGACTCACGACTTCCTGGTTGGGAGACCAAAAGTAGCCCTTAATTGAATCCCATACAGGTATATCATGTTCACAGCAATTTAAAAGTGAACAACATTCTTTCATTCACGTCGTAAAATCGTGATGAGATAAAATTTTATTTGATGATATACCCAATGACAAAATACATTGCAGGGTGTGGCGGTTGTATTGTTTACAGTTAGGAAACTGCCTTTATTCTTTCCATATTTTGTTCAAGCTATCGGCGACGTCTACTAAACAATATTTCTATGCTATTGAAGGTGTTTATGATGTCACAACAACCCTGCGCAGTGTAGATTCATTCATGCAATTATTGCGTGACAGCATTGTCATTTAAAAAAATATTTGTCATAAAGGGAGCGCCCAGTTTCATTCATTACAGCATAATACGATAATACCACACTTATCAATGAATGACACAGGTAAAACTGAAAATGCTTCAAGTCTTATTATAATAATAGTAAAATTTCTATCTTATCAATGGAAATGTATCTAAGTTGGACGAATATGATAATGGCAACATGCTTTGAAGCGCAAATAACTTAAGCTATTGAAAAAATCCCCCCCCCAGAACAGAGCACCTTCAACCAAAAGTTCTTTTTAGTTATGATTCTGAATTAACTTCGCTATTTTTCCCATACAAACCAATCTGGTTTTTTTTGTATTCGGACATGTTAATACTGGCAGTGGTCTTTATACAATTTCGACTGTACATAATTGTTACGTTGGAGATATTTGTGTTTCCATTCAAACTAACCCCATACCCCAGCAACCGAGCAAAGAACAAACAAAAGAATGGATGAAATAGGTTTTATCAATGAATACACATCTTTAACAAAGAATACTACCTAATTCAAAATAAAATCACATTTCAGTTTTAAAACTGTGGCTTGGGTTTAAAATTAAACAAATAAATGACACATGAAATAGACGAGGACTACATCAAGAGTAATCAAACCTGGACGAGTACTATAACACAAAAAATCATTATTGACAATAATGTTTATATGTGAAAGATCTGACCAGTTCTGCCTTAAAGTTTTCTTTATAACACCCTACACAGGCGAATCTTTTAGGTCCTCCCGCCCTTACTGTTACACTAGCCCTTACCGCCTGTATTAATCGCAAACATGTGTATGAAAAAATGCTGGTGTATTAAAACACACATGGTTGAAAAGTGATGCTTCAACACACATCATAATACGCTTTTTATATTTATAAATAATCTCAAAATCACGAGAAATCTGATCTGAAAAACCTTAAGTTGGATTAATTATGACCTTAATCATTAACTATTCTGAACAGTATACAATTCACAATGACCAGCAATGAACCAATCAAAACATACCGCATTGCTCTGCCATTTCAAAAATCTAACTGAAAGGTAGTTCCTTTTGGAATTGTCCTTGAGCGAACGATATATTCGCTACAAAGTTTCTATCCGACCTTCTTTAACTGCAGTATGAAAATACCGTTCTTCCCCACCTCTGTTCTAAGGCTATTTTGGAATCCTTAACTACTATTTTTCACTTGATTTTACTTTATTCGCCAAAGGAATCATTTCTTGACACAGCTGACACACATTTATAAAGTTTCAACACTATTTTCAAGTAGAATTCTGCGATTATAAACATACACCAAATACGTTTAAACTGAAGAGACATTACGAGACCCGGACATGCGCAAACCACATGTTTATTCCATCGCTAAATTCTACTTGAAAATGGAGTTGAATTATTATAAATTTGTGTCAAATGTAGTGAGAAATGATTCCTTTGGAGGAAAATAAAACGGAAGTCGAATACGGTTATATAATCAATTTTTTTTAACCAATGGTTAACTTTAGTGTTAACGAATTATGAATACAGGGAAATGATTAGGGGGCTTATATAATATAGCATTTATAGTTGTACAACCATGTGCATGTCTCCACGAAGTAGTCACGATCGCTTATAAGCAAATTTGTAAATAAGGAGGCAGTAAACCGCAACCATCTGAACTCCAATCTGACGGAAATACAGATCTAACTTTCGTTTAGGCTATTTTAATATTATTCTATGCCTTCAGGGAAGACAGATAAAATGAATGTTTGAACTATACAAAAATCAATGTGGCAATAAGTTGAATTGAATCCTTTTTATCACGTTTAATAAAAACAACAACAAAAACCTAGCATGTACTTTTAGTTCATTATCTAAAATCGTCGTTTATTAGAAAATGTTGTTATAAAAACGATCATAATTTTATTCATTCAGTATTCAGATCATAAATTTCACGGACACAATAAATTTGAACAAATAATGATTATAATATAATAATATACATTGTGATTTATCAAGTAATTTTAAGAATATTGGGTATAATAAATATATGGAGGTAATATACTTTTAACATCAAATAAATCAATTAAACATGCATTATGCAAGAGCTAAATCTGCCTATTACAGGTCTTTCTTTCGGTCTGAAATCTTGTCAAAATTATTTATTAGACATTAATTAACTTATTCACACCACAATGAGCTCTAGATGTCAAGGCTAGCCTACGATATCGATAGGATTAGAATATGCGGCTTAACGCTCATTGATAATTAAATCAAAAAGTGGATAATCGAGACTATGCTTTTTATGGTACTGACTTTAGTAAAGATGATCAAGGCTAGGTGGAAATTTCCAAAGCCAAATCTCGGTTTATAGTGGATCAATTTGACTGAAATTTTCGATAAAGTACAATTACATTATTTAGTTTAACTATTATAGTGAGAACTGCCAACTCCTTATCTAATCTCCCATAATGTATCTGGTATGTATGGATGTAGAGAGAGAGAGAGAGAGAGAGAGATAGAGAGAGAGACAGAGATGAGGCTTAACATCCACTCGACACAAAGTAGGTCATTTCGGGAATAACATGGTTTATTTCAATAATTCGCTTGTGCATAGCGGTCGTTAGCATTGGGAGGAACCGGAGTACCCGGAGAAAATCCACGAGGTTGGACAGGCGACCCTACTCCTTGCCACGTACATTCCAGGATTCGAAACCACGCCAGTGGAAGCAATGGCAGGTCGCATGATGATACAGCGTGCACACGTTGACGCAGTCAGCCCCCTCCCCCCTGTATGGATGTATATATAATGCAATATAATTATGTTGAACAATGATAATTAATTGTTCTGGTTACAGATATATTGTCTGATATATATAACTTTCATTATATAACCCAGTAAGGAAACAAGAGATGTACACAATTATGATGGAATTATTAGGTAAGTGGATAATCTATTGATTGGGTATATAAATTGATCGCAAGTGTTTGTAATATTTACACTCAAGTCTTCGCTAAGTCTCTAACCCAATATCGTCCTAAGTCTTCGGCATTCAAAACACGAATTATTTGTCAATTTAAAACAACACTGATGTTGTCATTTTACCTGGAAAATATTGGTTTTTGATATCCAATATTTAAGACAAAATAAACATTTTACGATTGGTACACGAATCGTGTACCATAATGCGTTTCAGCTCCAGTTCTAACAAGAGACTCTTGAAACAAGGCTAGACAATTGCACCAAATTAAACGGTGTATGTAGACTGGAAAAACCAGACACTCGAAATAGCCACTCGATTGAAACGTCTGGCGTATTTCGCCGAACATAAGTGATTTGAAATTAGAGTACAAACGAAAACGTTTGGTCGAAATCAGTTTGTATACATTCACGTTACATTATTATATGCGTTGCGACACATTTGTGGCAATATCTAGGTCTCAAATATTAGCGATTTAGCTCCTTTAAATATTGCATATTTATATAGTTGATGCACATAAAATATAAACTAATCTTTGATATTCTGATTATTCTATCCAACCACAAAACATGGTGCACACTTTCAAATAATATAGCACCATAATCACGTGGTGTTGTTTGAAACTGGGCAACGCCAACTTAATTCAAGAATTTATTTAAGTCCCAATTACGAAAACAAATCATTCAGCCACCATTTATTAGGCTTATAAACAACTAAACAAAATGCCCATAATTAAATATACAATTTCCTTGACCACCGTTAATACATAGCAAATATGTACGTGATATTAGCTTGATTGAGAAGTTCCCGTTACCTAAGGTGTGTCCGGATTATCACTGCACATCATCCTGTTTAATCTCAGATAATCCTCTCGAAATCACTTGTATCATGGTTCCGGTCCTACTTTAAGCTATGACGTATCCATGTCATCAACTAATAGGCTAATTAGTGTGGTAAGACAGATCACATAACTGACTATGACGTTTTTTTAATTCGTTACAATTAATGTGGATACATATTCATTGTCGTCACTCGAATCCGCCTTTGCTCAACCTATCGAAATTCAAAATTTCTTCGAATTTCCGCAGTTTTGTGACAATGTACAACGCAGAGTTCTTGACAGAAAATATTATGTGGGATTTTTCAGCACACATTGTTAAATGTATCTTTAACAAGGCTTGCTGCGTTTTTTCCATTCTTAAGAATTTCTTCGTAGATGAGAAATTTATATCATAAACCGTACAATAATTATGCCCATTCTGTTTTGTCTTGTAAAACGCGCAAGACAGACGCGAGACAGACCAGGTTTCAATTTGGATTTTCAAAAATATTCTATTAGATTTGTTAACACTTGCCCCGGCTTTTTAAAACATGCCAAGTTTTTTTAAAACTTGCTTAGTAGGATCTACCGACAGTGATTTTTAAGCTAGCCGGAATACTTTGTTCAATTCGCCTGCGTAACAATCCACATTTTGGAGCTAACTCAGCCTTATTCAAATGTGTTTAAGTAATTGTAAACCACCAAAACAAAATGTGAAGGAAAAATACAAATAACTAAATAGACGTAAATTCGTAAAACTCCATTGACAAAAAAGTTGAATGAACCTCTTTATATATTCATTGAAAGTGTTTACAACCATTACCCATTTGCTTAAAGTCACTAACTCAATATTTTCCATAATATTCGAAATTAAAAACCCGAATTAGAATTTAATATTGACCAATTACAATCAATATTGATTTTATTATCTTGCCGTGAAACTATACGACCTTAAATATCCAATATTTAAGACACAATTAAACATTTTATAATCGATTGTTCCCGATTGCTAAATTTTAAGATATTCATTTTCTTAATCATTTGCGTTCTATTGAGAACCCACATAATTTGTATTATTAAATTACCCTGGCACGATCATTCATTTTAGGCAGGAAGATCGCACCATTCATGGCCACATTTTGACAATATTCATACCACAATCGTCGAAACGGTGATAAATCCGGGGTGTTATTCAGGATGTTACTGAAAGCACTTGAACGTGTGTGTCGGACGAGTAAGGACTGGACACTACCCAACCATTCGCAAGTTCTTTAAAGCAACGCTAGCCTGGAGGTCGGGTGTTCGATCTCTGCATTGGCCGAGAAAGTTCATCTAGATTTTCTTTCGTGGTTCCCACCTGTCAGTGATACAGGCGGACCCGGGGGCCTGAAAAGGACAGCTGTCTAGTCGTTCGGGTGAGACGAAATACCGAGGCCCGTGTACACATTGGCATGCACGTTAAAGATCCCATGACAGTTGGAATTCGATATAAGAGTAGGCCATAGTGCTGCTGTCCGGGCAAAATTTACCTCATAGCACACTGCATGTATATGGCGTTTGCCCGCCTTCATTAGCCCAGTTTGGAGTAGAACAGTGGGACGTTAAAACCCATTTCATTTAATTTCTTTAAAGCAACCTATTCACGTTAAAACGACCAGCTAGCTACTATGCGATGGTTCATCAGTACACGTGTGTGACTATTTCCGCATTCACGTTATATATCGGTTGATAAACGAGAACAGTTTCTTTTTTCATGCCATGATTTATGACTGGCGGAAGCATTTGGAAACAGTCTTTGTGTAAAAAAAATTATTTCTAAATGTTATGTGATTTGAAATAAATATACATCTTGACTTATAAAGCTTATATAGGTCTGTATTTTTATATATGAACTTTCAGCTATTTTAAAATCGAGTAAATAGACTAATCTTGTGAGTTAATTAAAAATATTTTAATACTGTTTTGATAAATATCGAATGTAAATAAGAGAAACATTTCTTGTTTTCGAATTCTTGTAAACACTCTAAACGATAGCGTTCTTGAGAATTGTTTTATTTTCAATCTTCATTGAAATTGAAATAAAATTGATCAACCCTGTAGTAATTCCGAGTACCGAATTTCAAAATTTCGGAACTTTTCTTAACAACCAGCGGCGGCGAGGCCAGATAAGCCACATTTTGTAAGACATGGATAGAGAAGAAACTAAAAACAATTAGGAGATATAATCCAGAAAGTTATGGTATGAAATTTACAAATATCAAAAGTGGTATATAAAATATATTTTAAGTTTCATCAAAATCGAGCTAAAATTGTGACTTCTAGAGTCCACAAACTTCGTAATACATAAGTTTAGACAATTTATATACAAGGAGCGGCCATTTTGACTTGCAGTTTCGAACTGAATCTTCATTTATGTATCATGGTGATATACTTAAACGGTTTTTAAAATTGATTACAAATTCTGGGTCCACATGCAAAATGTGCGATATCAACCTAAACGGTTTTTAAAATCCACAAGCTAAAAATGCGTTTTTTTGAACAATCAGCCATACTGGAAGTTACGTTCGGATATGCGCGATTATCAAAAGGAACCAAGATCTTGGTGTGTAACGGTGATAAATTTATAAATTTTTCTTTCAATCGAATACAAATTGTGACCTCTACAGGTACCAAAATATCGAAAGCAACCAAGATCGTTGAATAATAAACATGTTTTTCAAGTTTCATCAAAATCAGACGAAAATGTTTACAATATTTGCACACGAAGGTCGGACATTTGTCCAGCAGTTTTGGCCCGATTTTCGCGAAATTCTAACTGAACCGACGCTTATTTTTAATCGGATAATAATTGTGACCTCTAAAAAGGACTAAACGCGATTTTTCGTACAATCAGGTACCATAATTCAGGAAGTTACAATCCGATATGTGCGAATATCGACAGAGACCAAGATCTTTGGTTTCTAAACACACGTAATCAAAATCGGATGAAAATTGTGACCCCCAGAGTGCCCACATACGTGATTTTTTTTTGGGTACAATCAGGGGCCAAAATCCATGAAGTTATGGTTTGATACATGCCAATATCGAAAGGAACCGAGGTCGTTTGGATATAGACAGATATTTCAAGTTCCGTCAAAATTGGATTAAAAAAAATGTGACCTGCAGAGTGCCCACACACAAATTGTGGACGGGCGCCCTGACGGACAAGGGCGTATAATAAAACTGAATGAATGGGACGAATGATGTTTTAATTGTTGCCAAATTTATGTATTATTATTTTAATTATAGATGGTAAATTATGTTCACTTTAACCACCTAACACTACTGCTGATGGACCCCATAGTTGACCATATTTCCCTAACAAGGGTAACTATAGTTAAAAACCATAAACAATCAATTTCAACAATATTTTGGTCCAAATATTATTCTCAACTTTAGTTTTTATGATCATCTAAATTTACAATGGTTTTTATCTATATGTCTAAAGCTAAAACAAGTAGCAATGTTATTCGCACATCCACATTTTTAATAGTCTGATTTTCTCATGACGTCAACTGACCTTCTATCGTCATTCAAGATACGGCTGCAATGTTATTCGCACATCCACTCTTTATAGACACATTTTTAATAGTCCGATTTTCTCATGATGTCAACTGAAGGACTATCGTCATTCAAGAGACGGTAGTATTATTTCTATTACGTCTTTTTCGCAAATCATTAATTATTTTTTGTCATAGCTACATACAGACATAAGCAAGGTCTTCATTAGGGGGTTATTGTCGAAGCACGGTTTCGGGCGTTTTGGGGTCCGTGAAAGTTTCAAGAATTTGACTTCGTATAACACGCTAACGATTTTATAACCAAAATATAACAGGATTAATATAGTGATATTTATAACTGTGTGTCAGTATCATTAACAGTCCAAAGAAAAATCCAAAGTCGATCCAAAGGCAAAATAACCTGCACTGTCACCCGCACTTGACGATATCTTACCATGTAATTTCGTGCTTGAGATGGTGGCGGGAATACGTCAACAATACAAACCGTTTGAAACAGAAATCGAAAATGATCGGTGATCATAATGATAGCCCAGTTTCCTCACACAATCTTAAGAGATGCACAAAGCTACAAAACATTTTTTCATAGCCCGGATTTCAGATTTACAAAGCACGATTTTTTTTATGCCCGTAGGCGCGTTAAAATAGACACTTGGCATGTCACAATGATCATCTGTTGCTCGGATAATATGGTCTTAGTAAAACTGATTCATTTTATGCGATGGATATATCTATTGTCACCCCCCCCCCACTGCATCTACTATACTAAACTTCCCATGCTACTTATCTCAACTCTTCAGTGATCCAACCCAAAAGATTTATGAATATTTAAATCAATAGAAATATTGTCCACTTTGTCAATCTTACGCGAATTAGATTTCAAGCCCCTTATATACATGTTTTCCGCCAATATGTTTTCGAAAGGCACATTTCAAAGTGAAAAAAAATAATGAAGAATTTTATTTCAAAAAAAAAAAAAAAAAAATACAAAAACCAAAAAAAACAAACGGGCAGTGAAAAGGACTTTCATTCAATTTAAATAGAAATTGATAGTAATTTCTGATAAATTATGTTCGGTGAAACACACAAACTGTCCAAATTATACTGCAGTCGTTCTCATATGCCTAGTCGGTTCTGTACCTTTTTGTTTTGTCGTTTGTGAATCAGTCGTTACTACTTATTTCTACATTGTTTTGCAGGGTATGTTTTTCTTTGTTCAGTACAGCGGGGGTTGGGATGGCCTAGTGGTCTAGAGTGCCGCGCTTCGATCTATAGCTGGCCGGTCGCCTCTGGCTTGCGGCTGTGGTTTCGAGCCCTGGTGTGAGCGTATGTGGCATGGAGATAGGGGCGCCTTCTCAACCTCGTGGGTTTCCTCCGGTTTCCTCCCACTGCTAAAGACCCCTACGCGCAAGCGAATTATTGAAATAAAATGAAACCATGTTAGTCCCAAAATGACCTGGTTTGTGTCGAGTGAACGTTAAACCCCATTTCTCTCTCTCTCTTGTTCAGTACAAATGGAGCGCAAAACCATAGCCTATACGACTCGTGTTGTGAATTTAAAATGTCCACTGTGTCACGAATACAGCATTCGTGTTTTTAATTTTGAATATTTTTGGAAATATTGAGTTACATGTTTTGTTCCTTTAACGTGCGGGGGTTGGGTGGCTCGCTGTCGTCCCGCAATGACCTGGTTTGTGTCGAGTGGACGTTAAACCCCATTTCTCCGTCTCTCTCCCTTTAACGAGCTTATGCTTATACCATAATCATGGATGCTCTAATGGCTCCCTTAACACTAAAAACATTATGAAAGTAAACCCCAAACCGTCTGCGTAGACTTGACCACCAAGACCCCCACTACGGTCCCAACTGCTTCGGGGGCAACACCACGAGCCAGCCCATCATCAACTGGGTTTCTCGACTAAAAACCTTTTGTTGTTAACAAATTCTACACCTCACCCTCTCTTAATTTACTATGTTCCTAACACTTCGTTGGCTGGGTATCCAATTGTGTTGGCATGTAATGTGGAAATTTGCGATACGTAGGATGCAAGACGGAAGTTTAGTGTTAAAAATTATCTATGATTGTGCATTGCACCAATTGACATTTATCCGTATCTTATCAAATGATTTAATGTACAGTTAATATTAAACACTGATAAACCCGGGTAACAAAAACAGCGTACAGGGCACAGTCTTGGATGTTACGGTCCGCCATGCGTCAGTATCAAGAGGAACAGTAATCTTTGGGATATAAACATTAAGCTCGTCAAAACCTGATAAACATTACGACCTCCAGAGTGCCCACATTTTCGTTTTGTATAGTTTTGGTGGTCTTTACTAAACGAAGATCTAACCGGTTGTAGTGGAAAGTCGTGTCAGAATTCATACGAGGTGCTTTTGACCCTATGGCGCAAGATATTAGATTAAATCATCGTTGATGTTTCTACCCACAGTTCCGTGCACCTCACGCCAAAAATTCGCCATAAAAGACCGCTTCATTAGCTACCCCACACATCATCCAGAAAGCGCGTTATATAGCAACTCTTCCAGATCCCAGTGTAGTAAAGACAAGTAAAATGAAATTTTGAACTATAATAAACCAAACGAAATAGAATCTGTGTTTTAATCAGATTGGAAAGGAACCACGATCTATGGGATATAAACCAATACTTTAGTTTCGTCAAAATCGGATAAGATTAGTGGACTGTAAAGTGTCCAGTTTAAAAACAGAAGTGTGAAATAGATATCTACACTGAAAAAATACTTGTGTTGGATCGCAACACAAGTACTTGTGTTAAAACTAATCTACACAAGTTTGTGTTGTTTTGCATTGCATTTACACAAACTTGTGTAGATTTGTAAAAATCTTGTGTGTTTTCATATCAGTAACACAAGTATTGTGTAGGCCTACCGTCAACCAAAGATTTTTTTTTTTTTTTTTTTTGTTTTTTTGTTTTTTTTTTGTTTTTTTTTTTTTGTTTACAAAGTCAGAATTCGGGAGTTCACAAGTTTAAGAAAAGTAATAAAATAAAAGGTTTAATTCAAATCCCGAAAATTACATGGGGTTCTTCACTGGAAGAGTGTGCGCACTAATTAATCAGACAATTGCCAGGCAGATTGAATGTTAATTGGTGTTAAGTTGTCTATAAAGATGAAATGTCTGGTTGTCTTTTTTTTATTGACCCAATAAACTGATATATCAAAGGAATATATAGTGTACATGTGATTTTCAGCACCCTTGTGCTTGTCAAAATTGATTCAATGTGCATCGGAAAACAATGAGTAAAACTCTTAGTAATGTAATTGGTTGATGTAATCGAAATTGGACAGTATATTGGTTAACTAAACAGTAACCAATCAAATTTAATTAATCTTCCAGATTTGTCTCATAATTGATTTATTGATACAATGGTTCTCCAAGTTATCTATACTCTCTTTGATATTTTATCAGCGACGTTCAGTTAGACATTTAACTGTAGGACGCCATGTTTCGTAGTAGTTTCAACCGAGAGTGATATTTTTAAAAATATAATTGTCACACAGTATACAAGACCGCAGGTTTGTAAATTAAAAAAAAATAAAACCGTGTATTTAATTTAGCATCGATTTATTGTTTATATGTATGTTACTAATAATTAAAAACAAACAAGTCAGACCAAGACTTGTTCTAGAACCTCGTAATCTTCAACGTCCGTTATTCGTAGAATATTTTTCTGGATGTTAGAGACTAACTCAGAACAATTAAACCGGAAGTGTGTATTTAAAAATGGCGGACAAGAAATTTTTTTTGATTGTTGCTAAAGCGTCCCGGACCCGGTAATTCAGCAGTCTAACGAATTTGTCTTAACTTTTCTGAAAACGTGCTTTATTAATATTATTCGGCGCTACATCGTTGTTCAAATACTTGTACTTGCAAAAAACAACACCAACTGGGACCAGCACGGCAGCAGGTAAGAATTTCTCTTCATTTTATAACTCGCCAGGCAGCCATCTTTGTTTCGGGCAAAATGAGAAATACGTGTATATCAGGCATGGACTATAGCTAGATACTAACTTTTGTACTAGTTTAATTGGAATTTAATCTTAATTTAAACATATTTTATTGTTCTAAGTAACAAGTGGATAAGGCACAAGTTTTACAAATTAGAACGCCATCTCCAAAATGTAATCTTATCTGTGTAAAAGAAAAAACAAACAAACAAATCAGCCTTTTATTTTTATATTAATCAATGCAACGTACTGATTCAGAAACTTACACCTGCCGTCTGAAGTTTCTCTATAATTTCTTCTTTTTTTTTTAGTCATTGATGTTAGCATATAGGCCTACTCCACAAAGAAAAACTGGTAAGAATTTCATTTTCTTTTAATATATTTTTTTTAATAATATCACTATCAGTAGTAATATCCAGTCAAGAGAGAGGGGAAATCGGGTTTTAATTTCACTTATCAGAACTGTGCGATAAACATGTCCTTGTATTAAATTGGTGGAATCAAGTAGGCCCATGCATGATATATATCCTAGAATCAAGTAGGACTGGACTTCCATTTCCGCTATTTTACTGAGCACTGACCATTGTGTATGTTGTGTTTATATTAATTCGACATAAACTTTGGAGTTGTTGTTAGTGTTTGTTGCATAACAGAATGGTCTATTTCAAATATGATATTTGCATAAGTATAAACGTAAATCGGCAGTGCTGGACACACTAGCAGAAGGATTCTGCTGAATCAATCAGCGTTAAATTCATGTAGTGTGTACACTGAGATTCGCCCAAATCAAACAGGTTTGATATATTTGGCTGAACTATATTTGATTGGTGTGCTCGCTTTGTTGAAGCATTCGTCTGGTTTTAGAATTCATTAGCTAATAAGCACACATTCATATCAAGAAGTCACATGAGTTTTTTGAAGACAAATGTTAAATCATGTGACCTAAAAGGTAATGTAACTGTCAATTGAGTGGTGAATCTGAGGAGGGAGAGAGAGAGAAATTGGGTTTAACGTCCACTCAACGCAAACTAGGTCTTTTTGGGACTAACATATGGTTTAATTTTATTTCAATAATTCGCTTGCACGTAGGGGCCTTTTAGCAGTGGGAGGAAACCAGAGTGCCCGGAGGAAACCCAAAAGGTTGAGAAGACGCCCCTATCTCCATGCCACGTGCGCTCACACCAGGGCTCGAAACCACAGCCGCAAGCCAGAGGTGAGCGGCCAGCTAGAGGTCGAAGCACGGCACTCTAGACAACTAGGCCTGGAGTATCCACTCATTCGGCTGCAATTTTGTGCCAATTGAATTGGGCAAATAATTTGAGCACATCATTCTGGTGTGTCCACAGCTTTACTAGAAAAGTCTGTATTTTCTAAAAACCAACAATGGGGCATACCCAGAACAAAAATATAAGGCCATACCATGCTATCGGGTTACATGCACGCCAATGGGACTGCAGGTTTTTGGTTCCATGGAACAATACAAATGCACTTTCTCAGGGAAAACTGAGAGCAAACCCGCCACCTCCAGAATAGCAACCCGCACCTTACTCCCTCAGCCACATGGCTATCGTCTAATTACTGTGACAGTCCAGTCAAATGACAAACAAGGGTTATTAAAATAGATTTTCACAGCTTATGTAAAATCTTCAGGATTCAAATGGTTTTGGATACCGTAGATATTTTAGTTTCAATTTCATATCACACAGTTTGTATATCGTAAGATATCTTAAACAGTTAATTACATGTCACATATTCATATTTTTCAGTTTCCATATTAGATGCCATAGCAAATAAAACATCATATAATGAAATAAGAAAAAAAAACAAATATGGGAGAAGAAAGAGCTGAAAGAATGAGGTTTTTGGAGGGTGAGTGTTCAATTCTAATAGAAAAGATTGTTGATATGGTAATTTGAAATCTCACCATTAAATGTGTTTGGCACAATGTAGCCCGGTTGGAGCGGAGGTGACATTAGCCTCCATTTCAGTTTATTATTTTGAAATATAAAATTAAATTTAGTATAGTAAAAGTATACACACACATGTATGTGCACATATGACTGTCTCATTTGTGGAGAGTCGAGGTGGGTAAGACACTGCAGGTTTGCTCCCAATGTTGACATAGAAAATTCAGGATGGAGGGCCTGACAAGGACATTCGTCTAGTTGTTCAGATTGAACAACAAAACATGGTCCTGTGTTCACATTGGCATGCATGTAAAAGATCCTCTGGCAATTGTAATTTGATACAAGAGTATGCCTTAGGGTTGCGGTACCGTGCAAAATTTCAGTCCAAAATCTCAAGGCCTTTTTGTGACTTCTAAGGGGGTGGGGGTGAATTGCCGGTTGGATGGCTGGATGGTTAGGACATGCACGCTGTATCATAAAGCTGCAGGGCCTCCGGTTGCTCTCCCTCCTAATGACCCCTCAGCTCAAGCGAATTATTGAAATAAAATGAAACTGTATGTTGGCCCCAAAATGACCTAGTTTGTGTCAAGTGGATGTTAAACCAAATTTCTATCTTTCTCTGACTCTAACCCATTTCATTTGAGCATTATATTCTGTCTGGGCCTGTAACTTGACAAGACAAAAGGAGTGTTACACAAAGTTTTAAAATAAGTCTCAATGTGGCAAAATAAATTGTTTATTTAAACATTATGAACCATATAGAAAGTATTCTTATTTCCCACTTTTTATTTTTTAGGCTGAAGCACCCTCGGAGGAGAATTTAATGAATGATAAAAAAGAAGAGAAACCAAGCATCAATTTATTTTATAATTCTGGAAAAGAATGCATTTGACCCAATTTTAAATATTTATTTTTTGTTTTTAATGTTAAGTATTCTTCGAAAACACAATTAGATTTTAATCCTCTTATTAATTTCTGTATAATATAGAAAGTAAAGTGACATATAAATCACGTAAAATTTGGTCCGAAATCATAAAAGTATTTAATAGACATTATCTAGAAACCAAATGTAGATCAGATATACCCAGAATTACAAAATTCCTTGACCTACATTATGGTGACTTTTCCTTGCTTATGAAACGAAGTAAGGTTTAATATCCCACTTTTCTGTGTTCATTAAAGGGAACTCAGGGGGTCGAATGGTTAACAGGCACACATTGGATCAGGAGGTCTGGCAATGAGTCAAATATGTCAATTGTCAAGGGTACTTTAAAGTGAACACAGTCAAAGTGGCAATGTGTACATTAGATCAAGGTTTTTTGTCCTATCCAAACAACTATATATTGTCCCTTCCCACGTCCTGCACTACTGACATGGAGGAAGTATGCTTGGAACTCCAGTTGAAATTTCTCGGCCAACGCCTTATACTCACCGTGGCTTCCCATTGCTTATGATTTGTAATTGTATATAAATATTTTGTACATATTATTCAATATTTGCTATTGTCTCTCATATTTTTATATTTTAATCCTGCAGTCTTGATGCTTTGCTCCTTATATGTACAAAATATTCATTTTGTTCGGGGGTTTTTTCCTAATGAGGAAAGAGTTGTACACCATTTTATTACTACTGTAAAATAGGTCATTTTTCTTTTGTTAATTTTCTGTGTATGCTAGTTATTTCTAGATTACTCAATAATCACATGTAATTCGACTTATACTTATAACACTTATCACTGTTTGAAAGTAATTCAAATAAGTGGATAATTTATCTTATTAGTGCTTGGTATATATCTTATTAATTTAAATATATTTGAATTATATATTTTGGGGGTATGGGGTAGGGATACTGTCTTTATATGCTTAGTTCTTGTTGATGCTTTGCTCCGTATATGTACAAAATATTCATTTTGTTTGGGGTTTTTTTCCTAATGAGGAAAGAGTTCTACACCATTTTATTACTACTGTAAAATAGGTCATTTTTCTTTTGTTAATTTTCTGTGTATGCTAGTTATTTCTAGATTACTCAATAATCACATGTAATTCGACTTATAACACTAAACTGTTTGAAAGTAATTCAAATTAGTGGATAATTTATCTTATTAGTGCTTGGTATATATCTTATTAAATTTAAATATATTTGAATTATATATTTTGGGGGTATGGGGTAGGGATACTGTCTTTATATGCTTAGTACTTGTTGATGAGTAAAGAAAAATTTAAATAGCTATTTTATAGTTTGTGATTTGAGGGGGGGGGGGGGCGTTATTTAACACAATTTTATTAATATTATTTTTCTGTTAACATTCCAAATATCATTTTATGAATAAATAATAATTTAACAAAAAAAAAATTATTATTACCTCATTCATCAAACTTTGCAGGTTAAACAGAGCAAAAGGGGGGATGCTGCATGGGAAAAGTTGCTATATTGGATATAAAGTGAGGGAAATACAACACAAGTTTTTGTTGATGGTTATACACAAGTTTGTATATGAAACCACACAAGTTTCAGAAATTTCAACACAAGTTTCAGATATTTCTACACAAGTTTCAGAAATTTCAACACAAGTTTCAACACAAGTTTCAAAAATTTCAACACAAGTTTCAGAAATTTCAACACAAGTTTCAGAACTTTCAACACAAGTTTCAACACAAGTTTGTGTTGTTTGATAAAATTTAACACAAGTCTTGTGTTGTTTCAGCATTTAACACAAGTTTGTGTTGTTTCAACACAAGTTTGTGTTGTTAAATAGTAACACCCAACTTGTGTTGAAAACAACACAAGTTTGTGTTGTTTCAACACAAGTTTTTTTCAGTGTAATTGGATTTGGATTAATAATAATTTCGCTTGTCTTCGAATTTTAAATCCCAAAACTTCGAAGAAACTTTGTTTACAACCTGATTTTGATAACATATTTAACACCATCTAGACCAAGTATCAAAATCATATATTCTTAGCGATCGATTGCGAATAGTGAATGGTTTCTAAAAATATAAAGATATTAAAAATCGGAGTGTGATAGATTTTAGAGATTGACTTACGTTTTCAAAATGCTGGCTCTAAGTTGATGAGATTAATCAAATTGACAAATAATTTTAAATAAGACAAAATTAAAGAAGTTAAAAATCTGACCTCGGTTTCAGACATTTGATTATATGTGGTTTTTGGTCAATTAATTATCATCCATTTTAAGGTTCAAGTGATAGAGCTATACGTTTTATATTTTAGGAGTGAGTGAATCCAGTCGTGTGGTTTAATGGTCGAGAGCGAGACATTAAGTAATATATTATAACAACGACCCGAATGCTTTTACCATATATTACGCAATGTCTTAAGCTCAAGACCATTAAACTACTTAAAATACAGACACCCCGCACGTGAAATACGTCACACTAGTCCAATATTTCACTGGTATGAATATTGTACGATTGACAAGTTGTTCGTATGATTATTTGAAATAATGGTACGCGAACATCAAAGGGTGACATCACATCTGTATTTTAGACATCGTTATTCTGTATTTTTGGCCCCTGTCGCCTTTAATGGGTCTACATTTCAGGGGTTTTGACAATTTTGTACCAAATATAGTGCGATTATTCGTTTACCTAATAGAGCGTATCCCATCGTAAGTCGTGCAAGACTTCTTCACTACGGGTTTACCACGTCACCGAAAACTTAAATAAATAATACTTACCTTGATTCAAACATGTTAGGGTTGCCACTGTGTATTATTACACTACTGTCCCTTCTTACAATATTTATTCAAGGAAGCTAGAATTAATTACAGTTAAGGGTAACATAGATAACTCATGAAAGGTCTCCCGGATACATCCTGGTCCGGATATCTAATTGTATTGACCTTTAATGCGGATATTTGTGATATTTAGAAGAACGATAGTAGGAAGTTCAGAATTGCAGATTATTTAGGATTGTACATTGCACCAATTGACATTTAGACGTATCTTATCAAATATAATCGAATAGTTTAAAATATAATATTTAACAATCTTGTTCAAGTTTCCTTACTAATAACAGAAAGCACGGATTATTCATGTAGTTACAGACTGGAAAATAGTCACAATAGAGCAGGAGGCGTGACAAGACAGTTGAATAACTGAGTTACCGTGTATACATTGGCATGCATGTGAAAGATCCATTGACAGTTCGAATTCGATATAAAAGTAGGCCATAGTGCCAAAATTTGCAGCATTGCACACTGTATGACGTATACCCGTCTTCATTAGCCCAGTCGGTGCAACACAGTAGATTTTGGACAGGCGACCCCACTCCTTGTCATGTACAAGCGGGGTATCGAAACCACGCCACTTTACCCAATGACAATCCTTATGATGTGAAACGCGCATCTTAACCCATTCGGCCATCCATCTACGCCGCCACCATTTTTTTTTATTAACGACGGTAAAGAATAGAACTTCAAAATCTATTGATCTTTGTTTTTAAAAGTCAAGCGATGTGATATGATATGATTGGTGTATTCAATTGACGCCCGTCTTTGATTGGATAAATACTTTCCACTGCGGAAGTTTTAATTTAAAAAGAATCTAACATGATTGATATCGGTTATCTAAAGTCAAATTGATTTTCGAATAATTTAAGGTCATCATAAATAGGCCTATATTTTTTACTAGTAATAGACTACCGAAATATGGTTTAGGCAAATCCGAATGTTTTTCGGTAAACGATTGAGGGCGAAGAGGTCTGTATCATACATACAGACGTAGGAAGTTAACTTTGAAAAACAAAAATTTTTTGTGTTCAAAATAAGGACATAAATATATTTGGTTTGGGTAAGTCATCCTACCCCTGAAAAACCAATATACGACAGGTCTATATTTCAGAGATTAAAGATACATTATGGAAGATAGATAAAGAGATGAGTCTTCAGTTATAGTTAATGATAGTTACAAACTAGATAGTGTAAAGGTAGTTTGCTGAATATTTCATTCAAATTGATCCACTATTAGCCGAGAACGAAGCGAGTGAAATATTCACATAGACTCGGTTATCATTACTCGATTATCCACTTGATTGATTTAATTATCAATGGCTGCTTGTAGTGATAATCACTATTACTATAATATGTTGCATATTCCAAGTTTATTTACTAGAATACAGTTATTGTATTTCACAAGATCAACAGAGTGCTCTGTTTCTTTTATTTGAAAACAGACGAGGAATAAATTTATAGTGTTTCAAAAAGTGTGACGGTGATCTAGTGATGATACAGATTCTAATAATGACTAAGCTGTTTAGGTATGGACATAAATAATTATGTGACTATTTTTGTCTTTGAGAAAATGACAGATTGTTTTAAGATAACAGTGTGGAAATACTTATGGAGGAAGGAAATGTTTCTTGTATACTCATTATCTCACACGATAATATATCCGCTTAACTGGTTTGTAGAGAAAACAGATTATTGAAAAGATAATTTGTCCTATAATGTCATGATGACGAGCTCATACGGATCTTAAAATGATACATTGTTAATATATTCACTATATTATTTCAGGAGATCGTTTAATCCCTGCCAGTAATAGCTATCAAGACGTTACACATAACCAGTGCCCTTTGGTAGGCCAACACATCTAACACAGAGGTCCTATTAAACACAAACGATGGGTTCGATTTCAAAAACGGACAAACGCCAACAATGCTTCCTTTTGATCGAGATTGAAGGCTTCGTTAAAGATTTGAAATGGACGTTATTATTTACTTGAACGAAAGAGTACCAGATCAAAATCGACAAGGGTCCTGCAAAATAAAATTGAACAGAATGCGAATCGAAAATATCATAACTTCACTACTTTCTATCGGACCGACGTCTAAATCGAAAGGGATTGGTTTGAAAAGAATCCACGAATGCCTTCACTGCAGAGAGATAGACAGAGAGGGGTAAGCAGGTGTTGCCACGTTCTGTGCCAGGATCTCGCATCTACAGCGCTCATTTTATTCTGGATCCGCTCCTGAACTGAGCAAACATTTTTTTCTGATTTAAAATTGTATTTCTGAACGTTCTGAATTTGTACTAGTCTCCAGTCTCGGTCGAAAAGACACATATTGTCATTTAACCGTTTTGGCAATTTCCCTGGCATTATCGAGACTTTGGACAAAAAGGGGCGTCAATGAGTAAATATGATCAGTATGGTTTATTCTTTGCCCTTGCATTCACTGGGGGGGGGGGACTCTAACCTCTAAGATCTTTGGTGTTTCAAAATTTCATCGGAGATTTCGAGTGCTGGAAAACCAGGTTAAGTTGGCAGGAATGCTGCAACGGCTACTTGTGGACGGGACTGGTTGACCTGGTCAGAATGGGAACTATGAAAATATGACCAATGAAACGTAGATACCAACCAATTAACTTAAATGTTGTTTTCACATTTTTGCTATGTTGTTCAAAGCTCAGATAACTTTTAACGACTCGTTAACATGGAGTTAATGAATAGCTATCTTTAAAGGAGAGAAAGTTTGTTGCTGGAAGCCCCGTTAACTTTAACGTTAGCAGAAACTCACAGACTACCATTGTAATTTTCTACAGAACGTTCTAAAGGATTGGGCGATGAAATTCTGTAGTATTGTACAAAATTTTGGGGCCTGTATGAAATAATGGCCCGAATATTATTCTACAGTGCAAATTTCATGATTCCCCCCCCCCCCGACTTGTGCTAAAATTTCTTAAGGAAACATAAAGTACTCTATAGTTGTTTTATGGTCTTTTCTGTCGTAAATTCTACAGTCATCTTTTTGACTTTAATAATCATGCTCTGTGAACAGACTTCACAGTTGTCCCACTCTGTCTTCAGTTCTATAAAGTTGTTATTCGTGTACATTGAATTTAAAATTCAACCAATCTTCTTATGTATTCACTTTTATCTGTCCGTTAGCTATAACGGATAATGAAATTGACTTTCCAGAATATTAGAATCCGATAGCAAACTGAACATTAGCAAGATAACGATCTGCGTGTGTGTGTGTGGATGGGGAGGGGGTGTGTCAACTAACCATTGTGACAAGTAACAAAAGGGTTAACTTTGATTTCTCTGGCATAAGATTTTGCTTCACCAATTAACAGGAATCTTTATCATACAGTCGATGTTTAGTAGGTAGGCCGTTGAGAATGGATTTGGTTAAGCAGTTTTAATTTGCATTCCAGCATATATTCCCATCGAGTAAAACATATCTCATTAGAAAAAAACTATCTTATGTATCACACACAGCTGTTTGTAAAATGTAAGTTTTATAATATCTAATGTTTTAAGTTATGTATGTAGACAAGGGAGATAATCAAATTCAATGGTAAATCGCTCTTCAGAAACCACTACTTTCTCCCATATAAAAGTCTTGTATAGGTGTTTCGTACCTTACCTTAATATAAAGAGAAAGAGAAATGGGTTTAACGTCCACTCGACAAAGTAGGTCATTTCGGTACTAACATACGTTTTGTTTAATTCCAATAATTAGCTCGCACGTAGGGGTCTTTAACAGTGTGACTGTTTATACTGCTTTAAACGATTTTCGCGATTCATATATAAACCAGTATATTGTTAATAACACCGCCAGGCGCGGATGGAGAGGGGGGTTGGGGTCCGCCCCCACCCCTGCTCTGACTTGAACATTTTTTATGCGATTTTATTGCCGATTTAGACCTGTAATTTTGGAATTTCCCTTCCGGAAATACGTCAGAATGAACCAAATTGAATCTAATTTACCAAATTAATCAGTTGAGTGCAATTATTTAAGCAATTATCAAACCTAGCCCCCCCCCCCCTGCAAAAAATCCTGGATCCGCGCCTGACCGCCCAACGCCAAAACTTTGCAAATATTATGCTCTCTAAGAATCTCGAAACAATTATCAATCTATCAAAGTTCGCTTACCAGTCCTTTTGTCACAGGAGTATCTTAAGTAGCAAGTATCAACTAATATCATCACATGAAGCTCCAATGCATTAAGTTTACCTTCGTACATTTGTATTAAATCATCAATTATCTAAGCCTTATAATTGAATAATTTATTTATATCCAGTGTGTATATTGTATATACGTTTACATTATAACTATCAATGATCAATGTAAAATAGATTTATATTTCTTAAATACTGTGATAATTGCTCATCTTGATATACCTAATTATCTACTACTTATATTTACTATTAAGACCAGACTCGGAATATTATATCTGTGTATCTACTAGTATTTATCTTCTCTCAAAATTGTGATGACAAATTGTACTATGGACCTTTGGTCTTTCATACATGAATTAAAGATTATTATTATTATTATAAAGGAACCCATATCTTTCCGGAAACATCGAAACATAAATATTGATGTCTATAAGACTAAGGGAGATATAATCAAATACAAATAAGAGTGAAGAAGATTTGTCAAACAAAGTAGAATTGTGTAATGTATAAAGTCAGACGTCGGTGGTTGGAGGGGCAAAGCTGGAGCAAAGTCCAAGGTTAAGGGGGCAAAGGCACGAGCGTCAACTAGGGGTAAGGGGCCTTGCAGTATTTCAATCGTTGAGGTAAAGTATCAAACGAACTGACTTGAGAACTTCGACGAATCCCACCCACGAGCGCCAAAAAAGGGAATCCTTACGGAGGGTATGGGGGACCTCGCTAAGAAAATTTTGAAAAATACACTGTCGAAAATGCTATCTGGCAGTTTTCCGCCAGGCACCGATCGTCTATATAAATAGATCTGACCACATACCGTCCATCGCCTGATCACTAGTTTATTCAATCAGAGAACAAAATGTCAAACGAACGGACTCGCGAACCTCAACGAAGTACTCTTGTGAGCACCTAAGTAGCGAGTCATTGTGGGTTTTTTGGGGACCTTTCCAAGACAATTTTGAAAAATAGACTATTGGAAATGCTGCCTGAAAGTATTCATGCACTGATCGAAGAAATAAATAAAACTTTAACATCCGAAAAGAAAATACACACGAAAAAGAAAATTTGTTGTAGATAGATCGACGAAATTTCAATTCCCCATATCTTTGTAAATACTGAATAGAATTGAACGGTTTTTCGACGAATATTCCTATTAGAGATATATTTTTCACATTATTCTAGTTTGCAAGTGATTCATTAGCACTAAAATGACACAAGTAAATATTTAAGACTGCTTAAAGGTACATTATGCAAGATTAAGAAAAGAGCTGAAAAAAATATTGAAAATTTCATTCAAATTATCAATGTTTGTAGTTTTGACAAGGCGTGCGCATTGATCGTATCCACCGTACTGAGTGTTAGCCTCGTTTCTCCATGTTTAAATTAAATCATTAAATGGCCGAAACGTACTAATCTAATTAAAATCGGAGCCACCCGATGGCATCGAGGGTTGATTATGGTCTTGTTTTGTCAATGAATGTCTAATAAATAATCTACATAACATTTAATGCCCAAAAGAAACACCTATAACATGCAGTTTAACGAGCTCCTACATAATGCATGTTTTCATAAAACAGAAGTTAATGTATTCATATATTCAAGCCAATGAACAAAATAAATACGCTGATTCATAATGCAAGGTGCGGATAAGTACAAACTGACATTACCTTTCTATCGTCACCGAAAGGACGAATTCGCTTATTCTACCCACAAGTCTCCATCATTGTAGCACACGTTTCCGGTTCGACTAAATTTGTGTACAGTTTCTAAGGTCATGCAGAGCTTCTCTTAAGTTTTATGTTAGCAATTTACCACTCACCAAAGAATCATCATAAAATTGTACCTTTTATTTCAAAGTACCACGAAACTGTTACATGTTACTGACAATGCCGCACGCCCGGAACCTTTACGATGCTCATAAATTATGACGTATGATCGACTTCAATTTCCCTTTAAGGATATGAACTGTCTTTTGTACGAAATCTAGTTGAAGGTTATTACAGGTAGTTTTTGTTTTGGCTTACACAAATGTTTTCCCAAGTTTCATTGTCCATTGGTTTGATCAAATTTCAATTACTTATTAGCTAAGCTTAGGCTGGGGCACCTATTGTTTTTAATATGATTCAGTAACATTTACCTATGACGTTGTTATGAACAACAAAGGAAAGAAGGAGACACTGTTTAATTTTTAATGTCTATATTTGAGGCTTAGTTGTTACATGCAATCAGTAAATTAATCTTCAACTTATATTTTTGCTGGAGGGTCAATGGGTCTTCTGTCCACGTTACCTTGTAAACTTTCCATAAGACTCCATCCTCCTGTAAGTAATTGTTAACAGCGCCATTCTTCCGGATATTAAAGCGGGATTAGGTAAGAATAGATAAAGAGCTGGCAGTTCTACCTATAATTGTTAAAAATATATTTTCATGCATTTCAAGTTTCATTAAAATCGGGTGAAAATTGTGATCCCTAAAGAGTACACAACTACCACAATTTTACACTATTAGCGTACGAGGGGTGGCCATTTTGTCCGATTTTCACGAAATGCGAACTCAACCGTCATTAGGGTGTAACGGTCATATGTTTAAAACGGATTTTTTAAACTTGATAAAGAAATTGTTACCACAAGAGGAATCACAAGCTTAAAACTCGATTTTCATACAATGAAGGGAAAAATCTTTGGGTAATAAAAACATGTATTTCAAGTTTCATCAAAATCGGATTGTAACCTCTATTTTTACACTATTAGCGTACGGGGGGTGGTCATTTTGTCCAGCAGTTTTAGTCCGATTTTCACGAATTTCGTTCTCAACCATCATTACGGTGTAACAGCGATATATTTGATCATAATTGTGACCACTAGAGGGACAACAAGCTAAAAACACAATTGTTCGCACAATCGGGGGCCATAATTCAAGACGTTATTTGCAATTCAACCATTGCAAAGTTCTTTATATTTATCCAGTGTATCCATCAAGGTTAATTAAACAACAATAGTCAATATTATTGGGTGATAAAGTAAAATATCAATTCTGAATATAGGTGACTGCAAACAGTTGGCAGCTCGTTATACCCCCGTGGCGTTCTTGTTGGGCTGCCACGGTGACGGAAAAGGGTTTCAAAGCGCATCAAGATCGCCATTAGCGATGTAAAAGTGGGATTGAAACGTCAGGTATATATAGTGCTGTTGTCTCCATGGTCGCCATGGCGAGTCATGTCGTTTGTTTTGAGAATGTTTAAAACAAACACCAGCGTTCTGCGATCTGAGTAGCAAAAACTTTTTTTCAAGTTTGAAAAGTTTTTGGACATTTCTCGCGTTATATTTATGCCTGTGTCTCATCGGGAATTCCTGTAGTGCTGCATGTCGATTAACGCTTGTCGTTTTATCTTATAATATTATATATTTTCCCCATCACATGTCACGCCGATATTAAAGCGGAAGATCAAAATCGTTCGTAGAGTATTCTTCGAACTATAATAGAAGACCGGAGTGCTAAAAGGTGGCTAAATCACATGTTTGCTAAACGCATGCTAGTTGATGTTTTTGTAAAGCAGAGGGCAACGGTAATCGGTTGATTGGGACCATAGCTGATTGGGACCAGGCTGATTGGGATCAGATTCTTGGCTGACTGGGACCAGATTTTTGGCTGATTTGGACCACGATAAGGCTGGACCATTATTTGAATGACAAGAGTATTTAAAATATGGTTGCATAATATAGTTGCATATAGTTGATAATAAGACAAAAATGACAATAAATAGTATTATTTTTTCAATACCAATGAGCTGGATCATGGAGAAGATGCTTCACATACTTGGCTGATTGGGACCAGATTGTTCTTTGTATAATATTGTAATCAGTAAATATCATTCAAGGCATCTTGAACTAAGTTTCAAGGAGCAATGATGTGAGCATATTTTCCATCATATTTATATACGGTATTCTGATAAATGTAATCTTACCAACTGGAGACCTTCCTGATCTAGAAAGGTGTTGAATGCAATACACTATGGTTGAGAAATGTGTAAAATTTTCTGAGCAATATACATGTACACAAATACACATGAAACAAAAAAGTTAATTAAACTCAGGTAGCAATATACAAGAATCTAATTAATCACACCATATTTTTTGTTAATTAATGACAAGCCAAGTAAACCAATAAACAATCATACAAATTCCCTATTGTGGCTGTCAGTAAAATGTAGTAATATAGTACATTTTCCATGATGCTACCTTCCTGTTTACTTGTGTTAGAATTGAGTATAAATCTATAAACATTTTATATACATCATAATCGAAATAACCGATTTTTGTGCTACTTATTGTATTGCTGGTATGAGTTTTCACGTTTGTATTTATAAAAATGGCATGCTTAAATTGAATAAAACGTATAATAATTTACATTAAATTAATGAGATAAATCTGTGTTAATACAGTCACCGTGACGTAACTAAAATTGACGTACATAAAAGCACATAATATTATAGTCTGGGTATGGTCTAGATAAAATCCCTTTAAACTACATTCAATATCAAAATCTCAGTTTCTAGTATTTGGGGTTTTTTTTATTGTGTAGTTCTAGTCAGAGTGGTGGTCCGAATAAGCCTGGAATGTGGTTCCAATCAGCCATGCCATATGGTCCCAATCAACCATGGTCCCAATCAGCTTGGTTTCGTGGGAACACCGTCTAAATGACAAATAACGTTTCAGTGTTTACTCCTTTATTAAAGATGGCATATGCCTTAAAGTTTAGCTAAGCCCATTTTCAGTACAGCATTCAAAAATCAGGTTTTGTCCTGGTTCTTGACAGACATTTTGAAAAGCAGAAGGACAGCCTCCATGTGACATGGAATATATGATGCACTTCTTCGCTGAAATTAAACCTTTAAGTAGACATTCTTCAAATTATATTTTAATTGAGATCTTTCAGAATATCTCACGATTTCATGGGATGCGATTCCGACTTCAAATGATGTAACAAAAAGGCCTGCAGTGAACGTTGACCTGGATATTTCAATTTACTTGATCCGTAACAAAATCTTTCATAACATTTATTGTTTGCTGTATTTATTCTTCTAGATGGCCAAACGCTTTATGTCAGCCAATGTGACCTCATCATGAATGAAGATACTGAAAATTTAGATTGATACGATGTCAACACTGAGGAGATGAGAAGTGGTGTTGTCATTGAGGCAGAGATGACGTTTCCAGAAATCAATGATATTCAAGACATAATCGATGAAATAAGACAGTCCACAAAAACTGGAAAGCGGCAGCAGAAGTAGAGGTTCCGACTCCCGAGTTTAATCCTTCTGGTGGAGATACAGAACATTCTGAAACTGAGTCGACCCATCACTGACAGCGAGGAAAATGGAGAGCCTTTAACCATGGCTACTCGTAATATCCTGCGAAATGATGGAGATTTGCTTAGACCAGAGTTTAAGCGAAATAAAGGGCATAAGTACACAACTGAAAAAGGAAAACAAACTCCAGCAGCAGTAATTGGAGAACCTTGCTGATATGGAAATAAATGTTTTAATGTACTAGGCCAATAAGTCAGCAATTAAGACGAAAAAGTTCTCGGAAACGTTCGGAGGAAAACCACCCACGACAAAACACTTTTCAGTATCGTATTAAAAAAAAGTAGTGGGAAGATTACTAAACTATGTAAAACAGCATTTATATCAGTATTTGGAATTTAGAAAAGTAGATTTGAAAGAATTCAGATGGTACTCAGGCAGTGGCTCCAACTGATAAACGAGAACAGCATGGTAATCATCCAAAGATTTCAGAAGATATACGACAGAAGGTTAAGGGGCATATTTTATCGTTTTTTAAGATGCAGTTCACACTACAGTTGAAATTTAAAGAAATGAAAACAGGTGGTATATTAATGATGATTTTAATTAGAGGCGAATGTAGTTGATGCACCTGTCTGAAAACGAACCCGATGCAAAGAAAAAAGTCCTATGCTAAAAGCAGGTCAAGTCCGTACCACTCTTACAGAATATCCTTTGTGACTGGCTCATATTATGTAGGCCAATTGCCATATTTGGTAGAAAATATTACCGTTTAAACAGGCTTTAATAGCCCCGGTTGACATTGTTATGTTACTGTCTGGTTTAGTCTTTATTGACTCGAGCTGATTACTCCATGAAACTTCTTGACAATTTACTTCATTCGCCAAAATACTGATTAATATGTACACAAATGTGACATGACCACCTTTTAGCACTTGGGTCTTCAATTGCCAAGAGCCAATAGCGATGGAAATCCCAAACATTTTCATGGTACAAGTGAAATGAAATTCGGATCAACATCTGCACCAAGTGATCTAAGGAAGATGGGCATGCGAAAAATTATTGTGAACACAATAATTTGATGGTAATTTTTGGAGCTACCTCCACCCCTTTCTTTTTCACGAAATCATGTTATAAACGATTTATGAACAAGGTTGACGAGAATGCTCATAGAGGCCAAGACAATCAAATTTCAAATAGATTTAAAATAATAGTAGTTGCGAAAGGGTTTATTATGCACATTAGCATAATCTAAGACCGTGTCAAATTCCGTTTGGGGAAATGTGACCACATTCGAACTTAAAGATACATTATGGAAGATTAGATAACGAGTTGGCAGTTCTCACTATAGTAGTTCAAAAATAAGTAAATGTAAAGGCAATTTGCTGACAATTTCAGTCAAATTGATCCACTATGAATCAAGAACTAAGCGAATGGAAGTTCGGTAAGACAAAACTAGTAGTTTCGATTATCCATTTAATCGTTAAATCCCGAAGGAAAATTTTGCAACAAATCGAACGACAATCTAACAAATATCACAGGCTAGCCTTGACATCGAGTTTGATTATGGTCCGAATAAGTTGATTGATGTCTAATTAATAGTTTTTATAACATTTCAGGCCTAAAGACAGACCTACAATATGCAGATTTAGTTCTTGCATAATGTATGTTTAATTTGAGTCTATTATCTCAATATTAACAGGCGACCAAATGACAGAAATGATTTGGTTCAGCTGAAAGAAAGAAAGGATTTAGTGATGGAAATTTGATATGTATGTGGTTGCAATTGTTCAATAATTAATAGGTAATTGACATGGTACATCATAATTGCTCTTTTAAATGTACATTATGCAGGAGCTTAATCTGCCCATAGGCCTTAAATGTTATCTAAATTATCAATTAGACGCATTAATAAACTTTCCAGGGGCCGGTTGCTCAAAGCTCTGTTAACTTTTAACGATCCGTTACATGTAACATAGAGTAAACGGATCGTTAACTTTAACGGAGAGAAAGGTTGTTGCTGGAAGCCCTGTTAACTTTAACGGATAATGAAATTGACTTTCCAGCAACAGAAATTTAACGGACCGTTACCAAACGACACATGAAAGATAATAATCCGTTAGGTTAACGGATCGTTAAAATAACTTATTTTTGAGCAACCGGCCCCAGGACCATAACCAATTCTTGACGACATCGGATGCCTGCGATGGATAATCGAGATTTTGTTTATTATTGGTAGCAACAGTAGCTTCTCTTTTCATTTTTAATTTTTAAACCAGTATAGCGAGACCTGACAGCTCTTTTACCTTACCAAACGTTAAGGATTCCAACCCGACATTTGTGCCCATTTATACGCTTCAGCTGACTCCCTTTCGAATTCATTATTGTAAAATTGTAACAAGCAGTTTAGAACAATCACTTTTGAATTGTATATTTATGTTTTACCAAATGCAGTCAAATTGGGTTCAATCTGGGTCATCTTGAATTTTGATGGCCATACGTAAAATTGAAAAGGAAATGAAATGATATGGAATTTTACGTCCTACTGTTCTGCTACGGGAATGTTTGTCCGTACAGCGGCACTACGGACTAGTCTGAAATCAAATTCCAACTGTCAAGGGATCTTTTATGTGCACGCCAAAGTGTACATAAAAATCTCATTTTTCAGATGCTGCCATTTTAAATAGCATGTGCCCCGCTCTTATTGGAAAGAGAACATCCAAAACTATACCTATGTGACAATTTTCATACGACCTGACTATATCACACATATTGGACTGTGGGTCACCCCCCCCCCCATTTGTGGCTGGTGGTTAATTCGTTAATCACAATTGCTACTTACAAATTAGTTTTAAAACTTCAGACTAATTCGAACTTTAAAATAATTAGTCCTCAGGTAAGCACGCCGGGTTCCCAGAAACCTAAGAAAATCAACATGCTCTCACTAAATAGTGAACGTATAAAATGCGATGGGTTGCCCCCGCGATTTTCATCACTGTTATTTGTAACTGTAATTCCGTTTTTTTGTTTGTTTTGTTTCATTCTGAATGATTCAGAGCAATAAATAACGATGTGAAAGGCTAAAAATTAAGTAAGTTAAAATAAAATGACATACCGGTTTTGAAAATAATTATGTTACCCGTTTTGAAAATAGATACGTAGATAATCGAATGAATATAATTTATCCAATGGAGAAAGTGACCGAAGCCTTAGTAGCCTTATTTTCAAGTAGTCTTTCAGATGGAGATGCACCGACAGCGAATTAATTAATTTTAACAATGTCAAATTTCCAGACTGACATTTGATATTTAGGGGTGGGCTGTCATATAGACACATTGAAACACGAGAAGGAATACGTGAGACACGAGATGTGATTAAAGAGTTATTTGTATACCGCTATAATAAATACAGTCTATTAAGTTTTCAATAATTATATACCATATCCTATAAGTATATAAACGGTTATTATATAAATAGTTAAAGTTACATTATGGGAGATAAGATAATGAGATGGCAGTTCTCTCTACAATAGTTAAAAACTAGATAGTGTAAAGATAATTTGCTGAAAATTTCAGTCAAATTGATTCACTATTAGCCGAGAAAAAAGCTTTTGAAATATTCATAGCCTCGGTCATCATTACTCAAATCATTAATATAAACAGCATAGTCTCGATTATCCACTTGATTGATTTAATTATCAACCGCCATTAAGCGGCATATACGATTTTAATCTGCCAACATCGAAGGCTAGTCTTGACATAAAGAGTTTATTATGGTCTGGATATGTTAATTAATGTCTAATTGATTATTTAGATAACATCTCAGGCTTAAAGAAAGACTTGTAAAAATCAGATTTTGCTCTTGCATAATGCTATTTTAATAGATAATTATCTTATAAAAGACCATTATCCTATTTTCTTTTTCAGGCTGATAAGGCGACTCTCTTTCTCTATTGATTATTATTGCTGTATATAAAGTAACGGTGACTATATATGTTGAGGTTATTTGTAGTTTATTTCTTAATGTTTAAATGGTATATATTTTCATATAAAAGAACTAGGACGTGTTCCGGGACAAAACTATAAGCGGTGAGATATCTCAAAAGATGTCGTTTACCCACACAGGTTTTATTAAATTGCGAACGGAAGTAGACATGAGATATGAACTTTCGAATCGGGCAAAGAATGAAAATATCATAATTTACTGTCTAAATTTAATAAAGTAAAAAATGAAAGCGTGTGCACATTAAACATTTCCCCAACGTTTCATATATCTTTTTCGTGGAAGGCCCTTATACATGTTTAGCGTTTGAGAAAAGAGAGAGTTTAGCTATTTTCCCGTGTGAGTCGATTTTTATAGCTGATTTTACTAGAAAACGCCAAAGATTCGACTTTAAATAATGTTTGGCACTTAAGGCACTCCATACACAGTTGCCGGACTTGGTTCTATATAATTTGATGGTGAATTCTGAATCGATATAATATTCTCTTACAAGAGAAGTTTCAATAATCAGTTTTACCTAAGTTTGTATTTCCTAAAATTCCGAGGGGTCACCTGACAAGCACTGGTCCAGTTGACATGGAATAGCCCTAATGTACATAAGAAAATTTCCATATCGGTCCATAATTTGTAACTTCAGTTCGTTCTGATAAAAAACGGATTGAAAGGAATATAGGTCAAAGACAGGAACCTTACATACTGTTCACAAGAGTAGTTTTATTTCCAATTACCCTCTCGGATATATGGATTGCTAATTAATTTTAGAAGCTTACATTTTCACGCGGACCACCACGAACAAAGTATTATCCTGTATATATACAAGCGGTTATTTAATGAATAATACATGTAGATAAAAGTCTATTCTACTATTCATTGTCGTATAGACTAATGGTAAATATTCTATTATATAAGAACTAGGATGTGTTCCGGGAACACAATAAAGGATATATTATTCAAAGGGGGGCGTAAATGTATACTATTATGTCGTGTACTCACATAAGTTATATATTATTAATGGAAACGGAAGTCGGTAATTGAAGATTGAATGGGGTAGCCTAGAATCCGTAAGGAATAGATTTCTCACATAGGTTATATTAATGGAAACGGAAGTCGACAATTGAACATTGAATGGGGTAGCCTAGAATCCGTATGGAATGGATTTCTCACGAAAACCGGGAAGTTGCCTTCTTCGTTTAATAATAAAACGAAATCGTAACTTGATTTATGTTTTGTTATGGACAGTACTTAGCATACTTGTAATTTATGTAATTAGAAGCTGAATTATCTAATTGCAAAGTCTCGGCAAATCCAGCTGTCCACCCCTGCATTGTGTTCACAAGAACATCCACACATAAGATCAAGCATTCTTTTTAAGCTTGTAGCAGAGCGATTGTGTCCCAAAACGTGGGACGGATTGACAGACAGGTGGACGACCCCATTTTAATACTCCCTACTACCTCATTATGAGACTATGAGACAAGGTATCAATATGAACGATTTATAACATTTCAGAAAAAGCGACCATTTTGCATAAATAAATACCTTTAATATGCAGATATAAGAATATTTGTCAGAAATCAAAGATCAAAATCGAAGTGAAATGAAATGGGATTTAAAGTCCGACTATTCGGCTTATCAAGACGGGCGTACGCCATTCAGTGTGTTATGAGGGAAATGCCTGACTTCGAATCCCGAGTGTCAAGGGTTCTCCTACGTGCACGCTGTGTATAAAGGACCTCGATGTTTCGTCCCACCCAAACGACTATACGTTGTCCCTTTCTAGGCTCTCTGACAAGGGGGAACCACATCAGTACGAGCTCGAACACGGGATCTCAAGGTCTTACTAACCGTAGTTCCTGGTAAAAAAAAATTAGTTGGAAATAATTGGACATATTCTACTTTTGAATCAATAAAATACCCTTGAAAGTAAAATGTCACATTTACATAATCTTCCATTTTGCTTGAAGCGCAAAAACTATCAATAAATTGTTGAGACATATTTTTTTTTTAAATTTTGAAATGCGCGTGTCTACCTTTCAAGCTTAAATAGATATAATACGTCAGATGTGAGCTGAGAAGGGAAAATTTCAAGGTCACCCGACACCGGGATTGAAAATGGAACCCCCAGGTTAGTGAGCCAACGCCTTATTCAATGAGCTGCTGATCCCTAGATAAAAAAATCTGACACCTAGTAAAACAGTTACAAGCTCTACCTAGGCACAAACTTTGTTTTAAAAGTCATGCTGGGCGTGTTCGTCTATCCCTCCCACATTGCGACAAGGAAGTAGAAAAAGTGTTATCACTGCATTTGGTTTATATACAAGGTCACTTGAACAATACACGTAACGCATGAACTCATCGTCGTTCAACAGGGCCACATTAAGCACGCCCAAATTTCAACCGTGCTTCATATCAATTATAATTATTTCTATGGGGGTGGGGGTGTAAATAAAACCACTTATTGTCAAGAGCCTATTTAAAGGGTGGGCCCTTAATCTCCCTCCTTTTTATGCACAAATTTACATATTTATTGAGAATCGTTATGAAATCATGGTCACGATAATAGGGTGTGTTAATTTAATAAATTATGGTATAAATGTAGAAGTAGTAGTAAACAGGTTTTATTTATTTTTAAATATTTAAAAATTGAAAAACTGATGAATGAAAAAAAGTGTCGATCGTGAATAAAGGAAATAAGGGGTTTTATAATAAAATTCCCTTGAAAGTACTACATGTCACATTTACGTAATCTTTCGTTTGCCTGAAGCACAACGGAGAGTACGCATTTTTCTAAATTTATAAATGCAGGTTTCTACCTTTTCAGCGTAGACACATATGTTATGACCAGCTCATTCATTTAAAGAGCAGGAGTCCGGGGTGTGTGTGTGTGGGGGGGGGGGGCAGCCTAGCTGAAAAGTGTACGAATTTCTCCAATATGGTATTAATGTATATATATCTCGTTATATATAATCACAATGTCGGGTATCTCCTGGAGGATGTGGTATTCCGCGCCATCGAACTAAATTAGGAAAGTGTGTGGTACCACTTAAAGCTGTTTGGAAGCGTTCAGTAGCTCCCTGGGGATCATGAGTGAGCACTGCCAGACAGTTTGTACGATGTGTGTGTGTGTGTGTGTGTATGTGTCTGGGTGGTAACCAGTGCCAGACCACTGTAGAATAACATACATAATCCCGCGTATTTTCTACAGGGTGGCCCAGAAATAAATTCCCTTTCACTTTTAGCATATCAATTTTAATTACTCTACATATGGAGAGAAATCCTTCCGAGCCAACAAGTCCTCCTTACATGAGCAACCATAATCAGTGGCGGACTGGCTTTGACCAGGTGAAGTTGTATGGGTACCACACTGATTTGGTCCGCTTTTTCTTTCAGGCCAATCCGCAGACCGAGATTGACTTGTCTTGTTACCACCACCACACATAACACTCGAGATGACCTTCAGCTCCAGAATCAAAGCTTTCGCCCATGTTAATGACAGCGATGTGGACAATGCCAGTGTTGCTAACCCCGAAAGAGTGACGAGACAATTATTCGGGATCAGTTAGTAGACATTGTGATTGGAACTGATTAAACTGAATTTGATGAACGAAATGTTCAAGACGTATCCGACGTGTTGAATGACTAGACATGGAGTGAAAACACTGATTTTGATGATATGGGGTAGCATTTTGTCACAAAAGGGTTTAAGTGTGACCGCACGATTCGTCGATAACAATTTTTAATATACCCCTTCACCCCGTAATCTGGTAGGAGAACTTTGGATTTAACTTTGTAACAGAAACCAATGATCCTTGCTTTTTGTGACACGTATATTGGAGTGCAACGAATCCACAAAAGTCGGGATTAAGCAAACGAAGTTATAGGCGTTCTGTTTACCGTACCGATCTGTCAAATTTATTTAACATTATTTCTCATTTTTCGGCTTGCTGGTAATGTTTTCATCCACTACAGTGATGTTGCGTTTTTTAACTTATATGTTCTAGCCAAAAACAACCGCATGATCGTGAAAAAAAATGAAATTGGTTTCGATTTAAAGTCCTGCACTAAGACGAGTAGCATGACACTTAGGCGTTTTGCCCGGCATTGAATTCATATCAAATTTCTTTCAAAATTATGATATTCAGAACAAATAATTTACTAGTGTTGTAAATCACAAATAATTTTAACATAATACATCTGGTTTATCAAATGAATGTTTCTTTTTAAACTTCTTATCAGATGTGATTAATGTAATGTTAAGAAAGTAATGTTGGATCTAACCAATCGCGTAAGTTCCTGCCATATACACACAACTTTTTGTAATATTAGCAAAGCGAAAAGGATGCAGGCATTAAACAAGTAAGTGAATTTACATGTAAACTGCAATATTGGTGAAGATAAATCTCTAATTAGAATATCAGTTCAAAAATTGTTCAATTCCGTTCAGCAAATCCAAAGATATGACGAATTGACAATTGCATCGATCTATGCTGCTTCCTATATAACGGGACTACTGCCATTTTTCTTTGTCGTGAACTAAATTGATTGGCCTAGTTAATATCCGATTGAATCCCAAATTTGATTTTGTTTTCTAAATTAAATCTGATTAGTGTGAGTGAATATAGCCTTGAGAAATTTAATATCTTCCGAAAAATGCACATCACGCATAGTTACTTTAAGACTGAGTTGTCTGTTGATGGTGGTTAAAAACTTGAATCTGCTAAAACATCTCAATAAGACATTTTATAAACTAAAACTTGAATAGAAACAAACATCTTGAATAGATAAAACCAAAACTGGTTTGGGATTAAATATACTATTCAGAAAAAGTAGGGGATATTTGATTTTGGGGGCATAATACTAAAATATGCAAATGACTACGAAAAAAGTCACTATAGAACCTAACAGAAGAAACATTTCCAGTTACATGTGACGCCCAAACGCACCAATAGCTACCGCATGGAATGCAGGTGATGCTTGGGGTCATCATGGGGGTCCAACCCAAGATTTGCACGACTCTGACTTTAAATGTCACAAACATTGTGGCATTGAATTCCAGAGTGGAAACATCAGTTTAATTGTTTTAGTGACCAGAAAACAAATTTTGATATGCGTCGGCTTACCCAAAATGAAAGGTTACGTGCCCTTGGCATGCTACAGATCGGCACAACACAGGCGGTTGTGGCGCGGACGATGAATGTTTCTCAGTCTGTCATAAGCAGGCTATGGTCCAGATACCGTGATACACAATCTGTACAGGACATACCACGCTCAGGTCGACCAAGGGTGACAACTCAAGCCCAGGATCGATTTATCCGTACATTGGCCTTGAGAAATTGTGTCATCACAGCAAATCAGATCAGCACTCGTCTTCAAACAGACACTGGTGTGAGAGTGAGTGGCCAGACGATTCGGAATCGACTGCATAGGGGTCACCTTCGCGCCCGACGTCCTCGCGTGATCCCTTGTTTGAGAGATCATCACATTCAGGCAAGACGTCGTTGGTGTAGGGATCGTCAACACTGGGATAATCGACGCTGGAGCAATGTGATGTTTTCAGATGAGTCAAGGTTCACTGTTGATTTTTTGGACAGACGTAGGAGGGTGTGGCGTCGTCGAAACGAGCGCTTCCAAGACGTTAACGTCATCAGACATGATCGATTTGGGGGTGGTTCTGTTATGGTGTGGGGAGGGATCACCGTTGCTGGAAGAACGGCTTTACATGTTGTTGCAGGGCGTGTTACAGGCCAGTACTACCGGGACAAGATCTTGGCAGTCCATGTTGTGCCGTTCGCACGACGTCATGGCCACCGTTTTATCTTCCAGGATGACAACGCAAGATGTCACAGGGCCAGGATCGTTACAGGTTACCTCCAACAACAGAACATCACCACATTACCGTGGCCAGCACTGAGTCCCGACCTCTCCCCCATCGAGCATGTCTGGGACATGCTTGGACAGAGGTTACGTCAACGTCAACAACGTCCTGCCAATGTCCAAGAACTTGCTGCTGCGTTGCAACAGGAATGGGACAATCTGGACCAAAATGACCTTAGACGTCTCATTAGGAGTATGCCACGTCGGATCAATGCTTGTTTGGCAAACAGAGCAGGATTTACCCGTTACTGACTTTGTTGTAATGCTGTGGTAACTTTGCTGTTTGACCCCGGGTATCATTTTACCCTTATAATGGTCAGTCTGTGCCTTACTTAGTCTAACGATCATTTGGAATAAATCGATGAATGTGAACTTCATTTCATTTTGTCATTTGTTTCTTCGTCAGTTTCATTAAGTGACTTTAATAACACTTAAAAATCAAATATCCCCTACTTTTTTTGAATAGTATACATAACGATTTTTGGTGTCTTTCACGCTGTGACTTGATTTATTAATCCAAATAAATCAACAACAAATTTTGCAGTTTTCAAAATTACATCACGGAACAGTTCCACATAAGGAGATTACGCAAACTGCTTCAAGAGCTCTTATCGCATCTATCATTTTTAAAGATCAAAAACCTATATACATATCCATCGATTAGGAAGTACGTTTCCACTACCGGGTGAATCAATGTATATATACATAAATATATTGCATTGGTGTGTATTAGACGTGTACATTTTCATAGACAATTCAAAACATGAAAGCTTAATACATAATAAAATTTCTGAACTTAGTAACAAATGCATGCAATGGCATTGACAACTAAAGAACCACTCATCTATTCTCATGACTGTTTCGGAGACCCAACAATTTAATTGACTCACCGCGTAAATACAAATCGAAGCATACAACGGATTTGTCTATTTTCACAACTACATCCATAAATGTTTGATTTTAATTAACATTAAAATATATTTTGTTGTTATTATGAGGAGATGACGAAACGATTTCAGGACCCCTTCCACCTAAACATAAATATCTTACAATTGTCCATCTGAATGTTATATTAGACGCATCAGACTTCATTAACAAACTTAAGCAGCTTTACAAACGATAGAAAATCATATACTAATTTCGGTAGTGACCTCTCCAGTATTAAGTATATATTGCTAACGATCCCAATCATAAACCCCTGTGATGTTCTGTACATTCAAATGCACGAACAGAAACCATTGACAAACTACAACCTTACTTCAAAAACACAAACTGTCTTCTACGTGTATTCGGCTTCACAACCTAGATTTTGCACTAATATTTTTAGTGTTTGCCGTTTTAACTGTATATACAGCCATTTTCATTTAGCCCGTTCCTCATTGAGACAGCTTGAATAAAAAATATTGTTTTAGATAAAAGCTACCAACCGTATTTAAATATGTTGAAAATCAAAACCTTTCGAAGTTCTAGAGAATTGCTCATGAGCTTCGCATGCACATAAATGTCTCATTTGACGAAAAACAAAAGATTTTCAATATGCAGATTTAGCTTTTGAATAATACATTTGTAAGTGACTTTACTTATTAAGATTTCTGAAACAACTCAAAATTAATTCCGTAGAAATAAATATACTTATTTTAGGCAAAGGGATGAATAGCTCTGGACGTATAGGTGATACGGTTCGGCCGCTCATGGCCACAATACTTCACATAAAATTTGAAAAGGATGTGTTTTAAAACGCCAGGCTCTATTCTTTTCACACTTTTTTTTCGGAAAAGGCGTGTAAAAAATGATATTAATTGTAAAACCCAAGTATAATTGTTTAGAGACTTTGATAAGCTAGAATTCAATAAATAAAGTTATTATTCAACCAAGCTATTGATGTAATGAAATCACTACTTGTGACGAGACACTCAGTCTAAGCTGAAATGCTAGTTGTCTAACCCTTGTCAAGACAGCCACCTAATGATGATCAACAATGCAAACTTTTATCGTGCTACCCCGATTGAAGATATTCTATCTTAGAAGCAGACAACAGCATGACGGGTAGGGCTGCCGAGGGTCGGGCTCTATGTTTTATTTGAAATGCTGAACATCAATACTTATATTTCATTTCATTAGCACGAGATTGGGGAAAATGTAAATTACCTCAACATATTAGTTTTGATATGTGATAATATTGGTTTGTGTCTTATATATTTAAATATCAGAAAGATTAACAGTGCCTAATTGATAACTAAACAAACATAAGCCAAACAAAAAAACCCTGAAATAACGAGATCCACAGAATAGAAATATCTTTGGTTTAAATTATGGATATTTACGTCATTTTAATCAACTATGTGATAGCTGTAAACATTAAATTTTTATTGGTCCGATTATTTTAAATAAAGACAAGGCTTAAGTGAACAAAAACATTACAGATAACAATGTTTAAAAAGTATTGTCTATATACAAAGATACAAATTTGCATGATAAGTGGTCGTTGTCCTATATATATTTGTCCTATATATATTTCAGATATCGTTGTGAGATATAATTGAAGGGAGGAAACTCTTTTTCACACAAAATAGAAAGAGATTAATATTAATGTTCCGTTTTGATAGTACGTTAGCGTCAAATGACGACAAGGGGTCATTATTTTGCTTTTAACTGGGATGCCAGTTTTATTCGCCTATAGCTTGACGGAAATATTCTGAGACACAAGCAGAATGCCTATGCCGATTTCTCGGTGAAGAACTGAAAGTCGCCAATACATGTAACTTAATTCATGAATGTGACGGTGCGCTTTTGGCCATACATCAATAAAATTCGGGCTATAAATTATATGAAACTTGTTTGATATTGGTGAATGGTTTCGTACGAATGTCCAGACCCAGACACACTACGCGAAAATTGCTGGCGAAGGATTCCCCAAATGATTCGTCGTAAAAATTATCCTAGTTTGTCTCAGACATTAGTGCTGCGTGCTCGGTTCCACCTGGCAGTCTCAAGTTCACTAATTTTAAGCAAAACCTGACAGGAAATGTAAACTTAATAAAAGCACGTTCGTCCAAGAAAAAAAAGGCAAGTAATTTAATAGAGAATGGAGAAATATCTTACTATAGAAGGGAGGTAACTGTGATTCTCTAAGCTCTCTTGACTTGTATGCCCGCATCTTAAAATAGGTGATAAACGTTGTATATTCGATCTTGCGATTTAGATAGCAGCAGTCAGGTAGAGATATTTCAAAATTTTGCTTTGTGAGATGTTTAAAGGGTATTTCTTTCTTTGATAAATCAGAATTGCCAAAGTCGATTTTTGTGCCATTGCAGCTTCCCCCCACATCTTAAATACATAATATTACTTTCTTTGTCAATCCTTGGACATAAGTAAACAAAGCCCGATAAAGAGGTTTGGGGTAGGGGTGGTGGGCTCACTACATTGGCAGCAGCTAATGCATCACTTTTATTTCTATAATTCGCTTGCGTGTTGGGGTCTTTAGCAGTGTGAAGAAGCCGGAGGACTCGGAGAAAACCACGCTGTTTGACAGACACCTACCCCTTGTCACATAGCAGCGGTAAATCGAACCCACATCACTTGACTCAATGATACCACGTGCACGCGTTAACCATTCAACCAACGTTTATCCCTCCATTTCAACATCAAAGATACAAAACGAAGAGAATTGTGATGTATTGCGAAACATTTGATAGACTCTTTAAGGGATCATCAACACGGAAGTAGCAATTGTATAGTAAGTCACGATTTACTTATAATGTATAGTTCACACTTTTTATTAGGTGTCGTTGTGGTCATGTGGTGAGATCTATCAACTAGAATGTCTCGGATTCGAATCCCGGAGTGGGCCCAGAAGAGTCATCGAGATTTTTCTTCCAATGTTTGAAGGCCTGGAATAATTGCGCATTATCATTTGGATGGTACAAAAATCAAGGCTCACATGGCGTGCACGTAAAAGACACCACGGCATTTGGCAAAAATTATCCCCCGACCACTTCACACGTAATCATGGAAATTTGATATGTTAGTCTCAATTTTATTGTGTTGACCAGACTTTAAACCTCATTCTCTAATTAAAAGAATTATAACAAATCGTGAACACGAAGTGGATATTACTGTCTCCGTCGCGATCAACTTAATTATCCATAGCTGAAATATTGTAACTATGGCTCCGTGCTGTGTATCGTACAAAAGGACTTTATTAAATATTATCTTCGCGTCTCAAGGAAGTAGAACCGAATTATCTTATATTACCCATAGCATATATAACAAAGCCTCAGGGGGTATCAAAATAGTAACAGGACATGATTATATATGGTATAAAATGAATAATGAATAAACGTTAAGTACATGTATATCATGTTGCGACGAGGTAGTACTTCACTCGCTTTGATGCACATTAATATTAAATCAAAGTACACTAACAATCTGAACGGCAGACCCACCCTACCTGCAGAGAATTTAAATTTTCGTACGTTAGTTACGTATGAGCAGGGGCGTAAATGTGGGGGGAGGGGGTACAGAAAAAAAAAATAGTCGGTCGCAAAATCAGTGCAGTCAGTATCAAAATAAGTGCTCATTGTATACGTCACGCTACTCTCGTATAAAATAACCATATCAACTTATCATGTTTGAAAAGATGTTGTGTTTCACACTCATTCTGTTGTGAGTACGTTAGTCTAACAACAAAATTTCACCCAGGGAGAAAAATAGTCGGTCTCAAAATAAGTGCGGTCACTGCAGTCGGTCTCCAACACAATGCCTGAATAGATCCCAAATACTATGTATTTGCGTGAATCCGTGAGCCTAAATTGCATACATGACTCTTATTCTATTGTGAGTATGTTGGTCTAACAACAAAATTTCACCCAGAGGTCGGTCACAAAATAAGACAGTGCAGTCACTACAGTCGGTCTAAAAAACAAATGCCAGAATAGATCCCAAATAATATGTATTTGCGTGAATCCGTGTGCCTAAATTGCATACGTCACTCAAAACTATAGCATAAAATAACCATGTCTGCTTGTCACTCTTATTCTGTAGTGAGTATGTTGTTCTATGAGACCACAGTCGGGCTCCGACTAAATGAATTAATGAGATAAACAAACAATCGCAAAACAGGCGAAATTGACAGATAATCCTAAAGGTTCTGTCCCATTTTTTATCCTCTTGTTAACGAGAATTTGGTTCCATTTGCCATAATATTGATTCAAATTTTCAAGCCCAGTCCCAAAAATTTAAAAGCTCCGTTACATATTTGAAATTCCATTACAACATCTTTTTTTCTACTGCTCGATTCCATTTTAAAATTATTCTTCTACCCCTCAGTTGTATTATACTGTCTCAGCACTATCATATTTACGATTATAGTGAACTGCCCAGTGTGTAGTACCACTTGTATGTGGGGCGTCAAATATTGTACAGATGTTATGCCAACTCTTGCAAAACAGATCTGGAGATTCTGTACCATTCACTGACATTTCTGGTCCACTCGTCCACAAGAATTTCTCCCAGCAATGACCTCATATGCAGGATATTGAATCAATTTTTCAAACTTTTCTCAAATTACTTATAGGCAGATAATATGACATAAACTATATGTGAACTTAAATAAAACTGCTTTCCGACGAGACAGCGATCGGCGAATAACTATATCATTCTACAATACTATGTACTACCGGGACGCTTAATGTTATAGTCAGTATTTTGTTTACTTTCATTGTGGGGTGGGATTGTAGATGGCACCCTAGATTTAAAAACCGCCCTACCCCACCCTGTATTCCCAAGAAAACTCACACCTGGTGCGCGACTCCTGATTGCGTCACTCGCACGGGTGGTGGGGGGTATGTGCATCGTTATGTACGCCCCTGCGTACGAGTTAGTTACATATATTATATTTAATGTGTGCTGATTAAGCTGCAATATGTTTTTAACAAATATTCAAACAAACAAATAAAAACCAGATAACAACTGAAAAGGGTAAATTTTTGTAATAGGTGAATACTCTTCCAGAAAGTGTAAAACAATGCAAAACTGTCACTGATTTCAAAAAGAAACTCAAAACATACTTTTTTCGAAAAACATATATTTGACATTTTTTGTGACAGATATTGTAAAGCGCCATAGAATGTATGGCAGTTATGTGCGCTATATCAAATGTAATGTGTTATGTGTTATGTTATTTACCTTTGGTTACCGTTAATTGTTTTGATTTTCAGATTGGTGCACATTTCACTACAGTACACAACACGTCTCAATACGGTTTTTTGGTTTTTGTGAAGAACAGATGACAGTTGAAAAGGGTCAATTGTGTATATGGTGTGGTTGTTTGTTTATGTGAAAAAAAGATCACAGCTGAAAAGGGTCATTTGTGTATATGATGCGGTTGTTATACTTTTGGGAGTAAATTTATGTAGATATGTCAATAGTATACATTTCACTGAAACATATTTAATATATTGTATCCTGGAGGTGTCACGATTTATTACATTGATTTGAACATTGATAAGAATTGAAAAGAAAACCATCCCTGAAAACAAACATCCATATATATATATACATTTTACATACATCTCAAAAACAATAAAGGGCCTGGAGAGGGGCACATATAAAATATAAATTGTTAAAATGGCTGATCGACTTTGTCAATGATATAATTTAACACTTTAATAATAGTAGAAGACCATTCAAGTGTGAACACACCAACGCCTATATTTACTTTTGTGCACTTAAAGACGGTAGTGCACCAACTAAAATTATGTAGACCAAATACAATTCACGGTGAATCACCGTCAATCGAGAGAAGGGAAGGCAGGTTTACTGATGAGTGTAGTTTTTGGAATATGTGTATTATACATTTGTAAAACCGTAAATTGAAACATGGGTAGTCCATGGGTATGAAATGAAATGAGAGGGCATTCTGCATCGACCGGGATACGGAAGACGGAGAAAGTTTTCTCTGGCAGTGGCGTTTCCACTTACTCGTCATCTAAGTGGTCCATTGGTATCTTAGAAATGAATTTGCAATTATCTAACCACAACCAAGGAATTTAATTCCAAGATTCATGGAGTTTCACGATTATTTAGAATAACAGTATCCTGTCAGTGTTGTAGACTAAATGAAAGGTTGAGGATATTAAGATTGTGTTACGGGTACCTAACATCAAATTTCATGTAATATTGATATCTTGTTTGCAAATGAAGATCTATAATGTAACGTCAAATAGACCACTACCCCACCCCACCCCACCCCAAACCCCCACCCCGTTAAAATATCACTAACACAAACATATACATGTATGTATATTCCTAGGCACCATCTAATCCGGAAACCGCGGTGGTTCATCTAGTTACTACACGCTGTCTATCTAACCAGAAGATTTTGGATCGGGCGAATAGCACAAACCCCCCAGGTCCCTTGTAAAAGAACCCCTGACAATTGGAGTCGAAATAAGAGTAGGCCATAATATTGCCACGATTAGGGTAAAATATCCACCATGGCAAACTGTTGTTGCGCTTGTGCGTCTGTATTATAGCCCAATCGGTGCATGAAAGTGGGAGGATAAATCCAATTTCATACTATTACATTACCCATTGATCAAGAGCGCTTCGGTCTCACCGTTATAACGCCAAGACTATATTATCACACCGCAAGTATGAAATGAAATGGGGTTTAACGTCCTACTCTTTTGTACCTCACACCGCAGGTAATGTATAGGTATAATATCCTCGAGACGACCAAATGCAATCATACCGAAATTAAAAAGAGATCTTAAAAGGAAAACATTTTATTACTGCTGTTCGGTGATAAGTACATATAGAAAGGCCATGCACGAGATACACACAAGTTATATTGTCATCGTTATATACATGTATGTAACTGTATGTATTACGGGGTTAGTATGTTATGGCAATGGAAGTTAACTTAAAAGAGGAAGTAACCCTAGAAAAGCAGACGACAATATTCTAAACTAAATTACATATAATAATAATATAAAACATATCAAAAAATCAATAATTATTTAAACAAGAATAAAATAACTTACCATAATTATGAATATATCCATTTGTAATTTTTTTTAGCGATACTCTAAGACAGAAAGAACAAGTTATAAAAGCCGACTAAGCGATTCTAGAACAGAGTCGTCAATAATTACTTCCTAATAATATCTTCCGGGATGAAGTTGAATCGTGTTTAGCGTGTTTTTATTTTGTGGTCTAAGATTGATTTAGATTCAAGGTTTTTCCGTTTAGTTATTAAGATGTTTTATTGAGGCTATAAATAGCAATGTGTACATGTATATATCCCGTTACAAGTGATATGGAGGTTTACCTATTGGCGATGACTCATGAAACGGACAGTCACTCGTATTCACGGGCGATGGCGCCCGTTGGGCGGGGGGGGGGGCTTATCGGACAATGTATTTCCTTCTTTCGGGCGCAAACATCAAAGAATGAGGAGCATTACGATATTTTCTGCTTAACATATTGCAAATTTATTATTCTGTGTAATTATATAATTAAAGTTAAAAAAGCATCACAGCTTTGTGGAAAATTTGTTTTAGTTAATGAATGATTATTTTTGAAAATTTTCGGGCAATTAGCGTAAGTAACCCCACCCTAATTCCAGTTTTGTCACCTGTGCCAGTGCATGGTGCCAATGCAAGGAACAGTGTCGCATGTATAATTTCGCGTGGACGTCAAAGGCCCCATCGACAGTGTGAATTCAAAATATAAATTGGTCGTAACGCTGCTGCTCGAGCAAAGTATCCCTAATGCCATACTGCATGGTGTATACCCGTCTTCATTAGCCCAGCCGGTGTAGTAGCACATTAAATAAGATTCCATTTAGCGTTTCAAACATACAAAGCAGGTATAATTCACCATGGTCGTGATACCGACCTTTAATTGACTAATAATAATAACGGTGTGTGCTTTGAACACCGGTGAATGGGTCACTCTGAGAATAACATAATGTGAAAATGTTCATTTACACAGCAATGCACCCCCTTCTTTTCTTCGAATTGCCTACAAAATTAATACAGATTAAAAAAAAGGACGATGATAATTTATATATTATCAACACTGAAATTAGGTTGTATTCAACCACGTGCAACCATTGCCCTTGATGATAATCAACATCTATAGTATAATGACCTCGGTAATTTAAATTAAAGGGAATATCAAATCTTAGAATATTCTAAAGGTTGTGGGGATGTTTTATTATCATTATTAATAAAATAAAGTTGATACATGTTAATAATTCAATGAGTCATCACTTTCTATACATAATAATATACTAAGTCTAGGTTATTGTAAAAGGGATCTCAATGTCGAATGATTCATCTTGACTAACTAACACACCTTAGTCACACTTATGTAAGAATTAATGTTTCTTTGATATTTATATTTATAATTATATAAGGCTATGTGTCATAGCTATAAACTGTTAATAACTGTAAACCCAAAAGGGCCCAATCTTAACAAAAATAAAACTTATAGGAAATTAAAACTATTATGATGGGTTTTTTCTGCGTATGCTCAATATCTAGAATATACAATAAAAGAATCAGTTCCTTGTTCCTTCAGTGTCATCACGCTGTACCAAAATCCCAGATTATACCAACAGGCTTAGATTGTGGTTTATATGGATTAAACTGTGTATCCCGAACTACACATTATTATTTTACTAAAATGTGCGGCAACTGCTCAAGGATATTGACCAGTGGGAACACCCGTATTCTGAAGGTGTAAAAACTACGACAAACAAAATAAAATACCACAACATCTTCCTGATTTCCTAGCAGTGTTCCCTCTCGTCTCGTCTTCAGATAACGTCGCACTTGTTGATTACAATCAGTAGTATGTAGCTTTCAACCATTTTGGGGATCATGGTGGCTAAGAGCGTAATATGCTTGCTCGCTAACTTTGAAGTCGGGTGTTCGATCCGTGCAATGGCTAAGAAAGTTCATCCAGAATTTCCGGCGTTGTTTTCCCTTGTCAGTGAAGGCCTGGCAGGACAGTTGTTTAGTCATTCGGGTGGGACGAAAAGTCAAGGTCCCATGTACACATTGGCATGCACGTAAAAGATCCACTGGCTGTTGGACTTCGATATAAGAGTAGCCTCGTAGATTACTCTCGTGAAACACTATGGGGCGCCGATTGCGACTTTATTGTCAACTCAAAATATATATGCTAAACTCTATAAATATGAATTAATAATCACTACGTTATAAATATTAATTGATTTGATGATATTTTTCGACTACAAACATATATAAACCTAATCTATCAAACATTTTAATCGCGAGAAAACTACCTTACGCTGCAAGAATCTATTCTAACAGCCTTGATTGGGAGAATCCCATTTTGATTGTATGGTTCGTTAATCTCCCTCCTTTTACCATATAAATATCGAAGTCTAATTAAACTTTGGATCATTCGATTTCCGCTTTTAATTTCCGCTGTCCTGGTAGATGGCTGACTTTGTGCACGCGAAAATTAAAGCGTTCGATGCTACTTAGTTTCATTGGAAACTGGTATCTTAAGGATTTCGGAGTTGTGATCGTATCGTATTGCCCAAAGCTACCTTATATTAAAAAAGGGCTAATTCTGAGATACAAAGTGTGTGTGTGTGAGAGAGAGAGAGAGAGAGAGGAGAGAGAGGGAGAGAGAGAGATGCGGTTTAACGTCCACTCGACACAAACAAGGTCATTTCGGGACTAACATTTGCTTGCGCGTAAGGGTCTTAAGCAGTGGAATGAAACCGGAGTACCCGTAAAAAAAACCCCACGAGGCTGGACAGGTGACCCTACTCCTTGCCACGTACAACCGGGAATTCGAAACCACGCCAGTTGATTCAATGGCAGACCGTATGATACTGCGTGCGCACGCTAACCATTCGGCCATCCACCCCTCCGAGATACAAAGTACTCGTTTAGCACTCTTTTCATTCCGTTTTCACGGTCTTAAGTTCGTCTGTATTCACTGTTCCTGTTTTACAATTCTTAACCATTCCTGCTTTATGCTGAATACTTTCAATTGATTCACAAAGAAGGGGCGAAAAATGGGGAATATGCTATTGATACTAACCAGGTCGTTTCGGTACAAACATAGGTACCGTTATTTCAATAAAGTCTTATAGTGGCGAGAATCTGCAAAAACTGCAAAAACATACGGGGTTTAGCAAATGACCCTACTCCCTCTCACATATAAACGTGGGATCGAAAACATGACTGTAGAGATATGCGTCAGAATTCCACTCCATCCCACCGGCCAACGAATAACCTATTGCTTATACAAAGTTAGCCTTTGACCCCCACCCCACCCACCCCCCCATACGCGAAAACCTAAGCCTCCCTTCCTTAAAATTCTATAGTTTTTACATTAAATTGTTACATTAGTAGTCCTTACCCTAAAAAAAAAACCCATGTAGCCCTGCACCGACATTTATGCTTTAGTCAGATTCTAGTATAATATGGTGGTGCGAAAAGTCGGGTGAATTTGGGTCAAGGTATATAATTCGTTTATGCTTACGAAAGTACGGACGATGGAGAATAACAGATACCACTGTGAGTTTATTGTTTACACATTTATTTTAACGAGATCTATAAGGTCAAACTATACCTGACCAGGTCATGATACACTTGACCCGAGGTTCCAAAGAGTCAATATTCTTTACAGAAAACAATTTCCATAATGATTCGATTATATGTTTTGACCTCGGCCCATTGAATATACAGGGTACATACTGTAAATGACCCATTTGATAGATGTAATTAAGATCAAAATGAACATTCGGTAATTCTAACTCAATTATATCCAGTTGAATACACTATCAAAATATACATATACGTTAATGCCAACTTGGTTACATAGTTAAATCCGATTACTTAATGTGTTTGGATTCAAAAAAGAATTGTGTGTGGATTATACCCTGCTATTACTCAACCGAATCTGTTAACTGCTTTTGTCGAGGGCCAAAACAAATCTGTCAAAATTATGCCTTTTGTTTAGACATTTTTTGTTGGTTCAGTACATTTAGTTAGTTGTATAGTATATGAACATAACATACAGAATAGAGCATGCAATTGGATTCCGTGGAACAATTTGGTGATTCTAAACAACATTTAAAACCGAAGAGTTTCTTTAAGTGTTTAGGATCAAATTGTTTATGTTAATAAAACGGACATAATTCTACGTAATGTTTTTATGCTCCGTTTTTGACGTACACGATGCTAAATGGTGGAAACTATTATCTGATTGTGTCTAGAATTTACTAATTTTGTTAATTGTGCGATTGCTAAATTAACCGCAAATTGGAAGGTATAATTTGTAAGGATCAACCTAAACCGTATAATAGTTCCTTGCGTTAAGAGTGTATTGGTACTCTTAACAAGAACTTAACACAAGACATGAAGACCGTCTCACCTAGACCCAAAACAAGAGGATTAAATAGAAAATCTAATTGTGCACGGGTTTGGTTGGTGCTCCTGAACAGTTTATTTAGTGTGAGTGAATTTTAATCATTTATTGTTTAATATTCAATCTTTGTATATAATATTGCAAGGGTAAGAATACACACCCGTCGGAAATCAATTCAAATTGGAGTTCCGGGGATGACCCCGAGACAATGTAACTTATAAAAACACCCTTTTTTTGTTGAGATTGCTACATCCCCACGATTCGAGGACCCTGGCATATTATACTTATTTACGGATATAGTAAATCAAAGACGTAAACTAAATGAACATAAAGGGCGGAATTTTAGTACTCGGCTCTAAATATTATCGTAATATACGAATTAACGGGGGCTATCGATTAGATTGTTAAAGATTGTTAAAAAGGGGCTTATCGATTAAATTGTTAAAAGGAGCTATCGATTAAATTCTAAAACAATTATTAACGAGTAAATTATGTAATGTGTGCATACATGGATATTTAAAAGGTGTTATTATTAGGGTTTACTTTACATTTGAAAACCTTACGAACAATTTAACGTCGATTGGTGATTTAGTCCATTGTGCTAATCCGCTATTGGGTAAATCGGCTTAACGACAAACCAGCCTGCCAATGAGACGGTCAGTTATTAAGCTGATTTATGACGAGATGACGTTTTGAAATATAACTATTTTTCAAATAAAGACCACCATGTTCAAAAAGTAGACATAAAACTTGTGTCCTAATATATAAAATATCAGATACCTTTTGTACGATATATGTTCCCCTTTGTATAGCCACGTGTTGATTATTGGGTGTAGACTGGAAGAAGAGGGTTTAATTAATACTTTCTGCTCAATTTAGGAAAAAAATCATGATTTAGAAGCGGAAGGATAACACAGTTAACTGTTCGTTACGGTGATATGTACGGCGAATAGTTTTCAGTATGCTACTTCAATTTTCCTTATCTTAAAATTTTGGTGGTCAACCTCATACAAACATATGACCATTCATTTTTCTCCCCGTAGAGAAAGGCATTTAGCCCAACTTAAATTTTCGAACAAATGGAGCCGATCAATGAGCCAGAATTGACGCCAATGGTGGAAGTTATTGGTGGTCTGTACCCTGGTGTTATTTAACAGTTATCTCCCTTCGTCTTTGCAAGCCATCGTGCATGAAAGAGGGAAAAATGAAATGAAATGAAATGGGGGTTTATCGCTCTATTCGTCTGCACCTAATGCAGGCCTAATGAAAGACGGGCATACACCATACAGTGCGCTTTGAGGAAAATTTTGCCCGGGCAGCGGTGATATGGCCTACTCTTATATCGAATTCCAACAGCCAAGGGATTTTTACGTGCTCGCCAATGTGTAGACGGGGCCTCGGCATTTCGTCCCATCCGAGCGATTAGACAGCTGTCCTTGTCAGCCCGCCCCCCCCCCGTTCTGCATCACTGACAAGGAGAAACCACCGCCGAAAATCGAGTGCGCTTAACCTCCACTAAACACAAATAAGGTCATTTCGGGTCCAACATTTTTTCAATTTCAATTCATATTAATTCGCTTCCTCGTTGGGTTCTTTAGCTGTGAGAGGGAACCGGAGAAAATCTACCAGATTTTACAGGAAACACCACTCCTTATCAATTATAGTCTTGTGGTCTAAAGCGCATGCGTTAAACATTTCGATCTCCCACCTCATCCACACCCGAACCCCCCGCCTACGGTCAATGGATTATATTTACAACATTTTGCTTCCACGAGATGCATTATGATTTAAGGAAACAGTATACGTTTTTTTTGTATATTTATATATGCCGCCTTATGTTTCAATGATAAATATTACCACGTTTCGTGGACTTGACACCAAAAGACTTAAATAATACGAAGACAGTGGAGTAAACATTTATTCACCATTATATTTCTCAAAATGAAAACTGTAAGGCCATTCTTTCATTTTTAGGTTATTGGTTTTTTGATGCTTGGATTGGGATGCATTCTGAAATACAACTCGGATCTTCTCAATCATTACTTGGAGCCTATGTTGGAAGCTTTCCGAGAGAACGGTTACGAGGTCAGTCTGACGGATTTGTATGAAGCTGTATCTGTCATTCTGATTGGTCTCGGTAGTGCTATATTAACTGTGGGTTCCCTTGGCTGTTGTGGTGCCTGCTGTAAATTAAAGAGTTTTATTATTACGGTAAGTTTAATATGGAAATATACAATACATCGACTTGTCCCCAGATTATACACATGGAGTCTTCATTATATACCTGATATTTTGACAAAATTGATTTAAAGCTGAACTCCGGTTACAAAAATACCGAAATAATGTAATAAAAAAAAAGTTAACGCCCGCAAGCCGCCATACTTGTTTCCAACTTGTGAAATAAGTATGGCGGACATGGAGGCTTATGACCTTGAAAGGTTAGCCGATCTCACTTCCAGTTTGTTTCTCGTCAGCTAGCTATACACATCCGGCTTTATTCTCTTCACACGGTTCACTGATTGCTGTATTTTCCCCCAACAGTATACCAAATTATTGAAGATTGAACATGTCTGATCAGGTAAGACTGTAAATAATTATATGAACTGCGTCTACTACAATATCAATTTCTTACACTTTAGTAAAATGGAGAAAAAAACCCATAACATCAATAAATTTAGCACTGTCAAACACTCCCCAATGAGAGCCGTCCCAAACATGTAGTCATGTCCCTTGGTCGTTTTCATGAACACTATTCAACATGGACACACGAAGAAGGCAATACTAATAGTTTGTATAGGTGATTTGTTTTGGTTGAAAAACAGGTTGGGTAAGACATCTGGTTGCATCTTTTGTTTTGGAGTAAAGCTTAGGCTATATTGTAGTAGACGCAGTTCATATAATTATTTACAGGCCTACCTGATCAGGCGTTTTGCAATCTTCAATAATTTGGTATACTGTTGGGGGAAAATACAGGAATCAGTGAACCGTGTGAAGAGAATAAAGCCGGATGTGTATAGCTAGCTGACGAGAAACAAACTGGAAGTGAGATCGGCTAACCTTTCCAGGTCATAAGCCTCCATGTCCGCCATACTTATTTCACAAATTGGAAACAAGTATGGCGGCTTGCGGGCGTTAACTTTTTTTTTTATTACATTATTTCAGTATTTTTGTAACCGGAGTTCAGCTTTAACAGACACGTACATGTATAATAAACGAAAGTAGTTTGAGACATAAATCGACAAGCGAAAGTCAATTCGCTAGGACACAAAGCACCTGTTATTGAAATTACCCAAATAAAAACACCAATATATCTCAAGTAAAATGCTACAAATATTATAATATGAATCTTTTTATCCGAGAATATAAGCATGGCGGCTGAAAATGTAAGGAAATAATCGAACGCCTCCCTGTGTGAAGACTCCCATCATCCATCACAAGATGGCTTAAGTATTTAGTTTGTCTTAAGGCCAATCTGAATAAATTCGTACACGTCTTTATTTCGTTTCGTTTTCTTATACTTTCGATAACCACGACTACATGAAGATATAACCATTCTGAGGTCACTCACGTCATCATGGACACGGGTTATATAACAACTCCTCCAGATCCCAGTGTAGTAGAGACAAGTAAAACGAAATTTTGAACTATAAAAAACGAAACGAAATAAGATCTATGTTTTAATCACACTGTCTTCATTAAGGCATTCTGGCCTGGACCCAAAACCTATTCCCAACTATACTATCTCATTGTTTGTGAAAGCTATCGTTTTCACTTGGGACTTGTATGGTCCTAACCCAACTTAACCTACTAACTTACTTCCTAATCTCTTCTTGTTTTTCAGTATACCGTAATTGTATTAGCTGTAACTATAGCCGAGATTGTATGTGCTGTTCTGTTATTTACTATGAGAAAAGAGGTAATTGATATGTAATTGGGTATAATTTGTCAGAATTCAATGGAAACACAGTTCTCGACCCCAGAGTTATATTCTCCCGTTAAAAGGCAAAACCTCATATCTCACCTTTTTCTTATTTTGAGAAAACAGAAAACAAAGGAAAACGTAATGAAGGAATATCAAACCCCAGCTTATACAGTGATTTTACTATTGAGTTATTAGGTTTTCCCTTGGCATACTAGGCAAATGAACGAAGATGCTAGATTGTGTCATGGGTGTAACTGCTTACAAAATCAAAAGATTGGAAACATTGATTTCATATTGAGTTTTTCCGTGGCATACTAGGCAAATGCACGAAGATGCTGATAGTTTTACTTTAAAATGAAATAGATCATCACAAAAAAATCATAACTTTGAATTTTAAAAAAATGAACCTGTAATAAAAATCGTAAGAATAATAATGACATCAAATATAATTATAATCATGATCTCAAAATCAAAGTTTCTACCTTCTTAGACAAGTTTAGCCTAATGATTATGGATGGGTACGTTTACCTTATCATAGATGTTAAATATACAACCACAATTCCCAGTGTATTCAATAATAGTTCATACTCGAAATAGACGCCATTTTGGAAAATGATCAGTTACTGTGCAGTTTCACTGGAGATCGGACATAGAATATTATAACTTTTCACTTTCAGGCCAATTTAATTTTGTGATTTTACTCTTATATTTATTTTTTAAATCTGACCTGGTAATTTGATTTCTTTAAAATATTGAAGTTATTTTAAGTACATGTTGTAATAACCCCATTTCTCATAAAAGTGGAGTTAGAACACTTTAATTATGAGGTGACGAATTACTGAATTTATTACTATATAATGTTTGGGTGATGATACTTTCTGATCTGGGGCCGGTTGCTCAAAGCTCTGTTAACTTTTAACGATCCGTTAACATCGAGTAAACGGATCGTTAACTTTAAAGTTCCAATAGCATTTTTTTAAGTTATATTTTTAAAATTTATTAAAATAAAGCCCCAAAATAGATTGAACCTATAAACAGTCCTACCTTGTTAAAGAATAATCCTATTAATCCTATAATTCACTATTGCCAGTTGAGAAATTGGCAAAAATATCATTTTCAACTTCAAATTCAAACGTTTGAAGATGGCCGTCCATGGAGAAGAATGGGAAAATAAGGGAGGTAATTGAGTAACTATTTCCTCAATTAACCAGTGTCACCCTTTCTACCCCCCCCCCCCCCAAAAAAAAATTTTGTCCATGATCGTATAATAGTCAGTTGACAACCTTTTGAGCAAAAACATAGAAATAATTGTATTTTGACTTTCTTAGAAAAAGTGAAATTGGAACTTTAACGGAGAGAAAAGTTGGTGCTGGAAGCCCCGTTAACTTTAACGGATAATAAAATTGACATTCCAACAACAGAAATTTAACGGACCGTTAACAAAGGACACATGAAAGATAACGATACGTTAGTTTAACGGATCGTTAAAATAACTTAGTTTTGAGCAACTGGCCCCTGATCAGTTGTATCCTAGTTAATGTGAACAATACCATTCGATGAATTGCAAATAAGACGGTGCAACAAAAATACCAAACGTAATCTTCCCCAAACAGTAAGTAAGTTAAATCCAACAAAAACGATATAATAATCTTATTATCATTGATTGTTTTAATTGGGAATATTATATCAAAATAATTCGTTTAAATCCAGAGTGAATGTCAGTTGGAAATTGATTAACAGTTGAATAATACACGTCATTAATGTTTTCTCCTATTTTTTTTTCAATTTAGATGGAATCGACATTACAACCCATGTTACAAGCCTCTATACGAAACAGCTACACGGGTGACGCGGGAGTTGATGTGACGACTTTAGGTTTTAATTTTCTGTTCACCGAAGTAAGTAATTAATGAAACTGACTTTTTGCCGCTTTGTCATATATGATGAATTCAGTGTAATAATTGTTTATAGCAATTCTCCCCCCCCCCCTCCTTAGGACATTTCATGTTAATTTTGCGGTCTAGAACCAGAGTGCATTTGGAATTACATTTTTGCTAGGTCTTAGTGCATAGACCTGATTTGGTGGTTTTGCGGTGAAGGATAAATAAGTAATGTCACGAATTAGGAAAATCGCGCAACAAAAGCACGCCAGAGCCTACACGCGGCTATAGCAAAAACATCGAGCCGATCAACTTTCGTTCAATAATTTTATCAGATGATTTTATCATGTTGGGCGGTATGTATTTGTTAATATTAAGATCTTCAGAATATTTAAAAGAAATGTTGAATTCAATCGGGGAGGATCATTAGTCTTAATCCCGATGAAATATCACAAGATTAAGATCATCGGAATATTTAAAAGAAATGTTGAATTCAATGGGGGATCATTAGTCTAAATCCTGATTCAATATCACAAAACCATACTTTCCTGCACTTTTCACAAAATGAGATCAAAACCACCACAATCGTCAGCATGACAACATGACAGATCTACTTCAAATACGCTTTTAAAACTGGGGGTTGTGAATTAGGTGATCTGTATAATCAGGTTATTACAGTGTTGCATCTTGGAATAATAAACCTTACCCGGTAAATTGAATTTAGGGGCTTTGTAATTGCCTCAAAGAGAAAATCGATTTTAAAAATTAACTCTAGCTTTTGTTAAACTAATAACGTAATCTGAAAACTGTTCTTTCAAACCGTTAATGATTTGGGACAAGCAGGGTTTAATACAAATGGTCCGACATCCAAACAAAATAACATAGATTTAGCTTTACATCTATTAAAGCACATTTATCCCAAGTGATATATAGCACACATATTTCAAATGGATAACGGTTCCCCCACAACGCCAGAGAAGACCATTTTAACTTATAACCACCTCTTATAGCACATCTATTTTGAGTTGCTGGCATTTCCACCATAAGGTCATATGCGATTTGTAAAGTTGTTTATTTGTACTTGGTTATGTGCATTCCCGAAACTCTTGTCATATTGCGTGATAAATGAAACCTGAAAAAATTCAACACGGACTCAAATCCCGTTTTTAGCTTGCGGACAATATTGTCCTCTGAGTTTGATGAACCTGAAACAAGTTTATGTCCCAAAGATCTCGATGCCATTTGTGATTTGCTCACAAACGACCGTAACTAACTGGATTATGGCCCCTGGTTGTACGAAAAATCATGTTTTTAAAGCTTGTTGATTCTCTCGAGATAACAGCATTTTTATCTGATTTTTTTGAAAAAAAAAACGTGTGAATATCGAATTGATATTTAAGATTTTATTATTTACTTTTAAATGTTTTTAGCCCCTGTTAACACCTCGGATCTTTTCGAACATTTTACACCAGGCCGAACATTACATACAACAAATAAACTACTTTTAAAGCCGAAAACTGTTCAACTAGTCTCTTACGGTCAGCGTTCGTTTAGTTATCAACCACCCGTTTTATGGAATAATCTACCATTTAGTTTAAGATGTTGTATAACTTTATATACTTTTAAAAACATTGAAAACACATTTATTTAATCAGGTTTTGAACAATCGTTAACATGTCCATAATCTTGGTGTGTATTTATGATTAACCTGATAATGTTATATTATAAAAGGGCTGTAATAATAACACTAATGATGGTTGAAGTCGAATTTCGTGTTCAAATAGTGTAAAAAATATAGATGTCACAAGTTTTGTCCGATTTTGATGAAACTTGACATTTATATTTATATCACACAGATCTTGTTCCGTTTCGATCACCACGGACATCCGAACGTAACTTCCCGAGAAATGGCCCCTGATTGTTAAAAAAAAAATCGCACTTTTAGATTGTGAACCCGCTAGAAGTCACAATTTGTGTTCAGTTTTAAAAGCCGTTTAAATATACCATCGTTATAATGTGAATAAAGGTTAATTTCGGAAAAATCTGACCGAAACGGCCCGACAAAATGGCCGACAGTTGTATGTTAATTGTGTAAAAGTATACAATACGAAGGTTTTGGACCCTCTAAAGGTCACAATTTTTATTCGACTTTGATGAAATTTAAATTATATGTTTACGTCCCAAATTTCCATATTTGCTGGTTATGATTCGCCGGTTGTACGTGACAAGGAGTAGGGTAGCCTGTCCAACCTCGGTTTGATTACATATGGGTGCAACAGAAATATGATGTAGTGAAGTACGTGTTTGTTATATCATCGACTTTTATGAAACGGGAAAAATTTATTTGTAGTAGTTGCGTCTATTTATAAATAAGGATCCTTTGTCAATGTTACATTTTCGTCGATGGTTACGTGCATTAAACTTTATAGATATACCTAATTAAACTGATGTCATTTGTTATAATTTCAGTGGGATTGCTGTGGGGTTCATAATTATACAGATCTTCATTTAGCCACTAAATGGGATAGATCTGTTATGCTGTATGGGTTCCAATTTACCATGGCGATACCTCTTATGTGCTGTAAATTAGACGGAACTTTTCCTAATATGGTTATCCCCAAGGACGCATTATGTGCTTTATACCCTCATTCATCTAACTCCAACTACCACAAGGTAAGTGTAAAATGTTGAATAAATTGTCTTTCAGTTGACCATATGAAGTAATCTAGACGTTTCGTTCCATTACATTTAACGTTATCGTATTACAAGTCGGTTTTAAGCCCCATCAACTTCATTGCACGAGGAAAGGCATAGTTACATCTGATTCCACTTTCTTAGTGTAGCATTTCACAATAGCAATTAATTTTCTCTTATTACATATATTTGTATGTACTTTAACAGAGAGGAAATGAATTATAACCTGCCCCACTACGAAGATTGAGTAAGTGTCTGGGGAAAAATGTATAGTTTGTCGTAGAAAGTTACGAAACTGACCTAGCTCTACGATTAAGTGTGGATAACTCTTTGATTAAGGCAAAAAATATTTGAGATTGTGTTGATCTGACATGCTGACCCAGCCCAAAGTTTCGTGTGGATAACTCTTTGATTTAGGGAAAAAATAATAGTTGGGATTTGATTGATCTTATGTGCTGAATCGATTATTGATGGGATAAACTGTATACAAGTTTTGTTTTATAAGATTAAGCGAAAATCGGCGTTTTAAAGGAGCTAAATCACAATTTGGGCACCTTGAAATGGACACATAAATGCTCGTTATGAAAGCTTCGGGGAATCTTTTGCCTTAAGAGGGAGGAATGTAGCAAGACGGCCACAATTTTTACTCTTTAACCCTTGTGCGTATACTAATTATGTATTGGTGAATGAAATAACTTGGTGATCTGTAACTGTCAATTCTGAAATAATTTAAGGTAGATGTATTAATTTTAATGAATCAATAAATGAAAAGGAATTCATTGTCCATAATTAAAGCCTAGGTTGGTCATACCAGGAAAAACACCAGAGTATCTACATTCTATGATTAGCTGTGCCATGTCAGCGATTTCCTTGCCAAACTGTTAATCTGCTTTCCATTATAGATATCTAACTCCCTCGAAAGATCAAATGTACACTGTCAGTTCGCACAAAGGAAATCATTTATCAAAAGACAATGATAATAAACAGATCTCGTCATTAACAAACTATCTAAACATTATTTTTTCAACTAACTGCTTACCTTGGCAAATCGTTTCTGATCTTCCAACTGTAATGAATTCATGAAATAATGATCCTACTAATCAAAACATTTTTTTTTAATATTTTCTGTTAGTAAATTGAGCGAAACACGTTATCCCTTCCTGGTATTATTTTCAAATTCGTTGTACTATGGTTCTTATACATGATTGTAGATTCTCCATCATCTGGAATCTTTGCCATAACCTTTTCATTCCCGGTCTTTCAAGCCATGTTCCTAAATTTGTCCTATCTGAATGTATTCAAGACTTGTGAAACTTCAACTTAATTGATTCCACGTGAACAATATATTTCTTTGTTAGTTTTGTCTCTGTACCTGGGGCTGACATGTTGGTATCCAGAAGCGCCTCATCCTGAATGGTTAGCACGTGCGCGCTGCTGTATCATAAGATCTGTGATTGAGTCATTTGGCGTGGTTTCGATTCACCGGTTGTACGTAAATAGGATTAGGGTAGCATGTTCAACTTCGCGGGTTTTCTCTTGGTCCACCGGTTTCGTCCCACTACTAAAGACCCCTACGCGCATGAGAATTAATTGAACTATGTGTTAGTCACAAAATGACCTAGTTTGTGTCAAGTTGATGTTAAACCACATTTATATTTCGCTCCCTCTCACGCACTCACACACACTCTCTCTCTCGCCGTGTCGAGTTCAACTTTCAGTAGAGAAAAATTTCGCGTCACGAGTCACCCTACCCATTTTTACGATTACTTGTTCCTGTAAACTAGGTCGGAAAATCTGATTTCCGTTGGTTTTTCTTCCGTGTGGTTGAATAGCACTAACTGAACTAAAAGAAAATAATAAATATTTATAATATAATAAACATTTTGTAAGTTTGCTTACTGGGTAAGATTTGGGAAATGCAGATTTGAGCTGCTGTAAATATCGAAATATCCGTGTTTGAATTTGTCTGCAGAAAACATCGCCATGACAGATTGAGAGGACACGAGCCCTAAACAAAGGAGTGTCGGTTGGGTAATCGTAAACATGGGTATTGTTCATGGCCTAATTTATGATTGGACAGGTTCTATAAATCAGTTAAACTTTTGAATATTAAGAATCACGTTTTCAAGATAACAGCGGAAGTCGAAATTTAAATGACTTTGCATCCAACCCTTGTCCAGTGTAATGGATTGATATTAACCGTGGATGGCTGTCTTTACAAACTAGAGATTGAATATATTAACGAGAAAGATGATATTTGCTGGCACTTAAAGCAGATAAATTGCCGCAGAAAGTCTGAATGGGGGCTGATGAAATGAGTGGCTCGATCACCTCCATCCCCGTTATCGTCCACTTCGACCGAGACGAATATTGGTCTTTTATGAGAATTGTTCACAATTTAAAAATAAACGTCAAGGCCATTTGATGCATCGGAAATCGTAGTACGGCTGTTAAAGATGTCGACTCCCTGTTTAAAGATTAATTTCCAGTTAACGGGATTTCAAATGGGATGTTTGGGTAAATTTTATATATAAAGTGTGTGTTTGTAATTCTCGTAAGTCGAAATTGTGAACCCTAGAAATTTCATAATGGTTAAGTCAAAACTTTTGGTCTAGAAGGATTATCGAGATTTGAACAGCTTATCACCAACAGTTTTCAGGGTTTTTTTTATTTTGTCGAAGGCTTTTCAATGAGTTGAAAACTTTTAAGATTTCCTCGTTGACAGTTGAAATTAAGAGTATTATGTAGTGTCTCTGTCAGGGCAAAATTTTCCACATAGCACACTGTATGGTGTATGACGGACTTTCTTCATGATCAAGGTCAGAGTAGAGCAGTAGGACGTTAAACTCCATTTCAATGATTTAGAAACAAAATTCAATTCTGGAATACCATAAGATCTTAAAATCTGATAAGCATGAGTTATGTGTTCAGAACCTAAAATGGAAGTGAATGATTCATTTTGGTATCTGAATGACATTTTTTATCGAGTCGAACGGGCGCTCATTAATATGCCGTAATTGTATTCCATAGAATTGTGACGAGTGTAAAGGAGATCCTGTCGCTGGATGTTTGGGTCTGATAATCGCCGACCCGTGAAATGATAGAAAACCCTGCTAGAAAGTCCGAAATGCCATCTAGCGAAACTCCTCGTCTAGTGAGGCTTGTGATCACCTGGAAATGAAATAGGTATGCGACCATTAATATGTCAGGGAACATGTAATTGTCGAGTGGAATAATTATTTTATTTGCGATACGAAGCTACAGAACAGCAATGGAATTTATACAAGAGCATAATTGTAGATAATTGCATGCTAATTTCTACCCGGAACTTTATCTTTTGAAACGAAAGCGGAATAAAAAGTATAAGACAATTATGTAATTAGATAATATAAAAATATGTATGCTAATTATACTACTAGAGAAACCTACACAAAATTAAAAGAAGTCGGACAAATAACACATCTATTTTGAATACGACAAAAGATACTATATAAATTAATTTAGAAGTTGGTTTAATGTCAGTGCTACACACTGTAAAAAAAAATTAGCAGCTGGCGGTTTTTTTTTACTTTATATGGTGAACTTGGAAGATATTTCCCATTGAGTTTGAGTTTACCCAATGGATCGTATTTCATAAGCCCAAATTGCCAACCCTAAATTATTTTGTCTCATTTCACAGGTCCGATATAAATCGGTATTGCTGTATTCCACGCATTAGCAGAGGCGTAAACAAAAGCCCGTTCGCCCATTTTTATACGCCCACATTCATAATGTGGACGTATTATGCCGTCGTCCCTGTGGGTGTGGGTGTTTGTGTGCGTATGTATGTATTGTTTAGGGTGCATGCCCGTCCCCCCGGGACAGATCCACGTCCATTTCTTATATTTGTTTGTCGTCTACGCCACAATTTTTAATCAATTGTCCTGAAAACTTTTTTATACTTATTCCTTATACCTTAAGACTGACCTCTAATATTTTAGGTGCATGCCCGACCCCCTGGGACGTTTGTGTGTCTTGTGTTTCACCTAGAGGCCGCAATTCCTAACATCCTTTTGAAACTTTGCGTACCTATTCCTTTTACCCTAAGGATGACCCGTATTATTTCATTGATGATTCTCCCCCCCCCCGGACCAGAGCCATACCCATTTTTACTTTGTGTCTGTGTGTGTTGCCTACAGACCACGATCAATGGAATCGTCTTTGATCTCGGGATATGTATCCCTTATAGCCCAAGGACGACAAGGGCAATTTTGTGCCCGAATGCCACAATTATGAATGAAATATCTTGGCATACTTATTCCTTATACTATTGATGCACGACCCCCAGCGCAAAACAAACCCAATGCCTAGCCATTTTTGGCTCTTGACTAGATATTATAGCCATTTCATTCTCTTCATTGTAAAAGTACAATATCAATCAAAGCAAGAATGTGGACGTATATTGCAGCGTTAGCGATGCTCTCGTAGTTTTAAGTAAGTTTTGTTAGAAGAGCGAAAGTTCCTACATGGTTTATACGGGGTTAAAAGTTTGTTAAGATATCAGACACTCTCCCATTTATTATGTGTAGGCCTATGGGGGACATGTCAAATGCAACTAAATCGATTATTTGCCGGGGGAGTTAATGCCATTGATTTCTACAGACGGTATTTTCTAACGTTTCGTACGTAAGCAAAAATGAGGCATAACTTTGTGCTCACTCTTAAGAATTTTCTAGGAAATCGGGCCCAGGCGTTCGACAATCGTCAAAGTAAACATAAAGATGGGCAGTGTAGAGATGAACCAACATTTTAACGTGTCAAGTTTTATCAATGTAAATTTGCTCAGTATACTGTACCGATTTAACTCAAATAATTTTTCAGACATGTAAAGACATGGATGATAAATCGAAAGTAAAGCCACGCCTATTATGTCCCTTTAAGACAATATCTGTGGTTTGAATTTTCGCCAAGAAAACATTAAGCGGGTTAATATATCCATAGCTTATTGTATGAGATATTTTGTCTCCAGCATCTTACCAATATAATTAAATCAATAATGTTAAATAGGAACAAAAAGACACTGAGCAATAAAAATAACCGTAATAATATAATTAAAGTGTTATGAGGCGCCAGAATTTCCACCATCTTATATATAAGAAAATAAGTTGTAGAATATTATTTATCAGCTAATTTTAAAATATAACACGTGGTATTGCACTTTTATCATGTCATTTTAGCCTGCATGTCCTCCCAAATTATGCGATAAAAGTTTTGGGGGTGTTTCTGTAGTTCATGGGCGTATGGCTTTATTTTGCGGAACTTGCAAAAAAAAAAAAAAAAAAAAAAAAAAAGAGACGAAAATGAGTCCTAACGCACATGTTAATGTAATATGATGTATTTAAAGTGATTAATATTCATTTTTAAAGGAGAAATTATTGAAATTTATAATCAATAAATGTTCGGTGATATACGGGAATTGTCTAATGCTACATTTAAAAATAAAAAAAAAAACATTTTATTTTTTTGTCGTTGGTGATCACAATTACTAATCACTTCCGCGTTGTCTTGTGAGTACATTTTCTTTTGTTCATTACAAATGGTGATTGAAACCATAGTATACACGACTCGTGTATTAATTTTAATATATCCATTGTGTATTAAATATTGGATATTAACAAAAATACTGAGTAAGAGGTTTGGCTCTTTTAAGACTGTAATGATATTCTAAATATTAATTTTAAAATAAGTGGGGCTTAACATGTAATCAAGACGGTTATTAATATAACAAAAACATGAGTCATAAATGACATTGAATTTAAATTTTGTGACATAATGCCTGGACACCATTTAAAGGGACAATAACACTTTGCTGGCTTGGCAGCTCCAGAAAATAAATAATAGCCTTATTCTAAGTACTAGATGTTTAAGTGTCCTACCTGTTGTGTAAATTATCCATTACGACCCATTTTACTTGTCCAGAGGGTTCGAAAATATTTTAAATCAAAGTCACATTTGAAAAGGTTTACGTTAGACTTTTCAAATCAATTAGTTGAATTTTTCCAATTTTTTAAATTAGGTGTATTAAGATGAAATTTATATCATCAATTAATTGGAATATTGTAAAATAATACAATTTGTTGACCAGAATGAAGATTGGGACATATTATTCAGTTACAACAAGAGTGTTATTGGGGCTTTGAGGAAATCTTAAATTTACCACAACACTATGGCGGTATATTAGCTTCAAAATTCTAACATGCCATCGTCTAATTTCTAACTTCCATTCATGTAATTTCTAACTTCTGTCATGCAACTTCTAACTTCTTTTAGTGTAACTTCTAAATTAAGACAATGTATATTCCAACTTCTTTATTTGTTCAGTGTAAATTTTAATTCTTCTTGATTTCATTCCTATCATTAAAACGAAAAATGTCTACTTCATTGTCGCTACTTACATGTTAATTATGAAGGTCGAGTAATTTTAGAATTTTTTAACTTCTTCCTAGCAACCATCATTATAACGTCGTTTGGTGTCGCCACCGTATGATGAATTTGGCGATTGAGCGCCCGATCGGGATCATTATGTTGACACAAACGACTCGCTCTTCGCCAGGTTGAGTGGTTTAGCGGAGTGTTAAAACTGAAAACAATATCGAATGTGATATGATTTGCGAATAGTTTGCAAAGTATAAGCTAAACAGCATTTGTTCATTTTTTAAAAGACAAGTGCAGGATTTGTCCGTTGTCCGCGCCATGCCCTATCCTGTCTGAACAACAAGGGAGGAATAACCAAGCAGAAAGATATCGGTTATATCATTAGAAATATATGTTTGTGGGTATGTAACATCGTCAGCTACTATACACATTGGCAAAACTAAGCTTTATGATATTTCTGACATTATTAGTTCGGTCCCCGTGATTTGCGGAGGCTGCCGTTATTATAGGCAGGGGCAGTGTCTAGTCATTCGGATCTTACGGAAGTCCTTGGCAGCTGTAATTCGTAATAAATTTCACCCATGGCCCACTCCGTGGCGTTAGCCTGTCTTCATTAGCCTAGATGGTGTAGAAAAGTAGTACGATAAACCCATTTCATTTTGATTTAATTTCGTCAAGAACACCGCTCTCTATGCATTTCTATATTGCTTTACGCAACCCGAATAAAATAATTTTGGAAAAAAAAAACTACCATAAAGTTAGCCAGGTCGTTATAATATTATAATGAAGCAATCTTAAATATAAACTTTATCGCTATCCACACGAAAAGATTAACCCGGTCTCCTATAAGTTCGCTTTACCCCCGCAATATAGGATTTCTAAATTCATATTTATGAACCATTTCAAGTCAAAGTTTACCATTATAAACTGACATTTTGTTTAGAGTAGTAATTGAATACCGATCAACACTACATAAATATTAATACTAGTTTATTAACTGTAAAAAAAAGTCAAATAAAATTCTCCAATTTCCCATACTTGTCTTCAAATTGAAAAAAAAAAAAATATAAAAAATGCCGTTTAGCTTATATTTGAAATAGTATAACCAGCCATATCACGTTCGACGCGTGTTTTCAATTTCAGCATCGATTCTCTGGTTGTACGTGAGAAGGAGTAACGTCGCCTGTTTTGAACCATATGTTAGTCCCGAAATGACCTAGTGTGTGTCGAGTGGTCGTTAAACCTCAATTCTCTCTCTGTAAATTTCAGCACTCCGTCCAACCATCAACAAAGAGCGAGTCGTTTATATCCACAGAATGGACCCGACCTGGTGCGCAATCTCCCAATGAACACGCAGTGGCGACACCATACGCCTTCATAATGATGGTTGCTAGGCAGAAGTGTAAAATTTTTCAATTCGTTAATGTTCATGCTAAGCATGTAACGCATCAATGGAGAAGACGTTTTTCGTCTAAGTAACAAAAATAAGATCAAGAAGAATTAAAATTTACACTGAACAAATAAAGAAGTTGGATTATACATTGTCTAAATTTAGAAGTTACACAAATAGAAGTTAGAAATTACATGAATAGAAGTTAGAAATTACATGAATGAAGTTAGAAAGTTGACCATAGCATGCTAGAATTTTAAATCTAATATACGGCCATACTACACTGCCTCGGTTTAATTTCTGAAAGAATTAGGCACCCAAGCATTGTTCTGTTCAATTCACTATTTTACAAAATTTCGGTATCATGGAATACAATCTATTTCTATAATTCTTCGCAATAAATTTAGGAGTGTTAATTGTACCGTGTACTGGTCATTTCATACGTATCCATAATAAAATAAAAATAACCTGCATGATTTGTAATATTAATTACCCTTTCTATAAGCCCCCCCCGTTACTTGGCGTTTGACGGTTTCGCACAGTTCCGCCAATTTACTTAAACCTTACAAAATATTTATTGATTTATTATTTCAGGGATGTTATGCAGAAGTAGAGAAATCAATCAATAAATACCAATATATAATCATTGGAAGTGGTATAGGTGTTCTTGTTCTAGAGGTGAGATTTTACGTTACTTAAATCTCGCATTACTCTCTATCGTACAACTGTATCCTGTATATGTGATACTATTTGCTACGGGCAGCAAAAGGTGCCCCTAAATCATACGTAAAATTGCACCGTTAGTTATTTAACATTTTACTGTAGAATTACCTATATGTTAATTTACATTTCTTGTAAAAATACACCACAATGTTAATTTACATTTCTTTTGTAAAAATACACCACAATATTAACTTGTAAAAGTTCATCACAATGTTAATTTACTTGGTGATTTTACAAGCAGGATTCGAGCAACTTTTGCTGAGAATTATTAACCAGTATTAAGATTACTTCAGTATATATTGAATATCAATAAACCATTTGGTAGACGGGGGCTTTGTTCCAGACTTTCAGATACAAGCTCGCGGTACTATCTATTTGCAGGCATTAAAACCATACCTTACAGGCAGTCCATTCCAACTTACACTGGCCAGTCGGTTTAATTAATCGTCTTCAAGCGAACTTGAAACTGTCAAAACATTTTTCTTATACATTTAAGAAAAAACATACAGACTGATTAACGCATGCTAAATATTAATACACTTTATAGGTTTTATAAATAAGGGAAACAAGATATACATGCCATGCTATATGCAAATATTTACAAAATGAGATTGACCATATTATGGTTATGAAATTGAAATGAATACTATAAGAAGATAATTACAAGGAATGTTTTGTTGCTATATGGAATAATAAAATAAAATAAGAAATAGTAAATTTACCGATTATCAGAACTCCCAATAAGTAAATTTACAAACTAACGTTTCTAGACGTAAATCTAAAAATAACATGCTGGTTATGTTATATTCCGTTCAATTTTGAAATATTACATAATAATGTGCCTTGTGAATATTGGTAAATATTCCTAATTCGTTTTAAGGAAAAAGCAAATACTTTAACTGTTGTAATTTTACCCATATTTCTTGCCTAAAAGTAAATTACATAATAATGTGAATAAGTTACATGCCTGCTTCGTTACTTTCAGCTCAATTTTATTACATAATATGTAAGAATGTACTTTTTAGCGGATTTTGCATGTCTTTGATTTCATCGCTGATTATTAACAAAAAGACACGAAACTCGATAAACATACACGAAACACGGTAAAAATACACCAGACTTGGTAAAAATACATCAGACTTGGTAAAAGTAGTATATGTTGTAAAATATACTGACAATTGGCGGTGCAATATATACTTGTACTACCGTAATTTTACATAAATTTCTGACAGTTATCGTAACAGCATTTGCTAATTGGTTGTGTGTTGAGAAATGTTAACAAAAATATCTCAATTTTCATTTCATTACTACTAAATGAAACGTTAAAGTTTGTTTGATATCAACTTTTTACTAATTTTTACGACAACCAATTTGGGCTACGATACATCTTAATACAGTTGCAATACATTGTACATTACTGTATTTTGACGTTACATGTGTAAAATGACCCATTTCAGGGTAAAATCACCCGTATAATGTAGGCTATTTTACGTTTATTTGTACTATCACGTATTAAAATACAGTTGGAATACACTGTACATTACTGTATTTTGACGTTACGTGTGTAAAATGACCTATTTCAGGGTAAAACCACCTGTATAATGTGTGTATTTTTACGTGTATTTGTACTGTCACTCCTATTTTGCTGTGATAAAACATGCACATGTAAAATAACATACAACTACGTAAATAATTTACCATATTCTTATGGTAAATTAACATTTATTTCTAACAGTGTAGTGAAAACTGCCAATTCGTTACCCAATCTCCCATAATTTATCTTTAATTAAAAATTAATATTTTGATTTCAGATTGGTAGTATAATTGCCAGTATATACTTGTTTAAGGAACTTCTGTTTTTGAAGAGAAAGTTGTTAGCAGTAACACCTCGTACTCCGCGTGTATGGGGAGTTTTAAATTTCTAGTTCCCAGTGATTCCCACAGAAAGCGGGAACAAACCCGAGAATAGGAATCCGGATTTAGTACATGATCGTAATATCTGACTTAGGAATGAAATACAAACTGATTGACTATTGAAAGCGATCCTAAATCCGCAATAAAACCGGATTGTCCATTGAAAGAGTCTACGACAATATACAGTTGGAATATCTGACTTTGTAAGTGGTGGTAAAGATATACGCTGGACATGGCAACGACAGTGAGCACTTTCATCATATCTAACGTAAGAAGGGGCCAAGAATGTCAACTTGTGTAGTGGTCGTGTTTCTACGACTGATTTCAACTCTATTTGGATGTATTATGTGCTATATGTGTAAAAGATGAAAAGCTCGATGTGATTCTGACGTGAATCAACTGTGACTTTTAGACACTTTAATAAGCTGGTTTAAATACGCCGACGACCAAACGCAAAGTTAAGGCAAATGAACCAGTTTAAGGACACGAGCTCCAAGCCTGTTTTCCAGATATTCATTTTCTTTTTGAACAAGGCTATCTTGGCCGTCTGAATTTTAATGTGCATTTCATTACTGGTGGCAGAAATATACGTTTCCATGGATGTTTAAACATATTTTTTTGTTGATGCAATAAAATATGTTTAAACACATATTTTTCAGTTACAAGAGTGTTATTGGGGCTTTAATAAAAGTGTATGTGAAGTAGTGGTGTATACAGTCATAGGCGTAGGGGTCCGATGAGTGTTTTGTCCAGCAATTTTGGTCCCAGTTTCACGAAATTACGTCATGGTGTAACGGTGATTCGAATGTATTCTTTTTTAAATCGGATAAAAAAAAATATGACCTATAGAGGGACCACAATCTAAAACGTTGTTTTTCGCTCAATCAAGTATCATAATTCAGAATCTTAAGATCCGACATATCGAAAGCAAGCAAGATCTTTGGGTTATAAACCCGTATTTCATGTTTCATCAAAGTCGGATGACAATTATGACGTATAGAGTGTCAACAAGCTAAAAACGCAATTTTCTTGCAATGAGGAGCCATACTCCATGAAGTTAAGGCTTTATACAACATGCCAATTTCAAAGAGAGCCGAGGTCTTTGGGAGATATGCCTATATTGTGGGCGGGCGGAAAGAAAGGGGCGATGACAATATACGTTCACGGGAAAATGTGGGGGTTTAAAACACAATATCCCCTTTAATGTATAGATTACAAAACATCACCCAAACGTTGGAACACTTTTAATTCAATGAGAAGTTGACAGTGTCTTGCAAAATGGTTAATAAAATTTATTATGTGTGCTATACTCGGTTCAATTGATGTTTAAATTCAATTGATTTACCTTATTTTAAAGACGGGCGAAATTGAAAAGACGATTTGTATCGTTTTACAATTAAGACATAAAACGTGTTTCTATATTCTCAAAATCTGATTAGTTTCTAGCTGTATACGAATCCCATCTAGTCTACATAACTTGCATTGTGAGTTTGTCATGCACGGATTCGAAAGTAAAATGATAAGAGACAATTTTAACATTCATGTTTTAACATTTTCTTAATATCACCCAATCTACATCCAGATGGAGATTTGATAATTCACTCACGGGATCAGATTTATAAACTTCTTGGAATTGTTTGATTAGCTATAAGGGTAATGCCTATAAAAAGTATATTTTGTCAATTGTTCTCGAAGAGCAGGTACCTGATTTTAGTGATTCTACATGTACCTTCTGTCTCCTATTGCCTATATTTCAAGTTACTGTTATAGAAATATACCAGCCGTTTACAATAGTTAATAGTGGTCGTTTGTCTTGATTTTCATAGTAACACGAAACTATTGGGAGAAATGTTTGAATCCATACTTGAATAAAAGTACAAATCACCGATTTGCACAGAAAGCACTATCAAATGTACTTACTGCATTGGCAACTGTTAAATAAAATCTCGGCTCCCGTGTATTACGGAAATAGTACACATATTATATGTTTTATGAGATACACCATTGTTTCTTATGTCTGTATCTTGTCCGTAGATTCGTCTTGTTTATTTGTTTGTGTGGTGCAGTCCCCCTGCATTTACTATTTAATCCGGGTTAAAATTGGGGAGGTGCCACCTGGAGAGGTAAAAATTCCCATGTGGTTTTGCTAGGCCAGATTTTTATGCTGAACAAGAATATGTGAGGTAAACAGACCATATCCTGAACCTTTTCCCGTTAGGGCGCTTTTTTTAAAATGGCCGCCAAAATCTCATATATAGTGACTATATGGGTTAAGTAAGTAACAATGATGCACGGTTGACCACGTTTTCCATTATTTTTGATAAGAGTTACTCCCAAAGATTGCATTCCAGGCCCTTGAAAATGATGAAAAATGAGGGCGCCAAAAAACGTAGATTAATTGTATATATCTTTTAATAAGCATTTATTAGGCCACGCAATGGTAACATTCTGCACTAATTGTGATTAGTGTTATTCACAAAACATCTTCATTAATATGTACCACACATTTAATGAAGATATAAAATGATGAGAGCGCTCTAAAAAAAATGGCGGCAAACAACTCAGAGAAAAGGATATGGGCTAAGAAAAAATTATTGCGGCGCATTTGACTTTTATTTGCATTAGTTTTACATAAAATTATTTGAAAAGAATCTACACGTGTGACCAATAATCTGCATGGAGGTGAAAATTTGGAGTGCTCTTCAAAATAGCCGTTAAAATCCATTCTAAATTAATAATAATATGTCCATTTATATGGCGCCAAATCCACAAATCGTGCTCGTAGCTCATATAACAACTATAAAAAAAGTCTTTCTGATCCACGTGGTTGTGTTATTAAGCTTTAAATAAGCATTACAAAGCGTAATATGTTTATATGCCCAGATAGAAAATTTGTTAAGTTGTTTCTATATGATACCTGAAAAAATGTTTGACATCTCGTTCTCGAGGGAGCTTAAAGGGTAAGGGATTATACCAAATTGTCCTTTCAATATTTTCTGGCATGGCAAATAACTCAATGTTATATCATTAATTTTCAAAGTCGGTCAAATCACTGCATTCTGAATAGTCCCCTCACTCATTTTCAATAGGCTTCCAGAAGACAGGCTGCCTTACCAAACCTGGGTGTGATCTCCAACAACTTCCGACGGCTTCAAACGTTCCCCCATCATAAGTGTTCGAGGGCCTTGAAGAATACGTGTCACTGCTGTATTGGGTAGAGATAAACAACGTCAATGAAGCCAGATGTACCATCTTTGACCGAAAGTTAACAACGGATATAGCATTGCTACCACCCTGTCGTCAAACATTGCAACTTCATAAACTCGAGAATGGCGTTCAACATGCATCAACCAAGGCACAGATTCTTGTGACAACGGTTGGAATGAATGAAATGAATCTAAGTGGATGGAGAGCGCCCTTAATTTTTTTTATTACTTTCAAGAGATTTTGGCGACCATTTTGAAAAAGCGCCCTAACGGAAAAGGGTTCAGGATATGGCCTGTTTACCTCATATATTCTTGTTCAGCATAAAAATCTGGTCTAGAAAAACCACGTGGGAATTTCTAACTCTCCAGGTGGCTCCTCCCTCAATTCTAACCCGGACTAATTACAAAATAACTGATAAGTGACTCCATATGTTCTAGAAAGAGTAGGCTAAACATACCAAAACCAACATTCTTAAAGGCCCGATGTGCATTGTCATTTCCAGTAAAATATCATTGGTTTCACCGCTTAATATATACTCTGGTTGGTTATTTAACGTTGGGTAACTACTCGAATTCAGAAGAAGCCTATCACTAAATTTCATAGATAACAAAATATTTACCTATGAAATTTTAATATAGCAGACTGAACGGAATTGAACCGTTTTTGAACGCATATTCATATCTGAAATCCACCCTTCACAATAATATTCTTATAAGTTCAAATGATCCCCGAAGCGCTAAAAGGCGCATAGGGAATCTAACAGCCTTTGAAAAGAAATTACCACTGTTGTTTCCAGTAATCACTATGATCCTATTTTAATTTCCCATTAGCAGTTTTATGTAATTACTTACAAAGATGGAACATTTCTTTCTTGCAGCCTTTCAATATCAAATTTCTCTTTTAAAATAGGCCAATATTGAAAATAGAAACTAAAGCTTGTTGCTGTAATGACTTTTTGTGTCATTAATGTCTCGCTTTCCATTAATAACGTAGACTAATGTCCGAGTCTTATTATGACCGAGTGGTATCAGATGTTAATTCCGTTTGTTATATGTCACCATAGGGTAATTCATTTAAATATACACAGCGTCGATGGAAATATACGATAGGACACCCCCTGAAGACCCCATCTTCTTCTTCTTCAATTTCAGGAAGCTAGATAGACTGATTGTTACGGTAACTTCCCCGAACACAGTAAAATTTTAAAGACGCAATAAAACTATCAGTTCCTAATTTTCATATATTTGGTAAATGCAAAGAATGAAATGAGATTTAATATCCCGTTACGAACCTGGCTTGAAACATCTCGCTTTGAATTTGAAACATTTTGGCTGGGAAATAAGTTTCCCCAACTACACAAGCCAGCGTGATTGTTGTGTCAAACGAAACGACAGATTGGCCCCCATTCCTCTTCAAACTACTACTACTTTGGAAGACTTTAGTTCAGCAAACTATATAATACTATTAGTTGTATTTCGTAAAATAAATCTGACTACACCAATGCTTATGGAAGATCAGTGTTAAGTTGAGGACAAGAAGCGTATTTGTTCGCCTGATCGCTCGAAACATACGCCCGTGTGCCCCTTCAGGGCGACGACGATTCTGCTCGGCGAACCCTTCGCCCGATCAATCGCTCGTATCTAGCATGTTAGATATTTTCGGCTGAATATATTTTCGCTCGTGTGCCCGTGTTCAGCGTATATTGTCGGGCAATTCATTTTTGTAAGCCAATCATCGACATCGTTGATATCACATGATCTCAAAATGACTACCATTTTGTACACGTCAAGTGATCGACATAATTACTCACAGCGTGGCGAAAGTTCCCGAGGCGCTCGCTACGTGTGCCCGTTCGTTATCGGCCGTAAACAAAATCGTTGGTGAATTTCAATCGCCGCCATCGGAAAAGTACGCTTGTCTGTCTATAGCATTAATTCTTAGTTCTTAATTCATGGCCCTCAATTTTTCCCTTGCCGTATTTCGACAGTTTTACCCTAAAATTAACATCTGTATCTTTAAATCGGACCTTTGTCATATTAGATTTGTAAATTGTATCTAAATTGTATGAAAAAAAAAATATGATTTTTTTTTTTTAGAAAACCTCAAAAGATACTTTTAGATTTCATCAAAAACATACAATGAATTACAATCATCAAACAATAAATCTCAAAATACCAATCTTGCAAAAAAAATTGTCAAAAAATAATTCATCTACCCTGAATATTATCACGACAGCGGACGCTAGTGGTAGGCTGCCAAACGTCTCTCCCAAACGGTAAAATATTAGCTGCACTATAAACATGTTTATTCGGAATTTGGATTTGAGATTAGGCTATATTATAATATATGTAATTTAAATACATGTACAGAATATAAATATATACAGTATACATCCGAAAGTATAGAACCTATAGGATACACTGCGTAGTGCATCTGATGGTGAGGATTCTAGTTTATTAGCGCTGCGTTAATAGAACCGTCCGGGTTATTTATGTTTCTGTGTTACTAATGTTTCTGATCTAGTCTATGTCATCATTTCTAATTTTCCGGAAGTTACGCTCATCAGTGTCTACATTCCTATTCACTACTTTTGTATATAGTCTTTTTTTTTATGGATCTTATTGCGCCGTAATTGTCACTATTTTGGGGTCCGTTACAGAGTTTTGAAAAGAGTTAACAATGTGTGGGTTTGTACTAGAAGTTCATGAATAGTGACGAAGGTGGTCTATGATAATTGCCAAGTAAAATTGTGGTTGTTACTATCTACTTCTACCCATAAAGATTCTATTTCACTATTTTCTAAGTCGGCCCTGCGTTTTAGCGATATGGAATTACGAACATAAAGACTAAGCCTCCATCCCTACCCCATGATTATTTCTATCTTTCCTAATAGGTTGGTAGTAGTAAAGAAAAGGATTCTTATGTGATATTTTTGTAGATCCCGGTTGTACTAACTGTTATGGTGTTATATTTTCTTATAGATCCACAGCTTTTAAATTATGAGATGGACAAAAAAAGTTAAGCAATATATCGTCAGGTGGATTTCATCCAATGCAACGATATGTCTTTATACCCATCTGTATTATTTTAGTATAAATGTATAACCTACTTAAAACACACAAAACATTCCAACAAATAGATGACACATATTACTTAATCACAACTATATACCACGTTTTGTCACTCTCTATCAGATATAATCAAAGTTATCTTGTACCATAGCAACGACCAATGAAATTATTTAGCTGTTTAGCTTTAACCCGAATTGTTAATCATGGAACGAATTCAAGACATTCGCGTAATGAACATCTGCATCAAGTTTAAACGTTCTACCGCAATTAAAAGCAGAGTTGTTATGTTCCAAAGTATTGTCCAATATAATTGCTTGTCGCTCCGATCCTTTGTCTCACAAAATCGAATTTAGTCAAGGTATTGGTGTGATGAAACGTACACCAAGTTTCATCACTCTCACTTAATTGTAACTAAAGCATCAACCAATCAAGTTGCTTATCACTGCTTACCCTAAGGAGAAAATGTTCATCTTCGAACTCCATCAAGGCATTGACCCAATAAACACATACATCAAGTTTCAGCATTCTAGCTCAATTAGAAGTCTCGGCCAATCAAACTGCGTATTGATCTGCTTACCCTGTTCAAAATACGTTCATTGTCGAACTTAGTCAAGGTATTGACCACTCGATTAATTAGAACTTAAGTTATCGTCCCGAGGCATCAACCAATCTAATTGCTTATCTCTGCTGACCCTATAAGAAAATTCCCATCTTCCAACTCCACCAAGGCATTGACCTAAAAAACAATTACATCAAGTTTGAACATTTTAGCTTAATTAGAAAGAGTGCTATTGTGTTTCCAAAAGTAAGTCGTGCAGACATCTCCAATACGCAATTACAGTGTAAATACATTGTTTATCACCAGAACTATATATAGAGAGTTTAATATAAATATTATATGAATAATCACAAAGAAGAATGTACGTCATGAAGTAACCGTATAATGTCGCTACTATTTTATCGTTTCGTAGAGCCGTTTGATAGCCACCACAAGTGTCCTCTATCGTCATAATATACAGAATAGATGAAATTGGAAAAAACAATTTTCTGTAATATTGCTATTTGTATTCTGTTTTTCGCTTTGTGTCTTATTAAATAAAATGGGTTTATCAGTCATGAATCCTTTACTGACTAGACGTTTCATTGTAAGCGTCATTTATAAAAAAGAAAGGCATCACCATTCACAAAAGTTTAGGAATGGCTGTAAAATGAATGGACTTGGTGGCAATAAGTAAAATGGAGCAAAATACAATATGCTTTGGGGGCGTGTGTGTGTGTGGGATTGGTCAAGCGGAAATGAAATGGGGCTGTATTGCATCAGACACAGTGAATTCTTTGAGACAGAAACTTTCCCCACGCGCGCTGGTATATGTGCCAAATGAAACGAGAACTAACATTACCTGTGTTAAGACGACAGTTCTGGTTAAATGTACAACAAAAAGGGTTAAAAAGAAATTATAATCAATTTAGATTTGATCTAGTTTTCATTGCAAGGCGAGGCTACACGCGGTCTTAATTACCCTTTCATAAGATTTGTCTTTTGAGCTATTTCCCATTATAATTAAATATCCTTTCCGGAAAAATGTCTTGTGTTAGGGGCATCTGAATTTGATATTAATTTTAATGAATCGATTAGATTTCCAGAAAATATTAAGTTACTTTAGATAGAGACACACACATCTGGTTTAATGTTGACTCAAAATAAACCAGGGTCCGATTCCTAGAAAATTCTTAAGCACGTTCTTGTGCTTAGATTTTAAGTAGACTTTGCAATTAAGTAAACTTACCTTATTTTGTGTTCCCAGAAAATTCTTAAGAACGTTCTTGTGCTTAGATTTTAAGGAGACTTCAGTGTAAGCACAAGCACTTTATTATGCATTTACTACATCTTTTGATACCTAAGAGACATTTGGAAGACGGAAAATCCCTAAGAAATATATTCTCGACAAGAATGTTTTAGAATGCTTCTGCACTAAAATTTTTTTATTTATTTACAAATTGGTAAACAACACAAACGCAGGCAACTTGAAAGGAGCTAAATCGCTAACATTTGGGACCAAGAAGTTGACACAAGTGGGTCGCAACGCATATAATACTCTAATATGAATATATATAAATTGATTTACATTCAATGGTTTCCGTTTTTACTCCAATTTCAAATCGGTTATGTGCGGCGAAATTTGCCAAGTGTCAATCGAATGCAAATTTCTAGCGTCTAGTTATTTCAGTCTACATGCACCGTTTGATTTGGTGCAATGTTTCTAGCCTTGTTCCCCCGAGTCTCTCGCTAGAACTGGGCTGAAACGCATTATGGTACACGATTCGTGTACCAATGGTAAAATATTTATCTTGTCTTAAATATTGGATATCAGAAGCCCATCTTTTTCCGATAAGATCACATCATCAATTTTGATTTAAACTGACAAATAATTCGTGTTTTCAATGTCGAAGATGCTGGATGACATTGAATTGACTTGGCTACTTTAAAATCAGGCGCTCTCTCAGTCATTCCGTCTGTTTGCATGTGCTTGCGTTTTGTTTGGTTTTTTTTTTTGGGGGGGGGGGGTAGCTTATAGGCCAATAGGGGCCAAGTCAAAGGGATCACGTGGTTAAGTGGGTAAGACGCCAGCCAGGGCCAATTCCTAGAAAATTCTTAAAAATATGCTCAAAGTTATACTTCACTTTTGCTTACGTAAGAAACTTTATAAAATACCGTCTCTAGAAAATTCTCAAGACCGTTCTTACGTAAGCACAAGTTAAGTACGAGTCTAAGCACATTGTGACTGGTAAATTGAGAGTACGATGCTCTCTAAAGTCAAAAGAAAATTTTTGGTATGCAAATTACACCGTAATTGTAAATTCTTCTGCATCACAGAGTTTCTATATATAGCTCTATGGCCTGCGTGGAGTTATAAATAGACCAATGACATTAACCTCCCGGAAAATAGTCGATTTAGATGTATTTTATTATTCAACAAATGAAATTTAGCGTCCTACTATTTTGCTCCTAATCTGGGGTAATGAAGACGTACATACGCCATACAGTGTGCTATGAGGGAAATTTCGCCCTGGCAGCGGCACTACTCTATCGAATTCCAACTGTCAAGGAATCTTTTACGTGTACGCCAGTTTGTACAGTTTTTTCGTCCCATCCGAATGACAAGACAGCTGTCCTCCGTCCTGCATCACAGACAAGGAGAAACCACGTCGGAAAATTTGGATGAACCTTCTCGGCCAATGCAGGGATCGAACACCCGACTCCAGGCTAGCGAACCAGCGTCTTACCCACTTAGTCAAGTGATCCCCTGATACCTTTGACGTGTCTCCCATAGGCCTACATATATAAAATATACCACAGACTAAACAAAAGAAAACAACCCAAAACGCAAATACATGCAAACAAACCGAATAATTGTGAGAGCGACTGATCTTTAAGTAGCCCGCGTGTGTGTTGTTTACCAATTTGGAAATAAATGAATTGTGTTTAGGGTAGAAGCGAAATTTCCTATAGCATTCTTCTCGAGAATATGTTTCTAAAGGATTTTCTGTCTTTCAATTGACTCGTAGGTACCAAAAGATGTAGCAAATATCGTCGAATAAATCCACGGTCACCCATATTGTTTGAAGCAGAAACAGGCTTAAAGGTTGGTAAGCAAGCCCTATACCTTGCTTGGGATTTGTGCTTAGATTGACAATTTTAAGAACGAAGTTGTGCTTAAGTTTTTTCTTGGAACACAAAATAACGTGCTTGTGCTTACACTGAAGTCTACTTAAAATCTAAGCACAAGAACGTTCTTAAGAATTTTCTGTTAACACGAAATAAGATAAGTTTACTTATTTGCAAAGTCTACTTAAAATCTACATGTAAGCGCAAGAACGTGTTAAAGAATTTTTTTATGAATCGGGCCGAGGAAAGGTGTTCATTCTCTTGTCAGTGATGCAGACGAAAAAATAAGGTCCCGTGTAACAATTGGCGTGCACGTCAAAGATCCCCTGGCCGTTGTAATTCGATATAAGAGTAAGCCGTAGCGCCGCTGCCCGGGCAAACTTTCCCTCATAGCACACTTGATGGCGTATGCCTATCTTCATTACCCAGCTTAGGAGCAAAACAGTAGGAAGTTAAAACCTATTTCATTTCATGTCATTTGTCAAATACTTCTAAATCGATTACTTGAAGTTAATGTCATTGATCTATTTATAACTCTATATGCAGACGAATTTACGGTGAAATTTGCATACCAAATTTGTTTTTGTGACGCTAAAGAGCATCTTAGTCTCAATTTACCAGTTACACTGTGCTTAGACTCGTACTTGGCTTGATCTTACGTAAGAACGGTCTTGAGAAGTTTCTATAGAGACGGTATTTCATAAAGTTTCTTACGTAAGCAAAAGTGAAGCATAACTTTGTGCTTACTTTTAAGAATTTTCTAGGAACCGGGCCCAGGTAATTGCAGTGCAAATATATACATTTATTTGAATAGGTCGCTATCGAGAAGGGTGCCCATGGTAGTGGGAGGTAAATCAGAATTTCCTGAGAAAATCTACGAAGTTTTCAGGCGATTCTATTCGTTGTCACGCACAGTGCTAGAATCGAACCCACGCCACTCGACCCAACCCCATGTATTTACTTTAGATTTGTTGTTGAAATTTACAAATACGATCAAACAACAGATGATATTTTTCTTGCGTATTGTTTTAGAATTTTGACTAGTGGCTGGGATCGATTGTGCTTAGTTTTTATTTTCATACGCTAAAATTTTGACATGACTTTATTATCAGAATAAACACACCATAGTTATTTTTACAGAAAATGCGACCTGGAATAGAAAATCAAACATAAAATTGGAAATTATTTTCTAAAATGCTATTTGTATGATGAAAAACTACAACTTTATGTACTTAATCTACAAAAACATCAAGGCGTTCAAGAATAAATCATTAAAATACTACTTTCATGGACACAACTTCTTTTAACTTTTAATTTTTGATTCAAGATTTTCTAGCACAGATTATCTCCACCCTTTTAAACAAAGTTGACTTGATGTTATCACGTGATTGTTGTCGTAATTTGTACCTATCACCGTCCCAGTCTCTTCCTGCAAAACAGAAAATTACATAATTTTGCTAATCCAATGTGGCCCATGATACATCATGCATGAATGAATGAACTGATGTTTAACGTTTTATTTTTCTGCATCAACCGGGATAATATATACGGAATCATACAGGAAGCCGAATAAATAACTATAAATAATGCAGCGTAGATACAAAGAAGAACAACGGGAGAAGTTCGTGGGAAAGGTTCCCGTTCAGCATAACGGGCTGATGAAAATGTCTTAGACATTATTGCGGATGTATAATATCGCCTGCACGTCATACTGTGCATAATTCAAGTTAATATTCATAGTATACAACAATCGGTCAATTAATAAGGAATCAAGAGTGCACTTGAATAAAGTATTGTATACTGAAAAAAGCCTTCATTGATTCATTTTTTATTTAGAAAAAACACAAAGTAATGTGAAAGGTTCAAACATATAGCGATGTCGTCATGTCGCCCACTACAGTAATTTTGAAGAACACAAACAGTTATTTTTCTATATATAAAATCGGATTAGGTCCCTAGACAACCTAGTTATCCACGTTTGTTCAATTATCGTTCCGTGCTGGATTTCGTGTCAATAAACAGAATTGAATCTGTTAATTTAAACACAGAACTCTGAGTCAGATTAATGGCTTTAATTGATTGTAGAGTAGTGACTGTTGGTTGGTTGGGGGGAGGGGGTAATCATTCATAAACTCAAATCTGCGGAAATAAACAAAATATATAATTTGAAGAAATGAAATAGGGTTTAACGGCTTGTGGGCTAATGAAGACGGACATGTGCCATACAGTGTGCTATAAGGTAGATTGGACTGAAATGCAATCGCGATGCCTAACTCTATACCATAAAAATAAGACAGTCAATATCCGACTCAGTGGCGGCGGCAGCCGTTATAGGTTGGAGGGGCAAAGCTGGAGAAAAGTCCAAGGTTAAGGGGGCAAAGGCATGAGCTTCAACTAGGAGTATGGGGGCCTCCCAAGAAAATTTTGAAAACCAGTCTGTCAGAAATGCAGTCTGGCAGTATTTCCGGCAATGATCGTTGAGATAAAGTGTCAAACGAACAACTCCCACTCACAATCGCCAAAATTATTGTCCGATTATGATGAAACTTAAGATAGTTTTATATTCCAAAGATCGCGATGCCCTTCGATATTTGTACATTTTAGACCATCACTTACTGGATTATTAACTCTGTACGAAAGATCGAATATGAGAGCTTATCTTGCATTCACAACCGCTGTTTTTTTTTTAATTCATTATTTTGGATGTCATAATCTACTTACAATCCTTCTACATATGTGTACTTTTAACAATTCTCGGACTGTATGGTATCTGTCTGTACTTTCTAATTTAAATTTTGAAATGGTTTGGTTTCAAGTGTGGTATATTTGAAACATCTAAGATGACAAAAGACCTCTTGGCATGAAAAGGGCATATCCCTACATGAAAATTCTGACCTCTAAAGGTATAGGTGGTAACATGCACAACACTCTCCAGTCTATATACAGACAGGTATTCTCATGTGTTAAAGGGCCAATCCCGATAACATTCTGACGAATAAAACTGCTTAATTTTGTGTTAAAATCCCTTAAAACCCATTACCTAAGGCCGACAAACTAACATGATATTGGTGATACGCTTGTAAATAACTTAAATCTGACAGTCTGTTGTATTATACAGTATCTGGATAAAGCCAGGCTTTTTTTCTATAAAAATAATATGTAGGTGAAATTTACCTTTTGTTATCAAGTACAGTACATGGGTTTTTCACTGTATAGACCTCTCAAGAAATGTGAATCGATTATCAGGTCACTCAATGAAAAAATTGACCCGAAATTTTAAAAGGGTTACGTGTCCGGATAAGCAGTGTTGACGTTCACGCCCAAGCGACTCAATATTTTGAGCTGAAATTTAGAGAAAGATAAATACACCATGCCTCTATATTTTGGTCCATAAATTTCATAACCTCTCGGACTTTAATTTTTGAGACTCTGTTCTTATCGGGATTGTTCCTTTAAACTAGGTAATAAGATCACACCATTCTTCGAATGTAACTCAGGCGTAAGACAGGGGTGCGTATGTCAGTCCCATCCTATTTTGCTTTAACATCAACACGCTTATTTCGATGTTAAGGTCGGCTGACGTTAGAGGCATCTTCACTATCCAAGATGTTAATGACATCCTCCTACTGCTATACGCAGATGACTTATCGATTTTATCAGACACGGTGGGTGATCTCCAACACAAAATCACTGTGCTCGAAAATTTCTGTAGAGCATTCCATCTCAAAGTCAACATTGGGAAAACGAAAGTTATCGTGTTCCGCAATGGCGGGACATTAAGAAATTATGAAAAGTGGTTTTTCAACAATGAACAGATAGAGACAACCACATATTATAATTACCTACGACTCTGCTTCTCGTCCAGACCAGTCTGCGGGACCTAGCTGCTAAAGCAGAAAACCATTGATTCCTATAAAAGCATTTATTTACAAAACAGGACACTCCAGTCTGCAAACAAAATTCAAAATATTTGATGGTGTTATCAGGTCAATTCTTATGTACGGGGCCCAGGTATGGGGATATACACATAGACAAGAAATAGAAAAAATCAATACAGGTGTACTAGGGGAATATGGGCGTGTGCCTTTAAGTATCCACTATATGTCTACATGCATCAAATACTGGTGTAAGATAGTAAATATGCTACTCCATCGTTATCCAAAACAGATATTTTCAATGTTGAAGAACCACGATTCAGCAGGAAGAAATAATTGGGCCTCTCAAATAAGGCAAATATTATTCAGTCTTGGCTTTGCAAACATTTGGAACGTTACAAGCATAGGTAACATAAATCACTTTATGGCACAATTCAAACAACGGTTAATAGACATAAGTATACAAGAATGGTCAAGCAAACTTGCTGAAAGCGAAAGTCTTGTTAATTATCGAAATTTTAAACAAGATCTTGTTCAAGAAAGCTACCTTAGTATAGACTTGATGTTCTATCACAAAGGAACATAACAAGATTAAGGTTAAACTTGTTACCCTTGGCTGCGAACCAATTCTTAAGAAAACAATGCAGTAGCCCCAGGTGTAAGTTATGCCGTTTTGAAAATGAAAACATTGTGCACTTTCTGTTAAATTGTCAATATTTAAACAAGTTGAGAGAAGAGTTTATTCCAAAAAATTTAAATTACCAACAGCTTTGTACAACAGAGAACAAATCTACCCTGCTAGCTGTTTCTAAGTACATTGAAGCTGCACTAAAACTCAGAAGTGAAAAGCAATAGCCACAAACATTAATCTGAAAAACACTTAAATTAAAACTATTAGCTGAACGATCAAGGCTAAAGATTAAAGATTGGCACAATATTCACTGAAAACCGGTAACATTTAAAGTTGAATGCTATAGTTGTAACATGATCTGACATATAGAAAGTAAGGCGGGATATTTAAGAGTGCTATGTTAAGACTGTTATAATAGCTTTAGTAAATCGGATATAGTAAAATTAGAGTTAGATACAAAGATTGAATAATAAGATTGTTATAATATCTGTACTTGCATAGTTTAGTGGTTGGAAACTAGGTTCGAAATGCCTTGAGAATACTAAGCGTGTTAAAAATGTCCATCAAGAAAATATATTTAGGTATATATCTAAACGTGACTGTGATTGGAAAATTTTATGTTTGTAACTTTGGTCATGGACCCACTTTACTGAAATAAACATATTATTATTATTATATCCCTACACTCACGGTTGCAAGGATTAATTTCAAATTAGGAGAAACTGGAAGACGGGGAACTAGGGCTCTATTTGGGCTGTAATAATTTAAGGCAGTATCTGGTGACTGCTATTTTCCGTCGACTAAAAAAATAGGTAGTGGGCGTGTGCATGTCTTCATTATTTGATGGACATTGCAAATTAGAATAGACAAGTCTCAAACCAGACACTGATCTTTCCCTTCTTTCAAGAACTTCTCTGATCTGCAATGTTTGGTGGTCACTATTTGCACACATGTCTTCAGAAATTAACCCCTAGAGGATTTTATGTCAATGAGCAGAACATCTGACATAGATGTGGATGGGTGAGTGTCAGACTCAATCACATTTTCCACGTTTTGTTTTTCTTGATCTACAGAACCAGGCAGGATACGCCCATATTTTGCAAGCGATAGATAGAGAACAAGCTAAACAAAAAGCGATTTTTCGAACACTCCTGAGCCATAATTCACGAAGCTACGATCCGATATGTGCAAATATCGATAGGACCAATATTTATAGGTTATAAAGATACATTTCAAGTTTCATCAAAATCGGATCAAAATTGTGACCTCCAAGAATGTCGACATACCAGATCTTTACACTATTTGCGTACGATTTACACGAAATTCGAACTCATCCAACCTCACCGTGTAACGGCGATTTTATTTTTAAATCGGATAATAATTGGGACATCTACAGGGACCACAAGCTAAAACGTGATTTTTCGTAAAAATCAGGGGCCATAACTCAGGAAGTTACAATCCAATATTCATAAATACCGAAAGCAACCAAGATCTGTGGGTTATAAACATGCATTTCAAGTTTCATCAAAACTACATTACAATTGTGACCTCTGCAGGGTTCCCAAACCTTGCTATACCATTTTTTTTTACACTATTCGCATACAAGTGGTGGCCATTTTCTCTGGCAGTTTTGGTCCGATTTTCACGAAATTCAAACCCCACGGTGTAACTGTGATATACTCAAACGGGTTTTCTTTAAAGTAGGATTATAATTGTTACCCCAAGAAGGACAACAAGCCAAGCAACGAAATACACGCCCACGGCAGCTAAATCGTCCGGACAGTCACAAGAGTTGTCGCATATTACGTAATAATCAGTAAATCATTAGAATATGTTTGGTTTTTATAAAGTTCTGCACCATGCTAACGTTTAGTATACGACACCTTTAATATTATGGATTTAGCTGTTCAATTATCGATTTTCAAGAAATTCAAACTCAACCATCGGGGATATAGTCAAACGTTTTTTTTTTTAATTCGGAATAAAATTGTGACCTCCATAGGGTCCCACAATATAAAAAAACATGTTTTTCGTACTATCAGTTATGAACATGCATTTCAAGTTTCTTCAAAATCGGATTTGAATTGTGACCTCTACAGGGTCCACAACCTTCATATATCATATTTTTACACCATTCGCGTAAAATTCGCGGCCATTTTGTTCAGTAATTTTGTTCTTGTGTTCACGAAATTCGAATCGAACATGCATTACAGTGTAACGGTGATGTAATCAAACGTTCTTTAAATCAGATAATAATTATGACCTCCAGACGGACCACAAGATACTGAAGGCGATTTGTCGTACAATCAGAGGCCATAATTCAAGAAGTTGCAATGCAATATGCGCAAATATCGAAAGGAAACAAGATCTTTAGGTTATAAACATGTATTTAAAGTTTCATCAAAATCGAATTAAAATGGTGACCTCTATAGGGTCCACCACCGTGATATACCATATTTTTACACGATTCGCGTACAAGCGGCGGCCATTTTGTCTGTCAATTTTAAAAAAATCGAACTCACCCTTCATTACCAACCATGTAACGGTGATATAATCAAACGGATTTTTAAATTCGGATAATAATTTTGACCTCCAGAGGGACCACTAGCTAAAAAGGGCGATTTTCGGTCAATCAGGGGCCATAATTCAGGAAGTAAAGATCCGATGGGCGCAAATATCGAAAGGAACCAAGATCTTTGGGTTGGGGTTATCAACGTACATGTCAAGTTTCGTCAAAATCTATATATATGGTCCACAGGCTAAAAACGTGATTTTTCGTACAATCCATGAAGTTTCGATCCGATACATGCCAATATCGAAAGCAGTCAAGATCTTATGGGGATAAACCTATATTTCAAGTTTCGTCAAAATCGGATATGAATTGTGACCTTTTGAGAGTCTACAAACAAATTGTGAACGCCCGGACGGACATGGTCGACAGCATAATACGTGGGCGTATAAAAAGGCGATTTTCCGGACAATAATTAAAATAGCATTATGCAAGAGCAAAATCTGCTTATTACAGGTCTTTCTTTAAGCCTGAGATGTTATCTAAATAATCAATTAGACATTAATTAACATATCCAGACCACAATAACCTCTTTATGTCAAGGCTAGCCTTCGATGTTAGCGGATTAAGTTCTTATAAGTCGCTTAATGGCCGTTGATAATTAAATCAATCAAGTGGATAATCGACACTATGCTGTTTATATTAATGATTTGAGTAATGATGACCGAGGCTATGTGAATATTTCAAACGCTTTTTTCTCGGCTAATAGTGAATCAATATGACTGAAATTTTCAGCAAATTATCTTTACACTATCTTGTTTTTAACTATTATACTGAGAACTGCCATCTCTTTATCTTATCTCCCATAATGTAACTTTAAGGAAGTTATGATCCAATATATCTAAAGGACCCAAGATCTCTCCGTAATAAACATGCGTTCCAAGTTTCATCAAAATCTGATTAAAATTGTGACTTCTACAGGGCCCCCAACCTTTAATAGCATATTTTTATACTATTTTCGTACAAGCGGCGGCCATTTTGTTCGGCAGTTTTGGTCCGATTTCCACAAAATTCGAACTCAACATTTCTTACGGTGATATAATTAGACGGTTTTTAAAATCGGATAATAATTGTGACCCCCAGAGGGACCACAAACTAAAACAGGCGATTTTTCGTACAATCAGGGGCTATAATTCAGGCATTTACATTCCGATATGCGCAAATATCGAAAGGAAACAAGATCTTTGGGTTATGAACATGCATTTCAAGTTTCGTCGAATTCGGTTCACAATTGTTGACTCTTACAGTGTTCACAAGCTAAATATGTGATTTTTCGTACAACCTGGCGCCATAATCCATAGTGAGCACTGGCAGTCCGATACATGCCAGTATCAAAAGGAACCGCTTTCTTAGAGTGATAAACCTATAAATCAAGTGGTTCCTTATTTGTTTGAAGTCACCACAAATTCGGATTCTACGCCCCCGAAAACATAGCAGTCGACATATAATGACATAGCAACACATATAATGACTAGTCTAATCAGGGTAGCGCGAAGAGAGTGACTAGATTTGTTGTGACAATTAAATACACTGCCTTAGGTAGCCTACGCATAAAATGGTTTGAATGTGGGACTCAGAAACATACAGGATGTGTCAAAGATCAGACGTAAATTGAACTGATGTGATCTTTGTACACTGACCTATGGGTACGTCTGATATGTTATATTTATTAATGATGAAGTAAGCTCTATCCTCTTTGATTCCTCCTAAATCGACACGAAAGAAATGTATGGGTGTTTTAAAAGATAAATGACGTTTAACGTAAACTCGACGAGCACAAGGTCATTTCGGGATTTACGAATGGTACAATTTCCTTTCAATAAGTAACGGAACACACTTAAAGTTGAAACCCTCAATCCCTTGCTATCTGTGGAAATTCACTAAAAAATAAACCCAGATATCATAGTGCCACCATATTACTATCTATGGAAAAGAAAATTATAAAAAAGTACACTGTAAACTAAGATTATCCTGCTCAAGACCATAAATTCCACATGCACGTCGACGTTAGCACTGTGGTCAATACTTAGAAGTTCCCGAACACTATTTACTCATATGCCCCCTGTCGGACGCAAGAAAACAGATAATCCAAAACACTGAACATTATTATAAAAGTCGTCTGTTGTACGACTCATCAAAACTTAGCAGTTAGAGAAAACTAAGATGACCTTAATTGACTTAAGTAAACACTTTGAAAAGGGAACGTTGTTATCGTGGGAGATCTAAAATAGTTATGTTCTGTGGTCGTGCTGCGTAATCGGATGCTCTGCTTTTCCTTCCGGGATGGTATATGTGGTACGATTCTCTTGCACTTAAAATGAAAGCCGGAACACTGTGATACGTTACTTACAGTTATTACGTTTTCAGCGATAATGCGCAAGGTGGCTTATAACCTAATTAAAACAAAACCATAACAGACTGCGTTGGCGTTAAATGGTAATTTAGACAAGTGAAACAAATGTGTACGTTTGATATCCATCCTGAGATTCATAGGTATGGATACGAGCAGCTGCGTATCCAAGGTCGTATAAAACAGCCCCCGCCCCTCATTGTGTCTCCGAAATAGTGACAAAATAGCATATTGGAAAGACTCGCATCAAATGATCTTCCAAACAATATTGGTTATGTAACTATTTTGAGAATCGATCTCCAATTTTCCATTGTGTGAGCCGATGAACGTAACTATTCAATAGTATTGGTAAATAGTTACATACATTATGCCCTGCATATTTAGTTAAGTAATTAATTTTAACGCGACTTTTTAAGTTTGTAATTTTGGGGCATTGTTCCGCGTTGTGTTCACGCTTGCCGACGACCTTGTGTATTTCCAGGCCGCCGTTCGGTCACAGAGCGCAGAAGGGTCATCACCCCGGTCTGACGGGGGCTTTAGGAAGATGTTACAGGATTCTTCATGCCTTTAAATACGAAAACGAGTTGTATTCAATGCTAAAATCTCAATTAGCTTGTTCTGGTAAGACTGATTCTAAATGTGTATTATATAAGTGTAGAGTGTGTGTCCCAGCTGGAGATTTAGAGAGATATAGGAATAACAATTAGATAACGAAAGTCGTTCATCTTTACAACAGAATCATCAGGTGTGGTACACTGTATAGCCTACATTGGACAATGTTTATTATTCTACAATTGACACAGAGTTTTTATTTAGGGATGTTGTATCTCACAATACACCCACATGATATATAATTCATCAATAGTCAGAAACGTACATCTGGCATTTCACAAATTGTGGTATCGATCTCAGACACGTCATGCAGCTCAGAAACATTTTTATTTCTCAATGAATGAGCTTGTCCTGGACGTTCCTGATCTTGAAGTTGAATGATAATACACGGTGTTAAAGAGGCATTAACTGGGACAATGTTATTAATTACCTTACTTACAAATAGGCTTTAATTACAAATTGTTTGTATCTATGTAATAAATTACCATTCCCCTGAAATAAACACATTCCGTATTTATTAATCCCGTCGTCCCATTCGCTGCAGTAAATACGACGATTAATCCCATTTCATGCCCATTATTTTTAGACTATATATATCAAAACCATGTTTAGACATGAAAAAGACAGCATTTCATCTACGCTGAATCACCTATAGAATCGGCCTTAAAAAAATCTTCGATTCATATAATTTCGAAACAATTGCGATTATAAGCTACCATACCAAGGTAAATTGTAACATGCTTAAGGGTGAATCTTGCATTTTGATTGGTCGATTAGACACTGTCTATTGGACAATAACACCCCTGTGTTTTAGCAAGGCGAATAACTGCGTATAAATATTACAGTGTACTTTTTTTTCATTTTGTCCTCGGCCATCTTCCTCAACTCAAATTTATATTGGCAAATATCTTCATGAAATTCTGCTCAAATGACCATCACACTATTTTCAAACTTCATCCTTTATACAAACACATCTCTGAAACAGAAGATAATCAGTCATAAATTAATGAAAACCGTTTTCAGGCAACATAAATAAATTAATGAAAACCGTTTTCAAGCAACATAAATTATTCGTAACTAAGCAGTGTGGACAATGTTGTTTTGTTTTTAGCACTCGGCAGTGTTTACTTTAAAGTAGAAATTTTAAATCAAAGTATGCTCAAATTCTGAATCACATGATCCGCCTGACAATAAGTCATTAGTCAAAAGAAAGTGTTTGGAAATATAGTAACTAGGCAAGGTGAAATAACAGCTGAGAATGGGCCTAGAATAACTGGAAATTATGCCAAAATTGACAATACGTCAGAACAATATACATAGCAACCACGTGAATCTTAGGCATCGCATAGTTTTATAGGGTATTTTGAGGGATGTATGTAAGAACTGCTCTACTCCGAACAAGAACCAGCAATAAAATTGTGTTGACAGTCTGCAAATAAAACAAGCCAACAGTGAGGCTGTTGTCCCCCCGCCAAAATCCCAAAATAGATAGCGTCTTGGGTTCTAATGATCTCAGGACATGTCTATTGGACAATAACACCCCTCTAAATGCGAAACAGGAGGTGTTTATCTCCTAAATATATATCGTTGAAGTAGCTAAGTGAAAACTCGCTATTATCCGAAGTCTTCGACATTGAAAACACGAATTATTTGCCAATTTCAAGTCTCGTTGCATTGTTTAAGCGCAACAACAATTCTTTGAAAATTATATTCATTGTAGATTGGGTAACATCTCTGGGATTCGGCGGAAAGTAATTATTAACCCCGTGACATCCATTTGATTATGTAGAATTCATGTCCTGATGAGCTCGAAATTAAAAACACTACTGACAGTGACAATTGCGTTTCCTCCTTACATCTGCGTCTGGAATTAGACAATGTCATAAAGTGAGTGTTAAATTGTGCGATAAACGGGATGACTTTGAATTTCCCATTAACTTTCCATTTGTTATCCCCCGCCTTTCGAAGAAAGTTGGGGGACTATTAAAATGGGTTCGTCCGTCTGTCTATCCGTCACACTTTTGGGGACACAATAACTCTCTTCCTAATTGAGCTAGAATGTTCCAACTTGGTGTATGTGTTTATTAGGTCAATGCCTTGATGGAGTTCGAAGATGAGCATTTTCCACTTAGGCATAGATAAGCGATTTTTGATTGGTTGATGCTTTGGGACACGATAACTTTAGTTCTAATTAAGTGAGATTGATGAAACACCAAGTTCGATAATGAGCATTTTCTGCCCAGGGTAAGCAGAGTGATACGCAGTTTTATTGGTCGAGACTTTGGAACACAATAACTCTCCTAATTAAGTTAAAATGTTCAAACTTGATGTATATGCTTTTTAGGTCAATGCGTTGATGGAGTCCGAAGATGAGCATTTTCCGCTTAGGGTAAGCAGAGATAAGCTATTTGATTGGTTGATGCTTTGGGGCATGATAACTTTAGTTCTAATTAAGTGAGAGTGATGAAATTTGGTGTATAGTTTCATTACAGTAATACCTTGACTAAGTTCGATAATGAGCATTTTCTGCTCAGGGTAAGCAAAGCGATACACAATTTGATTTTTGGTGGAGACTTTGGAACACAATAACTCTCCCTCTAATTGAGTTAAAATGTTCAAACTTGGTGTATATGCTTATTAGGTCAATGCCTTGATGGAGTTCGAAGATGAGCATTTTCCGCTTAGGGTAAGCAGAGATAAGCAATTTGATTGGTTGATGATAACTTTAGTTCTAATTAAGTGAGATTGATGAAACTTGGTGTATAGTTTCATTATATTAATACCTTGACTAAGTTCGATAACGAGCATTTTCTGCTCAGGGTAAGCAGAGCGATACGCAATTTGATTGGTCGAGAATTTGGGACACAATAACTCTCCTTCTAATTGAGATAGAATGTTCAAACTTGTTGTATGTGTTTATTAGGTCAATGCCTTGATGGAGTTCGAAGATGAGCATTTTCCGCTTAGGGTAAGCAGAGATAAGCAATTTGATTGGTTGATACTGTGGTAACTTAGGTTCATCTTGATTGATGATTTTTATGCCAATACAATACAATAACGCAGATGTAAGGAGGAAACGCAATTGTCACTGTCAGTAATGTTTTTAATTTCGAGCTCATCAGGACGGACATGAATTCTACATAATCACTTAATACTTACACGTTAAAACAAATGGATGTCACGGGGTTAATAATTACTTTCCGCCGAATCCCAGAGATGTTACCCAATCTAAAATGAATATAATTAGCGTCCATCGTATGCAAATAGTGTGCAAAAATATGGTATCGATATATACAAATCTCTATAACACGGCGATGCCATATTTGATTTGTAGCAGATAAACCTAAAAGATCTAGCATATATCCGGTTGAACGTTAAGCCGGGAGATCCCCCAGCGTTGGAATTTTGATTTGGTATCTTTTAATTACAAGATAGCTATATTAAAGCTCATTGAGAGGGCTAAACAGCTATTTTTTGTTGGTGGCAAATCAAAACTTGGCCGAACTGAAAATCATGAAATAGGCGTGAATTTCTCTGAAGTGGAAGTTAATACCGAAGACACAGTTGGTAAACAAAAACTAAAGAGGCTAGTCAAACTGGAAAAGGGACAACCGAAGTCTAATGAGAGCATTGCTAACGCTGCAATATACGTCCACGTTCCTGCTTTGATTGATATGCTACTTATTAAAATGAAGATAATGAAATATGCAATGGTTGTAATATCTCAAGAGGCAAAGAAGGTAAGCGTTGGGGTTGTTAATCGTTGGGGGGATGAGCATCAGCTTCATTAGTTGGCATTCTTAGAGTATAATGTATACCAAGATAATCCATCCAGAATTGTGGCTTTCGGGCGCTAAAAGCAAAAAGTGGGCTTGGCTCTGCCCCTGGGGTTCGGGACATAACACCAAAATCAATAGTTGACAAGGAATACATAATATGCCAAGTACCAGGCTAATTCATTCAGAATTGCAGCCTTTAAACGACAAACACAAAAATTGGGCACTTCTTGTCCCTAGGGGTCGGGACATGGCGTTGTCGACCTTAGACTTTAAGGAATACGTATCTGGAGTTCAAAAACGATTCATTAAGAATCGTGGTTTGTAGGCATCACGCACAGACAGGGATCATCCTTAGGATATAAGGGATAGGTTCACAAAGTTTTGAAAGGATTTATCAAGAATTGAAGCCTGTAGGCGAAACACAAGTCACATAAACATTGGCCGTGGCTCTGCCCCACGGGGTCGGGTATGCACCAAAAAAAAAATAGGTCAGCCTTAAGTTATAAGTATAAAACAGGTTACAAACGATCGATTAAGAATTATGGCCTTTAGGTGACACACAAACAGAAAATGGGTATGGTACTATCCCTGTGGTTGGGAATGCACCACAAATGACAAGGATGTTCGTCAGGATATCGAAAATAAGTAGCAAAGTTTCAAGATGATGCATTAAGAATTGCAGTCTGTGGACGACAAACAATTAAAAGAAATGGGCGTGGTCCTGTCCCAGGGGGTCGGGCATGTACCCAAAACAATAGGAATCATCCATAGGGTATACGGAATACGTATGTAAAATTTCAAGATGATCGATGAAGAATTGTAGGCGACACATACCTACAACAAGAAAATTGGCGTGGCTCTGTCCTTAGGGTTTGGGCATACACGCCAAACGATGGGGATGTTCCTTAGGACACAAAGTATAAGTAGGCAAAGTTTCAAGATGATATGTTAAGAAATGAAGCCTGTAGTCAACATGCTGCCTGTTGACGACAAACAAATACAAGAAATGGGCGTGGCACTTCCCCTGGGCGTCGGACATGCACCAAAGACATTAGAGACCATCCTTGGTATAAGGAATTCAGACGAAAAATCATCTGAACGATTAAGAATTGTGACCTGTAGGCATTCCAAAAACAAAATGGGCGTGGCTCTGCCCCGGGGGGGGGGGGGTGCATTCGCCCCAAACAAAAGGGATGTTCCTTAGGGTACGGAGAATAATCATTCAAAGGTTCAAGATGACACGTTAAATAATACGGCCTGTAGATGACAAACAAACAGATACAAGGAATGGGATCATCCTGCGGGTATATTTCAAGGGCGTTAATTCAGGAAGTAACAATACGATATGCGCAAATCTCGAAAGGAACCATGATCTTTGGATTTTAAAGATGCATTTTAAGTTTCATCAAAATCGGTTTAAAATTGTGACCTCCACATGGTCCACAACTTTGATAAGTGGCGGCCAATTTGTCTGGCAATTTTAGTCTGATTTTCACGAAATTAGAATTCAACCTTCATTACGGTGAACAGTGATATAATCAAACGATATTTTAAATCCGTTAAGAGAAAAGCTAAAAAAATCGATTTGACGTACAACCAGATATGTGCAAATATATCTACAAGAACAAATATCTTTGAAGTATGAACATGCATTTCAAGTTTCATCAAAATCAGATTTAAATTGTGACCTCTACAGGGTCCACAACCTTGATATACCATATTTTCATACTATCCGCGTACAAACGGCGGCAATTTTGTTCTCCGGCAATTTTGGTCCGACTTTCACGAAATTCGAACTCATCCTAGATTACCCTGTAACGGTGATGTTATCAAACGTTTTATTTTTTAAATCGGATAATAATATTTACCTCTAGCGGGACCACAAGCTAAAAAGGGCGATTTTTCTGACATGCAGGGGCCATAATTCAGGAAGTTACATCTGATATCAGTTATCATCTGAAATATGGAAAGGATTCAAGATATTGAGGTTTTAAACATACATGTTTCATCAAAATAAGTAACTGTAAATGTTTTCTGGAGTTCCCATGGGACCAGGAATTTATATTTTGTGTCGAACACGATGGTATTTTATGGAAAAACATAACGCTAACGCTACAATATACGTCCACATTCCAATTCTGCTTTGATTGATAAGATACTTTTGCCAAGAAGGCTAGGCTTTTGGTTTGTTTAGCGTTGAGGGTCGTGCATCGGCATCAATAGTTCCTATCCTTAGAGTATACGTATACCAAGATAATCCATTCAGAATTGTGGCTTTCAGAATCCAAAGGCAAAAAGTGGGCGTGACTCTGCTCCTGGGGGTTGAGACATTCACCAAAATCAATAGTGGACTCACTAAGGCAATAATAAATACATATGCCAAGTACATTGCGGTTTCGTTAAGAATTGCGACCTGTAAACAACACAAAAATTGGGGCGTGGCTCTGACCCCGAGGTTTGGGCATGCACCCCAAACAATAGGAATGGTCCTTTGGGCACAAAGAATATGTATGCAAAGTTTCAAGGTTATAAGTTAAGAAATGTGGCCTGTAGACGACCAACAAACAAATACTAGAAATGGGCGTGGCTCTGTCCGTGGGGTCGGGCATGCACCAAAAACAATAGGGATCTTCCTTAGGGTATAAGGAATAAGCATACAAAGTTTGAAGAAAATCCATGAAGAATTGCGCCCTGTAGGCGAACCACACACACACAGACAGGGGTGACGGCATAATACGATCACATTATGAATGTGCACGTATAAAAATGCCAAATTGATCGTTAGTGCTCCAGTTTGTGTCTTTCTTTTTCTGTAAACAAATATGTCGCACAATCACTAACCATTGGTCGAATGAAACAACCACTCTGCGGTCCGACATCAAAATTTCTTCGACAAACGAGCCAGCACATGAGATTGATAGACCGCAGAAATATGAATTGCAAAATAAAAATCAATTCACGCCTCAAGAAACAGAATTCACGCCTCAAGAAACAGCTCTCAACTACGTTCAGGGACAATTTAAGAATTGGCTGCGGATTACGCTTATTTATGAGCACTGGACTTTACCATAAATTTAGATGAGTGACAACCGTGTACTACGAACATTCACAGAAACACAATGACATGAATTTGGATTTCCAGGATCTAGCCAATGCTAATAATGTTTCTTATATAACAGTAATTCGTGCACCAACCAATAAACACTTAGGAAGCTGGCGATATACAGTTAATCTGTACCACACGACCCCGAGTGCACTGGTCAACGGATCATACGAGGAGCTATTCTACACTGATCATTTTCCGGAACCGGAAATCCTTGCACTAATGGACTCACAGCGAGTAGAAAATCTCAACAAAAATTTGCATAATTGTCTCATGTTTAACGCTCCAGTCACAACTTTTAAAGTACCAGACACACGGGTAAAAATGTCAGACACACAGGTTAACACACCAATTACAGTAACTGAAGGTTACAACCTGTCTACTGAAAATACATAAGTACAATAGGGACGGAACAAGATACATGTATGTATTCAGAAACTGAGTGAGATACCTTATATCTGTCTCCATCACCCACACTAGAAAAAAAAACCGCCAACATTTATTATCCCCCAAGGTGTGAGTCCTATAAAACTGAACCCATCAAGCTCAAAACCAAAAATAATCTCCTCTAAGCTTGTCAATAAATCAAATAAGACCAAATAGGAGCGTATCTCGGCAAGCGAATTTCGAAAAGCTGTAACAAAAAAACTCAAGTCGAAAAGTCGAATGGGCCTGATTTGATTCAATTTTAACGACGGGTTTCTATCCAACGCCCTGTATGTAATCTTATATTTTTCCAATACACAAAAAGGACAGTAAGGATGATCCTAATAACTATCGTGACATTTCCCTGTTCCTTTGCTTCAGCAAATGTTTCCTGTCCATTATCAATAATCGAATAACAAATTGAAGACAACAATTTACTTGACCAAGCACAGGGAGGGTTCCGTAAAAATAATCGGACAGTTGATAATATTTTCATACTCTAAACGGTTATCATTAAATATAGTGTAAGAAACAGAATCTGTTCATGACCTTTGTGGACGTCAAAAAGCATTTGACCATGTATACAGAACAGGCCTCTTTATAAATTATTAAAAAATAATATCAAGGGACCAATTTTTACATCCATGTATTCAAATACTTTATATACTGTGAAAACTACCAAGGGAATCTCCAACACAATAAACTCTTTCGTGGGTGTGAAACAGGGATGTGTGTTAAGCCCTGTACTATTCAATATTTATATTAACGACTTACATACAGTTTTATATTAATAATGCGAACGCAAATCCTCCTTCACCAGAATCTAATAGTGTCTCCCATCTGCTGTTTGCGGATTACCTTATCATACCTCTCCACTACTGAAACTGGCTTACAAATTAGCCTTGGCCAACTTAATCAATTTTGCAGTGATTGGCAGATTGATCTTGACCCAACAAAATCAAAAATAATCAACGAAACGTAAAGAAAATATTTCATTTTGGTAATATTAATCATATCAAGGGGTCTGCGTTTGCAACAACTCAACCTCCAAGTCCGCGATTAAACTACACCAATCAGTTGTTAAGCAGATAGCTATATATGCGTCGGAGATCTGGGGATCTCGTTTGGTCCACAGCAAGACTTTCGAAATTAGCAAATGGGATCAAATTTCTGGTAATAAACTAACCATTAAGATCTGCAATGGCACAGCTATCAAAATCATCAAACCTTGGCTATCTAGCAGAACTGGGAAATTTCCCAACCAACCTTGACATATTTCAAAGAATGATTTCCTGTTATAAACACCTTACAAATTCTAATGTGGAGAGTTTTCCTGAAAGTGTTCTGGGCCCTGATTCACGAAATCTTAACTGAAGATAAAATCCAAATTTTAGTAGATACTTCTTTTTTGATTGGCTAAGCACTAAAATCATTCTAATATTATCCAATCATATAACTGAAATTTGGAACTTATCTTAGTTAAAAAATTTCGTGAATATGGGCCCCTGTTTCGTTCTGCCTTCATTACTGATAGCATCCTCATTGCAAACAATGACATTAAATGTTCTTGGACAGCATCCATAGCAAAAATATATGAATACATGTATTATGATCCCCCAAATAACCCCTCTCCCTCAGCAACTAAAACTTCAAACATCGTTTTACAGAACTAACTAAATCAGGAACCAAATTACGAACGTATGGACTATTATATATAAAAAAAACTTAATAATCATCCTCTTCCATGTTAAATGTATGTTTTGTATACTGTTCTTAATGAACGTAATCTGCAAACAAAAGGTTGAAGTTGAAAGTTAATTGATTCAAAGATGCTATTCAAAAGGCCCGTGAAAATATTAAGTTAGGGGAAATTGATGATTTGTTAGAAAGCTTCGATCCATATGATTGTAGGGGTCGCCCAACAGCAGAAACCATCAAACCTATACTCCTTGAAATAGCACACACTCGTCTGGTACAAAAGCCCACTGAATGAAAGAAGAATTGCTATGATAAAATAGGAAATATATAAGGGACTATTACTGCTAATAATGTCATAGGAATACTCCACTTTCCTGAAGCTATGAATGTCATTGTGAGTGAAGTGACCAAGCATCCCAAAAGATATAATAAATATGATTTAATTCAAAAATAACGAAAAGAGGTGGATGGGTGGGGACATAGTGTATATCCCCTACGCATGGGGCTTAGTTCATGTTTGATCTAGACCATTGTAATACCAACCGGAGGGGGTTGGGCTTTCTTCGGTTAAGATTTAGTGTATATCCCCTACGCATAGGGCTTAGTTCATGTTTGATCTAGACCATTGTAATACCAACCGGAGAAGGAGAGAGAGGGGTTGGGCTTTCTTGCGTAAAGATTTTTCGGACTAATGATTCAGTTGATACCTTTCTAATAGTAGACTGATACTTTATCTATTTGTAATCCTTTCGGTTTGACAGAAAAGCTCATAGTTAAAATATTTACGTTTATACAACACACAGAATTTGATATAAATCTAGTAATTTAACCACCCACACCATAAACAATTCTAGATGTCATAAGCGACCTGCATTATTTCCTATATTTGATTGTTTTTATTGTACCGACTTTAGTAATGGTGATCGACGAGGTTGGGCCTAAATGTCAATCGCGAATATCTCGGTTCATAGTTGAACAATTTGACTGAAATTTTTATCACAGTCGATTTACGTTATTTTTAACTATTATAGCGGTAAATGTTATGGCCAGATCTGTGTCTATTCTCCCATACCTCCTTTTAAGTCTAGATTTCTATTAATAGCCATTCGCCGATTTCTATAAAGCTGTATTTTTGGCAATTAGATGCGAGGTGCCAGCTGTTCTCCTATATGTAAATATCACAACGTTCAGCAATATCCTCGTCACATATGATGCCATCCCGGAATCTACATCACTCATCATATGTTTACTGACAACTTGAAGGTAATTATCTGTGCTGTAGAGCGCTTGTAGTAAATGCATGACACGATGTTCTGGAATTGACGGGTATTCCAGGTTTATAACATTTCATTGAGATCTTACTGAAGGAGGAACGAAAATCACTACTTTTATATAATATTTAAACTGCTAATGAATCTTTTACGTGTAAGTCATTGTCAACACGGGACTTCGGTTTGTCGCCCAATCCACAAGACTAGACGGCTGCCAATGGGGGCCCTCCGTCCCGCATTACTGACAAGGGGAAACCACGCCGGAAAATCCCTAAGACATTTCACGGCCAATGCAAGGATCGAAAGTGCGACCCCCGGGCTAGCGAGACAGCGTCTTACCGAGCCACCCAAAACAACAACTAAGTTAAACTAAGAACAATAACATTAACACGGTACATTAAAGCAGCCATTCCACTTCTCTGTAACGGGGAATCTATTCGCCGGTCTCGTTGTCTGCCCCTGGCTCTCCCCTCATATGTTTCAACAACAGAGAAAGTTGAAAAGAACGTCTTTTAAGGAATTGGGTCTTACAACATAAAGTGATTATCATGTATGGAGTTATTGAGATTAGCTGACCCCCAGGTTGTACACATATCATATGGGATTGATAAGACCATAATTACTAACAATATCATATACATGTAGTACCTAAAACAGCTGGGGTCTCAATACGTTCAGGCACTTTGTCACACAAGATATTTATCAAGAAAATAGTTATCAAACATTGCAACATCACCCAATATATCAGTCCATGACTGACAAATTGTTTTCGAGCTAGGTTTCAAAATATTTACTGTTTTGTAGTACTTCTTCCAAAAAATAAATGATTTCTTGCCTATGTGCCACGTGTACATTTTGAGTACCCCGACCTCCTCTGATCAAAACAAACACCCTTTTTCTGATTCGATTTAATGTCTAGTAATAGTCTGAATAGTCATTGCTAGTCTGAAATAAATCGAGTCCTATCATCCTTCTGAAAAATCAGTCTATGCAGACATGGTTACACAATCTACATGGTTTCAGTTAGTCGTAGGAATCCAAATGCCTCGGATTGTTTGGCCCAATGGCGCAGTATTATTGTCTTGTGTTTAAGTGTTTAGACAAACGCAGCTGTACGCCAAAGGCCAAGGATTTGTAATACAGTTTGAAATGTGTGTCTTGGAATATTGAAACCATTATGATGGCACTGTAGATGTAGCCAAAGCTTTCCTTCTACCTGTCCCCAGTTCCATTCAATTTGTTGTCTATGAATAACACCACTTGTAGGTCAGAAAAGTTTTTTTCTTCTGTGCACCCGATTCACTCGCAGGATCCCTTTCAATGTATACTGGAATGGGCTTGAGCCAACATTGACACTAGGTGGCTGTACCTATCATTCATTTCCGTTAACTTGAAAATGAAATAAAACATTTTGTAAAGAACACACAACCATTAAATTACCAAACCGTCTATTCCTACCACCATCTCATGTTACAGACATAATGGTACTATTCTCGTCCCCATTCGGCGTACTATATATAATACGTTATTAATTAATAGTGGCGTAATATAATATAGTACATATTTGAATAAGTTTCATCCTATGTGTGCTTCTATTTTCCATTGAACGTATTAGCAAGAAATTTCAACAGGTCGAGCGAGAAATGAATGTTAATGCAAAATTTGTAAATAGCGATCGCAAGAGTAATTTTAGAAAAAGCTAATAATAATATGACTTTATAGTTTATTTATAGGGCGTTCTTAATAAGCTATAATTATAAATTTATTTGGAATGTGTTTAACCAGTTTTGTCACGGTCTATAATGTAATAATAAATCAGAGTACATAGTAAATGTTAATATATTAAGATGTGATAATTCATTTATCCAAGTCAGATTTACATTATTTGTTGGTTATGGCAATTTCTCGACAAACTGTCAGGAACTCATTGCTAACTAGTTCAAATACAGGAAAGATTCTTTTTAAGTGAAACATGTTATTTTTACATTATAAAGTGTAACAAGCAAATTATTTCACCATATTTAAACATTTACTAAAGACACATTTATCGTGTAAGAATGTTGTATGCTATTTTGACTTTATAAAGTATAACAGGCTAATTATTTTAGCATATTTAACCTTTTTTATTAAGACAAGTTTGTCGTTCAAAAGCCAAAATAACCACGTCTCGTCTTCAGCTTATAGGTATGAAACACCGTAACTGACATGACAAAGTTGATTTGGAAGATTTGTGGGGGTACAAATCTACATGTAATTAAGAAATTCGAATGATCATGGAAATGTATTGTTTATAAACTTATTGTGAATAGAAATAGACGTAGCTTGAATATAGAAAACTTACGGTATACTGTAATGTTAGACCAGCGGCTGTCAGGCAGGATACGCCCACATTTTCGAGAGACAGATAGGGAACAACCTTGATATACTATATTTTGTTTACACTATTCGCGTACAAGCGACGGCCATTCTGTCATGCAATTTTAGTCAGATTTTCACTAAATTCGAACTCAATCTTCATTACCGTGATATAATCAAACGGTGTTTTATATCGGATTGTAATTGTGACCCCCAGAGGGACCACAAGCTAAAAGGCGATTTTTGGACAATCAGGGACAATAAATCAGGAAGTTACAATCCGATGGGCGCAAATATCGAAACGAACCAATATCTTTGGGTTATACACATGCATGTCAAGTTTCATCTAAATTGGTTCAAAACTGTGATCTCTATAGGGCCAACAAGCTTAAAACATGATTTTTCGTACAATCAGGGGCATAATCCATGAAGTTTCCATCCGATACAGCCCAATGCCGAGGTCTTATGGGGATAAACCTATATTTCAAGTTTCGTCAAAATCGGATAAGAATTGTGACCTGTAGAAAGTCCACAAACAAATTGTGGACGGGCAGGGGCGACGGCATAATGCGGTCACATGAAAATGTGGGCGTATAAAAAATGAACGACTCTTTAATGTACCTTATGTAATATGAAAGACCACTGTGATGTTAGTAATTAGTATTCTGCCATTGTCGTGTTTTTAATGATTTCAAGCGACCGAAGATTCTTATTGTAGTCTGAAAAAATTCCGAACCTAAAGTAGTTAGTAGATGTTATTCGATTTAAACTTTATCGATATGGTCACTTTTATTTTACTTTTTTTTAATAAGTGATTATGTTTGACATCTCCATCCAGGAGTGAATCTTCAACAATGTGAGACACAGTAAAGTTCCCGCCTGACTATATTTATGCAGAACTGGCATAAGTCATTATTATTAGTTATTCGGATTGAGCCGTTCAGTCTGAAAAACTTGTTTTTATTAAGAATATTATTATTCTGTTTCTGGGGAGTCGAATTTAGAATTTCGTTTTCCTGCAATTTTAATGAAATGGCTAAAACATTTATTTTAGCTCATGAATAAAAATTGTATACCAAAAACTACCTCGGATTTGTTCCCTTGGTGAGAAGAAAGGAAACACACAAATGCTTAATTCCTAAAGATTTTTAATTAGCAAAAGGCACACCTTCTATAATGATGTGTTTACAAATAACAAATTTTCATAAAGATATTGAGATGGACAGAGACCGTTTCAAGATCTTCCCCTTATAATAACATACGATAAAAATTATATAAAAAAACAGATTCTAATTTATAATTTCAGATGTAATCTATATTCGATACTTTCGATTTAATCTATAGACAAACGAGGTATTGGATCATATATTGTGGTATTTTTAAAGTCAATTAAAAAACAAAAAAAAAAACGAAATCGGAATCGACGGAGCCCGTTTCAATATCTCACCCTAAAAATAAAATTTAGTTCATATTTTCAAAAGTAAGCATTGTTCGATCCTTTCGATTTAAACTTCAGACAAACGATATATTGGATTCACAGGCACTTGTATTTAGTCAAGCAGTAGTAAGAAGTTTTATTTTAACTTATTGTAATCCCTTCAAGTGTCTGTGATTGGATTATTGTTTTTAATGTCAATGAAATTACATATTGTGATTGATTTATTAAAATTATCGTCTACCCCTACACTTAAGTGAACATCAAAATACATTTGCGCAAATCTTAATCATAAATCGGTCACACGCTGCAACGTAAGATTGGTTAACAAAATGGCGCACACGACGTCAGAATCAAAGTTATCTTGTTTCAAAGCAGCGAACAATGAAATTGCTTAACTTTAACATTCCCTGCTATATTTAGCAAAGACATGCGCCTAAAAAACATCTATACCCCAATTAAAAGCGAGGCTGTTATGTTCCAAAGTCTTGACCAATCAAATTGCATATCACTACTTCGCTTAGGCAGAACATTCTCATCGAAATTAGTCAAGGTATTGATATAATGAATCTGTAATGGAAGTGTCACCATTTTCATGCAACTAGAACCAAAGTTATCGTATTTCATTCTATTAATGAAACAAATTGTTTGTCTTGGCTAAGCCGAAGTTATTGTGTTCCGAATCCCTGACCAATCAGAAAATGTTCAGCATCGAACTTTGTTACGATACTGATGTAATGAAACAATGGATGAAGTTTCACCACTATCACTCAATTAGAATCAATGTTGTCGATCTGTAAAGTTGACCAATTAAATTGTGTATCGCCCTGCTTGCCCATTATCTAACTGTATGCATTGATGAGACGAAACTATACACAGTTTCATCATACTTACTTACTTAGAACCAAAGTAATCGTGTCCCATACAGGGGATATTCACGACTGTTCCAACTACAGCCCTATCACTGGATAAGTCTTTGAAACACTTCTTCGGAAACATATCCATAATTATTAACCCCTTTTTTTTATCAGGTTTTCAACCTCAAAATTCATCTACAATCAACTGATTGAGAAGTACGACTACATATGTAAGTCTCTTGATAAAGGGCTAGAACTGAAAGCAATTTGTTTCGACATAAAACCGTCAATCCTTACATATGATGAAATAGCTTAATTTTTTTTTTTAAATTCTGTTCTTAATCATGCAAAATATTTACATTTAATGACATCAATGCGGCGTAAATAGCGTATATTATGTGAAAGTATCTTTTTTATCTGGATTAAATGAAGCTTAACATGACAAGCTTACTGAATGGTTACTGTTTTTCCCGACTGACATAACCTCAATAAAGATTTAAGTAAATGCGGCTCAGTTAAATAAAATTTAATAAGATGAAGACGACTTAAAAATAAACACTAGCGGTTGACAGACAGGATACGCCCACATTTTGCAAGAGATGGATAGAGAAAAGCTAAAAAACAAAAAGGATTTTTTGTAAAAAAAGAGGACAATTATTATCCAGAAAGATGTGGTCTGAAATGCGCAAATATCAAAAGGGACTAAGATCTTTGGAATATAAAGATATGTGTAAGTTTTATCTAACTCTGATAAAAATTGTGGCCGCTAGAGGGTTTACACAACCTTCATATTGCATACTTTTACAGAACTTGCGTACATAGAGCGGCCATTTTGTCTGGCAGTTTTGGTTAGATTTACATGAAATTCGAACTCATTCAACGGTGATATATTTGAGGGTTTTTTTTTTAATCGGATAATAATTGTCACCTCTTAAGGGACCACAAGCTAAAAGCCATTTTGTCTATCAGTTTTGCCCGATTTTTACGAAATTCGAACTAATCCCGCCTTTGGTGTAACCTTGATTTCGTACAATCTGTGACCATAATTCAAGAAGTTACGGTGCGAATATCTAAATGAAACGAGATCGTTGGGTTATAAGCTTACATTTCAAGATTCAACAAAATCCGATCAAAATTGTGGCTGCCTCTATAAGGTCCACAAGCTGAACTAACGATTTTTTTTTGTAGAATCAGGGGCAATAATCCATAAAATTTCTTTCGGAAATAAACCTACATTTCAAGTTCTTCAAAATCGGATAAGAACTGTGACCTGTAGAGTGTCCACAAATTGTAAACGGACGTTAGGACGGACAGTGACGACGACAATATACGTCGACATGAAAGTGTGGGCGTATAAAAACGTTTGTCGTGGTGAGGGTTATTGCGTTCCAAATTCTCAACCAATCAAAGTGCTTATCGCTCGGGTTACCCTGGGCAGAAAATGTCATAATCGAACTAATGTCACTTGATTTGAACTAACATTATGGTGTCCCAAAGCATCAATCAATCAAATTGCTTATCTCTGCTTACATATTAGTCTTGTTTACAAGATCCTATTTGTTCCGAAGAATGAACACAGAAATTCTGAATTTAGGATAACATATATATTTTCTAATAACATCACAAGAATACACAGTTCGACCTCTTCCAGAAACCACGACATTCATCAATCCTGGCCGTTACCATGATTACGTCACGCAGATAGAAAATATCGGCGATGGACATTCAGGCTGAAGACTATAATATTTCAGTATACCATGTACAACTATTTGTTTTCCCGATCAGTCAGAATCAAGGGTAATACAAACTTGATCTCCATTCTCTATTGTTTTCGTAATGGCCAACAGCTATGTGGCACCGATTCAGATGTTATTGTCAACTTCAGACATATGCCAAACGTTATAAATATTATAAAATGGGTTTATACCAGGGCTGGCTGAAAATAAAGATAGACCAATTCGGTTGAAACAAACTTTTGCCACCAATAAGTAGTCATTGAATAATAATAGTAAACATGTAAAAAAATGGTACATGCAGAATAAAATGAAAATTGAATAATACATATAATCAAGGGAAAATTTAAGAAACGTGAAGTTATTAAATAGACAGATCAAGCATTATATTAAACTTAGCTAAAATTTTGATATTAAAAGTCATCACACACACTCCACAAGACTTAGCTTAAAAGTTTAATTTTTAAAAGTCTTCACAATCACTATATGAAACTTTGCTTAAAAAGTTCTGTTTTTAACAATTCTTTTTTTAAAAGTTACCAGGGATTGCGAGTCTTTTTTGTGTGTTCGGGTAGAGACTTCCATAACATTGGTGCAACGTAGGCAAAAGATCTTTGACGGTAGGACGATTTGGCTTTAGGTTGTACCAGTAAATTGTTATTCATGGACCTTAGAGCTCTAGGTGAAGTGTATCGATGGAGTCGAGATTGAAGATTGTGTGAAGAATCTTCATAATGGAGAGCCCGGTACGTTAAGGAGAGGATTTTAAAGTTGATACGCCATTCAAAAGGAACCAATGTAGATTCTTTAATACTGGGGTAATATAACCACGTTGTTTGGTTCTTGTTTCTTGAATCTTCTGTAGCTGATTTATTTGATATGGGGGAAGATTGAACGGAATGGAATTGCAGTAATCAAGACGAGATGTTACACGTGAATTGACTAACATTTTTGCTGTTTTTAGATCAATTAAGTTTCTTAAACGACCAATGTTAAAAATATGGTAATTGGTTGATTTACAGATCATTGAAACATGGTGTTAAAAATCAAAGTTACAATCTAACAGTACACCAAGATCACGAACATCATTTCTCCCCCATAGAGCAATATCCCCGATATCGATTGGAAGTTCATCCGATATTGATTGTAAGTTCATCTATTTGCGATCTCATAAAACTTACTTCCGATCGTAATACCCGTGTAAGAAAGTTGGTTGACAACCACTTTTTTATTGACTGAATGCAGAGTTCTAAACTATGTATTTCATCTTTTTGAGTACCTTGTTTAAATGCAGTTGTGAATCATTAATATCAAATTCTTTGATCAAGTCTTGTGGAACACCATAACATAAATTCACAGGTTTTGATTATTGATTTTTACGGATTGTGTTCTTCGACTGGGGTAAGATCTGAACTATTCTAATGACAAACCTTGATACCAAATCTGTCGTGAAGTCGTTTAATAAGTACATCCTAGTCAATAGTGTTAAATGCAGCACTAAGATCTCTTATTTGTACTTGATAACGATAAGAGAATACTTGTCGAAACGTCGTGATATATGTGTATAAACCAGTGATTGTTTTGCATATAAATTCTGTTGTGTTTCTCAATTCAGGGAAGTTGAAAAGAACTTGGTTGTTACAAAGTTGAGATGATCGAAGCTCACAAATAGACATCAGTTGATCTCTACTATATTATGTGATCATTGTCATACAATAAAGAAATTGATATATCTTGAAAATCACAAAATAAAATAACACAATTGTCAGTAACAAGTGAGAGCCAAAACACGGTGCAACCGTCTGGTAGCCATCTTGAATCAATGAATAAGACATAACTGCAACATTAATATTGTCTTCGTATCAGACCATCTCGTGAACCTATAAACTGGAATCAACAGATATGCACAAAACTGGCTATAGGGCTTTCAAGTACATGCAACTGAAAAAAAAAATAACCCCAGCACAGATACGTGACGATATGGTCTTTACTTCAGGAGATGTTGCTGATTTTTTTCCACAATAAAGAAGTGGGTTGTGGAATTTAAGTGTGGTGGACGTAGCCTTGGTGTTTATCCGTGTCCTGAAAGGCGTAAAAAGCAACTATTCAAGACCAGCGGCTGCCAGGCAGGATACGTCCACATTTTCGAGAGATGGATAGAGAACAAGCTAAAAAGAAAATGATTTTTCCTACGACCAGGGGCCATAATTCATGAATTTACAATTCGATATGTGCAAATATCAAAATAGGTTGTCAGGCAACGAAACATATGCCCGCCAGCAGCTAAATCGTCCGCGCAGTCAACAAGAGTTGTCGCATATCAAAAATCATTAGAATTTGTTTTTTTTTATAACGTTCTGCCCCATGATAACGTATAGTATACGAAATATTCAATATTATGGATTTAGCTGTACAATTATCAAAATTCATTGAAAATCAATATACTTCTTTGTCTAAAGACCTTAAACTCTGTTTCAAGTTTCATCAAAATCAAATTAGCATTGTGACCTCTATAGGTCCACAACCTTGGTATACAATATTGTTAAACTATTTGCGTACAAGCGGGGGCCATTTTGTCCGGTAATTTTGGTCTGATTTTGACGAAATTGGAACTCAACCTTCATTACAGAGTAATGTTTTTTTTAAATCAGATAATAATGGCTACCTCCAGGGGACCACAAGCCATAAAAGGCGATTTTTCGGACTTCATTATGGTGAAACGGTGATATAATCAAACATTATTTTAAATCCGTTAATAATTGTGACCTCCAAAGGAACCACAAGCTAACAAATGGGGCGATTTTCGTACAATCAGGGGCCATAATTCTTGGAGTTACAATCAGATATGCGCAAATATGGAAATGAACCAACATCTTTAGGTTATAAACATGTATTTTACGTTTTATCAAAATCGAAATAAAATTGTGACCTCGATAGGGTCCACAACTTTGATATAACATATTCTTACACTATTCGCGTACAAACGACGACCATTTTGTCCATCAATTTTGGCCCGGTTTTCACGAAATTCGAACTCAACCTTCATTACCAAGCAACGGTGATATAATCAAACGTTTTTTTTTTTAAATCGGATAATAATTGTGACCTTCAGGGTGAATTTTCGGACAAACAGGGGCCATAATTCAAGAAGTTACGATCCGATGGGCGCATATATCAAAAGGAACTAAGATCTTTGGGTTATAAACATACATGTCAAGTTTCGTCAAATCGGTTCAAAATTGTAGGGTCTACAAGCTAAAAGCGTGATTTTTCGTACAATCAGGGGCCATAATTTAGGATGTTACGATCCGATATGCGCAAATATCGAAAGGAACTAAGACATGCATTTCAAGTTTCATCAAATTCGGTTCAAAATTGTGACCTCTACAGTGTTCACAACCCTGACATACCATATTTTTTACACTTTTCGCATACTAGCGACGGCCATTTTGTCCGTCAATTTACAGTGTAACGGTGATATAATCAGACGTTTTTTTTGTTTTTTTTTAAATCAGATAATATTTTTTGCCTCAAGAAGGCCACAGGCTAAAAAATGCGATTTTTCGTACAATCAGGGGCCATAATTCAGGAAGTTACGATCTGATATGCGCAGGCGCGGATCCCCCCCCCCGTCAGCCCCAGTGGTGTGACATAGTTGATATTCGTTTTCGTTTGCTTTGTTACTGTTGTAGTTCACATATCTGGCCTTTAATAGGGGGGGTTGGGATGTCCTAGTGGTCTAGAGTGCCCTGCTTCGACCTCTAGCTGGCCGGTCACCCCTGGCTTGCGGCTGTGGTTTCGAGCCCTGTTGTGAGCGTATGTGGCATGGAGATAGGGGCGCCTTCTCAACCTCGTGGGTTTCCTCCCACTCCGGTTTCCTCCCACTGCTAAAGACCCCTACGCGCAAGCGAATTATTGAAATAAAATTAAACCATATGTTAGTCCCGAAATGACCTAGTTTGTGTTGAGTGGACGTTAAACCCCATTTCTCTCTCTCTCTCTCTGACCTTTAATATATGATATAAACATGATTTTCGCATTGTCTCCGTTGGGGACAACACCAAACCTGATTATTACCCTTCGCTTCGATGTATGGCCCCTCCCTCGACAAAATCCTGGATCCGGGCCTTATGCGCAAATATCGAAAGGAGCTAAGATCTTTGAGATATAAACATGCATTTCAAGTTTCATGAACATCGGTTCAATATTGTGACCTCTACAGTGTTCACAAGCTAAAAACATGATTTTTCGTACAATCAGGTCCCATAATCCACGAAGTTACAGTCCGATATCATGGGGTGATAAACTTATATTTCAAGTTTCATTGAAATCGGTTAAAAATTGTGACCTGTACACAAACACTTGTGGGCGGACAGGGACGACAATATACGTTCACGTGAATATGTGGGCGTGTAAAAATATTACCCGGATGCATGACATGGTGATTGCTGATGGGGATATTGCCAGTGTTGCAAGCATCTTTCATGAGCACCTAATCGGTTACGAGTTAGGCATGACAAACATTTCTGGTGAATCTTGGAATGCATGTTTAAACTACCCCAAAAACATAGCAAAAATATATAGGGAGATAACGGATCTCTATGTCTACAGTGGCGTCCAATTCCGAAGAACTCACTCTATTTACCAAATTGTTTAACACAGAGCTTAAAATCAGCATTAAAAATGTTCACCCATTTCCTGATTTGTTGTTCAAAATTAAAGAATTTATAGCTTTATCAATAAATCTCCATGAAACGGAAACAAAGAGCCTTCTCGAAATCTATAACAACAATTCGTCCAGGAATATTTTCAATTTCTGTATACTGCAAGATATCAAATAAAAGTCATGTATTATCCCCAATAAACCACCCAGTTAAAAACCCCTTTTGGTCCTCACAAATAAGATTATTTAAAAGAGATTTAATACATTTTGCTATTAACGGCTGATAGAATTTTATAGAAAGTATTTAGCAATGTAATTGGTCTCCAGTTTTTGATGAATTCCCTTGGATTATTCCCTTTTGGAAGTATCGTAACAATATCGAGACGTAATGTTTCTGATACGTACCCGCCCTTAGCGAATAATTGAATGATCTGACCAGAAAAAATTATAAAATTCATCGAGTAGCTATCACTTCCACTGCTCTTATCGGGTTCCATATGTTTTAATATAGACAGGGCCTTACTAGTTGTTATCCCCCCCCCTTCCTCAAGACTGTCACTTACATTGTTACTAAGAATGGTAATATTATGGTCCGCTTCTAAACATCTTCTAAATTAATGTCCCGTGATTCGTACAAATTTTTATAGAAATCTAAAATATTTTTTTGATTTGTTATCAGTCTTTGATTCGTATCAATAACTCTTACAACATCCACATTGGTATAATATTTTTTCCACAGTTAGAAAATATTAGTACCATGTTCAATATATACAGCATTTGATCTTAAAATCAATCATTTCTTGTGTTTCTCTCTTAATCGTTCTTATTTATTTAAATAATTATGGTAAATTTCATTTAAAAACGTGTCATCTTTATCCTGAAGAAAATCATGCAGATAGAGTAACTTTTTTTCCAAAAACTGCCTTTGTTCTTTTTCTTTACGATTCTTAAATACACTGTAGGAGATAGTTTTTGACCTTATTTTGAGTAGAAACTTTTCGAAAAATAATTGATCACTAATCACAAATGAAGGGTCGCTATCTTTATATCTCTCGCATAAGGTAAAGCGGCATAATTTTTTTTAGTGTCTAGAATTGTATTTTTGACTGTTCTAACATATTCAACATCTTCGAGAAGTTTATTATTAAATTCCCAAAATCCCTTGCCCTCGAATGAGCTAGTTCTTATATTCATGAAGACTACAGAATGATCCGTTCTATAACCTGGTAAAAGTTGTGGTTTATCTATCAAACTTATCAACTCTTCTGGTCCTTTTTTGTTGGTTTTTCCTGCGCCATGTGTAACTTTTCTTATACGGAGACTATACCCGCCAAACATCTCAAAGATTTTCATCATTCATTAAATCTAATACTTCTTTTCTTTCCTTTATGTTGTTATATTTAACATAATTGAAACAATCAAGTCAGGGGTATCTGTATTTGGACCATATATTGTAATTAAATTCAAAGTAATTATCGTTCCTAATAACCGCTATAATATTACCATCTGCGACCTTTGTGTTTTCATTTTATCTCGTATTCAACGTTAATATTTAGAAGTATACATACACCTCTTGTGTTGTTTTTTCCTTCACCTAAAATAATGTATTTTTGTAAATCAGAGTTCAATAGAGGTGTGTCTTGTATTGAGTAATTCTTTTCTGTTAAATAATTAAATACATGTAGATCTTTCCGTTTTGAGCTATCCTACAACCTTCTACTGTTCATTCTAATAATTTCTAACATTGTAATAACAGCGACCAATCGTTATAATTTTAAATATAATCAATAATACTAATAAATCAATGTATTTTGTAAAAATAATTTGTAAATACCTTTGAATGAAAATGCTTAAAACTCATACTTATAAATGTTATAAAGTTATGCACAGATTGCAAACATATGTGATGTTGGAATAGACACACTGGTGTCTTGGCTGATTTCTGTTATATAAATAAGGTGTAATTCAAACGCTTTAAACAAGATTAGTTTAGAATAGGTACGTTAGTATATTACACTGTACAGAGTCATACGCATTATTCACAGCTATCTAACGCACCGTTTCTTGATTACTGTTATTAGCGGCTGGTTTTATCTTGGAAAGGGTTTCATGTATGTCATCACATAGATTGAAAATTATACGTCTTTTGTCATATGTCTCACCACGAACATTTCCGTTACAATACCATGCATTTTCTGTTTCTTCGTGTGATCTGAGTCTATTAAAGAGTTCTACGTTTATTGGAGTTAGAGACATAACTACTTCAAATTTGTCGAAGCATGTTATCTTCAGACTGCAGGATCATTGGCCATATAAATCACTTGATTAGCCAGGAAAAAACCCATCAACTTGTACAGAGTACCGCAGCCCAAATTGTTACCAGATCATCAAAATATGGTCTTTAAAGCATCGGTGTGTGAATGGCTTAGCTCAAATATACGAAATGAGGTGTGGTTTTACCTTCCGACTGTTCTGCTCTAAATGAAGACGGGGCTCAAACATGCTTATGTAACCTTGTGTAACCTCCGGCCAAAAAGACTTCAATCAGTTGTGTTGGCGAAGGTAGAAAATAAAATCATTTCGATACAGATGATTTCGCTTCTTATTTTATATCATGACTTATCGGGCCGAAGTTACGGCCATCTAAAAGATGACAAGGTAGCATCATCTGGATTCTGAAACTAAGATATATAATACACCAAAAACCTATATTTTTAGGGACTTTGTAAGTTTCCTTTCAAAATAAGCCTTCACTTTTGAATTTGGAACCCCTAGCGGAATACATCAGCTCACTGGATTTGACTGGTCGAATTGTTACAAAACCCATCTTCAAACCGAGGTCCGAGAGAATCTGTCACACATTTTACCCCAGTAAATAACAAGAAAATTGCCATGGCGGCCATCTTGAATTTTTTAATCTCCTCAAGGGTGCCAGGGTGGCATCATCCCGGTTCTTAATCTACACATAGAGAAGATATACAATCCACTAAAAACACTTGTCGACAATGCACTCCGGCTTGTCTTCCGTGGGAACCAAGTTGATTTGGCCTGTAACTTTTCTTTGTATAATTAAACGGACAAACCTCTATGTATGTATAATTACGCCAACGATTTGTGGATCAGGCGTTGGGGGTTACCAGTCATTTTCCCGAAAGCTTAACTTTTAGCCCCCCCCCCCATAATTGATTAACAAGTCTAACTTATGATTTGTTTAGAAATTTTCGCATGAATATTTGGTTTGTCACAATGGTTAATGACAGAAGAACGTCATTTAATTCGACTCGATCATCATTTAGAGTTTAGCATTAAGATTAGATTTACATATCATATATTTGGAGTTTACCATCATTTTTAGGTTTACCAGAGAAACAAAACCAAGTAAAGTCATATATATATAAAGTTTAGCGGATACTTTTGAGTTGACAGTACTGTCTCAACCGGAGCTTCTAATATATATCTATTGTTAATGTACATCTATTTTTAGTATCAAGCCCTTTACTGTTTGATTTGATGAAAATAATATAAGAACCGCCTCATATCGACTGTTTTCTAGATATACCCTCAAATATTTGTCTTAAGCGCGTCCCATTGTTGGTTTCAGGTAATCCTGTATTTTTCAATAGATACCACAATTCTCATACAATGAGAAGAAGTTACGAACCTGTAAATACTTTCTTGGGAATGTATCTTTAATTAGTTTAATTGAGTTATCTGCACGTATGTACTGATATGCGTATGCCATTTTAACCAGAAGATGCATAAAGTTCTTTTAAATCTATCACACCTCAAAGGCCATCGCTAAATATACGCGTAAATTTATAATTGGAAGTAACACAAGTAAAACTGAAGCAGACAAATCTAAAAATACATTAAACTTAATTCATTACCACACCTTTAATTACATTATTACTGTTAAATCTGTTGTTTGGAACAAGGCGAGAGGTTTAAAATTAAATTACATTAAACTGGGTGTATCAACACGTGACTTTCTAAACGTTATGAGGAATTTGTCAGTGATCTATGTAACCAACAATTGGCAAGACTTGATTTTCCGTGGCAACTGCAAGAAAGATGACACCTTTTAATTTCATGTTTCTGTGAGTTCTTCATCATATTGTTTCAGTTTTGTGTTGAAGATTCAAATTGCAAGATGTCAACGAAAGTAGTAAACCTGGTTTCATAAGTTCTGTCAGATTTCTTGCTCTTGATTTCTGTTCAGTTTTGATTGTTGTAAATTTATGAGCGCAACATTACATTATAAAAGATAAGTGGTTTCTTAAAGAAGGCGATTATGTTTTGTATTTAGCCAAACAATTGGATTAAAGAAGAGAAAACCTTCTGGCAGCAGATTTACCACGTGTTTCTGTAATTTTACCCTTTTCGAAAAAGAAACAGACTGGTGTGACTTAACAGAAAATGTCTTTTAAAGCAAAATTAATAAAACAAAATTACTAATAAAAAAATCTGGTAAATTTTCTGCCAGAATTGTTTTCCGAAATATTTTTATACGCCTACATTTTCATGTTGACGTATATTTTCGTCGCCCCTGTCCGTCCGTCCGTCCACAATTGTTTGTGAACAGTCTACAGGTCACAATTTTTATCCGATTTCAATGAAACTTAAAATATAGGTTTATCACATTAAGATCTCGGTTCCTTTCGATATTGGGTTATGGCCCCTGATTGTCCGAAAAATCGCGTTTTTAGGTCACAATTTTGAACCGATTTGGATAAAACTCGAAATGCATGTTTATAACCCAAAGATATTGGTTCCTGTCGATATTTGCGCCCGTCGGATCGTAACTTCCTGAGTTATGGCCCTTGATTGTCCGAAAAATCGCCCTTTTTAGCTTGTGCTGGAGGTCAAAATTGTTATCCGATTTAAAAACCGTTTGATTATATCACCGTTACATGGTTATGAAGGTTGAGTTCAAATTTCGTGAAAATCGGACCAAAATTGACAGACAAAATGGCCGCCGTTTGTACGCAAATAGTGTGAAAATATGTTATTTCAAGGTTGTAGACCCTATAGAGGTCGCAATTTTGATGAAACTTGACATGTATGTTTATAACCCACAGATCTTGATTCCTGTCGATATTTGCGCCCATCGGATCGTAACTTCCCGAATTATGGCCCTGATTGTACGAAAAATCGCCCTTTTTACCTTGTGGTCCCTTTGTAGGTCAAAATTGTTATCCAATTTGATTATAAAAACCGTTTGATTATATCACCGTTGCATGGTTATGGAGGTTGAGTTCAAATTTCGTGAAAATCAGACCAAAATTGACAGACAAAATGGCCGCCATTTGTACGCGAATAGTGTGGAAATATGTTATATCAAGGTTGTGGACCCCATAGAGGTCACAATTTTCAACCGATTTTGATGAAACTTGACATGTATGTTTATAACCCAAAGATCTTGGTTCCTTTCGATATTTGCGTCCATCGGATTGTAACTTTCTGAATTATGGCCCATGATTGTCTGAAAAATTGCTTTTTTAGCTTGTGGTACCTCTGGATGTCAAAATTGTTATCTGATTTTGAAAAAAAAAACGTTTGATTAAATCATCGCTACATGGAAATGAAGAATGAGGTTGAATTTCGTGAAAATCGGACTAAAATTGACGGACAAAATAGTCGCCGTTTGTACGCGATTAGTGTGAAAATATGTTATATCAAGGTTGTGGACCCTATAGAGGTCACAATTTTGAACCGATTTTGATGAAACTTGAAATACATGTTAATAACCTAAAGATCTTGGTTCCATTGCATATTTGCGCATATCTGATCGTAACTTCCTGAATTATGTCCCCTGATTGTACGAAAATCGCCCCATTTGTTAGCTCGTGGTTCCTTTGGAGGTCACAATTATTAACGGATTTAAAATAATGTTTGATTATATCACTGTTTCACCATAATGAAGGGTGAGTTCAAATTTTGTAAAAATCGGACTAAAACTGCCGGACAAAATGTCTGCCGCGAATACGCAAATAGTGTAGAAATATGATATATCAAGGTTGTGGACCCTGTAGAGGTCACAATTTTAATCCGATTTTGATGAAATTTGATAAATAAATTTATAACCCAAAGATCGCGGTTTCTTTCGATATTCAGACACATTGGGCCATAACTTCCTGAATTATGGCCCCCGATTGTACGAAAAATCATGTTTTTTTTTTAACTTGTGGACCCTTTGGGGGTCACAATTTTATTCCGAATTAAAAAACCGTTTGACTATATCCCCGTTACACATTAATGATGGTTGAGTGTGAATTTCTTGAAAATCGATAATTGAACAGCTAAATCCCTAATATTAAATGTTTTGTATATTTAACGTTAACATGGGGCAGAACTCTATAAAAAAAACAACAAATTCTAATGATTTTCTGATAATTACTTGTTGACTGCCCGGACGATTTAGCTGCTGTGTGGGCGTATGTTTCGTTGCCTGGCAATCTATTTTTAACATTGTATAACATTGTTATATTGTTTCACCAGCAGGTATATTATCAGCGCTATTGAAGGTATTTAGTGTAACATGTACGACTGGCGTTAATTTATTATTTTTATGTTCATGGCTGATTTTCTTCTCCCGTCAAAATTCATAGATATTGAAACTTTCAGGACTAGTACATCGCCCCTTCCAAATCGGTACCGGTTTTTACACAGACCAACGTTCCTTCTATCCGAAGTCTGGTTACAGAGCACAACCCTTAGGGAATATAAACTTATCAATCGAACAGGTGACACTAAATGCGTTAAAAAAATCATCATTGACAAAAATATTGAAATTCACGTTGATACCACATTACTGACGTACAGGAATACGTCAATATAAATTGCTCCAAGGGATGTATAAATGTCGTCAAAACTAGTAATTGATAAATGTGTGAAAGAATTATATTTCTTAAAATACACATGTTTCGTAGAGCATTGATAACAAATGTTAAACACAATCAATAAAAAATTGTTTCCATTTCAGCTTAAGGAAAACACTTGCACTTATATCTTTAAATCCGCATAGGTCAAACTAAACCAAGGAATCGGGTTAGTATTATATATTATTTTTCTTGTGATTAGGCAAGGTGTATTCAAATAAATATTTGCAATTGCAACAGAATGTGGCTTGTTAACTAATTTTTGGCTTACCATGTCGACAGTGGAACACAACATTGGTTGTAGGCTATCTCTCAACACCGAGGGGGTTTCAAAACAGAAAACGATTTTGCAAACGCTGGATCAAAGCAGGATGGCGCCAATAAAAACGCCAAATACAAACACAGATATTTATAAGAATGGAAATTAAAATTATTTTTGATTTTGAACACACGATTTTGGTAAATTATTATTTTTTTTTAAATTGGAGAGAACATCGTAAATTTGGGTCATTTCTTTCATAGACGACAAACTATTATCTCCTAGGTTTAATTTATAAATTTCTCCCGACATTTATCAGAGAATTGTCGTGTATTACCATGGTTTTACAGGAGAGTTTATGGCCAATGCGTTAGATTTTATGTGTATTCCTACAGCGATATTAGGGGAAAAGATCCCCACAGAGGTATTTGTTATATATGAATATCCTGCTGTGTGTTTTCTTCTTCTAATATTAGGATATATGCCTTTGTTAAAATGTCGTATTTAAAACTTGTGAAATTCTTTCATATTCATTATCACTTATCACGAGTATAATGATAAGACAAAATCTCGCTTTGACTCTGTGAATTCCTCTATTATATGTATTTTGGTCGTGTGCATTATTCTCCTGGAGACAACATTTATAACGTCTGATTAAGTGATTAAATATGTTGTTGGTGTTATTCACTTGTGTGATATAATACATGGGACCCAATGAAATATAAAACACATTATATTGAATTGCAATCTCTAAGATAGACTGATGGCCAGTCTTCTCCACACACCAAAAATTGGCCAGTCCCCTCAAAAAAAAAAAAAAAAAAAAAAACCGAAAAAAAAACGTAATCTCTAGAGACTGGGCAAATAGAGCTTCATTCTCATCTAGTAGGTCAATCTGCATTATGTAGGTCGTGTGACGTCGTGCACGGGATTACTGCATTTGCACTGGCAAACTGGTGTAGGTGCGAGATGTTTGTTGTGGATAACAGTAATTGTTATTTAGTGATACTTTAACGATCTAAGAATTTTGTTGACGGACAATATCTGTCGAATGAACGGATACAACGTATGGGATGAGGTGAATGAACATAAATAATTACACACGACATCATTATAACAACTTAACGAAGCCAGTTCATGCGTTTCGGGACGAAGCCGAATGGCGAATGGAAACAAAAACGTGACATCAGCCCGCAGACGGTTTCAGCATGACTGCTTTGCACTCCATTCGAGACGCATGATTCATGAAGCTAAATATCGAACTTCATTTATCTTAGACATCACATTTACAAATTCGTGTCACGTGACTCGGGGCTTGCTTGACAACTGTCAATCATTCCAAATAAGGAACAACGTAAAACAGGACAAGAAACGCCCATTTTATTGTGAAGCTCTCAAATTGTCCAGTCTCTGGTGCTGGTTACAGGTTTACTCAAATTTTTTTTTATACAAATGGAAACGAAAGTGTTGGTTTACTAAAAATTACTACTTTTATATAAATCGAAATGTAAAATAAATAGAAGAGACTGGGCCAGTCTATCTCTAAGATGACACAGACATAAACTTATCATTGCTTGATAACGGCGAGAGTGTCCTCGTTGAAACGTTGCAGGTAATAAACCTAGTGAATGTTATCCATAAAGCTATCTGTTATTATATTCCTGATGTAAATAAAGTTAATATTTACAACACTGTGCTGTGAATAAATAATATGATTACAACAATCAATGTACTTAAATTTGACTGCCTAAAGGAGAGTTTATTACATTGATACCTTTAGCTGAACTAGAATGTCTCGTCTGTAAACTTACTATTAAACTTGCACTTGTTAATGTACAGTTCAAAACGCGTTCTTCAGATTAAATTAGTCACTGATGTAGAATTTTTATAAGAAAGTTTACATGGAAGTCTAAAAGTCTTTTTACTTCCTTAGACCAAAAGAGAAACGATTTTCATGACCGGATTTTGCGGAAAATGGCTTATAACTTTCGGGAACAGAAAACTCATTTTCGATTGACTTCGACTGTCGCATCATTACTTTTCCACCACTCACAATTCCAAATAAATTAGGATTATTTTTGACATAACAAATAGGTGATGGCTCTTACAGTCATCTACACTGTTTTTCTGTGATTTACTTTGGGGTATAACACAAATAATACATAGAAACCGAAATAATACTCAATTTAACAATTATATGAAAGACAAATAATAAAAAAAAAAATTCTGCATTTGTTGTCTTTTACTTATTTCAACAATCCTACATTTATTTGAGAATAGTATTGTATTTTTGTTGAAGAGGATAATGATAATAACTACTGATGATTTTAGAATCGCAGGACACTGGCATAATTAATAAAGGATGATGTATAAAATATAAAACACAATGTAAAATATAGCAATAGCAAAAAATGTAAGTGAAATATAAAGAGTAAATCAACAGGATTAAATAGGATATACCTATAATAAACTTCACATGATTGTTTATAACTAACATACTTAATTTCGCCAAAATTAATTACACCGGATTCAGGAACAATTTATCTTTCTTTTTAAAAAAAATAGGCTGTTAAGTTACTTTTGAAAAGGGTACATCGTTGGAAGCTATTCCCTGTTGGCAAGTCTGATATTTTGTGTCTGAAGAACAAGCTGTGTATTGGATAACCTAAAATTTGTATCTACCTGCGATAACGTTATATCAGTTTACAGTTCATAAAACTGGTAGGATTCAACTGAATCTACCGCCACGAGATCCCTACACATATGTCGGTATATCCAATTCGCCATGCGTCAAAATAACACGATTCTGGTTTATTAATACTTATATGTCCATGCGAATAGCGTCAAATCCACAAACCACGTCTTAGGATAATTTAAAACTAAGCAAACATCAAAACTGATTAGTATTATCTAGGGCGATTTATAATTCACCTGCAAGTTCATCAAAGGGAATATGGAAATTAGTCCGATATGTTAATGCTACATGAATGAAAACTACCACTTTATAGTTAAACAAGTAGTGTAGGATCTGACACAAAGTAGAAAAATGTTCTCTTGTCAATATTTGTAGACCTGCTTGTGGTTTTTCTTTGATCCTAATTATGAAATGTTCAGTATTGGTTTTTACGTAAATGTGACTTTTAATACAGAGAAATGGTTAGATTTGATAGATCACCACCGAAACATTATCGGGTTTCCTAACCATCCATTAAGCATCGTCTTATGGCTCATGGTAATGATTTAATAATGTAAATCGTTGGTTAAAGACCATCCCGATAAGAAGCAACACAAACTGGATTTAGGTTATTCTTTTCTGTCTTTGACTTACATTTACAACAAGCGGTTGCCATGCAATATACGTTCACAGTTTTCAAGAGAGTAACGAGATTCGAACTCAGCCATCATTGTAGTGTAACGGTGGCATATTTGAACGTTTTATGTTTAGTTCTGTAAATTACCTGCCATTTTATAGTCATTTTCACTCAAAAATTATAAGAGAAACTTGGCCCTTGGATATATTGGATTGTTAAATCTATAGTATTGGAATAGTTTTAAAAATGCTCAACCCGAAATATTAATTTCAGTAAATATGACCGGTTTTAAAGCCGAAGAGGATTGAATGAACACCATAGTCTGAAATATTGCGTGAAGCTCAGGAGTACATATGGAACATATGGAACCATCGGATGGAAGTCTACCGGAAATGATTTCGGCAACCTGATCACCATCTTTTGAATCCTCTATATAGATAGGAGAATAATCACCGCTAATGAGACACCGAATTTGTCTAAAGCGATCCTAAAGAAAGGAGTAAAAGAAGGAATTAAAAGAAGATATAAACATTACAATTGTTCAAGCAGATAAAGGTAAATCAACGGTCATAATGGATAAAGATGATTACCACTTAACAGTGTCTAACTTACTGCACGATACTACTACCTATCGCAGAATAAGGAAAGACCCAACAAGCACCGTAAGTAAAGAACATACTAAAACATTAAACGAACTTAAAGAAAAGAAACAAGTAGACGACAATCTTTTTCATCAACTGCGACCCAACCACCCCGTCCACCTTATGCTAGAGCCACTATTAAAATTCATAAAGATCCCATCAAAGCTCGCTTACTAGTCTGCTCACGAGCTTCCGTCCACTACAACACAGCCCAGCACCTCTCCAAACTCCTATCATCTTTAGGCAAGTGCGCGAAATCCTTCATCCTGACTCATCAGAATTTTGTGACGAAATTAAAAATATACAAAACCCAGGGAAAATTGTGTCACATGATGTAGTTAACCTATTCACAAATGTCCCCAGATCTGAAGCTATAGAAGTTCTCCGCCATCGCCTAGACCAACTTGAAACACCTTTAAATACACAGCTCACCACAGACAGTATAATAAAATTGATAACAGACTGTGTCAGTACCACCAACTTCACCTGGGGTGATGACTTATACCAACAGATACATGGCCTACCGATGGGGAGCCCCCCTATCTCCACTACTAACCGACGTTTACATGACCTCCTTTGAAGAAAAAGCTCTCCAGTCCTCACCAATAACTCCCATCTGCTATTATAGAAAAGTCGACGACACATTTGTAATGCTGAACGAAGAAGATGACCCCAACTGCCTTCTACAACACCTAAACAACCAGAATCAAATTTACGATGGGGAAAGAAAACTGTGGAATCATCCCCTTCCTAGATGTCCTTGTGAATAGAAATGGCACTATCATCCAAACCAGTGTATATCAGAAGCCCACACACACCGATCAATACATCCATTATCAATCTAACCATCCCATCAAAGTCAAAGCAGCTATCATTTCAACCCTCGCCCATAGAGCCAAGAAAATCTGCAACCCTGAACTCCTCAATAAAGAACTAGAACATATAAAACATACATTCTGCAACCTCAACCAATATCCCGAACAGTTAGTCAGGAAAGTCATCAACACCGCTACCAGCAATGAACCTAAATCAGTTAAAACTAAACAAGATTCACAAATTCGGATCTCTTTTCCATTCCAGAACTAGCTATCCTGTCAGAACTAGAGGCTCCTTAAGCCAGCAGGAATAGACACAAGCTTCTACACTTAAATTAAAGATATCCTTAGCGCAAATGGTAAATGCCGACTAACTATACCTCTTCAACCAAAGTGATGTGTATACCAGATTACCTGCTCCTGCAAGAAATTTTACATAGGCGAAAGTAAACGTGCATTATATATCCGTCCCAAAGAGCACCAGTTCAAAGGCACCACCAATGACTCAGCTGTATCAGAACACCTGAAAAACAACCCACGCCACAGAGTGAACTGGTCAGCTGTAAATACCCTTAATATCAATATCAATCCAACGAAAACTAGAAGATTAATAGAGGGGGTACAAATAAAGAGACATCAACCAGAACTTAACAGAGACAGTGGTTTATATACCCCCAGAGCCTATGATGAATTAATAAAAACAGACCAAAACTAATAATTAACATAGACTTTACTCTCATATATATAACCTTATATTAATCAGTGGTTTCCATCTAGGTGTACATGTATATTACAATTAGATGTTTATGTTAATCCATATGGTTTCATTAATTAGAACAAGGGTTACTGTTTTCCTAATTTATGGTTTCATTGAATGTTGTGATTGTACATATATATATATCTCATTCCTTCTATCTGTATTAGTATTGTGCTTGATAACGACAAGAGAATCATTGTTGAAACGTAGCTTTAATAGAAATATAGTAATTGTTATCCATATAACTTTTGTGTTTATTTTTAAACACCAATCTCCCAAGCAGAGTTGACTTTCTTACAATTCTCAACCTCTCTTAACGGCTCATTTGACTACGGAAGCAAGATTCTATGGGGTCATATTTATTGTAAAATATAATAAAGTATATACGGGGAACTCTTTTGCGAAATATTACGGGGTTAAAGGTTCGTGAATATGAGTGGAGAGAACTGGTTACATTATGTAAACGCAGGGAAATATGTGCAACACAGAGATAAAAGGTGTTGCTATTGGCATAGATCACGAAAACAAGACGATTTTGGGCACCATCTGAAAATCCCATTTAAGGTGGTGGCAATGAACTCCACATCCACGAAAAACATAAATTAGACACATTACAAGCCATACCAGACCTTTTTAAGTAATCTGCGAAAACGTCCGAAAATGTTGGAAAAATATTTTTGCCTCAGTTTGACCTCTAGTGGACTTTGGTGACGGGTACAAACCTTGGAAAATGATATCTTAATACCAGTTAGAAACAGCATATCGGCCCATATTTTAGATTCCGAACTACGGACACCAATTTCAAGTTAGCATATGTAACCAACAGTCGCCAAACCAGCAACAAAGGTAAAGTACAATAAATGTTACTTCAGTGAAAGGGGTATCAGGATTTCTAGAAAACAAATATGTCCTGAATTGTATACGGTATCCAATATAATTACTTGAGCCACACATTTAATGGAATTATATTTTCTATCCACCCTAATATCATATTCCTAAAATAATGGTATGTAATTTTATATCCGTGCGATATTGGATCATTTCAGTAAAGCCATAATGTGTGATATCGATGATCTGTTTCAACATTCGTGGTCATTCCGCAGCTACGCGTGTTGTGGTAATGGTGTTGAAATAATGCAAAATATATTGGACAAAATTAATCGACATTTTGCTGAAAAAGATTTGTATTCGTTATTTAAAGCTATAACAATTTCATATTTTTAGGTTATATTTTTACAAATTTATTAAAATTAAGTCTTAAAATAGATGGTAAATCACAAGTTAAGAAATTGGCAAATATATCATTTTCAAATTCAAATTCAAACGCTTGAAGATAGTTATACCATGGGGGGATAGAAAAATAAGGAGTTAATTGTGCTATTTCCTGTGTCAATGATTTTTAAGTGTGGGGAATAATGTCTATGATGGTATAATAGTGAGCAAACGACATAGAAATAAATATCTTTTGACTTTCTTTGAAAATATGAAATTCTCGCTTTAAGAAACAAGTATGAACGCAAATGGGCCATGATCTGAGTATGACATCGCAGCTATCTCGAAATTGGGATGTATCAAGGGTTATTTCGAAGAACGTCGCCTAGGAAAAAACCTGGTCCAAAAATTTTATTGACTATGGTAACCATGGGTTTTCTCCAGTTTCCTGCGACTGCTAAAGACCCCCACCCCTCTTCGCAGAGGCGAATAATGGATATAAAAGTGTATCAAAATGTTCAGAAACGACTGTTTGTGCTGAGTGGACGTTGACCCCCCACATTGCATGGGTTTACGTTTTCGTGTAGTTATTGTCCTTTGCTTGTAAATGTATTGGATTATACGTTAACTAAATACATGTATGTGAACTTGTTATTGACTATTTCATTCGATTTGGGCTTTTGAGATATATTAGATGTCGGCTGAGATTAACTACTTTTTGCAAATATTTGCGATGTCATTACCCACGGTTTAGTCAAAACACTTACCAATGCTACCTTAAGTGGTGGACACACTAGCCAAATGATTCGGCCAAAAATGAAAAAAAGTATACCACAACCCTTCTTGACTTTTCGGATGACTTAGCTGCTGAGGCCATATGTTTCGTTGCCCGACAACCTATCTTTTAGCTGGTTATGTTACCACAATATATGTTTCAGTGACGAAGGGCTACACCCCAACTGATTTCTGTTTGTAACACCAATTTATTTGCAGAATATTGGCCCGGGCCGTAATCCCCGTCACCTTTGAGTGGAACATCGTTTTCGGAATTATTGGTACGAAATTTATCAAGACAGCGATTGGCGAGAAAACCTTCGCATGTCATGCGCTACGTTCGAGAATTTGCAATTTGTCGAGGCCGCCATTAAAAAAAAACCCAAGATACAAGACACCGGAGGCCAGTGCCTCACCACGAGCGACTGGCGTTAACACTTTGGAAACTGGCAACAGTTACAAGACTCTGGGGCAGAAATTTTGACTTGGAGGGTCAACAGTTTTATCTGAATCAAGCGCGCCACACTCAAATCTTGACTGCGAATAACCTGTTTGGAATAATTGTTCCGGGTTGAATTCGGAAAAATATTCGTTGATTTACATTCAGTTCGGTGAACGTAGCTTATGATACTATGCCCGGATAACGCTTGGGGTTCATGACCTTAAATATAAAAAATCTTTGAAAATAGTGGAAGCCTGTTGGCCGTCTAGTATCAGATTTTCAGGAAATTTGGATTTTGACTTGTATATTCAAACGAATGGTTATATATAAATGTCATGATTAACATTATTATCGGAATTAATACATGCAATTATATGTTAACATGTAATTATGCTAACGCTAAAATGTTTACCCTAGTATAACCGGGGAGTGGCCTTTAATAAAACATATAGTGAGGGGGTGGGTGACCGAAGGGTTAGCCCATGCGCGCTTTATCATAAGGTCTGCCATTGTGTCAACTGACGTGGTTTCCATTCCCGTGCTGTAAGAGGACAAGTAGTAGGGTCGCCTGTCTCCGGGTCTTCCGGTTTCCTACCACTTTTAAATGCCGCTATGCCCAAGCGATTATTGAAATATAATTGAACTACGTGTTAGTCCAAAAATGACATGTCGAGTGGATGTTAAACTCTCTCTCTTTTTCTTTCCATATAGCCTTTATTAATCTTTAATATAATGTTGGTATTTAACTTATTAAAGGAGATGAAGAAAAGAAACGAAGATGCCACCGAACCATTCGAATACCGTCCCATTGACCCGATTCTAATTATATTAGTTGCAATATTGCAGATGTAATTCTAAAGGAGCCTTCTGCTGTCGCAATTTGGATAATTTAAGTAGAATCAAATTTCCATTTATACATCGAACATCTGTCTGAAATAACAACAAGACAAATTTGTTAGCACTGGAAATTATTACCCCAGGCGAAGGTTCCAAACTCAAATATACATTTCAATTAAATTTTATTGATTTTTAACATCAAAGACGTAACAAAGGGATGCTAATTGTAACGAAGAACTAAATTTTAATTTATTATTGTAATTATTTAAACCCCTGTATTAAAACTTATTAGTTTAAACGAAGGGTGTTTGATTGTAATCAAAGATTAGACCTAATAACTTATTATTAAAAAGTCCTATTACAATAGAGCAATATGTCCAGAATAATTGGCTGTCATTAATCGCCATTCTTATTGTTGAATTAATTTATATTAATTTAGAAATTTTAACAGTATTTGCACCATTCTTGAATAATGTCCATTGTTGATCTCTCTGCAACGTCACTGTATATAAGCTTTATTTTGGAGGCCTGCCAACTTAAGAATATTACTTTTCAAATGTAATTGACATATTTGTAGGTTTGTAAGATCCAATAATCCATAATATAGTAGCCTATATTTGGACAGCAGAAATTTTAATTTAACAATATTTCTTCTTTAATCGGGGAGGCTAAGAAACTTGGCTTGCTAGCTTAGAGGTTGCGTGTTCCATCCTTGCATGGGCCGAGAAAATTCATCCAGATTTTCCGGCGTGGTTCCCCCTTGGCAGTGATAAGCATGGCCTCATTGCACACTGTATGAGTATACCCGTCATCATTAGCCCAGTTCGGAGCAGAACAGTAGGGCTTCAAACCCTATTTCATTTTTCTTAAGCCAGTGGTGACGAGCGTTATTATCACCAATGCCAGTCATTTCAATAAATGTTACTTTTGCATTGGGATATATTAATTTTACAGAAGTGGAAATTCATGATATTATAGATCATTCTTAGTGAGTAATGACATTATTTAAGTGCCCTATGAATACTGCTGCGCTGCAGACATTAACGGTCTGTTGGTGTTATGGTTACCCAAAGACGAAATATTTTACTCCACTTTCTGCAAGTTCACTTACAAAGTACGTCACAGCACGTTCGACAGCTTCGGGACCTTTTGATCTATCTTTAAAATAGTAAAACTACATCAGCAATCATACTAATGGGATCCATTACCTACAAACAGAATTGATAACAATTGATTCTTCCAATCAACCTACAACTGATATTATGTTATTCACATTTATTGAAATTGGACAGACAATCTTACTGAAATAATATTAGATGTAATTAGTATAATATATAAAAATGTTGACATATAAAAGGTTTAAATCAAGTATCACGTGCACTTCAGCGGCCAGTTTAAATTTATTTTTATTAGCCATCGTTTTTATTACCATATTCATGTAGGCGATGAATAATTTAAAAATAATAGGTTGCCAGGCAACGAAACATACGCCCACACAGCAGCTAAATCGTCCGGGCAGTCAACAAGAGTTGTTGCATACAAAGTAATTATCAGAAAATGATTAGAATTTGTTTGGTTTTTATAAAGTTCTGTCCCATGCTAATGTTAAGTATACGAAACATTTAATATTATGGAATTAGCTGTCACCTCCACTGGATACGTAACATTTAATATTATGGCGATTTTTCGAACAATCAGGGGCCATAATTCAGGAAGTTACGATCAGATATGTACAAATATCGACAGGAACCAAGATCTTTGAGTTATGAACATGCATTTCAGTTTGATCAAAATCGAATTGAAATTGTGACCTCTACAGGGTCCACAACCTTGATATACCACATTGTTACACTATTCGTGTAAAAGTGGTCGCCATTTTGTTCAGCAATTTTGGTCCGATGTTCACGAAATTCAACCTCATCCTTTATTACCATGTAACGGTGATATAATCAAACGGTTTTTTTTTAAATCAGGTAATAATTGTGAGCTCCAGAGTTGACCGCAATGTGATTTTTCGTACAATCAGGGGCCATAATTCAGGAAGTTACGATCCGATATGCGCAAATATCAAAACGGACCAAGATCTTTATGTTATAATCATGTATTAAATTGTGACCTCTATAGGGTCCACCACCTTGATAGAACATATTTTCACACTGTTCGCGTACAAACGGTGACCATTTTGTCCGTCAATTTTGGTCCAATATTCACGAAATACAAGCTCATCCTTTATTAACATGTTATGTTGATATAATCAAACGGTTTTTTAAATCGGATAATAATTTTGACCTCCATAGGGACCACAAACTAAAAAAAGCAAATTATCGGCCAATCAGGGCACATAATTCAGGAAATGATGATCATAACCATGTAACAGTGATCAACCTTCATAACCATGTAACGGTGATATAATCAATTTTGGTCCAATATTCACGAAATTCAAGCTCATCCTTTATTAACATAAAATGTTGATATAATCGAACGTTTTTTTTTTAATTCGGATAATAATTTTGACCTCCAGAGGGACCACAAGCTAAAAAAGGAGATTTTCTGGACAATCAGGGGCCATAATTTAGGAAGTTACGATCCGATGGCCGAAAATATCGACAGGAACCAAGATCTTTAGGTTATAAACATGCATTTCAGGTTTCATCCAAATCGGTTCAAAATTGTGACCTCTATAGGGTCCACAACCTTGATATAACATATTTTCACACTATTCGCGTACAAACGTCAGCCAATTTGTCTGTCAATTTTAGTCCGATTTTCACGAAATTCGACCTCAACCTCCATAACCATGTAGCGGAGATATAATCTAACGGTTTATTAAATCAGATAACAATCTTGACCTTAGAGAGACTACAAGCTAAAAAGGGTGATTTTTCGGACAGTCAGAGGCCATAATTCAGGAAGTTATGATCCGCAGGGCGCAAATATTGAAAGCAACCAAGATCTTTGGGTTATAAACATGCATTTCAAGTTTAAATCCGATAATAATTGTGACCTCCAGAGGGACCACAAGCTAAAAAGATAGGCTGGCACTGCCAGGCAGGATACGCCCACATTTTTGAGAGATGGATAGAGAACAAGCAATACCGAAAGTGATTTTTCCTGCATCATTAAGTCCTGTATTTCATACTGTATTGGGAGCAGCCATTTTGTTGGACAGTTCCAGTCTGATATTCATGAAATTCGAAGCCGACAATGATTATGGTTTGACGGTACACAACCTAGAAATGTTACTTTTCGTCAAAATCTGATAAGAATTGTGACCTGCAGAGAGTCCACAACCATGATATACCATATTTTTACACTATTCGCTTACAAACGGTGACCATTTCGTCCGGCAATTTTGGTACGATTTTCACGAAATTCGAACTCAACCTTCCTTACGGTGCAACAGTAATATAATCAGAGTTTTTTTTTAAATCAGATAATAATCGTTTGAGAGATAGACACAGAACAAGCAATACCGAAAGTGATTTTTCCTACAATCAAAGGCCATAATTCATTAAGTTACAATTTGATATGCGCAAATATCGAAAAGAATAAAGATCTTTAGGTTATAAACAAGCATTTCAGGTTTCATCAAAATCAAATTAAAATTGTCACCTCTACAGCGTCCACAACTTTGACATACCATATTTTTACACTGTTCGCGTACAAACGGCGGCCATTTTGTCTGGCAATTATGGTCCAATTTTCACGAAATTCAAACTCAACCTTCCGTAGGGTGTAACGGTGATAGAGTCAAACGTTTTTTCAAATCGGATAATAATTGTGACCTCCAGAGGGACCATAGGTGATTTTTCGGACAATCAGGGGCCATAATTCAGGAAGTTACGATCCGATATGCGCAAATATCGAAAGGAACCAAGATCTTTGGGTTATAACCATGCATTTCAAGTTTCATCAAAATCGAATTAAAATTGTGACCTCTACAGGGTCCACAACCATGATATACAATTTTTTAACAGTATTCGCGTACAAACGGCGGCCATTTTATATGGCAATTTTGGTCCGATTTTCCCGAAATTCGAACTCAACCTTCCTTACGGTGTAACGGTAATATAATCAACCGTTTTATTAAATCGGATAATAATTGTGACCACCAGAGGGACCACAAGCTAAAATAAGGCGATTTTGCGTATAATCAGGGGCCATAATTCAGGAAGTTACGTTCCGATATGCGCAAATATCGAATGGAACCAAGATCTTTGGGTTATAACCATGAATTTCAAGTTTCATCAAAATCGATTTAAAAATGTGACTTTTACAAGGTCCACAAACCATGATATACAATTTTTTAACAGTATTCGCGTACAAACGGCGGCCATTTTGTATGGCAATTTTCGTCCGATTTTCCAGAAATTCGAACTCATCCTTCCTTAGGGTGTAACGGTGATATAATCAAACGGTTTTTTAAATCGGTTAATAATTGTGACTTCCAGAGGGACCACAAGCTAAAAAGGGTGATTTTTCGGACAATCAGGGGCCATAATTCAGGAAATTACATTCCGATAGGTGCAAATATCGAAAGGAACCAAGATCTTTGGGTTATAAACATGCATGTCAAGTTTCATCAAAATCGGTTCAAAATTGTGACCTCTATAGGGTCCACAAGCTAAAAACGTGATTTTTCGTACAATCAGGGGCCATAATCCATGAAGTTTTCATCCGATACATGCCAATATCGAAAGGAACCGAGATCTTTTGGGGTTAAACCTATATTTCACGTTTCGTCAAAATCGGATAAGAATTGTGACCTGTAGAGAGTCCACAAACAAATTGTGGACGGACGGACGTCCGGACGGACAGGGGCGACGACAATATACGTCCACATAAAAATGTGGGCGTATAAAAAGGCGATTTTGCGTATAATCAGGGGCCATAATTCAGGAAGTTACGATCCGATATGCACAAATGTCGAAAGGAACCAAGATCTTTGGGTTATAACCATGAATTTCAAGTTTCATCAAAATCGAATTAAAATTGTGACCTCCACAGGGTCCACAACCTTGATATACCATTTTTTAACAGTATTCGCGTACAAACGGCGGCCATTTTGTATGGCAATTTTGGTCCGATTTTCCCGAAATTCGAACTCAATCTTCCTTAGGGTGTAACGGTGATATAATCAAACGGTTTTTTAAATCGGATAATAATTGTGACCTCCAGAGGGACCACAAGCTAAAAAGGGTGATTTTTCGGACAATCGGGGGCCATAATTCACGAAATTACATTCCGATAGCCGCAATTATCGAAAGGAACCAAGATCTTTGGGTTACAAACAGGCATGCCAAGTTTCATCAAAATCGGTTCAAAATTGTGACCTCTACATTGTTCACGAGCTAAAAACGTGATTTGTCGTACAATCAGGGGCCATAACCCATGAAGTTACAGTCCGATGCATGCCAGTATCGAAAGGAACCGAGATCTTAGGGTGATAAACCTATATTTTAAGTTTCATTGAAATCGGATAAAAATTGTGACCTGTTGACTGTTCACAAACAATTGTGGACGGACGAACAGGGGCGACGATAATATAGGCCTACGTCCACATAAAAATGTGGGAGTATAAAAATCAATTACAAATATGTTTAGGTGAGCGAATAAGGAAGTCAAATATTTGCGTTATGGCATTTTGAAATGAAATGAAATGGGGTTTAACTTCCTGCTGTTCTGTTTGTCCGGACAGCGTCACTATGACCTACTCTTGTATCGAATTTCAACTAGGGAAACACAACTTGTATTTGACGATAAGATATTTTTGAACGAATTTTATCAAAGAAATAAAGATGTTTTTGTATCTTTGCCAGAACACTTTGATTAGTCTTCATATGTCTTCTTTTTTTTTTATAGAAGTTTGAATGCAGAAATTAAATTACAGTTCTTTTAAAACATTCTATAATATTATAAAAATAAAATTTGTATACTCACATTGCCTAAAAATTGAGACAGGGGGATATTACAATATAGAGCAAATGGTAGGCTTTGTACATACTGTAAGGATTTCGGAATAGAAGTTGAAAATTATTATCCAGAGAACTGCGTTGTGTTATAAAGATGGTAATCATGTTGTCTTATTCTGAAAACCCCACACAACGTATATAGACACATACTACTGGAAAAAACATCAATGTTTAAATTTATTGACCTGCTAAATAATGAAAGTTGTATATTGTTAAGTAATTTAGGAAGATTTATACATCTTGCGCTGAAATCTAGCTTATATATATATATATATATCTTCATTCCTACGAAATTTAAAAAGAACGGCATTCACAGATATCAAAGGATACCAACATTAATTATGCGTTGAAAATTATTCCTCAAATTGTGTCATTTTTTTTTCTATATCACGATTTCTCTAAATTTTTAATTAAAACACATGACTTTCTTCGAGATTTAATCCCTAATATACATCTGAAATTATCCTTTTAAATGTGAATAAAGGACATTTTCTCACAATAAAAAATAACCCGGATCTAATGGAGTCAAACATTTTATTACGGCATTTGGAAACATCATTCGATTGCGTTTAGAACTCTCAAAGGAACAAAAACACGATTATTTAGAAATAACATTGATAATGATGAGAGATATTTTGACAATTTCAACACATATACCCCACTTTTATATGAGAAGACTATACGGATGTGGCTATTTATTTTCTCTTGAACATTATCAATACATCCAGAGGTCTTTTATGTCTTATAATATCAGTAACACTGCACGCAATCCACACCGACGCGTATATTAATTGTCGTTTCAGTTTTTAAAATGTAGAGGAAGAATAAAACAGTAAGTTTGTAACTTTAAAATACTCGTCTTGTGTCAGCTTGTACCCATACATAATATCAGACAAATACTTATAATAAATACTTATATTGAAGAAGTAGCCAATTCTTTAACTGGTACCATCCACAGTTTTCGACATTGCAAACACGACTTATTGTTCCATTTATATCAACATTGATATTATCTTACCGTGAAAAATATGGATTTCTGGTATCCAATGCACATTTTAAAAATTATTTGCACACGAATTGCGTGCAAGATTGCTTGAAATGAGCCATTTGTAATGAGCGCCTCAATGCACGAGGCGAACATATCCAACAAGGGAAGAATACCAGACCAAATACCGCCATTCAATTTGCACTCTTCGCCGAACATAATTGATTAGAAATTACAGTAAAAACATAACCGATTGATTATATAAATTAGTTTAAATACATTCATATAGCATTACATTATTATATGCGCTGCTACCCATTTGTGTTCATTTCTAGGTACCAAAGAGTACATTGATATCTACAACTATGCGTTGGTGTAATTAGCTATCAGTCCTCTAAATTGTAAACAAATCTTTTTAAAAGTAATGATCATTAACATTTAATGCCAAGCTTTGGTACTCCATGAACCAATGCTACTATTGTTGATTTGGGGGGGGGGGTCATTATAGGAATGAGCACTATTTTTGGGAAAGTTGAATATGGAACAAATTATGCCTTGATAATTACCGCTGGTTCTGTCTATCTACTCTGTAATACATAAAACAAGAAATGAATTAGGTTAGGCTATCAATACGTACTGAGAAACAAAAAAAGAACCCCGCTATAATGCAGCTTAATCAATCTGATTAAAACACATATCCTATTTCCAAATTTCGTTTTACTTGTCTTTACAACATTTAGACCTCAACGAATAGTTATCATTGACATGTTCTGAATGTTGTGAGGTATTAGCCAATGACACAATCTCTTGCGGCAAGCTTGCACGGAACTGTGAGTAATCCACTAGTAACATGATTGGTTAATCAAATGTCTGATGTCTTATGGCCAAAAGCGTCTCGTGCGACCTCTGACGTGACCTATCGCAACAACGGGTCAGATCTGGATGTAGTGTGGGCCATCGGAAGTATGAAAAAAAACCATAAAATATAGATCAGTATTTTAATATGATTTCAGCTAAATTTGATTACTGATTGAAAGTCAACATTTGGCACGAGCGATATGGCAGTGAAATGTAGACACAAGAAAACAAATTAAAAAGTCAGTAATGGCGTTGAGTTAGAATTGGTCCGACATAAAGTCGTTTTATCTGTGGGAACAAATAAAAATTGATCAAATATCCTATTTCCAAACTACTTGAACGATTGCAGATTCGGACATTCAGGCGATGACCAATGTTAAAAACTTAGGACTGATGCTCGATTCAGCCCTGACAATGGAAACACATGTCAACTGCATTTGCAAAGTATGGTATTTCCATCTCCGTGCCATTGGAAATATCCGACATCTTCTGACAAATGAAACTGCCCATGCTCTCCTTGTAAGAATATGGTCTTTGTGTCTTTGGGAAATTGTTAAAAACAACTATTTTTATAAAGTCAAATTCACATGCACCTAGTGCACTGAATTAAAAGGTATACATAAAAAACAATTGATGTTTTGGCAAAATCCTAATCACTGTCTACGTGTCCATCACGTTCTACCTGTTATTTAACCTATGGTTGGAAGACTATAAGGAGTATCACCTGATTGTAGTGGTGAGAATTGTAAGGCTTTATTCCATATTTGGAATGGAATTTAGGTTCAAAATTAATCTTGAGCCTGCAGGAACTGGGGGATATAAAATAGGGAGTAGAGCGAGATTCGTGAAAAACTCACCCAGATATTCTAGCAGCCATTATCTGTTGAGAACAAGGGACCTGTAAAGTTATTAGTTTGGCAATAAAGTTTTTATACCTTAAACACTGTGGTATTAGTTTACGATCACAGAAACACCACGAAGCAAGAAGTCCTAAAAGTAGCAGTAGTACTACATCGTTCGATCCCTAATGTTCTCGATTAGACTATTGTAATGGTGTTTTATGTGGCCTGAAACAATTACAAATGTCAAAATTACATGTTGTTCAAAACACCACTGCGAGAATAATAAGTATAACATCAAAACGCTCATATAACACCTATTCGGAAGGAATTTCACTGGTTGACAGTACATTCTAGAATAACGTTCAAAATCGTACGTTTTGTGTTTAAATGCTTCCATGGATCCAGCCGGGAAATCTGACTGAACTTTTGCAAGCTTATGAACCATTAAGAAATCTTCGTTCCAAAGAACAGTGCCTTTTGCACATACCGAAATTCAAAAAGCAATCCTTTGGTTATAAATCTTTTAGATGTTAAGCACAAATCGTATGGAATTCCTACCACACAGCATTAAAACGTCAAGTTGCCTTGAATTGTTTAAGACAAAATTGAAAACTCACTTATTTAATCTAAAATACGAGTGACCAAGCTAATAGTGTAAAGGGTACAGAGTGTCATGACTGCCCATTGAGCAAGTAATTTTGGATGGAATTGGCGCTATATATAAATATACATTATTATTAGTAGTAGTATTCCACATAGGTATAAACACTCTCTATACAGAGATTATAATTGTTTACGCCCACATTTTCACGTGGACGTATTATGCCGTCGCCCCTGTCCGCCCGGGCGTCCACAATTTGTTTGTGGACTCTCTACAGGTCACAATTCTTATTCGATTTTGACGAAACTTGAAATATAGGTTTATCCCAATAAGATCTCGGCTGATTTTGGATGTATTGGATCGAAATTTCATGAAATATGGCCCCTGATTGTACGAAAAATCAAGTTTTTAGCGTCTGGACCTGATAGAGATCACAATTTTGAACCGGTTTTGATGAAACTTGACATGCATGTTTATAACCCACCGATCTTGGTTCCTTTCGATATTAGTGCCCATCGGGTCGTAACTGCCTGAATTATGGCCCCTGATTGTCCGAAAATTATTATCCGAATTAAATAACCGTTTGATTATATCACCGTTACATGATAATGAAGGTTGAGTTCAAATTTCGTGAAAATCGGACCAAAATGGATGGACAAAATGGCCGTCGTTTGTACGCGAATAGTGTGAAAATATGTTGTGGACCCTATAGAGATCACAATATAAATTCGTTTTGATGAAACTTGAAATACATGTTTGTAACCTAAATATATTGATTCCATTTCATATTTGCGCATATCGGATTGTAAATTATGGCCCCTGATTGTACGAAAAAATCGCCTATATTAGCTTGTGGTCCTTCTGTAGGTCACAATTATTACCTGATTTAAAAAGACGTTTGATTATATCACCGTAACAGGATAATCTAGGTTGAGTTCGAATTTGTGAAAATAGGACCCAATTTGACGGACAAAAAGGCCGCCGTTTGTACGCGAATCGTGTAAATATATGGTATATCAAGGTTGTGGGCCCTTGAAATACGTGTTTATAACCTAAAGATCTTGGTTCGTTTCGATATTATTATTACCTGATTTAAAAAGACGTTTGATTATAGGTTGAGTTCGAATTTGTGAAAAATCGGACCCAAATTGATGGACCAAATGGCCGCCGTTTGTACGCGAATCGTGTAAAAATATGGTATATCAAGGTTATGGGCCCTATAGAGGTCACATTCCGATTTTGATGAAACTTGAGATTCGTGTTTTTTAACCTAAAGATCTTGGTTCGTTTCGATATTTGCGCATATCGGATTGTAACTTCCTGAACTGTTGCCTCTGATTGAATGAAAAATCGCCATTATTGCCCGATTTTTAAAAAAACAACCCGTTTGATTATATCACCGTTACACCGTAATGAATGTCCAGTTCGAATTTCATGAACATCGGATCAAAATTGCTGAACAAAATGGCCGCCAGTTTTACGCGAATGGTGTAAAAATATGGTATATCAAGGTTGTGGACCCTGTAGAGATCACAATTTAAATCATATTTTGATGTAACTTGAAATGCATGTTCTTAACTGATTGTACGAAAAAACATATTTTTCATCTTGTAGACCATGGAAGTCACAATTTTATTCCGATTAAAAAAAAAAAAAAAACGTTTCGATATATCCCCGTTACACATGGTGGAGTTCTTGAAAATCGATAACTGAACAGCCTAATCCATCCTATTAAATGTTTCGTATACTACACGTTAGCATGGGGCAGAACTTTATAAAAAACAAACAAATTCTAATTACAGCTGCCGTGGGTGTATGTTTCGATGCCTGGCAACCTATTTTTATCCCAGTTCTTAATTGTTCCTTTTCAGGTTTGAAAATAACCTCCTTTTTCAAAAAGCGCGTAGCATTGGGGCCATGAGAGGACAAATCCTATACATGTCAATTTCAGCGACTCTTACTTAACCCACTCTTTCGGAAAACATGTGAAATCGATAAAGACTACAATTCTATAATAGACATGTTTCTAAATCTATATGAGTGGATGATCCCTACTGATATTATTTGTTCTTTTTTGCAAAATGTTGGGTGTAATCTTAGGTGGCAAGCACTGGGTTGAAGTGAACAAATCACTCGATAAGCACTGGATTGAAGTGAGCAAAACACTCGATAAGCATTTGTTACACTTGATAAGCATTTGTTTGAAGCGAGAAAAACACTCGATAAACACCCGAGTGGAAGTGACTAAAACACTTCGTGAAAGCCTAATTTGGATATTTGGCATGGCTTCTTCCTCACTTCAATATCATTTCTGCCCTCTTTATTTCATTGAAATTTTAAATGTTGTCGTGGAAGTGTGGTAGAAATGAACACTTTACATATCAAAATTTTCACTTCGAGCACGTCTCGGTTAAGTTTCATCCACGCTTCTCATTGGTGGCGTCATCACTTCATTTGCGCGAGGACATTTCTTTTACCATTGCTATAAAGTAGAATCAACAGGAACCGTGATTGTTATATTAATTTCTGTATAGAGATTATTTGTTTAATACTTCCATTACGTATGTCGTTACATGAAACCAATTATAACAACACGTTCAGCTTGATTTAAAAAAAAAATAAATAAAACTTCACTACAAAACGTCCACAACGACAGCAAAATAGTTGGGTGTTGGAACTATATTTAGCTGAACCATATAACAAAGTATTATTTATCGAAGTCAATATACAAACGTCAAATATAACAGCGTGGGTGTAATTTGTCATGACCTTTACTGGCCCGATATTTATGAATGTTTTAATAAAATGTAGATAAAAAGTACATGTACGTTATTATCTTTGAAGATAAGTGAAAACCTCACACAGCATTGGAGAACCGGATTGGAAAATATGTCCGTCTAGATGTGATTGCGCAAACATATTAGGCCCCTCCTTCTGTTATGAGTATGTGGAGCAGACAATCTAAACGATGTCACGCTATGAATCTGTATCCCAGACACATTATTTGTTAATTTTCAAAAGGTTATCCAGAATAACGTTTTCTGTGGCCAGAAAACAATTGTCTTGCGTATCTCTCAATAAAACTCGTCAATTGTGTATATGTCTCAAAGATGTAGCCCCCTTGGATGCCAAAACGAAAGTTCCTTAGTAGCTTCTCCAAAAAAGAGACGGATCAAGTTTTAATATATAAAAGATAATTGTTACAAAAAAGCTTCGTGTATTTTTAGAAAGATCTTCGCTAACGCTGCAATATACGTCCAAATTTCTGCTTTGATTGATATGGTACTTTTTAAAATGAAGAGAATGAAATAAAAAAAAATGGCTGCAATGAAGGGCAGGCGGTGTTTTGCTAAATCAGGCTTGAACATTTAACAGACATAATTGTAAGTATATTGATTATAACATAGTTACAGAAAATCATATAAAAAAGTACATAAAATCACGGCCTACTTATAGGGATTGTATGTGATTCAGTAGCATTCCATACTTACATATGATTTAGAATTTCTTACCTAAATACTTTTTCCTTAATCTCTTAAAAGAGTATTTACCGATATTTCATTAACAAAATATCATTTCTTATGTCCTAAGAGATCTTCCTATTATTATTGTGAATGGAATGGCTACCCCCAGGGAAGATGCACGCCCATTTCTCTCATGTTCCTTAAGCAAGGTCCGCGAGTTTTACAACATATAACCGTTATTTCAATACATAGCTATTCCCGAACGCCGTCAGAGCCACGCCCATATTTCTATGTGTTGCCTGCAGACCGCAATTTTTAATATATGGCTTTGAAGCTTGGCATATGTATTCCTTATAGCCGAACGACGGCAATTGTTGATGTTGGTTCATGTCCCGACCCCAGGGACAGAGCCATGCCCATTTTAGTTCTGTGTTTCGTATACCGGTGTCAATTCTGAAGGATCATATTCTCCGATAAATCAAAATGTGAAATATGTAAGAAGTTTGTGGGCTCTCCAAGGGCCACCACATTTTGTCTGAATCATGTGAATTTTTAAGGATCGGACGACACTGAATGAGCTAGCTTTTGGTACGCATGATAACTCAACGTCTTGGATTATGGTCTTTGTTTTACACAAATGTTTAACTAAGCCCGCTGACTACCTTGTGTTATGGCAACTTATGGTTACCCACCTTTTGTTGGTCGCGACACTATTCCTGAGACCATCATATCTTTTGATTGTGGACCCTTGAAGGACAAAGTAATATTTTCCATGAAACATCATTATTTAGAGTAATTAGAGACAGAGAAAACACATCGTGAGCGGGGTGGGGGATTAACAATATGGCATGGACTATGACCCCTGGTTGTACGAGAAATCGCATTCTAGCTTTCGGTGCTCTCGAAGTCAGAATTTTGATCCGATTTTGATGGAATTTCAAATACAGTACATGGTTATAACCAAAGATTCAGATTTCTTCGAATTCGCGCATAGCAGACCATAACTTCCAAGATTGCGACCCCTGATTGTACGAAAAATCGCGTTCTCTTTCCATTTCTTGCAAAATGTGGGCGTATCGTGCCTGGCAATTAACCGCTGGTTGGTGATTTTAATGTGTAGGTCCACGAGAGGATCGGGTACGAAGACGGTAATAACAGTACAGTTGCAGTTCTTATGTATATGATTCATTCAATGGTTGTACTTGTTTCACCCAAATTGGTCTAGTCTTTTCCGATTTAGAACTTAATAGCCAACCCTCGTATATGCTTTTGATAATGAACGTAGCTTTTTCAGAAGTTCCAGAGTAGTCCTACATGTATGTGATACCGAGGTTGGGAACCCAGGTTCTAGTGCAATGAATTGGGGAAATGTGAGCACCCGAAAACCTATCGATTATCAACAATTCCAAGACCGGTCGTTCCAGAGTTATACTCCCTTACCCGAAAACCCTTTGAATAAGGATAGAAGGTACACATTTCTTTCAAATTTGCCACAAACAGTTGGTTCATGAGCGGATTAATTTTATTGATATCCAGACTTCCGCCACCTTCCTTTACATATGCCTGATATAGGTTGCGGTTTTAACTGGTGTACATTAGCTGTCCTTGAGATTCGGTTCTGAGTTAATCCTCTTTTCGGGTGACCTGAAAATGATAGAAGCACAGTTTTCACGGATTGTGTGAAGCACCGGGACGACCAAAACTGTATTATCTAAAATTGTTTAAACATACTAAATTTCTATTATTCGTCTATATATATTGTATGTGTGTTAAATCAATTACTCTTCTATTATCATAATATACTGTCTGTATTGTGCTCTTTTTTAAACTTACTCATTAAATGTATTATTTCTATATTGTGCAATACTAGCATTTTTTTTTTAAATTGCACAATCTATAACATTTACTGCGTGTTTATAATTATATATTTACCATGTCACACAACAGCTTTACAGGCTGATTTTCATGCTATACAATAGAAAGGTAGAAATGGGGGTTAAATTCCACTCGAAACAAACTAGGTCATTTCGGGACTAGCATGGTTGAACAGGTTATCCCCCCCCCATTTGAAGCAGAGTTATAATGTTCAAAAAGGTGTGAAGACCTGAAGCTTAATTCAAGCAGAAAGTACGCTTCATCAAACTTAGTCGTGCAATCCGCTTACCAAATCTCTAAAGACCGATTTTATACGCCCACATCAAAATGTCGCTGCACCTGTAATGTCCGTCCACAATTTGTTGGTGGACAATGTACCTCTCACAATATTTACTCTATTTTACAAAACTTGAAATATGTAGGGTTATTATCAATATAATGCAATTCCTTTTGATGATGGCATATATCGGATCACAACTCCATTGGTTGTGGCCCCTTATTGTACGAAAAGTCACAAATTTGGTCAATCTCGAAACCAGAAAAATTTTTGAAGAAATTTCTCTGGGGAATCGGGGTAGCCATTTCCCCGGAAGGTGACATGTAATTCCTACGCGCGAAATTTCTCGTTTATTTGCGTCGCACGCCCCTGATTTTACGTGCATGGATGATCGAATCACTTATAAATATACTCACGCGTAGAAAAATAGATCTTTACAAAAACTTTGACTCAAGGATCATTTTACAACAAACAAAACGAGGATCCGACCTCTAGTTTTCGAGAAATCGACCCAAAAAGACTGACCAATCAGAGGTCAGAATCGGCGGGGTTTAGGTTTGGAAAAAAATGGACGGTCTAATGCGCCGGCTCCGCGGCTGCCTCTGGGCACGAGATTGAAATTTGGTTCGATTTTGATGAAACTTGAAATGTATGTTTATAACCGAACAACCTCGGTTCCTTGGATTTTCCCGCATATCGGACCCTAACATCCTTTATGGCCCCTGGTGGTACAGTGTTACACCATGTTAATGGTTGCGTTGGAATTTCGTAAAATCGAACCGTAACTGCCACACAAAATATTGCCCCCTTTAATCAAATAAAGTCTTTAATATCAAGGTTGTGGGCCCTCTAGGTTTCAATGTTTCACCCGAATTTGATTAAACATAAAACGTGTCTCTATTACAAAGACTTCGGTTCTTTTCGACATTCGTGCATATCGGACCGTAACTTGATGAATTATGGTCTCTGCTTAACAATGACAAATCCAAATTTCTTGTCATATCATTAAAATCACATTCCAGTAGCCTGTTTAAAAGCGAATTCTTTTCGTATCTGTGACTCGCAAAAATCAGCCTAATAATCTTGGCTATGTGATCGATGAATTGCTGTCCCTAGTTCACCAAATCAACAATCTTTACACTGATGCCTGCCAGCGTGCTGTTTGAGAATTAGTAACATCGCATATTTACTATGCAAGTACAGTTATATTAGGAGTACCAGAAAAAGCTTTGAACAGACCACGAAAATTTTGATCATATAACAACTAAATTGCTGAAATACAAACTTTGATATGAGAGAAATTCCATTGCCTTCCAATTCGAATGTGGGTTCAATTTAAAGCTCTTGTGAATGTGTTTAAATCCGTTTATTCAGACACTGCACCCACTAACTTAAATTACGCCTTGATTTCTATACTCCCCGGCGATCAAACCTTCGTAGCACATTGGAGTTCCTAAATATAATATAAGCTCTGGTGAATATGCTTCCGCAGCTAAAATGTGGCATGATCTTCCCAAAAACTCTTCGAGAGTTATCTCCCATCCATATCTTTAAATCTAATTTAAAAGCATATGTATTTCAAAAATGTTTTTGAACTGTTATGTTGTGAATTCGCTTAGAAACATTTGAGTAATAAAGCGCTATGTAAATCGAACAATGAGTTTGGAAAGTCGGCGGGGGACATCAGCCTCTCTGATGGGGTGTATTTTCTTTCTGAAATTGATATGGCCGCTTTAATATTTTGAGATTCAAAGAATTGAGTGTTGTATAAACATAATGAAACTAACTTTGTCGAGAAAAAAGTAGAGGCCAATACACGTGTGTCCGAATAAAACTAATTAATTCATAGCCCTAGTCACGTTCTAAACAAACTCATCATCTAAAAACAACAGGAAATGTATATTTGATCATTTTCGAAAAATTAGATTGTCCCTCGAGTTCTCCAATTGTATACATGTAATTATGACGAAGTAATTACAGATATAGCATTTAATAGTTGGATATTCTTTATGGGCGAAAATTGTATTTAATTGCTCCGGTGAGTAGGTATATATTTATTTAATGAACCTTATAATACGGTTTCCCATAGTAACCCTCGTAGAACCTAATCAACAGTATTCATTACTGATTATTATATGAAATGACTATTTCAAAAACACTGCCATTGTAATGGAACCGGGCATAATTTATAATACTGGGTAATAATAACGATGAGTGTTCTGAATCTACAACCATGAAGTTATATTGTTTATCTATACATGCTGTACTTTCATACATTTACCTATTTCCGGTAATCATAGGTGTTGCAGCAATCTATCACTAAATTATTCTACGAGCCAATTATTTCCATACGATTTAGACTGTCAATAGATTTTGCTAATGTACATGTATGTTACACGTAAGCAACTGACTTAAAGGAGCTAAATCGCTATCATTTGGGACCTAGAAATTGACAAAAGTGGGTTGCAGCACATGTAATACGAATGTATATACTGATTTACATTCAATGATTTCCATTTTACTCTAATTTCAAATCACTTGTGTTCGGCGAAAAAAGCCAGTAGTCTCAATCGAATGCAATTTTTTAGTGGCTGGTTATCCAGTATACACATGCCGTTTGATTTGGTGTAATGTTTTTAGACTTGTTCCTCAAGTCTCTTGCTAGAACCGGGGCTGAAACGCATTATGGTATACGATTTGTGTACCACTGGTAAAATGTTTATTTTGTCTTAAATATTGGATATCAGAAGCCCATCTTTTCCCGGTAAGACCACAGTATGTTGAATTAAATTGACAAATAATTCGTGTTTTCAATGTTGAAGATATTGGATGATATTGAGTTAGAGGCTTAGCTACTTGAAAGAAGCACAAGATATAGTGGCTGAGCATTACGAAGAAACATAATCAGGCTTTTGCAAAAAATATTCATCTTATGACAGGGTGTTTCCTTTGTTTAAAGCAAAAATGTCTTTATGTCTCAATCCCCGTACCAAAGTCAGTATGGAATAGGAGTCGTAGAATAAAGGGTTATCAAATTAACAGCCATTATGCAAGAGCTAAATCAACCAATGTGCAGGCTTTTCTTTAGGCCTTAAATGTGGTATCAAATATTAATTAAGCTTTAATTAACTTTGATCAACTTTCAATGCCATCGCATGTCTCCGATATGAAGTAGATTTAAATACGTTTTGCAATTACTGTAAATATCGAGACTTTGTTTATTATCGTGATTAATGGTAGCAATGAGAATAATTGTATCGCCCATGGCTAGGTTCAAGGTGAAGTAATTTAACTGAAATCTTCAACATATTCCCATTTCTTATTCCATTTTTAACTTTTATAACGAGAAATATCGATCATTTATCTAATCTTACCTAATGCCGCTTTAACTACCCAAATCTTGACGATTTCATATGAACAAGATACACAACCAAGTACTTAGAATCAGTTTCGGAGTGTTTCTTCCGTACATCGCCAGTGTTGAATCAGTTTAGCAGCATTTCTTCCGTACATCGCCAGTGCATGCGCCCTCGTTGCACACCAAATTTAATTAAATTGCACCACAGTATGCTGCAAAAATTGTATCTCTGCCTAGTCATACTTCATATAACTCCACATGTAGACCGTATCATGAACAGTTATACTTACTGAAGCCTAAATAGGTTGCATCATTTGGTATTCACATTCAACCCTTTTTGTTGTAAGCTGGTATCAGCATGATAGTATTGTGAATATATCTTCTTCGGGTAGCCTTAGTGGGTTACATCTTATATAAAGATCGATGTAGATCCAAGAAAAATACAGATACTAGCACCTCGGCGTTCCAGTCACTCTTTGGGGAGTTACGGTACAAATATGGTGGGTATGTTCCTATTTACACAAGATTGTTCGGCTTCTTTGATATTTACAACTTAGCCCCAGGCCATTCGTCCGTGCCTCATCTTTACTGATTCTCAGATCTGGATTCAAACAGTTATTAGCAATAAACAGCCATTGGTTGCAGATGTTAATCGTCTGCCACTATCTTAAGACTTGTTAACCACTAACAACAAAGAAATTGGCTTTTGCTGCCTATTGCAAGTCTCTTGTTCCGGGTTCAAATGTTCAATAAACTATTATTAGTTGAGATATTTACTGAATTAACCAATATCTGTCATATCTTCGTAAAACCTTAAAATGGGAAAGTATCGTAGCAATATTACTTGACAATCGGGACTATTTATGTCATTTATTGTCAAAACTTCAAATATTGATAACTTCAGATTAATGGAAGATACCCTCGGAGAAAATGACCACGACCGATTCATCATGTAGTGGATAATTAATTCAAAGGTTTAATTTATTCGTAATATCCAACACACCTTTAATCGTTGACGTTAGAAGTCGTTTGTTAAATCGGAAGTCTTAAAATAACAGCCTGTAAAATCGATAATATGTTGCAAAATTATATTACGCCTCAACAGGAAATTAACAGACCTCCTGGAGTCGCCCATTTAAATGTTTATTTTTTATGCCGTGATAAACAAATTAATTTAAGAAAAAACAATGCATATTATCAATATCGGCGACTACAAAAAGAATAAGACAGGACCAAAGGATGGTTAAAGGACACTTTGGTGTCCAGCAATCTGATAGCGCTGATTCATCACATTCAAAATATAATTTTGACAACGAGATCTTTGCTATGGTTAATCTGTAATAATGATTTCAGAATGCGGAGTGGACGGAAGATAAAGTCAAACATTTGTTACGGATCAAACACAGCAAAACTCTCTATTCGTAATGTGATTAACTAGTTCTGTCACATAATATAAAATTGATGGTCAACATCGTTCTTTATAATAAATGAAATGGGGTTTAGCGTCCAAAAGTTTTGTTCCGACTCGGCTAATGAAGACGACCCTTTAGAATAAACTTAAGAAGAGATTAATATTTTCAAAATGAACGATTAAGGTCCATCGACGTGATTTACAGGGTGAAAACGCCAGTATATACTATCGACTGATATAAAAATAGTTTTAATAAATCATTTATTCAATCTATCTAAAATGTCCATGGGAAGCTTTTATGGCAAATTAATGGATTATTGTTATAACTGGCTGTCATCCAGCTTTTATAAAGAATTACATCTTTTGTTCGTCTTTATACAAAATATAGTGATATCCTAACACCAAAGCGTTATTTTGCAATACGATATTTTAAGGTATCATAAATCAAGGTAATCGCCCATCTGCGGGTTTGATTAGGATATCGATATATTTATAACTCCTCTGTCATTGAGAAAATGTTTACATTTTGCCCATTGTTGGGTATTACCTGAGCAGTATACTTTCACATTAATTAAAACAACATTTAAGCAATACACAAAAACACATACTTATGGCATAACAGCTGCGTAATTTATTTAGGCGACGTTTCGAAGAGTATTCTCTCAAAGTTATCAATCTAATACAGTAAAACAAGAATTATGAGATCAATTTATACAGAAAAACTATAACAACAATTCATGAAACCATACAGGACAATAAGATCAAAGGGGGCTATCCAACTACTGATGACTGAACCGGGGATGATGGTATGGTCTCTGCATCGCATCATGAAAGTGAAGTTACACTTCGTCTAAACATATTTACCCTCTTATCTGTTGACTGTAATGGGGGGGGGGGGGTAGTATGCGCGCACTGTATCATATGACCTGCCATTGAGTCAACTGGCGTGGTTTCAAATTCCCGGTTGTACATGGCAAGGAGTAGGGTCGCCTGTCCAACCTCGTGGGTTTTCTCCGAGTAGTCCGCTTTTCTCCCACTGCTAAAGACCCCTTCGCGCAAGCGAAATAAAATTAAAATATGTCAGTCCCGAAATGACCTACTTTGTGTCGAGTGGACGTTAAATCCTCCCTCCCTCTCTCTCTTTTCTCCGAGTAGTCCGCTTTTCTCCCACTGCTAAAGACCCCTTCGCGCAAGCGAAATAAAATTAAAATATGTCAGTCCCGAAATGACCTACTTTGTGTCGAGTGGACGTTAAATCCTCCCTCCCTCTCTCTCTTTTTTGACTGTATTGATAAAGGCTACTACCACATCTCCATATAGATAATAATCTTTTTGAGGCATTTGGGAACTGGATAGAGCAGTTTCGGTGATCAATGGAGCAACGCTATCGCTGCAATATAGTCCACATTCCTTCTTTGATTGATATTGATAAAGGCTACTGCCACATCTCCATATAGATAATAATCTTTTTAGAGGCATTTGGGAACTGGATAGAGCAGTTTCGGTGATCAATGGAGCAACGCTATCGCTGCAATATAGTCCACATTCCTACTTTGATTGATATTGATACACAAGCAAAGAAGGCTAGGGGATGGGTTTGTTTTGCTAAAATTTGCAGACAATAAACTGGGCATGACACCTCCCCAGGGGGTCGCTGTATCAACGAAAATAAATAAGAGACTACATGGGTGTTTCAAATAATTATTAGTAGATATGAAGACTACCGAACACTGATAATAGAAAATAAAACAACACTTGTTAAATTCCAGGGTAAAAAAGAACAAGGCGTTGGTTGTCGCCGTTTAGAGCACACAAATCAGTTGTTTCAAGTAAATGTTTAGTAAATCCGACGACCACGGAACACCCATAACTTTTCTTTCTTTAGATATTTATTTGCAAGCATGCACACACCACTAATAGTTAAAAGTTTGGTCTGCCTACAGTGGACATGCACTGCCATTGACAGCCTAACTCCCGGACAGTTCGACGTCAAAATAATAGTAGGCTGTAGTGACACTGTAAGAACAAATTAATACACTGCCTGGGTGTATTACCGAAGTATGGTGCAGAAAAGTAGGACTTAAAAACTTGGTTTTAGTTCATTTATACTCCAGTAGGACGGACGGTAAACCCTATTTCAATAAAAATTCATTTTACGACCATTTTCATGTGGACGTATATTGTCGTCGACCCAGTTCGTCCACAATTGTTTGTGAACAGTCTACAGGTCACAATTTTTTATTCGATTTCAATGAAACTTGAAATATGGGTTTATCACCCAAAGATTTCGGTTCCAGTCGATATTGGCATGTATCGGATTGTAACTTCATGGGTTATGACCACCGATTGTACGAAAAATCACGTTTTTAGCTTGTGAACAGTGTAGAGGTCATGATTTTTAACCGATTTGGATGAAACTTGAAATGCATGTTTATAACCCGAAGATCTTGGTTCCTTTCGATATCCGATCGAACCAACTGAATTATGGCCCCTGTTATCCGATTTAAAAACCCGTTTGATTATATCACCGTTACATGGTATTGGAGGTTGAGTTCGAATTTCGTGAAAATCGGACCAAAATTGGCGGACAAAATGGCCGCCGTTTGTACGCGAATAGTGTGAAAATATGTTATACATTTATAACCTAAAGATCTTGGTTCCATTCCATATCGGATTGTAACTTCCTGAATTATGGTCCCTGATTGTACGAAAAATCGTCTTTATTAGCTTGTCCCTCTGGAGGTCACAGTTATTACCCGATTTAATAAAACGTTTGATTTTATCACCGTTGCAGGTTAATGTAGGTCGATTCAGAATTTCGTGAAAATCGGACCAAAATTGGCGGACAAAATGGCCGCCGTTTGTAAGCGAATAGTGGAAAAATATGGTATATCAAGGTTGTGGACCCTATAACAGTCACCATTTTAATTCGCTTTGATGAAACTTGAAATACATGTTTATAACCTAAAGATCTTGGTTCCTTTCGATGTTTGCGCATACCGGATTGTAACTTCCTGAATTTATGGCCTCTGTACGAAAAATCGCCTTTATTATCTTGGTTTCGTCTGGAGGTCACAATTATTACCGGATTTAAAAAAAAACGTTTGATTATATCACCGTTACATTGTAATGAATGTTCAGTTTGAATTTCATGAACACTGGACCAAAATTGCTGAACAAAATGGCCGCCACTTTTACACGGACTGTCTAAAAATATGTTATATATCAAGGTTCCGGACCCTGTAGAGGTCACAATTTTAATCAGATTTTGATGAGTGTAATGTAATTTTATAACCCAACGATCACGGTTCCTTTCGATATTACTGGGTTTTAAATGAAATCATATCAAATCAAATGGGGTTTAACGTCTTACTGTTCTGCTTACGAACTTCGTATTTTACTTTTAGGGAAATTTTGCCCTGAAAGCGGCACTACGACCTGCTCTTATAACGAATTCCAACTGTCAATGGATCTTTCACGTGCACGCTATTGTGTACACGAGACGTTGGTATTTTTGGTACCACCCAACTAGACAACTGTCCGGGTATTTAAATGCACTGGAGCACACATTCTTCTAATGTAGATAAAATGAAACAAGCATAATACAAAGCAAGGAATAAAGGCAAAAAATACGTCATGTACTAAAGGGCATTCGGTAAGATGAGACAAAGAACTGACAATTTCAATCAAATTATTTCACTCTAAGCCTAAATATCGGTAATTTAATTGTAGGCTAGCCCCCATTGTCATTACCACCGTTGTCATGATAATAAACAGTTTAGATTATCCATTTATTGTAACCGCATCGACCACAAAAGGTATGTAAATCTCCTGAATATCTACAAATCCGAAGGCCTTGAGAGTCGATTATGGTCTTGGTTAGTTAATAACTTTAAGAATTTGTAATAATCAAATAGATAAGAACCAAATACGAACGATCAAAACCATCAGACAAAATTATTTATAAAAAAAACCCGTATGTACAAAATAGTGTAATCACCAAATGGGTTGTTCACCGTGGTAACACGACAAATAGTGGTAACATCTCCACTCTGTAGGACTTGGAAGCATTGGCTCTTTTTGCAGTACTTGCCCTAAACATGCCCTCCTTAGTAGGTTGCCATTAGTATATTATGCTGCATTACATCTGCTTATGTTGGGAGGCTCGGAATCGTATTGCAAAGAGATCGTGCCTTGTCTCATTAACTTTGGACAGTCCACATGTAATGTCATACTTGAGGACAACATATTTCTCCAACAAAGCCAAGATGTTGTCAGAGATACTTGGTGGAGCATGGGCAAGTAACAGGAACAAGTCAGTTACATCTTGGAATACAGCCCATGTTCCCACGCCGTGTGTTTGCCCTTGCCAATAATAAAGGGGGCGTGTAATGCATGAAACATTGCCAAAGGTAGCAGCAATATGATGTGATGCAATGTATCTGTGGTGTGTCCCTACTCCAACTGATATCCATCCATACCTCACTAACTTGAATGCTGTGAGGTATGGAGAAAATCAATACCGCTACATCCGTGTCGGATGTCCTCACCACAATTTTCTTATGTCCTTCATGTGCAGCATCCCACTGATGCAGAAGGGTGTACTGCTCCCTCACGGGTTTCTGTGCATTTCAGTCATTTACGAGTTTTGTGTCAATTGTGAAGAGATCACCACTGTCTTCTTTGAATGGATTCCCTATGTCATCTAAGATCTCAGTAAGAGTTGTCACTTCCTTCACAAATGACATTTGAACTGCGCAAGTTTGTTTATGGTGTTTTCCTGAATTATTGGTGGGCTGTTTGTACTTTCTTCAAACTCTACTATCATCTTTGATACGATATTTCGGGCCCTGCCACCACCCAACGCTGTAGGGCATTTGGGTTGTCTGCCCCACCATCACCTTTCGCAGGAGCATTCAGCAGCAGTTTTGATAACATTCATTGAGTGCTATATCATGGTGACTGAATGTGCACATTCCAGAAAGAGAGAGATAAATGGCGTTTAACAGTGGGAGGAATCCGGAGAAAACCAACGTACAACCGAGGAATCGAAACCACGCCAGTTGACTCAATGACAGGCCGTATGATACAGCGCACGTACGCTAACCATTCGGCCACCCAACCCCCTCCAGAAACAAAGGCATGGGGCCAATATAGTGGTAGGGGCTGTTAGAGCAGCCCACGAGAGGAGGTCATCTTTGCCTAGCTCTGTTTTTTTCCAATAGTACCCCCAGTGATTTCTCATCCATTACTGTTCCTTCATTTTCCACTGAAGACTGTTTCATCAGTGATATGCCTGTCCCAAAAGAATCCTTTGATGTTGTCGAATTTAAATTGTGGTCAATATTATCGACTGCTGCCCCCCCCCCCCCGTGAACCGTTTCCTTGCAAGCGTGGAGATGTGTTTGATAAAGCCTGTTGTTGGAACTATTCAAACTTTTATTTTGGTTTGCAGAGGACATCGGCTTGTCTTGAGCAGAATTTTCTTCGATATTTAGCCCACCAAGTATCATATTCACTAATGCAGGAAGAGTTGAAGGCACAGCTCTACCGGAAATCGTCCATTGAAAACCTGTTAAAGACATCACGTCGTATGATCTTAGATGCCTGTGCCTGAGTCAGTGCCTCAGAATCAAAATCTTCAGTGCATGCTTGCTTAAGAGCTGTCCCAATGTCCTGATTATATGCAACCCCTCTGCCCTCAGTATGAGATCTCAAGTCTGGAATGGCAGGCAAGATCTGGTTGTTAAGTCTTGAGGAATGAACTTGAATATCATTCACATCAAGTTTCTGTGGCCTAGATATGTAAAGGTTCTTGACGTCTCCCATGCGGAACACCGGTCTGGCTGCCATTGACTCGCGATATGTTTCTATATATCAGACTAGTTCAGCAAAAGCTATGCCTTTAATAACACTGTCTAATAATCTTCCTACCAATCACTTCCCTGAGAGTTTTGCATAGTTTTGCTAAGCATTCTTCATGATACTGGGCCTAAATAGCCACGATGTCTCCAGCAGCTAACTTTGCAAGCTGTTGTGTGTCACAATGTTCTGAAGCACATTCTTACTTTGAAATATAGAACCGCAGTGGAGACCAGCAGTCCCAGCAACTTTGTCACAAAAGTTGAATGTGTCCTTTGCTTGTTCTTCTTGTTGGTACTCAGAACTAAATCTTTTTGTTTTCACTGGACTTGGCCTCTGTAGCTCTCCATTCTTTCTCTTGTATGCTCCCAGAAGCTTGGCATTACTTTTTTTAATCCTACAAGACTTGTGCCATGATGCACCCTTTTCATGTAATTCATTTTCCAGTCCTGAGTATATATATATTAAAGTGCTGTATACAAAAGCCTGGGGGCATGGAATTAAGTTCATGAAACTTTAAAATATATCCGAAACATATCTGTATCCTACACCAACAGAGTTGATAGGACATTGGGGGGGGGGGGTCTTTGAAGTGTTTGTCTGGCAAATTACACACAATTTCCAGTCAGTTGGATTGTCAGTCTGGTTTGATACACCTGGCTCCAGAGTATCTACAAGTTTATATTGCCTTGACATGATTAAGAATGCCTTTGCTTCGATTGATTTGTTTTCTTGTACCTGTAACATATCCCAAAATATTTAGTAGGGGTGATGCCTTCATTAACCACCCCAAAATGAAAGAAACACCAGAGACGTTTAGAAATTAACAAATACTGCAAAATCTTCTGGAACATTTGAAACAAGTGTTAGAAAACATGACGATTAACTTGATCAATCCAAACACCATTATGAGGACAAAATGAAGAATTCGGCGGATTTTTCTTTCTAAAATAATAACTCTTCAAACAGCTTGAATAAATCTAAGAAGATGGGCAAAGCCTTGAACAACAACTTTGAAGGTGCCCCACAAGCTACCTGACATCTTTTTGTATCATCGCTACACTTCCTTGGTCAGTCAGAAGTCCCGGGCATATCTGGGACATTATTGAGTACAATCTGTCGGAGGAATCCGCCAGAGTAGAATGTTGACGATTTTGATCGGGCTACTACGCCATGCACAGGAATAAAACAGACTAACTAACCAGACTCGGGCTGATCAACAGGTGACCCAAGCTGTATTATGTTTTGGCGCTCTTGGAAATTAGCCGAACCGCCCACGTATGATTTCCTTTTTGACCTGTATCGGCTCTAGTTGCAGAAATTTGGTTTTCCACATATATATTCCCAAATGTATTTTTGAACTCGACATAATTACGTTAAATCTTTGATTTGCCTCCAGCTTGTGTTGTCTTAGGGTTTTTCTTGACCGGCGATTCAGGAAGATTGGTTACTTTCTAGAACGCCAAATACCCAACATGGTTGGAGGAACACTGGCATTAATACAGTGTGTGTGTGTGTGTGTGGGGGGGGGGGTAGCAATGTCATACATTTTGGTCTGTGTTTATATTTATCATGTACCGAGAGAAAGGCTATAAATGAGCTCTGCAAATTATCTACTCGTCTCAGTCACTCCGTGTATCTGCTTCTTATGACCGCCATACGTTTTCGGTACTTCGTGGATATACTCAAACTATTCTTGTACTCTCCACAAATATTTCTATACCAGAAAAACTGCCTTACCCCAAACAATGATAAATCTACCAGCACCATCCATTTTTTCTTATTTTGTGAAATGTTTTGCATAAAAGAGTAGAAGAAACACCACACACTTTTTTTTCTGCGTCATAAATTCCAAAATATATCCAAATCAGCAATAAAAATGGTGTCCTCTCCTAAAATAAGTATGTTTACACTTTCAATAGGGACTTTACTAGATCCAGAAAAATAACTACTTATGAAGTAATAAATTATAACTAATTGCCTTATCATAAGTGATCTGGTGATAGTTTGTTATCACACAGAACCAGTTATATTATGTTTTATAAATCGTTTTATGCGTCATACCATCAATTTAAGTGCGTGAGATACGACCTCTTTAAAAAATGAAACCCAATAATGTTTTTTTAAAAATAGGTTGCCAGACAACGAAACATACGCCCACCAGCAGCTAAATCGTCAACAAGAGTTGTCGCATATTAAGTAATTATCAGAAAATCATTAGAATTTGTTTGGTTCTTGCCCCATGCTAACGTTTAGCATACGAAACATTTAAGATTATGGATTTAGCTGTTCAATTACCAAACTTCATTGCAAATCAAACTCAACCATCATTAATGTGTAACGGGGATATAGTAAAGCGTTTTTTTACTTCTGAATAAAATTGTGACCTCCATAGGGTCCAGAAGATCAAAAACATGATTTTTTTTGTACAATCAGGGGCCATAATTCAGGAAGTCCAATGTGCACGAATATCAAAAGGAACTGTGATCTTTGGGTTATAACACAATCTTTCATTTCAAATTTGATTAAATTGTGACCTCTACAGGGTCAACAACATGGATATATCATATTTTTTACAGTAATCGCGTATAAGCGGCTGCCATTTTGTCAGGCAGTTTTGGTCCGATTTTTACGAACTTCGACCTCAACATTCATTACAATGTAACAGTGATATAATCAAACGTTTTTTAAAATCGGATAATAATTGAGACCCCTAGAGGTTTCACACGCTAAAAAAGTCGATTTTGCGTACAACCCGCTATGCTCAAATATCAAAAGGAACCATGATCTTTGGATTTTAAACATGTATTTCAAGTTTAATCAAAATCGGATTAACATTGTGACCACCACAGGGTCCATAACTTAGAGCATTTCCCTATTGTGACGTGGATTTTAGCACTTTATAAGACTCCTTATTATTATTATTATATACCATATGTTTACACTATTTGCATTCAAGCGGCGGGAAATTTTGGTCCGAATTTCGCTAAATTTACATTACAGTGTAACAGTGATATAATCAGACGGTTTTATCAATCGAATAATAATTATCGACCTATAGCGGCACCACAAGCCAAAAGAATGCCATTTTTCGTACAATCAGGGGCCATAATTCAGGAAGTTACGATCCGATATGCGCAAATATCGAAAAGAACCAAGATCTTTGGGTTATAATCATGTATTTCAAATTTCGTCAAATCGGTTCAAAATTGTGACCTAAATAGGGTCCACAACCATGATAATATACTATTCAAAAAAAGTAGGGGATATTTGATTTTGGGGGCATAATACTAAAATATGTAAATGACTACGAAAAAAGTCACTATAGAACCTAGCAGAAGAAACATTTCCAGTTACATGTGACGCCCAAATGCACCAATAGCTACCGCATGGAATGCAGGTGATGCTTAGGATCATCATGGGGGTCCAACCCAAGATTTGCACGACTCTGACTTTGAATGTTACAGTCATTGTGGCATTGAATTCCAGGGTGGAAACATCAGTTTAATTGTTTTAGTGACCAGAAAACAAATTTTGATATGCGTCGGCTTACCCAAAATGAAAGGTTACGTGCCCTCGGCATGCTACAGATCGGCACAACACAGGCGGTTGTGGCGCGGACGATGAATGTTTCTCAGTCTGTCATAAGCAGGCTATGGTCCAGATACCGTGATACACAATCTGTACAGGACAGACCACGCTCATGTCGACCAAGGGCGACAACTCAAGCCCAGGATCGATTTATCCGTACCTTGGCCTTGAGAAATCGTGTCATCACAGCAAATCAGATCAGCGCTCATCTTCAAACAGACACTGGTGTGAGAGTGAGTGGCCAGACGATTCGGAATCGATTGCATAGGGGTCACCTTCGCGTCCGACGTCCTCGCGTGATCCCTTGTTTTAGAGATCATCACATTCAGGCAAGACGTCGTTGGTGTAGGGATCGTCAACACTGGGATAATCGACGCTGGAGCAATGTGATGTTTTCAGATGAGTCAAGGTTTACTGTTGATTTTTTGGACAGACGTAGGAGGGTGTGGCGTCGTCGAAACGAGCGCTTCCAAGACGTTAACGTCATCAGACATGATCGATTTGGGGGTGGTTCTGTTATGGTGTGGGGAGGCATCACTGTTGCTGGAAGAACGGCTTTACATGTTGTTGCAGGGCGTGTTACAGGCCAGTACTACCGGGACAACATCTTGGCAGTCCATGTTGTGCCGTTCGCATGACGCCATGGCCGCCGTTTCATCTTCCAGGATGACAACGCAAGATGTCACAGGGCCAGGATCGTTACAGGTTACCTCCAACAACAGAACATCACCACATTACCTTGGCCAGCACTGAGTCCCGACCTATCCCCCATCGAGCATGTCTGGGACATGCTTGGACAGAGGTTACGTCAACGTCAACAACGTCCTGCCAATGTCCAAGAACTTGCTGCTGCGTTGCAACAGGAATGAGACAATCTGGACCAAAATGACCTTAAACGTCTCATTAGGAGTATGTCACGTCGGATAAATGCTTGTTTGGCAAACAGAGGAGGATTTACCCGTTACTGACTTTGTTGTGATGCTGTGGTAACTTTGCTGTTTGACCCCGGGTATCATTTTACCCTTATAATGGTCAGTCTGTGCCTTACTTAGTCTAACGATCATTTGGAATAAATCGATGAATGTGAACTTCATTTCATTTTGTCATTTGTTTCTTCGTCAGTTTCATTAGGTGACTTTAATAATACTTAAAAATCAAATTTCCCCTACGTATTTTGAATAGTATATATTTTCACACTATTCGCGTACGGCGGCCATCATTTAGTCCGTCAATTTTGGTCCGATTTTCACGAAATTCAAACTCAACCTTCATTACCATGTAAGGGTGATATAATCAAACGTTTTTTTTTTAAAAAATAATATATTAATTTTGACTTCCAGAGGTACCACAAGCTAAAAGGGCGATTTTTCGTACAATCAGGGGCCATAATTCAAGAAGTTATGATCCGATATGTGCAAATATCGAAAGGAACCAAGATCTTTGGCTTATAAATATGCAAGGCGATTTTTCGTACAATCAGGGGCCATAATTCAGGAAGTTACAATCCGATATGGAATGGAATCAAGATCTTTAGGTTATAAATGTATAACATATTTTCACACAATTCGCGTACAAACGGCGGCCATTTTGTCCGTCAATTTTGGTCCGATATTCACGAAATTCGAAATCAACCTCCAATACCATGTAACGGTGATATAATCAAATGAGTATTTTTAATCGGATAACAGGGGCCATAATTCAGTTGGAAACGATTCTATGGGTGCAAACATCGAAAGGAACCAAGATCTTTGGGTTATAAACATGCATTTCAAGTTTCATCAAAATCGGTTCAAAATTGTGACCTCTACACTGTTCACACGCTAAAAACGTGATTTTTCGTACAATGAGGGGCCATAACCCATGAAGTTATAGTCCGATACATGCCAATATCGACAGGAACCGAGATCTTACTCGATGTGACTGTGATCTCGACCTAGAAACCACCGAACACTTTTTACTCTACTGTCCATACTACGCACTTCAGCGAAATAATACCATTGATTTGTTACCAATGTATTTTAGAAATATCACTTGCCTATCTTCAGACGTCAACAGCGATATTTTTAAATATATTAAAGATACGAAACGTCTTACTCTGTAAAATACAACCCTGGGGTGAGGATTATTATTATTTTATTTTTGTTTTTTGTTTTTTATTTTTTTTATTTTATTTTATTTATTTTTTATTTTTTTCTTTTAAATTTTTTTTTAAAATTAATTGATTTATTTTTCTTTTCTTTTTCTTCTTCTTACTTTTTTATTATTATTCATTTTTTTTCTATCATTTTTCTTATATATATATTTTCTTCTTATTATTATTATTTTCTAATTATTTATTTATTTACTCAAAATTAAAATCTTATTTATTTGTTTAATTGTACCATAACTAAAACAATGTAATTAGTTTTTGTCTGTATCATATATAATTCGACATTGTACATGAATTATACACCCAAACCTGAAGGAAGCAAATTAATATAAGCATACTTGGCTTGTTTTTGTGACCTGTAGACTGTTCATAAACAAATGCAACTTTGTCCATAACAACTTTGTCCATAAACATATTAAATATAAATTATTCAGTATCTTATAATATGTACCCTTGTATGGTTGTCAACTTTTCGACCTCGGAATGCCTGACGATTGTTAATCTTTCCATTATTTAGAAATCTATAGTCTGTTGAAACGTGTCACTCCAGTATCGTGGGAGGGCTGTTCAGCGTTCGGAATTACACCACTGGGGATACCGAGGATGATTAGGGTTAATGCGATTAACCCTTCTATTAATGCTTAATATTTACTGCCCGTCTGAACACGAGCTTATAACTTCAAACATAAGTTCACCATGTTCATGACACATAGGTTTCTAAAGGCTATATTTGGGAAAATAGAGAATCTTGTAACTCATCATTCATATTTCAAAACCATTTAGCATATAATTTTAGATATTTTAAAACATTTATGAGTAGACCGTATTTGTAGACGCCCACATTTTCATGTGGACGTATCACGCCGTCGCCCCTGTCCGTCCACAATTGTTTGTGGACTCTCTTATCCGATTTTGACGAAACTTGAAATATAGGTGACTCCCCCTAAGAATAAGATGTGTCGGATCGAAACTTCATTGTTTATTTCCCCCCGTTTGCCCGGAAAATCCTGTTTTTAGCTTGTGGACCTTATAGAGGTCACAATTTTGAACCGATTTTGTTGAAACTTGACATGTATTTTTATAACCCAAAGATCTTATTTACTTTCGATAGTTGCCCCCATCGGATCGTAGCTTCCTGAATTATGGCCCCTGATTGTACGAAAATGGCCCTTTTTAGCTTGTGGTCCCTCTGGAGGTCACAATTATTATGCAATTTAAAAAAAAGGCCGTTCGATTAAATCACGGTTACACCATAATGAAGGTGGAGTTCGAATATCGTGAAAATCGGACAAAAATTGAAGGACATTATGGCCGCCGTTTATACGCCGTTGTGGACCCTGTTAAGCTTACAGTTTTAATTCGATTTTGATGAAACTTGAAATGCATGTTTATAACCTAAAGATCTTGGTTCCTGTCGATATTTGCGCATATCGGATTATTCAATAAGTATATATGTTTGATTACGGTATTTATTCGTATCCACATGAGCACCAACTGGGCTCCTTTGCTTGCTGATTTATTTCTCTATTCCTATGAAGCCAAGTACATACACGCGCTTGTAAAAACAAATAAACGATTAGTCAGATATTTTAATTTTACTTATCGACGATGTTCTATCACTGAATATTCCTAAATTTAGTGATTATGTAGAATCCATTTATCCTGGTGAGCTCGAAATACTACTGACAGGGACAATTACACTGCCTACTTGCATCTGTGTCTAGATTTTGACAATTGTCATAGACTGAGTGTTAAATTGTACGATAAACGTGATGACTTTGACTTTCCTATTATTAAATTTCCATTACGGCTAAATCGTTACGCGAGAGCTTGTTCTTTTTATTCTGATTTCTTAAAAATACATTATGGGACATTTTATAAGTGTTGGCCATTCTTGCTATAACAGTTCAAAAATAGATGCTGAAAGAAGAAAATATTGGAAATTTCAGTGAAATTACTTTATTCTGAAGATAGTTATTACCAGAGTAATTTTTGACTAGAAATGGTATTGAATTGCATCCCTACGGATTCTTAGTATGGCCAATCGTTTGATTGACAGGCGTTAACGCCACCTACAATATCTCTGCTGTTTTTTTATCTACTGCCATCATATCCGAATTTGGGTTTTACCAATTTGGGTTTTTATAACAATTGGACAAAATGAGTGAGAGGGTAAATTTCCATTCTTACTTGTGCTTTGGGCATGCATTAAATCAATTGAACATAGGACAATATTATAATACAATTATGATAAATCTATAGGTATACACAAGTGGCCTATTAGGGACATAAAAATATTTTATTGATATTATTAAGACAGAAGTCCTGTCCGTCTGTATTAGTCATCACTCGGTCTCCAGGTATGGTATAATTTGTCATTGTCTGTGTTTAGTTTATTGCACTTTAAATAGTTTAGATGTCATTTGTTAAGGCCTCGCTTCGTACACTCTATCAATTAGCCTCGACCCGGTAGTATGACGTCAACGTAACGTTAATCTCCTCTCACGACGCTATTTATAATTAAATCAGTCAACGAAATCCCATTTAAATCCAAGCGGAGTCAAAGCCATCCGTGGGTCTACAGAGTTAATTTTGTGCTTGTGTAAATAAAGATCTAATTTATAATTTCTATGACATCTGAAGCCTAAATAAAGACTTGCAGCAATTAGATTTAGGTCTTGCATAATGCATGTTTAAGTTGATCGAGACATTTGTCATCTAAGCTTCAACTACTAGGATACTTGCGCACTAAGCTTACAAACACCTCTAACACGTTTTATGGCCGTCATATTAACATGCTTGGTTAATATAACACGCCTCTTGCAGCTATTATTCTAGATATGTTAATTTAATTGACGCGTATCCTATTTAAAATCTCCCTTGTTATATCTACTACATCCTTAACACTGTTCGTCACTTGCATTTTGCATACTGATAGTCCATTGGCCAATCACGCTATTTTAGCGAAATTTCAGTTAATAGTTGGGATGCAGCTATGGTGGGTGTGGCACCAGGCAGGGCAAGCTTACTCTTCCGGACACCTGTTACCACTGTTTGTCGTGTATTTTATACACAATGAACAGTCCATTTGCTGATTACACTATTTAGCTTATAACGTTTTTTAGGACTTCCAATTTTGTCTAATGGTTTGGATTGTTTGTACTTGGTTTTATTTTATTTCTTATTTAAGATTTTAAACGATTTAGTATATTATAGTATACATAATAATTGTTCTTAAATTTTTATTCATTTATTTTTTTATCTTCGAATTTAAACATTTTATATTTTTAATTCAATGTTAATTTATCTGTAACAAACACATAAAACAATTGTTTCTCTTCTATAAAAATTAGACTAAAGGTTTTAACAAACTTATTTTCGAATTAACTCTGGACAAAACACGACATTAAAGGCGTACAGCACAGCGGGAACATCCCGGCGCAACATTTAAGAAAAGTATTTTCGACTCTACTGTCAATCATTCACATGGACCGTGATTATAATCTTGGTTCTTCGGCTTACCACTACTTACAAAAGATGAAAAGCCTTTTTTAATTAGTGTAAACTGAATTATAAGACATTTTACTCAATCAAGGATTTCATTTTAATATGCGGGGTCCATTCTTTATAATCAACAAAGCCCACACCATTATTGAAATGAAAAGAGGCTTAACTTCCTTCTTTTCTGAATCATAATCATAATAATAGACTAGTAGATTAGATTATCTAGGGAGAACAAAGTACGCGATATTGAGTGGATTTGAATACATTTTGTCGGATGAATAACGAACTACCAACTGGCCCATTGTTCGCGAATACCAAACAAGATACCAGCTTGTTCGTCATTTAACCTCGTCGGTTTCCTCCGGGCACTCAGGTTTCCCCCCACTGCTAAAGACCCCTACGCGCGAGCGAATTATTGAAATAAAATTAAACCATATGTTAGTCCCGAAATGACCTAGTTGTGTTGAGTGGACTTTAAACCCCATTTCTCTCTCTCTGTTCGTCATTCGCGAATACTCAACAACAAACTGGCTCGTTGTTCGTTATTCGCGAATATCGAACAACGAACCCCAAGCTAACTTCACATCTTCGAAATTAGGGCACTAAAACGGATCATAAATTCGTTAATCTTTTTTTTTAGGTTTTCTGATGCTTTAAACCCACATTTCTAAAAAGAGTAGGACAGTCTTAAGTTTGTAATCTAAAAAAACTGTCGATGAAGTTTATGAATTAGCATCACAATGCATACTATTCGGGGCCACCACGTTGCAAAATGTGGAACAAATGAACTGTTCACTTTTATTTTCAAGATTTCCACAGCCTATGACAAAGTCACTATTGTATACACAAACTTTGAAATTGACATAGTGAATGCCAGTTTGTTTTATATCAATAAAAGATCCTAAGTCGATTGAATATATACCTTTTCAAAAAGTCAGTCTCAAAATTCATTATACACAGAACACGTACAAAATATACCCATTTTCTCCTTAAATTTTGGTCATGTGGCACAGGGGTTAAAATTCTGAAATGTTTGAGAATGAAACTTCAATTACCCTTCTATAGTATACATTAAAGTCCATCTTATGGCTTATATTTTAATTGGCACTTGCAATCGGTACGGCGATGAAGTTTGAATTGCTGTTATCCAATTTGTTTATTTCCAAATAACTTCTAAATGACCTATACTTTACGCATCACCAATTTGAATAATGGGGTTTGACGATCAGATTGAAATTATTTGTGAAGGACTTAATCCTCATATTTGCCATTTTAGATCAACTCTTAACATAGAATAAAGACTCTTTTGGGATTCAGGGAGTATCGTTTCAATTTAGTTTTTCTATTAAACGGTGAAAACGCGTTTTGTCTGCTTGGAAAGTTGAAATTCGGCCTTATTTAGTTTTCACTATTTCCCGACAACCCAAGGATACAGGCCGCAATTCTTAACACATCGTCTTGTAAATATGTCTATTAGTTTTTATACGCCCACATTTTCATGTGGACGTATTATGCCGTCGCCCCTGTCCGTCCGTCCACAATTATTTTGTGGACTCTCTACAGGTCACAATTCTTATCCGATTTTGACGAAACTTGAAATATAGGTTTATCCCCAAAAGTTCTCGGCTGCTTTCGATATTGGCATGTATCGGATCAAAACTTCATGGATTATGGCCCCTGATTGTACGAAAAATCACGTTTTTAGCTTGTGGACCCTATAGAGGTCACAATTTTGAACCGATTTTGATGAAACTTGACATGCATGTTTGTAACCCAAGGATCTTGGTGCCTTTCGATATTTGCGGCTTACGGAATGTAATTTCCTGAATTATGGCCCCTGATTGTCCGAAAAATCACCCTTTTTAGCTTGTGGTCCCTCTGGAGGTCACAATTATTATTCGATTTAAAAAACCGTTTGATTATATCACCGTTACACCCTAAGGAAGGTTGAGTTCGAATTTCGGGAAAATCGGACGAAAATTGCCATACAAAATGGCCGCCGTTTGTACGCGAATACTGTTAAAAAATGGTATATCAAGGTTGTGGACCCTGTGGAGGTCACAATTTTGATTCGATTTTGATGAAACTTGAAATTCATGGTTATAACCCAAAGATCTTGCTTCCTTTCGATATTTGCGCATATCGGATCGTAACTTCCTGAATTATGGCCCCTGATTATACGCAAAATCGCCTTTTTTTTAGCTTGGAGGTCACAATTATTATTCGATTTAAAAAACCGTTTGATTATATTACCGTCACACCCTAAAGAAGGTTGAGTTCGAATTTCGGGAAAATCGGACGAAAATTGCCATACAAAATGGCCGCCGTTTGTACGCGAATACTGTTAAAAAAATGGTATATCAAGGTTGTGGACCCTGTGGAGGTCACAATTTTGATTCGATTTTGATGAAATGTGAAATTCATGGTTATAACCCAAAGATCTTGCTTCCTTTCGATATTTGCGCATATCGGATCGTAACTTCCTGAATTATGGCCCCTGATTATACGCAAAATCGCCTTTTTTTTAGCTTGGAGGTCACAATTATTATCCGATTTAAAAAAACGTTTGATTATATTACCGTTAATTTTTTAGCTTGGAGGTCACAATTATTATCCGATTTAAAAAAACGTTTGATTATATTACCGTTACACCGTAAGGAAGGTTGAGTTCGAATTTTGGGAAAATCAGACCAAAATTGTCATACAAAATGGCTGCCGTTTGTACGCGAATACTCTTAAAAAATGGTATATCAAGGTTGTGGACCCTGTAAAGGTCACAATTTTAATTCGATTTTGATGAAACTTGAAATTCATGGTTATAACCCAAAGATCTTGGTTCTTTTCAATATTTGCGCATATCAGATCGTAACTTCCTGAATTATGGCCCCTGGTTATACGCAAAATCCCCCTTTCTTTAGCTTGTGGTCCCTCTGGAGGTCACAATTATTATCCAATTTAAAAAAACGTTTGATTATATCACCGTTGCACTGTAAGGAAGGTTGAGTGTGAATTTCAGGAAAATCGGACCAAAATTGACAGACAAAATGGCCGCCGTTTGTACGCGAATACTGTTAAAAAAATGATATATCATGGTTGTGGACCCTGTATAGGTCACAATTTTAATTCGATTTTGATGAGGAAGGTTGAGTTCTAATTTCATGAAAATCGTACCAAAATTGCCGGACGAAATGGTCGCCGTTTGTACGCGAATAGTGTAAAAATATGGTATATCATGGTTGTGGACTCGCTACAGGTCACAATTCTTATCCGATTTTGATGAAAAGTCACATTTCTAGGTTGTGTACCGTCACACCATAATCATTGTCGGTTTCGAGTTTCATTAATATCAGACTGGAACTGACCAACTAAATCGCTGCTCCCAATACAGTATGAAATACAGGACGTAAAGATGTAGGAAAAATCACTTTCGCTATTGCTTGTTCTCTGCCCATCTCTCAAAAATGTGGGCGTATCCTGCCTGGCAGTGCCAGCCTATCTTTCCTTATACAAGATCTTCCATGTGGTTTTTGGTGCGTGCCAGACTCCCAGGGTCAGTTTCTTGCCAACAAGCCATGAGTTAATGAATTGTCCTGAAGTGGTGAATACCCTAAGAATGATCGCTATTGTTTTGAGAGCGTTACCAACCCCCAAGGGAAGAGTCATGCCCATTTCTTATTTGCGTGTCTCTGTGTTTTGATAATCTTGAAAATTGTTTATACTTATTCCCTATATCTTTAAGATGACCACTGTGTATAATAATGCCCATTTTTATGTTATCGCCTAGATTCCGAATGGATCATCCTGGAGCGTGACAGGGGTCGGGCTTGCACCAAAAATAATGGGGTTCCATTTTGAATCGCGGCCTGTCAGCAAAAATACACACACACACACACACAAGTGTGTGGCTCTGTCGGCAAGCACCAAAAACAATGGGAAACATTCTTATGACATAAAGAAGAAGTAGGGGAGACCGGGGCTAGAAGTAACATATTCTATTTAAATCAATTTTAAGAGTGTTGTGCATTCAGTTTAAACTAACCCAATATCGCATACAATAACATTATTATAAGCCCAAAATTTCCCATACACCTTTTTATTTCAGGATAAATACTTTCCCCATTATATGGTTTTGAGTTTGGAATACAAAAAGTTACAACCTGCCACGTCATCGGGTTGTTTGTAACACGAAGCGGGGTAATTTGTAACATATACTACAGGAACTGATACTCAAGTCAATATTATGTTTTGCTCTTGAATTTAACTGCATATAATTTAAGTAATAATAAATATAAACAATGTCTCCATGTGTTTGTAAATAATTTATTACGGGATAATTTATTAAGCTTCGGCTTGTTTTCAGATCCCATAATTGAAGACTGTACCTTTATAATATGCAAATATTGAATAAATACCGTTAAAAAAAAGTCACAATGAAAATATGATTGATTTGTTTCTTGACAAACATGATTTGGCAAATTTAACTGGGAAATTCTGATTCGTCAAAATCACAGATGTGGTGAGGTACATTCAGACACTGAATCCACTATATCCTGGTCTACTGTTTAAGAAGGCTTCGAGGCAAACAAGACAGAAACAGTCATCTTCATCCGAAGATCTTTCTTTTGGCTTTTCCTTCCTTGTCCCGTCTGTTTGACTTGTTTTTCTTCTTCTTCAATAGCTTTTTTAACTGGTGTATTAGTAAGTATGGCAGATTTCCTTCGACTACGACCTTTTGATGATATTTTCCGTGGACCTGCTTTTGGAAAGGGTCTGACTTTTTCAGGGCTGAAAGAAGACTTGTTGCCTGCCCGTTTCTCCAGGGAGCGTTTCGTTGCCATCAACGTGTAGGTCGTGGACGTCCTCAACTCTTGACTCACTGATAGTAGATGAAGTGACAAATGGATAGACAGCATTGTTATGATCCTCAAAGTATGCAAGACACCGCATGGCAGTAGACTCAGCATTCACACGGCCTGGAGGATGGGGATTCTCAGTTGTACCGGAATTTCTCAACTGGTAGACTTTGATAGTAACTGTCAACACGTCACATAAAGCAGGTAATAAAACGTCTTCTGTTTCTGTGTTGTATCTCATTTCTGGGGTATACTTTAATATATTTTCGATGAAACCCGTTTCACATCCCCCAAAGTTTGCATAATACGTAATCATCAGACGTTTTGGGGTCAGGGCGATCGTCACCTAGGACGGAGCAAAATCTGCATCAGTGAAGATATGGTCATTGAAAGGAAAAGTCCATGTTACACGAAACTCATTTGCTACTTTTGTTGGTACAGCTGCATGTGGCCATGCCTCACTGGTGATTTCGGGTAAGTCATAAATGGTTATACTTCTTCCTGAGTTGTAGCGCATCCATGCATCTTGCACCAAATAGTGGGAGGGGCAGGAGACCAACGCCACCTTCTTTCTGTGGCATAGTTTGTAACATCAATGTCCAGGGCAGTAGTTCATCTACAAGTGTTTCTCTCATAATTTCGAACCATTTTGCAATACATGTTACGATCAACCCCAACCCGCGTACTTAAACAATTTCCCGCTATGAAACTATCATATGCACTGAGTTCAAAATCAGTAGTTTATATTCAAAATCAGTAGTTTGCAGAGATAGTCTAAGTAATTGAGTTGTGACACTGCATTTAAACTAAGAAGAAAAGCCATGATAAACAAAAAAATAAATAAATACTTACGTTGTCGAAGTTTGAGATTATTGTCTAAATCGACAATTATGAAGCTGTTATCCTCATTGTGTGCTGACACCAAGGGAAAGCAACAAAGTAAGGGCACGTAACACTAAATGACGTAGATGTACATGTATCTTTCTTGTTAAAACCAATCCGTTTTACTTTTAAACCCCGGACTCTCCTACGCAAAGTTTCAAGACCATGCGGCAAGAATTGCAGTCTGTAGTTTTTAAGTGTTCAGTGATAGTGTAGCAATATTACTGATCTTCAACTTTCTAAGCAGCCAAATAAATGACTATATTCTTATTCTACAGAAATTTTTTTAGTCTGACTGTCAAAGCCCAATATTACAATTTAAACGAAATCTTAAAAATAAGCCATAAAATACTAAGAAAACTTTTTCAGCATTTTAACCTCTGTCCCACATGCCCAAAATTGAAGGTGAAAATGGGTATATTTTGTACACTTTCATTATTAATTGAATTTCGAGACGGAATATTTGGAAAAGTATAGGTGCAGGCGGAGGGGCTTACAAGGTACAAAGACTGCTGTCTAGTCGTTCGAATGTGACGAAAAACCGAAGTCCTCTGTAAAATTGGTGTGCACGTAAAAAGATCCCTTGGCAGTTGAAAACACGTCTGAATTGAATAATGAATAAAAAAGTAAAATAAAAACATATATGTCAGCTTAAAATAACTAAATATGATATATATCGACATGTACAGTACATTTATGTAAAACATGTTTAAAATATGTAATGTAAAAATCGCTTACAAAAATACATATGTATACAGGTTTAGGCCTACTAATAAAAATCACATAATTTCATCAATATGATTTGGCTGCCACTTTCATATTCGAACAATTTTCACAAATCCATACTAGAAAGCTTTCACTTTCACTTCTAAAAAATACATCTATCTGTAGCTCTGATACATGTACTGGGTTAAGGAAGACGGGCATGCACTATACAGAGTTTATTATGAGGGAAATTTTGCCGGCACAGCACTATGACTATGGCCTACTCTTATATCGAGTTCCAACTGCCAAGGCGTCTTTTTAGGTGCACACCAATGTTCAAACCGCTTACAAAAATACATGTACATATATACAGGTTTAGGCCTATTCATAAAAAATCACATAATTTCATTAATATCATTTTGCTGTCACTTTCATGAATCATATTCGAACAATTTACACAAATCCATACTAGAAAGCTTTCACTTGTAACAAATACAACTATCTATAGCCTAATGCAGCCTGAATTGCATCCGCAGTGAAAATATCGTTTGGTTCTTGATCTCTATAGTCAACCTAACCCTGTCATTTGTTACAGTAGAGTTTAACAAGAAGGCCATACATTTCCGCAGCTACAGTAAGGCAACCAGGGGGGATGCGCCAGAATATGCCCCCTATATTTCTTATATATAAAGTACTGCGCATGGTATTTCACCTCACAGTCACAGTCTGAGGTGACAGTCTTTACCATAGTGGTCTTCTATCTTGGTCTGAGTAGTCCTTGGTCTGAGTTGTCATGTATTTAGGAATAGGAGAATATCTTCATGAACTTGTATTTGCAATAAAATGGGAACATGTTAAGATATGATCCCCTCAACAAATTAACCCGACCTATTATTCTTTTAATTATTTCACTGGTAAAATATTAGCTGCTCTAAACTAAACTTTATTCATACACAGTTGTTGTTGGGGTTTTTTTACGTTGGTAACGCACGTACGTGGAATGTGAGCAGTCTGAATTGTTAGCCAATGAGAGTCTTGTCTGCACATACCCCATTCCTAGAACTAGAATTCTTTGTCCACCAAATCAATATAGCATTTTGTCTCCTGTCCAAGCCTGCCGTTTCCTTCTAATTTGATCCACTGGTTAGCACATACCCTAAATTTTCCCCAGTTTCTCGCAGTAAACGGTTTTAAATCGGTGTTTCTAAACAAAATCTACACCGAGTATACAGCTCTAGTATTTCTTCCGCTTTTTTCCTATCGAAACGTAAACATACCGGTGACCTTTCACTCTACACGACCCGTTGACCTTTCGTCGTGTGTGTCTGATTGGCGAGCTATGTCACGTGATCTATTAAAACCAAATCATCGCGAAATTCAAATACCATCGCACATTGATAAGTAAGCCCATATTTATTTTACGTTTTCTGTCAAACGTCAAAGAATTGATAAAAGAAAAGTTGTGTGGAAATACAAAGTAATACTAGAAGAATTAGATAATGTAGTTTGTTTTCCGCCTGAAAATGGTCATGATGGAGAAACAGAAGCAAGCGTGCTAGAAATTTCACATCACGGCCTATGTATTTTAAATGATCTAGAACACGATTGTTTACATTTCTATTCAGATTACTAAAATTAAAATAAACATAAAGCGAATGTAGGGGTATTTCACCATTGGCATTGCCATTACTGTCCTTGTTAACAATTTTTCAATATTCATTTGAGTCTGAACATTTGATATTTTGTAATTCTTTTTCGCATCTGGATTCTATGCAATTTTGTGAACGTGTGTAAGGTTTTGGCTTTTTTTTATAAGATAAGATGCCCCTTTTCGTTGTATTATGGTTGTTTACCCTTTGAGGGACGGTTTTATTCATACAGACATATCTGGTACCAAAAGTGGACTTGCCAGAATCTACAAGAATATTACATGCAGTAAGTCATCATCAATGTTTACAGTTTAAGGTTTAACGTTTCTTACATATTATTTATTTCATCGAGTTTGGGAAGGTTTTCATTTATCATATGAAAATATTCAACTTGGGGATCTGATCTATTGACAATTTCTTTGGTGTCAGGTGTGACTATCTTTTGACTTTGTTCATTATCACAATAGTAAAGGGGGGGGGGGTAGCAAACAAATTGGTTAATGGATATCTGAGGTTGGAATATGGGAGTAGTGAGAAGCCTTCAATTTTGGATAAGAATTCGGAATTAGATACACAATAATTTACAATACTTGCATCATTGCAGGTAAATTTCCCAGTTCCTTTATTGTGTCCTAAACGGCCATTTAATATTACAACATTTGTTATGTTTCCAACTGCCCAACCTCTTGAGGATCCACAAGCTAACAAGGTGTATTTTCTTACAATCAGGTGCCATAGCCCAAGAAGTTATGATCTCATATGTGCAAATATCCAAAAGAAATGAGATTCTTGGGATCAGACACTATTTGCGCGTTCAAGGGGTGACCATTTTGTCGGGCAGTTTCGGTCGCTTTTTTACAAAATTTGAACTCTGCCATAGTTATGTAACGGTGATATATTCTAGATACAAATTAATTGCAATCTCTAGAGGGGCCACACGTTCAATACGAGCATAATCCATTAAGTTACGGCCCGATATGTGCGAATATCGAAATTAAAGGAGATTGTTGGGTTATAAACATACATTTCAAGTTTCATCAAAATCGGATAGTGTCCAAAAAGCTGAAAAAAAACGTGATTTTTTGTACAATAAGCAGCCATAATCCAAGAAGTCACGATCCGATATATGCCAATAAAGAAAAGTGCCGAGAAATGGCTGAAGTAGTGTGTTCATGAAACATTCGTTACGCCCATTCTTTTCTACGATAGAACTGGTTAAATACATTCCAAATATACTATTCAAAAAAAGTAGGGGATATTTGATTTTTAAGTGTTATTAAAGTCACCTAATGAAACTGACGAAGAAACAAATGACAAAATGAAATTTACATTCATCGATTTATTCCAAATGATCGTTAGACTAAGTAAGGCACAGACTGACCATTATAAGGGTAAAATGATACCCGGGGTCAAACAGCAAAGTTACCACAGCATCACAACGGAGTCAGTAACGGGTAAATCCTCCTCTGTTTGCCAAACAAGCATTGGTCCGACGTGGCATACTCCTAATGAGACGTCGAAGGTCATTTTGGTCCAGATTGTCCCATTCCTGTTGCAACGCAGCAGCAAGTTCTTGGACATTGGCAGGACGTTGTTGACGTTGACGTAACCTCTGTCCAAGCATGTCCCAGACATGCTCGATGGGGGAGAGGTCGGGACTCAGTGCTGGCCAAGGTTATGTGGTGATGTTCTGTTGTTGGAGGTAACCTGTAACCATCCTGGCCCTGTGACACCTTTGTCATCCTGGAAGATGAAACGGCGGCCATGACGTCGTGCGAACGGCACAACATGGACTGCCAAGATGTTATCCCGGTAGTACTGGCCTGTAACACGCCCTGCAACAACATGTAAAGCCGTTCTTCCAGCAACAGTGATGTCTCCCCATACCATAACAGAACCACCCCCAAATCGATCATGTCTGATGACGTTAACGTCTTGGAAGCGCTCGTTTCGACGACACCACACCCTCCTACGTCTGTCAACAGTGAACCTTGACTCATCTGAAAACATCACATTGCTCCAGCGTCGATTATCCCAGTGTTGACGATCCCTACACCAACGACGTCTTGCCTGAATGTGATGATCTCTCAAACAAGGGATCACGCGAGGGCGTCGGGCGCGAAGGTGACCCCTATGCAGTCGATTCCGAATCATCTGGCCACTCACTCTCACACTATTGTCTGTTTGAAGACGAGCGCTGATCTGATTTGCTGTGATGACACGATTTCTCAAGGCCAAGGTACGGATAAATCGATCCTGGGCTTGAGTTGTCGCCCTTGGTCGACCTGAGCGTGGTCTGTCCTGTACAGATTGTGTATCACGGTATCTGGACCATAGCCTGCTTATGACAGACTGAGAAACATTCATCGTCCGCGTCACAACCGCCTGTGTTGTACCGATCTGTAGCATGCCAAGGGCACGTAACCTTTCATTTTGGGTAAGCCGACGCATATCAAAATTTGTTTTCTGGTCACTAAAACAATTAAACTGATGTTTCCGCCCTGGGATTCAATGCCACAATGACTGTAACATTCAAAGTCAGAGTCGTGCAAATCTTAGGTTGGACCCCCATGATGATCCCAAGCATCACCTGCACTCCATGCGGTAGCTATTGGTGCGTTTGGGCGTCACATGTAACTGGAAATGTTTCTTCTGTTAGGTTCTTTAGTGACTTTTTTCGTAGTCATTTGCATATTTTAGTATTATGCCCCCAAAATCAAATATCCCCTACTTTTTTTGAATAGTATAGATAATTTTAATTCACTTTTAGGTGGATACCTTTAACTATATAATTTAGCCCCTGTTTACCTCTCAGATCTTTTAGAACTTTACACATCTGGCCGAACATTATTTTTAAGGCTGTTCAAGTAGTCTCTATTATGGTCTTCGCTCTTTTAGTTTTCAAACGCCAGTTTCATGGAATAATTTTGCTGGGGTTTTTTTTCTTGTCTCCTTGGAAAGTGCCAATGGACACGTTCTGTGAAAGGGTGCAATATAAATATCTAATGATAATATAAATAATAAGAACATTTTTATAATGTGTACAAATGTAACGACGTCGTTTGTGGTATATTCTTGCCGAATTTTGTTTAGTGTTTAATTAATTTGCAACAATTGTATTTTCTATATTCAGTAATATTCTATTAGTCTATATATATACTAGTCCATGTTTAAAAATAGTAGTGGGATAATCCGCTTATAAAACCATTAGAACATTTAACCTGGGGGGTTGATGGCGTGATTAAAGATGACGTTTCAAAAATGAAACTTAACTATTTGTCTCGGGGTACTATAAAATGGACCCTAACACATAAATTTGTCTGTCCAAATTAATATCGCTTACTGCACTAAATATGTGTTGGCATGGTATGGGTTTGGTCTTTATTATTATTTTAACTTTTTACTTTCTTGAATAATAAGGGAGCGTTTAATAGCATACTTTATGACTTTAGTTTTATATTCTGGACATTTTAATGAGAAATAGACAGAAATGTCAATATTGTACCACCAGATAATTGAGGGAAATACCAATGTTATTCTCGGCTGGATATTGGGTCTCTTTTGCGAGCGTCCGAGCGTTGTTTTGGGGGCTTCTCCCTCCCAGGAAAATTTTGAAAATTGACAACCGATGTTTACCGATGTGATACTTTAAATCAAATTGATTGTGAACCGTGAAAATAAAGTCGCAGTGAGCAAATTTTGAAAATTGAGTTATTATTTTCACACTATCCACCTCAATACTCTAAAAATGACAAATGGTTGGTATGAATCGGGCACATATTGCATGCACCAGTGCCGGACTCGTGGGCCGAAGGCGCACCTGTCTGGTCTTTGACCAAGGCCCACATAAGTACGCGTCGAAGGCGCTTCATGAACGTGCCAAAGGCCCGCGAGCGTCCGAGTGTTGTCTTGGGGGCTTCTCCCTCCCAGGAAAATTTTGAAAATTGGCAACCGCAAACCCATTTTCCAAGCATTTCAGACCAATAAGATAAAAGATGAACTTGAGAATTCTCTTTTCTTTACAGGCTTAGGCCCACATGTCATGGACGGGACCATGCATTATATCCGTTTGAAGTTGTCAAAGGCAGAAAGGTTATTTTTAGAAAAATGAAACAAGTTAAAATGTCGATATGTTGTAAAACAAACTCAATTAAAGTAATTAAACGAAAAATATTTCTCTGGGTATCATAACTTCTGTTAATCTAACCAATTAATTAGCACCTCTACGTTTGTGGCCAGCAGATTAAGATTGGTGATTGTGTAATCAAATTTAATTTAGTTTCTGATTATCAGAAGCCGCCACAGCTATACGTTAACTTCGACACGACGACTGAATTAAATTATTGTTTTACGTGTACAATAGGTCTACTGGTGCTATAATGGTATCCTTTTTAGTGCATTTTGGTGGCGGTTATTGAAACAAATTTCGGATCGTTTTCTCACGCAAGAATCGTCATTATTCGACGCGTTCATTGTTCTCACGTTTCGCACCCTTATAAACACTAGACGTGTTTCACAATAATAATTTTATAAGAACGTGTAGAATGCTACGATTGAAACGTGGTTTTAATCTGAAGTAATCGTGGTGATAATAAGTCATGAAATGTGATAAAAACATTTTAAAAATTTCACACAATTTGATAAACACATCATAAAAACCATTAAATGCCACGCAAAGCTTTCATAAAAAATTTAACTTACGTCAAAAATATGTGACGGTTCCTGCTGTTTGTAATCGTGTGGAAAAAAAATCATGAAATGACATAAAAACATTTTTAAAATTTCACATAATTAAATAAAAACACCATAAAATTCCACGCGAAACTTTGTTTAATTTATGACAAAAATATGTGTTAGCTCCACCGGAGAACAGACACGTAGTTGACTGCTGTCGGTGGATGTCTTGGGAGGGCGAAGTGGGCACTGTTGGGGTTTCTTCCTTTCTTATTATATACAGTATATATGATACATTTCCAAACAATTTGGCATGTTCAATTTGCACCCATCGATATCACGGGTGGTAGTCTGTGTTGAACCTCACCAGTTGGCGCAATTATGACGCATGACACTGTAGTCAAGTAAATTTTTACAATTTCACTCTTATTTATACATGTCTATCCGGCAAATGATTTATCACTGTTTGCGATTACCGTCGTCGATGTACATTAGGCTTTTTGACCTGCTCTCTTTCAGCAGCCGTGGAAACTAACTTTTCCAATCATCGCTTAGTTCTTTCTCGCCCGTTCCATCCGTGTACCGATACGGACAAACCGTACGAGTTCCCGCTGTTTTGGTTTTTTTTAAATAATCGAGAGTAAGACTAGGAAGTCGCCCTGGGTTTCTTGTACATATATCATTTAATCAAGGAAGTATTGTCCCAGTATACGAATTTCCTTATATAATTGTTAAAAACGATTTAGATCAATCAAAACGGCATACGCAAATTTACCACGTTCTCTGTGTTATCCTTGGGAGTCTTTTAATTGTGTTCATTATTGTAGCTTTGGCAGTTGCACGCCATCTATATTAATTATTTCTTTCTCGGGCGCTGATTGGCTTTCCTTGTCGCCGAGATCAAACTGTTTCGATGGGTTGTGGCTTAAACGATGTAATTGCTGAAGATATCACACGCGTGGGCTTGTGGTCTCGATTGATATAAATACACACTAATAATACAGCTACTTACCAGTTGCTTCCTGGACGTTGTGCTCAACACCAGCAATTATTTGACAAGAACGGAGGGCATAGTGAATCCGCTGGAAATTTGGCAGTAATTGAAACTTTGGACAGTACCAAAAAACGTCAGAAATTACGCAACTGTGATAAACTTTTAGACAGAAAAAGATCGGCGATCAAATTTACTACAGTTTAAAAAAAACAAACTCACACGATATGGCTGCCTTCTATTTGCAACTTTTTTGTGTCGCTACGCTAACGCTGATTCTAGTACCCGCACAAGGACAATCATATAGCGAATGTGACCAATTCTGCAAAACCGTCTCCAAAAGTAACAAAGAACTCGAATACTGTGTTTTCTACATTTGCAAAAGGGCATACTTTCACAAAGTTACACGATTTGGCAAAAGGAATGTTCAAAACGAAGATGCAAAAAGTGATCTGATGTCTTTACCGAATGGAAAATTCTTCAATAGCCTTTTCAGACGGGTTTCTGGAGATGTCAATTAAAAGACCTTTTCGAAGTACCGTAAGTACATATTCATTTTTTCATATAAACTGCACAATGTGGTTCTCAAAAACCGGTATATAAATATATGTCATTTTGAGATCCGATTTTGAACAACAAACCATTGATTAGAAAGATATTGTCTAAACTATGAGGTGCATAGAAATGTTATTGTTCTTAGTGTTTAATATACGCTTCCACCGAAGGTGATATAGCAGTCTTATTTCTTACTTTTATTATCTAAGCGCACGTGCAGGGTTCTTTCCTGTGGTTGGAAACCGGAGTACATAAGATAAAGCAACGTGCGCTCACACCAGGGCTCGAAACCTTAACCGCAAGTCAGAGGTGGCAGGCCAGCTAGAGGTTGAAGCGCGACACTCTAGACCATTAGGCAATTCCAGCCCCTGCCATTATTGTGGGACTATAATCTGTTTGCCTTGAAATTTGTAAATCTAAAGAAAGACGAAGCAAGTGCACTGATATATCCAGTTATGTACTTGCTGTTGTTGCCACGCTAAAGCTGAACTCCGATTACAAAGCTACAAAAATAATTAAATACAAATTAAAAAATACTGCACTACATAATCGCCATACTTGTTTTAAATTTGCAGAACAAGCATGGCGATTGCACGACGTACGAAAACAAGATTCAGGCTACGCCCATCTCCGGTACACACTTTGTCAACAACGGGGACATCTCACTGTGCCACCCGCTATTGTTCTGATGGAGGTATTAATCAAGCAAGGGGATTATCGAATACAATGGTGTTAAAAGTTAAAAGTATAGTCCGCTTTTTAAAACTACTAGTTAAAACTGATTAACAACTTTATTTACAATAAATTACATTAAAGTAACAACAAATACATGTATCAAACATAAAACATAGCCCTACTAAATGTGATATTAAAGCCCCAATAACACTCTTGTTGTAACTGACTAATATGTCCCAATCTTCATTCTGGTCAACAAATTATATTATTTTAGAATATTTCAATTAAATGATGATATAAATTTCATCTTAACACACCTATTTTAAAAAATTGGAAAAATTCAACCAATTGATTTAAAAAGTCTAGCGTAAACCTTTTCAAATGTGACTTGGATTTTAAAATATTTTCGAGCTCTCTGGACAAGTAAAATAGGTTGTAATGGATAATTTACACAACAAGTAGGACACTTAAACATCTAGTACATAGAATAAGGGTATTATTTATTTTCTGGAGCTACCAAGTCAGCAAGAATGTTATTGTCCCTTTAAGTCAGTATATTCAACTGCACCTTTTTACTCCTTTTAACAGTTTGATTTTGAGATCATGAATAGATTCTTTTACGATTCTATATTTTCGCCTTTTAGGGGGCAATCGTCCACCGTTATTCAATTGAACTATGTTATATTCAGTACAAGTCTGTCCTTTCAACGCAATGTTAATAAATTTGAATATATTTGGGTGACTTGATGTTCCGGTCTTCTTCATTTTACTGTGCCAAATTAACTAAATTTTGACCTCCTTTAGAATTAAAATACATGTAATTAAATATTAACTAGGTGAACAGTACTAATAAGGATACAGTCTATAATCCTTTGTTTACTTAAATTTTCACACCACTACCATATAACACCAGTTGATTATAAGGTGGCACAGTGAGATTAAACCTCAACCACACTGTAACAATATATCAACTACCAATTACCTCTTGACTGATTGAGATGTTTTCACCATGAGTTTACTGAAAATATTATTGCTACATATTATGTTTGATCAGGTACATATTTTTTACTAATTAGACGAAATAAGTAAACCCCGGTGTACTTTTGCTCTAAAAATGAAAGAAACTGCCTTTCCCCAAACAATAACAAATCTACGAACACCAACCAATAATATGAAGAAGACAATAGTATTTGAGGGTGATTTGTTTTGCAAGTTTGGGTTTAATATTTCAGGTTGGGGTAAGCCATCCTTTTGCATCTTTTATTTTAAAGTAAAAGGCTATATTGTAGTAGACGCAGTTCATATAATTATTTACAGGCTTACTTAAAGTAGTTAAGTCTCTAACTCAATATCATCCAAAATCGTCAACTTTGAATACACGAATTATTTGTCAATTTAAATCTACATTGATGCCGTGATCATACTGGGAAAAGATGTGCTTCTGGATGTAAACCAGCTTATGCACATTCATATTACAGTATTATTTGCGTAGCGACCCATTTTTGTCAATTTCTAGGTCCCAAATGTTAGCGAGTTAGCTCCTTTAATCAGACATTTTACAATTTTCAATAATTTGGTATACTGTTGGGTAAAAATAGAGCAATCAGTGAAGCGTGTGTAGAGAATAAGACCAGTGTGTGTACAGCTGGCTGACAAGAAACAAACGCACAAACCTGTCCAGGTCATAAGCCTCCACTTTTTTTATTTAATTATTTCGGTATTTTTGTAACCGGAATTCAGCTTTAAACCAAAAATAAGACTAAAATTAGTGAACAAGCCGACTTCCCCATGCTCTTTAGAAACAAACATTTCATTAGATGTACCTTGTCCAATTACTAATCGAAATACCGTATCAAATCAAACCAGTTTTATAATATACTTTGATTAAAACCAATGAGCCTTTAATATACCGTTTTATATAGTTATTTCTGTAAGTAACATTAATTCTAATAATTGAAATATAATCCGACTCTATGTATATCTTCTTTCAACATAAAAGCGTTCATTTTGAAATTTTATTATGATATGTTAATCATAAAATAATAAAAAAGCCGTCTTTTGTAATGAGGCGCGGTTAGTAGTACAATGATGACATTTGAGAGTGGCGCAAAAAATCGAAATTCGTGACGTGTGCCATTGCGTCCCTTCGTTAAGGCCATGGTATATATCTAAATATCGCGAAGAGACTTCTCGTATTGTGAATACCTTTCCCAGTTCTAGAACACATATTTATAATTTTAAAACGTATCCGTTTGCAATATGATGAAAAAGGCCGAGGGCTGATGGTGTCGCGTCAAAAAATCTCAACCTGGTGATCATAATAAATGAAACGTACATGCCAAAGAGTTTAATAGACCTCGGTTGTCAAGCACGGTTTGTAATTTATTTTCACCTTAGTCATTTGAAAATCATTATGAAAGTTCATAAAAATCAGTTACGCTTTCTGTTAAATATGTAATAGACATAAATGACCAGTCGCTTTAATTACTTCATTAAATGCCAATATCACAAGCAGCCATAAAAATTAGCGAAAAGAATATTAAAAAGTAAAACACTTAAGTATTTGGCTACAATACTGTTATGTATTTGGCTACAATACTGTTAAACAATGTTTGTTTTAAATTTTTCGGACTATGTTTACTAAATTTGACTTTCCATTTTTAAACTGATTCGAGTTGGTACCTATGGAAGCGTATAGGGGTCAATAGCGCGATAGATACCGCAATATTAAGTTGGTATTATGTCAACATATTATTGTGATTATTCTGATGAATTTATCTCTGAAAAGTCAATTTTTGCCGAGGTAATTGAGTCAACACGCTATGTTTTAATGTCCCCATTTCGTCTTAAATGTACACGTTTGCGATAAGATATTGCTATTCAGAAGCTTTGGCGACATATTCCATTTCGCCATAGTATATGTCGACATATCCGCAAAATATTGCCATGCGCTATGTCGACGTGTGCGTCTAAAATAAAATGACGACATGCAAATTAGCGAGTTATTCAATTAACTCGGCAAAAATTGCCTTTTCAGAGATAAAATCGTCAAAAAAATCACAATATGTTGACTTATTATCAACTTAATATTGCGGTATCTATCGCGCTATTGTCCCCTATACGCTTCCATAGGTACCTGCAGATACTTTCGGATAAGTTTCGGCACGATTGCTACGACAGCTCAATATTCAATATATGATGCGACCAGATAGGATCCTCACGATAAAAAACTATGACTTTAATCATAGCGTCGGATCTCCACGATTAAATTCAAACATGTATCTTGAAAGAACTAAATCTGGCTCGATAATTAGACATTAAAGATACATTAGTTAGAGTTTAATAATACTATGATATTTCCTAAATAGATGATAATTATAGAAAAAAAAAACATCATGTGATTGACAGGCGATAACTTCAACCACATATTCTCGATTACCAAGTAACATTCTTAATGGCTATGGTACTCTCGATCGTCCGGCAGTCTCCGTTAGTGACTAACTGTAAATGTTAGCTTGGTTAGCCATTTATTTTTTAAATTAGTAAATTGAACACTGTTTAAATCCAAGCTGTATCCAGCCACCCGAGGGTTTACAGAGGTTCTAGTTTATAACACCGAAAACCTAACGAAAAATTTGCAATAGGCAGATTTACTAGTGTATCTTTAATTAACATAACAAGACCATAATCAACCCCCGGTGCCATCTACTGGCCCCGATTTTAAGTAGATTAGAACCATTCTGTCATTTAATGATTTAATATAATAATGGATAATCGAGATTTCGTTTATCATTTTAACGGTAGCAATGACAATCTAGGCGATAACTCGGCCCAGAGTGACGTAATTTGACTGATATTTTCAACATATATCCCTTTCACTATTTATATTTTTAACTATTTTAGCGAAAACCGTCAGTTCTTTACCTAATCTTTTATAATACTCCTTTAATGACGCGTCTTTCTCAACGTGTCGGAGACTTGAAAATGTGGCATACACTTCGGATTGTCCAAGCTATTAAAACCTAATTTTTGGGTTTGTACAAAATTAAATCAATAGAAATAAACCGTCCCCTAATAGTATCTCGAAAATTTACTTTAGGTGTAAATATATATTCGGTAGTTTGGATTTGTTTTCCATGCGATGCTTATTTGTTCAACAACCCAGCTGTAAAGTAAATATACCCTTCTTGGAAAGGTTCCATGGGTATTCCGAAAATCGAAGAAATAACTTAATTAGCCGTCTTAGCTAAAACTTATATCATTTTTTCTTATCCGATTGAATTCGGACCAATCTGAATAAAATACAGATCTATATTTCGTTTCGTTTTTTTATACTTTCGATGACTTACGCTATATGGACGCACATTCATATTACAGTATTATTTGCGTAGCGACCCATTTTTGTCAATTTCTAGGTCCCAAATGTTAGCGAGTTAGCTCCTTTAATCAGACATTTTACAATTTTCAATAATTTGGTATACTGTTGGGTAAAAATAGAGCAATCAGTGAAGCGTGTGTAGAGAATAAGACCAGTGTGTGTACAGCTGGCTGACAAGAAACAAACGCACAAACCTGTCCAGGTCATAAGCCTCCACTTTTTTTATTTAATTATTTCGGTATTTTTGTAACCGGAATTCAGCTTTAAACCAAAAATAAGACTAAAATTAGTGAACAAGCCGACTTCCCCATGCTCTTTAGAAACAAACATTTCATTAGATGTACCTTGTCCAATTACTAATCGAAATACCGTATCAAATCAAACCAGTTTTATAATATACTTTGATTAAAACCAATGAGCCTTTAATATACCGTTTTATATAGTTATTTCTGTAAGTAACATTAATTCTAATAATTGAAATATAATCCGACTCTATGTATATCTTCTTTCAACATAAAAGCGTTCATTTTGAAATTTTATTATGATATGTTAATCATAAAATAATAAAAAAGCCGTCTTTTGTAATGAGGCGCGGTTAGTAGTACAATGATGACATTTGAGAGTGGCGCAAAAAATCGAAATTCGTGACGTGTGCCATTGCGTCCCTTCGTTAAGGCCATGGTATATATCTAAATATCGCGAAGAGACTTCTCGTATTGTGAATACCTTTCCCAGTTCTAGAACACATATTTATAATTTTAAAACGTATCCGTTTGCAATATGATGAAAAAGGCCGAGGGCTGATGGTGTCGCGTCAAAAAATCTCAACCTGGTGATCATAATAAATGAAACGTACATGCCAAAGAGTTTAATAGACCTCGGTTGTCAAGCACGGTTTGTAATTTATTTTCACCTTAGTCATTTGAAAATCATTATGAAAGTTCATAAAAATCAGTTACGCTTTCTGTTAAATATGTAATAGACATAAATGACCAGTCGCTTTAATTACTTCATTAAATGCCAATATCACAAGCAGCCATAAAAATTAGCGAAAAGAATATTAAAAAGTAAAACACTTAAGTATTTGGCTACAATACTGTTATGTATTTGGCTACAATACTGTTAAACAATGTTTGTTTTAAATTTTTCGGACTATGTTTACTAAATTTGACTTTCCATTTTTAAACTGATTCGAGTTGGTACCTATGGAAGCGTATAGGGGTCAATAGCGCGATAGATACCGCAATATTAAGTTGGTATTATGTCAACATATTATTGTGATTATTCTGATGAATTTATCTCTGAAAAGTCAATTTTTGCCGAGGTAATTGAGTCAACACGCTATGTTTTAATGTCCCCATTTCGTCTTAAATGTACACGTTTGCGATAAGATATTGCTATTCAGAAGCTTTGGCGACATATTCCATTTCGCCATAGTATATGTCGACATATCCGCAAAATATTGCCATGCGCTATGTCGACGTGTGCGTCTAAAATAAAATGACGACATGCAAATTAGCGAGTTATTCAATTAACTCGGCAAAAATTGCCTTTTCAGAGATAAAATCGTCAAAAAAATCACAATATGTTGACTTATTATCAACTTAATATTGCGGTATCTATCGCGCTATTGTCCCCTATACGCTTCCATAGGTACCTGCAGATACTTTCGGATAAGTTTCGGCACGATTGCTACGACAGCTCAATATTCAATATATGATGCGACCAGATAGGATCCTCACGATAAAAAACTATGACTTTAATCATAGCGTCGGATCTCCACGATTAAATTCAAACATGTATCTTGAAAGAACTAAATCTGGCTCGATAATTAGACATTAAAGATACATTAGTTAGAGTTTAATAATACTATGATATTTCCTAAATAGATGATAATTATAGAAAAAAAAAAACATCATGTGATTGACAGGCGATAACTTCAACCACATATTCTCGATTACCAAGTAACATTCTTAATGGCTATGGTACTCTCGATCGTCCGGCAGTCTCCGTTAGTGACTAACTGTAAATGTTAGCTTGGTTAGCCATTTATTTTTTAAATTAGTAAATTGAACACTGTTTAAATCCAAGCTGTATCCAGCCACCCGAGGGTTTACAGAGGTTCTAGTTTATAACACCGAAAACCTAACGAAAAATTTGCAATAGGCAGATTTACTAGTGTATCTTTAATTATCATAACAAGACCATAATCAACCCCCGGTGCCATCTACTGGCCCCGATTTTAAGTAGATTAGAACCATTCTGTCATTTAATGATTTAATATAATAATGGATAATCGAGATTTCGTTTATCATTTTAACGGTAGCAATGACAATCTAGGCGATAACTCGGCCCAGAGTGACGTAATTTGACTGATATTTTCAACATATATCCCTTTCACTATTTATATTTTTAACTATTTTAGCGAAAACCGTCAGTTCTTTACCTAATCTTTTATAATACTCCTTTAATGACGCGTCTTTCTCAACGTGTCGGAGACTTGAAAATGTGGCATACACTTCGGATTGTCCAAGCTATTAAAACCTAATTTTTGGGTTTGTACAAAATTAAATCAATAGAAATAAACCGTCCCCTAATAGTATCTCGAAAATTTACTTTAGGTGTAAATATATATTCGGTAGTTTCGATTTGTTTTCCATGCGATGCTTATTTGTTCAACAACCCAGCTGTAAAGTAAATATACCCTTCTTGGAAAGGTTCCATGGGTATTCCGAAAATCGAAGAAATAACTTAATTAGCCGTCTTAGCTAAAACTTATATCATTTTTATACGCCCACATTTTCATGTGGACGTATTATGTCGTCGCCCCTGTCCGTCCGGACGTCCGTCCGTCCGTCCGTCCACAATTTGTTTGTGGACTCTCTACAGGTCACAATTCTTATCCGATTTTGACGAAACTTGAAATATAGGTTTATCCCCAAAAGATCTCGGTTCCTTTCGATATTGGCATGTATCGGATCAAAACTTCATGGATTATGGCCCCTGATTGTACGAAAAATCACGTTTTTAGCTTGTGGACCCTATAGAGGTCACAATTTTGAACCGATTTTGATGAAACTTGACATGCATGTTTGTAACCCAAAGATCTTGGTTCCTTTCGATATTTGCGGCTATCGGAATGTAATTTCCTGAATTATGGCCCCTGATTGTCCGAAAAATCACCCTTTTTAGCTTGTGGTCCCTCTGGAGGTCACAATTATTATTCGATTTAAAAAACCGTTTGATTATATCACCGTTACACCCTAAGGAAGGTGGAGTTCGAATTTCGGGAAAATCGGACGAAAATTGCCATACAAAGTGGCCGCCGTTAGTACGCGAATACTGTTAAAAAATGGTATATCAAGGTTGTGGACCCTGTGGAGGTCACAATTTTGATTCGATTTTGATGAAACTTGAAATTCATGGTTATAACCCAAAGATCTTGCTTCCTTTCGATATTTGCGCATATCGGATCGTAACTTCCTGAATTATGGCCCCTGATTATACGCAAAATCGCCTTTTTTTTTAGCTTGGAGGTCACAATTATTATTCGATTTAAAAAAACGTTTGATTATATCACCGTTACACCCTAAGGAAGGTTGAGTTCGAATTTCGGGAAAATCGGACAAAAATTGCCATACAAAATGGCCGCCGTTTGTACGCGAATACTGTTAAAAAATGGTATATCAAGGTTGTGGACCCTGTGGAGGTCACAATTTTGATTCGATTGTGATGAAACTTGAAATTCAAGGTTATAACCCAAAGATCTTGCTTCTTTTCGATATTTGCGTATATCGGATCGTAACTTCCTGAATTATGGCCCCTGATTATACGCAAAATCGCCTTTTTTTTTAGCTTGGAGGTCACAATTATTATCCGATTTAAAAAAACGTTTGATTATATTACCGTTACACCTTAAGGAAGGTTGAGTTCGAATTTCGGGAAAATCAGACCAAAATTGCCATACAAAATGGCCACCGTTTGTACGTGAATACTGTTAAAAAATGGTATATCAAGGTTGTGGACCCTGTAAAGGTCACAATTTTAATTCGATTTTGATGAAACTTGAAATGCATGGTTATAACGCAAAGATCTTGGTTCCTTTCGGTATTTGCGCATATCGGATCGTAACTTCCTGAATTATTCGAATTTCGTGAAAATGGTACCAAAATTGCCGGACGAAATGGTCGCCGTTTGTACGCGAATAGTGTAAAGATATGGTATATCATGGTTGTTGACTCTGTACAGGTCACAATTCTTCTCCGATTTTGACGAAAAGTCACATTTCTAGGTTGTGTACCGTCACACCATAATCATTGTCGACTTCGAATTTCATCAATATCAGACTGGAACTGACCAACGAAATAGCTGCTCCCAATACAGTATGAAATACAGGACTTAATGATGTAGGAAAAATCACTTTCCGTATTGTTTGTTCTCTATCCATCTCTCGAAAATGTGGGCGTATCCTGCCTGGCAGTGCCAGCCTATCTTTTCTTATCCGATTGAATTCGGACCAATCTGAATAAAATACAGATCTATATTTCGTTTTGTTTTTTTATACTTTCGATGACTTACGCTATATGGAGATCTGACCGGTTGTTGCAATAGATCACGTCAGAGGTCACATGAGCGGCTTTTGACCCTATGACGTCAGACATTTGTTACTAGTTGATTACCCATAGTTCCGCGTAAAACACGCCTAAATCTCGCCGTAGCAGACCGTTTCATTGGCTAATACCTCACACCATTCAGAATACGTCAATGCCAGTGTAGTAAAGACAAGTAAAACGAAATTTTTAACTATACAACCGGATCGAAATAGGATCTGTGTTTTAATCACATGGAAATTCGGACAAAAAAATTTTTACCGTTGATACTATGATTGTGTATTAACTATTAAATAATCAATTTCCGCAAATTTTAGCCAGTAATAAGCTGCGTAAAAAATCCAATATCACCAGCTTATGGAGTGTTTGTTTCTCAGCTGAATCGTTACGCGAGAGCTTGTTCCTTTTATTCTGATTTTTTAAATAGATCGAGGCATTTGTCATCTAGGCTTCAGCTACAAGGATACTTGCGCACTAGACTCATTAAAACCTTTAAAAAGTTTTATGGCCGTCATATTGACTTGATTGGTAAATATAACATGTCTCTCTCGGCTGTTATTCAAGATATATTTAATTGGTTCGTATATTATCTCCCTAATTATGTCTGTCTATTACATCGTTAACACTGTTCATCATGTTCATTTTATATACTATAGTCCATTGGCCAAACATGCTGTTTTATTGAGATTTCGTCTAATAGTTTGGATGCAACTATGGCGGGTGTGGCACCAGACAGGGTAAGCTTACTCTTCCGGACATTTGCTGATTACACTATTTTGCCTCAACCGTTTTTTTGGACTTCGAATTTTGACTAATGGTTTGGATTGTTCGTACTTGGTTTTATTTTATTTTCCGAAAAATGCAAATGACATACATGGAGGTTTGAACAATAAAACGTAACAAATTCACACATTAAAAGAAATATAAGGGGATCTATATAGGTTTCTATGCTGTTTTCGTTCGTTTCTTGTTCTATATTTTCTCCATTAGCTTCGCTGACCCTGCAAGAAATGAAACACACATACTTTGTTATTTTCTTGAATTAGAGTGCCATCTGGTGGCCTTTTCCGCCTTGGTCTCACGTTTTTCACCTAATATTAAATATACGACATATCATGTACAAAGTGTGCTTCTTGTTAGGGGCAGTTAAGAAGAAATTAAGACATTTAGACACTATACTTGGCCAGGGTCCTACAAATCAGATGACTTGTGTGTCATTACTTTTAAAAGTTTTGCCATTTTTTAAGTGTAGTGTGCAACCTATGAGCTCGTGGCATACCAATTAGTACAAATAGCCACCTAACCCCAAGCTGTAGGACATAATGTATAGTCAATAAAGTCCACCCTCTCTTCGGAAACATAATTCCCATAATTACGCAAATGGAAATGTCGTCGGAACTGACATAAATGCATGGCTAGGAGGTGTCTATTATCTTTTAGATTGCTTTGAGATCGGTCTGTGAAGATATACAGACAAAACATGCTTACCGAATGCAAAATAATAACAACACACCAACTCCTCAAATAAAATGATGTTTAATTGCATGCTTTTTAATTTGGACATAATTTAAATGTTTACACCGGATATGGTGTAACCGTTACCGACATTTTACCTCGCCCGCCAGTCGTTAACACCCTCAACCGGCGTGGGTTGTCTTAATGGTAGCATATTAATTTGAACATAATTTAAATGTTTACACCGGATATGGTGTAACCTTTACCAAAATTTTACCCCGCCCGCCTGTCGTTAAAACCCTCAACCGGCGTGGGTTGTCTTAATGGTAGCATATTTGGAACGCTTTTCGCGGTGTTATTTTTTTGTTGAGAGTTTGTGAATGCGACACAGTTCACATTTGTATATTTAAAAGTAGGTGGCAAATGTACACCACGAAAGGATAAGTTGCGTAAAAGTATAAGATATGGATGTGGTCCTTTAATGCGTTTAATGTAATTGGTAACTTGTGCCATTTGCGTTTAATAGACTTATAATAATTATGTATCTGGTGACTTGTCCCGTTGCGTTTAATATGTACTTGATAACTATACGTCAATTATTTGAAAACATGTTCAATATATTACATGATACAAGGGACCGCAATTTCAATACGCATAAAATCCATTTGTGTGAACATTAAATTTCTTACTTCTTCGGCGCGGGTCAGTGGGTGTGTCGAAATCTATCCGCGGGTGATTCGTGTTGAAATTTTACGACGATCGTCTTTAGGTGTTATTATTTTAGAGAAGCAGTGTAACAAATTGGTAAAAAAAAGTTTATATAAGTCTTTCATATCTATTGAATTGCCTCCAATACAATTTAGCCTGCCGGTAATTTACAGTTTGCAAAAGGTTCTTATACGGAGTAAATTACCATTTATGGGGACAATGGTATAAATGATTACTTGTTACCAAACGTCGTATCTAGTTAGTTCTGGATGAACGGTAATTAATGCCAAATTAACAAGTATATAGAATACATGTAAAACCGACTCCACAATTATCCGAATAAGTTGACAATCGAGGTCAATTTTATTATACCCTGTTTATTATCGAAACAACGGTAGTAATAACGACCAGGGCTAGGTCATCATTGTGTCGCTAATACCAATGCTTATAGTGAAGTAATTTTAATGAAATATCCCCTTTACATTATCTGTTGTTAAACTTTATCGAGAACTGTCAGCTCTTTATCGCTTCAATTTTCACCGCGTTTTCAAATATTGTATAAATTATAAAGATTCTGAGAGATATTTATTATTTCAAAGACTCGTCACATTACAAAATAATAGTTGATAACCGTTTTATGTTTATTACCCCCCCCCCCACACACACACACACACACACACTATGATATGCGTTTGTTTCACTAAAAAATAAATTACCTACCAAATATAGCTGTCATTAACGTTTGTTCTATTTATATTAACTATGGCTGCCCGATAGCCTCTCTGTTATTAACAGATTATTGCAACATTTGTTTCCCTAACCACAAATTGGTGATGTAAGCGAATAGAAATAATTCCATTGATTGCCAGTTAAGTTGTGAATATAACATGGGTTAGTTGTCAAACGACTGTAACCTTTCTCCGCAAGAACCACAAATTGATGACGTAACTAATAAAATTAATTCACTGATTATCAATTAAAGGGGATTTGTGAAGATTTAGAGAAAGAGTTGATAGTTTCCGCTGTAATAGTTAAAAATCGGTAATGAACAGAAAATACGTTGAAAATTTCAGTCAATTTCTTCACTCTGTGTCGAGATATCGGTGATACAATAACACTTCAGCCTCGATTGTCACTACTACCATTTTTAAGGTAAATTATTATAAACAGCAAAACTTATTTAAATATACGTTAAACTATATCGGGGATGTTTATTTTCTTGGTAAGTTAATTAATGTCTAATTAATAATCTATATAACATTTATGGCAAAAAGATCGATCTGCAATAGCATATCGAGAGACAGAGCTTGCATGATGCCTGTTTAAGTTCTGGATATCATAGCTATTGGTTGTCATTGCCTTGAATAACCAATCACGTCAAGTCTTATCGTAGCTTTATTCACTGAATGACATTTTTTGAAAAAAAAGTCGGGATTCTGTGCAAACTGATCAACAAGGAATTGTCGCTAGGAACCTGCAATCACTGAAAAGTGATGACATCGGTGCCAGTTAATTCTAAAAATGTTTTTTTTAAAGTATTAGAAAAATATATAAAGAAGTATATCTGGATAAAAATAGAGTTCGTGGCACATAACACAGTATAAACAAACAGGGTTTTTCAAATTGAGAAACTCGTGGAAAAACAGCAACCGTGACATTGATCGATCTTTGAACTTTGCAACTCGATTGTCACATGTAGGCATTTTAGCTAAAAGCATGAGACTTGGTATTCACGACGATAGGTTCCCAAGCTGGGCTTGTGCCAATAATTAATTGAACTTAGGACCGAAATATGCAGGGTATTACGCGAAGGGCTTGATAAGATGTATGTAGTTAAGTCGAGATCAAGCCTTCCATTGAAGATGGGAGGTCGGGTGCTCGATCCCTGCATTGACCGAGAAAGTTCATCAACCCAGGTTAGGAGTAGAACAGCAAGACGTTAAACGCCATTTCATTTCATTTCTAATCTTATCAAAACATACATGAATTATTCGTATGAAAAGGCCAAATTTTACTTTATCGCACGGATAGAGATATTTCACAAAATGTACAACATTATAAAGTATAACTTATCGATTTACTTCCCTTGCTTTGAGCTTTCAATTTTGACAGGGGGAAAGGATTTTTTAATTATCAGAAATAGAAAATCAAGGAAAAAGAATCGAAAACAATATTATCTTATAAAACCTATCTACTTACTCCCATTGTTTTGAGCTTTCGATTTATGGAATGGATGCATTTGAATCATGACCATCTTTACTCCAAGAGAGCGGGGTGTGACAGAAATTGTTACGTCACCATTCCATGCACACTTCCTCTTCATATTACCTTGAATAAACTATTCAGAACTGCATCACGACATGCTCATGATCGGAGACGGTGTTTAGAAGACAATTTTTCAGGCTCTTAGGCGTTTCCGTCTTGATAACCCATAATAATACATCAAAGATATAAGAAACATACACTGACGTTTGAAGTAATCACATTTAATGGAACCAATGTCAACATTATTCCATCTAATTTTACCACATTTGAAGAAGTTAATAGATGAAGAGGTCAACGAATCTTTTTAAAAAAAGAGAGTTATTCGGGAAAATTTGTATTCATACAATTGCACTCCAGTAATTTACCATTCCAAGTATTCTTACCATCCACGGCCAATGATAATGACGTCAATAATTCCATGATAACTACCGCATGTAGATTCAATATTTGCTCCCAGATGTTCTCCATCGAATTAGTCCGTTTAACAACCAACTACATTATATTTTATAATATAATATAAACGTATTGAGCTTTTAATGGATAGCAACCTTTTTGAATTTAATCCCAAAACACACCAGTTGATCCGGACTTCTTTCTATCATTTAATTATCCCAGCAAGTGTCATCTATGGGTCCCCGTTGCTAATTTGCGTAATAGCTCTATATGATATATCACAAACAGAGCAATAACCATGAACAGATGTAACGGAAAGAGAAATGATTACGATATCTCGTGATAACTACAATTAAAATTAATATAATACGAAAAATTGTTTGTTTTCCGTTTATAAAAAGCAGATTGTTCCAAGGGGTACGTCGGTAGAAAGTGTCATTATATAAATAACTGCAACCTCCCGAGCTGATTTGATCCGTCAATTTAATGCGAGACACAGCATGACCTATATTGTCTTTAACAGTGGTAGGAAACCGTGAACATTAGAGAAAGATTGTTCAACGCGTCCATTAGTGCTAAATTACATCTATTAATGGAGAATGCAACAAACTCCAGAAATACTGCAATTCCCAATTTTCTTTTTTAAGAGGGAAATTAAAGAAACGCTAAATCTACATATTTATTTTAAGCGAAATTTGTGTAGCCGTTTGAGCCTGGGTTGACCAAACTCTAGGTATAGACGGCTCTGGCTGAGGATTCGACAAGGTGAGACTATTCTTAGCTTCAGGTCGAAATCACACCACCTGACCCAATTACAGACCTTGTAACGTAAAGCGCACGCGTTAAATGACTCGATTACCCAATCCAACCTATGGAAGAAGTCAGACACTCGAATATAAGGGTGCTAAATTAAATATATGCGGTTTTATGTTTGCGACATACTGATACACACATGAGTTATATATGATGCATGGACACGGGTGACTTCAACATAGCTTTGGCCCCGTCTTGTCATTTTCCCTGGCTATGCTATGTAAATACAAAGCCTTGAACAAATAGATTTACCTATGGGCTATAAAATTAACGAACACAAGACTGGTAACGTTGGCTTTTATTAATATTGTTATAACTGAAAATTTTATTTTATATCTTTCAGAATCTTATATGACCATATCAACATTATTTGGAAAAACGATACCATTCTTGAAAAAGCGAGACCAGAACAGTTTATCATATAACTACATTTTGGATTTCGGATTACTCAAAGCTATATCCTGTCCATCTGGACCAACCATATTCACTGTCATCACATTATTTGTTGTGTTTTCATTTTTACCAAAAGAGATCGGTTTTTCACACTTCTGACTTTACCTGGAAGCATTTTACATTATTGTGATCAGTATCCAACCCATAGGGACATCCAGTAAAGACTGCATAGGGGTGTTACAGCCAGTAATGCCATTTGAAAACTGATAGATTTTAACTACGACTTTACGGGGTGGAGTTTGGGACTGTAACTGTATTCGAGTTTTTAAATATATTTCATCATTTATTTATTTTATTTACAACCTAGCGTGAATATTCTTTAATGTAGATCATAAAATAATTGTACATTTAACGACAAATCAGATACCATCTTAGTCGAATGCAGACGACTTGGTATGGCGCCCAGTTTATCACATTCCCCAGTTCATTAATTCACGTAACCATTTGCTCGTTTGTGATTATTAAAGGGAGGAGCTGATACAGCGTCAATTTCGTATTGTTTACACAGGTTTAATGCTGTATCAACACGAACCACTAATTTGAGATATATATTTTAATAAAACAAGAATCCCGCAGTATTGCATAAAACAAATGTATAGTATATATTGATAATGCACAAGTGAAAAGAGTTTGTCATAAAATGATTTTCCAAAATTGCTATCTTTGTCTTCTTTATCTATTTGCCCCGATTAATACCCATCTACAACAGAGAATGATAAATTATAACAATGTTCCGAGAAACATATAAATTGAGGAACAAAGTAAGTGGTTATTGTAACTACCCGGCATTAAGGTAGTTATTGGGGCCGCTTACAAAAGTGTCACTAAACCTTCTGTTGACAGCTACAACTTATATAAGCAGCAAGTTAACTCACTTCCAATTGTAAGTTTAAATAATTAAGGTCTGGATACTGTACGGATGGGGGTAGGTTGAAGGGCCTTCTACTTCTTACTACTAGCACATCTACCACAGGAACAAAACAACGGGATGTAGTAGGCCTATATAGTTTAATTACAACAGCATACAAGTATGTAGCAATACAGCATAAAAAATTGGTGAATGGTTCATTGAATTAATCAAAGACGTGTGGCGTTGCAAATAAATTAATGAAAAACTTGCTCAAAATATCACATTTCCTTAGTCCTAGTCCTATCGCTTATTATTAAAACCTTTCAGTATTTCTGTTCTGTTCCTTGGTTCTTAAGTACATTTTACATCTTCTCATTCTATACTATTCATAAAAAGTAGGGGATATTTGATTTTTAAGTCTTATTAAAGTCACCTAATGAAACTGACGAAGAAACAAATGACAAAATGAAATGAAGTTCACATTCATCGATTTATTCCAAATGATCGTTAGACTAAGTAAGGCACAGACTGACCATTATAAGGGTAAAATGATACCCGGGGTCAAACAGCAAAGTTACCACAGCATCACAACAAAGTCAGTAACAGGTAAATCCTCCTCTGTTTGCCAAACAAGCATTGATCCGACGTGGCATACTCCTAATGAGACGTCTAAGGTCATTTTGGTCCAGACTGTCCCATTCCTGTTGCAACGCAGCAGCAAGTTCTTGGACGTTGTAGACGTTGACGTAACTTCTGTCCAAGCATGTCCCAGACATGCTCGATGGGGGAGAGGTCGGGACGAAGTGCTGGCCAAGGTAATGTGGTTATGTTCTGTTGTTGGTGGTAACCTGTAACGGTCCTGGCCCTGGAAGATGAAACGTCGTGCGAAGGGCACAACATGGACTGCCAAGATGTTGTCCCGGTAGTACTGGCCTGTTACACGCCCTGCAACAACATGTAAAGCCGTTCTTCCAGCAACAGTGATGCCTCCCCACACCATAATAGAATCACCCCCAAATCGATCGTGTCTGATGACGTTAACGTCTTGGAAGCGCTCGTTTCGACGACGTCACACCCTCCTACGTCTGTCCAAAAAATCAACTGTGAACCTTGACTCATCTGAAAACATCACATTGCTCCAGCGTCGATTATCCCAGTCTTGCCTGAATGTGGTGATCTCTCAAACAAGGGATCACGCGATGACGTCGAGCGCGAAGGTGACCCCTATGCAGTCGATTCCGAATCGTCTGGCCACTCACTCTCACACCAGTGTCTGTTTGAAGACAAGCGCTGACCTGATTTGCTGTGATGACACGATTTCTCAAGGCGAAGGTACGGATAAATCGATCCTGGGCTCGAGTTGTCGACCTGAGCGTGGTCTGTCCTGTACAGATTGTGTATCACGGTATCTGGACCATAGCCTGCTTATGACAGACTGGGAAACATTCATCGTCCGCGCCACAACTGCCTGTGTTGTGCCGATCTGTAGCATGCCAAGGGCACGTAACCTTTCATTTTGGGTAAGCCGACGCACATCAAAATTTGTTTTCTGGTCACTAAAACAATTAAACTGATGTTTCCACCCTGGAATTCAATGCCACAATGACTGTAACATTCAAAGTCAGAGTCGTGCAAATCCTGGGTTGGACCCCCATGATGATCCCAAGCATCACCTGCATTCCATGCGGTAGCTATTCGTGCGTTTGGGCGTCACATGTAACTGGAAATGTTTCTTCTGTTAGGTTCTATAGTGACTTTTTTCGTAGTCATTTGCATATTTTAGTATTATGCCCCCAAAATCAAATATCCCCTACTTTTTTTGAATAGTATATCTCTTCTTCCTTCCCACGCTCGTAATATATCAGTGCCTTCTTAGTCTTCGAAAATGGCCGTCTTACATTTGCTTTCAGAGTGGACTCAACTCTTAAGACTTTTACTTACATTCCCATGAGCCAACGTGAGCTACTTCACCAAGGTATTTAGCAGTCTAAGGGAGACTAATACATTAAACATTCGAAACAACCCACTAAATTTTGAAACACATCAATAAAGAGAGAGCTCACCTGAAATCATCTAGATTTCACATTAAATCAAAACAATAATAAAGTTAAAATTTGATACAAAATTGAAATGATTTACAATTTTACAAATCAACCACTACATGATGTGTAAACCTCATTACTAGTTCTGCCCTACAAATAATAATACTATTTACTATAATTGAAAAAATAATTGTTCATATTTGACACATTTTATCTTCTTTACCATTTGGTTTGAATAATCACTTCCAAATTCCAAAATACTGCCATCACTATATTGTGACTGAGTGTGTGAAAAGTTATAAAAGCACATTTTATGAAACATTAAATTATTACTTCTTTAAGAGCTTTAGAAAAATATGACTTGACGTTAATGAATTTCCAGTAAATAATCTTTTATAATTTCACCCACTCTTACAATATTTCACTGCAGTTTTGTCACATGCTTATATTGCCCATAGCACAAGATCATATTCTTATCATCAATTTTAACACAGGTATAATCACTAATTTCCAAAATCTGGACACTAATAACCACGTTTCTCTTCGACTTGAAATCTTAGGCATATGAAGGCTTCTTTTAGGCTCATAAAAAAGGCTCCTCGATGGGGAATAGTCCGGTCTCTCGTTCTCAGCTTACTTTAAATTCAATTCATCACATCTTAACAGTAGAACTAACTTATGAACCGGTCTTTCAAAATATTTGCCTGGTTGAATCTTCCTTCCTTTTGAATTTAAATTGTTGTCAGTTAATAATATTGTTACTTTCCTAACTAGGTTGTCTTGATCTGGATCTGCCTTAGTAATTCGTCCAATTTGCCAACAATTCCTTGGTAAATTGTCATCTTTGATAATAACAATGTCATTAATACGTAAATTTCTTATTGGCTGAGTCCATTTCTGACGCTCTTGAAGAGATACCAGATATTCTTTCTTCCATCTGGACCAAAACTCATCATCTAAATGTTGTACTCTTCGCCATCTTTTTTTTAAATATTTATCAGCTGGCTGGAAAACACCAGGCGATGTTAGTAGCCTGAAGATCTTATTTCATTGATTGTGATTCCTCTACCTTGAGAGTTGACCTTTTTATGAAAATAATCAATAATTATTCTAGTGATGTGCTCTTCCTTTGGTAGAATCTTAGGCAATTTAATAAGATCTTCAAAATTTATGAAGTCTTGAACTGTTATTCTTCTAGTACCAATATCTGCAGGATTACTCTTCGTATGTATGTAATACCATTTGCTGGCATCTGTATTTTCTTGGATCTTTTGAACTCTGTGGGCGACGAAGACATGAAACCTTCTAGTTTCATTTTCAATATATCCCAGGATAACTTTACTGTAAGTCCAAAAATATTCTTCATAATTATTATAATCCAGTTCTCTTCTTAATTGCTGGCTAATTCGTACAGAGGTAACTGCAGCGGTGAGTTCAAGTCTTGGTATTGTAAGTTGTTTTATCGGCGTAACCCTTGCTTTACCAATAACGAATGATCAGTTAATTCTTCCTTGAGTGTCAGTTTGTCTTAAAATTGAACACTGACTATATGCCTGTGTACTTGCATCAGAGAAGTAATGGATTTGAACATTAGCTAACTGCCCAAATTCTGGAGTCTTGTAACATCTTCTATTAAATGAAGGTCAGTTCTCTATTTTTCCCATCTGTTTTTCAGTTCTTCTGGTATTGGGTCATCCCGATCGAACTTATCTCGAAAAAGCTCTTGTAAAATGATTTTGCCTTCTATAAGTACAGGTGCTAAGAAACCCAACGGATCAAAGACTGAGCAAATGGTTGACAGGATGCCCCTTCTGGTACATGGTTTGTCTTGGAGTGTTATCTTGATTTGGAACACATCATTTTCTATGTTCCATCGAACTCCCATGGCTCTTTCTAAAGGTAGAAAATCAAAATCTAATTTTTTGTCTTTAATATTTTCAACTCTATCTTCTTTCGGAATTTCTTCTAAAACTTCTCTATTATTTGATTTAAATTTATGCAAATTAAATCCTCCCTTCCGACACATCTCTTTAATATTTCTTATTAATTCTACAGCTTCTTCTAAAGTTTCTACTGATTTTAAGCCATCGTCGACATAAAAATCTCGTCTTAGCATATTGGCGGCTTCTGTGCCATTTTCTTGTTCAAAATCATTGGCTGTAGTTTTCAAGGCAAAGTTACAGACTCCTGGTGAGGAAGTGGCTCCGAAAAGATGAACATTCATTCTATATTCTTCTGACTTCTTCGTTGTGTCACCATTATGTCACCATAGATATCTTAAGTCAGAAAAGCGAACTTGGTAATACATTGATTCAATGTCATATATCAGACCAATTTTCTCCTTTCTGAAACGGTACAGGACACCAGTTAGGTTGTTTGTAAGGTCAGACCCTTGCAGTAGAAATTTGTTTAGGGACTCTCCTCTAAATTCTGCTGAACTATCGTATACAACTCTTGTCTTCGCTGTAGATAGCAAAATGTGGGATATACCATACTTTAGATATATCATCTTCTAGCTTACAGTAAGGTTCAACTTTCTCTGCATACCCTTTCTCAAGGGTGGAGTTCATGAACTTGACGTAGTCTTCCTTATAACTATCATTTCTTCCAAATTTCTTCTTCAATGATTACAATCTGTGATAGGCGTATGTAATATCATTTGGTAGTTGAGTGCAGGTGTCTTTAAAAGGTAATGGCATTGTGTAATGACCATCGCTTCAATGCTTTATTTCCTCAGTGACTATTTTTAAAAATTGTCGATCTTCTTGTGACAATGATGTGTTGCTATTCTTCCTTTCTGAGAATTCCAGGTCATACATTTTTTGCAGATGAGATGTCAATACTTCCAATACTTTCTTAGTAGTTGGTATTACTACATTAGATGTTTCTTGACTTACAATTCTATTACAGGTTACATCCATCATATCTTCTTCGACTTCCCTTACAGGACCAACTATGCCCCATCCTAAAGCTGTGCGTACTGCATATGGATCATCTTCTTTTCCACCAATCACTTCTCTTGGTTTGATTGCTTTTGGACAATTACATCCAATCAAAAGTCCAATTTCAATGTCTTCATGATAAGGGTAGAGTTTATTTCTAATTCTTCGTATATGAGGCCACGATTCAGCAATTTCTTTAGTAGGTATTTGATTTCTTCGTGACGGAATAGATTCTCTTGAGTAAGCTGTTGGTAATTCTATTTTCAACTCGCCATCATATCTTTCTACAACCAGACCGTTTATCTTTTGAGAAGGAATTACTTCGTTTCCTAATATTGTACTCAGTTGCAGATCTACTTCGTTTCCGCTAATATCTAAATCTTGCAATGTTTTATCTGTGATAAATATGGTATCACTAGCTTCATCTTGTAGTAAATATTTCAGCACCTTCTTAACAGGCTGACTTTCATGATAAACTCTCACTGGTACAATTAGTGATGTAGTGAGACTTTCATGTCGAACAGCTGAATTAGATGTGACTTCCTTAGGTTTCGTTTCATCTGACTTACTCTTATTTTCACCATTATTTTGAAGCTTCTTTTCATAATGAATGGTTCTTGGATGAAACTCCTTACATTTGTCGCAACGTTGTATATTCCGACATCGTGTTGATCTGTGCCCTTTACAGAAACATCAAAAGCAAAGTTCTTGATTTTTAACAAAGGTCCTTCTGTCGTCATACATGTAGGTCTTCTTCTGAAAATCTTTACCGAAATTAAGATTGTGGTTTCCAAGACAAAGAGAACAGTTGTAATTAAATGGCCTATCAGTCGGTTGCTGGATTCCAGTTGTTGAGAAACTACTCGATCTTTGAGGTCTGATTTTATTTGTGTTGTCGAAATGTTTTTTTCCGTTCATTTCGGATGTATTCAGGAGAGAAAACAGGATCAGTTGCAAGGTCTGCTTCGTTTCTTATAAAATTGCATAGTTGCTCAAAGGTTGCCTTGGTACTATTTTTCTTCTTTAATTCAAAGGCATGCCGACACCATCCATCTCCTTCTGAAATGTCGGACCAATTCTTCAGTTTCGATTCATAGGCTTCCATTAAAATATGGGGATCTCCGGATCTTTCTGTCAGTTTAGCCTTAGCTTCTTCATAAGCTGTTGGTGAATTGGATGTTATAAATTTCTTGCTTTATAACTTGTATATTTATTAAGGAAATGAAGACGATCTTTTGAGGTAGTTGCCCTGCTTTCAATTATTGTCTCGAAGGCTCTTATAAAGACTGGAAAAATCAAAGTAGCTTCCGTCAAATACAGGAATAGGTAAAAGACTGTTTCTATGTTGATCAATCATCATTTGATTCAATTCAGTTTGTCTTGCCTGTAATTGTAGTATCTGACTAAATTCTGAAGTATTCTGTGCTGAAACTTGCTTTATTCCTGAACTGTCTTGCACATAGTTTCTTCCTTCGTCAAGTCCGTCCATAGAAATATCTAAACTCCTATCTCTTTGTGACCAATCCCGCCTTACATCCGATTCCGGTATATCTCTTCTTACTTCTAAATGTTGTCTTCCTAAATTAGGTTGAATCAGGTGTGACAAATATCTTCTTTCTTCAGATTCTACCCATTTTTTTTTCTTCTCCTTTCATCTTCTTCTACTTCTATGTCATTTCTTCTTATTGCTGGAATTCTTACTTTAGACTCACTTCCACTTTCTTTGAATCTATTTCTTCCAAAAGTTTCTGGATTTGGCCCTTCATACCCATAATTTCTTACTTCCTCCGGTCTTACTTCAGGTGGATGATTTCCTACTGCAGACTCGCTTCCACTTACATCGAATCTATTATTATTTTCTTCTGATAAATTGGTTTCATTTCTTTTTAGATTAGACTTGCTCTTACTGTCACCAAGCCTTTCTGTTCTTACTTACGTCGAGTTTTAACTTACTATTATAACTTCCACTTCTACAAGAATGTTGACTTGATTTTAGTTCTTCTTCTACATGTATCTTCCTTACCAATATTTCCTCAGCTTGTGCTAGCTCTAATTCCTTTTGAAGCTGTAACTTCTTAAACGTGCTATCTTCTTATAGATATTGCATGTCAGTGGACAGTTGAACTTTCTTCATTGCCGCTTTAAATAGTTTAGACTTGGCAGATGAGGATTTACTTGATGATGTAGATATACATGATGAACTAGCCTTACTGGATTTATGGCTTCTTTCTATTGTTTTTTCTTTCTTGTGGATTGCTTCACTTACTCGGATCCTACAATCTGGATATTCTCTATCAATCAAGTCATACCATTTATATAATTCTGCCGTGTCTTACGATGATTCTATTACTCTTTCTTGGTCATTTCTTTCTTGGCCGACTCTGTCCCTTATATCATCTAAAGTTCCCCTTTCACTTTCCAATTCTAACAAATCAACTTCAGTCTGTACCAATTCCATCCTTTTTTTCTTCTTTGTTTATGGAGTTCTGCACTTAACTGAGTTCTTCGGTCAAGCATGACTGGTTGAAGTTTTCTTGCTTCAGTGGATGTGTCTATGTCACCTTCAGTTGATGAAATTGTCACCAAACTGCCTGAGTCACCCTTTTCGTCCTCAATCACCTTACTGTCATTACTGTTTTCCTCCATTCCACTAGGCTAGTATCTTACTCTTACTTCCTATTCTTTTTACTAAACCAGTAATTTTCGTTGCTGTATTCTTCGTAAACAACGCAAGTTGGTTAATATTTACTTGATATCTTACTTTATCTTTGACAAGATATTTTACTGTAACTACCCCGGCCTTAAGGACAATGTAGTTATGGAGGCCGCTTACAAAAGTGTCACTTAACCTTCTGTTGACAGCTACAACTTATATAAGCAGCAAGTTAACTCACTTCCAATTGTAAGTTTAAATAATTTAGGTCTGGATACTGTACGGATGGGGATGGGTTGAAGGGCTTTCTACTTCTTACTATTAGCACGTCTACCACAGGAATAAAACAACGGGGTGCACTAGGCCTATGCAGTTCAATTACAACAACATACAAGTATGTAGCAATACAGCATAAAAAAATTGTTGAATGGTTCAATGAATTAATCAAAGACGTGTGGCGTTGCAAATAAATTAATGAAAAACTTGCTCAAAATATCGCATTTCTTTAGTTCTAGTCCTATCGCTTATTATTAAAACCTTTCACTATTTCTGTTCTATTCCTTGGTTCTTAAAGCTGAACTCCGATTACAAAACTACAGAAATGATCAAATAAAAAAAATTACTGCCAAACATAATCGCCATACTTGTTTTCAATTTGCAGAAGAAGTATGGCCGCTGTACGGTGTACGAAAACAGAGGCAGGCCACGCCCACATCCAGTATACATTTTGGCCACCACACTGTCCACATCCGGCTAGCAATATTTCAACTACCAATTACCAGCTACTGACTGGGCGGGTTTTCTCTATAAATTGACTGAAAATATTATTGCTACACAATTATTATGTCTGATCAGGTACATATTATTTTACAAATTAGAAGAAATAAGTAAAGTCCGGTGTACCTTTGCTCTAAAAATGAAAGAAAACTACTCCAAACAACAACAAATCTATGTTGTTGACATAACATCAAGGGACATAACCACCTATGTCCCTTGATCGTCATAAATAACAACAAGATGAAAAGTATTTTGAAGTGAAGACATACTTCTTCGATGGAGAGAACAGTTGTTTTATTGCTGCTTTGGATATATTTTGGAACGATAATACTGAACTTTATAATACTAAAAATCATTTGGTGTTTCTAACATGTTGTGCAAAACCTTTCAAGAAATAAGAATAAACATGGTTGGATCATGTCGGTAGATTTGTTGATTGTTTGGGGTAAGATAATTTTTCCCATACTTTTAGAGCAAAAATATACCGTAGGTTACTTATTTCGTACAATTGGTAAAATAATATGTACCTGATCAGACATAATAATTGTGTAGCAATAATATTTTCAGTAAACTTATAGAGAAAAAACCGCTCACTCAGTAGGTAATTGGTAGTTGAAATATTGCTAGCCGGATGTGGACAGTGTGGTGGCCAAAGTGTATACTGGATGTGGGCGTGGCCTGCCTCTGTTTTCATACACCGTACAGCGGCCATACTTCTTCTGCAAATTGAAAACAAGTATGGCGATTATGTTTGGCAGTAATATTTTTTATTTGATCATTTCTGTAGTTTTGTAATCGGAGTTCAGCTTTAAGTACATTTTACATCTTCTTTTTCTATCTCTTCTTCCTTCCCACGCTCGTAAAATATCAGCGCCTTCTTAGTCTTCGAAAATGGCCGTCTTACATGTGCTTTCAGAGGGGACTCAACTCTAGACTTTTACTTACATGCAAATGATGCAAAGTGACCTACTTCACCAGGGTATTTAGCAGTCTAAGGGAGACTAATACAATAAACATTGGATACAACAAACTAAATTTTGAAACATATCAATAAAGGGAGAGCTCAACGACCTTTACAGTTATAACTGGACAAATGTCCTCCTGGAACATTTGCAGATACGATAGGCCCGCTTTTGGGGAAAATAACACACAACCAGAGTAGTCCTGCTTCCAGTCGTGGCCGCGAAAAACCTTCATTAGATTGTTTCAGCTGTGTGCCTGCCCATAAGGATTAACAGTGAACCTGGGTATTATATTCCAACAGTTGCTACATCTCCCAAACTATTATTCTTCCATGGTAATTTAAGTCATTGCCACCTTTTCATGGGATTTAAAACGTGTTTGGTTGCTACTGACATTTCTTGACAGACACATCCCAGATATAGCAAATGGGAAAGTTAAGTTCAGATCCCACCCCCGTTGCAAGAAAAGCAGTTGCAATAGTGGTTAAATAACAATGATACAGATGATCAGTAATTTATAGACAAGGCTATGGTTTATATTCACTACAACTAATCGCGTTGCCACGGTCTAGGGTTTTCTGTATGGTCAAAACCATACATTGTTTAGGCGCACTCTTGCTTTGGCATGATCACAGTTCATAAAAAGACATAATTCGGTGCGGCCCCCTTTGCCGGGCCACGCTTTATTTATATTTTGATTTGAATACAGTCTTCATTATCCCAGTTGGAGCAGAATATTGGGGCATTAAACCCCATTTCTATTGATTTGAATACTTGTATTGACAGTAATCAACGCAAGGTAAAAGGCCCAATTCAAAGGTCTGTTCCCACTTTGGGAGCAAGCAGGGGCGTACATAACAATTTCGTTTGGGGGGGGGGGTGTTTAGCCACCCACAATCCCACCCCACAATGAAAGTAAACAAAATACTGACTTAACATTAAGCGTCCCGGTAGACCATAGATAGTATTGTAGAATTATATAGTTGTTCGTTGTCTCGTCGGAAAGCAGTTTTATTTAAGCTCACATATAGTTTATGTCATATTAATTGTGCCTATAACACTGAGTAATTTGAGAAAAATTTTTAAAAATTGATTCAATATCCTGGCATTTGAGGTCATTGCTGGGAGAAATTCTTGTGGACGAGTGGAACAGAAATGTCAGTCAATGAGACAGAATCTCCAGATCTATCTTGCAAGAGTTGACATAACATCTGTACAATCTGACGCCCCACGCCCCATACACCAGTGGTACTAGTTCTGTCTCGCTGACAGAGACGACCGCGCACGTGTTCTCAAACGTACTTTATACTCAGTCTCAACTCAAGTGGCCGTTCCGTCAGCTGCCCAGATAGCTTACGCGCACCTTTTTAATGATGAAAAAGCATATCACAGTATTAGGTGCTAAACCATATTTTTATTTTCTTCACATAAGTAGCGGTAAAAAGATTATGCGACGAAAACCCTGGTCACTTCGCTCAGCTCCTCGTGTTTATATATTTTCTTTCCCGGTGATAATGCGCAGACGCGAAGTAAAATAGACTCGATTAACTAGACTCAAAAAAATGATCGGCTCGCTCAGTGACAAGAGTTACCGTACACGACAAAATAAACATGAACACGCGAATATTCTATAGTCTCAATGAACAGCACACTCCCCACTTAAAAGATGAAGTCTTTTACCATTGTTCACATTTCCCCTAAAAGCTTATCGTTATCGATTCGGCACAAAAATACAAGTTCACAAATGGGTCTCTTATAGGTTTTGTATTGTCCATTTAAACGAACGCGGTTGGAAGGGATTCTCATCTCGGTAAATGGTGACCTCAACTACTCTTGCTACTCCATCTGGATCCAGCTTGATGCCAGTAAATCTTCCCTTGCTCCATTCACCTCGTACGACATCTTTATCTTTGACTAAAACTATGTCGTTAACTTGTATGTAGCTCGTGGTATTCTGACATTTTCTTCGTGGTTGAAGACTCTGTATATACTCTCGTCTCCAACGTATCCAAAATTGATCCACCAGGTACTGAACTCTTCTCCATTGCGTACGACACTATATGTCTGGTTTGGTAAATTCTCCTGGTGCTGGTAACTCAGTTCTGGCTCCGACGAAGTAGGTTCCGCAATCTGACCATAAAAGTGCTACAGGTCCCGGACTGCTATAAATCGGCGAAGGGCGTTGATGAATGCTGATGTGTCCACGGCATCTACATTCTCTATATGTATGGCTCGACTCACAAGGCAAGTGAACATAATGCCCCATCTCTTGCTATTCACTGATCCTCCGCGGGTTTTTCTGGTCATGACTTCCCAAGGTCCGAATGTATCCATACCAACGTTGGTGAAAGGAGGCATGTTCTTGAATCTGTGCTCTGGTGGATCGGACATCATGGGTGACTCTAAGGCTCTTCGTAAGAATGCAGTTTCTAATTTGATGATTGACTCTCTCTGCTCCACTGATAATCCAGAATCCAGCTTGCCTCACTACTCCATGCGTGATGGACCGGCCTTGGTGGTGGTTCACGTCGTGGTAATGCTGGATTATTAAGGGCGTTATCAGATTCTTCTTGGGTATAATCCAAGGGTGTTTCTCTTGATTGGAATAGTTTGCTCTACTAAGACGTCCTCCAATTCTCAAAGTACCATGGTTGTCAATAAAGGGATCTAAACTTCTAAGTTGAAGGGTTTTCAACTCGGTTTTCTTCATGGACTTCTCAGGATGTTTCAGGATCTTAAGCTCACCAGGAAAGGTCTCTTGTTGAATATGTCTGACGACTGGGGTCTCGGATTCTTGTATTAAAGAAGGATTGATCTCTACCACGGGCTTCTCATTGTTCATATATCTAGTGAACAGTTTAAGACAACAAACTGCTCCCAGAAGCTTATCCCAGCTGTTGTACGAACTGATTAGCGTACAGAATGAACAGGTCTTTTCTACAAGCATTGTTCTACAGGATCTAATCTCAACGTCTTCTTCGCTCAAAAAACTGGTGTAGTCCTCAAAGCTTGGTGTTTTCAAAGATTCACATAAATGCTCCGGTCCTCTTAACCAATCGCTCTTAAAAAGTTTATGGATTCCACAACCTCTGCTCACTAGATTGGCTGGATTCAGCTTGGTCTCAATGTATCTCCACTGGTTTGTGGCTGTTAAACCTCTAATGATCTGAACTCTGTTTGCTACGTAGATATAGAACCTCTTGGTTTGGTTGGTGATGTATCCCAGTACTACCTTGGAATCCGAATAGTAGATCTCCTCATCGATTGTATACTCAAGATCTATGCAGACTTCCAATTAATCTGTTCATAAGATCAGGACAAGTTAATAACTCAAGGGTTGAGGGAAGTGCTCTTGTACTCAGCGGATGAATCAAACACTACTCGGATTTGGTTCTTCTTCTGTGGATGGTATACTCCAAAGTGAGGGAGATACCAAACTCTTCCGTCTTCAACAGTGTTCGTAGAAGTTGAGGCGTGGTTTTTCTTAAACAGCTTTGCCATAAACTCGAGATAATCGATCTCGAGTTGTGGATTTCGGTTGAAATTTCTCAATAGACTCTAGAACCTTTTTTCAGCTTGAATACGGTTGATGGGCATATAAACATCAGAATTCCGAAAAGTAAGAGGTGCTTCCCAATTCCCCAACTGGTTCTTATGGAAGCTCTTGTCCATAAGAGACAGGAATTGTCGATCCGCATGACTCAAACCAATCTCGTTATCTCTCGGTGATGTATAAAAACTCGTTAAAACTCAAACTCAGGTAGTCGTCTTTTGGCGATGGTTTACATATGAAGGAATTCTCACAACGCTCATCCTTGGTTTCAAACCAACAGACGTTCTTCTAGCTATGATGTGGACGTTTCCTCCTTGGCGATCTAAGCACAGAACTCAAATCACTGTCCATCCTAAATCAAGACGCTGTGCCCATGCTGCACCTATAGGCCCATTTATTGACTCTCGTACTTTCAATAACTCAGGTGCGTCACGACCAATAATAAGAAGGAAGGGTGCTTTATTGTCAATTGGTGGAAGATAATCAGCTATACACTGAAGATGTGTTATTTGTCTAACAAGCTCAGGATTTGGAATCTCGTTGGTACCATCAGGAATGTTACTGGATTCAGTTATGCTCGGAAGTGGAAAATCGTCTCCTCGTATTGTGCGTACACGAAGATTTTCTGCTCTGCGACCTTCACATAATTCCTTACCATGACAGGTCTCGAGTGTGAACTCGTGCTCATCCCCGTACAGTTGTAGGCTCTCAAATAACTCAGTTGATCCTAATGAGTGGTTGGACTGGTCGTCTATAATGACATATCCTCGCACTGCTCTCTCATGATTGCTCAAATCGTAAATGTCGACAAGGATTAATTTACCACAGGTTTTACCTCTCATGTTGACAGTCCTATCAATACAAATTTTGGTACATGCTGATTTTACAGCATCCCCACTGTCTTTAGTTTCAGCCTCCCCACTATAAGGTGCCAACTCTTTCTTCTTCGGCTCATCTCTGTCATCTTTATGCAGAACTAATAGGTGACGTCTGTTACATGTAGGACAATATATATCTCTCCTGGTACAGTGAATGGCAAAATATTTCCCCTCTAAACAACGGAAACATATCTCAAGCTCTTTTAGTAACTGCAGTTTCTCGTCGTAAATTTTCTCTCGGAAGGTTCGACACTCAGACAGATGGTGGTTGGTTTTGTGGATCGGACATTGGCTGTTCGAATTTTCTTGTTTAGACTCCAAGTTAACGTCAGTCTTGAGACTAGTGGTGTGTGTACTAGGCTTATTGTCTTTAAAACCATGCTTGTAAGGATTAGGCTTCGAACTCAGGTTGTTGTCAGGTCTTGAACTTGTGTATCTCGAACCTTTGTGCTCACTCTCTTGACTCGGTAATTTAGCAATAGATGGGTGGTTCTGTCTTAGTGAAAGGTTTTGAATCAGCTTAACAAAGGATTTGAATGGTGGGTAATCATCACTTCCATTATCGACCATATGTTTGGTAACTTTACTGGCCCATTTCTCTTAGATTGATTTAGGTATTTTCTCAACTAAGGTTTTCATGAAATACGAAGTATTCAGGATGCTCAGGCCTTTCAAAAAAGGTTCTTGTGTATTTAAGTTCTCACAAGTGTCATAAAATGTCTGAAGAGCCTCTTTGTCTTCGTAACGAAAGTTAGCAGCCTTCAGTAAAGTCTCAATCAAATTATTCGCTACCTCAGCAGTATGTCCAAACCTTTCTTCTAGTGCTGACCAAAGGTCATTTAGTTTGACCTGGGGATCGGGATGTATTCGTCTGCGAAATTGATTTACAAGCTCTCTAGGTTTGCTACTGGTGTACTTCTGTAAGTACGTAATCTCTTGATTAGGTGTAGCCTCGTCTTCACATATTAAGGTTTTAAATGCTTGCCTCCAAGGAAGAAACAAGGCGGGGTCTCCACTAAACACGTCAGGCTCACATTTAGGTAGTGCAAGTGAAGCAAGTAATCTCTTACTTATGTCGTTAGAGTGCCCGGGTGGCCTAGTGTTAAACAAGTTGCTTTGTTGATTAGTGCTCTCAAATGGTCTAGGGTCAGCATGCGTTGGCATACTTGGTGTGTATCTCAGTGTTAGCTCATGGTTAGGTTGAAATATGGGGGTGTTTGACGATTGCTCGTTGTGTGTATCACGAGGTGACTCTTCAGGTCTAGTCAAACATTGCCCAGTAGGCCCCTCAAACCTGGGATGAAATACAGGTGCTGTTGGTAACAACTCAGTAAGGTTCTCATTTCTGTAGATCTCGGTAGGCCTGTATAGGGATAGTTCTGGTGGCTGCTCTAAAGGTAACTCGTTATGCCTGGTGTGGGCTTGCTCAGTGGACCTAGGGCCAGGTAGCTCAGTAGGCCGATGTGACTCAATTGTAGTAAGGCTCTTCTCGTGGGGTGTAGGCCCCTGGTTGTTCTCATGTGGGAGGTCTCCGGGCTGAGAACCGTTCTCTGATTGTATCCATTCTGCAGTACGCCGAGTACGGTCAGTGGAATTGAAACTATTATCAATAGGTCTTTTTATTCACGACTCATGGAACTAGGGAATTCTGCAATCTTTTTACTGTCCTGTCTCGCTGACAGAGACGACGCGCACGTGTTCTCAAACGTACTTTATGCTCAATCTCAACTCAAGTGGCCGTTCCGTCAGCTGCCCAGATAGCTTACGCGCACCTTTCTAATGATGAAAAAGCATAACACAGTATTAGGTGCTAAACCATATTTTTATTTTCTTCACATAAGTAGCGGTAAAAAGATTATGCGACGAAAACCCTGGTCACTTCGCTCAGCTCCTCGTGTATATATTTACTTTCCCTATGATAATGCGCAGACGCGAAGTAAAATAGACTCGATTAACTAGACTCAAAAAAATGATCGGCTCGCTCAGTGACCAGAGTTACCGTACACGACAAAATAAACATGAACACGCGAATATTCTATAGTCTCAATGAACAGCACAGTACTACAAACTGGCAGTTCACTATAATCGTGAATATGATAGTGCTGAGACAGTATAGGACAACTGAGTAGTAGAATGATTTTAAAATGGAATCGAGCGCCGCAGGCGCGAAAAAATTTCAAATATGTTTTACAACCGAGTTTAAGAATGATGTTATAATGGAATCGCGCCGCAGGCTCAAAATAATTTCAGATATGAAACAGAGCTTTTAAATTTTTGGGACTGGGCTTGAAAATTTGAATCAATGTCATGGCAAATGGAACCAAATTCTCAGTAACGAGAGGATAAGATAAGGGACGGAATCTTGAGACTTATCTGTCAATTTCGCCTGTTTTGCGATTGTTTGTTTATCTCATTATTACATTAATTCATTTAGTCGGAGACCGACTGCGGTGAGGACTTTTTTTGAGACCGATTTTTTTTTTGCCATGATAGAAATCATTTTATAGAACAGAATAAGAGTGACAAGCAGACATGGTTATTTTATCCTATAGTTTTGTGTGACATATGCAATTCAGGCACTCGGATTCACGCAAATACATAGTATGTGGGATCTCTTCTGGCATTGTGTTTGAGGCCGACTTTTTGTGACCGAATATTTTTCTCCCTGGGTGAAATTTTGTTGTTAGACCAAAATGCTCACAACAGAATAAGAGTGACGTATGCAATTTAGGCTCACGGATTCACACAAATACACATAGTATTTGGGATCTATTCTGGCCTCGTGTTTGAGACCGACTGCAGTGACTACACTTATTTTGAGACCGACTGTTTTTCTTCCTTGGTGAAATTCTGTTGTTAGACTAAAATACTCACAACAGAATGAGTGAGCACTTATTTTGATACCGACTGCTCCTATTTTGCGACCGACTGCACTGATTTTGCGACCGACTATTTTCATACTTAAGTTTTGCGTGAGTAGCGTGACGTACACAGTGAGTACTTATTTTGATACCGACTACTCCTATTTTGCGACCAACTGCACTGATTTTGCGACCGACTATTTGTTTGCAGAGAGCAGGGGTGTACCACCACCCCCACCCACATTTACGACCCTGCTTAGGGTAAAAGGAATATGTATGTAATCTTTCAAGATGATCACTTAGCATTGCGGCCTATAGACGACTCATACACACAGACGTATATAAATGAACGATAACGTCGTGTAAGGTGTGAATGCTTGCGGGGTGGGGGGGGGGTCGATGTTCGGGCTATTGTAATTAATTTTTCGGGATTGATCATCATAAATGGATAAATAAATAAAATCAGTGTAATAAACAGTATCTAGCGCCACTGCTTCAGGGGCAGTATTTTTTTCGGGATTTTTGGAAGATATGTTAAATTTCTTACGGCTGAATCCACATCAATATGGACTCAGAATTTTCATTCAGACAACAAAATCTAAATACCAACGCAAGATGATCTTCCGACATGGATTCAGTCGGATTAAAAACTGGTCCACCAATGTGGTTCACGGCAAATATAGATAACGACTGCCTTGTTATAGGGTGCCGCATAGATTGGTAGAATTGAATCATTTTCGGACAGAAATTGGTATTAAAGACTTAATAGATACAAATGCTATAATTCTACAATCTGTTGTATATAAACTACTCTGTTTGGGATGATATGTTAAATTCTACAACTGACTTTATGAAAATTAAATGATTTATTATAGCCTAATATTTTTATAAGCGTCTCTACATGTGTTGCCTTTAAGGCAAAACAATTTTCCCGTGGGATAATAAAGTCTTATCTTATTCTCGGTGATTTTTTTTTTTCTTAAATACAAAGAACTTTTATTTACTTCGATCATAATGATAAAATGGCGCCATGCCGTCTCCAGTTCAGTAAAGCTTCTTGCGTTAAACCCTATTTAATTTCATTCCATTACTTGCATATTGGACCATGATTAATATAAACCACAGTGATGATTATCGCTTATCATATTTATTATCTCAGGAATCCAGACGAACCTGGGCCAAAAACGTGCGCCTTTGAATGCTGGCTTGTGCGTCTTCGTTTAATGAGAGAGAGATAGAGGGGGAGAGAGATGGGGTTTAACGTCCACTCAACACAAACTAGGTCATTGGGGGATTAATCAAGGAAGGGGATTATCGAATACAATAGTGTTAAAAGTATAGTCCGCTTTTTAAAACTACTAGGTTTAAGCTGATTAACAACTTGATTCACTATAAATTACATTAAAGTAACAACAAATACATGTATCAACCATAAGTCATAACTCTACTAAATGTGATATCTCGCCAATATATTCAATTGCACTTTTTACTCCATTTATTAACAGTTCAATTTTTAGATCATTAATAGATTCTTCTACTCTTTTATATTTCCGTCTTTTAGAGGGCAATCGTCCCCCGTTATCCAATTGAACTAAGGTATTTTAAGTAAAAGTCTGCATTTTCGACACAGCGTTAATAAATTTAAATACATTTGGGTGGCTTTTTCCGTTCTTCTTCATTTTACTGTGCCATCCCGTAACGTGATTAGTTGTCTGTTTGCCATCTATGTTGAAGGGATTCCACATAGCCCCTCCATCGTTTTCTACCCGCTGTTCAGTAACATAATCTGCAAACTTTAAAATATTGTCATCAAGCCTGATAACGATAAGAGGATACTTGTCGAAACGTCGTGCTTTTGGAATAAACCAGTGATTGTTTCCCATAAAAATTTTGTTCTATTAATGTTTACACCACTACCCTATAACACTAGTTGATTAGGTGGCACAGTGAGATTAAACCTAACCACAACTGTTACAATCGAGGTAGAATGGAAAGGGTGTTATTTTCACTATACGTCATACCGAGAAGAAGAAACATGCAAATTCGTTAGACGGTGTATCGGGATACCATTACTGCCCGTGACTGATGTAAGTATTCATTATATTTAGTAAATAGTTAATATAAATATATAGTTAATATAGATAAATATAGACACTTTGTAAATATTTACAATATAGCTATTGTAAATATAGCTTTATTGTAAATGTATCTGTCTTTTATTTGCAGATTGGTGATTCAAATAATGGCCGAGGTACCAGTTAATGAGAAATTTCAACAACTTGCCGGCTATATGGTTACCCAATGGTTAGACGGTCAATTTATTCAAGTACAATGGAAACACAACCAAACCACGCGAAGAACCAACAATTCTTCAGAGGGGTGGCATGGGCGTCTAAAAACATTACTTGAAAAAGCTCATCCGAATATTTTTAAAGTGATGGCATTTTTGAAAGAAGTGCAAAAGACGATCGAAATTCAGTTGTTGCAGTATTCGAGTGGCCAGCGACAACCACCTAAAAGGAAAAAATACACAGATATCAACAGAAAGATCGAAGATGCAAAACATAGATATGAAGAAGGAGGATTGAATTTGTTAGAATTTTTGGACTATGTTGGACATTTTATGCGTACGAAAAGTTAAAATTATTTGTAATGTTATGTGTTAAAGGTTGTTATAAATTTTTAAAATAATAAATGCTCTCAAAATTATCGGCTTAATTAGTTTTATCCCCCAGCTTGGGTCTATTGTTCTTGGCCAGTCGATCCCTTAACACCGACCATAATTTCCCCCTAAAACTCGGTGAGTCGGCGTTATGGGAATAAACCATTGTATTACCTAATGCCTTGCAATTGATATCATTATGAGACTATCTGCGTAATATTAGCACAGTTTCTAATAATCAGAACTATTAGAGAACAACAGTTATAGATTATGAGAAAACCACTAATCTTAAACTTGAGTTTTCGCAAATTAGTAGTGAGAAAATAAAAATTAAGTTGCTTTTAAATTTATGTCTGTTTAAAGTGTTTGCGGAATGCGGCATTGCATACAGTCCGGGAGCTACGTAGATTTTATCTGCTATTCTTGGGTTCATTTACCACCTAAATATTCATTCATTAGTTAGTGGTTGTGAATCCTACGATCGTTCTCTACATTTCAAACCTTGTTCCTATGCCACACCTTTTATGTTAATTATGGGTCATTCGGTCCAAACCAGCATTATTCTCTTCGTAAGTACACTGGCTCGCACCTTTCACGTTGATCAACATTTTAATTGCCGATGTGGGTGGGGATCAATTGATATTTTCGTTTTTATACGCCCACATTTTCATGTGGACGATTATGTCGTCGCCCCTGTCCGCCCGTCCGGACGCAAGGTCGGTCCACAATTGTTTGTTGACTTTCTACAGGTCAAAATTCTTACCCGATTTTGACGAAGCTTGAAATATAGGTTTATCCCCAAACGATCTCGGCTGCTGTCGATATTGACATGTATCGGATCAAAACTTCATTGATTATGGCCCCTGATTGTACGAAAAATCACGTTTTTAGCTTGTGGACCCTATAGAGGTCAGAATTTTGAACCGATTTTGATGAAAGTTGACATGCATGTTTATAACCCAAAGATCTTAGTTCCTTTCGTTATTTGGGCACATCTGATCGTAACTTCCTGAATTATGGCCTCTGATTGTCCGAAAAATCGCCTATTGTCCCTCCGGAGGTCACAATTATTATCCGATTTTAAAAAAAAAACGTTTGACTCTATCACCGTTGTGTAAATGTGTATCCAAAAATATTAATACAACTGCATGTAGATACGAGAATCTAGCTGAAAACGTTCTAGTGTACTTGTTATTAGTTACGATTGGGTATATTTGGATTGGCAGTTGTACAAAAGGCCCAACTTTTATGAGGTCAAAATACCTAATTTAAAATACCGGGAAAGGCAATCTATTATAGCTTCGATCTAAAAGAGAGGATTTGTATCCATGTCAGCTCGGATTATAATGCTTATTTTTTTTATAAACAATATTTTATTCAGGATGTCTGAATGGGATAGGGGAACAGGCTTAGCCTATGTAAAACCCCTCTCCCTAAATAGTATGCATAATGCTGCAGTTGGCTGTTCCAGAAATGTTATAAATAACAATAGTGAACCGTTGTTTTGCTTACAAAATTGGTAATTTTGCATATTTGAAGTCCGATATTATTAGCATTAAACCTATATATATGTAATACCATCTCGAAACACGGAGGTTTGAGAGAAGAGGTTTTATCAATGCCGTTAGCTGTACTACTTCGTTGCACGGTAAAAGGTGTGCCGGTACAAACTGGATTAATAACATTTTAACATTGTTCAAGTACCTTTCGGCCGTCTGGGAGATTCAAAATACTGTCATTGGTCATTGTATAGACAAAATATGACTATTTATACAGTTAAACTATGGTTTTAAAGATCTATAGTTACAATTTGTTATAGTGTTTTATCCGTTTCTGTTTTTTTTATTTGTTTTGATCAACTGTAATATTGTGCGAACCCCACAGTTTCTAAATATGTACACACATGTATTAATTAAATTAGCAAGTAACACATCGCCTCTATATTATTAGATGATATTATATGATTGTCCGTTAAATAAGGACTAATAACACTGTAGATAACACCTTGACCGTTATAAATGATTTCAGGTAGAAGCATATTCCGGCGAAACAGTTACAGGGCACATATAGACTGCCAAACGTGCTCTAAATACATACACATCGGAAATGTATACGATTAAGGAAACCGTATGTTGGATATCCAGACCAAGGCAATAAAACTATGTGGTGCCGGGCGACTCTCCTGGTATTCTGGAATCAGTAAGGAACTACTGACGCCCGTCCCGACATGAATCTCGTCGCATCCAAATCTATGCAAGACTCAAAACCGGCTGAGTCAATTATCGAACTCCCTTATAGTCTGAATGAATTTAACAGTATGGTTGGGCTACGCATCAGCTCTAAATAGGAAAACTGAAGCACAACTCATACAGATTCAAATCGGATGAATCCTTAAGTGCTAAATTAACTGTAAATTCGCACAGCATAGTACCTTTAAGCCCTTAAGGTGTAGTTGAGATACGAACGTAACGGCATCACATAGTCTAAAAGACTGTGATCGCCCAGCAGTCGAAAGGAACCTTTTGCAGATAAACTCTATTCTAGGGTAAACAGACTGGCGATCTATGAGTTCATCTACGATTTCACATGTAAGTTGGTATTCAAGATCTTATGGTTTTTTAGTCCGAGGGGCCTTGAGGTTTACCCCAGGATCCAATGGACGGGATTCTTTATTGTTCATCCACAGGGCTATCGCTAGTCGGATATAAGTACGTAAAGGGATATTGTGTGATTTTGGTAAGGCTAATGGTATCCCCTGTACAAGGTCGGACAGGCAGCGGTAGTGGCGCCGTCAGGCAGGGTAAGCTTATTATTCATCATGTATTTGGTACATGACGAACAGTACGTTTCCTGATAGTATACTTTTATAGAATTTCGAATTGTGTCTAATGGTTTTGATTCTTCGTACATGGTTTTATTTTACTATTACAAACTTAGCCTCGACAGTTTCGGCCAGACTGCACACGCTCGCCATCTTACTCTATAGTATCCATAACAACTCATATGGGTGAAATTTTGCCTTGGACGCTACTCTTTATCTATGGAACAAGATCAAATAGACTAACTAATCAATCTCATGTTTCCTACCAAAGCTGGACTAGTACTACTATGTGGCTTCTCTGGGTGGCAAGTTTCTTAGGATATCACCAAGGTTGAATCAGACGTAAAACCCTCTACGAATGAATGAAAAGCATAAGCCGGACTGCTACGGAGGCCGTTGTAAAAGACGAATCGAGGGCATGTGACAATGGGGACAGGCGGGATATAGGACGGTGACCGCATTGACTAGAATTTGTTATAGATTTATTCCATGTGTGCTGTATTGGTTGTAAGATATGATTACTTTTAATGTTTCTTCCTGATCAGAGTCTTGATCCTATGTTATATATTACGAAAATTATATTTGTTGCGTGGTGTTATATGATCGCAACATTTACAACGAAGATCTAGGCAATTAGATGCATAAAAACCGATGCTTGTGATCGCTAAGTTAAATTTCACTTCGGTCAGAAGACGTTTCAGATTAGGTGTCTGTCTTTGCAATTTAATGAATTAAACATTGTCACATTTCGTTCGAAGGTTGTTGCTTGATGCCACGATTGTCCTGCTCTCATGCACCGTGTTATATCAACGGGACTAAACCTCTAGCTCAATATTGTCCACAATATTTGAAATTATAATTCAATATAGGTCCATTTCAAGCATCAATATAAGTGTTGGCATCTCACTATGAAAATATCAGCTACGGATATCTAATATTTCAGACAAAACGAACATTATCTATCGGTGCATAATTTATTTAAACAATATTTTATTCGATAAACTGAATTGGATTGAACAACAGAAAAAAGCCTATACAAGTTCCCTCCACACATAAAATAGTTAAATCTTATGTTTACAATAAACAATAATGGTTACAAACATATATACATTTCTTGGGGTGTAAAGGTAAGATATATATTACATTTTCATTTTAGATTGTGAACTCTGACCTATAGGACATGTCTATGGGTTTGTATCGAAAATTGTTGTGTATATATCAGATGAAACAGCATGGTGTATACATGTAATTGATAATGAATAAGACATGGGAATGGTTATTTCTCAGATATGGTAGCAGAAGCCAGTTTAGCGTAGAATCACTTTTGGTATATGGAAGACGGAAACGCCGCTATCTGGGCAAGGTGTCATTCAAAGCAAACTGCATGGCGTATGTCTGTCATCATAATTCCAGTTGATACAGAAAAGTAGGACGTTAAACCTCGTTTTATTTTATTTCTATTCGGATTATTAGTTAAAGCCCCAATAACACTCTTGTTTTAACTGAATTATATGTCCCGATCTTTATTCTGGTCAACAAATTGTATTATTTTACAATATTCAAATTAATTGATGATATAAATTTCATCTTAGCACACCTAATTTAAAAAATTGGAAAAATTCAACCAATTGATTTGAAAAGTCTAACGTAAACCGTTTCAAATGTGACTTGGATTTTAGAATATTTTCGAACCTTCTGGCCAAGTAAAATAGGTTGTAATAGATAATTTACACAACAGGTAGGACGCTTAACCATCTAGTACTTAGAATAAGGCTATTATTTATTTTCTCGAGCTACCAAGCCACCAAGAGTGTTATTGTCCCTTTAATAAATGCAACTAAAGTAAAAGACATTGATGGTGCGTGATCGTGTAAATACTAATAACTGGTACTGTATCCTCCGAATGACAACAGTATCTAACTGTCACAACTAACGCAAATGTTAACTGGGTTGACTTTATTGTGCGGTGTGATTGAAGGGAAGTAATAGCGTTTTATTTCCTTAGAAATTTACTTCAATATCTGCGGCATGAATCCTGGTTTCAAATCTGCTCTCCGGGTAAAAGCCCGTGGTATTTGCTAACAAAGTAATCCCGGTCCTTCCGATTTTACCGAGGTTCACCAATGTTAAACTTGGCATACACGTAACATAAACCTTGACATAGGTATTCGAAAAACAGAGCCGATGCTTACTAAATTTCGTAGCTGGTACTATATACATGTGACTCGAACCACCATCACTGTGTGATCGTTGTACTTCCTTTATTTAATCCTTAACCCAAATAAAACCGCAATCTGCCAGAAGGTTAATTAGCATCTTCCATATTTAAATTTTACAAATAACCAAACAAGATCGCGAGCTGATACAAAGAGAAAAGCGTGAAATTGGTATGGGCACAATTTATCGATTTTAATACTAGTGGATTGGTGTGCGTTTTGGTAAGAATATTCCTTATGGTGAACTTCTGTTATTGCTTTTAATCTGGAATATTTAATATGTTTGATAATAAATCCCTGTCTTTGCAAATATTCCTACTAATGCGGATTTACTTCAGGAAACTCATTGGATGGTGCCGAGACATATTTTGATTTGTTTATATGTTGTCCGATTCTTTTCGTTAAATTTCCTTTTAGATCGTCACCTAAAATAGATAAGATATAATAATCGTATTAAATGAACACCTGTGGCCGTGCTGTTTTTTTTTATGTAGCAAATTGTTATATTATCCATACTGGTTGTCAGTGTTATGCTTTTGTGGTATGCCAACAATGATCAGCATATTATTGCCAATAGCAGTAGGTGAAAATCGGAGACCAGGAGAATGAACAAGCGACCATACTTCTTGTTATGTTAAAACTGGAAACCGAAGCTTATTATCTAAAGCGCGCGCATTAAAGCCCCTCGCCCCACCCTTATCGTCATTAGAGGTCATTCGTTTTATAAATGCACGATTTCCATTCCACGGTATCTGCAATACTCGGGAAGAGTATTGAAGAATAACCAATCTGAAAACTTTCGTGAGCTCAATAACCGAGCTATCCATAAAGTGGGGATCTGGCGTGATAAACCCCGACCTGAAGGCTCAACATTTGAAACCAAGACATCCTGGTAGATATTCCAGCATTGCGTCAGAGAGATTGATTGTATTGGTAACATCTATACGAAGTATATTAAAATGCGGAAATATACAAACCTTTGATCGACTCGATCTCTTGCAGTATTTCTTCAAGTTCTTTTTCCCATCCATGACCATAGGCTTCAGAGGGGTAAGCATTTTCGCCATGCTTGGGTATGTCAAGACCTGTAATAACAGTATGCATACGAATGTTTAAGAATGTAATAGAACCATTGCTGTACTGACAGGAAGAAAAGTACCTTGTTGGAAAGGGGGGTGTGAATTGAGGTCTATTTTAAAAAAAAAAAACAATATTTTGTACGGAAATTGGAAGGGATTGAGGAACAGGCATAGCCTATATGACCTCTCTCCTAAATACAGGAATTAATATGGATATGTAAAAGAAGTAATTGAGTAAACAACAAAACAATAATGAAGACTTAATCAACAACATTTTATATATACATATTTACACATTGGTTACGCAGTTGTTCATGTTCACATTTTGGTTGATATAGATGTTATACTGATCTTAAAACCCTCTACCCATGTCAAAAAACATGTGGACCCTTTCAAAAGTGGTTAACGAAATATGACTGCTGCTTCCACCGTCTAACAGATTATGTGTATTGATAAAATGCAGTGGTCAAAGATTTATAGATATTTTTCGTGCATCTGAAAGTAAGGAGCAATGTAAAAGAAAATGAGGTCTATTCATGTACATATTGGCGTGGCGTAAAAGATTACTCGACGGATGGAAATCGAAATTGACTGGGTGGCAACGCCGTTGTCCAGGTAACAAGAAAAATAACAATTAACAGATTATTGTCTAATAATGACCGAATTATGGTATAAACGGGGAATTAAAATCCGTTTCTATCAGTCTGCTTCAGTTTTAAAAAGGAGCAGGCAGTTGGAATAACCTTGTGGTCTACAGTGTCGCGTTTTGAGCTCAAGCTGGTCGGTCACCTGACACACCTCTAGGTTGTGGTCGCGCAGGCCCATGTGCTAAACATAATAAAATAAGACTATTTGCCTGCGATATCATTATCCGTTCCCCCAAAATAGTTGTTTTGTTAAATTATCGGGAAGTAATTATTTCAAAATCTGCCATTCCTGAATATACATTTCATTGGTATCAGTAGTTATTGCTTGGAGCTATATGAGGCGATAATTTGTGCTGTTAGCAGCGGGATATGCTGGGTAGTATGTGAGCACAACCCACTAGTAGTCATCCGCCCAGATGTTAAAACTCTTTGATCTTTTAAGTCAATGACAAATTCAATAGTGGTCTGAAACCCTGAGGAAGTCTGTAATCGTCTCCCTTTGTATACGTTTCATTCACAAGCCGTTGATGCAAAAAAACACGATATAAACATATAGAGAGAAAAATTGGGTTTAACGTCCACTCAACACAAACTGTGTCATTTTAGGGACTAACATATGATTTAATTTTATTTCAATAATTCGCTTGCGCGTAGAGGTCTTTAGCAGTGGGAGGAAACCGGAATAAACATATAGATTTACAAGTGCACCTGATATGACGACCCAAAGGTGGTTTTCTTTCTTTTGTACGACTGTGCCTTTTTATTATTAGCTGATGTCCTATGGACGATATATTCTATTAATATACATGTAAACTATAAACGATCCTAACTTCTACTAATATTGATCGATTTACATAAAAAAATTATGTCAATATATTTTCGACAAAACCACTGTTTGGCAATGAATTTCTTATACGGTTGTTGGGGTTGGTGTGATTTACATTAGTACTTACCCTTTTCTTCCAACTCAGGCGATACTCGAAGTTTGTCAAATAATTTTAAAATTCCAAACATAATAAAGCATAGACCTGCTGTCCATACAATTATCGTTGTAAGACCTAAAATCTGCCAACCGAGAAACTAAAAATAATTAATAAGAGAGTCAGATCGATTATTATCCGGTATGTTACATATATAGTGTAATCAATAATCTTATTTAATTATACTTATTATGATCATTATCTTAGAAATAATAAGAGTCTGCAATAGGAAATACCCTATCGTCAACAGTGCTTTTTAAACCCATCTAATATATATTACCGTGTAGATTACTGTGATTTAATGCTTAAGTTATTACAAATCCCGTGTGATTCATATATAATTGGAAACTAATTCTAATAGAGCTTTTAGAAATACTTGCATCGATAACTTAAATGCAATGGTGATTTTGATTTTTTTTTTTTTTTTTTTTTTTTTAAGCGTCAAAACAAACTTACTAAAGCTGATTTTCTGTTTTGTTGAAAGATTATACCTTCTTCTGGTTTTAAAAACGCCAGAGCAATAACTCCTATGATACCACCACCTAGATGTACTGTCAAAATAAAATATACCTCTATTTCATTAGGTGTTTACTTTGGGAATCCAGAGACTTACATTATAATTTCAATTTATTAATGTAAAATATTCCACAAGGACCAAAGATAGGTCTGGTTGGGTTTACCTAATTTGAAGTAACTCGGATTCCGAACTTCACCTGAATAGATATGGTAAATAAAGGATTACCAGCAGGATACAGTGTTCACCTGGGACTCAAATGCTCCTGGTGCTAAATGGTTCCGGGCCCAATTCGCCTGGGGCCAAAATCAGTCCGTGGTCCAAATTCGCCCGGGACCCAATTTACGGTATATATGTTTGCCAATAACACTTCGTGCGGGGCCCAAATTCGCCATGGAACCCAAATTCTGACGGGTCCAAATTTACTCGGGCCCAAATTCAATGGCCTAAGTCTAAACATTCACGGGCCATGATGGTTTAAAACATGTGGCGGTGGAGCGACAAACATTCATATATGCATACATACACAACGCACACTTTGATTTTATTTATATAGATATCTGATTCATAGCTATTTCATGACTGTTCCGCTCCCGGGAATTCATTTTAAATTGCAATAAAAAGGGGATAACAGTGCCCCAATCCCCTTAAATATTTAAAATTATTATAACGAAAGAAAACCATTGTTCTATTGCAATTAAACGTATTTTAAAGTTCCCAATGAATATCTTTGACTCGTTCAATTTGAGATAATGTGATTTGAATGTTGATTATCTTGAAAGTTTTACTCGACTACGTACCACCGACCACATCTAGAGGGTCGTCAATGTAAAGTTTTTCCAATGTGAAAGCAGTAAGTTTGAATGCTCCAGCACCCAACAACCCAAGAATAGCACAACTCCATGGACGGTAAACATTACAGCCAGAACAAGTAGCTACCTGTTAATTAAAACAGAAAAAAACACTGAATTGTTGGACAATGTCTTGAGACCTAAATGCCAATGCGTCCAAAGAGCAAGATAATTATAATTGCTTTGCCCGATTTGTAGTGAGTCTGTTGTGTCTACCAGAGTGAACAGACTAACTGGACCAAGAGGTATTTATCTCCTATATCGCCATTAAAACTCCTTAAATTCTTATCTTACCATGCCAGTTAAAGCTCCATTCAGCGTTTTCAGTAAACTCCATTTTGAATCTCCAAACACTCTATTCATTAACAAAGATATCATGGCCGACACTGAACCGGAAATCATTGTGTTGACAACAGATAAACTAACGGCAACGGCTGATCCCTCTCCAGTTAAATCTAATTGCGACCCGCCATTAAAAGCCAAGAAGCCGAACAACAGAATAAAACCACCGAAGGCCGCTAACTAGAAATTAAAACAGTAATAACTACACTATCTAGATATTTGCACTACATACATTTTACAATTCAGGGTCCTGTTTCTCGGACTCTTAACTTAAGACAAAAACCAAATTTGAGTAGATACTTCAATTTCGATTGGCTAAGAACTAAAATCAATCTAACATTATCCAATCAAATTACTAAAATTTGGATTTTATCTTAGTTAACATTTCATAAAACAGGCCCCTGTCCTTTGACTTCAAAAAACAATATCAACTATGAGAATTTATCCAGAACGTCACTTGATAACGATAAAAATCTATACTTGGAAACTACATTATGGTCATCTGAGCTGCATCTAATTTCAAGATCTAGCACTCTTTGATTTAGATTAAAATAATACATTATAGTCGGTTAATCTAGTGTGTGATGTCTGAACAGTAGCCTAAAGGGCACCGAGGTTGCTCGCTGAGGAAGGAGTTGGCTCATTCACCAGGGGCCCCGGTGTTCGATCCCGAGGCTGGACTAGAAAGTTCCCCGGGAATTTCCAGCGTGGTTTCCCTGTCAGTGGTGCATGGCTTACAGCCTGTTAAGAAAAATGTTTAGTCGTTCGAATGATACGAAAACCTGAAGTTCCCATTACACGTTTGCGTGCATGTAAAAGAACCTTTGGCTCTTGTAATTCGATGTAAGAGTAGCGCCGTGTAAGGGTATAATATCATTCATCGTACACTGTATTAGCCAACTTGGGTGTAGAAAACTAGGAGGTCAATATACAGCGATATTTTGTGATTTTTGTCTACTTCATATTTCGTATTTAGCTTCGGTACATTTTGTTTCGAACGAAAGTTGTTTTTTCAATAAGGCTAGTTTTAGTTTAAAAGGTCTAGTTACTGTAAGCGTTCTCTCCGGTAAGATAAACAATAAATTTATAAAGGTTAAAAAGTCTTTAATACTACCTACAGGAACTGAGTGTCCTCGCAAGGTTACCGCCATCTTATTCTGTTTACTAAAACGTCCTTTTCGTGGTCCTAATAGTGCCGCGCCAACCAAAGCCGCTACGCCTCCAAGAGCATGTACAGCACCACTTCCGGCATAATCCTAGGGGATTTAATATGAAAACAACATTGTCTTTACAATGTACAATAATGGTGGGGTTTTTTTTGTCTTATTAACCCAAAAGATCAAATATCAATCACATTTGAAGATCAGAAATACCAATTGCGCATAAACTATGACAGAAACCCACAATAACTTAATTTGACTTTATAGGGGACATTAATTATTGTATTTTCCAGTATTTTCGAGCAGATACTAAAACTTTCTTCGAAGAATATTTAACACGTCAGTGGCGGATCCAGGGACTTTTGCAAGAGGGGGTTTGCCTGGTTCCTGTTACGAAAATCTGTCAGCCTTCGTCTCTAAATTACATAGGCATACATACAAATTAAGCTTTTTAAGGAGAGGAGTCAATTTTGTAATGATGTAGGATCATGCTGTGAATTAATTTCATTGATGCAAGACATACAATTTATTTGTAGCTCTGGACCCTCCCCTGCACGTGTTCAAATTGGATAATGTTATTCTATAACTTTACTTCTTCTTTACTACCTGATAGTTCACGTTAAATTCCTCCCCATTATCTCCAGTGTAGACACCTCCTACAAACAACCAACCAGCCGGATCCCATGCCCATCTCGATACAACCGGATAAATAAAACCTGTTTTATCAAACTTTGTTAATTAAAACATACTCGGCGCTTCACATATTAGGAGAAAGAGCTTTTGGTTATTAGCAAAAGCAAAACATAGATTAGCAAAGCCAACAAATAAAAGGTTTAAGGTTCTCATCAATGAATGCCATTGAAAAAGGTTTTTGTAAGACATGTCTCAAATTAATTGATTGCAGTTTGGCAAGTTACCTGTTATTACAATACTGTAGACGATATAAGCCATAAATTCACATCGTTCAGCCAAAGCACCGGAAACAATAGTAGCAGCTGTGGCAGCAAACGTGTACTGGAAGAAGTAAATACCAAAGGAAGATAGAGGAAGATCATGTGATGCCCAGTACGTCCAACCAATAAAACTATTGCCTTTCCCATAAGCTACAGTGTATCCTACGATCCAATATGTTATACCAGCTACAACTGCAAACAAAACGAGTGTTGGTCATTAACGCTATATACGACCACTAGCAGAAAATTACTGCTTTAAGATTTACCACCCGCATGTACATGTAGACATTTATTAACCTATGATGTTTGTGCCACTGGGTTCAGAGGTCACTCTTGCAAACTGTTGTTGTCAATGAATGGGGGTTTGTTAATTATTATTACCCGGAAATACGCGGAACTTTGATTATCAATAGATTTTGTCCTCTCATGGCTACGATCTGTCAACAACTGTATCTTTTATCGCGTTCACAATATTTTGTTAACAAACGGACGCGCCGACCGGGTTACGACTACATAAGTCTAAAAGTATAGCCCCGCTCAAATTGCGTAATTTTCATTCGAATAATATATCAAAATCCTCTATATCACACATCGAGAAATGACAAGTGGAATATCCCTTTAAGACAATATTTGTATCCTATATCAAAGATACATTTTATAAGAGCTAAATTTGCCAAGTGCAGGTATTATTTCAGCTTTAAAAGTTATATAAATTAGTATTCAGATATTGATTCATATGGCTTCTACAACCAACTCTCTAGTTAGTCGAGATTTAAATGAAATGGATTAGACACCCTGTAGAATTTACTGTTTGACGATGAAATGGGTTATTTAGACATATACTCGAGTTTCAAGTCTAAGAAAATCTACGCTACGTCACAGATCATGAGGTCACATCAACAAACAAAATGCCAACAGTTATCAACATTACAAGACACATTGTTCCATAGTAAACAATAGCCTTCCTGTAGCCTTTAGAACTGTTTAATCCGTACAGCCGTTATCGGCTCTTCCAATGATTTTTCACACAAATAACATCTACAACTCTAGATTTGACGTCGGCATAATATTGGCACTATTTTGTGCTTCGGTCGTGACTATTTCAGATATACACAATCAATTTTGATAATGTTTTTAGCGTGCAGATTGACTAATAGTTAATTTATTTCAGATCTAAACAAAGCTCTCTCTCTCTCTCTCTCTCTCTCTCTCTCTGTATGTGCATTTAGCCCCGCTTGAGAATAAATATGGAGCTTGTTGATTGACATGATAATCCCAATTCAACATATTTTAGTCCAAAAGACTATGTATACGTCTCGGATATAGATATTTATTTATTCCACTTCCATTTAATGGAATTGAAACTGTATATTTGTGTGTGTGAAAGATGTAAAACGTTCTGTAGTATTTTCACGTAGAAAGATGCCAGTAGCACAAGTCAACTCGATACGTCAAATTTCCTCTCAAAATAAAAGATGTTTTGATCATTTCCTTTTAACTCTGTATTTTATATGATTTCTCAAACGCGCAGAACATCAACAAAAATCATTGATCCGTGATAAATTATACAGTTCAACGACCATCGGTTGTTTGTGGTCATTGACATATTCTAAACATTTATAATTGATAACAAAGCGTTCCCACTGGCGCTATCACGACATTATAATCGTTTGATAATATAGAAGTTTGGGATATAAAAATAAATGAAATCACATTAAATTGGATTTGAATGAAATGAAAGATTTGACAAAGAGAAGAAATTGACCCGGGAGTGGGTTATCTTTTATTAATCGATATGATGAATTTCATTTTTTATTGATCTTTGAACTGTCCAAATATTTTAGTTTAGCTTAAACATTATAAAGAAATTCATAAACAGACTAAATCTGCCTATTGTAGGTTTTTCTTTGGGCGTGGAATGTTATATAAACTATTATTAGACATTTATTAACAAAACAAAACCATAATCAACTGTCGATGGCATCGGATACTCGAGATGTTAACTATATTAGAACGGTTCCCCATTTAAAAATTTAATTTAAAAATGGGAAATCGCGACTTGGTCTCGAATATACCAGTCCTGGTTACCACTATGCACACAACTCGTCAAAGCTACAAACTATGATAATTTAGCTAAAAATGAAGTAATTTGAGTGAAATTTTCAATATTACCTTTTTATCATATATTTTTGAATTATTATAACAAGAATGACCAACTCTTTATTAAACTCTTAACTAATGCATCTTTAAATATTTGATTTAGGGATGGAAGTATTTTTAAATGAATATTATTATGTACACAAAAATAAACAGCAACACCATGCAGCCTCCTACTGCGTTTTTGTTACTACTTCTATCTTTCTTTTGAATAAGACCTGCACCTGTGTATATTCTTTAAATACTGTATAACCTACATATAATATAGACCACATAAAAAAGTGCAATGAGTCACTGCCGTTAATAATATCAACAAGGACAATACGCCAATGCCGATTTCAATAGACAATCTCCTTCTGACAATAATTTATAACTCTCGTCCACATTACTCTTCCAGACACCTGTTACCACTGTGGACAGTCCATTTGTTGCCTACACTATTCTGCCTATAGATGCCGTTTAATGGTCAGGATTGTTCTTACTTGGTTTTATTTTATTTGACGGTGTATGGAAACTTATTATTTACATGATTACATGAACGTTATATTCATTTGGACAATTGAACAGGGTGATACACATTTTTGAAGGCTAATAACCGAGGTTATCTGCAGTGTACAAATTCCGGGAAATTATTTGCTTACATCGTACTTGAATCCGACTGTTTCACCCAAACCATATTTAACTTTAATGTACATGTATATTACTTACATGAATCTAGTAGATTTTTTATCAAAATGTTTGTCGTGTTTTTACTTCTAACGGAACCAGCTTCCAGAAAGGCAAACCCAGCTTGCATTACTGAAACAATAAAATATGGAAGCATGAAAATATTCCAAGTTAAATTGAACTAAACAAACCATATTATACATTTTCTGGGAACGTCTTTTGGCATTTCAGAAAACAGGATGACTCGAAGAAAACTTACAAGTCTCGACTGGCAACCTTATTCCTTGTCACGTACAAGCGGGGAATCAAAAACACCCCCTTATGACAGACCTTACGATCTAAAACACTCGACCATCCACCCCCCTAGATATTTACGCCGGCTCAGTTAGTAAGACGTTGACTCATTAACCAGGGGGACCAGGTGCAGCATTAACCAGGGGGGCCAGGTTCGGTCATTCGTGCAGGACAAAATATAAGTAGACAGAGAAAAATATGCCTCACAGTCTCGATTACCCAGTAACGTTGCTAAGATAATAAGCAATCTGCGCCACATCTTGCAACACCCATAAGTTCGCTCACAATAAAGTAATGTGAATGAATTGTTAATATATTCATTTTCATTACCCAGTTTTGAATTATTACAACAAGAACGACCAGCTCTTTATCTAAATCTTACGTACTACATCTTTGAAGAAACGGTTAGAGTGGGGTTAGTGCCTGATGTTGAGCAAGACGAAGTGTAGAAAATCATGCTTATTAAAAAATGTCACTTGTGCATTTGGTATTTTATCCTTGACCCAAACTAACTTTTTTTGTCGAGAAATATGTCATGTAACAAAATATCTATTAGTTAATATGACACTAAAAAACATCGACGAGTAAGACGTTGACTAACCTGTGTGTTTAAGGTTACAATTGAAACAGTCTAGGAACCCTTACGCAAGTTCAAATAGGTTCAAAAGCACAATTGTCAATACTATCATTACAGTTTGTATTGGAGGCAGTAATTGTATCACAAATAGTGAAGACTGGACCACTAAAATAGTTACCGAACAGTTTTTCTTTATGGTAATGCATTCTACATTAGCATGGCAATGTTTATGATGTAAACCTCCATGACACCGGCCAGTTGAAATTTCGCGTAGCAGTTGGGTTTCATCAAATCATATAATAATGCAATAAGGCTTCACCTTTATTTCAATGGGAATTGATTTATTATATGTTAGCTATATGTGCAGTACAGTTTTGGGTTTGTTTATGTGTAAATTAGGGAAGCTATATAGGCCAGTAAACTTTTTGTAGTCATTTGACTGAAAAACTTGCACAAAGGAACTCTGTAGTAAAAGCGACTACTGTGCCTGGAGTAAGACGGAAGACATCAGTAGTGGAACCATTTGTAGGAGGTCCCGTATTCGAACGTTCATCGAAATGTTCCTGTGTGTGGTTACCCTTTTCAGTAATGCAAGCCTGAGAGTCTGTCAAGGGACAACATATAGTCGTTCGGATGGGACGAAAAACCGAGGTCCCCTGAACCCATTGACGTGCCCGTAAAAGAACCTTTTTTGGTAGTTTGACTTCGATTTAAGAGTAGGCCATACCGCCGTTGTCCAGACAAAATTTCACTCATACCAAATTGAACAGAACAGGGGTCGGTGGGGTTGGGCGGCGATTTCGTTCCATATCACACTTCATTTAATACGGGGGATGGGTGGCCGAATGATTGGCGTGTGCGCGCTGTATCATACGGCCTGCCATTAAGTCCTCTGGCGTGGTTTCAAATCCCCTGTTGAACGTGGCAAGGAGTAGGGTCGCCTGTCCAACCTCGTGGATTTTCTGTGGGTACTCCTGTTTCCTCCCACTGCTAAAGATCCCTAAACGCACGAGAATTATTGAAATACAATTAAACCATATGTTAGTCCCAAAATGACCTATGTTTTTTTTTGTCGAGTGGAGGTTAAACCCCATTTCTCCCCCTCTCATTTTATAAGGTTACCGTATCTTTCCGTACCCGTCCTTATACGCGCATTGTAAAGGCGGGTAGGTATCATCGTTAGCTGCACCTTGCAATTAACAAACTGTTTAACCGAGGTGAACGAAAGGCGACACCCGAGACCCAAACATGATGATCACGTTCTGGCATCATGGAGATGAGTCACGTGATAGTTTTATTATTACTATAATATAGACACACACACTGACACACCCATACTGTGAATACTGCGATCTGTGACAAAATTTTGTGAGGTCAATAACATGTACTTTTATAGCGATCGTTGTTTCATTTAAATATAATAACAGTAGGACATTAACCCCATTTTATTTTATTTCATTTTATTTAATTTCTAAATATGTAAATAAATGAAATGGAGTGTAACGTCCTACTTTCAGCACCCACTGGGGGCTGATGAAGACAGGCATATACCTAATACAGTGCGTTGTGGAGCTAAATGTTTCCCAGGCAGCGGCACTAAGGCTCAATCTGGGTAGCCACGCTAGAAATCCCGCAGTGCCCGAAATTGATCCTGGGACGCCTTTCTCGGGCAGGACGATTTGCCCGATAGGCTACCATCCAAAAAACTAACATAATACTTCGATTCGAGGATCTTTAACGTAAAGACAGAATTAGGCTGTTAAGTACGGACCAACTTTCTTGGACAACATCAGAAGCGAACCAGACACCTCCTGGCAGGTGATCCACTAGGGCGATAGAAACATGAATCTGTGACTCTCATGATCATTTGCATAAAGTTGTTGACACCAGTCTCCAACATAAAACCCGAGAACGATGCCCATTGTGTTCAGCTAATTGAGAAAGACCATAGGAATTCTAAGGCGTGGTCAGTGAATATGGATAAGGGCCCGACAAGGGACAATGTATATATATAGTCGTTCTGATGATATGAAAAACGGGGGTCCCGTGTAAAAGACCCCTTGGTCGTTGCTACTGGAATTATAAATAAGAGTAGGCCGTAGCACCGGTGTCCCGAGCAAATTACAATATAACACACTGTATGGCGCATGTACGTCTTCGTTGACCAGTCGGAGCAGAACAGTAGGACGTTAAGTCCCATTTCACTTCATTTTACTACAGCTAATATTACATGTATATCGATTAAATTGTACTACTTTAATTTCTCCCTAGCTAAGAATCTACCCTTTGTACTTTAAAGAAATATTATACTCACACATGACAATTATTCCCATGAGAACCACAAATATCTGATCCACATTGTCTTTCAGATCCTGCAAATTATTTTCTGTGAGGTTCATCATTTTTTAAGTTCAAACGGCAGACAAGTTCCTAAAGATGTATCAACAGTTATTCTATAAACGATCTTGTTTGTCGCTAATGATAAAAGAGGAGAATGAGCTAGTTTTATTGAACCGTATAAATTAGACACATCCCTTTACACTCCACTAGATGCCATATCAGCGATTAAATTGGGTGACTAGTCATGTCTTCAAACAGGTATCTATCAAAATATAAACCTAACATGCTTTCGTGTGTAAAATATTAGCTCAACGGACTGGATAACTTTATAAATATCATCTTAAAATTTGCATTTGTAAAGTAGATTTAAAAACTACAGAAGACCATTAGGGTCACTCAAATGAAAACAAATATATTTTATTTAGATTAAAAACTACAGAAGACCATTAGAGTCAATCAAATGAAAAAAAAAAATTTTTATTATCTTGTTATGACAAAATTGCTATCTTGTAATTACAAGATCTGACGAACGTGTAATTTATTTCAAGGTCACCATACTATGATTTATCGATTGTCAAGGCCAACGCATACTTTTTTTATGTTACAGACTGGATACATTCATGTCATGCTCTCGTTAATATCGTTCATTATTTTGATGCCTGCAAATGAAATGGGTTTTAGCGCCCCACAGTCCCCTCCAACTGGGCTGATGAAGACTGATATACGCCATGCAGTGTGCTATGAGGTAAACTTTTCTCGAACAGCCTATACTCTTATATCGAATTCCAACTGCCAAGGATCTTTTACGAGCACGCCAATGTGAACATGGGACCTCGGAATTTCCTCTCATCCGAACGACTATACAGCTGCCCTTGTCAGGATCTCCGTCTTGTACCACTGACAAGGGGAAACCACGCCGGGTAATCCCAATTATCTTTCTCGGTCAACAGGCTAGCGAGCCAAATAGTTTAAACGATCACTACAAGATAATCAGAATATATTTTTTCATTTGATTGACCCTGACGGTCTTCCGCCAAAAACTTTATATCTGATGTTTAAATAATTTTCTTTACGATTGTTAGCGAAGCTTACCTTGCTATTCACCTAGCAATGGTTGAAGGTAGGTGTGCAGAATGTGTTGAAAATTTTACAGATGATGTCAATTTGTGGCCATCAGGACAGAATGTGTTGAGATTTTGCAAATGATTTCTGTTCATTGTAGCAACTGGCACCACTATACTGATGTTTTAGTAAACATTATTAAAATATCTGATTTGACAAGCCAACCCTACAATATCTACAATATTTAATACATTTGACACTGCCAACTTTCTTGAAGTATTCCCAAAGAGTTAAATTTTAAGATATATCTGATATAACGCTACTGAATAATTTCTATTTGAAACGTGTATCTGGTAAAACGGATTTAAAGCTATGTAGTAAACTGAAAGCACAAAAAGGAACAAAGTCAATAGATTAATGGTATATCAAGGCTATTTGTGCAGGGAAAATAATTGATTTTACATGTAGACCATATTATATGTAATGGCATCTACAATGGAGTTCCTGATAATCATGTATACGTACGTGAATAGGTATTGTTTGTTTAATACCAATATTTATATGCGCCATTCACTTGTAAGATAACAATCCCGATTTGATCATCGAAGCATTATTTAATAATGATAATGCTAACAAAATTTATATAGCGCAATTTAACACATGTTGGCCGTAGCCTCTATCACTATCGGCGTGGAATTCAAATAAATGTTTTCACATGTCGGAGCCATCATGTCAATTAGTATAGAATTTAAATATATTTTTACACAAGATCATGGCTTTGATAGTAATCATATACATAGTGTAATTTTTCACGGGTTAATCCATACTACTCAAATTAATTATTTAACATTTAATTGCGAAAAAAGATGAAATATTTAGATAAACTCTTGGATTTAATCGGATTCAAAAGAGACTTTATTGAAATATATTGGCGGCACTGACTGTTTGACTACATCATGTATATCGTCTGTATATCGTCCATCTTTGTAAATATTGAAAGGAATTGAATTATTCTTTGGACAAAAATAGTCCCTTGAGAGATTCATCTTTCACGATATTGTAATTTGTACGTTATAAAAATCTCTGAAATGATGGATCAGTAATTTTAATTATTACCAGGGCCAGTGGAAGCAATTCTTGATTGTGGGGTGGGGTGCGGGGGCTTCCATCCTAGGTCCTTTTAGGCGAAGGTCCAGGGGCCGCAATAACCTGGAGAAAAGAGTAGTTGCGCCAAATTATTGGGGGGGGGGCTTAATTACTCCGCCGGGCCTGATTACTACTCACTGAAATATGTTTAAAGATTACTTGATTCGCGTCTGCCCACATACGCCGGGTAACATCTTCGAAGATAATCTCCTAATAATTAATTAGTGGGTGTAGATCATGAGGTAGGGTAAGCTTTGACAAATGGGAATATGACAATATGCAACGTCCACCACAATTTCTTGACGGTTTATCGTATGTTTCCACAAGAGAGATATCCCTGTGGGCAAAACATCCACTTGTTATTGCTCTTGTAGAAGAAGGGTGGGAGTGTACATACGAAATGACTGGTCTGACAATTTTCTTTTAATACCTTACGTTATGTCATCGATGCAACTGCAGTGGTTTTCCATCTCATGCTTGTTTGTGTCATTGACGAAGGGTTGTCTGTCTTATCCCGTGGGTTTTCTCGGTCTTTCGCGATCGTCCCATGCCTGCAATCGAAATGACCTAGAATGTGTTCCTAGGACGCTAAACCCAATTTCAGTCCCCGTCTCCCCAAATAAATCATTGAATGTCGTGCCCACCAGGTTAGGGTGCAATGTGTACATACATTTACATACATTTCAAGCAGAAGTCTTTAGGTGTTGGGTAAAACTGATTTATTTTTTATCCGCCAGACACGATTTAATATAGTACATTTAAATGGGATCGTCAGCGAAGCGTATCCATTATGCAGGAATAATTGTTGTTGCTGCATAATAAGTATATTGTTTTCTGTGGCTTTGTTATGAATAAATCATGTTTACATACCATTACTTCGAATCACTCGATTACACAATAAATTATGTGCGTGAGTTTAAAGTGACAATTACAGATGTGTGGGTTTAACATACGACATGTCTGCAACACCTTTTGTAATGAAGACGCCTTTCGCCATATCATATGCTATGTGGGACATTTTACTCGGACAGCGCCGCTAAGACCAATTCATTTCGAATTTCAAGAGTCAAATGTTCTTTTCCGTACACGGGGCCCCACAGATACTGCCCATGCCAATGTCCTTCGTATTGCACCACGATAAAGACACGCTGGAAACTCCTTGGAACTTTTTCGGTCAACAACGGGAACAAACGCCTGGACCTCCTGGTTAGTGGGGCAGCAACAATCCCACCGAGCCAGTGACAAAAAGGGGTTGAAACTGTTCAGAAGTATACGCGAATTTTAGGACGATGTGGATTGACGCAAATTCATTTATATGAAACAAAGATTTGAAAATTTACTTTTCTAACAAAAAACTGGGGGTATTACGAATTTAATTGAGATAATTCTCGACATACAAATATGAGTTAAATGAATTGAAATGAAATGGGATTTAACGTCCTACTGTTCTGGTCCTAAACTGGGCTAAAGACGGGCATACGGCGCTACGGCCTACTTTTACACCGAATTCCAACTGCCAAGGAATCTTTTACGTGCACGCCAATATGTATACGGGACCTTGATTTTTGGTCCCATCCGAACGACTAGACAATTATCATTGCCAGGTCCTCCGTCCTGCATCACGACCTCCAGAATAGCTAGCCCGCGTCTAACCCACTTAGCCAACGTGATCCCAAAAGTATGAGTTGAAGGAAAATCATATTTTGATCTAATGATTATAACTTTATGCACAATTAAATTTTGGAATCAATCTTAGTCACTTTAATGCACCATTAATCGCTCAAAGGCTGAAGAGCAAATGGGAAAATATACGATTCTACACATGCTATTCTGAGTAACCATGGAAACCTACCCAATGATTGGCACCACTTGGTAACAGAAGGCTTAAAATACAGTCAAGTAGCCATTGCTGAGTGTTGTAGACGATTTTACATGAACTCTGTCAGAATACAACACGAAGCTTTATACTCCATAATGATACGCTTGATGTGGAGCAGAGGATGCCATAGTATGTAATTATGTCGAATGTAAGTAATTAGTATTTCTAATAGATAGTTATTTTAAGACATGATGAGTAGAGACAACTATGAAATATCTCGAGCAAAGATAGCCTACGAGATATAACAGTTTTTTTTTTCTATTATTTACATCATGTGAGTCAGTGCTATTAGTTCTACGCTGGTAGTTTACAAGACTATATTCACAGCTACTGAAACATCTCTAATTAATAATCGATTATTTTGCTGTGTTATCACGTTAAAAACAATTATTATTATCTATAGCTTAATATTTGTAATCATCAATGTCCATAACTCCCGTATTTTAACAATTATATGTTATATAATATTCATAATCCTCTAGTTATCGAATTAATATATATAACACCGACGTATCATAAACATTTCTTTGTTTAACTTGGGAGAATTCAAGTCTTGATTATTACGATCAATTAGACAAACAATGATAGATAATTATATTTCTTACTCCTCAGGGTTCAAAATATATTACGTTCATATTGTGGCAAATACAAATTATTAACTCTAACTTTACCATTCGTGAAAGGAAATGAAATGAAATGGGATTTAACGTACTACTGCTCTGCTCCGACGGGGATACGCCATACGGTGTGCTATGGAGGAAATTTATTTCAAATTCCAACTTCAAGGGGTCTTTTACATGCACGCCGATATGTACATGGGCCCTCGGTTTATCGTCCTATCTGAACGACTAGACAGCTGTCTGGATGAATTTTCTTGGCCAATGCGGGAATCGAACATTCCACCCCCAGGTTAGCAAGTCAGCGTCTTACCCATTTAGCCACCGTGACCTCACAACACCGAATATCCTCTCAGAATAATCGGAATCACATTTTATTTGTGAGCTTACAACGGATTTAAATCGATATGTCGGCTACTTGACGATGATTTAACTACCCACATACTAAGACACGCATTATAGTGTATTCCGTATTCTGGCTGAGGTTATTCCATAGCATTGGTTATTCTAAATGGCCTGACCGTCCAGATTAATCAAAATAATTCGAATAATATTTTTGTTTTTGTGTTTGTTGAAACGAATGTTTATTCTTTAAAAGCAGAACAGTAGGATGTTAAACCTCATTTTATTTAATTTATTCTTTAAATAGTCTCATATGAAATAGGAGTTTCAGAAGGATAATTTAGGATGGGAGTTTGAACCGGGTGGGGTGTGTTTCACAAGCACGGAATGCTTGGGTCCAAGGAGCCAATAGCTCTAAAACGTGCGGCTTCGTATAATGTTTGTCGAATTTTAACCGTCCAAGGTTCTACTACAAACCAGCGTGTACTTGGAACGATGGTTTTACGTCTGATCATATCAGCTAATCACGCCATCCGTCCATCACCACTGACAAGAGGAAATCGTGCTTATATTAATGCCGAGATACGTCAATAATAAACTATAATGTGCATATTTTGGTTTTTCTGGATCAAAGATATTTCTTATATTGACAGTTGAGTAAGTTCTTGACTTTAGTCGAGAATGCCTTCTGAAACCAGAACCTGGTGATCGATTCAGCCTCTTATTTATTGAGAATTCTTTAATTAAAATCTATATCAATATCATAGATATGTGCGTTATTTCAGTGTCTGTTTAACGTTCACTGATAGACAAATTGCAGACACCACGACTGTTCTTTCATCTGGTACCTGGGTTCTAAAAAAACGGTCTGTTACATTACAGTTGAGTGGTTTTATAGGATTGACATATTTTCTTTAATGTGATTTAATTGTAAAATGATTTCAATAAAACAAAAGACCATGCATATGAACATTGTCTGGAGCAATTTGGGCTTACACCGTACTAGTTGTCGGAGTACGTGTTAAGATAGTTTTATCGTATTGTAAAATACTTATACTTTCTTATTATGTCTATCTGGGGAAATCTTAACACTCTTGCAGAATGTTGGAATCGAATCGATTTCCAATGTCAAAATTTGGCTGTCAAGGATACAAATTGAGGGTTTCGATGAGCCGTATTGTAATGCCGAACCGATGGGGATTAAATTCGGGTAGATTATTAAGTGTGCAATAGTTTACGGTGACTTGGTATCTCTGCAAGGGCAGCTCCAATTATCAACGGTATTTAGTAAATTATTAATAACTATATACATATTTATTTGTAAATAATTACTAAAGATTGTGCACACTACATGAGACGGAATAATTGAACAAAATTAAAGGGGGGAGGCATTTAAGATAGCGACATAGACAAATCAATAAATTATTGATTAGGAAGCCAGTTAAATTATCAGGGCCCCTTGATGAAGTGCTTGTAATATTAAGATAAACTGCCTTTTCTTATATTTACAGACTTTCATTTGAATGAGTAATATTCCAGATTAAAGGGGAACTCTAGACTAAAATACACAATAAATTTAGTCTTATCAAACAATATTATAGGCCCAGAAATTGATAAAAACGATCAATGCTCACATTAATTATCTGATGAAAAATAATCCCTTTCTAAACACGAGAGAGTCTACGTTATTGATTTTTTAATGGTCCACCCTTATTTTGAAAAGCAACCGCATCTCAATCGTTCGTATGATACCTAAACCCGACTGTACGTAGTGTGCGTAATGCGTAATTACTCTTGATCACAGCAATTAGCCCTTTGTATTAGGCTAATGTGTGTTCTAGTGGGATGAACCACTAAATTGCGTGCGAGATTCACTAATGTCAAAATGGAGATTTTCAGAAACGTATGATAATTGTACTGCAGACCGGTAACACGGTTTTGCTGGGTTATTGGCGCTTCAGACTAGATGGTTTGTATCTTTATTTATCTGTTTTATTTCCTACTAGATCTACCGAATACTGTAATGTATATACCGACACTTGTACATGTGGTTTCTCAAAACAGCCGATTGGTATTAGAAATTCAGCATTTTTATACGCCCACATTGAAATGTTGTCGTATATTGTCGTCGCCCCCGTCCGTCCGTCGGTCCGGCGTCCACAATTGCTTGTGGACGCTCTAGAGGCTAAAGTTAATATCCAATTGGCTTTAAATTTATACATAGCTGCTGTGGGCGTATGTTTCGTTGCCTGGCAACCTATCTTTTCAACCCCACCTTCCAAAAATAATTATTATTTCATTTAGGTATTATTTTATTATGATAAAAAGCTAATTGGACAGTTAGTTGGTGTCGTCAAAATGTATGTGCCAGAGTGAAGACAATGTAACGACCAAACTGAAGTTAAGGATATTATTGACTCTTATTCAGCGATCAAGGACAATCCTATAGTTTTATTACGTCCTGAAATGATGGGTGCCTTTAATAGCTTAACCGATCCATTATCTAATGTGGAATGCTATTCTTTAGAAAAGGTTCGCCATGCAATCATTGTAATAAGACAGTAAATCGATATAACATCATAAAAGACAACTAGACCTGCATGCAGGAATGACGGGTTTCACTGGTGCCAAGCTACTCTTAAACATGTCACTTTCGGTGCCAAGTTACACTTGAACATATGTCACTTCCGGTACCAACGAAACCACTAAACATTGCACACAAATAAAATGGACGTAGAATCAACCAATCAATCCAGCAATATCAAGTCATTTTATACATTTGTTACTTGTAAATGATCTTGACAAAATTAAATTACTTCCGGTGTTAATGCAAATGTTCAATTAGTCTTATGAAATCAGAAATGGCATACGATATCATATAGTGAAAATTTTATGTAAATCGAATAATAATTGCCACTTTTAAAGACCAAAAAACTTGAAAAGTGACTTGTAGGAAATCGGCTATTTCTCTGCAACCGTACAAGTTAGAAACCATTTTGTGGTATCTGTATGATCGTATGGATTCATTCTATTTCTTGATTGGCATCAAATACCATACTTTGCAAAAGATTTCAAAACAGACCCATTTGAATAAAATATCTGTTTTAGAGGCTAAAAATACAGTTTTTGCCAAAATGACGTTACTTCCGGTGATAATGAAAATCTTAAATTACTTGTATGAAATCCCAAGTGGCATTAGGTATAACATGGTGTGACGTTTATGAAAATCGAATAATAATTGACCCTTTTATGGCCCCGAAACCTTCAAAAGTGACCTGTAGAAAACCGTCTATTTCTCGGCAACCGAACAAGTTAGAAACCATTTTATGATATCTATATGACCATATGAGTTTTGTTTATATGTGAATTTAAACCAAAAGTTAAAATTATTAATACATATTAAGTTATTCTTTTTTGAATAAAACATTGATTTAAAAAGTTTAAAATGCATTTTTTGACCAAATGATGTCACTTCCGGTGTCAATTTTAAATTGTAATCAACTTGATATGACGCTACGTGCTTTTTGAATCAAATGATGTCACTTTTATAAAAATCCAATAATAATTGACTATTTTACAGGCAAAATAACGAAAACAGTGACTTATGCAGAACTGCCCATTTCTTGGCAACTGCTTATATTACAAACGAATTTTAACATACATTTTCTTCGTATGGATTATAGCTACAAGTTTATAAAAGTTACGAAGAAATATTTTAAAATCTGAAAAGCCTGAATAGGTTGTAAATAGGCCAATTTTACACCATTTTTAGCCTCTTAATCGAATTTGCTCGAAAATGAAATCGAAATTAAAAAAACTGCTTCCTACATTTTTTGCGCCTTGAAAGGGCACACTCTTTGAGTCATATAATTTTTCAAAAAAATAATATTTGTTTATGAAGATCGTAAATAACTGTCAAAATTGTAGTTTTTGGTAAAATTATGCCACTTCCGGTGCCGACAGATAACACTTTCGGTAATAAAAAAAACGACAATTGATACAACGAAGCATATGAACTTTGTTTTATACAAATCGAACAATAAAAAATTAATCTAGGACTGAAAAACTGAATTAGCCAATGGCGGCCAAGGTAAATTACTGAGACAAAATTTTTTAACATTTTTGCACTAGTCAGATGACCCTTTAATTCTGTGCACAATACGACTAAAAAATATTCATAAATAAAAAAGTTTTTTGTAAAATTTTAAATTTTCGAAATTTGGCGCCTAATATCTTCGAAGATTTGCCGAAAATCAAAAATCGAAAGTAGCGTAGCTATGTGCCCTGTCTCAGGCTATGCCAAAATGTATCGAAAGTTAAAATCCAATGATTATTGTTAAAATTACTGCAACATTTTTAAAAACGATAACTTCGGTGATTTCGGACATTTCGCATTGTCGCAGAACGTTCAAAATAGCTTTATCCTCTAAGTCACACCCACTTTCCCAGTAAAACCGAAGAAATCGTAACGATGCGACACGTAGTTGCTGAGATCTATTCAAATTGGAATCTGAATAATAATAATAATAATAATAATAACTAGACCTGCAAGCAGCACTGAACCGGCTTTCAGGAATCATACAGAAAGTTTATTATACCATAGCCGATCCATTGAGCTACCAAACTATACTTTAGTTGTTTTGCTTCAGTGACACTCTATACCATATGTTAAAGTAATATTTGCTGGCGAAAAGACCGGTCAAAATTGTAAATTATGGCAAAATTACGTCACTTCCGGTGCCGAAAGAAATTTTTATAGGTGAAAAATAAGTCGAAAATTCGCGACATACAAAATACAAACTTTGTTTTATCATATCGGGCAATAAATAATTAAGGTAAAAAACTTAAAAGTGACCCTGGGAAAATTGGCTATTATTCAACAAGGGAACATGCTAGAAGCCTTTTCTTGATATCAATATGATGGTATTGATTCAATCTTACTGCCCATTAGAGTTAGACGTTATAAAGTTAAACGAATGATAAATATAAATCCCTTCAAAAAAATGTTTGTTTTGAAGGCTAAAAATGTTTTTTTTTGCAAAAATTACATTACTTCCGGTTATATTGAAAATGTTAATTTAGTTCACAGAAGTCATAAATGGCATAAGGCATCAAATGGTAAAAAAATTATTAAAATCGTATAATTATTGACACTTTTATGGACGAAAACCCTTGAAAAGTAACTTATAGAAGATCGCCTATTTCTCTGTAACCGTACTAGTTAGAAACCATTTTGTGGTATCTGTATGGCCGTATGGCTTCATTCTATTCGTTGATGGGAATCAAATATCATAATTCTAAAAATATTATAAGGCAGACTCATTTTAATAAAATATTTGTTTTTTAGGTTAAAAATACAGTTTTTGCCCAAATGACGTCATTTCCGGTCACAGTGAAATTGTAAAATTGGCTTGACCTAGTCCAAATTGGCATTTAGCATCAAATGGAGAAAAAAAATTGCAAATCGAATAATAATTCCCTCCTTTATAGGCAAAATAACGTGAAAAGTGATGCATGCAAAATTGCATATTTCTCGGCAACTGCTCATATTACAAACTAATTTTCCCATACATTCTCTTCGTCTGGATTAATGCTACGAGTTTATGAAAATAACAAATAAATATTTCAAAATATGAAGACGCTGAATGATTTGTAAATAACTGAATTTTACACTTTATTTTACATTTTATTCGAAATTGCCCGAAAATGAAATTGGAATTAAAAAATCTGAGCTAAAGATTTTGTGCACCTTTGCAGGGTGCATCCTTTTAGTTATATCAGTTTTGAAAAAAATAACATTTGCTTTCAAAAAGTGGTACAGAACTGTCCAAATTGTAGTTTTTGATAATATTACGTCACTTCCGTTGCCGACAGAAAAATTTCACCGTCACAAAAAATATTACAATTGGGACCACAGAGCATGTGAACTTTGTTTCATACAAATCGAACAATAAATAATTGTTCTGGGTACGAAAAACTAAATTAGCCGATGGCGGCTAACGCAAATTACCGAGACAATTTTTTTTCTCATTTCTGTTCAAGTAGGATGATATTTTAACCCTGTGTAAAATACCATCAAACAATATTCATAAATGAAAAAGGTTTTCGTAAAAAAATTTTTTTTTTTCAAAATATCGGACATTTTTTCGACTACTTCCGGTTTTACGATCATTGTCGTGATAGCTTTACGAAGTTCTTTGGGTAGTTAACTTTACGTACCAGAAGTGTCAGAAACATCCATTGAGTAGTCTTGGAAAAAAAGATAAATTAAAGAGCTTTTCCAAAAATTTAACGATTTTTCAATTTTTTTCAAAGTTTGAGGCCATTTTTGGACCACCTACATTATTTCAATGCTTTTCATTTTGGATTCACTATATAGACAACCGATAGGACTTTGAGTAAGGAAAGTTTAAGAAAAATCGTAGGCGTTGTTTTCGAGAAAAGGGCGTCTCGGAATGTTAAAAAATCGGAAAATACTAGATTTCTGGCATACAATAATTTATTTCCTTACCATCGAAATCGTATTATTTAGATACCATATGATGGTCCATTAATAGGGCTATCCAACGACACTTTAGTTCTTTTGGTCCGCTATTACCTAAGGGAGAAATCAAGTTTTTCGCAAGTGCGACAATTTTTTTAACCTTTTTTTTCATTTTTTGAATACTTCCGGTGTGGTTATTATTGTCGGAATAGTTTTAATAGCCGGTTTGGGCACTAAAATAGCCACAGGGCTCTGTAATGATGTATTACATTATATGATCAGATAAAGTGCCCCTGGGAAATCTGGTGTTCAAAAGTGCCAAAAATGCAAAAAAAATAAAATATCGAAAATTAAATTTCAATAACCACATACATATTATACATCGTTAGAATCGTAATTAGGTCAGCTATCTGAATATACAACCTTTTTTTGAAAATCTCTTAAAATAAAAAAATGGTGGAGCATTTTCCAAAATTTCACGATTTTTCGACTTTTTTCGATTTTCAGTCCCTTTTTTATCCTATTCCAGACATTTCAAAGTCTTATTGGATGGCTTCATGCAAAATACCTCCAAAAGGACTCTCAATAGAAAAAATTAAAAAAAAATTGTAGGTTAAGTTTTCGAGATACAGGCGTCCAAAAATGCTAAAAATCAGAAAATACTTGATTTTCAGCGTGCCATATTTTGCTGCCTGATCATAGTATCTGTATGAATTGGGTATCATACGATAGTACAATCCTAGTGCAGTCCAATGGTACCCTAATTTGTTTAATCCATTGATATCGGACGGAGAAATCGCGTTTTCCCCAAAACTATCCATTTTTTTGCATTTTTTCAAAATATTACACATTATTTCGACTACTTCCGGTCTACGGATCATTGTTGAAATTGCTTTATTCCTTGCAATGGTCATTTGGCTTCATGCCTTAGAAGTTTCAGATTCGCCAATTCGGCCATATAACGAAACCCGAGCTCACAAAATAGGTAGAAAATTCGAAAAAAATCGAAAAATAAAGGGCGATAACTCTGAATGAAACTTATATTACTGGAATCGGATGGACTTAAGGTATCCAAAAATATAAGTCAAATTTGAAAATTTTGAAAAATGAAAAAAATTGTCTCTTAAACAAAATTTTTCAATTTTCGAACGCTAGAAGTCAGCGACGAAGTTTCGAAATTACAAAATCTTAGATTGCTATTGGCTCGAAAAAGATTCAGGGTTTCCGAAAATGTCATTTGTTTGAAAATGGGTAAATAATTGACGAAACTATGGCCAATTTTCCATTTTTTGACAACGTACAAAGATCTGCCACTTCCGGTATGCGCAGAATTTTCGAAAATACTTTATCAAGTAGCCACCACATAGTTTCCCGAAAGAAAAGTTGATTTCAGATCGATATCTGCTTTCGATCATGGAGAACTTGGCCCCCGCGGTAAATAATAATAATAATAACTAGACCTGCATGCAGGAATGACGGGTTTCACTGGTGCCACGTCACTTTCGGTGCCACGTTACCCTTAAACATATGTCACTTCCGATACCAATGAAACCATCAAACAGGTTTCCACATAAGCATTGTAAACATCAAATAAAATGGACGAAGAATCAACCAAATCCAGCAATATCAATTCATTTAATATATATGTTACTTGTAAGTGATCCTGGCAAAATTTCATTACTTCCGGTGATAATGAAAATGTTCAATTAGTTTTATGAAATCAGAAATGGCATAAGGCAGCATAATGGCGAAAATTGTATGTAAATCGAATGAGAATTGCCTCTTTTATAGACCAAAAACCTTGAAAAGTGACTTGTAGAAAATCGTCTATTTCTCGGCAACCGTACACGATAAAAACTATCTTTTGGTATCTATATGATCGTATGGGTTCAATCCATTTGTTGATTGGAATCAAATATCATAATTTGAAATATATTACAAATCAGACTCATTTGAAAAAAATGTCTGTTTTGAAGGCTAAAAGTACAGTTTTTGCCAAAATGACATTACTTCCGGTGATACTGAAAATGTTAAATTAGTTCTATGAAATCATAAATGACACAAGATATCATATGGTGAAAATTTTATGAAAATCGAATAATAACTGACACTTTTATAGACCAAAAACCTTGAAAAGTGACTTAAGGAAAATCGCCCATTTCTCTGCAACCGTACAAGTTAGAAACCATTTTGTGGTATCTGTATGATCGTATGGGTTCAATCTATTTGATCAATAGAATCAAATATCACAATTTGAAAAAAATAACAAATACGACTCATTTGAATAAAATATTGTTTTTTGGAGGCTAAAATTTAAGTTTTGAGCAAATGACGTCATTTCCGGTGGCAGCGCAAGGGGTAAAATGGTTTGACATAGTCCACTATGGCATTAGGCATCCAATGGCGAAAGAAAATTGAAAATCGAATAATAATTGATTCTTTTACAGCCAAAATTACGTGAAAAGTGACTCATGCAAAATTGCCTATTTCTCGGCAACTGCTTATATTACAAACTAATTTTCACATACATTCTCTTCGTATGGATTATAGCTACAAGTTTATAAAAGTTACGTAAAAATATTTTAAAATCTGAAAAGCCTGAATGAGTTGTAAATAGTTCAATTTTACCCCTTTTTTCACCTCTTAATCCAATTTGCTAGAAAATGAAAAAGAAATTAAAAAAACTGCTTCCGACATTTTTTGCGCCTTTAAAGGACACACTCTTTGAGTCATATAATTTTTCAAAAAAATAATATTTGTTTTCAAAAAATGTACCTAACTGTCAAAATTGTAGTTTTTGGTAAAATTATGCCACTTCCGGTGCCGACAGATAACACTTTTGGTAATAAAAAAAATGACAATTGAGACAACGAAGCATATGAACTTTGTTTTATACAAATCGAACAATAAAAAATTAATCTAGGACTGAAAAACTGAATTAGCCAATGGAGGCCAAGGAAAATTACTGAGACAAAATTTTTTAACATTTTTGCGCAAGTCAGATGACTCTTTAATTCTGTGCACAACACGACTAAAAAATATTCATAAATAAAAAAGTTTTTTGTAAAATTTTAAATTTCCGAAATTTGGCGCCTAATATCTTCGAAGATTTGCCGAAAATCAAAAATCGAAAGTAGCGCAGCTATGTGCCCTGTCTCCAGCTATGCCAAAATGTATCGAAAGTTAAAATCCCATGATTATTGTTAAAATTACCGCAATATTTGTAAAAACGATAACTTCGGTGATTTCGGACATTTTGCATTGTCGCAGAACGTTCAAAATAGCTTTATCCTCTAAGTCACACCCACTTTCCCAGTAAAACCGAAGAAATCGTAACGATGCGACACGTAGTTGCTGAGATCTACTCAAAACAAAAGAAGAATAATAATAATAATAATAAGAATAATAATTTTAACAAAAACAATAGTGTTTCACACAAGCTTCGCAGTGTGAAACCCTAATAATTTTAGTAATCTCAATAGGCTTTCAGACGAAAGTCTGAAAGCCTAATAATAATAATAAGAATAACTAGACCTGCAAGCAGCACTGAACCGGCTTTCAGGAATCATACAGGAAGTTTCTTATACCATAGCCGATCCATTGAGCTACCAAACTATACTTTAGTTGTTTTGCTTCAGTGACACCCTCTATCATATGTAAAAGTAATATTTGCTGGCGAAAAGACCGGTCAAAATTGTAAATTATGGCAAAATTACGTCACTTCCGGTACCGAAAGAAATTTTTATAGGTGAAAAATAAGTCGAAAATTCGCAACACACAAAATACAAACTTTGTTTTATACATATTGGGCACTAAATAATTACCCTATAACCCATAAACTGAAATTAAGAAGGTAAAAAACTTAAAAGTGACCCTGGGAAAATTGGCTATTATTCGACAAGGGAACATGCTAGAAGGCTTTTTTTGATATCAATATGATGGTATTGATTAGAGTCAGACGTTATCAAGTTAAACGAATAATAAATATAAATCCCTTCAAAAAAATGTTTGTTTTGAAGGCTAAAAATACGTTTTTTGCAAAAATTACATTACTTCCGGTGATATTGAAAATGTTAACTTAATTCATAGAAGCCATAAATGACATAAGGCATCAAATGGTAAAAAAATTATAAAAATCGAATAATAATTGACACTTTTATAGACCAAAAACCTTGAAAAGTGACTTATAGAAGATCGCCTATTTCTCTGTAACCATACAAGTTAGAAACCATTTTGTGGTATCTGTATGGTCGTATGGCTTCATTCTATTCGTTGATGGGAATCAAATATCATAATTTTAAAAATATTATAAGGCAGACTCATTTGAATAAAATATTTGTTTTTTTGGGTTAAAAATACAGTTTTTGCCCAAATGACGTCATTTTCGGTCACAGTGAAAATGTAAAATTGGCTTGACCTAGTCCAAATTGGCATTAGGCATCAAATGGAAAAAAAATATTGCAAATCGAATGATAATTCACTCTTTTATAGGCAAAATAACGTGAAAAGTGATGCATGCAAAATTGCATATTTCTCGGCAACTGCTCATATTACAAACTAATTTTCGCATACATTCTCTTCGTCTGGATTATTGCTACGAGTTTATGAAAATTACAAATAAATATTTCAAAATATGAAGACGCTGAATGAATTGTAAATAACTGAATTTTACACTTTATTTTACATTTTATTCGAAATTGCCCGAAAATGAAATTAAAATTTAAAAAAATGAGCTAAGGATTTTGTGCATCTTTGCAGGGTGCATCCTTTTAGTTATATCAGTTTTGAAAAAAAAAATATTTGCTTTCAAAAAGTGGTACCGAACTGTCAAAATTGTAGTTTTTGTTAATATTACGTCACTTCCGTTGCCGACAGAAAAATTTCACCGTAACAAAAAAAATTACCATTGGGACCACGGAGCATATGAACTTTGTTTTATACAAATCAAACAATAAATAATTTTTCTGGGTACGAAAAACTATATTAGCCGATAGCGGCTAACGCAAATTACCGAGACAATTTTTTTTCTCATTTTTGCTCAAGTAGGATGATATTTTAACCCTGTGTAAAATACCATCAAAAAATATTCATAAATAAAAAAGGTTTTCGTAAAGAGATAAATTATTTTCAAAATATCGGACATGTTTTCGACTACTTCCGGTTTAACGATCGTTGTCGTGATAGCTTTATTAACTTCTTTGGATACTTAACTTTCTGCACCAGAAGTGTCAGAAACATCCATTAAGTAGTTTTGGAAAAAAAGATAAATTAAAGAGCGTTTACAAAAATTTAACGATTTTTCAATTTTTTTCAAAGTTTGATGCCATTTTTGGACCACCTATTTTATTTCAATGGTTTTCATTTTGGATTCACTATATAGACAACCGATAGGACTTTGAGTAAGAAAAGTTTAAGAAAAATCGTAGGCGTCGTTTTCGAGAAAAGGGCGTCTCAGAATGTTAAAAAATCGGAAAATACTAGATTTTTGGCATGCAATAATCTATTTCCTTACCATGGAAATCATATTATTGAGATACCATATGATGGTCCATTAATAGGTCTATCCAGCGACACTTTAGTTCTTTTGGTCCGCTATTACCTAAGGGAGAAATCATGTTTTTCACAAGTGCGACAATATTTTTAACTTCTTTTTTTATTTTTTGAATACTTCCGGTATGGTTATTATTTTCGGAATAGTTTTAATAGCCAGTTTGGGCACTAAAATAGCCACAGGGCTCTGTAATGATATATTACATTATCTGATCAGATAAAATGCCCCTGAGAAATCCTACGTTCAAAAGTGCCAAAAATGCAAAAAATGTAAAATATCGAAAATTAAATTTCAATAATTACATACATATTATACACCGTTAGAATCGTAATTAGGTCAGCTATCTGAATATACAACCTTTTTTTAAAAATTTCTTAAAATAAAAAAATAGTAGAGCATTTTCCAAAATTTCACGATTTTTCGACTTTTTTCGATTTTCAGTCCCTTTTTTATCCTATTCCAGACATTTCAAAGGCTTATTGGATGGCTTCATGCAAAAGACTTCCAAAAGGACTCTCGATAGAAAAAAAATAAAAAAAATTGTAGGTTAAGTTTTCGAGATACAGGCGTCCAAAAACGCTCCAAATCAGAAAATACTTGATTTTCAGCGTGCCATATTTTGCTGCCTGATCATAGAATCAGTATGAATTGGGTATCATACGATAGTACAATCCTAGTGCAGTCCAATGGTACCCTAATTTCTTTAATCCATTGATATCGGGCGGAGAAATCGCGCTTTTCCCCAAAATATCCATTTTTTGCATTTTTTTCAAAATATTGCCCATTATTTCGACCACTTCCGGTTTAAGGATTCTTGTCGAAATTGCTTTATAAGTTGGTATTGGACTATAACTTCATTTTCCAGAAGTTTCAGAAACGTCAATTCTGCCATAAACCGAAACCCGAGCTCACAAAATGGGAAGAAAATTCGAAAAAATTCGAAAAATAAAGGGCGATAACTCTGAATAAAACTTATATTACTGGAATCGGATGGACTTCAGGTATCCAAAAATGTAGGTCAAATTTGAAAATTTTTAAAAATAACAAAAATTGTCTCGTAAACAACATCTTTTCAATTTTCAAGCGATAAAAGTCATAGACGAATGTTCGAAATTGAAAAATGTGAGATAGCCATTGTCTCAGAAAAGATTCAGGGATTCCAAAAATGTAATTTGTTTGAAAATGGATAAAGAATTGGCGAAACTATGGCCAATTTTCAATTTTTAGACAACGTACAAAGTTCGGTCACTTCCGGTATGCGCAGAAATTTCGAAAATATTTTATCAAGTAGCCACCACATGGTTTCCCAATAGAAAATCTAATTCCAGATCGATATCTGTTTCGATCATAGAGATCTAGGCCCTCGCGGTAAATAATAATAATAATAACTAGACCTGCAAGCAGCACTGAACCGGCTTTCAGGAATCATACAGGAAGTTTATTATACCATAGCCGATCCATTGAGCTACCAAAGTATACTTTAGTTGTTTTGCTTCAGTGACACCCTCTATCATATGTAAAAGTAATATTTGCTGGCGAAAAGACCGGTCAAAATTGTAAATTATGGCAAAATTACGTCACTTCCGGTACCGAAAGAAATTTTTATAGGTGAAAAATAAGTCGAAAATTCGCAACACACAAAATACAAACTTTGTTTTATACATATCGGGCAATAAATAATTACCCTATAACCCATAAACTGAAATTAAGAAGGTAAAAAACTTAAAATACAAACTTTGTTTTATACATATCGGGCAATAAATAATCAACCTATAACCCATAAACTGAAATTAAGAAGGTATAAAACTTAAAAGTGACCCTGGGAAATTTGGTTATTATTCGAACATGCTAAAAGCCTTTTCTTGATATCAATATGATGGTATTGATTCAATCTTACTGCCCATTAGAGCCAGACGTTATAAAGTTAAACGAATAATGAATATAAATCACTTCAAAAAAATGTTTGTTTTGAAGGCTAAAAATACGTTTTTTGCAAAAATTACATTACTTCCGGTGATATTGAAAATGTTAACTTGGTTCATAGAAGTCATAAATGGCATAAGGCATCAAATGGTAAAAAAATTATAAAAATCGAATAATAATTGACACTTTTATAGACCAAAAACCTTGAAAAGTGACTTATAGAAGATCGCCTATTTCTCTGTAACCGTACAAGTTAGAAACCATTTTGTGGTATCTGTATGGTCGTATGGCTTCATTCTATTCGTTGATGGTAATAAAATATCATAATTTTAAAAATATTATAAGGGAGACTGATTTGAATAAAATATTAGTTTTTTAGGTTAAAAATACAGTTTTTGCCCAAATGACGTCATTTCCGGTCACAGTGAAAATGTAAAATTGGCTTGAGCTAGTCCAAATTGGCATTAGACATCAAATGGAAAAAAAATATTGCAAATCGAATAATAATTCACTCTTGTATAGGCAAAAGAACGTGAAAAGTGATGCATGCAAAATTGCATATTTCTCGACAACTGCTCATATTACAAACTAATTTTCGCATACATTCTCTTCGTCTGGATTATTGCTACGAGTTTATGAAAATTACAAATAAATATTTAAAAATATGAAGACGCTGAATGAATTGTAAATAGCTGAATTTTACACTTTATTTTACATTTTATTCGAAATTGCCCAAAAATGAAATTGAAATTTAAAAATATGAGCTAAGGATTTTGTGCACCTTCGCAGGGTGCATCCTTTTAGTTATATCAGTTTTGAAAAAAAATAATATTTTCTTTCAAAAAGTGGTACCGAACTGTCAAAATTGTAGTTTTTGTTAATATTACGTCACTTCCGTTGGCGACAGAAAAATTTCACCGTAACATAAAAAATAACAATTGGGACAACGGAGCATATGAACTTTGTTTTATACAAATCGAACAATAAATAATTTTTCTGGGTACGAAAAACTAAATTCGCCGATGGCGGCTAACGCAAATTACCCAGACAATTTTTTTTCTCATTTCTGCTCAAGTACGATGATATTTTAACCCAGTGTAAAATATCACCAAAAAATATTCATAAATAAAAAAGATTTTCGTAAAAAAAATATTTTTTTTCAAAATATCGGACATTTTTTCGACTACTTCCAGTTTTACGATCGTTGTTGTGATAGCTTTACGAAGTTCTTTGGATACTTAACTTTCTGTACCAGAAGTGTCAGAAACATCCATTGAGCAGTTTTGGAAAAAAAGATAAATAAAAGAGCGTTTACAAAAATTTAACGATTTTTCAATTTTTTTCAAAGTTTGATGCCATTTTTGGACCACCTATATTATTTCAATGCTTTTCATTTTGGATTCACTATATAGACAACCGATGGGACTTTGAGTTAGAAAAGTTTAAGAAAAATCTGCGGCGTCGTTTTCGAGAAAAGGGCGTCTCAGAATGTTAAAAAATCGGAAAATACTAGATTTTTGGCATACAATAATTTATTTCCTTACCATCGATATCGTATTATTTAGATACCATATAATGGTCCATTAATAGGGCTATCCAACGACACTTTAGTTCTTTTGGTCCGCTATTACCTAAGGGAGAAATCAAGTTTTTCGCAAGTGCGACAATGTTTTTAACTTTTTTTTTCATTTTTTGAATACTTCCGGTATGGTTATTATTGTCGGTATAGTTTTAATAACCGGTTTGGGCACTAAAATAGCCACAGTGCTCTGTAATGATATATTACATTATCTGATCAGATAAAATGCCCCTGAGAAATCCTAGGTTCAAAAGTGCCAAAAATGCAAAAAATTTAAAATATCGAAAATTAAATTTCAATAACTACATACATATTATACATCGTTAGAATCGTAATTAGGTCAGCTATCTGAATATACAATCTTTTTTTGAAAATCTCTTAAAATAGAAAAATAGTAGAGCATTTTCCAAAATTTCACGATTTTTTTACTTTTTTCGATTTTCAGTCCGTTATTTCACCTATTCCAGATATTTCAAAGTCTTATTGGATGGCTTCATGCAAAATACCTCCGAAAGGACTCTCGATAGAAAAAATTTAAAAAAAAGTTGCGGTTAAGTTTTCGAGATACAGGCGTCCAAAAATGCTAAAAATCAGAAAATACTTGATTTTCAGCGTGCCATATTTTGCTGCCTGATCATAGTATCCGTATGAATTGGGTATCATACGATAGTACAATCCTCGTGCCACCCAATGGTACCTTAATTTGATTAATCCGTTGATATCGGACGGAGACATCACGTTTTCCCCGAAAACATCCATTTTTTGCATTTTTTTCAAAATATTGCACATTATTTCGACCACTTCCGGTTTAAAGATCCGTGTCGAAATTGCTTTATCAGTTGGTATTGGACTATAACTTCATGTTCCATAAGTTTCAGAAACATCATTTTGGCTGTAAAACGACACCACAGCTCACAAAATGGGTAGAAAATTCGAAAAAAATCGAAAAATAAAGGGCGGTAACTCTGAATGAAACTTATGTTACTGGAATCGGATTGACGTCAGGTATCCAAAAATCTAGGTCAAATTTCCAAATTTTGAAAAATAACAAAAATTGTCTCGTAGGCGACGTGTTTTGAATTTTCGAACGATAGAAGTCAGCGACGAAGTTTCGAAATCGCAAAATGTGAGATTGCTATTGTCTCGGAAAAGTCTCAGGCTTTCCAAAAATGTGATTTGTTTGAATATAGGTAGAGAATTGACGAAACCACGGCCGATTTTTAATTTTTTATCAACGTTCAAAATTCGGCCACTTCCGGTCTGCGCAGAAGTTTGAAAATTGCTTTATTGGGTAGCCACCACCTAGTTTCCCGATAGAAATATGGATCGCAAATCGGTATCTCTTTTCGATCATAGAGAAATAGGCTCCGGCGGAAAAGAATAATAATAAAAAAAATAATAATTTTAGTAATCTCAATAGGCTTTCAGACGAAAGTCTGAAAGCCTAATAATAATTTTAGTAATCTCAATAGGCTTTCAGACGAAAGTCTGAAAGCCTAATAATTTTAACAAAAACAATAGTGTTTCACACAAGCTACGCAGTGTGAAACCCTAAATAGGTTTAAATATAACATGAAAATCAGGCTTACTGAATGTCGTGTTACGTTAGTGATTAGTGTTATTATTCCTGCGGGCTACGTCATGATAAAATGATGGATGACATAGACACTATCGGGTAAGCTATTATATTCACTTATCTTTCTCATCACATGGGCTACAAAACACAACTGATCTGTACTTTGAACTTATCTCTTAGGATAATTGACCAAGCAAACAATAACAGTATAGTGCAACTTTGGCACAGGTAAGACTTAAGTAAACATAAATCAACAATGTCATACTATACCCCGATGGAAATAAGCAACTGATGTTATATACGTCAGGCGTTAAAATAAATAAATACAACTGAATTGAACTTATACCTGTGCTTTACTTTGTACATTATACTGTACAAGAGTTAATTGTTGCGATGAATACACAATGCGCAAGAAATTTTATTAGGATAGATTGGGGGTGAATTTGTTACAGATCCATATTTTGATAGAGTGGGCACATCAGGTTACAAGATAAAATACATTTTATTTTACATGTGACACGTAAGATGTATGGGGCCTCCGGCCAAGGTGTGTAATAATTTTGACACTGCTGTAGTATTTCTTACAAGCACTGTAGTCTGAAAGATCCATTATCATGTGCGAATTTGCTCAATAAATACACACGTATATCCTCCTCTTGTTTTAAAGGTGGGGGATTAGAATGGATCCCAAAGGTGAAATAGCCTAAAATCTACCTTTATCTAAATCCGACATTGGATGGGGATAATTCTATTAAATATTATTAAGTATTACGTTTTCGTAATTCGTACTGTATTTTACGACCGGTACTTTGGTTCATTCACACCAATAGAATGGCCTTATTTTGTCTATTTGTGCGCTTGGTGTCTATAGATAGTAGCTGTATGTGGTATCGCCCTCTTTTGAAAATATAATCCATTCTTGGTCTCCGAAAAAATACAATTGACCTTAAACAGTCCGTCAAACATATATAGCGCTAGTCAGATTGGTTAGGCGCCCACGAATGTATTGGACGCCCAAAACTGCGTGATAATCCGAACTTTTCAATTCATTTTTGATATACGCCATCTAAGGTAGACCATATTGAATCACATTTTAAGTTGCTGTATTCACGGGCTGGAATAGCAGGAAAACACGTTTACGCCTTGCGGCAGTCAAAATTTGCCTCCGAAGGTCCCGTCTCCATGGAATATAAATGATTGATTGGAATTCGACTCAGTCAACTATATGTTAGACCACCTACTGTATTCAGGGACTGGAATCGCAAGAAAAGTCGTCAAATCTTCACGGGGGTAGGCGTCCCTAGACGTCTGTAGACCTAACCCGAAATTTCAAGTTCTGCCACCACCCACCCACCACCCACCCCCCTCCCAACATTTATCGAGCCCGTACGCGTATGGAGGGCACCATATTGACACTTCCATTGCCCGGCACTATTCGTCGTGGACGATCAAATGTAGGTACATCGGCGCCTACAGAAGCCTTTGCCCCCCCCCCCCCTTAACAATTTTGGGAAACTACGGGCCTGATTTGCAGTGCTATTAATAAAGAGGTTACACAAAGTTCTTATTTATTTATTTATAAGAAATCTGTCATTGAATTTATGTTTTCCGGTCTTTTGGGTATTTTTAATCAATGATCACTATCAACAACAAGAACTCAAATGTGATTGATTTTGAACAATATCTTATCAAAAATTAACTATCTCGCCTAATTGCAATGGCTAATTATCGTAAATCGAAGCACTGGGATGATTGAAATAACTCTCTAAAACACTCAATAAATCATGTCGAGGACATGTTTGTTTATCGAAAGATAAAATTTATTATGTTAAAGCTAGCATATCATCTAATCGAAACAACCACAATATATTTAAATCATCCCAAATCAACATTTCTGGGGGCGTTTGGGGGCGGGGGCTAGGGGAGCAAACGCGTGTGTGGGTGTGTGTGTGTGTGGTGGTGGTGGAAATCAGTGAGCACTCTATAGTTGCATATGTTACCATTTCGGTTAGTTCTTAACAACTGAGACGAAATCATTTATTTATCGACAAAAGTAGCCTAATACAGACAAGAAGAATCTCAAGAAATTAAGGAGTGGGGCTTACGGTGTACGAACATTCGAGACCAGATTTAAATTTAAAGATCGATATTCGTCGGAATAAAAAATGTAATCATAGACAGAAACGAATTAAAATTTTTGACGATCGAGGTCATGTAATCAACAGAAAATAATATAAACTTTTGATAACTAACATAAGGTTTGAATTAATATTATGTCTTTATTTGTTTTTTGATAAGCCTACTTTTAACGTGTTTGGAATGAAATACTATATGACTTTTATTCTGCCATTTATAACCACCTAATTAATAATACAGGCCTATCCCAGAAAAAATGTTTGAGTCAGAAATAGATGATACATCTTTTGTTTGTATTTTTAACTAACGGTATAGGCGAACAATAGACACATTTAATAACTTCTATTGATTATCATTATCGTCAACTACACAACACCGTAGGACAAACACAAAACATAATCAGCTAGAATCAATACTCCTCATCATATATTAATAACTTATACCCCAAGGTAAAAGATACGGTAAAATCATATCATATGGATACGTCCACGTTGTGAATTTGGTTAGTCCACATTGTAAATTTGGTTAAACAGTGACTTATTTGTTACCTTCTGAACTGGCTCACAAAACAAACACTACTGATCAAGAATCAATGACGTTGATCAATAATTGTAATAAATGAATGAATTATGAAATTTGGTCAAACTTCCTGTTTTTCTCGACCAAACCACAATTTAAGACGGACATACGGTTAAGTCGAAAACTAAAACACACCTGCAGATTTCGTCATGTTCGTGAGGTGTAAATTGTGTTCGCACACATAATTGTTGATGAGATTGTTGGTTAGTCAAGGGTAAGGTCTAGGGATAGGGTTGGCACCCGTCGTGTTTACATATCGTGACCTTTGACCAAATGTGCAGTTGCCCTTAATTTTTAGATCTAACGCGTACATTATCCAGAGTGCTATTTGGGAGGGGGGGGGCAGGCATGCTCGAACAGACAAGGGTTAAGCAAGTTGAAATTTCCCGGCTAACATCCGAACCAAACCCTTGATCCTCTGGTTACGTAACCACCATGGCTTACTTGTAATATACATGTATAAAAGAACGGTCATTATACAGTGAACGTGGGGGTTGGGGTGGCCAAGTGGTCTAGAGTGCCCCGCTTCTTTACATGTAATTGTGTAGCGCTTTGAGCATGAACTTGGTTTATGGATATAGCGCATTATAAATATACTCATTATTCATTATTATTAATGTCGCGCTTCGACCTCTAGCTGGCCGGTCACCTCTGGCTTGCGGATATGGTTTCGATCTATGGTGTGTTCGTATGTGGCATGGAGATGGGGGCGCCTTGTCAACCCCGTGTGTTTCCTCCGGGCACACTTGTTTCCTCCCACAGGAAAGACCCCTGCGCGCGCACTAAGATAATAAAAAAGAAAAATAAGACTTGTCTGCGACATCACCTTCGGTGCAAGCGGACGTTAAACGCTAAGAACAACAACATCAGTAAAAGTTATTGAAGCGACCACCGTTCCAATATATTGATCTATTTTCTTATAGATTCATTTCGTTAATTATTTATTTTCCCCCATATTAAGTGATTTGACTTTGACAAAGAGATATACAACTTAGGCACGCAATAGAAAAAAAAAGAAAACGTTAATTAATGCTACAGTGTGATATTTATGTTTCCAAAATCATATGTGAGATGGCGCATTCAAAATATCATGTTTACAAATTGCTAGGGTTTTCGAAATGATATGGAATGCGGTTTAACGTCCTAATGCTCAGCTAAGACTGGGCTAATGAACACGAGCATACGCCATACAATGTTTTCCGTACCATCCGAACAACTATACACTGTTCCTTATCAGACCTTTCGTCCTGTACCACTGACAAGGGGAACCAAACCGCAAAAATCGCGATGAAATTTTTCGATCAACACTGTGGCTACCTAGGATTTTCGAATAGGCCTACATGTGTATATTTCTTTTCTATTGAAACAGAAAGCGCAACTGGAATGCGTTTGTACATGTATTTTTAGAAAATATTTTAATTGACTAGTCATGGATGGTTAAGACACGTGGCTCTGTTTTGTGAAGAGTGTGCGTGGTTCTACGTTAAACGTTATATATTAAGACTTGGTGATCATGATTCGACATGTCTGATTGTGATCTCAAAACTTGTAACCTTGAGATAAAATGTAGGTTTATTCTATTCAACACAAAACCTTTGAGTATGATTGCCAGGGCATTGAATGTAAGATAGAAAGAAATGCAATTATATATATTTTCCTTTTTTTTTATTTTGAACACAAACCATACAGTGTAAATTTTAAGAGAGAGAGCGAGAGAGAGAGAGGGGGGGGGGCTACTTATTGCCACGTACAACCGGGGATTTGACTTAATGGCAGACCGTACGATACAGCGCGCGCACGCAAACCATTCGGCCACCCTATCCCCAAATTTTAAAAGAAATGAAAGTACTTTCTGGGTTTGATTAGACTTGAATAAGTACATACACCCTGAATGTATATTGCAACGATCATACTAGGGTTTGAGTGTGCTTATTACTATTAGGACATTGGATGTAAGGTAGGAATAAATGCACATATTATATTCATTTGCTTTTTTTTTGTTTATTTTAATCTTAAACACTTTCTATTTCTGTGATGTAAAATCAACATTATTACTCGTCTGTTATATTTGTTAAGATAACATATCCACGATGCCGTGTAAACATAAGATCAATTTCTATAATAAAACATAAGTAGATAAGTTGCATACTCCCATAGATCAATTTCTATAATACAACATAGGACGATTAATTGCATACTCCCACAATGAAATTTTTAGATCAATTCTGGCCATCCGTCCGATTACAGTCCATATTTGTCGTTCTAGGATTAACGTTGTTAATGTCATCGCTGGTTCGTCCTTATTGTAGTAATTGTTTGTGTTATCAAATTTAAGACGGTCATCTATGGAAACCTATAACTATTGTTTTAAGGCGACAGCACGCATACCAAGACCAAACGAAAATCGGCTTGAAAATCGTGTGGGCAATCGTGTGGGTGCTTTAAAGATTAAAGTTACCATCGGATTGAAGGTGGCTCTAATTACCCTGGAAAACCAGAGGAGTTTGATTGTGTTAACTTGTGTTACTTAAGACAAGCTTTCAACTTATAAGCTTCTGATTTCTTCTTAAAGTCCAACCATTGTTGAGATTTAAATCTATACATTCGAGATTAAAGTGGGCGCCACATACTGTAACAATTAAAGAAGTCATATCTTGACAAAATATAACCACCGGTTCGAATTAAAGGTCGAATGTAAATTGCAATGACTTAAAACAGTGTCGATGAATCTGTCGACACTTCAAAGTTGAAAACATACTTGTGTCCAGATAACTTTAATTACGGTGAAGGTGAGCCGAGCGGCATTTTGGATTGATAGCTTACTTGTATCCAAATTACGGTGAAGGTGAGCCGAGTGGCATTTTGGGTGGATAGCTTACCTGTATCCAAATTACTCTGATTGCTGTGTCTATAATAGCTTATTTGTACCCCGATTACTGTAATAAGGCTGGCGATGAACCGGGTCGCAAACAACATTTATTATGCTTTCCTTTAAATTATTTACCTTTCTTTCCTATTTCAGGTTTATATCTGACGTTATCATTACAAAAATAGACCATCATCAAAGTCTCATTAAGCAGATGTTGTTAACAGTATAGGAATATCAGACGACAATAATGTGAGAAGAATTCCACTGGTAATCTCCCCCGTGTCTAGATCGTGTTAGATTCTGCAGCTGATTGATATCACGAAATCGCCTATTCTGATTCCTAGTGGTGTTGGAAGTATTGACAATCGATATGTTGACCTTCTGATATTGTACTGATGTTTATCGAATTGTGAGTTTTGATATAAGACACGACGACTGGTTTGATAATACCTCAATTAATAAGTATCTTGGGTTAGATTATTAAACTGTTTTATATCACGAAACATGCATTCAGATTCCTAGAGGAAAAATATAATCGATTATTTAATCTTTGGTGATGTTTTGACTGGGAAACGAGTAATTATTTTTGCAGCGAATCGGGAAGTTGCTATACTACAGAGATCACCTGAGGAACACAACGGAAGTTTTTGTTTGTGTCGGTCATCAATATCGGATGGTGACGTTTTAACATTTTAGCGTATTCTCTGGTGGAAGAACGCTGTCATGTACTACTCAAGGCAGTAATACAACTCAACTAAATGAAGCTATTAATGTGAATAATGTATAAGTGAAAATAACATAATCTGTTTACACGATTGCTGTTTTCAACCCAGACTGACAGTTGGCTTGAACTCTCTGAAAAAATATGATATATTTCTATTCTATTGTTTGTGAAAGTGCCTTTGACGGTTTTGTATAATGTGCAGCTTGTACTTTTTATCTTGAATTCTTTGGAGTGTTATAACCGGTACGGAATCTGTGCTTTGAATTGAAAGGCGAACGAAGAACGATTACTAATAGGCAAATTTATAACGGTGTGCCATTGAACTTTTTTTAAAAAAGACCTGTCAGATATTCTTCAAGTGTTGGTCGGCAGATGTTGCTGGTTTTGCCAAGTAAAGTGAAAGACGAGAGAAGGGGAAATAAGAACGTGTTAAATAATGTTCGTAATATGAGACTGGTTGTACATTCCTATAAGCTAAGTTGTACAAATACATACCATACTTTGTACTAACAGGTTGTTTTGACTTGAGAAAGTAGGTAAATGAGTCAATAACGTACCAAGGATTGGCTCAACTACTCTATACTCTATGTGCAATCACGATGTGAAGATATTCCAGTACCAATACATGGACTATTAACCGCTGTTTTCGAGAATTTTTGTAAATCGTATTCTTTAAGAAATTCCAAATGGCTCTCAAATATATGAACGGAACTAATCAACCAGCCATTTTCACGCACATGACATTTACAACCATTTTTGTTACATTGGCTATAGTAATCAGTAACTGTTTAATTCTTTTGGTAATATCTTGGACTAAGGCTTTCAAGAATGTCAACAAGTGGTTCCTGCTTTCGTCAACTATCTCGGATTTATTATTAGGATTATTTGTGACTCCATTTTCGATCTTCAATTCCTTATACAATTCCTGGGTATTTGCTAATGATATTTTCTGTTGTATTGAAGCTTACGTAGCAGCCGCATTGCTGATCGCTGGACTTTATTCACTTGCGTGGCTGCAGGTGGATCACTATGTGGCTATTCGCAAACCAGATCGGTATAAGTATGTCATGTCACCAACCAGGTCCGCGTGTTGGATTGGGTTCGTTTGGTTGGTCTCCATCAGCTTCTGTATGCCACCACTCTTTTCCCTACGTCGTGCCAGATACTACAGAGAGGCGTTCATCTGCATCATTGAAGCTAAGCAACAGCGAGCTTACTTCATGACAGCGGGTCTCTTGGTTGCTGGTCCTGCCATCTCGGCCTTGTTCTATACCAGCTTTTATATGTTCACCAAAGCTTACAAAAAACAATTAAAGTTCTATAATCAGGTATTCGTGGATCGCGCCAGCCGACCTCTCAATTATAGAATTAATCTGATCAACTCTACTATCTTCATCGTCTGTTGGTTGCCCTGGTGCTTGCTAAGGGTTCACCATGCTGTCGTTAGTCGCGACAAAAGAGCTTCCCCAGAGTTCCACTTTTACTTTTTGTGGCTCGGCATCAGTACGGCATTTATAAAGTTTATTGTTTATGTTTGTAAGAGTAAAGAATTCCGCGATGGACTCCGGGAGAGTTTTAATGTACATGCTGATAATTGTGATTGCCCACGTTGTGTACCTCATCACAACATTGCATGTGCGGATGCATGTAATGAAAGTACCAAATTTGTACAGGTTTAGTTGCATAAAGATCCTGCTTTGGTGTAGGCCAAATGATAAAACATATTATTTTAACTGACAACGTGTTGACATAATGAAATATTACAATGATCAATGTGTTGAAATATCTGAAGCAAGGCGCCATTTCGACGCAAACTTGCATAGATTGAGAAGAATAGATGCTAAAAAGACAATATCAACTTGCCAAAAGGGTAAGAGGGCAATAGCATCTTTACACAAGGTTAAGAAGACACGGGCAACGTAAAAAAAAATTAGAAGACAATTGCAAAATTACAAAATATAAAAGACAATTGCAAAATTACAAAATATAAAAGACAATAGCAATTTTACAAAATGAAATGGTGTACAGGTGGAATCAAGAATTACAAAGTATATGAAAATGTAGATGGTTTTCGACAAACGCGGTGTTAATGTCATCTAAATCGGCAGTCAACTTCTTCTGCAGTATTTACAAAAAGAATTGATCAGAAAAAAGGACGTCTAAATAACTCTAATAAATACAGATATTTACTGTACTCTAATGCTTTGTGGTTAGGGATGCAAATCCAAATCCGCGCCGATGTGTAAAACTGTGTTAAATTATGATATGGTTAAATTGCAAATTTGTTTAAGAATCGATACATATTTGGAGTCTTTTCTTTCGTTCCATTCCCGGAGTATTAATGTTAACAATAATTTGTATGGAATCTGAAATCATTTGTATCTTATTATGATGGAATAAGAACTAGTGTCTCTGTAAAACCAGAACATTTGCGAGTGTTTATTTACAAAATACAGATATCAGCATTAATATTACAATGGAGCTAGAAGCACCCATAGACATATTACGTTTGCAGTTCAAGATGAATCTTCTAACCTACAGGGTATTACATGTTTACTGATATTTCATGGTTTTGTTTTATTAAAATTATTACAAGGATTTATTACAATTATATGATAAGACGTGTCGTTCTGTTATAGTGCCACGTGTGGGGTTATTTGGCTATTAGATTGGTAGTATTTAAAAAAATGGACATATTTTCCATATTTTATTTTTTTCTTATACATGTATTGAATAAAATCAAGATTTATGCTGTATTCTAATGTGTCATGTCACGCTGTAGGCGCAATTGGCTAAAAGACATCGCGCAGTAGTGTGTAGTATGACCGATTAGCGGACAGTTAAGCAATTTTGGCCAACGAAATCGCCCGTTTCATGCACACTCGGCAAACCTAAGCTGACTCCAGTTTGCATCTCACTTCGGTTAGTGGATAAGTCCGCCATTGGAACTACTTTCAGGTTCCAGGATCACCAACGACGTCGCCCACGACGACAGGTTTGAAGAAAGTTTTATCATACAAAGCTTTCAAAGTTTGAAGCTGTTTTCAAATTATCCAATTTTCTTTTAACAAGAATAACTTTCCAATGGAAATTCTACAAACTGTACGAACGACGTAATTTCGAAAACCTTTTACTAAAAGCGGCAAGTTTTCCTTATAAATAAACCCATAGCCACATCACTATTGTATAGGTGTAGGACCCGGTATAAATTCATTTAATGTCATACAACTACAACCGAGGCCAGACGCAGAGTACCGGAATCTGCAAAACTTCGTCAAGTGTGTCCATGCTATGGACGAGATATTGTAACATCGATTGTCTAATTCGATTGTCGTAACTCATGAAGTCACCGACAAACACCTTCCGGTGTGCACAGTCCTTTACGATTCGATCCTATTGCAAAGGCGTTTTATAGCTGAGGCGCTGACGGCGTCAGCATTCCCCGCGAAAAAAAATTAAAGAAGTTGAAGAAATAAAACGGAAGAAAAATGCTAAAACCAATGAAAAAATTGAAAATGTACCCTAGTTAGGAGGGCCCAAAAGGCAGACAAAGGGGCCTTACGTCTGACAAAAGGGTCCCTCTGGCCAAGGGAAAGGGACCCCGATTTCGAGTCAATCGTTTTCTATACACGTTTACTGTCGAATCTACTACTGAATGAGAATGCAGTCATTGCAATGGCATGAAAGTCATCAATCAAGAACCTCCCCTCGCGACAGAGGGCTCTCAGAATAGTACAGCCTCCGTCATGATAAACCTTAAAACGTCCCTGCCTATTTATTTGGATAAGTGGGTGGCCTAAAACGTTGTGCTTTTGTTCATCGGCCACCTCGGGTTTGGGTGGGACATGAAATGAAATTAAATAGTTTAATGCCGGATCGCATGTATAACAATATGTTTTGTATCAACGGGGAAGAAACGACTTGTTTATGAAACAAAACCTTCCCCCTTCAAACTACGCCCTAAGTCTTGGTTGACTTGGTGATATAAAAACAAACTATAACGGGCCAGGCTTATATTTCCATAGCCGTTTTGTGTATATAGATGATATTACGACTTAAGTAAGTGTAAAATCTTTTACTAGATCGATCATCTGGAGTTGACTCCAATCAACGTGAAATTCATCTAGTACAAATGACCCCCCCTCCCCCGAAAACATCAATACAAACTTAAAGTGCACAATTGGCGCCTTTTAGTCATTTTGTGCCCCAGGGGTACCATTTTATACACTAATTTACACTAAATAAACCATCATTTATCCAGATGGACTTCAGTCACTTTTATTCACTTCTTAACTTAATCTGCAGTAGAAAAACAGTTAATATTGAAGTAATTATCTCGCCCCGATATCACCATTGTCAGTGATATTGGCTGCCAAGCTAATATAATTTACTGCTGATCAGTTTAGTAAAAATGTAGACGTTCCGAAGACTCGTATGCTGATCTCTAAATATAATTCAAAAACAGCCTTTTGTTCATGCAAATTGTAATATGGACATAGCTCAACAAATGTTCCTGGGCCGTCACGAAACAAGGGCTAAAGTTATTTATAGTCTTTCTCCCCCTCTCCCTTTCCCCCTTTTTGGTGTAGAATCGAGAAAAAGGGTTTGAAATACATTTTTTGCCAGGTTTGGCTGAATATTCATGATTTTGAGGCGGACGGATATACAAGAGTTGTGAGGTTAGGTACGTTGATATATATAAGGCCTGGAATTGTATGTTTACTTGTGTATCTCAAGTTTTTCATAGTGAACTTCATACATGCTTTTGGGGAAGAAACCGATCTACCCAACGAAGAGTCGGTCTAAAAGACGAGAATTAACACTAAACTCAATGGGGAAAGATTTAGTGATCTGTGGCCATATTTTAAGATTCCTCGTGGAGGAAGACCACCATTAAATTTCACCATCTCGCCTATTCATAGCAATTCTCCCTCTGTCTCTTTTGCCTCTTTTTGCATGCCCATCTGGTCTAGAACGGACAAAGGGGGTTTGAATTAGCATTTTCTGCCAGGTTTTAGTAAATATTCATGATTTTGAGGGATAATGGGGGTTTCAGGTTGGCTATAGTGATATGTACGGCAACTGGTCACATGTTTTTAGTATGCTTATTAAAGGAGCTAAGTCTTTAACTCAATGTCATCCAAAATCTTCAACATTGAAAACACGAATTATTTGTCAATTTAAATCAAAATTGATGATGTGATCTTACCGGAAAAAGATGGGCTCCTGATATCCAATATTTAAGAAAAAATAAATATTTTACCATTGGTACACGAATCGTGTACCATAATGCGTTTCAGCCCCAGTTCTAGCAAGAGACTCGAGGGACGAGGCTAAAAACATTGTACCAAATCAAACGGCGCATGTAGACTGGAATAACTAGACGCTAAAAAAAAATGCCTTCGGTTGACACTTCTGGTTTATTTCGCCGAACATAACTGATTTGAAATTAGAGCAAAAACGGAAACAATTGAATGCAAATCAGTTTATATACATTCATATTACAGTATTATATGCGTTGCGATCCACTTGAGTCAATTTCTAGGTCCCAAATGTTAGCGATTTAGCTCCTTTAAAGTTTGTGTATCTCATAATTTGGTGGTCAACCGCATAAGAATTTGAGTGCAAACATATGGCCATGTGTTCCTCTGTCTGTAGTGAAAAGCATTCAGCCCAACGAAAATTTGGGGAATTAATGGTGGTATGGGGAAATCAATGGTGGTCTGCAGCCTCATTCTTCAAACAAGGGTTATATCCCTTGTATTATCGAATACCCAGAAACACACACACCAACACCGAACTCAAATACGTCATTTTCGCGCTATGCAGTTACACTCGTTATTAAGGCTTGTCCGAACACTCAGCATAAATTATGTCATTCTGGGCCCTGTTTCACGAAATTTTAACTTAAGATAAAATCCAATTTTAGTAGATACTTCAATTTTGATTGGCTAAGCACTAAATTCAATCTGGGGGGGTTGGGATGGCCTAGTGGTGTAGAGTGCCGCGCTTCGACCTCTAGCTGGCCGGTCACCTCTGGCTTGCGGCTGTGGTTTCGAGCCCTGGTGTGAGCGTATGTGGCATGGAGATAGGGGCGCCTTCTTAACCTCGTGGGTTTCCTCCGGGCACTCCGGTTTCCTCCCACTGCTAAAGATCCCTACGCGCAAGCGAATTATTGAAAATAAAATTAAACCCGAAATGACCTAGTTGTGTTGAGTGGACGTTAAACCCCACTTCTCTCCCTTTCTCTCTCTCTCTCTCTCTCTCTCTCTCTCACTAAAATCAATCTAATATTATCCAATCAAATTACTAAAATTGGGATCTTATCTTAGTTAAAATTTCGTGAAATAGGCCACCTGAACTAATATGGCACAATTGATTTCAATGTTTCGCTTACATGTATTGGTCTATCAGCAATGGGAGGATACATGGGGAGAATACCCGCCACAACCCTGCCCCTTGTTACATATTGGCGTTATAGGATTCCCTTCTAGTACAAACAGCAAGATATCAAAGGAATTTAAAAATTGGTATTTCATTCAACATAAAAATAATTGACGCTTAATATATTATAATCTTAGATAAGACGATTTAATGGGCCTTTTAGCGACCTATTAAAGAAACGATGTTTGTACGGGTTAGTTATTTTGTCCGTGGACAAATGATGTTTTATAACGACATATTAGTTTACTCCATTGAAGCTTTTCGTGTTTATTGGAGTGTGTCTTTAATTACACTTTAATCTGAAATAAGATCTATGACCTACTACTTAGTTTTCATGTTCCAAATTCTGTTAATAAAAAAGTTTAATTAACTCAGACAGTTATAGCCCCTCATCCGTGTCTAAAAATATGGCGTGAATTATGTTAGTCTGATCTTCAAAATGGATTTATTTTATTTTTGGGGTTGTTGCGTTGTTAATTTTAATTCTTAGGACATATGTTTTAGAAATAAATTTAGCTCTTACATAATGCATATTTAAAGGAATAAAACTTTAAACTTTAAAGTTTTATTCATTTAAATATGCATTATGCAAGAGCTAAATTGCGGGATTTTGGAATGTTATATAGATTAGAAGTTAGAAATTTATTCGCATAATAAACCCATAATGGACCCTCACGAATATTGGATGTTTGCGATTTTCACTGGATTTAAACGCGATCATCATTAAATAATTTAATGTATAAATTCATAATTAAAATCGAGACTTTGTTTATCATCGTGTGGGGATTGGGTGGCCGAATGGTTAGACGTGCGCGCAGTGTCATAACGGCTGTCATTGAGTCAAGTGGCGTAGTTTCGATACCCCGGTTGTACCTATCCAAGCTCGTGAATTTTCTCCGGGTCCTCCGGTTTTCTCCCACTGCTAGAGATCCTTACGCGCAAGCGAATTATTAAAATAAAATTGAGTTCCGAAATGACCTAATTTGTGTCGAGTGGACGTTAAACCCCATTTCTCCTCTCTTATTATCGTAACAGTGATATTTGGCAAACAATCGAGGCTACACTGTGAACTCTTCGCGCAGAAAAGAGTAACTTGGCTAAAATTTTCAATATATTCATTTTCCATTATCTATATATTTTTCAACTCTCACAGAAAGAACGACAAGCTCTTTAGATATTTTATAATGCATAATAATATTTTATAATTACATAATAATAACCGTGTTTACAGTGGATCATATATTTTTTACTTTAAAGTATATTGCACAAAGTACAGATCTGCTTTCTATTTAAAGAATTTTTGTGCGCTCATACAAATATTAAATTTGCCTTAATAATTTGAATGCAACTGTGAATGATTACTGATTAGCATCTTGTCACCAAACGCTTTAATAGCAATGTTGTTTACGTACATATGGTACTTACAATCTAAATAGGCTGTGGCAAAACACTACAACATGAAATAAAATGAAATGGGGTTTATTGTTCCACTGTTCTTTTCCTACCGTTGACGGGCATATGATATGGGAGAAAGTTGCCCGTACACTGTACAGCGGCATCACGACCACCTTTTAAATCCAAATCCAATGGATTTTTTACTTGCACGACAATATGTACACGGAACCTCTGGTTCTCGTCTCATCCGAACGACTAAACAGTTGTTCTTGTCATAGTTTGATCGTTATAGATATGCCTCGCGGGGAGGGGGGTGGGGGTGGCACTTGGTCTCATGACGACGAGTCGACGACTATGCAATAGCCAAGACAAATGGGACACATCTATCACCAGATATACGAACAGGCAAAGTCGTCGATACAAAGTAGTCAAAACAACGAATTCAGCGAATTCAATTCTCAATCTCTAAAATACCCCCGCCCCCCGCAGTCCCAATGGGAAAAGTAATCCAGGACAACATATTATAGGTTACGTTATACGAGATCCAAAGATCCTCATACGTAATTGTGTTGTGTCTCCCATCACATGATGTCCGTTGTTAGATTTGGATCAATAATAGTAGGCAGATGATGAACATTCAAACATCTGAGATGATATATAAGAGCGAAACATATAATAGACGTATTTATCAGGTCATGTATCCATTACAGTCTCATCACAAAACCATCCCTGCCAGATGTTTTTCTACGTCAAGAAGAGATTAAACCCTACGTGAATCTATAGACGTTGAAAACAATACCCCAGTCAAAAACATTGTAAGCTGGAAAACTGATGTACAAATTGACACATAAATTATCAGAGCGTCGCGATTTCTTGACATATTAAACAATAGATGGCGATCTTGTTTAGTTGACTTACTAGCCAAATTAAATGTAATCAGGTACAATTATAGATTAAGAAAAATTCAAAACGCAAATAATTTGGAACAGTATTTACAAAGAAATAAAAAAAAAAAGGTTATGTAAATATTTTTCACTGTGTCAGAAACTCACTGGATATTTTTCGTAGGCCAATGTACGCTGTGTGAGATGAAGGTCGTGCGAGGCGCGTATTATATATCGGGCGGGGGGCGGGGGTATCGCAAGCGCGGGGTATCGTTTTAATATGTTCCAGATTTTGTCTAAAGGTGGCCTAAATATAATCTAGTACTATGAGGTGTGACACATTCTCTACAGCTGTACTTGCGTCAGGAGTAAATAGTTTAGTGTTGGACATCATATATGGCACGATCACGTTACTCTTTTCTTTAGGGGATGATACCCCTTCACTTCCCACAGTTACCTTGAGGATGGTCCGCGTCAGGGAAGGCGATCAGCGGCAACTATGCAACCATCCAAGAAACTATTACCCGGGTGCATGGCATGGCGATGGCTTATCCACGATTGACCGCTCGGCATATTGTCCGGTGCCCGAAGAGAGCTGTAAGTGTAAGAGACCATGTTATTCCAGATCAGCGTTTGTGGAGATTCCGGATCTGTGTAGTGATTAGGTGTTTGAAAGACAATTTCGAGATATGAGGGGTTCAGTGTTCACAATTGGGGAAGTGGGGTGTGTGATTAAATTGACATGAATGTTAAACATGTTATACATGAATAAAACGTAAATCTCTAGGACTGTCCGTCACTAAATAAGAATAATGGAGAATCTTATACACATACATGTATTTAGAGATCTGCATCGGCATTAAAAATAACGCTTTTACCAAGCCCTAAGAAAATCATCATTTATACCAACGCGGACTCATTCCCTGCCAATTCCCCCCCCCCACACAGACACACACACGCACCGCCACACACACCCCATCACACACTCTTCCAAACACGCACATCTGTAACCCACCATCCCGCTAAACAGTTGTCCAAGGACATGATATACACTTATTTAGAGATGGGCAGTCATAGATATTTGTGATTGCTTGGGCAGAGGCAATGCGAAAATCATGTTTATATCATCCACCAAAGAGCAGATATATGAACTACAACAGTAACAAAGCAAACGAAAATAAAACCACTGGGGCTGAATGGTTTAGCGACCCTTTGATTTAATCAAATATGGAGGACCCAGACAGCTTTGATCAACCAGTACGGTGGTTGAAATTATTGCAGACGTCTGTCAAACCATCAAAGGCTAATATCTTCGCTTGCAATAGACTAATTTGAATGAAATTTTAAAATTATTCATTTTACATTCTGTATCTGTGTATCTGTGGATATACAGCGCAGAGTCCCGCTGGACATATTTGCGCGGGGAAAGGAGTGCAGCTCTAGTAGCTCTGTAGTGTGAGAGTGTCTTTGAAGCTCTCAACAGTAGTGCAATGCGTTGATGTGCCTTGTAGGTGGTTCCAATCTATAATTGTTTTGTTTAAGAACGAGTTTCGAAATAGTGATGTTTGAGTGGTTTTAATTTTAAAACATTTGGGATTGTTGAAAGAGAACTTCTCCACGGTGTTTTGATGGTCAAAGTCATTATCTACTTTCGAACTATTATAAGAATGGTTAGTTCTTTATCTAAATCTTACATAATGTATCTTTAATAAAACAATTCAATGAATTTGTACAAAAATAAATGAATTTTATTTGAAGCATAATGATGATGATGGTTATGTACAATAAGATATAGATAAAGAAAGAAATATACATAATCTTCTTATAATCTAAATAAATACTATAGGTAAATGATTATTAAAAAGTAAACAAAACGGATATAAAAAAGAGCAATTTACTTCAACTTTGTATTAAAACCAATACTAGCCTACTATATGGACCTGGAAACCAACACCACGTCATCGTCGCCATCTTGAAATTATAGCAAAATATCAAAAATCGATGCGTAATGATTGTGTAGGGATAACACATGGCAAGTTTTAAGTTAATCTTACTTGGATTGGTTGAGCCTTAGGCTTTTTACAAAGAGTTCCCAGAAATATAAGACAAGATGAGTAGCACTTGGGCAAGTTCCTGGTCCAAAAACTTTTTTTTAAATCTTTCAAATGGATGTTCAGAATTATCGTATATAAAATATGTTTGCCTGAAAACTTTATTATTTAAAATATAATTTTTTGGTTAAAATAGATCCTAAAATGTTGATCTTTCAAAATTTGAAATAGAATGGTATTACCAAATCTTAATTCTTAGGTATGTTGCGTTCAGTATAATTCTTATTCTTAGCCATTGAATAACAAATTCGAACTCGAGACATCATTGAATGAAATATAACTTCATAACAAAACGATCCAATAAAACGATTTAATATGCATCCCGTAGTCTTTCTCCTTTCCAACGATTTAACACAGTGGTAATAAAAACATATTCTTTCAATAAACAGTAAAATGAGAGCTACAAGAACACTCCATAGCCAGTCTGCTTGTGAGGGGTTAATGCATTTTATAGACGGAATGGGGTTGGATTTTTCAATGGGTGAGTTCCGTGTTCGATGAGTCTCTTTTGTTTCCATTTTAGTTGATTTAAGGTCAATTGAAGTTACGTATGGAACACCGGTTGTGCCATTTATGGTTTCTTTTCCCGATTCCACGTCATTGGTACTTTGTGTATCCATGAGAGTTACAAGAGCATTCCGTAGTCAGTGTGCATAATTTTATAGATAGAACGAGATTGGATTTTTCAATGGGTTAGTGTCGTGAACGATGAGCCTCTTTCGTTTATATTTTAGTTAGTTTTAGCGTCTTTTATTTACATTTTAGTTAGTTTTAGAGTCTTTTATTTACATTTTAGTTGTTGATTTAACGTCTATTGAAGTTACGTGTGGAACACCGGTTGTGCCATTTGTGGTTCCTTTTCCCGATTCCAAGTCATTCAAGTTAGTGGTACTGTGTGTGTCCATGTAATTTACTTCTGGGTTTTCGTATGGCCCGACATCGGTTTGTTTCACTGGCGCTCCAAGGAAGGCTTTGGCAAATCCATCACCTGAAATATACAAAATATGGTTTATTATTGTTTATATTTGGTAGTACATATAGGCTTATATGGGGCCACCAAAATCTGTTAAGTTCTTTGGGCCTCAATCGGTCGTAATCCAGACCTGGCTCTGGGGGACAATGTAGACAAACAGCTCCATTTGGAAAAATCCGGAACTTGGAGAGAGAGATGACATGACCCATCTTAAAAGTCAAAAATATAAGATCCAGCGTAACATAAACAAAGAGAGAGAGAGAGAGAGAGGGGGGGGGGGGTAACGTCCATTTGCCACAAAATATGTTTTTTTTTAAATTTTGTTTCAATAATGCGGTTGTACGCTGGGGTCTTTAGTAGTGGGACGACCCGGAGAAAACCCATGAGGTTCATTACGAGATGAGCTCTACCATTGTCAAATAGTGCCAAAATGAATACAAAACAGACCGTGCAAACGTAAACCTCAAATAAATACTCAATTTTGTAACATTAAAAATGATCAGACAGTCCAAATATCGGTTGGCAACGACATAACTATCGAATTCCTATTTTGTGATTTATCTTCTATATACTTTAAAGATGTAACAAGCCGAGATTCATTGCACATTTATCTTTTTGAAAAGTATCGACAACCAAACTGATTATATATACTTAGTCTTAACATACAATGGTCACAGTCGAGCTCAGTAGGCCTACCTAAGTGTCCTGATTAACTGCAGCGTGAAATATTGAACTCGGTCAGCATTTAGGAAACAACAATAGGAATCATCCTTCGGGTATAAGGAATAAATGTGCAAAATTTTAAAAAGATCTGATAAGAATTTAAGAATTGACGCCTGTAGGTTAGACACACACATACACACACAAATGATACAGGCAATCGTTGTAATAAGTAAGTCGCCGGTAGGCGACACACAGACACACACAGTGGCTGCGTCCCTGAGGGTTGGGCATGCATTAAAAACAATGGCGATGATCCTTGGGGAATAAACACGTAAATTAAGTGGTTCGGTTAAGAAATGTGGCCTGCAGACGACAAACAGATATATAAATAAATTGTTGTGATTCTGCCCCGCGGGCGGGTGTACCAAAAACAACAGGTATCATCCTTTGGGTACAGGGAGAGGGGAGGAATCGAAACCTCGCCAGTTGATTTAATGACACAACTTGTGATACATTCATTCAAATTAACTCACCTATACAACCTTAGATAAATGATTGGTTTTTGTTTTCAATGAAAACTAATAACATTTTCTAATCTATTTTCTGGGTGAACATAATGTTATGATATTTACAAAGAATATTTAGAATTTTCATTGAATAATATAGACAACATAAGAAGTTTAAATAGAAAATGTCCATCTATAATAACTGGGTTATTTCAATATTTAGGTCAATGATATAGAACGGAGAGAAATAATATTATAGGTGTTATATAATATTATGAGAGAGAGACGGAGAGAGAGAGAGAGAGAGAGAGAGAGAGAGAGAGAGGGCGGGCGTTCACTCAACATTTACATAGAATATGTTTAGAAGTTTTTTACTATAAAATTCCAACCATAATAACTGAGTTATTTCAATATTTGGGTCAATTATATAAAACGAAAAGAAATAAGACAATATCATACGTATTATGTAGTATGAAAGGACCGCTTTATATAACAGTATATTTAACATTACGACTTATGGTGCCTAGCACCAAGTTTGATTTCAAAACTTTAAACCCACTTAATATAATAACAAACAAATTTCTAATTCGGAAAGTGCAAATCATATTAGATTGGTGCACAATCCTGATATCCACGAAAAAAAACCCTACAAAATTTAGTTATTTGTATAATAATTTTACATGTGAAAAAAATGGTTACAAGGGTTCCAAATATATTTTGACCCGTGACAAGGATTCGAAGGCTCCGAAAGTGATAATAAGAACACAATGTTAAGTAATATGTATTTGTACCGACTGTCAGATATTCAGAAATGCGTGTATGGGTGCGGACTTAGTCATCTGAATCAAATGAAAAGTGTAAGTTTTGAAGCTAGAAAAAAATCTAGATTCAGATATATACCAATCGAGCACGTTTTCTTTTCAGATTTCACTGTCTTGTAAAAGATAAAATGTAAATAAATCCAGAAAGAAAATGCATCGGGTGCATAATGCAAAATTTAACACAAATAAGAAAGATGGTCCTTTCATATATATACATCATGCATATAATTATCTTTAGTGAAAATATATATAATTAAATGTTAACATCTAAACAGACTTCAATTTCATTAGAAGATTAATTGAACTGAAGAAAAGAAACAATATATTATTACAGCAATAATAACATCATTATCCCTTATTGTTTAACTCCCACTGATATATAGTTACCTAATGATGACATGTTTTTAGCAGCTGAAAATTTATAAAATAAGTTTAACATACAAATATGTTACAAAATACTATGATTTAACTATTCTAGAAACATAACAAAATAATATAATAATTGTATATTAGTTTCGATTAATAACGATGAAATTCGATAAAGTTCAGAATTCCCTCAATTTACATAATTATCTGGGAAAATGAAAGTGAACAGAAAAACTTTCACAATGTGTTGACTTTGCCGTTCGTCCTGAAAGCGTTCTAGAATTATATTAAACTGCGGTTTTCAAAATGGACCCAAAACAATCTTCTTGGTATGTAACATTCTTTTAAACTGTATGTTGTTGAACAAGTCATTCGTTATCTCAAGATACATGTATACCGAAGACAATTCAGACCACGCTTTATTGCTAAAACAAAACAAATCGTCCGAAGGTTTTTAAGAAACAATTAACACAATTTCAAACAACCATAAACAGATCAATAACAAATTGTGAAACTTGTTTAAAACTTAAACCAGTTTCGCCTAGATCAATTCACAATTAGACATAATCTTCATTAAGAATACTCAATCCCAAATATGACTCTATTTAAAACTTTGTACATTAACATTTTTGTTCAAACAAAAATCATGTTAGTAACTTGTTCTAAAAAGCTACAGATGATGACGATATTATTATAAAAATAACCAAGTATACTAAAAAGCTATCACATGATGGCGACATTATTATAAAAATAACCAGGCATGCAAAAATGCTCATAAACATCGTCCATAAGCGAAAGGCAATTTTTAAAGCTATAAATCTCCGGTGATGATAAGCAACATGCTCACCTGTATTGTTTTGTATATATTACCATTTTTTGATATGAGAAATTAAAATCAAAACAAAAACAACATAACTTTCGATATGAAATAAAAACGGTTTGTGAATGAAATACATGAATACTTACCATCTTTCAGTTCGACGTGTTCCAAAATCTTAGCCAGTTTCTCCTCCCAACCATGACCATAAGCTTCCGTGGGATAAGCAGGTTCTCCGTGTTTAGGTATATCAAGACCTGTTGTAAACAAATACAATAATTTAATGGTGGGTCTGTTTAGGGGAAATGTCATATATGCCCACAGCATATGTCCAAAAAGGTTTGTTTCAGTTATCAAACTCAATCGGACATGGGCACGCCCTTCGAAGTGCATTAGCAATCTCAGGAAAACGTTTGCATACGAATCGGTCTTATTATCAATCCTGTTCAACCACCTTTCATTTTCATTTATGATCAATCCAAAGACCAATCTTGGGGATCACGTGCCTAAGTGGGTAAGGTGCTGACTCGCTAGCCTTGAGGTCGGGTGTTCTATCTCTGCATTGGCCGAGAAAGTTCATCTCGATTTTCCGGCGTGGTTTCCCCTTGTCAGTGATGCAGGACGACGGGCCTATTACAAAAAAAAAACAATAAAAAAAATTCATCTGTATACATCAAATGATATTTACATTACAAATTAATGAAATGTATACCTTTAGCTTCCAATTCCGGTGCTACTCGTAGAAGTCCGGTCAGTTTTAAAATACCGAACATGAGTACAGACGTAACGGCCGTCCAAGCTGTTATAGTAACCAAACCACACAGCTGCCATGCTAATGCCTGTAACAAGTTATCATTGATTATATACAAATTCACCAGTAACTGTTTTAAAAGTTATCAATAGTACATATAAATTTATCAATAGTTACATACAAAGTTATCAACAGTTACATAGTATTTATCAATACTTAATATATAAACTATAAATAATTAAATACAAATTATCAATAATTGATATACACATTATCAATAATTGATATACACATTATCAAGAAAAACATACACATTATCAATAATAACATACACATTTATTAATAATAACATACAAATCAACAAGTAATTGCAGGTATACAAATTAAGCAATAATTACATACAAATTTGTTTAAATTGGTATTCATTTATATACAGGCACCAACGTAATTTACCAAAACTGACCGATTATTTTCGGAATTCGCACAATTGGTAAAAGAAAATCGATTCATGTTATAATTATATTTCGCAGTTTTTCGCTTGCAACCGAAAATATCAGGAAAATATGCTAAAAAGACGGAACAATCATTATTGACCAAGAAAATGTTACATGTTTAAAACTGAACAAGAACATCAGTGTTATTTAATTTGTAATTCGGAAAATTAAAACATAACTAACGCGTTGGATTTTCATGATAATGTAAATAACAATAATAAACAACACAAAAAGGTATACTCTCACCATTCCAGAAGCCTGGTCCCAATTATATACAATTCCATCGGTTCGATGAAGGAAGGCCACAGCAATAACACCCCACGAACCACCTCCAAAATGGACTAAAATAATATAAACATTACAATATAAACATTCACAAATTATACCAATGGTTATACAAATGTATCAATAATAATCAATTAATTTCGTATTATCAGGGGCGGATCCAGGAATTTTTGCAGGAGAGGTTTGCCAGGCTCTTGTTAAGGAAATTTGACAGTTAACAATGCATTATGTCATCATCGTCTCTAAATTATGTAGGCATACATGCACACTGGCCTTTATAATGAATTAATAGCAGGGGCGTGGTGAGAATGAGTTCATGAGTAGCCATACTCATGCGCCAAAAAGTTTTTGCGCCAAAATCACAATCAAATTACTCAAAAAATGAAAAACATTTGTAAGTGGAAAAATTGTTTCATCTGACCCAATTAAAAAAATTTTGAAAGAGTCAAGTGATTTTCTCTTGGAAAGAATGGAATCTCCAAGAGAAAATAACAATATTTTATTACCGTATTTCTTGTCTCGGATTGCTGGAGATTGCGTTTCTGGGCTTCTAATTTTCGAAATTTTCCCGGGGGAGGGCTCCCCGGACCCCCCGCCGCGGGCTCGCGCCTTCGGCGCTCGCGGTGGCCGGCTTCGCCGGCCACAGCTCCGCGGTCAGTAAAAGGGTTTTTGTGCCAAAATCTTTTTTGTTACTCATAATTTCTTCTCAATAATTGCCCTCACCACGCCCCTGATTAATAGGATCACATTGTGATTCAATTTCATGGATGCAAAGCATTAATTGTGATATCACACATGTTTATATCATTATTAAATTCCGCACATTGAATGCCACTCCCATCCCACCATCTGATGATAAAGGATATAAAGCACACGACCGTTACACCTTCCTCATAAAGTGTTGTTTTACAATTTTGTTTAATGTAGCTGAGCCCCTGATTATATATATATCATGTATTCTAACAGTTTAACTACATTAAATTTACAATTTTATTTTTTAAATTTTTCAGATTTTAATATTAAATTGCGAGGAAAAAGACACAATTTGGCTTTAGAATTCCATTAATTCATTGTATTACAAAGACGTATATAACAAAGAAACCGGTGTGAAAATGAAAGGACTGCTTAATAAAAAAAGAAGAAACTGATTATAATCATTCTAAATGATACTGGGCACACCCAACTATAAAATACGTTCTGAATCACACGCATATCTTAATATCTGTATTACATAGGTTTATCAGTTGATCCTCAAATTCCGCAACTGACGATTAAAATCACTTCAACTAATATATTTTATATATCATAATATTATCGGGGGTTGGATGGCCGGATGGTTAGCAGTATCACATAAGGTCTGTCATTAAGTCAACTGGCGTGATTTCGATTCCTCGGTTGTACGTGACAAATAGTTGGGTCGCCTGCTCAACCCCGTGGGTTTTCAATTTTCTCCCACTGTTAAAGGCCTAGGTTGTGTTGAGTGGACGTTAAACCCAAATTCTCTCGCCATATATGTATATACTTTATTAATCTTGTATAATCACAAGACTAGAGTACAGCAACAAATGATCACTTATGAGAAGTATTCAGACTAATGAACTTTTCTGGAAACAGCAAGTTTCGATCCCATAACCGTGTGGGTTTACTTCGGTTCTTTCAGTTTCACACAAGGTTAAACACTACTACGTCCAAGTGAATTATTGAACTGATATTGTTCCATGTTAGTCCAAAATGACGTAGCTTGCGTCAAGTGGACATTAATTCTCATTCACCCAATCTCGCTCGCTCTGTATCTCGCGGGGGGGGGGGGGCTAGTGGTCTAGAGTGCCGTGCTTCGACCTCTAGCTGGCCGGTCACATCTGGCTTGCGGATGTGGTTTCGATCCCTTTCGTATGTGGCATGGAGATATGGGCGTCTTCTCAACCTCTTGGGTTTCCTCCGGGCATTCCGGTTTCCTCCCACTGCTAAAGACCCCTACGCGCAAACGAATAATTGAAATAAAATTAAACCATATGTTAGTCCCGAAATGACCTAGTTTGTGTCGAGTGGACGTTAAACCCAATTTCTCTCTCTCTCTCCCTATCTCGCTCTCTCCCTCTACATGTATCTCACTCTCTCCGTTTCGTTGTAATCCCGTTATCTATAGACTTACGACTTACCAGCTACGGCATCAAGCGGATCATCAATATATAAACTAGTGACTATTGTGTTGATTAGTTTGTAGGCGATCGCAGCAAAAAATCCAACAACACAAGCTGCCCAAGGATGGTAAACATTACATCCAGCACATATAGCAACCTAAACAGAAAAAATATATACAAAATTATATATCTTACCAAGTAAGAGTTTGATGAATCATAATTTTAGTACATGTTCTTTAAATCAAATTTACACAATTATAATAGTTCGGGAGTTCAGATCGTAGGTTCACGTTTTAATCAGCAGTGTAAAGTTGGTTTACATAACAAAATATGAATTAATATTCATGTATTGTAAAATTTGAGACAAATCTGCAAAATCAAAATATGGAGGTCATAACGTTTAATTCGTCCACATGTGGTTTTCAAGGAGATTTCTAACACTTGGAGGCTGGTTCCTAGAATGATACTAAAGTACAAAACATCGAATTAGAAGGCGAGTACTGTGTCTTTTGTATACTATATTAATCCTTTTTAGTTAAGAGAAAAGAGTCATCAGCTCAAAGTAGAAACAAACACTTCTTAGATAAAACAGAACTACCCGAGGTATAGTGTCCCCTAGTACCACCCTTATCAAAATAACAATGCATTCTTTGTAGCTACACGTAAATGGCATTCCATTTTTTATAAATCTTATCTTACCATTCCAGTCAAAGCACCATTCAGTGTGGTCAATAAACTCCATTTACTAGTTCCTGTAAGTCTGTTTATGATCAGAGAGACCAAGGCAGACATGGAACCAGATATAATGGTATTAACAACGGATAAACTGATCGCTTCACCATCCCCAGCATTAGAAATGGTTAACTGGGATCCACCATTAAACGCCAAGAAACCAAACAACAAGATGAAACCACCCAGAGCAGCCAACTGTAATGTAACATTAAAATATTTCTATCAGAAATCTAATCAAATGATAACTAATTCGTTTAATTGTTCCATTCTTGTTTATCACAAGAAGGGATCAACCCAATGCAAAGGGGTGGAGTGTAAACTTGGAAGAAATTTCAATTTCATTTGGACAAAATGCCTGTAATTGGCATTTGAGGTTATCCGTGCTATGATCAGAGGCAGTTAGCCAATTACGATGTTATTAAAAACGTATCCTACGTCTTCAGCATTCACTAGAAGTTATAAAACTGTCCTTCATGATTCGTCAGTGGCATTAACCATGTCAGTAGCTGTCGTGTATAGCAAATCATGTTCTATCGAATGACTTTAACTATAATCAATAAACTTTTACTTACAGGAACAGAATGTCCCCTGATGGGCACCACTGTTTTGCTGCCTTTATGGAACCGTCCTTTACGAGGACCAAGAAGCGATGCCCCAACAAGAGCGGCTATTCCACCCAATACATGTACAACACCACTTCCAGCAAAATCCTACAATTAGATCAGTATTTTTTGGATTAAAGTAGTGTTTTTAAAACCATCTTTGCTCAAAAACATACAAACCAGAAGATATAATGCAATGAGAAATCAATAGCCCTTAAAAAAATACAAGAAATCGCCGTGTGAAACATTACATGGAGTATTCCTATTGACTAGCATGGCTAATGACATATTTTAAGTATGGGTAATTATTCAGCCGAAAAGTGGATTAACCAGATTACTGACTCCCCACCCCTCCCCTCTTATCACTAGCTCTATCGTATTGGTCAAATTCGATTGCCCAGATTCTGCTTTCCTATTAGTTTGGTTAAATGAGACCAGTATTGGCTTTATCCTATTGGTTGAATTGGTTTAACCAGATTTATACTTCCCTATCAGTTACAAACGTTTGCTCAAACATGATTGGTATTAGCTCTATATATTGGATTCGATTCAATACACTAGCTTTGGTAAGTCTGGATGATTCCAGCTTGACCGAAATCCACGACATTATATCAAAATGATATCCGGTATCTGTTTTAATATACCTTTTTCATAATAGACAGGGAAGGTGTTCTATTTCACAATAAATATATCGACTTAATATGTTACCTTGTAACCAATGGTGACCGTTTCGTTGTTGAAAGTATAATCCATTCCTGCAGTTAACCAGGCATTGTCAGACCAAACCCAATGTGTTACCACAGGATAAATAAAACCTGAATATAAGCATTAATATTATTGTATTCATCATAATCACAAAAAAGGCAGCTGTCAATGTTTGTTTCTTAAATGAATTACATTACTAAATCTTCCCAGCCCTGCCTTAAAGATTCATTTTAAATTACCAAATCTTCCAAAATCTAGTCTAAAGGATTCATATCAACATAACAAACCTGTCTTAAGGATTCGTTACATAATCAAATCTTCCCAGATCTAGTCTTATGGATTTGTTAAATTACCAAAGTTCCTCATAAATGTAGTCTAAAGAATTACTTGAGGCAATGCATGAATTGAAAGGTGTTAAAACTTTTCTGCATCGATTAGGCTAATGCAAACGGGAAGTGTGCTATGGGGGGAACATTGCTCTGAGAGCGGCACAAAGATCTACTTTTATTTAGAATTTCAACTGTCACCGTTTCTTTAAGGTGCATACCAATGTCTACACAGGGCCTCCGTGTTTCGTCCAATGGACCATGTTTCTTGTATGCAGGCTCTCCGGACTACACAGTTGGCAAAAGGAACACAGGAAGTGAACCCGATACTTCGTAGTTAGCGAACCAGTGTCTTACTCACTAAGCCATCGCGACTCCCCTCTTTACACCACTATTAAATCGTCGTAAGCAAATTGTCACGGGAAGTAAAGTAACGTGACATTTTGACCAATTTGCGTTGTTATCGTGACAACAAAGGAAGATCCTCGGAATCCAAATTCATGACTGTAATTATCTATGCTGTGGAGAATTGGGAAGGTTTCCGTGATTTTGGAAGGCTCGAGATTACCATAAAGAAATTAACTTCTGGCGTAGTGTAGTGACCTTTGGTGTTAGGGTCCCTTTTCAGTATTGAATTTACACCGTTTTAGATATAAAGTTACAACACGTTAAAATGGTGCATAAGCTAGAATCACCAGGATATATACGCTGTTTTCATGGCAGGTTCAGGTGTCTCCGTTTCCCACTCCATCCTTTGCAACACTTACCCGTTATCAAAATACTGTAGACGATATAAGCTATAAATTCACATCTTTCAGCCATAGCACCAGAGACTATAGTAGCTGCCGTGGCGGCAAATACATACTGGAAGAAAAATAGCGCCAGTTTGGTTTCTTCGAGCTCGTATGTTGCCCAAAAAGTGTAACCAATAAAGTCGTTGCCATTTCCAAAAGCAAATGGAAATCCAAAAATCCAGTAAGCAATCCCAGCCACAACTGAAATATAATGAATATTATTTTATAGTTATGAGTCTAGTATGTTTACTTGTCTGTACTGAATGAGCTAAGTTACAAGCTGTTAAAGAATGGAACAAAGCAATATCGCTCAGAATAAAAAGATGCACATGAATGCGTGCTTTATTATGCACTGCTAGGATAAATTTTACCCATTCTATAGCAACCCATAACCCTTCACAATTGTATTTTTGTATTTTCTGACGATCTAAGCTCCGCGTTACTAAAGGGTTGTGATAACATTGATAAATTTGAAGTAATTTAAATCCCGACACGCCATTTATTCACTTACAAACTACAATAGTGTGAACGATCAATCTTTAATAGAGACATCAGTCCCAGAATGTTTTAATTCCGTTGGGTATTTACAAAAACATCTAGAATTGAAATTCCACTGATCTATGCCGTTCGCGATGCAATGAGTCGGATCATCATCTAGCATTGGTATTTTTATTTTGTTTTCTTAATGAAATGTTAAATAGTCATATCTAATAATAGTAAATGTATATGTTTTTTTGAAAAATAATATTCACTTACATTGATCCATTAAATTTTTAATTAGAATGTTTGTAGAGTTTTTACTTCGTACAGCACCGGCTTCTAAAAACGCAAAACCACATTGCATCACTGCAAATAGAATAATATTAGCAATTAAAGGCATTGTCCATTTGTTCATGCTGTGGTAAAGTTCCCCGTGTGACATCCTGCTATAACATGTAGTAAAACAACTTCGGTTGGCACATTATTTACCTATATGCAATAGTAACCATATCTAACACCACCAACACCACCAGTAACACCATATTACATTAATGTTAATATTTATCACCATTTTTACAGGAACCAAAACTGCCATGTCACATTTCTAGTTAGTCCATTAAGATGTCTGATCATAACAGGTTTTTAAATGCGTTTGACGTAAATTGATAAAAACTGAAAACCCAGTGTTCAGATTCGTGATAAAAGGAACGATTTGAACTTTTCAGTCGTAAATCACTTCTTCTTTTGAAATATACATCAGTCGCCTAGCTTAAGAGCCTATCGTTTCTCAGTTTATTTGATAAGCCAGAGCCTGTACATTTTATGAAGACTGTTTGGCAAGGGACACATTGTTAATATCCGAACCACTCAGATTTAAATATTAACTACCACATGTCTGTGCAGTTTAATATTAATTATTTCATATCTTTTTACTTGATGTGTATTTTTTGGTACTTCAGGATCGTAATACGGGACAGGGTATGCTTACTATATCTGGAATACTCGGTACTCCTTCACTATTTTGATGTATAACTTTGAGATCAGATCTATATTTCGTTTCGTTTTTTTATTCTTTTTTTATAAGCAGCATTGATGTTACCAGTGATTTACCCTTACTTCCGTGCAAAACACGCCTTAAGCTCGACTTTCATTGGCCAATACATCACACCATTCAGAACACTCCAATGATAACAACTCTTCCAGATCCTAATGTTCTAAAGACAAGTAAAACTATAAAACGAAACGAAATAGGATCTTTGTTTTAATCAGAGTGAGACAATCCCATTCAATAAAGTGACATGATCACATCAAAAAATGACTTTAGGTTAATCCTTTGGAAGAAAGAGTGGGGGACGCCATTAAAAAACTACTTCGCAAGTAGTAAGATATAAATTACTTTCCGATAGTCCCATGAAGGATTTACATTTCCCTTTTCGTTAATGGGTTTATATACACCGGATTTTCCAGTTTGGATCTCGTGTACCGTAATTCATTGCAGATTTCAAATATTAATGTTTAGTCACGATTTTGTGATAGACGTCCACAGAGAGTCAGGGCGGTTGTTTTATTATTATTTTCTTTAATCGCCCGAAAAGATCAGATGACTTGATCATTATTATGAAAAGTTACTTAGCCCCGAGCCTTTTTCAGGTCCGCTTAACAATATCCGCATAGTCTGTTTCACACAAATGAACAATAACATAAAATGGTATCGTTATTAAACAGGCCGGTACAAGTATATAAACGTGATATTATTAAATACTCTCCCCACCCTATACAAGGCACCCAGTTGATGAAGTGTAAACTATAGTTAATTCATCAACGCTTTTCACTCCTAGTTTTGTGAAGAAATTAAAGGATGATATCTTGTCGATTTCTGTAAAATAGAATTCACAGAGCTTTAAATAATTCTGGTCTTTTTCTTTTTTCTATTGATAAATGTTTAACTTAACGTAGCTATTCCGCCCTTTTTTTAAGATGTATTATTTAAAAGCAAAATCTAGCGATTGCGGGTTGTTTTTCTGTTTTCAAATTATGCTTTAGAATTTATTAGACGTCCATTTAAATGGAAAGCACAATATCAGTCACTGGGCGATATGACGGCCAATATTGGGGATGAATTAAAACAATCGTTGCCACTTAAATATGAATTCACTAAACGCTACATCTACCTATTGCCGATCGTTGTTTGGCTTCATAAGTAGCCTACTAAGTGTATATATAGGAAATAAATCTCTGAACAATCACTTTAGTGTTTAGTCTGACTGAAATCAGAGTAGCCAATTGCAATATGAAGTTAATATAGTATGGGGTTTTATACAATTATCGCGTTATAATTAGGGTTTCACACTGCGTAGCTTGTGTGAAACACTATTGTTTTTGTTAAAATTATTAGGCTTTCAGACTTTCGTCTGAAAGCCTATTGAGATTACTAAAATTATTATTAAGCTTTCATATTACATATGAAAGCTTATTGTTTCTGTTAAGATTATTATTATTTTTTTTTTGTGTATTTTCTGCAAATCGGATTTCTCAGAATCTAACCATGGGATCTTTCTGAAACTTTGACCTACCCCCCCAAAAATGGGGTGCGAACGTTGTTTAAATATATTTTCAAAACGTTTTACGAATCCGAAATCACCGAATTTTACGAACGAAAAAACTGACAATGCATAGTCGTAACTTTGTTATTTTTTGACCGATTTTACTAATTCTTTTTTCTTTGAATACCTTGAAAAAAATCGTTTTGATCTGCAGTTTCACATTTTCGAATTTCGAAAATTCGTCGCTGTGATTTCGAACCGGAAGTTTAGACCAATTTGACAACTTCTTTAATAGTTGTACGATTTTCATGAAATTTAGTATACAAGTAGATCTTACCGATGTGACTTCAAAAATATAATTAGAAATTTTCTAAATTATCTCCCCTTGGTGAAATTAAGGATCAAAATTTTCAAAAAAATCGTCGAAATATAGGTCAGAATGACCTAAAAAATTTTTTCGATACTCGACAAGTAATTACTGATTCCTACACAAAATATGGAGTTTGTCGATCGAACCGGAAGTGCCACCATCTTGAAACGTGAAAAAACAAATGAACTTTTGCGATATTGCACTTACAGACACGGGAGTTATATTTTCTGAATCCTTGAAGGATGGCCCAAAAATCGTAGGGAGCAGAATTTTGATTTCGGTCACGTGATGGTCACCATTTTGAATTGAAAATGAAAAGTAGTAGCAATTTGAAGGGCCGAGACTTTGAAACACAATAAATCTCCTTCTAATTGAGCTAGAATGTTCAAACTTGGTGTAGACGTTCACTAGGTCAATGTCATGATTGAGTTCAAAGATGAGCATCTTCTGTCTAGGGTAAGCAGAGATAGGCATGCTGATTTGTTGATTCTTTAGGGCACGATAACTTCGGTTATAATGAAGGGAGGGCTGTGAAACTTTTGTCAATAGAGAGTCCAATAGCTAGCCTGTTGTGTGAAATCATTGTATCATTTATTTTAAATATCAGGGATAGGCGAAAAAAAGAGATTGAAAATCCAAAAAGTCGTATTTTTACAATTTGGAGCATGTTTAGAGGTCTTTCTCGTAAAGTCAACTTAATATTTTTGGGGAACTTCTTCTACAAAGAGTCTTATTGGTAGTCTTTTATATAAAACCATCGATCAACAATCCAACATATCAGGAGTAGAAGAACAAAAGGATCGAACATTGAAAACGGCACCCTTTCATTGTTAAGCAAAACATGCTGTGTGGGTGGCTACAATCTGCACATTTAGTCATCGTATAGAGCTTATTCAACAGTATCGAATTCCAACTGCTAAGGGATCTTTTACGTGCACTCCAATGTGTACACGGCGGGTGGGGGGACACGCCAGAAAATCGAGATGAACTTTCTCGGACAATGCAGGGATCGAACACCCGACCTCCTGGCTAGCAGGCCAACGCCTTAGCCACATAGTGTGGACATCCATCGTACATTTCATCCGTCAAATCAAAGCATTTCATTGCATTAGACCAATAATTAATTATTCTTAATCGAAAACTTTATTTTAATATTAGTCTGGCATTATTAAATCCTAATTTTATTGGTCTTATTTAAAATTAAACTTTCATTTAAGTATGAACAACCCTTAACGTGTCTCTTTAAAACATAAAAAAAAATACTCTAAAACAGTAGCTCAACCTTTTGACCTAAACTCATTAATTTACCATTTTTTGTGAGCCACTTGTTATTTTTCCTATGACATATTACACGTGTCTGATTTTAAAGGGGGGTTGGGTGGCTGAATGGTTAGCACGCGCGCCTGTCATTGAGTTAACTAGCGTGTTTTCGAATGCCCGGTTGTACGTGACAAGGAGTAAGGTCGCCTGTCCAACCGGTCATTTTTAATTTTTTTCCCGCCATTTTCATTTCATTTTCTCATCCGTCTCATTACAGTAATACAAGTTTGAGGTATTTCCCTTTAGTTTTCAGATTATTGTTATGCCTGGGTGCAATGTTTCATACTATATTTAGACTTGTAACTTCGCGAGTTTTTGACCAATTTTGATAATTTTTTCTTCTTATCCTTTTATTTAGGATACTTGATACAATCAATGACACATGACGATGAATATGAAAGCTTTCATATCTGCATGGGACAGTAGCAGATCTAGTTATTATTATTATTATTATTTACCGCGGGAGCCTAGATCACCATGATCGAAAACAGATATCGATCTGGAATTAGATTTTCTGTCGGGAAACCATGTGGTGGCTACTTGATAAAATATTTTTGAAATTTCTGCGCATACCGGAAGTGACCGAACTTTGTATTTTGTCTAAAAATTGAAAATAGGCAATAGTTTCGTCAATTGTTTATCCATTTTCAAACAAATTACCTTTTTGGAATCCCTGAATCTTTTCTTAGACAATGGCTATCTCACATTTTTCGATTTCGAACATTCGTCTATGACTTTTAGCGTTCGAAAATTGAAAACATGTTGTTTACGAGACAATTTTTGTTATTTTTCAAAATTTTCAAATTTGACCTATATTTTTGGATACCTGACGTCCATGCGATTCCAGTAATATAAGTTTCATTCAGAGTTATCGCCCTTTATTTTTCGATTTTTTTCGAATTTTCTTCCCATTTTGTGAGCTCGGGTTTCGTTTTATGGCAGAATTGACGTTTCTGAAACTTCTGGAACATGAAGTTATAGTCCAATACCAACGAATAAAGCAATTTCGACAAGAATCCTTAAACCGGAAGTGGTCGAAATAATGTGCAATATTTTGAAAAAAATGCAAAAAATGGATATTTTTGGGAAAAACGCGATTTCTCCGCCCGATATAAATGGATTAAAGAAATTAGGGTACCATTGGACTGCACTAGGATTGCACTATCGTATGATACCAAATTTATACGGATACTATGAACAGGCAGCAAAATATGGCACGCTGAAAATCAAGTATTTTCTGATTTTTAGCATTTTTGGACGCCTGTATCTCGAAAACTACTCCAGCGATTTTTATGAAACTTTCTCAATCGAGAGACCTTGTGGTAGTCTTAAGTACGAAACATTCTATTACGACTTTGAAATATCTGGAATAGGTGAAATAACGGACTGAAAATCGAAAAAAGTCGAAAAATCGTGAAATTTTGGAAAATGCTCTACCATTTTTTTATTTTAAGAGATTTTCGAAAAAAGGTTGTATTTTCAGATAGCTGACCTAATTACGATTCTAACGATGTATAATATGTATGTAGTTATTGAAAGTTAATTTTCGATATTTTAAATTTTTTGCATTTTTCTCACTTTTTGACATAGGATTTCTCAGTGGCATTTTATCTGATCAGTAAATGTAATATATCAATACAGAGCCCTATGGCTATTTTAGTACCCAAACCGGCTATTTAAACTATTCCGACAATAATAACCATACCAGAAGTATTCAAAAATTAAAAAAAAAGGTTGAAAACATTGTCGCACTTGCGAAAAACTTGATTTCTCCCTTAGGTAATAGCGGACCAAAAGAACTAAAGTGTCGTTGGATAGCCTATTAATGGACCATCATACGGTATGTAAATAATACGATTTCGATGGCAAGGAAATAAATTATTGTATGCCAAAAATCCAGTATTTTCCGATTTTTTAACGTTCTGAGACGCCCTTTTCTCGAAAACGACGCCTACGATTTTTCTCAAACTTTTCTTACTCAAAGTCCTATCGATTGTCTATGTAGTGAATCCAAAATGAAAAGCATTGAAATAATATAGGTGGTCCAAAAATTGCATCAAACTTTGAAAAAAATTCAAAAATCGTTAAATTTTTGTAAACGCTCTTTATTTTATCTTTTTTTCCAAAACTACTCAATAGATGTTTCTGACACTTCTGGTACAGAAAGTTAACTATCCAAAGAACTCCGTAAAGCTATCACGACAACAATCGTAAAAACGGAAGTAGTCGAAAAAATGTCCGATATTTTGAAAAAAATTATTTTTTTTACGAAAACCTTTTTTATTTATGAATATTTTTTGACGGTATTTTACACTGGGTTAAAATATCATCCTACTTGAGCAGAAATGAGAAAAAAAATTGTCTCGGTAATTTGCATTAGCCGCCATCGGCTAATTAAGTTTTTCGTACCCAGAAAAATTATTTATTGTTCGATTTATATAAAACAAAGTTCATAAGCTCCGTGGTCCCAATTGTAATTTTTTTTGTTACGATGAAATTTTTCTGTCGGCAACGGAAGTGACGTAATATTAATAAAAACTACAATTTTGACAGTTCGGTACGACTTTTTGAAAGCAAATATTAATTTTTTTCAAAACTGATATAACTAAAAGGATGCACCCTGCAAAGGTGCACAATATCCTTAGCTCAGACTTTTTAATTTCAATTTCATTTTCGGGCAATTTCGAATAAAATGTAAAATAAAGTGTAAAATTCAGTTGTTTGCAATTCATTCAGCTCTTCATATTTTGAAATATTTATCTGTAATTTTCATCAACTCGAAGCAATAATCCAGATGAAGTGAATGCATGCGAAAATTAGTTTGTAATGTGAACAGTTGCCGAGAAATATGCAATTTTGCATGCATCACTTTTCACGTTATTTTGCCTATAAAAGAATGAATTATTATTCGATTTGCAATTTTTTTTCCCCATTTTATGCTTAATGCCATTTTGGACTAGGTCAAGCCAATTTTACATTTTCATTGTGACCGGAAATGACGCCATTTGGGCAAAAACTGTATTTTTACCCAAAAAAACAAATATTTTATTCAAATGAGTCTGCCTTATAATATTTTTAGAATTATGATATTTGATTCCCATCAACGAATAGAATCAAGCCATACGACCATACAGATGCCACAAAATGGTTTCTAACTTGTACGGTTACAGAGAAATAGGCGATCTTCTATAAGTCACTTTTCAAGGTTTTTGGTCTATAAAAGTGTCAATTATTATTCGATTTTTATAATATTTTTACCATTTAATGCCTTATGCCATTTATGACTTCAATGAACTAAGTTAACATTTTCAATATCACCGGAAGTAATGTAATTTTTGCAAAAAACGTATTTTTAGCCTTCAAAACAAAACATTTTTTTGAAAGGATTTATATTTATTATTCAATTAACTTTATAACGTCTGACTCTAATGGGCAGTAAGATTGAATCAATACCATCATATCGATATCAAGAAAAGGCTTCTAGCATGTTCCCTTGTCGAATAATAGCCAATTTTCCCAGGGTCACTTTTAATTTTTTTACCTTCTTAATTTCCGTTGATGGGTTACAGGTTAGTTATTTATTGCCCGATACGTATAAAACAAAGTTTGTATTTTGTATGTTACGAATTTTCGACTTATTTTTCCCCTATAAAAAATTCTTTCGGCACCGGAAGTGACGTAATTTTGCGATAATTTACAATTTTGGCCTGTCTTTTCGCCAGGAAATATTACTTTTATATATGATAGAAGGTTTCACTGTAGCAAAACAACTAAAGTATAGTTCGGTAGCTCAATGGATCGGCTATGGTATAATAAACTTCCGGTATGATTCCTGAAAGCCGGTTCAGTGCTGCTTGCAGGTCTAGTTATTCTTATTATTATTATTATTATTATTATTCAGATTCCAATTTGAATAGATCTCAGCAACTACGTGTCGCATCGTTACGATTTCTTCGGTTTTACTGGGAAAGTGGGTGTGACTTAGAGGATAAAGCTATTTTGAACGTTCTGCGCCAATGCGAAATGTCCGAAATCACCGAAGTTATCGTTTTTGAAAATATTGCAGTAATTTTAACAATAATCATTGGATTTTAACTTTCGATACATTTTGGCATAGTCTGAGACAGGGCACATAGCTACGCTACTTTCGATTTTTGATTTTCGGCAAATCTTCGAAGATATTAGGCGCCAAATTTCGAAAATTTAAAATTTTACAAAAAACTTTTTTATTTTTGAATATTTTTTAGTCGTATTGTGCACAGAATTAAAGAGTCATCTGACTAGTGCAAAAATGTTAAAATTTTTTGTCTCAGTAATTTTCCTTGGCCGCCATTGGCTAATTCAGTTTTTCAGTCCTAGATTAATTTCTTATTGTTCGATTTGTATAAAACAAAGTTCATATGCTTCGTTGTCTCAATTGTCATTTTTTTTGTTACCAATAATGTTATCTGTCGGCACCGGAAGTGGCATAATTTTACCAAAAACTACAATTTTGACAGTTATTTTCTTATTTCGAAAACAAATATTATTTTTTGGAAAAATTATATGACTCAAAGAGTGTGTCCTTTCAAGGCGCAAAAAATGTAGGAAGCAGTTTTTTTAATTTCGATTTCATTTTCGAGCAAATTCGATTAAGAGGCTAAAAATGGTGTAAAATTGGCCTATTTACAACCTATTCAGGCTTTTCAGATTTTAAAATATTTCTTCGTAACTTTTATAAACTTGTAGCTATAATCCATACGAAGAAAATGTATGTTAAAATTCGTTTGTAATATAAGCAGTTACCAAGAAATGGGCAGTTCTGAACAAGTCACTGTTTTCGTTATTTTGCCTGTAAAATAGTCAATTACGATTGGATTTTTATAAAAGTGACATCATTTGATTCAAAAAGCATGTAGCGTTATATCAAGTTGATTATAATTTAAAATTGACACCGGAAGTGACATCATTTGGTCAAAAACTGCATTTTAAACTTTTTAAATCAATGTTTTATTCAACCAAGAATAACTTAATATATATTAATAATTTTAACTTTTGGTTTAAATTCACATATAAACAAAACTCATATGGTCATATAGATATCATAAAATGGTTTCTAACTTATTCGGTTGCCGAGAAATAGACGGTTTTCTACAGGTCACTTTTGAAGGTTTCGGGGCCATAAAATGGATCAATTATTATTCGATTTTCATAAACGTGACACCATGTTATACCTAATGCCATTTGGGATTTTATACAAGTAATTTAAGATTTTCATTATCACCGGAAGTAACGTCATTTTGGCAAAAACTGTATTTTTAGCCTCCAAAACAGATATTTTATTCAAATGGGTCTGTTTTGAAATCTTTTTCAAATTATGGTATTTGATGCCAATCAACAAATAGAATGAACCCATACGATCATACAGATACCACAAAATGGTTTCTAACTTGTACGGTTGCAGAGAAATAGCTGATTTTCTACAAGTCACTTTTCAAGTTTTTTGGTCTTTAAAAGTGGCAATTATTATTCGATTTACATAAAATTTTCACTATATGATATCGTATGCCATTTCTGATTTCATAAGACTAATTGAACATTTGCATTAACACCGGGAGTAATTTAATTTTGTCAAGATCATTTACAAGTACATGTAACAAATGTATAAAATGAATTGATATTGCTAGATTTTGTTGAATCTGCGTCCATTTTATTTGTGTGCAATGTTAATTTGGAAACCTGTTTAGTGGTTTCGCTGGTACCGGAAGTGACATATGTTCAAGGGTAACTTGACACCGGAAGTGACATGTTTAAGGGTAACATGGCAACAGTGAAACCCGTCATTCCTGCATGCAGGTCTAGTTAGGGTTTCACACTGCGTAGCTTGTGTGAAACACTATTGTTTTTGTTAAAATTATTAGGGTTTCACACTGCGTAGCTTGTGTGAAACACTATTGTTTTTGTTAAAATTATTATTAGGGTTTCACACTGCGTAGCTTGTGTGAAACACTATTGTTTTTGTTAAAATTATTATTCTTATTATTATTATTATTATTATTATTATTATTCAGATTCCAATTTGAATAGATCTCAGCAACTACGTGTCGCATCGTTACGATTTCTTCGGTTTTACTGGGAAAGTGGGTGTGACTTAGAGGATAAAGCTATTTTGAACGTTCTGCGACAATGCGAAATGTCCGAAATCACCGAAGTTATCGTTTTTGAAAATATTTCAGTAATTTTAACAATAATCATTGGATTTTAACTTTCGATACATTTTGGCATAGCCTGAGACAGGGCACATAGCTACGCTAATTTCGATTTTTGATTTTCGGCAAATCTTCGAAGATATTAGGCGCCAAATTTCGAAAATTTAAAATTTTACAAAAAACTTTTTTATTTATGAATATTTTTTAGGCGTATTGTGCACAGAATTAAAGAGTTATCTGACTAGTGCAAAAATGTTAAAAATTTTTGTCTCAGTAATTTTCCTTGGCCGCCATTGGCTAATTCAGTTTTTCAGTCCTAGATTAATTTTTTATTGTTCGATTTGTATAAAACAAAGTTCATATGCTTCGTTGTCTCAATTGTCATTTTTTTTGTTACCAATAATGTTATCTGTCGGCACCGGAAGTGGCATAATTTTACCAAAAACTACAATTTTGACAGTTATTTTCTTATTTCGAAAACAAATATTATTTTTTTGAAAAATTATATGACTCAAAGAGTGTGTCTTTTCATGGCGCAAAAAATGTAGGAAGCAGTTTTTTTAATTTCGATTTCATTTTCGAGCAAATTCGATTAAGAAGCTAAAAATGGTGTAAAATTGGCCTATTTACAACCTATTCAGGCTTTTCAGATTTTAAGATATTTCTTCGTAACTTTTATAAACTTGTAGCTATAATCCATACGAAGAAAATGTATGTTAAAATTCGTTTGTAATATAAGCAGTTACCAAGAAATGGGCAGTTCTGTACAAGTCACTGTTTTCGTTATTTTGCCTGTAAAATAGTCAATTATGATTTAATTTTTATAAAAGTGACATCATTTGATTCAAAAAGCACGTAGCGTCATATCAAGTTGATTACAATTTAAAATTGACACCGGAAGTGACATCATTTGGTCAAAAAATGCATTTTAAACTTTTGAAATCAATGTTTTATTCAACCAAGAATAACTTAATATGTATTAATAATTTTAACTTTTGGTTTAAATTCACATATAAACAAAACTCATATGGTCATATAGATATCATAAAATGGTTTCTAACTTATTCGGTTGCCGAGAAATAGACGGTTTTCTACAGGTCACTTTTGAAGGTTTCGGGACCATAAAAGGGTCAATTATTATTCGATTTTCATAAACGTCACACCATGTTATACCTAATGCCATTTGGGATTTCATACAAGTAATTTAAGATTTTCATTATCACCGGAAGTAACGTCATTTTGGCAAAAACTGTATTTTTAGCCTCCAAAACAGATATTTTATTCAAATGAGTCTGTTTTGAAATCTTTTTCAAATTATGGTATTTGATGCCAATCAACAAATAGAATGAACCCATACGATCATACAGATACCACAAAATGGTTTCTAACTTGTACGGTTGCAGAGAAATAGCCGATTTTCTACAAGTCACTTTTCAAGTTTTTTGGTCTTTAAAAGTGGCAATTATTATTCGATTTACATAAAATTTTCACTATATGATATCGTATGCCATTTCTGATTTCATAAGACTAATTGAACATTTGCATTAACACCGGGAGTAATTTAATTTTGTCAAGATCATTTACAAGTAACAAATGTATAAAATGAATTGATATTGCTGGATTTTGTTGATTCTGCGTCCATTTTATTTGTGTGCAATGTTAATTTGGAAACCTGTTTAGTGGTTTCGCTGGTACCGGAAGTGACATATGTTCACGGGAAACTTGGCACCGGAAGTGACATGTTTAAGGGTAACATGGCACCAGTGAAACCCGTCATTCCTGCATGCAGGTCTAGTTCTTATTATTATTATTATTATTCAGATTCCAATTTGAATAGATCTCAGCAACTACGTGTCGCATCGTTACGATTTCTTCGGTTTTACTGGGAAAGTGGGTGTGACTTAGAGGATAAAGCTATTTTGAACGTTCTGCTACAATGCGAAATGTCCGAAATCACCGAAGTTATTGTTTTTGAAAATATTGCAGTAATTTTAACAATAATCATTGGATTTTAACTTTCGATAAATTTTGGCATAGCCTGAGACAGGGCACATAGCTACGCTACTTTCGATTTTTGATTTTCGGCAAATCTTCGAAGATATTAGGCGCCAAATTCCGAAAATTTAAAATTTTACAAAAAACTTTTTTATTTATGAATATTTTTTAGTCGTATTGTGCACAGAATTAAAGAGTCATCTGACTAGTGCAAAAATGTTAAAAATTTTTGTCTCAGTAATTTTCCTTGGCCGCCATAGGCTAATTCAGTTTTTCAGTCCTAGATTAATTTTTTATTGTTCGATTTGTATAAAACAAAGTTCATATGCTTCGTTGTCTCAATTGTCATTTTTTTTGTTACCAATAATGTTACCTGTCGGCACAGGAAGTGGCATAATTTTACCAAAAACTACAATTTTGACAGTTATTTTCCTATTTCGAAAACAAATATTATTTTTTTGAAAAATTATATGACTCAAAGAGTGTGTCTTTTCATGGCGCAAAAAATGTAGGAAGCAGTTTTTTTAATTTCGATTTCATTTTCGAGCAAATTCGATTAAGAGGCTAAAAATGGTGTAAAATTGGCCTATTTACAACCTATTCAGGCTTTTCAGATTTTAAGATATTTCTTCGTAACTTTTATAAACTTGTAGCTATAATCCATACGAAGAAAATGTATGTTAAAATTCGTTTGTAATATAAGCAGTTACCAAGAAATGGGCAGTTCTGTACAAGTCACTGTTTTCGTTATTTTGCCTGTAAAATAGTCAATTATGATTGGATTTTTATAAAAGTGACATCATTTGATTGAAAAAGCACGTAGCGTTATATCAAGTTGATTACAATTTAAAATTGACACCGGAAGTGACATCATTTGGTCAAAAAATGCATTTTAAACTTTTTAAATCAATGTTTTATTCAACCAAGAATAACTTAATATGTATAAATAATTTTAACTTTTGGTTTAAATTCACATATAAAGAAAACTCATATGGTCATATAGATATCATAAAATGGTTTCTAACTTATTCGGTTGCCGAGAAATAGACGGTTTTCTACAGGTCACTTTTGGAGGTTTCGGGGCCATAAAAGGGTCAATTATTATTCGATTTTCATAAACGTCACACCATGTTATACCTAATGCCATTTGGGATTTCATACAAGTAATTGAAGATTTTCATTATCACCGGAAGTAACGTCATTTTGGCAAAAACTGTATTTTTAGCCTCAAAAACAGATATTTTATTCAAATGAGTCTGTTTTGAAATCTTTTTCAAATTATGGTATTTGATGCCAATCAACAAATAGAATGAACCCATACGATCATACAGATACCACAAAATGGTTTGTAACTTGTACGGTTGCAGAGAAATAGCAGATTTTCTACAAGTCACTTTTCAAGTTTTTTGGTCTTTAAAAGTGGCAATTATTATTCGATTTACATAAAATTTTCACTATATGATATCGTATGCCATTTCTGATTTCATAAGACTAATTGATCATTTGCATTAACACCGGGAGTAATTTAATTTTGTCAAGATCATTTACAAGTAACAAATGTATAAAATGAATTGATATTGCTGGATTTTGTTGATTCTGCGTCCATTTTATTTGTGTGCAATGTTAATTTGGAAACCTGTTTAGTGGTTTCGCTGGTACCGGAAGTGACATATGTTCAAGGGTAACTTGGCACCGGAAGTGACATGTTTAAGGGTAACATGGCACCAGTGAAACCCGTCATTCCTGCATGCAGGTCTAGTTATTCTTATTATTATTATTATTCAGATTCCAATTTGAATAGATCTCAGCAACTACGAGTCGCATCGTTACGATTTCTTCGGTTTTACTGGGAAAGTGGGTGTGACTTAGAGGATAAAGCTATTTTGAACGTTCTGCGACAATGCGAAATGTCCGAAATCACCGAAGTTATCGTTTTTGAAAATATTGCAGTAATTTTAACAATAATCATTGGATTTTAACTTTCGATACATTTTGGCATAGCCTGAGACAGGGCACATAGCTACGCTACTTTCGATTTTTGATTTTCGGCAAATCTTCGAAGATATTAGGCGCCAAATTTCGAAAATTTAAAATTTTACAAAAAATTTTTTTATTTATGAATATTTCTTAGTCGTATTGTGCACAGAATTAAAGAGTCATCTGACTAGTGCAAAAATGTTAAAAAAATTTGTCTCAGTAATTTTCCTTGGCCGCCATTGGCTAATTCAGTTTTTCAGTCCTAGATTAATTTTTTATTGTCCGATTTGTATAAAACAAAATTCATATGCTTCGTTGTATCAATTGTCATTTTTTTTATTACCAAAAGTGTTATCTGTCGGCACCGGAAGTGGCATAATTTTACCAAAAACTACAATTTTGACAGTTATTTTCCTACTTCGAAAACAAATATTATTTTTTGGAAAAATTATTTGACTCAAAGAGTGTGCCCTTTCAAGGCGCAAAAAATGTAGGAAGCAGTTTTTTTAATTTCGATTTCACTTTCGAGCAAATTCGATTAAGAGGCTAAAAATGGTGTAAAATTGACCTATTTACAACCTATTCAGGCTTTTCAGATTTTAAAATATTTCTTCGTAACTTTTATAAACTTGTAGCTATAATCCATACGAAGAAAATGTATGTTAAAATTCGTTTGTAATATAAGCAGTTACCAAGAAATGGGCAGTTCTGTACAAGTCACTGTTTTCGTTATTTTGCCTGTAAAATAGTCAATTATTATTGGATTTTTATAAAAGTGACATCATTTGATTCAAAAAGCATGTAGCGTCATATCAAGTTGATTACAATTTAAAATTGACACCGGAAGTGACATCATTTGGTCAAAAACTGCATTTTAAACTTTTTAAATCAATGTTTTATTCAACCAAGAATAACTTAATATGTATTAATAATTTTAACTTTTGGTTTAAATTCACAAATAAACAAAATTCATATGGTCATATAGATATCATAAAATTGTTTCTAACTTGTTCGGTTGCCGAGAAATAGACGGTTTTCTACAGGTCACTTTTGAAGGTTTCGGGGCCATAAAAGTGTCAATTATTATTCGATTTTCATAAACGTTACACCGTGTTATACCTACTGCCATTTGGGATTTCATTCAAGTAATTTAAGATTTTCATTATCACCGGAAGTAACGTCATTTTGGCAAAAACTGTATTTTTAGCCTTCAAAACAGATATTTTATTCAAATGAGTCTGTTTTGAAATCTTTTTCAAATTATGGTATTTGATGCTAATCAACAAATAGAATGAACCCATACGATCACACAGATACCACAAAATGGTTTGTAACTTGTACGGTTGCAGAGAAATAGCAGATTTTCTACAAGTCACTTTTCAAGTTTTTTGGTCTTAAAATTTTACATAAAATTTTCACTATATGATATCGTATGCCATTTCTGATTTCATAAGACTAATTGAACATTTTCATTTACACAGGATGTAATTTAATTTTTTTCAAGATCATTTACAAGTAAAAAATGTATAAAATGAATTGATATTGTTGGATTTTGTTGATTCTGCGTCCATTTTATTTGTGTGCAATGTTAATTTGGAAACCTGTTTAGTGGTTTCGCTGGTACCGGAAGTGACATATGTTCAAGGGTAACTTGGCACCGGAAGTGACATGTTTAAGGGTAACATGGCACCAGTGAAACCCGTCATTCCTGCATGCAGGTCTAGTTCTTTATAGGCTTCGTAGTGGCGGTGGCAGTACGGGATATGAGGTATTTCCTTTTCATTAGAAGTTCGTCCCCTTTTCAGATTCCTGCCAAGATACAATTGTTTCTGTTGATTATGTTCTGTATCCTGCAAGATTTCGATTCCAATCTGCTGCATCAATTCTGGTAAATCATGGTGCCACAATATAGCATCGATTGTCTATCAAGTACCATTGTTACGATAATAACGGGAGGGGGGGGGGGGTAATGGGGTTTAGTTTAACGTCCACTCGACACAAACAAGATCATTTCAGGACTAACACAAGGTCAATTTTATTTCAATAATTCCCTTACGCGCAGGGTTCCTTGGCAGTGGGGCGGAAGACCCGGAGAAAATCCACGAGGCTAGACAGACGATCATACTCCTTGTCACGTACAACCAGGCCATCGATACCAAGCCAGTTGACTCAATGACAGATATTAAGATACAGCGAGCACGTGCCATTCGGCCATCCAATGCCCGCCCCAACATACCAATGAACAGGAAGATTATCTGCTCCAATAACCCGCTCCATAATTGCACCAATGTTCTATCAAATAATTTCAAAATTATGGATATAACATGTAGAATATGTCGGTGAATAATTATACCAAACATCGACACCGCACACGGGCAGATCCAGGATTTTCAGAAAGGGGGGGGGGGGGCGTGCTGCACCCATTTGTGATTGCAAAGCCCTGCCCGTGATTTTTGAGTCGACAAAAATGTCCACAAGGATTAATTTCATACTAGTACTGTAAATTAGGATTTCCAACCTAAACTATATTTGTACTCCTTTCCCGCGAGAATATATGGGGCTAAAAATTGTTCGCCACCGCAAAAAATAGAGCGGGCGTGGTATATTGCAGATCTTTCTTTTGGGCTCTAAATGTTATATAAATTATTAATGACCATAATCAAAAATTTAGGTAGATTAGAACGGGGGGGGGGGTTAATGATCTAATTCAAAAGTCGAGAAGCTCGACTTAGACTATTACGACCAGTACGGTACTAAGATGAAAACACACGTCTTGTCAAAACTACAACTATTGATAACTGCTAAAATAAACAGTAGCTAAAAAAAAACAGTAATGTATTCATTTTGCACTATCTATCTATGAAATAATATAGAGACGCCTTTTACACAATGTCTCTGTAAGTGAATACCCGAGGGCTATTGAAATACTGTCCCTTGACAAGATTCTACAAATGATATTGCATTATAATTTTGCGAATTTTACGCTCTATTGTTCGGCACATTTATAATCTTTCGATAGCTCTTTTTGCATCAATGGCTTTTCTTTTAGAAAAAGGAGGAATCGTGAGAAATAGTGCGTAAGTTTCAGTTGTAAATCTGTACAAGACTTGGATCTGCCGTTTGTTTGTCTGCTCATGTTTGGCAATCAAAGTAAGGCAGTTCTGAAGCTGAAATTTGGAATATGTTGTCGTAGCTCGGATCGCGCAGTAACATATGATAGCTGACGTTGGCATACCCTTTCCGGCTTCGGAGTTATACGTCTTTTAACCCCGTGCAGCGGCGCCCCATTCGCTAGGATCTGAATAAAGCAACATTATAATCATGCAACATCATAGAATCCCATATTATATCGCATTTATGAATTGTTTTGACGATTTGTATTTAAGGAGCTGCTTAAAAAAACAATTGCGATCTTGTGAGTCACATACGTTTGTTCAAATGCATGACGAATTTATACTCGAAAAAGGGTATCTTTAAACGGGATGGGGTGGTTGGCCTCCAATTAAAACACCAACTATTGTCATCGGTACAAAATTTTGGTTCTCTTACACGATTCTTAGATTTTCCTAATAAATTAGTCTCACGAAGATCTAACCCTGGGCTATCTCTGAGACTTTTATTTTATCTCGTTTCTTTTTTCTTTCAAAAAAACCTAACATACTGTTTACTTATGTGCCAGACGTCGGATCTAAGGTCTTAGACCGTGTGCTAAAAGGGTGCTAGTTGAACTAGGTGCCTGAATTTAAGCGCTTAAAAATAAGATAATATTTCCCTATATCGAGCATTTGCAATAGTCGTAGGAAACGTGTAACAACTGGGTACGGCACTCTTATTAACAGTACATCAATTAATTCATTTCGGTTTTATTTTTGATAATCATACTTTCCTATCAAATCCTTGTTTTCTTTCAAACATAGCTTCGCGCCATCTCCCATTGTAAGAAGACATGCAAGGTCATAAATAATAATGATAATCAAACATAACCCCTAAACGAATAAAAGGGTTTACTGTTAATTAGAGTGTCGTACCCAGTTGTAACACGTTTCCTCCTACTTTGAATTATTTATGACCTTCATTTCTTCTTACAATGGGAGATGGTATGAAGCTATGTTTGAAAGAAAACAAGGATTCGATAATATCACAATTTGTGGTCGAGAAACTGCGATTTATTGAAGCAATTTTAAAGTAAACTCAGTTGGCTTTTAGGATGACTGATGTCAAAAGCTCACCAGCTGATTGTTTTCATATCTATGAATAAATTTATTAACTAAATTCTACTGGAGCGAAAAACAATTATGGTAGAATTGTGCGTAAAATTCTAAAAGACTACTTTTTACAAATAATGTCAAACAAATCCAAACTGAATTTCATCTTTATTATTTTTTTCTTCTAAATGCATGACTGTGTTTCTTTACAATTTATTGCTTTTTATGAGTGCTATATATTTCATCAATCATCAAGTTTCTCGGGTAACATCATAACCGTCCAATAAATACATTTCAATAAGATGGTGATAACTATCAACCTGTCTTCAATAACACGATTTCAACCGCAGTCCTTGGTTAACCGTTAAAGAACCTAATCACTATTCTTTGGCACTTAGATGGCCACATTGTAATGTGAATATATGCAAACTGTTTCACATATATTTAACTTAAAAACAAATTAAGAAATTTCGATTAGCTTTTCCTTGTTTTTGTCTTTTGTTACTGTTACCAGTTTTGTCGCACTCAAATATGACGTAAAAAAAAATACCAGAAATCACGTGCTTGGTGCTACTTTGGTTTATTATTGTTTACATTTTGAGTTGCATATATCATATGGGGAACCAAAAGCATTATAATTGCTTAGGGTCTTTATGGGCCTTAATCGGCCACTGCGTTAAATCCAAGTTCGACGTATTGCTATAATTCATATCAGACGAAATGTCCTTTTCTCTGTAGTTGTGGGACATGTTCTCATGTCACTAATCAGTATAAATTTAGCTACAGGGGCGTAAACGCGGAAAAGAATAGTCGGTCTCAAAATAAGCGCAGCCGGTCTCACAATTATTTTTATGCATCGGCGACGAATTAATGAATTAATGGGGTAAACAAACGACGTAAAATTAGATGAGGAAAATCCAAAGTATATATTCATATATACATGTATGTATATTTATATTAAAAATATCTGGTTATACTTTTGAGTGCTTTGATCCACGTCAGTTTTCCAAAGATCAAATTAGTAAAATGAAACAGCAGCTCCTCAATGAGCTATTGACTCTTGATCTGACGGAGATGATCGATCTTCGCTAAATCGTCGATCGGTGGACGCTTGATGAAAATATGATGACATGTAAATGGTGTAATTTGTGTTCGTTTCTCGCAGTAAACAACACGAATTCCCATTCGTAGTACTCAGTTGTATTCATGATTGATAGTTCTTGTTATAATAATATTTTAAACCAAGATAATGAAAAAGGAAAAAAAATGACAATTCAGCTATTACACAATGCATCTTTAACATAATGCAAATCAGACTCTCAGTAAACAGTAAACAAGCCTTTATGCATGGGCCATTTTCCTTTGTGCATAGACGGTATGCGTGCTAATAATATACCAAACCCTGATCACGTGTGATCGTTTGGGTATGCAGATAATAAACTTTGAACTCTAAATGACATGCGTCACCTCTGGCTTGCGGCTGTGGTTTCGAGCCATGGTGTGAGCGTATGTGACATGGAGATAGGGCGCCTTCTCAACCTCGTGGGTTTCCTCCCGGCACTCCGGTTTCCTACCACTGCTAAAGACCCCTACGCGCAAGTGAATTATTGAAATAAAATTAAAACCATGTTAGTCCCGAAATGACCTAGTTTGTGTTGAGTGGACGTTAAACCCCATTTCTCTCTCTCTCTCTCTAAATGACATGCTCAAGGTAGAAAGAGAAATGAAATGAAATGAGGCTTAACGTCTTACTTTTCTGCTCCGACTGGGCTAATGGCGGCGGGCCTACATCATATAGTGTGCTTTGACGAAAATTTTGACCGGGCAGCGGCATCATGGCCAAGAGATATTTTACGCGCACGTCAATGTATCGCCAATGTTTCGCCAATGTTTCACGGGACCTTGGATTTCCATCTCATCCGCACGACTAGACTTTTGTCCTTGCCACAACCGCATACGTTTAGTGCATTAGCTTTGTCGGTGTAGAACCAATAGGACGTTAATCCAATTTAAATGAGATTGTCGCGAGCATATATATGTTCTTAATACAAATCCTAAATAATTGCAGTTGAGTACCGGTATATTGATACTTAATATAAGAAGAATTAAAACCTCACAAAATCACACCCCAAAAAGTATACAAGGCGACTATATTTACAAGCCCTTGTATATGTACCTGTACGAGTAGATGTAAATAAACATTTTTAAAAAAAAATGGCAGGTATACGTGGTAGTAATAGTAGTACAAACATTGTTAAAGATACATTCCCACTGAAGTATTTATCGAGTAATTATATCCAATAAAAGTATAGCAATTTTGGTATATGGAAAGTAGAGACCCCAATGTTACTAGAAAAATACTAGATTATGAAAAATACCCCTGGAGTGCGCACCAGACAAAATGTAAGTGTATCCCTAATAGTCAGTCTGTATCTTCGAGTAACGCAAGGAACGCTTTTTGTGTAAAGATCTAATGGCTAACGGCAGTGAGAATTTAAAGCTGAACTCCGATTACAAAACTACAGAAATAATTGAATAACAAAATTAATGTCCTACATAATCGCCATACTCGTTTTCAATTTGCAGAACAAGCATGACGATTGTACGGCGTACGAAAACAGAGGCAGGCCCCGCCCACATCCTGTACACACTTTGTCAAAGTGTGTCATGTGTACTTTATTGTTACTAAAACCATAGAAACATATTGTATTGAATAAGCTTGTTTACTGATCTTAGTTTTGATAAGAGAGAGAAATTGGGTTTAACGTCCACTCGACACAAACTGGATCATTTCGGGTCTAACACGTCGTTTAATTTTATTTCAATAATTTGCTTGCGCTTAAGGGTTTTTAGCAGTGGGGGGAGACCGAAGGACCCGGAGAAAAGGTACGAAGATGGATAGGCGATTTGGTATCGCACCAAAACGCCATCAACTGATCTATCTAATAACTCACTGTAGTCTCGTACATAACGCAGACGTTTGGTTTTCGGAAATTAAAGGCTATGTTAGAGCTTTTGATAATTAGAAATCCAAAACGCGAAAACGAAACAAAACAACGATGGAGTTTAAATTGGACGTTTCTCACTGTATATATATAAACACACCCATGCAAGTGTAGTAAGATTTGATGATAAACATTAGAATAAAAGTACTATCATGGTCAAGAGATTTTCTTGTGTAAGTAAACGCCACATTTCAATTAAGAATCAGCAAAATCTTAATAGATCACACGGGCGTACATATAAAACATTGAACAACGTCACTTATTTAAACACAAATACTAAACCCCTGAGCGGTAATACATATCAATAATACCCAGAGAAGCCGTACAGATTTCTGTTTTATAAACCCACCGGAAAAAAACAGTGCACATTTAAACAAATTTAAAAGCACCATAGCTTATATATATAAATAAGTACACAAGAGAAACCCATTTAAATAAAAAAAAAATGACAAAATAGGTGAATCTTTCGCCTCATTATTATATCAAAAACAAGACAGCACTCTTATCACAGGTGATCCTAAAGACAAGTACAAGTAGTTGTATTATCTGCATGAAGGGCGAATCTCGTTGGGGATTCAGGGTGCGCACTTTAGAATCGGGTTCTTGGCTCAGATCACTGGAAATGGCATTTTCGTGTTTCTAGTTTTCGAAATTTTCCGGGACAGGCCACCGGACCCCCCGTTATACGCTTGAAGACTTCTGGCTCGGCAATGTGTACGACACCCGCTTCACCTATCCGTAGGTATTGATCCAACATTGATAAGCGTGGATCGCCTAAGGCTGCCTATAAAGCCATAATTTAAAAGTATTTTTACGGACAATAACGTATACAGATAAGAAATTTAATATTTTGCCTTTTAAAGAAATAATAAAAAATACGAGAATTATATCAGTAATTCAAGGCAGAGAATGGTACTTACAAAGAACTATCATTCCCATAATTATCAGGAAAAACTGGTCCAAGTTAGACTGCAAGTGCCTAAAGTCCTTTACGGCTTGTTCCGTAACATCCATCTTGATTTTTGTCTTTAACTGGCAATTTGTCTTCAATAATTCCCAAACTAACGCACAGTGTTCAACTTGCTTAATTTACTGTCCTGACTATCATACAGGTAGAGAAATAAGTGCAAATGATATAAAGTCACGTGAGTATCGGTTGAGTGAACATTTGTCACCTTGATGTTGAAAGCATTAGAAACTAATATTATAGTTGTTAGTCCAGTTTGCAATCGTTAAAATCAATCAACTGTGACAAAAGAAACAAATAAGAGCTATGATGTGGTTACGTTGGCAGCAACTTATAAAAAGATTAGTACTAATTGAGGACCTTGTAGAACTGTAAATAAGAATTGAATAAAAACTAATTAAAATTGATTGGAACATAATGAAACTGAAGCCTAATCAATGTCAACTCTGTAAACAAATTAGAAAGTTGCTGTTTTACATTAGTATCTATGAATAACCAAGGTGATACATTTACTTTTCCAAAGAAACAATGACGCCCAACATCAGTCAGCTGGACCTCCTGATCCAGTTTTCACATGTTTTTATTATGACAAAGGGGGGGGGGGGTGATAACCCGCACTCTCTTCACAACAGCGATTTTATACGTGTGTTTTAAATTGACTTTGGTTGCAATATACAGAGACAACTTATTAATTTGTGTGTTAACCAATTTTATGGATAATTCCGATATACACAGACGTGTACATGATTTAATTATATCTACCTACCCATAATATGATATATATTGGACATTAAATCTTTAATGAACAACAACAAGAAACAATTCAAAAATTATGTAAACCCCTCCGCTATACGAAATGAAATGGAGTTTAACCTCCTACTGTTCTGCTCCTAAACTGGGCTAATGAAGACGAACATACGTCATACAGTGTGAAATGACGAGAATTTTACCCGAGCAGCGGCGCTACGGATTACTCTTATATTGAATTCAAACTGCCAAGGGGTCTTTTACGTGCACAGGACCTCAGTTTTTCGTCCCATCCTAACGACTAGACAGCTGTCATCGTCAAGCCGTCCGCCGTGGCTATAGCTACGAGAGGATTGCTAAAACATTAAGATAACTTTGATGGCTTTGCTTTTAGGTACGATTTCAGCTTGCAGACTTATTTTGTTTATTAAGGCGCTAACGTCTTTATAATAAGATAATGATGTTCTATATTGACTAGTTAATTAAGCACACTCAGCCTAGTGTAATTACATAACTTAAACACAACTGTGAACTCCACATATCACAGAAATGGAATGAATTATACGAGATCTTCAATGTTATTGTTAATATTGAATAGACCTGGTCTAGAGAGAATGGACACCGATAGGCTCATTACATAACTATACATCCTTATATTCACACACGGGTACACACGTTTGTCTGATAAACATACACTGTTAAACAATATAATAGAATTCGTAATGAACTGTGACACGTAAAGTGGTTAAAGTTACATTGAATTTTTTATGGTGTTAATCTCATATAGATCATTGAACGTCCATGTTTGTTTGTTTAACATGCCTATATTATATAACATATCACGTAGAGTGTGTGCATTATGTTTAGTAATCGTTACGTATCTACAGCCATGTGAAATGATTCAGGAAACAGGCACCATTTGATATGTCCACATTTGATAGGTCTATTCACATTTTTTTGTACTCACCCAGGAGGTCATAATTTTTTCTGATTTGGACAGGCGCTCACCTGCCTTTTACGATCTACGAAGTGTGTAGAACTTCCATTTTTTTTATCCGATTGCGATGAAACATCAGGTTAAGGAACAAAAGATCTATGGTTTCTAACATAATGCATTGGAGCATTTGGATTATGAAATGACGAATCCTATAATCCAGGGGCGGATCTAGGAATTTTGAAAGGGGGGGGGGCGCCGCAAAATGAGGACACTGACTGCGGAGACGGGGCACGCCGCTGAGAGTTGGTTGGCCAGGGTGGTTCCCCCAAGAAAATTACTCGTCATTTCCTTGCATCTAGTAGCCATTCCAAGAGCTATTTGGCTGACATTTTCGTCTGAGTAATTGTTCGGAACGGGCATATTTGGGTCTGAGAAAAGGTACTTTCAGCAGTAAAAAAGGCATTAATGGGGTGGGGGGGGGCTAAAACCTGGTTAACGAAATAGAGGCTACATTGGGCTCATGGCATAATCAGCTTTATGTAAATTTGCCGATCCAGATTCCCCCTTTTGTCGAAAAATTTTTGAACGCATTAGAGACTAAAATTGTTATCGGATTTCTTGCAAAATCAGCGTGAAACATTGGGACTTTGAAATGACGACTCCAATCAGTACTCAGCGTTCCATAACCGATAAACGCGATAGAGCCTACATTTTTCGACATAACTCTTCTTCACAGGCTCGGCATGACGCATTGGCACACTGTCCGGATGAGCCCTATCGATTTACCCTGTTTCGGTCTATATCCTGGATAACATGGACACATCTGTAATGTCAACAGACGCAGTATTAATATCTAATTCCAAAAATAGTTTCAAATTTGAATGATAGTTAATGCAATAACGTCTTTATTGGGATGGAAGGAGAGGGTACGAGTAATCTGAGAAAATTAAATGAGCCAAACCTAAAATTATACACCGGGGAACACATTTTTAACATTACAGAAAGTTAATAACACATTTTCCAATTAAGAATGGAGTTTTTAAAGCCGCATCTTTTTAGCCTGCTCACAAATCTCAAGTTTCAAAGATGTGAAATACTTTTTCACGGATGAATTTGTCACAATGGCAAACCCTAGTTTTTTGTGATAAAATAGACCAAGCAATAAAATAATAATTAATACACCGATAACGATTCTGGGCTAGTGTGACACATCTACTTTCGGAGCTTGGGGCATGTAATTTGATCAAAAAATAGAACATATTTCATGGTTGACCTTGTTCAGCTACCTTTATATAATCAATTTCCAAGGTTTACTGTTCGTTGACATTATTGAGAATTGACCGGAACGCTCTTTTATATTTTAAGGCAATCTGTTTCTGTGTTTTATCAAACGAAAGATAATGGTCAACTTACATACAAGCTATGCTTGTCACAGTCGTCGTGTTCAGTTGCTAACCTAAACTAAAAGTACATTGTAATCAACTATGCCAAATCGTTCAATGTGGCGACCATAAGTTCAAACATGGCACTGTTTTTTGAAAATCTTGCAAATTTGTTTAGCTTGTGTCCAACTGTACAGTCAGGCGTCTTTCTACTCTTTCCAACTGACAATATTGTTTAGTTTCACAAGTGATGTCACGAATGCACTCTTTGATGTAATGTTGTGTGCGGTTTGTCATTGATTTACCGTAGCTTTCATCTATCGTATTGTTAGAAATAGGTGGACCATTACCGTTTAAACTTTTTCAGAATGGTATAACACCACATCAAAATGTTTTCGTTATCAAGAACGAAGGAGAATGCGGATAGGAAATTAAACACGAAAGATTTCTTATATTATAATAAACAGATTACGTGTAAAATAACTGATAGGAATGGAAATTTTAATTCTGCAGCCCTCCCAACCCCACCGAACCCAATCATCAAGGTTTCAATTTGGACGCCATGCTCATGAATAACAATGACAGAATACAACTGACGTTTAACGTCTCGTCAACAGAATACTTTGTTTATTTTCATACTAATATACGCTTAATCTTTCTATGACAAGCTGATAAAAATGCAAATCTATATTTTGTTTCGTATTTTATACTTTCAATAGTCGTCAATACATGAAGAGCTGACCGATTGTAGTTGGAGGTGTCAGAGGTCATAAGCGGTTTTTGACCCGATATATATCGTCAGACAATTGGTTAACCAACCAGAGTTGATGTTTAAAGTGGGTATGTGGAAATGTAACGTTTGCTAAGAATGTCTACCCACAGTTTCGTGCACCGCACGTCAAGACCTCAGTACAACGACAGAACGTTTCATTGACTAATTCCTCACATCAACCAGGACAGAGGTTATACAAAGTCTCTCAGATCCTAGTTTTGTGAAGGAAAGTAAAACGAAAAACGAAATGAAATAGAATCTGGGGTTGTATGGTTAAATCTGCATTGCTATGGAGGATAGTTTCATGGTCGTCACATCCGAATTCCTTTCCACGCCGGAATTCGAACCATAGAGATTATAGTGTCCGACCCGCTGAATTGCCACTGCTTTTAGTGTAATTCAAATTATTCTCAAAAAGGGGTGGGTGATAAAAAGGCCTTCTTGGGAGCATACCTGAGCTCCCGCTGCTTGAATCATGCGTTAAAAATGGCGCGTTTGTCTGCGATATGGCTGTCGGAATACGAAAGGTCCGTCTAAACAACACTATGCAAAGATACTTGACGTCTATTAAACAGAGGGGTCATCATCGGGAAGAGTCGAAACCAATGACTTTTGTTACTACATTATCTTTTAACCGGTTTCAGATAATGTAGTAACATTCGATGTAAGAGTAGTCTCTATCATCCAGACAAATATTCTACGAATATTAGTCTGGATGGGTCCTCAAAATTTGACGGAAAATAGGTCACTGTCTGGATTATCCAGTATTTTAAGTCACCACGTAGTGAATCTATCAAAACAGCTCGCTTGTCAGCGATGACACTCTTTAAAATTTTGTTTGTAAAAGTTTCAAATGAAATGGTAATTTTCTCTCGTCATGAATGAGACGTATGGCTTCTCACAATCTTCTTAATTCTTCATCGCGATTCATGCTTATTCCTCGTCTCTATTTTGTTTCTAATAATAGATGTGTCAAGTGAATTGTGGGATATATTTCAACCACGCTTTATAGAATCTAGCAAAATCGACCCGGTTGCATAAGATCTAGCACTTACCGAGACTTTAACCAAAAGGTTCCATTGCCCATGAGTAACCAAATGGTTTTTTTTTTATGTGGTAGATTATCCAGTAATTTTCGTCAAACATTGAGAACCAACCCAGACCCTCCGTGCGTTGAAGACTAGGGGGTTCTGGGTGACCGAGACTAATGTAAGCGGGGACTGATTTTAAAATGGACATAATTATGTCGTAAATACAAGGGTGTGTAGAGCTTTGGTAATACCCAAGGCCAACGCGTTGATTGTATATATGGTATCACTATGAGGTATAATGCTTAGAAATGAGTGAAAAGAAGACATTGACTCTGCCAATGGAGGTGTGCATACACCATTCACTGTGTCATGTGGGACATTTTGCCCAAACACCGGCGCTACGGCCTAATCTTATTTCAAATTCATACATAACTGACAAGAGGAAGCCGAGCCTGAAAATCTATAGGAACTTTTTCGTCCAACACTGGGGGCGAACCCGGGACCTGGTAAGCGAGACGGCGTCTTGCTCACTCAGCCACCACCCCTCCATGCCGAAAGATTCATATTACAGTGCTCTTCGTCTATTTTAAGACGCCAAAGAAAGAGGCTTATGCCCTTGATACACTAGAGAAATACATATTATAATAGATTCAATAGCATTGTGACAACGACCTCAAATCAAATATCTGAAAGACAACCTGCCATGGATATATTTTTATTAAACTTATTTTTACGTACAGCTCGTGTTAAGTGCGTGCGACTCTGTTAAAAAGGTAAACCGTTTTGGGGATTTCATTGGTCAAATAACACGGAAGAAATAGCTAAGAATACCTTTAGTTGTTATAGGCTAATAATGCCCCATGCATCGACCACGCGTTAGCCATGCGTCACAACGTATTAACGGGTGCATCACTGAATGTATGAATGACGATAGAGCGTTCACCCTTTTTCATATTAAAGATGCATTATGTAGCTTTTGCTATAATAGTTCAAAAATTGATTATGAAAAATCAATCTATTGAAAGTTTCATTCAAATTACTTTAACCTAGAATAAGTTTGGAATGTTACAATATATAGCGTGGATTGTCCATTTTACCGTAAAATCCATTTTAATCTCGGACATCCGACGGGTTTGAGATTACACTGTAGTATAGGCTTGTCATGTGAAAAAATATCTAAATGATAATTTATATAACATTTGAAGCCAGAAAATGATCTGCAATAGGCCGATTATTTAGTTCTTACATAATTTCATTCTTAAGATCAAAATAGAAGTTGGCATTCCTACCAAAATTTGTAACAGCCGCCCGCCAAATGACTGACCAGGAGTGGGCAAGTGGTTTGCAGTGAATTTTAAAGGAGAAGGCTTCACTGCTACTGGTTGTATCTTCAATATGTTATTGACCAAGACGACATTATGTACATGCAATCAAAGTTAAAACATCTCTGGTTAATCCATCGGGTTTCCCAAAGGCGTTTTATAGCTGAGGCGCTGGAGGCGCCAGCCTCCTCGCAAAAAAAATCAAAGAAGTGTGTAAATTAAACCGGGAGAAAAATGCTAAAAACGATGAGAAAAATGAAAATGTACCCTAGTTAGAAGGACCCTAAAGGCAGACAAAAGGGCCCCACGTCTGACAAAAGGGCCCCTCCGGCCAAGGGAAAGGGCCCTCGAGTCCGAGTCAATCGCTTTTTATACACTTTTACTGTCGAATCCATTACTGAATGAGAATGCAGTCGTTGCACTGGCATAAAAATCATCAATCAAGACCACCCCTTCCCGCGAAAAAGGGCCCTCTAAATAGTATAGCCTCCGCCATGATAAACCTTAAAACGCCCCTGGTGTTTCCACGATTTCAAATATCTGCCCCGGTTTTGATTGTAGCTAAAGTTTACAAACTAGTCGTTTCGCTTTCGATTTTATAGTTGTAGATAACCATATTCATGCCCATTTACTGAATGATTTATGTAAATAATGTATATATTTCTATTTCATTTACATTTAGTTATGTATTATCAAAGTCTGTAAATCTGTAGTATGTTTAGCTGATTTCAAATACGTATAGCATCTATATGTTTGACTTTTGCTATTATAACTAATATTTTGTCTTTTTCGGAAATATTTCATTATTCCGTTATGTTTTTTTATTATTGAAGTTATACTTGGCAATTTGTTTCCCATTGTCACACGAACGAACGATTCTCAATGAAATTTCCGAACCTACATTAAAATATATAAAAACCTGTCTTGTCTTCATTAATAAAAATAATTGTAATTTGCTGTTAATAAATATTTAATAGCATAATTAAGACTTCTCACGTTTAGGCTACCTTCTGGCTAATTCATAAACCTGTTTCTTGAAGGTGTGTGTGTGTGTGGGGGGGGGGGGGCTTTCTGTTTTGCTTACTTTACTCAATGAGAGTTACTTGTTATTGCATCCGTGTGTTGCTGATTTGGTCAATGCCCAAAAATCACATTTCACGTTCATAATGTGTCCCAAGCACTTTCAGTCAAATCAGTGGGGAGTTTTCCATATATTTAAGTTCATTTGGTTCGGTGTATTTTTATACGCCCACATTTTCATGTGAACGTATTATGTTGTCGCCCCTGTCCGTCCGTCCACAATTTGTTTGTGGACTCTCTACAGGTCACAATTCTTATCCGATTTTGACGAAACTTAAAATATAGGTTTATCCCCATAAGATCTCGGTTCCTTTCGATATTGGCATGTATCGGATCGGAACTTCATGGATTATGGCCCCTGATTGTACGAAATATCATGTTTTTAGCTTGTGGACCCTATAGAGGTTACAATTTTGAACCGATTGTGATGAAACTTGACATGCATGTTTATAACTCCAAAATCTTGGTTCCTTTTGATATTTGCGCTCATCGGATCGTAACTTCCTAAATTATGGCCCCTGATTGTCCGAAAAATCGCCATTTTTAGCTTGTGGTCCCTCTGGAGGTCAAAATTATTATCCGATTTAAAAAACCGTTTGATTATACCACCGTTACATGGTAATGAAGGTTGAGTTCAAATTTAGTGAAAATCGGACCAAAATTGACAAACAAAATGGCCGCCGTTTGTACGCGAATAGTGTGAAAATATGTTATATCAAGGTTGTGGACCCTATAGAGGTCACACTTTTGAACCGATTTTGATGAAACTTGACATGTATGTTTATAACCCAAAGATCTTGGTTCCTTTCGATATTTGCACCCATCGGATCGTAACTTTATCCGATTTAAAAAAAACGTTTGATTATATCACCGTTACATGGCAATGAAGATTGAGTTCAAATTTCGTGAAAATCGGACCCAAATTGACAGACAAAATGGCCGCCGCTTGTACGCGAATGGTGTGAAAATATGTTATATCAAGGTTGTGGACCCTATAGAGGTCACAATTTAGAACCGATTTTGATGAAACTTGACATGCATGTTTATAACCCGACGATCTTGGTTCCTTTCGATATTTGCGCCCATTGATTCGTAACTTCCTGAATTATGGCCCCTGATTGTACGAAAAATCACCCTTTTTAGCTTGTGGTCCCACTGGAGGTCAAAATTATTATCCGATTTAAAAAAAAAAAACGTTTGATTATATCACCGTTACATGGTTATGAAGGTTGAGGTCGAATTTCGTGAAAATCGGACCAAAATTGATTGAAGAAATGGCTGCCGCTTGTACGCGAAGAGTGTAAAAATATGGTATATCAAGGTTGTGAACCCTGTAGAGGTCACAATCTTCATTCAATTTTAATGAAACTTGAAACACATGTTTACAACTTAACAATCTTAGTTCCTTTCGATATTTGTGCATATCGGATTGTAACTTCCTGAATTATGCCCCCTGATTGTACGAAAAATGACCATTTTCTTAGCTTGTGGTCCCTCTGGGGTCTGAATTATTATCCCGTTTAAAAAACCGTTTGATTATATCACCGTTACATCGTAATGAAGGTTGAGGTCGAATTTCGTGAAAATCGGACCAAAATTGACAGCTGTTCTTGTCAGGCCATCCATCTTCATCACTAACAAGGGGAAACCACGCCAGAACTCGAATCATGAAAGGTTTTGGTATACGCCAACTGCTGGACGGATTTTAAACTTTTGATACCAGGTAAATACAGAATCTTTTAATACCACGTGAAAATTAAAAAAAATTGTAATTAGAATTATGTCTTGATATTTTTAAATCATTTTAGTGATGTTGTCTCTTTAAGAAGTTTTCCCAGCTGTTTTAACATTGATCAATAATGGATAATGGTACGTAGCCTATCCTTGAAACGCATCAGTGTATAATTGAATGGCTTGCAGAAGAGATTCTGATTGGAAACAATTTTCATGTGAAGTATGATGTAAGGGAGGATAAGCCATTGATAATCTTTAACTCGAACTTGAAGTGACATCCCACCAGAATAAATAAGATGTGGTTTAGCTGCGTTGATTTGCTGATCGCTTTCCGCTTAATTGGACATTTTATTCTTTTAAATTTTAACTCCAACTATAAAACGTTCCGGATCAAGCATAATAAATATAATGAAGAGTACTTACATAAAACCATCATACCCATTACTATCAGAAACCATTGGTTCAGTGATTCTTTTAAAGAATACAAATCAACGATCAGTAAATTGCTAGGAGTTAAGTTGTTCATAACAGTCATTAGATTTTCCGGTTCGGTGGTAACAGTCGTTGAATTGTTCATTTTGCAACGATAAGCTTGACTTTTTTTTTATGTGGCTGACGGTTGATCAAAGCTGTCTGAAATATAAGATTTAAAGAGGCATATAATACATATAAATTTATGAAAAAATCATCTTCAGAAATAAAAGCTCTGAAAATTCCCATGAGGGAATAAGTTGCTAAAGTCCAAATAAACTATTTTTCGGGTTCATCCAATCGCAGTTTGCTATGTAAGAAAGATCGATAGCATCCCATTTCCATCTGGAAAATTCTGTTAACAACAGATTTTTGGTTTGTACTTTACTTACGAGTGCTGGGAACAGATTTGTTTTGTAAATCTACGAAGGGGGAGGGGGGTAGCTGAGTGAATAGGGAACTAGATTGTCCCTTCCGTTCGGAGGAGAGTCCCGTTTGTTAAAGACAGTGTTTGTGGGGCTCACAAATAAACTGTAAACATCAAATTGGTCAATGTCAAAGTATAATGAGTAAAATAGTGTAATGATAAAATAAAACCAAGTACGAACAATCTAAAACGTTAAGAGAAAATTCCTCCTAAAAGAACGGTAGAGGCAAAATATTGTAATCGGCAAATGGACTGTTCACTGTGTACAAAATACACGACAAACAGTGGTAACAGGTGTCCGGAAGAGCAAGCTTACCCCGCCTGGCGCCATACCCGCCATAGCTGCATTCAAATCATAAAGATGAAATGTAGACAAGGTAGCGTAATTGGCCAATGAAAAATGAACGTGATGAACAATGTTAACAGATATAGAAAACATAATCAGGAAGATAGAATACCCATTATTTATATCTAGAACAATAACCGAAATAGATATGTTATATTTACTAATCAAGTCAATATGACCATAAAACTGTTTAAAAGTTTTTCTAAGTATCGTTAGAGTATAGATGACAAAATGCCTCGATCTACTTAAAAAATCAGAATAAAAGGAACAAGCTCTCGCGTAGCGTGCTAGCCGAGACACATATACTCCATAAGCTGGTGATATTGGAATGTCACTTCTAATGAATGGAAAGTTGACAATCGGAAAGACAAAGTAATCAGGACCCTGGCCTAGATATGATGTAGATATTACATTTAATAAATAAGCTTATTATTACATTATGTAATATTTTAATCATTTTTTTATTATTATTATATTAAATTGTTATTAAGTTTGTTAATTTCTATGTTTAATATGATTAGTTTTTCTTATTTTCTTATTTAATTTGAATTTCAATTGAATAATATTATTTCATAGAATAGAATTCCAAACACATCTAGCCTTTACATTCTAAATATAAAGCAGTGTAAGATAACACTTATATAATACACCATTTGAAAAGATAATATTTGGGCTTTGAGAAATTGATGACAGGACTCTCTGCAACAAATCTGTATTATCTATATATGAGGTCACATTCCTAAACAAGAAAAAATTTGGCGAAACCATCAGACCACTTGACAGGATTCCAGGACGGTAGGCGGAACCACCGCCGTCACGAAACATTTAGTGTTTTAGCGCATGGCAAACGTGACAATATTACACTGTCAGATGAGGATTGGTGGTTTTAGAACTCTTACCCATTTTAAATAGTAGTTACTGAAAATATACTTTTACATTTTGTTTGAAGAATTTTAAAGGAAACATTAGGAATAATATCTGCTTACAAATGTAATTTTGATTTATGGAAAACCCCGTGATTAAACATAAAAAGACGTACGTGTATATTATAGGGATCTATTTCGTGCATTGTATTTCAACACAAAACACTACTATTCTGATAATAAAAGTTTATTTCAATAAAGATACATTATGTAAGATTTAGATAAAGAGCTGATCACTCTTGCTATTATTATAATAGCTCAAAAATATTCAGATAATGTAAAATGTAAATATTGAAAAATTCATTCAAATTACTTCATACCGAGCCAGGTTATTACTGTCTGTCGTGTTTAGAAGATGTGTGCATAATGGTAATCAGGGCACTTTCTCATTGTTAAATTAAATTTTTAAATGACGAATCAGTTTAATCTAGTTAAAATCTCAAGTACCCGATGCCATCGAGAGTTAATTATGGTCTGGATAAGTTAATAAATGTTTAATTAATAGTTTATATAACATGCAATAGGTAGATTTAGCTAGGGATAATGCATGTTTAACAATTTAATTTTTCAATTTAGTGGTTCTATCACTAGCCATCAATCTTTAATATCAAATTCTAAATAACTTGGGTCTCACCTTAGTTTCGTAAATCCAAGCATAGGCCAACTTAGAGTTATTGATCACACTTTTAAAATATTTTACGATCTGTATATTGGAAACTGAATCTTCGTCTCAGCGATGGTTTGATCGATCTGTCGCAAATTTTGCATAAGACCAATTCTGAACACGCCCAATGTAACAGCGGGATACTATAATCAAATCCAAAAACAGCTTGTTAACTAACTGTGAATATTATCAAAACTTTTCTTTTTCTTTTTGAAAACTACTGATCATAAAGATAGGAAAACATATTTCAATTACATGTAAATATATATTTAGAGCTACCACAAAGAATATCAGTAAGTATGTGCTTTGTAACAAAGTAAAGAACAGTACAAAGAACACCACGGAGATGCATTTATATCGCCTTAAAAGCAACCGAATGAAAGTATATTAAAGATGCATATATTAAAGATGCATTATGTAACATTTCGACACAAAGGTGGTTGTTCTTCCTATAGTAGTTCAAAAAAGTTAATTACCTTATTATGAGCGAAGTTATGATTTATTTTTTTTTAAGTTTTGGCGCGAAATAGCCTAAATAATATCGTTTGACTCAATTGTCCTTCAATCGACAGTCTCCTCGAGTGGCGTCCATATTATGATTGTCAAGTAATGGCCGATGGATAACCAAACATTAACATCGAAATTAAAATGGCATCTAACCTAAATAAGTTTGTTTGTCGTCATCGTTAAAGAACGTCATCAGATATAAACAATGTTTATTGTTCACCTGGCGCATTGTAGTTGATCGTTTTATTATTCATATCTAACAATTAATACCATTAATTAGTACAAATTATTCCGGTTGTAATATAAAGTTATTGCTACTTTAAAGTAGGCGGATTTAATTATGTTTTATATAAGCACGCATCTATGAATTTTCGGACTAGGCTTGAATCATGGATTGAAAATAGACACAATTTCTGTATGTCGAGTTCTGTTTGATTTTTGCCCGGCAAGACCGCTTTGGCCAGACATAAACCAATACACCGTCTCATTGACAGATCTGTAATGACTATTTCAAATTACGTATATTCCAATATAATACTAAACAGTTTATGTTATTTTGGGAAAGCGGAGAACTCCGAGAAAATCCACAGGCTCCCCTATCCGTGACACGAACAATTAACGTTGGATCAAACTTTGAATAGATGACATATGTACGTTTGAGAGAAATAAAAATGACCGAAAGTTCGGCACTTCAATCAAATTATATTAACAGTTGAACATAAAACGATCTGATGAAACTACAGATCTTTATAAACAATAAAGAACGAAACGATATATAGGATCTTTAGTTTAAAGGAGCTAAATCGCTAACATTTAGGACCTAGAAATTGACACAAGTGGGTCGCAACGCATATAATACTCTAATATGAATGTATATAAACTGATTTACTTCAATGGTTTCCGTTTTTACTCTAATTTCAAATCAGTTATGTTCGGCGAAATAAGCCAGCAGTGTCAATCGAATGCAAATTTCTAGCGTCTAGTTATTCCAGTCTTCATGCGCCGTTTGATTTGGTACAATGTTTCTGGCCTCGCTCCTCGAGTCTCTTGCTAGAACTGGGGCTGAAACGCATTATGGTACACGTTTCGTGTACCAATGGTAACATATTTATTTCGTCTTAAATATTGGATATCAGAAGCCTATCTATTTCCGGTAAGACCACATCATCAATTCTGATTTAATTTGACAAATAATTCGTGTTTTCCATGTTGAAGATTTTGGATTATTGTGAGTTAGAGACTTAGCTACTTTAATCAGATTGCGCATGTTGAAATAAATTATATTGGTGTATATTAAAGAAAAAATTCGTCTCTCAAACATAAATTAGGTAGAATTAAATTTTAGGTTATGCAACCAATCTTCAAAGCCGGATGTTCGATCTTAACCAGCCCACAATCATCCAATTCTTACACACTAAGATCATTTATGTGCATTGTATTTATTTAAAGTACATAAGTCCTTAAATGGACAATAACATTCTTGCTGGCTTGGCAGCTCCAGGAAATAAAAAATACCCTTATTCTAAGTACTAGATGTTTAAGTGTCCTACCTGTTGTGTAAATTATCCATTACAACCTATTTTACTTGTCCAGAGGGTTCGAAAATATTTTAAAATCCAAGTCACATTTGAAAAGGTTTACGTTAGACTTTTCAAATCAATTGGTTGAATTTTTCCATTTTTTTTAAAATAGGTGTGTTAAGATGAAATTTATATCATCATTTAATTGGAATATTCTAAAATAATACGATTTGTTGACCAGAATGAAGATTGGGACATATTATTCAGTTACAACAAGAGTGTTATTGGGGCTTTACATCAAAATTTTAGGTTATGCAACGAATTTTCAAAGTCGGATATAGATCTTAACCAGCCCACAATCATCCAAATCATATCCACTAATATGTAAAATGGAATTTAGTGCCATCAGCTTATTTCAGGACTAACATAATAGAAATACGTTATTTTATTATTGCAGTCGCATATTGTAATGTAGGTTATGAACAGAGGGAGATGACGGAGCGTTACGTCCACTCAATACAAACTAGGTAATATAGGGATTGGCAAGTAGTACAATTGTTTTTCATTAAATAGCTTGTGTGCCAACAGGTCTTTAGCTGTGGGAAAAAATCAGACGAATCGGAAAAATCACACGTGGTTATTCAAGCGAACATACCTTGTCACATACCAGTGTACGATGGCAACTACGCCACTTGAACCAACGACATACTTTCTGACAACGAACACGTGTTAAACCTTTCGGCAGAGAGAGGGGGTATATGGGGTTTATCGTCCACTCGACACAAACTTGGTCATTTTTGGACGAATATCTGTGTTTTTTTTATTTCATAAATTCACTTATCAGTGAGAAGAAACCGCGAAACTGACGAAGCCAACGACAAGCGGGTAATCGAAACCATTCTGTTATCTTTCCCTCTGACTCATATTGAGAGAGAGAGAGAGAGAGAGAGAATGAGAGAGAGAGGGGGTTTAACGTCTACTCGACACAAACTAGATCATTTCGGGATTAACATATTATGGGTTAAATTTATATCAATAATTCCCTTGTGCGTGGGGGTCTTAAGCAGTGGGAGGAAACCAGAAGACCCGGAGAAATCCCAAGTCGTTGGGCAGGCGACCCTACTCCTTGTCACGTACAACCTGGGAATCGAAACCACGCCAGTTGACTCAATGACAGAAGTAGTGATGCAGCGCCCAAACACCAACGATTCGCCCTCTCCCACTGAATATTGACGTGTACACAATAACTGCATATTATGTTAAGTTGGAGAATATGATAAATACGATTATTTATTCAGAGTTAAGAAATCTTACATACCTATTATAAATGATATATTATTATATTTTTGTCTAAAGTAATTTTTTATGTACTAAGGCTACACAAATTTCAATTTCCTTGTTGTGGCTTAAATGTCTTCAGGGAAAAACCTATTTAAACATAGACAGTTATTTAGTTGCTCTTTTTAAAAGCATTAATAATTCGAAATATTATAATTTTAACTTAACGACGCTCACAAGAATTGTGTTATTATTGATCAAGACTCCAAAATTATAAAAGAAAATTCCATTGACTTGGCCTACAGAAGACAAATCCGGTATCGCATCGCCCTTTTAAATGCAACAAAACAACAGCCGTGTGTAGGTATAGTATTAAAAATGTTATCTGTTGTTCTAGAGGAAGTATGAATACCCTCTCCCCACGGGAAAATATTAATGGGATCTGCATTCTCAATAACTTATCGGATAAATATACATAAGTAAATTATATACCAGTAACTAGAAAATATATAACAAAATAATCAAAATAAGAACCTACCTACTAAACCGTTCATAAACTAATATAATCTCAACTAAAATTTGAATATTAAATAAATTTTTGTAGCATTTCCTCTTTAAAAATACCGTTATAGCGATTAGGTTATATAGTGCTGACGTCACCAGAATGCGTGATATCACCTGTCAAAAAAAGGCCTGCCTACCTCAAAGGTTATTATCACAAGACACACAAGAGTGCCGATTGGAGGAAAAAAAGGATGACTCGGTATGCTGGAGGATATAAAATAGTATACGCCATAATCTAAACCATGTGATTACACGCTTCAACTGTTAGTTAATCAATCAAATTATATACGACAACCTTTGTGACAAAAATACATATAAAATTCCATTGTTATATATACATAAATAAATAAGTTTGTGCAAGAAATATTAAGTGTTGGAGACAAATTGGAAGTTTCCACAAGTTCTGAACTTCCGACGATCAATGAAACTTGTAGTTTTTACTTCATGGAAGCATGATGCAACAAAAAAGCAACACACATGAACAGTTCTAAAAATTAGTGAAAAAACGGCAATAATAACCCAACCAAAACCCGACGACGGATATTTAGACCCGGAAATAGATTTGTAAAAGCGGTGTAAAACTATGCATTCAGTCTTTTCGTTTTATTTTTTTTTTTCATTTTTTTTAATAATTTTTTTCTTTGTAACTATGAAAAACACAACTTATGTAAAACGTATAATAGTGCATCCAAATTATTGTGAACTAATTTTGTGTAACTTGCATAAACAATGTATGTCAAAATTCATTATATCTCTAGCAGTCAGCGAAAACGAAAGATATGTAATAGGTATGCATATTCTTCATATAATCCATATTCCTGAAGCAATGGCCTGAGAAATCCCTGTCTGACCATTGCTGGAATAGCGTCTGTTTCTTGAACTCATGACGTTACGTTATGTAAACATATTTGGTTCAATATTGACAGCTAGTGATTGGTTGTTAGACGGGCTACTGACAAATCAAAATTTAAAACAACAATATCCACTTATAATAGCAGTGTGTAGTTGGATTACCTCTAATCAAACGCAACACTGCGCGGAGTATGTATATAATCATTCAAAAGACACACTTTTGGCGGGCATTGTCGGTTCCTGTCGGTAATTAATAGGACCATTTCCGAGAAATGGCCAATTTTGTACTTTTGATTTAAACATATTTACTAGCATATAATTACATACGAAATATGAAGTAAACAATAAACTTTATGATTTTGAAAACAAGCTTTAAAACTACTATCAGTCTGTTTCCATATGCTAATGAATTTAATATTTAAATTATGGTATGAACATAATAAATTAGAGACAACGATACGTATAATATCAATATCGTCATGTCGTCACACTACAATAGTCACCCAGTTATTGTAGTTACCCAGTTATTGTAGTTGGGTGAATGTGGACAGTATTACTTATTTAGTAAACTATATTAAATGGATCTTTACCCCCATTTATATTTATTTCATATTGTCATATATATTTGTTTAATTACCCGACTCCAGTATTATTTGCTTTGCACTTTAAATTTATCTTATAAATTGTAATTAACATCTATGGGCTAAAGTGTTTTAGTTACCATGGTATATTGATTGTAATAGACGATAGATTTATAGGATTAATGCCCTAGATGATGCATGGGGATATATAGACCCAAATGACAGAACAACGAAAGAATATATCAAACCCTAGCATCAACCCTTAGTAAATAAAATCAACTAGGGAAAAAAAAACTCTCATTTTTAGAAAATCCAATCCTTAGTAGGAAACACACTAATGTGGCACACACCCGAGGGCATCAAATTGATTCTTTTTTCTTCAGAAACAAAAATACCATAGATTACCACAAGCGGCACTGAAGGAAGACCATCAGTGCCACCAACACCCAAAAGCAACGAAACTAAAGCTACGTCTACACTAGCAGCATTCACCGTCTACATTATTGAGGGATTTTTCAAAATCAAAAAGCCGGCTTTTTCAAAAAACCGTCAATTTTATGTGTGTAGACGGTAAATCCGGGATTTATCAAGTACCCGGATGTCATTCGTCCCGAGCTTCCGTACATTCATAACATTGGCATTGCTTCCGGTTCTAAGAAATTGCGGTAAATCTCAAATCCATCTATAGCCTAGCCTATTTAATTTCAACATGCCTAACCTAAAATGGGTGCACGTCGTTTTCTCGCCCTCTTCCGTAAGTCTGTCAGCGATCTGCTATATTCCATAAGCTGGATATATAATTGCACCAAAGTAACCAAAGTAATCATTATTATTATATTATTATCTCTGCAAAATTGACTGAAGCCGATGGCGTAATAAATAAACCGGAAGTTCCACAAATAACGAAGGTCGGTGTTCATCGTCTTTTTCCGTTCAGTCAGTGTAGACGCTACACTTGAAAAAGCCGGGTTTTTAAAAAGCCGGCTTTTTCAAGCCTAGTGTAGACGAAGCTTAACTTTGTATATAATTCTAATGTATTGCATTATGAAATATCACGAACTAAATTTCATCATCCTAGGTCAGTGCTTACGTGGAGACTTGTCCTCTCTCCCAAATTCTTAAACCTAAAACTTGACCAGACCTATCCCCAAGCCACAATCTCGTCTACAATCACTAGTACCCCGTTTACGTCTCTCGAAATTGACGAAATCTGCACTTTTATATATGTTTTGGCTTGTATTCTATTGTAAATGTTACATGATCAATAATTTGGGTACATTTTAGTGTCGATTAAGCCGTGGAAATGGTTCACTTAACGAGACGTAAGTATAATCAGGTAAAGTATGAACGTAACGAGACGTCAGTGTAATTTGACGTTAAAATAATGATCAAATAAACTATTAAACATTATGTAAAAGCTAAATCTGTCCATTGCAGGTCTGAAATGTTATCTAAATCATTAATTAGACAATAATTGACTTATCCAGACCATAATCAACTTTCGGGGAAATCGTTAGCCAGTGAGTGATATTTAGTGGATTAGAATACATTTTCTGATGGATAATTTAACGTAAAAGTGGATAATTGAGATTTAATTTAACGAGACTTATTATCGTTTATTATCAGAGTGCTATGTAGCTATTCGACTGAAATTTTCGGCATTCTCTGTTTTTATTATCTATTTTTTTATAGGAAGAACTATCAGATCTTTATCTGATTTCACATAATGCCCCTTTAACTTAACGAGTCGTGAATATAATCAGGCAAATTATTAACTTAACGAGACGTTAGTATAATCAGGCTGTTAACTTAACGAGAACTCAGTAGAATCAGATGAACTTTGGTAGACTTAAGAACATACAAATGAACTACATATTAATTTAAAGTGACGTTCACTGGAAAATCGTAATCCGTTGGAATTTGATCCGGGACTGCATTGCTGGGTTAAGGACACTAAATTGAGAACATTACAATCGGTCAACTTGCTCCCGTGGCTCATCAGATGTGGATGCATGAGCGACACACCGAGTAGCACGCGTGTCTGTAGGAATGGCTTAGAAAGTACAGTATGTCACGCCTTCGCTGTCGCGGATTGTAGCCAGAAACACGACAGAAGGATTCAAGTGAATATTACCTAGTTTTGTGCTGGTTATTTTCGTATTTTGCGGAAAAGATTATTCTGTTAAATGTTCGAAAAACAACTTGTGCCCTCCCATGTGGCCTTGAACCCCCTGCTAGTGCTAGGCATGTTTGTGGTGTTATCGTATCACTCATGTGCTCTAGAAATATATAGTTTGTGTCCAGATATAGTATGAAATAATCGCCCCAACCGCCGCTATAGAGTTAAAGGGCCATATTGTCTGGCATTTTACTATCATCTAATCATCCCACGACACAATGAATGATGTCAGTGCATTCCTTGACCCCCGAAACATATGGTTACATACCAAAATTATCATTCAAGACAAAATACTATGGGAGTATCTTGAATTTCTCAAAACGTCCAGGAATTACCGAGGTTCACGTGGCAGATTCTGAAAGAGGACACAAATTGGCTACTGAAGTCAATCACAAAATGAAATGAAATGGGGTTTAACGTCCTACTCTTCTGCACCTAACCTGGGCTAGTGGAAGACGGGCATACGCCATACAGCGTGCTGTGAGGGAAATTGTTGCTCGGACATCGGTAACTATGTAGACAATTTCTAGGATCAGCCATAGTTCTGCCAACTTCTGCCGGACTAACAGTTATCTGTAGGCTATTCTATTGATCGAGATTTTGGTCACTTTATTAAACTAGTCTGTTGCTTAATTATTTTAATGTATACATCATCCACTAAAAACAACAATAAAATGACAAATGGGCAACAGATAGCGTCTGTTATCGCAGGTAAAGTTTATGTGAATTTAAAATACGTGTTGAAAATAACTTAAAGTGATATTTATGAAAAGCCCGTCCACGGCCTTATCCCCAGGGATACTTATAATACTTATTGACGTCATAGTTAGATAGACTGACAATGCTTTACGGTTCAACAGGGGCGGGTCCGGTAGCCCCCCAGTAGCTCAGCTGCATTTTTCGGAAGATATATTAAATCTTTGACGGCTGAATCCACCCCAATATTTAGCAATTAATTAAGACAACAAATTCAAAATATCATACGCAACATGGACTTGGATTCAGTCTGATTAAAACTGGCCTGTCAATTTGGATCACGACAAATAAAAAAATATAGCGACTGTTTTGTTATAAATTATAGGGCGTCGCATTGATTGTTGGAATTGAACCATTATCGGGTAAGTATTGGTATTAAAGACTCCATTTTCAAAATTTTAGAGTTTGCAGAGGATTGATGTGGCCCATATTTTCAAAAGTAGATTGGTGCTAACCATAGATTTTCAAACCAGTCATATTCTGGAAAACTGACTTAATTTTAAACTAAGATTTTGTAGTTTGTAGAAACTCTGATTAGCCTAATCATTGAGTTAATCATTGTTCCAGAATACCACAAATGTGATATTGTGGAACGTTTACTTGTACTTAATCCTTGACTAAGTCACCCCAAATATTTGCCATTTCAGGTAGGGGGTGGGGGTGAAGAAAGGGTTAAGTGCACGGATATGCCATTATGATGCATTCAGTTATGAACCAAATAAGCATGAAACAAACATTTATTTTGAAATGAAATGAAATGGGTTTTACCGCCCTTCATATCTGCTTTGAAGCCCAGCTTAACCCTTGTGCGTATACAAGGGGTATTTTTGGACCCCACGACCATATACTTAACGTTTGTGAGAAATTGGTTCATAATTGTCTAGCGAGAATTTTATACATTGTCATCTACTTAATTTCGAGTATAATGCTGTAAATAGAATGGATGTGAGGCAGTGGCAACATTCATCATTTGACAAGAAACTTTGAGTATTACGTTGTCGGTTACCAGGGGTCTTGTGGACCCCACTCCCCTTTCCTTTCAACATTTTGCAAGTTACAGGTGTCTAATCTGTTCTGCAATCAGTGCTAGCTTTGTATTAGAAATCATTCTTACTGATGATATTGTTTTGGTTATTCTGGTAATCTAGATCTGAGAGCAAATCAAGGTACACTACCAACCCCATCAAAAGACTATTCTGCATGGAACATGACAATTACGATATTTTTTAGATTTGTATGGTTTCAAAAAAATCTTATAATTCCTATCGTCACTGATAATACCTGAAATATTTTGATCTAGCCTGATTGATTATTGTTCAGTCTTGATATGAAGCTGTAGTTTGATCGTATGTGAATGAAATTATTCACCCAAAAAACCTTTTTATGTCTGGGGTCTGAGATTACCCCTTGTTACCGACAACGTTTTTCGTGCGACGTGTACGCACAAGGGTTAACAGGAGTGGGCCGTGGGTCTGACTAGAATCGCCGGGCCCCTAATGGTCTGTATTTCTCATGCGGAATCTATTCAGTTCCGAATGGCATACAGTGCGAGGAAACGACATGTAACGGCAGGGAAATGTTATAACAAGCGAAATCACCGGACTGAGTGGAACTTCATAGAGAAGGTTGAGGGAAAGATATGATTTTTGAAAAAGGGTGGGGCGGGGTTCAGCCAAACCAAAGTCTCGTCGAGCGTATAGAAGACAGTATATTTGGAGACACTTACAAGCGATTATGTAAAGAAAATACACATGGCAAAGTCGACTAAAAATGACATTCGATATATTAAAAATGATTTTTACATTTTTTGTTGCAGTTAAATAATTATGTACAGACAATATTTCCAACAAAGAGATGTCACAACCCTAACTCAATGATTGTATTGGAGGTCGTTGAAGCTTTATAATTACAAATATATTGTTCACGTTTTTACATATCAAACGATATCATATTTAATGCATCTCATGAAATAATATGCGATATGCATTCAGTTAAAATTGCAAGAGCAGTATCTAAACGGCCAATTAAATTTCATCGAATCATGAAATAGACACAATTTATGTTTGTATAAATGACATGTCAAGCGGGGGGCAGCGAAAAACTTTATGAAAAATTAAATGGTAATTGTATTTTCCTTTTCCAGGTGATCGACCTACTTCTGGAGTCGTATTTAAAAGGCCAATATCGACTATAATTTGGAGAATAAAACTGCCTTATTCTACTTATTGTGTGAAAACTCCTTAAAATCCTCTATCTTTAAGCCGAGCAACTAACTCATGATACTTTTTCAAACAACTTAAACCCGTCAGTCCCAATCTGTATTATACGGTGTAGGGGAATCAAGTACAGCATCTGGGTCATGATGCACTGTACAGATCTAGAAAGGAACGGCAATAGTAAATAGTTGTTTTTATTGTTCAAAATTTCGGTTAGATCTGTACTTAAATCATATTGGCACGGCTAGTTCAAAATCAAATAGAAGGTGAATAGAGCTTGTCTGTGAAAAATTCTGCTCACCGGCATTTTAGACACACAATTCACGTTATACCAAAAATACTGAATTGCTGTCGGGAACCACTGTGAAAGTGTAAGATGTTTGCTAGGTTACCTGGAGTTCATCGGGATTTTCTGGCGTCGTTTCCCTTGTCAGTGGTGTAGGAAGTATAGTCGTTCGGATTGTACGAAAAACCGAGATCCCGCGTACACATTGCAATGCACTTAAAAGGACCCTTGGTAGTTGGAATTCGATATAATATTAAGCCGTAGTGCCACTTTCCGCACATTGGATGACGTCACAGCACAGTCTTTATAAACCCAGTCGGAGAACCACTGAATGTTAATCCCCTGTCATTTGGAATTACTGTGTGTTTTGACAAGATGTTAACCCCATCTGATTCCATAGTATATGTGTATGCTTTGTGGTTATATACAACATCTAACGTATAGCTTTGATTCATTAGATAATTCTATTCATATTAAATAATATTTTCATTGATCACTTTTGCTGTAAAGATGAAAAATAAATCAAACCAAATATTCTATCAGCATCTTGAAATGCCTATAATAGAGTGCGTCGCTAACCTTAATCTGGAAGACCGCAATGTTGGTAAATGAACTCGAAATGATACAATAATTATGATTTCATATTCATCTGGTCTCCCAGGCCACCTTTATGAAACAGGTGTAATAATTTCGCAATTAATTTAAGATTTGTTTAGATTAACAAAATGTGTATGTGGGCGTCAGAAAATACACGAAATTTGCATAAATCCTTGTCTAATGACAAATAATCTAGTGTGATGTACTTAAATGCGAGTGTGATTCAAATAAAAGACGTGTTCCTGGTCGTGACTAAAACGGGGAAAAAATAAACTGCTTTCTTATTCTATGGCTCCGCTGTTCTTTAATGTATTCATAGAATACATTAAAGAATATCTTAAGAAATAAAGGTATCACAACACTTCACAGTACTAGTAATATAATAATATATCGGGGTTTTTTTATTCAAACAATATTCTGACTGTCAGCCAAATTGAGAAAAATAATGCCAGACGTATTCGATACGCGAAACTAACATTATATTTATTTAGCGGTTTGTCTATAACTTTCAAGCCACAAATTACAACCCTATGAGCCTACGATTTTGAATAGAAAGGAATTAATTATCGTCTTGGATTCTGCTATGGGAAAAAAACAACAGACAATCGTCATAATTTCCATTTGAAATGATTTATGATTTGAATAATATTTCGACCAATGTAGGTTTTTTTTTCGTTATTGAGATCTCTTGTTATTGTTTTTGCCATGTAAGGCTGACACTTTAAATTAGCTAGGTTACAGTGCACGTAAACAAGTCGAGCTATGTATAGAAAACGAAAGAATGCATCAATCAAGGTTGTGCTTTTTTTTCCTCATCGAAAGAATAATATATAGCCGTAAAGAATAAAACGGGGAAAACCAGCATGGCGCGTGAACCGGATTCAGAAATGATGAAGTAAAAGTTTGTTGCACAACCCTGTCACATCAGGTTTTTTTATTGCATGTTGTCTGAATATTTATTTTTGTTTTAAGAACATGACGTGGCGGATGACACCTAATTATATCACCGAAAAACCCGGCACGGTTTTATGTAGGTGGTGCATTTAAAGAGACACGTTAAAGGGCCGATCCCTATAATATTTTTGAGAATAAAACTGCTTAATTTTGTGTTAAAATTCCCTTAAAATCCTTTACCCCATAACGTTACATATGTGATACGTTTTCAAACAATTTCAACCCGCCAACCTTCATCTGGAAATGGAGACCGGTGTCCCAAGTTGTATTATATACGGTGTTAGGATAAAACCAGAATTATTTTTTTTTATATAAAAAGAAGGCTTAGGTGAAATTTACTTTTCGTTGTAACATACAGCACGTGGATCATTCACTGTATAGACCTCTAAAGGACCGAGAGTCGATTATATAGTACGCTTTTTCGTACAGTCACGGGGTATAATCCAGGAAGTCACGGTCTTTTATGCACAAATATCGAAAGGAAACAAGATCTTTGGATTATAATCACACCTTGCAAGTTTAATCAAAATCAGATAAAAATTGTGATTCTGAAGTGTCAACACTCTTAGTATTACATTCTTTTACACTATTTGCGTAAAATGTTCTGCCATTTTGTCCGGCAATATGGCAATCTCCCAAAAACAGAGTTGTCTTACCTTTCAGTCCACACTAACGTGATGCTTGATAGAGCGAGACTAGTGTGGAGAATGGCAATATGGGTCAGATTTTTACGAAATTTGAACTCAACTTTCATTACGGTGTAACAGCGGATAATAATTGTGACATTAGGGATCACAAGTTAAAAACGCGATGTTTCATACAATCAGAGGCCATAATTTAGGAAGTTACGATCCGATATGCGCAAATATCGCAAGGAACCATATAAATATGTGGGTTATAAATATGATTTAACCTTTCATCAGCATGAGATGAAAATTCTGACCTCTGTAGTGTTCACAAGCTAAAAACGTGATTTGTAGTACAATCAGGGACCATAATCCATGGAGTTTTGATCCGATACATGTCAATATCGAAAGGAACCTTATATCGTTTGGAGATTAACCTATAAGTGTCGTCAAATCAGATAAGAATGGTGACATAGAGAGAGTCCAAAAACAAATTGTAGACGGACGCACCCACGCACGGGCGTTAGGTTGGACAAGGGCGACGACAACAATATATGTGAGGGCGTGGGCGTATAAAACTGCCTCGTGGAGGTCGAGATTCCTGTACCCCGCAACGACTGAAATAGCGTCGATTGAACGCTTTGATACTGCATTCTAAACCGTAACGAAAAGATTTTAGAAGTAGTTAAAGATACATTATGTAATATTAGATATAAAAAAAAAGCTCACAGTTTTCGATATAATAATTAAAAATAGACAATGAAAAGGGGATAATATTTTGAAAATTTCAGTCAAATTACTTTATTCTGTGCGAAGTTATGTTTGTAGCATTGATAAGTCTGGATTTCCATCGCTACCATTATAAGCAAGGTCTCCATTACCCAATTTTAAATTAAATTATTAAATGACAACATGTTTCAATCCATTAACACCACAACTATCTCATGATCTGGAGGGTTGATTATGGACTTGTCATGTCAATGGGTGTTTAATTAATAATTTATTTAACATTTAATGAGACCAAACGAAGGACCTGCAACAGACAGTTTTAGCTTTTACATAATGCATCTTTATCTTTAGTTGTACTGAATATCACATTATTTTATAAACTTTATTTTGAATGAGCAGAATCAATTAAATATTTCCCTAAATATCTATTCGTTGCTGTTTAAAAATGCACATTCGCGAGAGTTTTAAGATAATAAAAACCATTTTTGTGTGCCAGTACTTCCCATGTGCTCTTGTAAAACAAATTTAAAATCGAAACTTGCCATTTATAACAAAAGTTAAGCCTATACATTTACCTTTAAATATCAACTGGGCTAACTTTTATTTTATCATAGTAATGAGCTTGAAACCAATAAACCAATGGGGTTTAACTTCTTACGGTTCTGCTCGTACTGGTTGAAGATAGAGTATACACCATTCAGTGTACTAGGGAAATCTTTGCAGGACAACGGCGACAAGGCCCACTCTTATTTTTATTTCGAATTCCAACTGCCGGGGCTTCTTTACGTGCACGTCAATGTGTAAACGAGACCTAGGGTTTCCACCCTTTCACCCCATCCGAACAAGATAACTGTCCTGCACTACCGACAAGGGGAAACCACGTCGAAAAAACGCGGGGGGGGGGGCGCGACCTCCAGGTGTCTTACCCACTCCCAGACCAATTAGATCAATAAGAGTGACCAACAACATGCATTCTGCGGTTTCAAATGTAGCAGGTAGACAAATTCTTTAATATTCCAAAGATAAGTCATAACCAAATGTAGAGGTTTGTTAATAAAAGAATTAATGTTACCTGTAATTCCTCGGGGGATTGTAAATAAATCCCTTTTTCAAATTAGCACACTGGAATCCTGCTTTGTCTGCAACGACTTCGAACTAACTAATATAACCATTAAAAAAAATGCATCTCTCGTTCCAAGGATTTTATATAATTTATGCTAAATTATAACACTTGTAGGTCGGGTTATGCTCCAGCAAATTGGGCATGAAAGGATTAAATCAAATTTAATGAACGTGTAACAAATCCGGTTACAAAGAAATACAGAAGCCGGGGCGGACCCAGCTTTCCCCAAAATGAGAGGGGTGCTATCAAAACGATCTTTGGTAGGGGTACGTCATGTACTAATAGAGATTCGCTTTGGATTTGACATTTTAAGAATTTGGTATCGTTTCTTATTTCATCGATTACACACCCATATTATTATTTTCTTTGGGTGTCGGAAAGCGGGTAATGAGGGGGTGAGGCCCGACACCCTCATAAATCCGCCATCGACAAGAATGAGTTTTCACGTTTCAGTTCCAGTTTTATAAAAGAAAATAAGTTAAAGTACAGGTGACATATATAACCCAAACTCCCCACATTTAAAGAGGTGTTTCCGAATTTCAATTTAATTTTTTGTGATATAGCCTCTTTTTATGATTGGGTGTAATATAAACTTTCTTCGCTCATAATTTCAAGAACCGAATGATGCACAAACTCCGCAATATATTATATTTGAAAATCTCTGAGGGGTTGTCGCTCCATTTTCAGTAAGCCTGACTCTAAGTCAGTTTTTTAAAAATGTAATTATTTTATAATCTTAAAGATACATTATGTAAGATTTAGATAAAGAACTAGCCATTCTTGCTATGATAGTTCGAAAGCAGAGAATGTAAAATGAATAATTTGAAAATTTTATTCAAATTACTCTATTGTGATCCGAGATATTAGCCTTTGTATAATAGGTTTGACAAGATGTGTGCCATAATTTCAACCACGGTACTGGTTATTCGAAGCTAAGTCTCGCCCTTCCATTTTCTCGACGCATCAAAACGAGTTTTTGTTTCTTCTTCGAATGTCGCTTTAATTTCTGAAAGTGGGTGAGGAGAATTGCGCCACAAAAGTGACAAAAATCACAGGGGTGGTGAGATTTAGGTCAGCCTTATTGCCGTGTCACATTTTTAATTATATTTGTCCTTTACAATAGGATCATATAACTATGTATAGTTACTAGATTATTGTTATGTGGGTATTAACCCCTGTTTTCAAGGCCATCTCGAATCGTCGTAAGACATGGGCTATTCACTTCAAATTACCTATTATCGTATATAGAAACATCTAACAACAATTAAAAAATAAAACACCTGACCTATTGCCCTGTATATACCGCTTGAAAGCATACGGATATTTATTGTCTGTAACGGATTGTTATGTGGGTATTTACCCCTGTTTTCAACGCCACCTCGAATTGTTGTAAGACATGGGCTAAAATTAAAATTAAGAATTGGTATAATAGGTATCTAATTCAATTGAAAATCCCGAGAATATGGCATATTTGTATTTACTTTGTCTGGAAATTATTGAACCGTTTAAAAATCGGTTGCTGCGCGAGCGTAACAAGACGCAGCCATATTTTATCTGCGGAGATTATTCGGCGTTTAAATTTTGATTTTGGTTCTTGATTAATTAGTGTGAAATAATCAAAGTATCTTTCCCCCGTCTGGGAGATGGTCGGAAATAATGCCATTGTATATGTAATATATTTGATTAAAATAAACTAATTTTCATCTGCTGATATTAAAATAATTCATTTTAATTGCCTGGTCGCAAGATGAGCGGTTTCAGCTACACTTTCGTACCGTGGTAAATCTGTCATTTTCCACAGGTAAAGCTTATGATGGCATCGGAGTCCATGTGTATAAGAATCTATTGGCAGTTCGGATTAGCATCCTTTAAAGGGACAATAACACTCTTCGTGGCTTGGCAGCTTCAGAAAATAAATAGTAGCCTTATTCTAAGTACTAGATGTTTAAGCGTCCTACTAACCTATTACAACCTATTTTACTTGTCCAGAATGTCACATTTGAACAGGTTTACGTTAGACTTTTCAAATCAATTAGTTGAATTTTTCCAATTTTTTAAATTAGGTGTGCTAAGATGAAATTTATATCATCAATTAATTGGAATATTGTGTATTGTAATGTAAAATAATAAAATTTGTTGACCAGAATGAAGATTGGGACATATTATTCAGTTTCAACAAGAGTGGTATTGGGGCTTTAAAACATTTCCACATATAAAGGTCATGTTACGGGCACAACGACCCCGTTCGTTTTGGGTTTGTTTTTTCACATGACCTCAGAAACACCAGGTTATCAGTATCACATAATCTATATATACATGTATATGTAAGTCCTTTCGAGTCTTTAGAGTCTCACTAATTGAAATTCTACAACAGAAATGGGGCAGTTAATCTTGATAGACATTAAATGCGTACATCCAAGAATGTTTTAAACAATAATTATTTCAGAGATGGCACAGTGATAAACACTGGTGAGCAATGGGTTCAACCCGTTCAAGTTCACGCCAACAATGGATCGATGTTGAGGTCATTTTGGAAAATCAAAGGGATTTTTTTTATGATAAATTATGATAGATATGAACATCAGAATAAAGGGCGTGAGTGAGTTGTTTAGTACAAAATGTATATTATTAAATAATGGGTTTATGTCAAAGTCACGGTCGCTATTCATCTTAATGAAATAGCCTAATGGCACATCTTTTATAGGTTTTAGGTTCTACGAACTTTAAATAGGTCTTCAATTCTGTAATACCGACCAATATGTAAAGGTAATACGTATTGGGATACTTGCCGATTCGTTAAGTGAGGCAACCTTAACTGGTCTGACCAAGGTACGATCTGTTATTTAAGACAAAGGTTAAGAATGAGCATTGAACCAAGATAGCAACTAATGATGATATAAGAAATTGAAATATGTAAAACAATTTATGGATTAAAATCAGTACTCATGTTGCGTTGGTGTATTCGAGAGAAAAGACAGTTACAGACCATAGCCAGGTTGCGTGGATCTACGACTGAAAATGTTACAAAAAGCAGGGGCCCACTTGCGAACACATTGAAGTGCCCGTAAAAGAGTCCGTGGCAGTTGAAATTAGATGAAATCTTAGTGGAGACGCAACTGTCCTGGCAACACCCATAGCATACAGAACGGCGTATGGCAGTCTTCATTAGCCCAGGACGTAAAATAAAACCTAGTTCCAATTTGTTTTAGTTGTTCGAGTGTGACAAAAGCTTTGTATACATTTTGTCGGTCCACCTTAAGGATCCGTGTCAGGTCCAATTTATTTTATAGCCATCCAAGAACATTGGAGGGACATCAGTGGTAGGAATTGTGGGTAAAACAAACCACAAAACAGTAACACCACCAGTTCTATTAAAACATAGTGTGCCACAGGGCTCTGTCTTGGGCCCAGTGCTGTTTGTGCTCTATACTGCACCTGTATCTAACATCATTGACCGCCATTCACTGGATCATCACGCATATGCAGATGTCACTCAGATAATTGGAAGTTTCGAACCATCAGCATCTTTGCAGCAATTCGAAAAAATAACTGCATGTACCAAATCGATTAAGTCATGGATGACCACTAATATGTTGAAACTCAATGACGGATAGGCATTAAACATCAGCCGTCAAACATACATGAACAATCCATAATGATCGGAGAATCAGATATAGCTTTTTCCTATTCAGCCAAAAACCTTGGAGTTAACCATCTATGCAAAATTTGTTATTTTCATCTTCGTGCTATACGCAAAATTCGTCACCTGATAAGTCATGAAGCTCTTACGTTAGTTAGTGCTTTGGTCCTTTCCAGACCATAATGGTTTGCTATTCCACAAAATCAATTAAACTAGCTACAATGTGTCCAAACACAGCGGCCAGAATTATATCATTGTCTCCAAAATTCAACCATATCACTCCTATTCTGAAAGGATTGCAGACTCCCTGTCAAATTTCGCATTGAATATAAGTTACTATGTACATTATTTAAATGTGTCAACGATTCATCCCCTTCAGATCAAGAAACCAACTAAGACTTCCAAGCGCCTTGAGATTTTTTTTATGGATACGCTGCGCTATACACAGACTCATTATTATTATTATTATTAAATAACCATGGATGTATCCAGACTGGACATACGCATACCAGAGACGGTCCTGCACATACTAGCACATGACGCCAAATACGGATGTAAACATGGCTAGCGCTAACCCTAACCCTTACTCTAACCCTAACGCACAATTCACTTGGCTATCTACAATCTAGCGTTTTCCACTTTGTGGAGCCAAGTGAAACGAAATAATTGAACTGTAAAAAAAAAAAACGAAACGAAATAGGACCTTTTCGAAAATTCGTATGTTCTTCTGTGAACGGCAATGATTAAACTTACCTCTTTCCTCGGAGCTTTGTAATTTAAACGAGCTACACCTCTAACTGAATAGTTTCCATAATATTCGAAATTAAGGACACGAATTACAATTCATTGTTGACCAATTTAATCAATATTGATGTTGTTATCTTGTCGTGAAATTATAGAATCCTAATATCAAATATTTAAGACACGATTAAAATTTTATAATCAGTACATGAGTCGTATAGGTTTCGGGTGTCACTTATTGGTATTAATGAAGAGATAAAATTATATCTTAGAGCACAGTGTGAAAGTAATTAGTAAGGGCTGATTCACAAAAGAAAAATAATGATTTAAAAACGTGTGGAATGCACTAAGAAGGCGTAAACAGTCGTCGTTCGCATTAATATGTGCTTTTAGAACTATTTTTGTCTATTTCAAGGTTCTAAAAAATATAGCCATAGCCCTTTAATTAAACTTTTCTTTTATTAGAAATTAAGACACGAAAACTGCGTAGTAGGTCATGGACATTTTTCCGATTAAAGACACCCCTCAATAAACACGAAAAGCGTCAATGGAGTAAACTAATCTGTCGTTATAAAACATCATTTGTCGACGGACAAAATAACTAACCCGTTACCTACACAGACCTATAAAATTGTCTTATTTAATGCGATTTTTAAAATACTCTTTCTAAGTGCTTACATTACATATTAAGTGTGAATTACATTTTTAATGTCGAATCAAATTAACAAATATTAATTTTATTTGCATCCACAGTCCGGTGATTTTCTACTGAAATTGGTTTGATATCAAAGAAAATATATCTTGTAATTTGTATATACTTTCACAGGGGAATATAGACAAATGTAGGCAAGACGGCTATATATGTAATGAGAATTTTAGTATTAAATTTGGGGGTAATAGATGACTGACATTTCTTTAGAAGTTTGGGTGGTCAAGGGGTGTAACGTGTGCGGTTTAGAGCATGCGGTTAATTATATTAAGTCACCATAGGATGGCCTACCCAACATCAAGGAATTTCATCTAGTCCACCGTATTCATTCGACTACTATAAGATTTAGGTGACATAATGGTCTAACGCTTGTGGTTTAGATCAAAAGGTTTGTATGAGTGGTGTGATTTCGATACCAATCTTGTACTTTCATGACAAGGGGTAAAGGGTCCAAACTCGTTGGTTCAAGCAGGGTTTCCCAGGTTTCCTCCGACGGCTGAATTCATGATCCCGGTGGGGACACCGGGACGCGTCCCCACCAATATTGGTGGGAACAGTATATACCCTGACCCCAAAGAGCATTTGGCATAAGAGTCTGGTAAATACATGTTGATTAGAGTTAATGGTGGTCTGAATCCTAATCCTTGTCATTTTGGTGGATTTGTCTCCCCGCTTATATCTCTATGACGGTCGATATAAAGGAGAACACAACGCAGCCTCTTTCACAGAAGCAACGTGGAAACATATTCTATTTGTAATATCGCTGAATACCTTCAACGTGTGATATGACATCACTACTGGCCATGCCTTCGCTTTACAGTTTTGCATGCGGTGGAAAGTTTGAGATAAGCTGTGCAGACTAAGTAACTACGCTCAAGGCAATTAAAACGCAATGCCTAATTCGTGAAATATTTCTGGTAAACGTTTTCTTGGGCGTTCCTATCTGTGAAATGTGAAACTAGTGAGGGATCTCTTTTTGTTGAGTTCTGGGTTTGAACCTAATATCACTTTGTTCGTGCAAATGCAACAATTGTCTTTTTCCATGATTTTAAGCAGCTCCATATGTCACACGTTTTGCACGTGCATTCCCTACACTCTGACCCTTTAAATACAAATCAAAATTTCAACATTCCTCACTTCGGAAAAATGCATTGTTTTACACAAGAAAACAGGAACAGGGCTATTGGCATGCTGTCGCCAGATACTTAAATATCCACCCCGTTGACCATTGCTCACCTCAGACAACGCGTCCACCCCACTGGAACACCCGCTGCTCAAGATCGCCATAACCGACTACAGCATCTGCGCAACAGGTTCAAGACGGCTACTGCCAGGGGAACTGTTGAAACAGGGCAACGTCAGATCCGCCCTCAAACAGTCCGAAGGCGTCTGGCTGCTCATGGTTTACCCTGCCGTCAACCTTACAAGGCCAAATCCTTTTGCATCGTGGTCGACTTGCCAGACTGCAAATCAGGAGTATCTGCACAACACAACCCTGCGGAATGTCGTCTTCTCGGATGAATCTCGATTCAACCTCAGGTTTCCTGATGGACGTTACCGTATCTACCGACGTCGACATGTACGCTTTGCGTTTCGGGGGAGGTGGCGTCATGGTTTGGGCCGCTATCAACGTCAATGTCAACTTCCGGTCCCATGTTGGTAGTGCTCCAAGCCAATCTCAACATTACGTTAACACCACCTTTCGTCCGGTGTTGCTCCCTTCCATTGCTGGCACAATATGCCGTCCGTCGACAGATAGTTCTCCAACCCCACACTGCCAGGTTGACAAGAGACTTTCTGAACAATCATGTGTTATGGATTGGCACACTATGTCTCCCAACATGAACCCCAACCAAACACCTTTGGAATGAACTTAGGGGACAGGTTACAGAGTAGGCACAGACACTCAAAAATCATTGGCAAACAGTCCCACAGTGTGTAGTGAGACATCCGTGCCAGTCCATGCCATGGTGACTTCAGCTGACCCCTGCTTTGTTTCGTGGTACTCTAACGTATCGGTTTTGCGCATTTGTTGTCAATTCTTTCATGAAATTTATATCCACAGATGATTGTTATCTCATTTTGTCAATTGTTATGTACATTTATTAAAAGTTGTTGCAGTAAATAAACTTTTGATTTGGCATTGCGTTTTTAATGCCTTTGAGTGTACATGCGACGTACATATCACAGTTACCAACCCCTTAATAATGTTATTCCGTCCGCCTCTAAACCATAATTATTTACCAAAGTCTGGCAGAAAGTACCAATTTAGACCCGCTTCATCGATTCTATAGTCCATGTCCGATACTATATTTTAATCTCAATGTAGTTAGACAGAAATGAATCAATGGTTCAGTCATCGGTTCACGATCTTGGACTAAATAAAGTGGCTCTAGAAATCAACAGAAAGTAATTTGAAATTGAAGGAGAATATTAATCGCCGTCACTTCGGTTAATTCTAAAAAAAATGGACTAATATTTTGGTAAGACTACATTTTATATGTGAAGTGAAATTTTTTGCATTGTGCCTTTAAAGTAATGTTTGGGTTTTTTATTTAACAATATGTTGAAAAATGAACATACATGTATATCTGATTTGCATTCTGCTTTATATGAAATATTTAAATTTGATTGAATTGCATAATCGTCAATACATATTTTATTTTTTCTTTAACAACTGTTGCTTTCCAGGGGCATTTTAAGGTTTATCATGGTGGAGGCTCTACAATTTTGAGGGCCCTCTTTCGCGGGGGTGGGGGGTGGGGGGTGGGGGGGGGTTGTCTTTATTGATAATTTTTATGCCAATGCAATGACTGCATTCTCATTAAGCAATGAATTCGACAGTAACGGTGTGTAGAAAACGATTGACTCAGACTCGGGGCTCTTTCCCTTGGCCGGAGGGGTCCTTTTGTCAGAAGTGGAGCCCTTTTGTCTTCCTTTAGGGCCCCCCTAACTAGGGTACATTTCATTTTTCTCATTAGTTTTAGCATTTTTTTAAAGGGGAGGCTGGCGTCCCCAGTGCCTCAGCTATAAAACGCCTTTGCTGCTTTCTCTTCTCAGGGACAGTTTCTCAATTTTTGATTATTTTCTGGTTTTAGGATGCACAGGAACAGTTTCTGCTGCAATGCAGAAGATGACAATGTGGTATTGCCTGCCTTAAAAGTAGCGCTTTGGGATGTATATATATAGAGAGAGGGTTCAAGGTCCACTTGAAACAATCTAGGTATTTTCAAATTGTTTAATTTTATTCAACAATTCGCTTGGGTAGGGGTGTTTAACAGTGGAAGGAAATCGAAGGACACAGAGAAAACCAATGACTGACCTTATGACACAACCCCCCCCCCCTTCAGGTCATTCATAAATTTCAATAATTATCAGAAATTGTGCTTTGTCCTCCTATAAAATCTGTATTTAAAGCCAATCTGTGATAATTTAGTCTCAAGAGTGCATGTCAACAAGATTTTTTTTATCGTTGATCAAGGGCAAAATATCCTACATATCCTTGAAAATGAATTGGCTTCAAGTATCATCGTACATTATTTTTAAAATATGGTAAGGTAAAATAATACAAAATATACATGTAATAGCTGTTTTTATAGTTTAATAATTTGAAGATATATCATGAGCTATTAGAAAATATGAAAGATCATAATATGGTGTGTTTTGGATTAACAGGATTTACTTGGCAATAATGTAATCTATTAAAGATTATAGAAAAAGGCAAGGATTAAAGGCATTGTACAACAAATGCACATATTATATTCCCCAGAAAACAGCGGTCAAATAGCAAATGTTGACCAATTTTTGTTGCACCGTTACTGTTGCAGATTCTTTAAATTGTATTCATTATCAACAATTAAAACAGTTTCCAGAATGCTGACCCAGAATGCACAAGATCACATTGAATTAACAAATTAACATGCCTGGTGTGACTTTATCTGGGTAATTGTCACAGTTTATAAACCAAACCATTTGCATATGCTATGTAATCTGTATATATCTGGCTGCAGCCGAATACACCAAGAAAGGGGTTGAAATGAAAACTAATAACAGAACAGTTTTGTTTTTAACAAGTTTGCATAAAGATAGTTATTAATTAAAAAAAGCCAACAGTGAGGCTGATGCCCCCCTCCGAAATCCCAAAATAATTAGATGACACATATTAATTAATCCCAAATTTATTTTTTTCAAAAGTATTGCACAATCAAACTATCGACTAAGTCTCATTACTCTCTATCAGATAGAATTATCTTGTCTCAAAGCATCGACCAATGAAATTGATTAGTTCTACTTAGCTTCAACTTGAAATGTTAAGTCAAGATATTCACCTCAATTAAAAGCCATGTTGTAATGTTCCAAATTCTTGACCAATCAAATTGTTTATCGCTCCTTGGACTAAGCAGCACATTATCACTATCAAACTTAGTCACGGTAATGATATAATGAATCTATATTCTGGGTGTTATCGCTCTCACTTCATTATAACCAAAGTGACCATGCCCCAAACCATCAAGTAGATTGCCTATTTCTGATTACTGTAAGCAGAAAATGTTCATCATCGAACTCCATCAAGGCATTCACGTAATGAATGCCAACACCAAGTTTGAACATTCTAGCTCAGTTAGAAGGAGAATTATTGTGTTCCAAAGTTTCAGGCAATCAAATTGCTTATCGCTCTGCTTACCCAAGCAGATGTTCATTATCAAACTTAGTCATGGTATTGATGTAATGAAACTATACACCAAGTTTCATCACCCTCACTTAATTAGAACTAAAGTTATCGTGTCCCATAGCATCAACCAATCAAATTGATGATCTCCGCTTATCCTATGCAGATAATGCTCATCTTTGAACTCCACCAAGGCATTGACCTAATAAACACACACACCAAGTTTGAACATTTTAACTCAATTAGAAGGTGGGTTATTGTGTTCCAATCAAATTGCTTATCGTTCTGCTACCCTGAGCAGAAAATGCTCCTTATTGAACCTAGCCAAGGTATTAATGTAATGAAACTATACACCAAGTTTCATCACTCTCATTAAATTAGAACTAAAGTTATCGTGTCCTAAAGCATCAACAAATCAAATTGCTTATCTCTGCTTACCCCAAGCAGAAAATGCTCATCTCCAAACTCGAACAAGGTACATGTATCAACCTAATAAACACCTACACCAAGTTTGAACATTCTAGCCCAATTAGGAGGAGAGTTATTGTGCCCCAAAGAGTGTGACGGACAGACATACAGACCAACCCATTCTAATAGTCCCCCACTTTCTTCAAAAGGCGTGGGACAAAAACATAAAACAACATTTGGGGTATTTCTTAAAATGGAGCATCAACATAATCTTTTTAAAGTAGCTTGATTAAAGGAATGTTATTATCTTAAAACAAAATTTAACAGAAAAAGTTAACATTGGGGACCACAGTTAAGAGGTAATTCACAAAAACAATCTGTAAACAATAAACAGTACATTAATTTCATATAATGTAATTTAAATTTTTTAAAACCTGTATTAAAAAAAAACTTGATTCCAATATAATGCTGTTGATGGTGCCACATAAGTAGAAATAACATGCTTATTTCAATAGACAAAACTTATGAAGATACACTATATCTCACTGTGTGGATGGCCGTTAGTAACATTACATGGTAATATATAATATTTAATTATATCATCCAAATGATTAAATGGACAAGTTAAACACATTCAAGTTTTTTTTAATTGAAATTGTCTCTCAAGACAATCTTACACTTTGAAAGAAAGGCCATTTTGTGGTTTAATTGATAGATTTGTAGTAAATATTTTATTTTTGCCTCGTAACCTTTCTTTAAAGTCTTGGGCAAATACCTTATTTGATAGTGTGGGGAGAACGAAAGCACAAGATCTCTACTATATATTATATGATTTAAAAGTAAAGCTGTATATAAGTGAGGTGGATAGGTTTAATAAAATTATTATTATATATATAATATATATTATTACATCACATTAATTAACACATGAACTGTGTAGAACACTAATTATATAATAGAACACATTATAATTTACCGTATCTTGTATTATAGCATAATGATCATTGATTTAATAGAACAAACCATAGAACAAATGACCATATCTTATATTATAACACAGATATGGATTTAACTTAACCATTGATCATAATATTACCATATTTTACATGACAATTATGTGGATTAAAACATATATATTATAACAATAAGCCTAGAACACCATATCTTATAACAATAACACAGATTTAACAATGTATGCTATTCATGTGTCTAAGACTTCTGTTAGAGCCTGAAACAAAAGATTTATAAATCTATGTACATGTCCATTGTAATCTTTATCTATATTAACATATCAGATATAGATGTTGCTGCTTTGACAAAGTCACACATTTGGTATTTACTACTTTATTAATTCTACTTCCCGCCATAGTAGTAGGGGAGCTAGCTGGCCGCTGTTTCTAACCTCACGGACAACATTGGCACTATGATGGCTGATGATCAGGAGAGGAAATCTGAAGTTGCACACCCCCTCGGTTGAGGGGCTGTACGCCCCAGAAATCCCCGAAAAAGTGGATTTAATTCAATTGAAACAACGGCCAGCTACCTCCCCCCTACTATAGGAAGATGCAACTCCTCTAGCTGAAACCATTTAAAAATGACCCAAGTAAGAGAATCGAACGTATGATCGACGAGTCACTGCCCTTAACAACTGTTTAATTAACAGTTATCCATAAGAGCTTCACTGACATGAAGTCAAAATATCAGTGTTGAATAAAAAAAATAGGTTGCCAGGCAACGACACATACGACCACACAGCAGCTAAATTGTCCGGGCAGTCGCATATTAAGTTATTATCAGAAAATCATAAGAATTTGTTAGGTTTTTATTAAGTTCTGCCCCATGCTAAATTACCATGTAACGGTGATTTAATAAAGGTTTTTTTTTTAATCGGATAATAATTTTGACGTCCAGAGGGACCACAAGCTAAAAAGAGTGATTTTTCAGACAACCAGGGGCCATAATTCAGGAAGTTACGATCCGATGGATGCAAATATCCAGAGGAACCAAGATCTTTGGATTATCAACATACATGTCAAGTTTCATCAAAATCGATTCAAAATTGTGACCTCTATAGGGTCCACAAGCTAAAAACATGATTTTTCGTACAATCAAGGGCCATAATCTGTGAAGTTTCGATCCGCTACATTCCAATATCGTAAACAGCAGCCATTTTGTCCCGATTTTCACGAAATTCGAACGCAACCTTCATTACCATGTAACAGTGATATAGAAAAACGTTTTTTTAAATCCGATAATAATTTTTCGGACAATCAAGGGCCATAATTCAGGAAGTTACAATCTGATGAGCGCAAATATCGAAAGGAACCAATATCTTTGGGTTATTAACATACATGTCCAGTTTCATCAAAATCGGTTCAAAAGTGTGACCTCTATAGGGTCCACAAGCTAAAAACGTGATTTTTCGTACAATCAGGGGTCATAATCCACGCATTTTCGATCCGATACATGCCAATATCGAAAGCAGCCGAGATCTTATGGGGATAAACTTATATTTCAAGTTTTGTCAAAACCGGATAAGAATTGTGACCTGTAGAGAGTCCACAAACAAATAGTTTGAGACACATGAGCTTGTTCCTTTTATTTCGATTTTTTTTAAGTAGATCAAGGTGTTAGTCAATTAAGCTTTAACTACAGAGATACTTGCCCACTAAACCTACAAAAACCTTTAAAAAGTTTTATGGCCATCAAATTGACTTGATTAGTAAATATAACATGTCTCTTTCGGCAATTATTCTAGTCTCTCTTTCGGCAATTATTCTAGTCATATTTAATTAACGCGTATACTATCTTCCCGATTATGTCTACAACATCTGTCAACAATGTTCATATTGTGAATTTTGCACACAGAAAGTCCACAGGCCAATTACGCTTTTTTACCAAGATTTTATCTAATGGCTTGGATGCAGTTATGGTGGGTGTGGCGACCTGTTACCACTGTTTGTCGTGTATTTTGTACATGGTGAACACTGAACAGTCCACTTGCTTATTACACAATTCTGCCTTTAACATTTTTGTTAGGACTTTGAATTTAGTCTAATGGCTTGGATCGTTCATACTATGTTTTATTCAATTCACAGCCTTGTCACAAAACAATCAATCAACAAACTTTTAAATCTTTTAATGCATATATAGATAAGTTGAAAACATTTACCTTTCTGGCAAAGTATGGTAGTACATTGAAACATGCTCTATGTACGTGTGGACTGTAGTATTTCATACTCATGTCATCTAATTCTTTATTACTATAATTTCTTATCGGTTCTTTCAAATTAATAGACTGAAAAATAAAAGAAAATGGAATTTGCCATTAATTTGGTTAATTTTATCGTAACAGTAACAATTATTAATCTGAGTATTAGGCCTAATTGGTATTTAATAAAACAAATACTGCAATGATTTATCACAAACATTGAAATCTCAATCATTATTTTTTGGTGAACTATGTGTCCTTTCTAGTGAACTACTTTCTAGTGAACTACTTTCTAGTGAACTACCAAATCAATCACTTACCGAATCATTACTACATAAGAAAAACCCCATGTGACCACCTGCATATGTTGGTGTATAACCAGATGCATAGGCTACAACAGGAAACACCCCCTTACAATATGTTAATATCTTCTTAATAAAATCTAAATCAAACCATAGCGTCTCTCCTGAAACAAATATTAAATCTAAAATGATAAAGGGGAACAACTCCTGAAATATTGTATAAGCAAGTTGTACAGAAAAATATCTTAACCGAATGCAACATTGGAAACATCTTTACTGTGTTTAATTAATAATTATGCCATGATAATATGCTGGAAATGAATAACATAACGCTAACGCTACAATATACGTCCACATTCCTGCTTTGATTGATATGGTACTTTGTCAAGAAGGCTAGGCGTTTGGTTTGTTTAGCGTTGAAGGTCGTGCACCAACATTAATAGTTGCCGTCCTTAGAGTATAAGGAATAACTATACCAAGATAATCCATTCAGAATTGTGCCTTCCTAACACTAAAGGCAAAAAGTGGGCGTGGCTCTGCCCCTGGGGATCGGGACATTCATCAAAATCAATAGTGGACGCCTTCAGGCTATAAGGAATACATAAACTAAGTACCAAGCTGATTCATTCAGAATTGCGGCCTGTAAACGACAAACACAAAAATTGGTCGTGTCTTGCCTGTGTGAGTCGGGACATGCAGTTGACGTCCTTAGGCTATATGGAATACATATCCCAAGTTTAAAGACGATCCATTAAGAATCGTGGCCTGTAGACAACACACATAGACACGAAGTAAAAATGGGCATGGCTCTGCCCCTGGGGGTTAGGAAATCACCAAAAACAATAGGGGTTATCTGTAGGGTATAAGGAATAGGTTTGTAAAGTTTTAAAAGGATCTGTTAAGAATTGCATCCTGTAGGCGAACACAAGACACAAAAGCATTGGGCGTGGCTCTGTCTCAGGGGGTCCGTCATGCACCAAAAATAATAGTGGTCAGCCTTAGGGTATAAGAAATAAGTATAAAAAAAGTTTTCAAGACGATCGATTAAGAATTGTGGGCTGTAGGTGACACACAGACAGACAAAAAAAAAATGGGCGTGGCACTGTCCCTCGGGGTTGGGCATGCACCAAAAACAATAGGGATCTTCCTTAAGGTACCAAGAATAATTATTCAAAGTTTCAAGATGATACATAAAGAAATGCAGCCTGTAGACGACAGACAAACAAATACAAGAAATGGGTGTTGCTGTCCCACGGGGGTCGGGCATGCACCCGAAACAAAAGGGGTCATCCTTAGGGTATAAGGAATAAGTATTTTAAGTTTCAAGATGACCGATTAAGAATTGTGGCCTGTAGGCGACACACAAAAAGAAAATGGGCGTGACTCTGCCCCTGGGGGTTGGGCATGCACCCCAAATGATAGAAATGTTCCTTAGGGTACAAAGAATAATCATTCAAAGTTTCAAGATGATACGCTAAGAAATGTGGCTTGTAGACGACAAACAATTAAATACAAGGAATGGGCGTGGCTCTGCCATTGGGGGTCGGGCATGCACCGAAAAACAATACGGATCATCCTTAGGGTACATGTAAGTATAAAAAGTTTTAAGAAAATCCAGTTAGAATTGCGGCTTCTAGGCGACACAGAGACACACAAAAAGAAAATGGGCGTGGCTCTGCCCCTGGGGGTTGGGTATGCACCCCAAACGATAGGGATCATCCTTAGAGTATAAAGAGTAAGTATACAAAGAATTGCGGCCTGTAGGCAACACAAAGACACACGATAAGAAAATGGGTGTGGCTCTGCCCCAGGGGGTTGGGCATGCACCCCAAATGATAGGGATGTTCCTTAGAGTACAAAGAATGTGTATGCCAAGTTTCAAAATTATAAGTTAAGAAATGTGGCCTGTAGACGACAAACAAATACATACTAGAAATGGGCGTGGCTCTGTCCCTAGGGGTCGGGCATGCACCAAAAACAATAGAGATCTTCCTTAGGGTATAAGGAATACGTATACCAAGTTTGAAGAAAATCCAGTAAGAATTGCGTCCTGTAGGCGACACAAAGACACGCGAAAAGAAAATGGGCGTGGCTCTGCCCCTGGGGGTGGGGCATACACCCCAAACGATAGGGATGTTCCTTAGGGTACAAAGAATATGCATGCAAAGTTTCAAGATTATAAGTTAAGAAATGTGGCCTGTAGACGACAAACAAACAAATACTAGAAATGGGCGTTGCTCGGCCCCTGGGGGTCGGGCATGCCCCAAAAACAATAGGGATCTTCCTTGGGGTATAAGGAATAAGTATACCAAGTTTGAAGAAAATCCATGAAGAATTGCGCCCTGTAGGCGAACCACAGACACACACACACACACACACACAAACACACACCCACACACACAGGGGCGACGGCATAATACGTTCACATTATGAATGTGGACGTATAATAAATGAGCCTTCTTCCATTGTAAGTACTCATCTCCAGTAATAGTCAAATAAAAAGGTTAAAGTAGTTTTTTCTGCATTGATATTTGTGCTTTAAACCGAATAACTATCTTCGATACTGAACTGATTCCTTATCAAGAAGATATGTTTGCAAGAGTGGCCGATCGTGGGCGTCGATATCTGTCGCATTTAGACTTATTAAAAGGGTAACTGACAAGTTCCTATGGCTGTGAATTCCAAATCTCTGAAACGCGAGTTGTTTCAGTTTGAGGTCCTGCCATTTGGCTAGGTTAATGCTCCAGCAACTTTTCGTCAGTCAATAAAAAAACTGCTTCTGGGTCTTAAAAATTTGAAAGATGCTCATATATGTTATTGTTTACTAAGAAATTTGGTTGGAACATGCCAATATTTTTGATTCTTTATTTTGTTGTCTAAGCTCTTCACAGTTAAGTGTTTTTTGGATTTGATCAGATCAAGTGTTTGAAATTAAGGTAAGATTAGGGTTATTGGACCGATTCTGAAAAAATAAGGAAGCTTTGGGTTTTGTAGAATTTTATAGGATGTTGATACTAAATATTCCTGAAACAGAAACTGGCTGTTCCCAGGCAAGATACGCCCACATTTTGCAAGAGACGGATAGAGAACTAGCTAAAAACAAAAGTGATTTTTCCTACAATTAGGGGTCATAATCCAGAAAGGCATGGTCTGAAATGTGCCAATATCAAAAGGGACTGAGGTCTTTAGGATATAAAGATTTATTTGAAGTTTTATCACAATCGGAGATAGACCTATGTTTTAAATTTCTGCAAAATCAGATAAAAATTGTGACCTGTAGATTGTGGATGTCCAGACAGACAAGGGCGACGGCATGATAGGTCCACATGAAAATGTGGGCACATAATAAAAATGCAACAGATGATTTGGTAAATATGCATGTTATGATTGTAGCCTCTGCATTCAGCCAATATTTGCAGTCCGAGGTGTAAAGACAGTAGTGATCATTTACAAACCTTGACAACTGATTATTCCTTTAGGTTTTAATGCTCGTTTCAAACCTTCATAATAATCTTTTGTATACAATCCTTTAGCAGCACCTGCAAAAATACAGAGTAACTATCAATTTGCTTAAATTACAATGCAGATATTAATTTAATTTATACAGAATGATAAATAACAAGCCAATAGTGAGGCTTGACACATATTAATTAATCACACATTTTTTTTTTTCAAAACTATGAAACAATCATATAGTAAGTTTAATTGCTCTCTATCACATAGAATCAAGATATTCTTGGCCCAAAGCATCGACCAATGAAATTGATTAGCCCTGCTTAGCTTCAGCTACAAAGGTGGGGGACAATACTTCATTCAAGCAGTGTCAAAATTCTCAACCATAGTAAATTACGTCATATGAATCAACTAGCAATACAATCTGGTTGTAAGTTATTAAGAAGAAATCAAAAATAAAATATATATATCATGTGTGCTTCAAAGTGAGTGTATTGTTTTATGTATCTTGTTCTTTTTATAGTTTTAGATTTGAAATGAATGGAGTTTCGAATTCAGAACTCCCAAGATGTTTCCAGCAAAAAACATAGATTGAATTTAGTCTGTGTGTAAATAGGTCAATCCTACAGGAATGTATAACTGGTAGCTAGCTAACTTGAAGATGTGTGGCACTTGACTAATTGAAATCCAATTTTGCTTAGTTTTGATGACTTACTAATTCATTAGAATTTTCATCTTTTAGAATTACTGCTTATTAAGATTAATCTTTAAGTGACATTAGTAACTGGATAGAATAATAAACTTATAGAAAACAGCTACTAAAAGATTTGTGAGACATTGTAAGGAGTGTTTCATACTTATATGTAATAATAAATTACTTTGTCCAGTATTACGTTATGAGAATACACTTTGAAAGGTAGCACAAAAGAACAAATATGATAGCAGTCATTTTCTGTAAGTTTGTGTGATAGTTTATTAAAAGAAAAGTGTGATGGACAGGGATACATCCACCTAGGGGGTTGATTTGAAATATTAACATTTTATTCATAAGCATAACGATCCTCATCATAGTCAGTTGTGGGGGTGGATGTGCACACTGTATCATAAAATCTGTCATTGAGTCAACTGGAGTGGTTTTGAATCACTGGTTGTACGTGAGAAGGAGTAGGGCACCTGTCCAACCTCATGGGTTTTCTCCGTGTCCCTCCCTCTGCTAAAGACCCCTATAAAAAAACATTTCTCTCTCTCTTTCTCTCCCTCATCCTCAGTTTGATGGAGACTACCTATCAAGTGTGGATGGACAGCTTTGAGTAACAATTGTTTAGTATCAAATATTCAATACCAAAATGTGCTGGCTCCAAATGGCTTTGATGTGATGCTATTTTTTTGCCATTGATTAGTTTAGTTGACATTTATGTCCAAGGGTTGGTTATCTACATTCTGTCTGCTAAAAATTATGATTTCCTGTGTGAATTCTATCATACTTACTGTATTCGACCAAAAAAGCACCCTAGAGCTCTTGAGTATCAGTCTGTTTACAACACACTATGTCAGATATAATATGTCATGATAAGAAAATGATTTAAGACACTGGAGTAAGTTATTTTTGTGAGTACATTATTCAGTCAAATATGGATTACCAGCACTCATGCTGGCTTTCTATTTTTTCCCTCAAAAAATGGGTAATAATCTCATATAAAAAAATGTTATTACCATATGAACTACAAAGATCAGATTATATCTTGGTGAATATAGTCTTAACACATCCAAGGATTGCCAATTTTCTATAAATTTAAGTTTCGTGAGTACAATAGACCTATTGTTATTTTCAGGTACAGCAAAACGTTATGCCCAATGACCCAATATTATCACCAAAATCAAGTTTTGATCGCCACTTCCATATTTTTTATCGCAAAACAACTTTGGCAACTGTGGATTACAATGCAGGTTTTATTAGATTCTATTTAACAGAATATTGCATTATATCTGAATAATTTCAAATATAACGACAATATCCAGACACAAAGATCTGTTCTATTTTATAAATGATGCTAACTTCTTCTAGTCAAAATTGAGTTGTTGTAGGTTATAAAACACCCAGTTGAAATCTATTGAAAATCAGTGGACTATATCAATATGGACAATAGATGGAAGCTCAATTTATCCCTCCTTTATACACATCAGTATTTTTAATACATTATATGAACAATACAACAGTTTTCAATAAAGGTCAGCAAGAAGCAGTAAATATACTAGAAGTTAGTACTATTTTCTGAACTTGACAAAATTTGTATAGGTTATTTAGACAGGGAAGGCTATAATTTTCACCTTATTTTTTGTTGGAACACAGATGATTGCGAATAACAAACTTCAAGAATTAATAGTAAGAAAACTTGGTTAGAGCCTTGGATTCTGCAATCTAATTAAAAACTAGAGTCAACCTTCCAATCTGATTAAAACACAGATCCTATTTCATTTTGCTTTACATGTCTTTACTACACTAGGATCTGGATGAGTTGTTAGCATTGACGTGTTCTGGCTGATGTGAGGGATTAGCCAATGAAAAGGTCTGTTACAACGAGCGTTGGGCCTTTTGGCGCACAGAACTGTGGGTAAACCACTAGAAACACCAACACTGATCGATTAATCAATGTCTGACCTCATAGGGTCAAAAATCGCTAAATTGACCCCCTGACCTGAAATCTCACGGTAACTTGTCAGATCTTTATGTGTTTTATTGTGAACGTTGACCAATCTGATTAAACAACAGATCTATATTTTGTTTCGTTTTTTTTTTATACTTTCAATGGCCTACAATACATGAAGATCTGACCGGTTGTAGTGGAAGGTCACATCAGGGGTCAATCAGTGTTGACATTTCTAATGGTTTACCCATGGTTCTGTGCATCACATGCCAAGAACTCGCTGTAACAGAGCGTTTCATTGTCTAATCTCTCACATTAACAAGAACGCAGCTTATATGACAACTCTTCCAGATCCTAATGAAGTAAAGACAAGTAAAACAAAATTTTCAACTATAAAAATACAAATAAAAGATAGGTTGCCAGGCAACGAAACATACGCCCACAGCAGCTAAATCGTCCGAGCAGTGAACAAGGGTTGTCGCATATTTTTACTTTTTTTGGTAATGAAACAACTCATTATGTAATTATCTGAAAATCATTAGAATTTGTTTGCTTTTTGTAAGGTTTTGCCCCATGCTAACAATTAGTATAAGAAACATTTAACATCATGGATTTAGCTGTTCAGTTATGAAAATTCATTGAAAATCAAAATACTTCTTCGTTTCAACACCTTAAACTCTGTGTATCAATCTGAAGTCAATCGGATGATAAGTTTGACATCTGTAGCATCACAAGGTTTTTAGAAGTGATCAAGGGAGATAACTCTGGAAGTAATTATTTGAAATCACTGAAAATCAGTAGGCTTCTTCGTCTCATGACCTTAAACAGCCTGTGTAAATTTAAAGTCAATCAGATATTAACTTTGGCCTCTAGAGCGTCAACAGCATTTTTTGATGTGATCTAGGGCCATAACTCTGGCAATAATTATCAGAGATCGCTGAAAATCAATAGGCTTCTTCGTCTCATGACCTTAAACACTGTGTATAAATTTAAAGTCAATCGGATATCAACTTTGGCCTTTAGAGCATCCACAAGATTTTTTGAAGTGATCAAGGGCCATAACTCTGGCACTAATTATCAGAAATCGCTGAAAATCAATAGACTTCTTCGTCTTATGACCTTAAACACTGTGTATGAATTTAAAGTCAATCGGATATTAACTTTGACCTCTAGATAGTTCACAAGATTTTTTGGAAGTGATCAAGGGCCATAACTCTGGCACTAATTGTCGGAAATCGCTGAAAACCAATAGGCATCTTCATCTTATGACCTTAAACACTGTGTATAAATTTAAAGTCAATTGGATATTACGTTTGGCTTTTAGAGCGTCCACAAGATTTTTCAAAGTGATCAAGGGCCATAACTCTGGCACTAATTATCGGAAATCGCTGAAAATCAATAGTCTTCTTCGTCTTATGACCTTAAACACTGTGTATAAATTTAAAGTCAATCGGATATTAACTTTGGCCTTTAGAGCGTCCACAAGATTTTTTGAAGTGATCAAGGGCCATAACTCTGGCACTAATTATCGGAAATCGCTGAAAATCGATAGGCTTCTTCATCTTATGACCTTAAACACTGTGTATAAATTTAAAGCCAATCGGATATTACCTTTGGCCTCTAGATCGTCCACAAGATTTTTTGAAGTGATCAAGGGCCATAACTCTGGTAGTTATTATCAGAAATCGCTGAAAAACAATAGGCTTCTTCGTCTCATGACCTTAAACACTGTGTATAAATATAAAGTCAATCTGATATTAACTGTGGACAACACCGACGGACGGACGGACGGACGGGGGCGACGACAATTTACGACCACATTTCAATGTGTGCGTATAAAAAGGGTCTGTGTTTTACAAGATTGCAGCAATAAATTTTTTTTTTAATTGCAGAACAGTTATATTTACCAATTGGATCAGGTGCATCTGTTATAATGACATCAAAGGATTGAGTGTTCTCCTCCATATATTTAACACCATCACCAACATGTACTAACACTCTTGGATCAGATAAACATGATGCCATATCAGGTAGATATTTCTTACTTACATCTATCACTTTCTGTAATAATAGCAAACAATATTTATATTTTTCTACACAATACTGGCATAGGCAGTTATAGGCGCATTTTGGAGATCTTTGCTAGTTGGTAATAAAAGTAGTTTTCATTCTGATATTTGAGTTACATATACCATGAACTGGGTTCCTGTACTAATTCCTGGCTGTCTATTTGGCCTACACCAGGGTTTCAAAATTCAATTTCTTTAACCACTCAACAGTTATTTATTTTGTTAAACTTTGCATTAGCTAATAACCTATGATGATCATGTTTGTAATGTAGAGAGAATTCTGACAGAAAGAAAATCTCCTTTTGATGTAAGAGTAGAAGATTTTATTTATTACCTGATTTCATTTTAGGCGATATTTCCTTGGAGTTATCGCTCAGTGGAATATGAAAGTTACCATACAAGTGATATCTACTGTACAATGTGTTGTTGGGGATATAAAGGAAATATAACGATCAAGTGTTTAAGTTAATAATTTGCCAATAACTAATGCAAATTTTCATTATTTCAACTTGACACTAACATGGTCTAAAAAATATCTTTGCATTTATGATGACAGATATATGTGCAAATCAAATTTGTTTCAAACGAAGCAGATGCATAATGATGGAGTAGTGAGTGAAATTTATAGAAACTAGTGTAAAATTCAAATGCTTTGAAGTTCTGTTGATTTTTAATCTGACTTTTAATCAGGCTTGTTTATTGGTAAAATACATGAATACAACTATACAGTTTACATGCTGTAGTTGTTTATTGAAGATTTGACCTACAGTACATTAGATTAGTTTAGATATGCAGTCTACATAAAACATGATATCTAATCAACATATGCACACAGTTTAATATTAAATGCTATATCTGACTTAGCGGGCTTGATTATTGGTCAAATAGATCAACATAACTAACTCACATAAAACATGATATCTTACAACATCTGCACACAGTTCAATATTGTTGTAACTGCTGTTACAGTCAAATGTAATATGTAACCATTACCTATCATCAAATACAGATTCAGTACCCTAACTTTATTGGTAATAATAATTGACTGTACCTGGTCTATTTCACATAACACAACTTGCTCAACACTAGGATATTTTAATACTTCTCTTACAACTCCACCATCACCACCTCCTACCACTAAAACCTGAAATATCATTTAACCAAAATTAAAAATATTATAGCAAAATCCTTAAATGTATCAAATTATAGCTTTTTCTATAATGTGCATTATTACAAAAATATCCAATAATGTGCTTTATTAAATATCAGACAAATAAGAGTTTCGCTATAATGTACTTTATCATCTATCAGGAAATTAAGAGTTTCACTATTAAAAATAAATATACAATTTTATAGTATTAGTAGTTTCATGAATCAAAATAAAACAAAGTAAAGACAACCTGGCACATTTTATTATTTTACTGGTATATGTCAAGGTAACTTATTTGACCTACCTTTGTTGGATTAGGATGACTATTAAGAGGAAGATGTGCTATCATCTCTTGATATGAAAACTCATCTCTCTCTGTACACTGATATACTCCATCTAATACAAGTACATTACCAAACGTTGTACTGCAATAAACAATAATATTTTTACAATCTGCAGTGATCATTAAGGTCGTTATAATGAAGTTGGAAATCACAACTATAAGAATACCCCACAGGGGTTATATAGAAATCTCTTTACCAATAGAGCAATGGTTGCAAGTATTATCACATGTTGTGAGTTTTGTAATACAACACAACATTAATTGAGGTCTTCTTTCAATGATACTACTGTGTGTTTATAAAAAGTATTCCATTTTTTTAGGAATGCATTATATGCACATTACCATTTAACTTTTAATTGTAATCATCACAATTACTTTTTCATTTATGGCAAATAATTTCCATTACGGTACATCGAAAGTTCCACAATTAGTTTGTTACCACATGTACTCTAAAAATTACCCTTTTTTAACTTTTTACAGACATAAGACAAATTTCTGTTTTCAAAAAAAACAAAAAAAACATGATGTCCCTACAAAATCTGGCTAAATGTTCATGCACATTTCCCAGTGTCTGTGGAATGACATTGACACCAAAAAGGTTTTAACATAGCCTTATTTAGATATTTTTATCTGAGCTTTGGACTAAAAAATTAGCCCAACAGCTACATGATCGCCCTGACCTCCCTACTTACTACAGTACAATATAAAGAGCAGTCTAAATACACATGTAGGTGAAATATCAAGTATTTCGTTCTACCCAGTGTAAGCATTTGAACGTTATCTATATAGTAATGCTGCATAATTACTATCCAGCATGTCATAATACGCACACATGTATATTTTAAGATCACAAACCAGCTGTTGCCAGGCAAAATACGCGCACATTGCGAACTCTTGAGTGTCTACAAGCTAAAAACATGATTTTCGTACAATATGGGGCCCGGGGCCATAATCCATGATGTTTCGATCAAATACATGGTAAAATGCCAATATCAAAAGGAACCAGAATCTTTTACAGATAAACCTATATTCCAAGTAATGTCAAAATCGGGTAAGCATTGTGGCCTTTATAAATATGGGTGTATAAAAAGTGGATTTCTGAATCAATGTAGATTGTGACTGAAGGTTTGTACTAATTGGTTCCCAATCAATCAGATAGATCTAGCAGAAGATTATATGGAATATACATTAATCTAGATGTGTGAAACCAAACTTGGATATCAAGTATCACATTGGTTATGATTACATTTGAAAAGTGATTAATTATTTTTATCTTAGAAGTCATGGGATGATAATGTTTCCATCCGAAAATAATTCAATATGAATCTAACTTGTATCCAGCATGGCGATGTATTTCATTTGAATGTCAATCAGTTAATTCTCATGAAAACACAACAGGATGAATGTGTTGAAATAATGTCAGATATTGGTTGTTATTCAGGTCAGATGAATTTTAAAAATCTATGAATAATTGTAAGCAAAGAGTGGCTAGATGGCAACAATTAAATGGATTGTATTTTAATGAAAAGATAGATATACAAAATAAATTTTAAGTCCCACTTCTAATCTGAATGTATGTACATGTAATTTACATGAAGGCAATGGCCATGTGACACTGATTATATAGTGAATCAGCACAATCTAGTTTTGAGTATATACCTTGTAAAAAAAAAATCTGTAATAAACACCATGTATCGATCACATTAAAGCGAGAATTTCATATTTTCAAAGAAAGTCAAAACATAAGTATTTGTATGTCTTTTGCTGAATAGGTTGTCAACTCACTATTATACAATCATAGGCATTATTCGCCACACTAAAAAATCATTAGACACCTGAAATAATAACACAATTACCTTCCTTGTTTTTCTATTACCCCATGGAATAGCTATCTTCAAACATTTGAATTTGAAGTTGGAATCGGTTTTGGGCGTGGCTTGCCTTTGGGAGTCGGGAGATGCAGTTGTCGTCCTTAGACTAAAAGGAATACATATCCAAAGTTTAAAGACGATCCATTTAGAATCATGGCCTGTAGACAACACACACAGACACAAAGTAAAAATGGACATGGCTTTGCCCCTGGGGGATAGGAAATCACAGACCAATGACAGACAAATACAAACAAATGACAAATACAAAAAATGGGCATGCACCCAAACAAAAGGGATCATCCCTAGGGAATAAGGAAGGAATAAGTATTTTAAGTTTCAATATGATCGATTAAGAATTGTGGCATGTAGGCAACACACAAAAATGGGCGTGGCTCTGCCCCTGGGGGTTGGGCATGCACCCCAAATGATAGGGATGTTCCTTATGATACAAAGAATAAGTATTCAATGTTTCAAAATGATACGTTAAGAAATGTGGCTTGTAGATGACAAACAAATAAATACAAGGAATGGGCGTGGCTCTGCCCTGGGGGTATGGCATGCACCAAAAAACAACACGGTTCATCATTAGGTTGTAAAGAGTAAGTACACAAAGTTTTAAGAAAATCCAGTAAGAATAGCGCCCTGTAGGCGACACAAAGACACATGAAAAGAAAATGAGCGTGACTCTGCCCCTGGGGGTTGGGCATGCACCCCAAATGATAGGGATGTTCCTTTGGGTACAAAGAATAATTTTATTGTTAATAATATAATTATTGATTGTTTTTCCAAGGCCTGTGCACATGTATCTACTTGATTGTATGTATTCCTTCTGAATTTGTATGCAGAGTTTCAAAGTTATAAGTTCAGAAATGTGGCCTGTAGACGACAAACAAACAAATACTAGAAATGGGCGTGGCTCTGCCCCTGGGGTTCGGGCATGCACCAAAAACAATAGGGATCTTCCTTAGGGTATGAGGAAGAAGTAGACAAAGTTTGAAGAAAATCCATGAAGAATTGCGCCCTGTAGGCGACCCACAGACAGGAGCCACGCCATAATAGAATAATATGTTCACATTATGAATAGTTGTTCGCAAAATCTGTGAAGTCGGTCGCAAAATAGGAGCAGTGACTATCAAAATAAGTGAGCCTTTATTGCATACGTCACTCTTATTCTGTTGTGAGTATGTTGGTCTAACAACAAAATTTCACCCAGGGAGAAAAATAGTCGGTCACAAAATAAGTGCTAACACTGCAGTCGGTCTCAAAAACAATGCCAGAATAGATCCCAAATACTACGTATTTGCGTGAATACATATGGCACACAAAACTATAGTATAAAATAACCATGTCTGTTTGTCACTCTTAATCTGTTGTGAGTATGTTGTTCTATGAAATGTTTTCTACAATGGCAAAAAATAGTCGGTCTCAAAAACATACTCACCTGTCACCGTAGTCGGTCTACAACTTTATGAATTAATGAGATAAACAATCACAAAACAAGCGAAATTGACAGATAAGCTTCAAGATTCTGTCCCATTTCTTATCCTCTGGTTAACGAGAATTTGGTTTAATTTTAAAGCTCTGTTGTTACATAAATATCTGCGACGCGATTCCATTATGACATCATTCTTCCACATGGTTACTTATCTGATTTTTTCTCGCGCCTCTGGCGCTCGATTCCATTTTAAAATCATTCTTTTACTCAGTTGTTTTATACTGTCTCAGCACTATCATATTCACGATTATAGTGAACTGTCCAGTTTGTCGTACCACTGTTGTGTAGGGCGTCAGACTGTACAGACAAATGATTGTTATGTCAACTCTAGCAAAACACATTTGGAGATTCTGTCTCATTGACTGACATTTCTGGTCCACTCGTCCAAAAGAATTTCTCCCAGCAATGACCGCAAATGCCAGGATATTGAATCAAATTTTTCTCAAATTACTCAGTGTTATAAGCACAATCATTAATATGACATAAACTATATGTGAACTTAAAGTAGCCAAGTCTCCAACTCAATATCACCCAAAAATCTTCAACATTGAAAACATGATTTAGTTGTCAATTTAATTCAACATTATGATGCTGTGATCTTAATGGGAAAAGATGGGCTTCTGATATCCAATATTTAAGACAAAATATACGTTTTACCATTGGTACCCGAATCGTGTACCGTAATGCGTTTCGGCCCTAGTTCTAGCCAGACACTTGAGTAACGAGGCTAGAAACATTGCACAAAATCAAACTGCGTGTGAAGACTGGAAAAACCAGACTGGAATAACCAGGTATGTGCATCAGTCGGTCGCATTTTGGCTAAACACCCCCCTAAACGAAATCGTTATGTACGCCCCTGGTCATTAGTAGTGGGAGAAAATCAGAGGACCTGGGGAAAACCCACGTGTTCAGAAAGATACCACTTACATGCAATGACAGACCTTATGTTCCTTATCCTTATCAGGGGCGGATCCAGGATTTTCAGAAAGAGGGGGCGTGCTGCACCAGCTTGGTGCGAAGCCCGGAACCGTGATTTTTGAGTGTAAAAAATGCCCACAAGGACTAATTTCGTACTAGTACTGTAAATTACGATTTCCAACCTAAACTATTTTCGTTCTCCTTTCTCGCGAGAATATATGGAGCTAAACATTGTTCGACACCTAAAAAAATAGAGGAGGCGTGCGCCGGGTGCGCCCCCCACTGCATCCGCGCCTGCTTATGATACAACGTGTAGGTGTTCCCCATTCTGCCACCACCACCCCGCCCCCCTATTTGTGGTGAAAGGCTATTGACATTGCTAGTCAATGATAGAACCCTGAATATTTTAGTCTGGATTTTAACATGCATGATTTTAAATGATTAGAAGATTTATATATACAAATCACCCCACGATTTCTGATTTTTGATCTAATATTTTAAAGATGAAGTAAAGTTGCATTAATATAATCACCTCTTAAAGACCAAAATGTCTTGAAAATCTGACTTTTCGTGGTACAAAACTTCCTCTATTTCCAATGAAATGCTGTAACCTTTCCAAGCATCGTCTATTTCACGAAACCATTTTCCGTCAATCTTCGATGCAGCCATGATATAATTGCCCCTGCTCTTAATGTACGTGCAAAGTTTACCCGAATCAAGGCTAATGTACGGTTGACTGTATTACACTAACTACGGTAAAGGTAGCAGATGATATGAACCGTCACGTCCGTGTCGACTCTTCAGTTCAGTACCGTAAATTGGCGTAATTAGATCTTTCTATCAATGAAATTGATATGAATTTCAGAATTTATGGCGCTAACTGACACCTGATCGACAGTGAATAGACAAAAAGCGAAGAACACCTGGGGTATTAAACGCAGACAAACTTCGCACCATGAATTACGATGGCTGTCGATACTAAATGAAATGAATAATTGGCCTTGTTTTATCACACAACCGGTCTAGTTTCCCCGAAAGCATGTGCTCGTTACCACTATAAATAGTAACAAAAAGAATTTCCCAGTCACGTGACCACATACTACAGGAGACAACTCCAGTCTGTTAAATTAAGACTTCGTTGTCCAGCTTCGTTATTTCTAACGATTGACTTTTTAAAATAAATTTTAATATCTTCTGAACCAGAACAGTTTTCCTAAACCTCCTGGAGTTTATGCTATTATCTGATTTCAGCGACTTTAGGGCTTATTTTTTGATAAGTTAGAAACTCCTGTACAATATTTAATCTCTGAATAACAAACTTTGATTGACCTCTGCTTCTTCCTAGTCAGCTAGTGCTGATACTGATAATGATATTCATTTTCCCAAACATGTACTCATGTAGTACCGGTACAAGTATGTAGGATTATTGCCAATGAAATGATAATTTTAGCTGCCTGAGTTAGAAACGTTGATAATCAATAAACATATTAAACAAACACTGTGTAATTTCATATCAATCAGGTGATAACATTGGGATTTAGAGCATCTGCAAGAATTTAAAAATTGATCAAGAACTCTGGCGTTTCATGATCTAAAACACTGCGTCCATATTTCAATCTAATCTGATGATAAACGTTAGCCTCAAGGATAGATCAATGGCCATATCTCTGACTAATTTTTAGAAATCTCTGTAAATTAATAGGATTCTTTATCTTATGTACATGTAGCTTACATAAAGTCAATCAGATGATAACTGTAACCCCAGAGCATTTACAAGCAATTCTGAATGACAGACGACAACAACAAAATATGCTTCAGTATGAATGAATATATAGAGAAATAAATTCTTAGTTTGAAATAGACAATTTTTATTCATGATTTTTGTGATATTACATACATGTAGTACAGTCAACCATGTTATAAACGTTTTTTATTACAAACTGATAGAAATGAATAATGGCAATTTCTAGGCTTTCCAAAATATTTCTAAATAAAAAAGGAATTTTCATCCAATATGATGACATGTAGATGTATTTTTTTTAGTAATGTCTTAATTTTTAAACCAATTCAACCATACCATGGTAATATATTTCTATATCATAATCAACATAACTTGAAATTTTAAGAAAAAGACTTCCTCTGCATTGTACATATTCATTCAAAAAATTTACATACATGTACATGTATCCTGGTCTTCACAGTCTTCTTCTACTTCAATTTCTATAACCCCCCACCCATTTCATTATATTTCAATACAGATATTTCGATGTTGGGAGTATAAACAGGTTAAACCAAACATACATGTTAATACATTACAAAGAATATAAGTTTGTATATTTTCCATTGGAAATTATTGTCCTTCCTTTTCCATCATACTTCCTTGATCATATAGCCTTGATTAGGGTAACTTATCTGAGCACAGTAATGGAAATAATGGTTCAACATTTTAAGGCGTGCCACTTACTCTGTTGCACATGTATTAATTTGTAGGCAATACAGCCTAGTATTAACCATACATTATGCAATAAGAGCTAAATTTGCCTGTTGCAGGTCTTTCTTTATGCCTAAAATGTTATATCAGTTATTAGACATTAAATAACTGATCAAGATCATAACCAACTCTAGAGGCAATTGCTAGCTTGCGATATTTAGCGGATTGGAATAAATCTTTTTAAAAAATAATTAAACGTAAAAATGGATAATCAAGACTTTGTTTTTTAACGTACTGACTTTAGTAATGATGATCGAGGCTGGTCTAAAATATTTAGCATATTCTACATTCATGTATTTAGGATATCTATTTATTCACTATTATAGTGAGAACTATCAACTCTTTTTGTCTTATCTCCCATAATGCTCTTTTAACATGTTACTATATTGTTGTGTAGTTAATTAAATACTGAATTTGAACATCATAATGATTATCAAAACAATAAGAGCAGATACTTCAAAGAATTGACTTTTGAATCTGAGTCACCTTTTTGAGTATTTGCAAGACCAAATACAGACAAAACAACACAAGCTCTGTCAATAACTGTCCATCGTCTTCCTTTCATCCGTTGCACACGTATATTATTATCAGCTGGCAGCTGACTTTAAAATTTCTCATTCCACATCACAATAAAATATCTATTGAAATTTCAGCCTGTCTTTTGTTTCCATGTCTCCATAACTTTCACTTCACACAATCCATAGCACATAGATGTTGATGGCAAATTAGAATTCAACATAAAAATATCACCCTATCACAGATTCCTCCCTCAAGACATTCTTACATTTGACATTTTTTCAAAACAAACACGAAAAAAAAATAAGCACTTTTTTGCTGGTCTTTCATAAACTGTTTTATAATGATGACACTTTTGGCCAAATCTGTTTATAGTAGTCTAATGGCCTATTTGAAGTTTCTCCCGCTCAGAACAATACACACACTTTTAGAACAAAATGATAATACTGTCACTTTTTCTTGTCGTCTTTACACGCTATAACATATCTTTGAGCAACCATCAGTGGTGGAGAATAGCCGTCTGCATATGACGTATCTTCAAACAACACAGAATAATCATCTTGGGGCTGAAATAATGTAATAATTTCATTTGAAAATAACAAAAACATAAGCAGGATAGCACCCATCATTTATAAAAACTTTAATTTTGGAAGAAATTGGTACATGTATGCATCAGAATTTCCCAGTCGGGCTACATTCTGTTATTTATTACTGCTGTCTTAACACTGACAAAAAAATCATATAAACTATACTATTTCCAGACTAAAATATAGTTTAATCTTATTTCAATAATTCGCTTGTGCGTAGTGGTCTTAGAGCAGATCATATATTACCATACTAAAAATAACACGACTATGGAATAACTGACCATTTGGAAAGCACCACATACTTTGTATGCATACATGTATATCAAAAGATGAAAGTTGACATCATGTGACCAGACTATCTTTGACATACTGATTGTTTTCACCCTTGATTAGCGTAATATTTGAAATCTGACAGAAATACATGAACAAAGCGATTAAAACGGAATAGCAAAAAAACAGAAACAGAATACATTAGTCATTTAGATGACTCCGATTGACTCGGGCTAGTTTATGACTTGTTTTGTGTTTGTTTTTGGCTCAGTTAGAAAAATCATACAATCTTATTATAAAGAAATACATATACTTACGCCTTTTGGTGGTTCATCGACAATTGCACGATAAAAACAAGTTGTTTGTGGATATAATGATAACATTAACTGAAAAAATAATAGCTACAAATTACGATTTTCACAGTTATTTATACTAAGCTTAGTTTGTTTGATCTTGTTGGCATGGTTTTTCATATTTGTCGCTTCTGTTCCCATGGTTTTTCATATTTGTCGCTTCTTTTCCCTTTACAGTGGATTTCAAAAGATAATGGTCTAAAGCTACTTTCTTGAACCTCTCCACGAGATAGTGGTTTCATTGAATACAGATTTTACATGAATGCTTTTTGAATGTTTGATTCAAATTAAATGATTGATGTTTTCACTGTAATATTTTGTTTTTAAAATTATTAGAAATTGTGAATCTTTGAAATAGACACAGTTTTCACTTATTTTTATTCATTTATTTATTTTTGAGTATTAGTTGATAGCATTGATTAACATCAATAAATATTTTAAATCATAACATGGAACACAATTATTATTTTAATTAAAGCAACAATGTGTTGAATAGTCAAGCAAATGATGAATATAAAATACACCGGGTGTAGATACAATTTCTCAATATTTTGTAGAAGAGACAACCGGCAAAGTCCATTGGTCACAATAGCCCATGAATAAGGAACACCCAAAATTCTATTAGCCTTGTGCATCATTTGAATGCCATGTTTGTCTGAACACGATCATGAGATACCAAAGGCTTGGTTTTAACATAACTAAAACTGTAATGTATAATATAAAATTGAAAATCTTTTATCGACTCAAATTCTAAGAAACTACTACATGTCTAATAAGTTCTTTGTTCAAACCTCAAAATAATTTACCACAAATAAGATATTCTTAAGTTAAAACTTACTGTTCCTTTTGGAAATAATGCCTCTGGATCTGTGTCTGGATTGGCCTTCCAAATTGGAAGGGGGACTACTCTTCGTTTACTGATTGAATGACGTCTGAAACAAAAATAAATTATGTTTAAACCAGAATTTCCATATGCTTTATGAAAGTTTCAGAAGCAGAATTTTCATTTCAATGTCGAAAGAATGCATCAAGGGACCTAAAACAATACCTAAGTGACACATATTTTTAAAGGTGATCAGCAAGTGCATTGACTCCTGAAAACCGATTTATGGAGAATTCTAATAAACTTACTCTTTGCCCTCTTCAGCATCAATATCATCTACCTCATATTTATTTGAATTGGAATTAAAAGAAACTACTTCTGCTAAAATCCAGTTTTCTTCTCCGTCTTGACTTTTAACACGAGCTGCTACTTTATCACCAGTTTTTGCCACATAAGTATTATCTGCTGCCACAGCCCCACACAGAGGAGGAGGTCTAAAAAAAAAAATAAAGATATAGTATATATGCTGCCACACATAAACATGTATAATTGTAGAAAGAAAATGGAGTTTAACGCTATATATTTCTGTACCAACAGAATAAAGACATGTGACATGCTTTTTTCCCTGACAGTGGAATTTCCACCTTATCTGTGTTGACCTTGAACTGCCAAGGGATCTTCTATGTGCATGCCGCGTTGTGGGTGTGAAATAAAGTCCACCACTCAACACAAACTAGGTCCAGGACTAACATATGGTTTAATTTTATTTCAATAATTTGCTTTACGTAGGTGTCTTTAGCATTGGGAGGAAACTGGAGGCCCTGGAGTAAACCACACGGTCTGACTTGGCACTTACATCTGGGGATTTTTAGGAGACATTAAAAAATTCTCTGTCGAATGAACTGAAATAAGGTTTAACGTCCTACTGTTCAGCTCCAAACTAGGCTGACAGGATCTTTGATGTGCATGCCAACGTGTATTTACAGGACCCCGGTTCTTCGTCTCGTCTGAACGACAATGGGTAACCACGCAAAAAAATCTGATGGCAAAAACGCAAAGAAATTCTTTGTAAGAAACTTACTTTTCACCGGGTTTGCTGACCCACAATGGTAAAGTAACAGCATTCTGTTGTAACATTGACATTAGTACCCCACGTCTCATTATTTGTTTAGGTCGATCAGAATCTGTGTGATAAAAAAATCAAAAATATAAATAAATAGATGAGGCAGCATAAAATATTAACTAGAAACTCCATGACAGCCCAGGTGAGTTAATGTGATTTGTGAAGCAGGCTTGTCGGAATAAAATCATGGATGCTGCCAATTTTGGAAAATAATACAGGATTGTACAACCAAATTAAGTAATGAGAGCAAACACCAATTTAGAGGTATGACTGTCAGAATTGTTTATTGTTCAGTTCTGAAGTATTTTTTAGTTTTTTTGAAAAAGAAAGTGATGCAGGCTGTATAGGCAACATTTCTACTTTGAAGATATACTACTAGCCTGTTGACCACATCACAGTTGACCATATCAATGGTGTCTAAACACAGTACCAACTATTTCTATTAACTGTCCAAAGAATCTTTGTCAGGCATGCAAATATTATCCCGGATGAAAACATGAAAATATGAAAATTCTATCTATACCTACCCTGCCTTCTATTTTCACGAATAGATTTAATATCACTTATTTTATCCAGGGCTTTTCTCAGAAGTCTGCAATGAAGAAGGCAATATCATGGATTAATATTTGGTCTTTAGAACTATATACTCTTCTAGTCTTCTAGTTCTAACAAAATGATATTTCACACCTAAAGCAATATTCAATAAAACACATTCTTGATGCAATATATATCCAGATTGGGAAAGTAAAAAATCTGTAAAAATATTATGTATACTTACTCAGCCTCAGCTTCTGCATCTTGCATGGCAGTATTATATAATCCTCTTAATTTGTTCTTATAATATGGTGTGACTGAAATATTTAGACAAAAACATGTAATATAAGAAAATAGCAAAAGAAATCTTGGTCTGTAAACAGGTGAAAAGCTTTCACTTTCTCAATGCATGGGGGGTGTATATATGGCCGAAGTAAATAGCAAACAATCCTTTTTCCTTATGTTTTTTCTCCCATGCACATTGATACCTAACATCAATCAGCCGGACATCCGGAGAAGATGAGTTTTAACACTGTGTTTTAAAGTGACATTTTATACTAATACCTTGGACACTAAAATTGTAATAAACAAAAAGACAGGTTGCCAGGCAATGAAACATACGCCCACAGCAGGTAAATCGTCCGGGCAGTCAACAAGGGTTGTCGCATATTTTTCCTTTTTTGGTAATGAAACAACTCATTATGTAATTATCTGAAAATCATTAGAATCTGTTTGCTTTTTATAAAGTTTTGCCCCACGCTAACAATTAGTATAGGAAACATTTAACATCATGGATTTAGCTGTTCAGTTATCAAAATTCATTGAAAATCAAAATACTTGTTTGTTTCAACACCTTAAACTCTGTGTATCAATCTGAAGTCAATCGGATGATAAGTTTGGCATCTGTAGCTTCACAAGGTTTTTTGAAGTCATCAAGGGAGATAACTCTGGAAGTAATTATTTGAAATCAATGAAAATCAGTAGGCTTCTTCGTCTTAAACAGTGTGTGTAAATTTAAAATCAATCAGATATTAACTTTGGCCTCTAGAGCATCCACAGGATTTTTTGATGTGATCAAGGGCCATAACTCTCAGAGATCGCTGAAAATCAATAGGCGTCTTTGTCTCATAACCTTAAACACTGTGTATAAATTTAAAGTCAATCGGATATCAACTTTGGCCTCTAGAGCATCCACAAGATTTTTTGAAGTGATCAAGAGCCATAACTCTGGCACTAATTATCGGAAATCGCTGAAAATCAATAGGCTTCTTCGTCTTATGACCTTAAACACAGTGTATAAATTTAAAGTCAATCGGATATTAACTTTGGCTTTTAGAGCGTCCACAAGATTTTTTGAATTTAAGTGATCAAGGGCCATAACTCTGGCACTAATTATCGGAAATCGCTGAAAATCAATAGGCTTCTTCGTCTTACGACCTTAAACACTGTGTATAAATTTAAAGCCAATCGGATATTAACTTTGGCCTCTAGTGCGTCCACAAGATTTTTTTGAAGTGATCAAGGGCCATAACTCTGGTAGTTATTATCGGAAATCGCTGTAAAACAATAGGTTTCTTCGTCTCATGACCTTAAACACTGTGTATAAATTTAAAGTCAATCGGATATTAACTTTAGCCTCTAGAGTGTCCACAAGCAATTGTGGACGGCGGACGGACGGGGGCGATGACAATATACGACCACATTTCAATGTGGTCGTATAAAAAGAACTAATCTGTGAATCATGGATCCTTTTATACAATATACTCAATTATCAAGCTTACAAGAAAGGAGAATCGTAATTTGACTACATCAAATGATGCGAGAACCCTGAATATGAATAATAGGTGGCAACAATTCACCTGCTCAAGGAAGGCTCTAATGAATGCCCTTTTGATCTTGGCATAATTTCTCATGACTTAGTTTAACTGTCAAGTCATTTAAATATCAACAATACTAAAAAAGTGCAATGCTGCTATGGAGCATCTATTCATCTAAGGAATTTATTTTTGGAGGGGGGCAATAAACCATTTGCTATCTGCATGAAAAAAATGTACTTTAAGTAAAGTATGTGATAATCAATTAAGAAAAATACTTACTTCTTTGTTCCTGTTGCATTCTTTCATGTGTTTTAGATATGTTTGATAAATTGTGTTCACCTCGAGCCCGTTCTTCCTGTTTAAACAATATAAAAATTACACTGACATTGTTTTAATTTGTGACAAGATTAAGCTTATTCTTTGTCTGGATGTAATCGAAATGAAATGGGCTTTAACTTCCTACTGTCCTGATCCTACTGTGCGCTGCTATTGCAATTTTGCCTGGACCACGACACTACAACCTATTCCTACCGCCAAAGGATTTTTATCATGCTTGCCAATGTGTGCACAGGACCCGAGTTATTTGTCCCATCCAAATGATTATATGTTGTCCCTTGACAAGCCCTTTGACAAGAAGGACCCACGCTGGAAAATCCTGATTAACTTTCTCTGCCAATGCAGGGATCAAACACAGGACTCCAGTTGAGAGCCTTACACCGAACCACCATTGTCTGGATGTAAACAGCAGCCTAGAGATATAGTAAATACAGTAGATAAACTGCTACAAAGCCGCTTTCACATTCAGTATATTGTTGATTTTTTTTAATCCACTGCTCTTAAGCGTTTTCTAAACATTTTATGGATTTGATCGTTTTGTATACAAACCTGCACAGAATGAATCAATTTAAATAGTTCTTTTAGCAGTTCTCGAATTTTCACTTCAGCTGATGCCATAGAGTTACTATTACTTTCAGTGGAGGGTCCTGGTGAAGCTGTAGCACCACTACTTGCTTTACTGCGACCCATTTTGTGCTGAAATTAAAGTAAAATCAAACATGTCAATATAATATGCTTTGTTATATATATAAATTGTTAAAGTACACATAAATGAAAACTTGGGATTGGCTTTATATATAGTTAATGAATGTTTATCAACCAACTCTTTGCTTTCATATTTTTTTTCACCAAAATTAAACTTTCACTGGTCAAGGTTAGAACAGATTTGATTCGGCTATTACTACTTTTCAAACCAATTAGCCATAGAATTCTTAGATAGTATGCACAGTTGAGTAGAACTAAATTAGACTTCTGAATATACAGAAAAACAACCGACTGAAAAGTGAAGCAGTGGAAGAGAGAGAGAGAGAGAAGGAGCAGTGGGGATCACGGAACGGATGTCTCGTCGTCCACAAAAATACTTGATTCAGAATAATCTGCCCAGTACTAATCATGTGCTAGGCCTCTACTATTGACACTGTTGGCCATTGGCATAACTATCTTGAATGTGGTGGTATTAATGGTAAAGAAAATAACATACAAACCACTGTAAAATATTCTTTAGTGAAATCCTTCGTCTTTCGTCGTAATGAAGTTCTACTTCCAGGCTCTGCGGCTTCGTTTCCGCTTTGACTATGATACATACTGATTGGCTGTTACTACCGTGAGCGCATAAAACTTGTTTTTGATTGGCTTAGGATATCCACCCACGCGCAATCGGCAAAGGTCATAACCTTTTACGTAGGTCTAAACAAATCTTGTATGCCCAGTCTTGCAGGGCTGAATTAGAAAAGGCAATACAACCCAAGGTCTGGATGACGTATCTAGGGGCTAAAAATAAACCATAATGGCATGGAGTTGATGCTGTGTTTGTTTTCGGGTTGTATATTTTTCCCGGCATGTTTTATTATTGTGAATGCCTATTTGAATTATTTTATCACATACAAACTTGAGAAGGACGATATAGCAAATATATCTGAAAAGTAGGATATTTATATGTTAAATGTTTTATGTTTAATCACAAATCTAATTTTGTCTGGCAAATGGTAAATCAAGATCAAATCCAATCAATCGATTCACTGCACTAATTTCTACAACAACAATGGAAAAAAATACAATGTTCACATAATTTGTCTCTAAACTACTGACTGACTTAGTAATGATACAATGTATATATTATAAGGTATATCTTATTTCTAATTAGTTAAGGTATTATTACTACCAGATTTCTTGAAGCAGGTCATACTATTTAATTATGATTTGAATGTCCTGTTATATCTTATTGTTGACAGCATTATTCCTATAGTCTATAGGATATTAATTGGCTTTCCACAGATCACTAGCCTACTACGGCTCTTATTTTTTTGTAGATAAACATTATTTTTGCTGAGATCTTCCACGCTGTTATTCTGAGGAGGGGGGGGGGGGGTATATTCAGATTCAGGACTCAGCTAAACCCCTACAAATTGTGTTTCATTAAATGAACATATTGAGATCACTATAGGTAATAGGTATCTGTATAGTGTAGGTATACACTTTGCACTATAACTATAAGACTATAAGAGAGTTCTAGTGCATAGAATGGTATCCTGTGGTAAACCTAAAAAAAAGACTAAAGTAGCACATAGTAGTTGCTAGAATGTTTGTATAGTATGACTACCAAGTCTGCCCTCCAAATCTTTTTAACTCTTTGGCTTACCTGATATCCAGTCCAGCAATGTTTACTGCTCGGACAATAAAGGTAATCTGATGAGTGCACAGATTCAGAACTCTAACTGGTAGCAAAAGTATCAATTGAATCTCAGCCATTCGACAGGGATATATTTTTCAAGACAATATTCTTCTTGTCAAGAGGGATACACGTATGTATCTGTGTGTATTATAGTCCTTTGGATGGGACAATTAATCCAGGAGAGTGAAAGAGACAATGAATGATATTTATTCATAAAACATGCTATATGACTTTTACTCATTAGTTTGTTTGGTTTTTTTAGATGTGTATCGAGTATACAAGCAATATGTTCATGTGTAGTTGGTTTGGTTATTGTAAAGTCTTGTCAAGATATTATACATGACAGGTATGTTGTATATTCACATAGACACCATGGTCTTTATGCAATGATTATGTTAAGCATTACCAACATTTTAACCATTGATTATAGGTCACAGTAGCTCAATAGGTAGGATGCTGGTTTGCTAATCAGGACGTCTTGAGTTCACTCTCAATGTTGGCATAGAAAAATGGTCAGGAATTTCCGTCATATTTTTGCCTAGTTTGTTATGCAGGATGGAGGGTCTAACATCCGAATGAGATGAAAAACAGAAGTCATGTGATCTATTGATATATGGGAGTGGGCTGACGCATACACTTTAGATCATAAGGCCTGATAAAGAGTCAAGTGGCATGGCTTTGATCCCGCTTGTACCCTATACTCGACAATGTGTTTTCTCCAGGTCTGCCGGTTTCCTCTCCCGAGTAAAGAAGCGAATTATTGAAATAAAATTGAATCATATATTAGTCTTGAAATGGCTGAGGTGGATGTTACACTCTCTCTCCCCCAACTATTTAGGTAAGCATAATGAAAACAGAAATGCCAGATCTAGAAGTTAATAATGTTGTGTGTCAGAAAATAAATATCTTTTTTTTTTCAGACATTGGTTAACAAACAGCTATACTTGTTTTGGTCTGCCCTATTTTGTTTATGATACTTGGGCTATGTACAATAGTCATTATCATCACCATAGAGAAATACAGACATGGCCAATTTCACAGAAAATGCTCCATTATATGAAGCACACCAAACTCTTATTGTTACATCATTTATTTTTTCCACTTCTGTTTTCCCCGGTGATATTGGTAAGTTAATATTAATAGTTAACCATGACAATACAGGGTTCAATTTAAGCGGTATCACATTGCAAAAAGCGACCCAAATTGCGGGAAAAGCGATAGAATTATTTTATTCATTAGCCAAAAATTGCTTTCGAACTTGTGAAGTGCGATTCATTACATTGTGGATAAATGTGGAATATAATTAGGCCTACGAAAAAGTCAATTTATAAATGCAGGACTAACTTGTTTAATATTCCAAGTTGTGGTCGTGATTAATTTGAACCAGTTTTTATTTCAATATATCCGGTAACTAGAAGACAATGCGGACTCCGTTTTTAATCACACGTTTTTAAAATATGTTACTAAAAATAGAATAATAATAACAGCGCAGTATAATACGATTCAATGATATGATTGGTTAACTTAACTGGAAGCTAAAAGTAGACATCTCGCGAGACGTGTGAAACGATGGCATATGGCCACAGATCACTAATTATTGCCCCATTGACTTTAATGTTAATTCTCGTCTCTTAGACCGGTTGTAACTTTTTCCCAAATATTCGTTGGGTAAAACGCTTTCCGCCACAGATGGAGCAACATGTGGCAGACTCTTGCCCAAAAGCATGTATGAGGTTCTTCATGAAAAACTTGAGGTAGACAAGCTGGAAGTAGAGACAGCTAACCTTGCAATTTTCGGCCCTCCCTTTCAAAGTAACCAACCTCACAACTCTTGTATCCTTCCGCCTCAAAATCATGAATATTCACCAAAACCTGGCAGAAAATGTAATTGCAAACCCTTTTCTTCGATTCTACACCAAAAATTCAACAAAAATTGCCATGCAAAAGGGGGAAAAAGGGAAAGGAAGAGAAGGACTAAAAATAACTTTCGCCCTTGTTTCTTGACGGCCCATGAATATTTGGTGATCTGTGTCCATATACTCGGGTTGATAATATTTTGAAGGCGGAGAGGGGGATGTTTTTAGATAAAGAAAATAAAGCAAAGCAACGTCTACACATATTTCGATTGGAGTGGTGTAACTTGTACATGTAGTTTTTTTTAGACGATTAATGCATTTGGCATCGTGGAGAGACGGTAACTGATTTTTTAAAAAAAATTTTTTGAAATGTCAGGGTTTTTTTTTTACCTTCTCATCCGCACATAAGCCGAAGCAGGGTATACAACGAAGGCCGGCCTTCGGCGGAAAAAGTATCCACTTAAACCCCGAAAAATCAGAATTGCAAATTTTTGTGATTAGGCTACGTTTTACTGCTCCTCGAATCTGAGCAAATGCTATTAAAATTTTGAATTGATTAGCCAAAATGTGAATCTTTCACAAAAATTTGCTACTCATTGGTTTTAAACTAAATTGAACCCTGCGACAATACATTCATAGTTAATGTACATCATTCAGGGATTGGCGATAAGGACTGTTTCAGCAATAAAAAAGGATTCAGCATGGCTCCAAACAACTACAATATGGTTTATATTTGTAGACCCTCACAACAGCATCAAAGTAAAGCCTCATTGTACTTTCCTTACAGATATACAGTAGCCACAGTTTGTTAGTTGAGTGATGTAACATATGCTCTGTAGATGAAAAGATATGTCATTGAGTCAAGGGACATGGGTGCTAGCCCAGACAGGAATTTGAACAGTGGGGTGTCCAAGGCAAAGAAATTGTCAAGTTTAGTGAGAGGTGTTGGGGATTACCTGTGAATTTGATCAAATCAGTGGCTCTATGAAAATATCTCAGCCCATTTAGTACTAACCACCCCCACCTACCCCTGCAAGCATGTATCTGACAAGGTGTTGCTTTATTTCCCTGTAACCAATAATTTTATATTCACTATAGATTTTTGAATGAGATGTGGTATTAAAACTAGATTTACTTCCAAATGCTGATAAGATATGTCATTTATTTGTTTATTATCATATTCCTATCTGTTTCAGCATTTTCGACAAGGTTTAGGTGATTTTTATATTGGTGTTTTCTATATGATAGAGATTACCATTCCATTTATTAGTGCAAGACAAGTTATGATACAGGTAAATATACATTTTAAATGTAGCACCAGCTGTATTCTTGGTGTTTAACCCTGCTCAGTTAAGGAATACAGCTTTGATTGAATGGTTTTTTTTGCCTGATATCCGAGCCTGATGTAATGAAAAAAATGTATGGAGCATACATTAAATTATAGTTACTTCCCTTTACTTAGTTCACAGTTTATGTTATTACACAACTGGAATATTATTCAAGTAACTCTGTTAAAGCTATTCCAGATCCAATTGGTATAATGTTCCAACAGTATTACCTGTAAATGGAGATTCATGTACTTGAAACTCCATTTAGTTATGTTTGGGTTGGGGGTGGACCAAATGGTCTAAGTGGCTTGGTTTCATTCCCGCACTGCAAGCGAATTATTAAGATAAAATGGAACGACCTAGTTAAATCCCATTTCTCTCTCTCCCATTTACAAAATCAAAAGGGGTATAACATCCTACTCTCCTGCACCTGACGTGGGTTAATGGAAGACAGGCATACGCCATACAGTGTGCTATGAGGGAAATTTTGCCCGGGCAGCGGCACTACGGCCTACTCGTATATCGAATTCCAACTGCCAAGGGATCTTTTATGTGCATGCCAATGTGTACACAGGACCTCGTTTTTTTGTCCCATCCGAACAACTAGACAGCTGTCCTTGTCAGGCCCTCCTTCTGCATCACTGACAAGGTGACACCACGCCGGAAAATCAAGATGAACTTTCATGGCCAATGCAGGGATGGAACACCCGACCTCCAGGCTTAGCCACAGTGATTCCCTCTCCCATTTACATGAAATTGATGAAGTATTTGAACTCAATTACAGTTATTTGTTAATATGTTTGGATAGAGATTTGATTTCCAGCTTTTTCATTGTAGATGTTCAGATAAAACTAATGTTATTTATTCAGACTATATTTTATTTTTCAGTTAAAGTTAACAGAATATCCATCCTATAAAGTTGTTGGTTTATCCATGATAGCTGTATTTTTTATAAGTCGAATACTTGTATTTCCATTTCTCTACTGGTCACACTCTGTTTATGCCAAGATATCATTTTGGAAGGTCTTTACCAACATACCAATTAAGTGTAATCTGGGATGTCTAGCTGTTCTGTTACCCCAATTTTATTGGTTAGGTCTGATGATAAAGGGAGCTTTAAAATTCTTTAGCAAACCAAAACCCACAACATTATTACAAAACTCATTAAAAACTAAGTAGCTAACACTTTTTATAATTTTATGTTAAGATCATTTATTGCCAAACTGCATCAAATCTCTAAATCTCCATAAAGCTATCATGAAGGAACAAAACTGTGAGATAAAAAAGAAACTCTTAAAGTAAATCATGTCCTCTTTACAAATTGTCTGCTTGTATTTGATGTTCAAAACTGTGTTTGTCTTTGAAATCAAAGAAAAAAAAAAACTTCAGTGCTTATTACTGGCACAGGCTACAGATGTTCACATCAGCCAAAAGTTTATATGTTCTTATTAATCCTATTGAACACCATCAGTAATTGTTGTTTTAGCCTGAGCATACTGCAGCGATGGGATACTAGAATTAACAACATACATATTACCCACACCAGAAATTTCAATACACTGTTTGTTCGTGTGATAGCTTAAAGTTGGTTTTATAAAACATACAAATTAATGGCATTATGGTTTATAATTCCTTAACACTTAAAATCCTCACAAAACACATATCAAAAATACTTTATATCATGGATGTATACATGTTGTTGTTTGTATTTTTACATTTTGTTTTATTTACTCAATTATTTGATACAATTTAATTGTTATTCATCTGTTTAATAGGTAAGTATTAAGTATCTCAAAATAACCTATTAGTTAATAAACTATAGCACATACTTATGGAAAAACAGCTACTTATTTATTTGGATAACGTTTCAAAGAGTATTTTCTCAATACATGTAGTATCAAGCTATTATGTTGAATGATTATTCTTTGAAACATCAGCAAAATAAATCAGAAGCTGTTTTTCCATCAATATTTGTTATAGTTTATTGCTGTATCCAGTTTACATAATGCCTGTTAAAGATTATGACCTATTAGTTTTTGCATAAATTAATTTGTTATGCAATATTGTTTTTACTGCTACATGTAATTGGTTTGCTCAATCTTGATATTTTACTAATTTTGTATTATTTTATATTTATTTAAAATTTTCAATTTCATTTGTAAGAATGACGAGACCTGTAGTAAATTGTTCGGTTTGCATAATAAGACTTACTTGAACATGATGCAGATAGGTTGAGATCTCTAACTTGAAGTATTAAGGTTACACAGTTTGACCCGTTTCCACCTTCTGTTCCATTTTCTGCAGATGATTTGTCGGTTATCGCCAATGAATCAGCTGCTCTTATGTAAACGTAAGATGAGGCATTCTTCAATTATGAATACAGTATCGTGAATAGGATGTTATATCTTGGTCAATTTTAAACATACATTCCCTAATTTACATCTCGATGGTTATGTGTGCCAAGACAGCATCGTCAAGTCTATTCTTCTCCTTTTTACAACTGTCTGTACGCAACTGTCAATGACTTGTCAGTGACTAGAAAACAGTCCTTAGTAGGTGCTACTTTGATGTGTGAAGACCTGGCTTGAAAAATCTGATAGGCTCTCGGCACAAGTGGAAATTCAAACCCAAAACATTTTAGTTGAAAATGCAGTTCCCTGACCTTCTGACCACCATACCAAAATTTTAATAAAGAAGTCATCTTTATCGGCAAATTCAACTGAAATGTGTTTCATCCATTTGATTTTTTGGAATTTATGTGTTTAGAAACTTTTTTAGAATTTTATCCTTGAATTACTGCTCGAGTTATTTATATGCCTTTTACAAATTAGTGAAAGGATAAATCCAACAGATTTTCAACAATATACATTAATTAGTGATAGATTTATGTCCAGACTATGGGTTTTCTCCCAGTACTCCAGTTTCCTTCCACTGATAAATGACCGCGTGTGTCTTGTGGCTGTTAACATCATTTCAGTCATTTCTTTCTCTCTTATGGATTTAGATTTATGGTCCTTGCTTGTAGAATTTTGCCAATACCTAGCAACCATGTCAATCATGTCATCATCTAAATTTGTATCAATATCAACTATTTATCAAATTACAAATTTGAATAATAACTGAAAGTGTTATTGCTCATTATTATCTTGTAGAATCTTTTCAATGCTGCATTAATATTCTACATTATAAATATTTTACTTTTTGTTGACCCAAAGGCATGTGTGTTTTTTGGAGACATTCTATCTTAATACCATTCTTAGTAAATTCAAATATACTGAGTTAATGAATGACATATTTTTTGGCTGTTAAAAAAGAAAAACTGCCGTCTTGACAAATTTTCTTGTCATCACCAAGGTACTTTTAACTAAATTAATAGTTATCAGTTATAGTTTGGAGGTTTAAAGTTACAGGTAAACATTTTATCACAGCATTTGACAATATCCATATCACTCTCCTCAGTAAAATATATTGATGGTATTTAAATTTGAATAATTCATATTGAAATAATTTAAGACATACTGAAAATCAAAGCACCAACTTCACAAGAGTTAATTAAATTGCTTGAAAGCCACAAAAATTTTGTGTTACAGAAATGGCTTGGCTTGTAAAATTTGTATGCAATCTAATTTCAACATGCCCAGTGTAAATGAAACAACCTGTAATGAATGAACTAATGCCTCAAAAATATTTAGGTATGAATTTTTATGAATGTGTTTAGTTTGTTAGGTTGTCATAACTCGTAACTCATTTGACACTTACTTACTTACCATTTGTCATTTAGTTTACTAGTTCACATAGCTATAAAATTTATTGTATTACGTTTGACTCTAAATTAAATAAAATGATTCTACCAGCAAAATAGAAATATAGTTTATCATGCATGCATAAACTGTTATGGTGTAAGAAATAATGTAGTAAATAGCACTCCCAGAGAATAATCAATAGACCTATATAGACAGATGTTTAATTTTATAACCTAACCAGGTACCCTAATTCAAAACAATGCTAAATTTTATAATTTAATCAGCTAAATATAGAAGTTTTTCAAAGAGGGTATGGTATTTCTTTTGATGGACTTGTCCTGTGAAGTGTTTATAAAATGTAATTCCGCTATCTTATTGTAACCGTCCTACTCATTTATCTGCAAAAATATATTAAATTGAACATGCAAACTACATGTAACTTTGGTTAAGTATTGAAGGAAAAATGGTCTACAATAAGATCCCTACAAACTGATATATTACTAATATGTAAATTCTTTCTTGATTATGTTTATTAATAATTATCCCAATCCTTTCAAAGAAAGTGGGGAACTATTAAAATGGGCCTGTCCGTCTGTCTGGTACACAATAACTCTCCTAATTGATATAGAATGTATGCTTATTAGATGAATGCCTTGATGGAGTTTGAAGATGAGCATTTTCTGATTAGGGTATATAAGCAGAGCAGTTTCATTGGTGTCAGAGTGATGAAACTTGTTGTTCAACTAACGTGGTTTCATTTCCTTGTTGTAGGCCGAGGTGACGAATTAGGGTTGCCGTTCCAACTTTGTGGGTTTCTCAAATTTCCTCCCACTGCTATAGACCCCTATGCTCAAGTGAATTATCGAAATAAAATTGAACCATATGTTAGTCTCGAAACCACCTAGTTTGTATTGAGTGCAAGTTACACCCCATTTCTCTCTCTCTCTCTTGGTGTATAGTTTCATTACACCAATAGATTGATATAATAATGAGCATTTTCTGCTCAGGATAAGCAAAGCGATAAGCAATTTGATTGGTAGAGCCTTTTGAACACAATAATTGAGGTAGAATGTCTAAACTTTGTGTAGCTGTCTATTGGGTGAATGACTTTGACAGAGTTCCACCATGCACATTTTCCACTATGGCTAAGCAGTTTGATCGGTTGAGACTGGAACATAATAACTTTGGTTCCATTTGGGTATGAGTCATGAAAATCTGAGTATAGATTCATTATATCAATACCTTGATTAAGTTTGATGATGAGAATTTTCTGCTTAGAATTATACATAATCCGTCTGATTGCTCAATACTTTTGAAAAAGATAAATGGACAATTAATTAATATGTGTCATCTAATTATTTTGGGGTTTTATCGGGGGACATTGGCCGTACTGTTTGCTTTTTTAATTAATAGTTGTTATTTTTTTTCAGTATATTTTTGTTACACAGACTTATTTTTTAAAAATATTATTTATTTTGTGTTATAACAGTTTGAATAAAATATCATTTGGAGATAGTTAGCTTGTTTTCATAATAAGTAAACATTTTCCTGTTTAAAATACTTTAAGGCATGGGTTCCCTAATGCGTTACCAACCCCTAGGAAATATTTGATCAATGTTCGCAGCCCCTATAAAAAGTAACATCTAATTTGAACATGAAGAAGTCTGTACTATAATTACTTAAAGGACCAATCCCCATAATATTTTGGAGAATAAAACTGCTTTATTTTGTGTTAATCCTCTACCTTAGGGCCGAGCAACAACTAACTCAATAGACGTGATACGTTTTCAAACAACTTTAACCTGTCAGTCTTCAACTGTAGGCCGTGATGTGAAATTTCTAGCAAGCTTGCTTCTGATGCTCCATCCCAACGATTTTCAGGCGGAAAACAAACTACATAATCTAATTCTTCTAGTATTACTTTGTATTTCCACACAACTTTTCTTTTATCAATTCTTTGACGTTTGACAGAAAACGTCAAAATAAAAATGGGCTTACTTATCAATGTGCGATGGTATTTGAATTTCGCGGTGATTTGGTTTTAATAGATCACATGACAAAGCTCACCAATCAGACGCACACGACGAAAGGTCAACGGGTCGTGTAGAGTGAAAGGTCACCGGTTTGTTTACGTTTTGATAGTAAACAAGCGGAAGAATAACTAGAACTGTATACTCCGTGTAGATTTTGTTTAAAACACCGATGTAAAACCGTTTACTGTGAGAAACTGGGAAAAATCTAGGGTATGTGCTAACCAGTGGATCAAATTAGATGGAAATATTGATATGTTGGACAAAGAATTGCAGGAATGTGCAGACAAAACTCTCTCTCATTCTAACAATACAGACTTCTCACATACATTACCAACGTAAAAAAAACCCAACAACTGTGTATGAATAAAGAACTATGTTTAGAGCAGCTAATATTTTACCAGCGAAATAAGAAAAAGAATAATAGGTCTGGTTTATTTGTTAAGGGGATCATTATCTTAACATTTTCCAATTTTATTGCAAATGCAAGTTGATGAAGATATTCTCCTATTCCTAAATGTATGACAACTCAGACCAAGACAAAAGACCACTATGGAAAAGACTGTGTCACCATTGAGGTGAAATACCATGTGCATTACTTTAAAGTTGCCTTACTGTATCTGCAGAAATTTATGCCCTTCTTGTTAAACTCTACTGTAACAAATGACAGGGTTAGGTTGACTATAGAGACCAAGAACCAAACAATATTTTCTCTGTGGATGCAAATCAGGCTGCATTGGGCTACAGATAGTTGTATTTGTTACAAGTGAAGGCTTTCTAGTATGGATTTGTGAAAATTGTTTGAATATGAAAGTGACAGTCAAATGATAATGATGAAATTACATGATTTTTTATGAATAGTCCTACACCTGTATGTATTTTTGTAAGCGGTTTGGACATTGGTGTGCATGTAAAAAGACCCCTTGGCAGTTGGAATTCGATATAAGAGTAGGCCATAGTGCTGTGCCCAGGCAAAATTTCCCTCATAATAAACTGTATAGCGCACGCCCGTCTTCCTTAACCCAGTACATGTATATGGGAGCTACAGATAGATGTATTTTTTAGAAGTGAAAGTTTTCTAGTATGGATTTGTGAAAATTGTTCAAATATGAAAGTGACAGCCAAATCATATTGATGAAATTGTGATTTTTATGAGTAGGCCTAAACCTGTATACATATGTATTTTTGTATTTTAAACATGTTTTACTTAAATGTACTGTACATGTCGATAAATGTTCATATCATATTTAGCTATTTTAAGTTGACATATATGTTTTTATTTTCCTTTTTTATTCCAATGCAATTCAGACGTGGTTTCTCCTTGTCAGTGGTGCAGGCAGAGGGGCTGACAAGGTACAAGGACTGCTGTCTAGTCGTTCAAATGTGACGAAAAAACGAATTCCTGTGTAACATTGGTGTGCACGTAAAAAGGTCCCTAGGCAGTTGGAATTCGATATAAGAGTAGGCCATAGTTCTGTGCCCAGGCAAAATTTTCCTCTTAGTACACTGTATAGCGTACATGTACATGTACATGTATAACAGTAGGACGGCGTTTAACTCCATTTCATTTCTTATTCATACAACTGGAACCATTTTATTTAGTTAACTATTTGTTTTTCTCTTACATGTACTTTTCTTTACTGGCATATATCTTTTAGTTTTGTACAGTGTATACGGACACAAGACCTGATCTGTGTGTAAATACATGTAGTCTGTGCGGTTTAGCCCCCCCCCTCCCACCAAAAAAAAATTGATGATTTCTTAGGAGTATTCTTAGCCGGCCACATCCTCAGCCCTTCCAAAAAAGTCTGTATCCCCCCCCCCCCAAATCTTATGGGCTGGCGACGGGCCCGATTCTGTGGATATAAAAATCTGAAAAGCAGATTAGAAACCATTCTCCAGTATTAATACACTATATAAATGATGTTATTATTATTATATACATTTTTCATTAAAGATACATTATATAAGATTTAGATAAAGAACTAGCCATTCTTGCTATAATAGTTCAAAAGTAGATAATGTAAAATGAATAATTTGAAAATTTCATTCAAATTACTCAATTGCAAGCAAAGATATTAGCCTTTAAAGGTTTGGCAGACATGTTCAACAATTTCAACCACTGTACTGTTTGATCAAAGCTAAGTCACGGTCCTCCATATTTGATTAAACCAAAGTATCGCTGAATCATTTTAATCTATTTAATATCGGAGAAATCTCATGCCATCGAGTGTTGTTGTGGAATACTGTATGAGGAAGTATATAAAATTGCATTCATTTCTTATTTTTTAGTACTGTATTTCTTTCTATAAAATAAATGTATACTTATTTGACATCTCTTATAATATGTCTTTATTGTTTGTTTTTTTTTAAAAAAAAAAAACAAGTATAATTGCATGTTCAGGGTTGTTAGGTGAATCATTATTAATATTCTGTTGTATCAGTGGGCTCATGTAGATAGTTTTATTTTTTTTCTCAACATTATATATAATTATTATACCGAACCAGTATTTCAATCATGCCAAAAACGTTTTCATCTGTATACTATATTTATATTTATTTTGCATATTGTTTTATTGAAATAAAATGGAAAAAATACTTTTTCCAGGAAATATCACATTCATTGATACAATTTCGCTTTTGACCATATTTTTTCCGCAAATCAGGGGCTAGCCGTGTTCACGGTGTCAGCACAACATTTATCTGATGTTATTGTCCCGTAATTCAGGCATATTTGCAGAAAAATTCTCTCATACAAATGTAAACAAGCCAACGTGTTCCGTCTAGTAAAAGGTATTCCCTGGTCTATTTATGGGTATTGACCCCTGACCTAATGACGTTGATTGCTTTTATGGTTTCTGATTGGCTTAGAATATGATTTCTTCACCACATTATGGCTACACTTGACAAATATAGTCCGAGGCGTAATTCGAGTGTTGGTCTGATTGTACAAAACATCGCAATAGAAATGTGTACTACAGTGACGACTTACTTGTTTACTTGTGCAGCAAAGCGTCAGATTTTCGCCTGGAATTTGCTGGGACAAAATGAAACGATTTTCGTGGCTAAATCACAGCCTACTGGAAATGGAGACCGGATTCCCAAGTTGTATTATGTGATGTCTGGACAAAACCAGACTTTTATTTTATAAAAATAATGTGTTGATGAAATTCACCTTTCTCTATCAAGTACAGCACATGGGTCATTTATTTAATGACCTCTACAGGGACGAGAATCGATTGACCCGAAATCTTAAATGGGTTAGGTGTCCAGATAAGCAGTTTTGACGTTCATGTCCAAACGACTCAATATTTGAGACAAGGTAAATACACTGTCCCTCTATACTTTTAGCACTTCAATTTCATAAGTACTCAGACTTTTATTTTTGAAACTCTGTTCAAATCAGGATAGTCTCTTTAATACACTTAAATTTTAACTTTGTTACATTATCGTTTTGATTAAATAGACTACTATTTTGCAGTGGTTCGCTAACCAGAAGGTCTCGATTTTTTCCCAGAATATTCTGGTATGGTTCCCCTTCGCAGTGGTGTCACACTCCATGAAATTCCAATTCGCAGGCACTCTAGGTTGGTTAAAACATTAACATGGATGCCTTCTCATAAAGTAATAAGAGCTACGATTCAAAATGTAACAAAAAGAAGAGATTTTGTTTTGCATGAAGGCAGACAGTAATTGTCAAAGCCTGTTACCATTTACAACGCTGAAAGTAGTGTAAGTAGCCTCACAGTTGCCAAACTTCATATTATTGAAAAATCATGAAATTATTTTCTTAATGCTTTTTTCGCGTCAAAATGCCACAAAAGGGTGAAATTAATGAAAGAATTAATTTTGTTAAAAAGGCTCCCAGCCTATTTGTGTAGTTTGGATAACAGACAGAATGGTTAATCCCAATTTACTGTAAATAATACAATTGCATCACAATGCTTATCCTATGCTCTTTCATACTGCACGCAGCGATCCATCTACATCGCAAGGATCCATCTACGTCAGGTAACCTAACTGGGATGATGTCCTTTCAAACTTACAACAACAAGTTAGCTGACTTCTATCACTGGACTCGTCTTCCATTAGCCCAGGTTAGGTGCAAAAGAGTAGGACGTTAAACCTCATTTCATTTCATTTTTTCTATCACTGGAGTACACACTCTGTCGCAGATAAGACCTTACATGGAAAACACCTGTGGCTATAAATGAGCATTACTATATGCCAATATGAAATCAACCTCATTAAGTTAAATTGCACCTACCTGTTCCTTTTAAAATGGCCTGGGGGATCCACTTAATCCAAGGGTTCCTGTCCACTTTCCCCTACCGGAAAAGATGGGCTTCTGATATCCAATATTTAATACAAAATATTTCGCTGAACATAACTGATTTGAAATTACAGTATAGTAAAACCAGAAACGACTGAATGTAAATCAGTTTTTACATTATTTATAGTACATTATTATATCCGTTGCGACCCATTTGTGTCAATTTCTAGGTCCAGATCGAATAGTATGACACGCTCCTTTAAAATTCTTTTAAAAATTACTATTCTGAAGATGGAAAGACATTTTGACTTACCTTAATTTCGAAAGGCATTTATCAAATTGTTATATATAATTTAACGATTTTGGAATCGAAATTTCGGGTACCGGTATTTTATCTTTAAAAAAATAACTGATTAATATCTGTGACAGATACACAATTTTTGTCTACTATGGCTTTTTAGTGGGTTTTCAAATGTAGAACTGCACAAGTTGAGTTCCCTTGTATAGTTGTAGGTTACACTACAGTAGAAACACAGTGTCAATTTCATTTCAACATTAAATAAAATAAATAATACAACATTTGCTCAAAATAAAACTATAAGTATAAGTGACACCCCCCCCCCCCCCTCCCTTCACACCTTTAATAATGTACACCTAACTAGCCAGACGAAAACAACACAATCTACAAAATATTTGTTCTTTCCAAGAATCAATTAAGATAAATCCTAATATCATTAATTATCTTGATAATTAATAAAACCGAAGTTTCGTTTCCGTTATCTTTCCTTGACACTAAATTTGTATGAATTTCGATTATTGGTCGTCGAGTGGTAGTTCCAGAGAAGGCACCTGTTTTTCTGTTCGATAACTTATCAATTGTTTCTGCAGCTTTACAAGAAATGCAAGACACATATTTGAGTCATTAGATTTATATTGTTAATTGCAGACATTGTTGCGACTAAAAAAGGCAATATATGTGGCTTTAATTATGACATTTTGAGCAGCATCTCATGCCTTTCATGGTTCAGTGACCCATATTACAACCATGATAGTCCTACTATCAGCGCATGCTCCTGAATGAATGGCACACTTTATCCGTTCTGTGTACAGAGGTTGGGAGGGATTATCACAGCGATCATACTGCAAAATGGCACACGATTTCAATAAGACTAATAACAAGTTTTATAGGGTTGTTTTAACCGGTGGTACGTATATGTTTTGATTATTTATGCTGACGAATATCCAATTTGATAAAATGACCCCAATATTAATAAGAAATGCATGTGTGTATTTATTGATTTATAGAACTAGTAGTAGACGTCTATTACTGTAGTAGTATGAGCAGAGGCGATAGTGTTGTTGTTTACAAATTAAACGAACACGTGCGTTCTCCCACAAAGAGACATAGATAGCTCGACACATGTTTGTTTATTGACAACATATGACTAAGTGAAAAATTGAACTATGACTATGAGTCGCATATACAGTCTGTAGAGATGCGAATATATGTTATTTATTTGCGTCTTAGTATCTCATAGAAAACAGTTGAAATATCAATAATATTAATTACCGGTATCAAACAAATTAACAATGTGTAATTACTGACATTTCTCTTTCTTTCATTTTCATTTATCATTGCTATTTCATAGTAACACAGTAGGCCAACGCAGGAACCATGACATTTATATAAGCTCCCTTTGAAATGTGATAAGACCTATTGTTGTCACTATAACTTCCTTTAGGAATTATCTCCTCTGAGCGGATATGTCCACTTACAGTTCCTGTCCGGCCCTTTATACTCTGTTTTAGAACCCTAACCTTTTATTGTGCATCCTGATTCTTAATTTTCCGCCGAAAAGAATCCTTTCTCACTATATTTGAAACAAATTTATAATAATTCAACACCATTTTCAAGTAGAATTTAGCAATGAAATAAGCATTCGATTTGCACATATGTCTTGTAATGGCTGATCAGTTCAAGTATTTTTTTAATCTCAGAATTCTACTTAGAAATAGTGTTGAATCATTATTAAAGTGTTTCATCTGTGGCAAGAAATTCTTTTAACAAAGTATTTTTTTAATCTCAGAATTCTACTTAGAAATAGTGTTGAATCATTATTAAAGTGTTTCATCTGTGGCAAGAAATTCTTTTAACAAAGTAGAATTAAGGACAAAAATACACGTGAGGATTCCAAAATCACCTTAGAACAGAGGAGGGGAGAGCGGTATGTTTATATTGCAGCTATATAGGGCCCGATAGGAATTGTCAGTGGACATCGTCTGCTCATGCAGAGACAGTTCCTAAAGGAAATATTTTGTCACCTTCGTCTAGATAGGTAAAAGTTTAGTATGGAACAGGTAAAGTTATCATTAATAAATGTTAGCTTTAAGAAGAAATACAAGCCTATGCATTTTGGTGTATTTTTGCAAATTTTGCTTTGTGTTTTTCGTTATGCAAATTGAATCATGGTTTTTCTCCAGATCCAGATTTAGTTGAAACAAATCTATAATTCATTTACATTGTCATCTTGAACTTGACAACAGTAGGTCCAATCTATTATAAAGTCCGTACCAACAGTAAGGTTTCAATCAGATGTGGGGGGTTAGACTTCGCATGGTTTTATGCTTGGGCTTTCCTTTCAATCAGGAGGTAAAGGCCTGTCATTGTGTCAAGTGGTGGGGTTTCGATTCTCCATCTTTATGTGACAATTAGTAGGGTTGTCTGTACCACCTCATTGGTTTTTCCAAGTCCTCCAGGTTTTCCCCACTGTTACAGACCCGTATGTGCAACCAATTTATGGAAAATAGAATCGAACAAGGTGTTAGTCTAGAAATTACATGAACCTAGTTGTGTCAAGTGGATGTTAATCCCTATTTGTCTATCTCTCCATTCAGATGCCAAAACTGCCACAATGACACTGTGACAAAGTTACCTCTCAAGTGTCCTTAGTATCAGTGGTACTGGTACACCTAATTTCATTGAGGGAGTGTCCATTTTTCAGAATGCATTTTTCATTACTTACTAATACTTACTGTCCATTTATCATACATGCATGTATTGAGACCTAAGTAAATTCTTAATTATTTCTTGTCAACTTCTTTTTCAACCATTTACGTTGACACCCCTTAATGTTCCCCAAACCACCTAACCATTCGTTTTTTTGAAAGAAGAACAGCTTTCTCAGTCAAGCGGGCAGACAATATTAGAGTTGCCAGCTAGTGATACCCTGACGTATTTCCCCAGTACTTGCCCCATGGGTGTTTTTCAGAGAATGCTGTATTTTTTTTAGTACGATTGGGTGTCTATGCTTTCCATATGTGCAAATTTGCCATACTTTTATTGGAAATAAGCATCCGATAAATACTTCTGGGACAATGTATCTTTAAACTCAAATGCACTTTTAAAGCAAATTTTAATTTACTTATACAGACATGTTCATGCCTTAAATATTGACCCTCTATTCATGTCTATGTCACATGAGTTGATAATGTTTCTATATAATAGTATATATACACTATATTGTATTTAAGGCATTTTTTGTATTTAAGGCATTCTTTCTGTCATCAAATACAATATAACACCAGGTCACTGTATTGTTAATCATGGATTCATAATTGGACCATTATACAATAACCTATACAATGATTATATAGATAGTATACTATTGATTTCAAGTTTAACTGGTAAAAGCCTGTGGGCAAAGTTAACCCTAAACTGCCCTGTCTATGTGAAGGCTTTTCTAATCTAAGTCTATTGAATATCAGAAGTTAAACTGTAGCACATCAAAGTTATTCTGAACTAAAGCTATCAATGGGTTAAATTCGGCAATGCCCCCAAATCAAGCTATGTTAGTGTTAAAATATATGAGATAAGTTCATCTGTCATCGGTTAACAAGTATATTCTTTAAGATACATAATGTCAAATTTAGATAAAGAGCTGACCATTCTTGCTATAATAGCTCAAAAATAGATAATGTAAAATGACAATATTGAAAATTTCATTCAGTTTACTTCAATTTATCAGTTTCTAGTTTTCAGAAGATGTGTGCATAGTGGTAACCTGGGCACTGTTATATTCTAGACTTAGCCTCGCTTTCCCATTTTTATACGCCCACATTGAAATGTGGTCTTATATTGTCGTCACCCCCGTCCGTCCCTTGGTCCGGCGTCCACAATTGCTTGTGGACGCTCTACAAGCTAAGTTAAAATTGGATTGACTTTGAATTTATACACAGTGTTTAAGGCCATGAGACGGAGAGGCCTATTGATTTTCAGCAATTTTGATAATTACTGCAAGAGTTATGGCCCTTGATCACTTCAAAAAATCTTGTGGAAGCTCTAGAGGCCAAAGTTAATATCCAATTGACTTTAAATTTATACAGTGTTTAAGATCATGAGAGGAAGAATCCTATTGATTTTAAGTGATTTCCGGTGATTGCTACCAGAGTTATGGCCCTTGATCATTTCAAAAAATATTCTGGACGCTCTAGAGGCCAATGTTAATATCCGATTGACATTAAATTTATACACAGTGTTTAAGGTTTTCAGCAATTTCCAATAATTGCTACCAGAGTTATGGCCCTTGATCACTTCAAAAAATCTTGTGGATGCTCTAGAGGCCAAGGTTAATATCTGATTAACTTTAAATTTATACACAGTGTTTAAGGCCATGATGGACGAAGAAGCCCATTGATTTTCAGCGATTTCCGATAATTACTGCCCGAGTTATGGCCCTTGATTACTTCAAATATTCTTGTGGACGCTCCAGAGGCCAAAGTTAATATCCGATTGACTTTAAATTTATACACAGTGTTTCAGGTCATGAGACAAAAAATGTTATTGATTTTCAGCTTTTTCCAATAATTACTGCCAGAGTTATAACCCTTGATCACTTCAAAAGATCTTGTGGACGCTCTAGAGGTCAAAGCTAATATCTGATTGACCTTAAATTTATACAGTGTTTATGGTCATGAGACGAAGAATCTTATTGATTTTCAGCGAATTCTGATTATTACTGGCATAGTTATCTCCCTTGATCACTTTTGTAACGCTCTATAGAGGCCAAACTTATCATCCAATTGACTTAATGATACACAGAGTTTAAGGTCTTAAGATGAACATGTATATGGATTTTCAATGAATTTTGATAACCAAACAGCTAAATCCATGATTTTAAACTTTTCGTATACTCAGCGTTAGAATGGTTCAGAACTTTATAAAAACCAAACAAATTCTAATGATTTTCTGATAATTTCTTAATGAGTTATTTTAGTGTAGGCTATTATAAATGTTTCATTACCGAAAAAGTAAGAATATGCAACAACTCTTGTTGACTGCCTGGACGATTTGGCTGCTTTGGGTGTATGCTTTGTTGCCTGGCAAACATACAGCAGAGTTGAACACTGTATAACCGATATGAAGAGTAAAAAGTGTTATTGAATATGCCACGTTATTTCACAAATTGTGGGTTTATAGTTTGTTTTTGATATTTTTTTTATCTGTTTCATGTTGATTAAGGTAAATGTATAAAACTACATTTTATGGGTTTTTTTGTCGAGTTTCACTTTTGTTGTAAACCACATTTCTTTGAAATGGACGTTTTAATCCTTTTGAATTTGATAATCCCCATATTTGACTGCTCCTAACATGAGAACAAAAGCCGTAGGCATAATGGGATGAACCCTATCAATGTTAAATGTGATCAAAAATTATATTAATTATTAGCAACATACTTCAAACTACTTTCAAATAATTTGTTAGTTACATTCAATACCTGGCTCTGAATTCTCATTTATGTTTAATATTATTGTTTAATGAACTATTTTACCATTTCTTGTGTTAAGAAATGGGACTCTGTAGTTTCATGATCAGTTAAGTTGAATAAGATATTTACAAATAAGCTTACATGTCACAGCATGGTTCCACCTGTAATTGTTATTATTCTATTAGTGTCATGAGTTGATTTCATCACAATAAGGGAAACTTTATAACAAGTTGACTAACAAAAAGGGAATTGAACATCTGATCACTAAGCCATTACAGGTAGCTTTAATATTTACCCCATAGGGTTATGGAGATTTCTTACACACTCTCAACATGTACGTATACAATGGGAGCTTTGGTTTTAAAATATGCCAAACAAGGCTATTTAAAAGGTCTCTTATTGTCGTTCATCAACAACATTGGATTTGGATTACATAACATTTAATTGGCCGGTTATGGTGATTTTGTCTTGTGTTACCAATAGCTTATCAAAGATCCCTTCAATCAAAGCCATCTTTTTAATCAAATTCTATTGATATTTTGATTTTTTTCTTAAAATCACATGTCATTGGCCAAGAAAGTTCCACAAGATTTTCTGGCATGGTTTCCCCCCGCCTCAGTCGTGTTGAACAGAGGGCTGACAATAACAGTGTCTGGCCGTTTAGATGTAATAAAAATAAATGTGGTACTGTACACATAGGCGTGCACGCAACAGGATTCTTGATAGTTTCATTTTAATATCAGAATTGACTGGCCAATTTAAAATCCTATTAAATCCAATTCGGGAGATAATCTAGTGTTGGTACTTTAATTTTGTCTTCTTAATTATATAATAGACCTAAAAATTGACACAAATGGTTCGCAACAGATGAATGTATGTAAACTGATTTATATTCAATTGGTTCTGTTTTTACTCTCAATTTCGAAACATTTATGTTCAGCGAAACATGCCAGAAGTCTCAATTATCCAGAGGCAATCTCTAATATTTATTGCGCATGCACTTTATATATTGTGTCACCTTTTGACATGAATATGTCTAGCCTCCTTCTTCCACATGGGTTTACAGGATAGCTTGATGATGGTATAATGTTGATAAAATTTGTATGGCAACTCGATCCATTAGAATGATCTAATATTATTTAGTTGTGTAAATATTTTGGTTGATACAATTTGTTTACAATGAATTTGACCCAGTCAAGATTACACTATATAAATGGGTTATATATAATCAGTTGTAAACAAATTTGAGGATGTTGATTAAAAAAGTATTGGTCATGACGTTATATTTCCAGTACATGTACATCAATTTTGTTTGACATTTCCTTCACATGGAAACAGATTGAAGTGTTTATTGGTCGAACCATTTGTCAGTTTAAGTATCGTAATTATTTTGCATTGTATTTAAAATTAGCTAATTTGGTACATGTACTTGACTAAATCGATATTTTAATTAAAAAGCTAACTCTTTACTTCGATTTAAAAGCTAACTTTCTTATTAAAGGAAAAAGAGTGAGAATATAACATACAAAACATGTACACAGTGATTTTTACACAATAAAGGAAGCCACACTGTCTCAGTGAGTAAGACTAAGGTAGAGGTCCTATGTTTGATCCCTGTGTTCAATGTTAAGACTAAGAAAGTTCATGAGGACTTTATGGGGTGGTGTCCCCAGGTCACGGAAGGACCTGGGAAGAGACAATATATGTAGTTGTTTGGATGGCACCAAAAACCAAGGCCCCATGTACACTTTGGCATGCATGGAAAAGAACCCATGACAGGTAGAATTTGATATTAAAGTAAATCACAAAGTGCTGCTGTCCATATGGTATGCTCATCTTCACTAGCCCAGTCGGTGTGGAACAGTAGGATGTTAAACCCCATTTTATTTCATTACCAGGTCAATTTGGCCCAATAGACATCTTTTTTTTAGAAAAACATTGATTCACATAAATATAATGAACAAGTAGTCATAATCACATGTCAAATGATCTCTTTGTATAAATAAGAGAGACATGACATATTATTAAATGTATAGTCATCTTTTAGTTTTTGACATTAGAAATGAATGTTTACTTTGAGCAGACATGACATCAATGTTTGTTTTCCTACCCCAACAAGGAAACAAATTAATTATACAATGGATGTGTTTGTTTTATCATTTTTGTTTTACATTAATTTGATAATACTTACTTTTGTATTTACAGTGTAATTTATATAGTTCGGTCTAGAGGTCAGGAGGCCCCAGTTTCACAAAAAACATCAATCTCTTTAAAATCATCTCAAGATATGAGTTTCAGAAAATGATGTCGGTATAAAATCTATTAAAATAACATTTTGGATTAAGATTTTATCTTAACTTAAAAAAGCGGTATTTTATAAAAACATTTTAAGGAAATTTTTAACTAAAATTAAATTTAAGTATTGACAGCCATTCCAAACTTCAACTCATGACATAAGAAATCATTGATCAGTGGTTACTTGTTTATTAGCCCAGTTTGAGCAGAACGATATCACCTTAGGTGGAAGTGGACGTTAAACGGAACGAACGAACGAAAAACAGAGGGAAGTTAAACCCCATTTCTTTGATTACTTGTTAGATCTATTGCAACAGATAAATCTATTTCGCATAATAGGAAGGGGGTTGGATGGTTAACCTTAATACATGTAGGTTGTATAATAAGGTCTGTCATTGCGGGGGTGGATGGTGAATGGTTAGCATGTGTGTGTGCTGTACCATAAAGCCTGCCATTGAGTCAACTGGCGTGGTTTTGAATCCCCAGTTGTATTTGACAAGGAGTAGGGTTGCCTGTCCAACCTCATGGGTTTCCTTCCACTGGCGACTGCTAACGACCTCTACATGTATGCGCAAGCGAATTATTGAAATAAAATTAACTCATATGTTAGTTTCGAAGTGACCTAGTTTGTGTCGAGTGGACGTTAAACAACTAACGTTCACAGGTTGTACCTGACAACCTGTAGGGTCGCCTATCCAACCTCATGGGTTTTCTGCAGGTCCACCAGTTTCTCTCACAGGTAAATACCTTAAATGAATTTTACTCGCAAATTTTTGAAATAAAATGACCTTGAAATTCCACAATAATTTACAGTCTAGATTAATCTCGGTTGAGTCAGACATCACAATATAAATAGTAATCATGTTTTATAAATGTTTGCGGTATCCAATACCATAAAACTACGAAATTCAAGCAATTTAGTTCATCAATAACGCTTTATTTCCAAGTTCAAGGCTAACCCACTGATACATTCCCCAAGGAAAAAATGCATCCCAATAATTGATGTCATCTCTCTACTGCTGTCTGAACATGTTCAAACAATGCTACAAGGTATAAAACTATCTCTACTGATATTGAAACTGTAACCTGTAAATAGTTTTATGTTCTAAATAGTATTTATTTACACCGTACGTAACCGTAGCAGAAATTGCGCAAGTGCAAGCCATTTGTGCTGAACCCAATTGAAAATCCAATTTGAAGTCACAATCAATATTTCTGAAATGCATAAAATATAAAATTTCATTTTGATTTTAGTTAAAAATCTGTATTAGAGATTTTATGTTAAGTTGTTGTTACACAGCACCAAGGTGATTGGACTGTTGTAGTTGGACCCAAGGTGTTCTACAGGACAGAATACAGAACTCTTGTAGTTGGACCGAGCCAGGGTATTCTGGAAGTAAGGGCAATCTTGACTAGGGTTGGGTGAGTGACTGTCTAATGCATTCTTTATAAATTATTTACAAGTTTTGTTTAATTTACAAATCATGGGGTCGATCGCAGGTTTGTGAGTGACATGGATTAGGTACTCCTGTCCAACCTCACCGGGTTGTCTGGGTTTCCTCCCGCTGCCGAAGACTCTAGCACTCAAATGAACTATTGAAATAAAGGTAGTAGTACATGTATGGTATATCAGTCATGAAAAATAACCTAGTTCCCAGATGATAGATCAAAGTTTACATGTACACATCTGTATGCATGCAATAAAAAAAAAAACCATAACATTATTATGAACTTGTTGTGCTCAATTTCGGCGATTGCTTTTCCCTACCTATACATGCACGAATTAAAGGATCTGTACACCACATTAGAAATGGATTTTATAGCACAATATGAATTTTCATTCTATTTATTATTTGGCTTTCCTCTCCGGTACAGAATTGAATCGTGAAAGAATATTACCATTTTATACATGGTTGTATAACTTGTATCAGATTTCTTCTCTTACTTTGACTTTTGTTTGACTTTTGCCATTAGAAGTCAAATATCAGAGTTGTAATGTTCAGATTAATTGATAAAAGGAACCTACATGTGCAGTGAGTTGTTGGCTTTACACATGTAGTAGCTTTCTGTTTGTATTATTCTAGGCCATACACCTGGATGTAATCATTGCTTGTCTGCCAGAATAACTTTAAGGGTATTAATTAAAGCCATGAATACCATGTATACTAATCAACAAGTAATAATTAAGGTATCTCTCAAATTACTTGATAATAAACTGATAATGTGATCTTACATCAGTAACGTGACAACTATGTTTTTAACTTGGTCCACAAATAGAACTTTCATTTTTTTGTGAATTTTATTTAGTTCTACTGTAGCTTTATGCAACCCAACACCCAACTCCACAATTTACATGATAATTCAAACCAATACTTGTTACATATTTGGTTGATGTAAATTCAGATAAGAGTAACTATTTTTATTGAGGTTGGATAAGGGTGACTGAATATTTAATAGGCGATAAAAAGCCCCCTCGAATAATGAATAATAGTAAAATAAAACCTAACACCGTTCAGTACATAAATTACTAAGCATTGTTTATAATAATGAACAATACAGGAGAAATTGATTGTATGATGGATGGAGCCTTGACCTACATACATCAATAAAGTTATGTGATCAAAAGTCTAGCATTTTTTTCTCAATTTAATGCACACAAAATGTTACATCACATGATTAAGGCAGTCACATTGAGTCATATATTGATTGTTAAAGATACTTTCCCACTAAAGTATTTATTGGGTGGTTATTTTAAATAAACCTATGGCAATTTTGAGGTATACAAATACAGTGGACATCGGAATACTACAGCATTCTTTGAAATTGAAATCTGTCTGCCTTTTCATACCTTGATTTATTTTCTTATTACCGTACTTCATTTAAACCAAAAAGGTTTTGAGTAGTTCATTTTCTGAATATTAAGAATTAGTTAGCGATCCCTGCACACGATTTGAGTTGAATTAACATTCGATAATCAGGCCTTCAATCAGTTAGTGTTACTTGACAAGCAGTCAATTATAAGTGGGCTTCGAACAGGTGACAGTCTTTGTTGATTACCTTGATAATCTCTTGTAAGAGAGCCTTTGGAATTTCATTTGAGTTTCTCACATCAAATACAACAACATCAGATATAAATTGCCAAGATGAAGAATCACTATCGATATTTTATTTTGTTCATAATGTGTGATCGTGCCTGCAAATTATAGCTAATTTTGTGAAAGTTCCATGACCTACACAGAAGGAATAAGTTAATATTCAATTAGCCGTACTACAGTTAGTAAAGAAAGTGCTAGGTTGATTTTGATAACGTTGAAGAATTCTGCGTGTGCATTCTGTCTATTGTTGAATGGTGTTCTCATAACAATATTTTTAATTGTGATGAAACAGGGTTGTTGTTTAGGGCATAACCCGACCATTCCTTGTATGACAAAAAAAATGAAGGCTAATGGTGGTAAAATTTCAAAAGAACGATTAAACAGACATTATGCAAGAGCAAAATCAGCCTTTTGCAAGTCTTTCTTTAGGCCTGAAATGTTATGTAAACTATTAATTAGACTTTTATTAACATAAAAAGACCTTAGTGACATCTTACATACATGTACATGTATGTGTCAGATTTTCACTGGAATTGAATCCGATCTGCGGCTCAACACTCTCAAAAAATGGATAATGTTTTTTATCGTACCAAATTTAGTAATGATGGATGAGGCTACGCTTAATATTCAATTGCTGCTATCTTGGTTCAGTTGGAGCAATTTGACTGAAATTTTCAGCATATTCCCTTTATATTATCTAGTTTTTAACTATTAACTGCTAGTTTTTATCTAATCGCCCATAATGCGAGCATATGATGTACACATATATGTTGATAAACTCGATGGTGAGAAACTTAAACATACAACAGTTTCTGAGATTAAGACATGGGCAATAGATGATCCGAGAATTTACTTCAATATTTTTTATGATAAATAGACAGCAATTAAAGACAACATCATCTTTTACAAATGGAATGGATTTTCCACTGGCTTCACACCTGTTGCTATTTACCGTGACATTCAAGTCACATGACCATGACTTCTTTTAATAGAATTAATACAAAGTACAATGGATTTGAACCAAATTGTTGATAGATTAATTAGTTTGAATATATTTTTAGTCTAAATATATCATCAAATTACAGAGTTAGTGAAGGTATCTTTAAAACATACATATTTTATCAGCCAGATGACTTTTTTCACTAAATTTATGTACATTATTATAATATGTAGTTGATGGAATGCATTAATTACTGGTAATAGTAATTCTATCATGTTGTGTTGAACTTTGAACATAGCCAACTTGTGTGTTGAACTTTGAACATAGCCAACTTGTGCAATTTTTTAGCCATGAAGTAAAAAGATACTGTTTAAGAAAGCATTTTTTGTAAACATGCCCATATAATTTTTCATAATTATATAAATTACTATAGTATAAAGGTCGATCTCGTTCCCAGAGATTGTATAAAGCTGTAGATTGAAGAACAGTGTAGCCCTGATTGTCATTACTACCATTATTACAATAGTAAACAAAGTCTTGTTAATCCATTTTCATTTGTAGGTATATTGTCGTCGCCTCTGTCCATTCGAGCCTCCAGACATCTGTTCACATTTGTTTGTGATCACTTTTATATGATTTTGTCATGTATCATATTATAACTTCATGGATTGTGGCCATTCATTTTTTGGTTTGTCGACCCTTGAGATGTCACAATTTAAAAACAGCAAAGAAATATATCATTGACACGCCATAAAATTGGTTGAATTCAAATTTCATGACATTTGGACCGAAACTGCCTGACAAAATGGCCACTTTATGTACGCATATAGTGTAAAAGTATTTTATACCAAGGTTTTGAACTGTGGAGTATGGACACATGAAAACATAGCGGCTCACCTGGCTAAATATATGACAAATAATGAATTTTGCAAAATAAAAACATGGGAAGTCAAACAACATACAAACATGAGTGAGTGAGTGTTAGATGACCTCTCCATGATCAGGGTTAAGGGTAAAGTTGGAGATAAAGAAATGTCCCCTTCCCCAAATTCCTAATCACAGCCCCCATCTACTTATATTGTAAACCAACACTCTTTAGGTTATCCATTTTACATTCGGTATTGTTATGATTTTTTTTTAGGACCATGTGGAGGGAAGACAACTGGCCAGGCGAGATTAAGTTCATTTTTTGAAAACTTAGGATGGAAGGTAAATAAAATCTAGATATAGCTTAAAATTCTATATGTAATAACACTTTTATTGGTTATTTTCAATATTTATTAATTACACTCGTAATAATAATTTTATCATGTAATAACACATTTGATAGTTTCAGGTATAGTTTTATGATCGAGACATTTCTAATATCATTCATTCATCCTATGTAACATTTATTTAAAAAAGAAAATGAAATATCTACATAAAACAACTATTTTTCAGGTTTTTCGCTCTCCAGAGGCAGCCATGATATATTTAAGGTAATGAATATTTTAGAGAATTAGTATTTACATATTTAAATCCTATTATTTTCAATGGTTTACTTGTGTTTTTTTTTTAAATTGACTACCAGCTTTGCTTTAAAGATAAAGAAGCTGTTTATAATAATAAATAAGAAACCATATGTATCATATGACTGAGAATCTCACCCGCTGTGGCCCATGGTGTAGTGTGTAAGTTTATTGTCTGTTTTTGAATAACAAAGAAATTTTGACAACCATATCTTATACAAATAAATCTCTTATGAAATTTTTTTGAGTGATAAAAAAATATGATTCCTTAGAAAAACTGTATTTTAATTTCATAATAGTAGAATTGATGGAGACTATTTTTATGTGATCATCAGTAATATCTGCTTAGTTTTGTGGATATCAACTCAACAAGATTCCTAAGCAATAAGATCATGATTTAGTTGAACTGATCCTGGCACTGTATTATGAATGCTGCCGCTAGGAAGAAATAGAAACCGTTGCAGTGGGGTGTTGGTTGGCCAAATGGTTAGCATGTGTGTGCTATGTCATAAGGTCTGTCATTGAGACCCTTATGCGCAAGTAAATTATTGAAATAAAATTGAACCATGTGTTAGTCCCGGCTCTAGGACAATTCGTCTCCGGACAATTGATCCCCAGACAATTCGTCCCCAAGGACAATTCGTTCCCGGACAATTGGTCCCATGACTATTAGTCCCCTAGGATTATTCGTCCCCTAGGACTATTCGTCCCCAGACAATTTGTCACCATGGACGATTCGCTCCCTGACTATTCGTCCCTTAGGACAATTCATCCCCTAGGACAGTTTGTCCCTGGCTGACAATAATGGTATATGTGGTTCCAATATCAAAAACTCCCCTAAGTTTTCGAAATAGCTTTATTTAACGTCTGCTTACACTGATCTAATCTAGTAGTTTTAACATCCGCTTCCACAAAAGTGATATCGACAACCCTGAATTAATCTTTACTTTTTATCCTAAATCTCAATTTTGATGCTAATTTTACAAATGGTCCCTGAAGTTTTTGTGGGCTAATTGATATACAAAGACATTACCCTTATCTTCATGCTAGTGCACACAATCTCGGATTGTAGATAATTTATAATGTACGTTTTATGAAATTGGACAATCTTAGACTTCGAATAATATTTCATATTTAGAATAAAAATACATTATAAAACGAAGGTTCTTTTTATGTTATTGTTTTATGAAAAAAACTTTTAGAAATAGCATCTGCATATTATTGTTCCATTCTAGTGGCTTCGACAATTTTTCTGAGAGACAGAGAGAGAGAGATAGGGTTTAATGTCCACTTGACACAAACTAGGTCATTTCGAAACAAAAGGTTAATTTTATTTCAATAATTCGCTTGCGTCTAGGGGTCTTTCTTTTGCAGTGGGAGGAAACCAGAGGACCTGGATAACACCCACAAAATTGGACAGACTACTCTTTTTGGGAAAATTGAAAGGATTGACTCCCCAAACCCACGCACACCTACACCAAGAGGTTTCAGAATTGGCATGAAGGGGGGCTACTTATTTCTTCCTTCATCAGGCCTTCAAAAACATGTAGAACGAATAGTCCTAGGGGACGAATTATCTGAGGACGAATAGTTTTCGGGGACGAATTATCCGGGGACGAATAGTCCTAGGAGACGAATAGTCCTAGGGGACGAATATTACGGGGACAAATTGTCCAGGTACGAATTATCCGGGGACTTACTGTCCTTGGGGACGAATTGTCCGGGAACGAGTTGTCAGGGGACAAGTTGTCCGGGGACGAATTGTCCCGTACCCGTTAGTCCCGAAATGACCTAGTTTGTGTCAAGTGGACGTTAAACCCCATTTCTCGCTCTCTATTCACTGCAGATACTTACTTCTTGTAATTCTCCCATTAATTAACCATAAATTAATAAATATACAACAACCTGTGTGGACTTCTGTGACGACTCAGATACTGAGGGTGTATGTTTCATTGCCTGGCAACCAATTTTTGTAGTTTGTATTATATGTACATTTAGCTCGAGGATATCCAAGCAGTGAATTAACATTTTGAAAATGTTATATTTCAGTGGTGGTGTAAAATTCTCTGATTTAGATAAGGATCAAGGTAAGCATTTTGAAAACACCAACTTTATTGAGGACTCAATGAATGATTTTAGCTTTATAGAATCCCTTGTAAACTGTCAAAATTTTTCAATTCTGTTTACAAAGTATTATATGGCAGTTCCATCGACCTATGTGGCATTACTAACAATAGTGCTGCCATCTTTATTTGAATACTGTGAACCAACATGAGGCACCATGGATGATTGACAGACTTTGATTTTTGATATGAAGTAACAATTCCAAGAAGGTTGCCATGATGTCATGCTCGGTGTCAATATAATGTCAGTATTTGTCTCAATAAATTGTTTTGAGTATTTATCTCACATAGATCACACACATACGTGTTAATGGGCGTATACATATTTAATAACAGTACTGTAATTAAAAATTATGATATGCATTCATATCAATTGCCAAAGATACATTTTGTTACAGGTCTGTAAAAAAATGGCCATTATTTATTTTATTTTCAGCATACAAACTACAAGAGAATATTATAAAGACTATGCTAGGAATAGAAAATACATATCATGATATGGCTAAAACACTCAACAGAAATATATTGTTAATATGTGATAGAGGTGTTATGGATGGCGTAGCATGTAAATATTCTTTCAATTCTAAATATCAATCCTCTTTATCTCAGGAAACCCAGAAGCGCCAAATAGAATTCGGGGTTGGGTAGTTGACTGTACTTTAGATCATAGCACACCGTATGGCGTACGCCTGTTTTAAAATATTGAACTTAAACAAAAGGAATAACAAAACCTAGAAAATCAATAAGTTTAAATTCAACTTTTCTTGACGTATAGACTACCAAGAGTGTAAATCTGTAGATAAAAAACTGTTTAACTTGCCTGAAGCATCAACTATTTTCTGCTATAAATTGCATTATGTTTAAATTGCGAAAATTGTTATTTCTGATTAAAGGGAAAGTCACAAATATATTTTATTACTGAAAACAGTATCACTTAGGGTTAAAGTCTATTGGAACCACTTTTACCTATGCAATAGATTAAAAGATTTGTTATGCTTTATGAAAGAAAATACCAACTTTTATTTCTACATGTGGTGTAGGTTATATGTCCACAAATTCAATGATATTAAACAGCCAGGATAATTATGTCTACATGTATATAATTGATATAATTGATGAATTATAGTGGTAAATAATTGTTGGGATTATCAAGTCACTCATTCAATTATCTGCTTTATTCTGACTTGGAGATTTAATTATTCTCAAGCTGAAACATTGATTCCTAATTCATTTTATCTTGTATTTAATCTGAAATATTTTGATTGCTTTTAGATATTGAGAGAGAAGATTGGGAAAAAATGAAAATTGAAAACAAGTGGAATGATATTGAATTACGAGATAATAGATATAATCAAATTATACATATGGTATCAGCATCTAAAGGTGCAGAGCCTTTTTATACTATAACAGGACATAAAACAAGAGGGGAAGATATGGAAATGGCTAGAGAACTTGATACTAAAACTGCTAATGTACGTTTCATCTCTCACTTTCTTTTTTAAATCTATACCTTCAATTATAAATGGATGTTATCTAATAGTATTCTCTTGACGTAATATGATTCCAATATGGATGTTAACTCTTATTCTATGAATTTTACGTAATAATATTCTGTTGACGTAATAGAATTTTGTTGTTCCAATATAGAAGGGGGGTTGGGATGGCCTAGTGGTCTAGAGTGCCGTGCTGCGACCTCTAGCTGGCCTGTCACCTCTGTTACGTAATAATACTCTGTTGACTAAAATAGAATTTTGTTGGTTCCAATATAGAAGGGGGGGGGGGTGGAATGGCCTAGTGGTCTAGAGTGCCGTGCATCGACCTCTAGCTAGCTGGTCACCTCTGGCTTGCAGCTGTGCTTTGACTAGGCTTGAAACAATTTAGCTTTGCGATTGATTTGAAGTTAATATATAGTGTTTATGTTCATGAAGTGAAGAATTCTGTTGATTTTCAACAATTGCTAGTTTCTGGAACGGCATCTGATTACCAGTATGTTTGTGTATAATAAATGTTAGAAATCTACATGTAATTTTAATTATTTCTCACAATTACTTACTTTGTTGTTAAACTTGATCAATTTTTATAAGTGTCTTATAATTGCTTCAGTCACCTACAAAATAATATATTTTTGACAACTGCTCAGACCACTTAGTTTCTGTGGGTGCATGTTTATCTTTATCTTGGCTGAGGATGTTGAATGTTGAAAATGTTTCAATCCAGCAAAGATTTGTAAATGCTGAACAAAATTGAACCATTTAATAGTGGTATTCTGTATTGTAATTTGAAAAATGATTAAAAATTCGTCAAATGTCAATCATCAGTTTCAACTGCTCACTAATGGATATTATTTTTGTTTTCAGTCTTGGGTTGGTCATCCATATTTTGATGTGATTGATAATTCTACAGGGTTTGAAACAAAACTAACCAGAATGATAGCAGTAAGTAATATTTTCATAATGTGAGAATTATTTTCAACTATTTTCTGCAGATAAATCTCATGTATTTAAAAAATCTACTTAACCCAATTAGATTGATATACCTGTGATAAATTAATGTTTTAATTCGGTATGATATGTAATACTATTGACTTGTCTGATTGGAGATGTGTGATATCTGAAACAATCACAGCTTAATTCTTGTTGATGGTTGAATTAAAATCTGAGTTTTCAAATCAACTAAGTTCAAACTAAATAGTAATTTCTTGTTAATTTTAGAATCCTAGTCGTGCATGATAATTTATTATATAATTTGAATAGCCAACAGCACATAGATGGCCTCCATTTCAGTGTGTCTAAGCTATAGTTCTCTGTGATTTCCAGTTTCATCATGTTACGACACCTCTTGAAATACAATTTAGTAAATTGTTACCTTGACCCAGGGAAGATATTTGAGCAGAAGGCTGTTTCTGTTACAGCATAACCTATTATACATAATTTTAGTAAAGAAGATGTACATCTGTAAAAACAATCATTTTGTATTTCATCCGAAATCAAAGAATTCAATTTCTTTTGAAACAAAAAAAAATCAAACCACATTTTGGAACAAAGAAGTGAGCCAGTATTTATATGGTGTGTGTTTCCTCGTTGTTATTAAGTTTGGTTCACTCAACAATAACGTCATTTGAAATTTTTCTTCTGTGATTCAGAACTTCCTTCTTGTCATGTCATAAAGCCATGATAAAAATCAATTATTTCTCTATCCTCAAATGACATTTAGACGTATTATTAACATTCTAATTAACATTATTATGGATTTACTTCTCCAAACGTTATTCATGCAAGGTTTCTGTAGTCTTACATGTATCTTTATCAGACAGCTGTCACAATTTTTTCTGGTGTAACTTTTGATCCTCATACCTATTTATAGCAGAAATTGATATTTAATTATGGACATGTCAAAGCCTGATAAAATTTACTGCAGCATTATCATTCTAGTCAAGAAAATAGATTTAATTAAGTGTGAATAATACAGATTGGAAGTCCGTGCAGGGTCCAATATTGTAGTAAGATGTTTTTCATGAATGTTAATCAGGAGCCTTGAAAACCACTTAATGCATTGTGAAGTTGGTAAACGTTTATTCCCAAGACCCAGTTCCAGAATTACCTGTTGACTATGTTCTCAAGATCTAGTGGGCTTCCGTTCGAAGTGTATGATATTTTTGATACTGTCGCAAATCTATCTTATTCCCAATGTAGTCCTCAACATCTGTTATCACCCTTGACTTTGCTCAATTGTATTTAAAAAACACTTTAATCCTGCTCTGGTGGTGAGGGTTGTAGATTAGGAGAAACCTCATTAGCCTTTGATTAGGCCTACATGTCTTTTAAAAGCCATCTCAGGTGACCATATTCAAAAGTTGAATATAACCAAGAGCTTTTGATAATGTAAGTCTAGTAAATAAATTAAATACTAAGAATTTATTAAATATTTTGTAGGCAGTATGTGATAGACTTGGTGTTGATGCCGGTGATAGATTACAAGCCAACAGCAAAAAACGAAAATTCCTTGTTTCTCAGATATTAAATGGAGTTGTAAGTTAACAAGAATTTTCTCATTTCAATTGCAAGATTGCCCAGCAGATTATGGTGTAAAGAATTACACAAAGACATTTGATATTAGTTTAAAGAACGGCACAACACCAATATGCTAGAAATAGAAACCATAGATATATCATTGAAGTCTATGATGGTTACATTGTATCATGTCCACCAAACATGTCATTAAACATGGATGGCCACATGAAAACAGCAGAGATTCAGCATGACACAATTAGAAATGATTCTGTTTCCTGATTTGTGAGATCATATTGTTAGTGAATCATAGCAAACCCATTATGGTTCGTTCTGAATGAGGTTTTGAAGACATTTGTTGTTTATTTGATTTAAGATGATCTTATTTACTAATCAGAACAATGATTCAGAACACAACATGCTACCTATCGTAAGTATTTGTATCTGAAGTCTGTTAGGGGGATGGGATGGCCTTATGGTCTAGAGTGCTGTGCTTCGACCTCTAGCTGGCTGGTCACCTCCGGCCTGCGGCTGTGGTTTCGATCCGTGGTGTGAGCATATGTGGCATGGAGATAGTGGCGTCTTCTCAACCTTGTGGGTTTCATCCAGGCACTCCAGTCTCCTCCCAATGCTTAAGACCCCTTATTGAAATAAAATTAAACCATATGATAGTTCCAACAAAATGACCTAGTTTGTGTCGCATGGACAATAAACCCCATTTCTCTCTCTCTCTCTCTCTCTCTCTCTGTTAAAGAGAATGGCAGTTTATTGATCCTATTTCCTTAAGGTGACAAAGATTTCTAGTGACCTAATAATTCTGTCCTCTGCTAACCCTAACTAAAAATGTTTGATGCACAAAATACTGAAACAAAATCCAGGGTTTGACTGTTGATTATCTAGAAATTGAATTAAAATATGTGGATACTTAGAACACTTTCCCCTCCCCGACTTATGAGCCCCAAGTTTAGTTACTAGTGGTGGAATTGTGGAATCCATGGTTTAATTAAAAGACTGTGTTATTGAGACTTATTTGTATGGGCATTGGCATATATAGGTGACCAGTGATGAACTGGTGATTCTCTTTGGATGAATTTCAACCTTCTATATATTTATTTTTCGCCTCTGTTTCAGAGATTTCCATTTTTACAAGAATTTCAAGTTGTGCATGATTATTTAGTTACACCCAGTCGTAAAATGCAAGCTAGGCTCCGACGTCGGGGACAAAATGGTAAGTATGTGGCTACATGTTTTATAACAAATTTCAATGTTCTACATTTACCTCAATAAAATAAAACCAAGTACGAACAATCCAAACCATTAGTCAAAATTCGAAGTCCTAAAAAAATGGCTGAGGCAAAATAATGTAATCACAAATGGTCTGTTCACTGTGTACAAAATACATGACAAACAGTGGTAATATGTGTTTATCATGTGTTAAGTTATTATGTTTAAAGAGGAGCGCAGGCTTGACTATAATTGCTATTGTTGTTACGATGATTAAATGATTAAATGTCAATCTTGTTTCAATCCTTTTAAAACCATAACCATGCGATGGTCTAGAGATTGATTATGGACTTGTCATGTAAATAAAGGTCTTAATTTGAGGCTGAAAGCAAAATCTGATATAGGAAGATACAAAATCCTACATTAGGCATCTTTTACATATTTTGATATTGCAGAGTTGATTAATTTAACCCTTAACCGGTCAGGGTCGCATATTTGCACCACAACGATTTATCCAAAAGTGGTCACGGTCGCATATTTGCGACCATAGCAAGAACCTTTTTTATTAGCCGCAATTGAGTATTTAGTTTCGTATTGAATTGATATCGCCATGCATGCGTCTCAGGCAGGAACTTGTCTTGTCAATAACATTGAGAAAAACATGTCTTCGTTCTACATTTTTTGACAAAAAACGTAATTTAACGATGTCGGGAATAATAAGGACCCTCAAAGTCATTGAAATGTCTATATATGATTCTGACTCGGATTATATCGATTACACCGATTCTGAAGATGATATTTCGGATGAAAATGATTTAAAATGGTATGCAAATTATAAATCAACTTATCCTCTTCAACTTTTTTATTGGTGTCAAGACTCTATCATTTATAATTATTCGGCAGTAGTTGATTGTAATAGGCATACAAAATATTTCACGTTAGTTATTTTTTAGCCTGACCACTTGACGTCATAACGTCAAAATGACGTTGACCGGTTAAGTGTTAACTTAACATTATACAGCTCAACTTTAGTTATTAATTTAATGATATTTTACATAGTTTTATTTATTATATATAGATCACTGGACTTATACTCATACCATTCGGCGACCAGAAATTAATAAACAGAGTGTTGAATTACGCCAACCTATTTCATCTAAAGAATATGAGGTAAATGATTGATTTCTATTTAGAAGAGCTAAAGTTTATTCTAAATGACATGATTTGTGTAACATGCATCAAGATGTAAGTAATTATCTTAGTTTAAAGTCAAAGATTGTCATTTGAGTGATTTTGAATCCCTTGACAACTACAAAATTTGGAAACTTTGGCAACATTCAGCATCTGATTAGGGTCTAAGCCGTTAAATAATTAATTTAGGTACATGTTAGTATGAATGAAGTCACGAAAATCTTGATAATGTACTGAAATGAAAATGTTGATCAGCAGCTTTTATGTCACGACTTTCTACCAAAATTCAACATTTTGTCAATTGAATTATGTCACAGAAATACATTTTCAGGTTTTATTTTGTATTGATGTTTTATTTTGTATCTATGTAATGGAAGTTGATATATGATAGATTTTGAAGCATATTTCTTTTATCCTTTTTTGTTTAATTATTTTTTATCAAAATAAAAGGTGTCTGATAAAAAATCTTTAACTAGATTGTAAGGAAGACCTTCCTATCAAAATAAACCACATATTCATCAATGGCAAATTAAAATATATTTTCAGATTTTACAAGCTCAGAGAGATGGCCGACATGACACTATATATAAAACAAGACAATGTTTCTTATGGCAGAATCATTATTTTCAAATGGATATTTATCAAGATCCATGCCCTTCAAGGTATCATAATAGCAACATTTTCTTTAGTGAACAACCAGTAAATTACAGCATAACAAAAACTATCAGGATTAACCAGAGCTCTAAATATGTTAATGTAAAACTGAATGACAATCGCAGCTTATATTTATTATGCTCAATTAACCAGTGCTTACTTTCTATGATCTCCGCTCAATATAGATCTGAATAGCTTGTGATCAGGTCAGAGGTCATAATAGTTGAACTAAAATAGGTAGCTTCTAGAATTCCATACACAACTAGTCCACCTCGTCAAAATTATTCATAATCTCTTTCAGATCCTAATAGTAAGTGCAGGTGGTCTTGATGACCAATAAATCAAAATTTGAATAGTATAAAGAATAAAATAAAATAGGATCTGTATTTCAAAAGACTTAATTATATTTTATTTATTTCAGATGTAAAGGGTTGATATTATTAGAAACATATACTGCTGAAGATAAGGAAATTTCTCTACCTGACTTCCTGAAAATAGAAAGGGAGGTAACCGATGAAAACTTTTACTCCATGTTCAGCTTGTCATTAAAAGATGAATGGAGAATATCTCGTAATCATCTGAATTCTGTCACCTCATTACCATCGGATGAAGATTAACATAATCTCTCATTTAGTTTATAAAAATACTGGTAATAACAATTGATATTATATTATGTAACAAGATTTGGTGAAAGGACTTATAACTAAACAGAAATAAACATGTAAAAGTCTGTAACCAATAAAAACCAGAATGTCTTTTTTCAAAATAATAATATTGATACTATCGTCATGTATAACGCATGTTAATACTGAAGAACAGTTTCTAAGACTTTGATTGTTATATTCGCTGATTATTTACAGATCAGTGTTTCGAAACAAGAATGATTTGAGTTCAGATTAAAATGACCAACAAAACATTCAGAGAAATCGTCAGATATTTAGATTAGCTTATGGAGATAATAACGCATAAGACAATTTTGATCATAAAATGAAAAATTATTTTATGATGTTATTAAACTTGACATTATTTAAAGATGTGACTTTGTTAACCATAAAATGAAAAATTTTCACATGTTATTTTGACTTTCGACTTAGAGTTGTTAAGTACTTTTTTTTCTGGAGATTTTAATCTTATATATATATATATATCAGATAAATATGTTTTGTGTTATTGTATATATAGAAAGTATTACATACGGCAGTATTTGGTCGATAACAAGAAATATTTTATATTTGAAATAATCATTTAATTAACTTTCGTGTTGCAAGTACTCCAAATCAGAAAGGTAGTGTTGAAAAATCTAAATTTAACAATTTTTGATAAAACACCAGAAAAAATATATTATTAAATCAATTATATTGTAGTATTATTATTTTCATATGGGATCAGTATAAACAATCTTTTATTCAATAACTTAACAGAATTAATATGTTAAATATTGGATACAATAACAGGCTTTATCATCCCTTCCATATGCCAGCCGAAACCAAGGGCTACAAAAAAATAACTGAAACTAGATCTGAACTTGTCTGTCATTAGTTCATTAACTTTTTATACGCCCAAATGTGGTCGTATATTGTCGTCGCCCCCATCTGGCCGGCCAGCCGGCTGGCGTCCACAAAATCTGATTGACTTTAAATTGATACACAGTGTTTAAGGTCATGAGACGAAGAAGCCTATTGATTTTCAGCGATTTCCGATAATTATTGCTAGAGTTGGCCCTTGATCACTTTAAAAAATCTTGTGGACGCTCTAGAGGCCAAAGATAATACCCGATTGACTTTAAATTTATACAAAGTGTCTAAGGTCATGAGACAAAGAAGCCTATGGATTTTCAGCGATTTCCGATAATTAGTGCCAGAGTTATGGCCCTTGATCACTTAAAAAAATCTTGTGGACGCTCTACAGGTCAAAGTTAATATCAGGTGATATCCGATAATTACTACCAGATTTATGACCCTTGATCACTTTGAAAAATCTTGTGAACGCTCTAGAGGCAAAAGTTAATATCCGATTCACTTTAAATTTATACACAGTGTGTAAGGTCATGATAAGAAGAAGCCTGTTGATTTTCAGCAATATCCGATAATTCCTGCCTGAGTTATGGCCCTTGATCACTTCAAAAAATCTTGTGAATGCTCTAGAGGCCAAAGTTAATATCTGATCGACTTTAGATTTACACACAGTGTTCAAGGTCATGAGATGAGGGAGCCTATTCATTTTCAGCAATTTCAAATAATTACTGCCAGAGTTATCTCCCTTGATAACTTCAAAAAATCTTGTGACGCTATAGAGGCCAAACTTATCATCTGATTGACTTCAGATTGATACACAGAGTTTAAAGGGACAATAACATTCTTGCTGGCTTGGTAGCTCCAGAAAATAAATAATACCCTTATTCTAAGTACTAGATGTTTAAGTGTCCTACCTGTTGTGTAAATTATCCATTACAACCTATTTTACTTGTCCAGCGGGTTCGAAAATATTTTAAAATCTAAGTCACATTTGAAAAAGTTTACGTTAGACTTTTTAAATCAATTGGTTGAATTTTTCCAATTTTTTAAAATAGGTGTGTTAAGATGAAATTTATATCATCATTTAATTGGAATGTTCTAAAATGATACGATTTGTTGACCAGAATGAAGATTGGGACATATTATTCAGTTACAACAAGAGTGTTATTGGGGCTTTAAGGTGTTGAAACAAACAACTATTTTGTTGTTCAATGAAATTTGATTACTGAACAGCTAAATCCATGATATTAAATGTTTCATGTATATACTAATTGTTAGCTTGGGGTAAAACTTTATAAAAAGCAATCAAATTCTAATGATTTTCTGATAATTACATATTGAGTTGTTACTCTTAATCAGTTTTTAGTGTATTACAAATGTTTCATTACCGAAAAAAGTAAAAATATGCAACAACCCTTGTTGACTGCCCGAACGATTTAGCTGCTGTGGGCGTTTGTTTCGTTGCCTGGCAACCTATCTTACTATTTGATATTCAAATACTAAATGTTCATCTTTGATGTGCATGCATCATGAGACAAGTTTTTTTCCATGACCGAAAGGCTATTGAAGTTTTTACAAGATATGAATTGTTCCGCAAATGATGATTACAGTTGTATTTGTTTTCATGACAGAAATTTTATTGAAATAATTACTAAATCTAAATTGTACTGCAAATAATTATTATAGTTGTATTTCAAACTGAACCTTATTTACGATTGAAATTAAAACATTTATATTTGCATAGTAAATCCTATTCTTTTTAATTTACATTGAACCCTGGCTTATATTAAACATTATTATCACTGAAGCAATTCAACTATGGATAGATTTAGAATATAAGTTACTATAAGTTATCTTTATCAATAGCATTTACGTCACACTTTATTGCAGTCTCTAATCCTGTAAGAGATGGTGTAAAACTGATAAACGAGAGAAATATGCCATGGATAATTATATATTTATATTATCACGGTCAGTTTGTTTTCAATGGAGCATTTGGTAATACATGTCAGATACTGGAATGTTACGTTACATCTACAGATTAATATCTGTATTTTAACCTTGTTAAACAAATATGTATTTTATCTGGTGAAGGGTGATTGATTTGAATCTCAATTAAAAGATTATGTTGAATTTGTATTTAATACAAAAGCTATGATAAAGAAAACATGTCGTACTTGCCGGTGTACAATATGTTGTGCACATTAAAGATCCATTTATACATTAAATGTTTTAAATATGAATTGAATGATTTATATTGTGATTGCAGGGTATAATTTTTATATTGTTGAAAATATGATCAGATTATGAATTAGTCCTACTCTTCAATTATTGTAATGATACCAGCATTTAGAAACATCACTGGAGAAAATTTTAACCTTTGTGTTCAAGGCAACTTTCACCTTAAATTAAGATTTTGGAATAAACTACCTGTGTGTTAAATGAGTTACAGTTTAATCGTATAGGGCTGATCATTAATGGTTTCTTTAAGATTATATGTTATTTCTTCTTTTTTTTTTCAAATTGTTGTGATCTAATTCCAATGTATTATTTGTTAATACCTTTAATCGATGATTACTTTGGTTTCTGGTTTTAAAATGAAAAATTAAAGCAGGGTACAATTTCATGGATACACAATTACTGAGTTTGTACCTTGTGTTAATATGTTCAGTTACTGAATTCCAATCAAAAAAAAAAAGATAAGGCTTTAAATGTATCATTAGTCGTGTTCCCCCCCCCCCACCAACCCTGTCGCTATTAAAAGATACATTATGTAAGAAATAGACAAAGAGCTGGCTGTAATGTTGGAAATTAAAGGTATTGAAAATTTCAATCAAATTACTTTATTATGTGTGAATTGACTTTAAATCAGAGCCATCTTATAACCCAGAGAGTTGATTATGTTAATATGGGTTTGGAATGATAATTTATATAACATTTGAAGCTAGAAGCTAGCAATAGACGGATTTAATATCTAATAAATGATTAATTAAATGGCAACCGATGGCCTTATAAATGATGCTGTAATGATCTGCATTTTCTAATAGTAATTACATGTACATGTATATGTTCCTTTTATAAATGTCATATGACACAGCAGGATGCATTAATTATGTGCCTACTACTAAATTTTTTTTGTTGCCATCACCCCTGTTAATGTTGTTTTGACCTTGCCACCAGAATGAATTGGCGTATCAATTCTGAGTGTTATTGTATAATTAGTGGAGGTATTCAAACCCTTTTAGTTTCCTCAAAATGAGCTGTTTAAGACACTACACACCTTTGATACAGGTTGAGTTTGTAAAACAAATAATTTCTTTTTGTATATTATATTGTAAATACTGATACACTGATGTGACATATTCATTTGGCAGCAACATTTTATCGGCTTTTTTTGCGTGTGATTTTTTTTTTGTGTAATGTATATTGATTTTTTGTTGCAGTGATGATAGGTGAAATCCATTGTGGAGAAATAGAATGATAACTATTATTTACATGTAGCTTCAAACGCCGACTTCAATTTTTATTTTAAAAATCTAATAACTGTAAATAGGTATTTTCGATAGTATGTAAAAGTTATAATGGTGTTCAGATATTTACTTCAAAATATTCATAATAATAAAGATGTATTATATGAAATTTACTTAAATAGTAAAACATAAATTATGAACTATGAATATTATTGAATTCAACGGTCAAAGTTAAGAGAGACTGAACATTTAAAATAGCTGATCATCAAGCAGCATTGCATTGGTAATGAATTAAATCAGTCCTTTTATAGAGCGATATCCATTTGATGAAAACCTGAAAATATGGTGTGGATGGTCTAATGAGTCTAATCCATTAAATATTTCAGCCAAATGATGCTCTAGAGAGAAATGATTATGGACTTTAGTTTCAGGATAAATATTTCTAGGAGTAAAGCAGTTGTTCTAATACAAAATATTTTGCTCCTTAAAAACTTCAATTAATCATTGTAATTTAATTGCATTTGTTCATCAACCAGCATTTAATGTTTTATTTTGACATATTCCACAATCTATGTATTGTTATCATGTGTTAGCATTTATTATATCATTTTACTATTTGATATTCAAATACTGAATGTTCATTTCAATGTTCATGCATCATGAGACATTGTAGATTTGAAGTTTAAAGGGGCATTTTATTTTTTTTCCATGACCGAAAGGGTATTGAAGTTTTTACTAGATATTAATTGTGTCGCAAATAATGATTACAGTTGTATTTGTTTTCATGACAGAAATTTTATTGAAATAATTACTAAATTTAAATTGTACTGCAAATTATTATTATAGTTGTATTTCAAACTGAACCTTATTTACGACTGAAATTAAAGCATTTATATTTGCATAGTAAATCCTATTCTTTTTAATTTACATTGAACCCTGGCTTAAATTAAACATTATTATCACTGAAGCAATTCAACTTGGAAATTTAGAATATAAGTTACTAGATCCACAAAGTTTATAGTGGTACCCAAATGGTTCCTTTCGATTTGCGTATATTGGCTTCATCAATTATATGGCCCCTGATTGTACAAAAAATCAACTTGTTTAGCTTGTGCTCCTTCTAGAGTTTGCTATTATTATCCGATTTTAAATACCGTTTGAATGTATACCCGTTGAACCGTAATGAAGAATGAGGTCGAATTTCGTAAAAATTGGACCAAAACTTGTACGCGAATAGTGTATAAATATGATATATCAAGATTGTGGACCTTGTCGAGGTCACAATTTTAATCTGATTTTGATGAAATTTGAAATGTAGGTTTATAATCCAAAGATCATGGTTCATTTAGATATTTGCACATATCAGACTGCAACTTCTGAATTATGGCCCTTGATTGTTCGAAAAATCACTTTCTGTTTAACTTGTTCTCCATCATCTCTTGAAAATGTGGGTGTATCTTGCCTGACAGCCGCTAGTTTCAATTTCCAATAATCAATAGTTTTACAAGCATAGGATTTGGGGTTTTATGTACCATCCATATGACAAGATAATGTCCTTGCCAGTGGACAGTGGAAATCATGCTTGAAGATTCTAGTTAACTTGCATGACCAACAATGACATCCCATCCAGGATCTCCAGATATTGGCGAAGCATTGCCTTACTTACCTGGCCAATTTGTTAGGATTCAAATATCAAATTGCCTAGGCTGTTCAGAAAATATTATCATTGACCTCAATCAAGACATTCACATACTGAACATCTAGACCAATAGCCCGTTCAAACAATATATATTTAAACTAGTTCAAAATGGCTGGGAATTTTAAGACCAGATAGTGTTTCGCCTGTTCACGCATACTATAAGCCAAAATAATATTAGCTACTCTGTCCACATCAGTTGAAGGTTAGAGTTAATTTTGCATGGGCAATGTCATCATTTGCTGCCCATGTCATCCATTCTTTATCAAACTTTGTCAAGATTCAGAATCAGTTTCTAGAAAAAATAAATACCAGAGATCTAAAATGGAAAACCATTTATTGTATAAGATGAATATAGATCTAAAATGGATACAACCATTTATTTGTATCAGATGAATATAGAATGATTAAACAACATACACTATGTAAAATAATAGAAGATTACAAGTAGTATTTCTAGCATGAATTACTATTATCGTCATTATAAAAAAAATCATTTTTGATCTAATTAAAGATTCAGTGGTATTAAGGAAAAACTAATAATATCTTGACACCTGAAGAAAGCTGTTTATGACAAGTTTGTACTGTATGGAAAGCTAGTAATATCTAAAATAGTGCAAAATGTGTTCTGTATAGAAAGCTAGTAATAACTGACATAGTTCAAAATAATATTGTTTACTGTGTATGGAAAGCTAGTAATATCTTGCCGAGTGCTTATTCATTACTGTATGTATGGAAAGCTAGTAATATCTTACTGAGTGCATATTCTTTACTGTATGCAAAGCCAGTAATATCTTTCTTAAAATAATCTTACAATAAAGCATAAAATGTTAATGACATCTTGGTGTATCTATAAAAGCTATTAATAATCGTAATGTGTGCATATTATTTTTAAACAGTTGGCAAAAGTCGGAACATAGAAGGTCTATCTTACTCCTTTTCAAATTAATCTGAAGAAATATGACTGTTTCTTTCATTTTTTTGTTTTCTATATATGAAACTTACTAAAAAAGCAATAACTACATGTAAGCATTTTAAGTTTAATATTAGATATATTATTAATGTAGACCTATTATAAGTATACCTAGTGTTTGATGGAACAAAGTATTTGCTGACATAACATCGAGCAACGCCCATGGGCGATGATAACAATATTAAAATGTAGACATATTAAAATGATGATAATCAACGATACAATAATTCTCACAATATACTTATAAAAGCAGGACACATTTTCATGAAATATGAAGATTTATTATTCACAACTTATGTATTCAAACTTTCCGAATTAAAGAAACATATTATATAAACAGTATACCTTTCATAAACATGAAGAATATACTTAAACTTTCCGAAAGTAGGACACATTTTCATAAAATATGAAGATTTATAATTCACAACTCTGTGTGTCCTTAACTTAAGTATTGAAACTTTCCGAATTAAAGAAACATATATATACAATACCTTACATAAAACATGAAGAATCATAATTACTAATTTAAATTTTCAAACTATTCAAAGATCTATATGATTATTATAATGTAATATTTGGATGGTTCACGATAGACTATACAATATTCTAACAATATATGTCTCATCGAGTGGATTTCAGTCTGAATCTGTAACTTTAGTGGTATATTGTAAAAGCAAGGTACAATCACTTACCTATCTTTTGATGTACCCAAATTTCTTTAAGCTGTTAATATGAAGTGAATGGGAAGACAATGTTATTTTGGAGAAGAGAAGAAAAGTTTTGCCTGGATTCATCAAATAATTTACATTATTGTTAGATAATTTAGGGAATGGATACATGTTCATGTAGCAGTAATAAGACTATGGTCGGTTCGTATTATTACAAAGCAAATAGTTTTTAAAAATATTTTTGTGTGACAGAATTTGTGAAAAACACACGGTACATTTACAATAAGACCATTTATCATTCGGAAATCTTTGTCTAGTAAACAAAATCTTGTTTCCTAGAGACGGTATAATTAACATATCATAAACAGAGTAAATCTCCCAGAGGTTAATTTTCAACAGTAAATGTAATCTAGGCTGATCTCCAACTGCATATTCCAAATATAACTCACATTGAACTCAATTAAATCCTTCAAATGTATTAAGAGCTTCTTCTCCAAACTCTCTACGTAACGTCACCGATATAACTTCTCCAGCATCAACCATACCCTATTAATATTAATATATTCATTCCATTGATTTACCTTCCAAACTAGATTTTATTATCATGCTAGTACAGCCAACATCTATCAGACTGCCAGGAACTAATTAATATACTTATTTTTGATGCATCTGTAAATGGACAGGTGAGTTTGTTTACTAGTCAATGAAAACTATAACTTAAGAGTTAAAGTTGCTATATTAACAGACTTAAATATAACCCAAGAACTAAACAGAAGTGTGGCAATTTTCACTGTCGTTGTGAGACATTGAATATAAAAATATGAACCATGAAGTATTTCAATAAAATATAAATGGCAAGGATAGTTGAACATATCGAGTTTACAATACATCTTAATACAAATAAAATTCATTTTACTTTCAAAGTACATGCATAGATCCTTATTTATTAGTTAAAAAAGATGATGGTTCTCATTTTAACAGTCTAATTACAATTCTTTATGGGCCATGGTCATAGTGATAGATTGACTACAGAAAATTCTTCTAATTCAATTGAAATGTTTTGTTTATATACGCATGCGACTGACATCAATGTCACAGGCTGACAATGCATTATCTTTAACCATTGCTTTAGATGTTGGAATCACCAACCAAAACGTACAGAAACAAAATATTACTTTTTATTATATTGTCATTAGATTAATCCCTGAACATTGACTAGAAAAAACTAAAGATTGTAATTACTTTTTCTTTATATATATCAAATTCAAATCTCTCAGATTAACATAACTCTGTTGAGATTGGATACACATTCCAGCAGTTTCCAGGCAACATACGCCCACATTCTGAATATTAAAAATATCCTAATACATTCTACATCTTGAATGCTATACTGGAATTTATTAAAAAGAAAGAAACTTATACTCAAAATGGCACAATTAAAACTCTAGTTGAATGAATTTGTCTAAGCACTACTGATGATTTTCTAATTGGACCAGTACATTGACGGCCATTTAGTACAAGAAATTCATAGAAACAAATATAAAACTGTTTTTAGCCACTTTAAACTCAGAAATAAAAGTATGTGCAATTAAATTTTTGCAACTATAGGAATATAACAAATATCCATTTTGGACGTTAATTTGAGATATGATAGTAAAACAATAAATTAATGTTATCCACACAATAATATGTAAACTGTAACCTATCATCGTTAGCATGCTAGTCTGTAACATAATAAAATAATATACAAAATAATTACCCTGCAAATCAGTGGTACTGTGACCTGCTGGTTAAATAATTGATTATCCAAGTTGCATTTATTTCATACACCTATATTGTTTACGATTTATGTAACACATAAAAACAATTAATTTGATAAATCAATATTATGTGGGTTATTCCATTCCTTGGGGAGGGGGGGGGGAGTTGTAATGCCACTTTTTATAGATACCCTACCACAAATAAAATATGTATATTTGTTAAACACAGTAGCAATAGAATATTTCTAAGAATTACATGTTAACATCCAGAGCATTTTGACTCCAATAAAATCCAATTTTCACAGAACCTCTGAATCTTCAGATCAATCTGAAAAGTGGCATTCCCACCCCACCGGATGATTTTAAATGGAATAACCGGAACTTCCATGATTTAAAATATACTATGATATTAATAAACAGTGACATTATTATAATGGTTCTTTTAACAAAAAACAAATGTATATTTTTGAATCTAATCATGAAAGAATATAATCTATTTTGTCTATACTACATGGGCGTGGGTCTATTAGATTAAAATAAAGTGAGCCAACAACTACCAGGTGGCTTTATGTCTTTGTGCTACAGTTTTAATAAAATCTTCATGGCTAGCATAGAGTTTTGTTTGTCTAGTTATGTCCATCCATTGTACTCCCATAGCATCATCACCTGGAAGGAAATTAAACGTCTTGTCAATAAAATACCATATAAAATCTGTTTCACAAAGTTAATGCAAAAGCCGTCTATTAACTCTGTACAAGATGACTGACCTTTAAGTTTGTGTGCAGTATTGGTCTATGTGTGACCGTGTGACGTCACATCATGTAGCTTCAACAACACGTGCTATGTTTACATCGGACATTGTAGTACAAGCTCGTCCGAGCAGAATTGGTGCCTTTTACTCATTTGACACCTTTGTGTACTATTTTATATAGACCTACCCATTTACAATATATATGAAATATTTTTTATCCAGATATACTTCTGACACATTTCTTATAATTTAAAAATAGTTTTCCCATTTAATTTGCAGAAGAAAAAAAAGTTGAGAGCTAATATATAACTTGGCCCAATGTCATCCCATTCATAATTTCAAATGTCTTAGTTATTCCCATTTTTTAAACTTTACTTTACCTGCATTTAACTTAAATAGTCCTACACTATCTCCGTTTTCATCATGGAAGTTCATAGCTACTGTTTCCATCCAGGCATTGTCTGTATTTCTTGGATCATCTACATAACCTTTATAAACCTGTGAACATATATTAAACATACTAACTTTACAGAAAATAAACATACTATTATATAAATTGAGATCAGTATACAATACATGTATTCCAATATATAACCTTCTTGTATTGTATCCTCATGGTATTTACTAATTTCAGAACATGACCTCATTCCTCTCAGATAGAGAGAGGGAGAGAGAGAGAGAGACAGCTGCTCTTTGCATCACTGACAAGGAGGAATTATGCCAGGAGAGAGCAATAGCTTCCACTCAGCACAAACTAGGTCATTTCTAGACTAACAGATGGTGTAATTCTATTTCAATAATTCGCTTGTGCATAGGGTTCTTTAGCAGAGGCAGGAAACTGAAGGACCCAGAGAAAATCCATGAAGACCCTACTCCTTGTCACAGGAATCAAAATCACGCCAATCGACTCAACAACAGACCTTATGATACAGTATGCACATGCTCACCATTCCGCCATTCACCACCACCCCATTAGATAGATAGCACTAGATTTTATAATAAATCTAAACATACCTCTGTTCCTGAATGGAACAATTTATCTAATGATTTTTCTATATGCACTTTTTCTTCTGGTGGAGCTTCAAATGTATTAAGAGCTTCTTCTCCAAACTCTCTACGTAACGTCACTGATACAACTTCTCCAGCATCAACCATACCCTATTAATATTAATATATTCATTGCATTGATTTACCTTCCAAACTAGATTTTATTATCATGTTAGTACAGCCTGCAACATCTATCAGACTGCCAGGAACTAATTAATATGAATATACTAATTTGAGAAATATTTGCAAGAGTGGAATTGGCGAGATAATGGACTTATTATCATATTATATTATCTATTATTATCTTGATGGGGTTTAAAAATTTCTGGACAATGTTACCATTCAATTTGTCAAGGTATACTAACACATCAGGAATGGCTAGAGGGATTCTGTTTTTCAAATAAATTTCATACATAGAATTGTCGCCATTCATCTTTCAAAAATTGTGATTTTCTATATATAAATACCTACCCCAGGTATAGCCCATTCTCCATTATCTTTTCTCTGTACAGCTACAAACTGTAAAATTTTCTTCTCACTATTCTTCCACCTGTTTATATAAAGAAAGGATAATCTCTGATAATCTCTACTTGGATTTCAATCAAATTCTATTCCTAGTTCAAATTCATATAGAATAACCTTTTTAATGTAGGTGACAAGTAAATAAAAAAAGATATACAAATAACATTTGAAAACTTCACAGCTGTTGAGGTGGCTGAACAGCCAGCATGATGAGGAGTAAACATAAAGGGACAATAACATTCTTGCTGGCTTGGTAGCTCCAGAAAATAAATAATACCCTTATTCTAAGTACTAGATGTTTAAATGTCCTACCTGTTGTGTAAATTATCCATTACAACCTATTTTACTTGTCCTGAGGGTTCGAAAATATATTAAAATCCAAGTCACATTTGAAAAGGTTTACGTTACACTTTTCTAATCAATTGGTTGAATTTTTCCAATTTTTTAAATTAGGTGTGTTAAGATGAAATTTATATCATCATTTAATTGGAATATTCTAAAATAATACGATTTGTTGACCAGAATGAAGATTGGGACATATTTTTCAGTTACAACAAGAGTGTTATTGGGGCTTTAATGACACCACAATAAACATGGTATTACAAATGAAAATGAAATGGGGATTAACTTCTGCTAATACAAGGGAAAATTGTAACTGCAAAAGTTGTTCCTTCATGAAGCTAAAGCACCAGCATGATGAAGATTTTATATAACAGACTGAAAAAAATACTAGTACATAGATTTAATGTAATTATTCAGCATTATTACAAATTAATAATCTTACCTTGTAACAATAGGATCGGCAGCATGATTTGGTCCCCATCTTCCTAAAGAACCCCGCCCACATAAACCTGTTCGACCTTCGGGATTTCTAAAATTAATGCATATTTATTTTTTTTAATCAAATCTTTTGGTATTATGAAGTATTTGAGATTTTGGGGCAAAAAAATTGAAAATTTCATTTCTAAGCTTCTGTAAACAAATTCTTAAAATATAAGTATAGGCAAAGAAGAAACATCCACAAAAGGCAACAATTACATGTAACACCAGTAAGCATAAAATATATGGACAATTTTGATATTATTTTCCTTAAAGATATATTAAGGGAGATTAGATAACGAGTTAGCAGTTCTCACTATAATACATGTAGTTAAAAACTAGCTAATGTAAAGGCAATTTGCTGAAAATTTCAGTCAAATTGATCCACCATGAATTTAGAACTAAGCGAATGAAAGTTCCGCTTAGCCTCGGTCAACATTATTAAAGTCAGTAAGACAAATGAAGTAGTATCGGTTAGCCATTTTTATCAATAAATCACAAAGGAAAATATTCCAGCGAATCGAACTACAATCCAACAAAAATCTCATGCTAGCCTCAACATCGAGAGTTGATTATGGTCTGAATAATGAATATGTTCATTAATGTCTAATTAATAGTTTTTATAACATCTCAGGCCTAATGAAAGATCTGTAATAGGCAGATTTTGCTCTTGCATAATGCATGTTTAAGGTTAGATAAATAATCCGAGCAAGAAAACTCGGATTCCAACTCTGATTTCGTTGATCTAGCTGAACCATCCTAGAAATTTTGAAAAATAAATTGCCAAACCTATGAGATCTACAGAATAATTACACAGGGACAGACCAACAGAACACAATTGTGGTGACAATTACTCATACACAAAATGTTGACACATCAAAAGATATTCAGCTAATGTATCAGATTAAAATAATGGCATAAATCTAATTATAAATACATGACTTACCTTGGACATTTATTAACAATTTCATATTTTCCTGTAAAACTGGTTCTATTTATAACACCATCTATACAATTAAATTTAATTACTGGAGCGTTAGGTTCTCTGGAACAATAACAAGTATGCAATGATAATGATTAATGTACAACATAAAACTAGGCTATATTTAAACTTTAAATCTATAGTATGGACAATTTAACATTTATTTTTATTGTTGAAATTATTACCTTGTAACAAGATTACCCATTGGTTTTTTCAATTTTTTTGTTAAAGCGAGAATTTCATACATTATATTTTCTAAGAAAGTTAAACCATAATTATTTCTTTTGCTCAATAGATTGTCAACTCACTTTTCTACGATCAAAGGGATTTTTTCGACACTTAAATTTCATTCACACCGGATATAATAATAACATAATTACTCCCCCCCCCCCTTGTTTTTTTGCCTCCTCGTCCCCATGCAATAGCTATCTCAAACATTTGAATTTGAAGTTGAAAATGACATTTTTGCCAATTTCTCAACTGACAACAGTAGGATTAATAGGATTATTCTTTAACAAGGCAGGAATGCTTATAAATACCATCTATTTTATGGCTTTATTTAATACATTTTAAAAATATAACTAAAAATATGAAATTCTTGCTTTAATATGGACATGGATGAAATAATCCGAATCAAGTAGTCAAAGGTCAATAGTTGTTATGAGAAAACATAGTAATTTCTAAAAATAAAAATATGGTATGACAAATTTATAGGCAGTCTGTAAATTACGCACATAACATTAAGATTTGTATAAACTGTAACACATTGAGAGAATATTGTTTGAAACATCACCCAAATAAAATTCATTTTTGTTCTTCCATATTAATGTTGTTACAGTTTAGTTACTAAATGTCTCTAGAGGATTTTTTAGATGGTATAAAGAATGACATCTGTTTACTTATTAAGAATGCAAAAAAGCCACTTTTAGATCATTTAAAAGACATTTTAATACCCAAATATGTATACAATGCAAGGGAGGATGTTGCTTTGGCAAGGACATTTCTTCCTGACAATATTCAAATATCAACTGGAATGACTTAGATTCACAAAGTTGAGCATACAGTGATCACTTTTGAATTATACACAGTTAATCAGACAAGTACCTGATATCTTTATCAGCCCATACAGGACCAGCTTTAACACCTTCTGATGTAAAATCTACAGGTTTATATTCTGGAAATGGAACAGTCCATGACACTTTACTATCTGGTACCACAAATCGCTTAATGTCTTTAGTTCTAGGATATATAGCACATCGCGCTTTCTCATGCAACTTTTTATTCATATTCACTGCGGCTTTAGAGCCTTTTCCTCCCATGAAATCATTTACCTGAAAAAACATAAGACAATAGATTGTAGCTATTTACTGGAAGAATATAATACCATTTCATCCACTACCGCCTATTATTATCTAAAAATTCACTCTATATAACTCCAAATCACTTCAATATAAATCGAACACCATAGATAAACTATAATGCATATTGCTGAATATAAATCAAATAATGCTTAATTTGCATATTAAAATAAGTTCACATGTTCATCAACATAAAAGAACAATTTCTCTCTTCAATGGTTAAAAATCCTAGAATGGGTGCACATTGCACATCACAATTGAATTCTATTGATTGATGTGTTATTAACTTTTTTCCACTAGTTGGGTAAACTCCATGATTGAATTCCTCATTCCACAGAAAACTTTGGTTTCTTTACGAATTCTAGTTTCATGTGGGCTTTACATTGTTTACAACAATATTTGTATGATGTTCTTTGCCTTGATTACAACATTATCAGTAACGACAAAATAAAATAATACATGTGTGAACAGTTATGTGATTTTCTGTGAACAAAGTCCAACATTATCATTTCAGCAACATCCAGATTCCAGAACCTCAAGCTAGAAATGCTAGGAAATACTGTAGATAACAGCATACAAATCCTGAAGGAAACAAAAATAGCCTAATGTCTCCTTCTTCTACTTGTAATATCTTTAAATGATGCCATTGATGCCAACAATATCTTTTATAGGAGCAATAAAAGAATACTGTTCTGCTGATGTCAATATTAGAAATGTAAATCTATCATGACACCAGCAGACGGTAGTTCATTGAATGAGTAATAAAATGATATAACAAGTTTTATTACTGTTGTATAATATTTTACACACTAATTTACAGGTTACAGACCAGTCAACCTTTTATATTAGATGTACATATGCATGTACTGATATAAAATCAAACCGTGACCTTTAAAAGAGCTAACCCAAACTAGTTCACAGCAGAATTTCAAATTAAATTTCAAAGCAATTTCTCGAAACATACAGCATGCAAGAGCTAAATATGCCTATTAAAGGTCTTTCTTAAGGCTTGAAATGTAAATCTCTGATATTAAGTAGATTAGCCTAACAAGGTAATATTTAATACAGCCATTCACCTACATGTAATATTAAAGGGAAGAGTTACCCCAGTCGGATTATCTAAAGAAAGTTCACAAGGGTCAGCTTACTCAGCGATGACAGGATTACAGACAATAGTAGTAGTGTGATAATCTACATGTCTATATACATTACATAATCAAGGGCCCAAGTCACCTCAGCAAATGAATGAATGAATGCCATTAGTTTTATCTATCTATAAACATTACATAATCAAGGATCCAAGTTAACTCAGCAAAAAAATGAATGGTTTTCACTAAAATACTTCCTCCTAACAAATACCGGTATAAAATATTATTAAGTTTAAAATATATAATCATCATTTATTGTTTACTGTTAATAAGTAACCTCCAGTATATTAGAGAAAAGATTGTAGATTGTGGGTAGTTCACCACAGGCAGAAAGCAGGATATACTGAAGGGCAGGTCTCTGATAAGTTACTTATTAGATATTGCCCTTATTAAGTTACCTAGCTTGTGTATCATCAGTGTATATATATATATTAAACTAATATCATTGTTTAAGTATTGTTATAAGAATAGAGAAATATACCAAGAAGTGAGTTGTATGTTCAATCTTACACTCCCAACTAGATTGAACATTCAACCCATCCTGGACCGTAATTGGACATATAAGCAGGTCCATGAACCCTGGATGGTATAAGAATGGTTCAGCCATATTTGATTAACCTCAAAACAGAGAAGTGAGGCAATAATTGAACATATCTGGTCAAGACTTCAAAGGTATAAAATCTTAGCTTGTAATAGAGTAATTTGAATGGAATTTTCAATCTATTCATTTTGCATCTATTTTTGAACTATCACAGCAAGAATGGCTAGCTCTTTATCTAAATATTACCTACTATATATATCTTTAATTATCAATAAATAAACAGGTGCAAAAATAAACAACATAAAAATAGAACTTGATCATTCCATATGACAGGTTATCTCCAAGACAATTACCGCCCACTTCACAATTATTATGAGTTACATACATACATACTATAGTATAGTCATTTCTGATTATCAGAAAATATTCTTAACCCTATAACACATTAAGAATTCTTGTCTTATTACAGGTATCATAATCCTGTACCTACATGTACATAATATATTATTATATCCAATAGTCACAGATCACAGCTGATATGCATACTACAATATAGAAGTGAAAAAAAAAGTATCAGTTTAGATACAAAAGAAATTTCTTAAATAAACCTCACACCTGACCTCCATCTTAAATCGCCAAACACAATACATGTATAATGTGATATAGGTGTATCAATAATAGAAGGTATATCTATTGGGAAATAACTTGTGTAAATATTATAAGGCCAAAACCATAAAAATCCCAAAAGGGGCCTACAGTACTTAGTTGAATTGATTCTGATTAAAAATAATTAATATCCCGATTTATATTACTTAAAACGACAAATTCACTCACAATCAACACTACATGTACATTATATTCATCAAAATGCTGAACAACTGAAAATCAAATTGCTTTGGCCTAGATGTAAACACAAGTTAATACAAGTATGCTATTGCTAAGATCAGAGGATGTTTAAATCAGGATTTGAAATCATAAAATTTCCTTAATTCAGTGGTTATGTTTAAAACAGACTTAATGATGCATTACGAAAGAACTATATCTGCCTGTTGAGAGTCTTGTTTTTGGTTTGAAATGTTATATAATTAGGCTTTTATTCAGACATAAGATCATCCAGATGGATGTGTTTTTGAATGGATTGAAACACATGGATTAAATAATTTGATGTAGAAATGGATAACAAAGGCTTGCTTATTGTCATAGCAATGGTACGTGACATTTAAGCCTTATTTAGTAAAAACTTTAATCATCCATATAACCTAGCTCATAATAAAGTAATTTGACCGAAACTTTCAATATATAATAATTTTTAATTACCTTTTTGGTGTTAAAGATACATTATGGGAGATTTTGACAAGGAGTTAGCCATTCTTGCTATAAAAGTTCGAAAATAGATGTTGAAACAAGAATATATTGAAAATTTCAGTCACATAACTTTATCCTGAACAAAGTTGTTACCACTATAATTTTTTACTAGAAATAGTAGTTAAATTCATCGACACCCTTTTCCCACTATGGCCGATTGTTGATTGACAGGCGCTAACTCCACCTACATAGTCTCGATCATCAAGTAAGGTTTAAACGGTATGTAGTGAAGCTTGTGTATAGCCTCCGTCATCACTGTCTTTTATGAATAATTTCCGGAAGTATGACGACGTCAACGTCACGGAGAAACCCCACCCACGACGCCATAGTGATTAAATCAGTCGACGAAATCCTGTTCTAATCTGAGCCCAATCCAAGCCATCCTTGGGCTTGTTGTTTAAATAAAGATCTAATTTATAATTTCTATGACATCTGAGGCTCAAAGGAAGACCGACAAAAGTCAGTTTTTGCTCTTCCATAATGTATGTTTAAAGGACAATATTGGTGCCAGTCATTATCACATATGTGATAGAACTGATTAAACACTTTCCAAATATAATATTATCACAGAGATCATCGCTACCATAGAGGAGTAATAAAGGATTCACGAATCGGAAGTGACGAACGCCAAAGGAAAACACGAGTTATTCCTCTATATAACAAACTGAAGTGACTAATGATAACAGATACATGGGCGAATATCTGCTCACTAATAATTCCCTCGAAGACCTAAAGTTGCTGTGTGACGCTGTGAGAGAATATCTTACAATTCATGAAAAGAATTGACTGCCACTAGATAAGAGAACAGGAAAGAAAAACAGATTAAAAGTCCGTGCATTACCATGTTTTTATAAGGTAGGGGAGACCGGGACACATTGAACCACCATGGATATATCCTTTATAAATAATACTATACAACCCAACACTATACAGATGTGAGATAACTTCTTAGACCCATTTCTCCATCAATAAGCCACATGCTGTCAATTATTTTTTCAGGCAGTGGATTTTTTAAAAAAGCGCTTAAAAGAGAAAAATTTTCCATACATGTTAACTTCTTAGCCTACCAAATTCTTGTACTTAAGTTCATAGATGTCTAATCTATACAATCCAGATAAACCGGGGTTTGATCCACATAAGAGGGCATATTGCTTTTTTTTTTTTAATTTTGATCATGAAATAAAGAGATCTTCTAATAAAAACATTTGATATGAAATGAGTACAAACATGTATGTGAACAAAGCGGTTCAATGTGCCCCGGTCTCCCCTATAGAATGAATAAAAACAAGGGGCTGTACGGAGTATTTCTATTTATCCTGTGTTCTCTTATCTTATGACACTTAATTACTTTATTGTATCGTCAGATAACCTCTTGCGGTCCCATATAACAACTTTTTGTCTTCGAAGGAATTATTAGTGAGCAGAAATTCGTCTGTTTATCTGTCATCACTCTTCACTTCAGTCATTCACATAGAGAGATAACTCGTGTTTTCCTTTTGCGTTCGTCACTTCCGATTCATGAATCCTTTATTACTCCTGTATGGTAGCGATGATCTCTGTGTTAATATTATATTTGGAAAGTGTTTAATCAGTTCTATCACATATCTGATAATGACTGGCACCAATATTGTCCTTTAATAACGCAAGAAAGACCAGCGCTTTATGTAAATCTTACTAAAGAGATTCTTTTGCTATAGCAATAGTCAATGATTGGCAAAACCTTATTTTTGATTTGACAATAAATTTAAAACATGGATGTTCAAATTATGCAAAATTGTGAAAATAAATATTAGTCAAATTATTGCTAAGATACAAATAATTATGTTCTTAGTTCTTAGACTACAAAATTAAAGAAAATGAAATCGGGTTTAATGTCTACTGTTCTGCTCCGACTGGACTACATCATACAGTCACAGTGTGCTATACTATGATGTAAATTTTGCACTGACAGCGGGGTTACAACGAACTCGAATTTGAACAGCTAAAGGATCTTTATGTGCACGCCAATGTGTACACAGGACCTCAGTGTTTCGTGCTATCCGAACGAGTAGATGCGACAGCTGTCCGTTGTGCAAGGGGAAAATAGAAAATACGCCAGAATATCCAATGAACTTGCTCTTCCATCTGTGGCTCTCTTCTTAGACTAGACAAATGAAATGGAACTGAGCGACACCAATAGCAAGAAAATCGCTAAAATGGATCTGGGTCAAAAGTATAATATTCTAATTTATTGGATGTTATGAACTGATTTACTTTGTGAAATAACAATCTTCAAACTCAACGACTATTTGTATTAAATAACAAGCTATTTTCATTCAAACATTTACATCTGCTCATAAAGTCAGTGTTGAAATTTAATGAATTGTGTGTCCCTGTAACGACACAGCAAGCCAAAAATGAAACCAAAATCAGTAGAAAACAGGCCTGGTAGAACAAGCTCACTTTCTTAATCTTTCCGTCAACCTCGTAGGTTTTCTTTGGATCCTTCGGTTTCCTCCCACTGCTAAATACAAACATGTTCAATCGAGTTATTGAAATAAAATTGGTTTGTGTTGAGTGGACGTTAAACCCCATTTCTCTCTCTCTTTTAATCGTTCGAAAGCAAATGTTAAGCAAATTGATTATGTGGAGTCACAGCAAGCAAAAAACGAAACTAAAATTAGTAAACAAGCACACTTTATTAACCTTTCAAAAACAATGTTTTTATCCTATATGTTGAGTGTATCCCAATCACTCATATATATACTGATCAGATCAATCTAATAAAATACTTTACATTGACCTATATTTAGCAAGTACAACTCCTTTACAACTAACTACACATTACCTTACTTGTAACCTCTCTCACTGGACAACAAATATTACTCACCCCTTTACCATATTACCAAGGGGAAGTATTTTATATTCAACAGTATCAGTATTAAAAACAAGAACTTACCCTTAATTAGAGAACCAAGGAAGTATTTCTTTCAACAGAATGTTAACGACAAAAGCTTATATCATTCATAACATGGCAAAATAAATCAAACAAATTCGCATCATTTTTCTGACATACGGGTAAAAAGTTCAGGTATAAGCTATCTGTCCAAAATAACAGTGTCTCAGTGTAAACATCTGAGTTGAAGGAAAAATCTGTTAAAAGGTATCAATACAATGTCCCATCCATAATAAAACCTATTCCAAACAATGATAAATTTATACCTTTTTCCAAATATATCCTAACAAAAGGGCACTAACTGTTCCTATTATGAAAATTCTTGTAGCTATAACTTTATTATCTGAAGGCATTTTAAGCAGGCTTATCTCCAAACTACATGCAGACTGCCCCAATTAGGATCTGACTATATCACTAGATAATCAGGGCTACTATAAGCTAAACTTGGGTAATGTTTTGTGTAGGGTATACTAATATAATTATGGTTTGGTTGCTGTTGGTAACTATGTAAATAAATTGCATCAAGAGATATTATCTATAGCTTTTTTAATCAATAAAGGAGTGTAGTACTACAAAATTTATCACTATTGTGTATAATCACACATTGTTATCACATACTATATCTGATAATCTATTAATAGACCAAAGATCAATGAGCCACGAGATCATTCGGCCAAGAGATTAATGTTAAGACTGGATAATAAAAGCTTTTGGGCTAAGGATTTGAAAATTACTTACAATGTACAGTAGACCAAGCCAAATGTAGCTTTTAATATATAATGTACTAAATACCCCCCCCCCCCTTCTCAAATATGGCACTACATGCATATGTATGGATGTTTATGTAAAAATTGTAACAGTTCATAATATACCGGTAATCAGCTTCTATTACTGGTCAATGGCAAAAATTTTAATCTACTTAGGCAGTAGGCATCAGTTCAATTTTAATTGGAACTTACTCAACTTTTTCGGCACTTGGGTTTTTTTGTACGTTGGGGTGTCCATGCAGTCACTTCCATTGCAGCAGTGATGCGTAACAGTGACACTGTTTGAGGTGACAAAACACTAACCAATCAAGCCATAGCCTTTGGCTTAATTGCATTGATTGTGACCTGTGACTGTGAAAACTTTACAATGTATAACTTGATGCAAAATCAGATTAAAGTTCTAAAATTATATTTGTTAAATTGGCTTGATTGTATATATATCTCCACAGTCCACACTATTATTAGTTATTATAGGAAGTTGTATAGTAAACAGTTACTTTTTTTTAATAATTACCTGTTTGATCTTTATTTGATGAGTTGAATAATGGATTTAAGCGATGTCATTTCTGGTGACAAATAGGTTACATGTACATATAATGAATAGTCGCACAGGCATCAAATGGTCAAATTTTTATAACGATTGAAAAATATTTGATTCTTTAGAAAAGTGACGCCAACAAAATTGCCTATTTCTTGGAAATGGAAATGGCAAAAAGTCAAAATAATTTAGGTGTTTTCATTTGATCTCATAACATTAACATGTGTATCAGCACTAATTGTTTATGAATGACGAATGTTTAGAATAAAAATATTAAAAAATGAAAAATTTATGCCTTGAAAATGGAAAGGTATGTTTCAGCTTTTATATCAAAATTGTGGGAAAAGGGAATTTGTAAAACGACTCCTGTCTTGCTCTGTTCATTTATGAGAGCTATCCACATCAGCTAAATTGATATAAAAGAATAGGTTTTATCGATAATTATTATCGCCACATTGTGTATCATATGCTGTTGTTAATCGGATGTGTCAATGTGTCAATCGGATAATCATTATTCATACCTGTACGCTAAAAACTGTATCTCTAAAGAGAGATAAATGTGGACAAATATTATTTTATATATATATTTATTTACAACTGATTTATCTAAGGCTTGATGAATATAGTAATGGGATGACAATCCAGGTATGTCACTAAGTTTTCCCATGTTAATTAAATTTCGGATCAAATTAATTCCTGGAACAGACAATAGATCAAATTAAATGACACAAAATAATCCTTCGTACAATAACCAAGTGTTCTGGTTCTCTAAATACTGAGAACAATCAGTGATGTTCTTGAAGTTCAAATGGATAGGGGAATGTAAAGCCCTAGCTAAAACTGAACTGTATTGATCTGAACCTAATATATTTTTGAATAACTTACCTGAAAAATCAAAAATTGAAGGATTTGATATTTGTTTTGCAACACAACTGCTACCACAATAACAGCTAATCCAATATATACCGGTAAATATGGATACATCCAAATTCAATTAACACAAACAAGAAGAATACTCAAAGTTTTATTTCTTCACAACTGCACTGAAAAATAGATATAAATTTTTTAGATAGGTAATGCTGTCTGTTCTTATCCTTAATTTTTAATATCACTCACAGTTTCTCTTTGTTAAATTAAAACTAATCAGATTTTATTATTATAGACCTATTCCAAATTCCAAATGCAACACCTACAACAACATTTTATGACAATCATCACTAGAGGAGTTTATAGTACAGCTTGGTAAAGATCCACAAAGCTGACCTGAAAGGGCTTGATTAATATTCGTACCGTAATTGCCGTACGGTAATTATTTTCTGATGGGTTTGACACCAATTTCGCAGAAATAATTAGTTAGCAACCCAGTGGTTTTGATATCATATCTCAGTTGAGCCACTGTATTACAAAATTAACTAAAACAGACATTTGAGTCGTAGTAATTAGTATCACTCAGATACCTTCACATTCTTCTAATACTTCTATCTACTTCATTGACCTATTCTTCGAGAACAACTGTAAATCATCTGCAGTCTGTGTTTTGATTTTTAGCCCAATGGAAGCAATCTATAATTGATTTCTATATCATACAACAAACCCAAATGTACATAATATATCTTTTAGAAGTGAAATAATGTCATATTCGGTAATTAATTTGCCATAACCAATTCCTTTTCACTGGCTGACGTCGTCATTTCTGATTCATCTTTTTTTTCATTTAGTCAACTTTTATTATCACTTTTATTACAGACCCATGAACTCTATACCATATCTTGACCCTAGTTGCTTATTCTAATATTAAAAATAAAGCAGAACAAATCTTTCATTAAGACAAAAATATGTTTCAATTTTTCAACTTACACTTTCCTTTTTTTCTGCTTATGATATTGGTACTCTATTAGAAATTCGACATTCGACTTTCATTTTACATGCTGGAGGCCTGTTTCACGAAATTTTAACTAAGATAGAATTATTAGTAAGGCTTATGATAATTATCTTTTAATTAAATATTCCCTTTTGGCTGCTTAAATAATCGACATTGCTGAATTGACCTTAGAAAACCCATTCCAGTGGCTGACACGTAATTACCACGTGCTCTATAGAAAATACACTGTCCTGGATAATTATGAGTTGTAATACAATAACTACGTTACGAAGATAATATATTATTATCCACAGCATATTTCTTACATTTATTGGTTTTAGACTCTAAACCCAACCACGCTCAGCTACATAAAAAAATTAATGCCTTGCATCACAATGTCATGCTACATCAATATAAAAATGATTTATTTCTTTAAAAAAGCCCAATTTGTAAGTATGCCTATTTAATTTAGAGACGATGATTGCAGATTTCCTTAAAAGGAACCTGGCAAACCCTCTCCTGCAAAAATTCCTTGATCTGCCCCTGAGGTTGTCAACTCACTATCATACGATCATAGACATTATTTCCCACACTTAAGGAGCCATTTACACCGGAAATAATAACATAATTGCCTCCCTTGTATTTCTATTCCCCCCACCCACCCTAGACATACCCGTAAACATATTACTATCATTAGTATGTCTATGACCCCCTCACTTCTCATGCAATAGCTATCATTAAACATTTAAATTTGAAGTTGAAAATGATATTTTTGCTAATTTCTCAACTGACAATAGTGAATTATAGGATTAATAGGATTATTCTTTAACAAAGTGGGGCCATTTATAGATAACATTCATGTCAATGATTTATTTTAATATATTTTTAAAATATAACTTAAAAATATATGAAATTCTCGCTTTAAGTTTTTATTTTTCATTTGAACCAGGCTTCAGGTACGTTTCCCCTAGGACGATATCGCAAACAGTCGGTCATTTGAATCTTTCTTATTTCTTTTATTTGTAGAATATAAGAATCCAAATGTTTAAAATCTAACAGTGTCCCAGCTTCAATAGCGAACCTGTTGATCATGTTTGTCACCAAATTTCAATTACCAAATTTGCTTTTAGAGTAAGAAGAATTAATTACGGGGAGGTAACTCTACCATTTTAACCCAAAAATAATCATAGTTGCTATGACAATTTGTAAACACCTTCAAAATAACTGCAATCGGCACTTTCTAAATAATCGGAACGGCAATAATAGAACCTACTTCGTTTTCGGAGTAGATGCATGTGATAATCATGTTGAAAGCCAATTTTACCTGTAATAAAGGGCTAGAACTGGGATGTAATAATTGTGACATTATCATTATGAGAATCAACCTGGGGTATCTTTGGAGTCAGTCAACCGTATCCATCAACGATAACTCCTTTATACAACCGGAAGTTGGTAGACTGTTCAAGGTCAAGAACAACTGCTGCAATATATTTTGCAGATTTCTCGTGAAAGAAGCTTCAGTTCTTTTTCGCACTTTATTTATCAACTCGTAAGTGAGGGGAACATAATTTCAGAGTTGTTTAAACTAACCTGTTGACACAATAGGCAAATTGAGATTGTCATTTGATTTGGAAAAAGAATAACACCTTACACACACGGTACCGTACTTACCTTACACTGTAATCGATCACCTAGATCTTGGGGATATCTAGTATCTAGCACTATATAATTTCTTTACCGGTAGGCCTACATTTATTTATCAAATTCTTGTTTTAAAATTCGTAAAAATTGTTTAAAAGCACCATTAATCGTTTAATTTGTACTTCTGTCTGTCCAGTTTCAAGCTGACCATTTAATTTTAATGTAGTTAAATGAGTGTTAAAAAATAAACAACCAAATATTGAAATGTTCAAATGATTAATTTCTAAACAGTGGTCAGGAAATTAAATACTTGTAAATTGGACACTCATTATCAAAATTAATCAGTACAAGTACAAATAAGATGATTTTGGGTAATTTTAAACGATTTTTTACAAATTTTTAAATAAAGATTTATTGAACGATGAAAGAAGTTAGTGCTATACATACAAGATCAAATGATACCTGCAGGGTGTAACAGTGTTATTTTGGACTGGAATCGGCTGTCATGGTCCTTGTGTACTGTTGTATTTTAAGCTTGCTAATGTACGACTCTACAATAGGGCATTGACACTGTATCAGGGAGGTAAAGTATCATAAATACTAAAACCAAATCCCACTGCAAATGTAAATCTCATAGCTTTTTGTGGTTCAGTCCAGTGGAAATCGAGCTGATAGAATTACAGTCAATTCATATCAGTTGATGATGATCATAATTAACATATAAACCTAGATGCTGCATCCAGGTTTTGATCAATGGGGGCTATGCATTTACTATAGTTTGTGATCCACACCATTGGAAGTGTAGTTGCAAAAGATGAAGAATCGACATCTAAATCATCAAAGTTAGTTCGATCCCAACACAGCCAGAAATCATGGGTTTAAAGAGAAAACTAAAGTTGAGGAGCTGGTGACGCAGTGTGTAGCCACTGTCTCACTAAAAAGAAGATCCTGGATTTGATCCCAATGTTTGGTGTAGAAATTACCTTGTCTTGACCTTGTCGATTGTGCTGGATGTATCAGATCCAAACCGTTTCCGGTTCCCTATTGTTACAGAATCTGTGTATCACTATATGTGCAACACTGTAAACCTGGTTTTGTTAAAAAAAACGACAGACGTTCTCAAACTAATAATCAATTATGAAAAATTTATGCTTACAAGCATTTGTTTTATATATGTGCCTACATGTTAATGTGGTTGTATTTTGTACTTAGTTGTTGTCGTAGACTGTCTTTCCACACTTATTTGTACTGTGTTCTCTTTACAGAGCCAGATTTATTTTTATTGTACTCTCTTTACTGAGTTCATTTCTTCACCGAAAATTGTCCTTGACTGACCTTTGATTGTTAGCCTCATCTACTCAAGATTAACCAATTTTCACAAAATTTTGATCATTATCTTCAGTACGGTCAATATTAGACGTTGTGTACGGTATGTTAGAAAATATAATTTTGTTTATGAAGCTCATAGTGGGTGTTTGTATGTTGTAGTGAGAACAAGTACCTACACAGATCAAAATGGTTGTGATGTCAAGGTTTGCAGAATCTCTACCTGAGGGTTATGGTCATGTTGTTTTAATTGGTGCTGGAAGTATATTTGTCAACATGTGGATGGCCATCAATGTTGTTCGTGCAAGGAAGAAGTTTGAAATTGAAGTAATTATAAGACCTGTTTTAGTCTTATTCTTGATCTTAGGGAATTGAGCAGTCATTTTATAGGTAGCACTGTAATTTTTGTTGATTAGATATTACTTTTTATGTTATTTGGTGTGATAAACTACATATTCATGACCAAAAAATACCTAGCTGGGACAAAAACAATGCTAAAATTGTAAGTCCCAAAAAGCTGCAGGTAAAATATCAACTCCAAAATATTTTAAAATCTTTGTTGATTATTTACCTTCAAACAAGATGGAACAAGTCAGTCTTAATTAGACTGATATTGAAAAGTGTGTGTGTATCTTACTTAACCATTACAAACTTATTACCTAATGAATGGCTATAGGGGGTAAACTAGAGAAGGTAATGTTGTTGGTTACTGAAAGAAGGTTCGCGGATGATCATTAAAATAAAACATGTCATAGTGTATTTCTTTCTTTTCTTATAGTACCCAACACTTTACAGCCCAACAAATAAAGAATTTAACTGTATTCAGAGAGCCCACCAGAACACGTAAGTTATTTTATATTTTTAATGTTTAAGGTCAACTAGTTGTGGGAACATTTGATTCTCTGCCTATGATACACAGCTGATCAAAGAGAAATTATCCTTGGCCAAAGGATAAGTAAAAATACCTACTTGACAAACCCTGTCATTATTTAAGTAAACTCAGGCTCAAATATTAATACCATAGAATAGAGATTCCAGGAACTACAATCCATTTCTTCTATTCTTAATTTTGAATTGATAGTCTATCTTGTTTACTTTATATATTTTGTGTAGTTTGGAAGCATACCCACAGTTTTTAATGCTGTTATTTGTTGGTGGACTCCAATATCCTGTAAGTTAGATAAACTATCCTTCATCAAATTAATATCAATTAATTAAAAATATGCATTATGTAAGAACTAAATCTTTTGGCCTCAAATGTAATATAAACTATTATTTAGACACCATATAATGAACTTTATAAATCATGGATGGCAGAGATTTAAATGGATTAGAATGCCAACTAGATTTAATAATTTAACAATAAAATTGAAAATCAAGAGTTAGTCTCATTGCACCAGTACCATAACTACGATAATAAAAAAATTAACAATCTATACTACGTCGTCCAACACACATAACTTGGTTCAGAATAAAGTAATTTTAATGAAATATCCAATATATTGATTTGCATTATTATCAATTTTTGAACTATTATGGCAAGAATGACTAGCTCTTTGTCTAAAGCTAAATAATGCATCTTTTACAAAAACATGTTTTAGTTGTTCTTGCTATAGGTGACACATGATATAGATCTGCTGAAAGCTAGAAACAATATTCTTAGGCAACATGTCTTGTTAGTTCAGGATAATTGAATTGCACATTACAGTCCATTTGTACACATTTGATTTATGACCTTACATGTAGATATCATTGAATATTATATGTAGGATTGTCTCTGTTGAAAATTTAATGTCTAGTCTATAGATAAAACCAGTTAGATATAATATAAATAAATAACCAATGTTCTTGTATTCTCTGAAAATGCTAAAACAGACACTAAAAAATTAATGAACAAGCCCTCTTTGAAATTTAATTGTATGGAGCTTGCCCTATAATATATAGAAATAACACACTTGAGTTATCCAGTTCAATGTTTTATTTACCCAAATGAAAGTGGTTTAGGAGTTAAGCTCCTTTATGCTAAAGTATTAACTGGAATAATTGTGTTTCAGAAAATTACAGCTGTGACAGGTTTGGTGTATTTAGTTGGAAGAGTTGCATATGCTATTGGTTACTATACAGGAGGTAATTATAGTTTATTATTAATATTAGGATTTATTTCATTTTAAATGTGTCCAAAATAAACCAAGAACAACATTCATCACATATAGTTCTAATAGCCAATAATTGTTTGACTGAACATTTAGTACAAAGAACAAGATTATTGCATTTTGGTAGTACATATATATGAGATTGGGCTCTAAGTGTCTTTAATGTCTACACAAATTTAAATAACACATAAAAACAACACTCTCGTCAAAAGGTAACACCAAGTAACTCACTTTTTTTACTTTTTTTTTTTTTTTATAAAAATTGGGGTTTGGACCAAATTTGTAGTTACTAGGGTATGTGGTTCCTGTTGTTGTACTAGTATTCCAATCTTTTGTTTTGTAAGCAGAAATGTATGGTAATCAATTTAATTTTTTTTATAGAGCCCGAAAAGAGAAGATATGGAGGTATACCCTCTTCTCTCAGTCAGTTGATCATGTTGGGCAACGTCATCTCTTTCGCATTCCATCAGTTAAGATGGACTCCATGTCATTAGAAGGTAAGATTTACTACGAATTATAAACTACGAAATATAAATATAGTTTTGAGATACACAGACTTAATTTTTAGACATTAATTAGGTTTAAACGTTCTACTGTTTTGCACCAACATAAAAAGGGGTTTGTAGATACTGTGTCAAAATTCAAAATTTTCTTTTAAAATATCAACTTTGTAAGTTTTATGGTTAGTTACATATTTGTAACTAAATGTAATATATTTCCGAAACTATAAATTACTAACTTACACTTGCTGTTTCTGCCCTGGATATCAGTATTTTATCTGATATGTAGAAATAACCTTAGGGTGACTTCAGAATATATGTACTTTACTTGATAGTTACAGCTTATTATATTCAAATTTCCATCTTGTCCTTGTGTTTGTAGTCATCCTGGAACAGTTTACTATTTATTTATTTTTTTCATTTTCAGGAATGAATACGTCAGGATTTAGATATATATATATTTACAATATAAAAATAAATTAGGTGTTTTCTAACTATACTACACAATGTCAATGTTTATATCGTGTATGCAAATCAAAAACGCATACATTATACATTTGTTTAATATAACCATATATATTTGTTTAACCCTTTTAGTTTAGGCATTAATCTAATTAGGCCAATCTTGTCTAGTAAATTTGTATCCATGTGCTAATGAATTTTTTTAGAATTTTGAATTTTGTGCTCAAGACATATATACATGGTGTAACTAATAAATGTGTCATTTGACAAAATAATCGATTATGGTGGTTATTATTATCTATATACGCATGTTTGTGACTTTCATTTGTCTGTTCACGTGTTGGCAGCTCCACTGGAACTTCTATTGCCATTTGTCTGTTCGTGGGTTGGCAGTTCCACTGGGACTGCTGTGAGGCTGAAATTTGGGGTATGAAAGCAGTTCAAGCTATGGATTTATTTAGGCCTTGTGACGTACCACTTTGAGAGTTGTACTCCTTTCGGCTCGGGGCTATACCCATGCAACACCTGGTAAATGTTAATGCTTTACATGTAAAAGGCTCATAATTTTGTATAAATTAAGAGATTATCAAATAATTGTCACTAAAATGTCTGACTTGAAGACAATGTTTTACTGACTGAATTCATATCCACCGAGTGACAAGAACATGAATGTACTAGGAAGAATTAAAGAATAGTAGAACAAGACCATAGTACACAGGCAACTATACACTAATCATGTTGTTTCACAATTACCAAAGATTAAGTTGATCACTGGACGGTAGTCGTTTATAAACCGCTCACTTAGTAAGGCATTGGCACACTTAACAGTTGGATTTTAATAAATTTCTCTGGATATTATGGCTTGCTTTCCCTTTCTATGTGGTGTAAGACCTGGCAAGGAACAGTGTCTAGTTGTTTTGATGGGACTAAACACAGCCTTGTGAACACATTGGCAGAATATATATTATTAAAACGGCAATTTCATATTTTTTAGTTATATTTTTAAAATATATTAAAATAAAGCCCTGAATTAAATAGATTGTATCTATAAACAGTCCTACCTTGTTAAAGAATAATCCTATTAATCCTATAAATCACTATTGCCAGTTGAGAAATTGGCAAAACAATCATTTTAAACTTCAAATTCAAACTTTGAAGATCGCCATTGCATGGAGGGGATTGGGAAAACAAGGGAGGTAATTCAAGTAATTGGGTTATTATTTTCGGTGTTGGGGAAATTTATGCCTATGAAATATTGCCGTTGATCAGATAATGAGTTGACAGCCTTTTGAGCAAACGACATAGACATAATTTTGTTTTGATTTTCTTAGAAAATATAAAATTTCCATTTTAAGTGATCCAATAATAAGAAACAAGTTAATTATGACAAGTAAAAATGTATTTCAGTTGTTTTATATAATACAATATTTAGCACATTCAATGGTGACATATTTACAAAATCATAAAATACCAAGCTGATCTTAATGGCATTAATTATTATGATAGAAATATATACATGTACAACATGGCTCTATCTTTCTCATTCATATAAAACACTACTATTTAAATAAATCACTCCAAACCTCACACCTAGATTAACATGCAAATAAACAAACTTGGTTTTTACAATTTTATTACAAATAGCCAACTAAACAAAAAATATGTGATCAGCTTTAGACCAAAATAAATTCTACCAATTATCTTTGGGTCATTAGTATTAATAAAATGCATCCAAGGATTTCCATGGTTTTTCCAACTTTAAAACAAGAAATGAGTGCACTGAGCTTGGTCTTTTACTAATCAGAATCAGATTAATTTCAATATGATGTGTCATACAGCTTTAACAACTGTTTCCACCAAATCGTTTATAAACTTATCAACTCTCTCTTAAAACATCAGGTGGCACTGATTAAAACACAGTCGCCATTTAATGATTTCACTTAAAAATAATGAAGCAAGGCCAAGTCTTGAATGACAAGTACCGTTGTTAAGATAATAGACAATCTTTTCAAAACTTTAAACTGTGCTGCATTTGCTCAGAATACAGTAATTTGAGTTAAATTTTGCATATATTTTAACTGCCTCATATATTTTAACTGCCAACACTATCGAAATCTTGTATCAGCATGTTGTCTATTATTACATAAAGTACTGTAAAGTTATCCTGTCAATCAGTAGTATTGTCAACCATAGCACTCCTTAAAGTGGTAAAAATCTTACTGTCGTAAAAAAAAATGTGAAGCCACTTATTATGGACAAAAGAGAGGTATGACAGGTAGCCTTATATTGAGCTAATAAAATAAAACGTTTCAGTAGTCACAAGATCACTGAACAACACTCACTCACTCTTCTTTACATTATGTACGAGCTAAATCTGCATATTGCAGGTCTTTCTTTGGGCCTGAAATGTTATATAAATTATGAATGTATCTTTAAGAGGTCAATGAATATACCATATGGTCATATTTCCTTCCAAATAAATTAAAACACAACAGTCTGAAATCAAATTAAAACACTTTTTGGCTGTTCACCTATGTTAACATTCAAATAAGCAAACCCAGGATGAAACATAATGGGGATGCTCGATTCATAGTCCAGAACGTCCCGAATCGACAGAATTACAATCGAGTGACACAGAATTCAGTCCTCTCTCAGTTCTGCCAGTCCCGACAGCTGAGGTGGAGTGAGTAGAATCGTAACATATTCCTAGATAAAAAATATGTTTCAGTTGTCATGAGATATTTTTCATACATTCGACACATGCGTTGTACTCCGAAATTCTCCTTTTCACTCGACTGACATCAGTTTTGGAATCCAATTCCGAAACTGTAAATGGAACATCCCCACAAATGTTTACTAAAGACCTCCTTTTCACAGCACAATTTTTAGTCCAGAAGCTTATTGTAGATTTTAGACCTTGAATATTATGAATCACTGATACTTGTCTTGTGCCAGAATAACTATGAATGTCCAACATACTGAAATGAGATTCCATAATGTCAGTATCCTAAACATGACAACAGAAAGTTAGAAACTGAAATAAATCTTTCAAAAACATTTGCGATGACTTGATGAATATAATATAAACAAAGCAACTAAGATCTCAGAAATCTTTAACTCTGACGAATATATGAAACACCTGTATCGTAATTACTAGCATTATTTAAACTGCCCATAACAAATTGATTATTTAAAGCAGGTGATGATTGATGTTGATCTAATGATGGACAGCAGGGGCGGATCAAGAGGGGGCATTTAAAGGGTCCAAACCCCACCCTGCTCAGCTACATCATTACAAACATGACTTCTCTCTTTAAAAAGCTCAATTTGTATGTATGCCTATGTAATTTAAAGACGATGATGACATATGTCCTTAACAGGAACCTGGCAAACCCCCTCCTGCAAAAATTCCTGGATCCACCCCTGGACAGACCATACTGTTTACCATTGTATTCAAAACTGCATGGTTATAGTATACGTACGTGAATCACCCCCAGCAAGTTTGGAAACAAAATCTCTAATATACAACATAAAATTAATGTTTGACTCTTTACGACTAGTCCAACAGTCACACCAACAAAACTATTTGTAGAGTATTTACAAGAATTGTCTGGACAACAATGTGGGCATATTAAAAAAAAATGACACCCAGAGATAAATACAATAAATTTATAAATAGATTATTTCAAAATAATATTTTTAATGACGAAATCAAACATTTCAATTAGTGATTATGATGACTTAAAAAACTGTATTATCAACAGTTTAGATTATAAATGAGTAAAATATGTGTTTTGCATTTTTTGGTTGTAGACTGGAAACTGGAATATTTTATAATACAGTTAATTATAAATACACACAAACTATATTATATCTAACAGCTATTACATCTATAGGTTATAAAATTATCACAATGTTCAACAGGCACAGGTCATATTACATCATCTTGTCTTGTCGTCAGGTGTTGTTAAACAGTCTAAAATCATAACTCCTCTATATTTTAAAATTTCTTTTAAAGAAAAAAAATGGGTTTAACATCCTACTTTATTGTAGCAACTAAGATTAAAGAGAGAATTTCATATTTTCTAAGAAAGTCAAACTATAATTATTTCTGTCTTTTGCTTAATATTATACGATCATAGGTATCATTCTCACACTTAAAAATCATTCACACCGGAAGTATTAACACAACTACCTCCCATGTTTTTCTATCCTCCATGTGAATAGCTATCTTCAAATGTTTGAATTTGAAGTTGAAAATGATATTTTTTCCAATTTCTCAACAGGCAATAGTGAATTATAGGATTAACAGGATTATTCTTTAACAAGGTAGTGCAGTTTATAGAGGTGGACCGTTTATAGATACCATCAATTTTAAGGCTTTATTTTAATACATTTACAAAATATAACTTAAAAATATGAAATTCTCGCTTAAAGTAAGAAAGATATCCTTACAAAGAGTGTTCAGTAATATGCAGAAGGTGATCAGTTGTTATAAGATCAACCTACCAATCAAAATCGTGATACAGAAAACACTGTCAAAGGTATTATTAGCCTATAATGGTGTCACAGGCTCAGAATACACTTATCTTAATCATGTCCTTAGATTTTAATGGATTGAGAATCTGAATATATGTAATGACAATATTAATAGAATTGTCCTGATCCTTATTTTCACTGAGTTTACGAATTTAAATCATCTTGTTACAAAGAACATAAAAAAATTCAGATTTGAAATTAAATTCAAAAAGTCCAAGATATGAGGTCAGATTAATTCCAAAATATATTAAGAAGGTTCAACTTAACTCATTGCTGGTAATCCCCACAACAAATTTTAGCCTAACACTGGCATTTTGAAATGATTTGATATATTAAACACAAAAACCATCATTTGGCATCAAAGCAGTGATTGGTTTAAGAAAAGGAACAATAAATTGATTAAATTTTGATTAAATCTACATTTTTATGTAGCATAACTATTGAGGTTATAAATTTAATGGTAATTATATGAAACGTATATTTTTAAATCTCATAACTGTATTATCTGTTCAGTACAGCCTATTCCAAATTTATAATTCTCACAAATTAACTCAAATTAACCTTCAGATTGATTTCACCTCAGCTAGAACACTGGGGATACTCCAATCAATGTACCTTATATTCTCACAATCGAGAGAAAAGATAGTCCTTGAACAACAAAGCTCAAACCAGCATTATTTAACCAATCATAAAATTTACATTTAGTCTGGACTCACAAATGAACGCCACTCTAACAAGACAAGATTTTTTCTTAGCCATATATATAGCTGATTGTCATTTGAAGGATAAAGTACACACACAATGTTGGATTTCTGTCACATGACTGCACCATGTTGATGTTGTTCTTATAATACAGTAGTAGGTGACTACATATATATACACTATATAGACATTATTCGAGGTTCAAAGTTCATCTCATAACTTTAAGGTATGGAGGTACTGAAGTTTATTATGCAAAAGTTCTGAAATTTCCTGTGCCGCTTGTTCGTAGCTTTTCTCCACCTTTTTCCACATTTCAGATTCATAAATAGCATCATCCTGGAAGTAAAGTGCAACAGATAACTAAATATTAACTTTACATACAATTCTTCAAGGAGTGAACTGAAAGAGTTATTCTGGTGGTTGTTGGTATATATAAGACAGAACATGTTGCAATGTACAAAAAACATATATAAACACCACTAAAAGGTTACTGGCACTAACAGGTTTTTACCCACTGATGTCATATTTTTCCATCCCAACAATACTATCATTGGATTGTAGGTAAAGGATCAATTCTAAAAACTGTATTTCAGTGAAGGTTTGAATGATATTATTCTCTGACAGTAAATATTGTGGAGAGAGACTAGGTCATTTCTGGACTAACATGTTACAATTTTATTTTAATAATTCGTTCGCGTAACTGTGGGAGGAAACCAGAGAAAACCCATGAAGTTGGACAACCAGGGAACAGAAACCACACCAGTTGACACAATCACAGACTTTATAACCGAGTGTATTCTCAAACCATTGTGGAGAATTGGCCAATCATAGAATATGTTCTCTAGCATAAAGAAACATTAACTATAAAGATTATGTGGATTAATGAACTTACTGCATGATCTGTAAGTGGTTGAGACAGATTAAGTTTCGACATATCAAGTTCTAAATAACCCGGATTTATCTGTTTACAGGCAAGATGAAGACATGCCACACCCTTTTCTAAACATTTTAATAATTCATTAAAATTTTCAAATGTTGGCGGCTAAAAAAAAAGAAAGAACATATTCCTAAATACAAAAATGATTGGATGTTTTGAAACATTTTCAGATTTCTAGAAACGATAAATATTTCAAATGAATCTATTTTCGTTGATCAGTTTGGTTATTAGTTCAAATGTTACTTAATATTTTACAAGTAGCAAGAAAAAGATAAAAGTCCTTTATTAGTGTTAATTGAATAGTCTTGAATACCTATTCGAATATATGTGTGTAAGTAATACAGATGATATGGTTAATGCATGAGGATGAGTGTTATGTATGATTCAGACTATTCTTATCACTAAGCTCATTAGAAATGAAGGATGTTTTGTGGTCGGTGTATGGGACTGGTCAAATCTCTTTGATATTTTGGACCTTACTACTTGTTTACTGATTGTAGTTTGACTCGGTCAATTGCAGTTTCTATAAAAATTTTATAGCTAAAATTTATCATAGCAAATTCAGATGAATTATTTAAATAAAATACTTACAAGTTCTGTTAATGGACTTTTCTTTTTCTTCAATTTCTTTGTTTGTGCAATTTTCAATGGTTTAAGAAATCTATTGCACACCCCTGCTAATATGATTGTAAATGAAAATGTCTGCAATAAAAGAATAGTAGGTCCTAAATAAATAAATGTTAATTACTGTAAATGTCATAGCAACCACTTATAATTCCACTCAATCGCATAGTATCAGTTTAGTATTTATGTTCATTCATTTACTGGCAGACATACAATTGGAATGACCGGTCATTCTGAATGTATGATAAATTGTGAGAGAGAGAGAGATAAGCTAGGTCATTTCCAGACTAACAGATGGTTTAATTTTTTAAATCAATAATTCGCTTGTGCTTAGGGCTCTTTTTTAGCAGTTGGAGGAAACCAGAGGAATTGTTGAAAACCTCTGAGGGTTGGACAAAACCACTCGACTTGGCACAATGACAGACCTGGTGCTCATACATTGGTTGATTGCCTGGAAATCTCTCTCAAAGAGTAAAACTTCTAGCAACAAACATACTATTCTCTGAATATACTTTCAATTCAATAGTTATATATATATTTAGGATCTTTATTTTAAAAGGGAACAAAATCTTAAATCACATGTATCATTATTTCAGAAACCTTGACTTCAAATCTAATTTACTAACCTCTGCACAAAGAACTAAATTTTCTATAACTGAAGAACTGAGATTGGTGCTTCCATTATCTGATATTTCAACCGTATTCACTAGTGCTGTAAATAGATTATTCTTTATTAAATGATACAAGATGATAAACTAAATAAGGTGAAAGTGACATATTCATATCTGTCCTATGGGGATTGGTAACAATCTGAATGCGAACAATCTGATTAAGATGCAGATCGAAATCTCGGGGTTTTTTTTTAATACTTTCGATGGCCTACTGGGAGTTCACATCAGGGGGTCAAATGAGTGGCTTTTGATCTATAACATCATACATTGATTGATCAATCAGCCTTGACATTTCTAGTGGTTTACCAACAGTTGTGCGCATCAAAAGATCTAGAATCCGTTGTAACAGATCGTTTCATTGGCTAATCCCTCACATCATCCTGAACACTTCAATGATAACAACTCTTCCAGATCCTAGTGTAGTAAACACAAGTAAAGCAAGATTTTGACCTATAAAAATAAAATAAATAGAATCTATGTTTTAATCAGATTGGACCACAAATGTATTGTCAGTACTAAGGGTACTATTATTTATCTCATTTATCCATGAGTAATAAGTTATTTTCTGTAATATATTTAGTATATACTAATAGCTCTAAATATTTACCAGCTACTAATTTAGGTATAGCAGACTTGATTCTTTCTTCTTCAACATTGTTTAGTTCTAAAAAAAAGATCAAAATAATGTGTTATAAAATAGCAGCATTCTTTTATTAAGTAATTAACCAATGTATCTATTTGTTGAAATACATGTAGTATAAATTTTAGTTGACAGTACTTGTGCAATGAAATTAATGTTTTATGCCTAAAGCAATCTGAATTTTTGAATTCTAATATCAACTTGTAATAGGTACCATCTAGGAAAATGGACATTCTAACTTTTGCTGCTTTCCTCAACTGATTTAGAGGTCACAATTTCAACACAAGATTAAATTTAAATACAGAGAAATTGGACAATGGACATGATAGAAGTAAGCTTATGTGTTCCTTTTAATTGTGATTCTTGTATGTAATCATGTGCTATAATCATGCCATGATCATCTATATTCTATGTATCTATGTTTACAATAGCAAGTCATTTTTTATTTTTGGGTGAAATAGGTTTAACATTCTAGTTTTCTGCACCAACCAGGTTAATTAATACACCATGCCAATTCAAATTGTAACGGAAAGGTCCTCTGTTGTACACTAATTGACAGGGCCCTCTGTTGCACACTAATTGACAAGGCCCTCTGTTCTACACTAATTGACAAGGCCCTCTGTTGTACACTACTGACAAAGCCCTCTGTTCTACACCCATTGACAAGTGAAAAAAACTTGAAATATCCTCAGCCACCTCATGACTATTAATATTTATCTGTGTTTATGTTTAAGCATTGCTTATGATGTAATGTAAATCGTTAATGTCTAGGATGTAATTAGAGTTATCCAGGAGAGTATGTGCCCATGTAGGACAGTAGCCTATCTGTGATCGATATATATTAACAGAAAACCAAGTTTGCTCCGACTTTGGAACTTTAAGATATTTTTGCTTTAAATGATAGAACTAAATGTTCTGAACATTATATCAAAAGTTCCTAGATGGGACAGAAGCAGTAAATTAGTTCTTTGATCATATTTGTTTGTTGCGCGAAGAGTTGCTTTTATACTATATTTAGACTAGCGTGTTACGTAGTATTCTTAAGTAGCCAATCACCGGCAAGTAAACACTTAAAACACGTGGTCTTTTCCACGAACTGCGTGAGATGTTTTAGACACTACGGTAAACAAAACTACACGACACTCTTTAATTAAACTTAAACGTATGAAAACTTCGATTCTAACATGATCTTAATTGTACCTTGATAGCGTAAATATCAATTTTACATAGTCTGATAATATTTTTCATTCAAGTTTTGTAAATTAATAGTTACGCGGTAATTAAATCCAACTCCCGAACTCGCCGGAGAATAGCGCACGGCTGAACGTGTTTCCTTGACAAATACTCGCTTATTTTTAGTTGTCAATAAAATAACTTTCCCAGTTTAGTCTTTATTAAAACGGATCTTGTTAAATCAAATTAAATTTCACTCTGCATTGAATTACAATCTATCTATAATTACTATGCTACGTTTGAAACTGGGGTCATTAGTTACAAGTACAAACAGTAGGCTTACTAGTATACTTTTTTTTGCACACTTTACTCCCTAGTCTGATACACATATACTTGGCCAGTGCTTCAGTATTGCTTATTTCATAACACAAATAACACCACTTTGGCCTCCCTCTTTCCCATATGTTACTTCATAGATTTTGGCAAATGCTTTTGTATTATTTATCTCATAATACATATTACACCACTCTCCCATTCCCACATGTTACTCCATGTCATTACACATATTAGGCGAATGCTTTTGTAATATTATCTTATGACAGAAATTACACATGTTCATAGTCCACTACACATACTTCGACCATTGCTTTTGTATTATTTATCTCAAAACAAATAATTATACTTTTCATTTTCATATGTTTCCTTGAAAAACAACTACATGTTTAAAGTATTGAATGGCCTATTTCCATACTTTAAACTTGTAATTATTAACAAGAAAAAAATATGAAAATGAATAAAATCATACACCCCTCCCCACCCCCATACCACACTTTATAATTGACTGATTGCACTGTAGTGTGTTTAACTTCCCACTGCAGCTCCGGTTAATTATTAATACCAAAATGAATTTTCAGAAAGACACCAAATTATGTTCCTGCAGCCCCCTCTAACCCAAGCACCAAAATCAATTTCCACTTCCTTTCCTCCTTTACAATACAATTGTCTAAATTGTACTTCCAAGTTTAGACAAGGGTTTGACAGATTGGCTGGGTAGCAGCGGTCTGGTAAGAAAAGGGTTTAAATTGTGTGCTTTTTTAAGAACTACATACATGTACGTCTGTCTGCTCAGTATCATGTTTTTCACTTAGAGGGTTTGAATACACATTATTTTAAAAAGAAACATACTTACAACATTTAAAATCTAATGCCAAAAAAGTGTTCATACAATATAATTGAAACATACAGAAAAAAATTGCACCGAAACCCGGTCTTTGAGCCCCAAAATATGAGTGAAACAGAAAACCTAAGTGTACATGTCAAATATTGGATTATTATTTAAAATCATTAACGCATAGGACACTTTCTTTTAATCGTTGTCGACATTTCCTTTCTTCACTCCACTCCCTCGTTTTGCTGTACACATGAAGTTTGTTGCAGGTTAAAACGTAAAACATAAGCTTTGAATGATAGCAAAACAATATTTACTGGGGGCTGCCACTTTCATTATTGTTGATTTATTATTGGTCAAGATGCGTCACATGGTCCCTTTAGTCACCTTTGACCGTGTCACATGACCAGTTTAATCAACACCGACAATATTAAAATTAAACCATTTATTTAGCAATAACTTCTGCGCCGTTACCTAGGAACTTTTTCGTGAGGCTTCAATATACGTTAATAAAGTTATTTGTTTTCTAAATTCTTAACGTTCCAGTTGTCGGAGCAAGGGTGACACGATAATCGATGTCAGAATCTGGCCTAATGGATGTGCCCTGAAGGTGCTTAGTGGACATGCAGTTGATAGTGGAGTTTTGTTTGAAGGAATAAAATGGTTATAATCAAAACTGATATTGTGGTGGTATTAACAATGGGTTAAAACTATTTATTATATATTGTTATTTATATTTAATTTACCTAGATTATTTTGTTGTAATTTATGTGTATATAAAACAGCTTCCACCATCTCTATTAGTACTCTATGATGTTCATTTATGAGGTAGTAACATAGTCGAGTTCTAAACGGTGCTTGTAACACATACGGTAACTGAAATAAACAAACAATTTTCCATTGTTTTTCACTTCTATCATTTAAGTCTCAATTAATAAAGTGTTGTTAGGTAATTAAAGTATTGTGAAGGGTAGCAAAAGGGGATCCGCTCTAAACTGCCAATGGTCAGCCAATTGTCCTAGTCTGCTTCTTATTACATGCACTATTAATCAATCTGTAATTTCATGCCATCAATGAATAAACATCATTTACAGTCTTGTGGTCATCACCCCTGCCAAGTTCAAACGGAGGAACTGAATAAACTAGAAGGTTCTCAATGACAATATATACCTGATATTGTTCTTTATACATAACACAATCATCTATATGATTCTCTAGTTTAGCTGAAAGTTCTTGTAGTGTCTGCGTCATGGGTTCCTTTTCTATTTCTGTCACACCATTCATTTTAGCCTCTGTACCAGCTTCCTGACCAATCAAAACTGCTGCTGCCAATATCCTCAGTAAATAATTCCGTACACGTAACCAACATTTCTGAATATGAACAAAATTCAGGGATGAAAAATATTTTGAGAATTAAACTTCAGGGAAACTACCAAACTTCAAATGGTTGAACAGTTTCAATCTGGGTATAACAAACAAATTGGGGTTTATAAATGTTGATTTGTTTTCTTCACTGACAATTTCACATCTATTAATAATGTGAAAGTTGTCCTACAAATTAATACCAACCTCTTCTTCAAAAGATTTTTCTTGTAATTCTTCTATATTGAATCTGTAAACACATGAAAATGCAAAATACTGACAAAAGAATCACAGAGAATGAGGATGTCCCATAAAAGTTATATTTCTTATACAAATAGCTAGTATCTTTCATATTCTCACAGAGACATCCTGTTTGTTGCAAGGCGATGATTTATCAAAATTTGATGGTGTGTGAAATTGTTAATGCTACCTATTGTCTACTATTTCATTACTCAGAAAGTTAAATAGCTAAATGTTTTTTTTTTTAGTTCCCAAATCTGTCTCACAAAATTGATTAAAATATTCTCATTTCAATAAAGCTAAAATCAGCCCATTTGAAAAATCCAAACTGTAATTTTGCATAAATACTTACTTTGAGGGATTATCCCAGTTGAGCATTACTTTATAATCACGATTATCTCTTAGTTCATCAAAATTAGTTTTATCTGAAATAAACAGTACACACATTCTTTATATACTGATATTACATTACACAAAAATACCATATTTTTCAGGGTATAAGTCGATACTGTTTTCTGCTGAAATTTAACCTTTGTCTTATACTAGGTGCAGATGAGTAGAACGTTAAACCTCATTTCATTTCATTTCGACTTATACTCCGCTTTAACTTATATACAGATGTAGTAATAAAAAAAAAATAAATGACATTTTGAAAATAATTCTCCAATAACCATAACTTGACGATGTCGCATGCATTATTATCTGAAACAAAATTACTTATTACACTTTTCCAATCAAAATATTTGTAGGCGTTTATCAAACGTTAAATCTTCAAAAGGCAAAAACAGCTTAAGCTGCTAAAAGGCCAATAATAATTTCTGTTATTCAAATGTAACAAAATAAAGGTCAAGATTTATTACTTGAACTTGAACGGAAATACAGAGGATAAAAACAAAACACTATATTGAGCTTGATGTTCGTGGATAAAAATAAGTTATTCTTCAGTAGTTGACTGATGGGTCTAATAAATTACAAATGGCATTGTGAAATCGTCTAACAAAACACAATACATTCTTGTAGTCATCTTGAAAAAGAGAAATTGTGTTTAAATAAAATATTAATAATTCTTACCATCTTCAGGACTAATTTCCATATATATTATCATTTGTTCTGTGACTGAATGACTAAAAATAAAATAATAAATAAGTAAAAACCATATAAAAAAGTTACTACAAATACCTAGTATACACTACAACTATAAACACGACTTATCTTACAACAGTACAACAATATTCCACACGTTCTGCACATTATTTAGATGTAATTTAAACAGAAAAGACCAAAAGTATTATCAATATTCATCAAAATATGTTTCGGTGCTTTGTATTTTGGCTCTAGGTGTGGGCTGAAACCTCTAGATTTGATTCTCTGAAGTAGAATCTGATATTTGGGTAAATCCTACCTATTTGTTTCAAAGATGAGATCAAGTAATAAACGTTCCGCTGTAGCACTAGCAAACTGTAAAGAATTCTGCAATCTTTCTCGAAACTTTACAAATTCATATATCTACAAGAAAATAAATAACAATATCGATAATTTTATTTCATTTGATAGTGAATCTAAGCATAAAATCCAACCAGTGGTACGAGAGTACATGGACAGTAACTTCTTTTAATGGAATTATGAATACATTATAAACTACAGGAGACCAGATTAATAAGACTCATTAATAGCTAGCACAATCTGATTAAAAAACAGATCCTATTTTGTTTCGTTTTACTTGTTTTTACTACACTAGGATCTGGAAGAGTTGTTATATTATCTGCATTCTGGATAGCGTGGGGGATTAGCCAATCAAACGGTCTATTATGGCGAACTTTTGGCCTTTTGGTAGACAGAACTGAAGGTAAATCCCTAGAAATATATATCTGTATTTTAATCACATTGTAGCTAGCACAATGACTAAGCCTTTTGGACATTTATAGTTATTATCATTATGGTGCCTTTCCATTCACTCTACTAGGATTGGTAAATATACTTTAAACTATCTTTAAGAACAGACAAAAACGTCGCCAGGAAAACCTACCTTACTAAATGAGCCATATTTATAAGATGATATGAGGTATTCTGTTGTCTGAAATATCAAATCATATGTTAAGTTGACACATGTCTAAACAATTTAATTCTTTATTAACATCTCATTTCATATTCAGAACATCAATCTATACTTCAACAATTATAAATATATGTACAAAACAACTAATTTAATTTATCCTATTTAAATAGATATTAAGTGTAATCCCAGTTTAAGAGAGAGAGAAATGGGGTTTAACGTCCACTCAACACAAACTAGGTCATTTTGGGACTAACATATGGTTTAATTTTATTTCAATAATTCGCTTGCGTGTAGGGGTTTTTAGCAGTGGGAGGAAACCGGAGTGCCCGGAGGAAACCCATGAGGTTGAGAAGGCGCCACTAACTCCATGCCACATTCGTTCACACCAGGGCTCGAAACCACAGCCACAAACCAGAGGTGACCGGCCAGCTAGAAATCGAAGCGCAGCACTCTAGTCCACTAGGCCATCCCAACCCCCTTTAGGACACCAAACATGTATATCTTGGCCTTTTAAATCATCCATGTTTACCAATAAATAAACTGAAACGAAATAGGGGCATACGCTATAAAGTGTGCTATGAGGCAAATTTTGACCGGGCAGTAGCGCTAAGGCCTACTCATATCGAATTATATCTGCCAAGGGGTCTTTTACGTGCACGCCAATAGGTAAATAGGACCTCGGGTTTCCATCCTATCCAAACGACTAGACAGATGTCCTCAAGGGATGAACTTTCACGGCCAATGCCGGGATCGAACACCCAACCTCCAGGCTAGGGAGCTCGCGTCTTACCCACCTAGCCACCGTGATCCCCCATGTTTACCATTAACTTTAACATAGAATATAATACTCTCAATACAAACAATCATTAAATATCAAAGTGGGCAATAAATCAAACCAAAATAAAAGGAACCCACCTCTTTATGATTAACAGTAAAGAAACGTAACATAGTACCATACATTGCACATGCTGCCACAAAATGCCCTAATCTAGCTACATGATTAAATACTATATGCCTGTAAAAAAAAAAAAAAAAAAAAAAAAAAAAAAAAAATCAAATAAAATACTTCTACTAACACAGTCCATTTACAGGGGAAAGTATCTCAAAGACAATTCCTACTTTAAAAAGAACAGAAAGTTTGAATATCTCAACGGAGTGGATAACAATATACTTAACAATGAATATCATGAACAGATACCCTGTAAAATATATGAATACCACTTTAGTCATAGTGCAAAAACAAAAATTAACAAGCCAACAGTGAGGCTGATGTCCCCCACCAAAATCCCCAATTAAACAGGGTATCTGTTCATGATAGTCATGTCAATGGCTTGCACATTTTTCTTTTTCAAAAGTATCAAGCAATCGAACTGTCTATACTCAAATTTAGGCATGAAATGTTCACAGTCAAACTCAGTCAGGTTATAAAGAATCAAATTTATCGTGTTCCAAAGCATCAACCAATCAAATTGCTTAGTTTTAACGGGAAATATTCATCATTGAACTCGTCAAGACATCCACCTGATGGACAGATTAATTTTAATAGTCCCCTGCTTTCTTCTAAAGGCACAGTGGACAATTACGCACTGGTAATAACAAATAAAAATTTAAGGGGTTGTTACAAATTTCATAAATAAACTGTGCTGAGGATTTTGAAATAAATACTTGTACCAGTTACAAATACTCACCCTAAAGAATCATTCATTATATGTTTAATTTCTATACTGTCATATAATGATGGACATGGTCCAAATACACCTGAAAGCATCATACAATAACCATGTTAAATGGACGTTAATAAAGCAGTACGTTCAACAAACTACAGAAATTGATCAATTTCCAATAATCAGCAGCCATAGAATCAACATTTGAAAAATTTGAAATTGTAATAAAAACTAGCTCACAACTATCATATTATGATGTTTTAAAGATACATTATGCAAGAGCTAAATCTGCCTATTGCAGCTTTTTTTTTTTAGGTCTGAAATGTTATTTAAATTATCAATTAGACAATAATGAACTTATTCAGACCATAATCAACATTCGATGCTATTGCAAGCCTGCGATATTTAGTGGATTAGAATAAATTATTTGAAACAAAATTAAACGTAAAAACAGATAATCAATAATACTGAATTTAATAATGATGATCGAGGGTAGCCTAAAATTAAAAAACTGACTGTCGATTCCATATATAGTAAAGTTAGAAATAGTGAATGGTTCTAAGTGAATATTAATAAATAATACCTACCCATAGTACAATAGAGACGAATTAATATTAATTTAGCTTGGAAGTTTGATGGGCTCTTTTTAATACACTGTTCTAACTGAACCTGAGCTTGCCAGATATATTCATCTTTACCTACAAGGAAAAACCAAAGATTGTTCTATTGTTATCATAATATAGCAACACTGTCATGGCATCTTAATTGTGCTGCCAAAAGCATCCATGGGAGCGTGTTTTTTCATCCCATCCAATTAACAGGAGGATTTCCCTAAACAGAAGATTTCCCTAAACCGGGCCTTCATAATGTACCACTGACAAGTGGAAATCAAACTGGAAAATCATGGGATTGAGCCAGTTCCATACTCAGCTGATCTGTGACTGAAAAAGAATACTGTGATCAAAACAACATCTACGTATTACCCAATGAAAGCATACTTACTAGTTTCCCGCCATAAATCCACCAATAAATGAACAGCTAATAGAAGATAATTATCACTATGCTGTAAATCTGTTATTAATAAATCTTGACCTGGAAACAACATGCAGAAGTAAATAAATAAATACTACATAGTAGAAGGCCTTTTAAACTTACAAAATTTTTCCTTAACTGCCTTATCTTACGAAAATAGATATCTTGTTTCCAAAAAAAACTTGTAAATTTATCATTGTTTCCAGTTTTCTACACCAACAGGGCCAAGGAATGCGAACATACATCAGGCAGTGGGCTTTGAGGGGAATTGTGCCTAGATAACTGTGTTTCATGCTGCATAATATCTTCTATTTTACGACTGCCATGGGTTCCTTAAAGTACAAGCAAATGTACCCATGGGACATCAGATTAACGTACAATACGAATGTCCAGGTGCTTTTCCTTACAAGGCACTATAATCTTATACATTCTACAAGCAGGTTTTCTGGGGATTTTATTAACTATACAGACACAATTCTTTGTTTGATCCTCTGCTGACAATTAAGCATGGCAGTGACGTTAAATCATAGCAAGAACTAAAACCATTTTATATTATGTAAAGAAAAGTGTACTTACTAAGTTGTAAACCTTGTCTATATCTATCTATAAGATCATGTATTAATGTTAATTTATCTGGTATAGGTAACGGATCTAAATAACCTAAATATCTCTCTACTTGTAACACTATTAAATGTCTCTGTAATAACTTAACCTGTAATATAAACAAATAATATATTAACCTGTGATACAAATAATATATTAAACTAGCATGAAAGTCTTCAATTGTGATACGTAAGCTAAACAGTTCATTGTAAACTCAAAATAGAGCAACATTTCAGTTATGCTGTTATTGATAGGAAAAATATAATGTTCAAAAAGAATATAACTAGACTACTATTTCCTGATCATATTCAGACTTAATATTGGGGTTAATATATTATTTGTATCACAATTGACTCAATTAGAAGAAAAGACTAGATTATCCAGATGCAAATTATGTTTATATATTTTGAAATACATGATGTGTTTCGTATAGAAAAATACCATGTTTTACATTTTATTGATTTTAAGATCCGAGTCGTAATATTTTAAATTATGATACTTACATCCAATGCATACTCTTTGGGTTTTCCATTAAGAGGAATTGACTCTTTAATACTGTTGAAAAACTGAAATAATTATGCAAAAATAACTCCTGCACTAATCATTTCTACATCAAGAAAAAGCATCAAATGTCTAATATGAGATATTTTACTCTTCCATTAACCAAAATGGCAAATTCATCTGAATTAAACTGCTTCAGTACTGACTGAGAAAAACGCAATTTCATGTAAAGATAATCACCATAATGTTAATTTTTGAAAACTTGATGGGTTTGACTGATTTTTTAAACACAACAATGCACACAAATTTTGATTTTCAGGCTTTAAAGTTAATATCTGTTTACATGTAGGACTCTTTAGTATCAGGTTAGGCAGGTAACCTGACTTTTCGTCACAAACAAGCACAGATCAAAACCAAAGTAGTTGAATAAATGTCAGAGTTACTCAATCAACCAAATTTCAACAAAAAAGATTGAAGCATTATTGTCTGAAGATTTTCTGACTATGCCATGTAGGGACTAGGATATATCTCTATACCATGATAGATGTAAATAATACCTGAAGTTTTTGAGAATCAGTAAGTTGATCTAAAAACAAAGTAAAATCACCAAAACAACAAGAACGATCACCAAATCTCTCAAAATGCTCTATTAACAATTGCAAAGTAGAACCTGAAAAAAAGGAAATTTGTTTTTTTTTGCATTTCAGATTGGATATCATTATATCTTTGGGTCAAGATACATTTAGATACATAGACTATAAACAGATGCATGGGAGTATCAACCATTTTGAATTGGATTTCATTCATTAAATTATCTCTTTCTATTTGTTTGATTTAAACCTGGTATGGGAGTAACTATTCCAATTCCTTCCAAAGTAATAAGTTCAAAGCAGGAATCAAATTTTAACTTACCCACAACTTGACTTTTTTCTGGGTCCTTTTTTTCTAATAAACTAATTAGTTTTATTCTAGCTAAGAATGGCCCTCGATTATAATGGTCCGGACTACAACCCTTGGTAGATAATTCTTCAATTAATTCTAAAATCTTTTCAACAGAATCATCAGCTGTTTCTTCATTTTCATCCTTTCTGTAAACAAAATTTTAAATCAAATTAGCCTGGGATTATTGAAGGTGATTTGGAATGATTCCTTGGTCCGATCACTTTGTAAAATATTAAATAAATAAGTACCACACAGCCATTAAATTTGACAGGCAACAAAAAGGGCTTTTTGAAAATATAATAATAGCTGTGGATCTCTGATATAAGTTCTATAAATGTGATGGTCAATTTATCAAACAGATACAAATGTATACCATGGTAATTGATAAAGTTCACAGACACCTGTTTCCCAAAATAGCTCAATGTATCAAATTTTACTTTTTTTACTTGCATAAAAAAAGTTGTATTCTTTTACTATTAACACCTAGCAATTTGTCAAACTATGACAAACTACAGGATACAATTTTATAAGTCCTTTAAATAAATCTTACCCATTCTGATTTTCTATTTGATCACTAGATTCTATGAGAGCTAGAGCAGATTTTAAATAATCTAACCAATATTGCCAGTGATCAGGACTAAAACACAAAAATAAACAAAATATAATTAAAGAAGAAGTCTTACATATATTACAGTAAGTAAAAACTTGTTAATTCTACATGTTCCTGATGATTGATTTAAGATACATTATACATTATGTAAGATTTAGATAAAGAGCTAGCGATTCTTGCTATAACAGTACAAAAATAGATAATATAAAATGAATAAATTGAAAATTTCATTCGAATTGCTCTATCGCGAAGATATAAGCCTTTGAAAGGTTTGAAAAGATGTGTGCTATAATTTCAACCACCGTACTGGTCGCTCCTCCATTTTTAGATTAGATCAAAATATGGCTGAACAGTTCTAATCTATTTAATATCGGAGAAATCTGATGCCATCGAGAGTTGACTATGGCCATGATCAGTTAATTAATGTCTCATTAATAAACGTGAAAACATTTGAGGCCTAAATAAAGACCTGCAATAGGCAGACTTAGCTCTTGCATAATGTATGTTTAACAAACGTTTCTACATCAATTTGGGCAAAAATTCAAATTATTGAAATAAACTGTTTTAAACAGTTACGTTTTCTTGTTTAAAATAATTCGCTATGCATTACATAAAATCAAATTCTGTACCTGTATTGAAGTAATCTTTTATAGATGATATTAGCTTTAGACCAGTTCTCTAATTTACTATACAACTCAGCTAGTTTTATATCCTTTAAATTAAATTCACTTACAAACTTTCCTGAAAAAAAGGCCGCAATCTGTTAGCACAAAAAAAAACAAATGGCTTCATGATTTTTTATCAGGAATAATATGATATATCATCAACATTAATCAACCTTAAAAATTAAGAGAGAAAACTTAAAATTTAACCATACCTCCTAGTGGACCTTCCAAAAGATTAACAGCTTCTTGCCATTTGCCTAACAATTCCAAAATAATCAGGTATAGCATCACCTCTGAAAAGGAACCGAAAAAATAATTCACTCAAAGGTTAAACCAACATTGTCAAAGAATTATTTCAGTTTTATCGAACTAGTTAACATACATCTTGCAGAAATGTCCAATACAGAGACTTGTTTGATAGTAAATGGTATCATAGTACCTGCTTCAGCTTCAATATTATCATCTTTAATATATTTTTCTGTCATTCTCTCAGCTAATGGTAGATACATTTTTTCTGACAATTTTTTATCTGGTGAGGTATGAGCCTAAAAAATAAACCCAGATCAAATTCATTTAATATAGAATGATTGTATGAAAAAAGTGACTCCACTTCACAAAACTGTTAATATCAATGTTAATACTTGATCCATAAGTAGAAGCAGTTGATCAAGTGGGTCTAAGTAAACTAAACAAATCAAATGTACAAAAAAAACAAAACAAATACCAGTTCATGTAGATTGCCTGAAACAATGGTTAGATTTGCTTAAAAGGGTTACGTAACCACATTGAAGTAATTCTATTGAATGTATGAGTGATATGATAATCGTGCTGATCATTGACTGCATTAGGCAAGCAAGAAGACCTGTATATCTAGTCGCTTAAATGTGGAACAACTGGACAGCTAAGAAAATATAATGTCTGAAAATGTGGCAAAGGGCCTCATGTGTTTTTTAGGACTACTCCAAGGATTTGATTTCCAATAGACTTCCACAATGACATAACCCCTTATATATAGATCTGAGAAGTCGTCATTAAATATCTTACCTGCATGACTATACTCATAACAGCCCAGAAATAATATGGGTTCTTCTGTGGTTTAAGTTTGTGTAATTGCATGGCTGTTTGCTGTTGTTTTTTATAATCACCCAGACGTACATGTGCCATAAATAGGGCTGATAAAATATCTTCATTATCAGGTTTACCACTGAAAGCATTCTGATACAAATCTGCTATCAGATCCACTAAAAAGAAAAGTTTTGGACTATCAGACTAGTGGTTATTTGTTGATTTAATTCAGAATATGAACAATGTGATATACTGAACTGTTTATAATGGAACATACAATCTAAATGCACTACTATGCTAAGTCACAGCTTTAAATGAAAATATTCAGTTTACACTAAAACATAAACTTACATTTATGCACTTCTCTATAACATATAGACATAGCCTGTAAGGTTGAATCTTCTGTGGGGTGTTGGGCATGAACCTCTTGTAAAATAACAGAGCTTTCTTCATGACGATTCAATCTCAATAAAGCCAAGGCTTTTAAAACCTAAGAGAAAAAAAAATGCAGCGCTAATTACCAGACCAGGCATAAAAAAAGTTACATCCAACATAATACACTACCAGTCAAGTTACATCAACTTTTCAAAGATAGGTTGCCAGGCAATGAAACACATGCCCACAGCAGCTAAATCGTCTGAGCAGTCGACAAGGGTTGGCACATATTTATTCTTTTCTAGGTAATTGCCTAATTGGGGGCACTTACAAGACAATTTCATAACGATCAGATTGTAATTTATGTCATTTTAGGGTTCCCAAGGTTCTACAAACTGAAACAAGGGCCTTAACTCTTGAGGTAATTTTTTCGTTATAATGATCTAAATAATGCATCTAAATTACATACAAATCGGATGATAACTTTCATCAATCAAGCATTAACTAGGTTGAACAAAGTTACAATCCAATATGCATAAATATCGAAAGGAACCAATACCCTTCTTTGGGTTATAAACATGCATTTCAAGTTTCATCAAAATCAGATCAAGAATTGTGACCTCAACTATTCACAAGATAACAGCATTTTTCAAACAATCAGGGGCCATAATCTATGGAATAATGGACTGATGTATGTCAATATTGAAAGGAACCCAGATCTTTGGGAGATATGACTATATTTTAAGTTTTGTCAAAATCAAATAATAATTGTGACCTGTAGTGATCACAAATAAATTGTGGATTGGACAAGCGGATGGGGACAATATATGTACAAATGAAAATTTGGGCATATCAAAATCTTATAAACATTGACCTACTTACAAAGGGCAATAACTTGAGCAGTGCAGACGGTACAATTTTTGATTAGTCAAAGTTTAAACATTTTAATTTTACCAAAACAAAATTTGAGGAGAGGAAAGGATTAGTCTTCCAAAATTGTATTTGAAGCCAAGAAGGCAAGCACCCAGTTAACAAAGTTTGCATGTATAAGTCATTCTGGTTTTTACTATGTTTAATTTGAGTCAATGGTTGCTCTCCTTTGAGGACAACCTAATTTCTTTCTTCATTATTACCTTAGCACATTGGAAATCTTTTTGTTTCTTTAAAACCTTTTCAGCTTCTTGAATAGCCTTCTTATTGTTGCCATTATCTAAGCTATCTAATAATAAAGAAAGAAAAAAACATGTAGTTACAATTTAAGAGCGTTATAATATACCACCCACACGATTTACCATAAAAGCTTTATTTATAACTTGTGTCTTATACATTGGTACTTGTAATTTAACACTTGGTACATTTTAGTTTCTTTGTGGAAGAGATTTAAAAAAAAAAAAAAACAGATAAAGAGAGATAATATTCTTTAAATTAACTATATGTTTTGTCTTAATTACCACCTAATATCAACGATTCCATGCATCCATGATATAAATGGATAAGCACTAACTCATCTGTGAAAAATGTGTTACTGACTTTGAAATGTAAGTACAGTGTGGACAAACGATTTTCAACAAGGTTTGCATAAATCTTAAATATAAATTAAGCTGTCAATCAAACCATGTGATGTAAACAATTAGCCATGTGGCGAGAATTGGACCAGTACTGTTCAGTATGAGGGAATTTACGCAACGTCTTTGTATACTAAACTTTAAAAAAACATAAATTTGTGTTCAAAATATCCTAACAAACAGCCCATTTTATAAGATTTTTGGCCCAAGGACGAGGCGTGAACACTATGAGCTTACAGCAGTAAACTTATGTCAAATCTCAAATCTGTATGCTTACTAATACTTTAGAGCCCAGTGAGTGTGTTGAACCAACTATGTCACTTACGGATTTAATAAAAATAAATTTCTTGTTGACAAAAACTTTTTTACTTGTGTTACAGAGGGTATTATTTCTGAATATTTAAGATTTATGGAAACCTTGTTGAAAATCGTTGGTCTTCCCCTTTAACAATGTTGACAAAAAGATAGTATATTTAATAGCAGGAAACTAGGAAGACATAAAATACAAAGCGATAAAATTATTTCATTCATTAGCCAAAAATTGCTTTCAAACTTGTGAAGTGTGATTCATTACATTTTGGATGAATGTGGAGTATATAGTTAGGCCTATGAACAAATCCATTATTAAATGAAGGACTAACTAATATTCCAAGTTGTGGTCGTGATTAATTTGAACCAGTTTTTATATCAATATATCCAATAACTAGAAGACATGTGTTTATACAAAATGTTACTAAAAATAGAATAAAACAATGCAGTATAGTAGGCCTATGATTGGTTAACTTAACTGGAATCTAAAAGTAGACATCTCGTGAGACGCGTGAAACGATGGCATATTCTAAGGTTGATAATATTTTGAAGGTAGAGAGGGGGATGTTTTTAATTAAAGAAATAAACAAGCAAAGCCACGTCTACAAATATTTCGATTGGAATGGTGTAACTTGAAGTACATGTAGTTTTGTTTTAGACGATTTGGATTAGTGCGTCCGGCATCGTGGACGGTAACTGATTTTTTGGGGGGGGGAGGGATGTCAGGTTTTTTTTTTACCTTCATCCGCACATAAGCCGAAGCAGGGTATACAACGAAGGCCGGACCTCACCGGAAAAGGTATCAACTTATACCTCGAAATATCAGAATTGCAAATTATTTTTGTGATTAGGCTACGTTTTACTGCTTCTCAAATCTGAGCAAATGCTATTCAAATTTTGAATTGATTAGCCAAAATGTGAATCTGTCACAAAAATTTGCTACTCATTGGTTTTAGACTAAATTGAAACCTGTTACTCAATGTTACATATATTGTTGAAAGGATTTTTTTTACCTGCAACATAAAATTGTATTGTACCATGCCATACTTTTAATTTCTGTAGTGCATCATCATTATGATCATGATCATAATTATTTTATATTTTGCTGTTTATGTATTTATGCCATTAAATTATTTATCTTATATATTAATGTTTGATTAAGGATGTTTTTATTTTGTCGCCGGGATGTGAAAAAGCTGAAGAAAACTTGGTGTCAGTACCGTAGTGAAAAGTAGCCTAAATACCCCTGGTATGATCTCCCATGTACAGAGGTGGAGTTGAGCAGTATTGTCATATTACAGACTAATAATAAGTACGAACAGTGTCAGAGGACTTTGTCCCTCCAGTGACCATTCTGACTGAAACATTATTTTATTTTAATAAAGTTTTACTTCTGCAGGGTTTATTTTACAGATCTGTCAAAGTCAAGGAGTAAAATTTTAACCACCGTTGTGGTTCAAAAAAGAACCGATGTGCATTACACTGACTATCCTTTATCAACCTAAATTAAATCGGTAGACATATATTGTAGCATTTGGGATTCTTGCTTGATCTCACTTGAGTCAATTCACAAAAACATGATTAGGCCTTGACAAAAAATTGTCGGAATAAAAACAGAATTCATTCAGATACATTTTTGTCAGTGTTTGCAAGAAAAAACTAATTTCATTAACTCTTAACGATATAGAAGAGGGTAAACTGGTATTCCTTTTTAATTTACAGAACGTTGGCACTAAATGAGGGGATTTCAATAGCCATTTGGTGTTAAATTTACCATAAATCGGTCTTAATCTTCTTTCATTGACATCCACATGGCTACGAGACGCCATTTTGCTAGTAGATCTCGCAGGCTTTTACAAATCTCGCGTCATCAGCTGTTTATTAATAGTAATACCACGTGACGTAAATAAACAAGAAAACACATGTCTGTGCTTATAATAATATTATAATATCTTCTGTAGAAAAAATAAGGTTTTCCCAAGTCTCTCTGTTTAACCTGTTAGAGCCGACTTTTGATGTAGCCTGACCACGATAACAATGCACAAGAACAATATTCACAGAAGACAAAAGTGTGGCACTGCAGAAGACTTCGGGATTATATTGATAATAAGATATTAATATTAATAAAAGTCAAACAGCGAAATCCACGTCATCGCTGAATTTAGTAACACAGCGCAATCTTTAATTGTGTCAACTGCGGCGATTTCACGTTTCTTTGTAATAATATATTTTATTAAAAGCCCCTGACATCAACTATTTCATTTCATTTCATTTTTATACATCAGAAGTTAGCTTTTTTGAGTAATATTGTAAAATTACATCTTCAAATAACACTGAAAATATGGCATGTTCTGGGTTAAAAACAGAAGATCGATTGGGTATAGTTCAAAAAGCAGACGACGCGGTCAAAAACTCAGATATTGAGACTAGAAAAAGTAAAACCAGCTTGAAGATTCAGTTATATGCTGAACAAAAACGTATCTGGCCTACTGAAGGAAAGCATATTTTAGCTCAATTTGACCAAGAGAGTATTGTTGTTTATCAAGCTTTTAATCCATCAATTGCTGAATATGCTGTCAAACATCAAACGTAAGTAGCCTAATAAATCATTTAACATTTGTGAATTGATTTTTAAAATGTAGGAAATAATATAGCAAGTCAGATCGATTTAAATATTAAAATATGATCGTTGATTGAATGTCACCTCGTCCGTCTATGTTCATAATTTCCAATGGACTGAGTTATCACCCTGTATCAATTAAAATATCTGACTGACTGGTAATGGATTAAACAGAAAACGGTCAAAAACCATAAACCACATTTTCATAATCGTGTAATACCCGTAACAGTGTTTATGTTCATGAAACAAAAAGGGAGAGAGCAAGATTGAGAAAGAGAGAATTAAATGGGGTTTAACGTCCACTCAACACAAACTAGGTCATTTCGGGACCAACACTTGGTTTAATTTTATTTCAATAATTCACTTGCGCGTAGGGGTCTTTAGCAGTGGGAGGAAACCCACGAGGTTGAGAAGGCGCCCCTATCTCCATGCCACATACGCTCACACCAGGGCTCGAAACCACAGCCGCAAGCCAGAGGTGACCGGCCAGCTAGAGGTCGAAGCGCAGCACTCTAGACCACTAGGCCATCCACCACCCCCGAGAGCAAGATTGGTTTTAAACTCGACATAAACAAACGCATAATGAGACTAATATGTGGTTCAATTTTATTTTAATAATTTGCTTGCACATAAACGGTCTTTAGCTGTTGTAAGAAACCAGAGGGCCCTTACAAAAACCCACAATGTAGGACAGATGACCCTACTCCTTATCAAGTACAAGTGGGAAAATCAAACGACGCCACTGAACTGACCTTATGATCTAACATACACACCTTAAACCATTTGGCCACGCAACACGCCCTCAAGAAACAAAGAAGCCTATTGACTATTCCTCCCTCATTTTCATTCATCATCCAGTCGGTGCAGAAAAGTATGACATTAAACACCATATAATATCATTTTATTTCCTTTTTGATTTTCAACAATTTGCAATAATTATATCCAATTAACTTGAAATGTTCATAACCCACCAAGTTTCAATTATTTCAGAGAAACTATACAGCCAAATTATTATCAGTACATGTAGGAAGAACTACATTAAGCCAGTCAAATTTTAATTAATACTGATAATTACTTTGTTGGTTATTACTCTTGATCAGTTTTTACTCTTGATCAGTTTTTACTGTCTTTATTATCACTCAAACATTTTTTCCAAGCTTCAGTAATAGTTAGCAGAGCTATTTCAATATGTGTCCCATTATCCAAACATCATTCCTTGATATGATCTTATGTCTAGCAGTTGGGTTTAGATCATAAGGTTTGTCATTCAGTTCAGCCTCATGGGTTTTCTCTAGGTCCTTAAGTTTCTGAATTATTGAAATAAAATTGTACCCTGTGTTAATGAACTAATTTATATCAAGTGAACATTAAATACCATTTCTCTCTCTTTCTCCAGATAGCCATTCTGGCGAGATAAAAAACTATGAAGTTTATAAATTGGCAGTCAGAATTTAGGACACATATTAGTCTCATCCAACCATATCTACAGTATTGTTATATAATATTATCATTGGGTAGCAAAGTTTTAGTAGAGGGGGTTAGGGGCTTGTCTAGATTTTGTTTCACTGTTTTGTCTTTTCTGATTGACAGCTTTGGAGGCCCCAACTACAGTTTTACAAGAATGTCGTGGATTAAAACAAACTTTTTGTGGATGATGTATAGGTGTGGATGGGCGAAAAAAGTCGACCAACAAAGAGTGTTAGCTATAACCATTTCTAGAACTGGTTTTGAAGAAATTTTATCACAAGCTTACACACCAAAGGTATATCTTTTTCTGAGGGATTGTATTTACATTTGGATGTTTCATCTAATCCTATAGTTTGAAACATTCCAGGTGCATGGAGACAAATGTTTTTGTAACAGGAACAGGATCCTATATAGACACACAATCACACATACACTCAATACTGATTTCATTGCGTGGTGGGTGGAGAAGGTTGGGTTGGGGTGTATGAAGACAATTTGTAGCAAATCTAAACCAGGGTATATCTTTGACACTGGTTGATCATTATGATAATGATTGTAGCATTTCAAACTGCAATGAACCACATGATTTCTTCTATTTGAGGGAGAACACAATAGCTCCCTTTACCTGTAGTCTCTGAAACATTTTTTTATGAGACAAACTGTTCATATTAAACTTAGAAGTATTTTTGATTGGTAGAATAGCGTTTGTTTACAGCTTTTGACCATCAGACATACCTGCAGACTTCATTAGGAGAGCAAAAGTTTTACCTTTGTGTTACACCAAATCTTTTAAATATGTATGTCATTAAAAAAATAATTGACAAAGAATCAAAGAAGAAAGACAGTGTATAGAAGTAAATACGGACTACTACTTTTTTGCCCCAACCAGGCTAATGAAGCCAGGCATATGTCATGCACATTACTTAAGTATTATTTCTCCCCAAAAAGCAGTGTTTATATGCTTTCATTTCATTGAATTTCAACTGTCAAGGGAATTAATGTGTACTTCAACAGATACTCACTGGGGAGCAAATCAACAAAGGTGGCTCAGTGTGTAGGAAGCTGGCTTGCTAACCAGGGGATCTTGGTTTCGCTCAGGATTTTCCAGCATGGTTTCCCATTGTTAGTAGTGAAAATCGGAATGCCTGATAAGGACAGTGTTTAGTCGTATGGATGGGATGAAAAATCAAGGTCCTGTGAACACATAAAAGATCTATATGACAGTTAGAATTTGAAATAGGAGTAGGTTGTAGTGCCAGTGTCCATGGAATGTCCGTCATAACACACTGTATGGCGTAAGCCCATATGAATTAGGACATTAAAGGTCATTTCATTTCCTTCCTTAATTAGACAGTAGCCTACTAAAGCCAATAGTATGGTGTGTATAATCTTGAAGGTCACCTAATGCTTTGGAAACATGAACATTTTTAAATTTAATTTTCAGTTACAGAAATCTAAAGGTTTGGAATCAGATAAGATAGAAGTTAGGTTACAATGGGATCCAGATCATTTTCCGACAGGAGAAAAAGAACTTGGTCGACGAGCAATTCAACTTGGTCTTAAAGGAGACGTAAGTATGATTGCATTTCTATTTTTAAATAAACATTCATAATAAATTGGGCTACAATCTCACTTGAAACTCTTTGTTTAACTAATTACGAACACAGGCACTTGAAGGGATTAAAATAAATTAAAATAAAACTTCTTACCACTGCTTAATACAAGAATACAAGGTAAGTCAAACGCCATCTTTGTTTTGACTGATTTACCATGTATCGTCTGATATCATCTCACAATACTCACTAGTTCTAACGGTGTTAAATGACCAATTTAATTACATCGGAAGGTGAATAATAATCAAATAAAGTCTCGTTAGCAATAAAAATGACATGAAGTGTTAGAACTAGTGAGTATTGTGAGATGATATCAGACGATACATGGTAAATCAGTCAAAACAAAGATGGCGTTTGACTTACCTTGTATTCTTGTATTAAGCAGTGGTAAGAAGTTTTATTTTAATTTATTTTAATCCCTTTAAGTGCCTGTGATTACGAAGTAAAACGTCAGTATTGTCAATTCTATTTGTTACTGAACAATGAACAGTTCATTTTCTATACTTTGCTGCACTATGATATTTAATAAATATACTCTGTCAAATGACTGTTATTTTAATAAAATTTGTTTGCTCATCTGATTTCAGACATTGCAACATTTTGACTAATGACAGCTTAGTTTACATTAATATAAATATCTACATGTTCCAGTCTATTTTATCGTTCTTTAACACTGATTTTAACATTATAATCTTTTTGTAAACAAATGTCCAAAAAGTTTGAATTGCAAGCTCCTGAAATGGCCACTACCAATACCCACAACCACATTAATTTGTAAATATTTTCTTTAATTTTCTTTAACAGACATTACGTAAATTATCAAGTGATTGGTTGGTGAAAATAGAGGACATTACAGACTTTGTTCATCAAGAACATGAAGTGTTATTAAAGGAAGGGCAGTGGAAAATATTTACACCCAGTGAACGAGTTTATCCTCTCTGTGAATCCAATATTTCTCATCGTATTGAACTGGACTTTTATGACCATAAAGGACCTACTGTTGTTAAAATATGATATTCATTAAGGTTACTGGCAGTGACATTCAGACTTCCAGACACTTTAATATTGCTTCCCCAGCCATCAAACAAGTTTTTAGTTTGGAAGATAAGATCTGTAGACTCTAATCATCATTTGCTAACTACAATATTGTAAATATCAAATCTCTAAAGAAAATATCAGTCCAAAAATGATGAACTGAAAATTTGGCAACATTCAACTGTCTGTAGACGACATAAACGCAAACCACACCAACTATAATCTTCCCTAAAATCATTTGCTAGGCCTCTGTATATCAATATAAATGTATAGAGCTAAGAATAAACAGTATATACATATACTACATGTATACTATGTTTTTAGCAATAGTTTAATATACTATTTTTTGATGACCCTCACAATACAATTTATGTCTTGGTGGCTCACTACTTTGGTATTCTCCTTATCAGTGGTGCAGGACAGAGGGTCTGAAAAGGAAAACTATCATGTCATTTAGATGAAACATAGAAAAAAGAGGCCCACTTATGCGGACATTGGTGGGCATTTAAAAGAAGGTTTGGTAATTTGGATTTGTAAAAATATGACAGTAACAATATTGTGACCTCGTATGCAAGAAATATAGCAAGAAATGTGGGTTATTTTGATACATTAAATGATCTCTAATTAACAAACATGTTGGTCATTTACATCTTTCATAAACATATATATTTATCAGTTGACCAGATAAGATTATAATCCCTGTCCGTGTACAAGGTATGGTGCCTGTACATTCCATATTTGGAATTAAGTACTGTGGCCAGTTGATGACATTAGCAATTAGGGGTTTGGCACCCATAAAAGAGTAAAACCAGGGCTTGAAAAATGAGATGACCTTTAATTCTGGGAGAGCCAGGATGTAGTGGTTAGATTTTATAGGAGTGGGGTTGAGAGAAAGACATGTTAACTTTAAGTATTGTAATGTAGACTATTGTTGAACTGCTTTGAAATATAACATTAAGAAAAACAATTGTTATTCCTGTACATATTTGATTTTGGTATGGTAAGAAAAGTCCATGTGAAATCCAAAAGTATTGTAAGGTCGAAACTATAGATGTGTAGCTGGGTAGTACAACAGATTTCGATGAGGAGTAGGCAAATATCCCTGTATTTGTTTACCTGGTTGGTATATTACCTTAGAGACATCTTTGATAGAACACTATGTGAAAGGGATTCGTCCATTTATAAATAACAAAATAAATCTGTTGTGGATTTATTACATTTCTATAAATACTGACTTACTGACCATTAATTTCATATCCTACTCTAGTATATACTCACACATTTTCACATCAAATCAAACTTCATGCACTATAAAACATTTGTCTCGTATATACAAACAATACTTATGCTCTATGTATGTTTCCATAAATAAATCATAATATGCCTATCCCTGGGTTAGAAAAACACTAAATAATCCATACAACACAGACAATTTTTGTGTGTTCCCTGCAGTGTCAAATGTGTTCTATCACCAGTCAAATCATACTTTCTTGTTCTCTATCATAAAATACAGTACTGAGTAGTTATCCAATAAATCAATAACATTGGCAAATCAAATATACCCCCTCCCCCACACTTTCGTCAACCCAATACAAAAATTAACAGTGATTAATTAAATGACAGAATTTTAAAGTCTTATTGATAACAGACCGAAGAGATTTGATTTGGTGCTTTTAATAACTTTGGTTAAATATCTAACGATACATTAATTAAATTGTATAAAATTAGGAAATGTAATAAGTTTTATATAAGCTCATACAAATCTATATAGAGTTATCCATATTCTAAAAGTCTTTTTTCAGTTATCAATCATTACAATACAATGATTATTAGAATCCAATATCCTAAAAACATAATTATTTAAAATAATACAGGTAAATTTTATCAGTCAAAAAGTAATAATGCATTTTTAAACAAATAATGGCCTACTGTAAAATGTAACAATAATTATCAAAATCTCAATTATCCGTTTTCGCGTTAAATCATCAACAGATATTGAACAGCAGATCGGACTCAAATTCATTGAAAATCGGAAACACAAGGTGTTTTTTTTTCATGTTAATAAATGTCTACTTAATAGTTTATTTAACTTTTCAGGCCAAAGGAAAGACCTGCAAATAGGCAGATTTACTTCTTGCATAATGCAGGTTTATAGAACTCAGTCTATGGAAATATGTCACGATTTCATAAATATTGCAAATTCAAGGGCTGTGAGCCACTTCAAGTTGTTGGAGGTTAATGTGTATGACAACCTCCAACACTGTTTAAAATGATTAACAAATTATCTTAGTAAAATTATGATGTGCAATACATAATGTATTATTTCTATAATTAATAATTCATAATATCTTAAATGGACACTTTTATATGATACTAATATAACTGATATTCAACAACCTAAATTCACAAAATTATCACTAAGACGGTCCTTGAGCTTGCTGCATAGTTTTCATTGTTGCTTCATCTTGTTGAGATAAGTTTGTTAATTTTTTGCCAATTCTATCGTGAATTTCTAAATATTTTGCGACACATCGATCTAGACAAACAGCTTCTCCTTTGGATAATTCTGGATCTTTATACTTTGGTGGTATACATTTCTTCTGACAAGCATTAGTCATTCTGAAAAGTACAGAAATAACCATTATAATTTAGATCTAGCTAGGTGGCATTGAATCAGTTCTCAAACCGATCTAGCAAGGTGGCGTTGAATCAGTTCTCAAACCAATCAATGCTGACATTCCATTTTGCACTGAGTGAGTGACCGGATAAACACGACAATTCAGTACCGTTTGTAAACTTTGCCAAGAGGTAACTTGAACACAAAAATAATCAGTAAATACTTTCTGATGGAAAAACAAAAGTGAAATGAATTGAAATGTGGCTTATCATCCTACTGTTCTGGTCTTATGCCATACAGTGAGCTATAAGGGAAATTTGCCAAGATAGTGGCAATATGGCCTACTCATATTTTGAATTCCAACTGTCAAGACTTCTATTACATGTATGATGATGAACTTTATTTGCCTACACTGGGAACGAAGATGGGACCTCAAGGTTAGAAAGCCAAAGCTTGGCTGCAAAAACAAAAGTATAGCGGCTAGATGTCACTAGATACAAGTTTCTATTGCCAGTAAGTCAATAAGTTGTTTCCAAATTTATTTGTTTTTATTCACCTATATATACATCTTATATATCTCCTTTATTTTTAAAGTACCATACAATACACAATTTGACCACAATTGGAAACAATTATTCAGATAAATAAAGATCTTCTTGATTTTTAAGTTACATGTACAAGTAAAATTGTGTTCTAGAATAGAATCCATATGTGTCAGACAGTGACGCTAGATTCCTTTACACTAACAGAAGATCAATATTTATAGATATCATTAAAATACATTATGTAAGATTTAGATAAAGAGCTAGTCATTCTTGCTATAATAGTTTGAAAGAAGATAATGTCAAATGAATAATTTATTTGAAAATTTCATTAAAATTACTCTATTGCGAGCAAAGATATTAGCCTTTGAAGGTTTGACAGACGACGTGTGCAATAATTTCAACCACACTGCTGGTTGATGGAAGCTAAGTCTCATTCTTCCATTTTTGATTAAATCAAAGTATCGCTGAATCGTAATCTATTTTATATCGGAGAAATTTGATGCCATCGAGAGTTGATTAAGGCCTGGAGTGATCAGTGAATTGATGTCTAATTAATACATTAAAAAACATTTCAGAAAGACCTGCAATAGGCAGATTTAGCTCTTGCATAATGCATGTTTAACCCTTAACCAGTCAACGTCATTTTGACTTTATGACGTCAAGTGGTCAGGCTAAAAAATAACTAATGTGAAACATTTTGTATACCTACATGTATTACAATCGACTACTGCCGAATAATTATACCGGTAAGTGATAGACTCTTGACACTAATAAAAAAGTTGATGAGGAAAAGTTGATCTTATAATTTGCATATCATTTTAAATCATTTTCATCAGAAATATCGTCTTCAGAATCGGAGTAATCGATATAATCTGAGTCAGATTCATATATAGGCATTTCAATGACTTTGAGGGTCTTTAGCATTCCCGACATCGTTAAATTACGTTTTTTGTCAAAAAATGTTGAACGAAGACATGATTTTCTCAATGTTATTGGCAAGACAAGTTCCTGTCTGAGAGGCATGCGTGGCGATATCAATTAAATACGAAACTAAATACTCAAATGCGGCTTATAAAAAAGGTTCTTGTTATAGTCACAAATATGCCACCGTGACCACTTTTGGATATAACGTTGTGGTGCAAATATGTGACCCTGACCAGTTAAGGGTTAATGTCCAACAAGAGGATTTTTGAAATCCCGGCACTCTACTCTTATAATATCGAATTCCAAATGCCAAAGGATATTTTACATGCACAGCAATGTATACACAGGACCTTGGTTTTCCATACCATCCAAACAATTAGGCCCTCTGTCATGGACCACTGACAAGGAGAAACCACACTGGAAAATCCTGATAAAGTTCCTCAACCAATTCAGGGATCAACCACACGACCTCCAGGCTATGTTTCAGCTTGGTTGAGACATTTTCTCCTCATGCAGATGGCACATGCATTCTAGTCTCAAATTTCCTATTTTCACTATTTTAGGGTTTGGAAGAATTCAGTTACGGAATGTTCAACCGAGCTTCCTGTATGTGTAAGTGAATAAATTCAAATTGCAGCATTATTCTTATTCATTATTGATATTTGACCATTTTTAGCCACCATTTTTTAACAAGTTCCAATATATAAATAATAAGCACATTAACTCCATTACCACATAATTAGTATAGTAATTTTGGCTGATATTTCATGAATATGAGCAAATCATTTTAATACAACCTAACCTACAGTCACAGATGTTTTTTTACCAATGTCAATGCTAAACCGAAAGTAGTCCACCCAAAACTATTTTTGTTGGGTTTTTTTTTTACCTATTATACATATCAGCCATCATCTCCAGCTCTAAGTCTGTCACCAGTTTTAACTGGGCATCATTCAAGTTTGGGGAGGCCATACAAGCGGTTTGATTTTTTGCTAAATATTTTGAATAAAAAATAAAATCTTAAAATTGTAAAATTCTGAATACACCAATTACCCCTAAGTACCACAAGAATAGCCAGTCAGCAAATTCGGTCGATGGTTGGGTTAAAATTTGGGAATAGTTTGTTTGACGTAAATAAAAAACGCACTAACTCAAATTTCCTGAAATCGTTTTTGTCTATTTTGTTTATTTTCACCGAAGTTCAAATCTGACAATTGAAATCAAAACTTTATTGAGAGAAAGAGAGAGAGAGGGAGAGAGGAATGGGGTTTAACGTCCACTCGACACAAAGTATGTCATTTCGGGACTAACATATGGTTTTTAATTTTTTTTCCATAATTCGTTTGCGCGTAAGGGTCTTAAGCAGTTTGAGGAAACAGGAGGACCCGGAGAAAATCCACGAAGTTGTTCAGGCGACCCTTCTCCTTGTCACGTACAACCAGGGATTCGAAACCACGCCAGTTGACTCAATGACAGGCTTCATGGTACAACAAGCACATGGAAAACCTTCGGCCATCACCTCCCACCCCCACCCATAAATGAAGGAGTCAGAAGCTCGGTAGAGAAGGGGGAGGGAGTGGGGGAGGTTTTCATTAGTCTTAACATCAGTCAAATAGTTCAGTCGTATAGTTCAGTCGTATAACCCAGTCGTATAGTTCAGTCGTATAACTCAGTCGTATAGTTCAGTCGTATAATTCAGTCGTATACTTCAGTCGAATAATCCAGTCGTATAATCCAGTCGAATAATCCAGTCGTATAAACCAGTCGAATAAACAAGTCGCTCAATATAAACAACGGCGGCAGTGAACTAAGATAATATTTTATCAATTCTTGCTCGAAGCCATAGCTGAAGGAGCCGGGGGCATGGGGTAGAGGCCGGGGGCCAGGGGCCTTCCCAACTAGTTTCAAGTTCGATTTTACGGGCAAAAGTAGTTTAGCAAGTAAGGTATTCAGACCATAGCAAAGCTATAACTGAAGGTCAGAGAGAAAGAGAGAGAGAGAGAGAGAGAGAGGGGGAGAGAGGAATGGGGTTTAACGTCCACTCGACACAAAGTATGTCATTTCGGGACTAACATATGGTTTTTAATTTTTTTTTCCATAATTCGTTTGCGCGTAGGGGTCTTAAGCAGTTTGAGGAAACAGGAGGACCCGGAGAAAATCCACGAAGTTGTCCAGGCGACCCTTCTCCTTGTCACGTACAACCAGGGATTCGAAACCACGCCAGTTGACTCAATTACAGGCTTCATGGTACAACAAGCACATGGAAAACCTTCGGCCATCACCTCCCACCCCCACCCATAAATGAAGGAGTCAGAAGCTCGGTAGGGAAGGGGGAGGGGGTGGGGGGGTTTTCATTAGTCTTAACATCAGTCAAATAGTTCAGTCGTATAATTTAGTCGTATAGTTCAGTCGTATAGTTCAGTCGTATAACTCAGTCGTGTAGTTCAGTCGTATAATTCAGTCGTATACTTCAGTCGAATAATCCAGTCGAATAAACCAGTCGTATAATCCAGTCGTATAAACCAGTCGTATAATCCAGTCGAATAATCCAGTCGTATAAACCAGTCGAATAAACAAGTCGCTCAATATAAGCAACGGCGGCAGTGAACTAAGATAATATTTTATCAATTCATGCTCTCTCTCTCTCTCTCTCTCTCTCTCTCTCTCCCCCTCTCTCTCTTTCTCTCTCCCTTTCAGCTATAGATTTTAAGGGCAAAAGGTATTCAGACCATAGGGAGAGAGAGGGAGAGAGGGAGGGGGGGGGAATTGGGTTTAACGTCCACTAGACTCAAAGTATGTCATTTCTGGACTAACATATGATTTTTAATTTCATTTCAATAATTCGCTTGCGCGTAGGGGTCTTAAGCAATTGGAGGAAACAGGAGGACCCGGAGAAAATCCACGAAGTTGGTCAGGCGATCCTTCTCCTTGTCACGTACAACAGGGATTTGAAACCACGTCAGTTGACTCAATGACAGGCTTCATGATACAGCAAGCACATGGAAACCGTTCGGCCATCAACGCCCACCCCCACCCATAAATGAAGGAGTCAGAAGCTCGGTAGGGAAGGGGGAGGGGGTGGGGGAGGTTTTCATTAGTCTTAACATAAGTCAAATAGTTCAGTCGTATAATTCAGTCGTATAGTTCAGTTGTATAATTCAGTCGTATAGCTCAGTTGTATAGTTCAGTCGTATAACTCAGTCGTATAGTTCAGTCGTATAATTCAGTCGTATACTTCAGTCGAATAATCCAGTCGAATAAACCAGTCGTATAATCCAGTCGTATAAACCAGTCGTATAATCCAGTCGTATAAACCAGTCGAATAATCCAGTCGTATAAACCAGTCGAATAAACAAGACGCTCAATATAAGCAACGGTGGCAGTGAAATAAGATAATATTTTATCAATTCATGCTCGTAGCCATAGCTGAAGGAGCAGGGGGCACGGGGTAGAGTTCGGGGGCCAGGGGCCTTCCCAACTAGCTTCAAGTTCGATTTTACGGGCAAAAGTAGTTTGGCAAGTAAGGTATTCAGACCATAGCAAAGCTATAACTGAAGGTCAGAGAGAAAGAGAGAGAGGGATAGAGAGAGAGAGAGGAATGGGGTTTAACGTCCACTCGACACAAAGTATGTCATTCCGTGACTAACATATGGTTTTTAATTTTATTTCAATAATTCGTTAGCGCGTAGGGGTCTTAAGCAGTTGGAGGAAACAGGAGGACCCGGAGAAAATCCACGAAGTTGGTCAGGCGACCCTTCTCCTTGTCACGTACAACCAGGGATTCGAAACCACACCAGTTGACTCATTGAAAGGCTTCATGGTACAGCAAGCACATGGAAAACCTTCGGCCATCACCTCCCACCCCCACCCATAAATGAAGGAGTCAGAAGTTCGGTAGAGAAGGGGGAGGGGGTGGGGGGAGGTTTTCATTAGTCTTAACATCAGTCAAATAGTTCAGTCGTATAGTTCAGTCGTATAACCCAGTCGTATAGATCAGTCGTATAACTCAGTCGTATAGTTCAGTCGTATAATTCAGTCGTATACTTCAGTCGAATAATCCAGTCGTATAATCCAGTCGTATAATCCAGTCGAATAATCCAGTCGTATAAACCAGTCGAATAAACAAGTCGCTCAATATAAACAACGGCGGCAGTGAACTAAGATAATAATTTATCAATTCTTGCTCGTAGCCATAGCTGAAGGAGCCGGGGGCATGGGGTAGAGGCCAGGGGCCAGGGGCCTTCCCAACTAGTTTCAAGTTCGATTTTACGGGCAAAAGTAGTTTGGCAAGTAAGGTATTCAGACCATAGCAAAGCTATAACCGAAGGTCAGAGAGAAAGAGAGAGAGAGAGAGAGAGAGAGAGAGAGAGAGAGAGAGGGGGAGAGAGGAATGGGGTTCAACGTCCACTCGACACAAAGTATGTCATTTCGGGACTAACATATGGTTTTTAATTTTTTTTTCCATAATTCTTTTGCGCGTAGGGGTCTTAAGCAGTTTGAGGAAACAGGAGGACCCGGAGAAAATCCACGAAGTTGTTCAGGCGACCCTTCTCCTTGTCACGTACAACCAGGGATTCGAAACCACGCCAGTTGACTCAATGACAGGCTTCATGGTACAACAAGCACATGGAAAACCTTCGGCCATCACCTCCCACCCCCACCCATAAATGAAGGAGTCAGAAGCTCGGTAGGGAAGGGGGAGGGGGTGGGGGAGGTTTTCATTAGTCTTAACATCAGTCAAATAGTTCAGTCGTATAATTTAGTCGTATAGTTCAGTCGTATAGTTCAGTCGTATAACTCAGTCGTATAGTTCAGTCGTATAATTCAGTCGTATACTTCAGTCGAATAATCCAGTCGAATAAACCAGTCGTATAATCCAGTCGTATAAACCAGTCGTATAATCCAGTCGTTTCTGTATGTCATTTCTGGACTAACATATGGTTTTTAATTTTATTTCAATAATTCGCTTGCGCGTAGGGGTCTTAAGCAATTGGAGGAAACAGGAGGACCCGGAGAAAATCCACGAAGTTGGTCAGGCGACCCTTCTCCTTGTCACGTACAACAGGTATTTGAAACCACGCCAGTTGACTCAATGACAGGCTTCATGATACAGCAAGCACATGGAAACCGTTCGGCCATCAACGCCCACCCCCACCCATAAATGAAGGAGTCAGATCCTCGGTAGGGAAGGTGGGGGGGGAGGAGGTTTTCATTAATCTTAAGAACAGTCAAATAGTTCAGTCGTATAGTTCAATCGTATAGTTCAGTCGCATAGTTCAGTAGTATAACTCAGTCGTATAGTTCAGTCGTATAATTCAGTCGTATACTTCAGTCGAATACTCCAGTCGAATAAACCAGTCGTATAATCCAGTCGTATAAACCAGTCGTATAATCCAGTCGTATAAACCAGTCGAATAATCCAGTCGTATAAACCAGTCGAATAAACAAGTCGCTCAATATAAGCAACGGTGGCAGTGAACTAAGATAATATGTTACAATTCATGCTCGTAGCCATAGCTGAAGGAGCCGGGGGGCACGGGGTAGAGTTCGGGGGGGGGGGGGGGGCAGGGGCCTTCCCAACTAGTTTCAAGTTCGATTTTACGGGCAAAAGTAGTTTGGCGAGTAAGGTATTCAGACCATAGCTAAGCTATAGCTGAAAGGGAGAGAGAGGGAGGGAGAGAGAGAGAGAGAGAGAGAGAGAGGGGAGGGGGGAATGGGGTTTAACGTCCACTCGACTCAAAGTATGTCATTTCTGGACTAACATATGTTTTTTAATTTTATTTCAATAATTCGCTTGCGCCTAGGGGTCTTAAGCAGTTGGAGGAAACAGGAGGACCCGGAGAAAATCCACGAAGTTGGTCAGGCGACCCTTCTCCTTGTCACATACAACGGGGATTCGAAACCACGCCAGTTGACTCAATGACAGGCTTCATGATACAGCAAGCACCTGGAAACCGTTCGGCCATCAACTCCCACCCCCACCCATAAATGAAGGAGTCAGATGCTCAGTAGGGAAGGGGGAGGGGGTGGGGGAGGTTTACATCAGTCTTAACATCAGTCAAATAGTTCAGTCGTATAATTCAGTCGTATAGTTCAGTCGTATAGTTCAGTCGTATAACTCAGTCGTATAGTTCAGTCGTATAATTCAGTCGTATACTTCAGTCAAATACTCCAGTCGTATAATCCAGTCGTATAAACCAGTCGAATAATCCAGTCGTATAAACCAGTCGAATAATCCAGTCGTATAAACCAGTCGAATAAACAAGTCGCTCAATATAAGCAGCGGTGGCAGTGAACTAACATAATATTTTATCAATTCATGCTCGTAGCTATAGCTGAAGAAGCCGGGGGCATGGGGTAGAGGCCCGGGGCCAGGGGCCTTCCCAACTAGTTTCAAGTTCGATTTTACGGGCAAAAGTAGTTGGGTAAGTAAGGTATTCAGACCATAGCTAAGCTATAACTGAAAAAGAGATAGAGAGGGAGAGAGGAATGGGGTTTAACGTCCACTCGACTCAAAGTATGTCATTTCGGGACTAACATATGTTTTTTAATTTTATTTTAATAATTCGCTTGCGCGTAGGCGTCTTAAGAAGTTGGAGGAAACAGTAGGACCCGGAGAAAATCCACGAAGTTGGTCAGGCGACCCTTCTCCTTGTCACGTACAACCAGGTATTCGAAGCCACGCACGTTGACTCAATGAAAGGCTTCATGGTACAGCAAGCACATGGAAAACCTATGGTCATCACCTCCCACCCCCACCCATAAATGAAGGTGTCAGAAGCTCGGTAGGGAAGGGGGAGGGGGTGGGGGAGGTTTTCATCAGTCATAACATCAGTCAAATAGTTCAGTCGTATAATACAGTCGGATAGTTCAGTCGTATAGTTCAGTCGTATAACTCAGTCGTATAGTTCAGTCGTATAATTCAGTCGTATACTTCAGTCGAATAATCCAGTCGAATAAACCAGTCGTATAATCCAGTCGTATAAACAAGTCGTATAATCCAGTCGTATAAACCAGTCGTATAAACAAGTCGCTCAATATACGCAACGGTGGCCATAGCTGAAGGGGGCACGGGGTAGAGTTCGGGGACCAGGGGCCTTCCCAACTAGTTTCAAGTTCGATTTTACGGGCAAAAGTAGTTTGGCAAGTAAGGTATTCAGACCATAGCAAAGCTATAACTGAAGGTCAGAGAGAAAGAGAGAGAGAGAGAGAGGGAGAGAGAGGCAGAGAGAGAGAGAGAGAGGAATGGGGTTTAACGTCCACTCGACAAAAAGTATGTCATTTCGGGACTAACATATGGTTTTTAATTTTATTTCAATAATTCGCTTGCGCGTAGTGGTCTTTAGCAGTTTGAGGACACCGGAGGACCCTGAGAAAATCCAAACTATTTTTGCCCGTAAAATCGAACTTGAAGGTAGTTGGGAAGGCCCCTGGCCCTCGGCTTCTACCCCATGCCCGCGGCTCCTTCAGCTATGGCTACGAGCATGAATTGATAAAATATTATCTTAGTTCACTGCCACCGTTGCTTATATTGAGCGACTTGTTTATTCGACTGGTTTATACGACTGGATTATTCGACTGGTTTATACGACTGGATTATACGACTGGTTTATGCGACTGGATTATACGACTGGTTTATTCGACTGGATTATTCGACTGAAGTATACGACTGAATTATACGACTGAAGTATACGACTGAATTATACGACTGAACTATACGACTGAGTTATACGACTGAACTATGCGACTGAACTATACGACTGAATTATACGACTGAACTATTTGACTGTTCTTAAGATTAATGAAAACCTCCTCCCCCCCACCTTCCCTACCGAGCATCTGACTCCTTCATTTATGGGTGGGGGTGGGCGTTGATGGCCGAACGGTTTCCATGTGCTTGCTGTATCATGAAGCCTGTCATTGAGTCAACTGACGTGGTTTCAAATCCCTGTTGTACGTGACAAGGAGAAGGGTCGCCTGACCAACTTCGTGGATTTTCTCCGGGTCCTCCTGTTTCCTCCAATTGCTTAAGACCCCTACGCGCAAGCGAATTATTGAAATGAAATTAAAAACCATATGTTAGTCCAGAAATGACATACTTTGAGTCTAGTGGACGTTAAACCCAATTCCCCCTCCCTCCCTCTCTCCCTCTCTCCCTCTCTCTCCCTATGGTCTGAATACCTTTTGCCCTTAAAATCTATAGCTGAAAGGGAGAGAGAAAGAGAGAGGGAGAGAGGGAGAGAGAGAGAGAGACAGAGAGAGAGAGAGAGCATGAATTGATAAAATATTATCTTAGTTCACTGCCGCCGTTGCTTATATTGAGCGACTTGTTTATTCGACTGATTTATACGACTGGATTATTCGACTGGATTATACGACTGGTTTATACGACTGGATTATACGACTGGTTTATTCGACTGGATTATTCGACTGAAGTATACGACTGAATTATACGACTGAACTATACGACTGAGTTATACGACTGAACTATACGACTGAACTATACGACTAAATTATACGACTGAACTATTTGACTGATGTTAAGACTAATGAAAACCTCCCCCACCCCCTCCCCCTTCTCTACCGAGCTTCTGACTCCTTCATTTATGGGTGGGGGTGGGAGGTGATGGCCGAAGGTTTTCCATGTGCTTGTTGTACCATGAAGCCTGTCATTGAGTCAACTGGCGTGGTTTCGAATCCCTGGTTGTACGTGACAAGGAGAAGGGTCGCCTGAACAACTTCGTGGATTTTCTCCGGGTCCTCCTGTTTCCTCAAACTGCTTAAGACCCCTACGCGCAAAAGAATTATGGAAAAAAAAATTAAAAACCATATGTTAGTCCCGAAATGACATACTTTGTGTCGAGTGGACGTTAAACCCCATTCCTCTCTCCCTCTCTCCCTCTCTCTCTCTCTCTCTCTCTCTCTCTCTTTCTCTCTGACCTTCAGTTATAGCTTTGCTATGGTCTGAATACCTTACTTGCCAAACTACTTTTGCCCGTAAAATCGAACTTGAAACTAGTTGGGAAGGCCCCTGGCCCCTGGCCTCTACCCCATGCCCCCGGCTCCTTCAGCTATGGCTACGAGCAAGAATTGATAAAATATTATCTTAGTTCACTGCCGCCGTTGTTTATATTGAGCGACTTGTTTATTCGACTGGTTTATACGACTGGATTATTCGACTGGATTATACGACTGGATTATACGACTGGATTATTCGACTGAAGTATACGACTGAATTATACTACTGAACTATACGACTGAGTTATACGACTGATCTATACGACTGGGTTATACGACTGAACTATACGACTGAACTATTTGACTGATGTTAAGACTAATGAAAACCTCCCCCACCCCCTCCCCCTTCTCTACCGAACTTCTGACTCCTTCATTTATGGGTGGGGGTGGGAGGTGATGGCCGAAGGTTTTCCATGTGCTTGCTGTACCATGAAGCCTTTCATTGAGTCAACTGGTGTGGTTTCGAATCCCTGGTTGTACGTGACAAGGAGAAGGGTCGCCTGACCAACTTCGTGGATTTTCTCCGGGTCCTCCTGTTTCCTCCAACTGCTTAAGACCCCTACGCGCAAACGAATTATTGAAATAAAACTAAAAACCATATGTTAGTCACGGAATGACATACTTTGTGTCGAGTGGACGTTAAACCCCATTCCTCTCTCTCTCTATCTCTCTCTCTCTTTCTCTCTGACCTTCAGTTATAGCTTTGCTATTGTCTGAATACCTTACTTGCCAAACTACTTTTGCCCGTAAAATCGAACTTGAAGCTAGTTGGGAAGGCCCCTGGCCCCCGAACTCTACCCCGTGCCCCCGGCTCCTTCAGCTATGGCTACGAGCATGAATTGATAAAATATTATCTTATTTCACTGGCACCGTTGCTTATATTGAGCGACTTGTTTATTCGACTGGTTTATACGACTGGATTATTCGACTGGTTTATACGACTGGATTATACGACTGGTTTATACGACTGGATTATACGACTGGTTTATTCGACTGGATTATTCGACTGAAGTATACGACTGAATTATACGACTGAACTATACGACTGAGTTATACGACTGAACTATACAACTGAGCTATACGACTGAATTATACAACTGAACTATACGACTGAATTATACGACTGAACTATTTGACTTATGTTAAGACTAATGAAAACCTCCCCCACCCCCTCCCCCTTCCCTACCGAGCTTCTGACTCCTTCATTTATGGGTGGGGGTGGGCGTTGATGGCCGAACGGTTTCCATGTGCTTGCTGTATCATGAAGCCTGCCATTGAGTCAACTGACGTGGTTTCAAATCCCTGTTGTACGTGACAAGGAGAAGGATCGCCTGACCAACTTCGTGGATTTTCTCCGGGTCCTCCTGTTTCCTCCAATTGCTTAAGACCCCTACGCGCAAGCGAATTATTGAAATGAAATTAAAAACCATATGTTAGTCCAGAAATGACATACTTTGAGTCTAGTGGACGTTAAACCCAATTCCCCCTCCCTCCCTCTCTCCCTCTCTCCCTCTCTCTCCCTATGGTCTGAATACCTTTTGCCCTTAAAATCTATAGCTGAAAGGGAGAGAGAAAGAGAGAGAGGGGGAGAGAGAGAGAGAGAGAGAGAGAGAGAGAGAGAGAGAGAGAGCATGAATTGATAAAATATTATCTTAGTTCACTGCCGCCGTTGCTTATATTGAGCGACTTGTTTATTCGACTGGTTTATACGACTGGATTATTCGACTGGATTATACGACTGGTTTATACGACTGGATTATACGACTGGTTTATTCGACTGGATTATTCGACTGAAGTATACGACTGAATTATACGACTGAACTATACGACTGAGTTATACGACTGAACTATACGACTGAACTATACGACTAAATTATACGACTGAACTATTTGACCGATGTTAAGACTAATGAAAACCTCCCCCACCCCCTCCCCCTTCCCTACCGAGCTTCTGACTCCTTCATTTATGGGTGAGGGTGGGAGGTGATGGCCGAAGGTTTTCCATGTGCTTGTTGTACCATGAAGCCTGTAATTGAGTCAACTGGCGTGGTTTCGAATCCCTGGTTGTACGTGACAAGGAGAAGGGTCGCCTGGACAACTTCGTGGATTTTCTCCGGGTCCTCCTGTTTCCTCAAACTGCTTAAGACCCCTACGCGCAAACGAATTATGGAAAAAAAAAATTAAAAACCATATGTTAGTCCCGAAATGACATACTTTGTGTCGAGTGGACGTTAAACCCCATTCCTCTCTCCCCCTCTCTCTCTCTCTCTTTCTCTCTTACCTTCAGTTATAGCTTTGCTATGGTCTGAATACCTTACTTGCTAAACTACTTTTGCCCGTAAAATCGAACTTGAAACTAGTTGGGAAGGCCCCTGGCCCCCGGCCTCTACCCCATGCCCCCGGCTCCTTCAGCTATGGCTACGAGCAAGAATTGATAAAATATTATCTTAGTTCACTGCCGCCGTTGTTTATATTGAGCGACTTGTTTATTCGACTGGTTTATACGACTGGATTATTCGACTGGATTATACGACTGGATTATTCGACTGAAGTATACGACTGAATTATACGACTGAACTATACGACTGAGTTATACGACTGAACTATACAACTGAGCTATACGACTGAATTATACAACTGAACTATACGACTGAATTATACGACTGAACTATTTGACTTATGTTAAGACTAATGAAAACCTCCCCCACCCCCTCCCCCTTCCCTACCGAGCTTCTGACTCCTTCATTTATGGGTGGGGGTGGGCGTTGATGGCCGAACGGTTTCCATGTGCTTGCTGTATCATGAAGCCTGTCATTGAGTCAACTGACGTGGTTTCAAATCCCTGCTTTACGTGACAAGGAGAAGGATCGCCTGACCAACTTCGTGGATTTTCTCCGGGTCCTCCTGTTTCCTCCAATTGCTTAAGACCCCTACGCGCAAGCGAATTATTGAAATGAAATTAAAAACCATATGTTAGTCCAGAAATGACATACTTTGAGTCTAGTGGACGTTAAACCCAATTCCCCCTCCCTCCCTCTCTCCCTCTCTCCCTCTCTCTCCCTATGGTCTGAATACCTTTTGCCCTTAAAATCTATAGCTGAAAGGGAGAGAGAAAGAGAGAGGGAGAGAGGGAGAGAGAGAGAGACAGAGAGAGAGAGAGAGCATGAATTGATAAAATATTATCTTAGTTCACTGCCGCCGTTGCTTATATTGAGCGACTTGTTTATTCGACTGGTTTATACGACTGGATTATTCGACTGGATTATACGACTGGTTTATACGACTGGATTATACGACTGGTTTATTCGACTGGATTATTCGACTGAAGTATACGACTGAATTATACGACTGAACTATACGACTGAGTTATACGACTGAACTATACGACTGAACTATACGACTAAATTATACGACTGAACTATTTGACTGATGTTAAGACTAATGAAAACCTCCCCCACCCCCTCCCCCTTCCCTACCGAGCTTCTGACTCCTTCATTTATGGGTGGGGGTGGGAGGTGATGGCCGAAGGTTTTCCATGTGCTTGTTGTACCATGAAGCCTGTAATTGAGTCAACTGGCGTGGTTTCGAATCCCTGGTTGTACGTGACAAGTAGAAGGGTCGCCTGGACAACTTCGTGGATTTTCTCCGGGTCCTCCTGTTTCCTCAAACTGCTTAAGACCCCTACGCGCAAGCGAATTATGGAAAAAAAAAATTAAAAACCATATGTTAGTCCCGAAATGACATACTTTGTGTCGTGTGGACGTTAAACCCCATTCCTCTCTCCCCCTCTCTCTCTCTCTCTCTCTCTCTCTCTCTCTCTCTCTTTCTCTCTGACCTTCAGTTATAGCTTTGCTATGGTCTGAATACCTTACTTGCTAAACTACTTTTGCCCGTAAAATCGAACTTGAAACTAGTTGGGAAGGCCCCTGGCCCCGGCCTCTCCCCCATGCCCCCGGCTCCTTCAGCTATGGCTACGAGCAAGAATTGATAAAATATTATCTTAGTTCACTGCCGCCGTTGTTTATATTGAGCGACTTGTTTATTCGACTGGATTATACGACTGGATTATACGACTGGATTATTCGACTGAAGTATACGACTGAATTATACGACTGAACTATACGACTGAGTTATACGACTGAACTATACAACTGAGCTATACGACTGAATTATACAACTGAACTATACGACTGAATTATACGACTGAACTATATAGCTATTTGACTTATGTTAAGACTAATGAAAACCTCCCCCACCCCCTCCCCCTTCCCTACCGAGCTTCTGACTCCTTCATTTATGGGTGGGGGTGGGCGTTGATGGCCGAACGGTTTCCATGTGCTTGCTGTATCATGAAGCCTGTCATTGAGTCAACTGACGTGGTTTCAAATCCCTGTTGTACGTGACAAGGAGAAGGATCGCCTGACCAACTTCGTGGATTTTCTCCGGGTCCTCCTGTTTCCTCCAATTGCTTAAGACCCCTACGCGCAAGCGAATTATTGAAATGAAATTAAAAACCATATGTTAGTCCAGAAATGACATACTTTGAGTCTAGTGGACGTTAAACCCAATTCCCCCTCCCTCCCTCTCTCCCTCTCTCCCTCTCTCTCCCTATGGTCTGAATACCTTTTGCCCTTAAAATCTATAGCTGAAAGGGAGAGAGAAAGAGAGAGAGGGAGAGAGAGAGAGAGAGACAGAGAGAGAGAGAGAGCATGAATTGATAAAATATTATCTTAGTTCACTGCCGCCGTTGCTTATATTGAGCGACTTGTTTATTACACTGGTTTATACGACTGGATTATTCGACTGGATTATACGACTGGTTTATACGACTGGATTATACGACTGGTTTATTCGACTGGATTATTCGACTGAAGTATACGACTGAATTATACGACTGAACTACACGACTGAGTTATACGACTGAACTATACGACTGAACTATACGACTAAATTATACGACTGAACTATTTGACTGATGTTAAGATTAATGAAAACCTCCCCCACCCCCTCCCCCTTCCCTACCGAGCTTCTGACTCCTTCATTTATGGGTGGGGGTGGGAGGTGATGGCCGAAGGTTTTCCATGTGCTTGTTGTACCATGAAGCCTGTAATTGAGTCAACTGGCGTGGTTTCGAATCCCTGGTTGTACGTGACAAGGAGAAGGGTCGCCTGGACAACTTCGTGGATTTTCTCCGGGTCCTCCTGTTTCCTCAAACTGCTTAAGACCCCTACGCGCAAACGAATTATGGAAAAAAAAATTAAAAACCATATGTTAGTCCCGAAATGACATACTTTGTGTCGAGTGGACGTTAAACCCCATTCCTCTCTCCCCCTCTCTCTCTCTCTCTCTCTCTCTCTCTCTTTCCCTCTGACCTTCAGTTATAGCTTTGCTATGGTCTGAATACCTTACTTGCTAAACTACTTTTGCCCGTAAAATCGAACTTGAAACTAGTTGGGAAGGCCCCTGGCCCCCGGCCTCTACCCCATGCCCCCGGCTCCTTCAGCTATGGCTACGAGCAAGAATTGATAAAATATTATCTTAGTTCACTGCCGCCGTTGTTTATATTGAGCGACTTGTTTATTCGACTGGTTTATACGACTGGTTTATTCGACTGGATTATTCGACTGAAGTATACGACTGAATTATACGACTGAACTATTCGACTGAGTTATACGACTGAACTATACGACTGAACTATACGACTAAATTATACGACTGAACTATTTGACTGATGTTAAGACTAATGAAAACCTCCCCCACCCCCTCCCCCTTCCCTACCGAGCTTCTGACTCCTTCATTTATGGGTGGGGGTGGGAGGTGATGGCCGAAGGTTTTCCATGTGCTTGCTGTACCATGAAGCCTGTCATTGAGTCAACTGGTGTGGTTTCGAATCCCTGGTTGTACGTGACAAGGAGAAGGGTCGCCTGACCAACTTCGTGGATTTTGTCCGGGTCCTCCTGTTTCCTGCAACTGCTTAAGACCCCTACGCGCAAACGAATTATTGAGATCAAATTAAAAACCATATGTTAGTCCCGGAATGACATACTTTGTGTCGAGTGGACGTTAAACCCCATTCCTCTCTCTCTCTATCTCTCTCTCTCTTTCTCTCTGACCTTCAGTTATAGCTTTGCTATGGTCTGAATACCTTACTTGCCAAACTATTTTTGCCCGTAAAATCGAACTTGAAGCTAGTTGGGAAGGCCCCTGGCCCCCGAACTCTACCCCGTGCCCCCGGCTCGTTCAGCTATGGTACGAGCATGAATTGATAAAATATTATCTTATTTCACTGCCACCGTTGCTTATATTGAGCGACTTGTTTATTCGACTGGTTTATACGACTGGATTATTCGACTGGTTTATACGACTGGATTATACGACTGGTTTATACGACTGGATTATACGACTGGTTTATTCGACTGGATTATTCGACTGAAGTATACGACTGAATTATACGACTGAACTATACGACTGAGTTATACGACTGAACTATACGACTGAGCTATACGACTGAATTATACAACTGAACTATACGACTGAATTATACGACTGAACTATTTGACTGATGTTAAGACTAATGAAAACCTCCCCCACTCGATCCCCCTTCCCTGCCGAGCTCCTGACTCCTTCCTTTATGGGTGGGGGTGGGAGGTGATGGCCGAAAGTTTTCCATGTGCTTGTTGTACCATGAAGCCTTTCATTGAGTCAACTGGCGTGGTTTCGAATCCCTGGTTGTACGTGACAAGGAGAAGGGTCGCCTGAACAACTTCGTGGATTTTCTCCGGGTCCTCCTGTTTCCTCAAACTGCTTAAGACCCCTACGCGCAAACGAATTATGGAAAAAAAATTAAAAACCATATGTTAGTCCCGAAATGACATAGTTTGTGTCGAGTGGACGTTAAACCCCATTCCTCTCTCCCTCTCTCTCTCTCTCTCTCTCTCCCTCTCTCTTTCTCTGTGACCTTCAGTTATAGCTTTGCTATGGTCTTTATTAATACCTTACTTGCCAAACTTCTTTTGCCCGTAAAATCGAACTTGAAACTAGTTGGGAAGGCCCCTGGCCCCCGACCTCTACCCCGTGCCCCGGCTCCTTCAGCTATGGCTACGAGCATGAATTGATAAAATATTATCTTAGTTCACTGCTGCCGTTGCTTATATTGAGCGACTTGTTTATTCGACTGGTTTATACGACTGGATTATTCGACTGGATTATACGACTGGTTTATACGACTGGATTATACGACTGGTTTATTCGACTGGATTATTCGACTGAAGTAACGCCTGAATTATACGACTGAACTATACGACTGAGTTATACGACTGAACTATACGACTGAACTATTTGACTGATGTTAAGACTAATGAAAACCTCCCCCACCCCCTCCCCCTTCTCTACCGAGCTTCTGACTCCTTCATTTATGGGTGGGGGTGGGAGGTGATGGCCGATCGGTTTCCATGTGCTTTCTGTAGCATGAAGCCTGTCATTGAGTCAACTGGCGTTGTTCCGAATCCCTGGTTGTACGTGACAAGGAGAAGGGTGGCCTGACCAACTTGGTGGATTTTCTCCGGGTCCTCCTGTTTCCCCAAACTGCTTAAGACCCCTATGCGCAACCGAATTATTGAAATGAAATTAAAAACCATATGTTAAACCCCATTCCTCTCTCTCTCTATCTCTCTCTTTCTCTCTGACTTTCAGTTATAGCTTTGCTATGGTCTGAATACCTTACTTGCCAAACTACTTTTGCCCGTAAAATCGAACTTGAAGCTAGTTGGGAAGGCCCCTGGTCCCCGAACTCTACCCCGTGCCCCCGGCTCCTTCAGCTATGGCTACGAGCATGAATTGATAAAATATTATCTTATTTCACTGCCACCGTTGCTTATATTGAGCGACTTGTTTATTCGACTGGTTTATACGACTGGATTATTCGACTGGTTTATACGACTGGATTATACGACTGGTCTATACGACTGGATTATACGACTGGATTATTCGACTGAAGTATACGACTGAATTATACGACTGAACTATACGACTGAGTTATACGACTGAACTATACGACTGAGCTATACGACTGAATTATACGACTGAACTATACGACTGAATTATACGACTGAACTATTTGACTGATGTTAAGACTGATGAAAACCTCCTCCACCCCCTCCCCCTTCCCTACCGAGCATCTGACTCCTTCATTTATGGGTGGTTATGGGAGTTGATGTCCGAACGATTTCCATGTGCTTGCTGTATCATGAAACCTGTCATTGAGTCAACTGGCGTGGTTTCGAATCCCTGGTTGTACGTGACAAGGAGAAGGGCCGCCTGACCAAATTCGTGAATTTTCTCCGGGTCCTCCGGTTTCCTCCAACTGCTTAAGACCACTACGCGCAAGCGAATTATTGAAATAAAATTAAAAACCATATGTTAGTCCCGAAATGACATGAGTCGAGTGGACGTTAAACCCCATTCTTTCTTTTTCTCTCTCTCTCTCTCTCTCTCTCTCTCTCTCTCTCTCTCAGCTATAGCTTAGCTATGGTCTGAATACCTTACTTGCCAAACTACTTTTACCCGTAAAATCGAACTTGAAACTAGTTGGGAAGGCCCCTGGCCCCCGAACGCTACCCCGTGCCCCCGACCCCTTCAGCTATGGCTACGAGCATGAATTGTTAAACTTTTATCTTATTTCACTGCCACCGTTGATTATATTGAGCGACTTGTTTATTCGACTGGTTTATACGACTGGATTATTCGACTGGTTTATACGACTGGATTATACGACTGAAGACTAAAATAGACAAAAACAATAACAAAAGATATTGGTATTAGTGCGTTTTTCTTTTAACTTTTACTGATTACATACTATTCCAAAATTTTAATAAGCCATCGACCGGTTTATACGACTGGCTATTCGATTTGGACTTAGGGTCGACTCGAATACACGTGAATTATACAGGAAGTACAATTCAGTTATCTGTCCTTTTTTAGTAGGGACCAATCAATAGCAAGCTTAGATTAATGGGGAAATATTATCCAATAGGATAGCTTTATAGGAAATTGGTTGATTAGCAGGAAGTTGTGGTGGCTGTCATGTCAATATTACATGTTTGTTGGTATTTATATTTATTTGTTGGTTGTCCGACTCTTCTGGGAGATCTATAACCTAAATTATTAGACTCTTTTCAAATCAAATATTGATAATGATGATCACAATTACTGTATTCTTGTTAGAATTTGTTAAGAATATTTGTCCAAAAAGTTGAGAAATTTGTGTGGGGAAATTTCCGAAACTGAAAGTAGACAAGATATAATGACTTATCAATTCTGTGTAATTCGCAAGATATAATGACTTATCAATTCTGTGTAATTCGCATCGTAGTGAAGAAAATATTATAATTTTAGATCGTGGGTAATATGATGAAATATACCAACGGGTCTTTCAATTTAAAAGTTTGAAATCTAGGGGTTGACTATTTCTTCAGTATTTGACATCCAGGCCTAGACCTAGTCGATCATTTTCAAGTAAATATCATCAACAGAATATTTCGTCTAATGTAGGGCTAGATCTGTTCATCGCTCAGACAGGCTATAATAAACATTTTGTTTAAAGTACCAATAGTTTATATTGATAACAAAATTTGGTAGAAAACGTAGATCACCATTGGTTTACGAACAACTACATGTAGATTACCCATACTTATGGCTATATTTGATTTTTCAGAATGTATAAATAACAAGGAGGTTGCAGTTATATACTAGTAGTAACAAGGTGAAACCAACAAGATGTCTGAAGATGAACAATATTGCAATAATTGGTATTTAATTCTTTTTAATTTTAAGAGATATTTTATTGGCAAAATTAAGAATATTGGTAATTAAAATTGCTTTTGTTTTGTACATGTTGATTTCAGGCCTAGAGCGTCAAGAACTGGCTGGGGCAAACAAATTCAGGAAATTAGTAATTTGATCCCTGCAATTGTTCACTCTAATCTCTGACATCTTATAAACAAAAATAGATGAGTTTTTAGCACAATAATTGAATATTACCAGGGGAAAGATAACAAATTGAAATTTATATGTTTTTTAACTTTAATCAAATTCAAAATTTAATAATGGCAGCTGAGAAGCACATGTACTGAGTTAACATGCATTATGCAAGAGCTAAATCTGCCCATTACAAATCTCTCTTTCGCCTTCGGCCTGAAATGTTATCTAAGTTATTAATTAGATATTAATTAACTTATTCAGACCATAATAAACTCTTGACGTCTTGGTTATCCATTGATGTTGGCTGGATTAGAATCCTATATGCTGCTTAACGTCATGCCTGGAAATAACGACTTGAGATGTACCTGACAAAATGTCAGGCACTGACATTTTCAACTTAGTGTTGGACTGCGGACATGTATTAATAATATGAATAAAAAAGACAAATCAGTGCCGGATAAAATGACAGCCACCAGAGGTTTTGTGTCTGACAAGGCCTGAATCTGGATCTGACATTGTCTGTGACAGGTGCCTTAATTCCAGGCTTGCTTAACGCTTATTGATAATTAAATTAGTAATTAATGATGATCAAGGCTATGCGGAAATTTCTACCGCTTAGTTCTTAGCTCATAGTCGATCAATTTGACTGAAATTTTCAGCAAATTACCTTTACACTATCTAGTATTTAACTATTGTAGTGAGAAGTGCCAACTCCAATCTCTAATATGTATCTTTAACAAATCATAACATTTTCCGATATCCACTTAATCAGAATTCTTAACATATAAGAACTTGTTGGAAGTTTAATTAACCAAATTTGCCCCCCTTTCATAATTTAAAATTTCAATTAAAGTGACAGTACTTGCTATTTAAAGTGAGCGTCTCCAGTGTTTTGAAATAAAAGAAAATTGAATGTTTTGACAATTCTGATAATCACTGAAATAATACTAAAATTAATCATCTACCAGCTCATAATATCATGTTTTATAAAATAAATGCAAATATGTTTTATAAAATAAACGCAAATATGCAAGTATGTTTATAAAATAAATGCAAATATGTTTTATAAAATGAATATATGTTTTATAAAATGAATATATGTTTTATAAAATGAATATATGTTTTATAATATAAATATATGTTTTATAAAATAAATATATGTTTTATGAAATAAATATATGTTTTATAAAATAAATATATGTTTTATAAAATGAATACATGTTTTATAAAATAAATATATGTTTTATGAAATAAAGTCTGTTTTATATAATAAATGCATGTTTGTTTTATAAAATAAATGCATGTTTTATAAAGATGAATGTATGTTTTATAAAATAAATGAACGCCCGACTGCGGTTATTATTTCATCAAATGAAAATGCCCATTGTTATAAATCGTTGTTATTGTTTTATGCTAAAATAGATTATAAAGTGAAATGATATCAGTCTTCTATCATTCTATTAACTTATTCCTTATCCTTGAGTCTGACAGGTCATCTTCCCAAGTCCCAAACTTCATCTACCCCAGTACCATACATCACAGCCATATTTTTGGGAGCCCGAAATGATGTGGGACTGTAATACCATGGACTCGTATTTATGTGATATGATTGTGGTTGTTCATGAGCAACATCGCGCATATCAAAATTTTTGAAGATATTGGAGTATGTCTCTTTCAGTTACATGTTGGAATTGAACTGCGTAAAGTTAGGAGTATGTGTATATGCTTGTGAATATACAGATCTTATAGAATTGACAGAATTGTAATCTAAGTAATAGGACAAAAATGAGAAATGAATTTTGTCAGAGTTCTGCTAACCTCAGTAATAGATGTGGTATGATTATGAGTATAACTGTGATTTATAACAGTTTGGAACATGATTAACTAATTATTTCGATTCCATTGTTGCTTTGATATGATGTTCAAATATGTATTCAAACTTATTTGTAACAAGAAAACTCCTTGTGGCATTGCTCATTTATGTGGCAAAGTTAGAAGAGATTTTATCAGAGCTAATACTGTTTTGGGTTGTGATACTTAGTATTTGTTTATTTTAAAAAAATTCATTCATAATAGAATTTATTTTTGATACTGTCCCTTTGTTGTCTTATTTCAGCAAGAAAAATATTGCGTCCACCAACTTTGTTATGCATGAAATGCACTGTAAGAGACATATTATTTTATGTAAAAAATGTAATGAGCCTGTTCCAAGATCAGAAGAAGAAGAACATTTTGAAAGTTATCATGCAGAGATTGGTTGTGATCTCTGTAAAATGAAAGTAGAAAAAAGTAAATTAGAGCATCATATGGTATGTACATTAATTTAAACTATTGTACCAAATTTTAAACTTGATTTTCATCCCATGCTGTAATTGTGAATGTTACATTGATATAGTTACCAGAACATGTTTTATTTTAGGGATTGAGATAGTAGGCAGTCTAAAATTATTTTTATCAACGATAATTTTGATGCTAATATATGGAAAAAAAATCTGAGAATGCTAACCATGCAGCAAATGATATCAATTATGTTTTAATTGAATCTTTCATTTTATTTTTTTATTTGCAAAATTTTAGGAAGCTGAATGTTTGAGCAAACCCAAAAATTGTGCCTTCTGTGAACTGCAGATGCCTCAGTGTGATTTGCCAGATCACGAAAGTTACTGCGGAACAAGGACAGAACCATGTGCATCATGTGATCAGTACATTATGATTAAGGATTTTACACTACATTTAGAAAGTGGATGTCAATACCCAACACCTAAACCTCCGCCAGCGGCACCCTCCTATCGTTCTCGCAGGACAGACTTTAATGATCCTTTCTCTTTCGATGAAATTCATAGATTTTTAGATGATGCTGATGTGCCATCTTTCGTACAGATTGGTTCAGATAACCAATTTATGGGTGCTTCAAGTTTTGGCAGACGTGGAGACAGATTAAGAAATAATACATCTGATAGAACACGTAAAAATACAACAAACAGAAAGTCTGAAGTCAACAGACAAAATGGTTTGTATTACGTACATATATGTGTTCATTTGTTTGCTAAATTATTGTGTGCTGAAAAAATAGTCTCCTATGGCTGAGTGCTCTGTAGCGTTAATTTGTCTATTTATCCATTTATGGCAGGGATCAAGATAGAATTAAATTACCAATAAATATTTGATAAAAAAAAGTTGCCTAATCTCACGAATAATATGGTTAAACAAAAGAATTTTTAAAAAGTGATTGAGATTAAATTTCATCTGTTTATTGCCTTTAGTATATATTTGGCCACAGAACACTAATTATTGCCCTATTGACTTTAATGTTAATTCTCGTCTCTTAGACCGGCTGTAACTTTTTCCCAAATATTCGTTGGGAAAAACGCTTTCTGCCACAGATGGAGCAACACGTGGCAGACTCTTGCCCAAAAGCATGTATGAGGTTCTTCATGAAAAACTTGAGATAGACAAGCTGGAAGTAGAGACAGCTAACCTTGCAATTTTCGGCCCTCCCTTTCAACGTAACCAACCTCACAACTCTTGTATCCTTCCGCCTCAAAATCATGAATATTCACCAAAACCTGGCAGAAAATGTATTTTCAAACCCTTTTCTTCGATTCTACACCAAAAATTCAACAAAAATCGCCATGCAAAAGGGGGAAAAAGGGAAAGGGAGAGAAGGACTAAAAATAACTTTCGCCCTTGTTTCGTGGGTGACTGCCCAGGAATATTTGGTGATCTGTGTCCATTTAAAGACGGATTGAAAAAAGAGTTATTTCCCCCTGAACTTGGACATCAATATAATTAATAACAAATTTAATGTCGGTATATTCGATAAAACGGACAAATTTGGTTTTGAAGTAGTAAAATACCCGTCGGCTCATAGTAACATACCAGATACGACACTATACAATGTTTTCTATTCACAGGCATTGCGATTTTTAAAAATATGCAACAATAAAGAACTATTTCTTTCCCGAATAAAAACTCTTAATTTTAAGTGCACGGCCAAAGGTGGTACACAATTACGCATTTTGAAAGAAATTTCAAAACTTCCATTTCTTCAGCATAACAAGTTTTACATTTCTTATAATGATATTACTGACTACGTGTTGGATAATGATTCTATATAAATTGCTTCTAGATGTCTAGTCCTATCTGGATTATCACCCTTATTTTTAGGCCTTTATGAATACACTGGTAACTTGCGATTTCTTTAGCATTCCTGTTTTGCGTTTCTTGCGTGGGACATTATATAATAATTATACTATGGTTTGTACAATTACATGGTCTTTAAAACTAATAGTTTTTATATTTTAACGTAATTTTATCTAGATTATCGCCCTTTTATCGGGAAATTGCACCTTCTAACCACGACGTCATAACAACTATTACGACAGATTCACGTCACACCACTCAGTCAGCATACGGCTGTCTCCCTAGCTAGTCTTTTCCTTTGCTTCTTTGTATTCAGTTGTGTTTTTGTTTCTGTGACGGTTGCAATGTTTGTCCTAAATGCATTTATATACTTCAATCCTTTTATTGATTTGTTTTTGAACTAGGCCTACTTCTTATACATTTAACTATGTGGTTACTTGTGTAGCGGAATTTATACAACAATATGCTTGCGTTCGGGATTCTTGCAACATATGATAGATCATGACTCATGCTGACACTATGTAATTATTTCTTTGGGTTGCATTCCCAATTGTTTTCAAATGTGAGTGAAGTCTGTGTCACCACAGGCCCGGGACTGTACAGCGCAGTGGACGCTTACGGCTAGCCCCCGGATCCATTCACTCTCTTTGATTTGTTTATGTTTGTGGTCTTTGAGTATGATGTCTTGTCCATATATTTGTTTTTGTGTAAAATTGTGTGTGGTGCAACCCTCCTGCACTTACTATTAGTAATATATAGATAATGACAGAATAATTATCCTGCGTTTGATTATTTTATATAACAGATTTTCCATGTTATAAGCTCCAATTTAATTTTATTTTTATGGGTAGAGACTGTTTTTGTAATCATAAAAATCTTTTTCTTTTGGTACGTTTGAAATTTTGAAAGTGTATAATATTTGCCTTGTTGTATACTAAGCTTTGCTGTACATGTTTTATTGTGTAAAGTGCAGTGTTTTAATATTCTAGCATATCTTTATTATAGCTTGAAATTTAATAATAAATAATTATTTTAGTTAAAGTAGAATCAATAGTTGACATCTGGTATTAAGTGTGTTTCTAGAAAAGTTGATTTAAAATTAGTTTAGCAAGACAAAATATAATACAATAATTTGAATTGATTTTTTTAAATCTAAAAATTTGCACCAGTAAGGTCCCAGTAGCAGTGTGTGTTATACCCATGGCAGTATATGCTTTCTCATTCAGGAACACATGATGCCACTTCCTCTTTTTTAGGAAGTTCATATAGCTAACAATTTTTGTAAATTATAAATTTGAACTAAAAACATATTCAAATTAATTTATGTATCAAAAGTTGGCTTCAAATTTCTCTCAAAATATTTAAATCGGAACTGTTGGAAGAAAACTTTCCCATGCGACAATAATCTACTTTTATCAGTTGACTTGATCAAGTCCATTTTTAGCTTGTATTTGTTGTTAGTACCTGTCCCTTTACCATAAATATTGAAGCCTATAGATGTAAAATCTTGGATTTTAAGTAAGAAGTCAATTTTTTGAGCAAACCTAACAATGTTGCCTTCTGAACTACAGAAACACTGAGTCTATTGAGAACAATGAGAACTTATCTTCACAAATTCAAGATTTTTTATTATTATTTATATTTAGAGCTGTCAAATAGTCCTCCTGATACAAGTTATGACAGTATGCTGTCTCAGTTACTTAGTGCCTCACAAAACCCTGCAGATGATCTTACCCAGTATGTGGAAACCATTCAGAAACAAAGTAATCCACCAGTACTATCAGGCACAGAAGAGCCTGGAAGTAATTCTAATATCAACAGATATTATGGTCAGTGACTTATTATTGTCATGACATAGTGTAGTAGTTCTAGAGTTTTTAGAATAGATATTACAATACATGTAGTATATTTCATTTCTTAACGATACCTTATGGGAGATTAGATAAAGAGCTAGCAGTTCTCACTATAATGGTTAAAAACTAGACATGTAAAGGCAATTTGCTGAAAATCTCAGTCAATTTGATCCACAATGAACCGAGAATTTAGAGATTGAAATTTAGGCCTAACCCAGATAATCATTACTAAAGTCGGTATGATTATCCATTTCATGATTAAATCATGAATGAAAGTTGAGCAGCAACTCAGATCATAATCCAATAAATATCACAGGCTAATGTTGACATCAAGATTTGATTATGGTCTGGATTAGTTAATGGATGTCTAATTTATAATTTAGACAACATTTTAGGCCTAAAGAAAGACCTGCATTAGGCAGATTTAGCTCTTCCATAATGTATGTTTAGTCTTTGAACCAAACCTTTTTGAATGGTGTGTATTTTAATGTGAACAAAGTCAAAATACCCAGAAAATCAAAATCTGTCTGCTGCACATCTTTTTTGTTTTGGCTTCAAATTATTATTTAGACATTTATTAACAGAATAAGCTTATAATCAACTCTCCATCTTTACTTTGAAAGCACAGTACAGGATTCAATATAAATTTGTTACAACTTGCTTTGTGGTAGATGTTGACAATGATTTTAGATTTTGTAGTCAACTGTGCTTGATGTGGCCTGACAAGCCACCGTCTGTTTTCTTCTACCCTACTAAATTGAGAAGAGTATATTTTTAGAGATATTTAAAGATTTCTAAACCCCATATTTAATTTTAGCTGAAGATCAGTTGCCATGTGAATTTTGTGGTGATCTATTCCCTCCTACTGATATTATACAACATCAGGTTGGTTAACAAGATTGTTATCATTACTCTCATCATTCATATTTAATGCATTGGCCAAGGACAGCTCTCTAGTTGTTTGGATGGGACCAAAAAACCAAGGTCTTGTGTATACATTGATGTACAGTTAGAATTCAATATAAGAATAGGCTATAGTGTAGTGATATATATTTATTATAGAGTGGTTGTGAATTGATGATTTATTTATTATAGAGTGGTTGTGAAATGATGATTTATTTATTATAGAGTGGTTGTGAAATGATGATTTATTTATTATAGAGTGGTTGTGAAATGATGATATCTGGTGAATGGTCTAGTATAAATCCAGCTATAACTACTAATTCTTCAGAAAGTAGAAACAATGAAGTTCCAACTGAAGTTCACCGTTCTACAGCTTTTATACCTGTTATTAACAACTTACACGACACAGAACAATGGTACATTAGACTTATAGTTAAAATACTTGTGGGAGGTTGGGTAGCCAAAGGGTTAATACTTTAGATCAAATAATTACCTATTCAACCTTGTGTGTTTTCTCCTGGTATCATGTTTTCTCCTATTGCTAAAAACCCTTGCATGCAAGAAATTTACTGAAATAAGATTGAACCATATGGTAGTCCTGAAGTTACCTAGTTTATGTGGAAGTTAAATCTTATTTCTCTCTCTCTCAATCATGATACAAATCGTATTGTAGCACCTGAATCGCAATATATATTGCATCCTGACTGCAGTAGCAATACCCAGCACTATTGATAATGAAATATTGATAAAAAAATTTAGTCCAGTAAACAATAAAAACAGAGTAAAGAAAATAGATTGAAAAACAACTGATTTTAATCATGTTGCCATTAATTAGGTCAACTAGCGGAACCTGAAAAGTTAACACTATTTTCAATTAAAAGTGTGTTTCTTATGTTTAGAATTTTCGAATCTCACCTGTTTTAAAAAATGACGAAGTATTCAAATTTGGTTTCAAATTACAATACATGTAGCAGGCTAGCCAAGTATTTAAGCTCTCAAATGTTTTCAAGTACATTCAATTACAAAAATTTAGGAATGTGAAATCTTCTCCACTTTAGTCATTTTAAAAGTCTTTACTTTTAGCTAAACAACATCCTTTTGGGTTTTTTTCCAGGCAATCTCCAGTAATACATGAAGCAGAAGTAGAGAGAGTTGAAAATAATGATAATGTTTACGATGATGATGTTTATGGTGATGATGTTATGTTACCTTGTGAATTTTGCACTGATCTGTTTCCTTCACAAATGTTAGTTATTCATCAGGTAGGTACATAATTTTCAACACTTTAATCATATACATGATTTTCTTTTTAGTAAAATGATTGATTTTAATTTGTTTCTGTAATTTCTCTGTTGTCATGGCAACTGTCTTTAAAGGTGTTTTATAGCTGTAATTGGAAAAATCTAACGGGAGAAAGGGAGAAAAATGCTAAAACCAATGCAAAAAATGATAATTTATCCTAGGTAGTGGGGCCCTAACGGCAGACAAAGGGCCCCACTTCTGACAAAAGGGCCCCTCTGGCCAAGGGAAAGGGCCTCCGAGTCCGAGTCAGTCGTTTTCTATACACTGTTACTGTCGAATCCATTACTGAATGAGAATGCAGCCATTGCATTGGCATAAAAATCAGCAATCAAGACACATCCCCCCCCCCTCAAAATAGTATTGCCTCTGCCATGATAAACCTTAAAACGCCCCTGACTGTCATGCATGTAACTAGGTTAGAACCAGACATATTCCTTATATCATTTTTTTTTCAACACTTTAGAATTTGTTACAAAGAAAGGATATAGCAGCATCTTGGTTGACTGATTTATAATTTTGCTTTCTCTATTCCTGACTAAAACAAAATATAGCTGCCCATAAATTGAAGATAAAATGTTGATTTACATACATGTTTATTTTGTATTTTAGTCCATATGTGACGCCAATACAACTGTTACACCACGAGTCCAAACACCTGTTAGTACCTATAAACCTAAACTAAGAAAAAACACATCACATACCGCCAGTTATCTAGCAAACGACAACTTTAATAGCTCCAGATCTAGCAGACGCCAGGGGCCACCATCTGATCTCGGTGATTATGAAACTTTACAAAATAACAACGAACTTAGTGAACAATATTTTCCTTTAAACTATGATGTGAATAAACGCTCTAATGGACACTCACATCAATCATATCTAACGTCCAGTGGTAATAAAAGAATGAATTCGACATCAGAAGTTAGACGGACATCTGTTTCTAAACATAAAACATCGGAATCACAAAAGACATTAGAAAACTTATTGAATGATGATCCAGACCAGCCTTTTGGACTGTCCAGTAGAAATGTTGGTACAAGAAATTTGGAGTCTGGTGCAAGTGGTGGAGCAGGTTAGTAGGCTTACTTTGATCTACATGTTTTCAAAAGGACTAACTTTTTATCTTCTTTACCTTCACAATAAACCATAACGAATATGAAAATAACTTTTTGAAAGAGAAATAAGCAAGTCCCTTTTGGAATAAATTCTTTTAAAAGGGGAACACTCGAATATATCACCGTAGTAAACTGTGTCAGTAATGTTCGAATTTCGTGAAACTGAAACCGCCAGACAAAAGGGCTGTTCCTTGTACGCAAATAGTGTTAAAGTATGCAATATCAAGGTCATGGACACTCTAAAGGTCACAGTTTTGATCCGATTTTGATGAAAGTTTAAAATATATGTTTATATCCCAAAGATCTTTATTCCTTTTTTGAGCTTGTTCTCTGTCCATCTCTTGTAAAATGTGGGTGTAAATAGTATGGCAATGGCTTGTTTTAATCAAGTTATCATATAGTTTTAGGATGATGTACTGGTAATATGTCTAACATACATACAGTAGATATACATCAGATATATTTTATACTTTTAACCTGAATTTATATGTTTTTGATCCGTATCAACATTATAAAAATTTTGTGTTGTACTTGTAGTTGCTCAAGGAGAGAGACGGAATAAAACCTCTGTGTCTGCTAAGAAAGTTTATCAGGAAATAGAGAAAAAAGATAAAGAAGCTTCCAGAAAAACTAATAAAAGGTAATATTTAATATTTTATACTTGACAATATATTCCTTTTGGCTACTGTATTTGGGGGGTTTGGGATGGCCTAGTGGTCTAGAGTGCCTTGCTTCGATCTCAACCTGGCTAGTGACCTCTGACTTGCAGCATGGAGATAGGAGTGCCTTCTCAATTTGGTGGGTTTCCTCCGGGCACTCTGGTTTCTTCCAACTGCTAAAGGCTCCTACGCGCAAGCGAATTATTGAAATGAAATTAAAAATTAGTCCCGAAATGACCTAGTTTGTGTCGAGTGGACGTTAAACCTCATTTCTCTATCTATCTCTCTACTGTATTTGAACAGGTAGTACTTTTCCTTCGGTCTAAAATATATTACATAATACATCTTTAAAAAGGTCATTAATTAAGATAATCAGTCTAGAAATGTCTTACTTATAAAAACAGTAAAAAAAATTAACATGAGTTAAATAATTGTTGAAAAGATGCAACTTTTGAAAATTGTGCTCTCCCCTTGTTCTCTCCCACTGTTATCTGATGTACCGGGTATGTCAGAAATCCACAAGAATTGAAAATAAACTCAGGAACACAACAAAAAAAAACTCCCACAGGCAATTGTAATGTTAACTATATTAGAACTATCAAATGTAATTTATTATCTTAGATTACCGAGTACAAGGAATTTTGTGGATGACAATAGAGAAAGTAATGGTGAAAGTTCAGTCCCGACTAGACAAAGATCTACTCATCTATTAAACGCTGACCATAGAACTGGTGCTGCTCAGCCAAAACCTAAAACCACAACGGTAGGCATCTTCACAAAGCACAAACAAGATCCATCAGCAAAGTTGATACTATACACTTTTGAATAGATTATTGATAATGTATGATATGTATATATTAGAAAATGTCATTCAAATTATTTTATTCTGAACAAAGTTACCGCTATTTGATGTTTTGACAGGATGTGGAATAGATTGTTTATTATCTTAATAACGTTACATGTTATTTCGCTTCGCCATTTTTACGTTAAATCATTAGATGGTAACCATGCTTTAAAGGGACAATAACATTCTTGTTGGCTTGGTAGCTCCAGAAAATAAATAATACCCTTAATCTAAGTACTAGATGTTTAAATGTCCTACCTATTGTGTAAATTATCCATTACAGCCGATTTTATTTGTTCAGGGGGTTCGAAAATATTTTAAAATCCAAGTCACATTTGAAAAGGTTTACGTTAGACTTTTCAAATCAATTGGTTGAATTTTTCCATTTTTTTAAATTAGGTGTGTTAAGATGAAATTTATATCATCATTTAATTGGAATATTCTAAAATAATACGATTTGTTGACCAGAATGAAGATTGGGACATATTTTTCAGTTACAACAAGAGTGTTATTGGGGCTTTAATCTATTTGAATCTCTGCCATCCAGTGGTCTAGAGAGTTGATTATAGCCTGGTTATATGAATAAATAATAGTTAATATAAATTTTGAAGACAAAATCAGGACCGTTTATAGGCAGATTTAGCACTTACATAATGGAAAGTAGAGATATCCAATCTTACTAGAAAAATACTGGATTTCTTGAAAAAAAAACATACAGGAGTGTATACAGGAAAAAAAAATGTAAGGGTTGCCCTAATCAATAGATCGACAATTAGGAATATATGCATACGTGACATGCTGCACATAAACATTGAATGCTTTATGTACATGTTGATAAACTTTATGAAGAGTTACACGTACGCCACTTTCTGAGATAAAAATAATCGGGAAAAGTAGCGGGCAGTGGATAATACGATAATTTAATTAGGATTCAATATTTGTAATAAATAGTCAGCGATTACAGTAAACATCGCCTTGTATATGCAATGAATTCTCCTTCGTTTTTGTCCCCTGTTGCTATAGATACGAAGAGAGGTAAGTCACGTGACAAACATGACCTCTTTTGATCCATTTTTATAGCAGGGCATTCCTTGGCAATTACAATGTTTTGAGAGGGATTTGCGTCAAAATTATGATAAATTAACTAGTTTGAATATGATTTTAGTCCTAATATATCATCAAATCACCCAGTTTGTACCCGGGAATGTATCTTTAATTGGATGTAATAAAAAAAAGTAATTACATGTATGTGTAAATACTGATAATGACCAAAGACAGATCAATGTTTAAATTGCACGTTTTTTGTTTATATTATTTGTCACATGGAATTTGGAATTTATATTTCTTTATGTTTCTTTTCAGAAATCGAAAAACCAGAATAGAAGATGATGATAGCATTAAATGGAATGTAAATGTATGTGGTGTTAACTGTTGAATTTTGTATTTATTATTAACTTTATTTTTCTTGTTGCTTATTTTACATTTGAGGTCTCCAGTTTAGTCTCAATATTATTCTGATGGAATGATTTATATTTAATCTCATTTTATGTTGTCAACATGTCAGTAGCAGAAGCCTTAATTATATGACCACGAATTGAGTAGGTCTTCTGTAAGAAAGTGGAGTAGGTCATCTGTAAGAAAATTAAAATAGAATAGACGTCAAGCACCGATAAAGAAATTGGTGGATGAATTAGACAAATGACTCGCCCTATGAAGGCACTACAAAGAATGAATATTTAGTTGATACAAATGAAATCACATCAAAACACAATATTCCAGACTCTCAGAACATAGGTCAACTGTTTGAGAATAATTTGCTTCTACCAATGGGCATCATCTAATACTAGGTTTAGAATTAGATTTCTATATAGAAAACGCTTCAGCCCTTATGTTTGTTAAAATTGAATAAGGAGTGTCTTTTGAAGCACTGGGGATTTAACTAAAATAATAAAAAAGAAAATGGCATTATGTATATTAATGTGATTATTTATATAATGCAGTAGTGTATATTATTTTTGTTTACATTGTGGGTGTGTACCTCTTAACTCATCTTATTATGATCAAACTGTGTTCATGATTTTTATTCTTACTAAATAAACCACAATTACCAGGGTTGTTGATATCAAAAAAAAATATTTTTAAATGTAAGATGCTTTAATAAAACATGATTGGGCAAAGTTAGAAGAAAATGTGGATGACTGTTATCAATTATTTCAAACAGTTTAATTTATTTATTAGTTTAAGTGATTGATGGACTTACTTTGCATACAGAAAAAGTCGTTTGTGGTAATTCTTAACTTCTACTGGTGTAGAAATGACAATGTTGTGATGTTTATTTTTTGTGCTAGTCACTTTCTTTCCAAATAGCTATTCAAATGGCAATATTTCAACAGCAAAGCATGGTTAACTATTCATAACATAACACAATACAAAGCATATATTGATATAACTACTTTTCAAGTTAACAGTATGTGTTACGAAATGTTATTAAATAATAGAGAAGTAGTTATATCAATGTATACCTCGTGATGTGTTTTGTTATGAGTAATTGATAAAGCCCACATTATCATTCACAGATCATCATTTAAAATGAATGAAATAGATTATTGCCTAATGGAAATTACCTCGTGCTATCTTCAACTTCTTGTATCTTTTTTATAATTTACACTTGGATGTTACTTTAATAATGTAAGTGAACAATCAGCTTTCCACATCTATTAAATCTATACAATTGTGCATAGACAAATAAATTGTTAATCTGTAAATATTAATTATTATTTAAAATATTATGCATATGTACATATTAAGTTGCCAATTTTGTTGTGTTAAAAAAATAAGTTTATTTTATATTCAATTAGAAGAATTTATTGTATATTCATATCCTGTATTTTACAAATTGTGTATTCAAAATTCAATATCAGTGATAAATGGGGTTTAATGTCTACTTACAAATGGAGAAGACCCACAAAGTTGAACAGGTGACAATTCTCCTTTTCTCGTAAAACCAGGGAATCGAAACCACACATGTTGACTCATGGACAGACACAAAATCTGCTACTGCCATGGCAAAATTCCCTCCTACAATGGCAGTATAAGAAAAGTTCAAATCATAAGTGTATATATACATGTATATGAGCTTAAGCTGATCAGTATTGGCTGTAAGAAGGTTTGAGGCAGTGCATGTTATTACATTGAAATTACTAATAGTAAGAGCGTTCTGTTTTCAAGGTAAAAAATATTTAAGACATAATAATTATTATGCTGAGAATAAAAGGGGGTGGTTTTTTTAACCTAACCTAATACTTGTCATATTGATGTATTTGGCTTATTGAAAATTACAGTATTTAGGTTATAACTGACAAAGTTATGGGCCCTGTTATATAATCTTATTACTAAGCCAGAAAAGAGTAATTATAATGATACTTGTAATATGTTTTAAAAATCGTCTTAAATTACTGTGGCTAACAGCTAAATATTATGTTTCGTGCAGTACCAAGACATTATGAAAAAATAAAAACTATTCTTTCATTTCGTAAAAAACGTTCTTATGTATCCCATTTAATATGAAATTATATCTTCGTCCCTTTATAAGGTTATATTTCCTGCACTACATTAAATAGGATCTAACATATTCAGAGCAACTGCTGTTTGTTCTTCTGGGGATCACGTGGCTAAGGCACTGGCTCACTAGCCTGGAGGTCGAGTGTTCGATCCCAGCATTGACTGAGAAAGTTCATCTTGATTTTCCGGCTTGGTTTCCCCTTGTCAGTGATGAAGAACCGGGGGTCTGACAAGGACAGCTGTCTAGTTGTTCGGATATAAGGAAAACTGAGGTCCCACGTAGCCTACACATTGGCGTGCACATAAAAGATCCCTTAGCAGTTGGAATTCGATATAAGAGTAGGACAAAATTTCCCTCATAGAACACTGTGTGGCGTATATACCCATGTTTCATTAGCCCAAGTTAGGTGCAGAAGAATAGGATGTTAAACCCCATTTCACTTCATTTCGTTTCTTCTAGTGTTGTGTGTCCATTCACAGGGCATCATGTTCGCTTCCAACAAAGGTGATTTCACAGTCATTTATTTCCTAGAGAAAAACCGGGTTTAATGTCCACTCAACACATGGTTCAATTTTATGATTCAATTTTATTTCAATGATTTGCTTGAGTGCAGGGGCCTTTAGCAGTGGGAGGAAACAGGGGAACCTTTGAGAAAACCCACAAAGTTGGACAGACAACCGTACTCCTTGTCACATACAACCGGCAGGGCTTCCACTTCAAAATTTTCACTACCGGTCATTTTTGATAACGCACGAAAACTTTGCAAAATAAATGCGGGGAATCGAAACTATGCCAATTAACTCAATGACAGACCTTATGATACAACACACACACCATTTGGACATCATAATCCCCATGTTTCCTAACATACTTACCAGAAGAACCAGTCCTGTTTTTAGTCCAGCATATTGGGAATGGAGGGTGTTTAAAGACAAGTCATCACTTCCAAGTCGTAGGTTAAAGGCATAATCAAGAGACTGTTCAGGACCATTGTTACTGTAACAAAGGCATAATCAAGAGACTGTTCAGGACCATTGTTACTGTAACACAAAGGTGTTATACCTGCCTGGGAACAAGCATGAAAGATAAAAATCTAATCACGACCACTGGAATAATGGCAGGTACGTGCCGACTCATCCTCAGGTCTGTTATGCACATGACTATGTATATACATCAGTCCAATGACATCTCTTGTAACCGGAACATAATATGTTTTCATTGGCTGTTTTAGAGTACACAGTTACGAAGTATGAAATGAAATAAAATGTGATTTAAAGTCTCACTGTTCTGCTCACAATTGGGCTAATGAAGACAAGAAGTAAGAACACAACATATGAATAAATCTGTTCAAGAGTACAATTTGTTTCTCATTTCATAGTAAAGAAGATTTCTCTGTAGCTTCTGAAAGGAGTAATTGTGTGGTGGAACTATTTCTTTAGATAATTATAAATCCAACTGATTTTGGTTGACAATGTGTGTAATTAGTTAAAACCAGATTTTGTGACAACTGCTTGTGGTTAACAAAATGTATTTTTAGCTAAAACTAGAAATTGTTAAAACTGGTTAATTTGATCAGATGTGTTAAACCATAAATTATCACCACTGGTTATTGTAGATCTGGTATGTTATTAGCTAAATCTAGAAATTATCACAACCGGTTGTTGTTGACCAGATGTGTTATTACCCATAACCAGAAACTGGTTGATAGTTGTCTTCATATAAGACCAGTTGGTGCAGAAAAGTAGGATCTATAATTTCATTTTATTTTCATTTATGACAACTGAAGATCCTAAACACATTTAAAGGGACAATAACATTCTTGCTGGCTTGGTAGCTCCAGAAAATAAATAATACCCTTATTCTAAGTACTAGATGTTTAAATGTCCTACCTCTTGTGTAAATTATCCATTACAACCTATTTTATTTGTCCAGAGTCCAGAGGGTTTGAAAATATTTTAAAATCCAAGTCACATTTGAAAAGGTTTACGTTAGACTTTTCAAATCAATTGGTTGAATTTTTCCAATTTTTTAAATTAGGTGTGTTAAGATGAAATTTATATCATCATTTAATTGGAATATTCTAAAATAATACGATTTGTTGACCAGAATGAAGATTGGGACATATTTTTCAGTTAGAACAAGAGTGTTATTGGGGCTTTAAGTTGTCAGTAAAAACAAAAAAAAACAAAACAAAATAATTATAATTAAAAAAGGTGATTTATTAAAACTCAACTTACAAATATTTCACTGTAGATATTTATATAAACATATCGATTGTCGATGGCTAATACCGTATAATTATATTAACTGCATGGTTAATACTTGTTATTTTATCCCAATCCCAAGCATAGTCCTACATTTCAAAGTATCTGTTGAGAAATATGGTTTAAGAGAAATGGTAATGGAAACTTTAAGTTTGTACTTCTTCTAAATGTACCACAGATTCAAATAGTTGTACAAGACTAGATAAAAATATATTTGAGATATCTCCTTTAATTTACTTTACTGTTGGATTACTGCTCTTTATACATAAACACCTTCATTCCTTAACGCCATGTTTGATTGCTGATATTATGGATTTCATTAACGGATTGTTTGACTCACCACTATCCAAATTTGGTTTCTCTAATTTACATTCAAGAATATGCACATAAGTGCTGAAATATTTCAACCATGAGTATTACGTTCATATTGTAAAGTAGGGAACTAGAATTCAAATTTGACTAGAAATAGAATAAAAATAACAAATACCAAACTAAATTCGAATTCAGATTACAAAAAAAACTAATAGTAAATTGAAACTTGATATTAACAGAATATCCCCTTTGCATTATCTAATTTTTAGTTATAATAGTGAGAACTGACAACTCTTGTATCTTTAATGGGAAAGTTTTTTCATACCGGTTGGAAAAAAAATATTTTAGCTGTACTTAATGTAAAAAATAGGTACAAGGTAACCATGATCTGTGAATAAACATGACATGTTCTACTAATACTAACATACATGTGATTTGCAAGTGAGAGGGCCTCTACCCCTTTAAACAAAACGTGATATTTAGAATAACTCTATATTAGTCATCAATGGTTTACCTGGGATGAAGCATTGGTGAACCCTTGAAAATATTATACACCAAAGATTTAATATAATAGCTGTACAAGTTGTAGATCTTAAAAAATCTATGTCTAAGCGATAGATTTAATTGAATTCCCTAGATAATATAACTGTACTGTCACATCAGGGCATATTTAAATTATATGTTACCAATGTATTAATGCTTCTATAAATATTACAAAGAAATAAATGTTTTAAATGATTCATCAATTGGTTATTAATTATTGGTCGTTACATAAAGTAATAATAAAGCAAAATAAATGGTATTAGGTACACATATAAATATATAACTTTGCAAAATTAAAAAATAAAAATAACATCTTTCACTCCACAAATTTCAATAACAGGAGTCACAACAAACATTTACTTTGTAAAGTTTAAGTTTACAAGTCAATCTTAATTCAACGAATTCGAATGTATTGACGGATGCATACTATAACAAATGCACAGGCATATCCATTGTTCATTTAAGGTAACCAGTTCCATGAGGAAAGCTTCCTGGACAAAATTTATTATATTGTATACATTCTTATCAAGCTTGTTGCTTGTGGATTACTGTCTAGATTATTTCTGTGGATTGCTTGCTTTCTACCCTACCAATATCACTGAGATCTATGCCTACCTGTGCAGTTTTGGATTTGACTTCATTTTTATAAAAAGAAAAATAACAATATGATATGACATTATAACTATCCATATTGTTTGCTACAAGCGAACACAAATTAATAAATGCATTTTACCAATTGTGCACATATTTTCTGATTTGATTCTGTGACCACAACAAATATCATTCCCTATATCATAACTAAATATATATTAAAGCATTCTTTATCATAACTAAATATATATTATTACATTTGCATGTCATAACTCAAAATACACTAGAAATACATTGTAACATAATATTATATAATGAAGATTTCACATATTTATATTTCTTAATGAAATGCTTAATCAAAACAGATATGTGGAACAAAATGACCCTGAGATAAAATGATACTATAGTTCAAAGGAATTTGGCTCAATATAGAGCAAATAAACATAAAGTCCTCCAATCAAATAAGCAATAATAGGGTTACTAGGTATAGATCAATTATAATAAGAAATTGGGACATCAACTGTGTTTTTATACAAAATTTGAAACATTCACCATTAAATTTCTGGTAATTTTTGTGTGTTTTTTTTTTTTGCGATCAAATTTTTAAAACCATACTTCTTTCTGTTTTTATTTTCAAACATCTAAATGTATAATTTTTATACAAAGAGTATTAAATCCATACAATTTTTCTGAGAACTGGGGAAATAATGAGATTACAAGGTATATGATGTAGTATATTTAGTAACACACTTACATAACTTATAATTAGGTGCATCAGCTTGACTAAAGATAGGTTGCCAGGCAACGAAACATACGCCCACAACAGCTAAGTCGTCCGGGCAGTCAACAAGGGTTGACGCATATTGTTTCTTTTATCAGTAAGGAGAACATTCACAACACATGATAATCTTATTACGAGTAATAGCCCATTAAATAATTATCAGAAATGATTAGAATAGTTTTGATGGTTTGTCTCAAGGCCTTTGTCCACAAGATATTTCAAAGTGATCAAGTGCCAGATATCACTGAAAATCAAATAGGATTCTTCGTCTCATGACCCTAAACACTGTGTACAAATTTAAAGTCAATCGGATATTAACTTTAGCCTTTAGAGCGTTCACAAGATTTTTCAAAGTGATCAAGGGTCATAACTCTGGTAGTAATTATCTCATATAACCGAAAATCAATAGGCTTCGTCGTCTCATGCCCTTAAACACTGTGTATAAATTTAAAGTCAATCGGATATTAACTTTAGTCTCTAAAGCGTTCACAAGATTTTTCAAAGTGATCAAGGGTCATAACTCTGGCAGTAATTATCAGATATCAACGAAAATCAATAGGATTCTTCCTCTCATGACCTTAAACACTGTGTATAAATTTAAAGTCAATCGGATATTAACTATAGCCTCTAGAGCATTCACAAGATTTTTCAAAGTGATCAAGGGCCATAACTCTGGTAGTAATTATCGGATATCGCTGAAAATCAATAGGCTTCTTCGTCTCACGACCTTAAACACCGTGTATAAATTTAAAGTCAATCAGATATTAACTTTAGCCTCTAAAGCGTTCACAAGATTTTTCAAAGTGATCAAGGGTCATAACTCTGGCAGTAATTATCAGATATCACCGAAAATCAATAGGCTTCTTCGTCTCATGACCTTAAACACTGTGTATAAATTTAAAGTCAATCGGATATTAACTATAGCCTCTAGAGCGTTCACAAGATTTTTCAAAGTGATCAAGGGTCATAACTCTGGTACTAATTATCGGATATCGCTGAAAATCAATAGGCTTCTTCGTCTCACGACCTTAAACACTGTGTATAAATTTCAAGTCAATCAGATATTAACTTTAGCCTCTAAAGCGTTCACAAGATTTTTCAAAGTGATCAAGGGTCATAACTCTGGCAGTAATTATCAGATATCACCCAAAATCAATAGGCTTCTTCGTCTCATGACCTTAAACACTGTGTATAAATTTAAAGTCAATCGGATATTAACTATAGCCTCTAGAGCGTTCACAAGATTTTTCAAAGTATTCAAGGGTCATAACTCTGGTAGTAATTATCGGATATCGCTGAAAATCAATAGGCTTCTTCGTCTCACGACCTTAAACACCGTGTATAAATTTCAAGTCAATCGGCTATTAACTTTAGCCTCTAGAGCGTTCACAAGAAATTGTGGACGATGGACGGACATACGGACCGACCGACGGACGGACGGACGGACCGACAGACGGACGGACGGGGGCGACGGCAATATACGACCACATTTCCATGTGGGCGTATAAAAATGATGATACAGTTATACAAAAAAATTTTTTGTGGCTCTCAGACCCTTTCTAAAAATCAGGTGCGAGGATGAGGTTTTACCTTATATGTTTTTATTTTGTCCAGGTATCGCAACATGCTACAGGGCTAAAGAATTTCTAATAAAAAATGCATTTAAATTCAGTCTTTTATGTCATTATATTGTTGATTGTTTGACTATCCAGTACAAATTATGATTTTCAATAACATTACTTCCTGTAAAACACATTGATGTGCAATAATTTTTTAAAATAAAAATTGATCATTCAGCTCTTTTTTAAGTGAATAGAAAGTATCTGAGAACTAGAATATTGTTCTTATATGACCTAATATAACAAGAATGATTGATGTGGTGACTAGATTGTTTTTATGAGTATTTTTAATGATACTTAATTAATAAGGATAATAAAGATTGCTAAAATGTTTCCTTTGAATCTTGTAATGTCACCTGCAGCAAGTTTCCAACTTGAAAATAACAATTCCAATCATGTTACAAGTCATATTTTAAATCAGGAATGTGTAATAGAATATGTCATAGTAACATGCTTTAAATTTGATTTTTTACAAAAAATCAGTTCATACATTAAAGTAAAGGTGTCTTTTTTTAGGTTTAAAGGAGAAATACATTTACATCTGATTATCGCATTCATTCAAAGTAACATATACATCAATAAAAAAAAAATTACCACTTTAGTTTGAGATGATCTCAATATTAATATCATTATGAAAAACATGACTAAACTACAGTAAAGAAAAAAATCGGCGGACACCAACTATTTTTAACAAATAACAATTTAAAAAGAAATGTAAACCATAGGAATTCCTGTAAAACAATCCAGAAAATAAAGCTACATTGTATACTTATGATATCTGACTTAGCCACGAATAATTTGCATTTACTGAAATTTTAATATCATACCTAGACAATTATACATGTAATTTGACTAAGTCATGAATATATACGCTGCACTTAGAAATAGTTTTAATATCTTATGTGTGCTACAATGTTTATTCTAACTAAGTCATGGATATGTTGCTACTATCTGACATGCATATGCTTCACTTAAATAAAAATTAAATTTCAAATGTTGGCCACTATCTATATTCTGACTTAGCCATGATTATGTTGCACTCAGTCATGCAATTTAATATCATATGTAGGCCATTATGTATATTCTGACATAGCCATGGATATATCATACTTAAATAAAACTGTAATAGTCCACTTTGTAATCTATATAAAAGATATACTGGTATATGTGCAGCACAACAATAATATAAAACTTAGTTAAAGTTTTTAAAACCAGCATTATATCAATATGCATTTCTCTGCAAAAACATTAAAGTATTATATTTGACATAGCAATCTCTTGACTCCATCAACCGCCCACCAACAGTTTTTCTCAAATCTATAATAAGTAACAAACGTGTACATTGCTTGCCCAATTTCTACTTTTGTTTATCATTTTTTTAAGGCCAGGGCGATTACAATATTTACTGAACCTATGTTAGAATCCTTGACATTATTCATACACTCACTTAGATGTAGTGGTGCCTAAACTCTTTTGTGGGGAGCTTTGATATGCTTTCAGTATCTTTGACCTTTAAATTTTGGCTATAAAGGGAATTTTTATTCCATATCTTTGAAATCTGTAGTAAAGAAAACTGAAATAAAAATATCAAAATTGATAGGAAATGTGCCAAATTCTCCTAAAAGCATATCAAGTAAAATATGTCAATGTATATAATTTAGGGCTGTTTTTTTTCTATTTATGAAAAGGTAAATTCTGAGGGACTTTTTCATTTCAGAAAAGTATAAATTCTGTTTTTGACATTTATATATAATATTATGCAGTTACTAACATCAATTAGAATAATTAACTAATAAAATCCAAATAACTATTTCATTTATAAACATTAAAATTCATGAAAATTGTGAAGTACGGTAGATATTCTACTTATCGACAGAACAAGACCATCATGGCCGAAAAAACCCAACGAATTTGGTTTGCCTAATATATCAGCTGTTGATTGTCAATTGTTAGTGAATAGTGCTAAACTAGTGATGCAAAAACATCTGACGAAATCTCTTGATAGATATTTTTATGTTTTCACCAATTCTTGGTGAAAAATCAAATGTTTCCATGGAATTCAATTTCAAAATTATTTCAAAGTATTTGAAAATCATAACCATAATAATTGTCAAGAAAATAACTAATCATTAGATCCCTGCTAAAAATATCCTAAAGAAAAAGTTCTTCATTGGATACAATGAGATTCCAATAAAATATCCCTCAACACGCATCTTTCTTTCACATGCCACTGTCTGTTGGGACTGACATTTTCACGGTCTAAAGTTTAATAATCACACTAACAACAATGGTTTCATTTAAACGTTGGTAGATTATAAAAACTATAACCAGGCCGTCCTTGTACAGCAAAACAGATAATTACCAAATGATATACTGGAATAAAAAGAAGAAAATGTGGTAATTAAAATCGATATTGTTTGCATCCAATATATGTGCACAGCAGCTAATTCGTCCGGAGACCCAACAAGAGTTGTCGCATTTTTTTTTCTTTTGACAGTAATGAAAACATTTATAAAAAAAACTAAAAACTGATTACCGGGAAGAGTAACAACTCATTTAAAGATTTTCTGATAATTAGTTACTTTAAAATAATACAATACATTTAATATCATGGATTTAGCTATTCAAGTTATCAAAAAGGAATGAAAATCAATCTACTTATTCATCACAATATATAAATTTAAAATCAGTCGGATGATAACTCCAGAGCATCCACAGGACGTTTCAAAGTAGTCAAGGGTCATAACTCGGGCAGTAATTATTGGAAATCTTTGAAAATCAATAGGCTTCTTTATTTCATGAACTTAAACAATGTTCATAAATTTAGTCTCTATATTTAGAAGAAACTTACCACCAGGTATAAAACAGATCAATCCTATTACAAAGAAAACAAGGCAATGGATACCTGAAATTAAAATATAATAAACCTACACCACAGCCCAACAGATCTTTAATCAAACCAGATTTATCATTGCCATTGTAATTCTGCTAGCATCTGATCCACTTTGGGGCTCTAGCTTTGGGGGAAAACCAGAAAATCCCACAAGGTTGGACAGAAGGACTAACTCCTTGTCAAGTACAAGCGTAGAATTGAAACCATACCACTGGACTCAATGACAGACCTTATGATCTAAAGTACACACATTAGACCATTCAGACCCCCGTCCCATTAATGATGATTAATTTACAGTAAAAGAATATTTGGGATTTCTATGCATAATTCATGGCTACACACTTCACACCCTTGGTAATATCACAATAGAATTTATTCCTGGGCTGTGCTGTACTGAGTACTGTATGAGCTATACCAAGACATTTTCAGACATAACCCAGAATACACAATGGATCCAATTCTCCATTTTGGCATTGTAACAGAATAATGAACAGTGAGAAGAAAAAAAACATTTTGTTTGTGGTTCCATGCCAATCTGCTACCAAACAATGTTCTGCGGCATATCACCTTGAATGTTTACTACAAATGAAACAAACAGAACTTATTCAACAACTAATATTAACTAAATTTACCTCTGTTGGAAGAAGCTAATATTCCTATTCCAGATATTATAAGAGCTGAAAAATTAAAATAAATCAAATTTAAATATTTCACGATATCATTCATGCCACTTACTTTGACATGTTCAAGTGTTTGTAATATTTATGATGAGCAATTAGTGCACTGTCTATTAAAATTTAGATAACTGAGATTTCTATTCATTAGAATCATTTCACTCTTTAGTCTTAGTTTCAGTTTGACAGACATTGACAATATTTTTTTGGACAAAACTTTCTAAGCATTAAGTTGTCAGCTCGGAATACAAAATTACCTTTCTGAAATGTTTATGTTTTATAATTCAAGGTAACCATTATTACCATGCTGCGGCCCATGCATATTTAAAAAGTGAATAATACTTACAAAATACATAATCAAAGAAGTAGTATCCTCAGCTATAAAAAGATGAAGCATACCCTGCCTTGTCCATGACACCTGTCACTACATGTACATACTTACATTAAGAGATCATAAATTTTACTTACCTATACCTATAACAGTTAAAGCTATAGAACCCACGACTAACCGCCAATTTTCTCGTACTTTAGGGTGTCGTAACCAACTGAAATTATTCATCAATAATAACTTCATGATAAAATCTTATCATTGAGCCATCTATGGCCATGTTCCTGAAGCAACGGTATACTAGTTATATAATAGTTATAAAACTAGTATACCGTTGCTTCAGGAACATGTCTATGGCAAAATTTCTAAAAGTATGAATCCATTTTGATTCAAATACTTTCCAAATGACATATTTTTGTCACTATCGGGTTCAGTCTTAAAAAGCTCATCAATTATCTTATTAGTCTATATAGTCATACATACAGTACAGCGACTATCGTAACTGGGTTAGAAATACAAAACTCTTTGACAAGGAAGCAACAACAGTGGTGTCTGATTCATATGAGGGTTTATGAAAGTGCTCTGAATTTGAATTAGTGCATGATTTATGTACATTTATTTTATGCTTTTGTATATCTAGTCTGTTGTCTAAGGATGTTTTGATGCAATATAAGTCTATTCTATTCCATAATAGCTTGAAGTTAGTAAGATGTTAGCCCGTTAACCCGGAGGATCGATCCCAGGGTTTGCCAAGAAAATTGATCCGCCTGTGCACACATTGGTCTGCAAGTAAAAGAACCCATGGCAGTTGGAACTCGATATGAGAGTAGGGCATAGCACTGCTGTAGGAACAAAATTTCCTTCATATAATTAATACTGTATGCATATGACGTATGCCCATCTTCATTAGCCTATATAGTTGGAGCAGAACAGTAGGACATTGAACTCCATTTAATTTATTTTAAATATTGAAAGGATTAAAAGTTTTGTCACTTTACCTGTCATAGCTTCCAAAAGATTTTGTTGAAACAATAGTTTCACTTGACCATGTTGTAGCTAATGAATGACTGGATGTAGCACCATGTAGACCAGGATAAAAACTACTATTAAAACATAAAGGGGATTTGATAAACATACTATTTCAAATGGCTATGCGTGTATTAAAACATAATAATAAGATGTGATGGACGATACACAAACAAAGATTTCCATTATCAACTTTTTAAAATTCTGAACATATTAATTGACAGTTATGAGCTATAATTTCCAGGATAAACAATTCAAAAATTGTTTATCAATAAAACTGTATCTTGTAAAATTCAAGCCTTGGTAATATCACTCTGCTCTATGGATGCGTAAATGGAGCCAGTAGCTGCCATGGTAAATTGCTAGCATATGAAATATAAATGATTCAGAACATACTGCTTTGATTTTCTATCTTCTTTCTTGATAAGTGGTGCATTTTGACCTTGATGAATCTGAAAAATACAAACATTTCCTACAGACTGAATATTATTATGTGGCAAAAATTGGGGATATTGATCAATTGAATGTTCCAAATTAAATTCTCTCAATCTAAAAATGTGCTAACCGATTAAGGAAATATATAACCACCCATAACAGTTGAAAAAGATGTGTTGTGTTTAATTGCATCGAGCTATATTTAGATTTTAATGGCTTCTGCAAAGCTGTTTAGCAGAAGGGAACGAATTTTTAACAGCATGGTGTGTCACATATACTGACTCTAGTGAGGTAAGCAAGGTCTTTTTCTCACTAAAATGTTTCTTTTACATTACATTGTACAGGCGTTCACAGGGACTGACATGTGATCGTTTACCAGTAAAAAGCTGCCAGTAGAATTGACTGGGCTTTAAAAGTTTTTCAACAAGGATTCAATAAGATGGTTCCAGAATCTACAGAGCGAGTGTAATGAGACCTATGTTCAGAGCTGAAATCGCTCATATTAATCAACAACAAATAAAGAAGAATCAAGAAAGAAGACCAAGATTAAGATTAATTTAACCATTATTTTTTTTTACAATACGACAATAGGCCTGTTTAACAACATAAAGAAAATTTTTTATTCAATACACACCTAATTACATTACTCAAAAAAAAAGATAATAAATTTATTTATTAGTAGAATACTGTAGTTTTTATTCAACCTGAAATTCTTGAAGTGGAATGCTTCCACCACCACTACCATTTACATCTTCTTCAATGCCGTCTGGAAAATTTGGTATCTCTTTTGGCCTTATCTTTGGGCCTCTTGCTGAAGAAGAAGAATCAGATGTAGCCCCATAGAGTTTTATTTTATCCTCTTCATCAGAATCAAAGGCATCATCGATGCTGTAATCTGCATTTGTCATTTTGCATTTTGCGAAATATTATGATTCTGAAATAATAGTCGCTTACATCCTCTATAAAACTTAAAGGGAGATAACTCAGATTTTTGTTTATTGATTTAAGGGACTCTCTCATTCTACTTTCAGTTGACATAGCCACACGAACACACGCTTATTACCATGCCGAGTTTTTCTTTGATCACAAACCTGTCTCAAGGAAAAATACCTGTAGATTTTCTTACTCAAGCGTCAAATCTGATTGCGACGGCTCTTGGGAAACCCGAATCGGTAAGTATAAGAGCAAATTAAAGCCGTGTAGAATTTTACACGAAACAATCTACTCTGTCTCTAGCTTGCTGCCTGCCTAACCAGGGCCGCCGCCGCCACTGCCAATGGATTTATTTATTATTATTTTTAGGGATCAGCTGCCGTTTACAAAATTACATCGCCGTAGATGATAATTAGTAGAGCATTTTTCAGTTGGTTTAGATACTAAGTGGAACCAATGATTGGCGAAAAACAAATGAAATTTGGTCTGTACAATTGAAGGGAGTCCGTTGGCTTTCTTCACGTAATAATAATAAGATGCCCTTTGAAAGTTGGAATTCCTTATATACATGTATATCCGCTTCGGTCTTGCAAATCTAGTTTCAAGGACTTTATTTACCCACCACCCCCACGTCGAAAGCTGACACTGCCTCCACTAGCACCCTGTTCGATAGAAATGGGTCTTGTCTTACATATTAAATGAACATGTCTGGATATTTTCTTCAGACTACAGTACCTGATGAACTAGAGCTCTGATACTTTATATGATCACCTGTAATCAGAAATACAAAGTTCAAGTGAAACCTACATGTGCATCAATCAACAGGCAAACATAATTTGATGTATTGGTTACATTAGTAAGAAATAAAGCACCCATAGGAAGATAAAGAATAAAATGGGTCATTCTTTGTCAGGGTGTGAATAACACCTTGGATAAGTTGAAGAGATAGCTCAGTTACTACATGTAGTCAATACAGGCCACTCATTATGACACAGCAGTCTATGCAGGCGCGGATAAGGAGTGGGGAAATTGAGCAAGGGAGGGCACTTGAACTTTTCTATTGGCAATCTTTTTGGGTTTCCTAAGGTTGGGTGCGATACTTGTCTGCGCTAAAAAATACAGCGTATTTCAGGATTAACGCTGTTCACATTTTAAATCAATCCTCATTTATTTATCCGTTTCATATACCTGTAATACTACGTTTTCACATGCTAATCATCATTGAGATTAGTTGGGACTCAAAAACTCGGGACTCGAGTCTTTGGAGGACTAAAATGGCTGGACACCGAGGTTTCCGTCTATACTAGTCATCGAATTCCAATTGTCAATAAGGATTACCCAAGTAAACATTTCGAACGACTAGATACATTTTCTTTCGCTTCATAAAAACACCAACAAGGGGAACCACATTGAAAACTCCTGACACCAACTGGGTAGTACAGAAATCATACTGTCACAGAGTGTTTTATTTTATAGTTAAGTTTGCCGTGGTTATTTTTTCAGAAATGTCCCTAGAAAAGTTGTACAGTTTGATTTGCTTATCCTGTTCTCTAAAATTCTGCAGGGCCCATTAGTTGTACGAAGCAAATAAAATCAACTATGCGTTCCATTATTACGCAGAAGAAGCTGGGGAATTTAAGAACCGAAGGCTAATTTACCATGAGAAATTGGATTTTTCAGTCATTAGCGACTCCTTTAGTGCAGCAATTGCACATTCATTATCATTTTGTTTATATTATAGTATGTAACAGTACGTATTGAAGCGGATGCACAGATGATATTTGGAGGGTCAAACGAGCCATGTGGTACGGCGGAACTCAGCAGTATTGGTAGATTAGGCATTGAAGAAAATAAGGTTTTGGCAAAGACGATTGGAGAGTTTTTAGAAAAACAATTGGGCTTAAAACAAAACAGGTATATTACTGTCTAGTTTAAAGACAGCCATGGTTATTGTTGACTTATCGTCGTCATTGTTGTCGAGATTCCGTTCACTATTTATTGTGATCACTCTTTTGGTCAATGCTCTTTAAGATCTTTTATACGGCCATATTTCAGTATGGACTTTGTCCATTGGCTTTTGAGGAGTCTGGAGTTTTTGTTGGATTCTTTTCAAGTTTGATGTGACACATCGTGGTCATGAGAGGACTAACCCTATCCACTGGCCGTGTTCTCAGAGTTAAGTCCCTGTTTCCGACGGGTTCTTTTCATATTTTATATGTGGTATGAGAGGACGATAGATGGTCTAGCGTTGATAGATGGTGTAGCTTTCTGTGAAATGAAATTGAGTTTTATGACACGTCAGCTCCGACTAGCTTCCCATGGATTATTTTCAAATTCGGTGTGCAGCATCGATATTTAGCGTTCTACGACTTTCCGTTATCCCCCTTTGCCGAAAATCTTGTAAACGCGATAGAGAGGCTCTATTGGATCTCAAGGAAAACACAACTCCGATCTCTGTACAATTTTAATTTATACACGAAACATAGTGGCGTACCAAACAATATGTCGCTAAACAACGCATAATCATCTAAATAGTAGAGTTGACGGTGTCTACTTGGTCTTACGAGTGTGCTGTAGATCCGTTATTTGTCATGATGCTGGGTTTATACGTGATAAGTAGTGGGATCGCTAACCTAACCACTCTGAAAATGAAATGAAATGGGGTTAAACGTCCTACTGCTTTGCTCCGAACTAGGCTAATGAAGACAGGCATTCGCCGTACAGTGTGTTATGAGGGAAGTTTTGCCTTCATTTTGCACTACGGCCTTTTCTTGTATCGAATTTCACACGAAAGAGTAGGCAGCTGTCCTTGTCAGGCCCTCTGTCTTACATCACTGACAAGGGAGAACCACGCCGGAAAATCTGGATGAACTTTCTCGGCCAATACAAGGACCGAACACCCGACCTCTAGGCTGGCGAGCCAGTAACCACTCTTGAGGGTTCTTCATTATCTCCCAACGTCCATAGCCTCCCAGAACAGTAGGACGTTAAACCCCATGTCATTTCATTTCATTTCCGTAGCCTACCATCGAGGGGATGCCGTATCGATAGATGGTATTGTTTTGGAATATTGGAAATCTAACACAATAGAACCCTTTTCTGACTTTAGGTGGTTTTAAAATTTGTCCAACAATTAGTTCTTAATGTAATGCCAATGTGGAATATGTATGTCATTCTTAGTGTCTCTTTAATGGACTAGTCAATTATCCCGTTTTTCATGTTTTTTGTACTCCCATTTTTTCAGAGTCTACATTCGCTTCATAGATATACCAAGAGCAGAACTGGGGTTTTCTGGCACTACGTTTGAGGAACTTCTGGGAAAGAAGTGATGTAAAAACAAATATTTAATTTTAATTTTGTACTAAAGGCATGTTCTAGAAAATATATGTTTTCAATTTTATTTTGAGAATAATCGAGGCAACTTGACCTTACCAAATAGAATTATTGCCAAGTGAGCAACCGATAATTCTTGTCAAAATTGGTCAAGAATATGGTCATAGTTTTACCCAACACATGAATCAGCCTTATCAGAGAGGATATCGTCCTAATTACAGTACCGAGACTGGCGTCGAAGTTTTACAATGAAAACATGGGCCACCAGCTTTCTATTGTGGTTGCGATTGACTTAAGTGTGACATTTGACATCGTCAGTCACCAGGTCGCTTCTTGATGTCCTGGAAAATTGCGTTGGCATGCGCGAAACAGCAGCATAATTAATCGACTCTCATGATCAGGGTGATCACAATTTCAAAGTCAAGATTGGCGATACATATTCAGATCCAATGAATGCAGTTATTCCGCCCAACGATAGCATTAAAGGATCCATCCTTTGTACACGCTACCCCGACCAACACTCTACAGTATTTATGAGTAATTATCTAAGCGGTGGGATATGTTGACGATCGCAACATCTACGACTATGATCATTTGTTCCTTTGGGAGCGGGGCGGAGCCGGGCGGGGCCGGGCGGGGCCGGGCGGGGCGGGGGGGACAGGGCAAACCATCTTGGATTTGCCACTAACAATCGACGACATGATAAATCGTCTCAAATAAACTACGAGTTGGAGTTCATTGTGTTCGGCAGCTCGCGAGCTCTACCAAATATGTTACACAAAAGGCCAAAATCGGAGATGTATTTCTATAGCGAATGGGCATACGAGCATCTGGTTGGCAAATAGCGTGCCCGAAATCTTATGCGGTAAGCTCAACTCCTTCGCAATTCAATATGATACAATGCGCATACGCTAACCATTCGGCCATCTTTGAACCCTTGTTACAAATGGCGTTGAAACGCACTATGTTACACGATTCGTGTACCAATGGTCAAATGTTTATTTTGTTTTAAATTTTGGGTATCAGAAGCTCATCTTTTCCCGGTAAGATCACAACATCAATGTTTATTTAAATTGACAAATAATTCGTGTTTTCAATGTCGAAGACTTTAGATGATGTCGAGTTAGACTTAGCTACCTTATTCAATAAACATATTGCAGTTGTTTCCTTACCACCAATGCAACATTCTGTTCATAGCTATATCCGGGTTGGAACTGGTTTTTAGTTTGATTTCGAATTGCTTTTTCGGCACGTTATCAATGCCGCTTTGCGCAGTGGCGGGACCTGGATTTTCTGCTGGCTGCCTTTTAACGCATTAATGAGTGAGGAGGGGTGGACAATATTATGGAGGTTTTGAGTTCTATGAAAGGTGCCCTGTTTAATATATTATAGTGAAGTGGTTTAACAAACGGGTGACACCGAGAACCGGGCTAAGTAGCTTGCAGTGCATGTCACCATTATTCCAATTAAATAAACCATGTTGTCGAAAACGGATGCTCAAATGAAACACACAAAATATTAATTGTCCCGTTCTAAAAGCCGACGTATCTAAACGCTAAGTACCAATTAAACAGCTCCGTCAAATTGCTTTAGACATCACGGGGCTTCTTAGAAGCCACACTCCCTTGGCTGAGAGACCAGGAATAAGACTGGCATTTAGAGGCCAGGATAGAAGGACATACCTATGTAGACATAGAAAGAGGGGCGTACTGCCACAAAACACAAGCTATTTAATGCCATATCCGTGTATGTGGTTTCCTGTATATAATCTGTATTATTGATGTTATAAAAATATATAAACATAGTTGTATCAATACAGTTTTCCAGAGCTAATTAGTCATTGAAGTTTCATACACAGCGTGGAAGTACCACCGAGACGCACGATAACGCCACAGTCGGGTTCCTGGTGATTTGTGGCTAGGATAGTGTCACAAACACACGATGCCACCACTCCAAGCTATAGCCTAAAACTGACAGGACTTTCTTGCAGATTGTTCTCGTACGAAACCGTTCGATATTACATGACCGCTTATAGTCCGGTGGGGGGGGGACGGCCACCCGAGCTGTGAATTTATGAGAACAAGTTTTGCTAGACCAGTTTTTTGTGTAGATTCCGAATCTGGGTGGTTATCAGGCGTTTGAGGGGACGGTTTCGAGATATAAGGGTCATATGTGTACAATGGGTGTGCGGGGAGGGGGGGGGGTTGCATGTTGACACTATATATTAATAAAACATAAATTTCTAGGACTGCCCATCTATAAACAAGTGTTTACGAAGCCCGTGGATAACTGTTTTGATGGGGTGGGGTGGATAAAATTGGCGGGAAATGAGTTCGCTTTGATTTAAATGGCGATTGTCTAAGAGCTTGATGAAACATCTCTAAATAATATGTTTTTAAGATTCCCATTGTGTGGTGGTGGATGCCGGGGTGGGTTCCCGTGTGCGGTTTGGGCAACAACATGTATTTTTGTGGACAGAAATTATTTCGTTCTTAAGTGTTATCTCATTAGCGTTTTAGTTCAAAATATTAAATTATAATGGTACTTTTCAAGAGATCCGGGAATGTAAATCAAAAACACAGTAACTCAGATATAGGGTTAGTTATAAGTTCATTCTTTTTTTAAGTTCCTTGAATGAATAAAGGCATAGTATTCATAATAACACAACTTTATGGATTTACTACATGCAACGTTTCAATACTCTAACAGGTATCTTTATCAAGCAAAAGTTGTGTTATTATGAAATTATTATGAATAAGTTTATTTTTAGTCTTCATCAGAAGATTGAAAATCAAAAGTTCATATAAGCGAGAGAAATATTTTCTTGGTTGCTGGCCAACACCTCCCATATCCTTTGGATATGCTTCAGAAACCAATTCACACTGTAAATCTCCTTTCCAGTCATGCATAAGGGGGGCAAGGTGGTAATAATAAGAAGGGTCTGTTATTTTTTCACCCAGAATATCTTCTTTTTTTTTTCTTCGCCATCTACTGATATAAGTCGCCGTTTGCGATATTGTCTACCTTTGCTCGTCTCATTATCGATCAATATTTGTATATTTGGATCATCGTTTGCGAAGAGAATGATTGGGATGTCTATTTCACCCGGGCAAGAACGCAAAATACAATATGTTTCAGCATCTCCATTAATTTGAAATGCGAAGAGGAGGGGGTCAGATATTTTGGTGTCCTCGTGGTTGGTTGTCAGTTTTAGGATATTCTCGACACTTTCAATATAATCTTTGTAATTTTTGATCCAACCAAGATAAGTATTGAAAGAGTATCTATGCCTACGGTACATGCCTTCAGTGGTAATGACAATCTCTCTTTCTTTTTCAAGATAATCCCAACTTTCTATCAATTTTTAAAGAGCTGAGATGACGTAATTGATGGTTTAGAAAAAAATTGTTTGTACCTTGTAAGGCGAAAACCGATTTACATCAGTAGATGATCCCAGAAGCAAGATCTTCTGAGTAGTCTATCCCTGCACAATAAACGCAATACTTATGTTGCAACAATATGGAGACAGGCTGCAAAACCAATATATTTACAATGTGAATAGGTATCTGAAAGTATATATGCGAGCTGTTGATCAGCCACCAAAAGGATATATATCCCGCTCATATTATAAGAATAAACTAATATCTAAACATGTATTTTTATGTACCTTTCCATATCTCTCGAAAAGTACCATTATAATTTAATATTTGGAATATTGGTACTGAACGATAAACCCGAGATCAAAACAGCTGTCCTGGGTATCATAAACACTTATTTAAAGATGGACAGTCCTAGAAATTTATGTTTTATTAATATATTATGTCAACATTACATTCTCCCCACCCCACCACACACACACACGCCTATTGTAGACATTTGCCCCCTATATCTCCCCCCCCCCCCAACGCCTGATCACCACCCATATTCGGAATCTACACAAAAACTGGTGTAGACAAACTTGGTCTCATAAATTCACAGCTCGGGTGCCCCCCCCCCCTTTAACAACCGGACTATGAGCACATCTTTTTTATACGCCCACATTTTTATGTGGACGTATATTGTCGTCGCCCCTGTTCGTCCGTCCGTCCACAATTGTTTGTGAACAGTCTACAGGTCACAATTTTTATCCGATTTCAATGAAACTTAAAACATAGGTTTATCACCCTAAGATCTCGGTTCCTTTCGATATTGGCATGTATCGGACTGTAACTTCATGGGTTATGGCCCCTGATTGTACGAAAAATCACGTTTTTTAGCTTGTGAACAGTGTAGAGGTCACAATTTTGAACCGATTTGGATGAAACTTGAAATGCAGGTTTATAACCCAAAGATCTTGGTTCCTTTCGATATTTGCGCCAATCGGATCGTAACTTCCTGAATTATGGCCCCTGATTGTCCGAAAAATCGCCCTTTTTAGCTTGTGGTCCCTTTGGAGGTCAAAATTGTTATCCGATGTAAAAAACCGTTTGATTATATCACCGTTCCATGGTTATGAAGGATGAGTTCGAATTTCGTGAAAATCGGACCAAAATTGACGGACAAAATGGCCGCCATTTGTACGCGAATAGTGTGAAAATATGTTATATCAAGGTTGTGAACAGTGTAGAGGACACAATTTTGAACCGATTTGGATGAAACTTGAAATGCATGTTTATAACCCAAAGATCTTGGTTCCTTTCGATATTTGCGCCAATCGGATCGTAACTTCCTGAATTATGGCCCCTGATTGTCCGAAAAATTGCCCTTTTTAGCTTGTGGTCCCTCTGGAGGTCAAAATTGTTATCCGATTTAAAAAACCGTTTGATTATATCACCGTTCCATGGTTATGAAGGTTGAGTTCGAATTTCGTGAAAATCGGACCAAAATTGACGGACAAAATGGCCGCCATTTGTACGCGAATAGTGTGAAAATATGTTATATCAAGGTTGTGAACAGTGTAGAGGACACAATTTTGAACCGATTTGGATGAAACTTGAAATGCATGTTTATAACCCAAAGATCTTGGTTCCTTTCGATATTTGTGCCCATTGGATGAAACTTGACATGTATGTTTATAACCCAAAGATCTTGGTTCCTTTCGACATTTGCGCCCATTGGATCATAACTTCCTGAATTATGTCCCCGGATTGTCCGAAAAATCTCTTTTGTTCGCTTTTGGTCCCTCTGGAGGTCAAAATTATTATCCGATTTAAAAAAACGTTTGACTATATCACCGTTACATGGTAATGAAGAGAGAGTTTGAATTTCGCGAAAATCGGACTAGAATTGACGGACAAAATGGCTGCCGTTTATACACGAAGAGTGTGAAAATATGTTATATCAAGGTTGTGGACCCTATAGAGGTCACAATTTTGAATCGATTTTGATGAAACTTGACAGGTATGTTTATAACCCAAAGATCTTGGTTCCTTTCGATATTTGCGCCCATCGGGTCATTACTTCCTGAATTATGTCCCCTGATTGTACGAAAAATCACCCTTTTTAGCTTGTGGTGCCTCTGGGGGTCACAATTATTATCTGATTTTAAAAAAACCGTTTGATTATAAAAACCAAACAAATTCTAATGATTTTCTGATAATTCCTTAATATGCGACAACTCTTGTTGACTGCCCGGACGATTTGGCTGCTGTGTGGGCGTATGTTTCGTTGCCTGGCAACCTATTTTTTGATATCAAAAAATATCAACACAAGTTGATAAAGTAAAAAAAAACACGATTGACCAATCAAATTCATGTAAAGCGATATCTAGGAGGTATCACAGTAGATTATGTAATTTATCACACAAGCGATATCTACTGCCAATGTGTTATTTGGTGATACATTAAATTGTCATCAACAACATTATTAAGGCAGTGGCTATTTGTCACATGTGGTAAGCAAGAATTTCAAAATAGACTTACGACTAAAGAACGCAATTGTTACTCGATTTTAATGAAAATTACCGATTATGATAACATTGATAATAATATCTAACTCTCAGAGTAGCCAAAATTTCGACCATTTCCGGTTAGCGGTTTCCGAGATACCATGTTAGCCTACTTCTTGTGGGACGGCTACAGGCGACAATTATCAACCGATTTAAAAAAAAACCTTACAGATTATGATAAACATCAATAATATCTCAGAGTAGGCAAAGTTTCGGCCACTTCCGGTCATCGGTTTCCGAGATCAGGTCACCACACCTTTCACGTGGCACGACTGCAGAGCACAATTACCAACTGATTTCAATGAAACTCAGGCCCGTAGCCAGGGGGTGGCAAGGGGGGGCAATGCCCCCCCTGAAAAAATGTTTTGCCCCCCCCCCCCCGAAAGAAAATTTGCCAACCATAACTCTAAAATACTTACTATAGACAGTAACGGGTGTGCCCCTCCTAGAAACTTCACTGCCCCCCCCCCCCCCCCCCCCCCGAAGCCTTCAAGCTGGCTACGGGCCTGAATGAAACTTGTAGATTATAATTACATTAATAATATCTCAGAGTAGGCAAAGTTTAGGCCACTTCCGATTAGCGGTTTCCGAGATATATCACGTTGCCACACATTTCATGTGGCAATGTGGCACGGCTACAGACCGTATTTATAATTATCAACCGATTTCGATGAAGAAGAAGAATAAGATGTATCCACATAGAGTTTTACTTTATCTTCATCATCAGAATCAAAGGCATCATCGATGCTGTAATCTGCATTTTGCATTCTGAAATAATAGTCGCTTGCATCCTCTTAAAACATAACGGGAGATAACTAACATTTGTTTATTGATGTAATGGACCTTCAGATACTACTTTGACTTCACATGACATAGAGCATAGTTAACAGATAATAGCCTACCATAGCAAGACGACGCACGAACTCACGCTTATCATCATGCCGATTTTTTCTTTGATCACAAACCTGCCTCAAGGGAAAATACCTGCAGATTATCTCACTCAAGCTTCAAATTTGATTGCAACGGCTCTTGGGAAACTCGAATCGGTAAGTAGTGCCTATTAAAGTATAACAAATTAAAGATCAGGGGCTGATTATTATTCGGGGATCAGCTATACCGTTAGATCCTTTAGGAACTGTCTTTGAGCGGACAATTTCAGCAAATATCGTTCGCTCAAAGACGGTTCCAAAAGGAACTACTATACCGTTAGCGGCTCGTACCGATGGGTGTGTGTCGTAATAATCACCCATCCCCACCCCTCCCTCCAGCCCCAAACCCTCGTCGGGTAAGGCTGACACTTCTTCCACTAGCACTCTGTTTGATGTATGATTGGAAGTAGGCTGGTGTCTAACATATTAAATGAATCTGCCTGGGGATTTTCTTCAGAGTATAGAGTATCTGATAGCTATTCAAAGTTCGTTTGAAACCTACATCAATAATGCATTGTTTAATTTAGTAAGAAATAAATAAACGCATAATGTAAAAGCGCCCATAAGGAGATAAAGGATAACATGTTGACTTTGTTGAAGAGATAATTCAGTTACTATAGTCAATACATGCCAGTCATAATGACACAACAATTTATGTAGGCGCTGATGAAAGAGGGAAATGTGTGTACGGGGGGTGGTGGGGACTTAATTGGGCCTTTCTATTGGCATTCTCTTTGGTTTCTTTTAGGTTTGGGTGTTACTATAATAGAGACGGCTTTCGGGATTAACATTGTTTACAACATTTTATACCTCATCTATAATTTATTTGAAAAAACAACACACTTTATATGGAGATAACAATCACTGATTTATACACATATAGCACGACGTTTCAACAAGTATCCTCTTATCAAGCACTAAAGAAGGCGACTTAACTGAGAAATTGGACTTTTCGGACATTATCGAGCTCTTTAATGGATCACTTGAACATTTATTTCATTTTATTTTTTTTTTATATTATATTATATAATAGCACGTGTTGAAGCGGATGCTCAGATGATATTTGGAGGGTCAAACGAGCCATGTGGTACGGCCGATCTGGGCAGTATTGGTAGATTAGGCATTGAAGAAAATAAGGTTTTGGCAAAGACGATTGGAGAGTTTTTAGAAAATAAATTGGGCTTAAAACAAAACAGGTATATTATTGTCTAGATTATATACAGCTACGGTTTACTATTTATTGTGATCACTCTTTTGGTCAAAGCTCTTTAAGATCTTTCAGCGTGGACGTTGTCACCACCCTTTCCATCGGTCCGTTCGTGAAGAGTCTAGAGTTTTTGTTGGATTCTTTTTAAATTTGATGTGGCGCACCGTGGACGATAGAGGACAAGACCGATCGATTATCAGTATTCCACGACATTTCATTCCTGAACTAGGTCCCAGTTTCAGACGGGTCCTTTTCATATTTTATAATGTGACATGAGAAGACGAACCCCACATCGAATTTTAGCGTTCTTCAACTTTCCGTCCCGGAGTTATACCGGAATCTTTGTAAACACGATAGAGGCTGTAATTTTCTATCGTACTATCCAAAGGACCAGACAGCTGACCTTGTCAGCCCCTCAATCCTGCATCACTGATATGCGGGAACCACGCCTGGAAATCTGGATGAACATTCTAGACGAATACAGGGAACACCCGACCTCCAGTAACGAGCCAGTAACCACTCTTGAGGGTTCTTCAGTATCCCACATAGCTTCCCAAGCTAATTATTTAAAAATAAAATCTATCATATGTCAGTCCCAAAATGATTAGATTAATGTCGAGTGGGTGTTAAACCCAGCTTCTTTCTCATGCCGTTTCGATAGATGGTATTGTTTTGGGATACTCCGAATATTGAAAATCTTAGCAAATCAGAAACTTATTCTGGCTTTAAGTGGTTTTAAATTTGTCCAACAATTGTTCTTAATGTAATGCTAGTGTGGTATGCAATTTTTTACACTTAGTGTTTCTTCAGTGCAGTGCGGATTGGGGCCGGGATCCGGCCCTGGCTCCCTTGTCGTAGCGGGCCCTTTTACTGACCGCAGAGCCCCAATGCCCGGGGGCTGTCTCCCTTGGGAAATTTTTAAAAATGAACCCCAAATATGCGATTAAGTGGCTTATCTGTTTTTAATATCTGTCAAATAATATATCTTAAATCGATTAAAACCCCGGCCTGCAAATAATTTACAACCATCAACCTGTGAAATTATCATATTGTCATCGTCATCGTTGGATCAACTTACAGTTGTATTCTTTACAACGTTGACCAACCTGATGGATAAACATGCTCCAAAGGTCTTGAAGCGTGTCAGAATTAAGCCTAGATCGCCATGGTATTCCGAGGCCATCGCCCTAGCTAAAAGTATGCGAAGGAAAGCAGAGAGACATTATCGAAAATCTCGTTTAGAGACATCGACAAATCGTCAGTCGCAGAAATGATGTTAATAATCTCATCAAGTCTGCAAAGGCCGAATATTGTAGAGAACAGATCGAGTCAAACACTGGCAATTCTAAAGCCCTTTATTATTTTATGGGCAAGCATGATGAAGGGAAGCTCCCTGTTGTTGATAATGATACTGAGTCCCTTACAACCAAATTCAGTAACTTTTTCCATGATAAGATTGTCAATATTCTTTAGTCGATAAATCAACACGATAACTCTAGTCTTGCCTTTAACAATCCTGGTTATTCCGATACTTTACTGGGGAATTTTACACCTCTTACTGTTGATGAAATTCAGATACTGGTGAAATCCTCAAAACCAACATCATGCGAGCTTGATCCAATTCCGACTAGTGTTTTTCTAACATATCAGGACATTCTACACTCTTCAAATCACCTGTGGTAAAACCTTCACTTAAGAAGCCTTCCCTCGATCCAAATATTCTTAAAAAAAACAGGTCGGTTTCCAATCTGTCGTTTTTATCCAAGATTCTGGAAAAAGCAGTCAAAACACGGTTATTTGAACATCTTGAACAAAACAATTTGTTTTGTGAATTGAATTTCAGTCAGCTTATACACCTCATCATGGAACTGAGACAGCCTTGAACAAAGTCGTAATCGATCTTAAGATGTGTGTCGATAAGGGATGTGTTTCACTGCTGATATTGTTAGATCTTTCTGCAGCTTTCGACACAATAGACCACCAGATATTGCTTTCCCGTCTTCAGAAAGACTTTGGTATTAATGTCACTGTTTTGGAATGGTTTAGATCTTATCTGTCATCTCGCAATCAATCTGTGATTGTCAACTCAGACAAATCAGAATGTGTTCCTCTGCTGTGTGGTGTTCCTCAAGGTTCTATTTTAGGACCCGTTTTATTTACCATGTACACAAAGCAGCTTGGAGATGTTCTAAACCAAAATTCTGTACATCACCATCTTTATGCTGATGATACCCAACTTTCAGATTCATTTACTCCTGGATCAGATCAAACAGAGGTGCTCACAAAAATGGCTACCAGTATTGGACCAATTAAAACCTGGATGGATTTAAATCGATTGAAATTAAATGCAGATAAAACCGAAGTTATCCTTTTCGGCTCCAAAACTCGATTATCAGATTTGTCAAATTTAAAGTTCGGCATGGGAGATACGGAATTTCAGCCAAGATCAGTGGTCAAGAATCTAGGCGTATTATTGGATAGCGGTCTGACCTTTACAAAACAAGTTGATGATGTGTAGAAAAAGCTACTACCATCTGAAATCTGAAGAACATCAGTTCGATCCGCCATGTTCTCACACAAGATTCAGCTTCAGCTCTAGTGCGATCACTAATTCTATCGCGACTAGACTATTGTAATAGTCTTCTCACTGGCCTCAACTAAATCGTCTTCAACGAATCCAAAATATCACAGCAAAAATGGTCACAAGATCTCCATATCATTGTCATATAACTCCCGTTCTCCAACCCCTTCATTGGTTACCAGTCAGTGCTCGGATAGACTTTAAAGTACTCTGCCTAACATATCAGTGTGTCAGTGGAGAGGCTCCCGATTACCTGTGCAATTTAATTCAACAGTATATTCCTAAAAGACAGTTGCGTTCAAACACTTTAATCTCAATCAGTTAGTGGTACCTAAGTGGAAACTTACTTCATTTGGACAAAGAGCTTTTGCTGTTGCTGCCGCTGAAAAATGGAATTCACTCCCAGTTGAACTCCGTTTTGTGACTACTTTACAAATCTTCAAATCTCGAATAAAGACTCATCTGTTCAAAATTCACAACAGAAATTGGCAAAAAGCTTAGAGCCAAAGGACTTTTATATAGTTGCTGTGTGAGCTATGAGCACGATTTTGTGGATTTGGCGCTATATAAATGGACATATTATTAGTATTATTATTAATTAACGTATTATCATTGTATCGCCAAGAGTCAAGAGAATTTAACTGGTTAATAAATGGAACTAGTTGAGAAAATTTTGTCCATTTGATTAACCATTAAATAAGTAAGAATATTTTTATTGAAATTTTCGGATGAAATTCGGAATCCCCAAAGCAGGATGCCGAATTCCGGCCCACACCCAGCACACCCGAATCAGAAAATATATTATACCAGCCCATTCCAGACTCCAGTGATGGCGTAGCGGCCCGTTAAAGCCACCGGCCTCATCCAACATGATCATCATCGCTCATACCCCACCACCATATAATGTTTTCTCATTTTTTGTCCGACCGGCCCTTCGGGCGATCGCCCAATCCACTCCTGCTTCAATTTACTTGTCAATTATCCAGTTTTTCATGCTTTTTGTACTCCCATCTTTTCAGAGTCTACATTCGCTTCATAGATATATCAAGAACAGAAATAGGCTTTTCTGGCACTACGTTTGACGACATTCTGGAAAAGAAGTGATGGATTGACTGGTGTTAAAACAAATATTTAATTTTAATTTTGTACTAAAGGCATGTTGTAGAAATATATATATATATGTACTTATCGATCAATGCTGTTTTAAATTTCATTGCCCAGTGAGCAACCGGCCATTCTTGTCAAAATTGGTCAAGAATGCGTCCATAGTTTTACCCAACACATGAATCAGCATCCCCTCTTTCCGTCTAATCAGAGTGGATATCGTGCTAATTACAATACCGAGACTTTGGTGTTGAAGTTTTACAAAAAAAACATGGGACACCAGCTTTGTGTCTATTTTCGTTGCGATTGACTAAAGTGTAGCGTTTGACATCGTCGATCACCAGCTGCTCCTTGATGTCCTGGAAAATTGCGTTGGCTTGCGCGAAACAACAGCATACTAATTAATCAGGGTGATAACAATTTCAAAGTCAAGATTGGAGATACATATTCAGATCCAATGAATACAGTTATTCCGCCCAACGGTAGCATTAATGGATCTATCCTTTTTACATGCTAATCCGACCAACACTTTACAATTTTTTATAAGTAATTATCTTACTGGCGGGCTTCGTGCTGACTATCACAACACCTACGACTGTTTTAAAGTTGGTGATCATTTGTTCTTTTTGGGGTGTGGGGTGGTCAAACCATCTTGCCAGTAACTATAGACGTCAGTGGATGGTGATTGACGACAATAACAATCGACGACATAAAGCCGTGGGTGCTGATGAATCGGCTCAAATGAACGAGTTGGAGTTCATTGTCTTCGGCAGCTCGCGAGCTCTACCAAATACGTTATACAAAAGATCCAAATCGGAGATGTATTTCTATAGCGAATTCGCGGGCATACTAGCATTTAGTTAGCAATGGAACGTGTCCGAAATCCTACACGGTAAGCTCCGCTTCTTCGCAACTCAACTACAGACTTAATGATACAATGCGCACCTTGGTGTGTGCTGAAAGGCATAATGTCTATGATACAGGATTTGTGTACCAAGATCAAATGTTTATTTTGACTTAACTTTTTGGATATCAGAAGTTCACCTTTTCCAGGTAAGATCACAATATAAACTGACAAATAATTTGTGTTTTCAATGTAGAATACTTTAGATGACGATGTGTTAAAGACTTGGCTACATATTCAATAAACATATTGCAGTTGTTTCCCTTAGTTCTAAATTATTGTCGTCTTCAGTCTGTAGTTTGGCAAACAATGGTTTAATCACAAACGGGAAACGGCGGGATTTTCTACTGGCTGCTTTAACGCATTGCAAAGGGGGTGGTGGGAATTTGCAATGCTATAGAGGTTATTTGAGTTCTATGAAAGGTGTTCTATTTAATACATGTACAGTATATGGAAGTGGTTAAACAAATGGATGACAGCGAGAACCGGGCTAAGTATTTTGCAAGATCCAACTTGCATCGTTAGTTCAATCAAATAAACAATGCTGTCTCAAATGAAACTCAAAAAATATTAATTGCTCCACTGTAATAGCCGACGTATCTTACGGCGTACTGCCACAAAACACAAGCTATTTAATGTCATATCCGTGTATGTTGTTTCGTGTGTAATCTTTGTATTATGGATGGTATAAAGATATATAAACATAGTTGTATCAACACAGTGTTCCAGACTTAATTAGTCATTGAAGATTCATACACAGAGTGGGAGTCCCACCGAGATGCAGGATAACGGCAGAGTCGGTTTCCTGGAGATTCGTGGCTAGGAAAGTGTCACAAACACATTCACAATAATATAAAACTTATGAAAAGGTTCTCAGCGATGCCATCACCGGTAACTATAGTCTGAAACTGGTGGGAAATTTGCACATTCTTGCAGATTGTTCCCGTACGAAAACCGTTCTTCGATATTACATTTACCGCTTATAGTTGTAAGAATGACTGTAGAACTGTGTTATAAAACAGAAGTGGTGAGCCCAGTGTCTATTGCCTGAAACTGTATAGCCGTTTTGGTGTGGTGTTGATGAAGGGTTTTCTTTACGGATTACATAGTGCAGAGTGACGGGGGTCAAAGAGATGCTGGCTCATTTTGATGCCGGTGTGGTACGTGTGAATTCCCTTTTTGTGATCATGTTAGGATTGGTGCATATATTTATCCCCCACTCCCTGTCTCTTCTATGCATATTAGCCTCTGATAGATGCTTTACTGTCATGTGCATACTTCAGACACTTGAAATCGGAGCTGCAATATACTCAAACCGAATATTGAACATTTTATTTAGAAATCATTAACAATAGAATAAAAATAAATACTCCCCACATCATTTGCAGAAAATTCAAAAACGAAAGCTAACCATTTGCAAGGTATTCGAAATCCACAAAATTGCGATCAGTAACTGTACCAGTTCGGTATCTGCTACCTCTGGCTGATGGGTGGCGTAAAAAGCCCCAAACCGAAATTGGTTGGAAAATAGTGTCTCTACCACTGCACCCCCACTTCTCCTTAATTCAGATGCAAGGTAACCAAAAGCTACCTGTCAGTGGTAACATGTTTAAATCGACCTATTGAAGCGTAAATCGATAAATGCGTTGAATGTGCTAGTAGAGGCGGTGTGAAGGGAATTGGGCCAAGCGAAAATTTACAACCGATACGATTGTTCATGACTGAAATAATACGTTTATTATCTTATATCCTCATCTGGTTTCGTCTGTAAAAAAAACACGTATATAAGTTCAATCATGACCAGTTCACACAAAACGTTTGTTCACAACTATACACCCAGCCCCCCCCCCCCCCGCCCCTCTTGTAATAGTCTACTTAAAACACTACACCGCACATTTTATGACGTATATATATATAGTTCAGAGGAACCCAGATACGCTCCAATATAAATAAAACATAACGTTTGTGTACGTCTGAAATAATATGTTATAAAATTTACCCACATCTGTTCAGTCTATAAAACAAATTGACTGAGGGTAGGTTCACACTACACGTTTGTTTAAGACTATACAACCAACAAGCCTTCGTCGTCATCTGTATCCCAAACGTAGTACATAAATAGTTCTTATAACATAACTTAGCACACTTTATTATACCAGTGTTGGCATAATTTTCAAATGGGCACTGATTAGCAGATAAAGCCGAGCTTTTATGTGTTATAGTTGTGAATATAGATCCTGAAAGATAACAGAGAAATATATTATTTTGCAATTAATCATTCTATCGATACCACTGCTATGATAATTTACTAAGTTAGAAATGTAGATCTATAGATATAATGTAACAAAAGGCGTTCTGGGTAGTAAGTAGCTACATATATGTAAGCATTGGACCTGACGAATCAACGATCCCAAGTTAACTTCAAGATTCCATAGCTCAGATTCTTTCCCGATCCGATTGTATTCTGGTTTTGATCCCTTTTAGACATTTGGCTACTGCATCATATCAGATTTAACATTCAATATAGCTTGCTTATAAAACAAAGGAAGTTAAATAAAACAGGACAGCCACTAGTTGATGTTACACAATGACTAATGACAATGAATACCATCAGGACCAGGTTCATATTAAAATCAGCCCCACTTTCACGTTTTAAGTACGAATTGTCTATAACATCAGTCACTCTTTATCCAGGTATATAAGAACATTGAGGGCGGGTTTTATTGACAGTCCTGGTACATTTTTCCGTCTTTGGACTACAATTTTGAACACCAAAAATATATCACAGATTATTCTAATCAAAACGTGATGACCTGTCGACACCAAAAGTACCTGTCAATCTCAATTCCGTGAAATCATTTATGGAGGCTTATCCAGACACAATCACATTTTAAATTCCAACTGTCCGTAGTTCTTGGACGTACATACCAACATGGTCTATTTTTTCGTCCTACCCATAAGACTAGACGGTAACTTATACAACTTTTATATACAGTGATTCAAATTGGCCATTGGACAGGTTATTAAAAAAAATCACGAAAGAAGCTCTAATGTTGAGATGGCATAAAAGGGGATGGGGTGGTGGGGGCGGCGGGGCTGGAGGTAGCAATTGAAACCATATAGACCTGTCTTAGCTGTTTGAGATAAGTTTATATTTTTGATGCGATTATTCAAGACAAATATATTCATGTTATGTGGTATACCTGGTATGTCTTTTTCACAGATGTGACGATATGTTTGGGTGCACATATGGTCTGCCAGTTTGTGTTCACCCTCACCCATTAATGGTTTCAAGCGTACACAATTTCCGGAATTGTTAGGTTCTCCGGTTACCCACATACTAGTTACAGGAGATGTTCCAGTCTTCCATTCATATGCTGAAAATAACCAATAACATATTAGAATTCCGGTAACATTCCGCGGGTTCGGAATATGCCTCAAACATCATCAGTACTTGATAATACACACATAGCAAAACTAACGATATTGTGGAATGGAGATAATGGTGAGACATCATTATTTTCCCTACTTAATAGTGCAAGGAGCCCACACCACGCAACAGACAAGATAAACCCAAGGACATGTCACAATATATACCAATTGTCCACAAACCAGCATAATAATATCTGACCAAAAACAAGGATTTGGTGGGTATCCGTAAGCATCCACTAACACTAAAGGCAGCAAGGTGTGATTCATGTTTAGTCATGTACAACACATATTCCTGAAGCATTGGTCCGAGTAATCATAATCAAAAGAAACACTGCGAGGAGTATGTGAGCAACAAGACATCTCAATGTAGTTACAACGAGGAAAACCCTTTTTAAATAACAGTTTTCGTGAAATGTAGTAAAAGCCAAATAAAATTAAACGTCTGTATGTAATTGTCAAAAATTGGTTTCAAACCACGTGGTTGTCGCCATTATCAAGTCACTTAATACTCTGACATGATTAAACAATAACTCCGAAACGGCACAATATATTTTTATTTTAAATATTACCGAGTACGATTAAATAAATCATCCGGACAAGTTATTTGGAGCTGTTTATTCTCATTTTGGGCTTTAATTTGTCTACTATTACCCACTGTGATCAAATATTATGTTGTGAAATATTGGATTGCTCCGCCAAAGAATCATTTATTGATTATTTGAGGCACAAGTAAAAACAACCGATTCTCAGCATAACCGAAGCTGGCACAACAAACTCCGATTTCCATCTCAGTTATATGAAGATACCGGGGTCACGGTGGTTAAGTGGATAAGACGCTGACTCGCTAGCCCGGAGGTCGGGTGTTCTATCCCTGCTTTGGCCCAGAAAGTTCATTTAGTTTTTTTCGGCGTATGCTCGTCACAGCGTTTAAGGCGAGCTATATAAATATCTTAATCTGTACTAAACCAAATCCAGACGAACGCCATGCTTGAGTAGCTGTTCCCGAATTCAATAGAATATAACCTACATGTATTTGAAAATCTTGTTCAAGAAACGGCAAGAGATATCGATTTGTAGCGGAATAAATTTTATTCTGCCGACCAGTATGCTATTTTATGTCACCAGGTGGTCTTTTAAGAATCGAATAACTGGCCAATCTACCCCCACCCCTCCCCTCTCGCCCTTTTCTCTACTCAGAAACAGGATTGCATTTACTAACAGGTCCCTTGAAACTAATTTAAGTGTACATCGGATATTTCTTTATACATACATATGATAATTCAAATGACTCACAAGTAGGTAAATCCGACCCTGCACACAAACATACATACTTTTGTAAAAGTGGTTTAATTTATACCACACAAAATACAATCTTATTAAAACACAGATCCTATTTCGTTTCGTTTTTATATAGTTCAAAATTTCGTTTTACTTATTTTCACTTCACTGGGATCTGAAACAGTTGTTATAATACAGGCGTTTGGGTTGACGTGAAGGGCGAGCCAATGGAATGGTCTATTAAGGCGATTTCTTGGTGTGACATGCACGGGTAAACCACTAGAAACGTCAACGCTGATTGATTGATTAATCAATTATGACGTCATGGGATCAACAGCCTCTCGTACGACTTCTGACACGACCTTCAAGAACAACGTGTCAGACCTTCGTGTAGTGTAGGCTGTCAAAAGTATAAAAAACGAAACGAAATATAGATCTGTCTTTTAATCAGATTCCAAAAATTATAAAGCATATACATAAACCTGTGTTGATTTTGTAGAGACCAACCCAGTACTCAGATGTTAGGGTATCTTTTATTTGATTGCATATATACTGAAATTCTGTAAGAGTTTCTGTAGCGAGTAATGAACTATTCATAGATTCACATGAATTTTCGGCTGTAGTGAAATCCGACTCTACCTCACTTATCCAATAACATTTATTATTACTGTAAGACACCCAATAACAGGAACCTGAAATAAAGAGACCATTGATTTTTATAAAATTCTTGGGTAATCCCCCAGACCTCATGAATTAGTCTCCACCTAGCTCGAATTCCTGGTCATGCCCCTGGAACTATGTATTTATGTGTTATCATCGGTTTCCCGCCGAGGACATTCTAAAGTGCTATTTGTCGGTGTGCTACTACAGACACCGTGCTTTTTAATTGGAGATAGCAGCTGTACCAATAGTCCCGGTGATCTAGAATATACTGGACCAAGAACCAAGCTCGACCCATCTTGCTGTTTTTCTTGTTCTCCGCTGTAGCGACTCTCGTTTGGAAAATCATAGAGTTTCATCAATTTAATTACAATCGACGTAAAATTGTGCATGTTTGTTTCTTTGATAATCGGTTGTTGCTCAATATATTACATCCTACTTATTGATTTTGACGGTGGCGGTTGTTGGGATAAGTATATAGATTTTACAAAAAAATGTTGTCGATAACTTTTGAAAGAGATGACATTTAGCAACGAATAAATGTATAGTTCAAGAATTAAGATGGAAATAATGTATAGTTCAAGAATAATATATACATAGTTCAAGAACTTACATAGAAATAAAATGTACCTAATTGAAGAATTAACATAGGAATAAAATATACACATTTCAAGAATTCACATAGGAATACAATATACCCAGTCCAAGAATAAAATATGCCCAGTCCAAGAATTAACATGGGAATAAAATATACCTAATTCAAGAATTAACCTAATAATATGTACCGTCCTATATTTGGTTCGTTAAAAGCTGACAAATTCAGTTATGGTAAATTGCACCACCAAACACATCTATAGTCAATATCCCTATAATGATAGCTAAACATGCATATAATTGGCGGAAGATACTAATCCTCATCATTCCTGAATAATTTCATAAAAAATGTTCTTCTGATATTTTTTTTATGGTTTTTGTTTTTGTTAGGGGGTGGGGTAGGGTTGCTAATATGTAATCCCACGATTGTGCATGACAGGAAATAAGACTGACCACCAGATTGTATGCGCTGTTGTGAAAGTACAACAATCGCAAAAGTTGATTGGCTGTAATCTTTCAGATTTCTTAGATGAATTGGAAAATTCCTTTACCCCCCACAACAACAGCAGACAATAGCATCAAACCAATGCCGCCTATATGTGTTTAATAAAATCTTTTTTTGAGTCCAAGCCACGATTTTGTCCATTCGCAGTATTATTCAGTAATATCAAATTTTAATAAGCAAGTTTAGTATATACATCAAAAGTTACGCGAAAAAATAGATATTAAATGTATATTCTGTACGAACAATGCAAAAAGACGATTATCGACTTTAAGAGGTTTAGTTATTTTAATTTTTCAACCCATAAATAGTGTTTAGGAATTTGTTGGCAGAATTTTGATCATTCTCAAACGACGCGACTGTGGTACCTTTATGTCACCTAAGTCCAGACACACCTGCTGCTACCTTAGCCTGACACATCGCACATTGACCTATAATAACTAAATGGCTCAAAGGGTTACGCAGGGTAGAGAAGTACGGAGTTCCATTAGTGCACGATTCCATTCTTATGTATAAGATTGGGATTGTGAACTTAAGGGACTCCATAGAGAAGCACTCGTGTGGAACAACCTTTATTAAACTATATCATTATTATTATTAAAAATTTACTGTATCTATCCCACGTGACCGTCACATACAATTTAGAAAAACCCTCTAATTGTTCATAGCCTGACTAAAAGGATATCTTTCGTATTATACCTAATAAATTATACAAATTAGACAAGTCAATAAATACTGAAAACAATGCTCCTTTTTCTATCACGATCAATGCATAAAAAACAATATAGTATATAGAATCTGGATTATATCTTGGGATTAGAACCTTTTGCTAATTTCTAGGCTTTGTTTACTTTCGATTTTCATTTGTGTCTATGTCCTACAGTCATAAAATGCCCTGGCTATCATGCTCTGTTTGTTTTTGATTGAGATCCTCCATCATAAAATCGCTTTGACCAGAAGCAGATATCTGTTACATCATGGTCACTTGTTGCACTAGCATACTCATGTCACATCATGTTAAAAATTGCTAAGATAAGATAAGAGTTTATTGTATCGAAACATCCATTGAGACAGCATACAATAGAAACATATGTATGTGTCATAAGTAACTGTGATACTTGGCAAAAAAAAACAAAAGCAAAACTAAACAAAAAAGTGCAATTTTAAGAATGAATCAAAAGTAAGATATAAGATGATGAATAATTGAAGAATAGGTTGATTGTTTGGAAATTTGATCAGACGATCTCACCACGGCAGTAAGTAGTTCTAGTACCGTTGTCGGAAGAAGAAGAATAATTTTATTGCAGCGGAACGTCCCTTGAAGACGGCACACAATATACAAGTATTAAATCAATCTGGTTAAGACAGGGTTCATTAACTCAATCAGTGCTAAACAATAGAAAGTTAAATTTCATTTCAGTTAAAAATAAATGTTGTCAGCTAATTAAATGTTGTCAGCTAATTAAATGTTAAATGTTGTCAGCTAATTAAATGTTGTCAGCTAATTAAATGTTTTAAATGTTGTCAGCTAATTAAATGTTGTCAGCTAATGTTATTAGCTTATACGTTGTGGACCGTTTCTCAGCATAAAGGCACAAAATTCCAAATCGTTTTCATATCCAAAATTAAAAATCTATTTTAATATAAACACTGCTGTAATTATGTAATTACGCACATTCCGGGATTTACAAAAATGTATGAAGAATTATCAGGCTTTCAAGGTAACAGAATTATTGTTAGTATATAAATTGAGACCCGTGTAAACTTGACATGTACATGTACACGCGTGAACAAAAAGAATGGGACAAATGGGGATTAACGTCCACTGCACACACACAAGGTTATGGTTCAATTTTATTTCAACAATGCGCTTGCGCTGTGGGCAGTGGGAGGAAACCGTATCCGGAGACAACCAACGAGGTTTGATTGGCGATTCTACTCCTTATCACGTGCAGCCTGTGAATCGAAAAAAAAAACGCGCACGAGACCTTTTTCCGAGTGACTCGTTTTACCTGGGCGCTACCAACAATCGGTAAAAGGTTGTGAAAATCTTGACGTTGCCTTTCCTGATTGACTTTACGTAGAAAAGATCAGACTTATAGATTGATAAGCGGGATTTTTTAGACGTGGAAAAATTGTAGAACGTTCTTATAATCAATCACATGTATGCCCTTTATGAGTGACCAGTCAAATTTTCTTTCCGATCGTAAATCGCTGACAAATTATTATAAATAAATGCACGAGAAAACGCATCGCAAAATTTAGCTTTTGTGACCAATTAACCCTGTATAATATCGCCGAGAGAAAATTGGTTTATAAACGATCAATTATCGGCGATGACTTGCGATTAAAAATCGGCATGTTGCCGGCAAATAATATTCAATACTTTTTTTTAAAAAAAAGGAACACAAGTCTCTAACTCTATAACGACATATTGGCCAATTAAATCAACTTGATGTTGTTACCTTACCGTGAAAAGATGAGCTTCTGATATCCAATATTTAAGATAAAATGAAAATTTTAAAATTGGCACACGAATCGTGTGCTACGTTGTTTTCGGGTGTCATTTGTATTGAAGCGACTCGATAAACGAGGCTAACTATAACCCACTGCCAATGTAGACTAGAAATAACCAGACGCCAAAGTCTGTCACTGAATCACTCAATTTGGACTTTTTGCGTATTTTGCCGAACATAACTGATTAGAAATTATTGTAAAAACAAAAACGATTGATAGTAAATCAGTTTATATACATTCATATTAAATTATTATATGCGTTGATACCCATTTGTGTCAATTAATAGGTGCCAAACAGGGGAGGATCTAGAAATTATGAAAAGGGATGGGGGGGGCGCCGCAAAATGAGGGCACTGACTGTGGAGACGGGGCACGCCGCTGAGAGGGGGGTGGTCCCCCAAGAAAATCATCCGTCATTTCCTTGCATCTGTAGCCAATCCAAGAGCTGTTTGACTGATATTTTCGTCTAAACGTTTGGAAATCGTAGAAAAAGAGCTCCAAAATCGGACACTAAAGCTAGTTGAAAGGCACTTAGCTACTTTAAATATGGACTCGATTTTGGATATCTAATTAAAAATCAACGTTCCGTGTAGACGTAAAACGAAAGCACACCGATAAAAGTGGGCTGATGGATATAATAAGTTACTCAATTTAAACATGACATAATTGATTTATTGTTTTGGGGGTATAAGATTGATTGAGATATCAAGAAGATGACATTGATATCATTATATACCTACATAGAAGCTACTTTTGTTATATATATTTTTAGCATTCATATTGATAATCGATGCTTAAAATATGTTTTATTCCTACCTGAACTAATTGCATGAAATAAACAAATCCAATTAAACAATTCCATCGTTGATATGGTTCGGATAGAGTTATAGCACCCGGTATAACATTCTCGGTATACGAAGCGTTGATAAGAACTCTGCACGGCTTTAATCGATGTTTATAGGGATATCCTACTGAGGTTGCTAAGTTATGTCAGCTTATAATTTATTACTTATTACACAATTAATTCAAGAGTTTTTACTTGATCGATGGTAATGGGGGCCCTTCACAAATATTTTTTCACCCTTCACAAATATTTTTTAAACAATTAATTCAAGAGTTTTTACTTGATCGATGGTAATGGGGGCCCTTCACAAATATTTTTTCACACTAAAGTGGCCGCTCCCATTATATGCTAGTTAACAGGACTGGAACGTATGGGCTCTTTTAAAAATGAAGGGGTCAATAAATGACAAAATCAATTCCACGGATTTTTTTTCTGTCGAATTGAAGTATACATATTATACCACTGCTAAAGACTACAACACACAAGCAAATTATTGAAATAAAATAGAATCATGTTAATCCCTTTTTTAAATGATGTTATTGTAGAACTTTTGCTGTTTTAATTAATAATAACATAACATGTATATTATATCATTAACTAACTATTGAATTCACATACATGTACTGAGCCAAATTAATGTTTTGGGAATACCAGAAACTCGTGACACTTTGATACATGAATTGTTCCATCGGTCGATAAACATGATGTGTTGATTGGTTAAAATTATATCATGCCGTCACTTGTGTTGGAAATTACTATTGCATCATTTGGCTTACCGTTCAATCATATCAGTAATTACACATAAATTGCAGTCAAGAAAAAGATGTTTAACGTAATCTAGTATGCACTGTAACCATAGGTATCCAGCTTGACATAAAATGTAAAATTGAACTGACGCATTGCTATTCCTGGTAAGACAAACCTCTCAGAGATAGTAGGAATAAAATACACAACGTGAAAAAGAAGTCAATGAAGGCAATTGAAAATACTAGACGGTAAGAAGAGAGTGCATGGGTCATACGTAGGATGTGGTTACCGGATTTGGTGGATCGTTGTCACATGTGAAAAAAGACCCATGGTACTTCGAAGGTTACATTAGTCCAATAATCTCCGCATTAAAAACCATAATATGATTTTCGGATGGAGACCAAAAGCGCTAGCCACGCCACTGTGTTTTGTCCCTGAACATATTAATTTTCATATATACAACCCGAGAGCAGATCGATTAGATGATAATTATTAAGAATGCTACATTAGTCAAACATGGCCCAGATAAAATATTAAGTTATTAATGCACACTTCAATTTTCAAAGCTATAACAAATTGGAACGCAGTTGTTCAATAAAATCATTAATTGAAGGTGCATTGTCCGTAAGACAGTAATTTGAAAAGTAATGCACTATTTATTATAAAACGGTATACTAGTTCGATATAAAAATTTAATATGTGCAGTGTTTTTGATTCTCGGCCGATCGGTATTCATGTCTTGATTGTGTTTGTAGTATTAACAAAAGACGAGTCTCCCTTGACATTGCCATTGAGGAAAATCATGCCCTATGACTATCTTGAATTCACAGAAGACGTCAATGACGTCAATGGTTGATACTATACATGTTCGCAATGTTTGTATGGGGAGGATATGGAACACTGCTTGAAAATTACATTTGTCATTTCAACATTTGTATAAGTTACATTTTAGTATTGCTCATTCGCCCATTGCAACTGTAAAATGTCATATTGTTATCCCGTGATATTCATCGTCCATTCAACTATCTGCTGCTAATAACCCAAAACAGCTATATAAAATCTATCAGTTTAGAAAGATAAATATCAAATGCAAAATACATTATGCAAGTGCTAAATCTGCTTATCGCAGGACTTTCTTTGGGCCTGAAATTAATCAACTCTGGATGCCATCTAATGCCATGTCGCGTTTTCATTGGATTTGAATTCGACCTGTTGCGCAACGCTCACTGATGATTAATGCCGAAACTGGATTGGAGCAATTTGACTGAAATGTTCAACATACATTTACATTATCTAGTTTCTCACTATTATAGCTCTTTATCTGATCTATCATAAGCCCCTTTAACTAAACTAACAAATCGACGCTTGACTGATCGAGTATATTATAATGCAGTTGGCCAAGACTTCGCTAATTTTATTCCAGATGTGTCCAAGTCACTAGCGAAGCTGTGTAACATAAACTCATAAATTATTTCTGTCGGGGCAGCTAATTTATGGACAACCATCACATAAATCATTGTTTAATTCAATAAACAACAGCCACCGAAACCTTGTAAACTTATTGATTGTCAGATTGCAGTGGTCGTTGCTAAAGCTAGTTTCCAACTATTACGATGATTCGTTCTGCGAATGGAACCGTGGTTTTAATCATGGAGACAGCAGGCTCGTAGCTAGCGGGAGGGGGGGGGGGGGTAGGTGAAAAATCAGCCTTCTCAATGGGCACCAAAGGACGTGATACGAATCCAACGACCAACGTCTCAATTTTAGTATGGGCGCCAAATACAGCCCAGTGACATTGACTAGGCGCCCACGACGAGATTTGAACTTGGTTTTATGGGCACCTCGCCAATCATGTCGTTATATGAGGCGCTCCCTCATAATGATGAACACAACTTACGGGGCGCCGAAAACGGCTTGATCTGTGGGGCGTCCATATTATAATGCTATTGAGATTGGTAAAGCGTCCACGACTGAATTGGGCGCCCCAAACCGCGTGATAATTTTCTAAATTTAAACGGCATGATTTATGGGTTATCTCATCCCAGAGGGCGCCTATAATATAATGTAAGTGAGAATGAATTGGGAGCCCAAAACGACGTGATAATCTTCAAAATTTAAAGGACGCCCAAAACGACGTGATAATCTTTAAAATTTCAACGGTACGATATGTAGGGCGACTCATCCAGGAGGGGCGCCCATAATGATGAGGTCATGGACGCCAATAATATAATGCTATTGAAATTAGTTAGGCGCCAACGAATGATTTGGGCGGCCAAAACGGCGTGATATTCTTCAAAATTCAAACAAGTCGCAATCTAACCCGATTCCGAACTTTTCATTTAATTCGTTGGGTGCCTCATCCCGGAGGGGGGCTCATAATAACGAGGTCTGGACGCCCATAATATACTCCAAAAAAGTAGGGGATATTTGATTTTTAAGGGTTATTAAAGTCACCTAATGAAACTGACGAAGAAACAAATGACAAAATGAAATGAAATTCACATTCATCGATTTCGTCCAAATGATCGTTAGACTAAGTAAGGCACAGACTGGCCATTATAAGGGTAAAATGATACCCGGGGTCAAACAGCAAAGTTATCACAACAAAGTCAGTAACGGGCAAATCCTCCCCTGTTTGCCAAACAAGCATTGATCCGACGTGGCATACTCCTAATGAGACGTCTAAGGTCATTTTGGTCTAGATTGTCCCATTCCTGTTGCAACGCAGCAGCAAGTTCTTGGACATTGGCAGGACTTTGTTGACGTTGACGTAACCTCTGCCCAAGCATGTCCCAGACATGCTCGATGGCGGAGAGGTCGGGACTCAGTGCTGGCCAAGGTAATGTGGTGATGTTCTGTTGTTGGAGGTAACCTGTAACGATCCTGGCCCTGTGACATCTTGCGTTGTCATCCTGGAAGATGAAACGGCGGCCATGACGTCGTGCGAACGGCACAACATGGACTGCCAAGATGCTGTCCCGGTAGTACTGGCCTGTAACACGCCCTGCAACAACATGTAAAGCCGTTCTTCCAGCAACAGTGATGCCTCCTCACACCATAACAGAAGCACCCGCAAATCGATCGTGTCTGATGACGTTAACGACGCCACACCCTCCTACGTCTGTCCAAAAAATCAACAGTGAACCTTGATTCATCTGAAAACATCACATTGCTCCAGCGTCGATTATCCCAGTGTTGACGATCCCGACACCAACGACGTCTTGCCTGAATGTGATGATCTCTCAAACAAGGGATCACGCGAGGACGTCGGGCGCGAAGGTGACCCCTATGCAATCGATTCCGAATCGTCTGGCCACTCACTCTCACACCAGTGTATGTTTGAAGACGAGCGCTGATCTGATTTGCTGTGATGACACGATTTCTCAAGGCCAAGGTACGGATAAATCGATCCTGGGCTTGACCTGAGCGTGGTCTGTTCTGTACAGATTGTGTATCACGGTATCTGGACCATAGCCTGCTTATGACAGACTGAGAAACATTCATCGTCCGCGCCACAACCGCCTTTGTAATGCCGATCTGTAGCATGCCAAGGGCACGTAACCTTTCATTTTGGGTAATCCGACGCATATCAAAATTTGTTTTCTGGTCACTAAACAATTAAACTGATGTTTCCACCCTGGGATTAAATGCCACAATGACTGTAACATTCAAAGTCAGAGTCGTGCAAATCTTGGGTTGGACCCCCATGATGATCCCAAGCATCACCTGCATTCCATGCGGTAGCTATTGATGCGTTTGGGCGTCACATGTAACTGGAAATGTTTCTTCTGTTATGTTCTATAGTGACTTTTTTCGTAGTCATTTGCATATTTTAGTATTATGCCCCCAAAATCAAATATCCCCTACTTTTTTTGAATAGTATAAAATGCTATTGAGATTAGTTAGGCGCCCACAAATGAATTGGGCGCCCAAAAGGCGTGATAGTCTTCAAAATTCAAACAAGTCGCAATCAAACACGATTCCGAACTTTTCATTTTTCTCATAAATTATTATACTATTATAGGTACGTTAAAGTCATATCCCTTCCTTGAAATGTTTATAATGTTCATACCAAAATATGGACTGAGGTCGTCAAATTTTCCAAATTTTCTAATGCGGTGGGGGGGGGGCAGACGCTTAAACAATTGGTTTCCTGCAGAAAACAACCATATTCATTTAAAGCGCCAATTAGAAAATGCAAATCAATCAAATCAATTCATTTTGCGCGAAGTTGACAAGAGACAAGAATATAATTATTGTTTCCGATGATTGTCGATTAACAATTCATATTTTAGATTGTTTTATACAATTTATTGCCAAGATGATAAACGAAGTCTCAATTTTCAATTCTTCAATCGACAGTCTCCGTGAGTGGTGGCCATATTATTGTTTTTACCAGAAATAACCTATAATTATTCTTTCCGATCATTGTTGATTGACATTTCATATTCGTAATTATTAAATACAATTTCGATAATAAACGGATTCTCGTTTTTCGTCCTTCAGTCAACAATCTCCGTGAATGGTGGCTATGTTATCTGTCATTGATTCAACCTCTGCGGTTTCGATTCCCCACTTGTTCGTAACAAGGAGTAGGGTCGCCTGTCCAACCATGTTAGTTCCCGAAATGACCTATTTTGTGGCGTTTGAAGTTTAAACTTCACTTCTTTCTATATTATCGTTTAACGAAGGTATATCGAGCATTGTCTAATCCACTCAATATATACACCATCCGATGGTCAGGGAGGTTGATAATGGGCTTGTCATTGTAAATAATGTCTAAAAAATATAACGCTTGCAGCCATATTTGGCTAAAATGAAAAGACAAATTAAAAAACCATTAATTTGCCCACAGAAATATAAACTTTAACAAAACTAATATTTATTCAACAACCAAATCTAGCATATACATATATATATACGGTATATATAAACGGTCACAGGGGTAATTAAGTTCTATGTACACGATCTCTTTATTGCATAAAATATGTCTGATGCCATGATCACACTACACGATTCTTGAAACGTATAAAGCCAACACGTGCTCGAACTCTTGTTTATGCCATACGCAGAACACAATGGGTTCCCGGCACAGATTTTGGCACACTTAAGAACATCAATATTTACAAAATGTTGAAAAGGACATTGATTCGCTGGTAAAACCGCTGTTTTGGATGCTGTTATCGTGTATATAGGACCTCCTGAAAAGAAAGAATTTAAAAAGAATGGAATTTTAATGCAGTTATATTATAGGTAGGCCTACTTACAATCAAGGCTTAAAGATCACGTGTCTTAACTACTAAATCTGTAATATGTTCGTTAGAAGCTGTTTTTAAACATCCGGTTATGGAGCTTGTCATGTGAATAAATGTCTAAATAATAATCTCATGACATTTGAAGCCAACAATAGAAGAATTATTTAGCTCTTACATAATGTATCTTTCAATCTGATCAAAATACAGATCTATATTTCGTTTCGTTCTCTTATACTTTCCATGGCCTACACTACATGAAGATTTGAAAACTTATATTGGGAGTTCACATCCAAGACCATACGAGCGCCTTTTTACCCGGAAACGTCGGACATTTAATTTTCCAATCAACATTGATTTTTCTAGTGGATTACCCACAGTTCCCTACAAAGCACGCTTAAAGCTCGCTGTAACAGGCCGTTTCATTGGCTAAAGCATCACCTCATTCAGAACATGTCAATGAAAACAATTCTTCCAGATCCTAGTGTAGTAAAGACAAGTAAAACGAAGTTTTGAACTATAAAAACGAAACGAAATAGGATCTATGTTTTAATCAGATTGTGCATCTGTAATAATGTCCTAAAGGACCCACGGGGTATATACAGCAACAATGGTGGTTCGAACTAAAGCATCTTCAGATGAACTGAGATCCAAATGTGTCAGTATTATATTAATTACGTATCTGAATGTTTCGATCTCAATTATATTACGAAGATCTGATGAGGTGAAAGCTGGGGGTTTAATCTGCCTATTGCAGGTCTCTATTTTGGCTTCAAGTGTTATATATAAACTATTAATTAGACATAATATATTCACTTGATAGGGCCATAATCAACTTCATTAGACCAGTCTAAATACCAGTAGGACGTTAAACCCCATTTCATTTCATAATCAGTTCTCTAGATGATCGGAAGGACGGGGTTTAAATGCATTGAAACACGATCGCCATTTAATAATTTAATTTAAAAATGTATAACCTAGATAGCCTAGATTAACAGGGACCGTTGTTAAGGTAATAAACAATATACACCGCATCTTCAAACACTGAGAACTTGAATAGAGTAATTTGAATGAAATTTTTCATACAGTAGATTCATTTTTCATGATCTATTTTTAAAGGGACAATAACATTCTTGCTGGCTTGGTAGCTCCAGAAAATAAATAATACCCTTATTCTAAGTACTAGATGTTTAAGTGTCCTACCTGTTGTGTAAATTACCCATTACAACCTATTTTACTTGTCCAGAGGGTTCGAAAATATTTTAAAATCCAAGTCACATTTGAAAAGGTTTACGTTAGACTTTTCAAATCAATTGGTTGAATTTTGCTAATTTTTTAAAATAGGTGTGTTAGGATGAAATTTATATCATCATTTAATTGGAATATTCTAAAATAATACGATTTGTTGACCAGAATGAAGATTGGGACATATTATTCAGTTACAACAAGAGTGTTATTGGGGCTTTAAACTATTATAGCGAGAACGGTCAGCTCTTTATCTAAATCTTACATAATGCATCTTTAAGAAAACTTTCCAAGTAAATAAGTGGTATCAGGTGTTCTGGAAGGTAAGAATAAAAGCATACCTGACACATATTTTTCACATATGTAGTGATATCTATTTGTACACGGATGATCGGCTAATTGGTGTTTACCACTCGTTGGTTTAAGACGTACACAGTCTCCTGTATGATTGGGTTCACCACGTGACCACATGCTAGTTACAGGAGATGTTTTATCCTTCCATTTATATCCTGGAAAAATAAATGATTCATATTCTCACAGCAGTATCCGCATACAACATTTTGTAATTTCATGGACTTGTATTATAAGGTCCATAGTAATATAGGCGCTGGCTCGTTAGTCTGGAGGTCGGGTGTTCGATCCCTGCATTGGCCGAGAAAGTTCATCTCGATTTTTCGACGTTGTTTCTCCTTGACATACAGTGATGCAGAATGGAGGGCCTGACAAGGACAGTTGTCTAGTCGTTCGGATGGGACGGAAATTACATATTGGCATACACGTAAAATATTCCTTGGCAGTTGGAATACGATATAAGGGTAGGCTGTTCCTTGTTTATTCTGATATAATCTGGTTGTACAAACAGCTATAGCTAATTTTGAAATTCAGTTGGTCTAAACTGAGAAATATTTTTAAGTTATATTTTTAAAATGTATTAAAATAAAGCCTTAAAATAGATGGTATCTATAAACAGCTCTACCTTGTTAAAGAATAATCCTATAAATCCTATAATTCACTATTGCCAGTTCAGATATTGGGCAAAAATATAATTTTCAACATCAAATTCAAATGTTCGAAGATGGCTATTCCATGGGAATAGTAAAACAAGGGAGATAATTGTGTTATTATTTCGAGTGTCAATGATTTTTGAGTGTGGGATATAATGCCTATGATCGTATAATAGTGATTTGACAACCAATTGAGCAAAAGGCATAGAACTAATTATGTTTTGACTTTCTTAGAAAATATGAAAATCTCGCTTTTGATGTCAATCAGAATACCAATCTGATTTTAATAATGTTCGGTATTTCGTTTCGTTTTTTATACTTTCGATGGCCTACACTACACGAAGATCTGACAAGTTATAGAGGGAGTTCGCCTGAGGGGTCATACGAGCGGCTTTTGACCCTATGACGTCAGACATTTGATTAACCAATAAGAATTGGTGTTACTAGTGGATTACGCAAAGGTCCGTGCAAAACACGTCTAAAGCTCGCAGTAACAGACTGTTTCATTGGCTAATGCCTCACACCATTTAGGACACGCGACTGATAACAACTCCTCCAGACCCTATTGTAGTAAAGACAAGTAAAACGAAATTTTGAACTACAAAAAACGAAACGAAATAGAACCTGTGTTTTATTTAATAAGATTGTCAGATAATACACAAGATCGGGGGTCTTTTCTGACATAGCTTGTAATTTCTTTCAACACTGACTTATGCACTGTTTGCCACTATGAGTAATTTTAGTCTTTTGAGATATCACAGTTTCATAATGTAAACAGCCACTGCCACAGCTTTCTTGAAAAAAAAAATAACTATCAATTATTTATTTTCTTTAAACATATTAACAAAAGATGGTATTTCTTTTAACACAAACCAGTAGATCCTTTCATATCCACCCAGTATTCATTGAGCGTATTGTCTTTTATTGTATTGGTGATAAATTTAAATTCTGAAATAGTTTCTGTAGCGAGTATGGAACTGTTTACTGAAGCACAGTACGTTTCAGCCTTTGAGAAAATGGTAGCCGCCTGACTAATCCAGTAGCACTTAGAATCGTATGTAATCCACAGACATGACCCTGCAAAAAGTGAGAAAAATCAACTTATCAGTTTTATGGCTACATATGTTTGTTTATGTCAGTATTTGAAACATCAATAAGAAATTATTTTCAAAGTTTTGTGTTTCTGGTTCAAAGATATTTTTTCATAAATTTCTCAGTAAATTCTCAACTTAAGTCTGAGAATGCTTTGTGAACTTGGGGCCTGATGTAATGTTTTTTTGTTTTGTTTTATCTTGGTATCGAATTAGAAAGTACATGTATTAAGATGTAACCTCTACAATTTTATGCAATACTTAGCCTCCTTTTGTCGATTGGGGGGTTGGGATGGCCTAGAAGCATAGAGTGCCGCGCTTCGATCTCTAGCTGGTCGGTCACCTCTGGCTTGCGGCTGTGGTTTCGATCCGTGAGCGTATGTGGCATGGAGATAGGGGCGCCCCTTCTCAACCTCGTGGGTTTCCTCCGGGCACTCCGGTTTCTTCCCACTGCTAAAGACCCCTACGCGCAAGCGAATTATTGTTAGTCCCGAAATGACCATATGTTAGTCCCGAAATGACCTAGTTTGTGTTGAGTGGACGTTAAACCCCATTTCTCTGTCTCTCTCCTTTTGTCGATTACATGGAAACGACCCCATTATACTGCATTAGACCGACCTTTTCGCGCACATGGAAAAAGGACCTAAGCCAGTGGTTCTCAACCATGTCTTGTCAACGGCACACCATGGAACACATAAAATAAAATAGCGGCACACCTGGCTAAATATATGAAAAATATTTTAAATTTTGCTAACTAACTAAAAACAACGCAAGTCATACTGTATACAATCATAGACACCGACTATTAATAGACACACAGAATGACTCAAACTAAATAACGAAAAACACAATGAATTTATCAATAGACACCAATAAATACTCTTTGAGATCAAATAGTTTATCGCATTTTCTTAAGTGTGCCGTTCAAAATTTTGCGCCGCAGGACCAGATAGTTTCAACAATTTTACAAAAGTTGTTCCAGAATTATTGCCCCTGATTCATACGCATTCATACTAATTTCTTGATCTTTATTAAGAAAAAATACCAGGTATAAAAACATTGTCTCCACATAGTTGAATTCGTAACTAGTTATGGTCCAATTATCAATAATTTAAGTATTAGGGTAATATTGTTCTCTGACATGTTTAAGGATGTTCGCAAAGGTTCTATTATAGTGTTTATGGTCATATTTTACGTTGACTGGCAAACTATGTTTTAAAATATTTCCTTGATACTGTTACTGACCAGCCCATTCTGGAAATAATTAAAATAATTATAACTGTTAATTTAAGCCCTTCCTTCCATTATAAAGAATTATCATTATATTTTAACATAAACACATTAAGGGATTGAATTTTATACATCTCCATTTCATGTCAGCTTAGCCAACTGGTAAATAAAAAACAAAATTATGACTGTCACGCTTCCTATCCCATTCGCAATTACAAAGTAATCTACTTAGGTTGAAATGTCCATTTAAAAAGTTTATTTATTGATTTTCTGTTTTTTGATATAATATATTATAATACGGAAGTAATGCAATATAAATGTCTGTTAACGACCTAACCTTATCTTTATACCCTGACAACCCTTTAAAGAGTCGCGTGGGTAGGGGGGTGGGGGCAGGGGGTTGAGTTGTACCAAGTTAACAAATGTTTGTGGTACTTCAGTATGGAAGCGTATAGGGGTCAATAGCGCGATAGATACCGCAATATTAAGTTGGTATTATGTCAACATATTGTGATTATTCTGATGATTTTATCTCTGAAAAGTCCATTTTTGCCGAGGTATTTGAGTCAACACGCTATGTTTTATGTCTCCATTTCGTCTTAAATGTACACGTTTGCGGTAAGATATTGCTATTCGGAAGCTTTGGCGACATATTCCATTTCGCCGTAGTATATGTCGACATATTCGCAAAATATTGTCATGCACTATGTCGACGTGTGCATCTAAAACAAAATGACGACATGCAAATTAGCGAGTCATTCAATTAACTCGGCAAAAATTGCCTTTTCAGAGATAAAATCGTCAGAAAAATCACAATATGTTGACTAATTATCAATTTAATATTGCGGTATCTATCGCGCTATTGACCCCTATACGCTTCCATACTTCAGTGGTCCCTCTAGCATAATTCAGTTCAAATCAGTCATTGTTTATTGTACTTTAGCCGTCACTATAAAATATTCAAGATCAAAACAATCATTGCTTTTTTGTGCTTTAGCTGAAGCTTTCGCTTAATTTAAGTTTAGAACTATCATTTGTTGTTATACTTTAGCATATAATATGTCTATACACTATCTTTGTATAATTCAAGGATAGCGCTCTAGTTAACCGGATGTCATGAGAAACCGAGGTCTCATGTATAAATTGGCATGCAAGTAAAAGATCCCCTGTAGTTCGATATTAGAGTAGGCAACAGTGCCGCTGCCCGGGCATTATAATTTCCCTCATAGCACACTTTATGACCTATGCCTGTCTTCATTATCCCAGTCGGAGCGGAACAGCTGGACGTTAAACCCCATTTCATCATTGTCTAATGATTTAGGTATGCATGTTGGTTCGCATTCTGGTAGCCCCTTAAAGGTCACCTGCAATATTGGCATAATGTTGTCAACTATCTTAAATGTAAATATAGGCAATCAATGTTGTTTTAATCATAAAATCACAGGCCATATAAACATCTTTTTTATTTGTAAATTAAGTGTATAAATGGTGTAGAATTGTATTCGCTAAATAACTGGCCCAAGTTCACAAAGCATTCTCAGACTTAAGTTAAGAATTTACTCAACTTTCAATTACTGTTTATGAGAAATATGTTTGATCCAGAAACACAAACTTTGCACATAGTTTGTTATTGATGTAATGGGCTAAACAAAAGCTATATCTGCCTATTACAAGTCTTTCTTTAGGCCTGAAATGTTATCTTCTTTATTTAGTAGACATTAATTAACTTATCAGGACTATAATCAACCCTAGATGTCAACGCTAGCCTTCGATATTCATTGGCTTATACTCCGATCTGCTGCTCAACGCTGATTAAATAAAACATGATGATCGAGGCTAAGCCAAAAATTCAATTATATACTCTCGGTTCAGACAGGATCAATTTGACTGAAATTTTCAACAGATTTCGTTTACATTATCTATTCTGTAACTATTATAGTGAGAACTGCCAACTCTTTATCTAACTAATGCCTTCGTCAGACCGGAGTGGTGACCCTACTGCGCTCAGATACCTGGAAAAAACACAAGGTCGTCGGCAAGCGTGAACACAACGAAGAAAAATGTCCCAAAGTTGCAAACTTAAAAAAGTCGAGTTCTTACTGCGACCGGTGCGTTTATATAGCATTCTCGCGACGGGCTCGTCACGATCTCTCCGCGCTTATATGGCGTTTCTATTGAGATCTATATTTGGCAACGGCGGTCATCGCGAACTCGCGTCGCTCCACAACACGTCTTATCTTGACTACACGTGCGTTTCCACCACGTGATCACGGCGACTATATAAGCTGGTTAGATTTTTTTTTTCGAAATTTCAAGATGACCTTTGAATCGCCCGTTTTCAAAGCAAGTCGTACATGAAAAACATGGTCGCCATAGGCGAGTAATGCAAGCTTGGTAACCGCGCCATGGTCCATACACGTAGTAGGAACCTCATAACATTGCCATAATAATATGCTTATATATGGAAGCGTATAGGGGTCAATAGCGCGATAAATGCCGCAATATTAAGTTGATAATAAGTCAACATATTGTGATTTTTCTGACGATTTTATCTCTGAAAAGGCAATTTTTGCTGAGTTAATTGAATAACTCGCTAATTTGGATGTCGCCATAGGTAGCTCCATGAGGTCGTGGTACAATCGCGCAACAGTGGTGGAATCATCGTAGCATTGCCACAACATTGCTAGAACGCCTGGCGGGGTCGCGGTCGACACGTGAGCGTTGTGGTGAAGACGCCATGAAGGCACCGCTTTAAATGTTACAATTTTCGTAGCGTATTTGCCACCCGTGTACTGTGCGTGTACTACGTTCATAGAGATGTTACCACGCATATCTCGCGACCTTCCCGACTCATTACGTTCACTCAGCTTTCCAGGTTACATGGCAGAACTTTGGCGTTTGCTTTGAACATAGTCAAAGCAAACGCCGTGACTCAGCGATCACTGGCGACCATGGAGACCACAGCACCATATGTCGCGTTTCCATGACGCTTATGGTGATCTTGACACGCTCTGAAACCATTTTTTGTCGCCGTAGCAGTGTAGTAAGGACCTCTGCGACCCCATCACATACTCGCAGCTTTCCAGATCATATGAGCATGTTCAAAACAAACGTCGTGGCTCGGCGAACATTGGCGACCCTGGAGACCACAGCACGATATTTAGCGTTTCCACCACGCTTATGGCGATCTTGACTCGCTCTGAGATAATTTCAGTCGCTTTAGAAACGCAGTAAGGATGCAACCCCGGTCTGACGGGGGTATAATGTACCCTGAAAATGAGGCTAGCAATTTTGAATGAATTCTTAACTTAAGTCCGAGAATGCTTTGTCAAGACGGGGCCAGACGTCCTTTCCCTGTATCAATGGAATGTCCTTTCCTGTATCAATGGATGAACTTTCTGGGCCAATGCAGACTAGCAAGCCAGCACCTTACTCACTTAGCTACCGTGTCCCCCGCCCTCCCAAAAATCTTTTTTTTTTTTTAAAAAACAAGTGACTAAAAAAGCTTACTGTTTAATAAAAAGGTTATTAAAGGTAACAAATACAGCCTTTGTCCACGGTTATTTTTGGCCACATATAATTAACTTTGTCTATAAGCAAAAGAGGGTGAACATTTTACGAAGCCTTTTAAATGTAAAGAATCTTTACCCACTACAATAAACCTAACGTTAACCCGCTCTACGCTTGGCACCATAAAATAAATTATAACCATTCTATTGTACATTATGTTTTGTATTTAGATACCGTATCGATATATCTCTCTGGGTAATAAAGTAGAGACATTCGTTAAATGACTAAAGTAATCTATTTGTTTATCATATCAAATAATCGGTAATCGGGCATATATTTCCTGATAGCATTCTTTTTAAATATTAGTTTAATATCGGGTAACATCGGATGTTGTTTTCATCATACTTGCGTTGCAATAGATAATCATTCTTCATTAATCGCTGTGATTGTTTTAAGTTTTTTTTTTTTTTTTGGTTATCATATTTCAAAACACCTGTAGTCGTTTTGCAATTAATAATTATTCCTCGGTAATTAATAAATTATAATTAATCTCTGCCATCTGAGGTACAAAAAACACTCATTAATTAAAATCACCAAATAAAATTTGTGTTAAAAGGGGCAGATTCTCAAAAATAAAAGTCTGAGTATGTATAATGTAATTTAAGCGCCAACATATAGAGAAATGTTGTATTTTTGTATTTACGTTGTAACTAAACTTCAACTCAAAATATTGAGTCGTTTGGACGTGAACACGTAACCCTTTTAAGATTTCAGGTAAAGTTTTACGTGTGGTGACCTGATAATCGATTCTCGTTCCTTTAGAGGTCTATACCATGAATAACACATGAGCTGTACTTGATAACTAAAGGTAAATTTGCTTATCCGGACACGTAAGCCTTTTAAGATTCCGGGCCAATTTTATTGTTTCGTTGGGTGACCTGATAATCGATTCCCATACATTTAGAGGTGTATACAATGAATGACACATGCGATGTACTTGGCAAATCTCCGCTACACATTATTTTTATAAAATAAAAGCCTGGTTTATCCTGACATGGCATAATACAGATTGGAATGAATTTGTTTGAAAACGTATCAATTATGGTGAGTTAGTTGCTCGGCCCTAAGGTATAGGATTTTAAGGAACTTTAACAAAAATTTAAGCAGTTTTATTCTAAAAATTATCTTCGTGATTTGCCCTTTAAAGGTGGGTTGGTATTCAGCGCCTAAAGCACGAAATTAATTATATAATATTATAGATTCGAGAATGCAGCATTAAAGATTTTAAAAAAAGTGATTTTCTTCTTACCTGATCGAATAAAAGAAAATATGCAAATCCAATTAACTATATAAAAAGCCGCCATTATTAACCCCCACCTTTGCGCAATGGATAGCATGTAAACGAATACTTTATTTGGTGATAAAATATCAGACAGCAATTAGTCACTCGAAACCAATTTGCATTTCAGGTATCTCTCATTGCGTGCTATGCGTTGTTTCCCCCTTGCTGGGTATTGATTTTAATAAATTGATCCAATCTGAAAGTATTGGATAATTTCGTGTAGTGTATAAATTAAATAGACTTGAACAACCTAAAATGACGAGCAGTGTATTGTTAATAATGACACAGTTAAGTGCACTTCGTTATTATGGAAAGGACGACACATACGTTATCTAAATAGGACAATGCAAGTTGTAGCAAGCTCTGCCCAAGGTTGCTATGTATAGACAATGAAAACCATAACTGATATCCCATGTTAAAATACGGAAACGACCTTATAATCTGTGCATATGAAAAGAATATACATTGTGTGGAATGCTATACGAGGGCATGTTCATTTTATGTAAGCACTTATCAATTACAGTTGATGTGTATAATTACTCTCCATTAATCCATTACACAAACTATAAATGTACACTGTTACAATTTGAACGCCCCTTACCAGTGTATAAAGGTTGTTGACATTTCTATCTGTAATTAATTAATGGCGGGAGCAAGGGAACGCTCACTTGATGTAAGCACCCTACCAATGCCAACTGGCATACATGTGTATACTTAGTCTCCATTATACAAACTATGAATGAACACTGCTACACTTTGAACTACCTAAGCACTATCGGGTCTAGGGCGGGGCCGGGGGGAGGGGGGGGGTACTACAAGATTAAGAATCTAATTATGAAGTTCAATCTCTGGGCTTTCATTTTAACTCTTTGCTGCATCATTCGTCAGGGAGAGCACTTTTTACACCACCAGCTCTCTATCTGTTTCGGAGTCTGTTCTACTACAATACCGTATCTATGTTAGAAAGGGAGCTGTGTGATAAGGAGTAGGGCCGCATGTCCAACCTCGCGCGTCGCCTCCGGATCCTTCGACTTCCTTTCACTGCTAGATACGGCTAGCGAATTATTAAAATAAAATGCATAGTCTACCCGCATAACATTTCAACATATAACCAACCACTAAACTCCGCCTTAAAACCATGAATATTCACCATAGCCTGGAACAAAACTTAAATTCAAACGTTATTCTTCTCTTCTAGACCCCCGCCCCAAGCCCCCCCCCTCCCCCCACCCCCCACCCCGCTCCGCAAAAATAAATCAACGATAACCTCAGTGCAAAAGTGAGGTATATTATAACGAAGGGAATTATGGTGGTCTGTCTCTCAAACGTTCCACATAGTATCTCGAGCGCTCGACTTTGTATCTCTAACGCTCTCGAGATATTATTTATGTTTTTTGCCACCGTACAAAAAGTTACTAGAATATATTTGCGTGTATTTATGACTTGGGACACACGAAAAAATAACGGTACACCTGACTAATATTGAGGAAAAATATTTGAATTTTGAAAAATAAAAACATAGCAAGTCATAGACAGCATACAATCGCAGACACAGATCAGTGGGAAGTTTTTGCTGCACACCTGTGTATCGCGGCACACTAGTTGACAATCACTGACTTAGTATCTCGAATGCTCGACTTAATGTCTCAAATGCTCTACATGTAGATATTATTTTTGTTTTTTTCATGTCCCAACTCAGCCACCGAATAAAAAATATTAAAATATGTTTAAATATTTATTTCTTATTTTTAATATGTTAAGAGTGCGGGTTAAAAAGAGGATTGGCTGCTATAGATGTTTGTCTAGCTTGGTCGAGGATTGACTGATATGTATGTTTGTCTACATCTATAAAAACAATCGACACAGCCAGTCTTTGTTATTATTCTAATCAATGGAATCATTTATTTTTTAAAAATTTAAGGAATAAAGAATAATAATAATCGTGTAATTTTAGTGACCATGTAATAATACCTTATGCAGTGGACACATTAGCCGAATCATTCGGCCGAATCAATCGGCGCCGAATTTTATTCGTCCGAATGGGTGGACACACCAGCCGAATGCTTCGCCCGATTCACCAGTCGATTCACTCGGCAAATCTCGGCAGATTCCGTAAACTACATCTAACCTCGGCTGTATGACAGTAAGTGATATGTACCTACGCCCATACATTTGCGATGCGGCTACCGGTTTACTTTAACAGGAAAACTTGACGCTATTACACAAATTGGGAACCTATTCGGCTAGCAACCTATTCGACCGATCGAGCTTCAACCTGTTCGTTGGAAACCTATTTAGAATAAAGACAACAGTGGACACACTAGGCGAATTTTGACGCCGAATCATTCAGCTATTGTTGTAGTGCAAACTCATTATACATAATATATGGTTTTTTTTTAAATTTTAGATATCACCCCAGGCTGTCGTGATCTTTACAGACGTGTTTCTCCAAGTTTAGTTGAGTATCATTGCAAGAAGAGTATTTATTTTTTCTAGTTATTATGTAAGACAGCTTTCTGAAGTATGACAATATTTATAAAATCAACATATTCCCAGCTATTTAGAGGCAAAATACAAGCCGATGATGTCATGACTAGAAAAAGTCGATCCTTTTTTTTTACAAGGTGAGAAATGTCGTTTAATGAAGACGAGCCTTCTTTTATTCGTCCCATTCGAATCACTAGATAAAATTCCACCACCTCCAGACTTCACAATATCGGACTTTCTAGACCAGAAGTTTCTGACAAGGGGTTATTATATTACTGATAACCAAACTACAACGACATTGAACAGCCAAGCAAAAAGCTGTATCTAAATACTGGTTAGAACGAACTGGATACCATCCATCCCAAAGTTACTGTCTTTATTGTCCTTCTTAAGTACGTCTACGCAATGCACACTGACGTTCATTCAGAAAGTTTAATTCCATCAAATTTGCTACCATCGATATTTTCTTCTAGCTCAACAGGTATAAAGGCATTTCCACAGTTTCTTCACACAGGGCATCTCGTTTTCACAAAGACATTTTTATATTATCCGATTTGATCGAATTTTAATTAAATACCACAGGCTTCCTTTTTGCTAGACATCTCAGTTTCTAAATGAGACATCGTTGAACCGACGTTGCCAAGCACACAAAGTGTCATGAAGCACACAATTTATCAGCGTATACGAATATTCAGTAAAACGACTGTCATATACAGCTAGGAAATGGAGCCGTCCTGTTATATGCCCACTATTACGGTAAAAGCTTTGTCTAAACCTTTCAGCCGTGTAGACGAAATGTTGTAAAGGTCCACAACAACTTGGACATTCCTTATCAATCGCTTTCAGGTAGACCTACATTTTGTGCTAAATCTTTATACGCTAACCGTGGTCGGTGCTCTGCTCACCAAATTGACAAGGAAAGGTCTCATTCGCGTTCTTTGTGGTCGTTCTCAAGCTTCTACTACGATGGTGCATCTTTCCCTGTATTGGTATTTTCCCCATCCGTTACAATAGAAGAAGTTGTCAAAAGATTATCCCCAGATTTTTTCACTACTTGCTTTGCGCCGTGTTCAGACGACTGGCCAACGCGTAGTAAATGGGTCTGTACCGTCTTCGTGAAGGTCAAATTTGGTCATTACCCATGTTATCCACGTGTGGCCCGAAAGATATCCCAGATATTATATGCTGCAGTATAACCCCATGTGGCTTTACAAAGGTGGGGTGGATGTGTCCGACGAACAGGAAATTTAAATGCAAACACGTTGAATCTTATGAAGTAAATCTAATGGAATTGTCGAAAAGATCATTCGAATCCTTAGTTGAATTTTTAAACAATGTTAAGCGGGGCGACGATGAAATTCTTCAAAGAAATTATTTTCCCTTTTAATTATATTTCGCACATCAAATGCAGCAATTCACAAACAGTGTTACAAAGACACGTAATAAACAATATTATTGTCGCTGAGAGAAAGAGAAGTAGGGTTTAACGTCAAGTCGACACAAACTAGGTCACGGTTATTTTTTTTTCAATAATTCGCTTGCACTTAGATGTCCGATACCGAGATAAAATCTGAAATATTAGTAGCATATATCGACGTCTCCAGTGACGTTGCTATGAAAGGAGTTGACAATATCCGTAATGTCATACACTATTTAATGTACGTGCTTTGCTATGATAACGACCGGACGTCAAGGCTTGACGATGTTAGCATTGGACAGATAACACTTTATTAATTAATAAAAGATTGGTTACCATTGTAATGGTAGCGTCATCTGTTTTACCATGTTACACCGACCGTTTGCATTCTTGAAGGGAAAACCCGGGATTTCACAAGATATACTTTGATATAGTTCGGTTCTGCGACTGTGCGGAGACCAGAATATGCACAAGATGGCAAACGTGAACACAATGCAAGAAAATGTTCCCAAGAATGACAAACTTGATAAAAATTGCGTTGAAAATACTTAAAACAACGCCGTGACTCCGCGATAATTGTCGACCATGGAGACCACTGTACGATATCTCATCTTGCTACCCCGCTTTTACCACGCTAATGGCGATCTTGACGCGCTTTGAGACCACTTTCCATCGCCGTAGCAGCGCAGTAAGGACACCACTCCCCGGGTATTAAAAATAATGAGACGTTATAAAATAATATTGAACGGTTCACAAATAATAATAACCCAAACTTCTTGACTTGATCCAATCGTCAATTCGCCTAAGACACACAAAGTGAATTTTTACAGCATATTTCTCCTAGTGTTTTGGACTTCGACATTCATTCGAGCTTCGACCAATCTGATTAAAACACAGATCTTTTTTAATTTAGTTTTTTTATACTTCAAAATTTCGTTTTTACTTGCCTTCACCACTTGCCTTCACTAGGATCTGGAAGAGTTGATATATAACTTGCGTTCTGGTTGATGTGACGGATTAGTCAATAAAACGATGTGTTATTGGTTTGTGGCGCTCGGGGGTGTGGGTAGACATTAACTGTGAGTTGTATTCCCAAATAATACCCAAACAAAAAAATGGCGACTTCTACCGACATAAAGTGGCCCAAAACACACAGTTCGCATAGTGCGTTCAAGGGCATTACGAGTATTCGATTGAACATATTTTAGCTTCACCGCCAGTTTGGTACGTTTGCTTTAATTAGCTAAGTAAAAGCTGTGGTGTGCATGGCTGTAATTTGCTAGACTGTACGTTGATTCCGTGAGACATAAAGTAAAATATCACGAAAACGTTGGAATTTGTATCCAAGGACTGGGTTACCTTTCTGTGTCATCTGAAAATCTGGGACCCGTAACTATGGTTACAATATAATCTTATAATCATGAAATAAATGGGGTTTTACGTCCTACTTTTCTGCACCGACTGGGCTAATGAAGACTCAAAATCATATGGAGAGTGAACTATAAAACAGCCGATACGTTGCTACTTTAAACCCCAACTAGACTTATCAGATACATCAATATACATTATCAATGTTTATGTACAACATAACATGGACGGAAGTACATGTATATATACCAGTGCATGTATTTTCTATTATGTCTTCAATATTTATTATTTACTTGTTTTATATTTCAATATACGTTTGACTCCTTCCTTCCTGTAGTATCTACACAATGAAGTAAGCCATTTGTGTCTGTTGACACACTTAGTAAAATTGTTATACTGAGTTAACAAAAAGAAATAAATAATCCAACATAACACGTGATAATGTTATCGTTAATCCTGACGCTTTAATAATAACAACTCACTCGGCAAACCTCGGAAGATTTCGGGAATCTAAACTCGGCTGTATGATGAATTCCGCCATATTGGAACTACTTTAAAGGTCCCGGATGAAACATGGCTGCGCCCATTCCAAACACAAGTTGGCGACCTATTTGGCTAACGAACTATTCGACCGATCCAGCTGTAAGATAATGACGAAATTACACTACTATTCTGAGCTGAAGGAATGGATAAAAAATAGTATATTCTACTTTCATTTGATAGACATAACGTTGGATTTTATTGGTTGATAAATAGAGACTGTTGTCTTTACTCTAAATAGGTTTCCAACGAACAGGTTGCAGCTCGATCGATCGAATAGGTCGCTAGCCGAATAGGTTCCCAATTTGTGTAATAGCGTCAAGTTTTCCTGTTAAAGTAAACCGGTAGCCGCATCGCAAATGTATGGGCGTAGGTACATATCACTTACTGTCATACATCCGAGACTAGATGTAGTCTACGTAGTTCACGGAATCTGTCGAGATTAGCCGAGTGAATAACAACTACTTCAGCACACTGATCCGCAGTGAATATTAGCTTGGCCGCATTTCAGGCGCGGATCCAGGATTTTTTGCAAGGGGGGGGGGTCTAGGTTTGATAAACGGCTCTCAACCAATTAAGGGGGGGGGGGTTGGGGGCCCTCCCCCAGGAAAATTTGGTAAATTAGATTCAATTTGGTGCATTCTGACGTATTTCCGGAAGGTAAATTCCAAAATTACAGGTCTAAAAGTCGCCAATAAAATCGCATAAAAAATTTTCAAGTCTGAGCAGGGGGGGGGGGGGGGTCCGGCCCCCCTGGACCCCCTCTCTGGATCCGCGCCTGCAATTACTCTACGAAACAGATTGCTACTTGAGGCAACCCCTCCCTCTCGTAACCACAACGCTGCATTAGTATGGTGCAAAGAATATGAGAGAGAGAGAGAGAGAGAGAGAGAGAGAGAGAGAGAGAGAGGGGGTTTAACGTCCACTCAACGCAAAGAATATGACGAAATATTCAGTGATCGTTTGAAAGTCGCTTTGCTTTGACTTTTTTATGATGGACGGTAGAGCATGGTTTTGGCGATGTAGATGGCATATGCATATATGAACAACCTGGAGCAGGTTCCATCCCATTCTGTCATGGTATCGGATTGCCTTCCATATGACATTGGTAATCTCAATGTCCAAGGAGTACCTAAGAAAGATACTCGACAAGGTTGTAGCCTTGCCCATTTTGACAACCATCCCCTTCGCATAGGGTCAATCTTTATTAGACCACACATTGTCGTTGTTGATTATGTGCACCAGGCGACTGTTGTTATACCACCCTGTCCAGTCAGAAGCCCTGGTCCGATTGTAATCTTCGATATTCTTGGTTGTGAATCTGTCACATGGGAATCGTCAATGCAGAAGAATCTTGACGATTTGGATAAGATACTACACCAGGAATAAAACAGACCCACAATCTCATTTTGCCAATGAGGACAATGGTTCAACGGGTTGTCTGGTCTGACGGAGACTAGACCAGATTTTACCTTTTCCGCTATTTTAGCGACTCTAGAGACAGATTGAACATGAAATAAACTGTACGATCATGTTATTTATCTACATACCATGACCCTCGTCCCTCGACAATTATTAACATTGGTTAATTGTTTATTTTCTTGTATAATCAAATGGACTCGTGATTGTCGGAATCGTTATTTCGATTCCATTAGTTTCGACTTATGCATTCAGTTTCGATAATAATGAATTTGTGCAGCCCCTTACCTCCTATCAGGACTGCTCATATATCAGGATTGAATCTCCCTGCCAATACCAGATATTACATGTCATCAATGAATAAGAATTTGTTTGGTATGCTTTCGATTACATATCTAAGCAGAGTTCGCTTCCTGATTTAATAGTTTATTTCATACAGGGGGTGTGGGGGGGGGGCTAGAGGAAAGGCCATTATATTATCACCAAAATAAACATATTCTGCTCATTGCAGCTCTCTAACAGACGTTTATCGGGAGGCCATGTAATCCATTACTGTGACAGTTTGGGGTGTATGACATTTTTAGGTAGAAAGGTACAGAATAATTATTTGAGACCAAAGGTCATGGATGTGACTATTGTACGTTCAGTAGTGGATGTAACGTGTAACAATAGCTCTGAGAGGAAATAAATGAATTGATAAGAATTATTGTGATATCTAAATATATCCTATAGCGTTGATAACATTATACAGTTGTGAAGAACAGGATTTAAAGCGATAATTTCATATTTTCTAAGGAAGTCAAAACATAATCATTTCTGTGTCTTTTTCTCAATAGGTTGTCAACTCACTATTATACGATCATGGGCATTATTTCCCACATTTAAATATCTTTCTCCCCGGAAATAATAACACAATTACCTCCCTTGTTTTTCTATTTCCCCATACAATAGCTATTTTTAAACGTTTGGCAATAGTGAATTATAGGATTAATGGGATTATTCTTTAACAAAGTAGATATTTTAATATATTTTAAAAATATAACTTAAAAATATGAAATTGTTTTAATTATTTTAATATATTTTAAAAATATAACTTAAAAATATGAATTTGTAGCTTTAAGCACAGATGAAACATAATTTGTCCTAGAGTTATCGGAGATAAGCATTATACATTTCGTCTCGCCAAGATTTATATGATCGATGTTACGTTTAGTACAAATGCTCTCTCGTGCACTGCTCAATAGTTCAGTTTTATCGGAGTGCAACCGAAAGACATCTCACATCTTCAACGCACTTTCCAACTAAGCTCCCAAATAATGGGGGCATGGTGTATGACCGAATGGTTAGTGCGCGCGCTTTATCATACGGCCTACCATTGAGTCAACCGACGTGGTTTAAAATCCTCGGTTGTACGTAGCAAGGAGTAGTGTCGCCTGTCCAGCCTCCTGTGTTTTCTCCGGGTAATCCGGTTTCCTCTCACTACGCTCAAGCGATTTATTAAAATAAAATCAAACTATATGTTAGTCCTGAAATGACCTAGTTTGTGTCGAGTGGACGTTAACCCCCTCCTCTCTCTCTCTCTCTCGCTCTCTCTCTCTCTCTCTCTCAAATAATGCACTGTTAACCAGCATAACATCCTTTGGTTATTATAAAAACTCAATGAGTTTTACAAAATTTAGCATGATTAAACTTGCGATAAAATCTCTTTTAGCTATAAACAATAAATGTACATGGTTACTATTTCCAAACAGTTCAGTCGCACAAATTATTAATTTAATTTTTTTGTTTGAAAGAGAGGTAATTGTACAGCTATAAAAGAAGTTGTTTTCGTTATTGTTGTTTTGTATAATAAGCCTAAAACATTGGATGTAAATGTTTTATGACATATGAATACAAATGAAACTTGTGTGAATATTTCATAGCTTGGTTTCTATTGTATGTCGAAAAGAAAGAAGTCTAATTAAATAGCAGTATTGTTATAAATTAATTTCTAGTAATTCAAGCATACTGATTCAGGTTTTTAAAAAAGATCAGTATATTCCCTATATAATGACGTAACAGGATAACACCGGTGATTATAACAATAAACCATACACAACATTTACTCATGTATGTAAATTTGATAACATGCATTTGGTTTTAGATTCCGACAGAAATAGACTTATATCACACCAACGAAGGATAAGACAATAATAATCTAGTCCAAATATTGAAAGACCCACCACAAATTTCTTTAGAAGGTTTTTACGTGACAAGAAGTTGGGTCAGTCAGTTCAACCTCGTGGGTTTTCTCCGGACCCTCCCGTTTCCCCACTGCTAAAGACCCCTACGCGCAAATGAATAATTGAAATAAAATTTGTTAGTCCCGAAATGACCTAATCTGTGTTGAACGAACGTTACCCCCACTCTCGGGATTTAGCCGAGTATATCTTCGAGATTACTTAGCCTATATAAAGAGGTCGATTTAATGCTGTTATTTAAAATTTAAATTGATAAAAAAATTATTCGTTGTTTGGCGTATAACGTACTGAGTCTCTAAACCATATTTGTTTTCAGCGCATCATCATCCATCCTCGGTTACCCAGTGTACCCATTACGTTCTACTCTACTATACCCTGGGTTAATCGATAGGGTTTCCACGATTTCAAATTATCTGCCCTGGTGGATTGTGACATTTTTATCGTTCAATCCCATAAAGCGTTATTTGGAAAGATAATAGGCGAAGGGACAAGGGCGAAAGGTATTTTTAGTCCTTCACTCCCTTTCCCCTTTTCCCCCTTTTGCCTGGCGATTTTTGTTGAACTTTTGGTGTAGAATCGAAGAAAAGGGTTTGAAAATACATTTTCTGCCAGGTTTTGGTGAATATTCATGATTTTGAGGCGGAAGGATACAAGAGTTGTGAGGTTGGTTACGTTGAAAGGGAGGGCCGAAAATTGCAAGGTTAGCTGTCTCTACTTCCAGCTTGTCTATCTCAAGTTTTTCATAAAGAACCTCATACATGCTTTTGAGCAAGAGTCTGCCACATGTTGATCCATCTGTGGCAGAAAGCGTTTTACCCAACGCATATTTGGGAAAAAGTTACAACCGGTCTAAGAGACGAGAATTAACGTTAAAGTCAATGGGGCAATAATTAGTGATCTGTGGCCATACCCCAAACATGGCTACCTCAGTCCATTCTTGCACACGTTACAAATATGTCATTGGGAAAAACACCTACCGCGTAGTAGAAAAATCAGTGTCATTTAAGAATTTCGTGACGGAACTTTCCCTGCCATCTTTTTGTGTGCATGTCAATTCTTTTATATTCATTTTTTTACAAACTTTCTCATAATCGATCAAACAAGCCGCCACATTGTAAAATTTACGCTAAAGAGTCTACGTAAGACTGGTTTGTAAACTGTTTTTTGATTGGTTCGTACACTCTAACTACAATCAGATAGTTTGAAATCGTGGAAACCCTATATGGATTAACCAAGGGTTGTGTGGACCGGAGTAGAACGGAATGAGTACACTGGGTAACCGAGGATGATCATCATTCTACTTTTTGAAACTATGCACATAAACGTAAATGATTAATAATAGATAATACTCGCAGTTTGGTTCGATTCTTAACAACGATACATTTTACCTCAATAAATCATCGAAATGGTTGTTCCTTCTCTTTTTTTAAAAATCACGTTGATATAATGGAGCCCGGAATGTTTTTGCTTCATCGAATCGTGTTGTATTTGATATAACATGAAGACGGGCATGACTCTCTCTGTTTGTCTTGTTGAACTAACAAAACATAAATTCTTTCTAAAACTTTTTTTTCTAAAATAAAGATTTCAACCAGGAAGTATACAGTTGTACTCCTAAATTCGATTTACTACGCAATTCGTAATCTATATCTACTCCAATTATTTGATCTTCTCTGATTCGGCGTGATCTACTCCACTGTAGGCACGTGGACAAACCTCGTTTTTAATTGATTGAGACTTGAGACTTACATAAGATCCATATTGATTTTTGAAAAAAAAGTTAGTGAGAAAATACACAAAAAAGAACAGTGATCATGAGGTAGCCTATTATTAATGTTTTAAAGAAATGTGTACGTGAAAACACGTAAATAATAGAGGACCGGGTCACGATTTAAAACAAAAATACGATTATTCCTGTAATGTTTTGTTTTTACAATTTCAAGGGAAAGTTCTCTCCAAAAATATTTGCTATTTCGAAAGTGTGGTTACAGATTTCTTCGATTTTGGACGAATGGACACGTTAAACCATCAATAATTTCTATGATTGGTTAAGACAGTGTAAATGTTTGAAACCGACATTTTACCGTATATCAGCCAATAATACGCTAAACTCTAAACCTATCAGAATCACCCGTACATATGCGATTGGGGTTTTAAATTCCGACAACTTCCCATAAAAGGCATCACTGTACATCACACAGTGTATCCTTTCACAGTTTTTTTCAATCCGCTGCGATGACATCAAACAGCTGAACCTCCTGTTTTAACTTGTTTTCATTATGACAAAGTGAGAAGATGACCCACCCTCTCTTCTCACGACAGCAATTTTAAAACTGTGTTTTAAAGTAGTGACTTTTAGATATACAAGAACTTTTTTATGTTTTAGTGTTTAAGCCACCCATCTTCTATAATTATATTACTTATTCATATGTAAATAACTTAATTAAACCAAACTGCCCATGATATCATGCCTTATGTACTGGGGCGTTAATTTTGTAATTAACGACAACAACACACTGACAGTCGGATTAGTCAGTAGAGACTTTTGGCAAGGGTAAATTTCTGGTCCGTATCGCGTATCCGTATCGATTTTGTGTGTGACGTCAACAATGCTTGTGTATTTCTCATACGTGATATGGCACACGGATACGGCAGCACGTATCGAACAGCTTTCATACGGAAAAGGTCCATATAACATCGTCGTCTTTTTACCATACTTTTTGCTACTTTTAGACGCTGAAATGTTGTATCATAGTATACACTTGACTAGTACTGAAGATCTTGGTAGAAAACTGACATCATGCTGTAATAGAACTAAGCTAGCCCAGCTACCCATATGTACACGCCGCGAAAATCTGCCAAAACTCTAAAACCACCTTGACGCAACGTATCACGTGGCGATACGGATACGTGATACGGATGCGGAAAATTCCGCTTGCCAAAAGTCTCTAGTAGAGACTTTTGGCAAGGGTAAATTTCTGGTCCGTATCGCGTATCCGTATCGATTTTGTGTGTGACGTCAACAATGCTTGTGTATTTCTCATACGTGATATGGCACACGGATACGGCAGCACGTATCGAACAGCTTTCATACGGAAAAGGTCCATATAACATCGTCGTCTTTTTACCATACTTTTTGCTACTTTTAGACGCTGAAATGTTGTATCATAGTATACACTTGACTAGTACTGAAGATCTTGGTAGAAAACTGACATCATGCTGTAATAGAACTAAGCTAGCCCAGTTACCCATATGTACACGCCGCGAAAATCTGCCAAAACTCTAAAACCACCTTGACGCAACGTATCACGTGGCGATACGGATACGTGATACGGATGCGGAAAATTCCGCTTGCCAAAAGTCTCTAATATAACGTAGGAGATGCCGTAACCAATTCTATTGTATCTTCCCCTGACACCAAATAAAGGAACAAGAAAAGACGAGTACAGTCCTGTCAATCCATAATAAGTTTTTCTGTATTTATTTAGTCTTGCAGTTTAAATGTGTTCATGTAGTCGTAGTCGTCAACGTACCAAAATATTTGTGATAGAAATACCGACAGAGGCGTTTCAGGATAATCAAGAAGAGTAGAAGTAGAAATTCAATCCACATTCTTCTATATATACCGATAAACTCCGGTATTAGGAATTTGTATATAGACCCAAATTCCGGTCGAAGGGATAGGAAGCGGTTACTCCCCATTAAGATTTAAGACTGGATAATCTTCACGTATTTCCGGAAACATCAATAAACACTTTAAAATTGGTGGAGGAATGTTATTTATTTTATTTTTTTACTATAGGGTTTGCTGAAAAAGATTCTGAATCGACTTTCGATTGATGCGATAAAACAAGCATTTAAAGGTCTTTGTAACCCGGCCCACTTTGCTATCCGGTTAGAAATAATTGCCGCGCTAATTTGTGAAAGAAGTTACAAGCGCTATTTTAAAATAACCTTTGTTGTATTTTAAATTGTTTTGAACACATTGGCAAAAAGAGAAATATAAGTAAAAATAGACGATCCAGGATCCAGGAACCAGGAAGGCTTTAGCTGTTCTTGAGTTTCATACAGTCCGCTTCTTGAATACCATTATTCAAAGTTCCAACCCATGCCGCCTGAAACCCCAAGTCTGTTCATTTACATCCATATACAAAAACATTTTAATGATGTCACTGATTCGGAAATGCTTAAATCGAAATAAGCCAATTTCGATCCTTAATACTATTGAATTAACCGTTTCATCAAGTTTCATGGAACGTTTCATTGGCTACTTGAACATCTGTAATCTGCATAACATTGGTATCCATTCCTTCTGACGTATTGCTGACGATGTCATTTCTAGGCACAAACAAGGCTAATAATATTGAAAGTGCTGCGACAATAATTATTACGGCTATAATCACAACCAAGATTTTTAATTTTTTTGTTCCAGATCTTGTGAATGTTAGCGATCCACCATTATCCATAATTCCGGCTTCTTTCTTCCTGAAAGAAACATAACTGAAAAATGATCTACATCTGTACAGGCGCGTAACTAGGGGTGGGGGCAGCGGGGAGGGTTGATGCTCCCCTGAGAAAACTCCCCGTCCCATCGATTCCCTGAGCTATTTACGATCTTGCATCAATAAGAGACTAGAGGGATAAATCGCAGCGCCAAAAAATGCTGCGCACAATTTTTGAATTTCATTGATGACACTTCTTTTAAACAATGCGTTATAATTTATAAATGGCAGGCGATAAGATTTGAACCTCGGCCACCACTTCGCATTGTATGACTGCATTGTATACAACACAGATTTATATAAATAAAATCAAAAATGTATGTGTGTATATTCGCCCATCGATTAATCGCCGAGTTCCTGCTATATACAATATTTTCCAGACCAAAGTAGGGTAAGGGTAACTGAACATATTATTATGAAGATTAATATGATTAAAACACGGATCCTATTTCGTTTCGTTTTTATAGTTCGAAATTTCGCTTCACTTGCCTTTAATAGCCTTGGATTTGGAAGAGTTGTTATCATTGACGTGTTCTGAATTATGTGGGCGATTAGCCAGTGAAACGGTCTGTTACGGCGACTTCTTGGCCGTTTGTTGCAAAGAAATGTGGATAAATCACAAGATACGTCAACGCTGATTGATTAGGCAATACCTGACGTCATAGGTCAAAAGTTTTGACCCCTGACGTGAATTCCCACTATGACTTGTCAGATCTTCATGTAGTGTAGGCCATCGAAAGTATAAAAAACCAAACGAAATATCAATTAGGGGCTTATTTCACAAAATTTTACTAATTTGATTGGACAATTTTACATGGTTTTTAGTGCTAAGCCATTCAAAATTGCAGTATCTACTGAAATTTGGATTTTATCTTTATTTAAGATTTCGAGAAACAGGACTCTGTATTTGAAATAAGATTGTGTGTAGACGAGAATGACGACACTCTACTATTCTAGCCACATTTGACTGCTTAGCTTTAAGTTGTGACGAGGATAGTGTACAAAGAAATGGCGGTTTGGTTCTTTCTTTCAAGAAAACCTTATACTACTTGTCAGTGACAGTGAGAACGATGAACAGTTGCAAATTCAAATGCTTACAAGCATTGACATTCTGCTTAAATTTTGATATTGGTTTTGTAATCGTACTTTCTTTGGTGTGCACGTAAAAGAACTCTTGACGAGGACTCGCTTAATGATACCTTATGTAAGATTTAGATAAAGAACCGTCCATTCTTGCTATAATAGTTCGAAAGTAGATAATGTAAAATGAACAATTTATTTGAAAATTTCATTAAAATTACTCTATTGCAAGCAAAGATATTAGCCTTTGAAGGTTTGACAGACGTATGCAATAATTTCAACCACCGTACTGGTTGATCGAAGCTAAGTCTAGGGTCGTCCATATTTGATTAAATCAAAGTACCGCTGAACCGTTTTAATCTATTTAATATCGGAAAAATCGGATGCCATTGAGAGTTGATTAAGGCTTGGATAAGGTATTTTATGTCATATTGATAATTTAGAAAACATTTCAGGCCTAAAGAAAGACCTGCAATAGGCAGATTTAGCTCTTGCTTAATGCATGTTTAACCATTGACAAATTATAACAATACGATTTAAAAACATTAACTGTCTCTTGTTTGGGTCATCAACTCACTGTATCATTGTAAACAACAATATTTTAATCAAGTCCACAAGTTTATTGACATGTCAGATTTTAATCTTTCTCATTAGCAGTTTAATTTTCAATATTAGTTTTAAATTTACGTGATGATGTAACCTATAATAAATAATGTACATTTCCATGTATCGCATTATATATGTATATACGCTCATTTTGTATGTATATTTTTACATACGCTTAACCTGTTCCCAAATCACATTCAGACATCCTGAATAAAAAAAAGATTCTCTAAGTAGATTATAACGGAGAAGCGAGGCTAAGTCTAGCTATTACAAAAATCTAGTACAGTTATACTGTAACAGCAATAACTGGTTTATTATACATATCGACACGGCGATGGCGTTTCTTTAACTATTCTCTTATCACTATCAAACACACGTAGTATTTTGTTATATTCATGTAATGTCTTGCACGAGACCATTACACAACTTAAAATACAGACACTATCCAGCACGTGCATTTCAATGAAATACGCCATGCGGGTCCAATATTGCAACTGGTATAAATATATTATGTTTGATACATTCAAAGGGTGACGTCACCACTGTATTTTGATTATCTTTTAGTGTTGTATATTATTATTATATAGTTCTACTATATGATCTCATCAAATGTCTTTCATAAATGTGTAATAAAGTATGACCTATTTTCTTAATCCCGCCTTACATTATTCTGTTCAGTCTTCCATTTTTAAACAAGTGGCAATTAAGTATACTCCACCAAACTAAAGCCGGAGAGTGAGATGAATGGAGGTTAGCGACGACTGTATACGAACTAGGTCATTTCAAGACTAAAACATTGTATAATTTTATTTAAAGTATCCGCTTGTGTGTATAGGTCTTTAGCAGAGGGACGAAACCTGTGTACTCACAGAAAACACACGAGTTTGGGTAGCTGATCCTACACCTTGTTACGTACCAGTTTGATATCGAAACCACACGTTATGCAATGGAGGACCTTATGATCTAAATCGCACACGTAAGACCACTCGACCATCCATTACCCCATTTCGTTCCATCCCCAAACAACACCCGTACAAAGTCACAACACTATTCAATTAAAAGTCAAAATTGGGTTAAACGTGATTACATTCTTACCTGTTTTTCGGAGACTTGAAAGTACAGATTCCTTTAAGCGATATAAAATCTCTTAAAAGTAAAGATTTCCTTAACCTATTTAAAATCCCTGTTTCTGGACGTTCTTAAGGTTAGACAGCAGTGTCAATACAACGAAAACCAGTTCAAAAGTTACAATAATACTCAAACGTATGGCCGATGAAATTACACCACAGCAAAATCCGCGAGGTCACCATACAAAGCTTTTTGTTTGTTTATTTCGTTTACCTGTTGTCGATTTTACGTTATTTACTTGTCAACACCGTCATGAGCAGTAAAAAAGAACCAGTTCGGTTGGTGTGCGCTTTCTTTTTCTGTCAAACCGAAGCGGGTTATCTCGGAAAACTGAACTGACCAGTCATCAAACAACCGACAAAAATTTAAATGTTTATTTTGTGGAGAATAATTGTTGTTACATTTAGTTCTATATTCGTAGAAAGTCGAATTCAACCATCTAGTTTGCTCGTCTAGTCTATACGTTATATATGAAAATCTCAGTGTAACCCCAGTCAATGTAACCAGGGGCGTACTGCCCTCTTAAATCGACCCCCCCCCCCCCTACACACACACACAAAAAAGAAACCGAACATGTTTGATAATTTCGAATCCGATGAGATTTCCAACCAGAGTGTATACCGTGGATGTGGCTACCTGCCCTCCCTTCCGGAAAAAGTGCCCTACCTTCTGATAAAATTACCGTTAATGTTCATGGAAATACCCGCGCCAATGACAACATATTCCCACAACAGTTGAGTCGTAACTGTACTTAACTAATATCATTAGAACACCTTGCTCTGGGCAGAAACTCCCCCTCCCCCTACTTTGTAAGAAATACACTAGTTTATTTCTTAGTTTCTGTTTACTATGTTCGTGTACAGGGCTAAATCATAATCCCTCAACCAAGTCAGGCGCGGATCCAGAGGGGGGGGGGGTGGGGGGTCCAACCCCCCCCCCCCCCCCTGCTCAGCGACATAAAAAAAAAATAATGCCTTGCATCAATGAAATTAAATCACAAAGTGATACTACATCAGTATAAAAATGATTTCTCTGTTTAAAAAGCTCAATTTGTATGTATGCCTATGTAATTTAGAGACGATGATGGCAGATTTCTGTGACAGAAACCTGGCAAACCCCCTCCTGCAAAAATTCCTGGATCCGCCCCTGCAAGTACCAAGGTATGGTATGCCATAACTCAGCGCCCATCCAACCCACTCTAAGTTTAGTGTGCCACGGGACGCCTCTGTCAGTGTTTACATGTGGTATTTGATATTGTAGTACCTCAACACAGTGACATTCCCACAGTATTCATTAGATTCGGATAAAAGCAATCCAACTTGACGAACCTGTGTAATTCTATAAAAACGAGGATTAATTTATGCACTTTTCTATTGGAATATATTTTTTTAATAAAAAAAAGGTGCATTAAAACTGTTTTTTGAAAAGAAAAATTGTGCAAAGATATTTGAAATTCTAAACGTAATCATCTTTACTCTTCTTTCTGATGTACATGTACATCAAATCATAAACATAGGCGTAGGAGCCGGGGGTTGCAAATATGGTCAACCGTCAATTTTTCGGGCAATGTATTTATGTTTTTGATATGTATAAGACCATAATATACCATAGAAATATATACGATTTAATTGTACAGTGGAAGTTTGAATATTATGATACTTAAGACTCAAGGCCACACGGAATAACATTTTTTTTTTGTGGAAATTCATTCTAAAAAATTCGTGTGACACATACACACACACACACACAACTGAGATCGGTTCCCTTTGCCTACGATCAGAAGCTAGCTGTCTGGTCTTAATTAATTGAGCTCATCCGTCTTTATTAGCCCATTTCGGAGCAGAACAGTAGGACGTTAAACCCCATTTCATTTCATTTAAAAACACATTTACATTAACAGTTCTGTACTCTTACTGACCTTAAAATAGTCTTCCTTTACTCTGTGGTTGGGTGTTACCGGACCAGCGAACTGATTTAAACTAGTTCGACAGGAAACTTGTAAAATAAACTATAAAATAAATTATCTTCTTCCGGTGGAAAAATATATGTCAATCATATTTAGAAACAATTATTTTCATCTCTCAGTAAAATACATGCACGGTTAAATACATCAAACAAATGGAATTAAGTTAATAAGATCAACATTGGAAAGTTATTATTCGTTTTATGATATACCCTACACAAGCTGTGTTGGACTATTGGGTTGGGTGGCCGAGTGGTGTAACAAGTGTGCTCGGGGCAAATGTCATATTTCTGATCACAGGACATGGAGACCTCTATGCGAAGTGATGTATTGAAAAAAAAACCGATTAACCATATTATTATGTTGGTTCCAAGATAACCCAGTTTGTGTTCAATGGACGTTAACGTGCCCCCCCCCTCTCCCTCTCTCTTTCTTCTATCTCTCTTTTATACAGGGGACCTGAAGAAAACCCACGAGGTTAGACAGGCCGCCTTACTCCTTGTCAGTGTGGCTCTAATATAGTAAAACAATATTCAGGGGCGTTTTAAGGTTGATCATGGTGGAGGCTATACTGTTTTTTGGGCCCTCTTTCGTGGGGGGGGGGGGTCTTCATGCCAATGCAATGACTGCATTCTTATTCAGCAGTGGATTCGTCAGTAACAGTATATAGGAAACGATTGACTCGGGGGACCTTTCCCTTGGCCAGGGGGGCCTTTTGTCTTTATGGCCCTCCCTAACTAAGGTACATTTTAACTTTTCTCATTGGTTTTAGCATTTTTCTCCCGTTTTATTCTTCAAACTATTTTGATTTTTTTCGCGAGAAGGCTAGCGCCTCCATTGCATCAGCTATAAAACGTTTTTGACAATATCGTAGTAGTTTCTTTCTGTAAATGTCTATCAACGTCATAAGTTGTATCACAACAAAACGCGTTACTACTTCTGGAGATGGTGTATTTCCTGCTTGTTTAGAAAACGACTTATCAAAGGCGTCATTTTTATACACTCTTCTTATAGCTCATAACTTTACTGTTTGGACGACTTGGCTGAAATTTGCGTTTACCTAACATTCTATAATTCTTGTACCAAAAAGATCTACCCCTTTGCACCCCGATACACACTTAATGCCCTCTATAGATTTAAATTAACAGGCGCAATTTGAAGTGTTTTCCGTAATTTTCCAAAAATGATTTTATAGCGTTGAGCACTAATTATCGACTATAGTCATTTAAAATTAAAACTTTATTAGTTTAGAAAACGTGGCTTCCGTTTTAAATTTTCCCTTATTGATTGGTAAGTATTGATTAAATTTATTCGATTACGTTTGTGTATTTTATTTTAGCAAACATGTGACTGAATAATGTTAGAAATACACTTCACCTAAAAACAACTAGCAAAGAATCTGATACATGTTGCAATAATATACATTGTAAATATTATGGAATCAGTTTAGAGTCAATGGATTTATTATCATTGTATCGACAACCTTTCTGTACCAAAGGCGCATAATTCATTCAAGCATTTTATTTTAGTTCGATATAAGACTGTGCCGTAGAGCCGCTGTCCGGGCTAAATTTCCCTCATAGCACACAGTACTGCCCATCTTCAGAAGCCAATAAAGTAGGGCGTTTCTTTTATTAGCTCAGTCGGAGAAGGACGTTAAACCCCGTTTCAATTCATTTTATAACCTTATATTACAACTATCTTGACGGTGTACGTATAGAGTCCTGTGACGCTTCCGTATGGGTTTTTCTGAAACCTGAAGTATAATAACTTCGCCATCGGAAGTGGTATGTCACTCTCCGACCGAGCAACCGTTACTCCCAATTTCAGTTTCGGGGCAGCCCTAGAATAGCAGACAAACGACAGTCGCTAACATGGAGGTTCCATGTTGGATCCTTGTGTTGACCGGGAAAGTTCATCGAAACTTTCTAGTTCGGTTCCCGCTTGTCAGTGATGCAGAATGGAGGTTCTGGCAAGGGATATAGTCGTTCGGATGGGACAAAAACCGAGTGCCGGTTGAAATATTGGCATGCACGTAAAAGAAACATTGGTTAATATTATTCGATATGAGTAGAACATAGTTCCGGTGTCCGGGCAAATTTTCCCCCATGGCACACTGTATGACATATGTCTTTAGCCCAGTCGATGCAGAACAGTGGGGCATTAACCCCCATTTCATTTTCATATCGTCTAACTCTAGCGGAATGTCTCTCTGTAAAAAAAAACGTAACTGTATTCTTCAGAACCGTGGTCTAGTTATTATTCCCCACTGATCGAACTTTACAGACGTGAAAAATATTTCATGTCGGACTAACCTAGTATAAAATGTCAGTCTGATACCTAATCTTTCTATGATAAAATCGATGAATAGTAATATATAGTAATTCGATATAGGGGGATTCCACGTCAAGTGTACACAAGGTTCTGACATGACCATCACAGATGTTGATGATTTTTGGTGTGGAAGTTGTTAACCATGACGAAAAAACATGATGTGATGAATATTAGCGCCGGGGCCTTCGGTTGACCTTCAAATTTTGAAACAAAAATCCTTAACTTGGCCTCTAGTAAGCCTACTTACATTAAATTGGTATCAAATTATTCAGAAAACGGAGATCTTTCTAATGACCAGAAGCACGAACTCGACAGAACAAAATCCAGGCAGATCGTTTTGGCCTTGACCTTTGAACCCGTGTCTTGGTATAGGAGCAGATTGGATTTGACTATTTTTTCGTGTGAACATTGCCCCACCTATGATTAACGAACACACAAAAAATCAAAATGGGATTTTAGGTTTTAGGTTGTTTGCTGCAAGCTAACTTCTGTACACTAATTTCGCTACGGTAACTTGCGCTCTCTGTTTTTGTCACTATAAAATCGATCTCATTTGCACGAAAATTTTCTTTGTCATTCGAATTTTCAAAATGAATCAATCATTAATTGAAACGAATTTTCCACAAAACTGTGATGGTTGCTTATTTTTAAATAATTACACAATTACACAACAGTATAAAATACTAACTAAGCTAAAATATATTCTTTGATGTTTGCGTTCGAAAACGGATCCGACGCCTGTAGGCTCATCATCGAATGTCGTCAATGTCACAAGTCATGTCAGACGGTCACCCCATATTTCTATCTGGAGAGCATGCGCATTGCGCAATAAATTATACTATTGGTGTAGACTAGAATAACCAGACGCTAGAGATTACCATTCGACTGAGACTTCTGGCAGAAACGATTGAATGTAAATCAATTTATCTACATTTATATTAAATCATTATATGCGTTGCGACAGATTTGTTTCATTTTCTGGATCCCAAATATTAGCGATTTAGCTCATTTGTACACAAGTCATGAAATCAAAACAATGTAACGTAAACTTTAGGTGGCCACATTGGTTGAATTTAATATTTTCTGGACTAGCGGGCTTTTAACATTCTTTTGTAACCCAGCCATTTGTCTACCTACTACGTGTATACTTGAACTTTACCATGAATTGCAATCAATATAATATAATACTTCTAACGGTTGTTAATAGTTTTGATTAGAATTTGAATAATGGACTGATTGTTGATGTTTTATGTGCGGTTTAATGGTCGATAGCGAGACATTATTGTTTCAATATATTACGCAATGTCTTAAGTTCGAGACCATTAAAAATTTAAAATACAGAAACCCGCACGTGCTCTGCAATGAAATACGTCACGCGAATCGCACTTTTTAACTACTGTAGCATAAATAATGTACGTTTGGCACATTGCCCTTACCAGTATTTGAAATAATGATACGCCAAAATCAAAGGATAACGTTACATCTGAATTTAAAATTTATGTCACATTCCCTGTTGACAATGGTTCTACAAGTTCTTCTCCGTTTTACTTTAGCTAAATGTTTTTTGCAGATGCACTCACTATAAACACGAGGAATAGGTCTTACACCAACACTGCTTCTGGTAGTGTAGTCTAGGTTGGCATCCAGGTGTGCTCTAGTCTAATACTATTCACAGACGAACGTATTTTTTCGCTTGGTTGCGGCGATTAAAATTACGTCGATCACGTGACTTGTACAAAAATGCAGTTGAATCCGTTTAGAAGCGGACTTGATAACCCGTTTAGAAGCGGATGATCATATTATTGTAATAGGCCTACGATGGTGACACACGCAGCGATTTTTGTCATTGCAAAATCTTTGACTACAAGAGCCCAATATCCTAGCATGATGATGTCAAAATGACAGCCTGTAATTTCACTTTATTAAACATTGCACAACAAGAGTACAAAATTGCATTAAGAAAAGTAAATTAATCATATTCTATTGGAATGTACCATCTGCATTACAATATTGCATAGCGTGACGATTCAGAAGACTTGGTTGCATGAATGTGCACAGGAATTGCTTAAAGCGAGAATTCCATATTTTCTAAGAAAGTCAAAACATGATTATTTCTGTCTTTTGCTCAGTAGATTGTCATCTCACTATTATACGATCATGGGCATTATTTCACACTCTTAAAAATCGTTCACACAATTACCTCCCTTGTTTTCTACCCCCCCCCCCCCCCCCCCCCACACACACACACCCATAGAATAGCTATCTATAAAAGTATGAATTTGATGTTGAAAATGATATTTTTGCCAATTTCTCAACTGGCAATAGTGAATTATAGGATTAATATAGGATTTTTCTTTAACAAGGTAGGACTGTTTATAGATGCCATCTATTTTAAGGCTTTATTTTAATACATTTTAAAAATATAGCTTAGAAACATGAAATTGTCGCTTAAATCTCAAACATTTCACTGATGGTTAGAGAAGTTATAAGCAGATTAAACTATTGACGGCTTTGCACTGATTGTTGTTGTGACTTTTGTGACAAGTTCGATTTCTGTTGAAATATCTAGCTTGTTTTTTTGATTTATAACAAAGCGACCACTGATTCCTAGACATTAGAGCACGCGTCTAAATATAGCTATCGAATGAAATTAAGTTTAACATTCTACTTTTTATCCACCGACTGGGATGATGAAATGGGTTTTACCGCCCTTCTGTAATACCCCGACTGGGCTAATGAAGACGCGCATACGGTCATACCGTGTGCCAAGGCCTACTCTTATATCGAATTGTACATTGGCGTGGACTTTAAAGAATCTTTAGAGGTTGGAATTCGCAATGGTGCCTCTGTGCACCGTATATGGTGCAAAATGTCCCTCTTACTTCATAGTACACCGTATATGGTGTAGTATATTGCGTATGCCCGTTGTCATTAACCAAGTCCGACCAGAACCCCATCTCATTTTATTTGTGTTTTAAGACCGATTTAATACGAGCGAATGTTTTGGTTAAAAGTGATATTGTTTGAAGATCGATGGTATTACAATTTATTTTGTCCGATTTCAAATAAACCGAATGCAAAACAAATAGTATCTTCTGTATCCTTGCAATTGTCATCGATTGCACATACTATGAATGGTGGTCATTAAAATTAAAACGAAATATCAATGTATAGATAAATTTCAGATCATGTACGACACGCCATAGGCGTACGAAACGGGAGGGGGGGCAAATATTTTCATGAAAAAAAATAGAAATCTGAAAAGAGCTCAGAATTGTGAGATCGGTCATTTGCCGAGGAGTTTTTGAAAATGGGGTGGGGGTAGGGAAACGGCCCTGTCGGGGAAGGCTGTGGTCTTGTCGGGAATGAATGCTCTGTTTGTCGGGAAGCGTCGCGCCGCCTGTCGGCTTTTGAATATTTTTAATAATATGGAAGCGGAAAGAAAGCAGTCGAGTCAATGACGAACACGTACGCCATCTGAATAGAACTAGCACGTACACATGGCCTTTCTCAGTTCTTGAGTACTGTGTTCCTGTATACTGGCATCCAACTCCATGCACCGGGCGAGCCCAGTGATAGAAGTGAGCAGCTGAAAATTTTCTCTAATAATAATTGATAAGTTTGTAATAATATTGTACCTTGTAGTCACATATAATATACATGAACGATGGCTCAATAGGCTGTGAATAATTCGATATTGAGCCCTTTTCTTTGGAAATAAATATTCATAGGTGAATGTAAAGTGCCACTGGCAAGAATTAAACAAAGATAATGTGCTCAACAACGCTTATAATATAATATGGTCATTCATATATTAAAAGTAGATAAAGTATATACATGCCCAAGTCTTCTATACATCTGAGATATGGATAAAAAATGTGAAGTCTCATACAATGAAAAACGTGGCAAAAGTAAATCGTTCGATTTTTTCTTGTTTTCGTAGTAATAGAGCTCGTATTTTAAAGATGACTTTTTACCAGTTTTTATGCTGCAACTGACATAATTTACTACCCACTCCCAAATACTAGAAAGTATTCGAAATACCTGGAAATCGCGTCTACGGCCGTCTGGTTTTCAAAATTTTCTAGGGGGAGGCCCAGACCCCCCGTCGCACGCTTCATACTTCCGGCGCTCGCGGGCAGACTCTAAAGAAATATATTTGTCGGGAAAATATGCTGCCCCCCCCCCCCCCTAAACAAGTTCGGCCTCGTACGCCTATGCGACACGCGATACCCTTTCTAGAACACCTGATATTAACACAGGGTAAAATTTTATGGATACACAATTACTGTGTTTGATATCCATAAAATTTTACCTTGTGTTAATATGTTCAATTACTAAATGCCAATCAAAGAAGACACCTGATAGTAATTGACGTTTCCCGTGTCCAAAAAAGTCTATTCACATTATTCGTTTATCGCGGTAATTGGCACATTTACAATGCGAGGTTGGAATGTTCTGTTCTGTTCACCAACTCTAAAGTAAAAATTAAAACATCGTACAACATTAGGAAATAAAAATTCAAGGTGTAGTGTTCTGTGTTGAGTAAAAATGTGACACATATTTATTTTGATTTTATAGAAAAAAATCGGAAAGATCTATTACATTTTAATAGAAACCTTAAAGTAGCCAAGTCTCTAACTCAATATCATCCTAAATATTCAACATTGAAAACACGAATTATTTGTAAATTCAGATCAACATTGATGCTCTGATCTCACAGGAGCGTTTTAAGGTTTATCATGGCGGAGGCTATACTATTTTGGGGGCCCTCTTTCGTGGGGGTCCGGGGGGTGGAGTGTCTTGATTGATGTTTTTCATACCAGTGTAATTAATGACTGCATTCGCATTCAGTAGTGGATTCGATATATTAACAATGTAAAGAAAGCGATTGACTCGGACTCGGGAGCCCTTTCCCTTGACCAGAGGGACCCTTTTGTCAGACGAGGGGCCCTTTTGTCTGCCTTTAGGGCCCTCTCTAACTAGGGTACATTTTCATTTTTCTCATCGGTTTTAGCACTTTTCTCCCGTTTTATTTGTTCAACTTCTTTGATTTTTTTTCGCGAGGAGGCTGGCGCCTCCAGTGCCTCAGCTATAAAACGCCTTTGTGATCTCACTAGGAAAAGATGGGCTTCTGATATCCATTATGTAAGACAAAATAAACATAATTTTACCATTTCGGGACCATTTGTAAGAAGAGACTCGAGGGACGAGGCTAGACCGTTGCACCAAATCAAACGGCGTATGTATATAGGAATAACCAGACGCTAGAAATTTGCATTTGATTGAGACTTCTGGCTTACTTCGCCGAACAAAGCTGATTTGAAATTAGAGTGAAAACGGAAACCATTGAATGTAAATCAGTTTATACACAATCATATTACAGTATTATAAGCATTGCAACCCACTTGTGTCAATTTCTAGGTCCCCAATAGTAGCAATTTAGCTCCTTTAAACCATTTGTATATGCCCATCATTCGATTTCAGATTCGTGTAGTTTATATCAAATATTTATTTTATTTTCATCAAATTTTATGTAATAAATGTTTTTCTGTTCCTTTGATGTTGCTGTATTTTGTTATGCAGTCTTTACTTAATAACCTATCGATTTGTTCTAGATTTTAAATATTTGTTTGGAAGCCCAGTTGCAGTATTGACTTAACTTTACGCGACTTTTTTTATTTAATCCATTTCCTTTATCTACAGATAAACGCATTATCCAATTAGAAAACAGTAAAGAATTGATCATCATGATGCTCAGCATCTTAATCCTATTGATTTTATGTCATGATATTGTCAAATTTACATTTCTAAATCCCCTCTTGTCTTATTGTAATCTGACTGTTATTCCAGGCATTAAGAATCAACTAAATGGGTGTAAGTCAAACCTTTTACAGCTGTCCATCATTTTATAATAAAATGAAAATAGTCTTGCACACAATGGGTCGGGTGTACAGCTATAAAAAGTCGGGATGGGGCCACGGTGGCGAAGCGGATAAGGCGCTGGTTCGCTAGCCTGGAGGTCGGGTGTTCGATCCCTGCATTAGCCGAGAAAGTTCATCTGGATTTTCCGGCCCGATTTCCCCTTGTTAGTGATGCAGAAGGAGGGCCTGACAAGCACAGCTGCCTAGTCGTTTGGGTGGGACGAAAAACCGAAGTCCCGTGTACACATTGGAGTTCACGTAAAAGATCCCTTGGCAGTTGGAATTCGACATAAGAGTAATCTGTAGCGCCGCTGTCCGGGCAAACTTTCCCTCATAACACACTGTATGGCGTATACCCGTCTTCCATTAGCCCAGGTTAGGTGCAAATGAGTAGGACGTTAAACCCCATTTCATTTCATTTCATTTCATAAAAAGTCGGTTGATTTTACTTCGGCGATAATAAAAGGCCCGAGCAAATCATATCGAATTCGCATACAGACTGTAGGCCTACTACAGGGTTGCTATATATAACATCACCAACGGTTGGGCGACAATGGTACGTCGGGTTGGTCCGAGAATCCCCCCCCCTCCAACACAAACACACGTCCACAATCTTGTCAAAAGAGGATTCAATCAGAATTGACACAGAGCAAAAAGAGTATGTAAACGTCGAGGGAGACAATTTAGGCCCGTTTTTCAGTACGACCCCTCGTTAACAGTTAAAAAACCGAAATTTTAGGTAGCGAAAGAGTCTATAACTGGGCCGTACAGTCATTGACCATTGACCAATTTGAGTTTTTGTCTGAGAAATTCGATAATATACATTTACAATAAAGCCCGCTACCCAATTTCACGCAATATTAAAGGGCCAATCCCGATAATATTTTGGAGAATAAAACTGCTTAATTTTGTCTTAAAATACCTTAAAATCCTCTATCGTAGGGCCAGGCGACTAACTCAACATATGTGATAGGCTTTCAAACCGTCAGTATTCATCTGGAAATAGAGACCGGTGTCCCAGGTTGTATTATACGGTGTCTGGATACAACCACACTTTCATTTCATAAAAGTAATGTGCTGTTGTAATTATATTTCATTATCAAGTAAAGCACATGCGGCATTCATTGAAGAGACCTATAAAGGAACGGGAATCGATTATCAGGTCAGCCAGCGAAAAACATGACCCGAAATCTTAAACGTTCAAGTCCAAACGACTCAATATTTTGAGCTGAAATTTTGAGACAAGGTAAATACACCATTTGTCTATATTTTGGCCCATTTCATGCATACTCAGACTTTTATTTTTGAGACGCTGTTCATATCGGGATAGTCCCTTTAAAGCCCCAATATATACGCGAATAACGGTTAAATAAGATCATTCACAGTCCTAAATGTAACCAAGATTTTAAAAAAAAATAAAAAAAAAATAAAAAAAAATTAACCCCCCCCCCCAACATTTTGGTCAGAAGCTATTTAAATGGGTAACCTTAGTTAATAGTCATTTGAGGCGGACACCAGTTTCTACTGATTTCACACAGCCATCTATGTCTATCTTAGATACATAAAGTAATAATAATTATGCTATCCTTTTTCTACCAGGTTTTCTGTAAACTTGTGGTTGTTAAAAAATAGGGTGTTTGTTTTTATTAAAGTATTAAACATATTTTCTAAATCTATGTGATCGATCTGGCATGTCGTCTCTTTAATGAAAGATGTGTTTTTCGTTACGCCACATTCTTTACATCAGTGTTTAATTTGCTTAAAGAGTATCGTCTCACGCGACCAAATTTACTTTCATTCCACCACTCTCTTCCTAAACTAGTTTACTGTTTTAAACTCAATTTCCTCTAATCGCTGAACTTGGGATGCGTATATTGATTAATTGATTAATTTGAATGGTTGTGAATAGTTCAATTATTGGACTTAAGAACGTAATAAATGAGATTAAAATCCGACACGTGTCCTTATTATTTGCTTATTGAAGTAACTATTTTCTTCGTTTTGTTTTTCTTCCTCGGCATCCCTGTGTCTTGCCTTTCCGTTACTTCCGATGTCAGTAGGGGAGAGCGGCATGCAGTGCGCGTGATTTCTTTTTTTAGTGAAGTGGCCAGAAGTGAAGCCCTTCAAGGACTCAAACTTGTTATATCTAACAGTGCAAAGGACGCTAGATCATGACAAAACCTAATATGCTCCGCATTTGGGATGGACATGGTTACAGGAAGAATCTTGCCTAAAGAAATGCTCACATATCCAGATTCTGTCTAAAATGGACAGACGCAATTTTAGCTACAACTGAATTGTGACTCGCTGTGCCCCGTCATCAACCAGTGAACCACGACAGAAAATCTTACTCTGAACGATTTAATTATGTAACACTTTCTTCGTGCTGCAGATAACTGCTTAAAGTTAGGGAAATAACTAGAATTGGGATATACAAGTATCAAATTAGCACAAATACTCCTTGGGGCCTACTCATTAACAAAGAACATTAGCCATTCGAAAATCCAAGATTATGGCCATTTTTATGATAGTCACTCTTCGTAAAACGAAATACTATTTTTTTTTCGTTACAATCTCACCATATTTTATATTGATTCGTAAGTTGCATCTAAATTGGACGCACATTTTGGGCTCTAACGGCTCACGTACGTTGTACAGTTCCCAATTTGCTTACAATGCAAGGGTCATAATCTAAGAAATGAAACTAATTAGGGTTTAACGTCCTACTGTTCTGCTTCGAACTCGGCAAATGAAGACGGACATACGCCATACAATGTGCTTTGATGGAAATTTTGCCTGGACAGTGACACTACGTCCTACTCTTATATCGAAGTCCAACAGTCAAGGGATCTTTTACGTGCACACTGGACCTCGATGTTTCGTCGTTAATATATTTTGGGTCTTCACGTCTCACCATACCTCTCACCACGAAGTGTTTGCTCAAAAAATAATTCGACTGTTTGCATGGGCTTGTTTATTTATTATTAAAAGCCAGAACAGAACACACTCTTCGCGGCGTAAAAATGAAGCCAGAACTAACTCGAAAAATTAATAATAAAGATTTTATTCAATCTATAGTTATAATGAAATACATTCGTTCCGCTTTTATTTCAAGAGACAAGTTTCCATATTATTTTATTGGATTAATTGTTACAACAATAAACATTAAGGCCGCACCAATTTGAATAAGAGATGCTAATTATGGACCGTTTGACCAAGGTTTTCGAGTGATGCATACAGAGCACGATTCGCGCAATCACTGACCACTGTGACTTACCTACGCGAATCATCGTTCGAAATTGGCGATACGCACTGAAATCGTTCTCGTGACGATTTCCCTGTCGAGGCAACCACGGTATGAACGGCCCTGTAACTTTAAATACCGTTCAATCAAGAAAATTAATAAAAAGGTAGTTGCCTAGTCAGATAGTTCGCGTGAACTTACTAAATGAATCGCTCATTTAAAATTCCCATTTTAGTGAAGAGTAAAGCACTCAATTGTTTAATTAACTCGTTTACATGTTTTCTTTCTGAGTAATACACTTCCATGTAGTTAGCCCCCCCCCCCACACACTTTACATGTAACTATGTGCTGATTATAGCAATAATACAGCACTGACTTAACCCTAACACTTGAAATATCGTTTAACCATTAATAAAAAAAAATCCCAGAAAGATGTCGTGCTTGTATGATTAGTAAAACAATATTAATCCACGGAGTGTTTAATTCATATATAAACCCAGTTATAATTTATTCAGCACTGAGTTAAACCCATCGTCATTAGTCCAAGTTGGTGCAAAAAAGTCGAACGTGAAACCCCATTTTATTTCATTTCATTTGAGCGATACTCAATTCGTGACACATAATCAAATATCAAGAGATTGATTATAATTGTATGGCTAACCTCATAAATTAATGCAGGGTGTTGGTTACAAAAGGAAAACACATCACACAAAAGGTATACACCAGCAATTCCACTCTGCCCCGTTTTATGCATTCTTAATTTCTGTATCGGTTTTGGGAATCTTTCAAACTGATTATTGAAATTTTGTATTGTTTGGCAAATTCGTATTTAAAGATACATTATGGGAGATAAGATAAAGAGATGACGGTTCTCCCTATAATAGTTTAAAACTAGATAGTGTAAAGGTAATTTGCTGAAAATTTCAGTCAAATTGATCCACCATGAGCCGAGAACGAAGCGAGTGAATTATTCGCATAGCCTCGGTCATTATTACTAAAATACAAACAGCATAGTCTCGATTATCCACTTTTTAAAAAAAATTAATTATCAATTGCCGTTAATCGGCATATAGGAATTTAATCCAACCAACATCGAAGGCTAGCCTTGACACCGAGAGTTTATTATGGTCTGGATAAGTTCATTAATGTCTAATTGATAATTTAGATAACAACATGTGTTGGTCTTTCGAGTGACTGTAGTGTATATTATACAGGGTACCATTGTAGGCTAAATTGTTTTCCTCGGAGTTTTTCGGCGTGGTTTCTACTTTGTCGGTGGTACATGGCGAGGGGAACGTAAAAGAACACTTACGAATTGGAATTCGAAATAAGAGAAGGTTTTGCAAAAAAACAAACAAATGAAATGAAATGGGGTTTATAACGTCCTACTCTTCTGCACCTAACCTGGGCTAATGGCAGACAGGCATACGCTATACCTTGTGCTATGAAGGAAATTTGGCCCGGGCAGCAGAGCTCCGGCCTATATTTATATCAAACTGCCAAGGAATCTTTTAAATGCACGCCAATGTGTACACCGCACCTCGGTTTTTCGTCCCATACGAACGACTAGACAGCTATCCGTGTCAGGCCCTCCGTTCTGCATCACTGACAAGAGGAAGCCACGCCGGAAAATAGGTTTTAACGATAGCACACTGACACATGACTTCATTAGTCAAATCCCACCACTTCATTCAGGGGGGTGGTGACCCATTATTGTTTGCATGAGGAACAAGATCCCCCTCCCCCAAAAAGAAAAAAAAAATATTTAGGGGGGGGGGCAACGGGGAGGGAATCCTTCTCGGTGGGGAACATGCTAAGAGTTGATTTGTAGCTTATCCGAGCCACGATTTATATATTTGACACTGTTTGGGCATTATTACTATGATTATAATGTTGAAAACTGCATTGAAACCGCAGAATTTTTTGCCATTCCCGCGAAGGCGCAAAAACTCAAGAGGGCACTAAAACTTTGATTCCATTTCATTTGCGGTATTGCCTGTCTAACCACGGCGCCGCGTTGTGCAAACTGCATCCCAAATTCAACCATTTGCCCCCCCCTCCTTATATATACTGTTATTTCATTTCCCCTTGTTCTACTTTCTTTCATGTTTATTACATATAAGGTCAATGTTTATTACCATAACGTCGGCATATAGATTAGTTAATGGAATAAACAATAAAACACACTTAGTGTAACATTTTCGTAATTGGTTTTTAGTCTCCAGACAATGTCTCTATTATAGATTATTTATGTTCGAGTCATGAAAAAACATTCAAATGATTGCAGGTATTGCATGAACTATTTTAAAAGAAAACAGCGATTCAGAATTTTAAGTAGTCCCGAATGTTCTGTATGGTTGCTGAAAGCGTCCATTAAGACGGTCGTGTGAAACAAATTAAAGGTGGGGAAAATATAAAGCTCGTCGACAAAAACACAATTTCGGCCTGAAGGATCAGTTATTTGATGAGTTCGGAGAGCGAGAACAAACCAATTTTCAAGTTGAGGTAGCCAGATTAAATAAGTAAAACAGAGAGAGAGAAAGAGACGTTTTAAATGATTTTAAGGATTAACTTAAAATCCGTTATCAAAGCTCAACTGTTAGAACGTTTACGGTAAAGTATATTCGAACGGTTTATTCCCATAACGCCGACCCACCGAGTTTTAGGTGAAAAATTTTGGTCGGTGTTAAGGGGTCGACTGACCAAGAACAATAGACCCAAGCTGGGGGATAAAACTAATTAAGCCGATAATTTTGGGAGCATTTATTTTTTTTATACGTCCACATTCATAATGTGAACGTATTATGCCGTCGCCCCTGTCTGTGTGTGTGTGTGTATGTGTGTGTGTGTGTGTGTGTCTGTGGTTCGCCTACAGGGCGCAATTCTTCATGGATTTCTTTCAAACTTGGTATACTTATTCCTTATACTCCAAGGAAGATCCCTATTGTTTTTGGTGCATGCCCGACCCCCAGGGGCAGAGCCACGCCCATTTCTAGTATTTGTTTGTTTGTCGTCTACAGGCCACATTTCTTAACTTATAATCTTGAAACTTTGCATACACATTCTTTGTACCCTAAGGAACATCCCTATCGTTTGGGGTGCATGCCCAACCCCCAGGGGCAGAGCCACGCCCATTTTCTTTTCGTGTGTCTTTGTGTCGCCTACAGGGCGCAATTCTTACTGGATTTTCTTCAAATTTGGTATACATATTCCTTATACCCTAAGGAAGATCTCTATTGTTTTGGGTGCATGCCCGACCCCCAGGGGCAGAGCCACGCCCATTTCTAGTATGTGTTTGTTTGTCGTCTACAGGCCACATTTCTTAACTTATAATTTTGAAACTTTGTATATACATTCTTTGTACCCTAAGGAACATCCCTATCGTTTGGGGTGCATGCCCAACCCCCAGGGTCAGAGCCACGCCCATTTTCTTTTCCTGTGTCTTTGTGTCGCCTACAGGGCGCAATTCTTACTGGATTTTCTTCAAACTTTGTATACTTACTCTTTATACTCTAAGGATGATACCTATCGTTTGGGCTGCATGCCCCCCCACACCCAGGGGCAGAGCCACGCCCATTTTCTTTTTGTGTGTCTGTGTGTCGCCTACAGGCAGCAATTCTAACTGGATTTTCTTAAAACTTTGTATACTTACTCTTTACACCCTAAGGATGATCTGTATTGTTTTTTGGTGCATGCCCGACCCCCAATGGCAGAGCCACGCCCATGCCTAGTATTTATTTGTTTGTCGTCTACAAGCCACATTTCTTAGTGTATCATCTTGAAACTTTGAAGGCTTATTCTTTGTACCCTAAGGAACATTCCTATCATTTGGGGTGCATGCCCAACCCCCAGGGGCAGAGTCACGCCCATTTTCTTTTTGTGTGTCACCTACAGGCCACAATTCTTAATCGGTCATCTTGAAACTTAAAATACTTATTCCTTATACCCTAATGATGATCCCTTTTGTTTTGGGTGCATGCCCTAAGGCTGACCACTATTATTTTTGGTGCATACCGGACCCCCTGGGACAGAGCCACTTTTGTGTCTTGTGTTCGCCTACAGGATGCAATTCTTAACAGATCCTTTTAAAACTTTACAAACCTATTCCTTATACCCTAAAGATGACCCCTATTGTTTTTGGTGATTTCCTAACCCCCAGGGGCAGAGCCATGCCCATTTTTACTTCGTGTCTGTGTGTGTTGTCTACAGGCCACGATTCTTAATGGATCGTCTTTAAACTTGGGATATGTATTCCATATAGCCTAAGGACGTCAACTGCATGTCCCGACTCACACAGGCAAGACACGCCCAATTTTTGTGTTTGTCGTTTACAGGCCGCAATTCTGAATGAATCAGCTTGGTACTTGGCTTATGTATTCCTTATAGCCCGAGTGCATCCACTATTGATTTTGATGAATGTCCCGACCCCCAGGGGCAGAGCCACGCCCACTTTTTGCCTTTAGCGTTAGGAAAGCACAATTCTTAATGGATTATCTTGGTATATTTATTCCTTATACTCTAAGGACGGCAACTATTGATGTTTGTGCACGACCCTCAGCGCTAAACAAACCAAACGCCTATCCTTCTTGACAAAGTACCATATCAATCAAAGCAGGAATGTGGACGTATATTGTAGCGTTAGCGTTATGTTTAAAATTTATAACAACCTTTAACACATAACATTACAAATAATTTTAACTTTTGGCACGCATAAAATGTCCATTCAACATAGTCCAAAAATTCTAACAATCCTCCTTCTTCATATCTATGTTTTGCATCTTCAATCTTTCTGTTGATATCTGTGTATTTTTTCCTTTTAGGTGGTTGTCGCTGGCCACTCGAATACTGCAACAACTGAATTTCGATCGTCTTTTGCTCTTCTTTCAAAAATGCCATCACTTCAAAAATATTTGGATGAGCTTTTCCAATTAATTTTTTGAGACGCCCGTGCCACCCCTCTAAAGAATTGTTGGTTCTTTGTGTGATTTGGTTCTGGTTCCATTGTACTTGAGTAATTTGACAGTCTAACCATTGGGTAACCATATCTAACCACTTGGTTATAATGACGTCAGTCTTCGCCGTGTTCCACACTATATTGACGTCGCCTTACGTGAGAAGCATCATTGACAAATTGTGAAACAATTTAATCCACTTTGGAATTTATTTAATACCGCACATCGAAAGGCTGTTACTTTTATCCTGGAACAGATCAATTCATAACATTTTAACCTATCCCATCCCTCCCACATGTATCTCTGTTGCTGTGCTGTCTCTGCGTTTCATTTTATATTTTCAGGTTAATCCGATAATTGGTTTAACATAATTCTACCGCGTTTCAGTGTTTTACAAGGACAGAGGTTTTCAATGCATATCCATGTTTATCAGTTACCAGGGCTGCTCGTAGGTTCTGTATCCCAGACACCGGCACACCCAGCTGCCCTCTGATATCTCACTCTGGTTTCTGTAGCCCAGATACCAGCGGAATAAAAGATATCAATAAATGCATGGAATGGCATGCCATATAGAAAATCTGTCGGTGGCCATTATTAGTTGAATTAGTAAATACATATATATATATCTATCAAAGTTACAGTTATTGGTGAAGTTACATTGGTATTATATTGAAGAGAAAAGTTACTTGCAGAAAATAGTATGAAAACTCTGTGAATTTTGTGATATTTGGAACGGATTATTAGTAAATACCTTAAATGAGTTATTATCAGTAACTATTGAACTATCAGTAAAAATTCACGTTAATGAGTTATTATCAGTAAATATTAAGCTATCAGTAAATATTGAAGTGAAAAGAATGTATGTTGAACTAAATAGCTATTAGTAAATATGGAGTTGATATATAGTGGATAGCTAATGTATAACTATTAGTAAATGTTGAGTTGAACTATAATGTATAGCTAATGTGTAGCTATTAGTAAATATTGAGTTGAAATATAGTGTATAGCTAATGTGTAGCTATTAGTAAATATTGAGTTGAACTATAGTGTATAGCTAACGTATAGTTATTAGTAAATATTGAGTTGAACTATAGTGTCTAGCTAATGTATAGCTATTAGTAAATATTGAAAAGTAAGTAAAACTTGATCTGTCAAGTTATACTTCACCAATTCAGCTGTGACTAACCATGCCAATAAATCACTATTCCCCAATTTACTCGTTTGTCTTTGATAACGTCCACGTATTCAAACCTAGGACAAATCAGGACTTTCTAAACCCCACCTCGCTGGTCCGTAGCCAGCCTACTAGCTATGGGAGCAGTGAACTTTTTAGTAGAAGTTAAGCAGAGTGGTGGGGGGGGGAGTGGGAAAGGGGGGCCCACGGCCAGTCCGGGGCCGATCTCGCGATTCTTGTTAAGCGCGAACTGGCTGAGTGAGAAACGGGGGCCCGACGGTAATATTGTATAATTAACAAGACGCCACCTGTCAATCAGAAATAACATAATATTAGGGTTATAAGTTATGGAAACATTTCTGATACCAACTTTTCGCTGCCAAACCCACCCAACGTGGAATCGTTGATATCATTTTTTTCCCTTCTGACCACTGGTGTCCTTTCGGGTTCCCCCACTCAATAATTTAATAATTCATCGAAAAAAGTGTCTACATTTCTTTTTTCTAAGGCATATGCCTTATGTGCCTTTGCATGATCCGTCATTTCTCCTCCCCCGGAAAATTTCGAAAATCGGACGACTCGTTTTCTATCTCAGAATATCGTTCTCTACCAAACTCTGAAGATAAACATAGTGACAAGATAGGAACCCTAGGACAGTGGACTATTGGGCGAGTCAGTACAAAATATGATTGTGGCAAATAGATGTCAGAACAAAATAGGCCTATATGGCAGATATGTCAGAACGTAATAATATGAGACTGGGTGCAAGGTGCCACGTCCCAAAACAAAACTCCACAGTAGGTATTTTAGAACTATGGTCGGCACTACCCTAGGGGGCTGTCATCGACCCTATCCATGGACACATACAGATTTTAAAAAGCCAAAAATCCAATAAAGCGAAAGGGGTATATTATGGTCTGTACCGACTGAAAACTTTATTAGTTTTTGGTAGGATATAGTTTAAAGGGACTATTCCGATTTCAACAGGGTCTCAAAAATGAAAGTCTGAGTGCGTTTGAAATGTAAGTTCCAAAATATAGTCGGGTGGTGTATTTACCTTGTCTCAAAATTTCAGGTCAAAATATTGAGTCGTTTGGACGTGAACGTCCGGACAGTTAGTTATACCTTTTAAGATTTCGGGTCAATTTTTTCATTAGGTGACCGCATAATCGAATCCTGTTGTTTTAGAGGGCTTTTCAGTGAATGGTCCATGCGCTGCAGCTGCGGATCCATGATTTTTTGCAGGGGGGGGGGGGGGGTCTAGGTTTGATAATTGCTTAACTAATTGCGCTCTCCCCCAGAAAAATTTGGTAAATTAGATTCAATTTGGTTCATTCTGACGTATTTCCGGAAGGTAAATTCCAAAATTACAGGTCTAAATCGCCAATAAAATCGCATAAAAAATCCAGGACCCCCTGGACACCCCCTCTGGATCCGCGCCTGCGTTGTACTTAATAATTAAAGCTAATTTTCACCTGCGCATTATTTTGATAAAGAAAAGTCCGGTTTTATCCAGAAGCCGCATGATACAAGTTAGGACACCGATCTCCATTTTCAGATGAAGATTGGCGGGTTTAAGTAATTGTTTGAAAACGTATTATATCACATATTATATTGAGTTAGTTGCTCGGTTTTGAGGTAGAGGATTTTAACATAAAAATAAGCAGAGTTATTCTACAAAATATTATCGGGATCGGCCCTTTAATGGATACTTCACGTTTAGGAAGGTTTTATATTTATATGGAGGGGAGGGGGTTTTGCTGCACTACTACATTGATACCCATATACATATAACGTCACAGAACAGACAACTGCAATAAGATTTATGTTTAGTTTGTATTTTTTAAAATCTCAAATAATTTTATATTTTGTATATTTATGTTCTTGTTGTATTTATGTTCTGTATGTACACAAACTAAACTTATTTTTGTAAATTCTGGAGAGGAGTCAGCATAGGTCCAGTCTGTTCTCCAATCTATTTCCAAATGAAATAAATATCGTTTACAAAACAAACAAAAAAAAAGAAAAGAAAAAAAAATAGTCCCTGCCTATGTATATTATAGCATTTTATTCACTATACTTATAGTTGTCGATCATCACTTATATCCATAGTAATCTTTGGGGGGCATTAGGTAACTTGGAGGGCAATAAACATACTTGATAATCCTTGATAATCATGGTGTTGTCCGTCGTGAAAACTTCGTTTCGCCTGTACAACCCAAACCATTGAAAATTTTAGTTTTACCCCTATACATCGTTTCGTGATATATATCCTGCATTTCCAATTTTGCATTAACCAAAATGGAGACTCGCATTGGAGGTTTTTGTTATGTTTACGGTTTTGAGGGAATATAACTGAATATTATTCGATTTATTCGATATTGACAATTTAAACTCTGATATTTTAATGTTATTATCGAAATGTTTTCTTGATTGTTCAACATAAACAAAAAATACGAAGACAAGTTAGTGTATATCTTCAATAAAATAATAATAAACAATGAGAATGACATACGCCATACGACGGTACCAGAATTTAGTTTAGAAGAAAGAAGGCCTAAAAATGCCCCATTTCCCGTTTCTGTTATTAACTCGATCCACATAACTAAATTACTAAAAAAAAACCTTGGGCTATATAAGTAATTGCATTCACTGCTCTATCACTAATAGAAATAACGAACCAGATCTAAAAGCAGTTCAAAACAATTCATTGTTACCATTGTACTATTTACTAACTTAAACTATATATATATACTATATAATAAGTATAATAGTAGTAGCCTAAACATTCTGAAGCCAAAGGCCTAATGGAAAATGTAGACTAGAATTAAATCTGAAAGTTTAGCTTCTTTAAATACAAATCTTTTTTTTCTTTATTCTGTAAATAGTAAGACTTGAGCTACCGGTAGTCTAATAGATAACTCATGTAAATGTAACTTGTGATATGGAACCAAATTCAACCAATTATCAAGAAATAGACATCTGGTTTTTTGCTTGTGTGGTAACTGGATCAGTAGATCACTGTTCTGAAAAATAAACAAGGTAAAAGTTTTTGCTTTTATTTACGTTTCAGTAGAATAACCCCTCACAGACTGTAAAATTGTTTCCCAACACAACTTTAGTCAGATACATTCTCCTCTACTACACAACCTCTTCGAATATGCCTATATATATATATAATGATATCTTATTACAGTCTATCCCCTATCAACAAACTCCTTTGCAACACAGTTTATATATCACTATTTTACAAATGACTATCGGCTAAGTAAGAAATGAATCTGTAGTACAGATTCTATACTTCATACAATTTATGGAGAAAAACACATGTACGGTATTGGATTTACTTTATAAATTATACAGTTATATCCAATCAACCATAAAGACAAAGAACTAGTGTCTATGTATATATTTGTACTTCATTTGTTCCTCTATATTTGTATTACTACAGATGATGTTCAGGTTACGTAAACAGTTTTTGATGGTGATGCTGGTATTTGGAGCTATACCAGTTTGTTTGATGTTATATTTGGTAAATCAAGAAGGTATGTTTGTATCATTCTAAGGGTTGAATCACCACTCTTATATGCTGCTCATGCCCAGAGCCTTGTCAGACTCAGAGACATCACCCGTGAGGTTAACAAGGAAAGTAAATGTATGCCTAGTTGTTCAGATAGGACTCCAAAAACGAAGTTATGTGTAAAAGAAACCATTTCAAATGGAATTTGAAAAAGAATAACCAGAACAATGCTCTCTTTATTGAAATAAGAAGTCAACAATTAAGTACATTGCAAATTGACTTTTAATTCATGTAAACAGATTATTTTAGATTTATTGTGAAGAAGTTTTGTTAGTAAGCAAATATTGTTCCTGGTATTATGAAATGGTTCTCACATATTACATGGGTCTAGTCATTCATTGTAAGTTAATTATTGAAATATTTGACATTTAATTTTCTTTTTCAGATTCTTCAACATCATTTAATGAGGACAGTTCATTGAGTTTACTGGAATCTAAGTTGGCTGACAGAGTACGAGAAGTAGAATTTCAAAATGGTCATCTACGAAAACAGCTCAGGTAGACAGTACAGTCTTATTGCCACAAATATTTACTGATTTAGAAAAAATTTACTCTGCTTCACATTATTGTACAAAGATTGTATGAATGTTTTTGTGAAGAAACATGCTTTTTAGATTATTCAATTAAGAGATATGAATACTGTTTGTGGATGATTTAACTTCTGATCTATTGAAATTTATAACATCATCATAAGTCGCAATTTTTTCATATTCAATTCTTATGTTTGATGTACATGCACTGCCGAATTTATCTCAGTCAATTAACATTTTATGTATGTTTTAATGTTGGTTTACACACTTGTTTAACATTTCGATTCAGTTCTAAGGGCATAAATAATTTTCAAAAAAGAAAAGTGTTAATTGAAATTAAAGTTAAAAAACGTACTGAAAGTCTCAATGATTTGCACATCCCAGCCAATAATTATTTTTATTACCGGTACTTCAATTTAATAAAATAAGATCTGTATGTATTCTTTGATAGTAACTCTAATTTTGGCTTTGTTGTTCAGGCTGAGCAGAGTGAGTTATCATTCAGACGTCGCATTACAATCTTATAGAAACAAAATGGCAGCTTGAAGCTAATAGAAATTAATGAGAAAATTTGATGGCCTAACTTCTCTCAGAATTGAATTTTTTAAACCAATATACTTGTTGGTAAAACTGCATTTATAATGTATGTTCTGAATGCCCATTCTATTAAAATTTAAATAAATATTTTATTGCAGTATTGCTCAGAATCAGTTATTAAAGTTACAGTTAAGCGTGGTAACAGTAAATGATACAGGTACTATGGGTAACAGAACTAAGATAAGATGTATAAGTACAGAACCTGATGTACCTAAATGTGAGGTAAATATAACAACCATTTTACATTCATATGTATTCCATATTTTAGGGTGTGTATTGTAATTGTTTGCCAAGTTATAAGCATGAATCCTGTCAAAATTTGGAGCAATGCATCATTTATTTTAACTTTTATTGTCTTTGTGATTAAAATCTAGTTTTATCACTATCCTGGACAAGAACTTCTTCTTATCAAATTCAATTACTTGAGATTGCTGCAGTGGTTATAAGGATGAACCCAACTAAAGTCCAAACTCTCCTTTTTGTTAATTTTGCGGTTATTGCTCTTGTCGTTTTAAACCTGTAAACAAAAATGAAGATTTTGTTTAGAACTTACTTGGAACCTAGAAAAATTATTTTCCAATCATTAGTATGACAACCTTCCTAAACAGTTCAGTTGTTTTATTGCCTGGCAACCTATGTTCAGTTTAAAGATATGTTTTGATTTCATTTTATTTGTGTATTATTTTATTTTCAGGTAGTCCATGTAGCCATTGTTTGTGCTGGTCATAATTCAACTAGAGATGTCGTCACACTTATTAAAAGTATTCTCTTTCATCGCAAAAATCCTCTTCATTTTCATTTCATATCTGATCCAATGGCTGAGTTGATATTAAAAACATTATTCTACACATGGAATGTAGCAGAAGGTAGGTGCCATATTCTCTGTAGAAACCTATTTTGTATTTCTGATAAAAACATGTTTTGAAGAACATAAAGAAAGAGATATAATGTGGCAGGTGTCTTTATTAATATTTAAAACTTATATAGTAATTATCAAGTAGTTAAAGCGAGAATTTCATATTTTCTAAGAAAGTCAAAACATAATTATTTCTATGTCTTTTGTTTAAAAGTTTGTCAACTCATTATTATACGATCATAGGCATTATTTCCCACACTTGGCAATCATTCACTTCAGAAATAATAACACAATTACCTCCCTTGTTTTTTCAATTTCCCCCATGAATAAACTATCTTCAAAGGTTTGAATTTGAAAATGATATTTTTGCCAATATTGAATCATAAGATTAATAGGATTATTCTTTAACAAGGTCGGACTATAGGTCTACCACTCTATTTTAGGGCTTTATTTTAATACATTTTAAGAATATAACTAAAATATATGAAATTGTAGCTTTAACAAGTATTACCTGCGTAGATAATTCCACTATACATGCTACACAAAACTCAGTATGTTTTTACCATACAGTGTTAAGATTATTTCATTATCAAGATGAATTGCAATTAATGCTTCCAAAGATTTCATTGTCTGTTGTATAACACTAATAAGATATGTTTCTTTGATTTCTAGTGCAATATAGTTTTTATCCTGCTGAAGATATAAAGGTATACATTTTTTGATCTTTTAAAGAGATGATCTTTTATTGGTTATCACACAAGATAAATGTCTTCAAATAATTTGCTGTTTTGATTATATCATGATCTGACTTTATATTCGCTTTTTGTATTCAAGGGGAAATTAAATTCCTTCAAATTGTTTTTGTTGAAACAGTTGATTGTGCTTGCCAGTGAAAATTTAGTGTACAAAAAAAAATTATAAATGTTGTACATTATTAACAAATATCTTGTTTATTAGGAAGTGAGGCTAGGATGGCCTAGTTGTCGGGAGTGTCACGCTTCAATCTCTAGTCTGACCGTTGACCTGACACGCAAGGTTGTTGTTTCCTTCTTTGGTGTGATCATACATGGCTTTGAAACTGAAGAGAGTTCTTTCATTTTGTTTTATATGATTATATTTCAGTCTGATATTTCATGGGTACCAAATCATCATTACTCCGGTATTTTTGGGTTAATGAAATTAACTTTACCAAAATTATTACCAAAAGACAGAGATAAGGTAAGATTTAAGTTATTATTTTAACTATGACTATTTAAAAAAAATTTGATGAACTAAAATCACACATGAACTTCAGATTTCTTTATCAATTAATAAAAACATAGAAAACAGTTACATTCTATTTCTAATCAATTTTAAAATCTATTTGAAGTAAATCAATTTATATTTTATAAAACTGTGAACCCACATTTACTTTAGATTATTTGATACTGAATCGTGTTTGATCTAGATGGTGTGTGGGTTGATGGTTGAATCGTTAACAGATCATAAGGCCTGTCATAGAGTGGCACGGTTTCAATTCCCTGCTTGTACGTGACAAGGAGTAGGGTCACCTGTCCAGACTCATGGATTTTTCTGGGTCCTTTGGTTTCCTTCCACTGCTGAAGACCCCTAAGTGCAAGCTAATTAATGAAATAGAATTGAACCATATGTTAGTCCCAAAATTATCTAGCTTGAATCTGTAAGTTTGTATCATTACATATACACACCAATTAGATATAGCTTATTCTGTTATTTTTTAGGTAATAGTATTAGATACAGATGTAACATTTTCTACAGATATAGCTGAATTATGGAAATTATTTAGAGTTTTAAAAGAAAAACAGGTAACTTAGAATTAACAACTTATTATTCAGGATTCTCTTGTCTTAATCTTTAGATATTTCTGGAACAATTACCATATCTTCTTGGTGTTTAAAAAAATTAAAGTGTAACCCTACAACCACTCTGAAAGAGTTTAAGAGAAACACTGCCCCTTTCTTTTATAACCAAGTTTGATAAACAATTTTGAAATTATATTTTAGAATTTCATTTTTTTAAATTCCAGAATGCAATAGGTCTTGTAGAAAATCAGAGTGATTGGTATCTTGGTAAATTATGGAAAAATCATAGACCGTGGCCTGCCCTGGTGAGTTTTACTCTTGATAATTCATGCAGCATGTTCTCTCATTTGAGCAAAAAATGGTACTTTATGAACCTTTTTAATTGGTTCATAATTGTTTATAAATATAACATTTTTAAAATTAGATTATTTGCTGTTCATTAATTATCTACAGCTATATATTTCCACGATGTTTAGGGGGTGGATGGTCTAATGGTTAGCATGTGCGTGCTGTATCATAAAGCCTGTCATTGAGTCAGCTGGTGGGGTTTCGAATCCCTGGTTGTACGTGACAAGGAGAAGGATCCCGTATTTAACATGGGTTTTCTCCGGGTCCTTCAGTTTCCTTCCACTTCTAAAGAACACTATATGCAAGCAAATTATTGAAATAAAATGAAAACCATATGTTAGTCCCGAAATGACGTAGTTTGTGTCGAGTAGATGTTAAACCCCATTTCTCTCTCTCCCCCATGATGTTTATTGAGATATACATATTTCTGTTTAAGTATTTCATAAAAGTATATGATAAAAAAAAATAAAAAAAATTACATTTTGACATATCCCTAGTCATAATTATTCATAATTGGTTTCTTTTTCTAGGGTCGAGGTTTTAATACAGGGGTTATTTTATTAGATTTAAATATGTTACGGGATATCAGTTGGATGCAGATGTGGAGACTAATAGCAGAAAAAGAATTAATGACCATGTTAGCTACAGCATTAGCTGATCAGGTACAAGTCATATTCATTTAAATAGAATTCGCCATAAATATTGTAAAGAGATGAAAACATGATGAAGATTTTACTGCAGACATATAAATCATTAACTTGGCAATCAATATATATTGAGCAATTCCTCAGATATTCATTGCTTTAATAGTAATAATCGTTAGTCCAAATGTTAAAATTTAAAAGGAATTTATAGAAGGATGCTGTTCTATAAAACATTTGAATTAATAATTTTAATTATCTAAGATGTTAATGAATATTTAATTTATTATAAATACACTTTATTTCAGGATATTTTTAATGCAGTAATTAAACAGCATCCATATTTGGTATTAAAATTACCGTGTCAATGGAATGTACAACTTAGTGATAATACTCGTAGTGAACATTGTTATAATCAAGTGTCAGATTTAAAGGTTAGTTGGTTGGTACTGCAGATATTTGTATAGAAGCTGTAACAAAATTTATTTGATACAATAAGTATGTTGAGATAACTGTTCTACCACCATAAAACAAAAAGATTAGAATGCAAAAGTGTGATTGTATGCAATATACTAATGGGAGGTAACTCTGCTTTATTGGTCCCAGCACAATATTATCCCCCCTTAGACCACATACTTGTATAGCTTGCACTATTAACTTTTTATTCACTTCACATTAGTTATAAAAACTGTCACTTTAATTAATTAGATGATAAATAACTTTTAATTATGACTGAAGCAAAACTAAAGAATATAAAAATAAAACTTGAATATACAACACAATGCATGTGTTCGAGTGTTTGGAATATGACAGGTTGTTTCCATGACAACGGCCATCTTGAATAATTAAATCTCCCCAAGGGTGCAAGGATGATATCATCCGGATTCTGAAACTACAGGTCTAATATATATTATCCACCTGAAACCTATATTTCAATATATTGCACACCTTTTTAGGGAACTTTATAATTTCCCCGTCGAAATGCAGAATTAGCTGTCATTTTTAGGAGAAATACCCAAGCTCATTGGATTCAGTGGATCAAATTCTTACCAAGGTCTGAAAGAATCTGTCACAATTTTTACCCCACTAAATAACTAGAAAAAACCTCATGACAGCCATCTTGAATATTTAAGTTTCCCAGAGGGTGCTAAGGTGCCATCATCCAGATTCTGAATCTACACATAATCCATCAAAAAACAATAGGTTGACTCTTATTTCCAGGTTTGTCGACCTGTTGCTGGACTAGATATCCAAACTTTATCTATTTTCATCTCATTATAATGTTTAATCTATTGTAGATTATCCACTGGAATTCTCCAAGAAAAATGAAAGTAAAGAATAAACACGTGGAGTTTTTTCGGAATATGTATTTAACTTTCTTAGAGTATGATGGTAATTTATTACGTAGAGAGTTATTTGGTTGCGGTACAACAAGTTCATCAAACCAAGTTGAAGAAAAAGTGAGTATAAATATGTCTCGTATTGTTGACAATACTGAAGATGTTATTAAGTCAACTGGCATGGTTTCGAATCCCCGGTTTTATGTGACCAGGAGAAGGGTCATCTGTACAACCTCGAGGGTTTTCTCTGAATCCTCCGGTTTCCTCCCACTGCTAACGACCCCTACATGCAAGCGAAGTATTAAAATAAAATTTAACCATATGTTAGTCCCGAAATGGCCTAGTTTTGTGTTGAGTGGATGAAAAACCCCAGTTCTCTTTGTCTCTCTATTGCATATGGCAAAGTTTGGCTGTAAAAACAAATGATGCAAATTAAAATGAAAATATTATTAAAATATATTGTGTTTCAGATTAATGCTATCAATGAAGATGATGAGTGTTATGATTTTAGACGTGAACGTGTTATTGTTCATAGAACACACTTATATTATTTAGACTATAATTATCAACCAACCGAGGATGATGTTACATTTGTGGCTCAACTGAGCATGGATCGTGTTCAAATGTTAGAGTTAATTTGTAAGCATTGGGAGGGGCCTATTAGTATAGCTCTGTATATATCTGATGCCGAGGCCCAGCAATTCTTACGCTATGCACTGGGTTCAGAAACTCTGATGGCTAGAAAAAATGTTGGCTATCATGTGGTTTATAAAGATGGGGTAAGTATATCTATTATTAATTCAAATTTTCATGTCCTTGATTTCATCTACTTGATTTCATCTAAATACAAACAGTCTTTGATGAATTATGATGTCAGTGTCACAATATTTTGTATAACTTCTGACGATGCTGTAACTTTCAACAGGTGATCACGGTGGCAAAGTGGGTAAAATGCTGGCTCGCTAGCCAGGAGGTCGGGTGTTCAATACCTGCATTGGCCCAGAAAGTTCATCCAGATTTTCCGGCGTGGTACCCCCTTGTCAGCTGTCTAGTCATTCGGATGAGCCAAAAAACCAAGGCCCTGTGTAGACATTGATGTGCACATAAAAGATCCCTGGACAGTTTGAATTCGATATAAGAGATTAACCAAAAGCATAAATATGTTTATATAAAAATTTGGAGAGACAATCGTGACTATTTATGTCCGTGCATTTAATTAAACAGAAAGATGAAGTGAGTTATTGGATTGGCCAGAGGACTACAGGCGTACTAGTTCAATCAAAAAAATGTTATCTTCAAAATTTGTATATGTTTTGTGCCCTTCTGAACATTTGTTTTGTTACAATACATGTTATTGACAATCAAACAAGTATAGTCAAATACAATACACTCCCTTTAAATTGGAAACAGGACATGTTTATCTCCAATATGTATTTGTATGTAATAATTACTTTACATTTCACTTTTCAGCAATTTTTTCCTGTAAATTATCTGCGTAATGTGGCCTTAAAACAAGTAACCACGCCTTATGTGTATTTATCCGATATAGACTTTTTACCTATGTTTGGTTTATATGAATATTTAAAGAAAGTTGCTCCAATGATGGATCTTAAAGAGCAGAAAAAGGTAAGTTTACTTGAATGGAATTCAGGTCAAATTATCTTTCATCCAGATTTTACGGAGTGATTCCCCCTTGTCAGAGATGCAAGATGGAGGACCTGACAAGGACAGTGGTTTGGATGGGACAAAAACTGAGGTCCCGTGTACACATTGTAACATATTCCATGGCAGTTGGAATTTGATGTAAGAGTAGGCTGTAGTACCGATGTCTGGGCAAAATTTCCTTCATAGCATAGTGTATGGCGTATGCCCATCTTCATTAGCCCAGTTCGGAACAGAACAGTTGGACGTTAAACCCCATTTCATTTCATTTGTTAAACATTGTTGTCCATGTCACAGTCACAACATGATCTAAATACAAACAGCCTTAGATTAATTATGATGTTGGTGTCACAATATTTTATATCGTAACTCCCAACAATGTTTTATTTAGTGAAGTGTGTAAGACTGGAATTAATAGTATAGCTTGTTGTGTCACTCAATATTTAACTACAGTGTTCTTAGCAACCTCACAGGAAACGTTATCTTTATAAAATTTGTTATCAAGAGATTGTCATCGCTAAATATCAAAAATTAAACAGTGGTGTCAGAAACAATTTGGATTGACGTGCATGAATGTAAGTAATGTTTAAGTGATAACTTTTTGATATATCCTGTTTTTATACCACCTGTTGTCTGTTTCTGTACTAAAACAAAGTTAAATATTATTGTAGGCTTTAGTTGTTCCAGCATTTGAAACACAGAGATATAGATTAACCTATCCGAAATCTAAAGCTGAATTATTATCTATGTTAGATATGGGGACTTTATTTACATTCAGGTAATGTTTGTTTCTCTATAATATAGCAGGGATTTGACGTTTGAAAAAATACAGATATGTATTCTATTATTGATTAAGGACATACTCTGTTTATTGACGTATCGTTAAACTGGGGAATATCAACATGCTTCTTGACAGATATGTTAGACCATGAAACTGTATACAATCTATGACTAGACGAAATGACATTCGTAATCCCAACAATAACATGGCAATCTTACTCAGTCTGGTGTTATGAATATTGAACAATCTTTGAACTTACCAGCATTCAAAATCCCCCAAATGACTTTCAGCAGGTTTGATGAAAAGTTTTATTTGGTACATATACATGATAAGTTTAAATGTAAATAGCAATATATCTAGTTTAGTCAGTTTACAGCAATCTGAAAACAACTTCTAAATATTTGTAATCCTGTTTATTTAGAATTGACAACAATAAGAATAAATGATATATATATATAACTTTCTCCACAGGTTTCATGTGTGGGCTCAAGGACATGCTCCAACTAATTTTGCTAAATGGAGAACAGCTACAACTCCCTATACTGTAAGTTAGATTTTCTAATACAGCCAACAGTGACCAATAATATTATTATTATCCAATACACCAATCGGTGACAGTGACAGTTAACATCTGTTCTTGAGAAATTCGGGAATGATTGTCATCAGAATAAGATCACAGTTAATCTGTAGTTTAAAAACAGGGTTTAACATCTGATCAGTATAGTACTTCAGTCATTTTGGGACTAACATATGGTTATCTTTTCCTGTAGGACATGTACTAATTGAAATTCCAGATCCCTTAAAGCTTGCTACTCATCTACCTTGACAACCCTCCTCCTATCCCTTAATGTTAAACTGTAAAATGAAACCATATAATGATTAAAAAAAAAACATTGCTGCTTATACAAGACAGGTGGCTGAGACAACAGTCAGGTAGTTTAGCAAGATGGGTGATTTGGTACCTTGTGGGAAATGGGAAATGTGCTTCTAATTGATGGAAAACAAATTTGTGGAATTAAACCTGAATATAACAAATATAAAATTATATGAATTTTGATTTGGTATTCTATGTTTTGATTATAGGTTAATTGGGAAGCTGATTTTGAACCCTATGTGGTTGTTAGAAGTGATATACCTGAATATGATTTGAGATTTATGGGGTTTGGTTGGAATAAAGTTTCTCATATAATGGAACTTGATGCTCAGGGGTATGTATCATTTATTTGATAGCCAATATTGACTTTGATATGTAGAATAAGAATAGTGTAATGTTTCACAATTTTGTGTATCACAATGTTTTAGATATTATTTATTGATATTGGAAAAAGTCACTGCAATATTAAATTATCTTATTTCAGATATGAATTAGTTGTTCTTCCTAATGCATTTATGATACACATGCCACATGCACCTAGTTTTGATATTGCTAAATTTAGATCGAGTTCATTGTATAGAAGGTAAGTCTAACACACCTAGCAGTTTTCATCACTTTTTTATATGGAAAACAACTGGATCAAAAATGTTGAGATCTTATCTTCAACATTTCTCCATTATAAAGCTATGCAGTACCACTAATATTGTGTCATATTATTCTTAGTATATCGGTTTCATGCAATATAGGGTTATAAAGATATTAAAGAATACATTGCAATACGTTTGTTCCAAACCAATATTTTCCCACTTTTTACATGGCCACATTTAATCTTCACTATTGTCACTAGTAATCGAAATAATTAAACTAAAAGTTGTAAACAAGTGGTTATTTTACATAATCTTTAGAAACAAATTTTTAATAGAAGAGCCAAATTCAATGCTTTTTTTAAAAACCAAATGTTTAGCCCGTTTGAAATTATTATATATAAATTGAAAAGTTTATTGAATTGTTTTTTTCAGATGTTTAAAAGTATTAAAAGGAGAATTTCAAAGAGATTTATCTAAAAAATATGGAATCAAAGCTTTAAAATATTTATCTGTAGACTGATTTATATTAATTATATACGTACCAGCAATATTCCAGCCAATTCATCATCATCATCATCATCATAGATCCCTTCATCATCATCATCATCATCATTATTACTTCATAATCACACCACAGATTTCTGTGTAAATGTACTGTCTACACAAGATAAACATTGTAATTACGTTAATCAAAGTGTGGGCATAGATAAAACACATTACTGTTACAAACAACTTGAAATACTAGTGGTAAATACATAGAAATCAAATTAATGGATCTATCTTGCAGCTTATACCTGTAAGTGTCCATTGTAGTCTCTATACTTCGATTAAATCAGGTCTGTTTGATAACCATTATCATTGTTATTTTTAGTTAATGGTTTGTTATTTTAATAAATTAGTTAATAACCATTATTGATGTTATTAATTAGTTGATAACTGTTATTAATGTTATTAATATATCAATAACCATTATTAATATGTTAATAACCTTTATTAATATTATCAATAAGTTAATAATCATTAAAATGTTATTTATTAGTCAATGGTTTGTTATTGCTTAGGTAATTTTAACTAGTTTGATGTATGGTATTTGAGATTGTAATCTTTCGTTGTTAGTATTTTATTACTAACTAGGGTATTGGGTTCCCATATTTGCTTTCACTGCCAAAGACCTGTGCAAGTTTGCAAAAAAATGAAACAATGACATATGTTAATCCCAAAATAACCTAGTTGTGACCCTGTATCTATCTCTTGCTATATAAATTGGTTTTATGCTAATATCTAACTGTTGACCAGGGACCAATGACTTTACGCTCATACTTTATATCTTTTTATTATTTTTTATGTAGTAATTCTGTGCGTTGGTAATGTCGGTAATGTTTAATTTAAAAGCTAATGGCATAATACATGTGATCTCCTCGATTCATTTTTCTCAAATTGTTAACCGACCAGGGGTCTAAAGGGAATGATGTTTTAAAATGCCAGTTGATAAAACAATCAATCTTCTGGTATCTTAAAACAATCTAACCAGTATTCAGTTACGAAGAGTTGATTATTACCTGTTGATTGAGATTAAAGGGACAATCCCGATAAGAACAGAGTCTCAAAAATTAAAGTCCGAGTATATATGAAATTTATGGACCAAAATATAGTGGCATGGTGTATTTACCTTGTCTCAAAATTTCAGCTCAAAATATTGAGTCGTTTGGACGTGAACGTCAACACTGCTTATCCGGACACGTAACCCTTTTAAGATTTCGTGTCATTTTTTTCATTGGGTGACCTGATAATCGATTAATGTTTCTTGAGAGGTCTATACAGTGAATGACCCATGCCCTGTACTTGATAACAAAAGGTAAATTTCACCTACATGTTATTTTTATAGAAAAAAGTCTGGTTTTATCCAGATACTGTATAATAAAACGTTCTCCATTTCTATACGAAGACTGTCAGGTTTAAGTTATTTACAAGCGTATCACAAATATCGGGTTAGTAGGTGGGCCTTAGGTTATGGATTTTATAGGATTTTAACACAAAATTAAGCAGTTTTATTCCCCAAAAATTTATCAGGATTGGCACTTTAAGAAGTACATCAACTTGTCACATAACATTTATACCTTTGTGAGAAATGGCCACTCGATAACTATTCAAGGAATTTTGAATATCATGTAGGATTACAAGTTTTCTGATTATTTATAATGTCCAGATTTTAACCATCTGTCCACAGTATTCATACAAAAACTTCCAGGTTTATCTCTGTGCTTTCTTATTTCTCAAGTTTCTTAGAAACCAATGTGTGCAAGCAAATTATTGAAATATATTAGTTTTAAAGAAGTGTGGCATAGTGTTCCAGTGGATCCTCCATATACTTACAATATAGAGAATGTCTTTAATTTTCAATCTAGTCACCAGACTTCCAATCAAACTGTCAAAATACTTAGATGTATATATATTTGTAGGATATAGAAATGTTTATTTTGTATATTGTTTTAAATTTATGCATTAACAGGTTCTTTCTTCAATTTAAATAATTTTAAATTAGATTTATACTAATTATCATAACTGTCAATCTAATGAAAATTAGACCCTACTTTCGTTTCTTTTACATTTCTGTTTTATTTTTTATTACACTACAGAAAGATCTAACAACAGCTTTCCAAAAATGACCTGACCTGGCCTTTTATCTAGCCAATGAATAGATGCTTTAGTTTGAGTAAGAATAACTTTAGCCAATCACAAGGACTGTAATTAGATTTCAAACAGAACATGAAATAATTACCTTCATATAATGTACGTCAACCTAAATTAAAACATGAACAAAATGAGGATTTAATTTGAATTAGATTTTAGAACTTATGTATTTTATTGCATGTTAATGACTATAATAGAACTGTTTAGTTTTTTTATGATTTATATATAATTATATGTATGTATGTACTATATGATTACAGACCTACAGTTTTTCCCTAATCAATGTTATTTCAGAAGAAACTATTCAGCAAAAGTCAACCAGTTTTAATGTAGCACTATAACTTGAGGTAATCCAGATGTTCACTTCACTTGTTGAATTAATTATATCTAATCTTGCCTAGAATCTGTGAGCATACTGTGTGTATGTGTTTAATTCCTAGTCTTCCATCTTGATATTTTAGCTAACTGCCACTGGGACTATACTTTAGGATGTGATGTTATCATCTAACCAGAACTTGTCAAATAATACTGATAGACAGGCAGTCATTATCATCCAGTATTGTTTTATTATTATACATTAATCTTTACCAATCAAATCACAATTTTCTCTACTCTATCAACATTTTTATATAGTGCTTGCTACAATCAAAAAATGTGACCACACAATTTTTATTTTGATTGATTTTGTTGAAATATGAAAACCATTTTTTGTAAATTTGTTGTGCAATATATACATGTATATAAAATTTTGTAAGATAGATGAAAGTGGATGGTATGGTTGACATTTGCATTTAAAAAGTATGAAATTAATATGAAAATAGTGTTCAGTGTCTGAAATTATGTTGATTAATTAATATTCGTTCAAATGTTGAATGTTGTTGTAGCTTCTGTCTGTCAGTCCATCCAGACTTATTTATACATAGTTTTCTGGGATAGTTAGTATTAAGGTAAAGATGGAGCATTTAACAAAAGTAGTTCCACACATAATTATTGCTAAGTTATTTGGTCAACATTTTGAAGAGTATTTTCTCAGTGTTTTGTGGCAATTAGTAATGAATGTTATAATACGTGTTATGGTTTTATGACTCTATTCAGTTGTTAAATGTCTCTAAAACATTTATTCCAGAGCTCTGAATTCTGATTGATGCGATTGTTTATTAATGTTATTACCATACTTGTACTTCATTGATTATTATATACAGTAGACTGGACCCTAATCTTAAAGCACCAATAACACGCTTGTTGTAACTGAATAATATGTCCCAATCTTCATTCTGGTCAATAAATTGTATTATTTTACAATATTCCAATTAATTGATGATATAAATTTCATTTTAACACACATAATTTAAAAAATTGGAAAAATTCAACTTATTAATTTGAAAAGTCTAACGTAAACCTTTTCAAATGTGACTGGGATTTTAAAATAATTTTGAACCCTCTGGAAAAGTAAAATAGGATGTAATGGATAATTTACACAACAGGTAAGACACTAAAACATCTAGTACTTAGAATAAGGCTATTATTATTATATCATAAGATCTGACATTAAGTAGTGTCACATTCCCAACCTTAAGGGTTTCTTCAGGTCCTCCAGTTTCCTCCTGCTGCTAAATACCCCCACACACAAGCAAATTATTGAAATACAATTTTATCATTTTAATCATGTAATGACCCATTACAACCCAAATGACAATATGTTTCTACTATCTATTGTAAATTGTAAGAGTTAGAAAAGTAATGAATTATAAATGTGTATTATTTGTATATAATAATATTATGTAATTTAAATATTAATTTGATGAAATAGCATTGAACAACGAATTAACTAGTCTTCTCCTAAGTATGTAAACCACATTTGTTTACAATTTGTAGAGTGGATAAAGCAAAAAAAAAGTAATTTTAAATTCATATTCAGACCTGAAAATCAATTATGATTTTTCTGCGGCTTGAAATAAATGTCTGAATTTAAAACTATAATATTAATTTTTAGTTATCATATATATATATTATTGATGCAGTGGTAAGAAGCATTATCAGCTCATGAGCCATTGTTACATGGTGGGATGGTTTGATTGCTTGTAGGGAAACCTGTTGAACCATCTGTTAGTCCCACTTAAAATAGCAATTATAAGTGATTGTTTTTATTTATCTACCAAGTTCATCTAAGCCTACAGTTGATTCTTCCTGTGGCTTTGGACTGGAGTTCCTTTTCATTTGTACACAGTAACAGTAAAAAAAACAGAGTTGGATTAAACACCTCTTTATAATATCAAGTATATATAGCAATGGTTAATGAGCTGATAATGTCTGAACATAACCTCGATAACCATGTGAAATCAATAAATGTAATTTATAATTATAGACATATTGTATATGATTACAAATTCAATCCACAGCATCAACGAGAGAAAAATTATGTTGAAATCTGGTTGTATTATGTTGTTACACCCTTTCATCACTCTGTCATTCACAACTGCTTGTGGATGCTCAAGTTATTATTTGATTGACTTGATAATTACCTATTACTCTTGATCAATATGTTTCACAGACTGACTATCTATCATTTGTTTGTACATTTCAAAATACTCATAATCTTGAATTCCCCCCCACCCTACCCAACCATTAATTTGTCAGCATTCTTGTTAAACCATTATCACTCATTAGCAATCAGTCGTGTCTTCAAAAAATTCTTCTGCTTAATTTAGTAGAACAAATGCATAATGCAGTCATTCATAAGTGTAAAAAAAGTAAAAAGTCAAGGATTTATTGCATACATGTATAAAATATAATGGTATTTTAGATGTGCTTTATATTTTACTGTTATTTATTGTATATACACTATGTCCATATTTGTTTTATAATAATTTGACCATTATACCAGCCAAAACCTACTTCTATCTATTAAATAAAATTATGTTTTTAAAAACTCATTTTATTAGTTTTCCTGCTTAATTAGGTTGCAGTGGTGACGACATTCAAATCCGAAATATCCTGTTTTCAAATTACGATGGGGGCTGAGAAGAACCATTAAGATTCGTCAAGCCGAGTTCACTCTTGACATGGAAAGTGTGTATAGTCAAAAAAGCCCCCCCCCCCAAAAAAAAACTGAGTTCCTGTTTGCAATTCCCCCCTCCCTTTCATTACACATTCAACCATAAAGTTACCATTATGTTTGCTTCAAACTGTAAAATTTCTAAGACAATAAACCTTTAATTGAACAGCTAATTCAAATGACAAAACGAAACAATTTTTGGATCTGATCCTGAACAAGAAGCATGTTAATATGTTAATTTGATACAATATATTTCTCTATACATTTAAAATTCTAGGTCTGTAAACAAACATAAGTAGCTGGTAGGTAGCATGTAATACACAATGCATGTTAAAATAGTTTGAACTGAGTAAGAATGGACTGTTTCACCCATTGATAAGATTCCCGAATATCAATTAACTTTGATTGTTCTACTACACGACAATCATCATTAATTATCAACACAATGCCCACTGGAATGCCCAGTATAATATATTGACAACTATGTACACAACTCTATAACACCAATCATGAGATTATTTGGCTTCTATTATCTTTACAAACGCATCATTCTGAACTTGCCGTACAGTGTTATAGTGACATACTGAATGTCGATCGTAGCCATGTTTGAAAATTGGGTTTTGAAAAAAAGGCTGTTTTTCCAGCGTGTAAAATGACCGCTGGGTCACATCTAGTTACAGTCATTTTCCGTAGCCCTCGGTCTCGACCGGGATTTATACGGCCGACATGGAACCCATGGTCTGAAAGCTGTATCTATCAACAGGGTAATTAAAACTGAATGAATATTTTCTCATTAATATAACACACAGCCTCAACTTGCCCCTTTAAACTGTGTGTCTTTTTTTGGACATCAATATTCACAACAAAAACTCTGTTGGTTGGTTTGAATAATTTTTAATAATCAAAACATTTTACTGTTGATATCAATTATTAAAAATAGTCAAATTTCAAAATTTATAGCTGAAATTATATTGCACATACACTATTCTATTATCTCAATTTTCTTGTTACAAATAATTGGATGACTTGATCCTTCTGCCTAAGGTAATGAGGAAACCAAATATTTATCTTTACATACCTTGATTCCAGATCATCCTAATGAAGGGGCATGCTAGGCAGTTGCCCTCTGACCCCACGATAATAGTGGGATCATTCTCATCCATGTATGTTGTAAATTGCTGTACAGCAAGTTTTTAATGTGGGAAATACCAATATAATAAATATATATTTAATTTATATATAAAATGTATAGATATGACTATAATGAAAATATATATAGGGTACATTTTATCAGTAATAATAAATGTATACTTCTTTTCTATTTCACATAATATATGATGACAGTAGTATGTGGGTTTAAAGGCACAATATTCCAGACTTAAAGGCAAATATATTCCAACTATTATTTAAATTAATCCTAAGTAAGTTATAGCTATCTAAAATTTACATTAGTTTCTTCTATTTTGTTCTGCCATTTTGTCTTTCTCTAATAGTAAGTGCAGGGGGGCCGCACTACACGAAAAACCTATAAGATTGACCTGCGGAAAATATCAAATCAAGTGAATGGATCCGGGGGCAAGCCGTAAGCGTCCACTGCGCTGTACAGTCCCCAACTTATGAATGATATTTCACATTTATCCTCATGGACTCCTGGAGCTCAAGATGGCATCTAAATCTACTTCTTACAATCTAAAGAAAACTTTTAATCTTCTTGTCCCGCATCATTTGGTAAAAGAAAGGGACTCTAAACATATATTTGTTTGTTAATCCACCACACCTTTTATAAGGTATAATGTAGTTGAGGTAGAATGTTAAAACTTGGGTGTAAATGTTCGTTAACATTTTCTGGCCCAGTTAAGCAGGATGATAAACAATTTAATTGACCAATACTTTACAGATAGATAAATGTGTAAGTATTTACTGAGTGTCATATATTTATTTTTGGTTTGTGGCAAGGGACATATTGATTAATGGTCGTCTGATACATTGAGGCTTTAAAAATCAATATTTGTACAGTTATACTAAAATATCTATATAATACATAACAATAAACAAAACAATAATAGATATAGATGGTAAATGTGGCCTTATTTTACCAAATTTCAAGTAAAAATAGAGGGAGCAGAAATTCTTATTGTGCAATTCAATAATAACTAATTATCAAATAACTATGCATTTTCTATGTTCTATAACTATACAAAAATAATTGAAAATAGTAAAGGTTTGTTCTAATATGTTATACGATATATATCAAAATTAGGTCCGTATATATAGTAGCTTATAATAATGGCCTCATTTGTGATGTTGTCATAATTAGATAAGTCTTTACTATGGGGTCCATCTACCTTCACATCTTATATTTCATGCCTTTGTCACAAATTACAAAATCTTATGAAATCTCCCAACTTCAGTCAGACTAAAAGCAAATATACTTTCTGTATGTGACTATTGTCAATTTCGCATGACATGGGTAATCAAATTGAAACTATTGCCGTGCGTATATATGTACATGCGATTGCCAATAGATTGAACTGTTCAACGAACATTATCTTCTAAACTGTAATAACATATATGTTTTAATAATTTTATATAAAATATAAACCATTTATCCAGATTGGGCAGCCTTTTTCTGAGCTAAATCCAATAAGTCCTGATGCATCATTTTAAGCAATAGAAATTACTTGTGAACTACAAGACAGATGAATCTATAATAGGAATATCAGTCCAATAATGGGACAATTCCATTGTGTTTAAAAAGATATGTGTGTAATTGATATTTCATTGATAAATGCTTATTTTGTTTTCTTAATTAAATGTTAAATAATCTGAGAACATATTTTCATAGATTAAGCCATGAGAAATTTCATACTTTAGCGACAGTGTCTCTCTTGTGTAAACACAGAAATCCTATTTTGTAGAAAAATCTAATATAATATCCCTGTTTTGTCTCTGCACCAGTTTATTTATTTTAAAAACAGGAGGAAATTCCACCATTCTTGAAAAAGTCATCTTCCGTGCATTGTAAACATATCAATAATCACATGAGACCATAAATATGGCTAAAAATCGAATGCTGTAAAATAGCCATACTATTTGTGAGATCATATTATAATGACTAGTTCTTCTTATAAACAACAGCAACCATTGTTTATATTTATTATCATTCCAATACAATCATGCTGAATATTACATTCTCTCTCACTCAGGATCTAACATAATGGACACTCTTGTTTAAAAACACAAAATTTATGGAAGGCGTGACCTGAAAGAAATACAAATTTGGAACAATGAAATGTAATCAAATTTACTTTTTGTGAAAAAAAAACACGAATAGGGTCAAGGAGTCGAATATAAGAGAAGTCATGAAGTATTATTGATCAGAGATCTCAAATGTTTTAATTTGCATGGATGGTCTGAATTTAAAAAGGTTCCCCCTGCCCCCTCAAAAAGATCTTTTCAAACCTTTTAAAGTGTTCTTACAGGCGCGGATACAGTGGGGGGCAAACCCGGCGCACGCCCCCTCTATTTTTAGAGGTGGCGAACAATTTTTAGCTCCATATATTCTCGCGAGAAAGGAGAACAAAAATAGTTTAGGTTGGAAATCGTAATTTACAGTACTAGTATAAAATTAGTCCTTGTGGGCATTTTTAACACTCAAAAATCACAGTTGCGGGCTTCGCACTCCCAAGTTGGTGCAGCACGCCCCCTCTTTCTGAAAATCCTGGATCCGCCCCTGTCTTACATCTACAAATGAAACAATTTATTTAATCCTCCCATCCACTATATACCTTCCTTGAGTCAATTGGCTTATTTTCAATTTGGTCAGATGTATGGGTTACAAGCAACAAGCAGACAACACATGTAAATCAAACGACTTCACTGCAATTGCTAAAATTATCATCATGGTTTAGGATACTCAATTGTTGAATGATCGAATTATGATCTAACAGTGGTTTCCTCATATTGTGCTTATTTTGGAGTAGTTAAAAACAACGACAATAAGTCTGTTCTAGAATGAAAGCTGTGCTGATAGACCTACTCACCACAATTATATATTATAACACCAGGTTCCATGTGAGATACTGTACAAGTTAATCTTTGACCACAACACAGACAATCTCTATAATAAACAAACATTAAATTTATTCTCAAATCCTTAATAACTGTAAGTAGATTTTTATTTTGAAGAATATGATAACACACCTTTGTATATCAGATTGTATACCCCAATGACATTCAGCATCTTCTAGACCAGGTACAATGTTGGTACCTGTAGATGACAACCTGGAAAACTATATCAAAACATACACATATCAATATCAGAAGATGGCAGTTTTCACACTAAAATTAAATTACTTAATAAAAATAAAAAATTTTGAACCAACAAATGGGTTTATGAAATGTTCGCCTAATCAATATGGTTTGAAAAAAAGAATTCCTGTGTGATTCTGACGATCTATTCTTCAAATATTGTAATATTAGTGAAATACAAGATCCTCGGGTTTCTGTAAATGGCTCTTGCTGAGAAAAGATGTGTATGCATTTTGTATTTTATTTTTTGCTTTACCTGCATTAATTTCATACAGGAGTACAGAAATAGATATGTACAAAAAAACTATACGCCATTATACATGCATGGTAATATGTACACAGGATCTCGTTGCATCCCTTACCACTACAAGGGGAAACCATGTCGTTGGAAAACCCTGATGAACTTTCTCATCCAGCACTGGAAGCAAACCTGTGACCTCCAGACTATTGAGCCAGCGTCTTACTCATGATTTGAATAAAAGTTCTACTTACATGTGTTTGGTATGTAGACGAATCAGATGCTGTAGATGATAGATTACTATATTTCTCTAAAGACACAGCATAATGGAGCTACAAAATTATTAAAAAGTGATAATCATTCTATTTTTCCATTCATGTAACATTGTACATGGCATTTGCTAGGAAACCTTGAGTTGTCCAAGTGACAATGAAAAATGATACCACCTTAATTGTTGGTTTCATTAGTGTGTCTTTAGACTCGGAAGACTGTTTTCTGACCCACAAGTTAAATCAAATTCTTTCACAAGTTTTCTAATTTCATGGCAAAAGCAAGCAAAGAATGATAACAGCTGGTCCCTGGATCAATTTACTTTATTTTGCTTATAATGTGTGTAGTCTGTGTCTTGTTTGCAGGTTTGTGTTTCGGTTTTGTCCTATTTAGCACTTACTATATTATTTTAACACAATATTTACAAATTACATGAAATGATGTTCAGCATCTTATCGAAAATTTACAGAAATGATACAAATATTTGTTTATGCTATCTATGTAATATTAAATACCTGTGGAGCAATATGGTTAGGTTTCTTGGACCAAAGATATGTATTAATTTTCTCCAACATATTGTGCATCACATGACTGAAACAAACAGATTATAAAGTTAGATATTTCGTCAGTTTTTATATTCAATGTTACCTGGTGATTTTCTAAGTAAAGTAAAGTCAAGTCCAAAGCGACTTATTCTTTTGAAAATAACATACAATTACAACCACACAGAATTCATCTCCTGACTAATTTTATTTTAACCTATTTAGCTTGAAACAACATTTGCCACTTTTCTGAAGCCTCGAAAGTCAAGAACTTGATCAACAAAAGAAAATTATCACCATTCAATAATTGAAACAACTGAACATATCAGATTCATTAATCATTGCGAATACCAAGTCTTATGCTTTCTAGCAAGAATGTATACCTGTGATAACCAAGTTGATGAGTTCAAGGTTCATTCAATGTCAAGGTTTCTGTGGAGATTACCATAAATAATCTCTGTGTGTTTGTGTTACAACCTCTGATTGGACGCTATCGTTCACAGGAAATAACATAGCTATAAGATTGGGAATTACAGACAGACCAATCAAGCAACCTCGTAAAACTCAGGGTTATTGCTACAGGAACATGAGAAACATCAAGGCACACCAGCAGGCAGTTCTATATATTAATTACATGCAATATATGAACATATTTCCAGATGTAAATCATGTCTACAAACCTTTGTTGTTTTTGAGTAAAGGCCTTCAAAATACACTTTTGGTAGAAATCATTGGATAATGCACCATCTTGTAAATCTAGGTCTTGCAACATTGATAATGCCGTCTGAGAACCCAGATTATCCACCAATAGAAGAGCCAGATTTTCCCAAGTAAGAGTCCATTTAAAATCTGGAACTGCTGGTTTAGGTTTTTCCTTTGTCATAGATTTAAACTGATTTAACAAAAATCGCCATTCTTCAAAATCTTGTGGACAGTAACCTATAAATCATATTTCAAAATTTTTATGATATTGTTTTGTTAACCATGGCAGCCATCTTGTCCTCAAGATCTTAATTAAACAGACTATTTCATTGGTTAATCTCTTACATGTACATCAAAGGGAATGCAATTTATCTAAAAATCATTCCAGATGCTAACAAATGAAAACAATAGTTTTAAACAGCTTGTCAAAATGATATCATACAGAAATACATTCTAAAAATATAATCAAAACAAACAGTTAATGATATTAAGAAAATGATCTCACTACAATGTGAAAATTTTAGCGGGGTGTTTGATTGTGAATCAAGAACATTCTGAATTGGCAAAATTGCAAACGAGTGACATAGAATTCATTCCTGTCAAAAACATTCAATATTTTTCAGCTGCCACGGTTGATCGAGAGATTTTCTTATAAGCTGTTACTTGCTTTGTAGTCCAAATCCTTTTCTACTCAATTGTCACTATTCCTGGGAATAAGGGAATTCAAGATGTTTTTAGTTGAACTTACCATATGGATGTAAAGATGAAAGTAAATCTTTATCTCCTAACTGACAAATTAATATTAATATATCTTTCCATTCCTTTCTCTTCTCTAATAACTTAATACACCCAAACCAATATCTATATTAGATTAATATCAGTACATTAATATACATTTATATGGTTTGAAATAAGATCTGAATTACAGCAACAGTTACATCACTCAGTGCTTAGAAGGAATTGAACATCCCAACAATAGGTCATTTTGGGGCTATCATATCTTTTATTTTTATTTCAAAAATTCTCTTTTAGAGAACCAAGAGAAAACACTAATAGACAGGATTAGCCACTTAAGTTGTCCGAAACAATCATAGGGACATTTCTATTTCAATTATGATCTAAAGTACAGACATCAGACATCCAACTCTGGCCCTTGATGAGATGTATTGAGCCCAGCCATTATCAAATTGGATATATACCAATAATAATGTTGTCCAGAGATTTTCAATAACTGACTGAATAAATTTGTTCTCCTGCTTTACAAAGGCAACATGTATGTATATAACATCATTATCCTTGAAGAGTCAGAATGATATTTATAATATTATCCTAATTATATCCCTATTATGTAGTGCTGGATTATCACAAAGTCTTGTTAGGATATTGATTGATTAACCTACCCATGTTTTTTACAAATTGTTAAAGCTTGTATTTCTTCTTCTGTTTTGATCAAATTAAGTACATTATTTATCATCTTCTGATGTGTCCATTTAATTAGATGGCTTCCTGGACAAGGTCTATTCCAACAAAAGGTTAAAGTTAACAAATTCTTATAAACTGTATACTTTTAACAAAATAAAATTGTGGATTTAATTAATATTGAATAACCCAAGTTATTCAAAGGCGCAATAATAGAAAAGTGATATATTTCATACCAAAATATTCCAAGACAGCCCAAAACTACTGTTCTTTTGACTCAAACAGTTTGGGCCAAACTGATCCCGCAGTGAATATTCGCTTGGCCGCTACAAACACTGATAAGCATGACATCGACGAGACTTAATGAGTTCGGCATATTAACTTTTTTACTCCGACAAATTAAATTCTTAAACATTTTTTTGAAGTATAAGAAAAATAGATAAAGACGTTTGAAGTATTTGTAGTTAAAAAATATTTCCTATTTAGTGTAAATGGGTATTAAAATGAATAAAATGCATCATTTTGATCGAAGCAGTTATGTGTTATGTAAACAATGCACAAGATGTTCAGCCAATGACTGACGCAACGTGAAGTCAATGCACGTGTTGTAGACAATCATCTGTGACAGATAATACGTAAGTAATTCTCCATGAAACAGATTCAGTTTGGGCCAGTGTCTACCTGTCTAAATTTAAAAGATTTATCTAGACTTAAAGTTTGAACAAAACAAATCAACAAATTAAATTCAATGAAATTAATAAGATCAAAGAGGGAGTGACAATTTTAATCCACATAACATAGGTGGTATCCCTATCATGATGTACGCCAGACTTATAAGAATAGTTACGAGAACTAACCTTTCCATATTATTAATTTCTACTTGATCTATTCTAGTCATTAAACAATATAAAAATTCTAATTTTACGTGAGAATGATGACAGATTGATTGTAACGTCTGTAATCTATAAAATAAAACAAAACAATATTATATTTGTTGTTGATAAATTCAATAATGATTGAACATACATGTATTTGTTTAACATGTAAACAACAGGGACCAATGTGTGCACAGGGACTTGGTTTTTCATGCCATCCAAATGACTAGACAGCTGTCCTTGTCAGGCCCTCCGTCCTGCATCACTGACAAGAGGAAACCACACTGGAAAATCTGGATGCACTTTCTTGACCAATGCAAGGATGGAACATCTGACCTCCAGGCTAGCGAGCCAGTGTATTACCCACTAATCCACGTGATCTCCCTTATTTTGTCAAAGATGTTACATTTTTCAATGGATGATTTATTTGAGAGACCTGCTATTAAGTTGGAAGGTAAGTTAACAAAATGATGTATAAAGACTGTGTAATTAATTACCTCATGTATTCTGGTGAATTATTATATCGTAACATGATGTATTTAATAAAATATTGTTGTGTAGGTTTCTCATGATATCTACAGAGGTTTAAAATATCTAATGATGATACATAGTCTGGAATATCCATACCAAATTCACAACACTTATAAGGACTTGTAGCAAAAATACTGAAAAAAAAAAGAATCCAAAATACAGCAACACAGAGGTTGTGAGGTGATCATAGAATAAATTCTGTTATAAATATGATAAAACATGACTGAAGAGATATTTTCCAAATTTGATTAATGCGATTCGAACTGTGTCCTTTTCGAGAACAATTTATAAAAAAAAAATCAAACAGTACGTACCATTTGTAAGTACAAATGAAATATAATTTTAAAATTAAATTCGATGCACAATATTTATACTTTATTATATGATGGATAATGAACAAAATATTATTACCTTGAAAAATGACCAAGAAAGGCATCTTTATTCTTGAGTATTCCGGATCTTAAATGATCTAAGGCACTATTGATATCTTGTTTACCGAGATAAAAGGTTATTGGATCTTCTTTACCTAACTCTGAAAAATATATAATAATATACATTTGTGCTGCATATAAAAAAACATAAAATTAAAGACATGAACAGATTTTCTTACAAGTGGGAAAATATTTCTAATTAATAAACCCCCTTTAAATTCTGTAGGAAATAAAACGAATACAGGTACAAGAAAACAATGTTATCCTGTATATGAGGTCCACCAAAAACTGATGATCATTTTCTGAAAGGATTTTAAATCCCTTCTAACTACAATATTTACAACTTTTTCACAGAAATAATTACATCATTACAAGGTATATGACATCATATATTTTATCACATTTTAGCCTGTCTTTACTTTATTTATATCATAAAACAGAATATATATTGATATTAATCTGACTGCATTTGAAATATTAATTAATGTTTAGTTTTACAATGTTGTATTATGAAAAAGAAATTTGAGTCATTAATTATTGAAATATTACCTTGACAACAATGGATTAATGCCAGCCATGTTTTATATAAAATACCATCCTGATTTATCAAAAACTTTCGGATATCTTTTGTTGATAAAAAACAAAAATAACATTCAACAAACTGGGCCAATTCTTTGTCTAAATGTTCTTGATCACTAACACAAAGAGCTGATGCAGTATCATTCTTTGATTGTTCCCCCAAAGACTGATCATCATGTGTACTGCTTGTAGTATTTGACTCGTTTTGTTGACTTACTGTACAATTATCACTGATATCACAATGTCTACATGTTGAATTTTCTACATTAGTAATGATATGATTACTATCTACATTACTATCACAATTGTTATTTGGAAGTTTATCATTTTCTATACTATCGTTATCACAACTTCTTATAGGATTTTCATTAAATTGTTTGTCATCATCACTACCAATACTGTTGGCGTGTTTGATATTATTTGAATCACGAATATTCTTATCACCATTGTCAATATCACAGTTATTTACATCACTATGACAACCTAATTTCTGTTCATTATCTACATTATTGATATCAGTCTCATTATCTACACCACTGATACCAATCTCTTTATCTACACCACTGATATCAATCTCATTATCTACACTACTGATACCCATCTCATTATCACAATCAATGTTTTTATAATCCTTCCAATTATCACAATTGTTGGAATCAGGATGAATATATTTGGATATGTTACCATGGATACAACTTTGGAAACACAACAATGCTAGTTCACAAACCTGAGTGAAAAGTTCGGAATCTAAATTAAAAGGGTCTGATACGTTATATCGGCTCTGCCATTTTGGATTCCCTGAGCAGTCATTATTATCAAAGCTGCTACTTAACTGATTATCTATTTTCCCATCTTTGGTATTACCAGATGAGTTTTCTATTGCTTGTTGCCTAGATTTATCTACCTGTGTATCGGTTTTATTCAACCACATTTCTAATTTTTCTAAAGTTCCAGATATATCTACATTCTCTTCTAAATCTACATCTGACTCGGAATTGTCTACAAATATGTTAGAATTATCTCCATCAAGCACTTCAGAAACCCCTGCATGAATTTCAATCTCCTCACTGTTTTCCTCATTTGTCTCAAAATCTGATCCATTTCCTTCATCCTCACTGATTGTCTGATGTTCACCAGAATCCATATTTTCAGGAACTCTCACAGTTTTCTCAATTTCTTCAATATTTTTTGTTTGCTCCAAGGTTCCATTTTCTTTTCTTGCTTTCAAATCTAATTCATTGTGTAGTCTTTGTAGGGTAGAATTTAATGTTGTTATCCAGACCTCTAATGTTTTCTTTAATTCTCTGGGATTCAGCACGACTTCCACATCGTTTAGTTTGGCTTTAGTTCTGGTTGTCATGGTTTCCAGTTCTGATATATCAGTTGTAGGTTGCTTTTTTACATCTGCTAGTTTTGCTGCCTCTGCTGTTATTTTCTTGGCTTCCACTATTGTCTCTACAGAACTGCTTGTGTTCTGAAGATAAAATTTATCAAGGTATTTGTTTTTATCAAAATACGCTAGTTCTAAATTCAAATATCAACAACAAAAACACTGTCTAAATTCAATAGTGGAGGTCAAATATATCCAATCTACTGACAGGAGAAACAATTACTAAAAGTATACAAATATAAAAGCATATTAACCCATAGAGATATACAATGAATATTTACCTCTGTTTCCATGACAACATCATGTAGGTTTTGATCGAAAACATTTGGTGATTTTGGCAAGGAGCTTTTATCTTTCATAATCTTAATCAAAGTTTTTCCTTTCTTTATTTTCATTGCTAAACTGAAAAAAAAAAAATGATTATAAATAAAAGTTTATTTAGTACAAGAAAACTATTGGAATGCCCTATCTCCATACGTGAAATGGGGTTTAACAAGTCCTACATTTCTGCACCAACAGGAATATCCATGCTACGTACAGGGAAGGTAATTAAGCCTGAACTATGGTGTTTCCATCTATTTTTCATCAAATTCCACCTGTCAAGGGTTCTTTTACGTTATGCCAATGTGAACCTTGAACCTACAATTTTTGTCCCATCTGAATTACTAGATACCATTCCTTGCCAGGCCCAAATCCTGTGCCTCTGTTCTTCGGCCAACATTGAATAAAACCTGGGACCTCCTGATTAGAGAACTAGCACCATACCCACAATGCCATTAGCCCCCAATCCCAATAAATAACTTATAAAATGTGTCATGTATCCCATATTCTTTAGAAATGATTATATTGCCACTGTCTGAGCAATTTTCCGTCAGAGCTTTGCTGATGCAGAAAGGAAGGACTTTACATGCAATTTCATGAAAAAACACGGTGCTGACAAGCAGTGAAATAAGTATAATATATGTATACATACAGAAACATTACATGTACATACCTATCTTTGACAGCTGATAAAGATACTCTAGGAGATTGTGATAAACCACCAACTGGACTATTACTAGATCGCTTTGATGGACTATCATTTGGTGATGATTCCCTACCGAGTGTCTGAATCAATTCGTCTGAATTAGAAGTTAATCCACTAAGAGATAATCTCTTAAGCAAGGGTGGAACAATTTCAACTTCTTTTGTAGCAGAAGACAATTCCTCAGTACTTTTAACAGATATGTTGTCAGCTTCAAAAGTCTTCTCTTCATTTGTAATATCTTCTATACTGCCAAGAGAAACAGTGTCTCTCTCTTTTATTTTTAGTTTGCCTTGACTTCTGCTGTCGTCAGCTATAACAGGTATGCTCATCGATCTATTGGTTTTGAATTCTGTAGGTAACAAAAGGTAGACAAACTGTAGACAAAATTACGGAAGGCCATAAAAACAATTTGATACTAGAGAGAGTTACCTTTAGTTTATATTTTGTCAATAGATCCCTTATTTATCAATAGATGACTTATTATAAAAACGCATTTCAAGTCAAAACTTATTCTATATCTCGTGCTGTTTATAGGAATGTATGACTAAAAATCCCACACATGGTAAGGTAGGTGACACTACTGTTAAAACAAGTAAGGTTTTGAATCGATATATGAGTTTTCATAAAGATGTCAGTCTGTCAACAGAAAGATTCTGTACGGCACGGAACTTTATGGTTTTTTCCAAATATTATAACAATTATTCAACTTTACCTTTCTTTCTCAGTCTGGATTTAGAATTTTCATTTATACTTTTATAACTGCCTGAATAAAAAAGGATTTTGATTATTAGATGAAAAATATTTAATCCACGGCAAATATGTGAAACATAAAATATTGCATGAAATGCTTGCCAAACAAAATTGGACTGGACTTTTCAGAACTATTAATCATGTGTTTCGTTTCATTTAAAAAAATGCAAATTTATTCTATGGTGTAGTATTGGTTTGTTTTTGTATTTTGAATTACACTTATTTACATGGCCTTAATCTGCCTTTTGAGTTGATACATTTACTACTCTCTTATCTATTCTAAATAAAAAAAATAAATAAATAACTGATCATGACGTACCTGTATTTTGTGGGTGTGTTAAATCTATTTCCATGACTTTTCGACGTCTGATATTTTTTCTTGTAGGTTGATCACCTTCTTGTAAAACTGGCTGTGGATCAGTGGCTAAAATATAGCATTGTACACAAGTAAATTTTTGAAATAAAGATATGGAAGAGGTTGTCTTGGTAAATAGGGTATTTATGAATTACCATTACCTTGTTAATACTTTCGAACCATTGATGACTTAAAGTCACTTAACCCTAACTCATTGAAGCTACTCCTTGTACCATGGTGTCACAATAGAAATAACTTCTACTAATAGCTTAAAAATGTTTTTCTTTAAAAGATTTCAAAGGAAAAAGGTAAAACTATTTACAACCATACAGTAACATATTTTAAAGCATTTCACTGTGAATCTTGTAACAATTTATTTAAACAAAATTACTTACCTTTTTTAGCAACAGACGGATATTTAGATATTCCAATGTCTGTCTGCTGTAAAACAAGATGTTCTATAGTAGCTTCCCGCCCTCCCTTAAATTCTTCGTCTTTACTTTTTGTCAATACAGATTCTGTCTGCTCTATTGTAGTTATTTTATCACCAGTACTGTCCGAATCATCTGTGGTTTGTTTTTGTTCAGATGGTAAAATATCAGCTGAAATGTTTTCAACCACGTTATTCTCATTTATGGTTTCGGTAACTTTTCTGTTGTCCACTGAAGTTTCAATTGTTTTGTGGAAATCTTCCTGTCTGTGTTCAATACTTGTTTCTGAGATATAATTTTGATCAAATGATTCAGTATTAAGAGTAATATCTTTACTAGTTTCCTGGGGTTTATTTTTACGTTCTGTATCTAAATTATATTCATGTTTTTCAACATCTAATTCACTTTGAATTTTTTGATTAGTATCACCAATGTTTTCAAGTACCAGTTTATTTAAATCCCGTTCCATAATTTGTGGATTCTTATCATCTTTATCTGTTGCAATAACAGCATTAATACTACTTGGACTATGAAGATTTGCGTTTCTATCAGAGCTGACATTCTGGACATCTTTCATTTGATCCGACGACTTAATAACACCACTTACACTGGGAGTATTTGATACCTTTTGCATATATCCTTCTTGGGAAATAGAATTATCAGTACTTTGATTGTTCAACTGTTTATCTTTGATCTGAGATTTAGATTCAACATCTTTATCTTTGATTTGAGTTTTAGCATTAACTTCTTTATCTTGCTGTTCTCCAGACAATACCATCAAGGATTCAGTTGCTATTTCAGATTTGCTGGATCTGCCCAATTTAGTGTCGTCCGTTGATGTTACATGTAAGTCACTGTTTACAGCTGCATCCAATGATGAGATACTGCTTGTTTCACTAATTGACTGATTAGCATCATTTGTTTCACTTAAATTGTCCGGATGCGAAATAGACGGAGAATTCATCATTAGTTCCTGTAAATTTGACAAACTAGCAACTAATGTTTTATCATCAAACTTCTTCACACTTTCCATTATATTTTGCAAAGTTTTTAAAGGTAGATTTTTGGATATATATTCAAGATTATTTTGTTTGAAATTTATTAAAACCAATCCAGCCAAAAGTGAGCGTCGTCTGCTAACTAACTGAGAGATACAAGTTTCTAACTTTAACAAATGAAGATGGGTAATATTTTGATTTTGATGAAATATGTAGATCTCATTACCATACACAGAAACATCCTCTACATCTGTAACATAAGAAAACAAAAAATACAAAATACTGAGAATATTTCTGCTAAAAATACTATAAGACATCTATAAAAATTCATATGGCATTGATAAAACTGGAACAATGATAGTATTCATTTAACTTTACCTTCAATATCTTGAACATCGTCATAATATAACTCTAATATTGATAGTATTAATTTCACTTTACATTTAACATCAGAGAACAATAATATAACTGACAGTATCAATTTAACCGTAAATTAAAAACCGAACAGCATAATATAACTTTACTATTAACATAAGTGCCCATAATATAACTTTACTATCAACATAAGTGCACCATAATATAATAATTCAACCATAATAAAACTAATCTTAAATATTTGAGCACCCTAATATAACTTCAATTTTAACCTATTAACATATAAGTGCACTATAATATAACTTATCTTTAATATCAGAGCACCATAATATAACTTTAACATTGATAGCATTACTTTACCTTTAATATCTGAACACCATAATATAACTTTAACATTAATAGTATCAAATATATATAACCCTGTAGAACACCATGTTAATATATACTGACTGAAAATAAAAATATGATTGTTTCTAACTTTGTGCAAAATAAAAATAATCAAAACAAACTGGACAATTGGTAACTAGCTTCAAGTATATATCCAGTTTAAAGCCATTAGCATTTGAATATTTTGGGAGATGATCCATCTAAAGTCACAGAAATCTTGTGCAAGTAATAGGGCTAAACAGATCTAAAATGAAGGTATGAGTGTACTATGGGACCGAGCATATTTGTTTATTGATCAAAACTGCATGATTCTTAAGAGTTAGCATTTACATACTTGTTAAATTAAAGTTTCAACATATATACAATGTATATTTCTTGATCAATCTGATTACAACACAGATCCTATATCATTTCAAATTTATAGTTCAAAATTTCGTTTTCCTTGTCTTTACTACACAAGGATCTGGAAGAGTTGTTATCATTGACGTGTTCTCAATGATGTGAGAGATTAGCCAATGAAACTTCAGACATGTTTTGCATGAAACTGTGGGTAATCCACTAGTAACATCAATGCTGATTGGTTAATCAAATGTATGATGTCATAGGGTTAAAAGTCGTTTGTATGACCCGTGACACAACCTATCGTTACAACCAGTCAGATTTCCATGAAGTATATATCTGTATTTTAATCAGATTGTTTCTTGATTAATTATTATCAAAGTAAAATGGAGTTACTTTTGGTTAGATGCAGGTTTTAAAATGTCAACAATGTGCATTTAATAGTATGTTTGTATAAAGACTACATCCATAATATCATAATTATTTATATACATATATCTTTAATTTGACGTACCTAATTCTGTACATCTTTTTTAAATTAACTGATTGATGAATGGCTGTGTCTGCTGAAACTTCTACTTTACTGAAATGACATAAATCATAACTGACTTACAGTTCTGACAACATTTTAATATTGATGATAATAAATATCTCACGATTAAGAAAACCGGATGTAAGAAAATAATTTGAACAAACAGTTCCCCAAAATGCAACTAAACTATTTTTGGGGACTTTACAACCTCCTTCCCTCTCTTAAATCAAGTCCATTTCAATGGCAATATTTAATTGCCTACATGTAATCTATATCATAAGCATATCTCTAATAAATGCATTGTTGTGGAATTCTATGTTTTATTTTGGTGATTTCAATATTAATGTGAGGCAACTATTCCTATTCTGATACTAGACAGGTTAAGAACACGGTCCTGAGTAGAATTCTCTTTTGCATTCAAAAGCAGAAAATTAATAGATAAAGTTCTGACTAGAAAAGATTATTCTAGTGATCCATGAATGTACTTTAAAAAGCTATATAGTATTAATGTATTATAAGTTTTACCTGTAGTTTATAAGAGGTGTTGATGGAACAGCTAATAGTTGTTTAAACTGATGGGTATTTAAAACATGTCCTTCTATATCAACCTACATAATAAATATAGTCAACTAAATTAATGATATAAAGAAGTAATCATTTTCTCTCTGGTTTACAAGTTTCAATACTTTGGAAGTTTGATTATCAAGTCATTAGAGTCCAGACCAGATATAGGAAAATCTGCTAATGACTTTCAAAATATAAACTGCGTTGAAAGTACTTGAGACAAAAATGGGGGGAAATAAAGATTCACTAAGTAATTGCGGCATAGGTAAGAACATCTTATGACTTTTATGAAATAAACTGTGTTGATGTTTTGATTATCAAGTGAGATGTGGACACGGGAATCTTATGACTTTCATCGAAAAAAGTGTGTTGAAAGTTTTGATTATCATGTCATTGGGCTGTTCATAGGGGGATCTAATGGATTTCACTGCAAACCTTGTATACTAGGGATCCTTTAAGAAAATCGATAATAAATTAATGTCATTACCTCCCACATTCTAGAACCTGGCCTAGAACAATATAAAACAGGAATTCTAGAAAATGGTTCCACAAAAAAACATGCCCCAAACTCTCCTTCTCTGAAAATACACCAAATAAAAAGTTGGATGTGATACATAGCTGACCAGATATCAAGTAGTTAGCAACAGATAATTATTTTCTATGCAGTTTGAATATATTCTTCTATGTAGTTTGAATATATTTTCCAGTCAATTATCACACATTTTAGGACCTTATTTTACATGTTTAACAGAACTTTACCTTAATTTCTTTCCTATCTGTGAATACTGGTGCCTGTAAAATAAATATCATATAAATATTTATGTTTATATCTTCGCGTTGAAGATGATCTGTGCTAGAGTAATTGTTCTGTGTATTTTATTTTTGTGGTTTCTATGCATGTCCAAAATGTCTTTGAATACAGAATTTGAATTCAGTTGTGTATCTGTTTGTGATACATTTATCCAGAAGCAGTCAGATTTAATATTTATATGTACAAATATCCAGTGAATGTTTAAAAAGATTTATTACCCACTGCATAAGTTCATTTTTATTATTAAAAAAGGGAATTTTCTTTCAAAATAAAATAAAGATGGACACATATATATGCCACCTCCACATTAATTGTTATAAAGCACAAGTAATTTTGTAAAAACAAAAGAAAACCATTCATGCTACAGTAATTTAGTGCCACCATGCCTTTAAAAGTAACATTATTAGTATTAACCCATTGCCATATCATTACTTTTATTAGTATTACCCAATGCCATAACTTTATTAGTATTACCCAATGCCATAACTTTATTAGTATTACCCAGTGCCATAATTAAGAACTTCTATTGTTTCAATGAAGAAAGCATTAAGAGAACCTTCAAGGACTTGTCGCTTTAATTAAAATAGTAATTGTGTTCCATTTCATGCTATTATGTTTATTGTTTAATACTTTACAAGTGGATTAGGATATATTCATTAGTCAAAATAATTACAAATTACCACCATAAACAATTTATTAATCATAAATAATGTGTTTCTGAAATTGATAACTGACATTCTTATGGTGTATCACTGTATAAAACGTACCTATTTGTATTTAAACCTACCTATTTGTAGCAAATCTAGGAATATTTTGTGCCGTCCAACTACTGGAAGTTATATTATGTAAATTGTATGATGGACAATGCAGTACAAAGAGACATATAAATAATGTGATTTTTGTCTGTCCTGAAGCATGATTAATTCTACGGTTTTGATTGTCATGGGCAATAACTCTGCAAATAAATGATTCAGGACACTGAATATTAATAGGGTTTATCTACATGACTTAAGAGGACCTACAGCGAATTTCAAAAATAAATCTTAAAAAATGTAGATAATTACAAAGTTTCAAAGTTCAAACGCAGAGGAATATTATAAAAGCAACCCTGAATTACGATAGAATTCATATCAATGATTAGTTGAAATGACTTTAAAAATAAACTCTTAGACCTGTTAGAGTGATTACAAGCAGGGATATCAAGAGTGACAGCAAAATAGTACCACATTAAAATCAATTCCATGTCTATGATTAGTTGAAGCTCTCAGAAAGTCTGACCCCATAGTGCAACTACAAGACATTTGATGGTTGAATGAATGGGGACATTAAGAGTGATAGTAATATATTATCACATTAACTTGTAGGCGTATAAATATGAATGAATATATAATTACCTGATAGTGCTAAATAAATAACATCTTGTCATTGTTGAAACTAATAATTTATCCTCCATAAAGTCAACTTGTACAACAGCTGAATCTAATCTAGCTATTACCTCTGATGGTAGATTAAACAACACACTAGCCTGTAATATATTATATGTTAAATTAGTATTATTATTGACTTGTTATGTGTAAAATTATTGTATTTGTTGAAAGCTATAATTACCATAAAATAGGAACAACTCATCAATGCAATACAAGCTAAACTAGTATTAATAATGGCTTATCAAGTGTAAAATTGTTTTATTTGCTGAAAGCTATAAATACCAATCAAATGCAGATTACTATCTGGTAATCAATGTATTAAAGATATTATTTGTTATGTTTGGATAGGAAGGAATTGGGTTAACATATAGTCAACATATTACATGTACTTTGTCATTTTGAGACTAATATGGTATTCCTTTTTATTTTTTATTGATCACCCAACCTCTCAGCTAGCAAGCCTGCATCTTACCCACTTAGCCACTGTGTCCCCATCTGAGAAAAAGTTCCTCTGGATTTTCAATGTAGTTTACCGTTGTCAGTGGTACAGAATGGAAGGCCAGTTTATATTCATTTCGATGGTATGAAAAACAAGGTACTGTGCATGTTAAAGAGCCTTTGACACTTGGAATAGAAAATATAAGTAGGCCAAATCTAAAGGTCTAGACACACACACACATTCATTGAGTCACTCCAAAAATGTAGGAACTTGGATTTAAAATTACAAACATTCTTCTGGATCCAATCTAAGATCTATTCTAGGACATTTGGGTTGTGAGTCTAATGCAACCCAGCAAGGAGGTGGAACTTTAAGATGTGAGAAAAATCTTTATAAACTGAATAAAACATTGTGTGTTATTTCATACAGAATCTATGGACACCATGAAGGGTTGAGGGAATTCTATATTTTCTATATCAATTAATACCTTTGTAATTGGAACATGAACTACGGAAACCTTGCCAATATTATCACCAACATACAATCTATTACCACTTGTATTCCACTGTATATCGGTTATAATATACCCAACATGATCAGCTGTCAGACGGATTCTTTCTGGTTTCTGACGTTTCTCTATATTCATCTCCATGGCAACAACTTGACCAGAACTATAATAATTTAAAGAGGATGTTTGCGTTAAATGTACATTAAAACCCAGCTCATCTACTTTACAGCAGAGGGTTGTGGTAATGAAAATTGGTTAACTTACAATGGTTAACTTACAGTGGAGTTCAATTCCTGAACATATAATTAAGTAAGAATAGAAATATAAAGATAAAGCTCTGTACCCACTTCTAAAGTATTAATTCCCACCAATTATCTTCTCACAACACAAAATACCATAATACAGCAAGCTTATCATTTTTAACATTTTTTTTTAGTATTACTAACCTGGTTGTAAAAGCAACATGATTATCACTAGTTGGACTCAGTGAAACTTGTAAAATTGATGTAGATTCCTGTAATAAAAAAATAAAAAATAATTTAACTTTTAAAAGGACCATAAACCATAAAAGATTAAAAGAGCCAAAAAGATCCACAAACTATAACAGAAACATAAACCATAACAGATATATAAACCATAAAAGATATAAAAAACATAAAAAATACACAAAACATAAAAGACACACAAAACATAAAAGATACACAAAACATAAAAGATAATCCTGGTATATCTCCAAATCGAAAAAAATGAAAGAGCAATAATAAATAATCTAATCAACTAAAAAACATCAGTACAAAACAATACTATCTTCATGATTTATTTAAAACATTAATAGCAACTATCAAAGATAGTCTCTCAAATATAAATAGGATGTGTATCCTACCCATAAACCCATTATTATGATCTAACAGGCAAAAGTAAATTGACATACACAAGCGATTCTAGGTTTATCCGTTACAAGAATTTTAGACATTAATCATCAATGTACATTGTACAAATCACACGAACTGTAAACTTTACAGTGTAAAGATAGGATTACGTTTTTTTTTTCTTATGCAGTGCTTGATTGTTGCAAAAATACTGAGTAGAACAGAGCGAAGATGCAGTGGGACAAAAAAACAAAACAGTAACCTACAGAGATGCCAAAATAAACATCAGAAGTACAAGAACAAGTTATTTTGGTCCTTCAAGAATTTTCAACACTGAAGTCAGAACAAAATCTGGAAGGTCAAGGATAACAACCCAAGTTTGGTTAAAATAGAAAATCTGGAATATTTCTTACCAAGTCGCCAAAAATAACTTGAAGATATTTAAGAGTATCTCGGCTAAATATATATACACCACCCGTATTGCTACCTAGAGCTATATGTTTTCTTGATACAGATAAACAGGTGTACTGAAATTATAGAGAAATTACACAATTATGTAAGAACACCAGTATTGTTACTTTAAAATGTTTATTGCATTGTTACTTCTGGTAATTTATTTCATCTTGTATATTCTTTTTCTTCTGGGAGCCACGGTGGCTCAGTAAGTAAGGTGTCGCTATCTGAGAAATTTCCTTTGGATTTTCTGGCATGGTCTCCTCTTATCTAATCATTCGGATGGGACCAAAAACTGGGGGTCCTGTGTACAGATTGGCGTGAATGTAACATGATCTGTGACAGTTGGGATTCGAAATACAAGTAGGTTGGGCAAAATTTCCCTCATAATACACTGCATGGAGTACGCCTGTCTTCACTAGCTCCGTTGATGCAGAGAAGTAGGATGTTAAACTCCATATCATATCTTATAAAGGAAGCTAAACATCTATAATTATACCAGTAATTATTGTTTTGTTTTATTTCATCTAATCCAAAAAAGGGGCCAAATCTCTTTAATTTCATTAAATCAATTTAATGTCTAATCCTTCGGTTTCCTGCTACCGGTACCGTATGTGCAAGCAAATATCTAAATATGTTACTCCCAAAATAACATACTTTGTCTTGAGCGGATGTTAAACCTAATTTCTGTCTTTCTCTGACTGACAAACACAGTGAATGCAGTCATATATACATGTATAACCAGTTGAAAAGAATCCTTATTGCCATTTATTATAAGCAGGGTTTGGGGGAGGGGGGTATAAGAGTGCAAATGTTGACAACTGTTTTCAGTTGCATTGAGTTTGAGTGCTTTAATACCTGTCAAATGAAAGGTGTCCAATAATTACATGATAATACTCATATCTTCAATGCTCACCTTTAGTCTAGCTGATCTATTTAATGGTACATTCAGGTCTTCAAGAGATGATATCTGTGCTAATACATGTACTGGTGCAGCCATTATTGTTCTAATAGTGTTGTGATATTATCTTCTCTAAATTAACATTTTCGGGTTGATCTAGTCCCATGCCACACCTATTACACTGTAAATGATGAAAAGATAGGTTAAAAATTTTATAGGCCAAAAACAATACACCCACAGCAATTAAGTTTTTCCATGGACTGTAAAATAAGGTCCATGGTTTTTCAAGCGGTTAATAAAGGGTGTTACAACGATAAAACTATTTTACTGATAAACATGACTAGAGTCTACACAAGATTTTATATGACGATGTGCTTCTACTTCAGAAGTTTTAATCACATTGACCACAGGCTTATTTTTGTCCTAGTTCTAACAAGAGAGACATTCATTTAAATGGAATCTGTTCCATCAGTTGGTCCTTATCCTAAAGACAGAGTTAATGTTGTATAGAGCCAATTCTAAACATAGGGATGATTACAGATGAATTTACATGTTCATTTATACTAAAATGAAGACTTTTGTTTGTTGCTTATGATTAATAGCATGCTTTTAAGTTTTCAACTACTAAAATATCTCCTTAATTAACAGTGACATTGTTACCGAATCTGTTACGTAGAATTTTATTTGATCCACAATCTGTAATAGTGCAAGTTTACAAACTGCACACTAAGGCAAAGGCAATTGTTTAAATGATAGGCTCACCAAAACTCTATCTAAGTGAATGTGTAATGTAGTTAATTCCAGTGGTGGTCAGAGTGTAAGGTCTAGCAAGTTGTAATAATTTGAAGCTGGCGTGGCTATAATAGTATAATAACATATTAAATAGACGGAACTGATCTCCGGAATATATTATACTATTTTTATTGACGTCGTCGACTATAATTTATAGTCGACGACGTCAATAAAAATAGGTCTCAGATACCAAAGCAGCCTAAAGACACTTTTAGGGGGCACAAATTTAACGGTCAATGTCGTCCTTTGTTGTTCGCAATCAAAAGTGGCATTTGAATACGAATGAGACATAAGATCGTTTAGCTATTATCGTTTCACCTGTGTGTGTTTTTGTTTTTCGACAACTCCATTTTTATATCATGTGACATACAAGGGCCTAATGTATTTTCATTATGAAGAGTTTGCTACGGGAGGTAACAAAATGTTGGTTATCCTGGAATCAGACCATAGCTAGCGGTCAGCCGTCAGATATATTATTATAATATACATGTATATTTGTCGTTTGAAACTAAGCACAACTATTGGGAAATTGTTACCACGCGTGTGTGTGTGTCTGTGAGATAATCAAGATACAGCAGAACTACAGATCAAACAAACAACATCGGTCATAAACCAGAATGGACAATATAAATTTGTGCCGCAACTGGCTTTCTTCCCCAGCAGTTTTTATTTAGCCTTTCTTTCGCCCCCCCCCCCTCCAACAAAAAATAATAAATAAATAAATAAATAAACAACAAGAACAGTTTGCGACATTAATTAAAAGAACAAAAAAAACCAAAAAAAAAACCCAAAACAAACAAGCAAAAAAAAAACAAAGCAAATAACAACAGTTTGCGACATTTATGTTTTCGTTTCAAAGGATTGTGCTATTTTTTTCTGTAATGAAATGGAATTTTACGTCCTACTTTTCTGCTCCGAACTGGGATAACGCAGGTGGAGTAAGAAAAGTAAGAACCCAGAGCGGACCCAACCAAATAAATTTATTCTAACTCCTTTTCTGTAATGAAATGGAGTTTAACGTCCTACTTTTCTGCTCCGAACTGGGATAACGTAGGTGGAGTAAGAAAAGTAAGAACCCAGAGCGGACCCAACCAAATAAATTTATTCTAACTCCTTGAAGGTTGCGCTATAAATCTATACTTTTTTACTTTTTTTTATATAGAAGTACGAGAACCGTAAATAAGACTAAATCATTGAAGAATTGGGATATTGCAAGTTTATAGAGAATATGACAAATATTGGTGAGGATAATCTCTTAAGAAATGGGGAAGCGAGGCTATGCATCGTATATACCAGTATCGTGTTTACCAACATCTTGTCAAAACTACAAACACTGATAACTGACTCACAATAAAGTAATTTGAATGTAATTTTCAATTTATTGATTTTGCATTATCTGTTTTTGAACTACCTTTTTTATATCTAAATCTTACATAATATATATTGAAGGGGCTCCATAAATTCTAACTATCAACATAGAGAAAGAAATGGTGTTTAACGTCCACTCGTCACAAACTATAGGTCATTTCGGAGCTATCATATTTCAATAATTCGCTTGGGCGTAGGGTCCGATTTAAGTCCACTAGCTTAATCAACTCCATTTTTAAAGCTTTCATAGAATGGTTTGGGGTTCTGGGAACATGGAACACAGCAACTTAATAACATGCTCTCATTTAGACGGCTTAAAATAATGTTGGAGTTACGAGCTAAAACTCTTTGGTAATTAAGAGATAACTATTTGGTTATATATTATTACGAAATAACTCTACGTGGGCTGTTGAAGGAAATGAAATGGGTTTAACGTATTGTTGTTCTGCTCCGAACTGGGCTAATGAAGACGGGCATACGCCATAGAGTGTACTACGAGGGAAATTCCAACTGTCAAGGGATCTTTTACGTGCATGCCATTGTGTACACAGGACCTCGGTTTTTCTTCCCCAACGAACGACTAGACAGCTGCCCCCGTCAGGACCTCCGTCCTGCTTAACTGACAAGGGGGAACCTGGATAAAGCTGGATTAATTTTCTCGGCCAATACCGGACCCCCACGCTAGCGAGCCAACATCTTACCCACTTAGCCAATATGAGGGGGTAATAGAGCTGGGTTAGTCATTGAGTGAAGTGGTGTGGTTTCAATTTCTTGCTTGCACATGGCAAGGGTGGTTGTCTCGAGTGGACATGAGATGAAATGGGGTTTAACGTCCTACTCTTTTGCACCTAACCTGGGCTAATGGAAGACGGGCATTCGCCATACAGTGTGCTATGAGGGAAATTTTGCCAGGGCAGCGGCGCTACGGCCCACTCTTATATCGAATTCCAACTGCTAAGGGATCTTTTACGTGCACTCCAAAGTGTACACGGGAGCTCAGTTTTTCGTCCTATCCGAACGACTAGGCAGCTGTCCTTGTCAGGCCCTCCTGCATCACCGACAGTGTTCGTCGAGTAACCCAACTTGGAATGAACGCACTTTCGTCTTCCCCAAATCACCAGAATAGCCATTAGTTGAATATGGACATCTCTTGAGTATTCAGTCATTAGTTAAATAAACCCTTGGTTATATATTCCGGAATCGGCATGCGGGGGGGGGGGCTAATTCGGGCAAACACTTCGCTGTCAGTACATGTACTTAGTTATAGTAACTGTCCTGAACATGGATTGCAGAAGCTTAAACCGCAGCCATCGTATCATAAATATAGTTCCAATAATAGCGCGAACTTGGGTTTAACGTCCATTCGACACAAACTAGGTATATTTTGGGACTACAGATTCAGTAAAACAAACAACAATGGTGAAATATTTTATTTGCAAACGATTTTCTACATCTCTACGTATTTATTTGATTAAGTAACAATTTCAACAGATGATTGATTGTAATTTTTCGACGGTAACTCAAAGAGGAATATCAAGGAAATACAAATATAAATCAAAACAACACCCCCCTGCACCCAAAAATCATACTGCTGTTGAAATTTGGAAATAATTATTTGACCCCCATTGTTTGGATTGTGTATATTAAGAATTTAGACCGGATGTCAAAAAATATTGACACATAGAAAAAAAAACTATGTTTTAAGACCCTAATTAAGAAATTGGAAAATTTTGAATTTTGGCCTGATTCTACATCTTTGTAGCGTATTAAGTTAACCATGGAAGACAGCTGACAATAATAATAGTCGTGAATATTTATATTGAAAAAAAAAAAAAAAATTAAACGTTCGAATTTCTTTTTGGCTTTTCTGATATTATCATATTTTAATACATATTATTTGAAACAAAGATGTACATATGCACCCGTTCCATATTATTACTGTCTTGAAGTTGGTAAGATTGGAAAGGGTGACATGATTGGTCAGTATTGAGAGCCGGCTACCCAACCCTAACTCCCTATTAGGAAGGGGGAGGTAGGATTTTCCCAAGTGCTACGATCAAATGGAAGTGTTTTCTCACTTTTGACCTCAATGCATTAAACAAACTAATCAGTCTATAATGAACTAATAATGGACAAAAATGTTAGTTTAAACCTAAAATTCTTCGTTAGGAAAATGATACTTGAGCAATAACAGGTTTATTAATAGAAATGATTATTGATTATCCAAAATAAAGTACAGGAAATAAAATGGCTGGGGATGAGCCTAAAGATGATTACGGCCCAAAAAATCGTTCAGTTAGATACAAGTGATTTGATTTAGATACATTGGCTTTTAGAGAAGGTGTCGGCTTAAATCCACGAAGAAAAAAATCCCGAATGTTTGTTCTATGCAAACGTAGAAACCAATAGACTTGATTAAAGAAATTCACAGGGAAAGCCTTTTGTGAGAGGCGGAAGTAAATCGCAAACGCAGGCGAAGTCTCCAGAAATCTCTGAGAAGTAAATGAAAACGCTGAAAATTCTGACATATCAATACTGCTTCACCCCTTAACGGATAGGTTTCTCAAAACTGAAAAACCACTAGTAATAAGCAAATTCTAAAATCAGCTTCACAGATCAAAATCAGCTTCACAGATCAACTAGAGATAAGGTGTGTCCATACCCAAAGATGTGGTATGGATTTTCGATATATAGATATACACGTATAGAAAAACGCAAATACACGCAAAACGCAACCGAGGTTCAAAAGAAAAGCACACTACACGGACAACAAACGAAAGACATAGAACTAACGGCTTTACCGAGAACGGATAGTCTCTAGAAATCTCTAAGAAGTAAAACTAACAACAATCCTAACAGACCAACAACCTTCAACAACCACCAATAAAAACAAATTCTAAAACTCCCTGCTTAGAGATTAACTAGAGATGAGAAAGATATAAAGAGAAGCGCAATACACTTGCCAGTCTGACGGACGTAACCAAAACGCACACGGCGGACGAAAGAGGGAACGGGAAACTATAGGCGGCTATAATGAAAACTATTTGTCTCTGGAAAAGTAAAGCGAGGAAATGACTTCCAGGAACGAACACCTTATACGAGAGGTAAATTGGGATCTCTAGAAATCTAAGAAGTCTACCCAATATAACAATGCCATGTCATATGACGGGTAGGTTTATAACAAGTGCCGATATTCGTCACGGACGAATTGCCGACAAAAAGAAAACTTTAAAACTCCCTGCTTAGAGATCAACTAGAAATGACGAGTTCCACCTCCAAAAATTAGGTATTGATTTCCGAGAATATATTTGAAGAAAAACGCAAACGGCAGATCGAATTCTCCCAAATAAACTCGCCGGGCGCAAAACTCACAGGTAAATGTTATACTGAGAACAGATACATCTTGCGCCTGCAACAAACATTTGAATTGGTTCCCCGGGTTTCTTAACCCTTCAACCTTCACGAAAAGCCAATGGTGGAATTAGATGCATTACTATAGTTAAAAGAGTGCATAAAATACACACATGGGTCATTATCCTGTTATTGCTCAACTGTATCCAAGCAGAGTCTTTGATCTGCTCAACTGCTTGGTCTTCAGTTCTATCCAGCCTTCACACACACCTGTAAAGATAAATAACCATTTCACGACTTTCATTAAAACAAATACATCAATTTATTGGTAGAATTATTATAGGAGTATGGACAATCTAAAGCTTTTACGACATAAGCAAATTTATTTCAGTAAATTCGGATGCTGAATACCAATTACATGTTTCAACCAAATGATTCTGGAGGAGAAATCAAACACCAATTATTTGACACAAAGAAGTACAACCTCTGCAACATCCCCACGCCTAAATTACAGTGAACCCCATATAATGCTTAGAAGTACCAAACGTCTATATCTACCCCTTAGAAGGCCAAAAAAGGCTGGACAATTTTATTTGGAGACGCTAGAATACGACGGTGAATTAGTTCTGCCTTTAAATCGTGCAAGCTGTTTAAGAGAAAAGAATAAATGATGTACTGGGCTTTGAAAATCGCACCCATTACTACTCTTGAAATTTCTTCACTGCCCTAGCAATACGTACATCCACCATTTTGTATGTACTTCCTCCACCGCTGAAATGTCTACATCTATCAATCTCTTTCCACCAATCGTGTCAACCATTCCCTATCCAATTAACTGTAGCGCCACCAGGATAGGAGCTGAAAAACAAACTTAAGAGGAGAGGATAATCAGTGTTTGTACATTGACAAAATATCATCCATAAAAGCCAAGTTAACTTAATCCCCATTGAACTGGACTGTTCAACTGATCCCCGAATCGTGAGCCACCCGACATGTACTCGTCGATCACCTACAAAAAATTATTTAAAAAAACTGTACTTTCCTTATGATTAAAATCGTCTGCACATACCACTTATTTGATGTTCCTCCCCTGCTGCTGCCTTGCCTGCATCCACCCATCCGAGCTAGCCTTTCTGCATCCTTTACTATGTGAACACCAGTACACGTGCACTGACAAAATATCTACCATTGAAGCCAAATTAACTTAATCCAAAGGTAATGCGTGCATCCACCATTCTGTATGTATACCTTCATCCGCTGAAATGTCTGCATCCATCAATCTTTTCCCACCAATCTGTGTCTACCATTCCTAACTCCTCCGCTGCTGAAATATCTGCATCCATCAACCTCTTTCCACCAATAGCTGTGTCCACCATTATGTACTGAAAAACAAACTTTAGGGGGAGCAATTATTCCACATGCGATGATAACCAGTGGTTGCCACGCAAGATACGCCCTTTTACAAGAGATGGATAGGAAATGCCATTCTGTATGTACTTCCTCTGGCGCTGTAATGTCTGCACACATTGACATTTTTCCACCAAACCTTGGTCACCATTCTGTATCCATAACATGTAGCGCCACCAGGCTACTGAAAAACAAACTTAAGGGGAGAAATCAATTAGTATATTTATGTGCGACGAAAACCAGCGGTTACCCTGCAAAATACGCCCACATTTTGCAAGAGGTGGACATGTACAATGATAAAGATTTCAACAAATTCGGATGATTAATACCAATCACATGCTACTACAAAATGGTCCTGGAAAAGAAATAAAACATGATTCGATTATATGACGATTTAAAAAAAAGACGCAACCACTGCAGCATGCCCACGCCTAAATTATTACAGTGAAACCAATTTAATGCGGTCTTTCTACCGTTTCGATCGCCCAATAATGACTGGAGAATTTTATTTGGAAAAGCGGGCATAAGGTGCCAAAATTTTTATGTTTTAAAATGTGCTAATGTTGTCCAAAAGGGGTCGTCAGAAAAAAATCTAGCAGTCATAAATTAATGATGTACTCGCCTTTGAAAATCGCACCCACTACTACTCTTTTAGAACTCCTTCACCACCACAGTAATGTGTGCATCCACCATTCTGTATGTGCCTCCTCCGTCGCTGAAATGTCTGGATCCATCAAATTCTTTCCACCAGCCTGTATCCACCATTCAGTATCAAGCTAAAATCGTAGCCCCACAGGCTAGGTGCTGAAAATAAACTTAGGTTGAGAAAGCAATTATTACGCATTCAAGCCCAAACCTTTTAGCCGGTCCATAGGCTAAATAAAATTACGATTTTTGAAACAAACAGGGGCCTTATCCATGAAAGTAAGGTCCGATAGGTCATGCCAATATCGATAGGGACCCAGATCTGTGGCATATAAACCAATAGGTCAAGTTTCGTCAATAACGGATAAATACTGTGACTCGTGTTGATCTCAAGAAAAAAATCAGAAATACGTTACTCTCCTTTTGAGCAAAATCGTCCGAACCGATCACCGCCGTCTTTCCTGCATCCGCTCATCTGTGTCAACCATCAATCCGAGTGCTGAAAAGCAATCTAAGGGGAGAGAGCAATTAGTACATGCACAATGATATCTTCCAGGAAAACCAAATTCATTCGAACTAAATCCAACGGAACTGAACTGATCAGCTGTAAAGATAAATACCTGTTTCAACGTTGTCGTTCAAACCAATTAACCAATCTATTGGTAGAATTGTTTTAAGAGAAGCTAAAATACGATGCTGAATTAGTTCTTCCTTTAATTTTTGCAAGCTGTTTAAAAGAAAAGAAAAATACCTTTGTCTCTTAAAATGTGCTTATGTTGTCTAAAAGAGGTCGTCAGAAAAAAATATAGCAGTCAAAAATGATGTACTCTCTTAAATTCACCACCACATCAATGTGTGCATCCATCACTCTGTACCTCCTCTACCTCTCAAATGTCTACATCCATCAATCTCTTTCCACCATTCTTTGTCCACCATTCTGTATGAAAGACAAACTGGACAGGTCAGCTGATATCACCGAATTGAGAGCCGACTGGAATGGAGCCGTCACCGCTCATCTGCGGCGCCATTCTGCATTCACCAATCCGTGCGTGCTGAAAAAAATCTAAGGAGGAGAGAGCAATTAGTGCATCTGCAATGACAAAAATATGTTCCAGGAAAGCCAACTTTACTTAATCCCCGCTGAACTAGAACTAAATTTAACAGAACTGGACTCTTCAGCCCCTATCACACAAAAGCTCTACCAAACGCGACTCAAATATTTGTGTCGGGTTAGAAATGCGTAGAAATGCTCCATGGAAATTGAAGTTCGCCGTCAAGTCGTGGTGAAATGGGAGCATATCTTGTTGAAAAGGCACCAACTCGACCTCCAAAGCACGATCTAACGCAACTCAAATACATTGGGTAGCAGTCGCGTTGTAAAGCGGGGGGGGGGGGTCTTCTTGGACCGCGAAGGTCGCCGCCAGGTCTTCGTGAATCGGGAGCAGATCTTATTGCAAAGGCATCGACTCGATCTCTTCACGGCGAATGTCCTTGTGGCGGTTCAGGTCGTGCGTCCAACTCGCTCCATCACAGTTCCAACAAGACCTTGATAAGACCTTTGCTTCTGTGGTTAAATACATACATACATAACACGTAAAGATTGTCAATGCCGTTTAACCACCAACTGCAGTCTCCACTGTCCTTCCATTTCATACATATCTACCTGCCCTGGCCCTGCAATAAATAGATAAAATGAAGATCTTGTTTAAATTGTCTAAGATGTATTTTCCTGTGTTTGTGTCTGTATTTGGATAGTGTTTTTGCCAAGGTAGCAAGTGATTTTCAACCTTGTCTCTTCTGAAATCTTCATTTTGTGACTCAAGAACCAGGATTACAAACAAAATGATCAATGTTGTTTATATGTAATTGTTGGTTGGGGGATTCTGTCCGGGTAGCACCTGAAGTAAAACGTATAGTTGGGTGAACTGTCAGGATTGCACCTGTGTGGTCGAGAGATTCTGGCCGGGTTAGATCCGAATGCAAAACACGTGGTCAGGGAATTCTGCCAGACAGGCTACGGAATCAAACTATTTTTCGGACATCTGGCTGAAAGACTTCTATAGGGGTGGGTAAAAGATGGTCGATATATCTGGCAAGGATGACAATTGTGTAATCCATAATCAGATGATCACAAATTTGTTTTTGGAAAAGAAACCAGATGACACTATTATGTTAATAATATAAGTTAACCCACCTGTATCTGTATATTCTGTGCAAACATCTATCACCACTACATGGAAACTTACCATGTAAAATCGTTATATTGCGCCCAACCGATCGTCTTACTAGGCCCTCAACAGAAATTTGGAGTATAAGTTATGATTAAGTCTAGCGACGTCAAAAAGATCAGAATTACCCAATATGACATCTTATCCCTAACAGAGAGGTAAAGGCAGGTGAGTTAATGTGGTGCAGAAAAAAGGTGTCAATAAAATATATGGGCCCAGAGTGCTGATGTCATACTTGTAAAACCTAGATCTACTTAAGCAAGCAAATATCATTAATTAATGTCCAAAAGAAGTATAGTATATACATGATATTTAGAAAATAATTATTGTACAAGCTGAGCTTATACAACACATGACGGAGCCAGGGAATATCAAGGTAAAGGCCTAGAATAAGATAAATAATATAACGTGTATTATGATACTTCTTGCTTCCATTTAGCTAACCTGTAACAAACATGAGCGAATTAAAGCACTGAGATTAATTACGTTAATTTTCTTGGATAACAGTGTGCTGCATTTTTTGTAACTTATGTCGGTTAGATTGACAAATCATCGTAATATAGCCCCCGGAATGATTTTCTCAAATTTACAACTATTTTCAGTTTTACCTTGAAACAGCCGCCAAAAATTGTCCATTTGACCAGGTGCAGTAGATAGACATGTCTGCAAGGAAAAGTAAAGGAAATATCATTAAAATATTTTTCAGATAACACAATGTTGATGTTATTCTCATCTGGGAGATACACACTTCCTGTTTCTTAGTTAAGGGGTCTCAAAACGCCAAAATTGTTGATTTGCGGAAGTTGAGGACGGGTGGGTCGCGCATGGAATATTATCTAACCATAGTCGTGAATTCTGTCCCACACGACTGTAGCTGAACATTCAGATTTATGGGGTGAAATAGATGACCCGTTTATCCCCGAACGAAATTGTTTAACCATTTGAGTGGTCGAGTAGTCTATTGCATTAACTTTAGATGTTAAGGTCTGGCATTGAATCAAGGGGTGTGGTAATAAATGAAAGAATCGCAACCACGTAACCTAAAGAAATGTTTAGATTTTATGATAAGATATTTTTCACAAAGGGTTACAATTTATTTGAAGAAAACTTTATAATATTTATCACACCTAATGGCTTGGTTTGTTTGAGGTTTGCAAAACTTCTAATTGGAAATCATTCGTTGTAACTGTGTGGTTGAATCTTAAAGGAGCTAAATCGCTAACATTTGGGACTTAGAAATTGACTCAAATGGATCGCAATGCATATAATACTGTGATATAAATGTATATAAACTGATTTGCATTCAATTGTTTCCGTTTTTACTCCAATTTCAAATCAGTTATGTTCGGCGAAATAAACCAGAAGTGTCAACCGAAGGCATTTTTTTAGCGTCTAGTTATTCCAGTCTACATGCGTCGTTTGATTTGGTACAATGTTTTTAGCCTCGTTCCTCGAGTCTCTTGCTAGAACTGGGGCTGAAACGCATTATGGTACACGATTCGTGTACCAATGGTAAAATATTTATTTTGTCTTAAATATTGGATATCAGAAGCCCATCTTTTTCCGGTAAGATCACATCATCAATTTTGATTTAAATTGACAAATAATTCGTGTTTTCTATGTTGAAGATTTTGGAAGATATTGAGTTAAAGACTTAGCTCCTTTAACTTCTTTTATATAGCAACTATCAAAAGTCTCTGAAGCACTGTTAGGTCAATTTTTTTTAACGTTGCCCAAAAACTCAAATAATAAGACATTTGTTTTACATACCTGTTTGACTTGCAGGGAGGTTACAATCGCCGAGCTAACCAGAATAATCGACCTATTCTCTTAGGCGGCTAAATTCAAACTGAAATGACAGTTGACCAGTTGCTTAGAGGCCAAACAATGAGCTAAAACTACTCACATCCAGGACGATGGTTGGATAAAATAACAAGAGTGACCAGTGTTCACTTGTATGGTGGCTAAGTTAGGACATGCAAAAAATATGTTTCTTCTCCAGTTACTTATGTTTGTCATGAATATTAATTTAATTAAAGTTCCAATAGCATATTTTTAAGTTATATTTTTAAAATGTTTTAAAACAAAGCCCTAAAATAGATTGCACTTATAAACAGTCCTACCTTGTTAAAGAATAATCCTATTAATCCTATAATTCACAATTGCCAGTTGAGAAATTGGCAAAAATATCATTTTCAACTTCAAATTCAAACGTTTGAAGATGGGCGTCCATGGGGAGGAATGGGGAAAACAAGGGAGGTAATTGAGTTACTATTTCCTCAATCAGCCCGTGTCAATCATTTTAACCCCTGTGAAATTTTGCCCATGATCGTATAATAGTGAACTGACAACCTTTTGAGCAAAAGACATAGAAATAATTATGTTTTGACTTTCTTAGAAAATATGAAATAGGAACTTTAATTATGTTATTAAATTAGTGTTCAATTCCTGTTTGAGACAAAGGTCAAATTATTGTTGTTTCTATGTTTTCGATTGACCGCTAGTATGTGCCTGTCCAACATCATGGGTCTTCTCTTGGTCCACCCCTACCCCACCCCCAGCCTACGCGCCAGCGAATTATTTAATAGAACTGAACCCTAGTTTGTATCGCATTTCTATAAAGATAGAGACAACGTGTTTTTTAAAACATATCTTATTTTCAATTCGCATGTGTGAATAAGTTGGACCATTAGTCAACGTGTTAAATCGAAAATCCATTAACACTGCTTTCCCGGTACGGATTTCAGATTTCTAGAATAATCTATGAGGGGAGATGGCGGGGCGGATTCTATTCGGGGACAGATTGACTAAGTCGAGTACTTTCAGTAATAATCACTCTCACAATCAATGTCACGTATTGGGTGACTCAAGAAAATAAAACAGCAGCAGACGAACCAGAATAGACAAAAAAGACGGGAAAGATGTGTGTGTGTGTGTGCGCTTGTGTTGGGGGGTGGGGGGTACTGCTGTACGGGGACAATTTTCATTCTATACCGCCGAGGACTTTCAGGAATATTCCATTCTCCCATATGAAAGAGGGATAAATACTCTTTCATTGACATTACATGCCAAGTACTTGAGACTGAAGAAATATGATAGAAAGGAACGATTGGTAAAACAGAATTGAAAACAAAATTTTAAGAAAAATGGAAAAACGGGGGAGGGGGAGGGGGAGGGGCGGATTTCAATCCATGCCATGTATTGGGTGACTCAACAAAATAAAATCGCAGCTGACGTATCTTTCAGGGGTACCCCACTGCAAAAACAACCCTGCGTTGGTTATTTATGATCATTGCTATGGTGCTCACCAATATCAAATCAGTTTTAGGTAGAACGGCCTTCAGGTAATCTAGCCTAGTTGGAAGAGTGACATTTTGGGCGTGTCTTTTAGTGTCAGGCGTGTTCCACTGCACAAACTATCTGACAGTGGTCTTCATGATCGCTGATGTGGTGCTAACAATTTGCTAGCAGTTTTAGGTGATGTGGACTTCATTTAATCTAGCCTGGTTGGGGTGTGGCATTTTGGGCGGTTCTGTTAGGGGTATTCCACTGCACAACAGATATTTACTTCAATCAGATTATCAACACACCTCCCCTACTCAACCCAGCTCTTCTTATTTTACCCAAAGCAAAGACAGTGAGGCATAAATAATTTAAACAGTGGTTTTCATAACAATAACATATACCGCCATCTTTATTATCATTCAACAAAATAACAATACATCATATAAATATACAGTAAATACCACGATAATTATCTAATTAATGGTCGGGGTTTTGATCCATCAAACCAAGGGATGATATAGATCAGACACCGCGACATCGATGAAGCGTTTCGGAAATGTATATACATGTAGTTCATTTCAGTTGAAGTGCCAGTAAAGATACATCATGTAAGAGCAATATGCCGATTACCGGTTTTTGTTTTGGTTTCTACGGAAGCGTAATAGGGCCACATACCTTTTTTTATTATTCTATTTTCAATTGGCCCTATTACGCTTCCGTAGGTTTCCAATCTTATATAAATATACATTTATTCACATGACAAGCCTATATTCAACTCTTTAGAATATCGGGTGTAAACGGATTAATACGATCGCCATTAATAAATAATTCAAAATTTAAAATTGGTGGATCGAGGCTACGTCTCGATTACCAAGTAACGTTGCTACAATATTACACAATCTTGTTAAAACTTCAAACAGCGATAATGTCACCCAGAATAAAGTAATTTAAATTAAATTTTTAATATATTATTAATTAATGCATCTTTAACAATGAAATTGCGAGATGAATCTCGAGACAACAAGTCTAAACACGTAGCTTACTGAACCGGGTTCCTAGTGTAAGATTGTTTCCCCTTTAGTCTTCTTCCAAGCAGAAGCCGGGACGAAGGGAAAATAGATATTCTGAAACACCTCGTTGCCAAAAAAACGTGTAGCTGATGATGCTCACCATCATTGCTTCAGGGATATATTATGAAAATTGAAAATTATGATCAATTGTATTACAATATCATTAGTAGCTTATTACAAACAGTACTTTAATATATTGGTTTACAGACCATATTATAAGCCCACTACTACTACTACTATATAATAGTTCTACACATGAAATAGACATTTGACAGATGGACATCAATGTTTGATACACATTACTTATACACAGGTATACTATCACATCAAAATTATCACATTTTTTTAAAAATTATCACAACCATTAATTTACTTCCAATCTATATCTGTCCACTGGCATATATCAGTAAACATCACTGTCCATTTTTATATAACACGACGAATACAGGAATTTTTGAATTGCACATAGATTAACATGCACACTAGTTTCATTTAAAACCTGAATGTCTATTACATTTAGCTGTTAATTTCGTTCCGGTTAAACACCCGAAAAATAAAACGAAACGAAATTTTTGATGTAATTAAATTTAGATTATTAAAACGTTTAGTAGTTTTATTTTCTGAAACATTTGAACAGATAACTAGATTTGCAGAATTACAGCTATACACTTGATCCAAGTTAACGGTCAAAGAGTGAAATTTGACACTAACTGAAATAGCATTCAAATAAAGTTATTCAAATCGACCAATTCAGTGACCAGATGTTACTCAGTATACCGTATTCAATTCACAGGTACTTCGATTTATGATTATATGTTACGACAAACAAGTATTATGAAGCACATGATGTTTTTAAACAGAAAATTTATTTTTTTCAACATACCACAAGCAAGACTGGAATTTCTTACCAGCTGACTTTATAACTTATTGTAAAATTCTTTAGCGTGAAATAGAAGAAATGGTTTGAATAGTTGGTACCTTAACAAAACGCTTTATACCTGAGATTTGTCTGTAACTTGGTATTGTGTTTGCTGTAAAGGGTAACAACTACGTTATATTAATAAAGTCATATCGTCTCAATCGAGACTGTCATAATTGCTCATTTATCACCGACACCGAACAAGCCTAAGAAGTTGGTTTAATAGAGTCTTGTAATCGTTCTGCTTTGTATGGTGGGGCCTCCATGGGATCTAATTGTTGTACGAGCTGCACCTTGTCTGGTGGATTTGACCAGGGTTGTTGTTGACCTGAAAGTAATTTGGTAAAATTAATACAATTTGTCATGATTATTGTCGAGCAAACCCAGGGTAATAAACTAAGACTTGAAATAAACTAAAATGGGGTTTAACGTCCTACTTTTCTTCACGCTCAGAGCCAAATCTGCATTTCGCATGTCTTTCTTTGGGCCTTAAATGTTATATTACTAGACATTTATTAACATGTCAAGACCATAAACAACCCTTGATGCCACCTGATGGGTCTGATTTTAAACAGATGTGAATCCGATCTGTGATTCAAGGGCAGTTGATGATAAACCGATCAAGATGGTATTTATTATCGTAACAACGGTAACAATGACAGTCGGCTACGGTGTTATTGGAATTGGAATTTCTCGACTCAGACTGAAGTACATAATTTAACTGAAATTGTAAGCATATTATTCTCTTTAAACATCATCTATTTGTTAACTATTATAACGAGAACTGTCAGATCTTTATGCAATCTTACATAATGCCATAATCTCAATAATGTGTGGAGGACCCCTTATAAGTTTTGGGGAGGATACAGTTCAAATATCCCCAACTTTAATTAAATTATTAAGCAAGCTTATAATCCAGAGAGTGTAAATCACAAAATTACGCCGCCCACCCAATACGATTCTGGCCTAGGAAAACATTCTCAGACTAAAGTTACTGAAAATTGTTTATTAACTAAATTATAGCCTTTTATAAAACTTTTGTTGTTTTAATGTTTCAAATACATCAATAAGAAACTATGTGCATATTTTGTGTTTCTGGGTCAAACATATTTCTCATAAACAGTAATTGAATGTTGAGTAAATCAGGGAATGCTGACCATTAACGAAATAGGTCCATGGTGGCCAAGCGAGTAAGTCCGTGCACTAGGACGTCTTTAGCTCGATCCCGGTATTGGCCGAGAACGGTCCCGGGATTTTCATGCGTGGCCAACCTTGTCAGTGGTGTCGATCGAGGGGCCTAGCATGGAACGGCGTCTAACGATTAAGATGGGACGAATAAACGAGATCCTATGTAACGGTCTGCTCCGATTGGGCTAATGAAGGAGGGCATACCCGTGCAGCGACACTATGGCCTACTCATATGGAATTCCAACTGCCAAGGGATCTTTTACGTGCACGCCATTACACAGGGATTCGGGTTTTCGTCCCAGCTGAATGACTAGACAGCTGTCCTTGTCAGCCCCCCCCCCCATCTTGCACCACTGACAAAAGGACACAACATAGGAGAATCCTGGTGAACTTTCTCCACCACTGCAGAGATCGAGGCTAGTGAGCCAGCGTTTTACCTGGTTAGCCACCGTGACTCCCCACTTGATAGAAAACATTACCTGAACCAAAAATTAAGAATGTAATCACTGCTGCGCCCAACACACTCGATGTTATATAAAAAACAATACTCCACGAATTCAATGTCTGAAATGAAACAAAATTAAAAATAATCTACATGTATATTACTATAAATGCGCATCGGGTATCTGAAGCTTGGTGAACCAAGGCGGCTCAGTAAGTAAGGGACTCTCGAACAGGGGTTCCCGGGTCGACACAAGCCTAGCAAGTTTTCACCTGAGTGTTCGTTATTGTTTAAATTGTAAGTGATTTTGTATAATAAATGTAAAAGACTCTTAAGTCATCATGGAAACAAAATTTACATATCATGATACTATATATGACGGAAAAGGCGTGTGAAATTGGTCATCTGTCAGGTAATTGTAGACAATAGGGTTATCTACATGTGGTACAAAGGTAAACATATTGAACTAGTCGTGAAAACATTGAAAAAAAAAAACAATGACGCTTATTTTAAAAAATCCGCAGTTAAAATAGTTAAAGGGCGTTGGCTCTATTTTGTAGAACATTAAACGTGACGAAAATGAGTTGAAACACATATCGATGTAACGGAATGCATATAAAGGGATTTATAATAATTCAGTTTGTAAAAAATGTATTTTAATTTCTATCATTTGGTGAAATATGTTAATATTCCAAATTGAGCAGCCGCTGCTTATCAAATAGTGTGAAAGTATGTAATGCCAAAGTTATGGGTGTCACAATCTTCGATATTCCTGCATAGGACCGTGACGTCATGGATTATGGCCCCTGATTGTACGAAAGAGCACCGTGTTCTCAATGCACCTCTTATGAAATGTGAGCGTATCTTACATGGCAATCGCCGTTGGCGAATCTGCGATTACTAAGTACTTCCGCGTTGTCTTGTAGAATACACAACTCGTCTGGTGATTTAACGGCAAGATACCAACATTGATAGAAATATTAGAAATCGATCAATATTGAACTCTAACTCGTGTTTTTAATTACGAATATTAAAAAAATTTTGAGTTAGAGGTTTGGCTCCTTTATTTATTACTTTGGTTGGCCGATTACATTGCGTTATTCCTCTTTGTTTGTGTATAACTATTATATTTAGTTAAAACAAAAAAATATCCGATGTACGATATATCGGTATATTGCGATGCGATATTTGCAAGTCATTGTTCACTTTTCGGGTTGGGATGGCCTAGTGGTCTAGAGTGCCGCGCTTCGACCTCTAGCTAGCCGGTCACCTCTGGCTTGCGGCTGTGGTTTCGAGCCCTGGTGTGAGCGTATGTGGCATGGAGATAGGGGCGCCTTCTCAACCTCGTGGGTTTCCTCCGGGCACTCCGGTATCCTCCCACTGCTAAAGACCCCTACGCGCAAGTGAATTATTGAAATAAAATTAAACCATATGTTAGTCCCGAAATGACCTAGTTTGTGTTGAGTGAACGTTAAACCCCATTTCTCTCTCTCTCTCTTTAATAGATACAAGGCTTTTTTTTTAAAACCTAAGTCAAGATGTTTAGCTCGTTTGAAATTATTATATATAAATTGATAAGTTTATTGAACTGTTTTTTTCAGATGTTTAAAAGTATTAAAAGGAGAAATTTCAAGAGATTTATCTAAAAAATATGGAATCAAAGCTCTCTCCAATAGAACTAACTCCTCCTTTAGGGTTGGAAGACCACGCCCCGCAAAGACATCTAAAAAACACACGGACAGTCAATGATTGGTCCATACAGATTGGTCCATAAAAACTGGCTTTAATACATTTGGATAAACCCGAATAAAATTTCAAATTCAATGTAATTGCCCAATGTAATGAGAGATGAAATTCAATAAGCATTATTGAACTTGGACTAATAATTAAACTTAGCTCTGAATTATATCGGAAACTGTTGCCCAATCTAATGCTTGCTGATATTCAATAAGCTGTACTGACTTTGCACTAACAATTAAATATTGCGCTACATTTAACACATTTTCCTTGTCGTGGAGTATATAAATTAGATTATAATTAAACTTTAATACTTTACATGATAAAATGTTATGTATCCTGTAACTAGTGGTACCGTTATAGAACCAATGTTACCCACTGTCGATGTTATGGCAACCAACAGACTGGCATATCGTGCCGACAAATCGTAGTGATTTATTTGCCAACCTATAAATGAACAAACAATAGATAAAACAAACATTTCATTTTTACAACAAACATTTCAAAGTTACCTTTAAAATCCCAAAATAATACCCCATCGACTACCACAGACCCCGGTTATTGTCTAAAGTTTTTAGGGGATATATTAAGAACATTAATAAACACAAAACAATTTATATGGAAAACAATCACTGTTTATATATAGCACGACGTTTCGGCAAGTATTCTTTAATCGTTTTCCTCACGTGTACTTGAAATCGATAAAAAATACTTGTCGAAACGCTGTGCTGTATGTGCATAAGTAATTGTTTTCCATATAAATTGTGTTGTATTTTTTTCTTAACTTTGGGGATCATTGAAACATCCAGATTTGTTTTCTATTTGAAAGATGTAAGATTCTGCTGACAGTTCTCTATACTGCAGTTTACAAATGGAGAATGAGAAAGGAATATATTATGCATTCACTCAAAGTGGGGTATTCTGAGCGGAGTTATGAATGTTTGATGAATTGCAGTCTCGATTTTTAATTTCATTGCTCCGATGTTATGATTATTAACAAAGTCTCGATTATCCATTTTAAAATTAAATCATTAATTAATGGTGATCGTGTTTCAATCCATTAAAAATGGCTTAATTACGGGTTTGGTGTGTGAATAAATGTTTAATTAATAAGTTTTATAACATTTGAGGTCACATGAAAGGTCTGCAGTTAACGGATTTAGCCTACCTGATACAGCGAAACCGGTAAATCCAACAGCCACTGTCAAAAATATTAATACTATTGAACCATCGTCTACAAATGTTAATATAAAAAATCCAATACATCCCATACCAAATCCTGCAAACAAAATTTATGTGTAAAGTCCTAGTGAATAGGTCCAAAAGACGACAAGTCATATATAATGGATATACATCTGCAATTTTACTGTTGTGGTGCATTCATATTCAAGGTTTGCATGGTTTTTCACATCAGGGTGGAAAACTTGATTTTTACTCAATATCTGCATAGCCCTCTATGCGTATGAAGTGGTCAGCTCATGAAGGGTTCTTTTGGTTATACTTGAGATTTGGTGAAAACATGTGTTTAATAGGGTAAATACATCGGGTGCGTACAAGCTAGTTTTATGCAAAATAACCCCTTGCTGAAATACAACGTTTCAGGATTTCGGACGAGTCATTTAAAACGTCACAGCGGTGCAGAAAAGTTGAACGGTGCAGAAAAGTTGAACGTAAATCCCCATTTCATTTTCAGGTCCGGTACAGAAGTTTATAACGGAATGAGTTAGCGGACTTACCTACACCGGTAAGTAATTTACGTATATGAGTTATACTGAGTAGATTATCTAACAGTAAATAATCAGCTATATAACCACTAGATGCCGCTGTTAATACTTTCATTACATGTGGTATAGAAGCATATAAACCATTCTACAAAAAACAAACCAATTTACATTACAGACAAAACATGCCAACTACATAATATTGTATATTTATTATTATATCGATTGCTGACGCAGATCGAATTTTATCTCGGCTGACATTGGCTTGTTGGTTTTTTCCAGTCTGTTACAGGGATGCTGGATGAGGAAAAGGTTTAAAGATACATTACGAGAATTGAGATAAAGAGTTAATAGTTCTCACTAAAATACTTAAAAACTAGATAATGTAAAGACAATTTGCTGAAATATCAACTGAGAATTAACGGATTAAAAATTTCCGCCTAGCCTCGATCTTCATTACTTAAGTCGGCGGGATAAAAGGCATAGTCTCGATTATCCACTTCATGATCAAATCGTGATGGAAAGTTATGCAGCAAATCGGATCATAATTCACTAACCATGGCAGGACAGGCTGGTGATGCCATCTAGAGTTTGGATAAGTTAATTAATGTCTTATTATTAATCAAGATAACATTTCATGCCTAAAGAAAGACGTGCAATAGGCAGATTTATCTCTTGCATAATGTATGTTTAATACGTCATGTCTTTAAAAATACCGAACAGAATTAAACTATTCAGGGCTGAAATTTTACAATATTGCACCAAAGGATTTAAAATACCAGATAGGTCTGATATGGCATTTTAAAGAGACCTTTTGCTTGGTTAATAGATTATTGAAATGACTAACCTCAGCTACAGTAAAATTAAATAAACTCAGATAATATGGTTCGTTTGTTAACATTAATATAAACACCCAATTACGTGCAAAATGACACAGGCACAGACATAATACTGCTGGGCACGTCAGTATTTCTTTCATTGGTATCTTTGTTTCCTGAAATAAAAAATAAACAATCAAAATGTATTTTGTTATTCAAAACTATATAGGACCATCTCTTATCACGAAACACGGAGATGAGGTTTGTTATCTAGGGCCGAGTAAGAAAGCTGTTTTAGGGTATTTTGGGACAGTACCATTTAAACATCAAAATGTTTAACGCACAATTTTAAACTGATTCTGTAACTAACAGGAAGAAAATTGAGTTCTTTGAGAATCGATGTTACGTAACTGTAACAAGAGATATTTTCCGGACTGCTTTTTTTTTAGGTCAAGGCACTACAAGGAGTTTCGTATCCACAGATCTTAAGGTCCTTGCAGGAAGGATTCAAAGAATGAGATAGCACACTTTATGGTCCATTAAGTAATTGTATTCTTAAATTTATAGCTGAAATAAGTACCGTTTTGTCTAGGATGGTAATTTCAAAAGTGACTGGATTTTCACATCTTGATATTCCACGATAGCTTGATTCGGTAATAGTTGTCCAGACAATAACATAGTCTGACCTGTGGCTAACCGTCTCCTCCACACTTTCGTAGCAAATGACGTGTACTCACCTTGTTATCTATAACATCATATCCCTGCTCTTTGGTCATGTATTTCAACTCATTTTCGCTGATAAAAGGGTGATCTGAAGGTTTTTCACGCGCGAATACTATCCAGATTAATGCCCATAGAATACCAACACATCCTGTTATGAACAAAGGAAAGGATACTAACATTTACAATTTACTCCACAGTCGAGATCAGATCTTATAAATAACCTGATAATAAATCAACCATTTCCAGAAAAATTATTGGTATAATCTGATAAAAAATTGTTTCAGATATTATTCTTTTTTCATTTTGATCAATTAGGTCCATATATTACAAATTCCAGCTTTATTGTATAAGGCTGTACACTGGTATGCTCGATTGAAAGCATCGATGGAAAATTTTCTAAAATCGGCGCAAACTAAAGCAGACAGTGATGAATTCTTTTAAGAAGGGACTTACCGTTTAGATAAAATACGTACTGCCAACCTATATAATGAGTTATCATGCCGGCTACTGGAAAACCAACCACGGCTCCAGCATACGCACCTTTAATAATAAACACACATAGTCTAAACTGGACAACCGTAGATCTTATCAACTACATGTATATGATCAACTTTTATAATGGAAACTTTAAAATAGTCTAATTTACACAATCATATATATTATTCAATTTAAAACGTTGTATTTGGCCACAGATCACTAATTATTTCTTCATTTACTTTAATGTTAATTCTCGTCTCTTAGACCGGCTGTTACATTTTCCCCAAATATTCCTCGAGTAGAACGTTTTCTGCCACAGATGGAGCCTTGTCCAAAAGCATGTATGAGGTCCACCGTGAAAACCTTGAGATACTAAAGCTGGAAGTATAGACAACTAAACATGCAATTCCCGGTCCTGCATTTCAAAGTAACCAACCTCACAACTCTTGCACACTTCCGCCTCAAAATCGTAAATATTCACCAAAACCTGGCAGAAAAAGGATTTCCAAACAATTTTCTTTAAATCTACACCAAAACGTCAACGAAAATCGCCATACAAAAGGATGAACAAGGGAAAAGGAGAGAAAGGCTAAAAATAAATTTCGTCCTACATTCGTGACGGCGTAGAAATATTTAGTGATCTGTGTCCATTTATATTTTTAATTATTAAAAATATAAGAGGCTGCAATAATCCTTGCCACTGTTTTTGTGAATAATTTTCGAAATTCTACAAGATGTGATTTTCAAACATTTGGAGTTGTTCCTCAATCTCTATATTCGTCACATCATCTGTGTCAACATATATTACTAAATAAACACTACCTTCATATTTACATTATAATATTTATTAAATCAATCATTTTAGTTCTGCTAAGCTTTCATCATTTAGTTCTGTCATATGTATACTAAATACTCAAAACGAGACCCTTTATGGATAACTATTTATTTCTGTAGGCCGCTTTGGTTTTTGTTTAAAAAATTAAAAAAAAAAAAAATAATAATGAAGATCTGAGTTGTTTAAATTAATATTTTGATTTATTTAGTGTCGATGCAATATGTTGATGTGTTTGTGAATTAGATATATGGTGAAAAAGTTAAATTAACCAAGCAGATCAAGCGAGTTCAGCAATTTATTTTGGACTATCTACTACTTTCAGTTAAGACATATTATTGTGATCGGGTGAAACACTTTAATCTTACCTGTCAATACAGTCGATCCAGCACGACCTCGTTCTGAAGGTGTGGACCAATACCTTAATACCCCATAACACCCGGGATATAAAGATCCCTAAAAGAAAAACATTTTTTAACGTTTGCGCATTCTATACATGATGTTATAAGATATTTATATTTTTGTATTATCCGTATATACTAAGTCTTGGTTATACGACATACTTTGTAAAAATTCAAAGCATTCTTGTTTCTAAGAATGAATTTGTTGGGTTTGCTGTTTGTTGCGAAGTAAATGGGATATAACTCAGATAAAAGTATATTGTAAAATATTTGTGTTGATCAATGTTGTCTTACCTCTACTAATCCCTGAAGAAATCGAACTAAACACGTTAAATAATATTCGTCCGCATTGATACATGATGGTAAAAGTAGATTTAGAGCACAGGAAAGAAGAATACTTCCGGCAAATATTCTGAAAAACAGAATGGCGGGAATAATATTGATTTTCATAACGCATAATATTACTTTAGATTTGATTTAAACATATTTTATTGTTCAATAAACAATTGGATAAGACACAAGTTTTACAACTTATAAAAGTTTTCTCCGCAACTTATATAATCAATATAGATGTATTCTGTACTCGTTATAAAGTTTAAAAACTGAAATAAAAAATGAATATATTGAAAATTTCAGTCCATTACATTATTCTGAGCGCACGTATGGATGTTTGGAGTGCCGATTGTTATTGCAACCGTTGTTACGATATCACAAACAAAGTCTCGATAATCCAAACTTTAAATTTGAATTATTAAATAACGACCCTGTGGGGGGTAGCTGCCTCCCTAACTTTCGGGCAAGCTGACTTTTCGGGCAGATGGGTAAAGTGAACAATTTTTTTATTTCACCTACTTTGCAAAATGAAGTGCTCGAAATCTAATAAAACATTAATTTAACGCCCCTCGAAGAAAACCGGCGCCGCTGTCTGTAAACCCGAAATATTTTGGTCATTTCTAGTTTTGCTTCCCCAACTGTCACTGAGCCCTCATATAACACTAATTTTACTTCAATTTCTCTTAATTAAATACCACGAATTTGTACTGTGTTGACTATGGATTAAAACATTTTGTCTGGAGCCACTCTACTTTGTGAGACATTTTTCGGGCATCGATTATTATTTGTGAATGCAGCTGCAACAGTAGGAGTTGCTTACAGGGTTAGAATAGCAGAAAAGTATTTGCGATGGTTAAATTTTCAAAATTTTCTCCGGGAGTGTAAAATCCCCAAACCCAGCGACGATTGATTGGTTGTTTGAAATTCGGGTCAGCAAAAGAGGTTATATTGGACCAAATTGAAGCTGCTGCATTCACAGGCTGTGATAGCAGGAAAATGTGTTTGCGGCAGTTAAATTTTCAAAATTTTCTCCCAACGCTTCCGACGTCGTTCACTGCAAACGACTGATTGCAATTTTAATCAGCTATCTTGATTAGGGTATATAAAAACACTTTGAAGTTGCTTTGTTCACGGGTTGAAATAGCAGGAAAACGTGTTGGCAGTCGTCAAATATTCCAAAATTTTCTTTTGGTGGGGGTGAGGGTCTATACAAGGTAAGCGCAACTTCTTCGGCTCTCGGCGAAGACAGACGCTCTTCTCTCTGCAAATCCGAAATTTTTTCGAGCGTGACGCCGATGACCCTGTTTCAGTCCACTTGGTTTAGAAAGTTTATTATGGTCTTATATATAATCGTGTATATAACATTTGATGCCAACAGAAAGACTTTCGACAGGCATATTTAGCCCTTACATAATGTATCTTTAAAACAAAGCTGGTTTGTCGCAAAATCCTTAATAAAAGACATGACCCCACCCCACTCCTTAATTTGTCCATCCCCCTTGTACTCGAGTGTCAACGCCACATATAAACCACTTTCCAAACAAGGATGAGTGAATGTTGTTTATTCACATTTTTTTTTTCAAATTCAAATTTCTGTCGTCTAGATAAACAGTTGAGATAAGACATTTCCATACAACGTAACACGGTATACGTTATTGGCAAAATTCAATTCAATATCATTTTCTGATAGACAGGTCTCTGTAGGCAGCTGCAAATCATCAATTTTGATCACGGGTTAATAGAGTCACGGTACTATAATAAATAATCATTTATATAACTTCAAACAATAACTGGTGACAAACCGAGAGCGATAAAATGAAACGATCAATAAATAAAATGTTAATTGTGACGAAAAAGGATTCAACATCTTGCACCAACAGGTCAATAATGTACTTAATCTAAATTCGTCATGAACAAAATATTAGGACCATACCATGCTCAATTTATATACATTTGTGTTGTGCACTGGGAAGATTATTATATTTGGAATATCTGATACCACTTCTCATTTATTCTCAAATGTTTGCTACGTATGATATACCTAAAGAATGACTGGCCTCTTACCCACAAGGACAACAATTTGTTTTTACATATCTGGACTTCTCAGATGACATTAATTAAATTATGGTCGTTGTTTTCATTGTCTACCCGGTTCTGAAACTATGATACCAGAAAAAATATACTTATCTTTCTGGTTTTAATTATTCGATAAGCGATCTTGGTGGAACAATATAAACAATCGATCTTAATATAACAATGGTTTGAAAGTGCGTACAGCTCGGGACAAAATGCTTTATTTCTTTCATATTTGACTAAGTATTACGTCGAATCTGTATTAATAAAAATTACTTTATGCGGTGGGTTTTTTTTAAGGTCATAAGAAAATAATTCATCACTAAGTGATATTTCATTTAAAAAAAAATGTCACAGCTGTTTGTGGAACTACTTTAATAGTAAAGTAATACAAACATACACATAAATGATAAAAAATAATACATTAATATTAATCGATTTCTAAATGAAGAAATGGCGTTATTGGCGCAACCACTTTATGGTGTGGGTGTTTGGGGGCGGGGGTGGAGTACTTATTAAATTTTTGTACTACAAATACGGCGACAGCGACCGGAAAATGAACCCACATACCTAAATCAATTTCAAAATTGTGCGATTTTATGAAACACTAAACTCTGGTTGGGAATTGCATCACCCCACACGATGGCCAGTAAAAGTCCCAGATTGCGGACACTTCATTTTATGGAAAAGAATAGCTATTACTTTTTTTATCATTTATTTAACCAGTGCCTATAAAATTTGACGATCACTCAAAAACAAAATGTAATGGCAATTTGCTGAAAATTTCAGTCAAATTGATCCACTATGAACCGAGAACGATGCGGATGAAAGTTGCACTTAGCCTCGATCATCATGATTGAAGTCGGTAAGACAAAACTAATAGCGTCGATTATCCAATTAATCGTTAACCACGACATCGAGGGTTGATTAAAGTTCCAATAGCATTTTTTAAAGTTATATTTTTAAAATTTATTAAAATAAAGCCCCAAAATAGATTGAACCTATAAACAGTCCTACCTTGTTAAAGAATAATCCTATTAATCCTATAATTCACTATTGCCAGTTGAGAAATTGGCAAAAATATCATTTTCAACTTCAAATTCAAACGTTTGAAGATGGCCGTCCATGGTGAAGAATGGGAAAACAAGGGAGGTAATTGAGTAACTATTTCCTCAATCAACCAGTGTCGCCCTTTCTAACCCCCCAAAAATTTTGTCCATGATTGTATAATAGTGAGTTGACAACCTTTTGAGCAAAAAAACATAGAAATAATTATATTTTGACTTTCTTAGAAAAAGTGAAATTGGAACTTTAAGGTCTGGATAAGTTAATTAATATTTCAGACCTAATAGGCAGATTTAGCTCTTGTATAATGTATGTTTAGAATAAATGTTTTTAAAAAGTTGATTGTTACAGTGACAATACCATTGACTGAATTGGTCGTGGTGACCGAATTGTATGACCATTAAAGTCAATGTTCTTAAAATTACAAATCATTCTAAACTGATATTTATAAATACAATCGCACGTTGTGCTTAATTTTAAACTTTTGTTGTCTGAGGTAACATTAGTGGCGTCACATTGCCTGAACACGGTATTATAATGAGAAAATCAATATCATATTCCGCTGTAAGACTCTCTTAATCATTTAATAACACCAAGGTTGTTCTTCTATTCACTTTGTGATGTCTTACTAAAAATAAATTCACTGATTTCGAGGACCGCACCCTCAACATGGTCTTTTTGGATATGAAGCCACACCTTATTTCTTATATCTAGTACTCTAGTTAGGGAAGGCCCTAAAGGCAAACAAAAGCGCCCCACGTCCGAAAAAAATGGCCCCTCTATCCAAGGGAAGGGGCCTCCGAGTCCGAGTCAATCGTTTTTCTATACACTGTTAATGTCGAATCCACTACTATTCGGGAGGGGGTGGGGACTGGAACATATGTCAGAATGCCTCGCGAAAGAGGGCCCTAAACATTAACCGCCCCTGCAGATACCCAATATCAGCAAACGCTGGTGTCCAATAGGAGCCAATTGCTGTTAAATGATGGCACCCAGATAAGTGATTCATATTTTAATATTTATTTGGTGAGAAACTATATCGGTTACTCTAAAGAAAATGAAATTTGAACAATATCCGAGCCATTGAAATACTGGTCGTATTGTCGTCCGTTAATTGAGGGCTAAACTGGAAAGCAAGCGTAAATCATCCACTGCCCGAGTATGATCGATGTTTTATTCCCCTTACTGCATTAATTTTACTGTTTTATAGTGTGACATTATTCTTTAACACGGGATCAAAACAGATTTGTAACTCTGTCCCATGTTTGTCAGCAACAAATCTAAAGCTTAGCACGGACTTCAATATGACTTCACGTTGTGTTCTTTAAAAAAAACAAACCTCTCTTGAGACCCATGTTACTGAAGTCTATGTTAATTACAAAAACGTCTACCCCTCTATCAGCTCTTGTCTGAACTGCTGATTGAAATCAACGTCGAGACTCCCCCTCAGCTTTGAATGTACGGTAATTAACGAATTACTAATTATTTGATTGGTCACTTATGCCCCAATATGAAAGGAATTGTCCTATTTAAACTATAAACAAGAATCTGAAAACTGCGACAAATGGGAGTGAAATCTTGATGACATTTTATTTACGCTATCGATGTCAGATGTGTCTACAACCAAGACAGTTGCGAAATAGAATTCATAATTTGAAAACTAAATTATTACGACATAAACAAAATCATATCCAACATTCCAGTCAGCTAGGTTGTTTATTGGCAATAATCACTTCTATTACATCACAAGGGAAGCTGATAATGGCTAAACACCAATAATAATCAAGCAACCGTGCACAACGATAAACTTAGGTTATTCAGTTTAAACAATCATTTTCGATTTGTCTAGATGTAATTGACTGTATTTATCATAGATGCTTAAAAATGACAGAAGGCAGTGTACGACCACGGGTCCGCTGTCCACATGGCCCACTCCTCGTAACTCCTAGGGGTGTTACAGGTTAAGCAGGACCAAAGAATAATGATATAAAACATGATTACAGTTTATTCCCATCTATACTGGCGCCTACCCCACGTGCTTCCCAAAGCCGAAGAGCCAATATAATCTTGACTTACAAGGGCGGTTACTACAATAATACACTTAGGTCATCAGACCAATATATTCATACCGCGTTCGTGTTTAAAGGAGAACGGAACATAACAATAAATGTAAACCAGAACTAATGTAGCGTGTCGGACCTGACATCGCTACATATAGTGTAAATTGCCGATGCGAGTACGTTAAAGTAGGACGTTTTGGTACAGGTACTTCAAATAGCGTCTGATTTTTAGACTTTAATTTATGCTTCCTCTTCAATTATTTTTAAAGGAGCTAAATCGTTATTCTTTGACACCAAGAAATGGACAAAAAATGGGAAGCAGCGCATATGATAATGTACTGTAAATGTATGAACTGATTTTACATTCAATCGTTTTGTTTTACTGGAATTTCTAAATATTGAATGACAGTGTTTTGAATCTGGTTACTCTCCCATGGGGTATACTTAGCCTAATTCAACAAGTCACTTCATTACAAATGGCACTAGAACGCATGTGTGCACGCGATTCGTGTGCCAATGTCAAAATTTTCATTTAGTCTTAAATATTGACTATCGGAAGCCCACCCTTTCACGGTAAGATAATAGCATCAATGTTGCAGTTTTAATTGACCAATAGGTCGTGTTTGCAATGTCAAAACATTGGATGATACTGAGTTACCAGCCTTTAACAGAGTAGGGTGATACTGCCTATTATACAATTTGCGCTAAAATAACACGTGACTTGACAGACGCGTTAAAACAATTAACGAAATCACAGGTGCTAGTAATATCCTGTTGAATCTACGAAATCTAAATGGATCAAATAATTGCAGGTGTGGCTAGGTTTGTTTAAGGGCGTTTCCTTCCTTTAATTGATATGTCACATTTTCGTGATCTAACAAAGTAAAAAAAAAACAACATTATATTCTGGTGCCGCTTTAAACACCCTTATAAAGTCATTCATGCTTTAATCTCTGTCACCAATAAAATGGTCGATTTTATAAGATTAAATGTTTTTGAGCTAGGAAGACAATTTGTTTTCGTTCGGAATTCCACATTCCACGGATAAAGCCCAATGCTGCGATATAACAGAATGTTATATCTGCTTTGACACAAAAAGCGAAAAATGAAACTAAAATGAGCAAACAGCCATACTTCTACTTTTAAATGAATATTGAGCTTGTCCCACCATTAATCTATGGGGGCGTGCGATTGTCAATACGCAGGGGCGTAGCCGTGAAATATGTATTTCAGGGGGAGGGGGGCCCGCAAGTGTACCCCCATAAATTTTAGTCTCAGTCTTCTGTAAACATTGTTTGGCATATGTCAACCAATCATGTCAATACGGAACGTCAAGAATTGACAAAATTGCAATCAAGTGATACGGAATTCAGTCTTTTCACAGTTCTGCCAGTACCGACAGCCGAGGTGGTGTGAGTAGAATCGTGACGTATTTGAAGTACCAAATAGGTTTCAGCTGCCATGATTGGTTGACATATTTTTTATGCAGTCGGCACATGCGTTGTACTCCGAAATTCCCCTTTTCGGAATTGAGAGAATTTAATTCTGGGACCTTCAATCGAGTATTTCCTATATAACACATTACATTGAGCCATTTCAATACTTAAATGATCAAAGCTGTTTTAATGTACAATCACTGTACTATGGATTGTTGTTTTTTTACATGTTGAAATAAATCATCCCGGTAACACGCTTTCCATATAAATTTTTATGGTTTTAAATATATTCAACGTATCTTTATATAGTTATAAAATAACAAATACGTATGGAAAAAGAATTACTAATTTATTTAGGTGACGTCATTGAAGAAATGAAATGAAATGGGATTTAACGTCCTACTGTTCTGCTCCAACTGCCAAGGGATCTTTTACGTGCACACCAATGTGTACAAGGGACCCCGGGTTTTCATCCCATCCGGACGACTAGACACCTGTCCGTGTCAAGCCCTCCGTCCTGCATCACTGACACCACGCCGGAAAATCTTGATGATCTTTCTCGGCCAATGCAGGAATCGAACATTTTCGAAGAGTATTCGTTTTTAAGCAAGTGTTTTGTTACGGGACCTGCCTGATAATAAACGTGGGTCGACATACCCTAAGAAAATATAATCTGTTTTTAAGTATATTATGTCAATTAAGACTGTTTTTTTTCTGTAAATCAATTGGAAATACACAGAAACGAAATTGCAAGAATGATCACAACTGATTACGCCCCCACCCTTCCTCACTGAAATATGAACTGGTTCCTGAAATGTTAATATATCATTGTTCATATTCACTAATGTAGTATTCTTGTCAAGACATTTATATATAAAACTTTCTTACCTGTATGAAGGAAGATATGTTGCTAGGTAACCAGCGGGCATGTGGGTCAATAGGTACCCTATATAAAAACTGCTATGTAAAAATCCCACCATCTTTGAATTCCAATCCACGTTTGGCAGCTGAAATAAAAAGTTCATGTACCATTATATTACACTTTATTTGTATTTTATTTTATCTACAGCGGAGGGCTTAGTAAGAACAACTGTCTAGTCGTTCGGATGGGACGGAAAACCTAGGGAATTTATGGTAGAGTTGGCGCGTGAACATACATTATGTCTAAATATTAATGTATATGACATTTGAGGCAGGGGCGTTTTAAGGTTTATCATGGAGGAGGCTATACTATTTTTAGGGCCCCCTTTCGCGAGAGTCCATGAGGGGGGTGTCTTGATTGATGATTTTCATACCAGTGCAATGCAATGCACTCTCATTCTGTAGTGGATTCGACAGTAACAGTGTAAAGAAAACGATTGATTGGGGCACGGGGGGCGGGGGCTTTCCCTTGGCCAGAGGGGCCCATTTTTCATACGATTGGCCCTTTTGTCTGCCTTTAGGGCCCTCCATACCTAGGGTAAATTTCATTTTTCTCATCGGTTTTAGCATTTTTCTCCTGTTTTATTTGTTCAACTTCTTTGATCTTTTTTCGCGAGGAGGCTGGCGCCTCCAGCGCCTCAGTTTTAAAACGCCTTTGATTTGAGACCAGAAGGTCTGTGCGTTCAAATATCCATCCTGCTATTAGGTCAATGATCGTCCTGTCGGAAGGAAATGCCTGAAAACAATCCCATTGAATTATTTTGAAATAGATGTTACAGATTTCTTCTGTACATTAAACATATCACACTGATTGCTTGTAGATTAACAATGGTTTTAAGTGGACTTTAACGATAGCCGTTGGGAGGCGTTTTGGGTTTTATATACATATAAAATGATTTTCATTACGATGCATTTCTGATAATCTGCCCCAAAGTGAAAAATAAATCTTTTTGGCATCAAGCAACAATTGCGGAAAGGGTATATTATGTTACTTCAGTGCGTTTAACTTGTAAAGAAAGCTTGTCTTATATATAATACTATAATGTTTTATAATCGATATTTATTATTTTAACAACCCAAGAATAAATTATTTTTAGCGTTATTATACAGAAATAGGCTTTTGAAATAATACCGCGCACTATTTCTTAATTAAAGATGCTTTATGGGGAATTAGATGACGAGTTGGCAGTTCTCACTATACTGGATAATGTAAAAGCAATTTGCTGAAAATGTCAGTCAAATTGGTCCACTATGAACCTAAAATTAAGCGAATAAAGTTCCGCCTAGCCTCGATCATCATTACTTAAGTCGGTACGACAAAAATCATAGTCTCTATTATCCACTTAATCATTAAATCGCGAAAGAAAGTTGTTCAGCAAATCGGATGATAAGCCAACAAGTATCACAGGCTAGAGTTGACAACGAGAGTAGATTACGGACTGGATAAGTTAATTAATGTATAATTAATAGTTTATATAACATCTCAAGACTAAAGAAAGACCTACAACAGGCAGATTTAGCTCTTGCATAATGTATGTTTAATTATTCTTAATTCAGATGATATCTATAAATAAATAAATAAACCACATTATTCCACTGCTTAGTTGTAAGTATATCTGTATTGATTTTTCATTATGATTTTTATTCATTGTAAATTATCCAGGTTGTCTAATTGTTCAACAGCAGTTAAATTTGAATTAGCCCAGTGGACATACAGTACCGGGGTATACAGTTATTGTCATACAGGCATAGTATAATGTCCAGTTTTCTGAAATACCAAGTCGTTTGCATAAAATAAATATCCAACCCAACACAGCTCTGCAACTGTGCTTTCAGTAAATTTGTATACCATCTTGGGGTTACTAATTAACATGAAAGTGTAAGTAATGAAAATCTTGCATTGAGGTTTCAACTGTTTAAACTTTCATTCTATAGCGTGGCACTCATCCGCACGGGGTGTACCAGTTTATGCCAATAAAGACGCCATAACAATTACATGTGACCTCATTTTGATTGCAAATGTAGTGTTTTCAGGTGTTACTCTTTTTGCCTCACGAGTTGATTTAAGCTACCTTATTTTTCTTTTTTAACAGCAAAGAATTATTGGATAACTTATATCCACATTTACACATTAAGAAGTTGTTATTTTATAAATGGTGTAAGAAACAGTATTTAACTTCTGTGCCCACATTTTGCAGAGGCGGATCCAGGATTTTCAGAGAGGGGGCGTGTCGCACCCACTTGGGAGTGCGAAGCCCGCAACAGTGATTTTTGAGTGGGAAAAATGCCCACAAGGACTAATTTCATACTAATACTGTAAATTAGGATTTCCAACCTAAACTATTTTTGTTTTCCTTTCTTGCGAGAAGATATGGAGCTAAAAAATTTTCGCCACCTCAAAAATAAGAGGGGGCGTGCGCCGGGTGCACCCCCCCCCCCCCCCCTCTGGATCCGCGCCTGTTTTGCTTCTTTAGTAACATATTTTGTTAAATTAGATTTGATGTAATTGGTACGCTAGGAGGAATCATATTGATAAAGCTCCCTGTACCACAGCCTCATAAATTTGTTTGTTCCGCTAGTCCTAACATCACATCAATTTTACAGAGAGTTACAGCCCATATCCCATCCCTGAAACCATGTGCGCTAAATCACACGATAAACTTAATTTCAAAAAGAAATACTTTTCATGGTCCAATCTATACGCTAGAAACTGTCATTCGATGTCAATTCTTTGCATCAATATGTTTCGCAGAGAATTACGAAAGTCTTCTTATATCTCTGTAAATCACGACAGCTTTGAACACGTGACGTTACATCACGCGAAGTCAATCATTGGCTTAATGGACAGAATGCTTTCTTTTGCTCATTTCAATTCCCATAGGACATAATTTTTACCTACAATCACTCCAAACGTCTATATTTTTCTAATACATAAAAAAATGTTTTAGAATTTAATTTGTCGGAGGAAAAAAGTTAGTATTTTTTGCTTATTAAGCCTCGTCGATGTCATGCTTATCAGTAATTGTAGCGGTCATGCGAATATTCACTGCTGATCAGTGTAACTTTTCATAGGTTTCACCAAACTGATCCCGCAGTGAATATTCGCATCGCCGCTACAATCACTGATAAACATGACATCGACGAGGCTTAATAAGTACGGCATATTAACTGTTTTATTTCGACAAATTAAATTCTCAAACATTTTTTAAGGTAAAAGAAAAATAAATAAAGACGTTTGAAGTATTTGAAGTTAAAAATATTTCCTATTTAGAGTAAAAGGGTATTAAAATGAATAAAATGCATCATTTTGCCCGAAGCAGTTAGGTGTTAAGTAAACATTGCGCGAGCCGTTGAGCCAAAGACTGGCGCGGTGAGCAGTCAACGCACGTGCTGTGGACACTCATCAGTTACAGGGTTAATTCGTAAGTAATTCTCTGTGAAACAGATTGAGGTTTCACCTGTTGTAACAATATTCAAACATATTTAAATAGACGTTTTAAGATGTATTACGAGTGATTTCCATTGTTCGTACTATTTCTCATGTGACATCATCCACGCTAATATTAACGCTAGATAATCTCCCGGATTTGATTCAATCGGAATAAAAACAGGCCAATCAATTAGATGCAAAGAAACATAAAGATGGCGGTGGTCGTGTTATAATATCATGGCGGGGGTGGGGGTGGATGGTCGAATGGTTGCCATGTGCGTGGTGTATCATAAGATCTGTCGTGGAGTCAACCGGCGTGATTTCGATTTCCGTGGGTTTCTCCTTATCCACCAGTTTCCCCCATTGCTAAAGACCCCTACGTGCAAGCGAATTCTTTAATTTGTTATCCGACAAATAGAGACTAATAGATTGCTAAAAGACGGAAAGTTCAACATCGAAGCAATGTAGAGAGCAAATCAGAAACTTAAAGATAACCATTTACATAAGGTGCATCATCGATCGATTAAGTTTTAATTAATATTATCATTGTAGATACTGAACGGAATTTAACATTTTTAAATTGATATTGTACGGAAGCGTAATAGGGCCACATATTATTTTTTTTTATTATATTTTCAATTTTTCAAGTTAGTAACTTGAATTTTCAAGTTAGTAACTTGAATTTTCAAGATACTAACTTGAATTTTCAAGATACTAACTTGAATTTTCAAGATACTAACTTGAATTTTCAAGTTACTAACTTGAATTTTCAAGATACTAACTTGAATTTTCAAGATACTAACTTGAATTTTCAAGTTACTAACTTGAATTTTCAAGATACTAACTTGAATTTTCAAGTTAACTAACTTGAATTTTCAAGTTAACTAACTTGAATTTTCAAGTTAACTAACTTGAATTTTCAAGTTAACTAACTTGAATTTTCAAGTTCCTGATATATTATTAAAAAGGCGTTTTGATCTAATGATATAGTATGTCATGCAATGCTTTAGTCAATGGACGGCACGGTTATAGACCTCAATGACAAGGTCCGGGAGTAGCCTATTCGATCACGCAGGTTTCCCCCCTGCAGCGAAATTACTCACCGCGAATTATGGTGTCGACGTACCATAAAACACCATTTATTCATTCATTCATTCATTTTAACAGTATTGAGCCCTATAGAAAACCTTTTTGAAGTACAAACAAAAAAATTAAATGACAAATCAAACGTCCCAGTTCCCAGTTCTAAAAATAGTCTTTAGTGACATAATACACGACATTCTTCCCCCACCCCGCCACGTGGATATCTGCCCCCGGATAACCCCCCCTCCTTTTTAGGACTTTTACTCCCAGGACATTTCCTGCTGAAGACATCTTAACTCCTAGGACATCTCCCCCCGGACTTTTACTCACCAGACATCTGCCCCTGCGACATTTACCCCCACCCCCTAGGACATCTACCCACAGAGTTTTACCCCCTCCCCCGACATTTTTCCTCTGGAACATCTGCGCCCTAGGACATGTCTGCTGAAGACATCTTAACTCCTAGGACATCTCCCACCGGACTTTTACTCACCAGACATCTGCCCCTGGGACATTTACCCCCACGCCCTAGGACATCTACCCGCAGAGTTTTACCCCCTCCCCCCGACATTTTTCCTCTGGAACATCTGCGCCCTAGGACATGTCTGCCCCCTCCCCGCCACCCACCCTTTAGAGAGAGAGAGAAAAATGGGGTTTAACGTGCACTGGACACACATTAGGTCATTTCGGGACTAACATATGGTTTTAATTTTATTTCGAAAATTCGCTTGCGCGTAGGGGTCTTTAACAGTGGGAGGAAACCGGAGGTGCCCAGGGGAAACCCACGAGGTTGAGAAGGCGCCTCTATCTCCCTCCATGCCACATACGCTCACACCAGGGATCGAAACCACAGCCGCAAGCCAGAGGTGACCGGTCAGCTAGAGGTCGAAGCGCGGCACTCTAGACCACTAGGCCATCGCAACCCCCATCCTTTAGAACTCTGGACGTGTAAAATAATGCACTGTAAAATAATTATACTTATTTTACATTGTTTGTTTGAGTACCTCGTAACACCCTTTAGAACCCTGGACGTTACGAGGTACTCCAAGAAACAATGTAAAATAAATATAATTTTTTTACAGTGCATTATTTTACAGGTCAATAGTACAGAGTTAGATAGTAGAATGCGTCCATCGCCCTATTCCAAGCGTGTCGTAGTAGCCGACTCTTGGGGAGAGGTTCGGGTGACCGATAAGCTACGCCTTGGTCTGCCATCAATAATGTCGAGGGTTCGAGTCCCATTCTCTGCTGTCTTAGTGACAAGGTGCAGGAGCGGCCTATCCGATCACTTAGGGGTACTCCCAGAACATAAGCAGATTATCGGCGATAACACGTAGATTACAATTATTTAGGGATCGAAACCACAGCCGCAGGGCAGAGCTGACCGGCCATCTAGAGGCCGAAGCGCGGCACTCTAGACCACTAGGCCATCCCAACCCCCACCTTTAGAACCCTGGACGTGTATAATAATGCACTGTAAAATAATTATACTTATTTTACATTGTTTCTTGGAGTACCTCGTAACACCCTTTAGAACCCTGGACGTTACGAGGTACTCCAAGAAACAATGTAAAATAAATGTAAATATTTTACAGTGCATTATTTTACAGGTCAATAGTACAGAGTTAGATAGTAGAATGCGTCCATCGCCCTATTCCAAGCGTGTCGTAGACGCCGACTCTTGCGGAGTGGGTTGGGTGGCCGACAAGCTACGCCTTGGTCTGCCATCAATGGTGTCGAGGGTTCGAGTCCCATTCTCTGCTATCTTAGTGACTGATTTTCAAGTTACTGTTATATTATAAAATAAGCGTTTTGCTTTAGGCAATGGACGGCACGGTTATAGACCGAGACACAACGACATCTACCCTGGGACTTTCACCCCCTGGACATTCCCCCTCCTTAGAACATCGTGTAACGTCCCCCCTCCCCAAGAGTCGGCTTCTACGACACGCTAGGAATGGGGCGATGGACACATTCTACTATCTAACTCTGTACTATTGACCTGTAAAATAATGCATTGTAAAAAATTTATATTTATTTTACATTGTTTCATGGAGTACCTCGTAACGTCCAGGATTCTAAAAGGTGTTACGAGGCAATCCCAGAAACAATGTAAAATAAGTATAATTTTTAACAGTGCATTATTTTACACGTCCTGGGTTCTAAAGGGTGGTCTAGAGTGCCGCGCTTCGACCTCTAGCTGGCCGGTCACCTCTGGCTGGCGGCTGTGGTTTTGATCCCTGGTGTGAGCGTATGTGGCATGGAGGGAGATAGGGGCGCTTTCTCAACCTCGTGGGTTTCCTCTGGGTACTCCGGTTTCCCCCCACTGCTAAAGACCCCTACGCGCAAGCGAATTATCGAAATAAAATTAAAACCATATGTTAGTCCCGAAATGACCTAGTGTGTGTCCAGTGGACGTTAAACCCCATTTCTCTCTCTCTAAAGGGTGGGTGGCGGGGAGGGGGCAGACTTGTCCTCTGGGGATAGATGGCCTGGGGGCAGATGTCTTGTGAGTAAAAGTTCGGGGGGCGATGTCCTAGGAGTTAAGATGTCTTCAGCAGGAAATGTCCCGGGAGTAAAAGTCCTAAAAAGGAGGGGGGCAGATATCCATGTGGCGGGGGTGGGGGGGGAATGTCGTGTATTATGTCACTAAAGACTATTTTAGAACTGGGACGTTTGATTTGTCATTTAATTTTTTTTTTTTGTACTTCAAAAAGGTTTTCTATAGGGCTCAATACTGTTAAAATGAATGAATGAATGATTGAATGAATGAATGAATGAATGAATAAATGGTGTTTTATGGTACGTCCACACCATAATGCGCGGGGAGTAATTTCGCTGCAGGGGGGAAACCTGCGTGATCGAATAGGCTACTCCCGGACCTTGTCACTGAGGTCTATAACCGTGCCGTCCATTGACTAAAGCATTGCATGACATACTATATCATTAGATCAAAACGCCTTTTTATAATATAACAGTAACTTAAAAATTCAAGTTAGTTAACTTGAAAATTCAAGTTAGTTAACTTGAAAATTCAAGTTACTAACTTGAAAATTCAAGTTAGTATCTTGAAAATTCAAGTTAGTAACTTGAAAATTCAAGTTAATATCTTGAAAATTCAAGTTAGTATCTTGAAAATTCAAGTTAGTAACTTGAAAATTCAAGTTAGTAACTTGAAAATTCAAGTTAGTAACTTGAAAATTCAAGTTAGTATCTTGAAAATTCAAGTTAGTATCTTGAAAATTCAAGTTAGTAACTTGAAAATTCAAGTTAGTATCTTGAAAATTCAAGTTAGTAACTTGAAAATTCAAGTTAGTATCTTGAAAATTCAAGTTAGTATCTTGAAAATTCAAGTTACTAACTTGAAAAATTGAAAATAGAATAAAAAAAAAAAAATATGTGGCCCTATTACGCTTCCGTTATATTGCCATTGGAAATTCAATTTTTACATTACTGTAGTTTCCAAGGCATTCAAAATGCTTTGCTCTAAGTGTTGAGATTTTCAATTGGTAAATGTATTAAATAATGTGTTATCTCGTATGTGTACTCTTCAGGGAATTTAATATTGTTGAAAAGGATAATACATCTTTAATATTATGTTCGTCTTTTTTTTTTATAGATACTTACACTCATAATGGCCTCGATAGTTCCTACTTTTCGATGAGCCTCCTCGTCAAGAATTGTCAACACTGTAAATCCAACGTTTGTCCGCATTGCGTTAATTAACACCATGCCAATACAGGCAACGGCTACCACCACATGGCGCATTCTAGAGAAACTTTTGGCCTGAAATCGTTTTCCTCTTGTATTACCATCATCTGGTACTGGATCTCCTTCTTTAGATCCAGAACCGTCCTTGGTGGAATCACTTGCCGCAGCTTTGTCGCCTTGGTGGCCATTTTGTCTCTTATCGACTCCCATTATGATGGACGTATTCCTGTAAATACCCTCTTTGCTCCACCATTGAACATTACTTAGGATTTCTCTTGGTCGGGATCAAACTGGTCCCCAAATATGTCCGGTTCTAAACACACGTTATTTATAGAAATACATTAAAACACACGTAAATTCAATAAACTGAACAACAGGTGACAATACAGTATTACATATCTCACATATACAATATATAATAATAATAGACAGTTAGTTTGTGTTGGGATATTGACCAAAACTGTAATAACAGCTGTTGCTCCTTATAAAAGTTGCCTAGAATTTCATTGGCTCACTCATTGAACACCATATAACACGGGAAAAAGAATGTTATATATCGATCTGTTTTATTGTTGTTTTACTTATCTGGATAAAATTCTTTATTTAATGGCGGAAGTTTGTTTTATTACGATTAAGGGACCATAAAGACCCAAGTCATTCAAACACGATTGTCCCAAAACATATGCCACAGCAATCATAACATGCCCCTAAAGATGTTTGATTTGGTACCTGACTTAATTACAATTAATGTATAGTTCCAACAGAAAACTACTTTAAGCCCCCCTTGATAGTTCACATACATAACGTACCACACAGTACTGAATAGTCGTAAAGATAATGCGTAAATAAATGAAATTAATGGAGGTTTAACGCCCAACTGATTTGCTCTGAACTGGGCTAATGAAGGCGTGCATGCGCCATACAGTGTACTATGAGGGAAATTTTGCCCAGGCAGCGGCACTTCGGCCTACTCTTATATCGAACAGATTCCAACTGTTAAGGGATCTTTTACGTGCACGCCAATGTGTACACGAGACCTCTGTTTTTCGTCCCATCTTTCGTAGATAAGTATTTAGTCACTGGGGGGATTAAAAAAAAAAATTTAGTGTGGAAACTATCATGAGGATACAATTTTGAATTTACAATGTATGTGTATATGTACTTCGAGTCAATGCTTATTCAGATTACCCAAACTGCTTGGTGATTTACAAGCAAATATAACAGTATCTTGTATGGCGCTTGTATAGAATGAGGTTTTTCGGCGTTTTAAAGCCCCAATAACACTCTTGTTGTAACTGAATAATATGTCCCAATCTTCATTCTGGTCAACAAATTGTATTATTTTACAATATTCCAATTAATTGATGATATAAATTTCATCTTAACACACCTAATTTAAAAAATTGGAAAAATGCAACTTATTGATTTGAAAAGTTTAACGTAAACCTTTTCAAATGTGACTTTGATTTAAAATATTTTCGAATCCTCTGGACAAATAAAATAGGTGTTAATGGATATTTACACAACAGGTAGGACACTAAAACATCTAGTATTTAAAATAAGGCTATTATTTATTTTCTGGAGCTGCCAAGCCAGCAAGAGTGTTATTTTCCCTTTAATAAGGATATGGTTCGGACACACCTAATTACACAGTTTACACTTAATCTTATAATAAACCAGTTAGTAATTGCCTCGGGCAAGGTCGTAGAAACATGATATGAGAGTTTTATATTCCATTCTTGATATTATGGGAATGTATGCAGTAATATGTAATATGATGAAATGTACCAAACATGAAGATGATGAGGACGGTTGAGTTCTGGTTGGATCATATTGAGCTTCTGATCAAGCCAAACGCCAAAATTCTCGTTAAGACAGGATAGATTTATTTTAGATTCTTACGTTCTAATCTTGTCAGTATTCCGTTCAAGTAGGTTGGTATAATTCGATACATATCTAACGGTATCCGAAGATTCGTTGACAATATAGCAGTGAAGAGTTGATTATAATCGGTGTACTGGTGTTAGCTGATGTTATAGTTTGCTGATATCTGCCTCGCCCCCCACAATTGCTTTTCCGGGGGGGGGGGGGGGGGTCTGAATAGACTTGGATTTGTGAAATCGATGTTTAGTTTAAAATATGCCCAAACACTAAAACGGTGTTTACAGAAGATTGGGATGCATTTTATTCGTGTCACTATCAATGAATGATTTAATTTTTCTAAGATTATAAATATGAAAATCAATATTGTTACACATGACCGAGACATGGTTATTAAGTCCAGATTAGATTCAAAACACGCAGAATTGTTTACAGCATCGAATGATTTAAGACAGATATTGACAATTTGTTAGTTTTCTGTGTTAGGTTTTAGATATTGTTGTCTGCTGCCATTTTACTTTATTTCTGTTTTGTCATCGTTGAGGTTTCATAAATTTAGTTCATACATTTACAAATATCTGATAAATATGCTCCCGGTATGTCTATCTGAGATGGTTCGGGTGGTAGGTAAGATCGTGTTTACGAATGACAAGATGTTGTGTGTGTAGTAAATAATAAAGGACACAAAACTTAACCCTGCGGCACGCCATTTTCTTAAACACTGCAATTAGACAGCCAAACCTTTATAACAACTGCCATAGTGAACACGCACTAAGGCGGTTTCTGTCTTGTCTTTGCACATTGGAATATTATGCAAATGTATTTTAAATTCGGATGGAACAGCTTTCTCGTTAACATTTGAAAAGGGGTATAGAGTGAACGCTGCTGCTGATGATCGATCTTACCTATATCTAGATCTTATATAAACTATGATCATGAACCATAAATATGTGCCATTAAACCATACGATAAATTAAGTGTGTTAGTATGAGGATGCACATTAATTAATAAAGCATTAAAACCAAGTTCATAATTTAATATTAAAGGTTTTGTGATGGAAATAAAACGAAAGATTATCTTATTTAAAATTGTGGGTAAAACAGGGCTCCCCATTTAGTAAGATATTTAATAATTCGTCAGATAGAAGACTATTAAGATAATTAATATCGGACATTAGCACATCTCTTTGAGGACATTTAAAAAAAAGTAATAGTATATATTTTCCACTGACATTTTACAAGAACATAGAGGATTGTCAATAATGTTAGATTGGAATAGGTCATTATTAAGGCTACTAGATGAATGACGGAGTCGGCTATGAAGACTTGTTAGTTTACGTATGCCAGTGTTTCTATAATGTGGTGTAGGAAGTTTAATTGAAATAGACTTTTTTGCATTCTTTTTACCAGTTGATAGTCTATTATATTCAGATATATGGTATGTATGGTATATTATTAATAGGAGGAACTACATCCGATAAGTAGGAGGGACAATGGTCATTTACAGTGCTATTTTGCAAAGTAAGCAAAGTCTGCGGATTTTTCTGCGATCTGATAGTTTGGGCCAACCAGTTTCGAAATATAAAGCTAACCTCGGTGTGTAAATTGTGCATCTTGTGACAATTTTTGCTGCCTTAAGTTGAAATAATTCTAATTTATAAATATTGAAATTTTCACAGGAATCCCAAACGTCAGATGCATAATCTAAAATAGGCCTCGTAAAGCACTTATGCAACTTATTTAAGGGGGATTGTGGTAAAGATATTTTATTTTTCTTAAATGAAATACATGTAATTTTAAAGTGGCTTGTTTTAGCATATTATCGATTTAAATTCCACTTCGCATCACTTTGAAAAAGTACCCTAAATGTTTATGATAACATGAATTAACTAGAAAGGTTTTGTGAAATTTAATTTTTATTGGATAGCTTGTGTTTGTAAATATAAGTAAGGATGTTTTTTTTCAGGATTAAAATTAATCAACCATTTCTTTGACCATGTATACATGATATCTAGACCTGAATTTAAGTGTTTTTCAATGTTGTTGATAGATATATTAGTTGAAATTAGAGATGTGTCATCTGCAAATAATCTAGACATGTCTATAAGACCTTCATATATGTCTTTTATATAGAGAAGAAAAAGTAGCGGACCAAGTACAGAACCTTGTGGGACCCCGGTATTGTACAATCTAATACACGATTTACAGTTTTCAAGTATGACTTGTTGTTTTCTGTTTGTTATGTAATTGGAATCTAGCTGAAGTAATTCACCTTTAATTGACTTTGTCAAAGGCTTTCGAAATATCACAACATATTATTGCAGTAATTTGCTTGTTATCTAATACGGTACATGTATGATTATACATCTCAAAAAGTTGGGGCGAGGTGGAAAAGTCTGGTAGAAATCCTGGTTGAAATTTATATATTAAATTATTATTTAATAAGAAGTCTAAAATATGTTGACAGATAATTCTTTCGAATAGTTTTGAAACACGGTTAAGCAGAGATATTGGCCCATAATTTTTAAAATTTGTTCGGTTACCTTTTTTGTGCAGAAGAATTACGTGAGCTAATTTCCAATTGCTCGGAAACGCACGCTTACTTACTATCAAAATAAATATTTTACTAAGTGGGAGACATATACTTTGGCAAGTTGATTCTAAAAATAGATTATTAATATTACCAGGTCCATTTGCTTTCGAAGTGTTCAATTTTTAAATAAGGGACTTCATTATGTTGGTGGTTATATTGATTGGCCGACATGTGTTATTACAACGAGGCGAAAATTCTGGAAGTTGTTATCTTATCATTTATAGCAGAAATAGAACTAAAATTATGTACATCTGATTTATCTTTAGAATCTGTAATACTAACTTTTGATGGGGATTGAAGAGATGGTATATTACTTCGGTGGAATTGTTTGATAAAACTTTTGAGGGTATACCAATAGTCTCGCTGAGACTTTGTCTTTAATTTTTTTTTATTTTTTCATTAATTGAGTTGCAGTATTCTTATTTTTTTTTGCATAGTGTTTCATGTTATTAACTTTATTTCTATGTTTTTGTATGCAGATAGATGTTCTGTTCGTTTAGATTTTATTACTGTTTTCTAAGCCTATCTCTTATACGTTTGTCTTTACTTCTTAGAGTAAGTATTTTTGAAGGGATATATTGTTCTATCAATTCGTCTAGTTTTGATGTAAACTTGCCGGTTATTTTATCTATAATAACATCTTCATTCCAAACATCGTCCCAATCAATATTAGATATATCATGATTCAACGGACGAAAACTCGCTCGTTTATATAGATATATTTTACGTTGAAAAATTTTATGATGATTGGTATAAATATCAAGATGAATAAAAGTAGCAATAGGATCCATGATGTTGAAAGGAACTTCCAGAGTATCTGCCGTGATATAATTAATACCATTAGAGATAATTATGGGACCTAATAATGTATTAGACGTTTCAGTTATGCTGGTAGGTTTTGTAATAGCATTATTAAGATTATGCATAGCACAGAGTATGTACATATTCACGCGGGTTAAAATAATTGGAATTAAGATCACCTAACAATATGATATTTAGAGATATATCGAAAGCTTTTTCAACTGATTCGTATAATAAGGTCCAGTAATTAACAGGAGATTCAATTGATCTATAAGTAAGGCAAATTAAGATAATATCAGAATTTATAGTAAGTTTTAACCAAATGATATCAGAATGAAACTATAAAATGTCATTATGTACATAATAATAAACCCACCCCCTGATTAGTCCGATCATTTCTAAAAAGTATATAGGCATCGTCTAATTGTACTTATTTCACACAAAATAATCTATCTGTATAAAAAGTTTATGAAACTACATAAGTAAACAATCCTACACATTTGAATATGGTTTACCACGTGTAGCACTTTCCCTTCGAATTAGCCTACAACTAAATTGTTTAAACGTAGCTGTAAAATACTCGACCAATATAGGCTACCGAGTGTTAATTTATATGTTGATTTAAGGGCAACCATGAAATACGGAAATTGTCTTTCTGCACGAACTAACACTACATTTATTGGATGAAATGGAAACATTTTTTATTATTGTAAATAATATACGAATTTTACATGGCGGATTTTGACTGATAATAAAAGTAATCAAGTAATGTAGATATTTGAAACACGGTTTAAACATCCTATTTCCCCCTCTCCATTTTCAGGTATGAACTAAATAGGGCTATGGTAGTTTTAGCAACACGATTACTATAGACCATGCTTTCAATTATGTTATTTGTTGAAGGATAGGATTAGCTATATCAATCACGTGATTTGCAGTCAGAATTTCTGATAGCGTGCCAGCTTGATTTCTGCTTATCGAGTGGTGAATATTGGCCCGCATCAGGAGCGGATCCAGAGGGGGGTTTTCAGCTACATGAACAAAAAAATAATGCCTTGCATCAATGAAATTACATCACAAAGTGATCCTACATCAGTATAAAAATGATTTCCCTGTTTGAAAAGATCAATTTGTATGTATGCCTATGTAATTTAGAGACGATGATGGCAGATTTCCGTAACAGAAACCTGGCAAACCCCCTCCTGCAAAAATTCCTGGATCCGCCCCTGCGTATACAATCTGTTTCACAGAGAATTACTTACGAATTATCTCTGTAACAGGTGACTGTCCACAACACGTGCGTTGACTGCACGAGGCGTAAGTCATTGGCTCAAAGGCTCGTGCAGTGTTTACTTAACACACTGCTTCGGGCAAAATGATGCATTTTATTCATTTTAATACTCATTTACACCCAATAGGAAATACTTTTTAACTACAAATACTGCAATCGTCTTATCAGTGATTTTAGTGGCCTATCGAATATTCACTGCTGATCAGTGTGGTCCGTATTGTGTGCTGGCTAATTTTATAGTGTGCCAGGTTGGTATCGATTAAGAGAAAGTTTGCCCGAAATTGTATGTAAAAGAAGAGACAGGAACACTAAAAAAGATATTATAAGCTCTCTTTGGTGGGAAAGATGTTATATTTTTGTAATTTTCATTCATTTATTAGTTTTTTTGATTGAACAATAAAACTAGCACAACATCAAGGGCAGATAATTTGAATTGATGAACCCAAGAGTTTGTGGACTGGAAAGGAATGGGACCACTGGGACTGGGATCCGGAGTTTTTCTCTCCTACCCGGTGTGCAAGTTCCTTAGACTGTAAATGATGTTTCTATAGTATGACATGATGCTTCTAGCTTATACACAAATTTGATGAGTGACAATCTTATCGGATATGATCGTGTTTAAAGGATCTAAATCGCTAACATTTTGGGTCTAGAAATTTACCCATATGGGTCGCAGCGCATCAAGTAATCTTATATGAATGTATATAAACTGATTTACATTCATTCATTTACGTCTTTACCCTAATTTCAAATCACTTATGTTCGGCGAAATACGCACAAAGTCTCAATAGCATGCCAATCTCTAGCGTCTGGTTATTCCTGCCTACACTATTATGTTTCTCCATGCACCACTGGCTAGTCTCGTTTTCCAAGTCCCTTGTTAAAAATGCGCCTGAAACGGATAATGTACCACTGATATTTTTGTATTATTTTGTCTTAAATATTGGATATCAGAAGCCCATCTTGTCCCGGTAAGATCACAACATCAATGTTGAATTAAATTGACAAATAATTTGTGTTTTTATTGTCGAAGATTTTGGATGATATTGAGTTAAAGATATAGCTACTTTAACTCACGTGGTTTTACTCAGGTAAAGCGTTTAATCGACGATTCTTCACTCAATCGTATCTCTGGATCGTGTCGCTACATTGCACTCTTGTGAATGGAGCGATGAAGCAGCGATAGACCTTTATGGTAACATCAGTTCTTTTCTTTTGTTATTCACATTGCCATGTATAATATTCAGATGCATTAATTATAATACTAATGTATCAATTGGTATTATTTAATGTATCTAAATATTATACAAGGCAAAGTCTTAGATTGAATGCAGTATAATTGAAGTACACTAGAATTTCATATTTGAAAAGAATAATAAAAGAAATTTTACACCAATTCAAAACAATCCAAATTGGCTAAACTTGGTATTTTTATTTTATTAATTGCTACACAGAGAACAAATGAACTGTACATTTATGCGCATGTGTTTTTTGCATTTATTTAAAAGAAAACATATTTCAAACACACTTCGTTCAGTAACTTTACTCTAATGGACAAACGTAATGCAACCCAAGAAGTCAATGAATAATCCTCTCGAGGTTTTTTTTTTATCAACGTCAGTTATTGTAACTCAATATTGATGATGGGGCACGCCATTGTAATTTCACTTTTATTTTAAGTCTACTTTTAATTGTTGAAAGTCAGCGACAAAATCGTATAATCCCATTATAAATATGAAGGGGGTGCTCGATTCACAGTTCCGGAATTGAATTCCAAAACTGGTGTCAATCGAGTGAATTTCGGAGTACAACGCATGTGTCGACTGTATAAAAAATATCTCAACCAATCATGAGCTGAAACATATTTCTTTTTACCTCGGAACAGGTCACGATTCTACCCACTCCACCTCAGCTGTCGGGACTAGCCGAACTGTGACAGGACTGAATTCCGCGACTCTCGATTGTAATTCTGTCGATTCGGGACGTTCTTGACTGTGAATCGAGCGCCCCCCACCCCAAGTTTCATCAGCAGTCATTGTACGGTACCGTAGATTGTATAACACGCAATCTGGCAAAAATCATGATAGTTTTTGTTTACATGTAAGCGCATCAATACAAATAACAGGTCTAGGTGATTTGCCACTTTTATCTTTGCGCATCCTAATTGGTTTTACCACATGCGCTTACTAATTTATTTTACCAACCGCGCGTATTAAGTTGTTTTGCCATCTACAGTGACTACAATCTACTTTCAAATGCTTATTTGTTTTTTTAATAAAAAAGATTGAAAAATAGTTAATGTTTTATTATTCTATTCTTCTCGAAGATAGTTTCGGTCAAGCAAAAATTTGCTACACGGACTACTATAATTGTAACGGTCGAGAAAATAATAAGTATGGGACAGATTGGTCTGCAGGGAAGTTTTCATCCCCCGAAACAGTGATGCCCAACTTTAAATTTGAAAATATTTAAAATTAATTATACTTAACTGTTCGTCTGTTTATATGAGAAACATTGAAATTTCTATACTTACACTCGTGATAGCCTTAATAGTTCCTAGTTTTTGATGAGCTTTCTCGTCAAGAATTGTCAGCACCGTAAATCCAATGTTTGTCCTCATACCGTTAATAAGCATCATACCTATACAGGCAATGGCTATCATTATATAACGAACTCCAGAAAAAGTTTTAAAACGAAAAAGATTATTTCTAGAACTGCCATCATCTGGCACCAAATTCCTTCTTTCATTAGCTTCACAACTCTCCTGGGTGGAATCGTTGCCTGCAACTTTGTCACAAGTTTTGCTTTTTTTTCTCTTCTCGGTCCCCATTATGATGAGGGTATTTTTTTGTAAATATCCCTTTTATTTCATTTCTTGGACTGCCTACTTGTACTTTTAAAGTTTTTTTTTACAATAGTTGTTAATATTAAATACACGATATTTAGATAAATGTCACCCAACATAGATAAGACACGCTAGTTAACAAAACCTTACAGGTATGAATAGATTATCCAGTATATGTACAATGTATATAATGATAATTATTAGTAAGTATATATATTTATATATGCAGACGTTTACGATATTGATGAAAACTGTTATAACAGCTGTTGCTGGTAATATACACCTCGTATGTCATTGGGTCGTATGTTTAACCATAATTGAGTGGGGACCGTGGGGTGGGGTGGGGGTCACTTATCCATCACGAATTTTATAGCTGTACTTTGCTGACCAAAAATAGAAAATAGTAGTTTATGACATCACATAAAGCATATAACCAAAGAACCATCAAATCTCACAATGATTATAGAGGCATGGCAAAAATGACGTTTGCAGGGGTGTAAGAAAGGAGCAGGGCATAATTCTTTTAAATTACTTAAATTGATATGTACATCAAAAATAACATTGTTTCAGATATTAGGCGACAATTGAAAAAAATAGAAAATAATTGGATCGGAGGTGAGTGTCAGAAAGCCCCCCACCCCACCCACCTCGCTAATGGCGCAAATGTGTGCGACAATAAACAACCGTTTTCCAAGAGATTGCAAAAGAATTTGCTTGGCTAGTCAAAAACTCATTTGCAAGCTGTAAGACGTCTACTTGTTTAACAATTCAAATAGTGTTTTCGCTATTTGATACTAATATTGATCAACTAGACTTATCGTACCTTAGTCTGAAGTGTTAAAGGGGCGTTGCCGCGTTATTACTTTCAAACATAGAATTAAGATAACTCATTTCGTACTTAATGTGGTATTCAAAATTAATCTAGATTCAACCGACGGTCCGAGGTCCAGTCCGCCTCTGCGTTGGAAGAGGTATCTCAGCTTTGGGTGGGCTGATATACCAAATTGTACATGTACATGCAATCTAATTTGAACACCCATGGCCATCGATTTTTTTGACATTGACAAACGAAATCCTTAACGTTCTTTAAGTCTCCCTATTTACCAGAAAATACCCTAAATGTATAACTAGCTCACTATGTTATAATTGACTCAGAACTTGCCGGTTAAAATATTGATATAATTAATCCATAATTTATCTTTCGAACCATCTGTTCAACTTCAGAATAGATCCTGTGTTATCGGTAGGATTCTCAACATAGAGACAGAGCAGAGGGGCGAAGTTACAAAATGACAATTTAAAAATCATTCAAGTGTTCGGGACATGTATCCACTGCAGTAAGGTAGATCATAGTGCGTCACACCACATCTGACAAGAATATATGCCATGTGTAAATTTCAAGACAAATTAACAATAAAATGAAATAAAATAGGTAGGCTATAATAGAATTGTGATAATAAAGGGTTATTTTGTCTTCCACACTCGCCAGATGCTAGCTTGCTGAGTTTAACCTTTCTACTATTACCAATACAAAGTTTATAATTGTATTATTATGAATCCTTAAACACAAATTAAAAATATTTGCGTAGCCTCACAGTAGAGGTGTATTGGAGGGGGTGGCGGTTCTTTAAGGCGAAAACTGGGTCATTTTCTTTTTATTTAAACAATATTTTATTCATTTAAATTTACAAAATTTATATAATAAATATAGGATACGATAACAAGCTTTATCAGCTCATATAAAATGACTTCCTTAAAAAGGATCTTTAACAGATTTGCATAATATTTATACAGATATTAAGTCATTTTCTTCAAGGGGTAAATTGAAACATCTTATTATATAGACATGTTAACGTGTCATCTTTCAAAAATAAGGCTGAGATTGGCAGCTACTCCACTTCAAACTGTCGACTGTTCAAACTATATCGATTGCTATATCAACATTGACTTTATCCAGGTTTTTGTCTCCAATGTTGTTAACCCATATCAAAGATGTCCCATTGCTGTAAATGCACTAGGACAACAACGTTCTCGGTTGAAAAATGTTGCCATCAGGCATATCCGCTCTTGTGCACGACAGTGCGACCACAACCGAAAAACCAATCATATAGAGCCCATGCTGACTACGTGGTGCAAGAAAAGACTCCTTTATAAAGCAGCCAGCTGACAGTTAATCTACCTGTCGATCTTTTAATCTTAAAATAGAATACATAGATAATTCCTATTTTAGAAATGAGGTATGATGATTATATGGGTAGGTAATTTTAGACAAATTATTTTCAGTTAATGCTTTTTTCGCTTTTTTTTTAAAAAAAGAAATCAATTTTGATTATGAGGCCCTGAACTCAATTGATCGATGAACTTTTATCAAATAATATTAAGTATATATTTAAAGAGACATTACGTACATCAGGTAAACTACTTTTGAAGACCAACAATGTTCAACAAGTCTTTTATTGTCAGTGCTCTTATAGTTTTCAAGCCCTCGTTTTATGGAATAATCTACATTTTAGTTTAAGATGTTGTACATCTCTATATTCTTTTAAAAGCATCTTTAACACATTTATCTAATCGGGTTTTTAACTGACTCTATATATACAACTTTTAACATGTCCATAATTTTGATTTTATGATTATGTGTCACGTGCTCCTGAACACGTGATGTGAAAGCGCTGTAGAAATAGTAATAATATTTTATCTAAAAATAAGGGATTCAGCTTTAAATTTAAAACCACCCTCAAAAATGTCGGAGTAAACTTGAAAAAAGGGCATAGTATTATAGAGATTCCCACAGAAACAAACTGTAGTTACGAACACATTCCCTTGATATGAGGGCAATAAATGCATATCTTTTTGTGAAAATGTTATATCTCTTTTACTTCTTTTTTTTTTTTTTTTTTTTTTTTTTTTTTTTGGGGTGGGGGGGACGGTGGCTAAGTGGGTAAGACTCTGGCTCGTTAGCATTGGCCGAGAAAGTTCATCTAAATTTTCCGGCGTGGTTCTCACTTGTCAGTGATGCTGGACAGAAGACCTGACAAGGACAATAGTCTAGTCGTTCGGATGAAACGAAACACCGAGGTCTCGTGCACACATTGCCGTGCACGTAAAAAATCCCTTGACAGTTGGAATACGCTGTAAGAATAGACGGGGGTACCGCTAAACGCGCAAAATTCCCTCGTAGCAGACTGTACGGCGTAAGTCCGTCTTCATTAGCCCAGTTCGTAGCAGAACAGTAGGACGTTAAACCCCATTTCATTTCATTTCATTTCTTCGAAAACGTCGCCTAAATAAATTAGTAATTCTGCTTCCATTTCATTTTTAAAAAAAGTTTGAAGACGTAATTTGACCATTCTACAATACCCGGGTCCCACGGAACTTATATACGTAATCTTAACGGGTCCTGGTTGACAATAATATCTAGCCTTTAACTGTTTTAAATCCATCTTTAGCTTTTGAATTAGATGGAATTGTTGAAAACTATTAATGTTGCTAAGGGTATCAACATATACAAGTTTTTCTTCGACTTACCATCCCTTTAATGTGAATGTATTGAAGTAGACTGACAAGTATAATGGGAGATAAATATAAGATAGACAGCCTTACAGTTGACATATAATTGGTAGAGTTCACACGGACTTTGTACATGCACCAGATCATGTATTAGTGAATCTACTAGACTTATAACATGTATTCTGTGCGACAAGTAAAACCTATTATAACTTTAACAGAGAACCTGCTCAACAGAACAATTTATGGATCTCGCTCAAGTAATATTTTGAGGGATAATATTTGGACTAAAGTTGAAGATTCACAGCCGAGCAGTTTTACAAAAATTGGCGAAGCATTATCAGAACAGGGAAAGCCTGCGCTGGAAGTTGAAGACCGAAAACCCTTGGAAGTATCCTCCAGTGAAATGAATGTTAATGCCAGCATACGTAGAGGGATTAACCAAAGCGGCGCCAACAGTGCAGCCAATCAATATACAACTCATAATTTTAAGGATCTCTCCGTGGCAAACCAAACCATGTTATACACCTTGTAACATTAGATTATGTAGTTAATTAATCGCATTAGTTTTATCAGACGACAGTTAACATAAGGCAAGATATAATTGGTAATAGTCTGACATTGCTCTGTTTAGTGTATATATATATATAAGGATAAACAAACATAAAAGTAACTCATTATAAAATTTGGATGTTATACAGATACTTTGTGTGTATATATAAAACATTGACAGGGATGATTTAGAACTAATCCTATTAGCACACGTCTGCTTTTTGGTGGATTGGAAGTTCAAGAAATGGACAGTATTTTTAAAGATACATTAATTAAGATTTTAATTTTTAAAAAAAGTTTGCTATTCTTTATATAACAATTCAAAAAATAGATGATAAAAGGAGAAATATTGAAAATTTCAGTCAAATTACTTTGTTGTCGACGGAATTATCAGTGTTGAAAGTTTGGAATAGAAATAGGGATCACCCGTGTCTCCATAACATTTCCGATTGATTGGCAGGGGATAACTTCGCCCACATATTCTCGACTATCAAGTAGCATTTAATACCTACTGACCCCCGATTGTCAGATCTTTTATCCGGTAAATGTTAGCTTTTTAAAATCCAATATGTATCCAACCAATTCGAGGGTCTATATAGTTGATATTAGGCTTGTTATGCAAATAAAGGTGTAATAAATAAACTATCGGAAGATTTGCAATAGGCATATATAGCTCTTAACCAATGTTCCTTTAAGATGAACTCTGTATTTATTAAGTTGAACCCTTGACACTATGACCTTTATAAATACACATATCGTGTACGGTAATATAATTCCATTGTAATTAAATGACAAATAAAGAGACATTTAAGTTTCCGGTTTCAGTTTCATTATAGTGATGGGATCAGCACAACCCTAATATTTGATATGGAGACATTGGTCGTTTGCCTCGTATTTGGTGCCCATTGATGGGACCGATTTTTCCGCAGTGGGCTAAGTTTTCCAGCAAGTAGGGTGCCCCCCCCCCCCCGCCCCCTCCGCTAGCCACGGGCCTGCACATAGTGTTATAGTTTATTGCTCTATCCAGTTACTAAATGCTCCTGAATATATTACTTTGTAACAGAAACAATAATATGCCATTTGACCACCTGTTTCTGTTTTTAATGTCTTAAGCGTTCTTTGCAAATCTGACATTTAGTCTGGTGATTTGAAGTGCTAAGAATGCGAGTAACAGAGGTCATTGCATGGTGCTTACGTAAAGTTAATTGTCTCATCAGTAAAGGAAATAAAATGCAATGGTGATCAAAACTTCCTACTGTTCTGCTCTGAACTGGGCTAATGAAGACGGATATCAACATGAACATACATTATGCTACGAGGGAAATGTTGCCTGCACAGCGGCACTACGACCCACTCTTATATCGAATTTAAGAGATCTTTTACGTGCACGCTAGTGTATACATGGGTCTCGGTTTTCGTCCTTGTCAGACCCTGCATCCGTGGCAAGGGGAAACTACGTCGAAAAAACTGGATGAACATCCGACCTCCACTTAGCCACCGTGAACCCTCCCCAGTAAAGGAATTCATCAGGAGTATACATTCCTTTTTAACAGAAACAATGCCAGTCCTTGAACCCTATTGCTTTGTAATGTTATCATCGACAACTTAATAAGTATTGTTATTACGATGGTGATCTTAAATTTGACTTTTTGTCTGATGATTGGCGTTCCTTTACTTTACGCATTGGACTTTAGCGGGGTCATTTTATGCTTACATCAGGTTACCTCGCCAGTAAAGGAATCCATAATCCAAACAATATATTGGGAACATTGACTGTAGATTTTGTTAGAATTATAGGATTAGATATTGGCATTTATAACATCTGTTTATATACAACAGATACACACATCATAAATTAGGATTTTTATTACAAAATATAATCTTATATAAATTTGGTCAAAATATAACTTATTTGATACCCGTATATTCCTAATTATATAAATTTTAGATTTTTATTACAAAATTCCAATTTAGTTGTATAGCTTTGATAAAATGTATTACTGTAAAAATAAATATAACGTACAGATATATCTTCCTAAAATGATACTAAGTAAATAGATAAACACCCCCCCCCCACACCCACCCACACACACCCCACCCACACACACCTCCCTATTTAAATAATCAATTACAATAAGTATATCTATTCATCTAAAATTATTTTACTCTCTAGCAAAAATCGTGACTATTTCTTGTAGTATTACTTCATAGTAAAATTAACACATAAAACAACTTTCAAACACACCTATTCACAAATATAACACTTAAATTAACACTCAACAATATACAAACAGGTAAAAACTAAATAAAATTAATCTTAGTATATAGTATTTTTTAAAAAAAACAACACATTTTTTTTTTTTTTTTTTTTTTTTGCGATACGATAAACGATTCATAAAAAGTAATAAATTTATCACATTCCACCGAGTACTTTTGACCGTTGTAGCTTCTTCAGGGCCCTGGAGACACCGCAACGGTCGAAAGTACTCGACGGGTTTTAATAAATTACTTTTTATGAATCGTTTATAATTAAGAAAATTGTGGCTTTTTTTATTATGTACATATCCACGCTTAAAACAACCATAAATCATTCTTTTTCACAAACAAACAGTTGAATTCAAAATTAAATTGAAACAACTCTCGCACAAACATGCACTCGAATTCACACTTGATATAACTCTCACAAACATTCATTTTAATTCACACTAGATAAAGCTCTCATTCCCAAACAGTAGCTAAACCAAATACAACATCCATAAAATATGATTTGGCGTTGATTCTTTGTCTGTTAAAAAACAAGTTTCTGTTCATCGCCCATTCTGGTATATCAACGGCTTCATCCTCAGTTAAATCATCAGCCCAATTAAGACATTCTTTAGCGTCACTATCCAAATCTGTTAACCGAGCTGTATCTTCTTGACTGATTTTAGGCATGACATTAAATTTAAAATTAGGAATCAAAGCCCAATCAGGGACATCTACGGGTCCATCATACACGGGTTCGTCAGCCCAGTTGATAACATATTGATGGTCATCAATATTTTCTGTGGTAGCCCAACGTCTTCTAGAAGAATCATCTTTAGTATGTTGATTAAAATCTATTCCAGGAATCAATGCCCAGTCAGGGACATCTACGGGTCCATCATACACAGGTTCGTCAGCCCAGTTGTTAACAAACTGATGGGGAATTTGGTTGAAATCATCGATATTTTCTGTGGTAGTGCAATCATCTTTAGCATGTCTATCAAAATCTACCCCAGGTATCAATGCCCAAGTAGGAATATTTGTTGGTTCCTCATATGATACTTCGTCAGCCCAGTTGATCACAGAATAATGTTGGTTTTGGTTCAAGTTGAGCTGCAAAGTGTCTTCCAATTCTTCGTCCAAATTCTCAGTATCTTCATTGTATGATGCCGATGCTGATGATAGAGGTGGTCTTGGAACTTTCAGTTCACAAATTTTCTCGTATTCTTGGTTGGATTTCTTGTAGTAAGATACCACTGAAAAAAGTGAAAAAAATAATTTCAAGCAAGGAAAATAAGAGACGAAAAATTTGACCCTGGATCCTGATTCATGAAATCTTAACTTAAGATAAAATCGAAATTTTAGTAGATACTTCAGTTTTGATTGGCTAAGCACTAAAATTAATCTAATATTAACCAATCATATAACTAAAATTTTGGTTTTATCTTAGTTAAAATTTCGTGAATGAGGCCCCTGGTAGATAATAAATGAAATGTTCACCTTAACTTTATGGGGCAAGTGAATAACAGAGGACACGGGTATACAATGGTAGAGTTTATAAAAGATGTTTTGGCATTTGAAATTGGAAAAAGAATAGCCCCTCTGTATTTCACGTTCAAATACATATTGCTGTATTTAATTTCAAATGACAAGGAGACGTTATACATTATTTCATTTGTCAGATTTTATCAACTAGTTTGATTCTGTTATTTGACTGTTACTAGCGTTTTGATAGACATATTCTAAGTGTTAACTATAGAGTTGACTAATAGAGTGTTAGACTTACTAGAAGTATTAACTGTAGAGTTGATTAAATCTGTATCAGTTAATATAACCAACATGGTGTCATCATTATATATGATCTGATTAAATACATCACCATAGTCTAAACTAATATCAGTATACTCTGGTATTTGTCTACAATAAATATAATACAAAATAAAAGTGGACCTAACAGAAAGTAAAATACTATTTATAGTTCAAACTTCTTTAATTTAGAAAAATACCGGAAAAAAAAACAGTTTATCTATTTACTTTTACCTGTGTCAACTTGCCTACGAAAATATTGAATAACTATTGAGTTTTTAACTTATTTCATTACTTTTTAGAATTTCTTTAAAATATAATCAAATATACTTACAATACAGTCATAGTTGATGTCACTTTTGTGTCTGGATTCACGAAAGCGTAGAAAATGTTATTAATTTTGAGGATTATCACAGAGCGTCTTTCTCTTAGCAGATAAAATAGCTCAATGGTAGAACAATAAGATGACGTTTTACCTATTGTGACGTCATAATTAAAAGACGTCAAAAAGTTTTGCTGTGAATTATTTGCCAAATAAATTTAAATACCCCCCTACCCCGAACTCCAAGATAATTCTGCTTTCCCGAAACAGGTTGAAATATTATTATTTTGTGTCGAATTTTCCAAAGAAGAAATGTTTCCTGGTTATTGGTTTTCACATTATAAAGATTCGTTCTCGATTAAACAGAGAACTGACAACTTTTACCTCGTGGTAAATCACTGACAGTTTTTCTTTAATATTTATACTACTAGATAATCTTTACTATGTTTATACTTCTAGATAATCTTTACTATATTTATACTACTAGATAACCTTTACTATATTTATACTTCTAGATAATCTTTACTTTATTTATACTACTAGATAATCATGCCATTTCATTTTTGAAAACGTCAGTTTCGGTCCGATTTTCACGAAATTCAAGTAAAATCATCAATATGGTGTAATGGTGATATACATGTATTTTAACGGGTTTGTTAAAATTGGATAAAAAGAACTTGTGCCCTCTAGAGGGACCACAAGCTAAAACCGCGGGGTTTTTTTTTTGGACAATCAGGTTGAGTAATTCAGGAAGTTTTGGTCCAATATGCGGGAATATCGAAAGAAACCAAGGTCTTCGGTTTATAAATACAATTGTATACATTTCAAGATTCATCTAAATCGGATTAAAATTGTGACTTATATAGTGTCTGCAAACTATAAAAGTGAATTTTGTACAACCAGGGGCCGTAATCCATAAAATTTCGATTCGATACATGCCAATATCAACAGGAACCAAGATCTTTTGGGGATAAACCAATATTTCAATTTTCGTCGAAATTGAATAAGAACTGTGACCCACGGAGTGTCCACAAACAATATTTCTCAAAGTGATCAACGGACATAACTCTGGCAGTAATCATAGAAAAGCGAGGGGCGACCTTTTCGTCTGTCACTTCTGGTCTGTACCAAATTCGAACTCAACCATCATAAGGATGTTACTGTTATATATTCAAATGGTATTTTTAAATCGGATAAAAAATGTGACCTCTCGGGGGACCTCAAGCTAAAACGCGATTTTAAGTACAATCAATTGCCATAATTCGGGATTCGATATGCGCGAATATCGACAGGAACGAAGTTTCATCAAAATCAGACGGTAATTATGACGTTGTTTAGAGTGTCCACAAGCTAAACACGCGATTTTTTGTACAATCGGGGGCTATAATCCATGAAGCTTCGGATAAGAATTGTGACCCGTACAGTGTCCACAAACCAATTGTGGACGGGCGGCCGGACGGACATAAAGACGGACAGGGGGATAACAAAAAAATGATATCAGGTTTAACGCCCTACTGTCTGTTCTGCTCTTAGTGGGATAATAAAGACGGGCATATTCCATACAGTGTGCTATAAGGGAAATTTTGCCTGGGAGCAACGCTAAAGCATACTCTTATATCGAATTCTAACTTCTAAAGGGATCTTTAATGCACACGGAACCTGATTTTCCGTTCCATCCAAATGAACTTTCTCAGCAAATGCAGGAATCTAACACGGGACCTGTAGGTTTGTGAGTCAACACCTTGGACTCTTCATATGTTAGTCCCGAAATGACCTAGTTTGAGTCTAGTGGATGTGAAACCCCATTTTCTCTCTCTCTCTCTCTTGTTTAATATACATTTAGTCATTGTGCAATCTTGGAAATAACACAAACACGGAAATATCTCTGGTAAAATAAGGATTATTTATTAGATTAAACGCTGCCGGTAGGCATAATGTCCATATATATACAAAGTTTAAATAAGTTACTAGTCTTTAATGCCACTCACTATAGATTATGTTCTATTTCCATAACGAGAGAGAGGGAGAGAGAGGGGGGGGTAACGGTCCACTGGACACAAACTAGGTCATTTCGGGACTAACATATGAAGAGTCCAAGGGAAGAACGATTTAAGTCACATTTTTGTCTTTTCGCATAAAAGGCAAAACAAAGGTTTGGACAAGAATTACAAATGATGTTTAACAGGAACCATATTTACCTGTGCACTACTGTCTTTCACTATACAAGGTCGAATAAAGGGTATAATGGACGCATTTTTCTGGAAGGTCATTTCAGAAGGGCCTTGGTTCGATGTAACTCTGATCGTATTTACCCGAAATTGGATGTTCCACAGAAAGCTTAGCCTATACAATTAGCTACCAGATGGCGCCATTAATAGCGGTTCATTGGAAAAGTGACTTAGATCGTTCTTCCCCTGTGCTCTTCATATGGTTTAATTTTATTTCAAGAAATCGCTTGTGCGTAAGGTTTTTTAGCAGTGGGTGGAAACTGGAGGACACGGAGAAATTCCACGAGGTTGGTCAGACGACCCTACTCCTTGTCACATACAACCAGGAGGCAACCACCAAGGGATCCTTTACGTGCCTACCAATGTGTATGCATGACCTTGGATTTTTGTACCATCCGAATGACTATACAGCTGTCCTTATCAGACTGTCCATCCTGTATCACTGACAAGATGAAATCATGCAGGAAAATCTGGATGAACTTTCTTTGCCAATGCAGTGATCGAACACCCGACTTCCAGACTAGCAAGCCAGAATTTTACCCACATGATCTCCTTGTTCTTTGCAACTTGGGGTAGCCAATGTCTATGTGCAACTCTGGGGCATATTCCTGAAGCAATGGCCCGAGAAATCCCTCTCTGGCCATTGCTGGATTGGCTTCTGATACCTGAAATTTTGAGGGAGTATGTCTATTCTTCCTGTTCAATCAAATCTATCGCTTGAGTACAGCAGCATGACAGTCCTACGTGCATATTAAGGTTGACCTCAGTTTATAATTTTATCCCAATCATAATATAATAAAGATAGTTGTAAGAATAATAGTCCAACCTAATGTTTATGAAACAGTAAGTATAGCTTGGTAACTCAATTAAAAAACAATAGCTAAGTAGAACAATGTCTACTCAAAGGGGTGTCACATTTTTCTCAAAAATAATATTAATTGTTACTCAGTCGGGTCAAATTAAACTAATCAATAAAAATATCAATTATAGTGATATCTCAGTTGAGATTTGGAACATAAGTAAGCTATTTTGTTGGATAAAAATGTAATATAAAACAATCCCAAAATATTGAAGTAAGAGAATGCTAAAATTTTGAGGTCATTTATTTAACTTATCAATCATTCGGAAAATCTTTTTCTTCAGGGTTGCCTTTGTTCGCTTGTGAATCAAACCATTATTTGATTTACTTATTGATATGGCTTTTTGGCACACACTAGGTATGGGTCGTTTTTTTATCTCAAAATATTTTCTAAAAAGTCTATGAATTTCATCTTCTTCCTCTTTTGACCATTTTACAATTGATTTTGAACTGACTGCTTTTTTCTTTTTCCCGGGTTCTTCGACATCTAATGTTTCATCCAATTCATCACATAGATCTGTTTCCATATTATTGCTACTGTCAGCGACATCTGATGTTTCTTGATTCAATTCTGATACAATATCTGAAATAAGTTAATAAATGAAATGAAATGGGGTTTAACGTTCTACTGTTTTGCTTTGACTGTGTTAATGAAGACAGCCATATGCCATACAGTGTGCTCTGAGGTAAATCTTTTTGAATAGCTAATAAAACAAGACAATTACAGGAATGTACTTTACTCAACTGTTATTGATCTTAACAGAACACAATTTTTATCGGATACAATCACTGGGTTTATTCTAAAAGCACGACGTTTCAATAGGTATCCCATATCCTGTCGTGCTTTTGAAATAAAACCAGTGACTGTTTCCCATAAAAGTTGTGTTCTGTTAATATGTTTCTCAGTCACTAAATGCCACTTACAGACAAATTCAGTTATTGACCTGCCAGTCCAAACCAGGAACTTACTGGGCAGTAACATAGGCCATGGCAAGATATCTGCATTCCTAGTATTTAGGTTTGTAACAATCAAATTGAAATACAAATTTTTGTTTAGGATTAGTCATAGATTTGTTGTAAACTATCCTAACTGATACTGATACCGTTCCGAGGACTCAGAAATTAATAATTACATGTAGTTATAAATCCATATAATGCCTTATAATTATTTGATATATCATGTAGTTCAATGGTTCAGGGACCAACTTAAGATGTAGGCTATATTTTTTTTAAGATTGTTTTTATAACCAGCTTTTATTTTTCTTGCTTTGGCCTAACAGTAAAGTAATGAAATTTGATAAATTTTTGCACTAAAAAATGATAATGTTCCACCTTAATAGGCTCTTTCAGTTTTCAAGTCACCAATTTAAAATGGATAAATTATTCCCAGTTGATTACAACGGGTATACAATCTGGCCACTCACTAACTGGGGTGCAATATTTACTCAGGGACAGAGCAAGCCATAATTGTTTTAAGAGATTACAAAAAGAAGATCTAACATGATATACTGTTTTTAACATACCTGTTAACTGAATTTCATCCAGAGATTTGTTGACATATTTATGAACTTGGCCGGAATCTTGCAATAAAAGAATTTTAACAATCTGCATCCTCTCTAAAACATCTGAACTGGTTTCATTGTCAATCTCGTGAACATCTACGGTGTGATTGGTTACCCAATTAAGTTGGCTTTCGTTAAGATCAAGGACCTGAAATGGTATCATACACAATGCTATTTATTTAATAGAGAATGGGTAATAAAAATAACATTATATAAAGCACTCCACTTGACACAAAGAAGGCCATTTAGGGACTTAAACATGGTTCAATTTTTTTCAATAATTCGCTTGCACGTAGGGGTCTTTTAGTAGTGGGAGGAAAACGGAGGACCCGTAGAAAACCTTACTCCTTGTCACATACAACCACACCAGTTGGTTCAATGGCAGACCTTTTGATACAAACTTTATAATAAGTTATAATAACATCATTACCTTCCAAGCAGAAACAGACGACTGACTAATAATAGTGTAGATGGGATACCCACCCTCTTTTTCAACCAATCACAAAGGAAACGGGTCTAAAAATAATCCAGTGGTCCACCCACCAGGAATGAAATCTGCTAATTAACAGTAGTCAAGAACCTATTCTAATGAGCCAATGAGAAACGGACAAACAATTAAGCCATACTTAGAAAGAGTATCATTATATGACATCAGCATTAGACTAATACCGCATATCCTTCTTTTTTATCAATTAAATGTAAGTACCTGAGTTATAGTGGCCATATATTTTCTTTCTTGAGTAGATATAATAAGTTCTGGAGATTTTAAACTCGCTAGATTAACAGTTTCAGACAAAGATGTGTGTGCTTTGACAACAGTATTTCCTACAAAACAAATTCCAATTAAATAATGTACTGAACACAATATAAATGACAGCCTTCATATTAATGATAACAGATAAATATTAAAATTTGAATAGAAATCATGACACCATTTTAGACAGAGACCTCTATTCCAACACTAGCAAGAGAGAGAGAGAAATGGGGTTTAACATCCACTTGACACAAACTAGGTCATTTTGGGACTAACATATGGTTTCATTTTATTTCAATAATTCGCTTGCGCGTAGGGGTCATTAGCAGTGGGAGGAAACCGGAGTGCCCGGAGGAAACCCATGAGGTTGAGAAGGCGCCCCTATCTCCATGCCACATACACTCACACCAGGGCTCGAAACCACAGCTGCAAGCCAGAGGTGACCTGCCAGCTAGAGGTCGAAGCGCAGCACTCTAGACCACAAGGCCATCCCCCCTCCCCCAACACTAGCAAATCCCCCCCCCCCCAAATTTGAACAAAAATCATGAGACTATGTGTTCTTGGGAATTTGTTATTCAAATTGTGTACAAAATAAACACATAGTTGAATAAATGCAAACAATCAAGCTCCTATTACCAAAATCACATACCTGCATAAAAAATATTAATAGACTATATAAATTTTAATTACCTTTCTTTGCAAATACATAAGGATTATCTCTTGAAATACCACATTGTTCACGAATAGTGGAGTTTGTTAAAAACTGCAAACCTTCCATTGTTTCATTGGGAATTATAACAGGTACAGATTGACCACACTAAAAAAAACCCATAAGACTTTTTTATGGAGATACTGTTAAAAATTAAAATATGGTGAACTTTATGCATCAATTTATCAATATTTATTAATGTCAAACTGTTTTAGAAAACCAGAGAGATAGATAGTGAAATGGTGTTTAATTAAAGTCCACTCAACACAAACTACATGTAGGTCATTTCGGGACTAACATATGATTTTAACTTTCTTTCAATAATTCGCTTGTGCATAGGTTCTGTGGCAGTGGGAGGAAACAGGAGGAGACAGAGAAAACCCACTAGGGTTGGACAGGCAACCCTATTCCTTGTCACGTGCAACCAGGGATTCAAAACCATGCCAGTTGACTCAATGACAGGCTTTATGATACAGAGTACACACGCTAACCATTCGGCCATCCATCCCGCCTTTATAAAACTAAGTCCCTACTTCTATTGACAGTGATAAATACTTGTAACCTAAATAAAATATTATTAGTATTGAGCAGCAATGATTACCTTTCCTCTAATCTCAACAATGTCTTGTGTTTCCAATAAAAACTTTTCAAATTTGGTACAATTTTCAATCATTGAGCTGCTAAAATCACTAACTCCCCGTTTCCTGGCCTGATAATCCGTTAATCTGTAAATATATATACATTCACTATTTAATTGAGGAGCTATTCTGATTTCATCCAAAAATACACGAAAACTTTTAATCTTTATCATCCATTAATGCTCAAGTAAATGTCAATGACTTTAAATTGTAACTACACTTTCATGCCTACTGTACAGTTTGTATTATCATTTCAAAATTATGGAAACAAAATTACCTGAGGTCTTCTATTTCTCCAGTTCTGTTGTAAATCATAAGCTTTGATTCAACTGTCTCGGCTATTAGTCGAAAATTATCAGGGTCTTTCTTATCATAATCTAATGACTGTAGCTGTTGTTTTAAAAAATTGTTAAGTTTTTCTATGTCCGAATGGTCTGGCAAAGATTGAGTTTTATTGTACTGCCTCTCATTCAATAAAACTCTGGCAAGTTTTGTAACCCTGGTCCTCCACATTATCCCAAAAATCTTTAACAGGTCTTCTGCTTCCTTTCTTTCATTTGGAAGTCCATTCTGAATTGCCAAAGCTAATTTGGCATTCAGCATCCTTTTCAGATCTAAACCCAATTTAATCAAGACACTAGGTTTATCTACATCTTCTTCATCTTCTCCATTACATTCAGCAGTTCTCATGGTTGCTTTTACAATATCTTCAAAATATTCTGGTTTCAAGTAACTGGAGATACTCGGCTCACCATCAATATGCTTAATGGCCCTCAAGTTGATTAGGAATCTGGCTATCAACCTCATCACCTGAGATGTATACTTTCCGCGATTCAAGGGATTTCCAATATTCTTTAGTATCCAAAGGTTACCTAAAAGTACTATTAAAGTATCAGATTTAGCAACTTGTCCAACTTCATCATTATTCATCTTGCTAAAAACTTCTTTGATTAACATTACACTAGCAGCAGGTTGGATCCGCATTGATAATGTGTCTGACTGAGTTCGTAGCTCTGCAGAAGTGAAATTTAAACCAGATGATGCAATGCAAGATCGACTATGTTTCCACAGTAAAGTCTTTTTGACCCATGACAGACAGTGTGGGCAAGGTCCATAGTTATCTAATTGAAAACGATCACAGGGTCGTCTTTCAAGAATGATTTCACCTTTTTGATCATTTAGAGTTTTAACATTATTAATATGGTTATATTTGCTTCTTAACAAGTAAAGTAACTGTTTCCTTTTCTTTTCATCCTTTTCATCTGCAATTGCTTTTACTTCATCTACAGTTTTGTGTTTCCTCAAAAGATGCTGCGAAAAGTTAGAAACTTTCCTCTTGCAAATATCACAATTTTGGTATTGATTATGAACCCGTGTATTATTTTTTATCTTTCCAAATTTACTTGTCCCCGATTTTGAAATCTTTTTTATATATACACCAGGAATATTAGGGTCTATTAGGACATCTTCTTCATCAATATCTTCATCATTATCAGATGGGTACAGCAGTTCCAAACACTGAAATTTGGGTGGGGATTTAGAAACCATCTCATTACTAACATTCATATATGGTATTTTATCACTCATTTCATTGTCATCGCTACAGCTTTCTTCTATTTCGTCAGATAAAATAAATTCAGGACTACAATCTTCGGAAAGTAAATCATCATCAGATGAATATGACATGCCTTGAGAATTACGAGCTCTAAGTTTCATTCCTATCTCTATGGTATCTGTCTTAGATTGTGATTTCCGATCTGATTTCAGTTTAGTATCCGCATCTCCACTACTGTGAGTTGTCAGTATATTAGTATCATCACCATCAGTTTTCTGTATAACCTTGCCTCCTCCAGTGTCAGTTAACATATTCCTGTCTCCATCATTATCTCTATTATCTTTATCACTGTCTATATTATCTTTATTGTGTTCATTTCTCTGAAATAGAGTTTTTATAATATGTAGTATAGACAATCTTCTAAACTAAAGACCTGGCCCTGAGTTCACAAAGCATTCTCAGACTTAAGTTATGAATTTACTCAAAATTGTTAGCCTTACTTTAAGATATAGCTCATTATAAAATTGTTCTAGTTTTAATGTATCAAATACACCAGTAAGAATCTATGTGAAATGTTTTGTGTTTCTGAATCAAAGATATTTATCTAAAACACTGATCAAAAGTTGAGTAGAATCTCGTCTTAAGTTTGATAATTCTTTGTGAACTCGGGACCAGGCTTATCACCCATATGATAATGTAGAAAATGTTGTCAGGTACGGTACCGGTACACTCACACTTTTTCAAACTATGAGGAATAAATGAAATGAAATGGGGTTCTGCTCCTATACTGAGCTAATGAATACACCATAATATGGGGGGGATTTTGCCCAGACAGCAACACTATGGCCTACTCTTATATCGAATTCCAACAGATCTTTGACATGCTCGTTAATTTATACACAGAACCCCGGTTTTTCATCCCATGTGAAGGACTAGGCAGCTGTTTTTGTCAGGTCCTGTCTACGAGTAACATTTCATTAATATTGTCAAAATAGGTGAAACCCATAAATACCTAAACAATGTTAACACAAATAGAACCAATCAAAACGTATTGATTAAAACCAAACTGCACACAAAGTCACATAACTACTTGAGAGCTAAGAGTAACTTGTGATTTATTTTGGACAAATTTATAAACTGCAGTTCAGTGTGGTATAAAAATTATTTCCCTTTCAGTTTAGAAGTAACTTCCTGGCTGGCAATGTGGACAAATTGGGCCAATTTAACCCCTGAAAATTGTTTTTTCTTTTGTGTGTGTATGTGTACTATCATAGTACACATACACACACAAAGTCGATCGACATTCCGATAGCATGCAGTTTTTGGCTTCTTATTATGTGCTTAAAATAGCACCACTTTCTCCGTGAGAAAAATGACCGGTTGGGGAAATTTTGAAGTGGAAGTCCTGGTACTATGGCCTCAGACTGCAGAGTCTTGTGACCAGTATCCCATACAAATTAACAGGACTTTACATAGAAGAATGAACTGCTGTTTACCTCTGCTAAATTAGGGTCATTTACAAACAAAGCAAGGTTTTTTTTCTTGTTTTTCAACTGACCTGAAAAGCAAAATAGATTGCTACAAAAGTGAATGTTTAAAACTATCTTACAGAGAGAGAGAGAGAGAGATAGAGATATGGGGGTTTAACCTCCACGCATCAACACAAACTAGGTCATTTAGGGACTAATAAATGATTAATTTTTTTCAATAATTTGATAATGCGTAGGGGTCTTTAGCAGGGGTAAAAAAAATGGAGGAGCTGGAGGAAACCCACAAGGTTGGACAGACGACCCTACTCTTTGTCTCGTACAACCAACAAAGCCCAGCTTAACCATAGTGGGGCCCTGGGACTGACTAGAATTGTGGGGGCCCCTTACACTTCAAAAAGATTATATTATATCCTTTTGAATGGCACCCATGTGTAACACACAATTAAACGGTCTATAATCCATCTGGAGTTTGAATTTGAATTTTTCTCTTTTTGCCGTAAACCGCAGGGCCCAGCATGGGCCTGGGCCACTCAGGCTAATTAGTCCGGGAGCCCAGTGAGGTTTAATCAAAATATTGAGTCCAAAAGGTTTGAGGTTTGCAACACATATTAGACCCCTAGATCATTATGGAAAGGCAAGTCTTAAGTTTTGTAACCTGTGCGTTTACCTGGGAGGGCTCCCCCTAACCCCCTTAAATTTAATGGGAGTTAAAATTCAATGTCCATCCACAATTTTCTTGCAAGGATTTCATACTTAGCACTTTGAAACAGAATGTATGACTTAAGATCATAAAATGTTGTGCTAATGCTACTTAAGAGCTTAATTAATTAGCATTAATTAGTGGCCGTAATTAAAATTCAGAGTCCATGACTGAAACAAAGCCTAAAAGCTAGCTAATCAAGTCATGAAACCAAAAATATCACTTAAGAGCGACAAAAGTTGAACAAACCTTGCTTAAGACTGGTTCAAAGGTGACAAAGGTCAAAGGTCACTAATTAGTGACTGTAATCAAAATTTAGAGTCCATAACTGAAACAAAGCCTAAAAACTAGCTTATCAAGCCAGTAAACCAAAATTATAACTTAAGAGCAACAAAAGTTGAACAAACCTTGCTTAAGAATGCTTCAAAGGTGATAAAGGTCAATTTTTGGGTCTTGTATAGGGTTTGAGTGGATTTGATTAAATTGTCTTGTCCAAGATTATTTTTGTTTGGAAAACATTTCTATGAGTTTCATTTCACAAAATTCACGACTTAAGAGCATAAAATGTTGTATTAATGTTACTTAAGAGCTAATTAATTAGCACTAATTAGTGACTGTAATTAAAATTTAGAGTCCATAACTGAAACAAAGCTTAAAAGGTAGCTGACCAATGTTACTTAAGAGCTAATTAATTAACACTAATTTGTGACTGTAATTAGAATTTAGAGTCTATAGCTGAAACAAATCCTAAAAACTAGCTTACCGAGTCAGGAAACCAAAGATATACCTTAAGAGCGACAAATGGTTGAACAAACCCTGCTTAAGACTGTTTCAAAATTGACAAAGGTTAATTATTTGGTCTTGTAATGGGGATTGAGTCTATAGCTGAAGCAAAGCCTAAAAACTAGCTAACCAGGCCAGAAAGCCACAAATATCACTTAATAGTGCCAAAAATGGAACAAACTTGGCTTAAGACTGGTTCAAAGGTGACAAACTGGTGACGAGGGTCATATTTTGTTTCACACTATGACCAATCAACCATTCAAATTGCTTATCTCTGCTTGGCTTGAAGAGACGACGAAAGACCTTGCAAAGAATCATTCCTTATAGGAAATGAAAAGAGAAAAAAAACTGTTAAGTTTTTCCAATTATTCTAAATATTGAAAATGGAAGTATAAAACTGGATGACTCTCTGGAACGCAGACAATTAGATAATAAATTAGTCCATATGAAGATATAATAATATATGATTCAAAACATTTATGTGTTCTCCTTAACATGATTATTTACGGGAATGTCTTCCAAAATCAGTCGAAAATTTTTCTGAGTTAAGACTAATGCGACCTTGGTGAAAAAAAGGGGTTGAAATCCGAAAGTTATTTGCAGTATAATGCTATCAAGACTTATACAGTTTACTTACAAGATATCGTACTAGATAAGGTGTTAATTGCATCAAAACGTTCATTTGGGACACCATGAACACATACATATTTAGATATAGTTGTATACTACAAATAATACATGCTGTATAGAAAACATATATGTACACAACAGGAATACATTCATACAGATATACGATACTTTTGTTAGCTGTTAATAATAATAATAATGTACATTTGTAATTGCGCTAACTCCATCCATATTGCATGCTCTAAGCGCGAGGATAATAGCTAATCCTGATAATATGTCACAAACAAATGAGTTTTGAGTTTGGATTTGAACACAGCTAATGATTGAGAACTCTTTTTTTTATCAATTTTCAATCTACTACATGGTTTATCGTTCCTAAATATTTCCAATTGTAAATTAGATTTACTGTGGACTATGGCACGCAGTTCTGAATGTAATGCTTTTTTGGGGGATTTCATTGCGGCCGACCCAGAACAATTTCGAGTTATCAAAAGTAGTTCAGAGCTGTCTATGTGATTAATTACAAAAGTCAATATGTGTATTTCACCAATGTTTTTTTTTCCGATTGTTAATACCTCTTAAAGTTCATGTACCCATGTTCTGTTGTCTTATTTAATCCTTCTTCAAATGCAGTGCCGGATTAACCTTGTGCGGGCCCAGGACAAACCAATTGTGCGGGGCCCAATTGTTGTATGTTCAAATTGTTCGTAATAACCGCGGATCATACTAGTATGTACTCCGCCCCCTTGAATGCCTGCGGTGTTTTCCGCCAGTCCCAGGGCCTCTAATATCCCTTACTGCCAAGGGCCCCAATCCTCGCCCATTCAGCCCAGGAACTGGTTGGCTCAGTCCGGGATAAAATATTAGTATGCCATAGAATTGTGGGGGCCCCTAAATGTGGGCGGCCCGGGACATTTGTCCCACTTTGCCCCCCTTAGATATGGCACTGCTCAACTGTGACTCAATAATAACAATGTCGCTATTAAAATTTTAGGCATAACATTTTCAAAAGTTGGTTCCTTATAAAAAGCAATCTATAAAAAAGATATTGGTACAATTTTTAGCCAAAAAATCTGACTTGGATATATGAAATACAAATATCATTTTGCATGGAAAAGGAATTGTTGAGGCTGTAAAAAACGTATAATGTATCATATAATTCTATTACATAGAAAAACTGAGAGTCGAATGAAACATCTACCTCCATTTTATATATATATATATTATTTGTAAAACTGATATAAATTTGGAATTATAATTAACATATTAAAAACATCCACTTTGCATGTAGAAAGTAGCATTGATGGAATATATAGATGGACTTCAGTAATTAATGACATAGACAGCTTTATTTCTAGTGTGCGACTATGTCTAAATATATAATGTATACATGTCGTCCTGAATGGATGTTCTGTTGCAATGAACATCTTATAAGTAAACAGTATAAGCCACTCTTGATAGCATTATACTGAAAATAACTTTCGGATATCAACCCTTTTTTCACCAAGGTAAATATCGATGTTATGGAGAACACATAAATGTTTTGAATCATATAAATATATATCTTTATTAATATTATCGAATTGTCTGCATTTTTCAAAACCAGATAGTTATCCAGTTCAATAATTCCATTCATTTCCTGTAAGGAATGATTCGTCGCATAGTTTTTCATTGTCTCTTTAGGCAAGCAGAGATAAGCAAGCAATTTGAATGTTTGATTGGTCATAATGTGGCCCAAAGTATGACCTTTGTCACCTTTGAACAGGGGCGGATCCAGGAATTTTTGCAGGAGGGGGTTTATTATGGAAATCTGTCAGTCATCGTCTCTAAATTACATAGGCATTTATACAAACTGCGCTTTTCAAGGCGAGAAATCATTTTTGTAATGATGTAGGATCTTACTGTGATTTGATTTCATTGATGCAAGGCATTCATTTTGTTTTATGTAGCTGAGCAGGGTGGGTTTGGACCCCCCCCCCCCCTCTGGATCCGCCCCCGTTAAAACAGTCTTAAGCAAGGTTTATTCAATTTTTGTTGCTCTTAAGTGATATTTTTGGCCTCCTGACTTGGTTAGCTACCTTTTAAGCTTCGTTTCAGTTATGGACTCTAAATTTTAATTACAGTCACTAATTTGTGCTAATTAATTAGCTCTTAAGTAACATTAATACAACATTTTATGCTCTTAAGTCATGAATTTAGTGCAGTGAAACTCAAAGAAATATGTTTTTCAAACAAAAATAATCTTGCACAAGACAATTTAATCAAATCCACTCAATCCCTATTACGAGACCCAAAAATTGACCTTTGTCACCTTTGAATAAGTCTTAAGCAAGGTTTGTTCAACTTTTGTTGCTCTTAAGTTATAATTTTGATTTACTGGCTTGGTAAGCCAGATTTTAGGCTTTGTTTCAGTCATGGACTCTAAATTTTAATTAGTCATAAATTAGTGACCTTTGACCTTTGTCACCTTTGAACCAGTCTTAAGCAAGGTTTGTTCAACTTTTGTCGCTCTTAAGTGATATTTTTGGTGTCATGTCTTGGTTAGCTAGCTTTTAGTCTTTGTTTCAGTCATGGACGCTAAATTTTAATTACGGCCACTAATTAATGCTAATTAATTAAGCTCTTAAGTAGCATTAGCACAACATTTTATGATCTTAAGTCATACATTCTGTTTCAAAGTGCTAAGTATGAAATCCTTGCAAGAAAATTGTGGATGGACATTGAATTTTAACTCCCGTTAAATTTAAGGGGGTTAGGGGGAGCCCTCCCAGGTAAACGCACAGGTTACAAAACTTAAGACTTGCCTTTCCATAATGATCTAGGGGTCAAATATGTGTTGCAAACCTCAAACCTTTTGGACTCAATATTTTGATTAAACTTCACTGGGCTCCCGGGTTAAATGCCTAAGCTGGGCTTTGACTGAGTGTCAGGCTTTGTGCACGTGCTAACCATTCAGTCATATAACCCTGCTTATTATACAGTATTTGGATAAATTAATTGCAATTTGAATCATCAGATCTGATATAGCTGACAGTGACAGAATAAATTTTACAAAAGCAGTAAATGACAATTTTGATGTTCTAAAGTAAAGAAAACCTTCACTGGTATCATTACATAACTAAAATAAAGTAGGGGTGGGCAATACCAGAAATTTTCAGTTTCAAAATATTGAAACTGCTGGTAGACAAAAATAGGTTGTCAGGCAATGAAATATACGCCAACAGCAGCTAAATTGTCTGAGCGGTCGATAAGGGTTTCGCACATTTATTCTTTTGTAGATAATTGGGGGCATTTATATACTAGACAATTTCATACAGATCAGATTATAATTTTAGTCGTTTAAGGGTTCACAAGGTTCTACAAACTGAAATTAGGGTCTTTACTCGGGAAGTAATGTACAGAAATTGTTGAAATTTGACCAGCTTTTTATTTTACTAATTCAAAGAATGCATATAAATTTCATACAGATTGAATCGTAACTCACAAGTTCAACAAAGTAAAACAAAAGCCATAAATTTGAAAGTAATCGACAGAGATTGTTGACATTCAATAGGATTCTTGCAATTGATTTCACTAATTTAAATAATGCATATAAAGTTAATACAGATTGGATGATTAACTTTCATCATTTGAGCATTCACAAGGTTCAACAAGGGCCATAATTATTTGAAAATGCTGAATTTCAATAGAATTCTTCATTTTACTAATTCAAATGATGCATATAAATTTTGTAAGGATGAGATGATAACTTCCGTCCTTCGAGTTTTCACAAGGTTCAGCAAATTTAAACAAGGGCTATAACTCTAATCGCAATTATAGGAAATTGCTGAGGAGTCTTCGTGTCACTAATTTAAATGATCTGTGTAAATTTCATACAGAGTATTTACAAGGCGCACCTAAGTGAAACAAGGGCCATAATCGCATAACTGAAGATGTATAGTATTTTCGTATAATTTGGTTACCCGGATTCCTCTGCATGGACTGTTTTCCTAGACTGTCATTCTCAGCCATCTTGGACACATCATCTACTTGCATTATTGGAAACACCTCTGCTTGAAGTGCAGGAGATGATGCATCCTTGGTTATTTTTCTAGTAAGGATATTAGATTGTACAATCAGATTACTGCTACTCTGTCTTGGAAGTCTGCCATATCCTTCAAATTGAACAGTGGCTGAACAAATTTTCAAATGTCGCTCTATAGATGATAAAAGAAGCCATCCCAAGCAACGTGGGCATGGACCATATTTTTCTACATTTAATCCGCCACCGTCATATCGTCTAGCAAAGAGAAGTTCCCCTTTTTTCTTTTTCAATACTGTCAAATTATGAGTGTGAGCTGCACGTAACCGTAAAATATTGATCTTCCACTTTCTTTCTTTCAGTGATACTTCGAGTATTTTCTTAACTTCTTCTTCTTTCTGATGCTTTTTTGATAAAATGTGATGGGAAAAGTTTGTAACCATTCTTTTACAAAAAGGACACGGATGATGGGAGTTATAAACTCTGTCAGTTTTCTTTCTTCTCCCTTTTGTGGTAGTGGTATTTTTCAAAACTGATCGAATATATATGTCCGAGTTATTCATATCACGAACAATTTTGTCTTCATCCAATTCTTCAATTTCCATTCCTTCTTCCGTATCCTGATCTGCTCCAATTGATTTGATTTCGGATTGATCTGATTCAGATTTCTTGTCATCCTCATTTAGATCTGCCTGAGTTGATTCATCAGGAAAATGATTTGACTCATCACTTTTCTCTAGATCTGAAACATTCAAACAAATTAGAAATTATGCATAAGGGGTTAGATCAAGCTGGTAGACAGAGAGGATAGTACCAGTTACAAATCTTTTCCTTATTCTAAAGTGACTTGAGAGAGGCTTGGACATAAAGGCTCACCAATAGCTAGTCAATTGTTCCTTAATGTGAATTAATAGTATCCATAACCTTACAATAGTACAATGTTGTCACAGTATTTACAGTAGCATGAACCTTCCTGAAAATAAAGTTTGACAAAAATTACTTTCTGCTTTCAAAGGTGTGCATGTATAACATTGACCTTTACACTCATGACCTGAACTTTTGTCACAAGATCCTCATATCATTGCCTAACTATGTCCAGGCATTTTTGTATACAAGCCAAAGAGTTTCGATGTGTAATAAGCCTGTACCCTAAGCCAACTAAAAGTGCTCCCTTGTGGCACATATGACAACACAATCAAACCGAAAACAATGAGCAAAAGCTCAATTTAAACAAATCTATAAACCCAACAAATAAAGATAGGTTGCCAGGCAACGAAACATGACCTTAAACACTGTGTATAAATTTAAAGTCAACCAAATATTTACTTTGGCCTCCAGAGTGTCCACAAGATTTTTTGAAGAGATCAAGGGTCATAACTCTGGCACTAATTATCGGAAATCGCTGAAAATCAATAGGCTTCTTCGTCTCATGACTTTAAAGTCAATCAGATATTAACTTTAGCTTGTGGACGCCGGACGAATGGATGGTGGCGACGACAATATACGATCACATTTCAATGTGGGTGTATAAAAAACAATGACCAAAATAGCCAATTCTAAATCAAAATAAGCATTAAGGTTCTGCTATAAGTAGAGTTTGAATGTCGAGTCTGATTAATACCAGTCCCCAACTTATTATCAATGCCAAGCCTATTTAATGACAACAAACGTGAATAATGCCCTTTTAACAGATCAAGATTGGTAAAATCAGTTGAAAAGAACAAATATAAATTGGAAATTAGAAAAAAAATCCGAAGTTATCTGAGTTATGTGCACACAAAAATCACTTGTCAGTTGAAATTTGATATAAGAGTAAGTCAAAAAACGCCGTCTGGTCAAAATTAAGTATGACTTAATCCTCATTTCATTTTCTATATCAAGTGTATGTATCAAATAGAAATAGTTTAGACTAGTGTCATGTATTATAGATATAATAAGATGCTGAGATATGTGCCCACATGGGAAGACTGGTGTGTTTGGAGAAAAGATTATGCCTTAACTATGTTCATGAGAGAGAGAAAGAGAAAGAGAGAGAGAGAGAGAGAGAGAGAGATGGGGTTTAACTCCACTCAACACAAACTAGGTCAGTTTGGGACTAACATATAGTTTCAATTTAGTTCAATAATTCGCTTGCGCATAGGGGTCTTTAGCAGTGGGAGGAAACCAGAAAACTTGAAGAAAACCCACAAGGTTAGACAGGCGACCCTACTCCTTGTCACACACAACCTGGGATTCGAAACCATGCAAGCTGACTCAATGACAGGCTTTATGATACAGTGCTCAAATGCTAATAACCTTGTCACATACAACCTGGGATTCGAAACCATGCAAGCTGACTCAATGACATGCTTTATGATACAGTGCTCAAATGCTAATAACCTTCAGTCATCCAACCCTGAGACACTTGGTCAGAGCAATGTGTGTTTGGACTGTATACCCAATAACTAAACGGATTGAATACCCAATAATATTTTTCCAATTTGAATAGATTCAATGCAACTCTCTTTATCTCAGTGGTTCAATACCTAATGAGTTACCTGCCCTTAGACCACAATCCTCAATCCTAAACAGAGACCATGTTTTAGTTACAGCCCAAGTTTCTGGTGGAACCTGACTGGCCGTTACTAGCATGATTCCTATAATACCACCACTTCACTAGAAGTTCTAGAAACGCATTTCTTGACACAAACTGTCAGTTACACAGAACCAGCATTGAATATTGTTTGATTTGAAGAATTTGGAAGACAGAGGAAATGAAATGAAATGGTGTTTAACGTCCTACTGTTTAGCTCCTAAACTGGGCTAATGAAGACGGGCATACACCATACAGTGTGTTATGAGGGAAATTTGCCCAGGCAGCGGCGCTACAGCCTACTCTTATATCAAATTCCAACTGCCAAGGAATCTTTTACGTGCACACCAATGTTCACGAAACCTCAGTTTTTTGTCCCATCCAAACAACTAGACAGTTGTCCATGTCAAGCCCTCCGTCCTGCATCACCGACAAACGGAAACCAGGCCGAAAATATGGATGAACTTTCTCGGCCAATGCAGTGATCGAACACCAGAATCCAGGCTAGTAAGCAGGCGTCTTACCTACGTGATCTCAGTGGGAGACAGAAGGGTGTGGGTTTTATCCCGGTTCCACCCCCAATACTGACCACATACCATCTGAGCTATTTATTCAAATTGTAAAAAAAAAAAGTTTAAACTTTTAAAGTTAATAGAGGTGTATTTGTTTTTCAGCTTATCAAAAATATCTCCTGATAAAGATTTGTTTTAAATCATATTCAATGACATTAATTCATTAATCTTTACAGATCATGTGAGAGCAATAACTAAAGCTGTAATATCTTTAAAATAAAAACAAATCAAACCAGTTTCAAAAACAATAACAAGTTAAAAGTATGTCATACTTTGTCTGGAAAATTAACAAGAGCATGGTACCGCTGCAATACATGTCCATATTCCTGCTCTGTTTGCAATATGACAAAAGGCAAAGAAAGCTAGGCATTGGGTTTCTTTTACCAAATCTACAGACTAAATATTAACAAAAATGTGGATGCGAGTCCATTTATCATTATTTAAAAAATTGAGACATTTGTTTTGTTTTGCATCTGATTGGTAGGGGATAAATTTTAATGATCTTTTAAAATAACTAAATCACTGCTAATACTAATAACCCTTTTTTTAAGTTGAAGCTAGACAATTTGCAACTAATATTTAAAGACTTTGGACAAATTATGTGTTAAAGTCTCAATGTCTTAAAAGTTTTAAAAAGGATAAATAGACCCTAATAAATACCCAAATCTTATTATTTATTCTGATGGACCATCTGTGAATTTAATCTGAGATTACCAGGCAATATATGCACACATTTTGCAAGAGATTGACAGAGAACAAGCTAAAAATAAATCAGGGGCCATAATCCTTGAAGTTACAGTTCAGTACATGACAATATCAAAAGGAACCAATGCAAGATCTTTTGAGATAAACCTGTATTTGACGTTTTAACAAAATTGCAACCCGTTGAGTGTTCACAAACAAATCATATGTTTTACAGTTTTAAAAGATTTGTAACAAAAGTTTGGAAAAATATTGTCTTCATATTTATTTCTTTTTCTGAATTATATTCCAGACTTTCTTTTTCAATGTCTCCCAGTTACGACGGTGTATGGTGCCTTTGTTGCGTTTACTTTTTTCCATAGCTGCTTTGCACTCCTTCTTACCAGGAGTTTTTACTGCCTCGATATCTTTCTTAAAGTACTTCATTATTTCTTGAATCTCATCTGTGGTCCACGAGACCCTGGTTACACCTTTAAGAAATATATTGAAATAGTTACAGCAACAGTTAGCTATTCATTCTTCATAGGTGATCCATCAGTACCAGAGCTAGGGAAAACGTGCCATGCTCAAGGATGCTCCACAATGACCAACTGACGCAAGCAGGAATAAAACCCAAAATGTCTTGTCTCAAAAGCCCAATGCTTATCACACAGCCATGTCAGATCCCTTCATTACAAATGTAGTCCCATCAGATCCCTTCATCACAATTGTAGTCAAAGGGTCAAAATGATTCACAATTGAGAGAGAGAGAGAGAGAAATGGGGTTTAATGTCCACTGACACAAACTAGGTCATTTTGGGACTAACATATGATTTCATTTTATTTCAATAATTCGCTTGCGTGTAGGGGTCTTTAGCAGTGGGAGGAAACCGGAGTGCCGTAAGGAAGCCCTCGAGGTTGAGAAGGCGCCCCTATCTCCATGCCACATATGCTGACACCAGGGCTCGAAACCACAGCCGCAAGCTAGAAGTGACCGGCCAGCTAGAGGTTGAAGCGTGGCACTCTAGACCACTAGGCCATCCCACCCCCCGATTCACAGTTGTCCCGAGTATTTGGATAATTTTTCTTCTTATTTCATGTCAATTTGACTCCAGAATGTACAATTGTTAAGGATCAAAGGAGATTTGTTTTTAATTTATACTGTATTTCTTACCAGTTGAACGCTTTGTTTGTTTGGAGGATGTGGTATTGTCATCCACAAACAAGAAAACATCTAGTTCATCCCCTGAAATGAAATTAAGAAATTCATTACTTTTTTGTGTAATCAAAATGCATTAGATTGTTAGCAAAGTTTTATATGGCAGTTGTTCTCCATTTGACCAAAATATCTCAAAAGATATTGCTATATTATTAGGTTGAGTCATAAGAACTATCCCCAAGACAACATGCTCGACTATTCTGCATACAAAGATTTATGCATCAATTATATCAATAAATTAAGAGCGGCAGATTTCTTGATAAAAAGTTGACTAGGACAAAAACTTTAAACTACCAATAAATAATAGACTGAAAATGGCTATGAGTGACGGCCATAACCTTCGAGTATCGGCCATAACATTCGAGTGTCGGCCATAACAACCGAGTGTTGGCCATAACAACTCAGTGTCGACCATAACATCCAGGCACATTTGAGTAAAAAATGGGTTATGTACGCTTCTTTTGAAATTAGTCTCGTTTAACCAGTATATCGATCATTCTCTATCCGATCAATTATTCTCTATCCGATCAACAGGCGGGGATAATCAAGACCACTTTTTTTATGAAACATAACAGAAAGCTGGAACAAGAAATTAAATTTAGAAACATGCAAATTGCTGTAACAACCAAAAAGATTATCATTACTGCTTTTCAGAATCGTCAATAATATATTTTTTATGGCTATAATAATTGAAAGATGTGAAGAGAATTTTATGTGCGATGGCGATTTATAGACTATAGTGCTGAGCGTTATCACACTGCATGACTATCTAGAAATCACTTGGACACAAGCCACTGAAGTGTGCACATTTGCTTTGTTGAATTCAAATTTCAGTAGGGAAAATTTTCGCTGCATGCGGCATCCCGTCAATGACACCTGGGCTAACATAATAACTTCCCCAAAAGGTGGATTTAATAATTTTTATAAATTTTTTTTACTTACTATTGTAAATTCCTGGGGTGTATCCCTCATCATCAATCACAGTCGTTAATTCTGTATCAGCTGCTGGGGCACCTGAAGTACATTGAAACCATGGCATTATCTTACATTTATGAAATATTTAATCATTTAATTTTACCGTCAGAAAACCAAGTTCCAAACTATTCTATTTAGTAAAACTGCATATTTAATTTATAACAATTCTATAAACATATTTTTTTTTTTTTTTTTTTTTTTAATAATTTCTTATGATTTATAAAGAAATATCAGTGAAATAAAATCAATTTATAAATGAAAGTGTGAAATGATATCAACATTTTGATGACAGGATGTAATTAGTTCCGCATGACTTATATCAATTACCAATTATAGAGCCAAAAAACAATTGAACGTAACATAAAACAAAAAGAATAAATGTTTACTTTGGTGCAAGAATGTATCCAATTAGATTCCAGGTCTAGCTTATGTATAGGGCTCAATGAGCTATGATAATATTCATAAATTTCATAAATACCTTCATTCAGCTCTTCCTCCACACTTAATTGTATCTTCCCATCAGCGGCATCTCTGATTTCTGTAAAGAATTAAACTAACTTATTGTCAGATCATTGCACATTAAACAAAATATTATGTATGCATAGCTTTATCCTGCGCTTCCATTATATATTTATTCAATGTTTTGTTTTAGTTATTAAAATTAATTGTAAGAAACCAATTAATATTTCTGTAGTACACCATTGAACAATGAGACAAGAGCTCACCATGAGCAACTTGTAAGTATACTCAGTTAAATATATCTGTATATATACCATTAACAATTATTAGAAAGACATAAGTACCATTCAAATCAATTTCGCTGAGTTTCTGTCCGGCATATTTTCCAGACAAGTTACACTCGTGAATCAACATCATTTTAGCTATGTCAATACGTTCAATTGCTGACGAAGTTTGGCGATAATGAATCTTATGTATATCCATGCTATGGCCCAGATGGTTAACAAGCCAAGATTGTTCTTGGGGCGATAAATCAAACACCTGAAATGAATGTCGAACAGCATTACAAATTATTTAAAGAAAACCACTCGATTTTTCTCAGCATAAGTAAAAAAAAATGGTTTTCAGTTTAATAATAACTAGCCAAATCTATTACAACATTGTCCATGATAAGGAGAAAATATCTCCAACATTTTCAAGTAGACACAAAAAAGTTTTGAGCCTTTGGCACAAGCCATAATACATATGTAAACAGCCATTTAATGTCAGCTATCTTTAAATGTCAATACGCAGGTCTTTTATAGCTATTTAAAATAAATTCAATATTTTTGCTTAATAAATCTATGTCTGATTAGGAAAGTATCATGGAGCAGTTTCCTGAATAATACTGTCATAAATGGTTTTATGAAATGGCCATGCTTTTACCTGGGAAATTGTTGCGGTATATTTTCTTAAATTCACTGATGTCATCTGCTCTGGTTTTTGCAGACTCCACTCCCCACAGAGCGTCTTTAGGCTGTCATATGGGCGTAGCACTCCCATAACTGAAACCATAGACAAACTACAATACAATCTCAAAAACATTAACTGTCTCCTGTACCGATGTAAACAACAATATTTTTAATCAAGTCAGACATCCTGAATAAAAATTTTGCTTAAAAAAAAAAAAATAAAAAAATAACTGTAATGATAAAACTCATTGTCAGTTTTTAAAGATATGAATGTAAGTTGAAAAGAAAAACTATACTGCCATAATAAAACTCCTATGAAATTTAATATAAATTCAAGTAGTTAGCCTGCCCAAAGTTAAAATACTAACCACTGTTAGGAAACAGGTATATATTCTTTTCATTGATACCAGCATCTCGTCGAATAGCCCCATTTGCAAGAAATCCGATCAATTTCACTGTGTCGTTTGGTATTATTACAGGAACTGCCTTTCCAAACTGAAAACAAGATGTTTAAAGTTGATATATGTGTTTATACACTTTAAAGTAAAGTATCACAGGAAGTGACAAGTTCATATCATCTGCCAAATGTATTATTTATCAACATTTAACTAATAACTTTACGCTACAAAACTAATTTGATGAAAACGTTATAATATGTTTTCCAATCTCGATAAAACAGCTTAATTTTACGTTTCTATCTTAGGGCTGAACAACTAACTCAATATCCATGATATATTTTCAAACAACTTAAATCCGACAGTCATCTAGAAATGGAGACCGGTGTCCCAGGTTGTATCATTATTGTATCTGGATGCCAAGTCCGACTACAACGAAGGGGACATCGCAATAGAGTTAAAAACTTACTTTTCCTGTAGTTTCAAGCACTTCCTGTGATTCCACCAATTTGGCTTCCAACTCTGTCAAGTCTGATCTCATAGCTTTATCCATTGCTGTGATGCCCCTTGTTCTTCCCAAGTACTGTTTCACACTGTTGAGTAAAATAATGGCAAATTAGTATGAAATGGGGTTTAATGTATTAGGGTTCTGCTCCTATACTAGGATAATGAAAACGGACATGTCCTGACAGGAGACACTATCGCCTACACTTGTATCAAATTCTGCCACGAATGTAAACTCAGGATTTGGGTTCTTATCCTTCCCCCTCCCCCAACACCACTGACAAGAGGAAAAATAATGGCAAAAATTAAAATCTTAAACCATGCTATATGTCCGTCAGGATAGTATAGAGGTGTAAAATTGACAGATTTACCAGTATATCTTCAACAAAAAGATATGCTATTAAAATGGAGATTAATATCTTAGTAATGTCCCATTCGTACCGGTACCGGAAAGCAGCCTTTGATCACTTTTCCACCAAAATGACAAAAATTAACTAACCTTATGCCTTCAATTTCTCCAGCTGTGCGTTTGTTGTATACCAACAATCGCGTCTCTGCAACCATGACTGCTCTTCTGAATACATCTGGCTCAGGTTTTTCACTCAACAATGATTCGACTTTTGAAATTTCTTTTCTGAGGAATGATGCAAGCTCTTCAATGTCTCTTGGATCAGGTAATGGTTTGTCTTTGTTGAATCGCCGTACCTCCAGAATGGCATGAGCATTCTTGGTGACTTTTAAAGACCACTCCATCTCCATAAGTTTGAGGAAGTCAGCACATTGCTTTCTCTCCTCATCATCTTTATTTCTGATGGCAAAACCCATCTTGGCAGTGACCAGTCTCTTGATATCATATCCCAATTTGATCGCAGTACTCGGTGCAGATAAGTCCCCTATGTCATCAAAGCTAGGTGAAGCTGTCTGTAATGCTGCAAAAACAACATTATCAAAATGCTCTGGCACCAAGAAATCCTTCATACTGTTCTCTGAATTACCAGTTTTTTCCCTCAGGTTCATCAGAAGACGGGCAGTGTCTCGCATCCTGCTGGAGGTGTAGTATCTTCTCTTAAGTTTGTTACCAACATTTTTGTTAATCCACATATTCCCAAGGCAAATGATTAGATCATCATTTATAGCAACTTTACCAACATTGTCATATCTCATGATGGTAAAAATTTCTGATCGCAGTGCATTACTTGCATTGACATTCAAGCGTCCAGCTTCCAGTAAACTAGCAATACGCAACTCCCTTGAGCTCAGATAGCTTATGGTTGATTCATTTCCAGAGCATAATGACTGATGCCGAATGAATGTCTTTTCAAACCGAATCCAAACTTTACACTTTGGGCAAGGTCCATACTTGGTCAGGTCAAATCTACCGACTTTCCTTCTGCCAATAATCATCTCCCCCATTTGTTCTTCAATAACTTTTTTATTATTCTGATGGTCACCTTCATTTCTTATTTTATCCCATCTGGCTCTTACAGTTTTATGTCTTTTGCCTAAACTTTTCCCCAACTGCTCGATTTCTTTTATCTCTTCTTCAGACTTATGCTTCTTCAAATGTTTTGAAATATTGGTCACAATGTTATGACAGAATTTGCATGAATGAGCTTGGTTCCACACATTTTCATTTTTTTTTTCTCTTCCCAATTTAGTAACTCTGGACATCAAAACTTTCCTAACATATATTTCTGGGAAGTTTATATCTCTTTCAATCTCATCTTCATTTACTTTTCTAAGTTTGTACATCACACTTTTTTCTCTATGTTCTGGAAATACATTCAATTCATAATCACTTTCTGATTGATCAGAATAATTGCTTGCAGGTACTTCTTCCCAACATGTTTCCGAATGTGAATTAAGGTTGTTCGAGCTTGTAGGTCTACTTGGGTCCTCCAAATCATCAAGCGGTTGTGTTTCCTCTACTTCAGTCTGAAAACAACAATTTACAAATATGAAAATTAAAAGCACATAATAAGAAATCAGTTTCCTCTACTTCAGTCTGAAAACAACAATTTACAAATATGAAAATTAAAAGCACATAATAAAAAATCAGTTTTCTTTATTTTCTTAGCACTTTTAATTTAAATATGGGCTTCATCTATCCAAGTGGGATGTTGGCTTTAAAATTGGACATATTGTGATGGGTACGTTATTCACTGCTTGTTGTGCCTACATGAAATTTAATAATTCACATTTGTCAAAGTGTTCAATGAGGGACATTTTGCCCGGGCAGAGACACTATGGCCTACCCTTGTTTCAAATTCCAAATGGCAAGGAATATTTTATGTGTACGCTAATGTATACTAATACATGAGACCTCAAGTTTTTCATTCCCTTTGAATAACTAGATTGCTGCGCTGCACCACTGACCAGGCGAAACCACGTCAGAAAATTTTGATAATTCAATAAAAAAAACAAAACAAGCCGGCTGATTATTCATAATCCATTTAGCGAAAAGACAATTCCACACTCCATATCAATTTCAGGTACCGGTAGGTATTACAATAATAACTGGATCATACATTGATGGTTTCAAATCAATGCCCAATTTCAATGACATGTGACATATCGATTGGAATAAGGTCAATAATTGTGTTTACAAGTTTTGAAAACCTGGTTCCAAATGGACGGTGACACGGTTTGTATTTGCTAAGCAAAATGTAGAAATATGGGCTAATCACCTGACATTCACGCCCCAATTTTGCTTCTGATTTGAGTCTTTTGTAGTTATAGTTATTAGAACTTGTAGGGCTACCTGGGTCTTTCCTATCATCACATGGTTGGGGGGTCCCCTCTTCTGTCTGAAAACAACAATTTACAAAAATAAAAATCAAATGCTACAACTGTGCACATAATAAATCAGTTTTCTATTGATTTGGCCTTTTTAATTTAAATATGGGTGCAATGGTCCAGTGATAACTACCACGGCCTAGTTTATAAGTTGAACCCCATTTTTGCCCAGAGCAAATCAGTACGCATCCTGTCATTAGACGGTAGCATATCAACTCTCTGACTAATCATACCAGGCATCAGCACTAGCAAACATTTCTTAAATCAATGGTGATCGAGAGATAAAAAAATAAAACATCAAATGAAAAGGAATGTTATATTCGCTGTTATATTCACTCATCATCCAATAAAAAGCATACATTTCAACAAAGGAACTTCAGGTATTTACATAATAGGTCAGAGGTGAAAATTCACAATGTCACTGACATTGGCATTATTCCAATAGAGAGATTGGGTGCTACTGACTTACTTAATGAGCTCTTGGGATAGGGTAGCTAATTGTTCACTTCTTGTTGTTTACTTTGTAAAATTTGACTATTCTCATTTGTGTACATGTAAGTAGGATGATGGGTTTAAAATCTGATGATTGTTTTCAGCTGTCCAAGTACTAAATAAACTCAAATTAATCTGAACACCCAATAGCAGACTATAGTAAAATTTACTATTAAGCAGGTGAAAAACAAAGCAAAATGGGCTACATTATATACCTGACACAAGAGCGCTGACGTTTCATCTGGTTTGTGTATTTTGTAGTTGTTGGAGCTTGTACATGTAGACCTACATGTAGTTGAGTCTTCCAAATTGCCAGGTGGTTGGATCCCCTCTACTTCGTCTGTGCTTGAGCTCAATTTGACTTTTAGATTCCTTCCTGCTTTACTTCTATTTTTGTGGTTCTTGGGTCTAGTGGAGTTTGTTGTACTGTTTTTTTCTAATATATATAATATATAATTATTAATGAAAAGGCTAGAAAATGTTTTGATGGAACTAAAAGCGCTAGTAATACTGTGTTTCTTTCCTCAACATTTTAATTTTCATATATATACAGAGGACTGTCAATCCGACATTGTACAGCAACGATTTCATAGAATGTTGTAGTATTCATATGTCGAAAGTGACGGAGTCCATATATAGATGTGACATTGGTAATTCTGAATTAAAGGCAAAGTGTAACATTAAGGCTTTAGATGAGCATTGCTTAAACAGATGTTTCCTACAATTTAACAGTAACAAGAAGAGAAGACATCCGGGTTGAATAACATTGCTAACTTTCTTGTCTTCACACAGAAATTCTTCTGCTCCAACGAGCATACGTCATACAGTGTTTTATGGCCTACTCTTATCGAATTCCAACTACCAAGGGATCTTTTATGTGCAAGTCATCTCCCATCCAAAATAAAAAGATAACACATATTAATATTAATCGCACATTTATATTTTTCAAAAGTATCAAGCAATTAAACTGATTATCAACTATAAACCAAGTTTCATCACTCTCTATCAGATGGAATCAACGTTATCTTGTTCCAAAGCATCGACCAATGAAATTGCGTACTCTGTTTAGCTTGAATTGTCAATCATTGAACTCAGTCAAAGACATTCACCTAATGAACATCTACATCAAGTTTAAACATTGTAATTCAATTAAAAGTAGAGTTGTTACGTTCTAACTCAATTAGTAAGGATATTTATTGTGTTCCAAAGTCTCGACCAATCAAATTACTTTATGCACTGATTTTAAGTTATTGCATCCAAAAGCATCAACCAATCAAATTGCTTATCTCTGCTTACCCTAAGCAGAAAATTCTTCTCTTCGAACTCCATCAAGGCATTGACCAAATTACTTATCAGTTATCACTCTGCGTACCCTGAGCACAAAATGTTCATCATGGAACTTAGTCAAGGTATTGATGTAATAAGACTATACACCAAATTTCATCACTATCACTTCATTAGAACTGAAGTTATCGTGTCGTAAAGCATCAACCAATCAAATTGCTTATCTCTGCTTACCCTAAGCAGAACATGCTCATCCTCAAACTCCATCAAGGCATTGACCTAATAAACACATACACCAAGTTCGAAAATTCTAGCTTAATTAGAAAGAGAGTTATTATGCAAGCCCCAACCACGAAATATAAACAGTGCTATCAGGAAAATTATAATTTTCATTTATTAATGATTGCTAAGACATTATATTTTTTTTCATTAAAATCTTAAGCTACATGTATAATTCATAGGGAAGAAAAAGTTTTATCAAAAAGTCAGGTTTATTTTGGTGTAGGAATATAAATTTTCATCTTTATTAAGAAAGCGTGGTTGTTCAATCTTGCCTTGCCAGTGGGGTAACGTTGAACGATGAAAAAAATTCCATTCAAAAAAAATTATATTCATCAAAATAGAATTAACTTTTCTACAAAATAAGAATATGCTTAAGCTTAAAAAAATTACTTCTTTTTCAATTTTAAAAAAGAAATCTTGCCTAGCATATGCGGTTACTTTGAACGGTTTTTAAAATTGCAATCAATAAATTAATGGCAAATAAAATCAGCAAGAAACATAACAAATATTGTGAATAAATAACTTTAAGGATGCATTGTATTTCAAAATTGCCCTGTTTTACTTTAATAAAAATGGTGTATTCATTAGTACATGTACATGTAGATGATACAATACCGGTTTGAAATTTAACAAATATGTTATATATATCTATACAGATCACAATTCTATGGGATACAATTACTGCTTATCTTCAAATGCGAATATGAACAAATAAATAGAAAATATAAAAATATTATAGACTGTTGAAAAATGTTCACAGTTGCCCTAGTTGACAGCATCTTAATTTCAAACTTTTAAAAATAGCCTACCTTAAATCCAGTACAAATTTCAAATATCCACTCAACAATGTAGGCTAGACCTCACCGCACAAAATAGGTCCTATCCACTCAACAACGCGGGCTTCACCGTAATATCGACTCACGTCACGCTCATCGGTCTCTATAAGTTTACTATGACGACAAGCTATTTAGAAATGATTAGACACATCTATTGAATTCTATGTTCACTTCATCATTTAACCCGATAAATCAATATATACAAATTCGGAAATGGGGAAGTTCACTTTCTTTTCACTGCTTACAAAAATGGCGACGGTAACCATGTGCGAATCAAAGTCAATGCACATGCGCAACAGGGCTCTTACTTCTCACTCGGAAAACCTTGGCAGATCTATATTTGGCACGCATGCACCGACGAACAAATTCTAATGTATGGCTAAAAAAACCGAGACACAGAATGTGCACTTTGCGCAAAATTTAGGTTGATAACCGATGGTTATTGTCCAGGATAAGGACATTGTTTGGATAAAATGATATCCATTATTTTGATGGGTATGTTTTTGGAGATACCCAAGTACCCAATAAGTGTCATTTGTACACACATTTTACCCAACAAGTGCCCTTTCCTAAACTCGTCGGGATGGACAGGTGCGACGACATTATATGTCCACTTGAAAATATGGGCTTTTAAAAATTGTGACTTCTAGAGAGTACACAACTTTATACATAATTTAACACTATGTGCGTACAGGAAGTGGCCAGTTTTTCTGACAATTTCGCTGAGATTTTTATGAAATTCAAACTCAACTTGATGCATTATTGTCATATATTTAAACGTTTTTTAAAATTGAATACAAATTGTGACTTTTTGTGGGTCCACATGCTAAAAATATTATTTTTGAAAACAATCAGGGGCCATAATCCAAGACATTACATTTGGAATGCACGATTATCAAAAGGAACCAAGGCCTTTGTGATATAAGCATAAATTAAAAGTTTCATGAAAATCGGATCAAAATTGTGGCCTCCAGAGGGCCCACAACTTTCAGCTATAAAAATATATTTTTAGTTTCATCCAAATCGAATGAAAATTGGGGAGGGTCCACAACCTTGATATACCATATCTTTACCCTATTTGTGCGCAAGGAGCAGCCATTTTGTCTGGCAGTTTTGGTCCGATTTTCACAAAATTTGATATATTCAAACGTTTTTTAAACTGGATAAAAATTGTTACCTCATGTGGGGCCACAAGCTTAAAACACAATTTTTCATACAATCAAGGGTAATATTTCAGGAAATTATGATCCGATATACGCAAGTATCGAAAGGAAGCAAGATCTTTGAGTTATAGACATCTGCAGGTATAGAAAGGAAGCAAGATCTTTGGGTTATAAACATGTATTTCAAGTTTGATCAAAAACGCATTGAAATTGTGACCTCTAGGGGGTCTACAACCATAAAGACAGCAGGACAAGACATGGAACATGCCTTAGCCAGAAGGTCACACACCAATGAGTTTTACATAAAGAATATGTGATATAGTCTACATAATCTCACCATTTTCTTTATCATCAGAAAACTTTCGTTTAGCACCACATAAAACAGGGAAATCCCCTACTATAACCACGTCTGAGCTATCACTGTCCTCTTCAATGAATGTGTTATCACCTGCAATAGTTAAATGAAGGTAATTAAATAGTTCACAATAAAATATTTCAGTTGAACAACAATATATGTACAGTAAGCGCTATTCTTTGTATCACAGAAAAGCAGGTTTAATTCCTTCAAAATATGACTACATGGTAAATACGAAATATCTCTTGTTCAGATTTCAAATTGAATCAATAATTCTCATGGCTGGTGAGGTGATAGGAAACCTTCTTGGGTTAAACGTGAAAAAATTGGTTTCTTTTCAGTTTGAGACATGATGCTCATTTTTAGAAATCAGTAATTATTGGAACTGGGTTAATGTCCTGAAAATTACATGATACAATGTATCTCGAAAGTGAAGGTCTCAGACCCACTATGCTCTGACTGTTACAGAGTTTTAGTCTGTCTCTCTCTGTATTAACCCAAAGTAGAAGAACGTTATGTCTGGATAATCGTGGTCTATGACTATATACTGCACGCATCCACAGGATCATAAGGACATAACAATTCAGCCATGAAAAAATCAAATAAAAGATATCTGTTCAAGATAGATAAAATAGATGGTGGATTTCTCTGTGAAAACTTACCTGAGGCACAGTCTGCTTCGACTTCCTGTGTAGTCTCTGATCCATCATCAATATTTCTGATGGCTAGTTCTGAAAAAATAAGTTACATATTTTGATGAACAAGATGGAATAGGTAATGGAAGATGAAATAAGGTATAGCAGACGTCTTCCGTCACACTGTCCTCTCTAATGCTCTTACAAGAGACAGACAGGGGAATGATGCTTATCGCACACAGGCACTTGAAGGAATTAAAATAAAACTTCTTACTACTGATTGATTATATACATGTAGTATAATATAATAAAGGTAATTCAGACGCCATCTTTATTATGACTGGTTTATCACATGAGCGAGGCTTGATCACCCAGTTCCTAGGCACATATCGAGTAATGATAGGTTTAAAGGCACTGGGTGATACAGAATTCTTTTGACCTCATTTCGACGCAATTCCGGTCAGTTGAAGATATGGATCGCCAAGTGAACACACTTAGATTTGTAATTAATAATGCTGTAAAATGACCAATTTAAGTACATTGGAGGGTGTATAATGATCAAATAAAGTCTCGTTGGCAATTAAAGCGATGGAAAGTCTTAGAACTAGTGAGTATTGTGAGATGATAACATACGATATATCGTAAACCAGTCATAACAAAGATGGCGTCTGAATTACATTTATTATACTATATTATAATAGTCAAGCAGTATTAAGAAGTTTTATTTTAAGCCCTTAAAGTGCCTGTGTTATCACACTACCGGCAAAACTGAAAATTGCTGGTAACATTAACCAAAAAAGTGATATTTTTTTAACTTTGTAACCTACATGTATAGGTAACTAAATAATTGTCTATTCATGATCAAGAGGTCCAAACAAGGTAACATTGTGAAAATTGCTGTGACCCCTGAGATTATGTTTTCAAAGTTGCTCAGATTGTTTGGGAAGCCATCAGGGAAAACCATATTAAAGTTGCACATTAATTCTATGTTAAAATATCAAAAAGTTTATTTTAGGGGCATTGCTCTGCTAGTCCTAAAATGGAACCCAAAATTTCCCAGTGATATTTCGCAAAAAAATGAATTTCTAATAGCTGTACTGGTCAGAGTTTGGCGATAAATTTTTCTCACTTTTAAGAGATTATTCAACCAGTCATATACATGTATATGGAAGAACGTTTTAAGGATTTTTTAAAACTTGGTGGAATTGTTTGAAAACACTATGTTTATTAAGAATGTATAACTAAACGATATACCTTTAGATATTCTATCCAGTTTATTAATATTTTCTAGAAGAGCACTTGAAGATCCATAAGTATCACAGTGTGTTTCAATATTGTGTTTCACATGTAGGTTGCATGAATCACTTATTGTTTGTTCTTCAGTATCGTGATGTGTTTCAGTGGTGTGTTTTAAATTGACTGAATCACTTAATCTTTTTTTTTCAGTATTGTTATGTGTTTCAGTGTTTTGTAATAAATTAATTGAATCACTCAATGTATATTCCTCAGGTTCGTGGGGTGTTTCAATCTTATGTAATAAGTTGATTGAATTATTCAATGCACGTTCTTCTGCTTTGTGGTGTGCTTCAATGTTGTGTAAAAAGTTGATTGAATCACTCAATATTTGTTCATCTATATCACCTGTGTTACACGTAGGAATATAGGTAAAATCATTAACACAATCTGAAATAAAAGAGATTAAATTGTCTATATATATTTATATGCTATTTGTTGATTAGTTGAAAATGAAAATCATTGTGATTCTTTTGAATATTTAGTGACAATGGAATTGGTTACACAACATGTTTTGAGCAGGGCCTGTGAGAGAGGAGACGGCTGGGAGGTGTGTTCAGGGACCCGGAGCCTAGATAGGTTCGTAGGTACTTTGAGTGTCTTTGAGTACTGTTTTAAAAAAATTGTTGGTATAAATATAAATAATCTTAAAAAATCCCCTCGATTGTGGAGTGAAAGAATGGGTGACATGTCTGAATATGGGTTCCTGTCAGTGCACTTTTGGGGGATAAATTGGTGAATTAAAGCTATAAGCCACCTGCTCCTGTCTCGTTCTCATCCCGTTTGAGGCGATCGCCACCGTCAGGGTAGCCAGTGAAGGAAGCGTGAAGGAAGCCACAATGATAATTAGCATGTCAGTGTCACACTTTGCTGCCAGTGATCGGCTGTTGATCGCTCTGGCTGACTGGTATCCTATCAGAAAAAACGAAACGGAAATCAAAGACTTTATTTTCATCTTCGTTTCGTTAGGCACTCTCTCAATGTTTTTTTTATATTTTGCCAATCGCAAACCTTTTCCTGACCAATGTGTTCATGCATTGAGAAATCCAGCTACCCCAGGTATACATTATACATGTACGCCAAAATTAGGCCATGTAGCTTTCAAAAATTTTGAGACACCCTCCTCCCCCTCGCCGAGCTGCTTGTCGCAGGTTGCAGGCTTGGAAATGAGTAAAATATAAGCTTTTCCAAAGAGAAACATTTGACAGATGTATAAGAAATTAATATCACTTGATTTGACAAATCATATAATGTCTTCCCCCCATTGGCCCATTACATTGTATCTTTAAAAGCAGTTTCAATCTGACAATACACTACCTCGTGGAGTTAAATTTGGAACAGTTACTTACCAGAAGTCTGCATTGTTTCTGTTTTGAATTTCTTTTTACATTGTAATATTGCATCTTCTGATCTTGCAAATTCAGCAACCACCGAGTTATCATCGTATGATTCATGGGGTTCAATTTTAACTGAACATTGTGATTTTTCCAAAGATCCAGGCATGCTTTCCTTAGACCATGACGAAAAAGAAGAACTTGGGGTATTTTGCTTGGTTACAAAAGACGGATTCCAAGAATCCTTGTTATCGTTTTGGATTGATGGAGATGAGTTCACGATTGTCAATGAATTCCAAATATTTCCATATTGTGTTGGATTTGATATATTTGCTTCACTTGGTCGAGACAAATTACTAGTAGTTTTGTTTGCTAATGGGGACAAATTACACACTTTTTTTTTGTTAGCGGATGAGGATGAACTACATGTGTTTATTAATGGTAACGAAATGCATGTTTTTGCCGTCTCTAAATTCAAGGTAGTTTCTGCATTTGACTTTTTTGGTGGATTTTGCTTCAATATACAAGGGTTTTCCTTGGTTGATACTGAAAGGTGTACTGCAGTTTCCTCCTTTAATAATACTGGCATGGATATATCTTCCTCCACTGACCGGCTTTCTGTGACAATTGGCCTCTCTTGAAAATGTGTGTCAACATTGTTTTTCGAATTGTTAATAACTGTTCTATTGTTATTTTCTGTTTGAGATTGTGCTTGAAAACTGTTACTGGTAAACAAAGTCTGGCAAGAATCTGTCTTTGACACCAGCTCGTTCAAAAAACAGTTAAATTTTGCAGAACAATCTACTTTAATATAGATATGACCTATAACCTCTAAATTTTGGTTAAAGGGAACATGACCATGACAGAGAACTTGGAGGTTTTTAACCAAATAGTTCATAAACTTTGTTGTATTGAAATGGTGACCATCATTTATTTCATCCATGTTATCTTCATTCATCCTGGAAAAGTAAAAAGGTGTTAGAACAAAAGAAAACATGAAAGCAAAATTTAAATATTATAAAGAAATATCTGTTACTGTGTTATATTAGTCAATTCATACTGACCTAATCTTTGTCAAAATGTAGCCTACTATAAAAATATGGACACACCAAAAGACAGGATGAAATGAAATGGGGATGTGTTTGGCAGGTTGGCAGGTTAGACATCTGCCTATTGTGCCCTCGTAAATACATGTACAAATAAAAAACCCAAAAAGCAGTTGACTTCGCCCATTAATGAACCAATTTTAAATTTTTAACAGACTGATTAATCCTAAGTAATAGCCTATTCAATCCCTCCAAATGTTAAAGCCTGTTGTTCCTTGATAAAACACTGTTGCTGCAGTTATAACATGCTTTTAGGAAAACTCACCAAACAAAGAATAGGGCCTACCTACACAGGAACCAAGCTGATTGGGACCATGGCTGATTGGGACCATGGCTGATTGGGACAAAAGTCAAAGCTGATTGGGACCATATTCTTGGCTGATTGGGACCACATTTTAGGCTGATTGGGACCACCACTAGGCTGATTCGGACCACACGATTAAAAAATACTAGAAACTTAGGTTTTGATATTGAATTAAGTTTAATATAAATTAAAGGAGTTTTATATCTATATCATGACTATAATTATGTGCTTTTTTTTTTATGTAGGCCTGCGTTATTTATGTTTATATTCCATTTTTTTATGTCACAGTTACGCTATATTATATTAACAGAGATTATCGTATTAATCTTATGTAAATTATTATACGTTTTATGCAATTTAAACAGACAATTTTTTATTTTATTTTATAAACTTCATAGCTTGTTTTGGAATCCATTATAGCCTATACATTGTGTGTAATTATATGTTAGAAATACTGTTTAAACCAATTTATGCTAATTGCAATTAAGTCATACAAATTTGACAATTTACTAGCCCCTAGCAATACAGTATCATAATGGAAATCCGAAACCATTATACATGTACATATATTGTGTGTAATTATGTTATAGAAATAATGTTTAAACCATACAAATTTGAAAACTAATACCAGCAATACAGTAGCAACGGAAATCGGTTATTTCAAATATGATGAACCTAAAGGCAGTCAAAATGTATATCCTACCTTATACAGAAAATAAACATAATGGATTTATAGACTAAATTTTAACACAAGTAAACAGGTAGGTGATATCTAGGAAAGTGTACTATATTACTACATGAAAATTACTCAGATCTTACTGACAGCCACAACAGGGAATTTGTGTGATTGGATCTGATTGTATATTGGATTATTAGGCTTGTCATTAATTAACAATAAAAGGTGTAATTAGGATCTTGTATATTGCTACCTGAGTTTTATACTATGAATAAAGTGTGATTAAATTAACTTTGTTTAATGTGTATACACATTTGTCAACCAATTTAGTGTATTGCATATCATGGACCTTATATTCCTATATTCTCGGTTATTGATATTGAATTTTGTTTCAGACTGCCTATAACCAGAAAGACAGCATTTTTAAGATCCAAAGAAAAGTTTTTGCCCTCCCTTTGTTACCTGCAACAGACATACCTCCCGCGTTTGATCAACTGAAGAGAAAATTGCCAGAAGGTCAACCGCTGTTGCTAGACTTTTTTAATTATGTAAAGGAAACCTGTTAGAATCAACAATATGGACAGTTGAACAAATAACACACTTTTATGGATAACAATTACTATGGTTTATTTCACTGCGACGTTTCAACAAGATTTCACAAGTCGTTATCAAGCAAAATGTTATATGCTTGATAACGACTTGTGAAATCTTGTTGAAACGTCGCAGTGAAATAAACCATAGTTTTTGATATTGAATTAAGTTTAATATAATGGCATTTAGTAATTGGAACATAATCAAATAACACACTTTTATGGATAACAATTACTATGGTTTATTTCACTGCGATGTTTCAACAAGATTTCACAAGTCGTTATCAAGCATATAACATTTTGTGTTATATGCTTGATAACGACTTGTGAAATCTTGTTGAAACGTCGCAGTGAAATAAACCATAGTAATTGTTATCCATAAAAGTGTGTTATTTGATTATGTTCCAATTACTAAATTTCACAAGTCGTTATCAAGCATATAACATTTTGTGTTATATGCTTGATAACGACTTGTGAAATCTTGTTGAAACGTCGCAGTGAAATAAACCATAGTAATTGTTATCCATAAAAGTGTGTTATTTGATTATGTTCCAATTACTAAATTTCACAAGTCGTTATCAAGCATATAACATTTTGTGTTATATGCTTGATAACGACTTGTGAAATCTTGTTGAAACGTCGCAGTGAAATAAACCATAGTAATTGTTATCCATAAAAGTGTGTTATTTGATTATGTTCCAATTACTAAATGCCATTCAAAGAATATACAGTTGAATCCTAGTCAGTCTTCGGTAGAAGTGTTAGGACAAATAATGACTTAGAGGGGTGGCATAGCAAATTAAACAAAAGAGCTACTAAGAAGGGATGTTTACCATTTTATTTGTTAATTACCCTTTTATACCAGGAAGCGGACGAAATTACAAACCAATTTAAATTAGTTAAGGAGGGAAAGCTACGGGAATATAAAACAACAAAAACATGAAAAACAGAAGGAAAAATAATGGAATTGTGGAGACAATATTGTGAAAATGAGATTACGACAAGTAGTTTACTAAACAAAGCAGCACATTTATATGGTCTGACTAAATCATAATAGCTTGTAAATAATTTTGTTTTGTTATATGAAAGGTTATGAAATATATGTGTTTATTTTTTACAGGTCTGTATTTTTATATGAAATATTTTGAAATGTGTATTTTTATATGTGTATTTTTATATGAAATATTTTGAAATGTGTATTTTTATAGGAAATAATTTTAAATATTTGTATGTTTTAATAAAATATTGGTTTGTAAAGGAATTGAATCACTATATGAAATAAAATGATATTTACTAAGTAAAATATTATACAAAGAACAATATTTGTCTGTCATTATTTCAGCTTCATTCATTACAAAATATCGCATTCATTGCAGTAATTATACTGATATGAGGCTTTTTGATACATGTATTGGGTTACAATTTGATAATACTGGGTGGTATTTATTGTCATGCAAACATATTTAAAACACTCTTATCATTGGTCTGATCATGGTCCAAATCAGCCAAGAATGTGAAGCATATTCTCTGTGATTTAGCTCATTTGTATTGAAACCGTCGATCACTAATTACACTATTATTTGTGACTAATTACACTATTCATTGCCATAGTTGTCTTATTATCAAAAATATTTTTAATTCTCGCGGCATTTAAGTAATGGTCCGAATAAGCCTTATCATGGTCCCAATCAGCCATAAATCTGGTCCCAGTCAGCCAAGAATCTGGTCCCAATCAGCCACAAATCTGGTCCCAGTCAGCCACAAATCTGGTCCCAATCAGCCAGGTCCCAATCAGCCATGGTCCCAATCAGCCAATTACCCCTACACACTGTGTCAGACGTTTTTAACCTGTCCGTTGATTAACACACACAGTACAGAAGACGCACAGTCACAGAGATTTTCACCACTAGCAATAATTAAATCGCCTTTGATTGAGACAATTTCTCATTCTTGTTAATTAATTACATCTTAGCCTCGCGGTATTAGACTTGTTATGATAATTAGAATTTTACCCATATTTAAAGAATTTTTTTTGGACAAAACTATACCCTATTACTATTAGTATTTGACAAATCTTGCCATTGTCATTGATACTTCTCATGTCACATACATGTATGTATATACATACATGTACTCTACTGATAATGAAACTGGATATTATTTAATCTAATTATTTTGTGGCCTTCTCTAACTCTCTATGCCATCTATTTATTCTATATAATTGGATTTTACCAGTTGTCCATGATCAATAAAACTAAACTAGACGTAACCTCCAGGAAATACAATCTTTATCAACGTTGAGAGAAGGCTTTCTAGTTACTCGTCCTCGGTGGTGAACAGTTTGTGAGAACGTAAATCCACAAAATAAAACACATTGGCCTTATCGTAACAATATACGATGTTTACACCGGAGAACGCTAGATCGGAGACGGTCCTACGCATTTTAGCACTTATGACGTCATATATAAATTATGGATTAAGGGTTAGGGTAAGGGCTAGGACCTGTAGATTTGGTCAAAGTCCCGAGATGTAAACAGGGCTAGCTCTAACCCTAACCCATGATCAAGCCTAACCCTTACCCTAACCCACAATTCACATATGACGTCACAATTTGCGTAGGACCGTCTCCGATCTAGCGTTCTCCGTTTACACCTTCTTGCTCTTCTTATTTCTCACTAACAGTGCACGCACTATAGAGGGATTAACTTACTTTTCAGTCATGCAAATATCTTGTGGTGTGGTGCAGTTTAATTATACAGACAGTGAAAGTAACTGTTATTTTTACAATCACGACAAGCGCCAAAGGGAAAATAATCCTGACCGGAAGACATCCATTATCAGACTGTGTGGCGATTTATAACGGATTGACAACGGGATTTGGTTCCGTCTTAAGGCCAAACGTTGTAAAAGTAGCAAGCGGTTCATTATCGGACATACTCTGTCTGTATATGAATCAAAATGTATTTAAGGAAAGATAGATGCCTTGGCCGTTCGTTAAATTTAGTACATCAGATTATTGAATAATCATAGATTAATGGAAATGTTAATGATCCGTACGGTAACAGTAGGCCTACATTGGTATCCTAAGGTTTTCCAACCCTTGTGCACGAGTCCCTGTGGGCAATGAGGTGTTAAAGACTTCCCAAAGCGAACATCGACCAATTAAATTTAGCGAATTGTAATGTGTCTCATTTGAAATATAATCCGCCCCATCCCCCCAGAAATGTATATTATATTAAAGAAACATTATTTTCTTGAAAAAACGGATTTAAACAAAATGAACGTAAGTTACTATAGGGCCTACCACCACAGTGACCTTCCGGGACGTAGCTTTACACACAATTCTTGAAGTGGGTCCTAGTTGGATATATTCTGCTTTCAAGATGTTTAATTTTAATTTATCTTAAGCTTTTGAATTTGATGGAAATTTTGAAAACTGTCGAAATATATAGGCCTAATGATACGAGTTTCCCTTTAGCGTTATCAACACATAATTTGGATGCACTTGGATTGGACAAAAGTTTATATGAATTTATAGAAGGAGGCTAACAAGTACAGTGCGAGATTAATTATAAGATAAATAGCCTCAGCGTTGACGTAGGAGTTTATGTGGACTTTGTACATTGACACTGTGAATCTACTAAACTTATAACATGTATTCTGTGCGACAAGTAAAACTTATAGTAATGTTGACAGAGAACCTGTTCACCAGAAGAGTTTATGGATCTCGTTCAAGTAATATTTTTGGTGATAACAGGGAAAGGATTACGCATAATATTTGGACCAAAGTTGAAGATTTGCAGCTAATCAATTCCACAACTGACGAAGCATTACCAGAACAGGGAAAGGCTGTTGAAGAACGCAAATGCTTGGAAGTATTCTCTAGTGAAATGAGAGCTAAAACCAACACATGTGGAGAGATTAACCAAAGCAGCGCCAATAGTTCAGCCAATCAATATACTACTCATAATTTTAAGGATCTCTCCGTGACCAATCAGACCATGTTATACACCTTGTAACATTAAATTATATAGTTAATGTGACGGTCTGAAATCGCCCTGTTTGGCGTATATATATAAAGACAAACAGTATTAAAATAACTGTAAATAATCATTATAAAATTTGGATATTATACATTGTGTGTATAAAACATTGACTTTCTTGGTTGTATCTCAGAGATAAATTAGGACTAATCACTAACCCAATTAGTCTAGTAGCCTATGCTTATTGGTGGATTGAACTTTCAAAAAATTGACGATATTATTATTAAGATCAGTAGGACGTTAAACCCCATTTCATTTCATTATTATTATGATAAAATGATAGTTGAACTTTGACATCTATAAATAAACATATCGCGTACGGTAACATAATGCCATTGCAATCTATAATAATGACATACAAAGTGGCATTAACGATATAATTTACAAACTGTCTAATTTGATGATTTATGAAAAAATATATTAAAACTATTTTATATTTCAATATTTTGTCTTCAAATGTCGCTCAAAATTAATAATATTCACCCCCCCTGCCGTTAGATTTTGTTCAGTCTAGTTGTCGCTTGTCCCTGTCTACTTACCATAAATATCGAAGTCAAAGAAAATTACTGGAATAGTTTCTGGCAACTTCTTTTTTCGCCGTTTAATTTGTTAATTTGTCTGTTTGACGGTTAATGCTCTCAACGTCCGAATAACTGTTAGCTAATAGATGAAACATAGGAAGTTCTCCTTACACTGTAAAAATTAAATGTAATAAAACCTGAATTTCAGGTAAAAAAAGTACAAACCTGCCTGTAAAATTACATTGGGCGGTAAATTTACCCCATAGTCGGGTAAATTAACATTTTCATTAAAGTTTAGTCTTCAACCGGATAAATGGTGTGAATTTACTATCTAATCGCGTGATTCAACCGATCGATTGTGATTTAACAGGAAAATGTAGAAATTTGGGTAAGATAAATTTGTTGAAAATGATGACCCCATGAATAGGATACCAAATAGGAACCAATAAATTAATGATATCTATTTATGTTATTTAAATCATTTGTGCTATTCTAATATAGCCCAACTTATCTGGAATAGTCTTTTAAATCTATAAGCATTTTTATTTAATGTCATCGGGATTTCCCAACATGGTTTCCCCTTGTCAGTGGCGCAGACCTGAGGGACAGGCAAGAAAAAAGCACCCAGTCGTTTGGATTTGACCAAAAACCGAGATCTCGTGTGCTGCATCAGGGCACACGTTAAAGAACCCAGACAGTTGGAAATCGACGAAGAGTATCTATAGGCCTAGGCGAGTTATCGCCGGGCCTGCTGTCCTGGCAAAAATTCCCTCATTGCACCCTGCATGGTGTTGCCCGTATTCATTACTCATTAGCCAATTAAACAAGTGCAGAAAAGTAGGACGTTAAATCCCATTTCATTCATTCGGTTTGTGTAATAGAGGTGCCCGGTGTGGCCCAGTGGTTAGGACGCTTTCCGCTCATGCTGGAGGTCCCGGGTTCGCATCCCTGCAAGGCCGAGGTCAACCTTGTGGATTTTTCCGACTGGGTTCCTTCTTGTCAGGTGAGACGACGATAAACTGAGTCCCGTGTTCATTCGATTGAGCACGTTAAAGACACCTCGGCAGTTAAAAATCGGTTGTAAGAGTAGGCCATGTGCCGCTGTCTTGGCAAAATTCACCCTCATAGCACACACTTGGCATATGCCCGTCTCTAATTAGCCTTACAGTGCATAAAAATGGGACGTTAAACTCCATTTCATTTCATTTCATTTGTGTCTTAGAAGAAGGCTGGCATCTTTAAATTTAAATTAGCCATTACGTCTCAATCCATGTTACTATGTTGGTACTCGTCGTAGCACACAGGGTGGGCCAACTAACTACTGCTGACGTAATCTAATGACGTCATTTATTGTTATTCATTTCCACGATATTTACGATAACAATCTATCTGATGTTTCTTGTTAAAAACTTTTACATGATATTAATCCGAATTGTTCTTTGGTGTGAAAATTAATACAAAACATAACTGTATGTTATGGAAATGCCGTATGTTATATGTCATGGAAATGAAACGCCGATTTTACGACAATTAGCGACCTTCTCACGGCTTCGCGGTCTTTTTCATTTCACCAGGCAAGCAGGAGGTACACATGGTACACACGTAAGTGACATTTTGTGTTCATATTATCTGGGCAGCCCGCATTGCAGAACATATTATTATTATGTTACACTGATCTCAACCTAGCCTAGATCTACCGTCTTTGCAAATTCGATGGTTGCGCCAAAGACTGTGTACAAATTTGAGATATACTAGGCTATATATAATCAAATAGGCAAATTTGAAATTATCAAGGCCTATTTCACTTTTCAGTTTTTCTTCGTGACTCGTGTTACTGTGTAGGCTACGGTGATTTTAGTAGTCCTCATATTAGTCTTAGCAAAAGCTTCGGTATATATAGAAGGCTGACAATCAATTGAAATGATTTAACTATTGCAAGAATAAACACTTTGTGGTCGGTGATGCAGACCAAAACTAATTGAATATCTGACCTTGCATGTAACAGTGACTAAAAACAGAACTCGGCCTTTCTAAAAATAGATATGGTACAATTGATCAAAGGCATCAACAGAATGTTATTATAATATATTGTTGCAGACAAATTTAAAGGGACAGCATGGGGTTACTTGCCTCCTGGTCACATATTTTATATCAAAAATATGGTCTGCTTGACCACTGCCATAACAATGTTTTTATGTTTTACAGGTTCAACTTTACTGTTGTTAGTGAAACATAGTAATCTCCCCAAAAAAGGTAAGTGTCCACCTTTGACCTTTCCCCACTTAAAGATGGGTTGCTGCATTTTCATATATTCACATTGCCTAAGTATATAATTATTGGATGTCTAATTCTAACAGACACTGAAAAGTGGAGTTATTGTTGTGGACTGAAAAAAATAATAGTCTGAAAAATTCCTTATTAATGTGTAATTTGATAATTTACTGATTATAATTTATTCAGTGGCCATGTAGAAACGTTGTCTAGTTTTAGACCGTAAATAACGTATTGTCAAATGACTGATGATCGTGATTAGGCCTACTGATTTTTGTATTCAAAGTGTCTGCCCGATTTGTGCGAATATCTCCCCTTGTAAAGAGATGTCATTACAAATAAAAATCTCCTAAAATCTAGTTGTCGTTGTTAATGCTGAAATAGTTAATTATCACCCAAGAGGATGAACTCTATTGGTACCGGTAATCAAGGAAATCACAAAATATTTAATTTGAGTTACCGGTATAACCGGTATAACTCTTTTTGTTAAAAAAAATCCTGAAAGATATGTTTCACTAAAGGTTGAATATTTCATGGTTGTGATGTTTGCCGTCTTGTCAAATGTTATATTTCAAACAAAGCTGCCAGTTGGTGTATAATATTACATTGCCTGGCAAGCTGTATTGCCCTTGATGTGGCCAAAACACATCAAATCGACCAGTTAATGTGATGGACTACAGTTTACAATTTTGGCAAATTTATGCAAAAGATCTTGAATGATTTTGGTTTTCATTTGAACAAATTTTTTGTTGTTGCCATTGAAGGACTATTAAAATCTGTCATGATATTCTATTAAATCATGCGAGTGCATGTGCTCTTGGTTGATGCTTGGTTCTATCTTCCTTATATTAAATGGTTGAGTATTATATGATATTTTGTGTCAAAATGTGATGGAGATCTTTACTTATTGTCAGCCATGGATGAAGTTGTTCAACTAACCAAGGAGTTGCTACCAAACTTATCGACAACTGAAATGAGCCTATTGTTAGGAAAATACGATGAGATTGGTGTTAAAAATATTGAAACCTTGCAGTATCTGTGTGCTGAAGACATTAGTGGCATTATTAAACTGATACCAGCTCGGAGATTTATTTTAGACGTTAAAAAAAAGATGAACAGATCTGGTAAGTTGAACGTGTAGATAAAAATGTTTATGGTAACTTCACTAAATTAGTTTATATTGACATTCAACTTGCACCTAAGGTAATATAAATAATATAACGATGAGTTGAATAATACACATTAAATACATGTAGTTTATTTTTGAAAGCCATGTATGTTCATCATGGAATCTTGCAACTTCTGATTGCATCATTCTGATTTCCTATTCAATATCTGTTTTTTTTGGGTACTTTCCCTTAACTTAATTAAATCCCTTCACTATTTGAGGCTTCAGAGCAGTGTGATCTTAAAAGAACTTGTGAATTGATGACAGTTAATGAAGTTTTTGAAGTACAGATACCTCATGAAGTTCTTCAATTTGAGAAAATTCTAGTTGATAAAATCAAGCTTATCATTTTGGACAGCTGGCAGTGGGCGTATGTTACCTTGCATGACAAGTTATCTTTGAAGTGCTTGTTTCACGTAATTATATAATTACATGTAGTGTTGGGCGGTATTTTGGAAATACATATTCTGGTTTGAAAATAAAAGGTTTTAAGTTCCAAGTATTCATTACATTGTTTGATTTTTCTTTAACAGATGTTGAAGACTTGACCAGCAGTGAAAGCACCTACCATACTGACCACAGTACCTCAACAAGGCTAGTCAATTCGCCAGCTAGTAGTAGTGGTAGTTCATTTTCTGATGAACCGTCTGCCCTTTGGGCCCAATGGTATGAAATACCGTGGGAGAAATTTCCTAAACTTTTTTTGGACTCGTGCGAGGGTGGAAACAGGCCTACCGAATATCTACGTAGAGAATCAATAAGAATTTTGGTGGATAGCATCAGGGAGGTGGCGAAAAACCCAACATCGAAAGATCTACATTTGATAGCAGCAAGATTGGTTAATAGATATAAAGATGCCTTGGGGGACAAAGTAATGGGCAAAGTTATTGGATCAGGCTATTCAAGTATCCTGTCAAATATTGTAGAGCGTCTGCACAATCTTAAGAGAAAAAATAGTTCTTCAGCAAGTGGTGGTAGTGGTTGTGGTGAAAGTCCAGGCTCCAGTTCCTCAAAGAATTATGGATGTTTATCTACATGGAGTGTAGACTTTGATAGTGAAAAAGAATCCGAATTGATAAAAAAGAAAGATTGGATGAAATCCGAATATGTTAGTTCCAGGAATATGACTTGTGAGTCCACTATAAAGGAATATATGAGCGACACATACCCCTTGCAGAGAAAATTGATAAATTCAAGCTCAACAAATGAAGTTATAAAGGAATTTCCATATTTGTTTGAAAGAGATATCGTGTGTCAGCATTTTTCAACACTAACCGGTCATACATTAGAAAATTATGCAACCGCCCATAAAAGAAAATTCTCATTGATTCATTGTATGCGGAAGGAAAACTCCCCACGCTTAAGAAAGGAAATACAACAAATGGACGACATGGTTAATGAAACTAATCCACATATGAAACTCACAGGTTTTATTAAAGTCTTAATGGCATACTTCAGAGAAGACAGTTTGCTGGAATTTTTTCAGGTATTGTATATTAATAACATTTGAATTTTTTTTTTCTGGGAAGTGCCATGTGACTTGCATGTTTAGGATGACAGTTACCAGTTAATTCAGTTACCAAGTAACGAGTAATAAAAACATGATTATTCATTTCAGCCCTGTACAGATGTGAAGACAGTTGAGTCTGTTTCGAGAAAGATTGGTGCCCCAGTCATTGCAGTTATTGGTATGATTTAGTTCATTCATAAAATTGTTTATTTCATCATTTTAAGCTTATTATCACCTGCCAACGAAGTTGGGTGGGGGATCTACAAACGGGCAGCGTCCGTATGTCTGTCCGTCACAAATCGTTTCTAGAGGATAACTTAAAAAATATTCAAGATATTTCTCCACCAAACTTGGTATACACATTAAGATACTATAGATCTGCCTTTCAGCAAAAGTTTCATCTTCCGATAATTATTTTGTCTGTCTGTTTGTCTGTCCGTCACAAATGGTTTCAAGGGGATAACTCCAAAACTAATCAAGTTTCATCTTCCGATAATTATTTTGTCCCTCTGTCAGTTACAAATCCTTTCCGGAGGATAACTCAAAAACTATTCAAGATATTTTCACCAAACTTAGTATACAAATTAATAAGATACAATAGATGTGCCTTTCAGCAAAAGTTATTGGCACCAGACCGCCTATAATTTATGTTTGCCGTCTGGGAAAGAAAATTCACCATTCTTACTGGCATCACTCAATCTTTCGAAAATGTCTATTGGAATGGTGAAATGTATTTTTAGTAAACTCACTGATATGGGAACCCTTTTATGTTTCTATCAAGTTTCCAGAACATCAGAAAAATGGTTGAGTGTTATTCTAACACTTATGCCCATGACAGTCTTTTCTTTGGCAATTCTTAGGATTTATAAAAATATTTGTATTGTCACTCTATTGAAAGGTTGAACTATCGAATATTTTTGTGATTAAGCATGTTGGTGTTGATATTTCAGGTGACCTTTACAGTCCTTTAATGTTACATATTGTTTTGGAAAACAAAGTAGTCAAAACAGTTGATTCAATAGATGATGCAGTTCTAATACTTTTTGGTGTTTACTACATTTTTAACTTAGAGTATCATCCGAAAGCATCACAGACCTTGGAGTTCATTCAAAGGTGTGTATATTTTTTTTTAAATATAATTATTTTGATTTAAACATTTATTTTAATTTTAGTGCGATTCGACATATATTTTCGGAGTTATTGCCCTTGATATACCGGAAATACGTTGGAAGCAGCTTAAAAACACAATAGAAGCCATAGTTTTTGTCAGACTTTTATGAAATTAAAGGTGTGGATGGTGTCCACAAAATCTCAGAGTACTCATTTTAGTGCAATTCAAAAAATATGTCCAGAGTTACTGCCCTTGATGTATCGAAAATACATTGAAAGTGGCTTGTGAACACGATAGAGGCCTCAGGTTTGTAATTTAGAGTTACTATACGTGGTAGTCCGAAAATATGTTAATCAAGGGCAAACAACTGTCCCAAAATTTGTTGCTGTGTGGGTGTATGTTGCCAGCTGACATCTTGTTTTTATTGAAATTGGTAATCCTTCATGGCATGAGATAATCTTATACATATGTATATACGAGTTATTTTCTGATGACAGTGAAAATAACTTTAAAAATCTATATCCTAGAAATATATTCTTGCTGACAGTGAGAAATGCATTGAAAAGTGCCAGTGGGCGTTATGTTTTGGTAGGAAATCCAGATTTTAGATTTATCTGTGAATGACATTGTGCTCTTATCTGGATTACTATATCTATTAGAACTTGTTTAACTATGACTGATACTTTTTGTATTACTATTTTCAGAGCACTAATAGGAATCAATCCTGACAATGGTTCGAAAAAACCGAAAAGACTAACAAAGAAAGGGTGTGTTTCATCTAAAGTTATCACATTGGCAAGTCATATAAATGATTTTTGAACATATTTGTTTTTTGAAGACAAATACTTCTTTCACATCTCCGCGAGTTCATTGTAACTTAAATTTTGTTTTTACTGATGTCAGTCCGAAGTTTTAATATTCATGTATTAAGCATTCAAGGTTGAATGTTACAATTTTGGTTAAGATCATTGTGTACACCACTTAATTTTAGTTACAATCAAAGTAAGAAAAAGAAACAGAACTAATGCTTAAACGATAACTGATTTCACAAGTTACATCTTTGACTTCTATTTGAAATCTCATATTTTGAACTTTAACTGAATATTTAAATATACTGATAATCATCTTGTGCACACAAATGTGCCCTTTCTTTAAGGATATTCTTAGCTAATATCAGTTTATATACCAATAAACACAAAATAATATATAACTGTGTGTAAAGATTTTTTTTTTTAATTGGGGTTTATTAATGATCATTCCATTCTTGTTTTATCAACTTATTCGAGCACTAAAACTATTTTTTTGTTGCTTTTTTAGTTCCTTATAACTATTGATTTGAGTGCATCCATTAAAAAAATGGCAGATTATAAATGTCAGTTTTGTTCACAAATACTATATTCTGTTCAGGAATATTTGAGCCACTACAAATGGCATATTAATGTTAAAAATATTGTATTTCCTTGTTGTTTGGAATTTTGTTCCAGAGAATTTGTTAGATTTTCTTCCTTAAAATGTCACATTACTAGGGACCATGGAGATACACCACACAAGAATGCTCAATACTTAAGAGACAAATTACTTAATGATGGTTTTGTTTGCTGCATTGATACATGTAAAATGAAAGTGGACAGTCTTAAAGGGTTAATTTCACATTGTAAGGGGCATTTTAGTTCTCATCAGTCAATGCCATGTCCTTTCTTAGACTGCAAGGGAGTTTTTACTAAACATTCTTCTTTTACCTCTCATATATCAAGAACACATAAAGCAACAAATAGTTTTAAGGATTTATTTAGACAAAATAAAGCTGTTTGTAGCAGATCGAATTCAGTTGAAATGAAATCCCCTGAGTCAATTTTACAAACTGAAGAAAGTAGTGAATTTGATGTTCCTAATATTCAGAACTTGTCCAAAGTGTTTACCAATTCTCTGGCTTTATATTACATGAAACTTGAAGCAGTTCACCTTGTACCAATAAGTACAATCAATTCAATGATGTCTGATGTTTGTGACTTGCATAATTTATCAATGGATATGGTGTTTAAAAACATAAGCCAAGAGCTTAGATTAGATAATCCTGAAAGCTGTTCCAAATTAAAACAAATTAAGAACTCTGATATTTTTAAAACAGAAATAAATAGTGATAATGCCAGATTTAATACAAATTTTAAGAGAAAGAGTTTTTTTAAAGAAAATTTTATGTATGTAGAGCCTATTGAACTTTATTTAGGACTAGATGAAAATAATAGGAGATGCAAATATCACTTTGTTCCCTTGAAGAAAACATTAAGGGCCTTGCTGGAAGACAATAGTGTTCTGAATCAGTTAAATAAACCATTGACATCTGAGAAAGATATCTATACAGACATAACTGATGGAGATAGTTATAAAACAAATAAGTATTTTTCAGAGAATAAAGATGCATTGAAATTGATTTTGTATCAGGATGCATTCGAGATTGTTAATCCGCTTGGTTCAGCAAAAAAAACCTTTAAATTAATTGGCTTTTATTTTTCCCTAGTTGATATTTATCCCTATAACAGATCTAAGGTTGATCCTTTACAACTAATATTATTGTGTACTGAAAAGAATTTCCTATATTTTGACAATGGTAATGTAGTCTTAGACAGACTTATTAATGATATTAAGGAACTTTCTACTGGATTAACAATTGATGGAAAGTTCATTAAAGCAAATGTAGTGTGCGTCTTGGGGGATAATCTTGGTAGTCATTTTATTGGGGGGTTTTGTACAAACTTTTCAAATGGCCAGCATTACTGTAGGTATTGTTTAATGACAAAGTCATCTTATGAAAGTAATCCTTTAGATATCAGAAATGCTGATCTAAGAACAGTTAACAATTTTGACAATTCTATTAAATTTATAGAAGAAAATGATGTTGATAAACACAATGGCATAAAATGTAACAGCCTTTTGAATGCCCTCCCAGGTTTCCATGTTTGTAATCCAGCCTTGCCCCCTTGTTTAGGGCATGATTTGTTTGAAGGGGTAATTAAGTATGATTTGGCTCTTTATTTGAAAAATTTGATTAATGTAAGAAAATGGTTTGATTTGAAGACATTAAATTTTTGCATTTCAACCTTTGGTTATGTCGACCAAGATTCAGCTAACAAGCCTGTTCCAATCAAGGCAAAATGTGACAAAATTGGAGGGCATGCTGTCCAAACATGGACTCTTTTGAGATTATTACCAATAATTATGTTTGATTATGTTAAAAATCATGATGATGAGGTTTGGAAAGCAATTTTACTGTTGAGACTTATTACAGAATATTTGTGTGCTTTCAAATTATCCACAAACCAAATATGCCTTGTTCAGCAGCATATTGATGATTATATTATGTTAAGACAGACCTTATTTCCTTCAGTGAAGTTAAGACCTAAGCATCATTATGTACATCATTATCCTTATTTAATTACCCAATTCGGGCCCATGCTAAGAGTTTGGACTATTCGATTTGAATCAAAGCATAGTTATTTCAAACGATGTATTCGAAGTTCCAAGAACTTTAAAAATGTAACAAAAACTTTGTCTGAAAAACATCAGCTTCTTCAGTCTTATTATTCTGCAGGTAATTTATTTCAATCAGGAGATTTCAATGTTGAAGACGCTGAAGTATTTACTGAAAATACTGTTGGGTCAGAAATGTTTAAAAAGATCAATATGAATGTTAAAAGTACTTCCACTGTAACATATGCAAAGTCAGTTACAATGCATGGACATACCATCAAAAGTGGGATTTGTATCCTTATCGATAACACTCTTGGATGTGCCGGTTTTGGTCAAGTTCAATTCATTCTTGTAGTTGACAATTCTGTTGTCAAATTAGTGTGCAAGTACAGAATTGCAACAAGATCTGACATTGGCTTATACGATTTAGATTTCCACAAGGGAGAAATTATTACGGTAGATGTTAGAGAGGTTATGGATTTATGTCCCTTAAATTTGTATAAGAACCTAATTGCCTTGAAAAGTTATCCGATTGATATGTGGAATTAGTTTGTTCTAAAGTTTACATGTATTGTATACCAGAATATTATTGTTCATGTGCTACTGAATAAAAGAAAGTTTGTATTCACTATTGTTTTGTTTGTTTTTTTAGTTTATTGCTTTCAGTTATCTATGCAACTTTTCAGGTTAACAATTGAACATCTGGTTCATCTGCTATTCTAGAAATAAACGGTCGAAATGTTTAGGAGTTTGGTTGTCTCACTCATTCCTGTGTGCACCTATTTTCAATTGATGTCTAGATCTGATGTCACTTACACTGGATACTATTGTCTGATTTTTTCAAATTGTCGTTCCAAAATTGACCAATATCTTCAAAAGTAAGAGAGATCTACAAAAACTGATTTGACCGTTTGTTATAACTTTAAATATTGGTAGATGATTTTCTAAATTTGAATTCCTCGATTCATTAATTTCAAAAAGACTGGATGTCAGTATCACAATTTCAATAGGATAAAGAGTAAATTGTGAGACTGGACATCCATCAATCTCACAACAATTTAAAGTAGTTTATAGAACAAATTTTTTAAATATTGATTATAGGAAGTTTTAATTTAGAAAATCATCTACCAATATTCAAAGTAATAACAAAAGGTCAAATAAGTTTTTGGAGATATTTGTCAATTTTGGGGTGACAATTTAAAAAAATCAGACAATAGTTAATCTACTCTCCTGGTAACTTGCATAAAAACCAGATATCTATGTAATTGAAAGTTACATACAAAAATGTTAATTAACATGTACTATGTAATTTAACAAATTTCATGTTTATTTCGTTTACCAGTGGCTTGTAAAAATACCATCTTATCGTGTTTATCTACTCTACCTTATAACTTGTAGGAAAACCAGATATCTATGTAATTGAAATTTACATACGAAAATGTTAATTAACATGTACAATGTAATTTAACAAATTTCATGTTTATTTCGTTTACCGGTGGTTTGTAAAAATACCTCAGAATGTTATTTTACCAACTTTTCGTGGCAACTTTCTGCCCTGAATTTCAGGTGAAAATACATAAATAATTTTTACAGTGTACAGCATTCCAGGAGACGGACTGCTCGTCAGGGACGCCCTAACATTTTTGCCTTGTGCGCGCCTCATGGGTGTTTTAGTTAGATTAGGTTATCTACTTTTGATATAGGCCTATTGCCATATTTATTTTATTGGATATAACTACCCAATTACCTTTGTGGGAACCTATCTTTAGAGTGACGGGTTCAGTTTTTAATGTTGGTGTTGGAGCTTCCAAGGCATGGCTAGAAAAATATTTATGTATAATACACAACTGGATGCAAAATATCCACGTCTATTTCAAAATACCAAAAACAGCGATTTGCAATCAGGAACCCCATCCCCAATAATGTTAAATGAACATATCAGTATCTGTAGGAGCAAATTATAGAAAAACTTTAGGCCTAGAGTTTAGAGTACTGAAATTAACAATAAAATGGTCTACTTGTGCATACATGAGATGTCATTATTATACCTAAGCGGTTTCGACATTTTAAGATAATCCACAATATTAAGTGGTGGGGAATTGGGTGGGGCCATATCCCTTTTAAACAGAAGTAATATCAGTCCTTGAACCCATTTTATTTATGCTTATACATCAGCTTTTTGCATCTCCATTTAGTTAAGTGGCCATAACCCGTCCACCATCCAAACCATGTATTGGGAACATTGACTGTAGTTTTGGTTAGAATTATAGGATTAGACATTGGCATTTATAACATCTGTTTATATACAACAGATACACACATTATAAATTAAGATTTTTATTACAAAATTCAAAAACATGTAAAAGCTGTAATCTTGTATAAATATGAACCCAAAAATAATATATATAATACCCGCTTATTACCAAAGAAAATCTATATATTATTTTATTACAAAATTCAAAACGTCTTGTATAGATTACTGTATACAAATTAAAAAAATGTTGTAAATATATTATTCCAAAATGCTATAACAAAAAAATTCTTCAACATTTTCTTAGGCGACTGAATAATGACGGCCGTAATCTAGCCCAGGAATCAATGCCCAGTCAGGGACATCTACAGGTCCATCATACGCAGGTTCGTCTGCCCAGTTGATTACATATTGATGGCGAATTTGGCTGAAATTATTAATATTTTCTGTGGTAGACCGAGGTCTTCTGGAACAACCATCTTTAGTTTGTCGATTAAAATCAACTCCAGGTATCAATGCCCAGTCAGGGACATCTACTGGTCCATCATACACAGGTTCGTCAGCCCAGTTGTTTACATATTGATGGTCAATTTGGTTGGAGTCATCAATATCTTCTGTGGTAGAGCAATCAATTTTAGCATCTCGACCAAAATCTACCCCAGGTATCAATGCCCAATTAGGAATATTTGTAGGTTCTTCATATGAGACTTCGTCAGCCCAGTTGATTACTGAATAATGTTGGTTTTGGTTCAAGTTGAGCTGAAAAGCATCCCCAGTGTATGATACTGATGCGGATGGTAGAGATGACGATCTGGGAACTCTCAGTTCACATATATTCTCGTATCCATTGTTGGATTTCTTATAGTACGATACAACTGAAAAAAGTGAAAACATTTTAAGAAATAAAAATAAGACAGAAAAGACGAATAAATAATTGACTGTATATAATAAATAAATGTTCAAAACCATTACATAGAACAAGTAAAGTACCTGGCTGTTGAAATCAGGGAGTAGGCGAAAACCATATGTTCGTGTCAAAAGACAAGACGACAACATAATGTTAAAACCTCAGACCATTCAATAAATTAAGAATTCCAGCCATTTTATTTGTTTGATTTAATTAACAGCATGTTGATTTTCGTCTTAATGTAATGTAAACGGATGCCGCAGTGTTAAGACTTACTTGGCGTTAAAACAGTAGAGTTGATTAGTAACGCGTTAGACTTACTAGAAATATTAACTAGAGTTGACTAGTAAAGTGTTAGAGTTACTAAAAGTGTTAACTATAGAGTTGACCAATAGAGTGTTAGACTATTCTTTGAATGGCATTTAGTAATTGGAACATAATCAAAAGAGTGTTAGACTTACTAGAAGTATTAACTGTAGAGCTGATCAAATCTGTATCAGTTAATATAACCAACATGTTGTCATCATTATATATGATCTGATTAAATACATCACCATAGTCTAAACTAATATCAGTATACTCTGATATTTCTCTACAATAAATATAATACAAAATATAAGTAGACGTAACAGAAAGTAAAATACTACTTATAGTTCAAACTTCTTTAATTTGAAAAAACAAAAACCGTATGCAAAACTTTTAATGCAGAGAAAACTAGTTGATCTATTTTGTTTTTGCCTGTTCTCAACTCGAATACGAAAATATGGAAAACGTATTGAGTTTATAACTTTTTTTTTATTACTCTTTAGAATTCCTTTAAATTTATAATCAAATATACTTACAATATAGTCATAGTTGATGTCACTTTTGTGTCTGGATTCACGAAAGCGTAGAAAATGTTATTAATTTTAGAGGATTATCACAGAGCGTCTTTCTCTTAGCAGATAAAATAGCTCAATGGTAGAACAATAAGATGACGTTTTACCTATTGTGACGTCATAATTAAAAGACGTCAAAAGTTTTATTGAATTTGACAAATAAAATTCTAATTTTCTTCCGCGATCAAGTTAATCGATTGACCCTTAAAGCTTTTTCCCGAAACAAGTCGGAATCTTTCCAAAGAAAGGATATTTCCTATTCGATTCATGTATTATTGTTTTTTTCCTATTTTAAAGATTCATTCTTGACCAAAACACTTAACTTTTAAATACTAAACACTGACATCTTTACATTCCTATATGGCGAAACTCGCGTAGGTTTTGTTAAATGTTAATAAAAAAAAGAAAGAAACACCATATTGACAACCTGGCGTTAAGCAGGAAGACGAACCCTTCATATCTGAAACAGTCAAAATTACTTTTAAAGAACGGAGGTGTGGTCGCTCAACGAGAAAGGCACCGATTCACTATCCTTTAGTTCGATCCCGATGTTTCACACAACGCTTGTTCGCAGGGTCGTTCGGGTGATACGAAAAACAGAGATCCCGTGAGATCATTCAATTAGAAATAAAAGTAGCCCTACAGGGCTTACTGTTTGCCACGACAGCTCCTTGCATGCACACCCGTTCCAGTGATACGAAGAAACAGAGATCTCGCGAGATAATTGATTCGAAAATAAAAGTAGGCGTATTGTCCTTAATATTAGGCGTATAATGCCACTGTACGGGCAAAATGTCCGCTTAGTTAGTCCGGAGGAGTAAAAATAGAAACGACTCTTCTATATTTTATGTAAAGACTTCGTTTACTTGAAAACTTAAAGCGATTATTTTACGATTAATTTCATGCACATGTGACGATTAAGTGCCAACTGAGTAGTTAGTCAATTTCTATATTGCCATTTTTTTTTCATAAAAAATTCAATATGCCTTCACTACAATTGCATCACTTCTCGACATTAATGGTGGGATGGCAGACTCGAACAAAAAAAGTAGCATTGCTCTTCTCGGCTGTTCTGTGATACAATGGTAATTTTATAACCATTCCGTGTACCATAAGAGGTGGAAAAGTTTTGCCTTGAGGGTGACTTTTCTACCAACTCTTCAACGATTTTGAACTTCCAAGGATTGCTTTTACATAAACAAAATAAATCAAAACAAAGAGTTTCACATTTTAAGTAGATTATCAGCTAACGAAATGTTGATGGCAGTGTTCCTAAGTTTGAGAAAGTGGGCAATTAGTAACTCCAGATGTTATTTGAAATTGTTAAATTCTATAGACCTTACTAATCCAAACAATCTGTTAAACTTTCATGCAGGGCGGGTGATAACATTTTATGGATTGAATGTTTAAAGTGATAAGGGGCAATAACTATAGAAGTTATTAACTGAAAGTGCTGAAATGTTATTGGACTCTTCATCTCACCAGGGCAAATCGCTGGTGAGAATTCCCGAGAAATAGCGGATATCATGTACAAAAACAATTTTTGTTCATTCAGAAAAATTTAAAACTGTCAAAAATACTTTTTATTTGGAATTATAAATTTAAAATAGTAACATTATTAGACTAGTATGTTCTACAAACATGAACTAGTACCCACACCCACGAACATCCTCCTCGCTATGACAAGTCTTTTTCAGTAAATCCATCAAATTCTACATCCTCGTCGTCATCGTTCAACATTTCCATAATTTCTTTCATACTGGCTTCTAAATCTTCACCCCCATAGAACAGATCATCATCAGAGTTACCCAGATCCTCCTCCCCACCATCGTTCGCAGAGTCCTGTGATAATTTTTTATATCTACGAATGTTCTTACGGAGTTTATGACGGTCCAAAAATCTTGTTGCCCAACTGTACGAGGCCTTAAAGGGTCCTCTCCCACAATTTTGACCTTCAGCTATCACTAAGGCCTGTGAACATATCTCAGATATTGACGGGTAAACACCCGATTCCTGTTCACCCTGTACCCATTCAGCTAGCTGTTTTTCAATAGTAGGGTAATAAGGGGGACACCGTCTATTACATAACTTATTGGGACCCATGGCTAGCAATTCTTCTCTTCCTTGTTTCCATCGTCTGACATTACTCTCCGCTATGCCATATTTCCTTCCTGCTGCTCGGTTTCCATGGAAATCGGCATACAATATTATCTTTAGCTTATCACTAGCGCAATATGAAGCACGGTGGCCATTGTTTATGGGAGCAAATAGCCGAGTATCAGTATCAGGTGTTTCGTGGAATGCAATCTTTTTCTTTCTTTTGGTTTGGGTCGAGTTCTTTTTCGGAACGGATTTTACTGAATTCCCAGACACAGAAATTTTCGCACAAGTTCCCGTTGGTATAACCGCGCCATCTTTAATCGATTCCGTAGCAGATTCGTTCGTAGGTAGGCCTATTGTCGATGACTCCGCAATGACTTTTCGATTGGAAGCCGACATTCGGTTTCTCGCTTTAATTTTCTTGTTTTGTGACGGTGCCTTGCCACCGGTTGGCTTGGATAACCGTTTACGTTTTCTGGTTAAGCGATTTATCTGGGAATCGTCACTATCACAATATTCATCCGAACTTTTAGTTGCTCGATAACAAGGGTCATCCACACTGTCATCATCGTGGATAAAAGATAAATCTAAAAGTAAAATATACTTGAATTAACACAGAGAGTAATGGTAGTAATTTCTAAAATCTAATTAATATTCAATACTGGGTCAGGGGCGGATCCAAGAATTTTTGCAGGAGGGGGTTTGCCAGGGGCCTATTTCACGAAATTTTAACTAAGATAAGATCCCAATTTTAGTAATTTTATTGGATAATATTAGATTGATTTTAGTGCTAATCCAATCAAAATTAAAGTATCTACTAAAATTGGATTTTATCTTAAGTTAAAATTTCGTGAAACAGGGCCCAGGTTTCCGTTAAGGAAATCTGCCATTATCGTCTCTAAATAACACAGGCATACATGCAAATTGAGTTTTTTAAACAGAGAAATCATTTTTCTACTGATGTAGGATCACTTTGTGATGTAATTTCATTGATGCAAGGCATTATTTTTTTCATGTAGCTGAGCAGGTGGGGGGGGGGGGGTGGAACCCCCAAACCCCCCTCTGGATCCGCCGCTGTGGGTAATTGTCATCTACCAATTATACATCTACAGACGTAGATCAACGATACTATACGAATCTAAAAAATACCATAAGGATATAAGAATTCGATCGCGAAAAATAAAGAGGGAGAAATAGGGTTTAACGTCCACTCGAAACAAACTAGGTCATTTCGGGACAAACATATGGTTTAATTTTATTCCAACAATTCGCTTGCACGTAGGGGTCTTTAGCAGTGGTCGGAAACCGGAGGACCCAGAGAAAACCCACGAGGTTTGACAGGCGACCCTCCGCCTTGTCACGTACAACCAAAGATTCGAAACCAGCACAGTTGACCCAATGACAGGCTTTATGATACAGCGCCTACGTGCTAACCATCCAGCCACATGATGGTAGATATTACGGTAACTTGAGTCTCACAACTTTGTGGTTCAATCAACATGACCTCCACCCCGTTAGAACATAGCGTATTATGACCTGGTTAGTCCCCTATCCCACCACAACACCCCCTTCCCCACAACACTTACCAGAAGAACAACCTGCTTCTCCCTCCTCTGTATTTACTGATCCATCATCAATATTACGGATGGCTAATTCTGAAAAATAGATTCCCGACTGAATTAAAAAGAACAACAGTGCGATTGACAGCTTAGAAGAGAAGGTGGAAGGTGGAAAGTGAAATATAGTATGGCAGTCGTCTTTGTGGGAGTCAAATAATTCCTTAATACGTGCATGAATTCTGTCAAATTATCATCCATTTTCTTAATAGAAGCACGCTTAATTGTGGAGGGAAGAACCGGTGGCTTACCGAGACGAAAATTGATGATATTATAGAGAAAACAGCGATATTTAAATCTCTGTTAAAGGGCTTTAAGAATTTGCTCAAACTTGCTGAAATTATTTGGAAACGCTATGTATTTTTATAGACGTACAACTGAAATATACCTTTAGATATTCTGTCCAGTTTATTAATATTTTCTAGAAGAATATTTGAAGATGCTTCAACTTCGTGAAGTGTTTCAATGTTGTGTAAATTAGTTGAATCGCTCAATCGCTTTTCAGCTTCGGGAGATTTTTCAATGTTGTGTAATAAGTTGATTGAATCACTTAATGTATGTTCTCCAGCTTCGGGAGGTGTTTCAATGTTGTGACGTAAGCTTATTGAATCACTCAATGCATATTCTTCAGCTCCGAGAGGTGTTTCAGTGTTGTGTTGTAAATTGGTTGAATCACTCAATATTTGTTCTTCAATGTCACGGAGTGCGTCAATGTTAGAATCACACAATGTCTGTTCATTTATATCATCTGTGTTACACGTAAGAATATCATCATTAGCAGAATCTGGAGAAAAAAAAACAACAACAGAGAATAAATTGGCTGTATGCTATTTGTTAATTAGTCGAAAATAAAAATCATTGTGTTTCTATTCAACATTAAGTAGTGGTGGAATCGGACATAAGAAAGATTTTTAGCAGCCCCCATTACCGAACGGTGGCACCGAAAAACATGACACAAAATCGGAAAACGGTTAAAATTTTCCCCCAAGAGAAAATCAGACAGATTTTTCTCTTGATGCATCTTTCGAACTTCCATATCATATCAAATATTATAAAGAGTGTTCTTTTTTCTTTAATAACTGTCGAATTGATCTCGCTTGGCTTGGCAAATGAAAATACAAACATGTACTTTCCCCGATTCTGTTTTAAAGCGGTTGACTTATACACGACATCCCGACCACGACTTATAGCTTTGAACAGGTACTTACCAGAAGTCTGGATTGTTTCTGTTTTGAATTCCTTTTTACATTGTAATATTGCATCTTCTGACTTTGCAAATTTAACAACCGTTGCGTTATTATTGTGCGATTTGCCGGGTTCAACTTTTACTGAACACCATAAGTTTTCTCTTGTGACGGGGCTATTTTTATCATTTATAATTCCAGTCCTTCCAGGAGATTTCATTATATTTCGGCTGGCAACTGTTTGTTTGTGACTAGACCTCAAATATCTTAAGCTTTCACTGCCTGTGGTATTCAACGGTACTGGGGAATGTGAAATAGTATTTGGGTCTTCTTCACCCCGATAAGCTAATCTCGATACACTATGTTCAATTACATTAAGAACTGGGGTATTTCCTTTGTCTAAATTATCAGGAATGTTTAGCGAGTTAGCGTCTGAACTGATATCATCTATTTTAGGAGAGACTTGTTCCAAGTCTGATGAAGTAACAACATTCCATTTGTTTGCATTGTCTATTTTAATATCCTCAACATCTGGGATAATTTCTTTCGTTGGTGTAGTTGAGGTGTGCAAGTGTTCGTCTGCTGATGATAAACGGTTGCTTCCAGATGATGATACATTGCAAGAATTTACCGTCGAAGGAGAATTCGATACAGAAGAGGTGGAATTAGTCAATGTATTTAATGGGGATAAATGAGTTTCTAAAAGCGCGCCGTTTTTAATTACAAAGTTCCAAAGTTTGTAATTTTTAGCAAGTGTACCAGTTGTTTGTAAATCTGTAATACTATTGGCAGTGTCTTTGTCAGAAGTTTGATCATTTGAACGTATATTGATTATCTTAGGAGAAAACTCATCGTAAAGAGACGAACTCTTCATAGCACTACTATTCGTTCGCACATTTTCTTTTGTTCTTGGTGGTGTATACTGCACACCTTCGATAGATCTGGACATGCTTTCCTTAGACGACGACGACGAATCTGATGAACTAGCGAAATCTTGCTTGGCTGCCATGGAAAGATTCCAAGAATCCTTGTTATCGTTTTGGATTGATGGAGATGAGTTTACAATTGACAATGAATTCCAAATATTTCCATATTGTGTTGGATTCGATATATTTGCTTCAGCTGGTAGTGTCGAAATTTGAGTAGTTTCGTTTGTTAGGGCGAATGATGACGAATTACATACATTTCCGTTATCTGATAAGGATCTACACGTGATTCTTGATGGTGAAGAATTGCACGTTTTTGAACTCTCTAAATTCAAGTTAATTTCTGCATTTGACTTTTTTGATGTATTTTCATTATTTTCCTTCAATATACACGTAGTTTCCTTTTGTGATACCGAATGATCTCCTGCTGTTTCTTCTGTTAATAATACTGGCATGGATATATTTTTCTTTGTTGAACTGCATTCTGTGTCTGATGGGTTGTCTTGAAAATGCTCGTCCACATTGGTTTTCAAATTGTTAATAACTGTTCTATTGTTATTTTCCGTTTGGGATTGTGCTTGAAAACTGTTACTGGTAAACAAAGTCTCGCAAGAATCTGTCTTCGACACAACCTCGTTTAAAAAACGGTTGAATTTCGCAGAACAATCTACTTTGATGTAGATATGACCTATAACCTCTAAATTCTGGTTAAAGGGAACATGGCCGTGACAAAGAACTTGAAGGTTTTTAACCAAATAATTCATAAACTTTGTTGTATTGAAATGCTGACCATCGTTTACTTCGTCCATGTTATCTCCAACGATCCTGGAAAAGTAAAAAAGGTGTTACGGACAAGAAAAGACAAAATAACTTAAATGTGGAAAAAGAAATTAATTTCTGTTACTGAGTTAGATTAGCCAATTCATACGCAATTAGTCGTCGGACGCTCAAGGGCGCCATGTTTAATGGTAACCTACTTTAAAATATATTTTGTAAATGACACAAAGTGTTCTATATAAACATTTCAGCGTCTCTGTGTTCATTATTTTAGACTGAAAATATGCTATTAGTGTTATAAAGCTAATGTGCAGCTGTGTACAGGGCCGGTTCCCGGCCCCAATTCAACCCAGACTGTGTATGCAACATGTTAAGAGTAGCTTGTTTATTTTCACAGTCCTGAAGCAATGACCCGAGAAATACAATACCTCTCTGGGATTAGGTCTAATCAAACGAAACACTGCGCGGTCGCAAACAAAGGTCGCGACATACTGAAGATCTTGTGAAATGAAATTGGGTTTAATAACGTTTTATTTTTTCTACTCCGGCTGGGCTAATGAAGTCCCAAACACTAGATTTTGCGTATACTTTATATAGAATAAATGAGCCAATTTATTATTTTTAAGTTTTACTTAATTTGTTTACTATCATTTAATCTATAATACATTCATGACTCCTGTGAAACTAATTATATTCTATAAAACTGGATTTTACTGATTCAATAAAATTAAACCAGATGACCTCTCCAAGTCATACATTATGATTGTTGCAAGGCCAGTTCGAGAACGTAAATCACAAAATTAGACTACATTGGCCTTATGGTAACATCACACCGTGCCCTGAACATATTACTAACCATGCGCGCACAAGTCAGGATTATCTTACCTTTTAGTTTTGCCAATATCCTGCAGTGGGGCGTAGCTTTATTATACCGATGGTGGAAGTAACTGACATATACTACAGTCACAGAAAAGGCTGATGGCCAAGGGAAATTAAGACTGTCCGAAAAGCAGTCATTGTAAAATTGTGAGAAGGATTATAACGGATTGACTACGGAGTATTGGCTCCATCTTAAGACCAAACATAAAAATAACTGTATTGAATAAATCCAAAAATATCTGTTACTGTGAAACAAAATTAAAGTAGACTTCCTGCACTCACTACACTTTCTGTGTTCTATCTGTATAACTGTACAATACAATTTAACAATTCCAATTAAAATAAAAAATTATATGAACAAAAAAAAAAACAAAACAAAAATCCAACAATGTTTATTTTTAAAAAAAGACATTAAAATAAAACTAGTTACAAAATGTATATCTGGAAGTCTCTGGTTATATATACATGTGATTATATATAATTTAATAATATATATTAAGGTGGACCAGTGTAATTGTATCCAATATATACATTGATCTAAATTGTGTAACTGCCTCAGTAGGCTATTTTGTACAGCAGACCAACTTGAATAATAATAACATATTTACACATTTTGGGGTATTACTGAATTAGTTATTTATTAAATAACTTTTGTATATCATATCTGGAAGTCATTTATTAAATATATTATTGTGAGTACCAGAGTATTTATAGACCCTATATATACTTGTCTTGTATACACACATATCAATCTTAGTATTCGCTGCCTTTTATGGTATGGTGTTCATAGTATTAGGGTATTTCCAAAAAGCAGTGATGCAAGGGCTTGACTTAGATAGATCAGTCCTTTCAAGATATGTTTGATCATTAGCACAATATTTCAAATTACAACACTCCTTCACAACACAATTAAACAACACTCACACCATTTTACTCGTTTTTTTAAACTGCTATAACTATTGTCTACTCTTTTCAAAATGCCCATTTATAGTCAACTTGGTATTGAGCTTACACAACTGTTCTAAGAATCCATCATTTGGACACACTTCTCTTTTACTTCTGACTAATCGTAAGGCATCTCTTACAGTCATGTGTTGTTTTATCATTAAATAGGCAATAGTTATGGTGGCTGATCGACTCACTCCTTGAACACAATGAACATATACTTTCCCTGTAAAGAGAATAAATGATAAATCATAGTTGTGGTTTACTCGAATTTTCTCATTTTAAGTCAAGGGTTGTTACTTTCTATTTAATTTAAAGTCAAACTTTCTTGCATCTTCAATAGAAGGCTCAAGATCTTGCTTTAACTCAGTACATTTTATCAAAGTCTTCATGTAATTCCCTGCATATTTCTGCTTATCAGATTCCTCAATCATCGCAAACACCAAGTCTACACTTTCCAGCTAAAATGTCTACCTGTGATAATCAATTGCAAAGTTCAAAATTCGTTCAATGTCAAGGTTTCTGTGAAGGTCGCTATGGTTAATTTGATTGTCTTAAGTGATTGGACAATATTGTTCATGTGTCTGCTGTAAAGAAAGAAAACGTTGCTATGACTTGGGCACTGCAAAGTAATCTTGCAACGTGCGGATGTTGTATACACAGGAACATGGCCTTCTTGATGGTCATGATATGTTTTTGTATATAATAGGTATTCTGTTTAAAATACATCAGTTTTTGATTCATATATGAGGGTCTATGGAACTAGGTCATTTTTGGGACTTAAATAGTAAATCTTTATTTTAAAATTCACCACACTAGGGTAGCAGAGATATTTATAGTAACAGAGGGGGATAAGTGGAGAAAACCCTTGAGATAGAAAACAGGTTGAGATTATGGGATTCGGGTCTGCCAAATGATAAGGAAACTGTGTTTTTTTTTATATATATATCTATATCTCTAATATTTGAAGAAGTTTACAGGGCTGTCATGACACAGTCTCTTTTGTTTCCAGTCCATTTAAAATTAACACACTTACCATTATTTATAAGTGCTTCACGTATAAATTCAGCGCATGAATCAAAAAATGGTGTCAAATCAAAGCTCATGTGATCTGTAGCTTCAATGCCTTTGAAAACTATATCATACTTTCTGTACATAACGTGGTTGGAGTTAACATGGTATTTTGTCTTTCCCAGAGCTGTATTTACAATGTGTGTAATACCATGTTTCTTTAAAGTTCCAGGACTTTTGGCTACAGTGCTGAAAAAATCAAAACTTGCAAATGTGAATTTAAAATACTAATAAATAAGGTTTTCTCTTCGATATTTGTAGATGGCGTTACACCATTAACAGATGTGACATTTTTATCTAACACGTAAATTACACAGAAAACACCAAAATGGAACTTAAAACAATGGAAAAAAAGGTGTGTTAAATGAATAGCACCAATAAAGCTCTGTCAAAAGTAAAATTGTTGATTTCATTGGTCTTCATATGTTGAGATAAAGCCAGTGTTGAGATATTATGTGTACCTGTACCGACACAAAATCAGGCCCCCACTGAACATTAAACTGTCATCCAGCCCAGAAACATTCAAAATTAATCTATTTAAAGCCTATTATGGCAACCAGTCTGTGCAGTGCCTTGAGCATGCACACTAGCATGGAACTGTAGGCAATATACATATTGTTATTATTGTTTGATAAATTAATCAGTGTGTTAAACTCCATTGCATTTCATTCTTTTTATAAAAGTATTAGCGACTTTATTACAGATGTGCTACTTTCAACTATATACTTCAAAAAAGCTTACCCGTCCCCAAGAATAATTCCTGGAAATACTTCATCACAATCTGTATTTGGCAGCATGACAAATCCCCCTGTTGGAGCTGTTATAATTGCCATTAATTCTTCTATAGTACATGGTTTGTTTTCTTTACTATTTATATTGGCCATTTCTCCAGTTCAGTTATAAGCTATAAATTTGTGAAAAGCTGTATTATTAGATAGACTCGGTTGTCAGACAGAGAAACTCTGCACGGGATGCCATGATTTGAATGACATTGTAAACCCTTTATTTCATAACTTTACCTGTATTCGAACAGAGCAATAGCAGAGAGAAATGAGATTTAAATTCCCCTCGACACAAACTAGGTCATTTCAGCACTAACATATGGTTCAATTTTATTTCGATAATTTACTCATGCTTAGGGAGTTTAGTAGTGGGAGGAAACCAGAGGACCCGGAGAAAACCCACAAAGTTAGACAGGTGACCCAACACCTTGTCACGTACACCACTTCAGTTGATTCATGCAATGACAGACCTTATGATATAGTTTGCACTGCACATACTCACCATTCGGCCATCCAAGCCATCCTTCCCCCCCACCCCCCGAGAGCAATGATGGGTGGCAACCAGATAAATAACCTACTCTTTGCCTTATATATAGTCATGGAACTGATTAACTGGTTCTAGCGAGGTAAGCAAGGTCTTATTTTCTCACTTAGCTGTTCATTTACATTGTTCAGGCGTTCACATGGACTGAAACGCGTCCGTTTAGCAGCAAAAAGTTGCCCAGTAAAATTGACTGAGGCAGATTCCAATTTCGACATGTATTGAATGGCACGGGACTTGAACATAGTACTGGCGAGTATAATAAGACCTACATTCAGAGCTTAACTACGTACGTGTGTAGTAGACTGTTTTTAGCTCTGTGACAATTTGGTGAAAAGTTTAAGTAGGGGTATTTCTATATTAAATGTCAATCCCCTATTGGCGGTGGGGGGTGGGATGGCATAGTGGTCTAGAGTGCCGCGCTTCGACCTCTAGCTGGCCGGTCACCTCTGGTTTGTGGCTGTGGTTTCGAGCCCTGGTGTGAGCATATATGTGATATGGAGATAGGGGCGCCTTCTTAACCTCGTGGATTTCCTCCGGGCACTCCGGTTTCCACCCACTGCTAAAGACCCCTACGCGCAAGCGAATTATTGAAATAAAATTAAACCATTGGTTATTCCCGTTAAAAATCATTTCTCTCTTTCCCTATTGGTGGCCTGCATCCAATTCTCGTGCACTCACTGTCGTGCACTCACTGCATAAAGGCCAAATCGAACTGCATTAGGCCAGACGAAGCAGAACAGACGGAAATTTAATTCCAGGTGTGCCTTGTATCCAGTGTAGCAATAGTGACGAAACGTAGTCTATAATAATGTAGCCGTAGTCTAGCCTACTACGTGTGTCAAAAACTACACTATCGGCCCCATATAGGCATGATGTTCAAGACTATAGCCAAATAATAATACTTTGTTGTGTGATTTATCTTGGGATAATGATTAAAATCCTTGAATCATCTTACCTTACAGCATGGTTATCTCAACATTTTCTCTCAAACCAATCCAGCCACGATAGTCAGTGTCTATTTCTATGGTTACTATAATTGCCTAATAAGTGGAGAAAGATTAGCAGCCAATAAGCATTATCAAACCAGCAGACAGTAGGAGCCAATAAAACGGTGAATCAAGCTAGCAGATCATAAGAAATTGCAACTTGCCCACCCGCATGTTCAAATTAAGTCCATAGTTTGGGGTTTTTTTTTTATTTTTATAAGCAATATAATGTTATTCGGATTTCTATCTGAATAGGGATTGGTGAAAAGGCAGAGCCTATGTTAAACTTTTCACCCTTCTCCATAGAATAATTTACCAACGATTTTCAACAAGGTTTTCATAAATCTTAAAATAGTGATAAATAATTCCCCACAGCACAAGCAAAAAAATTTTGTAAGCGAGATATTAATTTCGATTAAAATGATGCAGTTGGTTCAACATGCTTTCTGGCAGTGAAGAATACGTCTCTTCATTATCATATTCACAAGCAGGGTGTTTCATTTCTGGTAGGCCTAATAACAAAGTACAGAAAAATGTATGTAGTCAGGGGCGGATCTAGGAATTTTGCAAAGGGGGTGAGGCGCCGCAAATGAGGGCACTGACCGCGGAGGCGGGGCTCGCCTCGTAGGTGAGGGTGGGGGGTCCCAAAAGAAAATTATCTGTCATTTCCTTGCATCTGTAGCCATTCCAACCTCCAAGAGCTATTTGGTTAATATTTTCGTCTAAGGAAACGTTCGGAAAGGACATATTATTTGGGTATGAGAAAAGGCACTTTCAGCAGTAAAAAGGGGCACTGTTGAAAATTGGGGGGGGGCGCCTCCATTGAATCCGCCTCTGTTATGGGTGGGGACATTAGATGTGATAAAATCTATCGATCTATCTATCTACAATCAAATTCAAGAGTGTTTTCCAATCAAATGTCAAGTCAGTTTATTATATTATCTATCTTGCTGTAACTCATGACCCCCACAAATTTTTTCTCTGCTACTACAATCACAGAAATGGATGAAACAGTGCTTGAAGTTGAGGATTTAGATAAAGTGCTGGCCGTTCTTGCTGTAACAGTTCCAGAGTAGATCATTCAAAATTAATTTGAAAATTTCATTCAAATTACTTTAATCTGAGTGACGTTATCACTGTTTGAAGTTATGACATATATTGGTTATTATCATTAATTGAGACTCAGTCGCGCTTTTCCATTTTTAAATTTAATGGCAATCATATTTCAATAGTCTAGCAAGTTTTGATTATAGGCTTGCCAGATGAATAAATGTCTAAATAATCATTTATTCAACATTTGAAGCCAAAATTTAAACCTGCAATAGGTAAATTTAGCTCTTACATAATGTATCTTTAATGAAAACTGTTTACTAGTTGTCAATAAAAATCTACAATTAATTAGTGTAGTGGCAAAAACAAATTTGTGACGTACGACGACACCCCATCTATTCACACCGTTGGTATTCATCAAGGGAAGTAACTCCATTTAAAAAATCGTCTCTTATGAAATTAATTATTTTTCTTTCGTTTGTGGTACTTAGAGTGTAAGATCAATTTACATATCTTTTAATTTTAATGAAATAGTTTCTCAAACCAAAATTAAAATATGATACAAACAACTATATTAAGGGTGTTGAGTACTCTAAATAGCACATTTCAAAAAATTAAATACCTGAAGAATGTGACTTTTCTGTTTTGGTTGGCTGAGTTTCGACAATACCAAGTGTATTCTTACCTGAAATCAAACAAAATACAAAATGTTTCAACGATGTGTGGCAATCTAATTTACCAGAAACACAGATGCCAACTAATTAGGATTTAAAGAAAGAATTCCAAGTTACAACGGGGTCTCCTTAAGAAAGTTTTCATAAAATATGCACAGCAAACACCAATATAGATGAGATAGCGTATTTACCTTGTTCCAAAGTTTCAGCTGAAAATATTGTGTTATTGAAAATGAGGATCAAAACTGTATTTTTCAAAGCGTTTAGGCTGCCACAGATTTTTCATTGAGAACCATGATAATATTCAGAACTCTTTCAAAACTTTTCCAAGAGATAATTTAAACACTAAAACAGTGATATCCTGCAAAATTGTATTACTTGCTCAAAACAAGAATATTAAACAACAGCAGTGTTGTCAGGTGTACCATAATATAATTAATTAATTAATTAATTCCTTTTTACTTCCTTTTTTAAAATTATCTCAAAACCAAATGAAATCTAGTTTCATTTTCACTTCCACCATCACCCACAGAAACTAACCTCTTGCAAAATATCTATACAAATTCACATGTTCTGTTTCTGTTTCCAAACTTGCATCGGCCGTTTCATTCTGGCAAGTTACATCTGAAAGTTGAATGGAAAAATTAAATTTTGATTGTGTATTGTCATAAATTAAACGTTATATTCAACCCCTATCCTTGCATGTTGTGGCTTTAATTATTAAAATACATTAGATTCTGTTATCAGCAACTCCCCAGTGTAATTTTTGGGAGAGAAAAGAAAATGACCTCTCAATAAAATCTCAGTGTTTGTTAGTGACGATATCAAGTAAAGTTTTACGCTTCGATGCCTTATTTTTAATAACTTACCATATCAATAAATACAAATTCTACATACCAATAATTGCCAATTGACATTTTCATATGTCATAACTTATATAGGCGTACGGCCTCGATGACAGTTAGGTGAGTTAGGGGGCCTTCCTGCTATTCCAGCTTGTGAATAAAGCAACTTCAATCTGGTCCAATACAGCCTCACCCTCCCGGAGAAAATTTTGAAATTTAACCTCCGCAAATGCGTTTTCTGCTATTCTAGTAACTCTAAAAGTTCCGATGGTTTTGTAACCGAATTCCCACTCTGAATTCCAACCACCCAATCAGACTGTTCCAGCTGCATTCACAAATACTAATCGATGCCCGAAAAATGTCGCACAAAGTAGAGTTGCTCCAGACAAAAACTCAGTCATTCGGATGGGACAGAAAAACGAGGTCCCGTGTAGGGCCCCACAGTTTGGCATGCATATAATAGATGCCTTGACGTAATGTTGGGGTTTGATAGAGTGGGCTGTTGTGCCGCTGTCCTGGCAAAATTCCCCCCATAGCACACTGTATAGCGGAAGCCGTCTTCATTATCCCGGTATGGAGCAGAACAGTAGGACGTTAAATTTAAACGCTAGCCTATAGTATTTCATTCATTCATTCATTCGTGGATGTATTTAGCAGTTGGAGGAAAGCGGTTTACCTAGAGAAAACCCACGAGGTTGTACAGGCGACCTAGCTACAGGCGACCCTACTTTTCACGTAAAAACGAATTCGAAACCACACCATGTGATCAAGGAAGGGGGGGGGGGTAAAAATAAGATAAGATAATATTTAATATCATTGCTTTGACATAGGTCATCATTTGGCATTTACAATCCTGACCAAGCCATTGACTTTTCGTTTGATTTCTTTTCTTTCGAGCAATCAGACCTTTCGGACATTCTTCTCTTGTTAGGTTAAACGTTTTAATTTCCTCTGGAGTTTGAAAGTGGTTCATGTCTGTTCTATTGGTGTGGCAATGATTTGGTTGGTTGAAGTCCGAGTCGCGACTGTTAAATTTTTCAGAAGGTGCATTTTGGGGTCTAGCCTATATTGTTTGTCACATTGCCTACAAATAAGATAAAATACGTTTGAACTGATACTCGAAAGTTGGTCTAATACCAGGAGTTGTGTGCCAGATGGTTTGTTATAGAAGTGGTCCAGTGTGTTTTAAATTTCGCATTGTTTGACATCTGGGGGTGGTCACAAGTTTTCCTGTAACTGGATCACGTGGCTAAGTGGGTAAGGCGCTGGCTCGCTAGCCTGGAGGTCGGATGTTCGATCTCTGCCTTTGCCGAGAAAGTACATCTAGATTTTCCGGCATGGTTTCCCCTTGTCAGTGATGCAGAACGGAGGACCTGACAGGGACAGCCGTTTAGTCGTTCGGATGAGATGGAAAACCGAGGTCCCGTGTACACATTGACGTACACGTAAAAGATCCATTGACAGTTGGAATTCGATATAAGAGTAGGCCGTAGCGCCACTGCCGGGGAAAAATTTCCCTCATAGCACACTGTATGGCATGTGCCCGTCTTCCATTAGCCCAGGTTAGGTGCAGAAGAGTAGGACGTTAAACCCCATTTCATTTCATTTCATTTCTTTGTTGGCAAGTTGAGCTAGAGTATTGTCTCAATACGTCGGGATATCCTCTTTCTCTTAGTTTGCTAAATACTAGTCTACATGCAGACTCAGTCGGCCTTCCGAGGACATATCCTATGAAATCGGAGAATCTGAGATTTAACGATACCAAAGAACATATGTTTTGGTTGAAAAGAGCTTATGAACAGTGTGTCGGTTTCTAATTTAGTTTCTAATTGGCCTGTGTTTTTGGTGTTGCTGCTTTTAAAAACGATAGTGTCGAGGAAATCTATGTTGTTGACTTACATTTGCGGTTAATTTGACAGATGGATGATGATTGTTTAGAATGTTAAAAAAATGTCCCAAATTTTTCTGCAGTGTACGTCTATACTATGAAAAAGTCATCTAAAAACGGCAATATAAATTTGGTTTTAAATGTCAGAGTGGGAGAACTTCGCTTCACCACCCCGTCATAAATAGATTTGCATTAACTCGGAGCAAATCGTTTTCCCATCGCAGTTTCGGAAGACTAAATGTATACTTGGTCATTGAAAGTTTAATCTTTCCTTGGGGGATTTCTTCCTCTGGTCTAGATGCTTGCGGGTTCCTAAGGAATGCTTTCGTAACGGCTTCAACTCCTGTGTTGTTATCGATGTTCGTGTGCATGCTCTGTACGTCGATGGACACTAAGATGGTGTGCTCAGGGACTCTTGAACTGCCTTTTCCTCAATAAATTCGTTGGCGTCTTTAAGGTAGGAAGTGAGTTGGCATACTAGGGGAAATAAGACGTGGTCGATATTTTGTGGTACGTTGTGTGATGCGCTGTCACAGTCTGATATTAGAGACTTTTGGCAAGTGGAATTTTCCGCATCCGTATCACGTATCCGTATCGCCACGTGATACGTTGCGTCAAGGTAGTTTTAGAGTTTTGGCAGATTTTCGCGGCGTGTACATATGGGTAACTGGGCTAGCTTAGTTCTATTTACAGCATGGTGTCAGTTATCTACCAAGATCTTCAGTACTAGTCAAGTGTCTACTATAACACAACATTTCAGCGTCTAAAAGGAGCAAAAAGTATGGTAAAAAGACGACGATGTTATATGGACCCTTTCCGTATGAAAGCTGTTCGATACGTGCTGCCGTATCCGTGTGCCATATCACGTATGAGAAATACACGAGCATTGTTGACGTCACACACAAAATCGATACGGATACGCGATACGGACCAGAAATTTACGCTTGCCAAAAGTCTCTATTACTGAGAGTCCCTTGCGTAACTTGTATGTATTTTTAGTAGCGTATAGAGATGTCGTTTTTGTTGTCATATTATATTCTTTGTCTTGCAATTCATATGTTTTCTTTGTCTTGCAATTGATATGAGATATTGTTTATTAAGGTTGTGGTGTCCTTAAAGGGACAATAACACTCTTGCTGTAACTGAAAAATATGTCCCAATCTTCATTCTGGTCAACAAATCGTATTATTTTAGAATATTCAAATTAATTGATGATACAAATTTCATCTTAACACACCTAATTTAAAAAATTGGAAAAATTCAACCAATTGATTTGAAAAGTCTAACGTAAACCTTTTCAAATGTGACTTGGATTTTAAAATATTTTCGAACCCTCTTGACAAATAAAATAGGTTGTAATGGATAATTTACACAACAGGTAGGACATTTAAACATCTAGTACTTCGAATAAGGGTATTATTTATTTTCTGGAGCTACCAAGCCAGCAAGAATGTTATTGTCCCTTTAAAGGTGGGTTGGTCTAATTTCGTGTAATGTTTAGAGTTACGTATACTATAATCTTACTTTAAACATTGCGGATTCCCTGAAAAACACCCACCGGGCTCTCACAGAACCAAAATCTGTCTGCTCGAGTGACGTAAGAAGCGCTCCATCTAATGGATTAATCTTAAACGCCCAGAAGACTCTGCGATTATAAGCTGAATCCGACAGAAGATAATCTAAGAATTTACTTAGGCTTAGATATTTATGGTAAATGGACAGAGAATTCAAATGGAGTTTATCTCCGTACTGTTTTGTAACGACTGAGCTAATGAAATTGACAGAGATTAACGACAAATGGATTCTCCCTAAATAAAGTCACGTGACAAACGAAGCTGCACTTAAAATACTTTTCTTGCGAATCAGATGGATTTGCATCAAACTTTTGATATATGAATTAGTTTGAATGTGTGTTTAATCCAAATATCATCACATCACGCAATAGGTATTCGGACGATTTAGGTAAAATTTATGTCCAATCCGATTAAATACAGAGCTATATTTCGTTTCGTTTTTATATACTTTTGATGGTCTCTACTACATCAAGATCTGGTCAGTTTTTGTTGTTTTTTTTAAAAAAAAGTTTGTATTAGGAGGTCGTGTCAGGGGTCATGACAGCAACTTTTGGCCATATGAGGTTAAACATTTGATTAACCAATCAGCGTTGATGATTCTAGTAGGATACCCGACCGTTTTATTGGCTAATCCCTCACATTAACCAGGATGCGGGTTATATAACAACTCTTCCAGATCCTAGAGCATTAAAGACAAGTAGAATGAAATTTTGAGCAATGTAAAACGAAACGAAATAGGATCTGCGTTATATAATAATCAGATTGATTTATTTCAAAACTTCACTTTAATTTAAAGCTCCCTTTTTTTCTGGAAGATTTGAAATACAATTTTATAATCCGACCGACGATTTAGGTAAAATCAATTTCCAGCTGTTACTTTAATTACACCTTTTGTATTTTTCTAGAAACCTTGAAATACAATATCATAATTGATTACGTAAGATATCAATCTTATATCGATATAAATTGATCATCTACATAAATTAAGATATCCACAGATGAAAAGATTAACTCAATTCTTTATTTTGAGTTTTTGATAATGTGACTACGAGGTATTGTTGAAAAACTCTCCATTGTTTAACAGTTTTCTTAAATAATTTATGGAATCAAAGACAAAACCTAAACGCAAATAAACACGCCAACTAGTCAATGATATGCATCTTTATTATCAATAGTTTAAATTTAATGTTCATTTAAATAGATTCAAATCAAATTTATCTAAGTAATTAAATTTCTTACTCGTTTGCGGCTAATAAATAAACAAGACACCCGTCTCTATTACTTAAATGACACGCAATAACTTTTTATTGTAGTAGCCTACCTTTTGTTCTTTTATGCTAAATGCTGGTTTTTTTTTATTATTAATGAAACTTTATTATCTTTCTTTGAAAAAATTCACAAATAGAGATCAAAAAAGGTAAATTTGATTATATAACTACTGCATCGTATAGTCTATATATCTGCTTTGATTTATCTTTCATAATCATGCACACAATTAAATGTCCTTCGAAGTTAAATGTTTTTCTATTTCATTATTAGAACATGTGTATCGGTTATTATTGGTCCTTTTGATCTATCTTTGTGTTCTTAGAAGTCATGTTCTTATTTAAAACTAAATTAACAGATATAACTAACGTTTACAAGATGTCCATAAAAGAGTCACTAATTCTGAATATCGATAGATTTCCTCCTTATTGTTGAGTAAATGTACCCCGTCACATGCTTTGTTTTGTTTACTTTGTGCTTGTGTTGATATGTTGCTGTTTGTTTTTTTTTCTTTTTTGTCACCCATTTGTTATTGCTAAGTGCCATTTCAAGCACGCTCCTGTAAATGCTCTTTTGGGAACTCCCATTTTAGTACCTTATGGTCAGTTGAACAATTCCTGTAAATAAGTCTGGCCTGTAGAACGTTTACAACGATGTTATGGGCCGATAGAAGTGAAGAAAATATGCCTTCAGATGAAATGTAGCCGTTTAAAAATGAGCTTGGTTGTTATGTGCATCACTTGGGAAGTCTCTGACTCAAATGTGAAAAAAAAAAGTTTTACAGTATCTAAACATAGTCAAATATCGATTTAGTCAAACCCGTTTCTTGTATTTATTACTTTAAACTTTTAATTAGCTTGACATAAAACCACTAATACAAACGTACCTTCATTTTTCTCTCCGGGCTTTCATGAAAATGAAAAAAAAAAGAGAAGAAAACTAATAAATTTATCTATATTTTTTTTAGTTAAGAAAAAAAGAATACTAATTAATTCACTTAACAAATATGAATTTAACATTTATTCTGTACGAGACAAGAAAGGTATGGAATACAATATTGAATAATTAAATATTCATGAAGATCGATCGAAGATGAGTTATGTTATTTGAATAGAAAGGAAATTTGCTTACTGCAATAACACGGGGACACTTTTAATTAGTTATATTAATAGAAGATATACATTGAATCCTAATAATGATTTCATAAATTGTTTCAATCATTTCATATAAAACTGAGATAAAAATAATAGATGGATTGTTTTGTTAAGATTTTTTTCTGTGGTTTAACGAGGGGTTTGTTGGTACGGCATTATTTATTTACAATTATCACTTGTTACAACAGAAGCGTTTAGTTAAATATTAATACGATTCTGTATAATGGCGTTCTTCGACTGGTAGAATCCAATTACTAAACGACAATTATTTATAGGTCTGCTTTACCTTTTCTTATACACTTCATTTTCAAACACTTAGTACACTTTTTCTTTAATATATTTAGTTCTATACGACAATTAATTCCACGAAGATCCTTTTATAATTACCTCGAAGAAACATTTGAACTCTTGCGGTGACACAGAACGAAATTGGTGTCTAAGTTGATGGGGTATTCCTGACCAACCAAAACAGATACCAAATTTTCTAAATCGCCTATACTTACACCAATACGCGATATCAAGACTTACTGGTCGAAAGAGAGAGAACGCCGTTAATGTATTTTAATGGTGTGATATATGTCATACAATGGAGCTTTTAAGCACTGGAGGGAATTATTTGTATCTAGTGTGGCCAGACCCAGAAATGGTTCCACTACTGATGTCTTCCGTCTTACTCCAGGCACAGTAGTGGCTTTTCCTACAGTATTCCTTTGTGTTTGAACCTACATTATTGGAACTTGCGTAAGGGTTCTTAGACTGTATCAATTGTAACCCAACGAAATGGGCTTGGTTGTCAACCAAGGTTAGTGTGTGGTAAGGACACATACGAAAGGTCTAACACGTGCGCTTTAGATCACAAGAAGTGGTTTCGGCCCAGGTTTGTAAGTTACACAGGGCGTGGCAACGATCTAACACGTGCGTTATAAATGGCCACCTGCCTCTACTCGTGGGTTTTCACCGGATCCACCGATTGTCTCACATTCCAGAACGTTCCTATGCGCATGCGAATTGTTGAAATTAATATGTAACATATATTAGTCGCGAATTGAACTAATTTCTTGTGAGTGGGCTCAACCCACATTATGTGTCGGATACACTTAGATGAGTTCTCCCGCCAACGATCGGATACATGGTTTGTTCATCATGCTTGCGAGACGGTCACTCAAGTACATCATCAACCAAAATAACCAAACTCCCATTTTAAAACAAAATAGATAAGAACAATAACAATAATTTTATTAACTATTAATAAATTCTTAGCACTGTTTAAAAAAGCAGAAATTAACAATACACCAAAAATGTAAATGTCTTAGAATAAGCGTTATACAATATGCACAATACATTTGAGTTTACCAAATAACTTTTTAAAGCAGCTTAACATCCATGATGTCAGTCAAAATAAAGTAATGACATATTTTGATGTGTTATGGGACGTGCTGTATATTTCTTTCAAAATATTAGGCCGAAGTCGGATTGATTGCTAATTCTATATTCACGTCTTGTTTAGAGTTACTGCGCCAACTGGGGGCAATGGAACACAAAAGTCGGACATATTTCGACTGTCCACTAAACAAATCAATATATCAACGTCAATGAAATCGACATTTTTATATTTCTTACTAAAAACATAGAGGTCTACACAGTAAAACATAATATGTTGAAGTGATATACTAAAAATCTGCACGAATAAAATGCTAACAATATTATGATTCAAAGCTTACATTAAGCAAAAAGAGGGAAATTCGCCAAACTATAATAATAATACATTTACAAATAATCCCAAAACGGAATAACTGCTAATATTATGAGTTTCTTGAAGGTATGGGTTTTTTGACACAAATAAAATCGCTAATTTAAACTGATACTTTATTCCGATCATGGAATGCGAGTGATAACTGCGATTCCATTTTAATGTGCCTATAAAGTGTACACACACAGAGAGTGAAAATTTCCTGTGTAAAAAATTGTGGTTCTCTAAAAAATTGCGACCACAAATTTGTGCTGTCGCTGTTTGGTAATCGTTGTAAAAAATTAGTGTTTTCTATCAAAGAAATAATTATTGCTCATCAAAATTGGTGGCGCATAAATCAGAAGAAATATGCAATAGAATAAAGTTCCGTGTGGTATCTATTCTCCAGAATTTCTTGATGATACCATTGGTGTAACACACAGTAAGCTCCTCCTTAGTCTTTACTATACTCTGAGGTACAGCTAATCACAACGCCGTATTCGTTCTTGAAAGTTAAATTCATTTTTTCGTACAAAAGTTCAAACAAAACTGAACAGATCTTTGTTCAATTTCATTTTCCATTTACCAATTACATAAGTCAAAATTGTATGGAAATCGTTTTGACAACATTTACACTATAGTATCCAACGTTATTAGCGAAACAGTCTAGCACAAGTTACTTTAAACAGTAATTTTAAGGATCATAAAGATTTAATAATGAAGCACATGAGAAGAGAATTCCAGTCTATTAACACACACCTTTCCACAAGCGTTACACTGCCATGGATTATTAACATTATGGAGTCCCATATGCAACTGATAGAGAGTCTTGTCTAAATAAATGATTTTACAGTATTGACAATAAGACGTAGCGCCATGAGCAGCTAGGATTTCCTTGGGTACCACCGATCCCTTGTCCAAGGCGAGCGGTTCTTCCTCTGGTTTGCTCGTGAGAGACTGCTCTCCCTTCTTTTGTTCCTGGTTAAGATGCTGACGTCTAACCAGGTTTTGTTTGGAGTATTTACGCAACAAGTTATACATCTTAATTCGTTGATAATTCTTGTACTTTCCATGGTATCTTTTTCCGGCTAATTTTGTAGCTTTGAGGCCGCTATCAAGGGATTTCGGTCGCCTCTCGTTGTTTCTTTCGTGGTTGTCCAGTCCAGCGTCAGAATCTGCCATATAATGACTTGTGACGTCTCCCATATCCGATCTAGATTCGTCTATTTCGCTCGAACAAACACTGAGAGGCGTATCGTTTGGTTCGTTCTGTAATATCTGATGTCTTACAGGAGCAGATTTGGGTGATTGGACTGGAGAAGTTGAAGAACTACGTCCGAGGGACTCCCGTCCTGTAGACTCTTTGTTGTTTTCGTTTTCATCCCACTCCATTCGTTTCACTAACGCCACGGGTTCGTAGATTGTTTTAGATGGAGTGCGAACTTCAGTGGATCTAGCGTCAAACTTAGCCATATTCTCGTTGGTGAGATTGATAGCAGCATGGTGAAAAGCGGCTAAGTTTCTAGCTGTCTGCATTTTGTTACCGGCTAATGCCAAAGCATTAACATAGTCTCTCATGGTGGGTGAAGTAAGGGGTGGCATCGGTAACAGGTTCCGTTGTCCATCATCCTCGCCATCTCCTCGAGCATGAAACAGCATGTGCATGGCCAAGGAATCTTTGCTGTGCATTACTTCGCCACAAACGGTACAGGCCAGGGCGTCAGATGTGGGTGTCAATTGTCTGGTTGATTCTTGTGGCAGGTTTCTATATTCAAAAGCTTTTCTGATGGTCATTTTGTGCATATCCATCGTGGTATTCCAAGCAGAATGGCCAAAAGATGAGAGTATAGCTTCGATATTCATTTTTACTCGTTCATTCTTTTCTTCCTTCACATCGCACGTTAACTGAGAAAGTGTTGACTTCGCGAGGCTACAATTTTCATTCTTTGCTCGGAGCATCATGTGCATGGCGTATGTGTCACGGCTGTAGAATATTTTTGCACATCCGTCACATTTAAAAGTACCGTTTTGCTGATCTGATTTTGGTGAAAATTGTCCTGTGAAAGGTGAACATGGTAGAAAAGCTGCTGCCTGGCCATCGCTAGAGTATCTGTGAGCATTTATATGACCCCGGAAAGCACGAGCCGATCGGAACTTAGCAAAGCAAATGTGGCATTCATATTTCATCTCCCCTGTCATGTCGTCAGGAAATGTCTGTTTGTCGCTTTCATGAGACGTCACCGATTCTGCTCCATCACGTGACGTGGTTCGGACAGTAAGGACATCGGAATCAGACAGTCTAGATGTTTCGCCTTGCTGATATTTCTCTCTGTCATCGTGGAACGACGTGTCGTTGACGGTGAACGGACCAATCAGATGATGCCTGTAGGATTTCATGTCATCATTTCGCGAGTCTGCTGCTGCTGCTGTTGTATCAAGTACGTCAACGGGCTCCTTCTTAATATGACTGATTTTGACCGTATCACTAGCTCCGTTCATATCGCCTTCTTCAAACTGAAGAGAAATGAATAATAAAAACATTATGACAATTTCAAAGAAATCATTATTGCATATCAAAATTGATGCCAATGCATATTTTATTCAACGGTTGAAAGTGAGGTTGAACGAGTCCATTAGAAAGCAACCAGAGACTGCTGGAGCCGAAAAAAAAACTATGTGGTATTTTTTTTGTTTAATATATTGATACATTGCCCGTGAGATTACTTTAGTGTTTTCTGTTTAGACTGCCTTATCTAGATCAAATACAGGTAATTAGGCGATAACTAACAAATAGACATGATTCTTAAAGTAAAATTTACTAGAAACTTCATAGTCATTCTCAAAGAAAGAAATATTGGTTAACGGAGGTTGGCTTGTGTCGGTGAATAACAAAATCGAGTGCATTAATAGTGGGTTTATTGTTAAATACAGATTGGGTGGGAGATATTTGGTATTATTTTCGTTGGTTGGTGTGAAAGACATTAATATTAATTCATTTCTTAAGTATCGTATAGATTGTTAGTAATCTGAAAAAAGATTACTGTATTATCTGAAATAACTCTAAAATAAAGACTTCTAATTATTTTCAAAACGTTAATCATTAATAATAAAGAAAATATTATTGTAGGAATTCGATAAATGACTAGTTGAGACACGCCCTAGTTGTGATGCAGTAGAACGGAGTTCTTATACAGGTCGTGTGGGCACTGGTATTAATATAGTTGTGAATAATATATGAGACATTGATGGATAATAATACCCAATATTTTTAGGATTATTTAATCTTTATAATTATATTGAACCTGAAGCGTTATGCCTAACAATAATTTGATGCATACTCCTTTAGTTATTGGTAGTCGATAAATTAAAGGCGCGAATCTTAAGGGATTAGGGAGCATTGAACATATCGAAATCTAACATGAATACTTATAAATATTGAAAGAAATTATTAATGGCCCAATTCATATTATATAGTGCATTTTATAGTACGTTAATCATATTATGGTATGATATAACTCATGACTGGAGATTGAAAACTTTTATATTTATTACTTTGACGTCTCGAAACGTTTACAATGCATGTTGCTGTCCCAACAGTATAAATGACATCCCAAGCTTTAATTATTCAAAGGCTTCGGTCAGCTTTGTTGGCGTTGGCAAAGCCAGAAAAAAATTTAATTTTATAATTAAAATTGTCACTTCATTGGTAATTTGACGTCTATAGACGAAGCAAGTAAACGTGGGTTTTAACGTCCACTCGACACAAACTAGGTCATTTCGGGACTAACATAATTTTTTTTAAAAAAAATTTATTTCAATAAATCGCTTGCGCTAAGGGTCTTTAACAGTGGGAATAAATCGGAGTGCCCGGAGGAAACCCACGAGGTTGAGAAGGCGCCCCTATATCCATGCCACATACGCTCACACCAGGGATCGAAACCACGGCCGCAAGCCAGAGGTGACCGGTCAACTAGAGGTCGAAGCGCGGCACTGAAGACCACTAGGCCATCCCAACCCCCCAAAATGATAAATATAACGAAACCAAAATCGAACGACGCACGCATTACACAACGCTATGAAACCAGATATAGATTGAAAGATACATTATGGGAGATTAGATAACGAGCTGGTAGTTATCAATGTAGAGGTTAAAAACCAGATAATGTAAAGGGAATTCGTTGAAAATTTCAGTCACCAATGAGCGTTGAGCAGCAGATCTGTTTCCAATTCAGTAAATTATCGCAGGCTAATGATGACATCGGGAAGTGATTATGGTATGGATAAGTTAATTAATGTCTAATTAACAGAGACCTGCAATAGCTCTTACATAATCAGGCGCGGATCCAGAGGGAGGCGCACCCGGCGCACGCCCCCTCTATTTTTTGAAGTGCCGAACAATTTTTGACACCATATATTCTCGTGGGAAAGGAAAACAAAAATAGTTTAGGTTGGAAATCGTAATTTACAGTACTAGTATGAAATTAGTCCCTTTTTCCACTCAAAAATCACGGTCTGGACGTCGCACTCCCAAGTGGATGCAGCACGCCCCTGTTTTTCGAAAATCTTGGATCCGCCCCTGATAATTTATGTTTAATGTTTATGATCTATTTCAATTCAACTAAGTATCTCCGTAGAATATGACTAACTGCTAATTCGTTTAAAATTAAATAATTTAAGTAAGTACAATATTGTACTAATTTAGTACAATACAAAAAGAAAATGTTATGTTAAGGAACTGTCTTCAACAGCCAAGCCAAGTTGGCGCAGAAAAGTGGAACGTTACAGTTAATGAACTGCGACTGCACTAAAAAAAAAGTAGGACGTCAAAGTTAATGAACTCGACAAGAACTGAAATTAGGTTTCACTCTGTTCGGGCTAATAAAAGTTGGATGTTAATGAACTTGACTAGAACTGAAATTGGTTTTAACCCCGACTGGGCTAATAAATGAAATGAAATGAAATGGGGTTTAACGTCCTATATACTCTTTTGCACCTAACATGGGCTAATGGAAGACGGGCATACGCCACACAGTGTGCTATGAGGGAAATTTTGTCCGGACAGCGGCGCTACGGCCTACTCTTATATCGAATTCCAACTGCCAAGGGATCTTTTACGTGCACTCCAGTGTGTACACAGGACCTTGTCAGGCCCTCCTTCTGCATCACTGACAAGGGGAAATCGCGCCGGAAAATCGAGATGAACTTTCTCGGCCAATGCCGGGATCGAACACCCGACCTCCAGGCTAGCGAACCAGTGCCTTATTCTCTTAGCCACCGTGATCCCCTGGGCTAATAAAAGTAGGATGCTAAAGTTACTGAACTCGACTAGAACTGGAATTGGTTTTAACCCCGACTGCTAATAAAAGTAGGATGCTAAAGTTAAAGAACTTGACTAGAACCGAAATTTGGTTTAACTCCGACTGGATTAATAAAGGTAGGATGTTAAAGTTACTGACCTCGACTAGAACTGAAAATAGGTTTAACTCCGACTGGGCTAATGAAGACGGGTAAGTGAAATGAAAGCCAAACGAGAGACTACACAAGTTGAACAAAACAAACTGAAACGTAATGCTATGACTAATTTTAAGATTAAATTCGATGAAATACAATATGATATTAACTAAAGTGAATGAATAGATATTGTTTGAAAAAGTAACGCAACTTCGCATAGTTGAGTAGCACTTATTTTCCTCCTTAAATTGAGCTTTTAATTGCAATATATATATATTTATTTTATATTATATTGTGTCTTTGTTATATTAGCAGTGTCGTGTGTTAAAATGGGGATATATTGTGTTGGATAATTATTATAATGCAGGCTATTATAATTTCATTAATAAGTAAATCTAATCAAATTGAAGTAATGAACTAATTAACCCCATGTTTGATATGTACGACCAGACTCTCAGACTATTCCACGGCACTTCTATTTAAAACATGCAATATGTATAAACTGATTAAAACACAGATTCTATTTCGTTTCGTTTTTAAATAGTTCGAAATTTTGTTTTTCTTGCCTTCACTAGACTACGATCTGGAGAATTGTATATATCCTGCGCTCTGATTGATGTGAGACGAGAGATAAGCCAATACAACTGTCTGTTGTGGCGAGTTTTTGACGTGCTGTGCTCTGAACTGTGGGTAGACATTCGCAGCGAAGACAAAGCGAAATTTGTACTTCCAAATACCCACTAGACTATGATACACTGATTGCTTAATCAATGTCCGATGTCATAGTGTCAAAATCCGCTCGTATGACCCCTCACGTGACTTCATTCTACAACCGTTCAGATCTTCATGCAGTGGAGGCCATCCAGAGTATAAAAACACGAAACGAAAATAGACATTATAAAAAGGGAAGAACTTCCCACTAAACCCAATCCATGGCTTAAAGCTAAATGGAAAGATTGCAAAATCATATTCTAAAAAACAGGAATCAGCTTCGGCTCTCCTAAGTCTTGTCTGTGATATCACTTATGTGGAAGCAGACGTTAAACACCAAGTAGTAGTAGTAGTAGTAGACATTATAATGGCGGATTTTAAATTTTTGAATTGATTATTACTAAAAATAAATGAAATCTGTCAATACGTGTGGCGTACAGGTCATTACTTCGTTTTGACTATGAAACTGTTGAATATTTATGCTTATCCTTATAACTTGCATGGATTTGGTCTAAAGCAGCTTAGCTTTACAGCTTTCCTTCTTTTACTGTTGAATTTTAATTAAATGTCAATAAACATTATAGTTTACTTTTCATTTCACGCCATCTGTGAACTGATTGTTTAAAAATTAAATTCCCTTTCTGCGTCTGGTACATGAACGCGGACCTGTCACAAAAACACGTTTAGTAGTACGGGTGGGACAAAAAATCTCAGAACCCGTATATCACAGACAGCAAGTCAAAGACCCCCTGACAGCTGGAAAAAGGCATTAAAGTACAATGAAGCGCTACTGTCAGAGAAAAATTTCTCGCTGGAAGTGTACCATCTCTTTTAGCCCAAATGAACAGAAAAAGGCCCCAGACAAATAAAGCAATGAGAATAAAATGTCTTTTTGCGTACATGTCAGCCTAGTCTTGTGGAATTGTTGTGGTTTTTTTTACGCTGTCTTGTTTAATTACATAACATAATTTACATCAAATGAGCTATTTATCTTCTTTAGGTCAAATTAAAGTATTGGATTTGTCTACTAAGATTCGTTTTTTACTTCATCTGCGGACAACCCAATCCAAAATCACTCGGGTTTATCTTTCTACTTGTGACCATTGGGCGGAGTTTCTCCCTACTCATCACCGTTTAATAACTGCCGGGGGTCTTTTGCGTACACAATCTTCATTAACCCAATCGGGGCAGAACAGTAATGCTTTAAATCCCATTGCATTTCATCTCATTCTATACCGACGAATACACGGATGAAGTTCGGTTTTTACGTATCATCCTACCGACTATACACTTTTTATTTGCCACGCGCTTTTTATTTGTCAGACTGAACAAATCTCGAAAAATTCTTTTGACCAAGACCGGTATCAAACCAAATTAAAACGGGAAAATGTTTTATAAATATTATATTGAGAAACCTATGTGTATAAACTATTGTATATAATGTCCATCTTCTCTTCAAAGAGTTTATATGCCTGTGTTGTTAATATAGCTTACTATTGAAGTAATCAATATTCATCCCTATTGATTTAAACCGTTTATCTATAATTGATGAGGCCCTGAATGTGTAATTTCTATATCTGCGTTAATGAACAAAAATAAACGACCGCATTAAATAATTAATTTAAAAAGGATTGTCCTGAAGGTGGAATATCGGTATTCGATCGACACAATGTTGACTTAACCATACATTATGGAATGATAACCGGGGAGAGAGATTTCAATGATCTTATGCGTAGGCGTTATACCGCTCGGTCATTCCCCCACCCCCCGCTTTCTGTGTTAATGAGAGATGAAAATGGGGTTTAATGTCCACTCGACACAAACTAGGTCATATGATACAGCGCACACGTGCTAACCGTTCGGTCATCCACTCCCATCCCGCATTCTATATCAATGATTTTATCCTCAAATCGTACTCATTCCAGTTTTAACTATTTGGTCACGTATTTTGATATCGGTTAGAGAGAGGTAAATAAAGTGGTATGTCGAAGGACCAGAAATATATTTTAATTCATTTGTTCAATGAAAATCTATAAAATGAAATGACATGAAATGGGGTTTAACGCCTTACTGTTCTACTATGACTGAGATAAAAAAAAGACGGACAGCGGCACTATAATACCGCCTACTCTTATATCGAAATCCAACTGTCAAGGGGTCTTTTACGCCAATAATACAGAACCTTAGCTTTTCGTCCCACTCAAACGACTATACGTTCGTTATCCTACATTATTAATTTAAGCAAATTATGATTTAAAAAAATTAAACAATCACAATTGAAAGTTAATGGTAAATACATGTTTAGACCATCACATTCAAATATACCCCCCATCCCTTTATCCTCTCAAAACATAATCAAGCATTATTAGATCAACAATCTTATGTACATTTTTGACTATTTGAAGTTTACATTTAACTGAGATTCTTTGAAACATCCAGGTTAAATCATTATCTAACATATCGAATTCCAACTGTCAAAGGATCTTTTACGTGCGCACCAATTTGACACGTGTGTGTGTGTGTGTATGGGGGGGGGGGGGCTCAGAGAAAACCCACGAGGTTAGATATGCGATCTCCTCACTTCTTGCTACGTACACGCTTGAAATAAAAATACCCCGCCACTTGACTCAATGGCCGACGTCACGATCTAGAAACCACTCGCCATAATATAACCTCCGAGGAGAAAGTTCAGTAGGCGTTGATCTAAAAATAATCATGTATTTCACGGCTTCAAGATAATCTTGCGTCGAGCAGACGTAAAATCACATTTTTCTAGCTCTCTCTAAGGACCCCTAACTGTTAACCATTGTCATTCTTTAATCAATTAACTAATTCAGTCATACACTCTCCAAAACTCTCGAACTGCTAACCATATGTTTCAGGACTAACATTGTGATTCTTTAATTAATCACTGATTCAGTAACACACATGAGCCATCCAAAGGACGCAATCTCAATAGCCTAGAGCTTGAACCGTTAAACATCATCCACCACCGTCGATAGCATCATGATCATTCTGATTTTGTTTTTTTGTCAAGGACTAGGGTTAACTCTACTGCAGTGGTCCGCCACTCTACTTCAAAGACACTTGTTAGTACCGAAATGAACTGGTCTGTGTCGATCGAACGCTAACCCTCCTTACCTTCCTCTCTCTGCCTCTCTCTCAAACACACACACACACATTCATACATACCCACCACAACGCTTTAGACCACTAGACTACGTCTAGAATCGAAAAGTTAAAAAATCATTATATAATAACTTGTATGTACACATTGAAACATTCTTAAGAATCAATTACGATTGATTCCGAGAAAACAGTGATTTGCTAAAAACTCGATTTTAACGATGATATAATTCTAATAAATACAGTAAATCATATTCATAACGCTGTCATTCAGAATTTAAAATTTTAAAATCCGGTAGTTATTTAAAATTGCTAAGAAGTTCAAACATAGAAATAATGTTTCAAATTCACCTTATATTGAAGAACTATACATAAGTAAATATCAGAAATCCAATAAACTGTGACAATATAATATATAAGTATGTAAGAATATATATGTACATCTATTATAAGAAATAAGTAAAAACTAACCTACTGTCATAAATAGATAGGATACTAGTAGTCTTCTATATATTATAGTCTTTCAAAGTCTTCTTCTCTACTGCCGATTTTATTCAACAACATGTACATTAATAGTATTGATGCAAAAGTTCAATCGGAATTAAATGAATATTGCTATAGAACGTAGAGAATACATGCTCATTAATTATTAACATTAGTGTTCGAGCGGCGCATTAATTATTTACAGCTCAGCATATTAAAGTAGTTCTGTTTACCGAATTTCCGGCGGTTGATCGTCAGTGTCATTAATAATAAATGCGCTCTTTGGAGAAGAACTAGTCGCTAATCGCAGGCAGACAATCTGTCTGAAAGCAACACAAATAACAGAATTTGTATTTATTTGAATGTTTATGGCTATTGGTATAAAATATAAATTAAATGTAATTTTGTTGATCGAATATTTTGGGGAATTTCGTTTACATAATTTATAGCGTCAATCAAGCTAAAAGATTTTTAGAGCAAATAATTCCAATTTCATTCGATCGTTGACTAAATAATTAATGTATATCGATAATACAATAGATTTTTCTACTCGTTTTACATTATTCTTTATTATTCCATTTTCCTCTGATGTTGCTATATGAATAAGATATCATTGAAATGATGAGGAGTAAGCGAAGGATAACAATAGCCACAAAACTATTTACATTAAGAGAGAAAACTAATCTAGTCTATGTAATTTCAGGCATCAGGCCAGGGGACATTAACTAGATGAAAATATACAATATACACCGATAAATATCCTTTACAAATTTAAAAAAAATACGTCATATAAATAAAAATAAGCCTCGAAAGAGTAAACACAATACGACATCTTATATATTTTTGATATACACCAATAGACATATACCATAGACAATTAAAACCCATTTCAATAGATGTAGTTTGTTTAAAAGTTTCTATTAAACGTAATGTGACGTAGATTAAACTATGACATTTAATACATAGAGAGTGTTTCCTTGTTCTCCACAAACTCTTTAAAGTTCCAATTTCATATTTTCGCTTGTGCGTATAGTCGTTAGTAGTAGGAGGAAACCGGAGGACCCGGAGAAATCCCACGAGGTTGGACAAGCGACCCTACTCCTTGTCTCATACAGGCCAGTTGACTCAATGGCAGACCTTGTGATACAGCACGCACGTACTAACCATTCAGTCATCCAACCCCGATATGTACTTAAGTCTTCCGAAGACAATACAGTTAGAGTAATAGAGTTTAACGTTTGCTGTGCACATTCTAGCCTAAAGGTGCAATTTTATTTCAGTAATTCTTTTGCAGATATGGATCTCCAACAATGAGATAACCCCGAGAGAACCCACGAGGTTGGACAGGCAACCCTACGCCTTGTCAGCTGAAGATGATAATTTACATGATTAAAACCAATAAAAGCTTTGATATTAAAGAGGTGTCGTTAGATATACTTTATCACTGTTCAAATACGTTTTTAAAGCCCCAACATCCCAGAATAATGTTCCAGTAACACACTCATTAGGCTACTCTACGATAATGAACAAAATCGGATTTTAACAATAAGGGGTGCATTATGATCCAGGAACTGGTTATGATATAACAACCATCTTGGGCATGTGGCGTCATAATTATCTTCAAATTCGACGTCAAGTCTAAATATTAAGGCCACCTGCATACTTAGTCACGGTCGCGAGCCTTAATTTTAAAACCTAACCGTAACTCAATCGATGCGCAATTTTAAAAGAATTGCTTTGGTTATTTTTGAAGAAGAAGAACAAGACGAACAAAAACAAGATGAGTATCTAGCGCATGCGTGATAGATCCTGGTCCGAAAATTTGGATCGCTTACATGGATGTACTAAAGAGCCAAGGAATCGGCGATACAATTATATTCTACTAATTCTAGCCTCGATCGTCATTAATTCCGTTGTGATTATAATAAACAAAGTCTCGATTATCACCTACTGCGGTAAGTCGAATCCTGCTCAAATACCACAGGTTTTTGATGTCATCGGGAGTTGATGATTATGGATGTTGGTTAGTTAATTAATGTCTCATTAATAATTTAGATAGAAATTCAGGCCTAAAGAAAAGTCTGCATTAGGCAGATGTAGCTCTTGCATAATGTATGTTTAAAGGTTATATTATTATCTTTTTACTACCATTTTATGTAGAATACCAAGTCTAACGTGTACTCACTATAAACTAACCATGTTACCGGCATGACTTGCATTGTACGCCTGTATTTAATTTCATCGCTGATTTTATCATTGGCTTGGTTTCGTTGGTAATGTTTATTGTATGTACGTTTCAGATTCATTTGTAATAATGCTTTTTCAGAGCTTGGAAGCGATTATCGACCCACCATAAAGGGCGGGGGAGAAAAATGGGGTTTAACGTCCACTCGACACAAACTAGACCATTTCGGGACTAACATATGGTTCAATTTTATTTCAATAATTCGCTTGCGCGGAGGGGAAACCAGAGTTCCCAGAGAAAACCCACGACATTGGACAGGCGACCCAACTCCCTGTCACGCACAACCGGTGATTCGAAATCACGCCAATTGACTCAATGACAGGGGTTATAATACAGCACGCACGTGCTAACCATTCGGCCATCCAACCCCCTCCACCATAAAAGGCCAATTTGAATATTGCTAAAGGAGAAATCGCAAGTATATATCAAGAACTTGCCATTTTTAAATTATGCCACGCCTATTTTAAATTAGAGACGAGCGTCTTGGCAAACATGCACTTTATGCCCCTTTTAAAACCACTGTCAGCGAGTAACAGAATTAACAAGTTATTGTTGCCTCGTCGTTTGGCATAGATTATGATAGTGGTATCGAATAATCGCGTTTATCAGGTCACGCAATGAGAATTGATTGAAATTTGCCGTCTAAAGAGAGCGGTCTAACACATGCACTTTAGATCATAAGTTCTAAATTGATTGAAATTCTCCGTCTAAAGAGAGTGGTCTAACACATGCGCTTTGTATCATAAGGTCGTGTAAGGGGTGAGACAAACAGGGGTTTAAAGTCCACTAGGCACGAGGTGAACATGCTAAATTTCATTTAAGCAATTCACTTACGCGTAGGGGTTTTCAGGGTTTGGAGGAAACCGGAAGACACGGGAAAAGCAATCACTCCCTAACCTCTAGTGGCCACTCGGCTAATCTCGACAGATTCCGTAAACTATATCTAGTCTCGGATGTATGACAGTAAGTGATATGTACCTACGCCCATACATTTGCGATGCGGCTACCGGTTTACTTTAACAGGAAAACTTGACGCTATTACACAAATTGGGAACCTATTCGACCGATCAAGCTGCAACCTGTTCGTTGGAAACCTATTTAGAGTAAAGACAACAGTCTCTATTTATCAACCAATAAAATCCAACGTTATGTCTATCAAATGAAAGTAGGATATATTATTTTTTATCCATTCCTTCAGCTCAGAATAGAAGTGTAATTTCGTCATTATCTTAAAGCTGGATCGGTCGAATAGGTCGCTAGCCAAATAGGTCGCCAATTTGTGTTTGGAATGGGCGCAGCCATGTTTCATCCGGGGCCATTAAAGTAGTTCCAATATGGCGGAATTCATCATACAGCCGAGTTTAGATTGTCCGAAATCTTACAAGGTTTGCCGAGTGCTCTAGATTTCTTTGGAGAAATGTTGTCGATTTCTCTACTCTTAGGTGTAGGGTCGTCGCATGAGTTATATATATAATGATTATTCGAAATCTGCCTATTTGATGACTTGTCGGGGACTAGGTCTACTTTTAACTAGCAATGTATGTAATGCGACGATATGAGCGTAAAATACGCGAAGTGTCTGAACAAACGCGAGGTTAGAACACCATTAATCTATAGGGTTTCCATGATTTCAAACTGTCTGATTGTAGTTAGAGAGTACGAACCAATCAAAAACAGTTTACAAACCAGTCCTACGACGACGTAGACTCTTTAGCGTCATTTTTTACGCCATGGAACTACATTGTTTACTAACAGTATGGCGGCTTGTTTGAAAAAGTTTGTAGTCGATTTAATATAAAAGAATTGACATTTGCAAAGTGTGTAAGAAAGGACTGACGTGTGAGGAATTCTTTGTTGAGAGTTATTTCCCTTCGCCTATTACCTTTCCAAGTAACGGTTTATGGGATTGGACGATAAAAATATCACAATCCGCCAGGGCAGATAATTGGAAATCGTGGAAACCCTATGGATTAACCCAGGGTATAGTGGAGTAGAACGGAATGAGTACACTGGGTAACCGAGGATGTATACCGCAAGGTTCTCAACGTATCTATCCAGATCCAGATAATAGATGTGCCAAGTGAATTGTGGGATATACTTCAAGACTTTAGCCAAAAGGTTCCATTGCCCATGCGTAACCGGGAGTTTATTTTTTATGTGGCAGATTGTCCAGTAATTTTTGTTAAAAATTAACAACTTTCCCAGTCCCTAGGGGGTTCCGGGTGACCGAGACTAGAAAGATACACCATGCGACATTCAAATTGGCCTACCTGAGAAATAAACAGTAAATCCCATCTCTCTCTGGGAGCCGTGATTGTGTCTATCGCAGACGCCATCACCCAAAAATTAAATAACATAGTCCGTTTAATAACTAACATGGCTGTGATCGACGATCATACTGTCGCATCAGGTGTTTTCGTCGATTCTTTGTCGAACTCTATGAATGCCATTTATTGGCGACTAAATTTTGATAACCGTAAAAAATACCAGTTTATCTTCGCTGGACTTAGTACAATGACCTAAGCGGCCAATGGAAAAACGCACAGTCACTGGTTATTAAATGGAGCCGACCCGGTGAACCATAAAACTGGACCTATACTAGATTTGCTTGCTTGATTATTCAAACATTAGACTAGATCCATTATTTGTGTAAATGGGCGAATCATTATATTATTGATAGATATTATTCGTTCATTTATGCACGATATACATGTATAACGATACAACTCAAACTGACAAGTGCTCTCTGGCATATACGACTGGGCCTTGATTTTACTCCTATTCGAACCACACTTTACCCGCCATTTCCTGGGACGCGTGAAGTGGGCTTGGAATACCCAGTCATATTTTTGTATTTATTGATGTCAGTATTTGTCACTTTTTGAGTTGCATTATGGCTTGGTTTGCGTGTTGTCGAAAATAAGAAATAAGGAAATAATGATTATTTCTTAATTTCCTATTTCGCGTTGCATTATGGCTTGGTATGTGTGTTGTCGCCTTCTTACAGACATCAAAAAATACAAAAATGTGACTATTAAGTCAAAAGTCACCAAGACGGTATACAAGGCAAAATGGAAGTTGAAAATAAGAAATTAGGAAATAACGAGAGGCGCTATTATCGCAGTGTATCCTTTCTTAATTTCCTATTTTCGAGTTGATTTTGGCTTGTATACCGTCCTGTCGCCTTACATTTTGTCATAACTTCTACTTTTTCTACTTTTCGACTTTCGTGTTTTGGAGGGGCGAAAAGTAGAAATTATGAATGGTAGTTATAGGCTTCTATAAAAAAGGGAGACAATTGCACCGTCATTTTGTCCAACTATTTATAAAATTATAAGACATAATTTGCAGACAACGACAGTGTTACACGTAACAAATTGAAACATGGCTTCCACTTATTCGATTATTTCGAATTATTTCTATCAGACTTTGTGTGGTTTATATAAATCTTATGAGGCTTTTAATCATGAATTATGATATAACAATATTTTATGAAAATGACATAATACTTGACATGTTACTTTTGATCATAAAGTGTTAACCCCCTGTCCCGAGAGATACTGTGCTATTGGGACTCATGTTTAAAAAAAAACGGGGAAGATTTCTCTTATCTGAGATTTGGGAAACACTAATAATTAAAAGCCACGAGTGTCTTATAAATCAGGATAAGGCTAAAACAGGGGTTAGTGAGAGGCTGGAAAGTTTAGCGGTGTACTTTTTCCTGAACCTTTCTTTGAAAGTTTTAAAAACCCGTTCAGCCACCGTGCCTTGAAACTATTCTACCTGATCAGAATGAAGACGTATAGAAGAGGTTGATTTTTTAACTTATATTTATGTATTTATCTACCATAAACATAGAAATAAATGTACTTGATCTACTTTAATCATATACATAATATATACAGTTTTACCAAACAGGACGAAGACAAATATGTAAAATCGATAATGCGTTTAATGATGCACCTTTCTTTTTAAAATCCAAAAAACAATTTCACGTCCCACATGTCTCCGGGAACATGCTTCACGTGTCCCATGCCTTGAAAATATTGTATTAATTATGATATCAGTTTTCGCACAAATGCATCCATAAATCGAATCCCCCTGTGATCTTAAAAATGCCTTTGGTACAGGGCGTTTCTTTGTATAAGTAGCGAATAAAAGACAATTATTATATAGATTCTTTTTGTTGAGCAGGTCCATGTTTAACGGTACCATTGCAGAAAGCAAGTTTGCGTAACAAGTGATTATTTATTAATCATAATCATATATGTCTGGTTTTGTAAAATTTTACGAATTTCTTACCGTTTTGTTTCGCTCGGTTGACCGTAAAAGAAAAATTCCATTGTGACAGGACAACCTTATAAGTAATTTATACTCGTTTCTCAAGAGCATTGAATATTCATACAACATCTTTCTTGTTTTATCTCAACCGTCAATTCGTATCATCAAATATTTAAGCAAAGCATAGCTAATTGTGCACAAAGAAATTATTTCATATTATAATGAAAATATGAATTTGGCAATGATAGAAAGCGCTTAAAGGGGTTCAGTAATGAAAATATGAATTCGCTAATGATAGGGGTTCCATAATGAAAGTTTGAATTTGGTTATGATAGAAAGAGCTTAAAAGAGTTCAATAATATGTCAGAGAAATTGGGTCTAATTTGAGTTAAGAGTACAAATATATTAGATAGTTTTCCAATATATATAATTGGAATCGGTTATTCCTTCGCAAGACATAGTGAAGCTTGAAAGCATTCACTCACCGCAAAGCATCGTCATTAAATGGCGTATGGCCTTATCCTTTCAAGCCTATTATTGTTGTATCAAAGTGATATAAATTCGTTAAAAAAAAAAAAAAAAATCCATATTTTATTATGTTGCTGCTCACAAGTAACAGAGCTCTTGCCAGTTGGAATTCGGCATAAGAATAAGTCGTAGCGCCACTGTTCTGGCAAAGTTTCCCTTATACCACACTACATGACGTGCCCGTCTTTATTTGGTCCACCGTCGCTGCAGAGCGTGACCATTATCAGATTGAGCTCGTACATAAAAAGCTACTATCCCAATCTTAATTGTGAATGATTGTGGATGAAAACTATGCTGTAAACAATATGAAATGAAATATAATATTAACAAGATTGCCAGTCTCGTCATTCTGTTAATCTTGGTTAAATTCAACGTCAAGCTTCACAATTTATTTTCCAGCCCTTCGTAAATCTTTAGCATACCCACTCTTTACTGCAGATATATATGAATATACAACACTATTTAGACTCTGTCAATGGCGTCACCAGTAACGGTATCTTTGTCAGCGTCACCCACATTCATCTTCGTCAACACCGCCAGTATTACATTAGCATGATCTAGGGGTAATCACAATAGTGATAATCACGATAAACTGTTCGCCGACGATTCCTAACCCGAATGTAGGATTATCCGCGATGATCTATAAATGAATTAGCAACGGATCCAAGATAATAACTGATTTAGAACACGATAACAGATTTCATTATATTAATTTACAATATACATCGATATAAATCAATCAGTATAGGTACCATGTAGACTTACTGGAATTGGTTCCACTACTGATGGCTCCCATCTTTAATTACCTCCGGCAACAAAAGTGGATGGTTCTACGGTAAGGTCTAAAAGTTTATGGCCCACTGCAAATTTGGCCATAGGTCACGAGACAGCACCAGAGCTACCCTTACCCTACCCCTAGCAACGAGATAATCTTTCCCTAACCCTACTGTGGTTACGAATAATAACTGTTAATAATATATACAATGAGTTATGCACAAAACTTTCCGCTTTTATTTCTAAGTTTTATCCAGTTTTACGTGAACCCAGAGCCCGAGAAAAATGAAATTAAAAAAGAAATTCTTTATTATCCCTATAACTTCATAGAAGACAATTTATCAACCAGACAGTTAATAGATTTTTATACTCATGATGTTAAATATGAGAAAGCAACTAATTAAGTTTTTAATTTATGCTTTATCCGCCCACAATTTTTGATCATAGATTTGATATGGCCGATCATTGAACATACATTATGCAAGAGCAAAATCTGCCTATTGTAGGCCTTTCTTTAGGCCTGAAATGTTATAAATACTATCAATTAGACATTAATTAACTTATCCAGACCATAACCAAATCTTGGTGTTGAGGTTAGCATGAGATATTTGTCCGATTGTAGTTCGATTTGCTGCAAAATTTTCCTTCGAGATTTACCGATTAAATGAATAACCGAGACTTCTAGTTTTGTCTTACCGACTTTAGTAATGACGACCGAGGCTAAGCTGAACTATCATTCGCTTAGTTCTAATTCTAAGTTCATAGTGGGTCGATTTGACTGAAATTTATCTAATTCCCCACAATGTATCTTTATATATCATCATATTAGCAGTAGGGCAAAGTAGTTTACAGGATGGTCCGCCGAACACAAAAATCTTGAATCTTAGAACATATATTTGAAGAGCCAAGGGGAAGAACGACCTAAGTCACGTTTTCAAGGAACCCCACGTGGTAGCAAATTGTATAAGTCTTTTGTGGAACATTCAATTTTAGGTAAAATCGATCAGAATCACATAATATTTCTAATCTAATTTGAGCACTTCTGGTGTAACTGCAGAATCGAATCATCTCGTTTTACTTTGTTTAATGACTAGTGAACATCTCCAGTGCCCTTATACCTCTTGTAATGTAACTATGGGTCAGAAAGAGGGATTCCCCTCAATCTACAATTTTCCGTGCCACATCGTATATGAATTGTTGCCAGCATATTGATTAATATCGCCGATTGTAAATTCTACCATTCATATCACTGTTTATAGCCAAGAACATCCTACCTGTCGAAGTTATGATTAATTGTAAAAACCAACTTACGATAGGGGTTGGTGCTGGAGAATGAAAGCTGGTTGTTTTCTTTTTTGTATTTACAATAAAGAATACAAAAACAACGATACCGGGAGCACTTGAAACAATACAGAATATTATTAATTATTGTTTGGGGCAGTTACTATATCAATAATACGGATGCACGTTGACAGTGCCTGTCTAAGTATCAGGGACGAACCAGACAAGATTGAGAGGAATTATCTGCGAAAATGGCGTCATATCTGACGGCATACCAAGTCAATAACAAATTTTGGGCTGTCACACACAAGGCCCCATCAATATGTGTATCCGCTTATGCGGTTACAAAGATTACTAGTCTGAATCCAGTCTGGATGAATAGAGTAAGCTCCCTTTTTACACGGCATGCAAATTCTGAAAACCTGTTCAAAGTTTTAAATTATAATTTTTTTTTATTGTATTTGGATAGTAATAATATTTTAAGTTTCACCAAAAGGTTTAAAATTAAGTTTAATAAGTGTATGAAATTAACGACCTTCATTCTTTTAACTTTCCTAACAATTGAGAACAGTGCATTTTTTTAAGCACTCTGGCACATGGAGGGAGGGGGGGGGGGTCCAAGGCAGTTATCTTCCCTTGTAGTTTGGCATACCTTACTATAGATCTGGCGGATGCCTGGGTCTCAATAACAAGAGAGAGAGAGAGAGAGAGAGAGAGAGGGAGAGAGGGTCGACTCGACGCAAACTAATTCATTTCGGGACAAGCACATGGTTCGATTATATTTCAATAATTCGCTTGCGCGTATGGGTTTTTAGCAGTGGGGGTGGGGGAGAACCCGGACGACCTGGAGAAAAATCGCGAGGTGCTGTCACTCAATGGCACTGTGACAGAACTTATGATAGCCTACAGCGCGCACGTGCTAACCATTCGGCCATCCACCCACCATGATAGAGACATATCGGCATATTAGACCATGGACCTTATAACACATAAGGTCCATGATTAGACGTAGGGGTAGAGGGAGTCGCCATGAATTTCGAGTTATCGGGGGAACTGGCAATGGTCCTGTATGCAACGACACAAACAACATTATACTCAAAGTGTCAATCTATCGGATTTCTCAAGAATAAAAGAGGTAAAAAAGTTCGCTAAAGATCATGCCTTATATCAGATCGTGTCGTACACCTTTTTGAGTACGGGTCCGGGAAGAAAGGGTTTCTATGTACTCGACAGTGCATTTTATGTCGAGGTGAAGTGAAAAGACATTCATATGATTTTACGTTTTCAAATCGTCAATATAAATTATTCATGGCCAATTATATTTCATGGCGTATAAACACAGGTGCGGATCCAGGAATTTTTGCAGGAGGGGTTTGCCAGGTTTCTGTTACGGGAATCTGCCATCATCGTCTCTAAATTACATAGGATTACATACAAATTGAGCTTTTTAAACAGAGAAATCATTTTTATACTGATGTCGGATCACTTTGTGATGTAATTTCATTGATGCAAGGCATTATTTTTTTTTATGTAGCTGAGCAGGACCCCCCAAACCCCCCCTCTGGATCCGCGCCTGAAACAACATGATAATCCATTTCCTATCGTGATGACAACCAATTCAATAGTGACCGACTCTAAATCGTAACCACGTCATTTCGCAACTTTCGTTTTGAAAATATTTGTTTGGGATTTTACTTAAGAAAGTGTGTCATATGATCACACTCATGCTGATTCCAATGTTAAGAATATGTTTGATATTTTACTTTTCGTCGTAAGTGATTGTACATATTATATATTATAGTCATAAGTGGCTGAACATAATTTATAACCATAAGTGATTGAATATGGCTAAAGACACAGGGATGCAAATAAAATTGTTGGCGTTTTATTTTATATTTTGATTTGTTTTGGGGGTATAATCAATAAGAAAACAAGTTTGTTTTTTAAGCTGGTATAAGATTCAGTTTTCACGACCAACACAATCATAAGCCGGATTCAAATAAACAGGACACCAGAATTAGATTGAGATTGAGTTCCATGGTCAAGGTAAACTTACTGGGACTAAGCTATACCTTTTTGATTTAGCCACCACTCCACCCCAAGTACCGCCTTACAAGGACAGCTGCCTAGTCGTTCGTATGGGACGAAAAACCGAGGTCCTGTGTACACATTGGAGTGCACGTAAAATATCCCCTGGCAGTTAGAATTCGATATAAGAGTAGGTCGTAGCGCTGCTGCCCGGGCAAAATTTCCCTCATAGCACACTGTATTGAGTAGTCCAACGTGGAGTGATTATATCTACCTGGGATAGAGACAGATGGGTTTTGAAGTCCACTTGACAGAAACTATAATAGGTCATTTCGGGAATAACATACCTTTCTAAAGGCGCAACTCGGGCCGATCTTTAATCTACAACAACAGCTAGAACATCGAGGTATCGATGTAAATAATAATATAACATGTCTCATGTAGTATTGTTTGGAACTCAACTACCAACATAGAAGTCGTGGAAAAGATTCAATTTTGTAAAGGCATTATTCATATGATCATCAGAAAGGTATAATCTGCGTAATCTAATCACCTTGAAGGTCGGATAACTAACAAACCAGTTGTTTTGACTCTCTCCACTCCCACCTCCCTTCGGCCTGTTATTCGAGTAGGCGTTTTCTCGGTGTAATGGAAGTAAAGAGGCCGCTTAATATGTGTAACGGGCGAAAACGCGCCCGAATGTACGTACATGGAAAATGGGGCGTACCCCTATTGAGATAAGTGATATAGTTTAATAATTTATTTAACTAAGTTTCATCTGCGTGTCTTCAATTTATGATATGTGGTAGAGGTCATCCAAAGTATTAAGCAGATTGCTACCAGTGTAGGTTTTTGAATTTTGTACATGATTATATTATAAGCTGATCTCATGGGTCGAATATCTTTTCGTTGATTGCCCAAACTCAGAATGTACACCTTTAACGCGTGTGATTAGTGTATGCATATTATTGTTTAGAACGACTACGAATAGGGCCCCAGTGGCGGATCCGGAAATTTTTGCAGGAGATGGTTTGTCAGGACCATGTTAAGGAAATGCATGATTACGTCTAGGCATACATACGCATTCAGTTTGATGTCAATAAATGAATTAACAGGATCACATTGTGATTCAGTTTCATTGATACAAAGCATAATTTGTGATATATCTTATGCAGTTTAACAGGGTGGGGTTTGCACCCCCACCCTCTGGATCAGTCCCTGGGCCCAACATGTGTATCTCAGATATATTTTGTTAAGCAATTGGTCAAATATAAAGAAATACTTATACCATTGCAGCCATCTTAATATATCCATATCCATTGTCTTTCATAGAGTATCATTGGTACCAGTGGTGCAGTGACGTCGCTTTACACAGACAAAGGGCAGTAGTGGATCAGGTGGGGCCCAGGGCACCGCCCCCCACACCCACCTAAATACAGTAATCATTAACTATGAAACGTGTTAATTTGAATATTTTGCTATTTTGGATGCTATATTTGAGAAAATGAAACGTTTTATTCGGCTCCGGATATTTTCCACAAATCATCGTTGACACCTCGATGTTCAAACTACTAGCGAGTGTGCACTTAAAAGGATATTTGATTCCTCAATCTGTAGGCATTTCTGTCAGAGGTAGTTCGTACACCATTCAGTCCTACGTGATTAAAAAGGAAATGACATGAAATGGGGTTTAACGTCCAACTGCTCTGCTCCGATTTGGCTAATGAAGACGGGTATACGCCATACAGCGTACTACGACGGAAATTTTGCCCGGAGAGCCGCGACACCATCTACTCATATATCGAATTCCATCTGCACCCCAATGTATACCCTGGACCTCGGATTTTCGTCCTATCCGAATGACTAGACAGCTGCACGTCCTTGCCAGACTACATGATTAACGCACAGACTGACTTATAACTCATCTAAATTAAGATCATTTACAACTGGTTATAATTAGTATGTGCCGTATACAATGCAGAGTGTGCTTACCAACGACTAGTGAATGTTTGGTACTATTTAAGTCAATCGGTTTGTAAATACACATTAGTTACATAAAAGAATTGGAAGCAGACAAAGAACGCTACAAGAAAAAATAACATTTTAATGTTTTATTTTACAAAAACTTAAAAAAATTGGAATGAAGCTGTTTACAAACAGAAATTTTCACCCAGATAATGTACAAATATAATATGTAAAATATATATTTTTATGTGTTTTAATACTAGGTGAGAACGTATCTCTTCATGTACAAAATATCTATACTATTTAAAGGATTACTATATAAGTCATCCATACAACTGAAGACTGAAGTTCCTTAAATCTGTTGATCATTTCCGATCAATGGCGATCATATTGATCTTTGATTTAAAGTTTAAGAAAAGTGAAGTCTTTATTATGTGACATTTTCTTAGCATACTTAAACCCACGCTTTAAGGCGTTTTGGGAAAACCGGGACTGCTCCTTCTATACAATAACACGCGATTATACGTCATGTGTATTGGTCAGATCAAGTAAAGTACATAGTTATTAAATATAGATGATAGTATTTGTGCTATAAAGCTTGGTGACCCAATTATATAATAATGTCACTTGAAAATCTCTGCAAAATAAGTTACATGGTTTTTTTAAAACAAAAAATTACCCATGCTACCTTAGCGCACACCAGGCCCGTGGCCAGCTTGCTGGCAGCGGAGGGGCAGTGAAGTTTTTTTCTTGGGGGGGGGGGGTACCCTGGCACAGTAGGTATTTTCGAGTTCGTCAAATTTTCTTTCGCGCAGACGGGGGGGGGGGGGAACATGTTTTCAGGGGGCATTGTCCCCTCCCTTCCTTGCCACCCCCTGTCTACGGGCCTGACGCGCATTCTTATGACAAAATAAACCAACAAAAAACAAAAACATTTTCTCCTTGATGACTAACTACGCTAATCACCATAAAAGCATCGCTAAAATATATTAATATGAATGAATAATATAACAAAAAGTAGAATAATATAAATGATTTATATTTATTTAAACTATCATAAAAGTAAATGAACACAATCCTTTCAACTACATGTATCTTAACAGCCTTGTGTTGATAAGAACTATTTCTATATTAATTGTTAATCCTTAACAAATAAATAAAATATGAAATAATGAATGATAATATCAACAGTATAAACAAATAAAACAATATGATAGTCAATGACGTCATGTCTAATAATCTCTATACTTGACAATGAACCTCCGTGATTCAATTATGACAGTTTCAAATATACTATATTCGTTAAGTGAGAATTTCCGATAATATTTACATAAATTGATCTTTGGACAGCAGTAAGCGTCCACTGCGTTAGATGCATTATGATACTTACATACAGCTAATAAGCTGACACAGAATTCTCATGCTCAATTAATTATGCTTAATAATTATGTATGATCGGATAGAAAATTACTAACCTATCTAATAATCTATCTTCAAACTATGCAAGCTAGTGTCATTGTCATTTCTGTCTATGTTGTCGTAGGTAAACTAAATGATGCTGTAGTTGATGTTAGTAGTTTTAATTGGTATATACAAAATAAATCTATATATTATTTATTTTCATGGTTATATAATCAAGCAGCGTTCCTATATATCATTCAATGCTTGCTGAAACCAATATAAAAAATGTGTAATCCGTATTTCATCTAACTAGAATTATAATGCTTTAAAAAAAAAAAAATCAAGCAAAAAGCTGATATTATATTATAACCCTTGCTTTTAAACCATAAATAGCGGTTTTGTGAATCTAATACTGTCTAAAACAAATCTGTTAAGAACTCCTGCATAATGTAAACTATTATACAGCGAAACAATAAGTAGTTTTAAAACATGCATTAATGTTGTAAATAAATTATATAAAACCAGGCCGGATACCTGATTAAAATTGATCAGTTATAACAAATATATAAAATTACATACTCGTTGTTAATAAATAATATTTTATGATAACACGATTGTGGTTGGTTATATACAATATGGGCGTCATTGTTTTTAAAACAACAGTTTGCAAAAACGCAATCGTCGATATGAAAGTAAATTATGATTGTTTCAATGCTTTACAGCAAAATCAATCTGATTAAATTACAGGTCTATATTTCGTTTATTTTTTTTTTAGTTGTTTTCGGAAGTCGCGTCAGGGGTCGTAGGATGGCTTTTGAGCCTATTACGTCAGACAATGATTAATCAATCAGCGTTGACGTTTCTAGTGGTTTACCCAAAGTTCGTGCATCACACGTCAAGGTCGTAAGAGACCGTTTGATTGGCTAATCCCACATTTCAAATAGAAAGGGGGTTATATAACAACAGACCCCAGGTTTTTTGAAGACTAGTAAAACGAAATTTTGAACTATAAAAAATGAAACGAATTAGGATATGCGTTTTAATCATATTGCAACACAATAATATTTTCCCCAACGTTTTTGTTCTGATCATATAAGGAGACTATTGGTGTCAGGCAATATTTAATATGACGTGGAACTAGTTCAACACATTCCAAATATAATTTTTACACAGGGATCATTGCTACGGGTTAGGGCATGCTTTCTACTTCCCATGTTATCTAGCCAGTATTTGTTTTACCTTTGCGTATAAATACTTTTGCGAATTTCACATTTTGTTCAAATCTGAACAGAAGTAGGCTACACAAAAATCCACTCCTAGTTGCCGTTTTATATCAAATTGCGATTTGAAGTCCACGTTGCGGAGACAGAAGTAATAGACATAACAATACGATTTTAAATTCTTTATAGGGCTACCGTAATAAACAATAATTATTTATAAGTAACCAATTAATAAAAAAACAAGGTAATCCACGAACTGTTCTAGTGACAGCCAATTCTTTTTATGAATTATCAGATTTGAACAGATATCCCCTCACAGTCTCATATAGCACACTTTTGTCTTTAAGGAAATTATAAGTGAGTTGACAATAGACCGAGTATTAGCACTGTGTAGAGCAGTCACTTTTGTTTGCGTCACTTCCCGTTTCTCAAAATCATGTTACCCGTCTACCGTAGCCATGATCTCTGTGTTAAAATTATATTTGGAATGTTTTGACCCCAACATTGTTTTTTTAATATCAAAGTTATCCATCCATTTACAGACGTTTGGCTAAATGTGTCCGCGCACTTGTTTGACAAACCACGGTACATCATCTGCGTACATTTTTCCCCTCACTCTACAGTTTCACGTAGTTCACATTGATACAGAATCCCATGGTCACTAAACTTTTCACCGGGGTAGATTTTGTTTAAAAATTGCACGCGTTATTCAATAACTAAGTGTCTTCCAAAGCTATGTTATTTGCTTTGTAAAATAATTGCCATTTTTTCAATTGGCGATCCTTTATTCCCAACCTTTCGATTTTGGTCCAAACATGAAGCACAGTTTCTTTGGGAACTTCTTTTCCTTTGGTACCGCACAGAAATAACCTTCTTGTTTAGAGTATCTATAAAGATAAATAATATAAAGAATGAAAGTATTAAGTAGGGAAGTATCTGAACAAGAATGGCTGTGTTTCAATAAATCTCAGCTGTTGAAAACTTGGTAATATACAATAAAAATCTGCTCATAATCGAATTATGGGGATAATCAGTACTTTCCTTTTTCGCGAGCTTTAAACATAATGCCCAAATATAATACTGTCAAGAGTTTCAAAGCCAGACATATTTGCTTCCATATAACAGTTTTATTAGAACTCAATAAGAAATCTTCAAATTTGAGACAACTCTAGCGAATATCGCACTTTGCCATTAAAATTAAGGTTTTTAATTAATATGAGCTAACCCATTGAACAACGAAAACGCGACTTATTCAAAATAGTTAGATACTGTATGAAAGCTACAAAAATTGCTTTTAGCGATTGAACACAATAAGACACAGGAAACAGAAGAACAGAGTAATTTCTTAAAATCTCCATTTTCTGCCCCAACCGAGCTAAAGAAGATTTTCCCAATCTGGTCATCGAATCTGAAGCTAGGAGAGATCGCTTTCCCATGGTTGTCCTTAAGCTTCATTCAGTCTAGGGTGCAAAAGCTAAGTAAAGATCAACCACCGAGACCATTCTGTAATCGTAAGGAAAGAATGGAACAAACCTTAAGGAACGACTCATCTTCTCATAGGTCATTTTTCTTTTATTTTTCTTCTTTTCTCCCCACAAATTCGCTACCTCCACGGATTTTACAATACGGAATACACCGTGTGATTTATCTTCCCATTTTATAATTCGGCCACAATAATTTGGATCTTTTAATAAGTCGCGGATGAATTCCCACAAATGTAATACACGGGAAACTGAAAAAGAGTAGAAGTTGGAATTAATATATTTCGGGAATGGACATTGGAGGTTTTGGGTGGAGTTTAACCTTTCGTAAACAACATACATGTACTTTGATCATTTTGAGACTAGAAAAGGGTTATTTATTCCATTGTCAACTGGCCGATTTTAAGAATTCGAATTTTTCTTGGACTTCTCATTTAAAACCAATGGCGAAGCGTTCTTTTAAGTGCACGCCGCTCGAACGAACAGGGGACACCCTAGGCGACGCTTGGAAATTAACACCATGAGCCAAGAACACCTACTACTCAACTGTTGCATGCCATTGGTGTTATTAAGTTTCATGCGAGAATCAACTGTATGAATATGCCCACTGTTTGTATCAGATTTGCTTCTTTTTTTTGTTTTTTTGATAAATCAATTTCAATACTTTTTTTTTACCTTGACCCTTCTTTCTTCCAGGTTTTTTGCGTTCTGGCTTGCTGTCCTGTGAGTCGTTGCTATCCGATTCGGATTCGGCGAAGACATGTGGAATGAGATTGCGTACTGGTTTAGGAATGTTAAATACATCAGCTGTTCTGGCATACTGATAAATATCATCGTTAGAGCAGCTATCATTGTCAATCGAGATGGTATTGTCTATGGGCCAGTTTGTGGGCATGACCATGTCGGCTTCACTGATGATATTATACTGACCTAAAATAGTAATTTGAATAAAAAGAATATCATGTGGAATTAATAAGCGAATCTGTTGTCTTAGATATATTTTTTCTGGGTTCAGCAACTGCAAATGGGTACATATAAAATCAATGGACCACTACCAACCTACGGTCAAATGATCATGTGCAACTTCTCATTGATCTCTCCGTAGATTAATGTGTGGACAAACAACGGGGACATGAATACTATAGGGTCTCCGACTCACTCCTGCGCCTCCCCCCCCTCCCGAACCGCACTTGCTTATAATCCTCTCACAGCGTAGAATATCTTCACTGATTAACAGAGTGTTTACCCTGTCAAATCTTTTTAATCTATAATTTCGTTGTTTCTATATTTCTTACCTATTTCAAACTCATCCAACTCCGGTTCTTCTTTGATTAAGAGTCGAGAGTGAGGAAGGTCGAGGTCTTCGTCTGATATTACCCCTGGTGGGGTACACGGGTTTAATACATGATAGCTAGAGCAGATGGTTAAACTTGTAGTAGACATGTCGGGCGATTCATTACCTGAAAAAGAAAGCCGTGTTTATGGGTTATTCGATTTATAAACAAAACATTTGGTTCGGTAAATACATCTGTTGAACTGGACTAATGAAGATGGGAATACGCTATAAAGTGTATTATGACCTACTCTTATATCGAAATCCAACTGTCAAGGGACCTTTTACGTACACGCCAATGTGTACATGGGAACTCGGTTTGTTGTCTCATCCGGACGACTGGACACTTGTCCTTGTCAGGCAATCCGTCCTGCATCATTGACAAGTGGAAACCACGCCGGAAAATCTTAATGAACTTTCTCGGCCAATGCAGGGATCAAACACACGACCCAAAGGCTAGTACGCCAGCGTCAAGCCAGCGTCTTACCCATTAAATCAAGTTGGTATGTAACCTATGATTTATTGTTTAATAGTGTAAATTACTATCTAAAGAAACGCACAGGTTCTTATTCTTGTTAAATATGAATGAAGTCCTTTTGAGCATTTCGACCTTAACGAGATACATGGAATTTTAAAATTCTTATCCATATAACCATTGACAAAACTATGACCCTTGTCATTTGTGCAGGGGGGGAGGACGTGATCTGACGAAAACCCTAGGTCCCGTGTACACATTGGCCAGAACGTAAAAGATCCCTTGCCTTGACAGTTGGAATTCGATATAAGCTTAAGAGTAGGCCGTAGCGCCATTGACCGGGTAAGACCCTCCCCCTTCCCATTGCACACTGTTTGGCATATATGCATGTCTGCATTAGCTCCCTCGGTGCAAAAAGTAGGTCGATAAACCACATTACATTTTATTTAAAATAGGATCACTGATCAGAAATATGATAAACTATTTATATCGCACAAGTCCATGCACTATTCAATTTTGGCTCCAAATTTTACTGTAAAGTAATGTGCACGAATATATGATTAGATTAACAAAGGATTCGATGGCAGTCATCCAAAATCAGATTGGTAATCCACCCTTATATCTATTGCAAAGAAACACCCAAGAATAAAAGAACTCATGCCATATAAATCTTGTACTTGTGTTACTGTCAAGAATGTATTTGTCAGTAGATATCAATTAATGGCTACTACTCGATTTAGTTTAGATAATTCAAGCCTTGGTTAGATCATCGTGAATAGACTTCGTTGAAAGGTACATTCTATTGGTATGTACAGCGTGATATCATCTATAAGTTTGTAATGTATACATGTATATAATAACAACTATTGAGTAATAAAGTCTACATATACAAAAGCTATAAGTTTAACCAGGAAGAAACCTTGACATTCATATAGACAGATATATAATATCTTTATCGATGTTCGCTGACCATATAAACCGTGCATACAAGACACGTGTTCATTCCTGTAGCCTGTGCACTGATGAGCTGCACAAAACGAAACTTTTATTTAAAAATAAAGTGCACGTACGAATTGAATGGAATTCATGCACATTATGCAAGATTTATATAAGAACTAGCCATTCTTGCTAAAGTTCGAAAGTAAAATGGATAATTTGAAAATTTCATTCAAATTACTCTATTGCAAGCGATGATATTAGCCTTTGAAGGTTTGACATACGTCACCAGACTTGTGCAATAATTTCAACCACCGCACTGGTTTTTCGAAGCTAAGTCTCGTTCCTCAATATTATTTGATTAAATCAAAGTATCGCTGAACCGTTCTTATCTAATTAATATCGGAGAAATCTGATGCCATCGAGGGTTGATTAAGGCCTGGATCTTACAAACGCCAAGGATCCGCTATCTGACCCGGAAAGCTATGAAAACTCGACCCTTTTTTGGACATTTTCTCTTCTCTTCCTGTGTTCATGTTAGCCGGCGACCTTGTGCATTTTTGGTCGCCGACGTTATCCCGGTCTGACGGGCGCATTAGTTGATCAATTCTTTTAATTTTCACCTTCCGCTTTTAATGGTACAATTTATTCAAATAACAAATTTAATAGGGTGGGTTTGTTAGTTTATCAATCTAACGTGTGTACATTTAGACCATTATGTCCGCCATTGAGTTAAGCAGCTTGGAAATTGTGTTTCCACGTGTACGGGTTGGACAATGAAGTTTCAATTCCCCGCTAAACTTGTGGGTTTTCTCTGGATCCTCCGGCCCTCTCTCCTCCGAATATCAATGCCCCCTTCTGTCGAGGGCATTATTGAAATAAAATAGTAACACATGGTAGTCCAAATCTCCCCCCTCTCTCTCTCTCTCTCTTTCTCTCTCTCTCTCTCTCTCTGAAAGTTACCCCCTTCTCCCACTCTCTCTTTCCCTCCCTCCCTCCCGCCTCCCAAATAAAATGATATGCTCCTGAAGAATGACATTTGTCAAACTGTTGGCTAGGTCGTGATCATTAGTCATGCTAATACTGCGTCGTACAAATTATGAAAGACAAGTGTCTTATAGCAAAACAATAACACAAGTATATGTTAAATATATATATGCATAGTTTTTATTTATATTGTGTATCTTATATATACGATGGTTGAAACGTGCGTACCATATTACTTGTGTTTACAAAATATTTTCATTAATTTAAATCAAAGAGAGGGCATTGTTCACATGTATAAACATAGACAATATTATTAATGATATGGTTGATGAATTGTAAAAACTGAGTTTATTATCAAGATAGAGATAGCATCGGTTTAAATGGAATGCTTTATATACATTGAACAGCACAATAGCCTACTTACTAATTTAAATAATTTGCTGAATGCCGTCTATGCAGAGCAAAACACAAATAACTAACATATGAATTAGAGCGCGCCCTAATAAGTTAGGTTAAGTATTGTACTTTATTTATTAGTACACCTTATACACTTAAAGGCCCACAATACAAGGGTAACTGCTGAGTTTAAAATCATGCATGCCCAATATGTGTTCCAATCGATCAATTGTATACATGTATAACTGAAAAATATACGGGTCACAATTCCATGGAATACAATTACTGCTTATTACTGAGCGACGTTTCGACTAGGCCTCTCTAGTCATTATCAAGCACGAGTTTGCATCTGACCCGATTGGTTTCATATTGCCATCTTTTTTGGCCGTAAATAAAGTAAAATAAATTTTGATATCTTCCCATTCAAGCCAGGGGATTCTTCATGTTTTACCCGAATATAATGAGAAATTGTATACATACTATTTTAACACATTATTACACAGTCACAATATTGTTGCTTGAGAATTATTTTAATGACGGTCAGCAACTTTAACAAGACGCGAACATAGAGCCAATCACTCACATAATTGAAAATGTTGATTAAAAATGGTGTAGTACTTATTTAAGATGTGTACTGTGAAAAATGTCTATTCATATTGTTATATTTATTTATGTCGGGTCGCCTCAGTGAACACCAAAGAAACACTGAGTCATTTTAAAGTTACGTGTCTTTGGAAATCCTTGGTTATAATAATATATTTATTGACTGAAGAATCCAGCCAAATTACAAGGCACATAAATTAGAATTTGGTATTCAATGTCAGGTGGAAATGGTATTTTAAAGGGACATTAAGGGAGAATAGATATGGAGTTGGCAGTTCCCACTATAATACTTAAAAAAAGTGAATTTTAGTCAAATTGCTATTGAATTTTAGGCTAGCCTCGATCATCATTGCTAAAGTCGGTGCGATATAAAACAAAGTCTCGATTATCCGTTTCGTACGTTCAATCATTCTTAACAAAATGTATTCTAATCCGTTGAATATCGCCGGCTTGCGATGCCATCAAGGGTTTATTAGGGTCTGGATAAGTTAATTAACGTCTAATTAACATTTAGATAACATTTCGGGGCCAAAGAAGGCATAACAACCGCTCCCAGTTAGTGATGCCATGCCAATTTTTACCCAGTTCTTTCCCCGTCGGTGTTTTCCGGGAATGCGGTATTTTTGTAGTAAGATTGGGTGTCTCTACTGTCCATACATATCAAATTTGTCATACTTTTATTGGAAATAACTAGTCTATAAATACATTTTTAGGAATGTATCTTTAAATCAAAGTCGTGAGAAAGTTAGTTGATTAACTTATTTAACCTCGATGGATCTATGTTAAATATATTTTTATTTTAAACGTGACATAGTTATATCTTCTATATCTACTTATTAATCGTGCAAGAGCAAAACGCCCTAAACTATTAAAGAAAAGGAAATGATGATTCAGTGAAACGAATGTACTTTATGGACTGAGCCTTTTAAATTCGATACACAAACTTCGTTTCGTCCTAATCGTTCTGTTTTCTGACACAACATAAGATTTAACATAAATTTAGAATATCATCTGATCGGACGGCTGACTTTGACTGCATTATACTCGAGACTTTACAAACCTATAAAGAAATCCAAATTCTGAAATGGTGTATCCCTGTATCTCTAATCTACCTATAACCCACCATGGAAAACAGCAACCCCCTCCCCCATCTCTTTCAACCAACCAAGTATGGAAAACACGCATTTTTAACAAATTTATTATTTTATATCATAATGAACGATATTCAACTGCAATGGATGAGAACGGATAATTTTGCAATGATTATGAAGGTGCCTTTCGCTCCACCTAAAGATGTTGTTAAACAGGGACGCTCTTTATCATTGTGTAAAACTTTTGTCATCCAATAATATAGTTATAGCATCGTACATATAATATTGCTAATATGAATCTGGATTAATTTCGAAATGAATGGGGAAACCCAATAATCTTCAACAGTATGAGTAATGGTCGCCAAATAACCCTGCACTTCCTGAGTAATATCAGGGTGGTCCTTTCAAAATTTCCACCACAAAATTCAAACATACTCTAAAAAAGCCATTTTTCTCCGAAATAGTAAAATGACGTAATCCTAACATACTTTATTAAGGTCACCTGTAAGGTCACGTTGTCACAATGGGTGTTGGGCATCCGGGTAGATGTCACCTTTGTCATCGTCTAGATTTTAACATAACGGGGTCAAGTTTACACGGGTTTTTCCCACATAAAATGTGTATCCTATAATTGAGTATGAACTCGTTCCGTATCACTTCCACTGAATACGTTAGTGTATATTTTACATAATGTGAAGAAAATTAATACCGTCAAGAATCAAAATGAATAGACATGTTAGAAGCGTATAGTTACACCATTTGCGTAAATAAATGCAAAAACAGAGAAGCCAAGGACGTTAATTTATGTTATATCATTGTACTACAACAAACATCCTGCTCTTTGACGGATTTGAAAGGCATGGGGGCAGTTGGAGGTGGTGGGGGGGGAACACAATGCAGTAATCGACAAACAAATAACTGTACATGTTATCAAATGTAACATCCGATGATTATTTGACAATGAAGAATATGCTATTTTAAAGAGATGTCCTTTCCATTGAGATAGGATAAAGACAGATTAATAATTTGAGAGGGAATACCCTACCTTAAGGACGGGACAGGGGCATGTTATTTATTTAAAAGTAAATCATGACTTTCACATCCTACGTCTCTTTACCAAAAAACACCCCCCCCCAAAAAAAAAACCCCAAACAAATAAAGATTGACATACACCATGGCTAGAGGTCCTTTTTCCTCGACCCGACACTACTGACATAGGAAACGTAGGTTTAAAATCCATATTAACCGTCTTGATCAGCAGAGGGATCGAACCCGGAACACCTATAGTGAGTGAGCCATGACCCTACTCACTGAGCCACCATGTCACCCAATAAAATCATACCTGTGCACGCGATAACATATTATTCTAAACATGGCTGTCACCAAAGCCCTTTCTAATCGGAAGACCAGACGAGAAACAGTAATTAATTATAACACGTGAATCTTAATTCGCTTACAAATCTGCTTGAATCTCATACGTAAGACCATGTAATAAAACATGATCTTGTCATGGAATAAGATAAATAAATCACTTAAAACAGAGGGATGAAGATAGATGTCAGACGATTATGCAAATAACTTGTTTTAAAAAAAATCCAATAAAAACACTCCAAGTATGGTTTATCAGAAGGTGTTTGAGCTTTACTTTTAATATATTACTGGCTACTGAGAACAAATAGACCACGTAGGATGGACATTGACAATTTAGAGCTGATTTCAGGACTTTAGTATAAAGGATTCTGATTTTTTTTGTTAATATGATTTTTATTACCTCTGAAAAAATCACTTAGCGATATTGTTCTTGGAACTGCTAATATTTTCTTTTGAGAAGGATTATGCCCTTAAGCGATAGTAGTAAATAATATTATATACTATAAAGATTAATAGTTTTTGTCGGGAGTAAGATCGTATCGCTCGCAAGATATATCAACTATAAGATTCAAACGGTCCTCATAGCATATTGTATGCCAAGTTTATTTTTCGTTTTTTTAATTTACACACGGTCCAATACAAGGTTACCGTTTACATGGTATGCTATTATTATTGTTTGTTGATGATTCTCTAGAAATAATTCACCTATCCATTAAGATCCAAGTTCGACGGCGTTTAGAAATCGTGGGGGTCATAGATACGCTCTAGTTGATAGATCAAGCTATCTGTGCTATGCAGTAACACCACACTTTATGGAGTAATCGTATGATACATCATTGTGCATTGCACAAAACCTGCTATTAAATCTACACTATATATCTTGACATAACCATATCATTTGATATGATTTATTTCCCTATCATTATAAACAGAGCGGGCTTTGTATATGCAAATTAAACGTCGGTGACTGTAATAATATAGTAATATTATATGCACGTTATTTGAGAAGACTAAACATATAACTATTATTTCATCTCTATGCAAACACACTTAAGAATCATACACATCTAAAATGGACAGGGGTGGCAAGGGGTGTGAAATCTGGTGATGCTGGTGCGTTGTTTCGAGGTTCCGAATAAACAATTTTCAATAAAATAGTTTCTAGTCCATAGTATACGCCCACTGTAATGAAGTTTAAGATTCGCCATCCCTATATGTCCTTCATGCTTAAGGGTTCCACTAATATAGGATAGCGTGTTTATGTTTAGGTGATCAAGATAGAGGTCGAGCGTTCGATCCCTGCACTGGCCGAGAAAGTTCATCCAGATTTTCCGGCGTAGTTTCCCCTTGTCAGTGATGCAAGACGGAGGGCTAGACATATATTGGAATGCGATATATGAGAAGGCCGTAGCACCGCTGCCCAGGCAAAATTTCCCGCATAGCAAACTGTATGGCGTATGTCCGTCCAAATTAGCCCAGTTTAGGAACAGAACAGTATGCCGTTAAACCCCATTTCATTTCGTGTTTGTGGTCAGCAAATGTTAGGCGACAAAATCAGCAGAGACTACAAGCTGATATTTACGTTTCATAAGAGAGTTCTCTATTTATTTGTAGATGTTAGATTGCATGCGTTAGCGATTTGACTCTTCAACTTAACTCTGGAATATTTTTTTCTAAAGTTCTGTTTATTTTTTAAGCTAACCATGCTTTGCTCCAAACAGTCCAAAGTAAACACCAGTTATCAGGCCCTATTCAACATCCAGTACAATAAAATAAAAGTAGCACATCGAGTTCAAATCACATTTAGTGAAACGCAAAAATTGATGCATATTTTCAAAATAATCAGTGTAACGAAAACGCTTGTCTTACCTTCCCGAAACTGTGCACTGGATAACTCGGTCAGTTCCTGTGCTCCAAATTGGGGGTTGAGGAAATCGGATTCTGTCAGTGGATGATGAGGAGATACTAAACCGTAAGCTTCCATGTCGTGTTCGAACTGCACTCCAATATCAATTTCTTCAGAGCCTGTTACCTGTCAAACACAGAGCATATCAATGACATGTAGACCAGGAAGTTTGCTCGATTTATATATCTCTTTTACAATTTAATCTTTGTGGGCCAATTATTATTTCTAGCCAGTAATGTGTGTTCTTTGTTATATAGAGAGATATGAAGACTTGGGTCATGTGTATAATATGGAAGCCTATTGTTGCCGTTTCATTAACTAAATCGCGAGAAATTAACTAAATGTCGTGGGAGCGTTAAATTGAGAAAGAAGATGCGAGAGTGCGAGATCGCGAGGATCTCGCCTCGAGAACACGAGATTTTTTTTACGTTGACTTCTCGCGTTCTGGAATCCGACTTGCCGCTTTCTCGCTTCCTCGACTTCTCGCTTTCTTTCCTCGGAAGTTCAGTTCGTACAGCATAATTTACCCAAACCAAAATAAATGTACACAAACTAACACAGGTGCACCCAAATCTTATTAATAATCATACCAGCAACATTCAAATGACGATTAGAATAATAAATATGATCTGAGTTTTGAGAGGAGTTTTGTTGATTTAGGGTAAATTATGCTGTTGGTGATTTTCAGTGAAGATGCTTATGAACTGAACATTTGAGTTGATGAGGCGGTAAGTCAAGAGCTAGAGGGCGAGAACATGATGAATTTTAAAGGTGTGAAGTCGAAAATCGAGAAGTCGAGGGCCAGAACGTGAAAAGTTGTTAATAATCTTGTGTTCTGAGGGCGAAATCCTCGCATTCTCGTCCTGTCTCCTCACATTTCCACACTCTCACCCCCGCTCCCTCGGCTTATCGTCGCTTTTTCGGCCGCCACTTCCCGCTTTCGAAGTAGAGTATTTGACCGCAATAGGCTTCCATACCAGAGATGGTATTATGTTGACAATGATGGGTGGTAGAGCATACACGTTACTATTTAAAGACACGGGGAAAAAACTCCAACAACATCCTCGTTGCACTGATTGGATAAGAAATGTTAAATACACTTCTCTTGTACAATCAAAGCTCGGATAGTATCTACTTATGCACAATAGATAAATATACGGGTATAGTGTATTATTATACAGAAGTAGATATCGCGTGGGTTATTTATTCAATTTTAATACGAATGGACTTGTTTTTCTTGGAAACGCTGTTCATTTTCTGTTTAATTGTATTTCATTATAATTTTTACAAAGTCAAACACTTAAACTATATTTAAAGACACCTTATAAATATAAATTGTCTGTTATGAATGCATTAAATAAAAAAATTATAAATAGTGTTACACCAGTGGAAAACACTTATCAAGGTTTAACTATATCTAGTTTATTGAATGTTAGTATAATCTGTAATAATGGATCAATGGTTGCATAAAGAGTAAGCTATTCGTTGCACGAATAACTTGATTTCGTGATATGCACATTTGAATAAAATTATCAAATAGTTTTAAAATTAAAAAGTAACGTGTTCTATTGCCAATTGTTGGTACAATTTATAATTTCGATTTTTACACGGCGGTTGGGTGGTCGAGTTTTGTAACGCTTATGCTTTAGATTATAACTATAAGGTCTGTCAAATCGCCTGTCTAACCTTGAATTATTGAAAAATAAACTGCACCATTATCTTAGATCCGAAATAATATACTTTGTGTCCAGTGGAAATCGTGTTAGTGGCATATTTAAGGAAATTGACAGTAGACTATTTCGAGTAAGAGGTTTGGGGTTAGGGTTAGAAATGGCCATGCCAATAACCTACAGACATATTGATGAAACTGACAATATATCAGTATTGATATATTATTGAACTAGTTGTACTGTCTTTGATCCATGGTCATAAGGCCAAAAACTTTAAATTACATGCAATTCGTGATCAGTAAAATAGTATATAATTCAATGAAAATTGATCGTTCGTGTGGGTAACAACTGGTTACATATTTACATGTCGTCTTAATCAGTTCAAATGTGTTATGTTGACGGTTTTAGAATAAAGACTTCCAGTTAGCTCATAAAATATGTTATCCAGTAATCACATTGAATTGATAATTTAGCGATTAAATTTTGGGCTTAGCCTCGATCATCATTAATGAGGTCGGTACGAATAAAACAGTCTTGATTATCCACTTTTGATTTGATCATCAATACGCGTTAAGCAGCCGATTGGATTCCAATCCAGTAATTATCTCAGAATAGTGATAACATCAATGGTTGATTATTATCTGGATAACTTAATTAATGTCTGATTAATGATTTAGATAACATTCATTTCAGAACTGAATAAAGACCTGCAATAAATGGATTAAACTCTTGCATAATATATGTTAACTTCACTCGACAAAAGCTCGATAATGTCGGGACTAACTTGTGGCTCTTTTTATTTCAATAATTCGTTTTTATCAATAGGTGGAAACTGGAGGACCCGGGGATGAACATGCTACCCCACTCCTTGCCCCACCCACCCCGCTCTTGCCCGTCAAATTAACGTCGAACGACGAGATGACCAGTATGACTATAATCTTGAACAATCATCACTATATAGCTACTGGACTATAAATCATTAAGACAGAGAAAAGTTGGTAGGTTAATAGCTTTGAACACTGATGTAGTACTTCTGGGTCTCTGACTTCAACTTTCGTGATCAAACTATAAACTACAGTTATTTTTCTACGTTTACTTCTTTAAACCAGGTGGCAGTTTGTTAGTCACAAATCTCCTTCGTTCTCAAAGAAGTACGTATGTTTTGATGATATGGCTGGTAGGGCAGTCTACTTCCACTTCTACCAGGGTTCATATCGTACCCCCCCCCCCCTACGCACGCCATCCCGCTTTATAATAATAATAACATTTATATAGCGTCAATTCCACACTTAAAGTATGCTCTATGCGCTTTTTACACACAATTTTAAATATAACATTGAAACAGTTATGTTTTTTAAGTCTGGATTTGAAACACCCAATAGAAGGAGCACTTTTGACACTGGAAGATCGTTCCATTTTGATGGAGCAAGTAAACTAAAAGCTCTTGCCCCAAATATTTTCATTCCCCACCTTGGGGTTACCAACTTTATTTTTGGTCACATGAGCGTCAACTCCGAGAAGGCTTGTAACTTTGAATTAGTTCAGTTAAATAAGACTGTTCATACTTTAGTTGGAACCTACGAGGACACTCAAATTTCTGACTGACCGGGGGGGGGGGGGATTTCGAGAATTATTTGACTACTTTATGTTTGTTTACACGAGTTGGTGGTCCAATGACTATCGCTTCAGTCTTGTCACCGTTTAGTTTCAGGATATTTTGTGTTATCCATACTTTGATGTCTTGGATACAATATTCCAAATTGGAAATATCACGCTGCTGAGCTAACAGGTCTAAATTTTCCTTCCATTGCGTGTCATCTGCATAGAGGTGGTGGTTTACATCAGTGTGTGTGTGTGTGTTTATAAGAATCCCTAACTCTGTCGTGTACAATGTGAACAAAATTTGACCAAGCACGCTTCCCTGGGTAACACCGGCGTGAATTATTTCCCACATTTCATCATTGTTTAATAAACAATAGAGGAAATGATCTATTTTGAAGAAGACAACTGAGTTCCTTTATCTATAGTTAATTTAAGGTATCAATATGCCTGTTGATTTACGTGCTTTATTTCTTGTCTATGCATTTAAAAGCAACAATTAGTCAAGGAAATACAAATTGTCGCAGCGACAATATATTTATCACGTCCCGGAAACCAATTATGGCCTTGTGTCACCATTAATTGTATGCTATTTATAAACACATAAATACCCAAATAAAATTCCCCTATATAAGGTATCCAAATAAGAGCAAGTAGAAAAAAGATATCTTAAAGTCATGGGTATTTGCTAAGATGTTCAAATGTAACTATTCGTGTATAATAAACTTAATATATTCATTCACATGATAACTGTATAACAAGTACATATTGAGATCGGTAATAACAGCTCTCCGTTACCTCCTTCACCCATACACCACGACTTCCTTACGACTTAAAAAATTAGCCAGATGATGGCCTTTGTCAGCATAGTAAGATATGGTAGGACGTACAGAGCGGGATTTTTCTCAGCAGCACTACGGTGGAATGGGGGCGAAGTAGTGGTCGAAAAGAAAGCGTGGCGACAGGGTACGGAGAGCGGGGACAATGTACGCTGACAAATCCGATAGCTTACACTCCCCACCACACGCAAAAATATAGAACTTGGGTGGACTGCGAACAGCGTAGTGGGCGCCTGGTGAGGTCGTGGTGGGAGCATGATGGGCGCGTGGTCAAATTCTTGCCGATGGTTGTCTCTATACTCTCACTACGCTTTTCCACTACGATCCCGCTTCGTGGTTGTGCTGATGTGTCGACGCGTCGTACAGACATGGGGGTAGCATGTCAAGAGCGTCGCGGGGACGTATGAGGCGTGAGAATGTTTTTCGATACGGAGCTTACTGATAGCATGTCAAGAGCGTCGCGAGGACGTATGAGGCGTGGGAATTTTTTTCGATACGGAGCTTACTGATAGCGTAGTTGCCTTTAGTCTTAAGGGGATTTTTCGCATTTCCCCACAACCTTACCAAAAGTAGTGCGTAGTTTGGTCTATGTATGTGAAGGGTGTTTTAACATAAGTTCTCAAACTAGGATTTCCTTTTGGTTCTCTGATAGTAACAGCATGTCGCGATATCGCCATGTTTCTATGCTGCCTAAGAATAATCTCCCAGATCCGTTTTACGTCAACCACACGTCATGCCCCGAATTCATTCCAGTAAATTATCATGTTAGTTTATAGAAAAGAATTCATCTTCACATAGAATACAAATGATCACCAAGTTAAACATACATTATGCAAGAGCTAAATCTGTCTATTGCAGGTCTTTCTTTAGGTCTGAAATGTTATCTAAATTGTTAATTGAGTAACTTATCCAAACCATAAACAACTCTCTTTGCCATCTCCAGTCAGTGATATTTACTGAATCATTATCCTATCTGCTGCTCAACGCTTATTCATGATTGAATCAAGAATTAGATAATCGAGACTATGTTTTTTTTTATCGTACCGACTTTAGTAATGATGATGGAGGTTTGGCCCGAAATTCAATCATTATATCTTCAGCAAATTCCCTTTACATTAAACGTGTATTACTATTATAGTGAGAACTGCCAGCTCGTTATCTAATCTCCAACAATGTAAGATACATTATATAAAATTTGGAGTCTGGTCTAGTCATTCTTGCTATAATAGTTGTTAAATAGAAAATGCAAAATGAATGTATTGAAAATTTCATTCAAATTATTTTTTGTTTTTGAGCGACGTTAGCACTGTTTGAAGTTTTGACAAGATGTGGCATTATTTCTATTGTTATTGGTGTGTAGAGCGGTTTTCGAACACTAACTATATAGAATTTAATTCGTCACATTTCGTCATTGATTTCATGTTGACATATAGATTAGATCGATGCTATTAATCATCGACATTTGTTTGGCAATATCTCGAGAGTATTCCAAAACGGGACGGACAAGGAAATATATCTTATAGATATTATGTATATTCTACAACTACGATGTCAAATAAGAGATCGGGTACACCCCAATTGATTATGATTACCACGCCGAGAACTGAATGTAGAGCACACAGGAAAAAACCCCACTCAATATTGACTTTATACAAGGTGATTGCTTCATAGCTTCCTCTTTCCTCGTTTCCTTCCCCAAGGTCAGGATACAACTTGACTTATAAATTCGTTATAAACGTTGATCATGTCCATTTCTTTTAAAGGGACAACACGCCAGAATAAAAGTCAAACTTTCTTGCCAAAAATATATTATTACAGATGTTAGCCAACTCTATCAATCTTAATATAAATTTTGATCATTTGAAATTAACTCGAATAATTGTTATTGAGTTCCCGTTATGCTGGGTTCCAATTGTCGTGCGATGAGTTATGATAGGGTTTTCCCTATTGAATCCACGATCTCCAGATACGTTTGGATACGTTTCCATGCAGTCAACACGATTACTCCGACTGACCCCAATATTTAATGGCGCCATAGAAAACGCATCACTTAGTTTTTCGTATAACCAAATGATCCCGTAAACATACCTTATTTATTTTGCTTCTTATTGTGAACAATATTCAAATGGGAACACATCAATAACAACACATTTGTACACATATGGATGTTTAATCTGTAATCAACAGTACAAAGTCAGAGGGGTCAAAACCAAAAGTACGACACAGATAGTTAATTCCATGAGACGTCGCTGCACAGCGTGCGTAAGAGTCAGTGGAGGACACTCGCGCTACTGGCATCTTTGTCGTACTTTTGATTTTGACCCCTCTGACTTTGTACCGATTACAGATTAAACATCCTAAGAGATGCGTTTTCTATGGCGCTCAATATATGATAAGATCTGATAAGATCACCATTATAGCTCCACGATTACAACGCCCATTACAATCGTAGTACAAACCGTGATAGTGGAAACCAGGCATAACATGTTAATTTAGATTCTTTGATAGGCATTTTGCAATTAAACGTATTTTAATATGGACACACAATTACTGAAGTTATTACTGTGCAAGGTTTTGACGAGGATACTCATGTCTTTACCAATAATAGTTTTTAGTGTGTGCAAGACCATTGTGAAATATATCTTTTTGGATCCACTAGTGTCCTTTGCACACTTTTCACGGTAAATGACAATCCAGCCGCTTGGGTTTTTGTATGTGTGCCTGTTTCCTTTCGCTTTTAAATGCTGTGATTATAACCTCGCTGGTTGCGAAAACAAGTAATTACTCTTTATTTGTGGAGGTAATAAGAAACAACCCTTCCTCTGGCAGAGAAAAGACCGCGACTGGCCATGATACGCCACGATAGCCTAAGACCAGTCCTCGAACAATTTGGAATTTCTGTACATGCTCAAAACTCTACAATAGGCTATGATTGTCTACGCCACGGTAAAATATCGCATTTGCTGATTACACTATTTTGCCTCGACCGTTTTTTAGGACTTCGAATTTTGACTAATGGTTTGGATTGTTCGTACTTGGTTTTATCTTATTTTTATCGCAAGAATCCAAAATAAAGTTCCCAAAATTAATTTTAATTAACATCTAATTTAGATTAATATAAGGTATAGATGGTATCCATCATTCAAACTCTTGGATGATGGTATTTGATAGTCCAAACAAACTGAAAATGATAGAAAAATTTTATCATTATCTTTAAAGGACATTTAGTGAAAGGGATATAAATAAATAACAATGGATTAGCATTAATCCTACCTCAGACCTAAAACAACCTAATAATTGTTTGAATGAGATGTCCTTAAAGAGAATAGAAGGCCTACAACTATTAATCAATGATACAACTATAAATCAATGATAATCACTTAATATATATTACTTGAGAACAAAATCAAAGAATACGAAACCATAATCAAACAAAATATAGAACTTTAACATTTATACACAATTAATAAACCAAAAATTAATAAGTAACCTTTGAGAACCCACCGGGGGTTCTATGATTCCTCAAAGAAAACAAACGCGTTTTTCTGGCGTTCCGGTCAGATTGTACTAAAATCTCATTCAGTGATCAACCTGAATACAAGATAGATCTAACCAATCAATCATACAGTTCTATTTGCATTCTCGGGACGGTCATCCCGTTTCTTAAAACGGGGATAATTCGGATAGTGTCCGAGAGGGTCAACTTAGAGCCAACTTCCCAAACATTAGCGTGATACTATGCAGATTACGAGAGAGGGGGGGAGAGAGAGAGAGAGAGAGAGAGAGAGAGAGAGAGAGAGAGAGAAATGGGGTTTAACGTCCACCCAACACAAACTAGGTCATTTCGGGACTAACATATGGTTTAATCTTATTTCAATAATTCGCTTGCGCGTAGGGGTCTTTAGCAGTGGGAGGAAACCGGAGTGCCCGGAGGAAACCCACGAGATTGAGAAGGCGCCCCTATCTCCATGCCAAATACGCTCACACCAGGGCTCGAAACCACAGCCGCAAGCCAGAGGTGACCGGCCGACTAGAGGTCTAAGCGCGGCACTCTAGTCCACTAGCCCCCCCCCCCTCATGCAGGATACCCTTGCAGTATATATAGTTCCTGCCACCATTTATTTCTGGAAGCGGGTTAATGTTGACATGTTTTGTTAAAATGATTGTTAAGTTAATGGGAGGGACGCGTTTTCTCCGAGGGGCGGTTGGGGGAAATAACGAGGGTAGACATCGCGTGTAACGTTTAAATACCGATATTGGTGTATTGATGCCAGATATACAGAAGGGAGTTTGCAGTTGTTTTATTGAAGTACTAAAGTGAAGTTCTGCCCAGACGCACGACAGTGTGATATTGAAGCATTAGCTACGAGAGCGTAGGATAGCTGTTCCAAAAGTGTCACTTAGGACTACTACCCAAACGAATTATTCATTTTACCATTTCCTTTAGCTAGATTATTTTCTGTTTGCAACTGAGCTTGGTATATTAAAATTGACGTTGCCCCAAAACTCAATCCTTAAGGATAATTCAAATCAATTCCAATCGAAATAAAACGCCCTCACTGTTCAGATTGTGTTATCATCAGATGTGAAACCATATTCAGGATGTTATTGCTTCTATTTTAAATACCAAATTATCTGAATTAGCTACACTTATCATAATGTGTCAATTGTGTTTAAGTTGTACATCCGTCCACGTTCGTCCGAATCCGGAATAGTGAGAAATAAGATAATGCGTGTACAGGATTCAGTGCAATTTCCTACATACATATAACTATGTATATAGATTAGGGCGATTAGGTGAGTGTGGTCTTATTACTCCCATCTGAACCTCTGGTTATCATCTATATGAGGTCATTAGGATATACGCCCACATTTTAACGAAAACGTGTATTATTCTCAACCGTTTGGTTCCCGCCCACCTTTTCGTCCGACTTTTTGGAAGATTTTAGGTTTTCAAATTTACACAAACAGAAATCCAGTCAATACTAAAAAAGTATAATCAAAAAATAAATGCCACTGTGTTGATTTTTAATTCTATGTCTCAGCACGGAGCTTATGTATTATTTTCAGTCCGATTAAAATGGAATGGTATCTTGGGGGAACATCGGTCACAATACATTGATTTTAAATAGATATGGAAATAAATAGAACCCCGTTTTCCTGAAATTACATGCAGGCGTTTTGAAACTATATCAGAGTAAGAATTTAATGCACATGAAACTGTATTGGGGTGGGAGGGGGCGCAGAGAAAGTGTTTGAGGTCTAAGTCAAATAACATACTAGAAATATGCAGACATGCAGAAAGAGAAGGATTCCAAATATAAAAAAAAAACCAAAACAAAACAAAAAAAAAAAAACAACAAAAAACAAAAACAAAACAAACAAACAAACAAAAAAAAACAACAAAAAAACCCCAAAACATTATATACAATTGAAATGCAAACAGGGTGCCATCGTTACGGTTTTGTTAACGCTTGGTAAGAGAGCCAACTTTTAAATGGAAAATGAAATGAGGTTTAACCCCATACAGTGTGGATTTTGCTCGGACAGCGGCACTACGGCCTACTCTTTGTCGAGGTCCAACTGGTAAGGGATCTTTTACGTGCACACCAATGTGTACATCGAATATTGGTGTTTCGTTCCATCAGAAAGACTAGACATCTGTCCTTGTTAGCCCCCCCCCGCCCATGTCCTGGATCATGGAACCACGCCAAAAAAATCGGTGTAATCTTTCTCGGCCAATGCAGGGACCGAACATCCGACCTCCAGACTAGCGAGCCACCGTCTTTTTTTTCTTGTAAAATATTTATTCAGGATGATACATTTACATTTATTCACGTATTCTATGCCATGAATGGTGCAATAGATGAGATAAAATAAAAACAATTTTTTTGTTTATGTAAACAGTTTTCAGTTATATTTATTTTTTTAAAGAAAAAATATATATATAAATCAAAAACAAGAGTACCATTGCATTGAAAATCGAAACGTAATTCAAAATGGTGTTAAGTATCTTAAAATAAATGTCTCGATAATAAAAGTTCGGAAAACCCTGATCTCGAAGGGTGAAAGGCTTGATTAGGTATTCCGAAAAGTACTAGCATAATATCTAAACCTTATCGTATCCCTTCATAATAGTAACAGCGAGCCAGCGTCTTAGCCACTTCGCCATCATAATCCTCCAGGATTAAAATTACAATTAAAAACTACCTACAACACACTATTTAATTTCAGTATTCTAATTAATTTAACATTAAGGTTTAATATTTAAAGCAACCCTGTTTATAGATTTATTATGCAAATACACCAATCTATCTTTAAAACTCTTTAAAAGGATTACGGTTATTAATCAAAATATCACCAGGGATATATTTTTTATGAAATGAAATTAATTTAAATGGGGTTTAAAGCTTCTTGGTTTTAACATACGCTATATAGTGTGCTATGAGGAATATTTTGCCAGGATAGCGACCCGAAAAAATAAACAAATCCCGAAATTTCAGAGACAACTATAAAACCTCTAAGAGGTGGAGGAATAAAATGAAACTCATTACTAATGGCAAACGAACCTTTATTAAAGATTCTATTAAATCTGAAGAGGAATCTAGAAAAATCTGGCAGTATTAAACGCGATAAAAAAAAATTAAATGATTTTAATGATGTTGCTTGAGTTTCGTAAGGCATTTGATCTCGCTAGTCACAAGCTTATTTTTTTTTTAAAAAGTGCATCTGTACGGATTTGATAAATATTGAGATGATTTGAGTGAATCAATTCTTGACGCGCGGAAACATAAAGTCAGGGTCAATTAACTCGTCAATTACTACGGTCAAGTGTGGGATAACACAAGGGTCGACCCTAGTTCCTTTCTTTTTCCTTATTTTCCTAAATGATCTTCATTTATAGCCATAAAGAATAATCTTCAACACGGCATTTACTTGTCTGCTAAATGGTATGAACATAATAGAGTGATAATCAATCATACGAAAACAAAGAAATGAAATGGGGTTTAACGTCCTGCTGTTCTGCTCCATACTAAAAACTATTAATACTAATTGCTCCAAAACACAAAAGAAATCATACCAATTTACATTCATTACTTAATAGTGAGAGCGGTCACCCCCCGCTAAATACATAACGACGAAGATCTTAATTATTAGGACATCACAATCGTCTAAAAAAAAACCAAAACAACCTTACATCAAAAAATATTCTTGGATAAGATAAAAGGTCATTAGCTTCATGGGAGTCACGGTGGCCAAGTAAGTAGGTATGTGGTGCAGTAATGGGGGTCTGACAAGGACAGCTGTCCAAAGTGCTACTGCCCGGGAAAAAATTCCCTCATAGCACACTATATGGCGTATGCCGGTCTTCGTTATCTCACACGTCAGAGAACAGTAGAAGATAAAACCTAGTTTTATCTTATTTTATTTCATTTCCATTAGCTTCATGAGACAAGAATTTTGTTTTATGATAGTACATACAACCATCTGATTATTTTTCCATTGTATGGGAAAATGCTACCAAAAGTAGATTAAACAATATATTAAAACTATAAAAAGTATTCTTTATGCACCAATTGAAACTCCATCCATAGCACCTCTTCATTTTTAACTCTCGCTTGGCTTCCCCTTTAGACTTTCCTACCAAATTGCAAATGGGAAGACACGAGAAGAACCTAAAATGTTGAAAATGTGAAGTGCAAAATGATGAAACCAAAAATAGTTTTCTGGTGCTGTACCATTTTTTCCCCTCATCATCATATTGTGTGCTCATACTATTGTTGTAATTACATGTAGTATTATTCTTGAGAAAATCTTCTTCCTTTAAACTGATTTCACATGTTGTTTGTGAATGTGTTTCCTTTAGTTTACTTGTATATATGTAGCTTTACGTTGCTACCGTACTTTATCTTATCTTGCTTATAAATGATTTGGGTGGGGGTGGGGTGGTGGTTGAATGGTTAGCACGTGCGCGCTGTACCATAATGTCTGCCATTGAGTCAACTGACGGGGTTTCAATTCCCTAGTTGCACGTGATAAGGAGTAGGGTTGCCTGTACAACCAACCCCGTGGGTTTTCTGCGGGTCCTCTATTTCCTCCCATTGCTTAAGATCCCTGGGCTCAAGCGAATTATGGAAATAAGATTGAACCATATGATACTCCCGAAATGACCCAGTCTGGTCGAGTGGACGTTAAACCCCATTTCTCTCTCTCTCTCTCTCTCTCTCTTTCTCTCTCTCTCTGAATGGTTTTATTCTCCTTTGTAGTTTGAAAGGGGTTTATTAACCCTAACTTCTCTCTTTGAAATTATAGCCAAAGTATATAATACGGGATCTCAAACTGGTAATGGGAATACAGTGAGTAAAACCAAATCACTAAACACTACTTATGTTTAAAATGAACGATGTTTGACGCTTATATTTCTGAATGGTGTATTACAGTGAAGGGTCAAGGACACAGGCGCACGCGCCAATTTTCCTTAGAGAGGTGGGGGTGGGGTATTTTGGCCCGAACAATACGACGACGTCGACCACAAATAAACACATAAATGATCAGCAATCAACAATATTCGATATGAACTAATAATTTACATTGACTGATCTCATAGTGTATTAGTAATCACACAGGCCTCTACATTAGTAAGCCAACGTTTTATTAACCACAGAGGCTCCCAATTGGCAAAGAAGATCACGGTATAAATCCAAAATGAAACCGTTAATTAAAATATTTTAAAAGTTTAGCCAATTTAAATTTAACTACTGTCGTTAGGTTATATTCAATTTTAAGATTTTGCCCTCTAAGAAATAGACTGTTAGCGACACGGTTAGTTAGGTCCTTCGCATAACATAATATGAACCCTGTTATCAAATAATTCCGCTCCTTTGAAACATAATCCCAGCAAAATTAGTGTTACTCAATTTGTGTATGTACCATTGGATTGTGGCGAGAAATCAACAGACAATAATGTAACCATCAAATGTCATAAAGTAAGTTGAATAATTGTAATACACATTTTGACAAAATTATATATGTGGGTATAATATATGGCTTTAAATTCTGTATTTTAAGTCAATTCTGACAAATAGACATTAAGTTACTTACCCCATACATATCCATCAGATCAGAGTATGTCATAACCATCCTGCAAAATCAATGTGAAACCTCGTGCAGAATACAGAAAACGAAGAAATGATAGAATAGAATAAGTAGTCTTGGATACTTATATATCTTGATTTGTTATGCGTCAAAATGTAATCGAAACAAAATTCTTAATTTTCTCTGAAAATCTTCCTTACCATAATTCTGGAAGCGTATATCCGACTTTAGCCAAGTAATTTTAACTCTGTTTCTGGCCAGAAGGTTAATTATATGACAATGCAAATATATTAAAGCTGTATAGTCTGTTACACATATCCTGTTTTTAGTCACAATACCCCGTTGATCACATTTATAATAGTGATAACGGACGCGTATACATGATTAAGCTAGGTCAACATTATATTAAAGATGCCTTATGTAAGAGCTAAATCTGCCTATTGCAGGACTATCTTTTGGCCACAATAAATTATTATTTAAACATTTATTCACGCGACAAGCCAATAATCAATCCTATATAGATCATCAGATGGCTGTGATTTGTAATGGAATAAAACACATTCAAAGTTTACTAATCCAGTTTAAAAAATGGACAATTCAGACTTTGTTTATGCTTGTAATTAACAATAGTAGTAATAAAAATCGAGACTATGTTATTCATATCAAAACTTCCAACATTTATAGCTTCGCTCAGAATGAAATAATTGGATTGGAATTTTTCGTTATTTATTTTCAAAATATTATAGTGATTCGCCTTCTGTGTGGTGTCCCTATCAGTGGTGCAGGAAGACACTAAAAACCGAGGTCCCATCTAAACATTGACGTGCACGTAATGGAATTCAAAATGAGAGTATCCGTGGCGCCTCTGTCTGGGAAAAATGTGTTGTGTTTCAATGTTTAATCTTTAATAGTTGTGTGCAAAATCCCTCTTAATCAATTATTTTGTATTCTAATGTTTTATCTATAATAGAGAGAGAGAGAGAGAGAGACAGACAGACAGAGAGAGAGAGAGAGAGAGAGAGAGAGAGAGAGAGAGAGAGAGTTTAACGTCCACCCGACACAGACTGGGTCATTTCGGGAGTAACATATTATGGTCCAATTATATTATCATAATTACAGACCTTATGATATAGCCAACACGCACTAGCCACTCTGCCATTCACCCCACCCACTATTTATTATCAAGGGGTAATACAACTTTAATTCGAATGCATAACATACCTATGATGTACTGGCAATATGTTGAAAGTCAATGAGTGTCTCTCATATCGAGAATGCCTCCTTCCGACAGGATATCACACAACTTGAAGATAAAGGAAACCCGCTTGTTGAGTTGCCCATCGAGTTTGAACGTAGCAATGTTAATAGGATATGTTCATTTACCCAAACGGCTTCATAATCTGTTGCAAGCCGGATTTATATTCTAAGGGTATATATTCATATTATTCGAAAAATTTTCAGTCTTATGAATAATAAAAATTTCCTCAATTAAACATCGGGCATTTTCAAATCAATAGCCGCAGCAGAGGCTGGTGGTGTGCAAATGAAATGAAACGGGATTTATCTTCCTACTGTTCTACTTTATCTGCTAATGAAGACGGACATACGCTTTACCAACGGCCTATTCTTATATCGAATTTCAAATGCCCAGGGATCTTTTACGTGCACGCATTTGTGTTCATGGAACCTCGTATTTTTTGTCCCATACGAAAGAACTGGTGGTCTGTGTAAGAGATTGGTTGGTTTAATCTTTCTGGGGTACCTTACTTACACGTATACCAATTTTCATTTATGTGGCAAAATGATTTTGCTAAGAACTATTGATGCGCGAGAAGAAGAAGGTCTTGTGGAAATCTTTCTTGATAGGTTATGATCTGCAATATTAAAGTGTATTTCGGAATGTCCATAAATTGTTATTAGTTAAAGTTTGAAATTAATTTCATTCAAATCAAATGTCAGATCCTCCTAATTAAGCCCCAGGCCACATTTTCTTTAAAATTTACAAAAAAAAAAAAAATCATTCCTGCAAATCTGTATATAAAGAAAACCCCGAAATTTGTCGATATTTCTTCTCTTGAAATGAAAAATCATTTTTGTCAAAATATCTTTTTACTTTCGTTTTATGATTTAGGGAGCAACGGTGTCTCAATAAGTAAAAGTCTGACTCGCTAACTTGAGGTCTTTGTTCAATCCCTGTTTTGAATGTTCGTCGTTAATTCCCGTTAATTAGCTTGCATGTAAAAGAAGTCCACAAGAGTGGATATTTGATATAAGACGGAGAATATTCCCTTATATCAATTGTAAAATTTATGTCCGTCTTCATCCGCGCAGACGATGCAGACCCCATGTACTCCATCTCATGTCTACATCCTGGTCGATTGGGACATTGAGAGGGGGGGGGGCATATCTTTTAGACTGTGAAACATCTGCAATTCACACCCAACTTTAATATATCCGAATAAAGGTAAAAAAAAAAGTATTGTTTAAAGACCTTAATGAAATGAAATGGGGTTTAACTGCTGCGACGAGGCTATTGAAGACGGGCATACGACATGTATGCAGTGTACAGTGGGGGAAATTTTGCCCGGTCAGTGACACTGCCGCCTACTCTTGATCGAATTCCTAACGCCAAGGTATCTTTTACGTACATGCCAATGTGTACCATGGGACCTCGGGTTTTTGACCCATCCGAACGACAAGATAGCTGTCCTTGTCCCACCATCTGCCCTGCACGTCTGACAAGGGGAAACCACGTCGGAAGTCTCGATGAACTTTCTCATCCACCACCGGAACCCGAATCCGCGACCTCCATGTTAGCTAGGCATTCTCTTGGCCACTGTGACTTCCGAGAGTTTAAGATCATATATACATTAATACATTCATTTCGTTGCAAGCAGTATTCAAATAAATCGATTTTAATCGTACCTATTCTGTCGATGTCGATGTCACACTCCAGTGCAGTGGTAGGCTCACCTTGTCCTATAGATTTAATTTGATCTAGATATGTTCACTTTCCTTGAACATTCACAGTAAAACACAAGTAATGCAGTTAATCTCCTTTGCCTTCGACAGCTTTATGAAGGAAATATGGTGATATAGCCTTCTTATTATTTAATTAAGAAATCGCATTTGCTAAGAGATTTGACCATTACGAGCCCGAATGCTTCAGAAATATTCCTTGCGTCCAAGCCGATTTAATAATTTTGTTTTCCAGCCTATCTAATAACGCCCACTTTTTCATGGAATAGAAAACTCTTTGTTTTATGTTAAAAGAAGATAAAACATTTTTGGTATAATCTGTAAAATTTTGGCGAAGTGGGTAGCACCCCACCTCTGAATTTTAATCGTTTAGATAATTATCGTTATTGATGAAATTAACACAGCAAATTCAACATTTTGATGTGATAGAACTCATAGAGATTTATTTGCCTAACATGACAACATAATATTGACATAACCGGTTTCTCAATAAAAACAAAACCACGTCTTACCTTTGAGACACTGCTGTCTTAATTCCAGAAGAATAATAAGAAAATTGAAAATGATTCCTTTAGTTTTGATCAAGCGCCATGGTATAAAGCAATAAACAACTAGTGATTGGTCATTTTCCTTTTCTTTTTTTTATACTTCATACACAGTAGACTATATGTATAGTATTTGGAAAATTACGGAAGAATTACCTATTTTACCTACTGAAGTCATCAATCATGTCATTTTCTTTTTATAACAAACTTACTTTACTTCTGAAAGTTTAGGGGAATACCCGTTAAAAAAGGTTTAGTCTATTTTGTTTGTGTACCGTTATATATTCACCTAGTATGTGAAGCGTGACTCTCTTAAAAGTTTAGCGTTTTCCCACGGGAGCGAGAGAGAGAGAGAGAGAGAGGGACACACACACACACACACACACACACAAACTATGTCATTTTGGGACTGCAATACAATACGGTTCAATATTATTTCAATAATTCGCTTGTGCGTAGAGGGGCTCTATGTAGCGGGAGTAAAGCGGAGGTTCACGAGGTTGAACAGTAGTATTAGCTCGGAGGATGCGTATTGTAATAAAGCGCTAGTTATTTCGAATTTGACAGTACTATAATTAATTGACTGCCGACGTGTTGTCTAGAATATAAAAAAACCCAACCACTTTAATTATTAAACATATTTGCCTGAAGTTTTGTACGGCGGTAACACGACAGTTTTCTATACCCAATCCAATCAGACATTTATTTTTGGTCAACTTGTCAGGAGGTCTAACAATACTTCTTTGACAGTTATACGTTTTTTTATTGCCAAAGGAAAAAATGAGGGGTAAAGTCAACTCTTTTGAAAACAGAACCTCATAAAGCTGTGGTTAGACGTTACCCAGCGGTATAGTGTAAAAATTAAGGCATATGGCACAAGTTTAGCGATAAAAAAACAAGGAAGACTTCCGGTTAAAACATAGATAAAGATAAATCTGTTAAGGAATTTAATCTATGACCTCACAAGGTGTATTATAAACATTATCGTGTCTGTCAGCGATAGACTGGTGGATGGAGACATCTTCGCCTATAATCTGGTGGGTGGGGATGGAGGGGGTCTCTATTCTTTCCGTCCAGACTGCAGAAAATGTTTGAAAAGTATGACGAAAATTCAAAACTAAAACATGTCCCCCAACCTACGCGAGAACATTGGGACCCCGGGCCTACGATATTTGCAGACTCCTTCCCATTCCTCTAGGAAGAAGAATACATTTATTACATACTTATAGGAAGAGGAATACATTTATTACATACTTATAGGGAGAAGAATACATTTATTACATACTTACAGCGAAATGAAATAAGGTTTAACGCCCTATTATTCTGCTTTGACTGGGATAATAGAGACGGGCTTACACCATACAATAGGGTGCAATAGGGGCAATGTTGTCCGTGCAGCGGCACTATGGCCTACTGTGATATCGAATTCTAACCGTCAAGTGATATTCTACGTGCACGCCAAGTGTACACGGGACTTCTGTTATGCGTACCATCCGAATGACTAAACAGCTGTCCTTGTCAGGCCAAGTGAGCTTCTACGTGCACGTTACAAGGGACATATGTTTTGCGTTCCTTGTCAGGCCCTACGTCCTACATGTACATCACTAACAAGGCGAAACCAAGTTGGAAAAACTTTCTCGGCCAATGCTGGGATCAAGAACGCGACCTCCAGAGTAGCGAGCCAGCATCTTACCCACTTAGTCACCGTGGCTCCCTATTATATATTTTAACGTCACAGAAAGAGAGAGAGAGAAATGTGGTTTAACGTCCACTCGACACAAACTAGGTCATTTCGGGACTAACATATGGTTTAATATTATCATATGGTTTAATTTTATTCTCAAGAATTTGCTTGCGCAGGGGTATTTAGCAGTGGGAGGGAACCGGAATGCCTGGAGGAAACCCACGACATTGAGAAGGCGCCCCTATCTCCATGTCACATACGCTCACACCAGGGATCGAAACCACAGCCGCAAGCCAGAGGTTACTGGCCAGCTAGAGGTCGAAGCGCGGCACTCCAGACCACTAGGCCATCCCTACCCCCCATCGTCATACAGAATTCAGATAGATTATTAAAACAACATGTTGGCATAAAATTGAAACATTAAATTTACAAGTTTAACAAAATCCAGGTAAATTATTATAGCATCCTGTCTGGCATAAAATTAAAAACATATAATCCAGATTTCACACAGGATCCAGGTATAGATTCTTAAAACATCCTGTTTGCATATCCTGGTGACATACTAATCGGTAGTGGACTTTAAAATTACAGTGAATTTAACACGCCATTTTGCTTGAACGCATGACGTAAATGATTTCTCCGTAGTTATTTACTTATCTGATCATTCTCCCCGAAACTGCTGGATATGTGAACATGATGTTTTAAGAATCTATACCTGGATTATGTGTGAAATCTGGATTATATGTTTTTAATTTTATGCCAGACAGGATGGCTTGACCATACTGGCATCGTATAAAGGGAAACAACCCAATAATTAATGACGTTCTCCTATAACGCCTCTTTCTATTCATGGTTTTTCTGTTGCTGTTTTTAATTGTTTTTTTTACCCTTGTGCGTATACAAGGGGTATTTTTGAACCCCGTGACTATACCCTTAACGTTTGTGAGAAATTGTTTCATAATTGTCTAGCGAGAATTTAATACATTGTCAACTACTTAATGTCGAGCATAATGCTGTAAATAGAATGGATGTGAGGCAGTGGCAACATTCATCATTTGACAAGAAACTTTGAGTATTACGTTGTCGATTACCAGGGGTAACATTTTGGTAGCAACAGGTGTATAATCTGTTGTGCAACCAGTGCTAGCTTTGTATTAGGAATCGTTCTTATACTGATGATATTGTTTTGGTTATTCTAGTAATCTAGATCTGAGAGCAAATCAAGGTACACTACCAACCCCACCAAAAGACTATTCTGCATGGACCATGACAATTACGATATTTTTAGATTTGTATGGTTTCAAAAAAAATCTTATAATTCCTATCGTCACTGACAATACCTGAAATATTTTGATCTAGCCTGATTGATTATTGTTCAGTCTTGATATGAAGCTGTAGTTTGATCGTATTTGAATGAAATCATTCATCCAAAAACCTTTTAATGTCTGGGGTCTGAGATTACCCCTTGTTACCGACAACGTTTGTCGTGCGACGTGCACGCACAAGGGTTAAAAAATGAAAAAAAAAACTCTCGAAATATATTAAATGAATTGCTCAATTCCCGTGTTCATGATTGTAATATAACAAAAACTAAAAGTAGTTTCAATGACTAGTTATTGAACTGGTATGATTGTGGACAGTTTATTAATCTCTCGTCTTAATTCCAGCTGTGGCTTTCATTGAGAGTTTAGTTATTTAACATTTTGTGTAAATTATTAAATGTTTCGAATGATCCGTACGGTTTCTAGTACCAATTCTCAATGATCTATACATTAAAACAGTATTTTATTTTCACATAAAATTCATTAATTATCATTACATTAATTATTTTATTCTGATATCACATCGAATTGCAGACCGCTGATGATATTATAATTATTTTCTTCTGGTTTAAAGGTAAAAGTATACGTTTTGAAGCATGCATTGTATCATGATATGTGATGATACATTAAATTAAGTAGCAGTATTCTTCAGGAGTTGAACAAGTCGAGGACTTTCTTTTAGTGAGGATTTTACTCCAAGATTTTAGCTGCCAACTCAGTATAAACCTTGACCAAGGGCTGCAACTCCAATAACCCAATCGAATTCTTGTGGAAGTAGAGTCTCATACGCTTTAGATGCTATTTATCATTGCCGTAAATTTTAGATGTTTTGCACATCAAGAGGAAAGTCTCCGTCGCGTGACCCGATGAACAATTTCTGCAAGTGCCAAAGACGGAAACAAGTATAGCAAAAGGTATGGCAGAAGCCTTAACACATAAGTGTTATCGGGTGTTCATAGTTGGCACCTTACTCTTGTATATCATTATTATTTGTAACAGTGGAAATTAAAAGCCAATCTAAAGCTTACTCGAATAAAGATATAGGTGACAGACCACACTTAAATGTCACCATCTCGATACCCACAAATTGTAGTTCGTCTATTTATAGCAATTCTCCCTCTGTCTCTTTTCTACCCTTTTGCATCCCCATTTTGGTAGATATTTTGGTCTAGAATGAACGAAAAGGGTTTGAATTAACTTTTTCTGCCAGGTTTTGGTAAATATTCACGATTTTGAGGCGCGAGGAGAACTGGGTTATCAGGTTGGCTACATTAAAACAGTATTTTATTTTCACATAAAATTCATTAATTATCATTACATTAATTATTTTATTCTGATATCACATCGAATTGCAGACCGCTGATGATATTATAATTATTTTCTTCTGGTTTAAAGGTAAACGTATACGTTTTGAAGCATGCATTGTATCATGATATGTGATGATACATTAAATTAAGTAGCAGTATTCTTCAGGAGTTGAACAAGTCGAGGACTTTCTTTTAGTGAGGATTTTACTCCAAGATTTTAGCTACCAACTCAGTATAAACCTTGACCAAGGGCTGCAACTCCAATAACCCAATCGAATTCTTGTGGAAGTAGAGTCTCATACGCTTTAGATGCTATTTATCATTGCCGTAAATTTTAGATGTTTTGCACATCAAGAGGAAAGTCTCCGTCGCGTGACCCGATGAACAATTTCTGCAAGTGCCAAAGACGGAAACAAGTATAGCAAAAGGTATGGCAGAAGCCTTATGATATGCACGGCAACTAGTTATATGTTTTTAGTCATATTCCAACAGCGTTCCGTTTGATTAAAGAGAGAAAATCTTGTTCTATGATTAGTCAATAGTCCGATTAACAACCAATTGCTAGCTGCGTTACAAAAACATTACATTTAAAACAGAGCGCCAAATTGAACCAAATAATACATAACGTTACGTCATGGCTCACGATTTTATTATGCCCAATGAACCACTGCCTAGCAGAATATTGCAGTAAAACTAAAGGCTATCAAATCGAATAACATGTAAACAATACTGTTTGGAAACGAACATACTTTCACCGTTTTTAATACCTTAAATCACTGTCCAAAGTTTTAGGGAAGATCCAGATTAAACATAGTACTGTCATGTTGCTGTACTTGCGATAGATTTGATTGAACGCAAGAATAAACACACTCCCTCAAAAGTTCAAATATCAGAAGCCAATCCAGCCATTGGGCCATTGCTTCAGGATATGGTTTTTTAGTATGCTTCTTCAAGATTGTGTAGTGAAAAGAATTCAGCCCAACGAACATTTGGGGAAAAGTTGGAGATGGACAAAAAATCGAGAATTAACTTTTAACTCAATAGGGAAATTAATGTTGGTCTGTCTCCTTAACATAAAGAATTTGTTATCTCCCTTTGACTATCTGCAGATGTAGCATTACCGGCATGATGGGAATGGGAAAGCGTTATAATTCTTGAAATTACGTATGGGTCTGGTTGTTTTCTTAGTAAATGGTGGTGAATTTTATGTGTTTTCCCACACACGACCGCTTCTAATCCAATCAAAGTACCTTTGACCAGGATGTTAGCTAGAGTGAATGACATGGCAACTATAATTGTTTTACTACAAAACCAGTTGTCTAAATTTAACAACAGTAACATGAATAGTATTTTTTGCATGGCCGATTGTTTGGTGACGGATTTGTTTAACGTGTGCGCTTTAGATAAGAAGGTCAGTCATTTAAGGGGATTTCGTTCGGGGGGGGGGGGGTGTTTAGCCAAAATGTGAACGACTGATACACATATATACCACCCACGCCCGCCCGACCTCCCAGTGCGAGTAACGCAATCCGGAGCCGAGCACCACGTGTGAGTTTTCTAGAGTTGACATAACATCTGTACAATCAGACGCCCCACGCCCCACACACCAGTGGTACTACAAACTGAGCAGTTCACTATAATCGTGAATATGTTAGTGCTGAGACAGTATAAGATAATTGAGGAGTAGTAGAATGGAATCGCGCGCCGCAGGCGCTCAAAAATTTCAGATATGTAAGCGAGTAGAAGAATGATGTTAAATTGGAATCGCGCCGCAAGCGCGAAAAAATTTCAGATATGTAACAGAGCTTTTAAGTTTTTGGAACTGGGCTTGACAATTTAAATCAATGTCATGGCAAATGGAACCAAATTCCCGTTAACGAGAGGATAAGAAATGGGGAAGAATCTTGAGGCCTATCTATCTACATGTATTTCGCCTGTTTTGTGATTGTTTGTTTATCCCATTAATTCATGTAGTCGGAGACCGGCTGCGGTTAGTACTTTTTTTGAGACCGATTATTTTTTGCCATGGTAGAAAAAATTTCATAGAAGAACAACATATTCTGGCATTGTTTTTGAGACCGACGGTAGTGACTGCACTTATTTTGTGACCGACTATTTTTCTCCTTGGGTGAAATTTTGTTGTAAGACCAACATAGTATACTCACAACAGAATGAACACAACATTTAAAGTTTTGTGTGAGTAGCGTGACGTATACAGTGAGCACTTATTTTGATACCGACTGCTCCTATTTTGCGACCGACTGCACTGATTTTGCGACCGACTATTTTATAATAAAGTTTTGCCTGATTAGCGTGACGTATACATTGAGTACGAATTTCGATACCGACTACTCTATTTTGCGACCGACTGCACTGGTTTTGCGACCGACTATGTTTTTTTGCTGGGGACCCCCCCCCCCACATTTACGCCCCTGCGAGTCGTGGTTACAATTCCAACTTGTACATGACCAGGAGACGAAGGAGTTTGGGTCTCCTGTTCAACACCCTGGGTTTTCTCCGGATTCTCCTTTTCCGCTCACTGCTAAAGGCCCATGCGCACAACTATTGAATTAAATCTGAACCACGTGTTAGTCCTGAAATGATCTAGTGTTTGTCGATTGTTGGTTATACTTTTATGATAAAACACTAAACAAAAAGAATATCAAATATTTAATTCCTTGTATGGATCAAGAATATTGTCGAAATATTTAAAACCCTATTTTCAGTGTTATTGCACTCACAGTACTGGCAAGGAAGGTGGATCTAGTCGATCGGATGGGATATAAACCGAATTGTGAAATATCGGGAAAAAAATTACTCCCACGCGTCGAATTTGACACATAACCACACGTGTCGTGCACGGGACTGGGTGTGCCCACTCTTTCTATAACATATCTGCTAATTCTTATTGAAAGGTGAAGATCGACATTTTGTACTTACTGAAACCTGTATCTCTCACACTTTCTGAAAGTATAGCACAACAGTAGGACGTTGAACCCTATTTCATGTTCTTCTGAAAGCACGATATATTTATAGCCCAGTCCTTTATTGATTTCAAAAATCAAATTTGAAATAGAAATGATTGAAGAATTAGTCAGCTTTTTCCGAAATCAAATGAGGAAAAATATTTTGTAAAAGAATAAATTTGAAATGATATCATTGGTATGTTTGTGCACAAAATATATTTTTTAAATCAAATAGTTGCATATAAAATGGCATCCGGTGCAAACCAATATGTCGATGGTTTAATTGATGATATTTTATATATGTACGTGCAAAATATTGTAATAAAAGGATGTTGACACAGTTTAGTCATTTTAGCTTGGATAGGTCGAGGTCGTACACGCGGAAGAGTTCCGCGCCAAGATATTAATTTTGAACAACCGCAGATTGATGTATAACTTACTTCGTGGGCTTTATTGTAGATCACAACATATAGGACTACAAAATCTTTGAGATCTCGCCCATTTCAAAATAGGCCTACTGTTATTACCATAATAGATATTATCTATCAAAATCGTAAAAAGTTCTTGCAAACAATACGGCAGCTTTCCAGGTTTTATAATCCATGCCAAAACAAAGGTCAAATATATTGTAGACTAAATTCTTCATATTCCTCCGTGAAAAGAAAATATGGGATAAAATCGACAAAATTTTAAATCGTTTCTGTGGGTCTTAGCTGTAAATGAATAAATATGAACAAGTAGGAAAATTTAATTCGCTATGGTAAAGGTTTGTGATTACTGATATTGAAGCGATCTTTGGAATTTGGATTTCAGAAGCCGATGACTACTTTTTGGTTCGAAAACGCTTCAAATGAATAGTGGTATCAGGTGCTATAGGATAAAACACGCTCTATCTCGTGCACGACCCCATCCCTATTTATAGCCCACACATGCGCGTTAGCATCTAATGCAAATGAACTGGAGTTGAACATCTGGGCTAATGAGGACGTGACTACGTGTGTTATACGGGGAAATTTTGCCCGGACAGCGGTAATATACTGCCGACACTTACATCCAAGTGTCAAGGGATCTTTTCCGTGCACGTCAAAGTTTTCACGACAGGACCTCGATTTTTGTTCCATCCTTGTCAGGGCATGTCCTGCACCACTGACAAGGGGGGGGGAACACACCGGAAAACCTCGATGAACTTACTTGGTCAATACATTGACCACACACAATAACAAGACACACAGTAAACAATTACAAAGCGGTTCTATTATCTAAGCGGCAAAAACAAGTGGAACAACCGGTTCAAAAGTTTAACTCGCTGTATCATAAGGTCTGTCTTTGAGTCAACTGGCGTGGTTTTGATGCCTCCATTGTTGAACATGACAAGGAGTGTGGTCGCCTGCCCAACCTTGTGGGTTTCTCCGTTTACCCCGGTTTTCTACCACTGCTATGGTCGCCTGCCCAAGCGAATTATTGAAATAATATTGAACCATATGTCAATCCAGAAATGAATTAGTTTGTATCGAGTGGACGTTAAACCCCATGTCTCTTTCTCCAACTCGTCGATGCCCGGTTCGGGCATGACAAAGACAGAAATTTATGATAATAGGCATGCTGTAAGTCACATACCATTGGAGAGCGTTATATATGTATACTGTTTTGATTGGAGTCACCGTTGAATTACTCAACTATGCCAAGTGATTTAGGAAGATGAATCAAACATATCTATTATTCGGAAGTATTCCTGGTTGCTTACTATAAAGTACAATGGGACAATGACAATGTACTTGACTGAGAATACATTTACTTCCCATTATTAAACTTTTATATCCTCGGCTACTTATCAGTAAGATGCTTTGCAAGCTTTCTGTTGAAGTCACTTTGACTTCTAATTTTCTTTAAATATCTAAACTCAAAAAAAAATGTTTTTGAAGAAAAAACGTTATTCAAATATATATGTTGATTGATCTATCCGGTTTTATATAAAAAAACGAAAATGATAATAAGAATAACATTGATATCAATAAACCACGTTCTACTCATTGATATCAAGCTGATGCGTGAAAAGGTGCAGCCCCCCTCTCCGCTTGACCCCATAAAAACGTCTTCCGTTTTCCCCGGTCCCCTTGCATTTACAACCCCGACACAGCACCAGTGAGAAGGCCAAGTTCTCAAACTATATAAACAATGTCACTCGTTTCACACGGCTCATTTTCAACCCTCATTTTTTAAATTATATTTTCAAGGATCCGCATTACTTTTTTCCTCTTTAAATAACCCTTTCGATTCGCCTTTTCAGCTATCTTTGTTAGTGTTTTCTGAACCAATACATTGTAACTCTCCCCTCAGAAGTCAAAACAAAGTAACTCACTTGAGTTTGGACCAAATCTGTAGGTTGTATGCTTCTTGTTGTAAAAGATATTCCATTCTTTTGATTTTGTAAGCAGTTACACCCATGACACAACCAAGCAACTTCCTTTATTTGCCTAGTATGCCACAGAAAAGCCTAGTAAGTCAATAGTCACATCAATGGACAAGCCTTGGTTTAATATTCATTCATTACGTTTTCCATTATTTTCTCAAAATATGAAAAACGTGAGTTACTATGTGTTGCCTTTTTGATGGGAGAACTGTTCTCGTTTGTTACACTTCTAATCACTGTACCTACTCAATCCTACCTTTGCAATGTTGTATTAGCCCATTTTTCTCATTAAAGCAGCTAAATCGCTAATATTTGAGACCCCGAAATTGCCACAGATGGATCGTAACATTTCAGATCAGTTATGTTCGGCGAAATACGTCCGAAGTCTCAATAGAACGTCAATCTCTAACGTCTGGTTATTCCAGGTATTTTTGTGTGCATAATATGTCTAGCCTCGTTACAAATGGCGTTGTAACGCAATATGGTACACGATTCGTTTACCAATGGTAAAATGTTTATTTGGTTTCAAATAATATTGAATATCAGAAACCCATCTTTTCCCGGAAAAATCACAACAATAATGTTGGTTAAAATTGACAAATAATTGGTGTTTTCAATGTCGAAGACCTTTCATGATATTGAGTTAGCTGCTTTAACGACTAGATCATTGTACAGTATATAATCCTAATCATCTTCAAACAATATGCAGCATCACCGCTTGCTTAATATTATATCTATACCACTACCGATGACCCCGATTATGCATGTATATTATAACTATTAATTTTATTTCAGTCATTGAATATTGTTATTAGAATACTGAAAGGTGATATACAGACGGAAACAGTGAAATAAATGAAATGCATTGAATATCATACCCGTATGATAAAGGCAAATGTGTGAACAAACCAACCAAAAAGTTCCGATCCACACTATCTTGATCGAGTATCATATAGTTTATGTTCATTCAAAAAATTTAAAGGCGGTATACCAGAATATCTGTGCTCCCCCCCCTCCCAGTAGATGAGGGAATAGACTATACTCCTGGTCTCGCTATCAGTACAAAGTTGAAATAAAACAATACAGTAAGTTATATATGTGGGTTTGGAAGTGGTATAACATGTTCTATAAAAAGTAGTCATACCGATTGAAATGTCACGCGCACAACACTTACCATTTCAGGGGCAGAAGGGTACCACAGAACCGCGAACATCACCATTTGAAACTAAGAAATGTGAGTGTCCAGTAGAGAAGTAGTATTAGATGTTCTAGACGGAGTCTTGTGCACCTGTATAACATTCGATGGGGGGATAGCCGAATGATTAACACGTGCGCGCTGTATCATAAGACCTGTCATTGAGTCAACTGGCGTATCATAAGACTGTCATTGAGTCAACTGACGTGGTTTCGAATCCCTGTTTGTACGTGACAAGGAGTAGGGTCGCCTGATCAGCCTCGTGGGTTTTCTACGGGTCCTCCGCTCCCCCTACCCCCACTGCTAAAGTCCTCTACGCGCAACCGAATTATTGAAATAAAATGAAACCATGTAAGTCCTGAAGTGACCTAATTTGTGTCGAGTGGACGTTTAACTCTCTCTCTCTCCCTCTCTCTCTCTCTCTCTCAGACATTGTGATGCAATTGACCCTACCTGATTTCTGATATGAGTAGGTCGTACTTGAAACTGCAGAAAAACGATGAGAATAATTTTGATACCCTTGCTAAACTAATTACGAATAATTAATTTTGCTTACACATCTCTAATTATAGTAATTATGAATTTACTAATTGCTTCTATTGGGGAAAAACTTTTCAAAATCGTTGTGGAAAAAAAATTCTTATTATATGGTTGAAAACGCGTTGATATTTATTTGAGTTGTTTTATTCAGATCATTTCAAGTGTGTGATAAACATTAATATTCCCATGGGTAGTTTGAATTTCATTTCATAACTTGGGGCAAGTGAAGCAGAAATATGTAATGATGACATTTTTATAAAAAGCATTCATACTCAGGTCATCTTTAATTATTATACTGCATGTCGCCTGGCAAGAAATTAAAGAAAATTCACAAATTTACAAGGTCAGACATGTGTATGTTCAGTGGTGAACCCGAGAAGGAAGTCTTCCGTTTCAAAAATACTTGTTTCGACCAATCGTATATCATTTTATATTTACTTCCACTTATTAATAATGCCTATATTTATAACTACAATAGCCATACCGTGTAAATAGTGTGCAACTATCACTCACAACTAGTGTAACCATTAGTTAAAGGCTTTGTACTATGCCAACATTTTCCTATACAACGATCTGAATGGAAAAAAAATAATAAAATATAGCAACATAATCTGTTTAGGTTAATTTCAAAAACGTGTACTTGCAATAATAATAATCACGAACTCGTCGAATATATTATTGACAAAAAAGACAACACAAATCACAAATAACATTCACCTAAAACATTATCACGCAATATAGCGATAAGAGTTTTAATCTTTCCAAAAGAAATGAAATGAAATGGGGTTTAGCGTCCCATCCTTCTGCACTTAACCTGGGCTAATGGAAGACGGGCATACGCCATACAGTGTGCTATGAGGGAAATTTTGCCTCTTATTTATATCGAATTCCAACTGCCATGGGGTCTTTTACGTGTACCCCAATGCACGACTAGACAGCTGGCCTTGTCAGGCCTTCCGTTCTGCTTGACTTACAAGGAGAAACCATCCCGTAAAAATCGGCCAATGCAGGGATCGAACTACCGACCTCCAGGCTAGCCAGCCAGTGCCTTACCCACTTAGCCACGTGATGCGAACTCTTTAAATGAGAAGCAGTCCAGGACAATTATAATATATTTAACTCGCATCAATTAAAATAAGGAAACAGACCCATCCAAGTCAGTCCTTGACAGCTGTTTAGTCATTCGAATAGTATGATAAACCGAGGTCCCGTGTACACATTTGTGTGCACGTAAAAGATCTCTTGGCAATTGGAATTGTAGGCCGCGGAGTTGCTGTCCGGGCAAAATTTTACCCATAGCACACTGTATGACGCATGCTCGTCTTCATTATCTCAGTCGGAGCAGAACAGTAGGAGTTAAACCCCAATTCATTTCCTTAAGAATATTATACAATTAATATAAGTGATATGCTATAATTTCGTATTCCAGAAAAACAGTTCTCGTCGGACAGTTTTTTTTTAAACCCGCGCACTAATTTCGTTGTATGTAACCTGCATTAAATGTCCATGTGAAGGTAATGAGTTTGTTTTATACGATACTACTAGATAGTGTTTGTTGATAACCCATCCTCGATTATTTGCATTAAAAGGGAGAGAGAGACAGAGAGAGAGGGGGGGGGGTAACGTCCACTCGACACAAAGTAGGTCATTTCGGGACTAACTTAGCTGTTGTCTATCCTACCCCTTATTCCAACACCGCCGTAGAACACCACACGCTTTGTTCCAGGCCCACTGTAGTCCACCCCGCCCTTTCTTCCAAAACCACTGTATAATCCATGCCAATCCCGTCTTCCAAAGCACTGTAGTCCATTGCCATCCCGTCTTCCAAAACCATTGTAGTCCATCCCAGGCCTTCTTCCAAAACCATGACTATACTTCATCCAGCCCTTTCTTCCCAACCCTGGTTTCGAATCCCCGGCTGTACGTGGCAAGGAGTAGCATCGCCTGTCCAACCTCGTGGGTTTTCTCCGGGTACCCCCCACTACTAAGGACACCTACGCGCAAGCGAATTATTGGATAGATTTTTTTTTAAGAAAAACATGTGTTAGTCCTGAAATGACCAAGTTTGTGTCGAGTGGACGTTAAACCCCATCTCTCCCTTCCCAACCCCTGTATATACTCCCCTCTCATTTCTTTCTTCACCTACCATGTAGGGTCCCTCCCGGCTACCCACATTTCCCTTATTCAACCCTTCAACAAATGTTTTATAAACAGAAAAGAAACCCATACACATCTTTATTATAAAATCTATTTTTATTTCATATTTTGGAACGTTGGGCATAACATAAACAGTGTATAAAAAATAACTTACCGATATATGTAATATACAAACTTAACCAGCAAGCCTTTTGTTCTTTATATTTATACATTAGGTTTGTATGTACATAACAATTATATTTACATTATTTACATAATATGCACACTCTATCATACAGACGTTGATTATATACAAATCGATCATCGATTAATAATCGAATTCGATCATCGATTTATGATCAGATTTTACTCTGGATAACCTCATTAGTCAGCATATATTATAATAATATTATATCTATATTTATATATATATATATATAAAGCGCCCTACTGTTATGTATAATAAATCTCCGATAGGAGATACGTAATAACTCGAGACCTCTCGAGATCATGTACACGTTTATCCTGCGCAGTGAGAGTGACGGAGCAACATGCAGAGAAGCATATTATTATAAAGACAAAGTTTCGTAGAGTTTGTTCAAAAGCTAAAGAGTTGAAATTAAATCATGCAAAAAATACATGTTACAATAACCATTGAATTTAGTTTTAAATTTAGGTTTCGGGGAACTTTTTCAATTTCTTAAAAAATAAAAATAGGCCTATAATACAATATATTTTTTCTTTAACAAAAACCTCCCGCGGTTTTTTTTTTCTAAAATCAAAAGTGGAGCCAGAAAATAAAGTCTTAATTCAACAAAAGATAGAACTAAAGTACAAACTAAGTAAAAAGATATACAACCAAGAATATTTTTTTAAAATATACTTTTGACAAAACAAATATTTTTACTCAGTGTTGAACAACTAATATCATTCATTCGATAATTACACAATAGAGACATTTCAAAGAAAATGATTAAATATCTTCAAAGTTACATTGTTGAAACGTCCCTTTAATTAAAAACCCTATGTGAAATATGAAACTTAAGGTTTCTTTAAATGCAATATCGGGAGAAAACTCTTTTTAGATATTTGATTTGGATGCTCGCTTGGAATGGTATGACGTCATTTCTCCCACAGGCAGAATATAGCCATGACTTGGCTGTTGTAAGTTTTGACAAAATAATACAATATGATAAAATATGGAATACTATGAAGATAATGGAACAAAATAATAACAAAAATTATCTATGAATAATATCTACTTAGTGACGAAATTAAATAGTCAAAATCAATCTAGTTAAACAGCAATCAAAGGAAATGAAGAATAGAATTAAGCTATGTGAAAAAAGAAGAGAGGGTGCAATCCCCTTTAGTATTACATTATTTCAATATATGGAATGATTTCAGTTCATAGAACGTCCAATCATTCTATCAATTGGAATGATTTCAATTTATGAAATCTTTGAATTACTGTATTAATTGGAATGATTTCAGTCTGTAAAATCTGTGTAATTGCAATAATGATTGGAATGATTTCAATCCATAAAACTTTGTAATTACTGTATTAATTGGAATGTTTTCAGTCAATCTTTGCAATTACTATATATTGTTATTAATTGGAATGATTTCAATTTATAAATTCTTTGCAATTACTCTATTTATAGATCTATTTCTTACGTTTCCACTGCAAAACAGTGGAATTGGACGGTTTACATTTAAGAAAGCAATTGAATGCAACAACATAAATTGTCTACACTTTTCACAGGTGCAGAATATTTTATCGGATACTTCTGTTGATTACAATATTCGTTTTGATAAGAGTTCTTATTGGTTAAAATGGTTGGAATGTAATAAGTTCTGCATGTTTAATATATAATAAATTATATCGGACAAATGAGACTCAAGAGATCATGATCAATGAAAAAATGTGGATAATTGAGTACGATAGATTACCGATGAGCCGAATACTCCCCCCCCTTTTCTTTTGTGTTGAGTAAGGTGTGGTGGTGGTGGTGGTAATGTTCGGTCGCCATGACATCTAATCTTGCCAGCCATGTGCCTTGGGGCCAAATTTGAAGCAGAGTTTCTTGGGGAATCGGCCATTTTTGGGAATAGTTTCAAAGTACCCTGCCGATCTACAGAACCTGAAAGATAAACAAAATAATTCCTTTAAAATAAACTTGGTTGATCCAAAGACCAGGTTCAAAACCTCAACTCGATCTGAGAAGAACAAATCGTATTAAGTAAAACTAATCGCTGTAATTAAATATTTACGCATAAATTGGCGAGTAATTAAAAAGGCGTTAAATAGTCGATCATCATTAATGTCACTATGACACCAACACCCATAAATCACAGGTGTGACATTTGACTGATCATTTACCTTTGGGTATTACCTATGCGCCGAGTGCTTATCTAGATTTAAAATGACCCACGTGAATAACTGATAACGCGCTGTGTACCCGGGTAGAGTTATCAAAACTTAACATATTTGTTGATTAAAACCTCATATTACTTATATTTATATTAATTACCTCATTGCACGGCTAAGTTTTTCGTAAGTCATTTGTCGGTTATTTTTCTTTCGTCCCCACATCTGTGCTACAGCCTCTGAGTTAACAAAACGAAACACACCGATCGACTTGTCCTCCCATTTTAATAATGAGGGATTCACTGTATTGTCTTTTAATAAATCTCTCACAAATTCCCACAAATGGTTACCTTTAGATCCTGTAAAAGTAAAACGAAACAGTTTCAAATAACGTAAAACTGGATATATAAATGCATGATAAGTGTACAAAGCCAATCAATCAATGAGGGAAATGTTTTTAACATATTTCGACTGGCTTTTGAGTATAGAACTAGAACACATTTGGGTACCTATGAGTATGAAAACCGGTCAGCCCCCGCACCCACCCCTTCTTATTTAAGGGACTTCTACATTATCTCATATTTACACTATATATGCCTACCTCCGGATCTTCCTTTGTTGGGTCTGGTTGGTCGTGTATCTTGGCAACCTAAACTATCTCCTTCTTCCGAAGAAACACTGTGCGTTACCATGCGTCTTTTGGGAGTCTGGAAAACTTTATTACCAGGAATCATTGATAAGGAATTCATCTCCATCTCTTCCTCTGCGCTTAAACAATCATAGGCGTTTGGTGCTTGCATACCCCAATCCTGTTCTTGGTCCGATTCTAGAATACAAGACGAAAAACATGAGCAAAGGTGAGTTACCATTCCTAAAGTTTTAAATAAGATTTGCTATTTTAAAAAGTGTGAAAATACTAAGACAACAAATAGGATAAGTGAAAGAGCACAACACCACAAAACGGCTAGATCTATTTGTTAAGGCCAACTCGGCGCTGAGATGTACATAAGATTAGGCGAAATTGTAGGGCATGGTCCAGGGTTACAGTTAGGATTAGCATTAGCCCATTTTCCATCTTGTTATCTTTGACTAAACTTGAAGTTGGCCTTATCAAATAGATGCAACCCTACAAAAAAACTTATAGCTCCCACAAAACATGTTCAAGATTTTAATAATAAAACCCCGAAAACAATTTCCTTCGGATTTAATTAGCCAAAAATTCGAGAGTCTGAACTTACCACCACTGACATAACCTTGGTCAGATGTCTCGGGAAATAAATTTTTTTCGACGTCAAAATCGTATTTATAACCACCAATAAGCACAGAAAAATCAACAAGATCCGCTGCAAGAAAACAACAAAAAACAAATAAACCCCAAGCAAATAAAAACAAAATAAAGCAACATTTCACTAAGAACCACACATAATAATTTTTGAAACTTGAAATAGAATTTAGTTTTTACTTGAAAATAAGAGAAATTTGCCCACGCCATGCAAAAGATAACAACACAAATTTAGTGAAATAGAACGAGCAACATAAAAAAAATATTATCACTGATTACAATACAGTACAAAATACTAACAATATGCACTAAGGAAAAATCTATCGGCCATATTTCAAAACGACTGTAGAATATTCTAAAGCTTCCCGGGATCCTAAGCCGTACGGAATATGCAGTATCGGTTAACACTATCCGTAGTTTGAGCTATACAGTAAACGGTATGACAGCCGATATGAATAATCAAATTGATACAAACGGAGGTCGCTGATGAGCTCAGAGTGATCTTGACAGTCACTCGGCAACTTATATGTCATCTAGATTTAGCGACCCGGGAATTAAGCACCTCCCACATTTTGAGGTGTTCACACTAAACATATCGGCTTACGTAATCGTGATATTAATATTTAATAAAGGGGGTGTTGATCATGGTGCACATTATTTATTGGAGAAATCGCTCCTGTCATAGTTAGCCCAGGGCCGGCTTTAAGACGTGAGAAATTAACATTTATTGACACTTACTGTTTGATCCTTCCCCGGGCACGAAAGCAGTGTCGTCAGAGTTTGTAAAGGGGACGTAGACAGGATCGTAATTAAAAGTCTCGGGCTTGGTTGGGGCAGAGAACGAAGCTGTCAAAAACAAATCAATCAAATAATCAATAAACGAACGATGATTAATCATAAATAGCATAATTTATCTCATTAAAGACATATGATAAAAACGTAATAGGCGTTAAAATATTTGCAAACAAATCGCAAATCTAAGGACATTAATCAATTCACTGATATGTATAGCACACGATTAGCTACGTCCCCAGAGAAGAAAATCAATTAAAATAGTTAACTTTAGTAAAGCAGTAAGCCAACTTTTATTTCATTTTAAATCATTGGTGCGAATAGAAATTCACGCCAATAATACAGCAAGATGAAATGAATATTCCATATCATATATCAATCCATTACATTATATGAGAATAGAAAATTATTTAAAAAGAATAATAGAATTATGTATTAAATTACCAAACTAAAATGAATGACAAGCGGCAGAAAATTAAACTTTTTCTATGACAGTCCCAATTCTTTATAATTTGGCATTAGTAAGATAATTTTTAACTCTTTGCTAGGACATTATTTTAATAAAAGAATTATGGAAAACTCGTTAAGGGGGTGCTCTATCCTAGCAACATGTCCACGTCCAGATTGTGTAACTAGATTACCCACAACCGTAAAAGTGCACGGACACAATCTGCCCATGGCCCGTTTTTCAAAATGAAAGAAAGCTCTAATACTTACCGGTATCTACCAACTGTCTGAAGAGATCATACATGGCCGAACCAAAGAACGGATCAACATTTAAAAAGTCATTTCTTGTCATGTTGCATAGTTTGTCCCCAGATAAATTTTGGTAAGCCTCGCCACAAACTTTTGAACCATCGAAGCGTTGTTTGTCTGCCACAAAAAATACCCAATCTAAAATTTCGGAATCGCTCCAGTTTTCGGGGTGCTTCGTCGTCCAACTTAATAAATTATTTGTGGTCTCTGTAAATACTGAAAGCAAGAAGAATAAATATTTAACTTAAAAATATACCTTAACTATCCTACCAATAAAGTGTTTGTTGTACTTAATGCATCAATTAAAGAATTATTTAACGAAATGAATAACATTTCTGTACCACAATGTTTCTAGTGTAGTAAAGACAAGTAAAACAAAATTTTGAACTATAAAAATGAAACGAAATAGGATCTGTGTTTAAATTAGATTAATAAAAAAAACTTCTGATTTTGCATTTTCTTAAACCCTATATTTAATCTTTATTTGGACATGTTAGAGTTTTGATCATTTCGTTGTAGTATAAGTTTCTTTCGTTGCATTTTTTGATATTATTGAAAATCTGTTTTTCATATAAATATATATTGAACAGATTTCGATTAACGGGTAATGATTATGGCCTTTATACTTACATGGACTTTGCTTAATGGAATTAAGATTGGGTGTGCAGGCATCGTTATTGAAGTTTTGACTAGATCGGCAAGACATATTTGTTTCGTATGAATGTTCCATGGGTTCCAGCTTTACAATTGATCGCGAATCAATGTTATATAAACAACTGGTTGATCGAGAAGCATCGTATCCAAATGGAGATTCTGTGTTCTGAAAAATAAACATGGAGGTGAAGAAACCTATAAAGATTCAAACTAAATGCTATAAAACAGTCTTCCTATATATTCCTATAATATATTTTGTTTTAGATTCGTATTATCGAGGTTTTCATGCAGGTATAATACATAAATAGTTTTATATATTTTGTAACCGCCAATAAGTGCGATGCCGTATGGCATCGTCAGTTACAGTAATAAATTGTATTGTCTGTACTGTGACAGCTCTACATCAACGTGTAAAATTGCCCCAAACAAGCAATTAAACGTGAATTTATATACTACATTATTTTTTGGAAATTTAATCTTTGAACAAACACCTGTTGATTAATGGTAAATATATATCAACAAATTGGAATTTCTGGAAATCGACTAATAAAGCAGAGTGACTAAATAAATACAGGTCAAATGAGCGCGTGCAACTCTGCGATCAATACGCAAAAATCAATAATGTTGTTTTCTAGGTTAATGTTCGCGAACATACATCTAATGTGAAGCATGCATCCCGAATTTCCAATCATCTCTATTTTCATATATTAATCAAGTCAATTCTATTTAGTTTTCTTAATCAGTGTTATTTATTTAATTTCATTTTAATTAACTAAATAAAGAATTAATTGGGCAAAATCAAAAACAAAAGGATTATTTTCATAGAAAGTATATAAACCATGATATACCATAATAGCATGAATTATAATAAAACCATATACCATAGTAGAAAATATATGAACATAAATACGTTAATAAAATTAAAATGTTAGGAAAACTTACGGATATAGGGGGATAGGCTAAGGTGGTCATAATATAGATTTGGAAACAAAATCCAACTAAATAATGATGATTCTGAAAATGAAATGATGAACAAAATAGAATGAAGTAGGAATGTAAACTGAATGTTGTGCAAGATAGACCATAAATAGGGAAAACACGGATTATCTACTATATATATGATTATAATCGCTATTTTGATTCATTTGGATTCACTATTCACATTAAAAAAACGACTAATTAATAGATAAGAATGGATAAGAATAGCGAAACTCGACAACTATATGTTTTTTCCTCGTATTCATTTTTTTGCAAACTAAAATATGTATTGCAATCACCTGAATGACATAAACATACTTTTTTTTTTTGAAGATACATTACATAATCCGTAACGCTTATCGAATGCTTCTGCAGTCGGCAACTTGAGCACGTGGTTGGAGATGTCATTCATAATACTATAGTATTTCTGTTACCCATAAGATAAGAATGTCATCCGCATGCACGAGATAAAATCATAAAACCACATAACCAAAATTTACGCTAATTAATAATAATAGTATAATGCATAAGATATACCAATAAACCATTGATTTGATTGATGATGATGAAATGCATCTCTAAGATCAAAGACTAACGAAACCAAAAATTATATGTTGTAATGTGACTCACCTACGAGTGACTCGTCTTCTGTTTCAGTCACAAGACTTGTGTGTTAAAATTCCAAGAGGGGTTTATTATATAAGTACACTGACTACTACAACATTGTTATTATGAAATTTACAGTGTGGGCACCGGCAAGATAAATCCAATGTTTTCATCACGTGGTCTGTTGACAATGACCAATCAGAAAGTGGTAGAATTTAGGTGGTTCCCCTTTTTCTAAATAGGTCAACCTGGGCTCTTTTGATTGGCTGAAGCGATTGTGACGAATCAAGCGCTGTTGTCATTGATTTTTTTTCTTATGTCTCTTAGACTTTAGTGTGGATAGCTCGAGTTGGTTATCAATACGCATGTTTCATTCTGAACTTACTATTGACCACTTGTTTATATTTAGATACGTATATCTGACAATATCACGAAGCCAGATGAACAAACTGTACGTAATAGAGCGGCGGATTGCCAATACAGTATACCTATCTATGTCAAGGTATTTTGAGCTTCAATCAAGCAGTCAAGCGCATGCCTTATAGTCTAGCCAGCTTTAAACCGTATTGGTTTTCAGGTTCGTTGAAGACCCTGCTTTTCACCGTACAAACCCCCAGGAGTATCCCACTAACCCCGACACCCTAAATCCCCCACGCCTAAACAAGATTCGGTCACAGCGCTTTTGGAACCCTGTCTCTAACCAGAACTAGTAGTAAGCACATCTCTGTGACTGATACGTCTAAAGCGGTTCACTGACGATTGTATTGGATTTTGCACCTGCACCTGCACCTTTGCAAAGATTCAGGAACATTGGATGTCAGAAGTACTCAATTAGCTTTAATTAAACAAACACGTACAATTAATTCATTGTCAAAGTTAAAATTTAGAGCGGGCAAATTCGGCAAAATTGAGTTACGATATTAAGACAGCGGAATCTCGACATTAGAAAACCCCTTCACGTGGAACGGCACCATTTTATCGACTCCAAATTAACGAATATGGCGCAACTGATCAGCATTGAATGGTCTATATGATATGAATCACTTCACTCTATTTCGTTTACAAAGCAGGATAAAACGTCTTTGCTTTCGAATATCTCAACTGTGCACACGTGGGTGGAAAGATGGCACCTGTTCCTGGTTTTTTAACCTTGACCCTTGCGAGTTTTTATTTTCGAAATATTGCACAAGATCGCCCAGAAAAGGAAGAAGCCGAAATCAGAATCTGGATGGGGGTGTACAGTACGATTTCATCATTCTTGTCACCTATACACTATTTTATTTTCCCTTAAAAGTGCTAATTTAGAAAATGCTTATCTTTTAGATTGATATAGGCTTTCAATATTACATTCAATATAGTGGAATATCTGATCACGCATCGGAATTTCCGTCAATATCGTTACTGTTGAGTCAATAACTGAAATGAAACAGCGACATGCATAAATCATTCACGGTGATACCACGAACATTTTGCATGGACAGTGGCGACCTGCTGTTATTTTTAATTCCAACTGTCAATGGTTCTGGTAAGTACACACCACTACGTACACGGGATCTTGGTTTCCGTCGCGTTTCATGCTAGACCCTCCGCCCAGCGCTATTGACAAAGGGAAAACCAAGCCGGAAATTCTCGATCAACTTTCTCAGCTAACACCAGGGTAGAACCCAGGAACTCCACTTAAGGCAACCAACGCCTTTTAAGTCAGTAACAAACATATTTTAGAAGGCTTCGGTCGCCTAACTAGATAGCGAATCCTTTCTAATATTATTGAAAGAGCAGTATCACAAGGTTGCCTAACTTGCATTTCACTTAAAGGAGCCAGAGGTCTTTGATTTAGCTCAAATTAAAGTGATAAATTAAATGTTGCTAATTTGGTGTGTATTTTTAGCAATTAGTGAAAGGGCAAATCGTAATCAGACCATTGGCTATTATTAGTTTCGTAGAAGTTCGACAGTTAGTGTTAGCTGTTGCAAAATGTCGCCGCCCAAATATAAAGATATTTAGCTGGTTTCTGTGATATTATTTAACATGAAAAACAGATTAGTTGTAACCTTCCATTATAACTTTAATATATTTAATCATTCAAATAACAAATAAAAGGGTCGGACATGAATAAATCACACATCACATGGCACCAATGACCATTTCGTCATAGTATTAGTTCTCGAGACCGACCCCTAGCAAACTGAGGAGGGACAAGAACTGTTTTTGTACTTGACGTTTGATTCGGGCAAATCATTCGGCCAAATTTCTGACAGTGGACACACGAGGTGAATTTCACCGGAATCATCCGGCTATGTGTCAACCGCTTTATGCAATATTTGTTGGGATGGCCTAGTGGTCTACAGGGGCGGATCCAGGATTTTCAGAAAGAGGGGGCGTGCTGCACCAGCTTTGGAGTGCGAAGCCCGGAACCGTGATTTTTGAGTGGAAAAAATGCCCACAAGGACTAATTTCATACTAGTACTGTAAATTACGATTTCCAACCTAAACTATTTTCGTTCTCCTTTCTCGCGAGAATATATGGAGATAAAAATTGTTCGACACCTCAAAAAATAGAGGGGGCGTGCGCCGGGTGCGCCCCCCACTGGATCCGCGCCTGGTCTAGAGTGCTGCGCTTCGACCTCTAGCTGGTCGGTCACCTCTGACTTGCGGGTGTGGTTTCGATCCCCGGTGTGAGCGTATTTGGCATGGAGAAAGGGTCGCCTTCTCAACCTCGTGGGTTTCCTCCGGGCACTCCGGTTTTTCCCCACTGCTAAAGACCCATACGCACAAGCAAATTATTGAAATAAAATTAAACAATATGTTAGTCCCGAAATGACGTTAAACCCATCTCTCTCTCTCTCTCTCTCTCTCTCCTTTACTTTATCCTTAGGGAATATCTAACAACTTAGGGAACGCCTTTTCTGGGGTTCCTTTACTTTGTTTAACTGTAATGTTTGTCCTTTATTATCTTAACTGAAAGCCTTTTAAATCACGTATGCCTATATTCCAAAAACATTCATCATGCATGCTGGGGGTAAAACCATAAATAAAATTAAGGAAACGGAAGTGTGAGCCATCATTAAAATTTAAAACTAATAGAATAACAAATTTCAATTCTGTGATTCAATTTAAGAACGTACCAAATCTGAAATATTCTGGACGAGCAGTCAGAGATTTTCATAATAAAATTGAGGAGGTGTAGAAGCTTGATCATTTATCTCATGAATCCGGAAGAAAATATAATCTTGCCTTTTAGTAAATCATTGAATATACCAGAACACGGAAAGGTAAGAGGCATCTTCTGTATTTTAAATATTATTTACGCATTACATTTAGTGTCTGTTTCGGCCTTCGACTAATTTAATCACTTCGGTTTGTTGTTTACATTGGTTTCTTAATATTTCGAAATCGGTACTATATTATGTCTGATAGGATGTTAGAAATCTGTAATAGAATTACTACTTTATGGTCGAGTGTGTCCTGTTTGTAAAGATTGTTTAAGAAAGATTGGCATGGAAGTAAAGTTTGTCATTTAAAACTGTATGTGTCACAGAGAGAGAGAGGTGGAGGGGGGGGGGGGGGGGCGTTATGTCATTTCTGAACCTGGTTCATTTTTATGCCAATAATTAACTAGCGATGGGAGGAAACTGGAGGACCCGGAAAAAATGAAACGGGGTTTAACGTCCTACACTCCTGCACCTAACCTGGGCTAATGGAAGACGGAGACCCGGAGAAAACCCACGAGGTTGGACGAATGACCCTACTAGTTGTCACGTACAAGCGGGGGATTCTAAATCACGCCACGTAACTCAATGACAGACCTTGTGATCAAAAGCGCACTCTTCAACCATTCGGCCACCAACCCAGCAAACTTGACAGTTCAACTATGTAGCATTTTAAACTGTGGCCTGCAGTTGTGAATAATTATAAACCTTCTGCGCAATACCAGCCCATCGAATTGAAATTCGCCCCCGCCTTCGCGTGTCGGTAGTGTAAAGTAACGGAATGCAATGCCGATATTAGAAATATAAGTGTGGTACTAATTAAATATCGATATTACCAATAATTGGATTAAGAAATGCTTGATTACATTACTCACACAATATCGATATTAACAAATGTTTTTGAAATATCAGCGTTTAATGGCAATACCGTTGTTATATCAGGGACGGATCCAGGAATTTTTGCAGGAGGGGGTTTGCCAGTTCCTGTTATGGAAATCTGCCATCATTGTCTCTAAATTACTTAGGCATACAAACAAATTGAGCGTTTTAAAGAGAGAAATCATTTTTATAATGATGTAGGACGACATTGTGATTTAATTTCATTGATGCAAATCATTAATAATAATAATAATAATAATAATCCTCTATTTATATAGCGCGATAATACTAAAATTAAAGTTTCTATTGCGCTTTTCAAGATTTCTCAATTGAACTACGGAAACGCCTCTGTAAACAGGAACGACTTTAGCTGGGATTTAAATGCATCTAGTGAGTTAATAGTTCTAATGTTGTAAGGCAGCGAATTCCATAACATAGGAGTAGAGAACGAGAAAGATCTTTTTGCTATTTCAAGATTCACTGATGGTTGATACAGAAATTGTTTATCTGTGGATCTAAGGGTTCTTGTGGATTTATATGGGGTAATCAGGTCTTTGATATATTTTGGTGATTGATCATGTAACGCCTTGAAAGTCAACAGTAATATTTTGAACTTGATACGTTGTTGAACTGGGAGCCAGTGGAGATTTTCCAGAATCGGGGTGATGTGGTCTAACTTTTTTGTCCTTGTCAAAACTCTGGCGGCAGCATTTTGAATTCGTTGAAGGTGCTGAATTTGATAATTCGGAAGGCCAAAAAATAAGGCATTATGATAGTCTAGTTTATTTGTAATGAATGAATGAATGAGGAGTTCTGTGCTCTCAGCATTTAGGTATTTCTTTATTTTGTTAATTCTGTAAAGATGGAAATAGGAAGAGGAGCAAACAGATTTGATGTGGGAACTAAAGGACATGGTGGAATCTAGAACTGCGCCGATGTTTTTGGCTTCTGGAGATTGAGCAAGACATTCGTGTTGAAATTTAAGAGTTGGTATTGAGAACCTACTAAGTTGTTGTTTTGTTCCAATTACCAGATACTCGGTTTTTTCAGGATTTAGTTTCAGAAAGTGTGATGTCATCCATAACCTGATTTCTTCCAGACAGTTTTCAATATTAGTTAAAGCTGAATTAGTGGATTGTTGATTGAAGGATGCATATATCTGTGTGTCATCAGCATACAAGTGAATACTAAGACCAAACTTTTCAGCAATTTTAGTTAATGGTCGGGTGAAGATAATGAACAATACAGGGCCTAGAACTGACCCTTGGGGGACACCACACACCATAGGGACCTTAACAGATTTGACGTTGTCGATCTTGACACATTGTTGTCTGTTTTCTAGGTATGCTCGGAACCAGCTTAAAACAGTGCCTCTAGCCCCTATTTCTTCCTGCACAGCTTGGAGAAGGTCTTCGACATCGAGAGTATCAAAGGCAGCCGAAAGGTCCAAAAGTATCAGCAAAATACATTTTTGATCATCAATAGTTCGGTATATATCATTAGTTATTTTGATTAAAGCTGTCTCGGTGCTGTGAAAACGTTTGTATGCGGACTGTAAGATGTTTGTTAGGTTGTTGGATTCCATGTGTTTTGACAGTTGATCGAGTACACATTTCTCTATCAGTTTTGAAAGGTAGCTGAGGTTACTGACAGGCCTGTAATTTTTCATTATATCACGATCAAGGTTCTGTTTCTTGAGAAGTGGTCGAATGAGGGCTTTGCTCAGTTCTTGAGGGAACACCCCTTCCTGTAAGGAACTATTAACAATGCCACAGAGAACTGGAAGAAGAAGATGAATGTTAATCCCCCCCCCTCCACTGGATCCGCCCGGTATATCGATATTATAAGCATGTATAACGTTCGTTCGACAAAAGTAGCTTATTTTTGCCATGGTTCAATTTTATTTCAATAATTTGTTTGAACGCAGGAGTCTTTAGCAGTCGGAGGAAACCGGGGAATATCAAAGAGGTTGAGCATGTTGCATGCGACCCTCGTCACGTACAAGGTATGGATCGAAACCACGTCACTTGACCCAATGATAGACGTTATCTCACTTAATATCGATATCCATGCATCATAGTCTCGATGGAGGTTTGCAAATATATTTCCGCCTCTCCTTGGATATAAACTGTAGTAGCATATTCATATAACAGTAATATGTAAGCGTGTGAATTTTAAAATATTTCACCTTTCCTTCAATGAAATCCTGATGTCACAGTGATATTATCGCAGTGATTCAATTAAGACTTAATGCCCATATTAATATTTAGATACGATCTTAAGTTGTTTAAAACTCGTCGCTGATAACTGTGGGGCATGTCAGTTAAATCTAGGTCGAATCTCGCTGATCAAATCTCACTTGATAAAATCGATTAATCGTGTCAGGTTATACACTGATTAGCTTATTTTAACCCGATTACTTATGTCAATTGAAGAAATAACGCTATACTAACGATATATATATTATATCTAAAAATGAATTATAAATTCCCATAATATAGATTCCTGGGATCTGAAAGCAAGTAGAATTTTACATAAATCTGCCGTAAAAAATTCTATACAAAATAAACCCTGTCTGATACATCATGATTTAGATACGTACAAAATGGGTGACAATAATATAGTTAGCGACTCAATCATCTGTAATGATGCTGGTGATAATAGAGCGGCATGCAAACCTGGATTTGTGAATGGTAGGGAGAAAAATCTAAAACGACATCTGAAGAAACAGAAAGATGTGATCCTTTAAGCCGATCTTTTGCTATGCACTAACTTAATTCCTTAACTGCCTTTATTAGTAAGTGCATTATCTTAATCCAGCAGCCAAACACATAGATAGGGATTACTTAGTTCTTGACTCTTTGAAGAAAAGGAAGGCGCAAAGAAAAGTCAATATTGTTGATCTGTGTAATTATCTGTTTAGTAGTTTGTTATTGAATTAATTATAATACTACCATTACTTACTCTTTGTTCCGCCCTTTGTCCCAATCATTCAACTGGGAGTAATTCCATTCAGTATTAAGTGTATCACATTACATCCGATTGTATTTACAAGTGAAACAAACGGTGCAAAGTTATAATCTATAAACGGGCCATCACATAGGAATCTCGTGTGGAGGGGTTTTTATTTTATAGACATCTTTAAAGAAGAATTATCCATTACTCATTTCTTTTATATATATTTGAATAATTGAATGCAAATACCACAACTATCTTAATGGATTCAACGTAATTTTTGTTATTAAACAATCGATTTTTAAAACTATATATATATATATATCGATTTTTTAAAAGAAAAATATATCGATTGTGTACCCAAATATCGATTTTTATTTAAATTTTCTAAATATCAGTTATTAAATTAACAAATTTACATATATGTATTTACCCCCCCCCCCCGATGGTCAATACTTTATGGCCCGTATACATGATATATGGTATTTTTAAATTATTTATTTCATCGTTATTGTCAATATACTAATTTATTATCTGTTTAATCTGAGCAAATAAAGCAATACCGCCTAACACAATAAAATACTAGTTGTTATGTAATTATATTGTTTTTCATCGTTTAACGAACTTTATGGTGTTACCTCAAAAGATAGACCCGTAAACACATTGGTCGATCGTAAATTACCGAAACTGTTAAATTCATATAAGCATCAACATAAACATTTGCCGACCTTTATAAGTATGATTTATAGATCTATTCGTGTAGAAAGGCGCCCCCGATATTCCACAATTTATTAAAATTTAATCGATTTATCATATTATAATTGTTTAAAAATGATTAAATGGTTCAAAATGTGTAAACAGATGCACGGTGAAGTTTTTAATAATAAAGACGCCATTTAATTGCATTAGCAATAACGAAAGTTGTAAACATTGATAAATGATTTACATTTGTTTTTTTTACCATATTCGTCCATTGGATATTGATTATGAATTTTGTTTTCAAATATGCTTTGCCTAATAAACAGTTTATATTTCAAATACGGGATAACCTCAGGTAGAAATTTATTTTATTTCAGTTAGGAATACATACACTTCCATGTTTATAAATGCACGATCACACCTTCACAATCGAAATATCACCTTTGACAATCGAAATAATCGAAATAGCATATTTCATTAATCTCAGTAATCGAAATAACACATTTCATTAATCTCAGTAATCTTGTTGTATGGCAAGTGCCTGTACAACATAACTGGACCCTTTTGCAATATGCCACAGGTAGGCTATATCATGCTATGTAGTTTTCCCATTTGCTAATTACACTATTTTGCCTATAACGTTTTTTTAGGACTTCGAATTCTGTCTAATGTTTTGGATTGTTCGTACTTGGTTTTATTTTATTTCAATATTTTGTTCAAATTAATAATTCGAGACATGAAATGAAGTTGGATTTAACTTCCCATGTTTCTGCACCGGGTAACATTCTCCACTAACACCGGGATGGAACCCGGAAGTTAGTCACTAAGCCATTACAACTCCCTATATTTCTGAGGAAGGCAAGGATAAATTCCTCCTTTTTAAATGGACAATAACATTCTTGCTGGCTTGGTAGCTCCAGAAAATAAATAATATCCTTATTCTAAGTACTAGATGTTTACGTGTGCTACCTGTTGTGTAAACTATCCATTACAACCTTTTTTACTTGTCCAGAGTGTTCGAAAATATTTTAAAATCCAAGTCACATTTAAAAAGCTTTACGTTAGACTTTTCAAATCAATTGGTTGAATTTTTCCAATTTTTTAAAATAGGTGTGTTAAGATGAAATTTATATCATCATTTAATTTGAATATTCTAAAATAATACGATTTGTTGACCAGAATGAAGATTGGGACATATTATTCAGTTATAACAAGAGTGTTATTGGGGCTTTAACGAAACTTTGACCATCTAGTTTCACCTGCTAATATTGTTTTCTTGTAAATAAATAAACAACTATCTATATATAAACACTAATGATTAAATCTGACAATTAATCTATACTCGCAGTCTATAGATGGAATCTTCCCGGATTATAGATTGTAAACAAAACTGTTATACTGATATGTAAAATATATATAGTTCTCGAGGATTATTGTTGACTTATATATGACGTAGGGCAATATGTCAACAATCTTCGCCAATCCATAAATATCACAATGACTAAAATTAGCCTTTTAATTACAGCAACATGAAGTTGCTTTAGTTCTATTTTAGATTTACTTTATTAAGAGCACTAAGTCGTATTATGCTGAATGGTAAGTAGTTATCTAAAGCCGTGTGTTAAAGTCTCTATATGTGCCGGAAGATATAAGATTTTCCACGACCTAATCTGCGATAATATGTACTCAAATTAATAAGTATTTTTTTTTTTAATTAAGAAACGAATTCAATATATCAACTGTAGATATCCCTTGGTTTGTATTATAGGTGGCACTGGCTTTTTAACAATATCCCATTCATGCCCCGTTCATTCTTCGATAGCCGAATTGACGTCCCGAGACTAAAACAAAGTCAGTTTTCAACAAGATAATTAAGATCATTGCCTAAGAAAATGAAAATAAATTTAAAGCCCCATAATAACACTCTTGTTGTTACTGAATAATATGTCCCAATCTTCATTCTGGTCAACAAATCGTATTATTTTACAATATTCCAATTAAATGATGATATAAATTTCATCTTAACACACCTATTTTGAAAAATTGGAAAAATTCAACCAATTGATTTGAAAAGTCTAACGTAAAGCTTTTTAAATGTGACTTGGATTTTAAAATATTTTCGAACCTTCTGGACAAGTAAAAAAGGTTGTAATGGATAATTTACACAACAGGTAGCACACTTAAACATCTAGTACTTAGAATAAGGATATTATTTATTTTCTGGAGCTACCAAGCCAGCAAGAATGTTATTGTCCCTTTAAAAAGGCGGAATTTATCCTTGCCTTCCTCAGAAATATAGGGAGTTGTGGTGGCTTAGTGACTAACTTCCGGGTTCCATCTCGGTGATATAAATTTCATCTTAACACACCTATTTTGAAAAATTGGAAAAATTCAACCAATTGATTTGAAAAGTCGATCGTACAAAAGGAAGACGAGTCGCGGGTATTGGTGGGGGGAGGGGCACTTCATGGTAGAATAATGAAATTATTATAACAATAAATAGATCAGGAATGTGAGGAATTAATTGTCAAAACCTCATGTGACTATTTTTTCATATTTATCGATCACTTATGCAGTCAGTCACGAATATTGAAAGCAATCAGGTCAATCTCAATAAAATTATATCTTTTTTGATTACTCTTTTATGGTTTTAGCTTCAACACTTCATCAAATAGAAAAAGTTCAGACAGCTGATGGTGGCTGCGATATACTTGAGACGTTATTCAGATAATATATGCCACTATTGAAAAAAAGGTGGTGTTTTCATTGACTCTCTACACTTCACTAAGAACCATACAATATGATACCAAAGTTTGCGTCGAGTGGACTTTAAACCACCCCCTCTCCCTCTTTCCAAGCGAATTTAAATAAAGTATAGAAGGAAATGTGAAAAAATACACCTTTCAAATTATCAGAGTAACTGCAACTCTCTCACATCAAATTCAAAATGCTATGATGATCTATTATGTTATGAAAAGTACATCTGAGACATTTTTTTTAGCTTGTTAAACCAAAATACACAAAAAATCTATTAGCTATGTGCACTTATCTAATGAGAAAGTTGGTTTCGCTGGTCTTGTTTAACGTGTGACACATAGGTCCTGTTATTGAATCAAGAGACTTGGTTTCGATTACCAAACGGACCTCGTGGTTTTTCTCCGGATCTTCCGGTTTCCGACCTCTGCTAAAGACCCCTGCGCATAAGAGAATTATCGACATAAAATTGAACCAAATTGTTTATGTCAGTTCGGAAATGACCTATATGTAGTTCATTTCGAGTGGACGTGAAACCTTACCCAAACATCTCCCCCACGCACACCTCTCAAAAGTGAAGCATACGATGTGTTTGAATGGCAAGTTTGAGAGTTATACATATCTTACATTATAGAAATTAATTTATTTAACATAAACCTGCTATCTAATATCTATTTAGAATTCATAAAAAGTAAAAGGACTTTGTAAGTAATCTATAGATATCTAAAAATATTATCTTTACAGAGAAATAAGATAACATTCTGATATGACCCTATTTATATCACGACCCTGTTTTCTTCATTTATAATGAATTAATCTCACACAGCGAAGTTATTTTGGTCTAGTCATAAACGATACTTTTATTTTCGCCTTATTGGGATATAGATCGTGACAAATCGATAATCAAGACAATAACACATCGCTCCAGTAAGTTTACGTATAGGGTAGCGTGCCCAAGACAGGATAAATGTTGTTTTTATTCTAAAACGCCTGATACTAAATTCCTCTTCACATGTGTACCCTCTTTTGGTAGAGATTGATTTCAAATAAAAAATGTAATTAAGTAATGAGAAAAATCTACGAAATGGTAATTACAAGAAACTATTTGCACCACAATATAGCAACCATATAGCCCAGAGTGAACAACATACTGCACACAGAGATCCATCTACTTCATACTTCGGGAATAGATCTCTGCCTTAAATGGCCGCCATGTATAAAAATACGTACATGTGTATTGTTTTGCAATGGGGCTATTTTCGGTTTCCCATCTGTCATGCAGACTATATAAACTTTTTCAATTTTATTAAATGTAAGCAGTCCAAATATTTAATGCAATTCTCGTAGTATACGTCATGTATTTAGTGTTTTCAGCTAAAATCGTCGATTAAGGACTTAAAATGTCGATCAATTACCTTAGTGTCTGTTCTCAGGTGGGGCTAACTGTAGACAAACAGTCTAAGTTTAGTATGGGGGAAACCAGGAGAATATATAGCGATCTTTTAATAGAATTTCTATGGCAGATTTGTTGACACTGCTTCCTGTGCTCATTAGTGACTGTTAACTAAAAATAGTATTGCACAGCTTGAGTAATATGCCCGAAATACCCAGCACAACAGACATAAACAGTACACACCCTTAACTAGAATGGATTTTTCTACAGAGCACTAGTTGCAAATATAAGGGTATACTTTCCCCCTCTTCGTAAAGAAGCATCTTTTTCAAGGTCGTTTAATGACTGTTTGAGTTTGTATCTGTCTGCCTCACCCCCGGCCCTGGAGCTATTACATAGAATGCCGTGGTTTTCGTTCGACCAAATTACTATGTCAATATTTTAATTTTAATTGTATGCATGGCTTTGGCCTTTCTCCAAGGTTGTTGTTCACTTTCACCATTAGGCCTGTTGTTACTGTAACATAATGCGTGTGCATGTATCGGCGTGCATGTATGTACAATAATAACCTGCAAAATATACTTTACATTTTCATCCATTTTATATGTGTGTGTATTTGACATTATATCATACACCCCTTATTCTTTGGTACTGATATTATTTAAGGAGAGGAGTTTACATAGACAAAGCATGTTCCCTTATACAATAAACATACCATGAATACCAATAATTGTTTTTTTTTAAAAAGCAAAAATATAATAAATGTAATTAATGTCTGTAATCTGTAATTTTCTTTTGTTAAGTGTTTCTGTTGTCCAGTGCTGTGTAATGAAGTTATGGTAATGGTTTCCCAGAACTGACTAAAGTTTACATTTAATATAACTTGGAAATATTAAAGCAAATTGAAAATAAGGGATGGGTGGGATGAAGGGGCCTAAATGGTAAGGTGCAAATCGCCACGCCTGATATCTATTCAAGTTAGTTCAATTTCAAGACGGCAGTAGGCTTCAGACTGTAGCTATAATAGGCAGATTTAGCCTTTGCATATAATACATGTTTAAATCATATGACAAAATTTTATGAAAAAAGAAACGTCTATTCCGATTACATTAAACAGTTCTTTTAAAAATATAATTGTCGTCATTTTTTTTTCTTTTTTAGTAATTGATGTTACATCATTTTTGTCTAGTGTTACAGGATGAACTCTTCCTGTATTATAATACATCACATTGATAGAAACTTTATTGGTGGATCAATTTCTAACTTTTATAGGTTTATATTATTCATATTGCTCATACATAAACTCTCTAATCACAGACGCTCTAGACTGTGGAGGGCCTGTCTGACACGGACATCTGTCTAGTCTTTCGGATGGGACGAAAATTCGAGGTCCCGTGTACACATTGGCGTGTACGTAAAAGATCTTTTGAAAGTAGGCATTCAATATAAGAGTAGACCGTAGCGCTGATGTCAGGGTAAATGGGTTTTAACGTCCTAATGTTCTGCTCCGACGTGGCTTATTCCGACCCGTGAAGGGGTCTCTTGCTTGCATTCCAGTGTGGACTTGGTGCCTCGGTTTTTCGACTGTACGTTGTCCCTTGCCAGGCCATCCGTTCTGTACCTTTGACAAGAAGAATCACGCCGGAAAATCCCGATGAACTTTCTCGACCAAAATCGGGATCGAACACTGGTCTTCCAGGTTACCGACCAAAAGTGTTACTCACTGAGCCACCGCGGCCCGAACGACATGATAACACCTATAATTAGAATGTATGACCAACCTATAATTTTGACATGATTACACAGTATAATTGGAATGCAGGATCTAATCGATTACTTTAGAAATCATTATGCTCATACGATAGGCACAATAAAAGGACAAAAGTGAAATCGAAAGTAATCTAAACCCCCCGAATATTTCGATATTTATTTCTAAGTAGCTTATCAATAGTTTTTACTTTTAACCTCTCATACAAGGATATCCCTTTTTTACTATAAACGTTATTAAGTATGTGTAGGAGTGGGCGTAGTTTTCAAGGTAATTTTCTCACCCACCAAGCCTTTCGGATCAGCGGATGGGTGAAATTTCCTTCATAGCACAAAGTATGGTGTACTTCCATCTCCATTAGCCTTGTCGGTGCACCATATATCCACAGCTCAATGCATGGAGAAGGCATAGTTTCCCAGATTATATTACTCGGCTACATACGCTTATCTCCATACCCTAGATATTCATAATAATACACACATAATATTAATTGATAAAGGAAGGAAATGGGTTTAGCGTCCACTCAACACTGTTTCGGGTGTGCGTAAATTCTTTATAGCTGCTGTAGATGGAAACCGGAGAAGTTAGACTGATGACATATGGCTTGTGCAGGAACCTAGGCTACAGTACAGATATAGGTTGCAACTGTTGTGATCCGCAGCAAGGGATGTTCGACCTTTCCATAACGCAACCACTTTATTATATACAAGAAGCAGGGTTTGTCTATCTGCAATATTACTAATGTGGAAGTAGAGGTTAATAATCAATCAACAATCAAGTTAACTTGGGAACGTTTAGTACTAAACACGTCTTGGAAATGGAATGAAATGGGGTTTAACGTCCTACTATTCTGCTCCGACTAGGGCAATGAAGACCACGGGCGCCTGTAACGTGGAGAATATTTAAAAAATAATACCGAACTATGATTAAGTATATGTCTAAAGTTTGTTGCGCCCATGTTCGTAAGCGAGATTATCAAATAACTGGTCTGATTCCGATTTCTAACTCCGGTGTAAATAACTCGTCTGAAACCTTTCAGTATATATAATAATACCAAGGTGAGAAACGGATTGGAATTGAATAATTGGGATCAAAGTTCAATAATTCCGTCAACTAGTTGCAATACTCACAAAATTTCTCACTAAATTTCTCTAGATATAGACAATGGAGTCTGCAGTGATGTTTAAAAATCGTCCACGTAATTTAAAGATGGCCGCGTGGTATTTAAAAAGTCATCGCAGACTGCAGGTTAGCAAGCGAAACGTTTCGACGATGATACCCTCGTTTCTGTCAAGTATAGGGTATTGTTAACATCATTCAATGATTAATTCATCACACTCACTAAATATATTCACTGACTGGTTAAATAAAAGGGCGCTAGCTTGATCAATTGTTTTATACGTGCATCGCGAATCAAACAAGATCAAGAGATTGGAAAATTTACCTGAAATATGTCTTTCATATTCAAGTAAATATAAATGATCGGTGGTAATAAAACAAATACTCTCCAGTCCGTAACCACTTACGTCACATTAGGTCTTCTCTCTTTTTTAGAGTTTATTTTTCTGCCTGGAAAGTTTACCAGTTTATAATGTGTATTGTATTTCAAGTGGATCGAGTACAAAGACAGGGGAGTTCAAGTCAGTTCTATGTGGGCCTACGTAGGCCTATGTGTAGGTAGTCTGGGTATATATTGTCTTTAGAACCAAATCCCATGCGGCTCGATACCACAGAACTAGAACAGTGTGTGTAGTCGTTCGAATGAGACGGAAATTCATGTCCCAGATATACAAACTGATATTGCGCGCAAATGATCCATTCTAAATCGAAGACATCTTATGTAAGCTTGGAAATAAAAAGCCTCATTTTCTTTCAATCCATTTATATTAAAGGGGGAGAGAGAGAGAAATGGAGTTTTAACGTCCACTCAACCCAAACTAGGTCATTTGGGGACTAACATATGTTTTTTTTTAAATTTTATTTCAATAATTCGCCTGTGCGTAGGGGTCTTCAGCAGTGGGAGGAAACCGGAGTGCCCGGAGGAAACCCAAGAGGTTGAGAAGGCGCCCCTATCTCCATGCCACATACGCTCGCACCAAGCCAGAGGTGACTGGTCAGCTAGACGTCGAATCGCGGCACCCTAGACCACTAGGCCATCCCAACCCCCTTATATTAAAGGACTTCACAAAAACGTTATTACTTTCTAATAGGTAAAGACAAAGAAAACGTAGTAAACGTTATAATTGAAAGATGATTTTAAGCGTGGCCCCTTTAATATCAGAAATTAGACACACGCCACTGCTTCCGACCATTGAATAAAGTTTATTATAGCCATATTCATAATATCTATTTAATATAGTCTAATAATAGCAGTAATTGCGGAAGAAAACAAAACAAAGTCTACCAAAAGCTACACTAAAGCAATCGGAAACGGTTTTCAATGGGTGTTTCCCCGTTTTCAACGCGTCTGTCTATCAGACAAATTGGATAAATTGGGTCACCATTATTAAAGAACTAGTGTCTTATTAAATTTACAAATGATTCCTGTCGTAAATCAATTCAGATTTGTTATCGCCATTCTTCAAATAACTGTGCCAGGTGTTCATAAAATTACTGTATAGTATATTAAAATATATGTAGTTTTTTTTCTCTCAATAAGCTAATATCCACACGAGTAACTTTCACAGCGAAAGCACTTTTCCCACAAGCTCATTGAAATGTTAAGTCCGTATAAGGGAAATGATAACCGAGACTTTAAGTCATGATGACATACAAGTCCATTCAGGTCGTCTATATATTAATGGAGTTCAGATCATTGGCATCCCGCGTTATTATGGTGATTGAAGACGTAAAACCATCTTCAATTTTCAACGAGATATATAAATTTAAATGTGTGCCCGTGTAAGAAACTATATGGCAATGCGGCAATGAAATGGGGTTTAGCACCGACCGGGCTAATTAAGACGGGTATACGCCATGCCATAAGGCCCATATCGAATTCCAACTGGCAATGGTTTTAATACGTGAACGCCAATATCTGAACGCCAATGTGTACACGGGACCACGACTTTCGTCCCATCCGAACGACTAGACAACTGGCATTTCCAATTCCCCTGTCCTGTACCATGGACAATTGGAAACCCACGCAGAACTTTTTCGGCCAAAACCGAGAGCGAACTCAAGAACTCTAGGCTAGCAAGCCACCACCTGATCCACTGAGCAACAGCGTCCCCCTCATGTTAATAAACGGCCTGAAATAGGTTCGCCAGAATTCAAATTTTGAAGATGTCATTTGTACATCTATATATACCATACCAGATCAGCTATGTGCCAACAGACATGGCTACCCAGTATTGTACAAACTGCTGACTATTATACTGGTTTCTTGCATTTCAGCACTGAACATTGGAGGTCATATAAAAATATGATCTACTGTCTCTTGATTTATTTTCTACTCTGAGAGGTTTTGCGTAGAACAGCGTAAACACAATATTGCGTATATATTCTGAGTGAAAACGTATACAAAACACAGGTTTAAAGACGGCGATTGGATGGAACACCAACCAATCAATCTCGGAGTTCAGAAAATTATCGATTGCATAACTGTGGTATACGTCTGGGAAACCATGGCAACGATTTCCTATTGTTATATACATGTCTATTGCTGTACATGATAAATGTTGAACGCTGTTTTATATATGTATTGTTCACCATAGTCGTAATGTGTGGATTTAAATGGCGTGGCGGGGGAGAAGGAAGGGAATTGATGGTGTCTCTTCTGTCATCAACTTTCTATCTTCCTGGTCTCCTGCTTAATGTCGCAATTTAAAATGGAAAATTTTTAAATGTTCAATCAGAAAAGGACAACAGACTCCCATTGTTCTTGGCTATTGAAATTAATTGTGAAAAATTGGCATATGTGTAGGCTCATTGATATGAAAATAGTATTTGGTTTGAATGTGGGGTTCAGCTTTCTGGGACGACCATTCAGGAAGTAAAATTCATTGTGCCACTGGAACCTATGTAACTTCCAAATGGAACAAAAACCAATAATGACCAAGAACCGTTTCGATATAAGAGTGTTTTCTGATCCCTAAACCTTCACCCAATAACAACTACTGTACTGAATACATGACCACTCGGACCAAAGACCATTCGGACCAAGACCACTCGGACCACAATAAAAAAAAGTACTCGGACCAAACAAAAAGATTACCCGGACCAAGTGTTTTAATAGATGAATAATTGTTAATATGACTACTCGGATCGCAAATAAATTGTTGTTTTAATAAATTTTGTTTGTTTTAATATGAATATAAACTGTTGTTTTAATAAATTGTGTTTGTTTTAATATGAATATTATAAGTGATATACTTACCCGTGGTATTTGATCATAATGAAGCACATCAAAGAAGATTAATTAACAAAACAACGATAACTGAGTAGTGATTAATGCATTAGTACATGTGTTGATAATATACTCACCCGTGAAGCACATCAAAGAAAATCGATTCAGTTTTAATTGATTGGAGTAATGTCAAAGCGCTTAAATTGTTTATTTTAGGTTGCTTACAATCAACGAGACAATATTTATAATTTTTTTTTTTTAGAAAGCTGCTGGCCTTGCCATTTTTGCCTTCAGAGCACATCTTGTCAGCATTTACCAAATTATGTGAGAAGACAGACAACGAGCAGGCCAGTACTACCTGTACCATATGTTACGGGCATATTAAAAATAAAAAAATATATTTTATAAATTGTTGATGTAATAAATATGAATATTTGCTAGATTTTGTTTATATATTCATTCATAAATTATTTGCTTCTTTGAATTATTAAATAATATTTATTTAACTTAAAATCTGTATTTTATTTCTTCCAACGTAAATTGAATGATCCGAGAGGCAACAAATATTGTTTTTTGAGTTGGTCCGAGTGGTCTTCCAACGTAAATTGAACGGTCCAAGAGGCAACAAATATTGGTTTTTGAGTTGGTCCGAGTGGTCTTCCAACGTAAATTGAACGGTCCGAGAGGCAACAAATATTGCTTTTTTGAGTTGGTCCGAGTTGTCTTCCAACGTTAATTGAACGGTCCGATAGGCAACAAATATTGTTTTTTTGAGTGGGTCCGAGTGGTCTTCCAACGTAAATTGAATGATCCGAGAGGCATCAAATATTGTTTTTTTTTAGTTGGTCCGAGTGGTCTTCCAACGTAAATTGAATGATCCGAGAGGCAACAAATATTTTTTTGGGGGGTTGGTCCGAGTGGTCTTTTGGGTTGGTCCGAGTGGCCTCCATTTAGGTCCGAGTGGTCTTTTTTTTTTGGTCCGAGTGGTCTTTGGTCCGAGTGGTCCGGATAATAAAAAGTATATAGTCCTGGTTAATCTTCCATATTATAAAATGTTATTTTATTTACCTAGAAAACTCATAATGTAAGTAATTTAGACTTTGTTCTGCGTGAAATAATATACGCAACATCGGATATAAGCATTTTTTAAACAGTACCCAACCGTTGCTTATACTAGGGTTCTACTGTACAAGCAGATTATAGAGAAAATTTACTGAACCAAACGAGAGGTTAGGGAAACACAGTGAATGATTTCGCAGGGCCTTTAAAAGCGCGGTGTCCTATAGTTAGCCTGTGCCTTAATCATGGCCTGACTACTAGACCAACACTGCGCAAAGCAAGGAAACAAAAATATCAAAGACAATGAAACCGCATCAATAACGTATCTGTTTGGTTCCTTGTTTTTATATGGAATCTATTCTATAACTATATATGGCTTATCATGTTGCTTCACTATTTCTGAACTTCCGACAATTGAGTTATCATGTTACTTAATCACTTTTTATCACGCCATTGTTAGAGAATATCTCACCAATTTCAAATGACTATGACTATCATTATAGACTTTTGGCAGATTTTAGCGCCACATACGAATGGGTAGCTGAGCTGAGCTTAGTTTAAACAATATTTTATTCATTTGAAAAGGATTCAACAACAGGCAAAGCCTATATAAGATCTTTCCCTGGTATACAGAAAATAATAAACGATAAATATAAACATATACATAAAAATAAGATTAAATATAATAAATTGTAAAATCCAACATACAGTTTCGTGTGGAGATCATATATATACGAAATATAGTTGAACCAATTATTTGACATTATACATCAATATCTAAAAGCAAATCAAATTCTTTTAGTACGTTTGATAAAATTATGGACTGCTTCACGTAAGGTAGCACACGTAAACATCTAGTACTTAGAATAAGGATATTATTTATTTTCTGGAGCTACCAAGCCAGCAAGAATGTTATTGTCCCTTTAAAAAGGCGGAATTTATCCTTGCCTTCCTCAGAAATATAGGGAGTTGTGGTGGCTTAGTGACTAACTTCCGGGTTCCATCTCGGTGATATAAATTTCATCTTAACACACCTATTTTGAAAAATTGGAAAAATTCAACCAATTGATTTGAAAAGTCGATCGTACAAAAGGAAGACGAGTCGCGGGTATTGGTGGGGGGAGGGGCACTTCATGGTAGAATAATGAAATTATTATAACAATAAATAGATCAGGAATGTGAGGAATTAATTGTCAAAACCTCATGTGACTATTTTTTCATATTTATCGATCACTTATGCAGTCAGTCACGAATATTGAAAGCAATCAGGTCAATCTCAATAAAATTATATCTTTTTTGATTACTCTTTTATGGTTTTAGCTTCAACACTTCATCAAATAGAAAAAGTTCAGACAGCTGATGGTGGCTGCGATATACTTGAGACGTTATTCAGATAATATATGCCACTATTGAAAAAAAGGTGGTGTTTTCATTGACTCTCTACACTTCACTAAGAACCATACAATATGATACCAAAGTTTGCGTCGAGTGGACTTTAAACCACCCCCTCTCCCTCTTTCCAAGCGAATTTAAATAAAGTATAGAAGGAAATGTGAAAAAATACACCTTTCAAATTATCAGAGTAACTGCAACTCTCTCACATCAAATTCAAAATGCTATGATGATCTATTATGTTATGAAAAGTACATCTGAGACATTTTTTTTAGCTTGTTAAACCAAAATACACAAAAAATCTATTAGCTATGTGCACTTATCTAATGAGAAAGTTGGTTTCGCTGGTCTTGTTTAACGTGTGACACATAGGTCCTGTTATTGAATCAAGAGACTTGGTTTCGATTACCAAACGGACCTCGTGGTTTTTCTCCGGATCTTCCGGTTTCCGACCTCTGCTAAAGACCCCTGCGCATAAGAGAATTATCGACATAAAATTGAACCAAATTGTTTATGTCAGTTCGGAAATGACCTATATGTAGTTCATTTCGAGTGGACGTGAAACCTTACCCAAACATCTCCCCCACGCACACCTCTCAAAAGTGAAGCATACGATGTGTTTGAATGGCAAGTTTGAGAGTTATACATATCTTACATTATAGAAATTAATTTATTTAACATAAACCTGCTATCTAATATCTATTTAGAATTCATAAAAAGTAAAAGGACTTTGTAAGTAATCTATAGATATCTAAAAATATTATCTTTACAGAGAAATAAGATAACATTCTGATATGACCCTATTTATATCACGACCCTGTTTTCTTCATTTATAATGAATTAATCTCACACAGCGAAGTTATTTTGGTCTAGTCATAAACGATACTTTTATTTTCGCCTTATTGGGATATAGATCGTGACAAATCGATAATCAAGACAATAACACATCGCTCCAGTAAGTTTACGTATAGGGTAGCGTGCCCAAGACAGGATAAATGTTGTTTTTATTCTAAAACGCCTGATACTAAATTCCTCTTCACATGTGTACCCTCTTTTGGTAGAGATTGATTTCAAATAAAAAATGTAATTAAGTAATGAGAAAAATCTACGAAATGGTAATTACAAGAAACTATTTGCACCACAATATAGCAACCATATAGCCCAGAGTGAACAACATACTGCACACAGAGATCCATCTACTTCATACTTCGGGAATAGATCTCTGCCTTAAATGGCCGCCATGTATAAAAATACGTACATGTGTATTGTTTTGCAATGGGGCTATTTTCGGTTTCCCATCTGTCATGCAGACTATATAAACTTTTTCAATTTTATTAAATGTAAGCAGTCCAAATATTTAATGCAATTCTCGTAGTATACGTCATGTATTTAGTGTTTTCAGCTAAAATCGTCGATTAAGGACTTAAAATGTCGATCAATTACCTTAGTGTCTGTTCTCAGGTGGGGCTAACTGTAGACAAACAGTCTAAGTTTAGTATGGGGGAAACCAGGAGAATATATAGCGATCTTTTAATAGAATTTCTATGGCAGATTTGTTGACACTGCTTCCTGTGCTCATTAGTGACTGTTAACTAAAAATAGTATTGCACAGCTTGAGTAATATGCCCGAAATACCCAGCACAACAGACATAAACAGTACACACCCTTAACTAGAATGGATTTTTCTACAGAGCACTAGTTGCAAATATAAGGGTATACTTTCCCCCTCTTCGTAAAGAAGCATCTTTTTCAAGGTCGTTTAATGACTGTTTGAGTTTGTATCTGTCTGCCTCACCCCCGGCCCTGGAGCTATTACATAGAATGCCGTGGTTTTCGTTCGACCAAATTACTATGTCAATATTTTAATTTTAATTGTATGCATGGCTTTGGCCTTTCTCCAAGGTTGTTGTTCACTTTCACCATTAGGCCTGTTGTTACTGTAACATAATGCGTGTGCATGTATCGGCGTGCATGTATGTACAATAATAACCTGCAAAATATACTTTACATTTTCATCCATTTTATATGTGTGTGTATTTGACATTATATCATACACCCCTTATTCTTTGGTACTGATATTATTTAAGGAGAGGAGTTTACATAGACAAAGCATGTTCCCTTATACAATAAACATACCATGAATACCAATAATTGTTTTTTTTTAAAAAGCAAAAATATAATAAATGTAATTAATGTCTGTAATCTGTAATTTTCTTTTGTTAAGTGTTTCTGTTGTCCAGTGCTGTGTAATGAAGTTATGGTAATGGTTTCCCAGAACTGACTAAAGTTTACATTTAATATAACTTGGAAATATTAAAGCAAATTGAAAATAAGGGATGGGTGGGATGAAGGGGCCTAAATGGTAAGGTGCAAATCGCCACGCCTGATATCTATTCAAGTTAGTTCAATTTCAAGACGGCAGTAGGCTTCAGACTGTAGCTATAATAGGCAGATTTAGCCTTTGCATATAATACATGTTTAAATCATATGACAAAATTTTATGAAAAAAGAAACGTCTATTCCGATTACATTAAACAGTTCTTTTAAAAATATAATTGTCGTCATTTTTTTTTCTTTTTTAGTAATTGATGTTACATCATTTTTGTCTAGTGTTACAGGATGAACTCTTCCTGTATTATAATACATCACATTGATAGAAACTTTATTGGTGGATCAATTTCTAACTTTTATAGGTTTATATTATTCATATTGCTCATACATAAACTCTCTAATCACAGACGCTCTAGACTGTGGAGGGCCTGTCTGACACGGACATCTGTCTAGTCTTTCGGATGGGACGAAAATTCGAGGTCCCGTGTACACATTGGCGTGTACGTAAAAGATCTTTTGAAAGTAGGCATTCAATATAAGAGTAGACCGTAGCGCTGATGTCAGGGTAAATGGGTTTTAACGTCCTAATGTTCTGCTCCGACGTGGCTTATTCCGACCCGTGAAGGGGTCTCTTGCTTGCATTCCAGTGTGGACTTGGTGCCTCGGTTTTTCGACTGTACGTTGTCCCTTGCCAGGCCATCCGTTCTGTACCTTTGACAAGAAGAATCACGCCGGAAAATCCCGATGAACTTTCTCGACCAAAATCGGGATCGAACACTGGTCTTCCAGGTTACCGACCAAAAGTGTTACTCACTGAGCCACCGCGGCCCGAACGACATGATAACACCTATAATTAGAATGTATGACCAACCTATAATTTTGACATGATTACACAGTATAATTGGAATGCAGGATCTAATCGATTACTTTAGAAATCATTATGCTCATACGATAGGCACAATAAAAGGACAAAAGTGAAATCGAAAGTAATCTAAACCCCCCGAATATTTCGATATTTATTTCTAAGTAGCTTATCAATAGTTTTTACTTTTAACCTCTCATACAAGGATATCCCTTTTTTACTATAAACGTTATTAAGTATGTGTAGGAGTGGGCGTAGTTTTCAAGGTAATTTTCTCACCCACCAAGCCTTTCGGATCAGCGGATGGGTGAAATTTCCTTCATAGCACAAAGTATGGTGTACTTCCATCTCCATTAGCCTTGTCGGTGCACCATATATCCACAGCTCAATGCATGGAGAAGGCATAGTTTCCCAGATTATATTACTCGGCTACATACGCTTATCTCCATACCCTAGATATTCATAATAATACACACATAATATTAATTGATAAAGGAAGGAAATGGGTTTAGCGTCCACTCAACACTGTTTCGGGTGTGCGTAAATTCTTTATAGCTGCTGTAGATGGAAACCGGAGAAGTTAGACTGATGACATATGGCTTGTGCAGGAACCTAGGCTACAGTACAGATATAGGTTGCAACTGTTGTGATCCGCAGCAAGGGATGTTCGACCTTTCCATAACGCAACCACTTTATTATATACAAGAAGCAGGGTTTGTCTATCTGCAATATTACTAATGTGGAAGTAGAGGTTAATAATCAATCAACAATCAAGTTAACTTGGGAACGTTTAGTACTAAACACGTCTTGGAAATGGAATGAAATGGGGTTTAACGTCCTACTATTCTGCTCCGACTAGGGCAATGAAGACCACGGGCGCCTGTAACGTGGAGAATATTTAAAAAATAATACCGAACTATGATTAAGTATATGTCTAAAGTTTGTTGCGCCCATGTTCGTAAGCGAGATTATCAAATAACTGGTCTGATTCCGATTTCTAACTCCGGTGTAAATAACTCGTCTGAAACCTTTCAGTATATATAATAATACCAAGGTGAGAAACGGATTGGAATTGAATAATTGGGATCAAAGTTCAATAATTCCGTCAACTAGTTGCAATACTCACAAAATTTCTCACTAAATTTCTCTAGATATAGACAATGGAGTCTGCAGTGATGTTTAAAAATCGTCCACGTAATTTAAAGATGGCCGCGTGGTATTTAAAAAGTCATCGCAGACTGCAGGTTAGCAAGCGAAACGTTTCGACGATGATACCCTCGTTTCTGTCAAGTATAGGGTATTGTTAACATCATTCAATGATTAATTCATCACACTCACTAAATATATTCACTGACTGGTTAAATAAAAGGGCGCTAGCTTGATCAATTGTTTTATACGTGCATCGCGAATCAAACAAGATCAAGAGATTGGAAAATTTACCTGAAATATGTCTTTCATATTCAAGTAAATATAAATGATCGGTGGTAATAAAACAAATACTCTCCAGTCCGTAACCACTTACGTCACATTAGGTCTTCTCTCTTTTTTAGAGTTTATTTTTCTGCCTGGAAAGTTTACCAGTTTATAATGTGTATTGTATTTCAAGTGGATCGAGTACAAAGACAGGGGAGTTCAAGTCAGTTCTATGTGGGCCTACGTAGGCCTATGTGTAGGTAGTCTGGGTATATATTGTCTTTAGAACCAAATCCCATGCGGCTCGATACCACAGAACTAGAACAGTGTGTGTAGTCGTTCGAATGAGACGGAAATTCATGTCCCAGATATACAAACTGATATTGCGCGCAAATGATCCATTCTAAATCGAAGACATCTTATGTAAGCTTGGAAATAAAAAGCCTCATTTTCTTTCAATCCATTTATATTAAAGGGGGAGAGAGAGAGAAATGGAGTTTTAACGTCCACTCAACCCAAACTAGGTCATTTGGGGACTAACATATGTTTTTTTTTAAATTTTATTTCAATAATTCGCCTGTGCGTAGGGGTCTTCAGCAGTGGGAGGAAACCGGAGTGCCCGGAGGAAACCCAAGAGGTTGAGAAGGCGCCCCTATCTCCATGCCACATACGCTCGCACCAAGCCAGAGGTGACTGGTCAGCTAGACGTCGAATCGCGGCACCCTAGACCACTAGGCCATCCCAACCCCCTTATATTAAAGGACTTCACAAAAACGTTATTACTTTCTAATAGGTAAAGACAAAGAAAACGTAGTAAACGTTATAATTGAAAGATGATTTTAAGCGTGGCCCCTTTAATATCAGAAATTAGACACACGCCACTGCTTCCGACCATTGAATAAAGTTTATTATAGCCATATTCATAATATCTATTTAATATAGTCTAATAATAGCAGTAATTGCGGAAGAAAACAAAACAAAGTCTACCAAAAGCTACACTAAAGCAATCGGAAACGGTTTTCAATGGGTGTTTCCCCGTTTTCAACGCGTCTGTCTATCAGACAAATTGGATAAATTGGGTCACCATTATTAAAGAACTAGTGTCTTATTAAATTTACAAATGATTCCTGTCGTAAATCAATTCAGATTTGTTATCGCCATTCTTCAAATAACTGTGCCAGGTGTTCATAAAATTACTGTATAGTATATTAAAATATATGTAGTTTTTTTTCTCTCAATAAGCTAATATCCACACGAGTAACTTTCACAGCGAAAGCACTTTTCCCACAAGCTCATTGAAATGTTAAGTCCGTATAAGGGAAATGATAACCGAGACTTTAAGTCATGATGACATACAAGTCCATTCAGGTCGTCTATATATTAATGGAGTTCAGATCATTGGCATCCCGCGTTATTATGGTGATTGAAGACGTAAAACCATCTTCAATTTTCAACGAGATATATAAATTTAAATGTGTGCCCGTGTAAGAAACTATATGGCAATGCGGCAATGAAATGGGGTTTAGCACCGACCGGGCTAATTAAGACGGGTATACGCCATGCCATAAGGCCCATATCGAATTCCAACTGGCAATGGTTTTAATACGTGAACGCCAATATCTGAACGCCAATGTGTACACGGGACCACGACTTTCGTCCCATCCGAACGACTAGACAACTGGCATTTCCAATTCCCCTGTCCTGTACCATGGACAATTGGAAACCCACGCAGAACTTTTTCGGCCAAAACCGAGAGCGAACTCAAGAACTCTAGGCTAGCAAGCCACCACCTGATCCACTGAGCAACAGCGTCCCCCTCATGTTAATAAACGGCCTGAAATAGGTTCGCCAGAATTCAAATTTTGAAGATGTCATTTGTACATCTATATATACCATACCAGATCAGCTATGTGCCAACAGACATGGCTACCCAGTATTGTACAAACTGCTGACTATTATACTGGTTTCTTGCATTTCAGCACTGAACATTGGAGGTCATATAAAAATATGATCTACTGTCTCTTGATTTATTTTCTACTCTGAGAGGTTTTGCGTAGAACAGCGTAAACACAATATTGCGTATATATTCTGAGTGAAAACGTATACAAAACACAGGTTTAAAGACGGCGATTGGATGGAACACCAACCAATCAATCTCGGAGTTCAGAAAATTATCGATTGCATAACTGTGGTATACGTCTGGGAAACCATGGCAACGATTTCCTATTGTTATATACATGTCTATTGCTGTACATGATAAATGTTGAACGCTGTTTTATATATGTATTGTTCACCATAGTCGTAATGTGTGGATTTAAATGGCGTGGCGGGGGAGAAGGAAGGGAATTGATGGTGTCTCTTCTGTCATCAACTTTCTATCTTCCTGGTCTCCTGCTTAATGTCGCAATTTAAAATGGAAAATTTTTAAATGTTCAATCAGAAAAGGACAACAGACTCCCATTGTTCTTGGCTATTGAAATTAATTGTGAAAAATTGGCATATGTGTAGGCTCATTGATATGAAAATAGTATTTGGTTTGAATGTGGGGTTCAGCTTTCTGGGACGACCATTCAGGAAGTAAAATTCATTGTGCCACTGGAACCTATGTAACTTCCAAATGGAACAAAAACCAATAATGACCAAGAACCGTTTCGATATAAGAGTGTTTTCTGATCCCTAAACCTTCACCCAATAACAACTACTGTACTGAATACATGACCACTCGGACCAAAGACCATTCGGACCAAGACCACTCGGACCACAATAAAAAAAAGTACTCGGACCAAACAAAAAGATTACCCGGACCAAGTGTTTTAATAGATGAATAATTGTTAATATGACTACTCGGATCGCAAATAAATTGTTGTTTTAATAAATTTTGTTTGTTTTAATATGAATATAAACTGTTGTTTTAATAAATTGTGTTTGTTTTAATATGAATATTATAAGTGATATACTTACCCGTGGTATTTGATCATAATGAAGCACATCAAAGAAGATTAATTAACAAAACAACGATAACTGAGTAGTGATTAATGCATTAGTACATGTGTTGATAATATACTCACCCGTGAAGCACATCAAAGAAAATCGATTCAGTTTTAATTGATTGGAGTAATGTCAAAGCGCTTAAATTGTTTATTTTAGGTTGCTTACAATCAACGAGACAATATTTATAATTTTTTTTTTTTAGAAAGCTGCTGGCCTTGCCATTTTTGCCTTCAGAGCACATCTTGTCAGCATTTACCAAATTATGTGAGAAGACAGACAACGAGCAGGCCAGTACTACCTGTACCATATGTTACGGGCATATTAAAAATAAAAAAATATATTTTATAAATTGTTGATGTAATAAATATGAATATTTGCTAGATTTTGTTTATATATTCATTCATAAATTATTTGCTTCTTTGAATTATTAAATAATATTTATTTAACTTAAAATCTGTATTTTATTTCTTCCAACGTAAATTGAATGATCCGAGAGGCAACAAATATTGTTTTTTGAGTTGGTCCGAGTGGTCTTCCAACGTAAATTGAACGGTCCAAGAGGCAACAAATATTGGTTTTTGAGTTGGTCCGAGTGGTCTTCCAACGTAAATTGAACGGTCCGAGAGGCAACAAATATTGCTTTTTTGAGTTGGTCCGAGTTGTCTTCCAACGTTAATTGAACGGTCCGATAGGCAACAAATATTGTTTTTTTGAGTGGGTCCGAGTGGTCTTCCAACGTAAATTGAATGATCCGAGAGGCATCAAATATTGTTTTTTTTTAGTTGGTCCGAGTGGTCTTCCAACGTAAATTGAATGATCCGAGAGGCAACAAATATTTTTTTGGGGGGTTGGTCCGAGTGGTCTTTTGGGTTGGTCCGAGTGGCCTCCATTTAGGTCCGAGTGGTCTTTTTTTTTTGGTCCGAGTGGTCTTTGGTCCGAGTGGTCCGGATAATAAAAAGTATATAGTCCTGGTTAATCTTCCATATTATAAAATGTTATTTTATTTACCTAGAAAACTCATAATGTAAGTAATTTAGACTTTGTTCTGCGTGAAATAATATACGCAACATCGGATATAAGCATTTTTTAAACAGTACCCAACCGTTGCTTATACTAGGGTTCTACTGTACAAGCAGATTATAGAGAAAATTTACTGAACCAAACGAGAGGTTAGGGAAACACAGTGAATGATTTCGCAGGGCCTTTAAAAGCGCGGTGTCCTATAGTTAGCCTGTGCCTTAATCATGGCCTGACTACTAGACCAACACTGCGCAAAGCAAGGAAACAAAAATATCAAAGACAATGAAACCGCATCAATAACGTATCTGTTTGGTTCCTTGTTTTTATATGGAATCTATTCTATAACTATATATGGCTTATCATGTTGCTTCACTATTTCTGAACTTCCGACAATTGAGTTATCATGTTACTTAATCACTTTTTATCACGCCATTGTTAGAGAATATCTCACCAATTTCAAATGACTATGACTATCATTATAGACTTTTGGCAGATTTTAGCGCCACATACGAATGGGTAGCTGAGCTGAGCTTAGTTTAAACAATATTTTATTCATTTGAAAAGGATTCAACAACAGGCAAAGCCTATATAAGATCTTTCCCTGGTATACAGAAAATAATAAACGATAAATATAAACATATACATAAAAATAAGATTAAATATAATAAATTGTAAAATCCAACATACAGTTTCGTGTGGAGATCATATATATACGAAATATAGTTGAACCAATTATTTGACATTATACATCAATATCTAAAAGCAAATCAAATTCTTTTAGTACGTTTGATAAAATTATGGACTGCTTCAAAAATCAAAATATTAAATCTGTCGGAAAGATATGTAGAGCCATTCAAAATAAGATCTAGATTAATAGTGTCTGTGATTACCTTTAATGAATTTAATAGTTCGATCCTGATAGCTGAATAAGATGTGCAAGAGAAGAAAGAAGTTATCTTCATCCGAAGAACTGCATTTTGGGCATATTTCTGATTCAGATATGTAGTGGAGGAAAAGGTGATTATATTGAGATTACTAGATTCTTTTCTTAATTGGCAGAGAATGATATTTTCCTTGCGGTTCAATAATGAAAGTAACTAGTTTTTTTATGTATAGGATATTGACGCAATAGACTGGACTTACAAGTATCGAGAGACGGCGATAACTGCACGTGTATAGGAAGACTATTCCATAGTTTTATTGTGTTGGGAAAATAACATTTTATGTAAGAAAACGTTCTACATTGTGGTATTTTCAGTTTGTGGTTTCTAAGATTATAATAATTTGATTCGGGTTGTATTTTCATTAGAATATCGGATAAATACTGGGGACTATAGTAGTTAAAGATTTTATAAAGATATACGAGTTGACCAGTTATGATTCTCCCTGCTTCTAGTTGTATATTTTCAAGTAATTCCTAATCTTTGGTACTACAATTTTCCCACATACTATCGCCATACTCCATAAGAGGACGTATGAATGACGTAAATATAGTACATAACGTAGATCTATTTAATTTTAATTGACGTAGAATGTTGAGTTTTTGGTTTTTTGGGGGTTAAATGTTATTTGCCATTTTTTTTGTCCACGTTGATATTAGCTTCAGATCACTATTGATTGTATAAACAGTTTCTAATGGGTTATCATTTATGATTGTAAATAAGGACGTATCGTCAGCAAACAATCGTACATTGTTATCTAGATTGTCTGAAATATCATTTATGTTTATCAAGAACAGAAAAGGAGCGAGTATTGATCCCTGGGGAACCCCCGGATTCAATTGTCAAATAGAGTTATTGAAAACCTTCAAGTACAACAAATTGTTTACGACATGTTAAATCATTGTATATCCAATTACATAAATTAAGGCTTATATATAATTCCCATGCGCCAGACTTTATCAAACGCCTTAGAAATGTCACAGAATACACAACTAAGCTCTTTCCCTTTATCTAGATTACTTATGATTATATTATATATCCCAAGAAGTTGGTTTATTGTTGAATCATTTTTTTAAAAATCCTGACTGATGTTTAGATAATAAATCATTATTTTGAATAAAGTTGTATAGGTGTTTTAGGATAGTTTTTTCCAAAAATCTTACAAATTGTGCACGTTAAGGAAGTGGGGCGGTAATTTTCTCGTAATTGTGGATCGTCCTTCCCTTTAAAGGCGGCTGTGACGTGTGAAGTTTTCCATATATCTGGAAGTTGTTTAGTAAGGCACAGGTTAAATAGACGAGTTTATGGAATTATAATGGCAGGGGATACGTTATTTTAAGGATTAATGGACTTTGAACAGTCGAGCTGAGCTTATTTCTATTACAGCATGATGGTGGTTATCTGCCAAGATCAGCATCAGACGACGATGTTACACTCACCTTTTCCGTATGAAAGCTATTCGATACGTGCAGCCGTATTCGTGTGCCGTATCAGGTATGAGAAATACACACGTATTCATGAAGTCACACGCAAACTCGATACGGATACGCGATACGGATACGAATTTACGCATGCCAAGAGTCTCTAATTTACTAGCAATAACAAGCCAACGTTCCAAATCGGGTAGACCAAGGAAGTGGCATAGATTGTCCTACATATATCAGTATACTCTGCAGTACTGTAGAGTAGTAGATTCGGTTTAATATCTGCTACCATAATAGTGATTTTGCAAAACACCTACCCTGATCACAAAGAGATACAATGTATATTAAATTATGTATTTGTCAGAACCATTAATGTCAATAATTACGATCTAATAAAAAAAAACAGCGACCAATAAATCGGTTAGATTATTAAGATGAATAGAGGATTAGGTAATTGACCTTGGGACGAAGGTGTCACCCCTTAACAGTAAAGGGTAGAAAGGTGATCGAGGGCCATTAGGCATCAATCATTGAAAAATAGTGTTTTGGCATATTAGAGCCCAAGGGCAACCATGATGAGCTAAAACATAAGATTTGAGCTCTAATTTGATTAACTACGTATTGCAGATTAGCAGATTTCGTGATAAAAGAACTGTCACTTACAGTGTCATATCTTAACGACTTCTTAAGTGCCTTAATTGTTGAAGAAAGATGGAGAGAGAGAGAGAGAGAGAGAGAGAGAGAGAGAGAGGGATATTTGAGCTTCACTAGGTTAGGGAGGGAATAGTACTTTGACCTTAAAAAGGGCCCGTGTATTAGTGTTTCTGTTGAGTATTGTCGGTATATGTCATCAGACACGATGACAAATTGTGTTAAACACATGGCAACGATATAATATTGCCACTTATTTTTTATTTTTTTTTTTTATCATTTTTCCAGTAAAGTTTATTATTCCCAATGCTCGGATACTGCAAACAGAATTAATATATAATGAGTAATATAATACATATATTTAGTTAATTTCTGATAACATGTACCATGTACATGTAGTAGTAATACAATGGTTATTTCTATTAAAATAGCGATGATTGCAGCCCCCCATCCCACCCGCCGCCGTCCACATGAAGTCTGTGAAGCTTGCTGTAGGCACACCGATGAAAAATAACTGAAAATATTCAGGGCGTAGAGTGATGACAATAATAGGGTAATATATATAGTTAGATATTATCTATTGATGATTGCTAATTGATTACTTATCATAGATCCCATCATAGGTCGTACGATTATTAATCACCCTTAAGGTGTGTTGTTTTTAATCGAGGTAAAAATAATGGGAATTAAATTCGTCCTTTTAAGATGGAATAATTTCCAAAGAGAATACAGAATAAAACGAAATGTTATATTTGACTTCCGTCTGAGGATTAAAGTTTCATTAAATTTACATTAAACTTAAAACTTTATGTTTTTAGCATGCGTCTGAACCCCGTCTGGGAATCGAGAAATTCTAAACCGATTGTTCAGCCTAGGCCTACAATCCCTTACATTTTTATCATTATTACATAATTTATATTGCACCGATTAAAGGGTAAGGTGTTTCGACGCGCTTAATAAAATCATATCAGTGGCGGATCCAGGATTTTTTTGTGGGGGGTGACAACCTCGTGTTTTGTCTCACCGACCGCGGAGCGATTCGTGCCACAGGCACGCACCCGAGTGCCGTAGGGGCGAGCAGTAAAGGGGGTATGCAGAAAATTTTGAAAAAATTATCACCGATTTCCTCGCATCTGGGCCATAACGACAGTGTTTCATTTCGTTGACGATTTTCAAAATTTGAAGAATAAAGTTCGAAATTTATATATGTTGATTATTGTGAAAATGCGGACTGTACGTGCAAAGAAGTTGCCACATTCACGGAAAAGTTGCCAACGCCTCTTATAAAAACAGCAAGTTATATATCCAGATTATGAACCTAATAAAGAACAAACTGTTTGAATGTTATCGAATATTTGCAAATGTACAGTCAATTTCTTCGCCAATGATATCAGTCCTATCAATACCATCGTAAAATAATGTATAATTTATGCATCAGTATGACAAAAGTGTTAAAGCCTTCATCCGGCGAGGAAATGCTTCGATGAATTTCCTGCAAATGTCGTAAGAGATCCTTCGCGGTTTACGGACATAATTTCTGACGCTAGTAACATAGATGCCGATTGTGTGTCTGATAAGATGAGCACCATATACGACCATGCGAGTGCAAGCACCGGTGGAAGCTTGTAGGACCCCGGGTGACTTGTTTAGTATCGTAGCCTACCAACGGTAGTAATGACCATCGAGACTAACCTAAAATTGAGTCGCTCATATCTCAGTTCAGAGTAAAGCCATTGGACTAATATTTTCAGCTTATTCGGTTTTCAGACCTTCCTTTTGCATCACTGACAAGGGGAAATCACGCCGGAATTTAAATGTTAAGAAAATTCGACATCGAATGAAATAAACTAAATGATATTGTTAATTGTTTGTTTGATGGTGTGTATTAATGATAATTAATTGGGAGCAGATTAGTAGGACGTTAAACCCCATTTCGTTTCATTTGAATCGATAATAAAAAAAAATGTGCATTAATTTAAAACTATATGTTTCTATATAAACAGCTTGTGTATATTACCATGTTCAAGTTTTTTTTCGTGACTTGGGTATAATAAAAGGACTATTGACATTGTGATGTAAGTTTTAAAGGTGTGTTTTCCCGAATATACTAATATTAACATCTTGGGATTTCAAGAGACAATATTGCGTTACATATTTCACGGAATCTGCCACACTACAAACAAGTTGCACGTTCAACGTATTGTGGGTGGAGTAACTCGTTTAGCGGTTTCAAAGAACGCATTTAATGTTTATCAGAATAAATTGCACATTTGCAAGTAAAAGCACCCCCGACATCTCCCCTCACCCAAACACACGCACACATAAAAGATAGAGGTTGCATGTATGTAACATTCTTGGCTATTTTGATAACAACGCAGAAAATGCGCTTTAGCGTAAAGTCAAATTAAACACACCGATATCAAGAGTTGTTGGGATGTAAAAGCCGGGGTTTTACCATTTTATATAGGTCCATGTATCAGTCATTATGCCCTTAAAAATGTTTACATTGGTTTATATCACGATGTTCTTTTATTCATACATAACAGTATATGCTACTGTTTTCATTTTATAAATAGAGATATCGTGACGAAGCACAGTTGATCTAATTTCCCTACAGTTTAGGCTCCTTTTTATTTCCGCTCTGAAAAATATGTTTTCTTTTTAGTATATTATACACACATGTATCTTTTAAAAACTCAGTGCACACTGGGGTCATTTGGCAAGAAAGCCCCATTGGCAAGGTCTAATCACTAACAAGCACCGACAAGGACGGGTTTTTGTCAATACCGCTGAATGTAGTAAGTGCGGGGGGACAGCAACACACACACACAAACAAATATACGGAGAATGTATAGAAAGTTACAACAAGAAAGATGCGTTACAGATATCCGTATTACATACATCATATCTAAAATTTAAATGCTTTCATGACAAATTGAGAAAATTACTGATAACTGATATGTTGACAAAGCGATGGAATAATGACAATTAAATAAAAATCATACACGGTAGATAAACTATTTATAAAACCCATGTACAAGAATAAATGTAGGATAGATAGATTATGTCATATAATTCATATAAACGATTCAAGTCAATTGAACGACAATAAAGGAAGGTATGTACAGGCTGAGAATGAAAGCATAATCTGGAGAAACCATCTTTATTCACCAATGAGCATGACGCAATCACAAAACAGAACACTACCTATATGAAGCAATATATATATGAAACCCGATAACCTAATTATCATATAAAAACCATGAAATGGTGGTAATAAATCATGCATTTAAATAAAATTAAAATAAAAAACTGTATGCGCTATCTATGCTGGTTATTTCCGTTGACAGTATTGAAATTCATCATTATCATTGCGAAGGTCTCCTTAAATGTGCACGCGCACTCTATTCCACATAAAACCCAGTAAATATGCCCACATTTTGTCAACTGTAAATATATTAAATGAATAATAAAATAAAGAGTCCAATTTGCTAATTCAAAAATAATACTGTGTAATTCAATGAAAGTGTTTACACCAGTTTTTCTACGTTGTACGGCCCCCATTAATAATTAATTATTTTTCTTTTTTCTTGGCAAAATCATAGCTTTGATTGATAATTTTTTTTTCATTTTCTTCTTTCATGGCAAAATCATAACTTTAATTATTTATTTTGCTTTTGTCTTGGCAATCAGAAATTGCGACGTTTGAAATGTAATGCAAAAACGCAATTTGTCTCCGTTTGTTTTCATTTTTGTTTCAAAGTAAAAAGAAAGAGGTGGAACATTTAACTTTAGTGAAGACTGCGACTAATCATAAATATGAAAATCCCTCCCCAAAATACTCGGATCCTATTAGGCTTCATTTTTCCCCATCAGATATGAAATATTGATAATAAAGATTAGAACACAGAAAATGCAATTAAGAGAGAGAGAGTGAGAGAGATAGAGAGAGAGAGAAATGGGGTCCACTCGACACAAACTAGGTCATTTCGGGACTAACATATTGTTTTAATTTCATTTCAAAAATAGAGGTCTTTAGCAGTGGGAGGAAACCGGAGTGCTCGGAGGAAACCCACGAGGTTGAGAAGGATGCAATTAAGAACGATACTGACCGGACTAAAGGAATTATTTTTGGTTGTATTTTTCCATTACGACTACCTCCACAAATATCTGATACAGATAAAGATAAACTACGGGAGGGTTGATAAAGAGCGCTTAGTTCTCACTATAACAGATAAAAACCAGATAATGCAAATGGAATTTGCTAAAAATTTCAGTCAAATGGATTCACCCTGAATCGAGATTTTAGCGATTGAATTTTCGACTTAGCTTCAGTCATCATTACCAAAGTTGGCACGATATCCAATGAAAGTTGAGCAGTAAATCGGATCATAATCCAGCAAATATCGCAGGCTGGCCATATGGCATCGAGAGTTGATCATAGTCTTGTTTTGTAAATAAATGTGTAAATAATCGTTTAGTTAATATTTCAGGCTTAAAAAAGACTTGCAAATGGTAGATCTAGCTCTTGCATTGTTAAACTGATACAATGTAACTATAACATAATTTGTGATAGTATTATTTATTATATTTATAGTATTAATATAATAAATGACCATTTTTGATTAATTCACTACGTTGTCGTGCATTGATCAAATTGATCAAGACACTGTGTTGGCATAAATACACGAATAAAACCAGAATAAACCCTATAGGTTTGGAATCGGGCCGGTGGTCAGTCTCTGAATTAAATTAGGGTGGGGAAATAAAATTCGGCAGAACTCACAACACCTGTCAAATATATTTATTTGAGAATAAGAATAACTGTGACTGGCGCTTTCAGTTTATTGAATTAAGATATTTTAAGAAAAGAACCTGAACTGTAGTTGTAACTTAGTTACGGAGGAGAATATAGCGTGGAGATTAAAGATCCGGCAGCGGACACTTGTACTGAGAACTTTTCTGTCCATTGTCAAATATGATTATCGAACTAAATGATAAATAATTGTTCTATTATTTGACATAATTGTACTATGAAGGCTGTAATCACAATGTCATCATGTGTTAAGATATTTTATATGAAAAAACATTTTATCTTTTAAAAAATGGCAGCTGAGAGATACTTGACCATCGGGGAACATAAGATGGTGGGGATTTCCGGTTAAAATCTCTTGTTTTGAGCTTTGTGCAATATGCTTATTCTAGGAAGCTTTGTTTTATTAATCATGATATATATCAGTACATGACTATAATACCCATTGGCGTCAATGTTAAATACGTGTCATTTCTTGGTCTTTGAAAATCCTGATGATTATAATCTTTATCAGAATGAGATTAACACTTTTTTTTCTAGGTATGGTCAATGAATCTATAGACAGTGACGTCATTTCAGTAGATATTTTCTATAATAACGTCTGTTTACTTCCGACGCAAAATTATTATGAATATCAACAATAACCTAGCGGAAAATGCACATTCAGTTTATGTTACTCGTTTGTGTCAGTATATGCTAGAAGAAATACATTCATTGGTACCGAGATAAAGGGAAGCAATTATTTACTTGTCTTAATCCAGCATTGGATTAAGACCACCAATACTTTCTCTATTGTTAAATATCACCCATTACTGCACAGCAAGCATGACATTGGCTGATCACCAGAGTAATAAACTTGCATGAGCGTCGCCACTGAAAGGAATATCTTCGTGTTAGTGCTTGTATGTTGTATTACACTGGATGATAACAACATCCCCAAAGTCTTATTTCTTACGCAGCTCTCGCTTTCTTTGTCCTAACCAATAAGATAAACGAACTAGAACTCAATGTACTGACATGATAAGAAAGCTGAAATATGTTGGTAACTTAACCCAGAAATAAGGCACTGAATTGATTGATGAGCAACCAATCCTCCTAATAGTGACAAGAAATTTGGAATCTGGTAAATCGAATACTTGTATGGCGCAGTATCCATATTTGGCGAGGTGTCATATACGTCTGTCAAGCATGGGTTGAGAAAATGGCATTCTTTCAGATTGGCAACATGTAAGTTTACTAAAATGGTAATAGAAAGAGCAGTGAGGGCTGCGCCACACATAATTTACACTAAAACAAATATTATACGGACACGCAGAAATCACAAACAAACGAATATTTCAAATTTAGTGAATGGATCGGGGGCCAGCCGTAAGCGTCCACTGTGCTATACAGTCCCGGGCCTGTAGTTAAGGAATACGGAATATAAGCCAGAGAAACCATTGTATAATACCAACATGATATTATTAAAGTATATCTTTCTATATATTTTATCATTATTTAATTTTAGTCAAAATAGCAATGTCCGAATTGATATCTTACTAATCTTTCAAGTCTTTTAAATATTACGTAATTATAGTTAACACGCGTTCTTACTATGTCTGTATCTTCTTCTGTATGTTTAAACAACTGTCTCCTATATGCAATTTAACACTTCTGATCAAATATTATATAATCCTAAGCTTGTATATATGTTGTATATTCTACTGTAACTTTAGTCTGTTTCCGATTCGCCCTAGCGATACTTATCTCATTACTGTGACCATTAGCCAGTTTTGGACTTTCTTTTATATTAATAGTACAATTTTAACTATTAATCCGAGTTTTTGTCATTTTGTTGAAATAAGCTACATCCTACAGAAAACAGCATTTCGGTAATATCATGATGACCTTGACCACTAATGGCTTATAGATTCATAGTCAAGCAAAACAGCGGAAATCTGTGATATTTATGATATATGAACTAAAGGTTAATAAAAGCATTTGTCATACAACATCTTCGTGGATTGGAATGTGTTTGTTGACCAGATTTAGAAATAGCTACCAGGGTGTAAGGTATGGGTTTTTTTATTCCTTATTTTTAATCTAGGGCGGTGGTCAGTATATGACGTAAATTAATTGGGGTCTGGGCAATATAAAAGAGAGTGGGGAATAGCATTGGAAAGATTGCGAAATCATTCCAAACCTAAAACAGGAAGTAGCTTCGGCACTCCTATGTCTTGTCTGCGATATCACTTCTGTGGAAACAGACGTTACAGCACCCGGTAGTAGTAGCACCGGACACAACTTACGCTGCCTGGGATATCAGCCATTCACTAATTTGAGAACGAGGAAAATTTGTGACTAGCGCTACGAGTTTTTATACAATAAAAGAACTTGAACTGTAGTAATAATATTAGCCACGGAAGTGAATGCAACGTGAAGATTAAAGACCCAATAGTGCTACAAAATTAATATAATCACTTCTGTCTTTTTGGTTAAAATTGTTCTAATTCATCCCCTATTTTAACGTAATACTCATGTGGGTTATTCGCTCAAACCATCAGTAATTTTCACCGTGATGACAATTACATTTTGGTGGGTTAAATGTTTTTGAGTTGGTTATAAAACTGTGTTAAAAAGTCAAATTACATTATCGGTTATTGTTGCATTCGGTTACCTGTCTGTAAACCGTTATTTAAAAAGTACACTGCTGCTAAAGAAGGTGATAAGCCAAATAAACCGTTTATAGTTGGGATTGCGTTTTTATATTTCATTTAATTTGAAAATCTGCCTTTAATCGCTTCACGCGCAACTAGTAGTTGACATATTATGATTTATAGTTCAACTACATCTATCATATTTTCTGCATACATTGGTTATTGTTTTATACACCCCTTTGTTATATCATATTCCAGCATAGTTTAATATCTAATGATTCATCGTTACATTGGTCATCCCATAGGCAGCTGCGTTGGTAAATTTAAAACTGTTCCATTAGCAAACAATGCTCTATATTGGCAGTATTGCCAGAAAGCTGCAACACAAACAGAATCGTTCTTCGTACATGCGTTATATATCATCGGACTTGTTATCTATAATGTCAAGGGTTTGTACATGAGCAGGGACACCTTCCTAAAAGCCCATGTGTGTTATATCTCCGGTTACTCCGATTTCATATACCACATGCTAGCTCCAGAATAACATAGTGTCGAGAATCGGCGTCAATATTTGGAAATGTACGTCGTATGGGGTGTATCAATGCTGACCTTTCTGGCGCCTGCCAATGACAGGTCTCTTAGAGTTGTTAGATCAGAAACTGTCTCAAAACCGTTACTTCATCAAATGTAAAGTCAATTACATAAAGATGCACTATGCAAGATTTAGATAAAAGATCAAAATAGATAACGCCAACTGAATATTGAAGATTTCATTCAAATTACTTTATTCTGTGCGAAGTTATCACTGTTTGAAGTAACAACAGTACTTGTTATTGAGACTTAAAGGAACTAAATCGCCAATAGTCGGAACCTAGAAATTGACACAAATGGGTCGCAAAGCGTGTAATAATGTAATATGAATGTATATAAACTGTTATTCAGTCGATTTCGTTTTTAATCTAATTTCAAATCAGTTATGTTTGGCGATTATTCCAGTCTACACAGATAAAAAATTCTTGCGCATGCTCTCGAGATAAGAATATGCAGTCACCGTTTGACATGACTTGTGGGGTATATCTAGTCTCGTTCTTCAAGTTACAAATAGCGCTGAAACGCATTATGGTACACTTTTCGTTTACCAATGATAAACGTTTACTTTGTCTTAAATATTGAATATCAGAAGCTCATCGCTGTTGATTTAAATTGACAAATAATTCGTGTTTTCAACTTTGAATGACATTTAGTTAGAGGCTTGGTTACGTAAATTAAATGGAGACTTGGTTACTTAAATTAAATGGAGACCGTGTATTAATCCGTTTGAATCTCTGCCATCGGATGAGTAGAGAGCTGATTATAAACTCTTATATAATTCATCTTGATAAAGCTTTTTAAAGCTGTGTTATATGCAGAGCAGAGAAGTTGTCATTGTATGCAATTGTGCTGTACCGGAGAAACAAAATTGTTACACGTTATTCCAATTGTTGTTGTTTTTCGATCATACATTTGTGGAAGATAAAATATTCCAGGTGGCGGAAATCTATATTAAATGGGCACTTGCATGCATAGCGAGCGCGCTTGGCTGTGGGCTGCCTAGGGCCGCCGGTGGAATTTAATGGGGAGTAGCCCCTTTAAAACCCCAGCATTTTTAATAGTTATAGGTCTTATTTAATTGATTCCATAGGCCAATATATATATAGGCAATTAATTGGGTCATGCACCGGCCATCCTAGTATGATATAAACTCCACAGGGATACAAGCAACCATGAACAAAAATGGTATCACTTTGGAATTTGTACCATGCTGTAATTTCCCAAGAAAGAATTGGTAAAATAAAGAATTTTGAAACAGATTTGTATGTCTGTTTTATTAAGAATGGATAATGCTAATAAACTGCATACTTCTAGTCTGTTCCCTACCAAAATATACTACTGGTTGGAATTTCTGCAATCTGATAAAAAAAATACAGATTTTTTTTTCGTTTCGCTTTGTATACTTTCGATGGCCTACACTACATGTACATGACGATCTGGATGGTTCTACTGTAAGATCGTGTCACGGGTCATACCAGCGGCCTTTGACCCTATGACGTTAGACATTTATTAATCAATCAGAGTTGACCTTTCTAGTGGTTTACCTACAGTTACTTGCATCGCACACCAAGAACTCACCGTAACAGACCGTTTCATTGGCTAATCCCTCGCTTCAAGATCCCAGTGTTGTAAAGACAAGTAAAACGAAATTTTGAACATAAACTAAAACGAAACGAAATGGGATCTGCGTTTCAATCAGATTGGAATGTCTGTGTCATAGAGTATGTGCATCATTGCAAGAAAGGTTAGCCGATCCTGGCCTATGACGCACCGCATGTAATTATTGGACATTCTTCTGGTACTAGAACTACGTAAACAAATGCAGGATGTCACAGGAATCCATGTGTGTCACTTGTAACCAAATTGGGAATTATATTGTTTACGTGTTTTCCGTCATTTGTTTTACTAATGATTACAGTTTCAAATATGCCATCAAAAACATGTAACTTTTCAAAATAAGGGCACTGACCGCAGAGAGGGGGCACTGACCGCAGAGAGGGGGCACGCCGCTGAGAGGGGGGTAGGGGGGCCAAGAAAATTATCCGTCATTTCCTTGCATCTGTAGCCATTTCAAGAGCTATTTGGCTGATATTTTCGTCTAAACGTTCGGAAATCGTTGAAAAAGAGCCTCAAAATCGCGCAAAAAGCCAGTTGAAAGGCACTTCCAGTAGGGAAAAAGGGCACTGTCGAAAATTGGCCTTGAATCCGCCTCTGAGCCAGTATGAGCCCTGCTGTGTAAAATGCAGTATGCTCGGAATATTTACACTTCTATATTCACAATACTGCCGTAGAGTAACTCTTCATTTTGTAATATTGTCACTGATATGGATCTACTGCGTCATACAAAATATTTATAATGTTTTAGCTGGTAAAGTCAGATTAAATTGCGGCTATAGATTAGTTTTAGATAACGGTGATCCGCGATAATACCTTAAAAGGGTTAAATCAAGCTCTCAGTACAGATAAAGTTGACATTATTGCATATCTTTTTACGTGAGCATTTTAGTCAGTAATTGGAAGATATAACAGGGATTAACAGCACATCGTCGCTTGACACCACATTAAATCGTCGCCTGACACCACTTTGAAGGTGAAAATAGATAAATGGTATTCAAACGGATCAGCAACCATGTGACGGATGACAAATAATGATTGGGTTTTTTTTTTAAACTGAACAAAACAACATATTCTAGATTTTATTCTAATTGTTTTATTACAAAATAAAATTTGAAACGCAAATAAATAAAACGGAATGCATTTAGATAGTGAATAGATACACACGAGAGCGACAGTGCTAACGTAAGCTTGACTGTACTTAAATAATATATTAATTATACAAATAATATTCAATAAAGTATTTGTTTTGGTTTATCCTAATTTCCTTTGGATGGTGGGAACTAACATGCTTTATTTGCAAACAAGCTCGAAGTTGCAAATACTTTTTAATCTATTACTATAGTTTTCAGAATCCAACCAGCATAATGCAGAACCCAATATGTTGCTATAGTTTACAAAATGCAAAACCTAACAGTCTTGCGGGTAACTGTCCGCCACTGTCTGTAAACAAACCAACTTATGCTATATTAGCGCCAATTTATTTGCAGCGTATTCATTTTGTTAATTACCAAAGATTTGTACTTCAGGTTAAGCAGGGTTAAAAACTATAGAATCCCCGAGAATGAATAACAAATTATAAATTTTAAGCGCTCGTCCTCTTTACTCAATTATTTCTTTGTAATCTCGAACTGTCCATATTTTGAAATTGCTGGACAACACAGTATTTAAAAATATACATATTTGCTCTAATTGCACATAATTTAACATGGGCGATTTAATATTATAATTAAGTTTTAATCAACCCGAAATACATTTATGGTGTAGATGGCTTTATATTTGACCTACCCAAAAGTTACAATAACAAAAGTGCTTTGTGCATTATAATTTCACTGATTTTAGAACAAGAATTTTCTCTCCTTCCAGCAGTGAGTAGTGGGATTAGCTCTAATCAAAGGGAACACTGTGAGGAGTATGGACAATTACGTAATGAAACAAATTAAAAATACCTAATAAACATGCATTATGCAGGAGAAAATTCTGCATATTGTAGGTCTTTCTTTAAGCCTGAAATTTTATAAGAACTATTAATTAGACATTAATTAAGTTATTCAGACCATAATCAACTCTCGATGTCGAGGCTAGCATGAGATTTTTGTTGGATTGTAGTTCGATTCGCTGAAATATTTTCCTTCGTGATTTACCAATAAAAATGGATAACCCAGACTACTGGTTTGGTCTTACCGACTTTAGTAATGATGACCGAGACTAAGCGGAACTTTCATTCGCTTAGTTCTAAGTTAATAGTGGATCAATGTGACTGAAATTTTCAGCAAATTGCCTTTACATTAGCCAGTTTTTAACTATTGTAGTTGGAATTACCAACTCGTTATCTAATCTCCCATAATGTATCTTTAAGTCAAGACAGTATATATAATTATATTCTTATAAATGATGACTAATACCTATTAAGTAAAATATAATTATATTCTTATAATTGATAACCAATATCAATGAAATTGGTTTAACGTCCTACTGTTCTGCATATAAACTTGGTTATCTTATAAACGATAACGATAAAGCGTGATAAAATAACAGAACCATTAACAACATAAATATATAATTTTAATAGAAAGGCAAATAGTTTATATTTTGTAAATTAACGACATGTGTGTATACATATAAAATTTGTAGTCTTACTCTAAATACTATTATAGTATGAAATCAAAAGTTATATATTTTATTTAATTAACATAACAAAATAATTATTACAATTAATTCAACATATACCAGAATAATATAATTTAATATAACTTAAATAAACTGACAGAGTACTAAAACTTATACCTAGAACATTTTTAAAAGTCTATGGATATTAAGTAAGCTGAAATAAAAATAAAAGTCTACTTTTATAATGCCAAGAGTCCTCACAGAGGTTACGTTAATATATCAAATATGATAGACGAATATCCTTGCTATATGAAAATCCCTCATTTTCAATAATTTAGTTAAATATCAGTTCATAGTTATATATGTTTAAGACAACTTCAAATGTATATTTTATTCAACATAACAGCTTCAAATGTATATTTTACTCACCTAATATTTTAAATGTATATTTTACTGAACTCAATATCATGTCAAATGTTTATTTTACTCAACATAATATATCAAATGTATATTTTATTGAACATTATATTATGTCAAATATTATATATTCTACTCAACATAATATTGTCGTGCAAACACAGATTCGACGCTTATTTGACATTTGCTGGTGTTGACAAATGGCTCCTATGTTTATTTTTGTCTTTGAGAACTTTATAAACCACGGTATTGAGAGATAACTCTTAATATTTGAGAAAAACAAATAGATTATAATTCAAGAAAGCTGCATAGATGACGCATTAAATTATTATTTGTAAACGAATTGAAAACCAGTTTGAGCTTAATTAACCAAGGCACACACCAACATAATCTACATTTCATCATTAAATGATGTACCCTATGCATATATTGATAATTGAATGATGCATTCTTAATATTGATACTATAACACAGGTATAATTGTGTTTTTGTGATGCGGTACGACTATATTTCATTATGAATTGTCGATTACTACCCAAATTGCATTTCTAAATAATATATTCTTTAATACATTCTTGAAATTTTTAACAGTTTATTTTAAAACAAAAAAGGTATGTTGCCAGACAACGAAACGCACAACCACAGAGTGTAAAGTTATCAAGAGCGATCCAACCAGAAGTAATTAACTGACATAGTTAAAATGCGATAGGTTTCTTCAGGTCAGTAATAGATTTCAAGGAGGTCGAACTATAAGGTTTCTTGCTAGAATACGGCAATGGCAGTTATTCTAAAAATAACCACACATGGCTTAAATTCAAAAGGAGCGTGAAAGTATACATTGATACAATGATTAGAAATTTATCAAGATACTAAAATTGTAGCCCGGTTAATGTTCATAAGAAACTGTAGAGAGAGAGAGAGAGATAGAGAGAGAGAGAAAGGCGGGGGGGGGAAGAGACAGTCAGAGACAGAGAGGTTTAACGTCCACTTGACACAAACCAGGTCATTTCGGGAAACAACACATGGTTCAATTTGCTTAGGGGGGCGGGGGGTCTTTAGCAGTGGGAGCAAAACCCATGAGGTTGGATAGGCGACTCTACGCCTTGTCACGTACAACCAGGAGAACAGAAACCACGCCAGTTGACTCAATGAGACAACGCACATGCGCTAACCATTAGGCCACCAACTCTCCAAGAAACTGAGGAAGACGGACGAACGGAACGGAGGCACAACAAATACGAACACATTTCATGCGGACATATATTATTACTAATGCCATAAAATCAAGATAAATGTACAAAACAAACAACAAAAAAAAACACTGTATAGACGATAATGACCCCATGATATTACTAATGACGCTTTTTTTGAATGAACAAAATATTCGTGACTTATTCCTGCCTGTATCCACCTTTTGTCGTACAAAAAGCTTTATGCGTGCATGACAGTGTACCTTTATGATAAATGAAATATTTATGATTACATTCACGAATTTGACACTGAAATTCGAACTTTTATTAATTTAATGAACTTATTAGTATATTCAAAATTTAGTTTATGAACTAATAATTACTTATATTCAAGATTTAGTTCATGAACTAATAATTACCAGTATATTCAAGATTTAGTTCATGCACTAATAATTACATTTAATTTTTGAAATTATTTTATTAATATATTTGAGATGTTTTTTCACGGAACTAATACTTACTATTATATTCAAGATTTTTTAATGAAATAATAATTACTATTACATTCAAGATCTATTTCTTGAACTAATAATGACTAGCATATACTCAAGATTTTTGCATTGAAAACAAAGATAAATCAAATTGTAGTATGGCTGAGGAGATAAATCTCATGCAATGACGAGAAAGAAACGGGAAGATGAATAAGGAAGTCAAATAAATTTAGTAAAATATGCACGAAATCTATGTCACGAAGGGTTTTACACACGTAAAAAATAAATGTAATTCCCGATGAGTAATTTTCTGATGCATGTATGTTTTTATTTTTTATATTCAAAATATTTAACAATACGCTTATTATACAATGCAATATTGACGTACAAACATGAAATAATAAATAGATAATAAGAACTTAACTATATCAAGAAGGATTTCGCAAGAAAATGAATACATTTTAAAAATAAACCCTAACAGGGTGATTTTAATAACTTTATATTTGCTTAAAGGGATCCAACCGATTTCCTTTTCAGGCAAAAACTGTTTATATGGAGTTGATTATGAATTATATTCAGGATATTTACGTGTTTAGTGTGAATTATCACCATATATACCAGGGGTGGGGAATTAACATCTATTAATATTCTCCATCAGCTTATATTTATTCTATAGATGGCACTATTGCATTTACGTTTTTTAACCTCTATTGATTTTAGCATATTGTCAATGACTTGAATGTAGAAGTTGATTAGATCCCTTTAACTTATATACGAAATATATCTACATAATATGCAATCTATTATTTGGTCCATAAAAAAGACTAACCAGGTAGACATTATGGGATTCCAGAACTACATCCTGGAACAGACTGTCGCTCATTGGTTGTTTGTGAGAGGACATTCCAAACCGGCGCTCGTGCAGAAAACTTGTAGACCAATCGTCTACCTGGGACGCGTTCTAAAATTCCCACCTTGTAATAATACCTGGAAATAAATCAATTCGATTGTATGGTATATATTGTTCGGAATAAAATACACGTAGGCCTATTCTACCACTGAGAATTAGTCTACTTTCATTTCCACACACCTTCAATAGAAACATACTCATTAGTTTACGTAAATAAAAACCCTTTATGATAATGCTTATTATGTTACTTATATATTCATGCGTATAGGTCTTTATATATACAATGATCTGCTGAGTTATTGTTAGAATATTACAAAGCTCAAATACGCATAACAGTCAGTCAGTATCCAATTTTGACTAAAATGATCTAAGATCAATGAGTGTTACCATTGAGGTGGGACAGTTATTGTGCGAACTGGCCTTGGCTTCGCAAAACATTCTCAGACTTAAAAAAAAACATTATGCAAGAGTAAAATCTGCTTATTACAGGTCTTTCTTTAGGCCTGAAATGTTATCTAAATAATCAATTAGGCATTAATTAACATATCCAGACCATAATAAACTCTTGATGGCAAGGCTAGCCTTCGATGTTGGCGGATTAAATTCACATATGCCGCTTTATGGCAATTGATAATTAAATAATCAAGTGGATAATCGATACTATGCTATTTATATTAATGATTTGAGTAATGATGACCGAGGCTATGTGAATATTTCAAACGCCTTTTTATCGGCTAATAGTGGATCAATTTGACTGAAATTTTCAGCAAATTACCGTTACACTATATAGTTTTTAACTATTATAGTTAGAACTGCCATCTCTTTATCTTATCTCCCATAATGTAACTTTAAGTAAAAAAAAATTATTCAAAATTGTTCGCATAATTTTACCTAAAATACAGCCCTTTATATTACTTTTGTCATTTGAATGGATCAAATGGATCTATAAGAAACTATATTTTCTCCTGGATCAAAGATATTTCTCATCAACAGTGATTGAAAGTCAAATAAATTCTTAACTTAAATCTAAGAATGCTTTGTTAAACCGGGGCCTGGTTCTACTTACACTGTAACATGGGCATAAATAATTACAGTTCAAATAGATATGCCTGAATATATTTTTATAATTCATTACTCTGGTATATAGTTTGATTTATTACGAATGTTACTGATTGTTTTGATTCATTATATCAAATGACATGAAATCGGGTATAACACCCGACTTTCCTTCAATATACAAAATATCCTATTATCTATGATTAAAGTAAATAAAAATGGAAAGATTTTCAAGATTTTTATATTGTAAGGTTTACAATTAATGACAATGATTTCATAATTATATTACAAATCATGTCTGTTCTTACATTTAGAAACATTGGGAAGTCGTGGTGAGCAAAAAGTGTAAACAAAACAGATCCCCAACACGTATCACAGAATACTTCCTATAATGCGGAACCATATATTATTTGAGTCTCTTATTGCCGTTAAGTTATTTACCACTTTAATATTGAAGATTTATGAACTGATTTCTTGACTCATTGCTGATAACTTTCAGATCTGATTTCTTATCACATTGCTGACAACTTTCAGATCTGATTTCTTATCACATTGCTGACCACTTTCAGATCTGATTTCTTATCACATTGCTGACAACTTTCAGATCTGACTTCTTGTCTCATTGCTGACAACTTTCAGATCTGATTTCTTATCACTTAGCTGTTTACTTTATGAAATTATTTCTTATCCATTTCTGACAACTCTGGGAATTAAATCGTATTTTTGACAACTTGGGAGATTCTTATCACATAGCTGACAACTTTCAGAACTGATATTTTTTTTTCCATCACAATGATGACGAATCAATATCTTAGTTTAATCACGATAATTTTGCTTGCCACAATGGCGGCGTTACGTAAACTTACTTCTTATAGGAGTTCTTTTGGGGACGATTGATGTCAGTTCCTACTTCAATGGACTTAACTTTAGTTTCTTATCATAACGGTGACAATAATTTTAAGAACTGTTCTTTTTATTACTATGACAATGACATCCAATTCGTACTACAATCACAACTACATTAAGAGTCATTATATACGTATCACAATGGAAAGAATTTAGCTGGTGATTTATTAGTTTAACTGATTTAACTTCAGTTTATAAAATATCCAAAGAGTCACCTCATTTAGCCACAACCAATGGTCGATTCACTTGATTTGATGTATACATGTTTGATGTTTGCAGTGGCGACTGTCTTGTCAGCAGGTTTGTCTTGTCTTGTTTGTTTGTGTGCAGTGCGGTCCTCCTGCACTTATTATTAATGTGTTTTGGAGAAGATCACGTCCAATTGTGTGCAATGCCTATGGTTACCTTTCTAGTCAGTCTAATGAAAGGGGACATCACTCACCTAAAGCCGCGGCTCATCTTCTCATAATTCATACAGGAATTATTCTTACACACCCCCCATCTTCGTGCAATCTCATTAGGGTTGACTAAAGCGAACATGCCTCTACTACGATCTACCCATTCGATAAGAGAGGGGTTCGTTTTGCTGCTCTCCAGTAGATTCACTATAAATTTAAACAGTCGTGGTTGACCTTGGGAATCTGAAATAAGAAATAACATTATTGTTTTTACAAGTATGCTTAAAATTTAGCTGTCAAGTACGTTAAAAATGCAACGCCCATTTCGATGGAACGAAACCACAGTTAGAATATAACATGTCCGCGGTGTCTAATAGACCCTTATCTGGATATCTTGCTATATACTGCGAGGTAGAAAGGGGCAGTATTCAGTATTATAGTTGATAAAAATGTTTAAAAATTTGTAACAGAATTTTTGAAAAGTATTCTCTTATTGACAGGTGAACACTGAAGAAATTGCAAGACTGAAGTCATAACTTCAAAAACTTTAAGTTTGCTGCAGTGTTTTGAAGACGTTGAATATTGGATGCAGGAATTGCTGGAAGTACGAACAACGGCGAATTGGAGTTTCGACCATCATTCTTTTATCGTTTTAAAATTCCGAACCCCTTTCCACATTTGGATGTATCAAAAAGAAGTATATTATTTTATAGCATAGCCTAATCGATCTATTTCATCAAGAAAAAAAGTAATGTTCACTGTGGGAACTTTTACACGAAAATATTTTCATGCAAATCTCAGTTTTATGGGAAAATTCAGAAACTGCTCGCCAATTTTAGAATGTAGAAATTGGTGCAGTTGTTCTATTGTACGCAATGCCTTACCCTATAGACATTAGTATAGGGTGTATACCGTACGTAGTACATACAATGTCCCTATAGAAACCACGACGTTCACCTGTTGCAGTTTGCTGTATCCAGATTGATAATTAGTTTAATTCAGGGGCGTTTCTTAGTTCACACAATGTAAAATTTTGTCTGAATCTTTGATGACTTCCACATCACATCTTTTTGATGTCTTGTGTAATCAAGCCACCAATTACAATCCTGTTAAAATGTATATTAATCTTCTTCTTTTTTAAAATAAACATCATGTAGATATAATAGGTATTATGGATAAAGATTGCAGAGATAGGAAGATCAAGGCACGATTAGATGAATTAAAAAAAGCCCCGATTATTTTAAATTGTTCGTTTCTAAGGGTGCGGTGAAAAGAAGCTGGGGGAGATCTGACTTGTCTGCCCGCACCGGTCTAATGGGGACGAGCACATACAGTGTTATATGGGAAACATTTGCCGGGACTGCAATGTTTATTATATTCTTCAACGATTTCCAACTGTCTTCCAATGTAAGTGATTCCAGACGAAGGGCCCATAAGGACAGTTACCCAGTCGTTAGGATGGGTCGAAAAAAAACGAGTCTTGGGTCACATTGGCGTGCACGTAAAATATCCCTCGGTAGTTGGAATTCGATCTAAGTGTAGGCCACAGCGTCGCTGTGCCAGGTACCACCTGGGCCCTCCTAAATAGTGACCGTGTGTTTTGCTGTGACTCCGATCCTATAGAGAGAGAGAGAGAAATGGGGTTTAACGTCCGCTCAACACAAATTAGGTCATTTCGGGACTAACATATGGTTTACTTTTATTTCAATAATTAGCTTGCGCGTAGGGGTCTTGAGCAGTGGGAGGAAACCGGAGTACCCGGAGGAAACCCACGAGGTTGAGAAGGTGCCCCTATCTCCATGCCACATACGCTCACACCAGGGCTCGAAACCAGACCCTTAAGGTCGAAGGGCGGCAATCTAGACCAGGCCACCCCACCCCCTCTCCCGATCCTATAGGACCACGGGGCAAACCCGCGGACAAGACACACAAATAACAAAGGTATATATTATATCAAGTAAAAATATAAAAACAAAATTTAATAGTCTGATATAAAATATGGTTGAGATCGCGATTACTTATCAATGGTATGCAGACTATGGATTTTCTTTTCTCATAAATTACATCAGTCTGTCAACACGCAATGTGTTTTGACACCAAGGTCACATTAGTCATATTTCAAGCTTCGTTAAACATATAATGTATTTTAAAAATCACAAAAGATTTGGGGGATTCCCCTCAACTTTCCCTACTTCATTTGTGTGGAGATGAGAATACGCACGATTCATATACAACCGTTGAAAACTATATAATATATATATGTGTGTTTTTTAGCACATTATGTTATATTTCTGTATAGAGGCATAATGAGCTTAAGCAGACAGAGTGCGTGAACTATTTTGTAGACATGTTAATAAAATAATGATAATATTTGAAATTGTGATTTCAACTAACATAAGTTTAACTAACTAATACCAACATTGTTTGAAATATTATGTGGAATACATATTTAAAATTAATGTTTGAAAACAAATCCAAACACTGCAATAATGATGGAATGGACAATTTGTTCATGATATATATCAATAAAAATAGAATCATGGCATTTGAATAAATATTTCCAGCTTTCATTATTTTAGTAAAAAAGAAATATTTGGAAATTTTAATAATTACATAAAATTGGAAGCACCTAGTTACAAGAACATACGAAAGACATCCATCATCAAATATTTTTACTTGAAAAATCGGTTTCCTTATTCATACTTTCTTGGAAACACAACACAACACATCACACCCAATACAACACAACACAAAAACAACAATTACAAATATATTGTTCAAAAAACAACTACAAAACTGCTACCACATACCCCCTAATAGTGTGTTTCTTATAAAATATAGACCTGAAAATAGGGTGACCTACTCCATGACATTCTGACATCAGTTTTAGTTTGTAGTTTGGTTTCATAAAAGATACATTATGCCAGGTTTAGACAAAGAGCTGGCCATTCTTGCTCAAATGGTAATATTTCAAAAATAGATAATGAAAACTTAAATACCAGGAAAGTTTCTATAAAATTATTTTTTTTCTGGGCAATGTTATGAATGGCTAGTATAGCGTTTAAATTACTTTAATACCAAAAAATAACTTTTAATATTTAAAAATAAAAAAAAAACCCTGTATAAATCTATACCATTCCTTTAACACGTCAGTTCATGCAATTACTTTTAATCCAAAAAAGACTTAATATATACATTTAAAAAAAAATGCGTATAACTCCATTGTTTTCGTTAATTTTTGCAGCGACTTGCAATTGTATGCAGTTACCTTGAATAATGACAGTTTACTAGCGGTTATATTAAAGGGTACATCATTCCTTTAACACGTAGGTTTATGATTAAACATTATGATTAACCATAAAATGCAGGTGTATGAATGACATTTTTGTTACTCAGGTAACATGGACTCACAATATAAGTTCACCTTTATATAAACTACGTGTGAAATTCTAGATGCAGTTTTTTAAGCCTTGATAGAAATAAGCAATATTATACTTGTGTTGTGCAACAATAATATTATATAGTTTTTTTTTTATTGCCCATATCTTTTTAAGACCTTTATCAGCACCGTTACTAGCGTCTGTACTTGACGCCGCGACGACTTCGGGCGCTTTCGGGCCTTAATAAAGTCAATATCAACATTATGTAGACCTATATCGAATAACTTTTTCATTTGCAAAATATCATTGTTTGCTTTCATAATTTTATTAATTAATATCACAATATGAATAGTTTCGACTATATGTCATATAAACTAATTATAATAGCATAGTTTAGTTGGAGGGAGAAGGTTGGTATGGTGCTAGCTTGCTCGCGAATTCTATTATTAAATAAAATGTAGTTTTTAGTTAAATCATCAAGGTTAGGGTCAATTATGGTTTTAACTAATCATAACGTTAAAGGAATCATTATATCATCATTTATTGTTGACAAAAATAACATTAACCGTATCGAAATAATCACCTTAAACATAAAAAGCATCAGGTACTTTTCTTTTAAGGTAAAAAAACGTTCTGGCTTAAATAGGCGACCCTATTAACTTCATTATGCATTTCCCAAAAATATTCCCCAAGCTAACAACCATTAGTTAATACAGTCGGGGTAGCATAAGTAAGTTGTTAGGGTTAGGGTTAGGGTTATGCCACAGCAATATAAAAGGTAAAATACAATCTGGCTTGCATAGAATACTTATATAGGGTAAGAAACATAATGTGTGCTTATATTAAGATATAACGTATAGGTGACCTTGATCTACGTTTAGTCTGCAAAGGCATGTGTTGCACATAATACATAAAGTAGGTCAGTGCATGTACTATATATTTACCCTTTACGATTATAATTGGATACTTAGAAAACCCGATTGAATAAACCTTGCAATTAAATGAAGAGTTCTTCAAAATAGGCTTACTTAAAGGGACAATAACATTCTTGCTGGCTTGGTAGCTCCAGAAAATAAGTAATACCCTTATTCTAAGTACTAGATGTTTAAGTGTCCTACCTGTTGTGTAAATTATCCATTACAACCTATTTTACGTGTCCAGAGGGTTCGAAAATATTTTAAAATCCAAGTCACATTTGAAAAGGTTTACGTTAAACTTTTCAAATCAATTGGTTGAATTTTTCCAATTTTTTAAAAATAGGTGTGTTAAGAAATTTATATCATCATTTAATTGGAATATTCTAAAATAATACGATTTGTTGACCAGAATGAAGATTGAGACATATTATTCAGTTACAACAAGACTGTTATTGGGGCTTTTAACTATTTTCACGTGTATGTAATATTTGTTTGATAAGAGTTTAGCTATCATTGGTAGACAGGCGCAACAACAGATACGAAAACTCATTGCTTTCAACTAAGAAAAATCATTACAAAAAATAGGCAAAAATGAAGCCAATAAATAATAAAACCTAGTTATTATGAACCCCAAAGGCATTATATTACGCTTCTTGAAAAAATATGATTTGTTTTAGTAAGCAAATAGTATAGTATATATAGAAGGGGGCAATAATAACGAAATAAATTGGCCTATAAAGGAAGCAGACCACGCACACAGCGGCTTTAAAGAAAAAAAAATAATTCAAGATATTATGCATAACCGCGTCAAAAACCATTGGCGAGTGCGTTCGACTAGTAAGTAACGTGAACGCGTACCTTGCTACAGGATAAGTCGAGCTAATATACCCTCATCCCCCTTAGAGTAAGTTCAAAAAAGAAATTCTACGGATAAAAGTGTTTTGAATAATTTAATCTATGCAAGAAATTAAATAAAAAATCAAACTTTAACCTATATAGACTTTAACCTATCTGCAATAAATAGCAGGTTTAGTTCAGGGCTGACTGCCAAACATGTGTAGGTTCAATTTTAATAATTGAATTAAACTATAGTTAAATCGCACATAATAAATTAGACTTTGTACATGCGTAAGCTAACTGGCCTAGCTGTACTTTTTATGGCTAAGTGCCAAACCTGTGGACTATTGTCATTTAATTTTAACGAGGAATTTTTCCTATACGTTCAAATGCACTAACTACAATACAATACATAATAACATTCACGAGCCGAACATGCTAATATGAAAATACATTTACATATTAATATTTTACATATAATTATCAATTCTTATCCCACGAGATCAAATTAAAAAAAAATGATTATAAAAGATATTTTAAATAAAATAATATTATGTCAAGTTTGAATAGTTTACCGGCTTGTCGACCAAAAGCGCACAAGGGGTTCAAGGGAAATAACTCCTAATTTCGTCTATTGACTGGTGTTAATTCTAGTCTCTTTGACCGACCCCACCTTTTCCCAAATGTTCGCGGGATTGAACGCTTTCTACCACAGATTAAACAAAATATTGTGGCAACCTATGGCCCAAAGGCATTTAAAAGGTTCACAACAGAAAATTTGAGATACACACACTGGAGTAAACAGGTCAGGGCCGTATCTAGTGGGGGTGCAGAGGGTATATTGCACCCCCCAGAAAATAAGGCTCCCCGAGAAATGCTCCCCTCACCATCCCCCCAAAAATAATAATAATTTGACAAATTTTCAATTATAGAATAATACACTTGATTATGATATCACACTGTGATGTTCCTATGGTACTGATCAGTCGGTCGGTTTTAAGGGCGCTCAGATCCAAACTTTCTTATATCACTTACGTGGAGGCTATTGCGCCCCACCACTCTTTAAAAGCCTACATACGGCCCTGACAGGCAACCGTCCGTCCGCGCTACGTTGCAATATATCCAACCCGTAAACCCTCTTATCCCTCCGCCTCAAAACCTTGCAGGAAATAGGGTCCTGGGTTCATATTGGTCAAAGGTTCCAGATTTACTGACCATTCTCGAATGACAGGTTGTATCAACTCTAGCGACTGGTGTTGTCCAGATGTCCATCGACGATATTATATTATGACACATATTAAAATAACATCACATGATAATTGCGAATACTCCATGTTACCGATTTCATTTTGAAGGAAAACATCTATAGCACCCAATTGTAAGAAATGGAGATACCTCTTAACTACACTCAAATCCTTTTTTGATTTTTTAAAAGCCTGGATTCACCAGAAAACCTTCCCACCTGTACAAGTTCCATAATAGTGTCAAACTATAGCCTAAAATGATTTCAATTCAACCTGTGCCAATCCCATTAACGGAAAAAACTTGATTAATAAAAATTCGTTCTTTGTCTATGACTAATTGGATTAAACAACAATTACAAGTCTATAATCAAAGCCTTTCAGACGAATTTACTGAGGTAGGTTGGCGCGGCGTTGACCAATGAAAATCGTCGGTTATTGAAAACGCACACGCAAGGTCGTGTTTTTATTTGGAATTGGAGTTAACAGTCGGGAGATTAAACGGAACGATATTTTGTTAAAAATTTAAATAATACTGATGTAACACAAATGCCACTAGTAACAAAACACAGAACAGTAAACTTTTTTTTTACAATTCAGAATTGAAGAGTCCATGGGAAGAACGATCTAAGTCACTTTTCCCACTAACCCCATCTGTATAAGATTTTTGTGGAACAATCAATTACTGGTAAAAACGATCGGATTCACATCGAACCAAGGCCCTTCTCAAATGGCCTCCCTGGCAAATACAAGTCCATTGAATTCTTTATTTAACCTTAATTTGCCTGTAAAATTGAAGTCAGTCGTACTGGTGATTATGGTTCAAGTTAAACATTATTTTGAAGTTGTAATTAAGGCCCGTTCTCACGGTACGACTTGTAGTAACTACTTGTAGTATCTACGTGTAGTATCTACGTGTAGTATCTACATGTAGATGACAAAATCGTATATAAATGAGTTGATACGACTAAGAATCTCGCGATAATCTCGTCTTGTCTTAGCATAATGGCGTCATCAAGCGACGAAGAGACACTGGCTATTATTGCCCTACATTTGATAAATTATAAGAACAAAAAGAAAAAGAGAAAACCCAAATCCGTCTGGGTTACACAGTGGATACTGCGTAGACCCACTGCCGGCGCGTACAGTTCCTTATTACGTGAACTTGAAGAAGAAGACCCTCTCAGTTTGAAAAAACGCGTCCATGTTTACAAACAACAAGGGGAGAGAAATCGTGTTTGTACTAATACTCGACGTCTCTGATAGGTTAATTTCATACGATCTGGTGACTGAAATAGGGAAGTTTCTATTTTACCCAACTCGCTTTCAACTGGTTGGGAGCTTGTAAAAGTTGGTACGACTAGGGCGTTCCCACGCTGCAACTCGGGTCGATACTACAAAGCAAGTCGCACCGTGAGAATGGGCCTTTAAACCCACTTATTTTTCAGTTTTGTGTCAATCATTCACGTCCAAAAGTTTGTTTTGCGTTTTATGTGAAAAGTCAAAAAAGTGACTTGGATCGTTTTTCCCCTGGACTCTTCAGTTGTTAAAACACTCTAATACAGTATAAGACGTACCTTTATTTGGTAAATGATGTAGTGGTAGAGATGGACACGTTGGCAATGATGAAGACGATGTTGAAGAAGATGATGACGGTGATGATGATGATGCTACATTGGTAGTTGAGTTAACTGTTTCTGGATCTATCAATCCGAGATCTTCCAATGTTTTATCCAGAGTTGCATCGCTGATCTTATCGAAATCATCTGAAATATTAAATTAAATATATCCTTAAAAATAACTTTCAAAATTTTATTAAAATCTATCAATAAAAACATAATTCATTGCCAAGTAAATTTTACAGACTGTTTATCAACTCCACAATGTAATCATCAGGTGTCTTAAGATAATAATAATTATGTTATGTGGGATTTATATTAATATAACCCATAATTGACTTTTGACGGTCTTGTTCGTTTATTAAGGAATGATAAGATATTTTAGAATTCCAAAACTACTCCAGACATATTTTGACATAGATAATTTATTTCTTTTGAAGATGAATGATGCATGTGCAGTTTGGCATAAATTTACAACTAAACCTATTCAAATAAAAATCTATAAATCAGAATAAGGTTTGGCGATGAAATATGGAGTTGTCTCCCCTATCAATTCGACTCGCAGTGTTGAATGAAATATTTTAATGGTTTGATGTCCTGTTTTGGATATTATTTTGTTAGGTGCTTTTGAAAAACTACGATGTACTAAAAGGCTTGTTAGTAATATCATCAATATTTTTAGATTGTCACAATTTAGCTCACAATCTTCTGTTTGGAATCTGCAAACATTTAGTGGTTGTTGGTACGCCATGACAAACTAGTTGTTTTCATATGACCCAACAATAATAAAGATCAATGTTCATTTTTATAGCGCAAAAAAGATATGTATTGATATAGGTTAATATTCAACGAGTTAGTTCTTGCAGTGGCTACTTCAATTGAAGTAACCAAAAGGTGTCACCCTGCAGCTGTGTGGGATCAGTTGATTCGATAGGATTGCAGGTAGGGTAAGATAAAATATACAACCAGCGACCGGTATTAGCAAATAAAATTAAAAACCACGTTATATTAGACTATTGGAAATCAACGGTGATTTTACGTTTGCATCCCTTCCGATGCGCAGAGACGAGGTGAGGCTAAAGCAAGAGATTCGAGACCAACCTTGGCCAACCAGCAAAATCATTACTGATAACGAATGCGAGCGACAGAACTCCGTCGACTAAAGAAGACGGCGATATAAGTTCTGTTGACTTTATCTCATTTACGCCTGATCGGTGTCAACATTCACCGGGTCACCTCATAACAGGCCTTTATTTTTATATTCAATTTTTAGGTGTAAACAAAAGCACGGAGACACTTTCCTTTTGTGCTCTCTAGCAGCCAGAAGGCGTCGTGGCAATGGAAGCTCACTGGAACACACACGGATGATTCTCCCTCTCAAACAAGAACCTTGTTCGCAGATAGATCGATGACCCCAAAACCATCACAATATTGTAACGTTGAGAGGCTCCCTCCTCAAACCTCAATGGAGCAGCCTACCAAGATTTTAAAAATGGCACAGGAAGCTTTGTTCTGGATTGTACCTACATACAACACACGCCATGTTTGCAAGTTGAAAATTTTGAAATGTAGATAGCAACTTCAATACATGTATACATTAATGAATTCTTTTTTTTTTAAATACAAATCTGAGTTTCTTCCACAAGATTAAAAGTTCAAGCGATAAGATAACTAAGTAATATGGCCGGAAAGACATTTCTGAACATAAATTGTTGAAACTCAAAAGGTGCTGCCTTACACTGTAATGGTCAATTTCACTAAGTTTTGGCAAACCTGACCTGTGTCGAGTTCACTCTCACTGGTGTTGAAACGTTTGTGATCGTATAAACAATTCCTGCAGGTTTGAATAAAATTCATCAAGAACTCTGATGATTGTAGCTTCAAGAAATTGATGACAGACGAATCGAAAGAATCGGGTGGCGACAGTATATTATGGGATATAAAAGTAATTTAATACGAAGAATGCAGCTTACCGTCTTGTAGTTGTAATACTGTGGATGGTATGATAGATTGTGATGGTTGTTGTGATGCTAAAGTTGATTGTGATGATAGTGACCTCTGTAGTGGCGTTATGGTTGATCGTGATGATAATGACCGCTGCTGAGATGATATGACTGATTGTGATGATAATGACCGCTGCTGAGACGATATGGCTGATTGTGGTGGTAGTGGCCGCTGTTGTGAAGTTATGGTTCGTTGTGGCGGGTGTGACCGCCGTGGTGGAGATATGGTTGATTGTGATGATCGTTGTCGCTGTTGTGACATAATGATTCGTTGTGGCGGTAGTGGTCGCTGTTGTGCAGGTATGGTTGATGATGGTAGATGTGAGAGATAATGTGAATATGATGGTTGAAGTGGAAAACAAAGGGATGATGTATGGAGCTGTGGAGGTGTGTATGCATTTGGTGGATAAATACAGGTGGGTGGACAGTTGTAAACTTGATATTGTGATTCCACTTGTTGGGAACAGCAACTGCTTGAGAGATCCATCCATTCTTGTGGTGAAGGTGAGTATGAAGCTGTAAGGAAAATGTCCAAGTCAGAAAAACGTGGTAACAATTATCATATACTAATCACGGACGTGAACAAAGACGACAATAAACAGAATGGCACACATTTATTGTAGTCCGTCCATTGTAAACGATTCTCAAACAAAGGCCAAATTTTCAGTTAATTTTCTTCATAAAGTGATCTTCGATTTCACACATTAATATTGTACCACCAATTCTATATTAATTAAGTAGCTATGGGAACAGACAAAATTGGGTGCTTACATGACTGTGTCCATAAGTGAGAATCAATCTGGATATGTTGATTTAGCCCCTGTGGATAGACATCTAATTTATGTAAGATATTATCGTTAAACCTACTATGTTCAGTAGTCTTATTACAGGCAGCTTTACCAGGTTCTGTCTTGACCAGACCAGATAATACAGCATTCATAATTTCTTCAGCTTCTCCAGGCGGTGATACATTATAAGAAAACTGCAGGCGGCTGTCGTCAGATGAACTATTTCCTTTCTGAACCATTCTTTCAGCCATGCATTAGTAAGTATATCTGAAAGAGTGACATGAAAAATAAAAATTCAATTCAATACTTTATTAACTTTATTTTTTAGAAATGTCTGTTGCAAAAGGTGCTTTTTACTAACTTATCGAAATAGATGAATAAATGATAAATGGTTATTCAGACGTTTTCTTTATATAGTTCATTTGAAAAGGGCTTTATAAAACGTAGCAGCCATCATGGGAAGTGTCAATTGTTATATCATTATATTAGAACAGCAAGGTTAATATATCTCAGCAGATGATGATATACGTGTACACCAATACGTTATAAATAAAATTAATCAAAATGATACTGAAAACTATCAACTATAAATATAACTTTAGATTAATAAGATCACCAAAATTTAAATGAAATAAATCTTAGCAGCTTTGTAATGAAAACGATTATCTACAATCAATATAACGCTTGTTCTCTATCAAATCAGCAAGACCCCAATATTCACCAAATATCATAAATAAAATTAATCGAAACAGCTTTGTAATGAAAACTATCAACTATAGTTATATGAATTATTACTTGAGTAGCTATGATACAGCGTATATTAAACGCGAATCAGATGTTCAAGATCACATTTTAGCTAATCGATTTTCATTACATAACAGTTTTGTAATTAAAGGAACTTAATCAGAATAGCAAGATCACATCTCAGCGGATAAGATGTCCACCTGAACAATTTTGTTAAGTAAACAATGAACTATGCATATAACAAGTAGTACTTAAATAGTAATTATAATCACATCTCAGCTTAATTGATTTTCATCGATAATCGATAATTACTATTGCACTTAAACAGAATAAACAACAATTTAAATTACCAATTGAAAATGGTAGTAGGATTAATAAAGGTGTTGTAACAATGATATTACTACAAGTTGTAATCCGTAGTAAAATTATTCTCATATTTATACCCTTATCAACGTATTTTTATTTCTAAAAATAAAAAAAAGAACATGACTATTTTAAAACTTCATTCACATTTTTCGAGACATTTGTGAACATGAGGAAGCTTTGACAGTAAAAGTTTTCCTGTTCTCCACAAGCTACAGACAGTTCGTGGTTATTTATGTTATCAAATATAGGCCAGTAGAGAACAACTTGGGTATTCTGTGGTTATCTAACACAACCAACCAAACGCGACCATGCCTGATGTTCATTGGCTAAAATTTAATGTTTTGTCTTATTATTTTTTAAAAGGAAATTAAAATCACGGATATTGTGTAATTTAGTGTTGCCTATTTTATATACTTTACAGTGCGAAAACGGAAAAAAGATGAAAATCTCCGATTCGCCAAGAGCTTAAGTGCATTTCCTATATTTAAGGAATATTTTCAACAAATAGATGGCAATATCCTTAAACCGCTAAAATGTGTTTCACAGTGTATTAATTAACATTATTTTGCACCACTTCACACACCTGTGTTTTCCCTCACTGCTAAAGAAACCTACGCGCTTACACATTACTGAAATGAAATTTAAGTATATGTTATAGTCCCGAAATGACCGAGTGTGTGTAGAGTAGACGTACCCCCACCCCACTCTCTCATACATCGTCAGTCTGTTTCACAGAGAATTATCTCTGTCATAGATGAATGTTTTCAACACGTGCACTGACACCACGTGACGACAATCCTTGGTTCAAAGGCTTTTGCATTGTTTACATAAGACGTAACTGCTCCGGGCAAGATTATGCCTTTTACTCATTTTAATACCCATTTACACTAAATAGGAAATACTTTTTAACTACAAATACTTCAAACGTCTTTACTTATTTCTATACGCTCACATTTTCATGTTGACGTATATTGTCGTCGCCCCTGTCAGTCCGTCCGGATACAATTTGTTTGTGGACTCTCTACAGGTCACAATTTTCTTATCCGATTTTGACGAAACTTTAAATATAGGTTTATCCCCATAAGATCTCGACTGCTTTCGATACTGGAATGTATAGGATCGAAACTTCATTGATTATGGCCCCTGATTGTACGAAAAATCATGTTTTTAGCTTGTTGACCCTATAGAGGTCCGATTTTGATGAAACTTGACATGTATGTTTATAACCCAAAGATCTTGGTTCCTTTCGATATTTGCACCCATCGGATCGTAACTTCCTGAATTATAGCCCCTGATTGTTCGAAAAATCGCCCTTTTTAGCTTGTGATCCCTCTGGAGGTCAAAATTATTATCCGATTTCAAAAACCGTTTGATTATATCACCGTTACATGGTAATGAAGGTTGAGTTCAAATTCCGTGAAAATCAGACCAAAATTGACGGACAAAATGGCCGGCGCTTGTACCCGAAAAGTGTAAAAATATGGTATATAGGTTTTAATCTGATGTTGACGAAACTTGAAATGCATGTTTATATCCCAAAGATCTTGGTTCTCTTTGATATTCAACGGATAATATCGGATTGTAACTTCCTAAATTATAGCCCCTGATTGTAAGCAAAATTGACTTTTTAAGCTCGTGGTCCCTCTAGAGGTCTTAATTATTATCCAATTTTAGAAATAATATTAAATGTTTCGTATACTAAACGTTAGCATGGGGCCGAATTTTATAAAAACCAAACAAATTCTAATGATTTTCTGATAATTACTTAATATGACAACTCTTGTTGACTGCCCGGACGATTTAGCTGCTGCCTGGGCGTATGTTTCGTTGCCTGGCAACCTATTTTTCTAATACATATTTAAAAAATGTTTTAGCATTTAATTTGTCGAAAGAAAAAATTTAATATTGGGGACTAATTAAGTCGCGTCGATGTCATCCTTATCAGTGACTGTACCACTTTATACACTAGTATACCGATTGCATATAGTGTTTTCGTGGTTTGTTTTAACTGACTGAAGAAATGTTTTTCTTCTTAAAAATACAATATGTAAAATTTAGATAAAGTGATGACCAATGACAATTTCAAAATAGATAACAATATTGAAAATTTCATTAAAATTACTTTTTTCTGAGCCAAGATATCACTGCTTGTAGTTTTGACAAGATGTGTGCATAGTGGTTACATGGACACTGGCATATTGGAAATTTAGCATCGATTTCCCATTTCTAAATTAAATTTTAAATTGGCGAACCGTTCTATAGTAATCTAGTTAAAATCTCGAGTATCGAATGCCATCGAGGGTTGATAATGGTCTTGCTTGGTTAAGAAATGTTTAATTAATAGTTTATATATCAAAGTTCAGGCATAAAGAAAGATCTGCACTAGGTAGATTTAGTTTTTGCATAATGTATGTTTGAATTACACCTATTTTATATTATTTTATCGACTAACCTTTTATCAGCAATTACTGTGGAACGGGTTTACACACGGGTTTAAGACAGACGATATGGACACCATATACGCAACGTCGTATATCTATTTTCGTTAGTGATTTATAGATGAGGAAAATATAGCCTTAACATGTTTTGAGAAGAAGATATCAAAAAGGCCTACTAACGCGACATAAGCAATTATAATTGTTACCATGGTTGTCAATCTTCTTCATTAAAACGGGGGATCACGTGGCTAAGTAGTCTGTAGGTCGGTTGTTCGATCCCTGCATTTGCCGAGAAAGTTCATCCAGTTTTTCCGACGTGGTTTCCCCTTGTAAAAGATACAGAACGATGAGCCTGACAAGAACAGCTATCTAGTCGTTCGGATCTGACGAAAAATCGATATCCCGTGTACAAATTGGTGTGCACATAAAAGATCCCTTGGCATTTGGAATTCGATATAAGAGTCGGCCGTAGCGCCACTGTCCGAGCAAAATTACCCGCAGCATAGCACGCTGTATGCCCGTCTTCATTAGTCCAGTTTAGGAGCAGAACAGTAGGACGTTAAACCCCATTTCATCTTGTGTCATTTCTTTATCAAAACCATTATAGCATAGAATCGTTAGATTGTAGCTATTTAAGATTGTCAAGGTTAAAAAACAATAATGACAATCACGACGTTGTTGTTCCGCAGATTTGATTTATTTCTGCCATATTCACACATCTACATTCTTAAAGTAGATTAGAAGACCTCTTCAACGTAATCTTTCATGCTATATGCAACAAAAACGTGTAAGGTATTGTTGATTATAATTTGAAAGGCATGATTCGAATACTGCTAATGATCATATTAATATGGCGTCACAAATAACAGTTCGTAACGAAGAATAGTTTTGGCATAATAGAAGGTTATATGCTAGGAAATTAGGTTTGCTCAAGGGAGAGAGAGAGATTGGGTTTAACGCCCACTCGACACAAACTAGGCCATTTTGGGACTAACATATGGTTTCATTTTATTTCAATAATTCGCTTGCGCGTAGGGTTTTTAGCAGTGGGAGGAAACCGGGGTCCCCGGAGGAAACCCACGAGGTTCATAAGGCGCTCCTATCTCCATGCCACATACGCTCACACCAGAGCCCGAAACCACAGCCGCAAGCCAGAGGTGACCGGCCAGCTAGAGGTCGAAGCGCGGCACTCTTAGTCTAGACCACTAGGCCATCCCCCCCCCCCACGTCATCTGGAACGAAAACAAATGAAGTGAAATGAGGGATTAACGGTTCTGCTCCGACTAAACGAAAACAATTGTTTCCCAATATTATCATGGTTTAAATCATAATCAAAGATTTTTAGCATGTTGTATATAAAAAATATTAGCAATGAAGAAAACAGGGGAATGGTAAACTGTTCCAGCATATTTTGACGAATCGTAAAACTTTCAAAAGGACAAGAGACAAACTATAGCACAGACGCCGCTCCACAAAACAGTATCGACAGGTGAAATATTAATAAGGAAAACCAATGCCAATACCAGAATCACGTATCCGTAACAATCCAAATTATGCTATCCAAAATATAAACCGGTTGCGTATCTTCCATTAGGCTTTAAGATGTTCACTATTTAAAGACGCGTACGTCCTTCTTTTTAACCGTTACGACTTTCCAATTCCTTACTTTCTTGGTCTGAATCTGGTTCAAGGGATCATCTTATTTAATCTATTGATGAAATCTGGTTATAAACAATTTCTAACGATTTTAGAAAAATTACATGAAATTGATAGGTCTAAATATGAATGTATTTAAACTGAATTACACCGATAATATTTATTGCGCATGCTCCCCAGATAAGAATGAGGCGCCATTGTTTGACATGACTTGTGGAATATGTCTAGCCCCGTTTTATTTCAAGTCCCTTGATACAAATCGTGCTGAACGCAAATCGCGTACGAATGGTAAAATGTTTATTTTGTCTTAAATATTGTATATTATAAGCCCATCATTTCTCGGAAGATCACAGCATCAATGTTGATTAAAAATGATACATAATTTGTGTTTTTAATGTCGAAGACTAAGACTTTGGAAGATATTGAGTTAGAGACTTGGCTACTTTAAGTACTTGTATAGTTTGAGGCGATTGACCATACTGGTAACTTACAAACAAGTGAATTTTACATTTACAAACTCGATTAAGATTTACTTAACTTAGAGGGACAATAACACTCTTGCTGGCTTGGCAGCTCCAGAAAATAAATAATAGCCTTATTCTAAGTAGGCCTACTAGATGTTTAAGTGTCCTACCTGTTGTGTAAATTATCCATTACGACCTATTTTACTTGTCCAGAGGATTCGAAAATATTTTAAATCAAAGTCACATTTGAAAAGGTTTACGTTAGACTTTTCAAATCAATTAGTTAAATTTTTCCAATTTTTTAAATTAGGTGTGTTAGATGAAATTCATATCACCAATTAATTGGAATATTGTAAAATAATACTTGTTGACCAGAATGAAGATTGGGACATATTATTCAGTTACAACAAGAGTGTTATTGGGGCTTTAAAACCAGGTCATTGATGAAATTCTATTTCAGTAATATGCTTGCCTGCAGAACACATTGTCAGCGGAAGGAACCCGGAGTAACCAAAGAGGTCAGGCAGACGAATATATTCCTTTGGGGTGCACTTATGGGGTGATAATCACATCTGCATCGATGGCAACCTTACGATCTAATGGTTATACGTTGAACCACTAATCACATACAGTACAGATTTCTTACTTAGAAGTTGTTGAATATTATATTATATACTCTCCCAAAAAAGAAACGCAACGTTACATTTCGTCGTCAGTATATCCTCGCTCTACTATCGCCTTGTTGCAGCAAGAACGGCGACACGTCGCTGAACCAAACTGCTCTCCAGTGTTGCTGTGACCATACCCTCAGTGCCTGAACCCATTAAAGTTGGATTTCGTGGTGTCGGCGTATTTCAAAACAGAAGCTCCAACGGGGACGTCTGCCTCGTTATTCGGTTTCACGTAGGCGTTTGCCCACTGTCTGGTACGAGATTCTACGCCGTCCGGGAATAGCTGCTGCAGTAGAGATCGCCATTGAAAACCAATTACGCCAATGACGTAACCGGAAGTGACGACCCAGGACAAGTGGGACCACACTTGTTTGGCCTGAGCTTGGGCGTTCACGTGTTGAACTTCGCTGTCGGTACCTATCCCAAAGGCGAGAAATGGAACTAAGGGAAACATTCAGCAGCCTGGCTACATCTGTCTTGGAGTTATCTGCTTGTAATCCACCAATAGCGTTTTTGCGTTGGTCTTCGTTAGGATGTGGCACCACTTGGGTCTTTGAGTGTTTACATGTGCAACTGATTTGGAAACTGAGAACCCCGGGATTTTAAAGACCTTAGATTTAGGTTCCATGCGAAAAGCTCGCGAAGTTGTTAAATTCATGTTTCTTGGTGCAATCAAGCGATAAAAAATTTCGACAAAAAGCATGACCAGTCACAATTAGTGACCCTACCTTTAAAATCAATAATGAATTTCTTTTATCCTTACATAATGGCATTAAAAACAAGTAAGATTTACCGAAACAAAGACCTGGTTCAAATAAAAAAATGATGAAAAATGGGTTGTGCGTTTCTTTTTTTGAAGGGTATATTTCGGCATTTGAAATTTATAAGGTTAACAGAGGTTCTAATGGATACGGTTGTGGGTTTATTCATTTGCGCATAATGAAATGTTTTCTAAGAGACAATCATAGACCTGGCGAATCTACTTTCAATCTATCTCTCACAAATCAAACACAATTGAATCCATGCATTTACATAAATAAATAAATAAAAAATACATCCCCTTAAACATTAACCGCTATACTTCATTCTGACATATATTAATTCAGATATCAGATATTAGTGATGTATACATAAAAAATATTTAAGTTTGTGAATTATTTGATAAAACTTCTCTTCCGTGATAAAAGTAGATTTGAATATAGACTAGTTATTGCTTCACCTGTTCAGTCTGTTCTTGTTGACTGTTGGATTTCGATTTCAAGAAGAGTGTTGGAATTTCCATTGTCTGTCAGGTTTTGGTGAATATTAACGATTTTGAAGCGGAAGGGTGACCACCTTCAATTTTTTGGATTCAGGTTATTGTGGCATCTTAGGCGATTTGTGAACATGATCGGAATGTATAGGCCAAGAAATGTCATGGATGTAACTTATGTGTGGAGGGAATTACTATTTCACCTATATTTGGCTTAAGTTATTGGGAATTTGAAAGTTGTATAATACAGTTTTTGCAATTATAGTCTGGTACAACTGAACAATTTGAAAATAGATATACATCAAGACTTTAATAAAGCTTACCTGCCGTGGAGAAGATATTATATGATCCAAGTGCACTGAGCGAAACCAGTAATCATTAAAAAGACAAGTATGAAATCCATATCAACTAAATCTTTAAAATTCCAAGTAAATTTATAGGTTTTGAAATTGCATATTTTATTGCACAATTCTTGTGCACGGACACGGACACTTGGATTTCAGGAAGTTTAGGTTAAATTGATTATGAAGATTTGTAATATATAGTTATGTATACACAAATAAAAGAGTGGACTGTCCAATGAATAGCAATTATAATCGACAGTACTCAAAATATTGCATGGTTTCTGGGAATGACAACATTTCTACTCTTGCCGCCGACGACCGTCATGTTTTCCTCCATGTTCCTGTTTCGTTCGTCTTCCTTGTTAGAAATTTCCAAATCGCTTAAACATAATTAAACGTTGTTCGGAAGAAAATTAACAGGCATCAAACCAAAAACCAGGGTGTCCGGGGTTCCGACTGTTTGTAATAACATCTTTTTAGTAAATAAACATTTAAACGTAAAATCAGATCAAATTATGGTAACACAAGATAAGATGCAAGTCTGGTATTTTCATTTGGTTCTTGCGTGGTATATTCACTACATATTACCTCTGGCCATTGAGTTACAGCTGGGCACAAACCTTGACAGATTTCTCAAACATTGTGTAACAAATAAACGATGAAAAATCAACAGTACCTACCAGCATCGGTGATCCCAAAAGACAAAATCTTCAAATCCAAAAGTATCAGGACAAATCGATTTGTAGGAGCTATTGGGCGTTCCGGAAGTTTGTAGACGTAGACTATTTATAATTTTGCTTTGTAACTGATACGTCATCTACGCATTTGTTGACATACTATCTGCAGCACTATAGGCACATTATATAATATCCATACCTTATGATTGTTGCGCGTTTCTTAATAACAATGCTAATTATAATTTTTTGACTTTTGAACTGATGACTATTACTAATTTTATTAATGTCAAAAACGTATCTAAGACGTCATAACGAGCAATGATTAAGTAGCTGTCTTTTCACTAAAGCTGGTCACACATTGATTCAAATAAACGAATGACAGAAAATAAAATCGTGTATTTGTTGTTGTTCGTATCAATGTGACAAAAACAGTTTAACTAAAAGAGAAACGCAAAGCCCCCCCCCCCCATCCACACACATTCATGGTTGTTTATTGTTTATCGTTTACCGCAACACGCCTGGTTGGACCAATCATATTTAAGAGCGCCAGTATCATTTGACATTCAAATTTCCATCGAAATTACTTCAGCATGTTATTGGTATATGAACTGAAAGACGTTACTTGTAGAAATTAAATGGACTTGCGCAAATGCAATATATTTACTGTGAGCCGCCATTTTGACTTAGTGTGATTTTTTTGTTTATTTGCTACCCAGCCGCAGCGTAACACTATAGATAACCGAAGATCCATCATAATGATGAGACCTTTATTAATAACATGAAATAGATATAAGTCGGGAGGAGCTCTATTCCAAGTCGTTTGTTTCTTTCTGAAGTTCATCGTTCTTCTCCACCAGAGGTGATATCGTAGACAATACTTACTCTCTATATAAACTCCTTGTTATATAGCTTCCGAAAATGTACAAGAATCACCATACTATATGGTATTGTTTTTTTTTGCAGATTGAGATGTCTGTAATTGCACTGGGTATTTCCTTGGAAGTCATTATCATGTCATATGGTATGACACACTGACCATTGCATTCCCTTTGAAATCATGCCGAGTTTGTACACAGATTATGTGTAGCCTCTAAAGGACAAACGGGATTAATTACATGTTTAATTACAACACAGACAGTTGTGAATTAACAGAAGTATATATAATAATAAGTCTCAATTTGTATAGCGCAAAAATATTTTATGGCAGTTTCTATTGCGCTTTTTCAAGTTTGCACAAAGTCATTTACTACTGAGAAGAATAAGCTTGGTTGAAAAGATGAGTTTTAAGCTGAGATTTAAAGCTTTCTACAGATTTGGCCAGCCTAACTGACAAGGGTAATGAATTCCATAGAAAAGGGGCAGAGTATGCGAATGAACGGCGGCCTATCTCAAGATTGACAGCGGGGACCGTCAATAGATCGTAAGTTTCTAGTAGGACCATGCGTAATGAGAAGTTCTTTTATGTATTCAGGAGCTTTGTCATGTAAGGCTTAGTAGGTTATGAGAAGGATTTTGAATTTTATTCGTTCACTAACTGGTATCCAATGAAGACGCTTTAATATCGGAGATATGTGCTGGTGTTTGTTAAGAGGCGAGCAGCAGAATTCTGGACGTGTTGAAGGTTTTGAATCAGATACTTTGGAAGCCCAAACAGTATTGCGTTATGATAATCTATCTTAGAAGATATAAATGAATGAACAAGAACTTCGGCACTTTCTGGGGTCAGGTATTTTTTGATTTTACTTATTCTATGTAGATGAGAAAAAGATGTGGAACAGACGGATTTAATCTGGGCAGAGAGAGACATATTTGAGTCCAAGATGGCGCCAATGTTTTTTGCTGTAGGAGTTGATGTGACATTTTCTTGCTGAAATGTTAGGGTTGTTGAATCAATCTTCTTTAGTTGCTGTTTTGTGCCTATTGTCAAAAATTCTGTTTTTTCAGGATTTAATTTTAAAAAGCGGGTTGACATCCATCTATGGATTTCATCTAAACAGGCTTCTATGGAATGTTTTGAACTGGGCTGGTTTTTAGTTTCAAAACTTATATGGATTGGGTATCGTCGGCATACAAATGGATTTTTAGTCCAAAGCGCACAGCAATATCTTTCAGAGTTGAAAAGTCAATATCATATATATTATCAAAAACCAGCTAGGGGTCAATAAGTTCTATGCACCAAAATGATCGTTCAATTGATGAAACTTGTGATATATGGCTGTTGATGAAACTTTTTTGATTGTGCAAGTAGATTTTAAACAAGAAACTGTTTTCTGTTTCTTTGAAAGAGTCATATGGCTTAAGATTTAAAGAACCGTACAAAATACCATGTATACCTTGGTTGAGTTACAGGTTTTAAAATTCTGGCATAATATGAAGTTGCATCACTTACAACTAATTGCATACAGGTTTACTGCGCACCCCTTTTCTGGCTTCAAAGTCCATAATCACCATTGGTCGAGATATTGAATGATTGAACAATTTGAATCATTCATTAATATAAGGTTAAATGAATAATCAAGACTTGGGTTATCATCGCAGAAATCGTACTTAACAATGGATAATATTTACTTCCTAACTTCAAACACTCATAACTTCAATCTGATTAGAATACAGATCTACAATTCGATTCATTTATACTTTGGATGGCTATATGGGTGGCTTTGGCCGTGGGACGTTAGACATTTGATTAGCCAATCAGCGTTGATGTTTCTAGTGGGTTACCCACAGTTCCTCACGCCAAAGCTCGTCGTAATAGAACGTTTCATTGGCTAATGCCTCACTTCATCCAAAACGCGGGTTATATAACAACTTTTCCTGACTCTGTTTGGTAAAACGAAATTTTGAACTATATAAAAAAAACGATACGAAATACGATTTGTGTTTTTATCAGATTGTCCTACCTTCGCCCAGAATAAAGTAATTCGACTGACATTTTCAAAATATTTCATTATCTCCTTTTGAATGAGTATATCAAGAACGCCCGGCTCTTTATTTACTTTATTTAATTCTTACGTGATACATCATTAATGATAACTGCTTACATACCATTTAGGGCTTTGGGGGAGCTTTGCCGGTAAGAAAAAAAAAGAAAAACCATAAACATTTTAACCTAGTTTACTCTATAGTTGCAGTTAAACTAGAATGTATTCAAAACTAACAAGTTATCGCTGAATCTTTGATTTTTAATTTATACGCTGTACAACACATACTCGTAAAATATGACTTTAATGGATGTAGGTCAGAGCAAGAATATCTGAATATAATATTACGAAAAAAAGTAATTACATTTATTTTATTAAAAACTTTGTAAGAGTTATAATGCCACTTTAATGGCAAATATTTTCGCTATTAAGCGTCATCTGTTCATTGAAAAAACTGTTATTTTACACCGTGATTTATGTTCTTGGAAAAAGAGGATTTATGTCAGTTGTAATTTTTTCCAACAAAATAGATAAACCATAAAAAAACAAAAGGAAAACAAGAAAATGCATCCAAAAAATAAATACCATAGAAATAATAAATGATATTCTGATAGCAACGTAAAATTATGAAAGGATTTCAGGTGTTTTGGGAATAAAAAGTATACCCTGCCACGTACATATAGGTTTTAACTTACGTTTTGGTGAAAGGAACGCTCATCGCTGCAACATGCTGCTTCCCCTTCGCTTAACATATATGTACTGTCTGAATCCATTTACCAGTGACTGATACACAAAGATGTAAATGCGATGAGTATCATATCATTGGGTAATATATTTTGTGGCATTTTATGATAGTTACGTGTTACATATCTATTGTTTGTTTTCCTAAATTTGACAGAAGCGACATCAGAAACTGTCAAATGAACAAATATGTCTAGAAATCTATGAGTTTCGTGATATTAGCCAACGATGAAAGACCGCCGATCTATAAAAAGAATGTTTTGGACAGACGGACTGTCACTTAGCGACCATAATTGTCTTGTCAGATATCTTAAGATGAAAATGATAACCTTAAATGTACCCTATGATGTGTTTGTCGGCATTTTACCCAAAACTGCAATAATGTTTAATAAATACACATTTTAAAAATCACATTATGTAAGATGTAAAGAAAGAGACGACCGTTCAAAATAAAGAAAAAATAATATATTATTGGAAATTTCGGTATGAGTGTTTGAACTTTGGCAAGAAATAGCCGATTGTCAAACAGTACCAGTGCCATGATAAAAAAAAAACGAAGTCCAGATTATCATTCCTTTTATTGTGTGGGATCCATATTAACACTAACCACTCATATGAAGCGGGAGTCCAACCCATTCAATATATCGACCATGCGATGCTCTAGAGAGTTCATTATGGGCGTGGCATGTGAATAAATGCCTAAATAACAATTTATATAACATTTGCAACCATCAAAAAGACCTTATAGATAAATATAGCTCTTACAAGATGTATCTTTAAAGACAAACGTCTACCAAGGTCAAGACTCTACCAAAAATCATAACATATACGTATTCAAACTATCACAAAAATATGTTTATAGCTAAAAACGTTACACATCGACAGATATTTCGTGCAAAGCCCATTTCAGTCAGGATTAATTCCACACGTATAAAAAGACAAGTTCTGTATTCAAATATCCAAATATTGGTTGAAAGTATATAATCGTATAAATATGTTTTATGGGTCGAACATAGCCCATATTCAATTAATTGTATTGCCTCAAGTCAGTGTCTAATGGAGAAAATTTAATGAACTTTAGCGAAGGAATTTCCCAAACTGTTTACCATAGTTGTTATGAGGCACTCAAAGCGACTGTATACATTAAGTATGGTGGTCGATAGTGGCCATGTACAATCCCATGAAAGAAAATCAAGAAAACGTCGGATATTATTTCTAGGACAACTGATACCACCTCTCGTAGTAGTCTATCTAAACAAAAACAAACTATTGCTGTAGTTACATATTTGTTGTCGAATACGGTTGCCGAACACGAGGCGGGTTAGATTAACTATTTCTAGAAAATCGTATACGGTTGTATTTTAGATTTCTTGAATAACATCAAGAATAATATATTTCATAAATTTGAAAGGAAAAAATAAGCTAAATTAATCATTATTGTTCGTAAATCTCTTTTGTACTAGCATTATTTATATTCATTTAACTGCCTTGCATGATGTAATGAGTTTCTATATTATTTATGGTTTGTGCCTTGTAGAAAGAGGCCAAGACGATAAGTCTTTAACGCGAACTTACAACTGTTATCGTTATGTCGTGTCGTTCACAGATTTCACATATTCGCTACCATTGTTACGCAATCGCCACTTTGTTATCTCCGGTTGGATTTTCTCACATTGTGGGAAGTTCATGAGCCCGAAAAGCTGAGAAACATCTTGATTTTCAACCGTTACTACAAACTGAAAACCAATTTCAGGAAGTTTACTCACAGTTAAGTCTCTTTATATTTGACGAGCTTTTCGCCCTATCTCGAATACTATACAGATCGCATGAAAAATTTGAAGGACAGACACAGTTTGCAAAGTTTTTTTTGGGGGTGAATTATCGCCATAATACTTGATGAATATTATTTACACCTGGTTTGAACTGTCAATCATCTACGGTTGACTTCTTTTCTCGTCACCGGTATCAGTGGTTCAGTAAATTCTGTAAGTGTTCGTACAGCGAAGACGCGTATTGTTTCGCCCTAGCAACAATGGGCCTACAAAACGGGATAATACTTGATGAGAAAGACTATATGCATTAAGCAACGCTGATAGTTAGGTTGGAGCAAGCTTATTTATACACTTAAAGTTAATTGCATAATTTTAAAATCCACCCAACACAATGAAAGCGAAGAAGTCCCAGAAACAAATCTGACAGAGGCATTTTGAACCTTATGCTTCTTACAAGGATACACTAGATAACAGAGTTCAAATTATCCAACTTAGTCACAATATATTAAATAGAGTTTTAATTCTATCAGCAGATACAGATTGGTCTATCATTGAAATTTTGGACAAATGATAATAGTGGCAAGACTGAGACATCACCAGGAAGTTTTGATGAACTGTGTTTTGATTCAAGGACAAGTTATGGAAATGTTTTGATTCAATATGAGGATGTTAGCAGTCGTCATCTCAAGATTTATATGAGTCTTGTTAGTGTGCACCATTCTGTCGAACAGAGTAAAAGTGTACATGCTGAAAAGTATTGACCAAAAACAGAGCCTTGTGGAACACCATATTGTTGATAGGATTTTTCAGAGACAATTCCAGTGCCATTAGTTCTACCTGATAGGTACCAGGCGGTACCTGTCTAATGCGGTCGCGCCAAATAGATCAGCAGTAGTAGTATAAAATTTCAATTGTCCAGAGATGCGCGCCCTGAAAGAATTCTAAACGCTAGCCAAAATCACAAAGCGATCGCCTTCTAAAGACGCTTGTATGTAACAGTTTTCCATCCATTGTGGCAACACTTTAGAACCGTTATCATTTGCATCTCAAAACTTTACAAAGTTTGGAAACTTTCATAATATCCAATCTGTTTGAACTGTAAAAGTTTCAAATGAAAATTAAAATCTCATCTCTTGGAGCCCTATCATAATTTTTTAACGATACAGATACAATTGAGTTAAAGCTGCAAAGCTAAACAAACCTGTGCCCTGAAATTAAATGAATTCCTGGACGCCGAAATTCATAACGGAAAGCCAATCGACGCAAGTGTATTTTACTAAGGTCAGTTTAGTCCCGCAATCGTTGGTCGTAAAGCCCTAAACTGCTCTGTGAGGACAAAGGGTCTGAAAATTGCTTCCTGAGACTGTAGTCCAATGAAGTTTTAGGGCCAGGACCAATACAATAGAGTGGTATTTCTTTTTAAACTTGGGGACAGTGACGATAGATCTTTAACAAAATGACCAGGAGTTAAATATTATTTCTTAAAAGTTATACTATCTGAATAGTTCGTAAATAATTTGATGACGAATTTCAACCTATAAGCGTCCTTTTAAATATAAATTTGATTTTCTTGGTCATATGAGTAGCGTCATGCTGTTCAAAATATTTTATCCATGTAGTTATATTAATTGTCAAAAAGCATTCTATTTTGTTGGTTCTTATAATTTATACAATGTAAAGGCATTTATTTATTTCTTTTCTAAACAGAAAACATCAATTTTGCTTTCTTCTCTATAAAACCCTTGTGACAGATGTTAATTTCAAACAAAGCCTTATTTCTGTAATTTGCCGAGAACAACCAAGCCGTTTATCTACTAGAATTTCTCGACACCGTAAAGTAGTTCTTAACTTATTATGAGTTTAGTATAATATTAGATACTGTTTCATTGCTATCGGAATTACACAGTCCTCGTTGGCATCATATACGTTCCAGAACAACTTGATCCTTCTAGGGAATTTAAACAACATTCTGGTTGCAGAAGGATTAAAATTAAGAAGCTGTACATCGTTAGAACATTTCTGCCTTTACCTGATTTGCAAGGACGTCTTAAATATACGTTTTTTCTTGGGGATATTAATCGCATTCTGAATGCTTACATGCGCATATTTGCAATCAGTTTCATTTTTTTGCGGAGGAATTGACACTTTTCCTGCTTTTACTAAGTGCAATATTCATTATTTATCAATGAGATGAATGCATTAATATTTTGCCGATGGCATTTATCCTCATTATGATTAGTTCTATGGCGATAGGATGTCGATATTACAAAAAGGGTAACTTTACTTCCTTTTAAACTCTTGTTTCCGTTGTTTCCTAATATCTCCCTGGTGCTTAACTGGTAAGAATTAGTCAATGTAATGGTAATTTAATGATGAATTGTTTAGGTTTCTCTTGAAAAGATGAACAATACACATTGCATTATGTCGCTGTAATCTCAAGTAGTTTGTGAGTGGTCATAATCGGGGGAATATTATCATTTCCGTTATACATACCGCCAAATGTTTTAAGGAAATAATCGATTAATTCATTTGATAATGCTCCTAAAATCTAACCATGCCAATTATAGTTATTCAGCGGCGCCATATATATTACAATATAAACAGATCACAGCTAGCTAAAAAAAAACAGTACACGAATTCCATTCTTAATAAACCTCAATTCCTTACTAGACCTGATTTTAATAACCTCAACTCTACGCTCAGTTGAATGCGACGTTCTAGATAATTTCTGCAGTGACCACTGTCCAGTCTTCTGTAAACTTTCATTTACTGTTCCTATACCCAAATACTTCAAACGAATGATATGAAATTACGAAAATACAAATAATGATAAAGAAAAATTTGGTACTAGAAAATGGTGGAATCTAGTTAACGCGTATAAAGCAAATGCGTTAAAGACATAATAAATAGCCTAGATACACCAAAAGCCTCAGGTCCAGATGATATAAGTTCAAAAATCTTCAAATATATCGTAAATGAAATTAGAAATCCCTTATGCCAACCTTTTCGTTCTTCATTGGATACACACATTATACCGAATCTATGGAAATTTGCAAATGTCATGGCTATTTTCAACAAAGGACACTCAACTGGCTGCAGAATGCCGGACTCTGTCATAAGCTAAAAGCTGTTGGGGTTAGAGGAGGAGGACTGTTGTCTTGGTTCAAGAACTTTCTTTAAAATCTTGAAAATTCACAACAATATGTCATCATAAATAAACGGAATATCCTCGGACACCAGGGGTATTCCCACCGATGTCCCACCGGGTACCGTATTGGGGTCGTTATTATTCTTATTATATATAAACGACATTGTGAATAATATACAATCCAACATCCGACTTTTTGCTGATGATACCTCTCTGTACCTAAAAATAGATGGCCCAGAGGCATGCGCACTTACATTAAACAAAGATCTCGAAGCAATCAATTCGTGGGCATAAACATGGCTAGTAACTTTTAACCCCCTCAAGGCAGAAACCTACAAACAAATATTCCCTTCGTAATGAAGACAAATTAAAAGAATTTCGCTGCCGGACTGAAATTTTGCTAAATCTTTTATCCCATCCAGTATAAGAGAGTGGAATAAACTCGGTATCCCTGTAAGAAATTCCAGAACTCTGAAAATTTTCTCTGAACCTCTATCCAAATCTGATATCAAAGTCCCTTCATTTTATTATAAAGGTCACCGGCAACCTCAAATTATTCATTGGAAGCTACGACTACGATGTTCTGACCTGCAGGGCCACAAATTCCTAAGACACGTTGCCGACAGTCGCGCCTGCCTCTGCGGTCATATATTTGAAGATCCCGACCATTACCTTCTGCGATGTTCCTTATATTCAAGTGCACGAACAAAAACCATAGACAACTTACAGCATGATTTTAAAAAATTACACACTTAAAAATTTAAGTGCAGAAAATTGAGAAGAAGAATCTGGTAGTCATTTGAGAGATGTCACATATTTGCAAACTACAATGAAAAGGGGTTTAACGTCATACTGTTCTGCTCCGACCGGGAAAAGGAAACTACAATATTGTCAAGGTGTGATTTCTAAAAGAAATATCAGTCCACGGTTCAATTCCCTTTAGATTTACGAAGGTCATAAGCCAGTTCCAACTATGATTGTCGCTGAAATCCTTACATTAGGCCATTGAATAATTGTCGGGAAATTATTTACCGTTGATATTTTGATTATCGTAATTTAATGTTAAGTCATCAGTTTGAGAACATTTCTCCGCTTAAGTCGGTAAGACAAAACCAGTAGTCTCGGTTATCCATTTTTATTGGTAAATCAAGAAGGAAAATATTTCAGCGAATCGAACTACAATCCAACAAAAGTCTCATGCTAGCCTCGACATCGAGAGTTGATTATGGTCTGAATAAGTTAATTAATGTCTAATTGATAGTTTTTATAACATTTCAGGCCTAAAGAAAGACCTACAATAGGCAGATTTGCTCTCGCATAATGCATGTTTAAAGGATTGATATATTCTAAAGAACAAGTACCCAGGTAAAAGTAACTTTCCACGGTTTATGAAACATACATTTTGGGCGATTAGATAAAGAACTGTCAGTTCTTACTGTAATAGATACAAACCAGATAATGTAAAGGCAATTTGCAGAAAATTTGAGTCAAATTGATCCACTTGGAACCAAGAATTTAGCTTTTGAAATTTCGGCCTAGCCTCAATCATCATTACTAAAGTCGGTACGATAAAACAGTCCAGATTATCCATTTCAAGATCAAATAAATCCCGAATGAAATGTGAGCAGCAAATCGGATCCTAGCACTGACTAGCGATGACATCGAGAGTTGATTATGGTCTTAATGAGTGAATAATGTCTAATTAATAATTTAGACAACATTTCAGGCCTAAATAAGGATCTTCCGTAGACAGATTTAGCTATTGTATAATGTATATTTAAAATATTAATGATTTCTTAAATTATTCATGAATGACCCGTGTAAAACCGCCTTATTTAAGTTATCCCCAATTTTACTCAATCCAAATGTATTATCAAATTGTAAGTAACCTGATTTAGTAGGATTGACTGCCATGGAATCATATGCTGACACAGTTGGGTGATGGCGCGGTTTGTGTTGCCAGTTTTGTTTTTTGTTAAATGTTGAAAAAGATTGTTGGTTAATGTTGAAAAAAAATGTTTAAGATTATGCAGGAGATCATGGTCACAAATATGGAAGGGCGGTTGGTGAGTTTGGTGATGGTGGATTTCTTAGTCTGATACTGTTGGTTGGTTCAGTCATGGATATACTGATTGGTTTGGCTGGTTTCCTATAAACTGACGTTTGGGGCGATTTGTTTTCTTCTGGTAATGACAATATTTTTTATGTAGAAGGAGTTATGTGGTGGCGAGCTGAGCCGTTTCCAATGCCATAATAGCCAATCTGCATAGCCACCCTGTGATTTATAAAATGGTGTTATTCGGCATGTCTAAAATGATATGTATTAGCTAATTCAGTATAGTGAGCAGCTAAAATGACTAGTATGCGTCCTCATCTGGGTCAGAATTGGATTCGTCTGTCACGGGTTTGTGGTCAGAATCATTAAGATCACCAAGAGATGCGTTCGTTCTCGCGATCATGAAATTGTCTGGGGTGGTATTTTTTGATATATTATGCGAATTTGCTAATCATATTAAATACAACATGTTTGTGTGGTTATTAAATGAGCTAGTGTTGTTGGTTTGGGCAAATTTGGACGCCTGACGATTTTCGAACCCATCGCTGAAGATACCACTTTTGATGCACGAGACGACGCTGAGCATTATGCAATAAATTTCATACAGTTGGTAAATTTGCTTAGCTTTTGTTGTGGGACACGGGAATTTACTGATTTTGTCGATGGTATAATAGCGGAAAAGATCTGCAGTACACAAAAATATTCACAGTATGCCGCAAAAGTTACAAATCTAATGGGTACGAAAACAAAAACGTTTTAACTTTTTTGCCCAACGTCAATTTTGTTGGATATTTTTCTTGACGTTGTAGTCATATAGACCTTTAAATAAAAAAAAGTCAGCTGTTTCGAATTTTTTTCCGAGCTCGCGTAAATCCAAAGTTCTTCTACCAGCCTATAATACCAATGTACCAAGCTATCTAATTATACATATTTCTACATGTATATAACAACATCCCTACAAGATTCTATTGATATTGGTAAAGCAACACCCCTATATGCAGTTATGTATACCAAACATCCCTTCACAATAATTATATTTGTATACCAACATCGCTGTATTCTATAGGTTCGTGTATTTTGTATGTTTTATGTAGATTCACAGTTTATGTGTTTTTGACAAAGTGACCGCTGGTTACCGCAGATATACGCCAAAATGACGACATAGACCATGAATTTCTCAAACATATTCAAGATACCTAACAAAGCCCCTATTGCAAATATTTCTGGATGACATCGCGCCTGGTACGTTCGTGCATTTTTATGCGCGAACTCTTAGTTTTCCTATTACTGGCACGCGCACGGGCACTATTTCTTTTTCTTTTGCATGTACCAAAATCGGGGGTTTTGCGCGGAGGTACTTTTGAGGTATTAGCCTAAGAAGCATAACACTTGCCACTGTACCTGTATATCGCTAATTAAAAATCGAGTGTGTGAAGACAGTTTATATAGATCACGCGAAAATTTTTCAGTAGAGTTTATTCTCGCTGTATTTGCAGCTAAGAAAACCAATGGGACTATTTTCTCAACAGTGTATGAACTTTTTCATAAGCGATAATATCCTTACACCGAGAGAAATTATCTAGTCTCGGTGAAAAACCATGATCATCTGGTAAAAAATTACTTTTCTATTTTTTGGAACGAAAAACAGTGTTTTTAAAAACAAACGAACCTGCCGCACATGAGGAAGTCATTATACTAATAATAACAGACGAGAACTCTTTTTGGGCACAGGCTTTCTTACTGAGTAGTAAATCGTCCACAAAAAAATTATGAATGACCTATAATAAGAGTAGCGACGACTGTAGACAGTAAGTAGGTTATACACTATACTTTTGAGTCGAGATTACTCGCTTTCAGTCGAGATTACCAGCTTTCAGGTCACCGATAACCAATTATGTCAGAAATACCATACTGACATTCGGTTTTTTCAAGTTGTACGCGAACTAACAATCGGCGCCCTAACTGTCTTCGTCAGCTACTTTCAGTTTCACAATGGCGTACGACATTCGGTTTTTCAAGTTGTACGCGAACTAACAATCGACGCCCTAGCTGTTTCGTCAGCTATTTTCAGTTGCTGGCGTACGGCCAGTGCCGGTGGGAAAAGACAACATTAAAATCAGAAATAGTTTATTTACTATTGTCGGACTTACGGTATCAATCCTGTCTAACAAATCATAAAGCTGTGGTGTTACGGTAGCGGCATAGTATTTCAACGTAACACCACAGCCACTGTAACAATTCATAATACATCTAACTATCACTCCCTACACATTTCCCCTCGACCTACTTTCCCAAACGTCAACAACACATCTCATACATCCAGTTCACTGATTAACCCTTGTACCACGTCTACTGGATCCACCCATGCTAGTGGTGCCGAAAGAGACTGTCGGTTTAAAGGTATGCACTCTTGGTTTTCTATGTTAACAACAGTGGAGCCGCTCTAATACAAGTGAAGTAAGGAGGCAAAATGACATTTCTATGCCATTCGAAGATGTTCCCTGGGAGGCCCAAGTCCAGATTTGAAATTGTAATTAGATAGTCACAATAAACAGTTCAGCTGAAAGACAAGAGAGACGATGTCCCAATACTTGGCTAGTTGGTCAAAACTGCAAAGAGACGATGTCCCACTTGACCATCTTGTCAAAAGAGATTGGCCCATTATTAATCTCTCAGATGTCCCGATAAAATTAATAACTGCAAGAGAGATGATGGCCCATCGTTATTCCTGCTTGCTCTTAATTTCAGCCATTATTATGTCAAAACCGGACAGCCAGTGACGGTTAGTGAGTGCCCCCAGCTCCCTATTCATTTCTAAGGTAAAAATAAAAGTCTTTCTTTATATAAAAAGGTGTTCAAATTAGCGTCTGACTTTTCTTCTCCATCTGGTTAGTGCAGACCGGCATATACCATGCAAAATATATTATAAAAAAAACTGCCCGGACAGCGGGTTATACGACTACTTTTAATCTGATTTTCAACTGTAAAGTACGATGGTGCAATTTGAAGTAAACATATTTATTCGAAAATATTTTTGATTTTATGTCTAATTAGTCTGCTCGGTTAAAACCGAGGGGACCACGGTGGCTAAATGAGTAAGACACTGGCTCGCTTGCCTGGAAGCCGCGGGTTCGTTACCGGTATTGGCCGAGAAAGTTCGTTGGGATTTTTCAATGTAGTTTCCCCTTGCCAATGGTGCAGACCGAGGGCCTGTCTAGTCGTTCGGTGGGACGAAACACTGAGGTCCCGTGTACATATTGCAGTGCACGTAAAAGATCTCCCGTAATTTGATATAAGAGTAGGCCGTAGCACCGCTGTCAGTACAAAATGTCCCTCATAGCACACTGCATGGCGTTTGACCGTCTTCATTTTTACAATTGGAGCAGGGCAGTGGGATGTTAAAACTTAATTCATATCAGATCATTTTTGAAAATGTCAAAATGGCGTTTTATTTTGATCGATATTACAGATTATCTAGTAGTATAAATATTAAAGAAAAACTGTCAGAGATTTACCACAAGGTAAAAGTTGTCAGTTCTCTGTTTAATCGAGAACGAATCTTTATAATGTGAAAACCAATAACCCGTGAAACAGGAAACATCTCTTCTTTGGAAAATTCGACACAAAATAATAATATTTCAACCTGTTTCGGGAAAGCAGAATTATCTTGGAGTTCGGGGGAGGGGGGTATTTAAATTTATTTGGCAAATAATTCACAGCAAAACTTTTTGACGTCTTTTAATTATGACGTCACAATAGGTAAAACGTCATCTTATTGTTCTACCATTGAGCTATTTTATCTGCTAAGAGAAAGACGCTCTGCGATAATTCTCCAAAATTAATAACATTTTCTACGGTTTCGTGAATCCAGACACAAAAGTGACACCAACTATGACTGTATTGTAAGTATATTGGATTATATTGTAAAGAAATTCTAAAAAGTAATGAAATAAGTTAAAAACTCAATAGTTATTCAATATTTTCGCAGGCAAATTGAGAACAGGTAAAAGTAAATAGATAAACTGTTTTGTTTTTTTTTTGTTGTTATTTTTCAAATTAAAGAAGTTTGAACTATTAATAGTATTTTACTTTCTGTTACGTCTACTTTTATTTTGTATTATATTTATTACAGAGAAATACCAGAGTATATTGATATAAGTTTAGATTATGGTGATGTATTTAATCAGATCATATATAATTATGACAACATGTTAGTTATATTAACTGATACAGATTTGATCAACTCTACAGTTAATACTTCTAGTAAGTCTAAGACTCTATTGGTCAACTCTATAGTTAACACTTAGTTTCGATCGAAACGCTAGTAACAGTCAAATAACAGAATCAAACTAGTTGATAAAATCTGACAAATGAAATAATGTATAACGTCTCCTTGTCATTTGAAATTAAATACGGCAATATGTATTTGAACCTGAAATACAGAGGGGCTATTCTTTTTCCAATTTCAAATGCCAAAACATCTTTCATAAACTCTACCATTGTATACCCTTTCCCTCTGTTATTCACTTGTCGCATTTGTTTTTCGTCTCTTATTTTCCTTGCTTGAAATTATTTTTTTCACTTTTTTTCAGTCGTATCTTACTACAAGAAATCCAACCAAGAATACAAGAAAATTTGTGAACTGAGAGTTCCAAGACCACCCCTATCATCAGTATCATACACTGGAGATGCTAAGAATTTGGACGAAGAATTAGAGGACACTTTTCAGCTGAACTTGAACCAGAACCAACATTATTCAGTGATCAACTGGGCTGACGAAATCTCGTATGAAGAACCAACAAATATTCCTTATTGGGCATTGATATCTGGGGTAGATTTTGATCGAGATGCTAAAGATGATTCCTCTACAAACGAAAATATTGACGACTTCAACCAAATTCAACATCAATATGTTATCAACTGGGCTCACGAACCTGAGCATGATGGGCCCGTAGATGTCCCTGGGTGGGCTTTGATACCGGGACTAGATTTTAATCGACATGCTAAAGATGGTTGTTCCAGAAGACATTGTTCTACCACAGAAAATAGTGATGACTTCTGCCAAATTCACCATCAATATGTTATTAACTGGACTGAAGAACCTGTATATGATGGACCCGTAGATATCCCTGACTGGGCAGTGATTCCAGATTTTAAATTTTATGTCTCTCCTAAAACCAACCAAGTGGCATCTGTTCGAGTAACAGATTTAGATAGCGATACTAAAGACTGTGTTAATTGGGCTGATGATATTCCTGAAGATGAAGCAGTTGATATACCAGAATGGGCGATGAACAGAAACTTGTTTTTTAACAGACAAAGAAAAAACGCCAAATCATATTTTATTGATGTTGTATCTGGTTTATCAACTATTTCGGAATGATATGTTTGTAGGAGTTGTATGAAGTGTAAATTGAACTGTATGTTTGTCAGTTGTGAGTGTTGTATCAAGAATGAATTCGAGTGTATGTTTGTGAGAGTTATATCTAGTGTGAATTCAACTGTGTGTTTGTGAGATGGTTGCTGTGAATTCAACTGTATGTTTGTAAATAAGAATTGTTTATGGTTGTTTTAAGTTTTCATGTATGGGTATATGTTTGTGAATACGAATTGACGAGAGTGGTTGCTGAGTGTTAATTTAAGCGTTATATTTGTGAATAAGTGTATTCGAACGTTTTTTATATGTTAATTTAACTATGAAGTAGTGATATAAAGTAATAGTTACGATTTTTGTTTACCAGTGGCAATAATGTATTTTTTTGTTAGTAATTAAAATAATTCTAGATGAGTAGATAAACACATTGTATTTTTTGATTATTTTAATAGAAAGAGAGGGGGAGGGAGAGATTTATTTATTATCATTTTTTGCATAGTATATCGTTAAGTTATATTTATTTTTACAGTAATCCATTTTATCAAAGCTATACAAGTATTTTTGAATTTTGTAATTTATATAATTAGGAATAGACGGGTGTTAAATAAGTTAATTTTTTGGACCATATTTATACAAGATTGCAGTTTTAACATATTTTTGAATTTTGTAATAAAAATCCTAATTTATAATATTATGTGTATTTATTGTATATAAACAGGTTATATAAATGAATAGTTTGTGTAACTTATACACTGCCAATATCCAATCCTATAATTCTAGTAAAGTCTGCAGTCAATGCTCCCAATACATGGTTTGGATTATGGATTCCTTTATACATAATTATATTCTTAAGCTAAACGTATTACATCTGTATACTGATACTTATCGAGCAACGTATCCACAATTACAACTATTCCAGGGGCTTTCCCCGAAGAAGTCTTTCTTTTCCCGAATGATCATTAGACAGCCGAATGATCATGCCTGCCAACTATTGAAATCCTTAAGCGATTTAGAAGAACAACTGATATAGAACTTTATCAGGCACCAAGTGGGTAGGACTTCACTAAAGGCTTCACCCGATTCTGCAGACAAAGTCGAAACAGTTAAGGTATATCGTACGGGGGATGTGCCATAAATATTTCGAACTACAAGGAAAGGGGGAGGTCGGGATGGCCTAGTGGTCTAGAGTGCCACGCTTCGACCTCGAGCTAGCTGGGTGGCGATCCCTGGTGTGAGCGTATGTGGCATGGTGATAGGGGCGCCTTTTCAACCTCATTGGTTTCCTTTGGGCACTACGATTTTCCCCCACTGCTAAAGACACCTACGCGCAAGTTTGTGTCGAGTGGACGTTAAACTTATTTGTCTCTCTCTCTCACAAGGAAAGTTGTATTGAGTCTTTCGATTGGGGCCTGTTTCGAAAAATGTACTGTATTATACAAGAAAAGGTTACGTGGAAGAAGGTGCCTAACATACAAACCTCATTGGTAGCTTTATCTATTGAAGTTAAGCTACCAAGGTCACATGGAATAAAGTGGCCAATATACAAATCTCATTGACAGCTTTATCTATTAACCTTAAAAAACAAACTAGCATAATAATATACAATCCAGAGAAACCGACAGGATATTATATAAGTAATACTGTCTTGAATTACAGAAAATGAGTCCGAAGTGTTTGGTCCACCAACTTTCAAACCTGACGGACAAAATTATATATTGCAGTCTAAAAAAAAAAAGAAAGTGGTGTTTATTCTTGACTTATTCCCTCTTTTCTTGCGTTACTTCTTTTATTGGTTTTGTCTTCATTTTGAGTGAAGCTTGTGTCACTACAGGCCCGGGACTGTACAGTACAGTGATCGCACATATAGCTGCCTTTGTTGTTTGTGGTATCTATACATTGTGTCTTATACACAAGGTTGTTCTTGTGTAATGTTTGTATGTGGTGCTGTCCCCCTGTACGTACTATTGAGACAATAAAAGGGCTATCCACGGTGAGTTAAATAGAATTAGAATCCATAAATTCATTCAATAATCTATGCACAGAATTACTGCACACATCTAACTTCCTTGGAAGCACATGGTATCACGTATGTCCGTCTTGATTAGCACGGTTGGAGCAGCAGAACAGTAGGAAATTAAACCATAATTCCTTTCATTTCCTGTGTCTTACATTAACGCATGGTCTCGCGATTATATTAGCTAACCTTTCAAACTTACACAATATTTCCGACAAATACTGGTTGATTCAAATCTAAAATAATGTGTGAGTTATAGGCAATGTTCGCTGTAGACACATTTATTTCCTTAACAGCTGAATAATAATTAATTGGCTTTTTAAAATTTAAAGAGGCATTGAAACTACAATCCAGGAAAATATGTTGCCATTAATCAGGTATACATTTGAGAACTGATTATCTATACTATACATCTTGAGTACGTATGCAATTTAAGCGTCAAATTATAGAGAAATGGTGTATTTACCTGGTTTCAAAATTTCATACGTATACAATGAATGGCCCGTGTACTGCAGTGCTTGATAGCTAAATTTCAGTTATACATACACTTTTTTTTAAAAATAAAAGTCTAGTTTTAACCAGATAATGTATAATACAGCTTGGGACACCGGTCTCCATTTCCAGATGAAGACTGGTGGGTTTGTGTTCTTTGAAAACGTGTCACATATATATGTTGAGTTAGTTGTTCGGCCCCCAATAGTGAATTTTAAGGGATTCTAACACAAAATATTTAACAAGTATGATTCTCCAAAATATTATCGGGATTGGCACTTTAATAGATTCGAGTTTTCATACGTGATATTTACTGCATGTTTGAGTTTGTAAGATCTAAAAGGTTTGTTGACAACCATTATAAATCCATACAACGGTTCGACGTGGTAGGTTTGTTTTGAGGGGGGGGGGCGTAAAGTATTGCTACTTTAAACAGGTGTGCAGTAATATCTTACTATATGACATCCAAGCCAGTAAATAGACCGGATGTTACCTTTACCGTTACTCATTTGACGATTACGGATTTAAAAGTAACATAACCTGTATATCATTCAAGTATTTCATGTAGGGGATAGTTTACAAAAAAAAGAGGGAAATGTTTTCTAGGGGCATTCGTAGGCGTATGACTATATATTTAATATGAAGTACACCATTTCTAGGGGCATGCGTAGACGTATGACTATACATTTAAAATGAAGTACGCCTTTGACGTGCTATTCAAGGATAGTATACGAACTAAAGATCACATGTTTTGTATAGTTGAATAAGGATACCACAATAAAAAATGATATCTCTTAACCAGGATACAATAAATTGTCACTAGTATAGTAATGCATAAAACATATTCACAAGAACATAAACATCAAAACACGACCAAGGATATAACTCTCTTGAGTATTGAAGAAATCGACCGAAATTACATTTTACCTTACTGTGTCGACAGTCGAACATAAAATTGTCCTCATTCCAACACTGATTGAACGACGTTTCGGCTAAAGGTATCACATATCTAAACTATATAAACTGTGATCGAAACGTCTGTGTACCTTTTATCCTTAAACGGGGGGCTTGGGTGACTGAATGGTAGGTGTGTGCGTTAGAATATAGGGTCTGATTATTGGCGAAATATTGTGATAAAATTGAAAGTACCGAAATGACCTAGTTTCTCTTTTAGCCCAAATAAAATATTCCTGTCGAAACAGAACAGTAGGACGTTAAACCCCATTTCATTTCATTTCATCTTAAAATATATACTAGAGGCTCAAGCTATTTTGAAATTAAACCACTTTATTACAATCACTAATGCGTTATCCACGGATATTACGTCTAGGTGCATGAGAAACTAATCTATTAAACTACCGTAAACAAGTTCTTATGCACTTTAAAACAATCAGTACACCAACTATTATAATCCAATCATCTTAATAATATTTGGGGGCAGCATCGGTGGGAATGGTTGAGAAAAAATGAAGATGGTCAAAATAATAGACCAATTAAAATTTCAATTTGTATAGCAACTGATGTAAGTATCAGAAAACTAAAATTAATAGACTATGTTTTGGTTAGAGGATGTTTTAATTTCAATGTTTTCTCTAACTATCACTAAGATACCTTGATATAGATACCTATAAGAGTATTGAAACGTTGCATGTAAAAAGCTTAAATGTAGTAAATTTATAAAAAGTAATGTTATTATGAATATTATAGAGTTTTCTTAGAGGTAGGTCCCAAATATTATCATATCATAATATCACATGAACCCAACAACACATGTCTTAGTATAGTGTAGTCATACAAACAACCTACCTTCACAGCAGTTCTCGAAGTAGTTTTCTGAATAAAGATTGGGATTCCACAGCCCTTCACAAAGAGGTGTTGCAGTTGTGGGATTTAAGTGTATATTGATTTGAAATTTATTTCGCTGCATAGTAAAGATTAGTGGCTTCAGTTTCCACTATGACGAAATACCATTACCAGTATAATACACTCTACACAAGGAAGTCACGAATTACATTTTCAATGAGAGGTTAGAGGTTATGTTTACGTTTTAGACCAATGAAAATTCTTTATTAATGTGAGCCTTGATGACGATTCACAAACTGGTCGCTGAATGGTGGATTTTTATCAATGTGGGAAAACTGTTACGAGGAAGAATAATTAACCAAACAATGTACACTATAAATATTTAAGAAAAAATAACTATTTTATGCTCGAAAAATTATCTAATGAAAATCGTTTATTTTTTGATCCAATTGTTACATTAAATTCTCAAGTGTAAATTTTTCAAAATAAATTTATATGAATTTTTAATTTTCCGTCCAGTCAAACCAAAGGCGTTTTCCGATTATTTCATTGATTAAAGCAATTTCTATATCCGATAACCTAATGTTTATCTAGTGATTGTCAAAGATAGCAATACCCTGGAAGTCAGGGAAAAACTGGAACTTAGTAAATTCAGATTAATATAAAATTACCATTTCACATGATACTAGTTAGAGAAACTAATTACAACAATCAAACATTTCCGCCTTGTTTTCATCCTATTGGCCGTGTACGATGCGCCATTTTTTTTAAAAAAATTTTTTGGATAATATACAAAAATTACTGCACTTATAAAATACATTTTAACTTATTGCACTAGGGTATATCATCTTTGTCATTGTTAGGTTAACATAATGTGTGTATTACTTGGTGGAAAGCTATACCCGGACAGCATTCTGAAACCAACTGTCGGTCGTGGTATCTTTTACGTCATCTGCTTTGAGTGTTCCTTCTCAGATCGCAAGAGTTAGTCGGTGTCTTATATTCGATCAGATAAACTTCAGATTAGTTGTCCTGTTTCCTGCCACTGTAATAACAATTCGTCCTCCAGTTTCCTCCGATAGTAATAACCGCTGGTCCTCTAATTTCCTCCTACATTAATAGCCCCCACCATTTCCTCCTACAATATTAGCCGCTAGAATCTCCTGTTTCTTCATCCAATAATAATGCTTGGTTCTCACATCGCCTAGATTGATAACAGACCCGTAGCTGCCCAGTTTCCCCAAACAATAATAATGCTTGCCTACATCGATAATAGCCCCTTGGCTATCGGCGTATAATTCTCGATATCAAAGGAAGGACGCCATCTCCAGTCAGAAATTTAGTGAATTAGATACCAGAGCCCCAGTGTGTCTGATAATAATGAATACTAGCGTATCATGAACCGGAGATGGCGTTATTGCAGCCATTTTTGTGTTTGAAATATTGTGGAGGTATATCAAAAATCGAATTTTGATCATTGTGGATTAATGGGTGAATCATATTGGGTGTTTTTGTCATTGATGTCCATTCATTAAAATATAGTTTCTATCATTTGAATCCTGGGCAAAGCGGTTCTAACGGTACCTAACGTTGAAAGTACATTGTTTTGCTTATTATGGATATGACACACAGCATCGCTTTGTCGTCTGCCGCGTTGCTTCGTTAAATTAAGATTTCTTGTAGTACATAGTCGATCACGAGTCGCGTCAGAAATGTTCTTGGATTGTTTCCCTTGGTTTTAGTTTGTTTGCAATTGGATTGATGCCTTATCAATACAGATCCTGGAATGTACAGCGCAGGGGATGTTTACGCCCCCCCCCCCGGGGATCCATTCACCATTTCTGATACGTACGTTTGTTGAGTGATATATCAGTCTATATCGTGTGCTTTGTTCGTAATTTTGAGTGGTGCGGTCTTCCTGAACTTACCATTAAAGTAGCTAAGTCTGTAACTCATCCAAATTCTTCGACATTGAAAACAAGATTATTTTTTTTGTCAATTTAAATTAACATTGATGTTGTGACCTAACCGGGAAAAGATGGGCTTTTGATATCCAATATTCAAGATAAAATAAAAATGTTAGCACGAATCGTGTAACATAATGCGTTTCAGCGCCATTTGTAGCACGAGACTCGAAGAACGAGGCTAGATACATTCCATAAGTCATGTCAAATGGTGACGCTATATTCTTATCTGGAGAGCATGTGCAATAAATACTTTCGGTGTAGACTGGAAAGACCAGACACTAGAAATAGCCATTCGATTGAGATTCGCCGAACGTAACTAATTAGAAATAATAGCAAAGACAGAAAAACTGAATGTAAATCAGTTTATATACATTATATTACATTAATAAATACGTTGCGACCCATTTGTGTCAATATTTAGGTCCCAAATATTAGCCATTTAGCTCCTTTAAGATAATTGCAGTGATATTTACCCCCTCATCTGTGCTTGGTGATAAAACCGTTTTGGTACAGCTTGGCGTGTTTTAGCTGATCGACCAGATTTCGTATTAAATGCATTGTTTATTGCTTGTCTTTATTTCGGCTTTAAATATACTCTCCCAAAAAAGAAACGCAAAGTTGTATTTCGTCTTCGGTATATCCTCGCTGTACCATCGCCTTGTTGCAACAAGAACCGCGACACGTCGCTGAACCAAACAGCTCTTCAGTGTTGCTGTGTCCATACGGTCAGTGCCTGATCCATTAAAGTTGGATTTCAAGGTGTTGGCGTATTTCAAAACAGAAGCTCTAACAGGGACGTCTGCCTCGTTATTCGGTTTCACGTAGGCGTTTATCTACTGTCTGGTACGAGATTCTACGCCGTCCGGGAATTGCTACTGTAGTAGAGGTCGCTGTTGAAAACCATTTACGCCAATGACGTAACCGGAAGTGACGATCCAGGACAGGTGGGGTCACTCTTGTTTGGCCTGAGCTAGGGCGGTAACGTGTTGAACTTTGTTGTCGGTACCCATCCCAAAGGCGAGAAATGGAACCATGAGAAACATTCAGCAGCCTGGCTAAATCTGTCTTGGATTCACCTGCTTGTAATCGTCCAATAGCGTTGTTGTGTTGGTCTTCGTTCAGATGTGGCATCATTTGGTTCGTTGAGTGTTTACATGTGCAACTGATTTGGAAACCTAGAACCTCGGGATTTTAAAGACCTTAGATCTAGGTACCATGTGAAAATCTCGCGAAGTTGTTAAATTCATGTTTCTTGGTGCAATCAAGCGATAACAAATTTCGACAAAAAGGATGACCAGTCACAATTAGTGACCCTACCTTTAAAATCAATAATGAATTTCTTTTATCCTTACATAGTGGCATTGAAAACAAGTAAGATGTACCGAAACAACGACCTCATTCAAATAAAAAATTGATGAAAAATGGGTTGTGCGTTTCTTTTTTTGAAGAGTATATTATAAACTATTATTTAGACATTATTTTTAACTTGACAAGTACATAGTCAACTCTCTAGAGGTGGGACGACATAGATTTAAACGAATCAGAATAAATAGCATTTACGAATTAAAGCACAATTCCCTGATACGTTACATGTTACCTGCATGTAGCAGTACACTTGGGTTATAAATTATAAACTTTGGCGGAATAGTAGGTTCAGCGTGAATGCCGGCACTATCTAAGTTTGTATCAGACGTAACTCTTTTTCAGTAGAGAACCTTCATACTGAGATATATAAGATATGTACCCACACAATTCTTCAATATGATCTAAAATATTGTTTACCGCACATCAACATCAAAATGTTCTTCCTTTCTGAAAATAACGTGGATTATCACTTCAAGAAATGTTAGTGATGAGGCAGTAGGCTCTATCGCTTTGGGTTAATCAATTTCGACTGATCCGTTTTGAACAAACCAGTGCTCTCCAGCGAACTTCACCAATTTAGCGACTTCCACTGCTCGTTTTTTCTTTAATTAGGCCCATCTAGGACCCGTTCTTCATGCCTACATTTCGAAGCGTCCTTTCCCTTACCAAAAAAGCCTGTCTAATACAGATAATGGGACCGTTTGCGTATCATTTATATTTTTTAAACTTTTGCCAAAACGTATACCATTCGGTGGGCATTCCGATTTCTATTACAACGCAAAGGTCTTATCAGGTCGCGAGTATCAAACTTATAAAGACTCATGCTTGAAAGTGAATTATTAAATTAAAAATGCCATTTAATTATTACTTTGATCAAGAAATGACCCTGTTGGGGTGGGCAGCTATCCCTCTCTTGCACAATGTCCTGGAATAAAATGAATGGTATTTATTATTGGGTGTGAAACAGAGAGAGAAATGTGGTTTCACGTCCACTCGACACAAACTAGGTCATTTCGTGACTAACATATGGTTTAATTTTAATTCAATAATTCGCTTGCGCGTTAGGGTCTTTAGCAGTGGGAGGAAACCGGAGTCCCCGGAGGAAACCCACGAGGTTGAGAAGGCGCCCCTATCAGCTCCATAGAATGTACACTCTGTGGACTTATTTATGTTGGCGAAACTAAAGGACCTTTACATTTACGTATTAACGGTCATCGTCACAACATTAATAAGGGTAGTAACCAAATTCTCTATAGACATTTTAACCAACCGGACCACTCTATGCTATCTATGAGAGTGTCCATATTAGAGAAAATTTACCACCATACCAACAGCCCTACTTTGAGTACTCCTTTTCGCAGAGACCGAGAAGAATATTGGATACGGACATTAGGTACGGCCACCCCATATGGATGCAATGACAATGTAGCTAGTATTGGAAATTTGTCTAGCCCTGCGTGTAGTGACGTTAATGTCATGACATTATTTCCAAAGTTTCGTCGTCGAAAACGCAGTCATGGACATCGTCGCTACACACCACCTAAACTCAGCACTATTTCACTGGATGCCCTGTTGGAAATTATCCAAGAACCATTAGGGCCACATCATATACGTACTAAATTATATTCTATTCCACTCACTATTTTGAAATTACTTAAAACTGAATGTTTGGATTCTAATTGTACTGATCCTGCATCCACTGAATACAGGGTTGTATCCATTGTGCTTGACATTGCCCACCGTCGTTTGGACGTTGCGACCGAACCCGATGCGTCTAACACCACCAACAGTGCATTCCTAAAACTGAAATTTGCTAATAAAGGCATTGACGCTATCGGGTTAAGCCAAATATTGCATCATAAGCAAGTCACAGCACACATCCCCCCCCTACTTCAAAACTGTTACTGTTCCCAGGATTTCCTATACATATACAAAACCCATTGCATCTAAAATATTTAATTACAGAAACGCATTATCTGACATCAATGCGAAACACTTATATGACAACCCTCCACCCTGTTCTTGCTCTACATCGTCCTTCCTTTATCAGCCAGCTGGGCATGTGGTCACTGGTGATTTGAATATAGTCCAGAATAGTAAGCTGCGTGAAATTTTGTCCAAAGGGCCCAAATACCGGGAACCGCAACCGTTTTCATGGGATCAAAATTTCAAACTTATTATGGATGCCGTAGAGGACTATGCTAGATCATGGGCTAAGAGGGAAGATGTTATCTCTGATACTCTCTCTGATTGGACTAAGTCTATTAGTCGTTTACTAAAACGAAGAACTTATATGCAACGTTTGTCAGTTGACACAAGGCCTAAGTCTATTTTCAATGATGTTAGCATCGTTGAAAATCTCAAAGCCTTGCATGACAAGTATGTCATTGTTCCGGCTGACAAAGCGTCCAATAACTTTGTGTTTATATGTAAACGATATTACTATGACTGTCTCTTCAAAGAACTTAATTTCGGGAAATCAACCGACAGTGCTACCTATAAACGATCTACTCTTAGTAAGGATGAAATTATATCCAATCACAAATCTGTACTCACTTCATTTGGTACTCCATGCGGAGATACCTATACAGATTTGCCCCTGTTATATTGGATACCTAAACTACATAAAAATCCCTACAAACAACGTTTTATAGCAGGTTCATCCCGATGTTCCACAAAACCACTTTCAAATGTATTGACATCTATACTAACTGCAGTTAAAGAGGGTATTCAAAAATACTGTGACAAAATATACTCTCGTAGTGGTATTAATCAAATGTGGATATTAAAAAATTCCAAAGAATTACTTGATGGTTTACAATCTAGATCCCTTGCTTCGATCTCATCTATTCAAACTTTTGACTTTTCCACTTTGTACACTAAAATTCCTCATAGTAAATTAAAAGCTCGGTTGAAAGATATTATTCACAGTGTCTTTTCATCTAAATCGGGAACTGCTAGATATCAATATTTAGTTGTTAATTACAATTCTTCATATTTCGTTAAGTACCATAGTGATTCAAAAAATAAATTCACCGCCATCAAGATAATTCAGATGTTGGATTTTTTAATTGATAACATCTTTATTGAATTTGGAGGGGAAATATATCAGCAAGTGGTTGGTATCCCCATGGGCACCAACTGTGCACCTTTGCTTGCTGATTTATTTCTGTATTCCTATGAAGCCGAGTACATACAGGCACTAGTTAAAACAAATAAACGACTAGTCAGACATTTTAATTTTACTTATCGGTATATCGATGATGTTCTATCACTGAATAATCCTAAATTTAGTGATTATGTAGAATTCATATATCCTGATGAGCTTGAAATTAAAAATACTACTGACAGTGACAATTACGCTTCCTACTTGGATCTGCGTCTCGATTTTGACAATTGCCATAGACTCAGTGTTAAATTGTATGATAAACGTGATGACTTTGACTTTCCGATTGTTAACTTTCCATTTATTAGTAGTAACATTCCGGTATCACCAGCTTATGGAGTGTTTGTGTCTCAGCTTATTCGATACGCGAGAGCTTGTTCTTTCTATTCTGATTTTTTAAGTAGATCGAGACATTTGTCCACCAAGCTTCAACTACAAGGATACTTACGCACTAAACTTATAAAATCCTTTAAAAAGTTTTATGGCCGTCATATTGACTTGATTGGTAAATATAACATGTCGCTCTCAGCTATTATTCTTGATATATTTAATTGACGCGTATCCTATTTACCATCTCTCTGATTATGTCTACTACACCGATAACAATGTTCATCACGTGCATTTTGCATACCTATAGTCCATTGGCCAATCACGTTATTTTACCTACATTTTGCCTAGTAGTTTGGATGCAGCGATGGCGGGTGTGGCGCGCCAGGCAGGGTAAGCTTACTCTTCCGGACACCTGTTACCACTGTTTGTTGTGTATTTCGTACACGATGAACAGTCCATTTGCTGATTACACTACTTTGCCTAACTATTTTGCCTATTACGTTCCTTAGGACTTCGATTTTTGCCTAATGGTTTGGATTGTTCGTACTTGGTTTTATTTTATTTTACTCCATACCACATATGCTCACACCAGGGATCGAAACCACAGCCGCAAGCCAGAGGTGACCGGCCAGCTAGAGGCCGAAGCGCGGCGTGTTAGACGATACGAAAACAAAAACGTAAGCGAACTATGTTCGTTTTGGCGTTCATTTTCGTACCGATGCGAAATGTCCCTATTATATAATATTGTATTACGAAAATACCGTGTTATGTCACTGCATATTCTATTTGAACATAATAATATAATCAAAAAGAAGGGAACCTGTTTGTGTAATGGGCCTGTCACACTATAACGTTTTAGACAACTTATTCCGACGTATGAAATAATTATCCAACACGCTGAAGTTGAATTCAAATATCAAGAGGACGCACTTTTTGGACGCATATGCAACGTACTTCTAACGCGCTGAACGAATATACAACCTATGTTTAACGTATGAGTTGCTTATTCATAACTTATCCCCAACGTAAACATAACGTATACAACTATATGACAGCGTGTGCCCAACGCATTTTTAGCGTTCTTGACTTATGAAGAACTCGTGTACAACGTTAGTTTAACTTATGCGTAACTTATCCATGACGTGCTGGAGTTTATTTTGACGACCAAGTGAGGTCAAATAAGGCTCGCTAGAACCACAAGACATTATAGGACTGTCATACATTGACGTAGAGCATCAGCGTATGCCAGCTTGTTGGATAAATTATTAAAGACTTCAGTAAGTTCTAAGGGCGTCAGAAGTACGGTACCTATAGATTAGAAATATGTTACGGTTACGCTACTCAATTTCCCGTGACGTGCGTGAACGCGTGCATAACTTACCTGTCGCGTACTTATAACTTACGCCTAATGTGTAAGCAATGCGTCGGCATGCACAAAATTTTGAGCCGCGTTCGGCGTACAGCAACTTATACCACCGTATTTCAGTTTGCTCGTAACTTGTTAAAACACCAGAATTTCCCATACGTCGGCATACGCTGATGCTATACGCCATTGTATGGCAGGCCCATAACTAAGTTGCTCTCCGTTCATACGGTACAGACGAACTGTCTTCAAATTCCTATGTTAAAGGCGGAAATAATACAGATACTACACGGGCTTGTGTGCTGTTGTCAATCAGATTTTACACTTAATTACGTATACACAGTTGGTGCTTTTGACTTCTTTATTCCAGGAGGCCACGGAAAACACACGCGGAACGGCTGATGAGCTTGTCATTTTAAGACAACCAAGTCAGACGGTAAGATTAAGCTGGCCCACTATGTGAAAAGCTACCTAGCAAGAAGATGGATTTAAGCCTGGTTAAGCCAGCTGAGCGTGACGGTGTTGTTTATAGGGTGACTTCAAGACTTTAAGTAATATGCGAGGGGGCTAAGCCCATGTATGAATTTGATCCAAAAAAATCAGGAAGTAATGGGATAGGACTTATAGTGTATATCGGAGGAATCGTAACAAACACATTGCAAATTTTCAGTACTCATTCGCTGGGACTTCGGCGTTCGATCAACCAGTGGAAACGTAACGAGTTTGGCAAGACGAATCAGCTTAATTTTAAACAGATATTAAATCAATGAGAGTAATTTAAATGGAATTTCTCATTAATTCTTGAACTTATTTTAAGTTGTACTCGAACGGAGAGGTTAACCCTGTAAGTGTTAGGGGTAATTTCTCCTTTAAGATTTAGGACTGGATAATAGCGCGTTATGGTGGCCACAGTAATACAAATCACTAAAATCTCCATCCTCTTGACTTATTTGAACGATTACGAGAAAAATCATCCGACAGCATATGCGAGGCCAATGGTAAGTATCTGAGATGACTTTTAGTCAAAAACGAAATTTGACGGATTATTAATCTCCTGCAAATATTTACCAAGAATTTGTGATGGACTGAAATTTTGTGAACACTATAACCCTGGCAGATATGTTAAAACACGATAAATTTCAGTCAGTCCACGTGTCTAAACTTGACAGTGAACTACATGAAACAAGTCAGCTGAGGGGAGATTAAGTTATATTTACCTACACATTAATTACACCCACTACACGTGAAAGCCTACATTATTTTAGGATCGTGTCTGGTCTAGATCTACATGACGTTCGTTACACCTTAAAGAATACGCAATAAAGACCATGATCATGCAGGTCTACCTCCTCCGGGGCGATCGGCCCACAATTCGATACTCTTTGTTCTTGTTATTTGTTGAGAGGCCGATGTTTGCGTGTTTAATTCCTGGATCAGAGTTACCAATGTGTAGGGGGTTGAATGGGATAGGAAAGTTCACGCTTTCGTGTTCTAGTTGGCGTATCCTAAGCATTTGGAAATATTGCATTATGTAAATCTTTTAAATAATAGACAAACTGTTCCACACAAATAGATGATTAAATTTGCATATTCCGTAAAGATGTATTTTGTAAGATTTAGATAAAGAGTTGTCGTTCTTAAGAGCCCAAAGACAGATAATGCAAAATGAATGTATTGAAAATTTTATTTTAAATTTCTCTACTCTGGATGAGGTTAAAACTGTTTTGGGTTTTTACAAAATGTGTTTAATATTGTTATTCGAAACTTAGCTTTGATTCTACCTTTTCTTTAAATCACCTCCACCCGACAGGCAAAAAGACCATGACTATAGGCTTGTCATACAACAAATGCCTGAATAATAGTTTACATGACAGTTGAAGCTAAAATTAAGACTTGCAATAGGTCGATTTCACTCTTACATATAGCATCTGTAATATAAAAAAAAAAACTTAAAAAATACACCTCGTGCAAATATATGGCACACTTACTAAATTACTTACTTAGCAATGAAAATGTCTTTTTCAGAGGTAACATTCGCTTGTGACATTTTCACCACAATTAATGTACATAAGATGGTATGCATATGGGGATTATGATAAGTGTTATGACATTGGTTATCCAGGTTTATCGTGAGATTTACATTTTGTAGATATTTAGAGATATCTGGACCCTCTGTGTTTGTGTGTGTGGGTGGGTGGGTGGGTGGGTGGGGGTGGGGGGCTAGGTTTTTGTATACTTATTGAAAACTTTTTATTATCCGTTATTAATTTATAAGGGTACCTCTTTCTATAATTCACTGTATAGATTAGTGAGCCAATTTTAATTTTATCCGACACACACCGTCATACATCTACCTTTTTAAAATTGGTGTTCTTAGTAACGTCTCGATTTTAAATACGATCATTTATACCCGTTTCAGGTAGGATTATATTATGTTTAATTGTAGTTGGATGTGGCATAAATATTACAAATAACAATAACCATTCGTTGTTTTGATGAAAGATATTGTCAATTTTGCTTACTGAATTCCCGATGCGATTTGTGTTCGGCTTTGCTACGTGAAACTATGCAGGACCATCACTTATCTCGAAACACGGAGGGTTGAGAGAAGAGGTTTGTTATCTAGAAGCTATCAGAGTCAACGGCACCATGATTTATAAAATAAGCTGACTAGTATTCTTACTTCCATGGTCTAGGTTATGATGGTGACGTGGACAAGGCGAGGTGCGCGTACTGTATCTAGAAATGGGGTTAACGTCATTTCGAGACTAACATATGGTTTAATTTTATTTCAACAATTCCCTTGACGTAGGGGTCTTTATTAGTAGTGGGAGGAAACCGGAGGACCCGGAGAAAACCCACCACAAGGTTGGAAGGCAACCCCACTCCTTGTCACGTACAAACGGGGATTCGAAACCACACCAATTGACAGGCTTTATGATATAGCGCGCACGTGCTAACAATCCAACCCCCTCCCCCAGATGTCACTTCCCATCTCAACTGAATAGTCTCCTTAGGTTTCGTACAAAAGTATGTTGATAGCAAAACCCCGATAAAGATAATATCGACCGTGGCCCATCATTGTTTTTGAAAATGGTTGAAATCTAGGGAGATGATCTTTTGCGTCCATGTACAACCACTATTTCTTTAAAATCAGAGTAAAGTCAACTCCATTCTGCAATTAATTTGCTAACATAGAAACAAGACCATTTCCGATATTAGAGTAGGTGGGGGAGGTGGGAACCATTTCCCTGGCCATCCAATCAATGAGCTTTTTAAATATATTTTTAATTAACTTTGTTGTGTTGTACTAGAGACTACTCTACATAATTTTAATAAAATGTTTATTTTATCTATATACACTGGGCTGGGCTATTTATGACATTTAGAATTATTTTTAAACTTTGGTAACTTGGATGTATTTCTTTAAAAAATTCAAATTTTTGGCTATGTTCACCGCTTTATCTGTACTAATTGATATATAGTGAGGTAAACTTACCGAATCAGATTTGCAGACATTACTTATCAGCTATAGTAAGATCCGTTTCAGAATGCAACAATTACCATCGGGCCTCTTGATCAAGGGAAATAACCTGCATAAATAATGATTAGGATTCAGACCACAAAACGTTTACTGAAGATTCAGTTAGTATTTTCGACGTTGTAGGGATAAATGTTAGTAAAGTACTCTGTCAGCCACGAGGGTAGACGATACCTATCTTAGGACATCGTTACGTTTCTGACGTAATGCGGTTATTATCACATAATATATAACACATATAGACAAGAATAAATTTATAAACAGTACTAAGGGTTTTAATTCTCTTTTATATATTGAATCAAACAGTTATATCGCGTGTATTGGTGTATTTTTTTTTTCGATTTTAAAATTTATCTAGTAAAAGAACTTTAATGGGTCTTGCCCGTTCAATCCCTTTCAAATGATTAAATAAGTGTTCAAACTAAACTGATTATAAAACTAAACTTACACAAAAAAACAAATAACTCCCTTTTTCTTTAAATGAAGGAAACGTGGTCAAACACATTTGGTTTTCATCTAAATAAAGGACTAACATTTGCAACGTACAAATCGAATGTTATAATATATGATATCTCTTTTACATTATCACAAAATTGCAATTAGTAGTCACCATAGCCCACCTGGGTTTTTTTGGAACACAATCTAACATCTAAAAAGATAAGAGAGACTCTTCTCTTCTAGGGGTATTCGGAGTTGATTTCTCTTCATTTTAACCTGGGTGAACCTCATTCCCAGTAATTAAAATCAAAATTATGTTCTCCTCTTCAGAAATCATACCTGGTCAGTTTCTTACCCAACAGTTTCTCATTCTGAAATTAAAACCAGTATCATTCTACAAACTGCTGACGTTTTACCTCATCAGTCTCCATCATAATCACATACGATAAACACGTGGTTTACTTCATTATTCAACCTGATGAAATGTTGCCTATATCTTCTCCAACAAAAGATTACTAAAACATAACTAATAAAGATAAGAATACAAAACTGAAACTCTTTTTTATATCAGAAGAACCATTTTGATTTACATAATAATACAATATTAAATGAGATTATTCTGTTTTATTAGATACGGGCTAGGCAAGTCATTAAAGCTTCTTGAGGCAAGTATACGATTTGATTTTGGGGAGGTAGATCTGTTACTCCACTACTGTCTATAGAAGAACCAGTCGGTAAATATATTACATGAACGGTAGAAATGCAGTTAATTCGAATCCGACTACATATATACAAAACAACGTATACCATCTCATTTTGTCATTTTTTACTAAGCGCTCATTTCCCACACGGAAAAATTATTATTAGCAGTCATGCCCAAAGTTGTGTTTTGTATTATTTACGCCTAGGGGTGCAACTTGTGGCGAGCCAAATAAATATGCAAATTCATCTCCATATAGTCATATGACGGGACACCGTCGACTGAATGTATCAATGAGATAAATGCATTACTGTGTAGTACAACTGTCCAGTCGTCTAACCTTTTGACCATGTGACATTAACAAATTAATGGCGTTGCATGAGTATGTAGGTGACCTGAATCTTGAGTCGGTCAGGCGGAGCTTGAAAGTTTATTGTTACAATTTAAACGGCATCTGTATACATTAATTACATCATGTTGGTAATTTCCGATAACAGCTGATCAGCGCAAATATTATCTGGGATGACCACATTCAGTGGTCCCTGCTGTCGCCATTAAGGGATCGTCTCAAGTTTCATATACTTTAAGGGGATTAGAAATGATTAAAACATGAAATCGAATGGGATTTATCGTCCTACTGTTCTGCTCCTAAACTGGGCTAATGAAGACGGGCAATGCCGGGCATACGCCATAAGTGTGGTATGAGGGAAATTTTGTCTGGGCAGCGGTGCAAATGCCTTACCATTATCAAATTTTAAATGCCAAGTGATCTTTAACGTGCACGCCAATGTGTACATGGAACCTCGATTTTTCGTACATCCAAACGCCTAGATATCTGTTCTTGCTAGACCTTCCGTCCTGCATCACTGACAAGGTGGAACTACGCCGGAAAATCTGTATGAAATTTCTCGGGCGATGCAGGGATCGAACACCCGATCCCCAGGCCAGTGAGCCAGCGTCTTACCCACTTAGCCACCGTGATCCCCCAGAAATGATTAAAGCGGTGCTCGTATTACTTTTTTGAAAAGTAGATATATCTATATCAACAGATTTACATCAAATATTTCATATCTGATTTTACCACAACTAAAGGACACCCATAAACACATTATCTTTTTGAGAACATTTGCAGTCCTGAACTGTTCGAATAATTAGCCCTGTTTTCGACAATTTTATCGTGCTAATTATGTTTATAAACATATTTTCAGAAAATGTCGACATGGGTGCAAGATCTAAAGGGTACATCTTAATTGCAATCAATAAAGGATTTACATGCCCAATAACGCTAAATATAATGGTGTGTTGGATGACGGTATTTACCTGGATACAGTTTGCTACTGACAAGGCAGGGCGATCAGTCGAGAGGGAGGGTGTCCCATACCCCCACAAATAATATCAATTTAAAGTTCAAATAGTTGATCATTTATGCTATACGCTTGTATTTATGCCTATTTAATTAAGAAATTGTTAAGTGTGTAGTGGAAAGTGTGTAGGAATTTTTCTCGGACAGCGGCGCTCGCTACGGCCTATTCCTACATCGAATTCTAACTACCAAGGAATCTGTTACGTGTACGCAATATATATGTACACGGCACCTCGGTTTTTCGTCTCATCTGAACAACTAGTCAGGTGTCCTTGACAGGCCCTTCGCCCTGCACAACTGCCAAGGGGAAATCAATTTCTATCTATGAATGTACTTTTTATTATACATAAGTCAGTATATGAGTGACACTTTAGTTAAATAATATAATATAGACCAAGGCAACAAAACAATAAATATCACAACCAAGATAGTAAGAAATATAGTAAAATTTGAGTACCAGCTTTCATAAGATAAAGTAAAAAAATGACTTAAATAAATAGTCGAAATCTGATAATATAGTCGATTTTGCTTTTCTCTGAAAAAAATCAAATAAAAACATTGAATCGTTTGGAAATGACCGATATTTGTTTAAAGGGGTTACGTCACCCATTTTACGCGATATCAGTCTTCAGATGTATGGTCTTCGAATGGTTGGCTTCAAAAAGAAACTTCCTGCAACCAACTATCCTAAATAATATTAATAACGAGAACTACTTCTTGTTTAAAGCTTACTACCCATTGGGAGCCGCGGTAAATCAGCAAGTAAGGCGGTAGATGCTAGCTCACTAATCAGAAGGTAGGGGGGGTCGATCCTCGAAGGGTGTTAGATCATAGTGTTGCTGTTGTTCGAGATAGTTTTCCGGGAATTTCCACCGTCCCCCTCCCCGTCGGGTGTTCAGTGTCTTGATTAGTGTACACTTTAGCGCGCACGTAAATGAACCCCTTGATAGTTAGAATTCGATATAAAAATAGACTTTTGCTCCGGTTTCTGAAAAAAGTTTCCCTCATGGTACACTGTATAGCGTACGCCCGTCTCGATAAGCCAGTCGGTGTTGGAAAGTGGGACGTTAAACCCCATTTCATTTCATTTCATTTCAGTTACTTATTACTTATGAAGAACATTATAAACCTAGGTTGTTCTTTTGCATTAAGTCATAAATTATTCGGGTACAAATGTCGTTTGACATTGACTGATGACTGAGACAAATAACCCCGATGTCTAATAATTAATGAGCGGCCTATCATCAAAAACGTTACCAGTTCTCAACCAATGAAAGTCGCTTGAAAACCAGCAGAAAATAAGTATTCTTTCTGGTCGTCGACTTGCGTACTCGGGTACTTCTTAACCTTTGGAACTTTATGTATGTACATTTTACAGATATCCCTGATTCTTAAAACAAATAGGTAATTATATTTTTTTAACTATTTTTTATACAGAAAGATAAATGTAGCTATAGTCTTTTTTTCTCCTTTTTTTTTGTTTCCGTAATTTTATGTCCACGGAATTTCTTTTTGGAGCTTACTTGAGGTGTAACTCTTGTATAAATTACGGATAAACTGATCAGCCCAATTTTTGAAAATTTATCTTCACGTTGCCTTAATAAACGTGGTTACAGTTGGTCCCCAGGCGCATACCTTTTCCAACTCGTTTAAAATTATGTTTTGTAACTATAAAATTTGGCTTTCGGTGCGATTCAGGATAATTTCAACATATACCCGTAAATGATAGTCACATCTGTTTTGAATCTTTGAGGGTTTGATAAAGTAAGTATTACTGCCTGATTCCATTTTTTCACACTACTACAATAATAAACTGAGAAAAAACAACGGTTAATGATTTTGTAAATATCTTTATTATGTTCTTTAACAAAATAGGTGCTGATTTAATTCGGGTAAAAACAGAAAGTGACGATTTGATGTGTTGTTTACCGCGAGCGATATCGTGGGCAAGTTTTGTGCATTCTCCCTGTCTACATTTATAGAAGTGGGTCCACCTGGTGAAGCTATTGAGGAGATATACTAATTTTGTTTTCAGCATTTTAAACAGAAGACCAAACTTAACATTAATCGTCTATATATATTGACCTATCACATACAATCAGTTTAACACTTTATACTGCTTTACTCAAATTAGAGTAATTTAGTCATTAATGTCTTGTAAGAGTTTGTAAACTTATGGGTATCAAGTTTTAGAGATCAATAGCGTTAGAAGCCGGGGTCAAAGGAAAGACAATTTGGTTATGACCACTTTATGATTTAAGAGATAATATGGTCTTAAATGTTCAAAACTTCCAATCCCATTACTCATTATAATGGATATCTGAAATTGTCAGAGATTTTATAGGGATATAATTAACTCATAAGTTTTTTTTAAATAGACGCTAATCGCGAACTTCATGGGACGAAACCAGGATAATCCAGTTATTCATACAGTTTGTTACATATTTATTTTGTTAATCGTGTCTGTCCTGTCAAAATTTAGGTTAACAGTATACTTCATGTAAAACAAGTATTTCAAGATGACCGCGTCTCCTGTTTATTACTCAGGATGTCGTAGTGACTCAAGTCATTCATTTATCTTCCAGCAAACTGCCCCATGCTGTAGATATCTGAATCATGTTTTGAGGGGATTGTAATTCACAGTTCGTTTGGCATTCTGACTTACGTAATACATATATATATATAGTGTACTAACTTTTAAACCAATTTAAGAAACATAATCGAATATTAACATATATTTAGAGCACGGGTGTTATGTACTTTAATGATGTCAACCAATATTTTTTTAAAGAGATACGGTAAAGCGGGCACGAATTGAACAAGTGAGAATTAGTTTACAAATCTAATGGAAAATTTATAGAGAGAAATAGACTATTTGTTTTATTTGAATAATATGACGTAACACGTGGTTTAATTTCAATAATCCACTTGCGCGTAGCTGTCCTTAATGAGGGAGCGATCGGGCGGGGGGGGGGGGCTGCGAAAAATCCACGAGGTTGGACAAGCGACCCTGTTTCTTGTCACCTGGGATCGAAACCATACCACCGACGGGCGTTATGATCTAACTCGCACGCGTTAAAACATTCGGTCACCCAACCAACAGACCCACTACGACAGGATTAAGAAACAAACGTTGGCGTAGGTTCAGAAATTTTTGAAGTTAAAAGCGACCGAAAAACTAGTACAGATAGGTCCAGATTATTGATTTGGACAAGGAGTTACGTTTAATAGTAATTTACATAATTGATAACTTTTATTCCGTTATAAATCCCCTGAGACTGCTCCTTTAAACAAATAATAAATAATTTGTAATCATTTATAAAACATGATATTTTATTCGGATGAAAGCTGTAAGGATACATGATACATTATAACAAAAGTCCCCATCCATATACGTCAACACGTGTCATTGATATGATTGAATGACTTCATAAACTATTCATTTTATTTATACTTTAACTTACTACAACATGTAGATGCATGTGAAAAATGATAATAACAATCCTTTAATAATTGATCACGTTGATATAATAATACATACACACAGTTATATATGCCATGGAAATGAGTGGCAATCCAATTAATGCGTTTTAGAGAAAAACATGGCGTGTCGATTATTGGGTCATTGTACTCGATTTACAGAACTTCAATCTGTTTGAACTGCTTGACACCAAATGAATCGAACTTTAATTTCAACGCCTTACTCCAAATAACACGTGGCCGATTCAAAATAAGACTGCATTCTAGGTAGATTTAAACTTCTAATGGTATTAGTAATTGGGCATGAGGTCATAAGAGTGGATGGGGTGTTGCCCCCCCCCCCCGAGTTCACAAAGCATTCTGACTTGAGTTGAGAATTTCTCAAATTTGTTGGCCTTATTTTTTAACTAAAACATAGCTCTTTATAATACTTTAGGTGTTTTAATGTATCAAATACACCAATAAGAAACTACGTACCAAGTTTTGTATTTCTGAAACAAATATATTTCTCATAAACTGTGATTTAAAGTTGAGCAAATTCTCAACTTAAAGTAGCCAACTCTCTAACTGAATATCATCAAAAATTTTTAACATTGAAAAGACGAATTATTTGTCAATTTAAATCAACATTGATGCTGTGATCTTGCCGGAAAAAGATGGGCTTTTGATATCCAATATTTAAGACAAAATAAGCATTTTACCATTGGTACACGAATCGTGTACCATAATGCGTTTCAGCCCTAGTTGTAAGAAGAGACTCGAGGAACGAGGCTAGACGAATTGCACCAAATCAAACCGTGTATGTAGACTGGAATAACCAGACGCTAGAAACTTGCATTCGATTGGAACTGCTGCCTTATTTCGCCGAACATAACTGATTTGAAATTATATTAAAAACGGAAACCATTGAATGTAAATCAGTTAATATACATTCATATTACAGAATTATGTGCGTTGCGACCCAATTTATAGGTCCCAAAAGTTAGTGACTTAGCTCCTTTATGTTTGAGAATGCTTTGTGAAATCCGGGCCAGATCATTTCAGAAGCAATCCGAATAAAATACAGATATTTGTTCTTTTTTCATACTTTCGGTGGCCTTAACTACATGAAGATCTGACCCTAAGGTGTCAGACATTTAATTAACACAACACAGCTCCTTGCATCGCACACCGATTGGTACAGAAAAGTAGGACGTTAAAAATTATTTCATTTCATTTCTAATTGATCTCTAATTCTCAACCTTAGTGAAGATGTTCACCAGGGATATGTCTTGGCTGAGTTTGGTGATTATTATTATCTTCTAAGAACGGGATGTTGGATGACCGAATGGTTAACTTGCGCAGTGCATCCTGCGGTCTGTCATTGAGTCAACTGGCGTGATTTCAAATCCACGGTTGTACGTGACAAGGAGTAGGGTCGCCTGTCCAACCTCGTGGGTTTTTCTCCGGGTCCTCCGATTGCTTAAGACCCCTACGGCTAAGCGAAATATTGAAATAAAATTAAACCATATGCTAATCCCGAAATGACCTAGCTTTTGTCGAGTGGAGTAGGGTCGCCTGTCCATATACTTTAATAACATCCACAATGAAGGATACTTAAAACTTAAAACACGTCCACATCTTCGCCGTTGTAACATAAAGAAAATAATGTACAGGCCGCTCTTCTTGAAGGTTTGCATTGAGATTTAGTAATATTTTCCTAATTCATCTAAGCTAACTAATCACTTCCGGTCTAAAGAAAATTCAAAGTTATATGAGTTACGTCACAATAAGGTTTTCAGATTATACCATATATGACCTTATTGACCTCGTGGGTGCATATCTGCATAAAATGGATGTCTGTTTAAAAAGGCATAATTTTATTATCAAAAGTATAATTATCTTAAATATCAATTGTTCACAACTAGATTGGTGGGGGATTTTGTTTTCCGTCATATTTAGACATGTGATTGTTCTTTATAAGGCGTGACGTGTTAAAATTGTTTCAAGACATGTTTGTGTCAGCATTGAGTGACATGCTATCATCATATTTGTCTTCTCTCGACAAATGATGAAAACGCCATTTTAATTGAATGATATGTGGATCGTAATTAAATTATTAAGATGTATCCGTGGCTGACATCGATGATCATGTCTGTCGTTCTAACTCGACAGATTAATTATTAAGATATCTCTGTCGTCTCCGTCACCCGGTCTCTCAACAATGACATGTGTTACAACACAAGGCGATACAATTGACTTCAGAACGAAACAAATCCATCGAGATATATAAAAGTACCATCTCCGAGTTTTTTCCTAACCGTTAACTTTTGAAGCAGTCATTTTTTCCATTAATAATGTCCACACTGACTGTATGCTCGTAGCGCAAAAGTTAGGTTTTCTTCAATTCAAGCAACATTTAAAACATAGTTCTAAACATAGCCCTGGAACAGATACTTCTTCAGTGGTGTTTTGAAAGTTGATAGAATTGGGCACTGTTTCAAATGAGTAGGCAGATTGTTCCAATGTGAAGCTGCCAGATATGAAAATGATTTTGCTCCAAAAGTTTTTAAATTGTAAATTGGTAACTGTAGTTGAAAGTTATTTCTTCATGTTAGGTTCCTAGAGGGTAAATGTTCCTGGACAAGTTCTCGGAGGTACACAGGTGCTATTTTGTGAACTGCCTGATAAGTTAAACATAATATTTTGAATTCAATGCGTTCATTTATGCAAAGCCAACGAAGAGAGGATAAAACAGGTGAAATTACCCCAGGACCCCCCCCCCCCCCTCTCTCACTCTTCTCTTCTGTCCCGGAGTGTTGACTCTTTAAACCATTGCATCGGCTACTAGTGCTAAATGATGTCATGCATGAAACAGGTTATACTGTTTTTCTTGAATATCCCTGTTTGAATTACATAAAGAAGAGAGTGGCCTTAATACAATGATGTGAAATTTATAATCGGACGACCCGTATTTTCCCAAAAATGTTAATAAAATGTCAGGGTGTTGTCGATTTCTGTCACTTTTAGATGTATGTTTCACTCAAGCATATAAAATTATCATGTTTTTGATTCACGGTAAAAGTTAAAACATTTCTAAAGTCGTAATCTGTTGATGTCAGATTTGACAAGGGTTCTTATTACCCATCATAAAGATTTTGATGTAGATTTATGGTTGCATGTTTTGTCTCTACTTCGTGATGTAGTCCGTCTTGTTTACCGTCTCATTATTTACATTTATGCCTTAGCCGCCCGGTCCAAAAAACGTGGCGATAATTTGACTAGTCTTCAACAGGTCTGATTATGTCTGTTCTGGTGGACTAAGGGCAATATCCAAAAATAAATGGTTAACTCAGTCCAGAATGTGCAAGTTGTCTTAGCATTAAGCGTAAAGCCTAACGCAGACGGTGGAACATTAATGTCGATGAACACAAACACCGAACAAATAGTTGGGTTTTTGTTGTCCGCAGACGTCGAACATGGTCCCACAGAAGAACGAATGTTTTAGATCGAGCCAATGGCGTTTATATGCCAGTGTCGAAGTCAAATATGTTATTCTATTGAGCTAAAGGCTGACATTTTGTACCATAATCTGGCATAATTTGAAATGAAATCAAATTGGGTTTAACGCCTTACTGTTCTGCTCCTGCTGGGCTAATAAAGACGGAAGTTACATCATGTAAAAGTGCAATAAACTGCGATAACTTTGACGAGAAGTATCAGTGTACGATACATGAGGATCAGATCATGACGTCCAGGCCTGGATCCAGAGGGGGGGGGGGCAGACCCCCCACCCCCCTGCTCAGGCTTGAAAAAATTTTATGCGATTTTATGGGCGATTTTTAGTCCTGTAATTTTGGAATTTACCTTCCGGAAATACGTCAGAATGCACCAAATTGAATCTAATTAACCAAATTTTTCTAGGGGAGAGCCCCCAAACCCCCCGCTAATTGGTTGCGCGCCTTCGGCACTGAGGCCCACCGCAATTATCGAACCTAGCCCCCCCCCCCTGCAAAAAATCCTGGATCCGCGCCTGACGTCATCTCAGCCTTGAGATGTGATGGCGTACATCATAAATCGAAGTCTTGCAATTAATGAGCAGGAAAAAGCATGTCACTTGTCATGTCGATTGTATTCAAATTCGCATAGTTTTAGATCATATCTGAAGAAGAACTGCTGAGCTTGGGTTCCTTTTCCTTATTCTAACTTCCGCATTTTCTGTTGTTCATTTCTCAGTTGCAATTAATCAATTGTTTGTTAGATAAACGAATGATTCGCTGGTAATATATAATGTAGCATCATTGAGTTTTTCCTGTTGTTTTCCTTTATGATAAAATGTCAGAATTTATCTTCTACATTATTGTTTTCTTTTTATATTCACAGCTTAACAGCCGGAAATTTACAATTGTCGCAATTAAAATCCAGGACATCAAAATGTTGAAGTTTACATTAAATTGTTTATGTAAGTATTAAAACCGTCTTTTATAAAGAAATAACAGTAAAGAATGCGGACTCTTATTTTTAAAAATAAACATTGCAACCATGTTTTTGCGCTTTAATCATGGCACAAAACTGGGCCTAGGTATGGATGTTTGCCTTAAAACTATATCTTTCAAATGTTCTCAATGCTCCTCTAGTCTAAATTAAGTAACAAAAGAATGAACTTAAACATTTTCTGTATTTTCTTTAAATAAAAGGTCTAAATGAAATTACAAAACAGCACCCTTGAATCACATCTGGTCCAGCAAAGTATGTTAGCTATGTCAGTGTGTGTAATTAAGCATCGAGGGTATAAGCTAGGTTTAATGGCGAATTTTCCATACGCTAGTTTAAAATGCTTCTTCTTCTTTCTCTTTAGTGTGTGTACTTTGTATAGAGACCGTATTTTGCTGTTTCCAAACATGTACAACTACATTTAACAGTGAATTAACGATAGCTACACAACACAGTGATCCAGATTTATTAGCTAAAAACACCTGCAGGTAAGTAAACCGGAGACAAGATACTTATCTATGACATACCCTTGTTACACTGACACCTTGTTACTTAGATAAAATTTTGTAGAATAATGTATGTTTTAGGGTTTTATCGGGTGGTAAATGCCAATAAAAGTATGACAAAATCTGGTATGTAAGAAAAGTAGAGACGCCAATCGTACTAGAAAAATACTGGATTCCATAAAAAACACCAATGAGGCAAGCACTGGCCTAAAATTACATTATCGTATAGAACAAAGACATTCGTATATCGCCCGAAGAAGACGTTAGTGGCTGTAGCAGAAAGCTGTTCTATCTTCAGAATCACTTGAAACATTTCAATTTAACTGAAAAGAATATTGTTTGAGCGGAACTAATTTAGAAGTGTCTAATACAATAAACGTTTCACATGAATGGCGGAAAAAGGAGATTTAAACATCGGCAAAATGTTCTGGAAAACTTAACCGATTTCAGGAGTAACGGAACATTAAAATGTTTATAGAAAATGGTTTATGTTTGTATTTTATTAAAATATATTCCATTTTAAATATTGTCCTATTATAATCGCTAGTATTTTAGAATGTTTTGTTATTATATATTTTCGTTCTGTCTACAGAGCTATTAAAACATATTCGGATTGTATGAAGAATCTGGTTGCACAATGTAGAGGCTTGATAGAAACTACTATACAAACTGTTGATTTAAATTATAACAACAGCTGTCACGAAAGTAAGTTTGGTCTACATTCGCCAATATGTTAAAATTTGGTTTTATTAGAAGTCTACATTTAATGTCGTTACCTATGTGTGTTGGTCAGTATATTAATTCTTGTGCACTTTCTCCAAAATCAATTTTTGGTGTGTTTGTTTCGCTAGCCTCGAAATTATTTCCTAGTTTACATTTTGGTTTTATGGAAAGATTATGAATGCAATAAATGGCTTGACCCTCTTTAGCAATTTGTAAAAGTATGCTGGTTTCTTCATAAGGATTATCTCCCCATTTACATAACGTACAGGGAAGTGGCGGGATCGATCACACGATAGCGTTTTATTTTCATCTATCTTGAAAGAAGCATCTATCATACATTGAATCAGATTTCCATGTCGTTGTATTATTTCTGTTTAAATTAGTTTTTATAATGTCATACAAACAGACAACGTCCTCATGTGAATATTAAAACTTGTTCTTTATAATTATAGATGCATCTGCTATTGTGGCTAAAGCCATGGAATGCACACAGAAAGCTGGGCAATGTATGCAAAACTTTAATTTTTCAAATTCTATGAATGGCCCCGTCGATCCTGCAGTATTATGCAAGTAAGTCTAGTAATATATGTTGATGGGTGTTCAATGCATTGAATAAGTTGGATGAGGGAGAATTTTTAAGTTAAAATCAAATTATCATCCATGTACATTAATCGGTTATTGCCAAAATTAAATCATGCCAAAGATATTGAAACGTATTGACTTTTATCATGCTGAATGTTGTGAAACTTAATAAGATTTTATTGCAGATTTGTTTTCAAACGCATTTGGATTTTTTTGTACATTTGTTTTCAGTGCTTTAGATGTATATACAAACTGTACAGAGATTTTAATGTTATCAGCCGATTGTAGTCCTTATATGGGTCAACCAGCACTGCAGCTAGAGAACATGAGGAATCAATATGCCCAGTTCTGTTCACCAGGTAGTAATTTGTAATTGCAACCCCAGTCGCTGCCATTTGTTTTCACTGTCTTATACATAAATAGATTCAAAATGAAAATCACGAAATAAAAATAATTTTTGATTGAATGTTTTAATCCTCTGACATTTTCGGGAAAAACACAGGAACATTATAAACAGCGATTCTCAAGTGCCACTTGCCCTACACTGGTGATCATTCTTTGATGTCTTAGTCTATTGACAATAACAAGCTTAAAACAAGACATCCGTGCAACTTTAGGAAACTGTTCCGTATAAGATCATGCGTAATTTCTGTAAAACAGAAAAGACCACTGACCTTGGTCAGCTCAGGTACACCTCGTGTGTGCCGATCCAACCACAATAAAATCACAACATATCTTTACACGAAAAGGTAATACTGATTGAAAACGAACCTGATGTAGTAACTTTCGGAGATTATAATCCTCGATTGAGCACAATATAAAAAAAAACAGCACAATTTATATATGGAAAACAATCACTGGTTTATACAGATATATAGCATGACGTGTCCATATTTTGTAGCGCATGGTGGTGTTCCAGGATCAAACGCAGCTCATTGCTTTAATCAAACCATGACATGTTATGATGCATACAGTATCGCACATAATCCTATGGATTTTACTAAAGATGTTGAAGGAATGTGTAGGTGAGTTGACTGATAATCTTAGATATATGCAAATAAAACTGATTAATTATGTGTGGAAGACTCCTGGTAACCGTTATCATAGTTTTGTGGAACTATTCTAAGAAATTCCGGAAATTCCTGATTCGGTGTTATATGAGTGTCTGGATAATCACGTAGTTACCGTTAAGCAAATCTGGTGATCATTAAATCATTATCATTGGTTGTTTCAGTAGACAATGTCGACTAACAATGGACGTTTAGCGTCTAGCCCTCCATTGAAGTAGGGGGTTGGATGGCCGAATAGTTAGTGCGTCTGTGTTGTATCATAAGATCTGCCATTGAGTCAACTGGCATGGTTTCGATTCCACTATTGTGCCTAACAAGGAGTAAAGTCGCATGTCTAATATAGTGGGTTTTCTCAATACCACCGCCCCCACCCCTCCGGGCGTCAAAATTTAATATATTTTCCCCCTCAACCTTGGGCATTGGTGATAATCAAGTCTATATTATGAACACAACTGAAATAACTCTATAATGTTGAAAACTTGTATCACAGGGTTTTATCAATTGATCCACGAATCACTTGAGAATCTAGGGAAGAGGAATTGACTTATGGAGATGTGTCCAGTGCACCCCAAGGACTTAACCATGGTTAAACCAAAAGGGGAAGCTATATCATTCATTTCAAGTCTTCTTTTGCTAGTATTTGTTTCATATATTTTTTGCAGTTCTATGAATCATTATATTAACTGTGTAGCTAATGTGACTAGTAACATGGATTGTCAACCCTATGCTACGAAGATTCAATCTGGTGTTTATTCCACGGTACACCAGCATAGATCACTTTGTGGAGCAGGTAAAACTATTACATCAAACAATTGAATAAGAAATAAATAAAACATTACTAATAACGTTGGGTCAGAGAAAAAATTCCGAAACGTCGTTGGTTCAAGTGTTCATTACAGAAAAGAATAGATTCTCATCTAAAGACTTATATAGAAACTACTTGATAAATTCAAAGACAAATCTTTGATCTAATTAATAAAAACTTCTCATTGGCTATAATTGCTTTGAAAACAAGATACGTTTCGAAAGAAGCTCACAGCACAAAATAATTAATAATGTAAAAGTTGAGACGAATAAATATTGAGAAGTCCCTTTGGTTCGACAAATCACGCAGAGTGTTATAATGGTGTATGAGAACTTATTTCTGAAAAGATCACAGTAGCTGACATAATGTCTACGATGCTTAAACAGTTATTTGTAACAAACAGTTCTTTTAAGTACAATGAAATTAATAGAACAATATAGCACGACGGTCCGTTTTAAATGGAATGATGTAAATGTAAAGACGGTCCGTTGTAAATAGAATTTACAATATGTTGTAAATAGAACATCGGACACAACTGCAATATTGTTTTCTATTTGATCTTATATTTTCGTGACATTCTGAAAAAAAATGACTAGGTTTATCTTTGAAGAGAGATTAAACCCAGTTTTTTTTCTGTTCATTAAAAATTGGTGTTAAGATCGTTGTTACCGATGTTTAATTTGAAGTACCACCATCCAGATTTCATTTTAATCTGGTATATTCTTTTATCACATTTGTCGTAAAGAGCTATATTAGTCACAATATCTTCCCTTGGGCGTTTATAAATTACGGCCGATCAAACTACGGAAGAACACAACCTATATACTACGACGACGCACGAAACTTGTATAACATACGATGGTATTTTCGTCTTTATCAAGCATTAGCCCAGAATATATAACATTTTCAGGGCTAACTTGATGTATCGATTTTGATTGGTCGATGTCAGACATGGCCCTATTGAAACAATTCGTCGATCAGACAATCGTGATCTCGGTCGGAGTGTTTCTATAGTTTCTACCAGTCCACATTCTGGGAACTTAAGATTTATAAATAATATTAGGAAATATTTTTTTGTTAGAAAATAACGAAATACGACCATATTATTTTATTAGATGGCGGTAAAACTGCTGGAAGATGCTTCAAGACCTTTGAATCGTGTTACGCTCCCTTTAACCAGACATACATCCCGGCATCAGCATCACATGATTACCCTTCCATATGCAGGTGAGTTTGGTTCCTTATAATACTTCACTGAGGGAGCCACGGTGGCTAGGTTGGTAAGACGCTGGCTCGCTATCCTGGGTGTGGCGTGTTCGATCCCTGCAATGGCCGATAATGTCCATCGGGTTTTTCCGGCGCGGTTTCCCCTTGACAGTGGTGCAGGACGGAGGGCCTGACAAGTCATTGAGATGGCACGAAAACCGAGGATTTGTGTATACGTTGGCGTGCACTTAGACGATCCCGTGGCAGAGTAAGCCATATAGTGTCGCTGCCCGGGCAAAATATTTCAATCATAAAACACTTTCAATTAATCTAATCAAAGGATTTTTGCGCGTAGCTTAACAGATAATTAACTAAATATGGATCCTTACCGCAAATTTCAATGATTTTGAAAATCCAACGGCCACTCCAGAATTTGCGTGCTTCATTGGTTCAGATGATATGTGTTGAAAATTCTTCCTTTCAGGATATTAAGCACCAAGGACTGTTCCAATATTGCAGCTACCGATTTCATATACCTTTGTTAATACTGAACGGAATTTAACCATCGTCTGTACTGTTATTTCTATTGAAGTTTCATTTTCCCAATATTTTAGTTTGCAAGTGATTCTATAGCGTTAAAATGACGGGGCTTTACAGGGCAATGAAGGCCGCGGGTGGAGGTTTATTTTAGCTTCACAAAGATGTGCCTTTTGTAATATTTGAGAATTTCGATAAATCTTCACGAAATAATCACCGTTATTCATAACTTTCGTTCACTTTTTTTTCTATTAATAAAGCTAAAATTGTGACTCAAATGGACTAAAAATTTTAAACGTGTATTCTTAGTCATAAATTTCGACTAATAATGATAGAATTATTGCTAATGCTTCAGAAATTCCTCCGACCAGGAAGAGCCTTTGTTCATCAGTAATGGTTTAAATACATTTTAGTCTTGAAGGAGTTTGCATTTTTTGTCCTCTAATTACAATTAAGATAGGTATTTAAAATCGGAAGGCATTACATTCGGAAGTCGGAACCTTTGGTAAATTACATATAGACGGTTAATGAGAGCCCCCACCCAAAACCACCATTTTCAGTATTATTATTATTATTATCATCATTATTATTATTTCAGGGCTGTTAATAACCTTGTTACATGTTCTAATGGTATAGATCAGGATTGTATGTATTATCTAGGGAAAGCTTTGATTGGTGTTGAGAGAATGCAGAATCAGTATTCTTATAGATGTGCACCAGGTAATAATATCTCATTGACAAAAACAATTCATACAAGACAATGCAGGAGAACTGTGCAACAAACATAGACAAGACAAGCGGTGATCAATTGGTCTAACACATGCCGTTTAAATTATTGAATCTATCAGTGAGTCAAGTGGCGTGTTTCGATTCCCAGCGTTTACGTATCAAGAGATAGATTCTCCTATCTAAGCTTCTCAGTGTTCTCCGGTTTCCTCTCACCGCCAACGCCCCATAAACAACAAGCGAATTGTTGTAATGCTAATCCGAGAATGACCTAGTTTGTGTCTTGTTGACGTTAATCCCTCTCTTATGGTGCATGTTTTCTTAATTTCGTCAGAGTCATCATTAGGTTCCACTGAACACTAGCTTTGTCCTGTATCTAATTCACGGGCTGTAAACGTCAACATATAACCAACAGCTAATTCTGCAATCGCATTCCAAATCTACGAAAATATGGAAATTCGATGGGATCTGAAACCTTATACCCTAATGAACAATTTCGTTAAGCATATCAAGGATTCAGAAGTTCAAAGCAACTGACTGTGTAACCCTGTAAAGGGTTCTTCCATATGACCACATATCGCATACCTGCAAATTTCAAAAATGATCCAACACGACCTTACATCTACTGAGTGTTCATGGGAATTTGTAGACGACCCCCCTCCCCCTACCAAAAAAAAAAAAAAAAAAAAAAAAAATAAAACGTAGGTTGGACCGATGAACAATATACACACATTTAAGTAAAACTCGTAGCTTTCAGTACGCACAAATTATGTGTCTGTTTTTAGTGGGTAAATTGTCTTTGCTGACGGACCTCGCTAAAGTGTCGAGCTTACGGCTGGATGGTTGAGACCCAAGGTTCAATCCATGGTCTGACTATGTATATGGCTTTGAGATACGGGCGCTGATATAATATGCTGGTATTCATGTTAACCCCTATAGGACGATAGGTTTCATGCATTTAAAGGTTGAATCGTTATAGTTGTACTCTTGTCAAGTAAATGCCAGTTGCTGTGGCATGTTGCTCTGGAGAATTCTACGTTTGTTTACACTCATCAATCTTTTTTTTATTTACGGATTTCGGTTTTGTATTTTACTCAACTGTTCGTATTTAATGATTGTGCAATCATTAAGATAATATAGTGATATAAAATGCATAATTTTATTGCTTTGTATTATTAGAAAATGAGCAAGCTGTAGCATGTAAGGCACTGGATAATTGCACACAAGAAATGATTAAATCTATGATGGTTAAACCAACCAGACATTCATCATCGTCACCTATGTGTTCGTAAGTATCATAGAAAATATTTACGAAACAATACACACTACAATTTGCTGAAAGTTTCTAACTGAATATCACCCACAGCTTTCGATAAGGAAATAACGACTTCTTTGTAAATTGAAATAAACTGTGATGTGGAAGATTGACTTCTGATATCCAATATTTAAGACAAAATGAAAATACGACTGGTGTAGACAGGAGTAACCAGACGCCAAAGATTGCGCTTTACTTTGGTTTCAACATGACTGATTAGAAAATACAGTAAAAACAGAAACGATTGAGTGAAAATTCATAATACATTATCATATGCGTTTCGACCCACTTGCGTCAATTTCTAGGTACCAAGAGTAGAGATATAGCTCCAACGAACATGAGACCTGTTGGTTAGCGAGCCAACGTCTCACTCACTTGGTCACCGATGCTTCCATGTGTAATAACCAATTTACCACATGTTAGTAATAAGTAAGACATTATATACATTGAAACAGCATGAACACAAGAGGTTGGTTATGTCGCGAATTCCGCTCCATACCCAAGGAAGTACAAACTGTACAACTTTATGTAAAATTTAAATTACAGAAGTACTATTGACCAATTGTTTCCATGTGTTGAGAGAGCCTTTGATAGATGTGGTATTACAGAGACTGGTGTTACCATCAAAAAAGTTTCAACTGTTAGTCGGGATTATTGTTTAAACTGTAAGTCTATATTTACCATAATCAGGAAACTGTTCATTTCTAAAATGTTATAACCTTAATTTTTAAACTATGTCTAGATGCTAAAATTGTATTGTATAGGCTATGTATACTATGCTTCAGGTTGATAATTTTTATGCATAGCATAGCACACTGTATGGCGTATTCCCGTCTTCCGTTAGCCCAGGTTAGGTGCAAAAAGAGTAGGACGTTAGACCCCATTTCATTAACCATTAAGCCCAGTTTGGAGCAAAACAGTAGGACGTTAAACCCCTTTTCATTCATTTCGTATGTTCAATGATCTAAGACCCATACTTGTTTTAGTCATTGTAAATGTGAGTGTACTTCTTCATGTCCATATGACCAACTTAATTTTATGTTTCTTTCACATTGAAACAAGGTTTTGGCATTCTTGGTTTTCCCTTTTGTTTCGTTTTATATACACATTCTACAAAATGGCGGTGTTTTTTTTTAATTCGAAGATCAAAAACTGAATTGAGCACAATTAATTATTGCCGATTATCATGCTCATCTACTTTTTAAATTATAAATGCGACAATAGAAAGTTTCGCTAAAGAATGATCCAAAATATTTCAACAATATGTTGTATTGGGGGGTGAACAAGTGTGTTATATTTTTTTTTGCAACACTTCAGTGGTTCTGCATAGTTGAACCTGGCACTCGAGGTATTGTGAAAAAAACTGACAATAAATAGTTAAAATTGTATATTATACAAATACCACCTGAAGTGATGTACATCGGATAACACGAAATCCATGGGTATGAAATCGATAAATAACAAAGTTAGAGTTACTTCAACACTCGAGTTAAAGTGCTTCCTGACATAGAATTTAAAAACAATTAACATAGAAGTGCGATGATCCGAGAAAAACTTCGTGATTACCAGGCGCGGATCCAGGATTTTTTGTAGGGGGGGGGGTGGTCTAGGTTTGATAATTGCTTAAATAATTGCGCTCAACCGATTAATTTGGTAAATTAGGTTCAATTTGGTTCATTCTGACGTATTTTCGGAAGGTAAATTCCAAAATTACAGGTCTAAATCGCCAATAAAATCGCATAAAAAATTTTCAAGCCTGAGCAGGGGGTGGGGGGGGGACCCCCTGGACCCTCCCTCTGGATCTGCGCCTGATTACCCAGAATGACATTTCTGACACAAAAACTCGATAAAGCGACATTCTTGTACGTTATTCCAATCCAACAGCACACATGAAATATAAATATATATGTAATACGATTCGTTGTAGTCACACCGATGCCCCCCTCCCTCTCCCTCTCCCTGCGCCACGTCTAAGGCCATCAAAGTAATAAAGGTAATGTTTCGAGGGAAACAGGTGCCAGGTATTCTTATTCGTTCTACAACATATATTATAAAAATGACTCCCTTCTCGCTTCCACCTTCCTAATCGATTGTTTTCGTAATCGAAATCGTTACTATAAATGTGTAGCAATCACTTGAAATTTATGAAACGACTTTCTTCACAAATCAATGATTTTCAAGTTGTAAATGGACTTCATTAGATAAGGGAGAAAAAGTTTCAACAATAGAAGAAGTGTTGATGTTATAGATTTTATATGATCGATTCTGACGTGACATGGGTAGAGAAACAAACACACGGATCGAATAATTTTTTAGCCAAATAATAAACAAGCATATTCCTCAAGGAACTCTTTGACAGTGTAAAACTTAGAACATAATAACTAACATAACAAGACCCAATATGCTATGTTATTCAGTATTACCGGAAGCTGCTAAATCATATAAATATAAACAACCACAAAAGTAGTACCATCTTCACTCGACAGAAGAGTTATCAGCCCTTTGGGTGTGGCTATCCTGACCATAGTACCAGTGATCATGCGATGGTAGATTTAATTTGGTAGTAATACCTGTGGTCACCATCCAAGTTTTCCTCTGAGAAAAGCTTCTGTCTACGGCAACATGTTTTAATGACATAGCTGCTGTGCAGGCGTATTTCCGAACTTTGCATGATTATCTATATAAGTACTGTTATATATAATTTAGAATCGCTTAATACAACATTATAATATGACACAAAGGACATCACGTACCACGGATATTCACAGAGTTGTCAATATGGTTGTCATTGTTATACATTAAGAACGGATCAATGTAACACTGAAATTGACATACTGTATACAATAGTCTTGTCTGAATATAAACCAGCGGAATTCGCCAATCATTCATCATCTATTACAAAATCAGTCCAATTTATAACACAGAAATGAGAGCTGTGAGATAGTAGATATAGGTAGAAAACGTGTAAACGGTCATGTACACGCTTCTGTTGGAAATCACTTATTGTGTCACAAACTTGGCCAACCAATCTTATCAAGGTTATTCATAATAAAACAACTTTATAGATTTACTACACCTTGGTTTATTAGATACAACGTTTCAATACTCTTACAGGTATCTTTATCAAGCAATGATCAATAAGAATAACAACCTACATTTATAGTACATCCATGAGTAAGACAATTTATAGCAATCAAAACATTGAATTAATTAAGACATAACCACGCTGCTTCACTATCTAAATGTTATTTGAGGAATGAGTCAAGATTAGGCTACAATTTTATTTCCTTTAATTTTTCCATGGCTTTTACACACCATTGTAAAGGACTTACAGTAATCTCTACGCCCTCAAAGTAGTTATACCGAGAAACAGTTTGATTTAGTTCAGATGTTCATGAACAGATCTGACCTCCAACAGGAAAAATTAAAACGGAACGCAATTATCATCTATTTATAATAATACAAATTTTTGGTAGTGGTTATTGTTACCCACGTCCTACTCTTACATCGAATTCTCACTGTCAAGGGATCTTTTGCGTGCACACCAAATTGAACACAGGACCTCGGGTTTTTTCGTCCCATCCGAACGACTAGACAGCTGTCCTTGTCAGGCCCTCCGTTCTGCATCACTGACAAGCGGAAATCACACCGGAAAATCGAGAAGAACTTTCTCGGCCAATGCAGAGATCGAACAACAGCCCTTCTGGCTAGCGAGCCAGCGCCTTATAACTCACAATACAAACCTACTATTTTTATCTATATAGTCTCTCATTCTCTGTCTCCGATAATATGCCACGTGTTATATTTTGTAATACGTTCTCATTTCATTTCTATTACAGTCGCCAGTGATCCTAAAATTCACAACTGTCAACAGATCATCATGTGTCAAATGAATGAAAACTATACAATGAGTGATCCCTTACAGATGACCAACAGTACCTTTTGGTGTGGGTATGTAACCAATCAAATACACTGTCAAAAGATTCATTCAGTTTATTAAATTGTGACGGCTAACGCATGCGAAAAGAAAACACGCTAGTGGAAAAGTCTTGACACCATGTACAAATTGGTAATTGATGTAAAACATAAACCCCTTGACAGTATCAATGCAAAAAAAAAAGGATTGGCAGAAACACATATTTTCCAAGAAAAGGAACAAAAATCACCATACATATATCAATAGAAAACATTTTTTGTTTAATTTTGTATCATGCATTGTCTTTTGAGAATGACCTCTTTTCAGCCAGAATTCAGTTAAGATTTCTAGATACAACATGAGCACCACATTGTGCACCATAAAATGAAATAATAACCAAGTTTCTGTTTGAATTATTCCGGATCCCTTGAAGCATTGGTTTTATTCAAGTTGTAGCTAAAATCATAAATAATGGAAAGTAACAAGCTCTCAGTGTGTGTACTTGTGGATCAATTTTCTTCTATCGGATATCTGGAGTTCTCTTAATTACTTTAACTGTTTCTCAAATTGCGCATACTTTCTCATAAATCAATGATGTACATGTATGTTCATTTCTAGTGCCCAGTACAATCGAAATATAGTAATTTTATTTTGAGAAAAGTTGATTTTAAAATAAAATTCTAAATATTGTATCCCCATTAAGAAAATATTTCCCGATTATTCAGCGGAAGCATGTTATGTTAAATATACTTCAATCGTCTCTCAGGGGCTTATCACTAAAACAAAATCATTAATTTCTGATGCTCGGAAATTACATGTATGTGTTTATTTTTTACATGCTCTATAAACAACTATATTGATTTTGTTTACATATGGACACAATATGGTAACTGTCTAGAATTAAGATTGAAATATAAAATGGCGATAACTTTTGTTTGTTATTTCTGTACGAATATACTGATGTTTAAAAAAAGGAATTATCGATGTGTCTTATCGTTAATGTTTTGGTACCTATGTGTATATATTGGAATACAAATGCATTTATAATCTATTATTTGCAAGAGAGAGTTATGGATGCCATTTATTTTTGAAAATGTGTAATATTTGGATGTATTTGTTTTAAATTATAACTAACAATTAGGACGGTTTATTCGTGTTTATCTTTATCGTGTCCTTCGAAAAGTCGGTAAACAGTCTTCCTTAAAGATGTGTTTATATTTCCAATGTTATACAATTAGGTCTGCCTGTAGACCAAATATTATAATAAATAATTTAATTAAAATATTATTTTGGAACTCGAATTATATTCGATAAATTTAGATGCGTCTGTAGACCAAACAAATAATTCAATTAAAATATTATTTTGGAACTCGAATTAGTTTCCATATTCCATGCAATTGGGTATTCTATAGACTAAACATAAATCTAATTAAAATATTGTTATTAATTATTTGACTCGAATATCATATTTACATGACTCTATTGTTAATTATTTGACTCGAATACCATATTTACACTGTATATTAGTATAAATAACACGGTTTTTGGCATGGTACCATAGATATATTGTTAGTTTATGTACTTATGTTACTAAGATGCATTATGTCATGAAGACGATACCAGAAATGATTTATATTAATGCGTACAGTAAATATATCAGTTTATGTCTGTCTTAAAATTCTAAACCGACTAATAATTATGCTTGCTGTCACGTCTAATCTATGTTATTCAACTTACGTCGGTTTGTAATGAAAATTACGATTTTGTTTCGTACGTAAGAATATGGTCAGTGTATTGTATCTCTTTTTTTTCAGTTATTACGCGGCTTCCATAGATTGTATTCATGACGTAATTCAAAAAGATATGTGTAATGGTATAGTACCAATGAAAGCTCAGTACTTAAGTAAAGTTGTTAATATACAGAAACAAGTAACAGAAGTTTGCACAGTCCGTAAGTTGAATTTAGCTGTCAAATTATGATGTGGAGTTCTGTGCATGTCATAATTGATAATCGATAATTTGATCGATAATATTTCTAGTAAATACATCTTATTGATTTGGATTAATCATCAGCAATTCGATTTTTGTGCATCAGAAAGTTTAATGCACACTGTAGAAATGTTTTAAAGAAACAATATTGTTATTCATTCATGAAATTAGGACGTTAAACCCTAGCTGTTTCATTTCTTTTATTGATTCATAAAACACATCAACATTATAGTATGGTTTCTGTGTGTGTCGTCGTCAAGGGGTTAAAATGCCAACTCTTTTTCGAAATGAAGCGTTCAATAATCAAGTTAATAAAATCCTTTTTTTATTGGTAACTGAAGATTTCTGGAGACAAACAATTGGATAGTATTAAAGTGTTCGAATATCTAAATTATTGGATATATTAGACAATTGGTATTGTTAAAGACCGACTTGCGCAAACACATTTCTTCTTTAATGATCAGTAGATTTATATTTGTCTCTTACCTGGGAAATCGAAATTATAATTGATAAAAAAAAAAACATACTTAATGCCATATTTTATTGTACTAATAGACAACCATCATTTGCAGTCACTTTAAACTCAGATAACAATAATAGAGTTTGGTGTTTTCCTATAACTGACTCTGTTACCTAAAATTCTATGACAATAATATATTGTTTGTCTTATGTTTTTTAGGTAAAGTAACTACATACAATAAAGGTAAATCAATTTATCATATCGAACTGTGTGTTATTAAGTCCCTTGCATTGATTCTGAAAAGCAATTTGTTCTCAATACAATAAAAAGATGTGTTTTTTATAACTTTAAGTCAATATAAGCATAATTCGGTTCTGTATTAAATGACAAAAGGGCGTCAATCGGTAGAAGCCCTAGCTTTGTATGTACGCCCCATTGTTACGAATTACATGTATTGCAATCATTCATATAGCAAGTTCATTGTTGTTTATTAACAAAACGTGTACTTCGAAGATGTTTAATTTATATGTATGTCTTCTGTTTTCAGAACAAACGGATAACAACAGTAAGTGGAATTCCAAATTCTGAAGAGAAATAAAAACAAACAAACCCCGATTTCTAAACAAAGAAACTATTCAAAGTCTTGCAAATATTTCTACACAAAAAACAGCTTATGTTTGATTTTAAGAAACTCACAAAATCTCTTTCTGTAATGAATTTTCCAATTTAATAATAATGTTGTACTGAACAAAAGCGTCTATTTTTTATATCCTTAATTTCTTTTTCAGAAAAAACAGATAAAAGCAGTAAGTGTTATTCCAAATTACAAACAAAACCCGATTTCAAAATAAAAAACATTCAATGTCTTGCAATTATAGCTATCAAAATGGCCTTTATACCTTTTATGTAGAATTACGAAAATGGACAAAACAAGCATAATGGATTTCGAAAATTATTTACATGTTAATATTGATACTGTAATAATGTGTTTTAAAAATACGTACTTTAAAGACGTTTAATTTTGTTTTTTCTTTTTATTTTCTTTTTTAGCCCCAAAGCCAAGTAAGTCAATTTCAAACTAAAAGTTTGGACATGGACAATATACACAAAATGTTGACATTTTACTAATTTTACATCAAAACTAAATCCATCACTTGACGACATTACATATTATACATTTTAAATTCATGCCTATAGATATCTTCATGTCAGTACTATTAGCTGGAAATATCAGTCATTACTGTAAATACCAGTCTTTTGTCTATGAGCCCTTTGTCTTTAAGTGAAAATATCAGTCTTATAGTGAAAAATATCAGTCTTATAGTGAAAAATATCAGTCTTTGAATTGTTTAATTGAACAATATTAGTCTGTAACTGTAATGTCGGTGACATTTGAAAAAAATTCATTCTTTAACTGAAACTATAAATAATAAATTACGGAAATATCAATCTTTGGCTGAGAATATCTATAATATCCGTAACTGTAAAATGTTGGTAATATCACATTTATAAATGAAGTCTTATATATAAATGTAAAATCTTGATTAAAGTAACATCGCGAGTACCCACTGCTCTTTAATATTTGATGCATTTGTATCGTTTCAGCCGGTGGATCTGGTCAACTAAGTTATGGATTGGTAATACTGGTATCGTTTCTTATAACTAGCATCTGGTATTAAAACAACATCTCAAGAACGGTTAACCATAACTCTGTTTGATATTCTAATAACACATTACCACAAAATTGATCTTCAGCAAGAAAATATGAGTCTAGTATTTTGCAATGGATCTTGATTTGGGTATTAATCTTTCATTAGAGTAAAAGCTCTATGAATTGAATATCTCGAGTTTACATCTTAGGCTTTTCGTAATTAATAATGTGTAATTATTATTTTACCGTTGTTCATATGCGCCTATCGCAAATATAACTTTACATTGATTTTGCATTGATAGATTTATAAATTTTTTACAGTGTTCATTCATTTCAATAAATTTGGTGTTCATAAACAGGATAATGTGTATAAAATTGTGGTATTAATGTTTAAAAATTAATCATTTTTGAATATAGCATAATATATAATTTGTAATAGGCCATTTTTTTTAAGTAATTGGAAGATTCTTTAAATATCTGTGAATACAGAAAATGCTTCTATGTTTAGATTTGGCAATGGAATTTTGCATTTAGTCATATTTCGTAATGGCTAATACAATCTGTTACTAAATGACGAACAAAGGCGTTTTATAGCTGAGGCGCTGGAGGCGCCAGCCTCCTCGCGAAAAAAATCAAAGAAGTTTAAAAAATAAAACGAGAGAAAAATGCTAAAACCGATGAGAAAAATGAACCGTACCCTAGTTAGGGAGGGCCCTAAAGTCAGACAAAAGGCCCCTCGTCTGACAAAGGGCCTCTCTGGTCATGGGGAAAGGGCCCCGAGTCCGAATCAATCATTTTCTTTACACTGTTACTGTCGAATCCACTACTGAATGAGAATGCAGTCATTGCACTGGTATGAAAAGCACCAATCAAAAAACCCCACCCCCGGACCCCCGCGAACGAGGGCCCTTAAAATAGTATAGCCTCCGCCATGATAAACCTTAAAACGCCCCTGATGACGAATCGTGAATACCTAACACTTACCACGTGGCTCTTCTGGAATGGAGAGGACAGTTTATCCTAGTTATGATATAGTTCCGTACTTTGAAATTGTATGCGCTCCCAATTAGACTAAATTATTCTTATATGGATTCATGTTGCCTACCTGTTATCATTTGTATAAATAGTGTTTCTGTTACATTATGTGTAAAATTAACCTATGATTTGTTTGTAGTATTCGTACTTTGAAAAAGAATGGGGATATCGTTATTTTTGTAAATATTAAACATTTACTTTGAATTAAAACTAATGAATTTTAGTATATATTTCAATGCTTTGTATTCTGTAAATAACTGTCCAGGCTTTGATGTAACTTCTTTTCTATACCATTATTATAAGATTAAATTACAGCATATAAAAGCATCAATGGATTAATTATTTTATATACTTTGTAAAAACATATACTTATTTTATGTATGATAATATGCAACTCAAGAATTGATTCCCGATCAAAGCCATTCACTAGTATTACACCTGTACTCAAAGAACTGCACTGGTTGCCCTTAAAGTGTCGCATTAAATTCAAAATCTTATGTTTCACATACTGTTCCCTCTATTCTATTGAATTCCCTGAATACATATCTACACTGCTACAACAATACCAACCAACCAGAAGCCTTCGCTCAAAGAACCAGAACCGATCAGTTGTACCAAAAGTAAAAAGTAATCTTGGTCTCCGAAGCTTCAAGGCGGCTGCCCCAACAATATGGAATGAGCTTCCACTTGAACTGAAAAGTGTAGACAACATAAACTTGTTCAAAAAGAAATTAAAAACGAAGCTGTCGTGATTCCCCGGTGCAATCTTGAAACTCCCCCCCCCCCACCATTATGATTATTGTATAAATGTCCATTATAATTATTATCAACGTATATTGATACCCCATGACGGATTTCATGGGGTATATCGTAGAAAAGACAAAACACAAAGGAAATGGTCCGAATAAAATTGAGCCTTTCGGAAATGATAGCTAGATAAGCTTGAAAGTGATGCGTAAATCAGTGAGGATAGGGTGGAATTGCCAGCCTCAGACTCAACCACATAAAAGTAGAGTACACCAACACTTTTGCATGCGAACATATTGACACTTTTGGGGGGAATGTTTTCTTTATAATAAGTACATCTTTTGGTGTAAATGCAGAATAAAACACGTAGATGTAAAACTTATCAAAACATCATTTAATGTTACAACCATTTTGGTTTCAGTAGTCATGAATCAAATGACACACTTTTATGGAATAACAATTACTATGGTTTATTTCACTGCGACGTTTCAACAAGATTTCACAAGTCGTTATCAAGCATTATGCACAAATACTAAAGTGAAATAAACCATATTAATTGTTATTCCATAAAAGTGTATTATTTGATTATATTCCAATTACTAAATGCCATTCAAAGAATATAGTGGTCATGAATATTAGATAAACTTGGTGCAGCTCATTAAAATGGTTATAAATTTAAACCAGGAAAATGGTCATTCTTTTGTTGTTCTCCGAAACAAGGGCTGATGCTCCAACAGTTGATTTACGATCGAAATGAACCTTTTATAACTCGGCGACAACCCATGGATAACCGTGCTGAGATGTGTATTTCATTCCATCGCAAAGTCTCTGTCACCCTAATGCACGTTCTCTATACAAATCTCCACGATGACCCACGATGCGAAAGTTTGCAAAATATCGTGCCTAATGTCGCTGTCGTAACATTGCCCAAAAATGACCAAGATGGCACTTTCTAAATCCATGCTTATTGCGCCTCTTGTAGGGTTCATTATACGATTGTGAACAATACCGGTTAAAAGTGTTAAAGCCGATTTACACCCTAACTGGTGCAATCACGTAAGATTCTCGCGTGACCAGTTACGAACAGGTAACAATCGAATACGGCATTTCACGACGTAATAACAAGAAACATGGCGTTGTGACCAATTTGTCAATGATCCCTGGAACTGGTCACTCGGCAAATCTCGACAGATTCCGTAAACTACATCTAGTCTCGGATGTATGACAGTAAGTGATATGTACCTACGCCCATACATTTGCGATGCGGCTACCGGTTTACTTTAACAGGAAAACTTGGCGCTATTACACAAATGGGGAACCTATTCGGCTAGCAACCTATTCGACCGATCGAGCTGAAACCTGTTCGTTGGAAACCTATTTAGAATAAAGACAACAGTCGAATTAACTCATCTATTTATCAACCAATAAAATCCAACGTTATGTCTATCAAATGAAAGTAGAATATAGAAGTGTAATTTCGTCATTATCTTGCAGCTGGATCGGTCGAGTAGGTCGCTAGCCAAATAGGTCGCCAAATTGTGTTCGGTATGGGCGCAGCCATGTTTCATCCGGGACCTTTAAAGTAGTTCAAATATGGCGGAATTCGACATACAGCCGAGGTTAGATGTAGGTTACGGAATCTACCGAGGTTTGCCGAGTGTGGAACTGGTATGATCTGGTGTAAGTCATACTGGCGAAGAATACACACGAATACCCACGATTGGTCGATACGGTTTGGGATGTTTCAGTACGGCAGATTTACGACGAAATCATATGATAAAGTACGGCAGTTTTAAAAAGTTTAAAACGATCGTAGAACATCAAATGCGCATGCAGATTAGCGCATGCACACGAATACAAAATATTATATTAAAGCGGTGTCATCACTCTCACCAAATGTCAATTTAAGAACAATCCAATTAAGAGCTTACTTATTCAGGGATATCTAATTGTGTATTCTTCATATTATGCAGCCATTTCTTCACAGCGACAAGAGGGTCACTAGTCCCGTTTAAACTTAGCCGCGTCAAGCGTGCCGTTCTGGGTACGGTACCAACCCTGATATGTTTCAAGAAATTGACCTGTTTACATTACTCTAAAATAACCAGTCTCAGAACCGTGCCATGCACGAAAAAATTGGAAACTCTTCACAGAAAAGTTCATTTCAGTCCCCGAACAAATTACCATATGCGTATGGGCTTGATGGCAGTTAGGGGTGGGGAGCAGAACCCGATTTTTTGGATTATTTGACGGCTGCAAACACGTTTTCCTGTAATTCAGCCCGTGAACAAAGAATCTTCAACGTGGTCTACTATAGCCTAATTAAGGTGGCTGACTCGAATTTCAATCAATCGTTCACATTTACAGTCCACGAAGCAAACGCTCAAACTGATCCCGCAGTGAATATTCGCTTGGCCGCTACAATATAATTCGTCAGTAATTCTCTGTGAAACAAGTTGGCAAACGCTATCCAGACTGTGAATACACCAACTTCAATTTGATCCTATACAGCCTACCTTCTGACCCGAATTCCAAACAACTGATCAATCGTCGTGGGGTATGGGGGCCTCACCCTCCCGGAGAAAATTTTGAAAATTTAACCACCGTAAATGCGTTTTCTGCTATTCTAGTCCAAAAGTATCCTATGGTATTGTAACCGAAATCCCACTCCGAATTCCAAGCACCCAATCAGACTGTTGCAGCTGCATTCACAAATACTAATCGATGTCCGAAAAATGTCCCACAAAGTAGAATGGCTCCAGACAAAATGTTTTAATCCATCTGTCAACGCAGTACAAATTCGTGGTATGACTTGTTCGCCTATGCAAATTACCCAGATGAAAACAATAATGATAATTGATTTAGTTTGAGCAGCCATTTTGATAGAACTGCGGAGAAAAATGTCAAGGTTTGTTTCGCGCGTGCGCAGTAATTCGTGCTCATACGAGTTTACACTTAGAAAATTTAAAGCAAACCGCTCCTGGTACTGTTCCAAGACCACCTCACTTCAATGGGCCAGAATGGCACCGCACCAGGCCCGGCACGCTTAAATTTGACCCGTTTACACTACAAAAAAAACCCCAAAAAAACAAAAAACAAACGAAGTGCGCCGTACCTGGAACCGTTCCTGGTACACGTAAATTTAACCACCGTAAATGCGTTTTCTGCTATTCTAATCCAAAAGTATCCTATGGTATTGTAACCGAAATCCCACTCCGAATTCCAAGCACCCAATCAGACTGTTGCAGTTGCATTCACAAATACTAATCGATGTCCGAAAAATGTCCCACAAAGTAGAATGGCTCCAGACAAAATGTTTTAATCCATCTGTCAACTCCGTACAAATTCGTGGTATGACTTGTTCGCCTATGCAAATTACCCAGATGAAAACAATAATGATAATTGATTTAGTCTTAGCAGCCATTTTGATAGAACTGCGGAGAAAAATGTCAAGGTTTGTTTCGCGCGTGCGCAGTAATTATTGCTGGACGGGTTAGCGTTTACACTTCGAAAATTTAACGCAAACCGCTCCTGGTACTGTTCCAAGACCACCTCACTTCAATGGGCCAGAATGGCACCGCACCAGGCCCGGCACGCTTAAATTTGACCCGTTTACACTACGTAAAAAAAAAATAAAAAAATAAACAAAAAACAAACGAAGTGCGCCGTACCTGGAACCGTTCCTGGTACACGTAAAATTTGTAATGTAAACCGGGTTAATGTTGAATGATTCCTTATTTTTCACAAACGATTTGCGTTTTATTGAATGTTACCAATAACTAAAATGTCTCCTAAATCCACGCATTGTCCTTCAAATGGTTTGTGTTTTATTAAACGTTACCAATTACTAAAATGCCTCTTAAAACCATACATTGTCCTGGAGTAGGCTAAGATAAAGACTTCAGCAACCGTTCGTCAAACTCAATGAGAAACACTTAAAGAACTTGTACGACTGATACAAAAACGTTCATATCTCACTACGCCTACTTTTATATCGAATTCCAACTATCAGGGGACCTTTTACGTGAACGCTAATGTGTGCACTAGACCTCGTCCCTTCCGAAAGGCTAGGCAGCTGTCCAGACCAGACCCTTGTGCTATATCACTGACAATCTGGATGACCTCTCTCGGCCATTGCAGGCAGAGGTGAACTCCAAAGCACCCTTACTTTAGCAGTAGCGCAAAAAAATGGGATTAGACCACCCTTTTCTATGACGATACTCGTTTTATTCTCATCGTTGAATTTATACTCTTTAATTTCAATACGCAATACCAATCGATTGACAACAATCCATGCAAATCGACAAGAATTGACGTGTGGAGATCTTCAGCGCGAATCGAAATTATCTGAGAATAATAGATTTGTTTCCGTGTAGACTACGTTTTTGACAATGTACACAAGTGTCCTTGGCTGAACAGACATTTTATAAGTAGTGCAACGTACGTATTGCCTTTGTTGATTTATATTTATTATTTGCCATAAACATGAAAAGAACAATTGATTTTTGGCTCATTTAAACAGAAATGTGTTCTCTATTGATTTTTCTATGAAAATGTTTCTGAATTGTTCAATATGCGCTGTCTGTGTAGTTTCCATGGATAAATTTTACGCCTCAAAAAAGATTTGATTGTCGTGAACAGATCATTGTGTCTTAACCCGCAGATGAATTAAACGCCGAAGCTGATAGGCCCGTTCCATACTAAGGCAAATTTGGATTAAGTGCATCAAAGTTTTCAAAAGATAGCTTAACTCAAAAGGCGGGATAAGTTTAAATTTTAGAAACTCTTGTTTTCAGGGTGCATTATGCTAATAAAATTGGCCGAGAAAGCATATAACTGAAATATGCTTTTGGGTTGGTTCTAAATTTCAGACAGTAGCATATTGTTATTTATTGGTGAGAGAAAGTCTCATTTGTATAACGTTCATTTCGATTTCGAGATTATAATTTAGCAAATTATTTTGAGATATTATGTTGTATTGTAGAGTTTTACAGACGCTAAGGAAAGCGTGGATATGTTGGCCATAATTTTAATAGGTAAGAATTTTTTTGAATATTTTTCTTTTAAATGTTATATTAGTTTGGGGCAAGGGTTGATCTCGTCTGATGCGATATTGTCAGTTTCGACAGGCCATCTACCTCTGCTGTACAAAAACGTGACACCGGCTTCCCGGGGGCTACGAATGCCACGAATCACCCTGAATCCATCCGTAGACGTTTCTTGAAGTTCGTAATAGGTTACCACTGTCGTGCGATGCGTTACGATTAAAGACTTTTGGCAAGCGCAAATTCTTGGTCCGTATCGCGTATCCGTATAGATTTTGCGTGTGACATCATCAATGTGAGTGTATTTCTCACACGTGCTACAGCACACGGATGCGGCAGCAGGTATCGAGCAGCTTTCATACGGAAAAGCTCCGTATAACATTGTTGTCTTTTCGCTGTCTTTTTTGCTACTTTTAGACGCTGAAATGTTGTATCATAGCGTTTTTATGAATCTATGTGTGCCCTGGAACACGAAGGTGTATATTTGATGTGATTTTAACCATGATAAAGAAGGGAATTTAATCATTATTTTTTATGTTTTTTCTCGGAATTTTCGTACTTTTTTGTCTTCCTGGCTACTTGCTGGTTGATCTACGTGCTAAAAGGAGGGATGTGAGACCTTCTAAAATCTGTAAATGACTTTATTCTATGATAAAGGGGTATAAACGTATTAGTGAAACCACAAACATTAAATGTTTTTTTTTAATATCTCAGCGACTGTCGAGCGACTTCACTCCCTCCGGGAAATTGAAGGCTAGGAACTTGACCAGTATTGTGATATTGGTAGATCAGTATTGTGATCATGTATGCTGTAATACAACTAAGCTCAGCTCGGCGACCCATACGCGACGCGAAAATTTGCCAAAATTCTGAAACTAATTGACGCATCGTATCACGTATACAATACCGATACGTGATACGGATGGAAATATTTCCGCTTGCCAAATGTCTCTATTGCGTCCATGGTCTGGTCCGTAAGGATACGTTCGGGCACGTTTCGATACGACCAAATAGATTTCCACGACTGACCTCAATTTTCTTTATAAGAGCGGATAGTATAACCATGATTATTCCAGGATTAAAACCACGAATCCTTTCGTAGCGCGATTCGTGATAGTGGTAATCAGGCTTAAAGCAAGATGACACTTGCACGATTCCGTGGCACGCATTGGTACGACTCGAGTCGGTACGGCACCGTCCGATTTGCGCAAACTCGTTGTGCCAATGCGGGAAGTGCGTAAACAATGCGCAAGCTATGCGTGAACTCGTCGTGCCAGTTCGTGTCAATGTGGACACTGATGGGCACGACAAAATCGTGGCCAAAAGTCGTGCAAGTGTCAGCCTGGCTTTAGCGAGGCTGACACTTGCACGATTCCGTGGCACGCATTGGCACGATTCGAGTCGGCACGACATCGTCCGATTTGCGCAAACTAGTCGTGCCAATGCTGGAAGTGTGTAAACAATGCGCAAACTATGCGTGAACTGGCCGTGCCAGTTCGTGTCAATGTGGACACTGATGGGCACGGTGTCGTGCCAATGCGTGCCACGGAATCGTGCAAGTGTCAGCCTTGCTTAACCAGCGTCTTATTCGATTCTTTGACGAACATTATCAAATATGGTAATTTCGGCACTATTGGACGATTCGTAGCATTCGTAGCCGACGTGATGAAATTCGGGCTTGAGTACAAAACCAATTCTCATTCGAAATTGTTATTTAGATATAAATATGTAATGTTTTACACTATTTATGTGACGTTTTACTCGACTGAATTTTTGTGATGTTTCACTTCTAGTTACATAATGAAAGTAAGAATTATGAATAATCGGAGGAATTGTATACGTACATAGTAACCAATAATATTGTTACGAAATAGCTTTTCAGAGTTTTATCAATGCTAAACATTATACTTAACAAATCAATGCTAAACATTATACTTAACAAATAAGGTTGCGGCATCAGTGTTTTTCGACATTGGTCCACAACATTATGTTACTTTTTATTAATGTTTTCCGTTGGAATCATACACTGTTTGCTCTATATTCAATGCTAAACATTATACTTAACAAATAAGGTTGCGGCATCAGTGTTTTTCGACATTGGTCCACAACATTATGTTACTTTTTATTAATGTTTTCCGTTGGAATCATACACTGTTTGCTCTATATTCAATAATTAGGCTACCTTGTCTATATAAAACCATATATATATTTTCAAGAAAAAGGGCTGTGTCGTGTTAATATTTTGAATGTCTGCTACCTTGACAATTAATTTCAGTTCTTTGTTTTATGTTTGAAATATTGTTTATTTTATTGAACATGGGAAGGAAGTGTTTATTAAGCTTCTTATTATTATATTTAAATTGTTTGCCAATGTTGTTTTCGTTGAAACAAAACAAGAGGTATAAACAACTGAGCATATTATCCAGGGGATGTTTTCGATTAGGACGTATTTGCTATAAAATTCGAGCTCTATATGGTCAAATTACAGTTCAATTTTAACTGAAGCAGGGGTTGGGATGGCCGGTCACCTCTGGTTTGCGCCTGTGGTTTCGAGCCCTGTGCAAGCGTATGTGGCATGGAGATAGGGGCGCCTTCTCAACCTCGTGGGTTTCCTCCGGGCACTCCGGTTTTCTCCCACTGCTAAAGACCTCTAGGCGCAAGCGAATTATTGAAATAAAATTTAACCATATGTTAGTCCCGAAATGACCTAGTTTGTGTTTGAGTGGACGTTAAACCCATTTCTCTCTCTCTCTCTCTCTCTCTCTCTCTCAACTGAAGCAATAAACTATTTACAACTTATATTGACAGATCTGTAATTAAAGTGGAACAAATCCATTTTTGATCGACTTGCCTCAGAGCGGGTTCGCCACAGACTCCTTTTGAATTGCTAATACCCTGGCGGATCAAGAACATCATTCATTGGATTGATCCATTTAATGTCCTCCTTTTCTTCGCCGACTGGGCTTATGACTTTGGTGTATTTAATTACATATATTCATTAAAAAGTGGACTTTTAATAATATATTTAAAACGTTGCTACCCCACAAGTTAAATAACCAGCTCTATATTTTTAAATAATATATATATAAAACGTGGTGGCTACCCCACAAATTCAACAACCAGCTCTATATTTTTAAATGTAAAATAAGCTTACGGGCGCTAAACCAGTCTACCGGGCCATTGACGGGCTAGGAGACCATTTTTTACAGCTACGAAAATTATTCGGATTTTTAAAAAAGGAAAAGATAGGTTGCCAGGCAACAAAACATACGCCCACAGCAGCTAAATCGTCCGGGCAGTCAACAAGGGTTGTCGCATATTTTCACTTTTTTTGGTAATGAAACATTTGTAGTACACTAAAATCTGATTAAGAGTAACAACTCATTATGTAATTATCTGAAAATCATTAGAATTTGTTTGCTTTTTATAAAAGTTTTGCCCCACGCTAACAATTAGTATCATGGGTTTAGCAGTTTAGTTATCAAAATTCATTGAAAATCAAAATACTTGTTCATTTCAACACCTTAAACTCTGTGTATCAACCTGAAGTCAATCATTTCAACACCTTAAACTCTGTGTATCAATCTGAAGTCAATCGGATGATAAGTTTGGCCTCTTAGCATCACAAGGTTTTTTGAAGTGGTCAAGGGAGATAACTCTGGAAGTAATTATTTGAAATCACTCAAAATCAAAAGGCTTCTTCATATCATGACCTTAAACAGTGTGTGTATATTTAAAGGCAATCGGTTATTAACTTTGGCCTCTAGAGCGTCCACAGGATTTTTTGATGTGATCAAGGGCCATACCTCTGGCAGTAATTATCAGAAATCGCTGAAAATCAAAAGGCTTTTTCGTCTCATGACCGTAAATAATGTGTAGAAATTTAAAATCAATCGGATATTAACACAAGATTTTTTTTTAAGTGATCAAGGGCCATAACTCTGGTAGTTATTATCGGAAATCGCTGAAAAACAATAGGCTTTTTCGTCTCATGACCTTAAATACTGTGTATAAATTTAAAGTCAATCGGATATTAACTTTGGCCTCTAGACCTTCCACAAGATTTTTTGAAGTGATCAAGGGCCATAACTCTGGCACTAATTATCGGAAATTGCTGAAAATCAATAGGCTTCTTCGTCTTATGACCTTAAACACTGTGTGTAAATTTAAAGTCAATCGGATATTAACTTTGGCCTTTAGAGCGTCCACAAGACTTTTTGAAGTGATCAAGGGCCATAACTGTGGCACTAATTATCGGAAATCTCTGAAAATCAATACGCCTCTTCGTCTCAAGACCTTAAACACTGTGTATAAATTTAAAGTCAATCGGATATTAACTTTAGCCTCTAGAGCGTCCACAAGCAATTGTGGACGCCGGACCGACGGACCGCCGGAACGACGGACGGGGGCGACGACAATATACGACCACATGTCAATGTGGGCGTATAAAAAAATAATAATGCATTGAAACGGAGAGAACTATGTTAACAATATCAAATTCTTGTAGAATATATACATTATATAACAGATGCAGCACTGAGCGGCACAGTTAATAAAATAGCAAATAAAAAAATACAAGAATCGGAATGTCACAATTAACACTAGATGGTTACGAGCTTTATTAATATTATATTAAAGGTACATATGGGAATATCACGTGCGTGATGGTATTCATTAGCCCTTGTTTATTGTAGCTTGACCCCCAAAATAAGCATTGTTATGTCGGTCCACTGGAATATATTTTTTACCATTTTTCGTGGGGTTGGCGTGTCAGTAAGAAATGGTAGATTTTTTAAAAATAATCTGCAAGTATCGATGTTTCAACACTCAATCTTCGAAATGTTATATAAAAAGATAATCTTTGCTGTACCGGAATAATACTGACGTGATAAACAGAACGTTTTTAGGTCAATACCATTGATATATTCACACTTTGTGGTGCCCGTTTAAATGCGGTAATGGGTTAAACATCCGCGGCTTACATTTAGATTTGCTGTTTCACATTTTTGATTAAGGTTGCCGGAGAAATTCTAATACGGGCCGTGGTAATTAATGGAATTTCCATGTTGTAATGTGTCTCCAGGCCGATTTTTTTGGTCTGCGAAATTGAAAATTTGGCTCCATAAAAGATAATACATGTAATATGCATATTTCGCCACTAAGTTCAATTAGGTAACAAGTCTAGCTTGGGAGCCTATCAGATTCATCGGTAGTCGTGAATACCAAGTCTTGCGCTTCTAGCTAAAATGTTTGCATGTGACAATCGAGTTGCAAAATTCAAAGATTGATCGATGTCAAGGTTACTCTGGTTTTCCGTGAGTTTCTCAATTATATAAAAAAAAAAAACTTTCAACGACTGTAAACTTGTTTGTTTACAGTGTGTTATGTGCCACGACCTCTGATTGGACAATGCTATTTAGTCACGTGTAAAGACAACGGGAATTGCTAAGTATTGAAGCAACGGTTAGATGTTGTGAAACTAGCAGACGTTGCTTAAGTAACATGGCAATACCTTGACTGAATGAAGATATGTTTATAAAGGTATGCGATGTCGTTGTAAATAATATCTAATATACATTATGCATGTATTCAAGTGGTATGAAATACAAGACAAATAAATAAATAATTCAGTACAAGCGGTAATTTTCATCATGTAACGGATCGAATTATTGATTGAAGCTAGCCCTCGTTAATAAATGGTTTGACTCGTGTGCGTTTGATCATATAAGGTCAGTAAGTAGGTCAAGTGACGCGGTTTCGCTTCTCCACTTGTACATGACAAGAAATAGGGTCGCCGCTCGAACCATAGATATCCTATAAAGATTTTGTAAGGCTTTTCGGGGTCGTCAGATATTCTACCGCTGCTGAAAACTCCTTCGCGCAAGTGATTAATTGTTGAAATAAAAAAAAACCAGTCATGTTAGTCTCGAAATGACATAGTTTGTGTCAAATGGACGTTAATAAACCCTATATCCCTCTCAGATTGTAAAGCATAGAAAATACCAAAATCATAACTTGCACGACATGAGTCAATAGATGAGATGGAAATGCCCAAAAATAAGTGAAATGTAAAGAATAAATCAATAGCCTAACGCTATCTATTTAAACTATAACCCAAATATAGCTATCTGTTGTATTTGTATACATGTTACCATTGCAACTTCCGTGAAATCCCGGAACATTTAAAAGACTTTATAAGAATAAATACGTTTGGCTATACGTAATGTATTCAATCATGTATTTCGTCATGCCTCTGGGGGGCGCTAGCAATTTCATTACCTTAACTGGTTAATTTAATAGTTAAAGATCTTGCCAGTGGAGTGCAGAGGTTTCGTGATGGCAAGGGGCAGCTCCTTGATTGAATGACCCCAGGATTCAATCATTGGACCTATAACTGGCAAATGTAAGATAGGGGAACATTTTAAATATGCACAAACAGACCACATAAACTCTTATTAAAATTAAGTATACAACAAAGTTAATAGCAGTAATTCCAAATTAAAAAAAACTAACAAAACTTTACTTCAACTCTTTCATCGCACCACAACCCCTGGCTTTCTGAAATGAATGCGAAAGGGACGTGCCCCCTCTGCCCCACCCACTACACACCGTTCTTATTTTATATGATCAAGCATTACTCGAGATGCAATAATTTGTTGTTTAACATTCTTTGATGTGGAGCTGTCGTGATTGCTACATAATCTATAAATACTTGGGTAAATGCAAAACGTTGCATTATTATTTACCGCTATAGGTCATTGCACCTAGACCTGATTAACAGTAGAAAGAAAACTGTTTTTCAGAAGGAACCTGAACCTTCTGCCCTAGCCGATCCAGGTTTTCGTTATGTGTCGTTGGTTTCTGAAGTGATTTATATAAACCAATGAGTGGAATATTTTCATTTGACAAATCACAATACTAAAATATAATATTCATGAATCACGTCGTCGAGGTTAAGATTGTGTGGCTCGTTTTGCCCCATCCACAGGATACACTTAACCACTATATGGGTTACATTTAACACAAAAGTTACAACCAACATAGACTATAATCTCTGTATCAAATGAGATATATTACAAAAATACAATGTTTGTCTCAAAATGACAGCAGTGTTGTATGGACAAGACATTAAATCCCATTTCATTTTCGGCAAACCTATAACGTTTCTCTTTAGAATATTTAATGTCCGTGAAAAACTAAACACAAAAAAAAAACAATTTTTCTTACTAGAAATAGATTTGTTTATTTTCAACAATTCGTGAAACTTACATATATATGAATCTAAATTTATATGGAATGACACAATAGCTGGTTGATATTCCCTGTGTTTTGGAAAACAGTATTTATTTGTACTTTCTACGCACTGGGTAATCTTTGTAACATTCTGAAATGATTTAGAAGAGTTTACAAGTGATAACGTGACTAGATCATAATCATTATTTCTGTTCAAGTACTCCACAACAAACATAGACATCGCATTGTCTACCCCATTATCAATCTGTTCTTCTGATCCTTCTTAGGATTGTTCTTCTATGGTCATTCTTCAGACTGTTCTTCTGATCCTTCTGGGATTGTTCTTCTGACCCTTCCTCTGGCTGTTCTTTTGATCCTTCTTCAGACTGCTCAGTTGATCTTTCTCCAGACTAGTCTTCTGATCTCTCTTCAAACTGTTCTATCGATCCTTCAATCTATTCTTCAGATCCATCTTCTTCTGACCTATCACATTTGGAAGCATATTTTCAGATTCTTTGCTATCAGGGTTCAGATTACAATTCAATCATTTCTGACGTGCTTGTTAGTCCCACGCTTTCAGTTGCTGCTTGTTTCAGTTGTTCTTTGATTTTCAACAGATTACATTCTAATTTGCCTTTCAGATCTGGTAGATAACCAAACTACAATATAATAGGTATCTTTACTGGCTCTACTGTTAAAATATATGTAATGCAAATCAAAACACCCGAATTCAAGAGCCATGTGCCTCTTTTCTGAAACTTTCAACATTTTTGGAAGGGGTGCATGCTTGCACAAAGGCTTGCTGGCGCAGGTTTACGTGACACATTCCTCAAACTCAAAACTTATTATTGCTCACATCTACAATTTAATGCTCCGTCAACGTGATATTTTGTGAATCTATATGCATATTGACACACGTACTAAACACAAAACAATAATATTGAACACAATTGCTATTTTAATCAAAGAGATGTTTCGTTGCGGGTTCTGTCATCTTTTTCAAGCAAATGAGCAGTATTCAGTAAATCCGATTATTCTTGAAATCTTGCAATAAAGCAACACGAGAAGACTGAATATCGGGATACAGAGTATTAAAACTACATTATTTAATGGACCCATTAACATTGTCTAGGATCAGTATAAGACGTTACCCTGTCTGTTCCAGCTAATACTACAACTCGAAAATTGCTTGTCATTTATTCAAATTTTAATTAAAATAGCTAAAACTTCGTGTAATACCTGGAATGGTCATCCCATTGCTTTCTGTCTTGTGAGAACTAAGTTCAGGTCATGCTTTAGGTTCTTTCTCCTATGAAAAATCGTTATTTGTTTACATCTTACTAAATGAACCTGCCAAGGGGTGCTTTAGGTTGTTTCACCCTATTTTGATTAGGAGTTGGTTGTTTCGTTCCAGTAGAATATAACGAAAGAGCTATATTACTGAATCCCAGACCACGGCTGTTTGTCCCACTAACTTGAATATTTAGTCGCCCACCGTTCGAAGGTTGTAATTTTTTGATATCGATACATATCGAAATTGTGGAAGGAGGCTGCAAGACATACTCAAAAGTAGTTTTGAGAACGTAGCTAAAAACGTTGAGATATCCTGATGCGTTTGTTTTTAGCTACGATTGGATGCCTGCCTTTAGTTCCAAGTGACAAACTCAGTTTCTTTATTAATGCAGGTAACATCTTAAAAATAAGATAATTTTACACTATTATATCCAGTTAAACAGAGCTATAAAGTCACAGAAAACAAAATTCGGAATCATTTTACCAGACATATTTATTCAAACTTTAAATAAGGCTAACCTTTTACACCAATTTACTTATTTCTGAGAGTTCGCATGGTTATGGCATGTGCCGACTTTTCAAAATAGTTTTAATCTTTAAGTCACTCCAAATTTTCCAATGAGAATTTTTGCGCGAAATAATCAAGGTGGAAACAGAAAAAAAACCCAAATCAATCTGAACAAAAACAATATTGTTTCACACAAGCTTCAAAGTGTGAAACCCGAACAAGTATTATTGTCGCGAAAAAGACGGTCGAATTCTCTTTCACTAGACATGTGTCACATTTCTAACCGAATGCACCAAATTTGAAAAGTACCTGTCTACCCTAATGCGAAATACATGTGCTCCATTTAACGCACGCGCATTCGTAATGTTGATGTTATGAGAAAATGACAAGGTCTAAATATGTGAAATTTACAAGAGAATACTGGATTTTATCGGACTTCTAGTCATTTGGGCTAAGGGAAGAAATCAAAGGGACGTCAATTCCAGGTATGTCACAAAGTTTTAGCCATTTTAATTACAAAATGAAGGCATGGTAAGCTTGGAATATCACCTGGAACAGACAGTAGTATACTTCATCTTAACTTAATTATCTGTGTTTTTTACCCTTGTCTTTCTCGCTAGTTCAATTTTAAACCCACCTCACCCCACCGATCACTTATATTTATTGTTTCTCTATAGTTCCGATTCGATCGTTTTCCCATTAATAGTTCAAATGAAATTGTATGATAATTAATTGATATCCATATTAGTGCCACTCTTTGAAGTTCTCAATGCGTTAAGTTTTAAATGTTTTAATTGTTATTGTTGCACATACTGGATACTATGTTATAATTGTCTACCGACTGTTCCTTTTATTTCTATCTCTCAGTAACACAGATATAATTGATTGTTAGATCTCTAGAGATTTGATTCTTCGCCGATAACCAGGAATGGTAGGCATAGGTCGACTTTGAATATTCGATGTGCTGGTTCATGAAGAAGAACTTATCATCGAATTAATCAACGGTTCGAATAGTTTGCTGAATCGCTAATAGCCCTGGCTTTTAAGTAGTGCTGGCTAAACATGCAAACGTAATAAGAGAGAGAGAGAGAGAGAGAGAGAGAGAGAGAGAGAGAGAGATGGGTTTAACGTCCACTCGACACAAACTAGGTCATTTCGGGACTAACATATGGTATAAATTTATTTCAACAATTCGCTTACGCGTATGGGTCTTTTAGCAGTGGGTGGAAACCGGCTGACCCGAACAAAACCCACTTAGTTGGACAGGCGACCCTACTCCTTGTCACGTTCAACCGGGAATTTGAAACCCCGCCAGTTGACTCAATAACAGGCTATATGATACAGCACGCACGTGCTAAACATTTGCCCCCCCCACCCGCGAACGCAATGAACAAGTCTGGATTATATGGAACGTTTGTTAGCACATGTACTAATATAATAACTATTCTCACAAAATTAAAATATGTTGTACCTTATTGAAAAATCTCACGCCCTTTTATTTTTTAACTAGATTTTAAGACTATGCTAGGCCTGGTGGTTACTAAAATAATAAGAAGTTTTTTTCAATTAAAAGACGTTTACTATCATAAGTATTCTAATTCAATTAATGATGCTACTATTGACATTTGCATCTTTGTATTATCTATATTATCATCTACTATTCGACAAGTTTACGGTTGTTTCCTACTGCTGAATGTATAGCTTATAATATTTCATTGAAGACAAAAATAAAACTGTCGATTGTACTGAATTTTATGTTCACTTGCTGCGTGGGATTAGACGTTGTCCAGAATTGAATCAGTCAACACAAAATAGCACACTAGACCGATCAAATTCAATAATATATTTGAACTTATATAAAGGAATTTATCCAGTGGTGTCGTGGTAATTAAACAATGAAGTACATCAAATCGTGATAACCTGGGGAGCGAAGTCCCCCAAAAGACTACCAGAGACTAAAAAAATGGCAAACTGGGTACAGAAAAAAAATTTAATTGACTACAAACTATGTCGGCGACGCCCACAGTTGCTCACCTTTAACTACAACTCTATGAGTAATTAATTGCTTTAAAACAACAAGGTGAAACTTGATTTCGGATAGCCAGCGAGAACCAATAGTATGACAAAGGAAAGGAATATAGATTTTGTCAGTGGGATAACAACGGCTTATTAATGACATCTTTTAGTACGGTTAGAATAAACACATTCCTTATTTGCTTTTGTCTAGGATTATTCTATTTTTCAGCATTGGTCCTTCAAGAAAAGATACAATGGTCAGTTCAACAAGGTAATCAATAATCATATTAACAACCTTTTAATGTATACCAATTAAATTAATAAACGGAAACGTACAAAAGCTCACTATTTGCTATAATTCTCTAACATTGTTATTAGTTTTATTCCGAAACAACTACTAAAATGTGTAAATCTTTATACATCTTTATACAATTAAAGATAAGTACCAAGTGTAAATCCCACACAAAATTGCCAGGAGCTTTAGCATTAAGTTTACACATGCAGTGGTTATCAAATCCATGGAAATTCTAGTTATGTCATAATGGGGTATAATGAGAAGAACTCAGATCTTCGCCCCAAGTTTCCATAATGATTGCAGCGATACAAATTTTCCAGCGATTTTTTTTTAAAGAAAAAAACAGAAGTTGATCCTTATGTTTAACCCAAAATGGTCTAGGCCTATTTGGTTTCAAGTGGACGTTAAACCCCCACTTCTCCATCGCTGCCTAAGAACCAAACGCGTCATTAGTGTAACCTGTCGATTCTTTAGTATTGATAAACCAACGAAACAGGGGCGACTCCTCGGCTAGTCCGACGCGGCTAAGTAATCCTCCCCACCTGATTCAGTGTTAGATGACTTTAATTGATGGAATTGAAATTAAAGGGAGATTACTCACAATTAGCAATTGGATTTAGACCAACAAATCTTTACCATGATACTCATAATGGTCTTACAGGACAATATTTGTGTCAGTCATATAATAGAACTGGTTAAACGTTGTCCTAATATTATTTCAACACAGAGAATATTTCTACGATAGATGAGTAATAAAGGTATTAACAATCGGAAGTGACGAACGCGAAAGGAAAACACTAGTTATCCATCTATATAACTGACTGAAGTGACGAGTGATGACAGCTACAAGGGCGATTTTCTGCTCACTAATAATTTCTTGTTGTCTGATACTGTGAGTGGATATCTTACAATACTGCCACAAGGTAAGAGAACAAGAAAGAAAAACAGAAAAAGTCCGTGCATTACCATGTTTTTATAAGGTACAGAAGGAATAAAAACAAGGGATGTACGGACTGTTTCTGTTTTTCTCGTGTTCTCTTATCTAATTACTTTATTGAATTGTCAAATATCCTCTTGCAGTCCCATATAACTTTTGGGACGATCCTATCGTAAAAATGAACCAATTTGATACGTTATTATGAATTACACATACAGATTTGAAAAGCAATATCATCAAAGATACCGGATTGGAGAATGTAAATGATGACAAGACATATTGGCCGAATAGAAGATATCGAAGAGAAACTGGAAATACACTGCAGCTCGAAACTGTGTCTACTGGTAGGTTGTTGCGTCAGTCTAAATAACGTACAGATCTATATTTCGTCTCGTTTTTTATACTTTCAATGGTTTCCATTACATGAATATCTGACTGACTGTAGTGGACAGTCGAAAGAGATAGACATGGAAGTCAGACATTTGATTAACAAATCATTGTTGATGTTTCTAGTGGGATACCCACAGCAACGTGCAGCACGCCAAGAACACGCCGTAAAAGCCTGTTTCATTGGCTAACCCCTCACATCAACCATAACGCGGGTTATATAACAACTCTACCAGATCCAAGTTTAGTAAAGACAGGTATAACGAAATTCGGAACTATAAAGAACGAAACGAAATAAGGTCTGTACATGTATTTACATGCGAAATCTGTATATAATGAATAGAAACAATTAACAAAAGTGTTGATTTATCTAAATGATTTCTGAATGATAAATTCATACTGTAGAGTCTTGTATTACCACCTAACCCATTTAAAAAGTACAACAAATTTCTACAGTATGAGTGATCTACAGTATGAGGAGTTATCAGATGTGCAGAGATGGGTATAATATCGTCCATGCCTATTCAGAAACAAATCTGAATAAAATATATTTATATTAAAAGTAATAAGCAAAATACCAACAACTCGTTTCATTTCATCTTTTTGTTGTAAAATCGACTCCATCTTTGGTCAGCAGGTATTTCTTTGGGGAGGAGCATCCACAGTGCGTTGATTCGAACACCATTTCGGGCATTTTAGAAACATATAAATGTATAGAATAACAATTACTGATTTTCAAACATACAACATATAAACAATGGTCCTCGCGTCTTTATATAGTAAAATGTTTACTATTGGCTTGATCTACATTCAATATTTTATCTGTCGTGTGCTAGATATACATTCAATAGTGTATCTGTCGTGTGCTAGATCTACATTCTCTATTGCATCTGTCGAGTGCTAGATCTACATTCTCTATTGCATCTGTCGTGTGCTAGATCTATATTCACTATTGTATCTGTCGTGAGTTAGATCTACATTCACTATTGTATCTGTCGTGTGATAAGTTTACATTCACTATTGTATCTGTCGTGTGCTAGCCCTACCTCTCCTATAAGCCATCTGTCGTGTGTTAGATGTAAATACGTTACCTGTGGTGTGCTAGATCTACAACCAATATTTTATATGGCTTGTGCTAGATGTAAATTCAATATTTTATTGTCGGGCAGTAGATATGTACTAGATATGCGTAAACCAGTAATTGCTATTCCATATAACACCAATTACTAAACGCTCCTGGACGAAGCACCCCTATCATCTGTTTGGGTTTCTAAACCAAGGTAAAATGTATTGTTTTGTTAATTTCCCTAACCCAGAAGGTAAGAGATGTTGGATTTCACAAACCATAACATCAGATGAGCCCAGGACAGCATAAAGGTGACATAACCGAAGTGCCAAAACAGAAATGATTCTAAACATACCATACTATAGGCAGAAATGATTCTAAACATCCCATACTAGAGACAAAAAAGTTTCCAAATATCCCATACTAGAGACAGAAATTATTCTAAACATCTGATACAAGAGACAGAAATGGTTCTAAGCATCTTATACTAGAAACACAACTGATTCTAAACATATAATACTAAAACACGAATGGTTCTAAACATGCCATAATAAATACACAATTGATTCTAAACATGCTGCTTGAGACACGGTTGATTTCAAATAATAAATACGACATACAACAAACACAATTGATTCTAAACATGCGAAGAGAAACACGGTTGATTGCAAACATGACATGTGTATATATTTCAGAATGTGTCAAGTTAGATGCGTGTTTAGATGACTTAAAAACAGTAATAACAGGTACAGACATGCAACTATTCGGAACGTCTTGCATGTAAGACTTTTTATATATCTTCTAGAAACGTTGTTTTCTATTTCTCATTTTTAACTGACTTCGCTAAAAATATTATATAACTGTATAAGCAAAAACAAAAAGTTCGTAAACGAAACGCAAGTGGGCTTCCAAAATGGAATAGGGTTTAACGTCTACATAAATGAAGACAGTCTGAAGTGGACGGAAACATTAGTGTCCGTTCAAACTGTCCCCGTATGTTCTTCTTAATTATTCCGATTGGCGCAGAAAAGTAGGACGTTAAACCCTATTTCATTTCAAACATTTTAAATTTTGGGAATGTGATATTACGTTCCAATTCATTAATTGTCTGTTTCATCATTGAATGCTGTCCCAAATGCACAATAAATAGCACAGTGAAATTTATTATTATTATAAAGATTTTAATTGTTTTTAAAACCATTTGATATGCTGTAGCACCTTTATGTAATTTCAGACCTATAGTAAACCAACTGATGTGCATGCATAATGTCATTGATACGTCTGCAATTTGCTTAGACTTAAGGTTCTATTTCCAGCCGTCTTATAAACTAGACATAATGTCTATACAATTAAAATTATTCTGTAGAAGTAAGTATACTGATTTATGTATTTCAGATTCGGCTATTTGACTGCGTTGCATATCAATTTAAACTATTTAAACGTCCCGCCAACACAATTATTGCTGTGTTAAAATTGGCATCGGAGTTAGGTCTAGCTGGCAACGTGTGGTCCGCTTACCCGTTTTTTAATTCCCCAGCTGCAAAATGAACTTGGCAGTTGGATCCAGCCCGGATATGGTAGACTGGTCGCTATCTTCGAGTCAGACCCACGGGCTTCATGCCTAACACGTGGAATCCGGTATGGAAGAATCCCTGGAAGACTTTTCAACATAGCAAGCTATGGTGCCCAACTTTTGGCATTCCTTATGATTATTGATCAAATTATTATTTATTTTTTTTTCATTTTGCTCATTTAAACAGAATATGAAGCAGTTGCTAATTGTACGGAAATGAACCAATGTACGCAGCATATCAAGTTCCCATTGCGTACACCATACCTTGCAGAACCACAATACTGGTGTGCGTAAGTACAAACATTTCAATAGTAAACATGAACTTTGTATATGCAGCATACAACTTGTGGGTTCCGCTCTAATACCTAGAGTGTCCATTCGTTTTCTGGTTTGTTGTTTTCTACAATAACTAGTTTGAGATGCGCATGTCATCTTGTTACCTCCTCATAAGAGACTTCTTATAGTTGATGTAGTTAGCACTGAATGGGCTTGGCTTGCCTCCAAATATCTATCCGTAAGAGTTATACTTTCGAATTGAACAACCGGAGTGGGGTGTTCAGATAAATGTTGTTTCCTCAATCTGATTGTAATCAGGCGAAATCCTGTTTCTGACAACCGTCCAGGATTATCGACGATACTGACTGGACACGCGAACTTTTCCAGTTCCTGTAAAACTCTTCCATCTTGTAAATAACATCAAATTCTAAACCGGAAATTATTATATCGTTTATCTATGTATTTTAAAAGGACGGGTGTCTTATGACCTCAACGTACTTTAAAACTTGTAGGCGCAGACAACCAGTCATTGATCACACTGATCGGAAGTGAATATTCGCTAGCCCGCTAATATCACTTAGAGGGATGACATACATGTGGGTTTTTAACTTAATTCCTTCTGAAAATGTAATAGAAAAATAAATAAGTTTGTTTTAAGAATGTATAATCTGCATACAAAATATTTCCTATTTAGTTAAAATGATTAAAAGGCACCATTCACGTTGTGTAAACCTTGCCAATGATCGACGTCATGTGATGTGACGTCACACCATATGAACTGTATAAAGGTTAGTCATCTTACACAGTGTTACAAGAAGAAGGCCCCAATACCCCTGTGATATAGATTGGTCGTGTATGCCTGAACTTGTGATACCGATGGTTTGGAATTGACATGCGGGTTGATTTCTAAATAAAGGGAGGTCACTCCTAATTGGTGGATGGATTAAGACTACCAATTCTCTCGGCGTTAATTTCAACGCCGTATTTTTTAACATAACGAAAAAGGGCCGAACCTGATAACAATTTTGAAGGCGGTTATTTTGTATGCTTACTGGTTCTCCAAATCATAAATAATTACTATAATCTGGCAGATAATGTAAATTCAAACCCTATACAAATATTACCATGTAAGAGATTTGCTATAAATAGTATTATACTAGTCTTATACCAGTTCAAATCTACTCGGGAAATGGTTGATTTTAACCCCTTCTCGTCTAACTCATCATCATTATCATCATCATCATCATCCTCATCATCATAGGTATGGAAAGAATTGCATGTCAGTTCTCTTTTTCAGATTGTTGAAAACGGCCATAGCTTGTGTTGAAGCATATAAGAGTACCTGTGATAATTCTGGTTTGGATTTGACAAATATGAAGTTCACAGTTGACACGCTTTGTCCTAACGGTAAATACATATATCTTTATAACAAAACCCATCAAATACCATTGACACAGTGTCCAAGAGCCTATACAAGTTGTGAACACTTTCACATTCTTTTAAATTTAAAGTTACGGCATAGATATAGACTAGGCTACAATTAACCTTACCAACTGAATGATAGTCTAAAACAATCTGATGTATTGTCCTACTGTTGTATACCGAATCCCGAATAATAAGTCATGTCTGTCCGCCAACATCGACACCAATATTGTATCAAATTTATGTTGTTGTTTTTTTTTGTTTTGTTTTGTTTTTTTGTTTAGCTTAGATTATTATTTCCTTATTTACTTTAAATTGAAAAGGAAAGTGATTATCTTAAAATACTTAAAAAATAACTTGCTACTAATTTTTAATTTAGTGAAACATTATGCGCTATGTGTGAATCAGTCTGGTCATTAACTACAAAACTCATAATAATATTAATAATAATATTCACGCCATCAACTGACGTCATGGTTATAAAGATATAAGCAGATATATAAAAAAGAAATATTTTTATCTTTTATTTCAGCGGTTGATGTGTCAGTCGTTGTTTATGAAGGAAGTGGTTCAACGACAAAGATGGCGTCGATTGGTCTTTTGGTGTTGTCAATATCCTTAAGTTTGCGTTAAAATCGGAATAGGACGAAAAACACTTTATTATGTTGGTTTATCTCGGATTTACATACATGATAACAATAATTTATTACCTTAACAAAAACTTAATCAATTTCGCTTATTATCTAATTATTGAACTATGACCCCGTAATCCTTGAGAAAATCCCACCGTGTTTGTTCTAAATGAGCAAATGAATTGAATAATTTATTATGGTGATCACAGATCACCAAATACTGTCAGATTGGCATTAGGTTTAATTCTTGTATTATTTCCCAGGAACTAATTAGACTAAAAGTTCTCCAACGCAAAACGGTACAATATCTTCAAGCGCCTGTTGCCAATAGCTTACTTGTAATGAGAGCTCTCCGTCGTACCTAGCACTTCAGATCAACCCCAAACTTATGGACCACGATGGCCCAGTGGGTAATTCGTGTACAAACTAACCAGTGCTCTATGTCAGAGTGCCTCTCAAGGAATAGGACTAGTCGCGAGGGTGGGACGAAATTCCAAGTTCTCTTGTGCCGTTTTGTGGTACACGTAAAATTTCCCTTTATAGTTGAAATTCTTATTAAGACTATAGATCGTAGCGCCCCTCAACACACACACTTCATAGCACACACAAAATCACACAAAATTTATTTGTTATACTTTCAAAGTTATTAAGTTGCTGGTGTCAAGAACGATGCATGCATGATACTATTCTTATGATGTATTTGATTTTCTAGCGTAGATAGATGTGATATTTACTGCATTATTGTATTACAATCTTAAATAAATTATTATTTTTTTATCTATCTCAGCTTTAACATATTTAGCAATTGTTTTTGTATTGAAATATATAATAAAATTGTTATTCTTTACTACAATTACTATCAGTATTTTATATTTTTGACAAACCAGGCGCGGACCCAGAGGGGGGTCCAGGGGGTCCGGACCCCCCCCCTCCCCTGCTCAGGCTTGAATTTTTTTATGCGATCTTCTTGGCGATTTTTAGACCTGTAATTTTGGAATTTACCTTCCGGAAATACCTCAGAATGCACCAAATTGAATCTAATTTACCATTTTTTACGGGGGGAGGGCTCCACAACCCCCCCCCCTTAATTGGTTGAGCGCAATCGCCCACCGCAATTATCAAACCTAGACAACACCCCCCCCCCCCCTGCAAAAAATCCTGGATCCGCGCCTGCAAACACTAAAGCGGTGTATTGAGCCCATGCAACCGCAATCCCCTCCATTGCACAAACAACATCGTATAAAATTTTCTTTTTTCGATATATTGAAAAGATGTTTACGAGATGTTTAGTTGTGTTGATTGTGAAATTTGAACATGTAATAAAATACTGGCGTCGAGCATTAGGCATGATACTTATCTTATAAAGTATTTGAGGTTTTCACATTGACGATGTTATGCATTATATACATTACAATCATAAAATATATATTTCATCTCGGCTATTACGTATACTTGCATTTGTTTCGTATTGAAAATCTATCAGTATCGTTAAACATATATAATTCGATCAGTTTTACCGTTGCGATGTTTCTTTTAGACAGTTATAGCTTGAAATAAGCTGCTGGCATATATATACAATAGCAGAATACAAATGAAATGGCTGGAGGGCGGGGAGGGGTTATAACAAATTTTATGTCATAGATACTCTAGACTTTGTCGGGTCGCCTTAAATGCGGTAAGGTGCTGATCATATATTTCCTAAGATTATCAGCTTAATTACTCAGCAAGATTCCTGTTATTCCAGTCCTATGGAAAGCAAAACCAACAAAACTTATCACCATTACCATTACCGCTACAATCCGCGTTTTAGCCTCTGTCATCCAGGTATGACCAGCGTGGATACTGTTGGAACACTCTAATCTCGGACTTTGCATTATTTACTTAAATCTGACAGCAAAACCAGGTAATGAAATGAAATAGGTTTTATCGCCCTACTGCTCTTCTCCGACAGGGCTAATAGAGACGGATAATACGCCATACAGTGTGCTATGACGAAAATTTTGCCCTGGCAGCGCCATTGTTGTTTACTCTAATATCGAATTCCAACTGCCAAGGGATCTTTTACGTGCAAGCCAATGTCAAAGCGCTTCGGTTTTTCGTTTCCGTCCCATTCGACATTCTAGACAGCTGTCCTTGTCAGGCCACCACCCTGCACCACTGGGGGAGCACAAAGGTTTTCATGTATAGGATACACGGTTTAGATGATTAAATTTACATAAAACTTACACATAAAATGCCTGTCATTCTCTCAACCCACTCAATTCAGTCTAGCCAACGGAAATTTCTGGCGTGGTTCTCTCTTACTTGGGATTCTTTAGCTTAGCAGGTTGGATGAATTGTGCTAATAAATCCTACGAGAATGTGCATGGTTCCTTGTCAATTACCAGTCAGATTCATGATATACGTTTAGACACTCCCCCCCATCCCCCCTTCCCCCCACCCCACGCCGACTAGTTAAACAAATACAAACAAACGAACACAACAAGTTTTCGCTTGAATTTTTAATAACAATAATATAAACACCAAAAACTAGAATCAACCCACCGAAACAAACGAACCACAATTCCCACATAGAAATCACAGAAATGCTATGTCAAAAATACAATATATTTATAAACAAACAAACACATATATCAAAAATACAAATCACACATCTATTATATATAAACAAAACGTCTTACAGTAACATTCTCCTTTTCTCAACAAGAGCAAGAGAACAAAGCAGACCGTTCGATTTCTCGTCGATATCACACTCTATCAACAACACTTAGCCACGAATCAATTGATCAGAAAGATGAGCATTAATTAAGCACACCCCTGGATGGTTATAAGCGGAATGCACAATCTGACTAAAACACGGATCCTTCGATCGTTTGTTTCTGGAGTTTAATGTCCACTTGCAACACGGATCCTATTTCGTTTCGTTTTTGTATTTTCAAAATTTCGTTTTACTTGTATTTACTTCATGTAGTGTAGGTCATCGAAAGTATGAATAACGAAACGAAATATAGATCTGTATTTTTTATTAATCAGATTGGCGGAATGCATCACACCCATCTAAAAATCCTAAACATTTTAGAATTCCGACACAAAGTGTCTTGGTAACAGCGTCGTGGCTGTTACACTAAAGAGTGTAAACAACAACAAGTAATCACGTCGCCAACCATATTCAAGAAGTTATCTTGGTCATGATTGGGTCATAAATAGCCATGCTTTCATAAACCTTTCTCGTAACCACATGTTATCCCGCCAATTTGTGACGCCATAAGATCATTATTTATAAAACCACTACAAAACATTCAAAAAAAGCAAAAACGCTTTCTTTCAGTAACGACATGGTTATCATATTTCAAAATCAGAAGCGAAAAAAAAAATGGTTTTGGTATAAGGATTGGACGGAATTTGAATACGTGATAACTTGAATAAATATATGAAATAAAACATTGTATACAGTTGAATCCCCGCTTTCTCGTACCTAAAGAGGCTGTTATAAAAGATTCGATATAAAAGAGGATCGTTACATCCATGTTAAGCGTAAACGTGTATATTAAACACAATAAAGATCACATATAAGTTAAGTATTAAAAGTGTGTGCACCAACAATTTAAAAAAAAAATCAAAATACAAGAATAAAACATGTACATTCTTTGGTTTAAACAATTTAAAAAAAAAAAATCAAAATACAAGAATAAACATGTACATTCTTTGGTTTAAACAAGTAAAGCCACGGTATGGTTATTGTATAGTCCGTCGAGTTCAAAAGCATTATACTTTTGTTGTTCTTCACTGTGATTGGTTCGTTTGATTGGGGGGTTTGTTCGTAGACCATAATCCATCGCCATGTCGCCGGGGGTCGTAGTATCCAATGTCTTACAGCATTACTTTAAAAGTTGTAATCAGAGTCAGGACAATAGTAATTGCCCCGTAAGTCGCTGTAAAATAGAGTGTACAATAAAATTAACAAATGTCGAATACATAGTATTGTCGTTGAAACCCCATGTTCCTTAAAGGGGCAATCCCGATAAGAACAGAGTCTCAAAAATTAAAGTCCGAGTATTTATGAAATTTATGGACCAAAATACATGTATAGTGGCATGGTGTATTTACCTTGTCTCAAAATTTCAGCTCAAAATATTGAGTCGTTTGGACTTGAACGTCAACATTGCTTATCCGGACACGTAACCCTTTTAAGATTTCGGGTCAATTTTTTCATTGGGTGACCTGATAATCGATTAATGTTTCTTGAGAGTTCTATACAGTGAATGACCCATGCTCTGTACTTGATAATAAAAGGTAAATTTCACCTACATATTATTTTTATAGAAAAAAGTCTGGTTTTATCCAGATACTGTATAATAAAACGTTCTCCATTTCCAGATGAAGACTGTCGGGTTTAAGTTATTTACAAGCGTATCACAAATATCGGGTTAGTAGATGGGCCTTAGGGTATGGATTTTAAAGGATTTTAACACAAAATTAAGCAGTTTTATTCCCCAAAAAGTTATCGGGATTGGCACTTTAAGCAACGTCCGCGAGTTTTACAAACATCTAACCGTTGCTTCAGTACTCAGCAATTCCCGAACATTTACGCCCGTTGTGTTTACACGTGACTAAATTGTCCAATCAGAGGTCGTGGCACATAACACACTGTAAACAAACATAACGGCCTCCTTAGAGAAAGAAACAGACAAGTTTACAGCCATTGAAAGGGTTTTTTTTTAATTGAGAAACTCACGGAAAACCAAAAAAAAAGCAATTGAAGCAATTTTAGGAACTAAAGATGTGTTTATTTTCACGAAAACCGGAAATGGCAAGTCTCTTTGCTATGAATGTGTTCCGATAATTCTCCGATATTTTTAACGAAGGAATCCGATAGGCTCCTAAGCCGGGCTTGTTACCCAATCAAACTTAGTGCCGAAATTTGCGGGGTACTACGTGAAGGGCTTGATAAGATGTATGTAGTTAAGGCGAGATCAAGCCTTAATCTATTGAAGATGTTGAAATCCCAACATGCAAGCAACTAATAAAATGAAATGAATTGGTGTTGAACGTCCTACAGTTCTGCTCCGAACTGTGCAAATGAGTCAACGAAGACCGGCATACGCCATACAGTGCGCAATATGAGCGATATTTTGCCTGAACAGCGGCACTACGGCCTACTCTTATATCGAATTTCAACTGCCAAGGGATCGTTTACGTGCATGTCAACATCTTCCCGGGACCAATTCGTATCCGCACGACTAGCCGGGAGATTTGGATGAACGTTCTCGGCCAATGCAGGAATCGAACACCCGACCTCCAGGCTAGCGAGCCAGTATCTTACCACTTAAAACTGTTCAGCCATTTAATGATTTATTTTAAAAAAAAAATTAAGAGAATGAAATTTTCAATACTATATTTATTTTGCATTAACCATTTTTGAAAAATTATTGCGCGAACGGATAGCTCTAAATTTTACACAATGTCCCTTTAATCTCGTTAATATAGAAAACATTTTTGTTCATATATACAGACAATAAAACATAAATTTGTTACCTTTAGCACCATAGCTATTGTAGGTCTCTGTTGTCAAGTCCGGTGCTACAGAAAAATATAATTGAATCCAGAATTAGTTATTCGTGTTGTTAATCTTTAAAAAGAGTTATTGCCGCGTCATGTTGTACTTGAAGGACACAAAACAACCACAAGACAGTGGGTAAAACAAACTATTTAAATGACCATTCCGAGAGAGAGAGAGAGAGAGAGAGAGAGAGAGAGAGAGAGAGAGAGAGAGGGGTTAATCAAGGGCTAATTAAACTTACCGTTGGGGCAATACTCGGCGATTTTCTTTGTACGATCATCGTCGGGTTTGATAGCATTCGTTGCGCATGCAGTTTTAGCACTATTTGTTGTACCACATTTCATAGCAGTACTGAACACACTAAGATATGAAATAAAGATAATAGTGTGTTTATTTTATTTTTGGTCTTTTAATGCAATTTTCACTAGTAATTAGTTTTATCGACAGGGTTCGTCCTCTCATGACCCAAGGGTTTCCCACCAATATAAAAAAAACAACATAGTCTTAATCGCTTGTACAAGGTTTTCGCAAAAAGGGGCATTACCCGGAAACGGAAATTCGATAAGGTATGACCTCTCGTGACCACAGTGCTTCATACCAAATTATTGAAGGGCCGACAATACACTAAAAGATGATACAACAGCAACATTGGGTTAATAAATGGAAATGAAAATCTAACTGTGTATGGCAAGTCTCTAAATTCGAAGGCGACGTGATTTCTGGGAAATAAAAAGTTATTACGAGGTGATGATCACATTAATGTCCGTGATTAGAGTTCTACGTGGTTCGAACATGAGACGCGTGTTAAGAAAACGGAAAGGAATCGTAACATAAATATATCTAGAAAGCTTTACAATACGTCAACTGTCTATGATTACAATACGATCGCAATTGCTTTACCTCAAAATATATAGTATTCAGTCAAATGAAAAATAGTACTTACGCACACCAGTATTCGGGTTCAGTGTAATATTTCAATTCCGAGGGCTTTTTGATCATCTTGAAACAATCAGTGAATTCTTCACAAGGTGAAGTTAATGCTGTAAGGAGAAACAATAGAATTACAGACCCGATTACAACAGTTCACAAAGAATAAGGGTGGTCTTTTGTAAACCCATTTTATGTTCTATAAGCCAGTTAGTTGTTTCCAGATTAACTAATGAGCTATAATAACCATACTAAAAAAGTTGCATAAATGCTGCTAAAACAGTCACAATAACCTAACTAAAAGAGTTACAATAACTACAGCAAGATATAGTTACAATAACCTTACTAAAAGATTTACAATAACCTTACTAAAAGAGTCACGATAACCATTTAAAGGTGTCACAATACGTTTATTGTAATGTATTGTAAGCGAATGTAAAACCCTTTATACGCCCAAATTTTATATCAGTATATTGTTGTCCATGCTCATTTTACCACAGCATCGTCAACGTTCCACAGGCAAGATTGTTTAGGTATTGCAAGATTGTTAGGATTGTTTAGGTAGTAGTGCTACGGACAAAACCTATGGTAATTTTAGAAACTGCGATTAATTTATTGTCCTATTAGCTCAAACTTTTTATGTGTATAACGTTCAAAAGAGTTGTGTCGTGAAATACGCTCGATTTACATGTACGTAAGTTGTATTTAACCGAGTTTGTGAAACAGGACATTGATAATTAAACTTTTAACCCCCTACCTTTTGTACCATCAATCTTACAATAGTCAACGGCGACGCTTTGCAGATCATCAAACGTATAGTCTATTCCTTCATAAGGTTTATAAGTTGGGCATTTAGTAGAATCTATTCTCAACGCTTTGTATGCAGTTAGGGCTGCTATAATTCCCCTGAAAGAGTCAAAATATTATATTTAAAGAAATTCAGTTCAATTATAAAATTAAGCAAATATAATACAAACACGATGGTCAATTTTAAAGCATATTTTTATATACATAAATAAATTCAAATATCACAGATTTGTGAATAAAGTGGAGAGAACTATTACCATCCTTTTGTCTATAAAAATCATATGAAAAATTTAAATATTAAAAATAATAACACGTATAAAAATTGAAATCAAACATTGCCTCTTGTGTGCAAACAATTAACGTAAAGAATGTCAACAGTGATCAGCGAAACGTTTATTTATGATTACACTTGAGTCAATGAATGAATGAGACAAAATCTTTTGCCCAATTTCACTTTCAGGGAGGCAGTTTCATCCTATCTGATGGTGGTTTGGTGGCCGAATTTTTTAACACATGAGCGTTAGATCATAGGGTTGTTTGTCACAGAGTCAAGTGACTTGGTTTCGATTTTCTGCTTGAACATGGCAAGGATTGGGGTCGAACTATAACATTACGTTAGCCCCGAAATAATCTATAGTTTGTGTCGAGTAGACATTAAATTTCTCTCTCTCTCTCTCTCTCTCTCTCCCTCTCTCTCTCTCTCATCATTTTAGCTTTAAATTAAAATCTGGAATTCACTAATAATGGGTTAATACCACGAATACCCCACTGATTAATGTATTTCATGGATATATTATATCTTGGAGATTTAGAGTCAACATGGACATCTGTAGATTTATACCGATTATTTGATCACAAGCCTTATGTTTTACAATGGCGGGCAAAAATTCCTTCCCGTTTCCCGTTGTTTTTTACATACATCGGGATTACATCCTTTGGCAATTGAAGCAACGGGGTGGACTGGGAACACATGGATCCATGCATTAAACTGCCGCTCATGTATGTAATGAACCTAAGCATTAAAATTCACTCCTACTCCTTCTTTATCACTGACGTTAACGTTACAATTTTGGTTTGACGCCAATAAACAGGTGTTTTAATGTCCCAACTCGACAATGGAAACCATAATCACTAAATTTCACGTTATGTCGTCAATTACGTAATATACTGATAGCGAGAGTGATTTTTTCTTAGTATGATGTCCGTTTATCTTAAAGATGCATTGTGTAAGAGCCAAGGCTGCCCATTGCAGGCCTTTATGTTCCATCTAATTCCACGTGACCACGTGATATAAAATATATATATGGCTCGGGTTCTGTCAAAGAAGGCTTTTGTTGACTGTCAGTTGCAAACCAGACAGGATATGCTCACTATTTGCAAGAGATGGGTAGAGATCAAGCTGCAAACAAAGGCGATTTTTCCTACAACCAGGGGCCATAATTCGGGAAGTTACGATCTGATATGCGCCAACGTCGAAAGGATCCAAGATATTTGCGTTATGAACCTGCATTTCAAGTTTTATCACAATCGAGTGAAAGTTGTGACCTCTACAATGTCAAGTTTCTTCAACGGATAAAAATTGTGACCAGTAGAGTGACCACAAACAAATTGCAAACGGACGGACCAACGTCACGATGGACAGAAGCGACGGCAAAATCGGTACACATGAAGTAACTTACCCACACACATCATCAGTATACTGGAATCCAGGAGTTAAAGTATTCTGAAGTTTCATAACTTCTGCATTTAATTCTGTGCAGCCCGTGTCTAAAATGTTAATAAATTATACATTTTGTCGAATGTATACACCTATTAAAGCTACAATTTCATATTTTTAAGTTATATTTTTAAATGTATTAAGATAAAGTCCTAAAATAGATTGTATCCATAAACAGTCCTGCCTTGTTAAAGAATAATCCTAGTAATCCTATAATTTACTATTGCCAGTTGAGAAATTGGCAAAAATTACATTTTCAACTTCGAATTCAAACGTTTGAAGATAGCTATTATATGGGCGTGGGAAAACAAGGGCGGTAATTGTATTATTATTTCCGGCGGGAATGATTTTTAAGTGTGGGAAATAATGCCTAAGATCGTATAATAGTGAGTTAACAACCTTTTGAACGAAAGGCAAAGAATGTTTCGACTTTCTTTGGAAATATGAAATTTTCTCTTTAAATTAGAAAATGTCACTTTAAAAATTGTAGGAACAAAATATTTTACAATGGTACTACTTTGTGTTCATTGGAATTTTCCGGGGAGGTTCCCCGTTGATAGTTGTGCCTGGAAAGAGACAGCGTATAGTCGTTCGGATGGGGCAGAAAACCGATGCACCGTGTACACGTTGGCGTGCTGGTAAAATAACCGTAATGAAAGAAGGCCGTAACACCGTTGTCGGGGCAAAATTGCCCTCATACAATATGGCGTATGCCGTCTTCATTTGCCCAGTCTGGACAGAACTGTAGGACGATAAACATCATTTCCTTTAATTTCTTTAAACAGCATATTGAACTGTTATTGTGTCAGTTAAAAACATATACGATCAAAGTACTCTCTTTTTAAAAAAACACAACAAAAAAACAGCAAATTTCCAGATATTATAGAAATTGATCAGTTCTAATTGCATAGTAATTTTGTTATCGACCAAGGATTAAGTCTACGTCAGAATATAAATAATCAGCCCGGAAAATGTTTGGTCAATTTCAAACGATTATCCACTCCTCTTTATTTCATCAGTATAAATTGATATCCCCAAAGTCCACCCCTCGGCATATGAAACAAAATACATACCAGGATCGGTTTGTTGTGAAGTTGCCGGTTGTTTTCCAGCTGATTAAATAAAACAGTACATAATTATTTTACTAAACATTACGAAAAGTAACCAATTCCTGGTAAAGGTTGTGCTAAACATATTTGCTTTATTCCTGAAAGTTATTTTCCTTCCAGTACAACCAGTCAGATCTTCGTGTAGTGGAAATCATGGATAACGCTAGATCGAAGACGGTCCGACATATTTAGCACATATTAAGGCGTCATATATAGATTGTGGGTTAGGGTAAGGGTTAGGCTTGGCCAAGGGTTAGGGCTAGCCCCATTACATCTCGAGGCTTTGACGAAATCTACGGGTCCTAGCCATTACCCTAACCCACAATCTATATATGACGTCATGTGCTAAAATGCGTAGGACCGTCTTCGATCTAGCGTCCTCCGGAAACCATAGAAAGTATAAAAAAAAACGGAAAGAAATATAGATCCTTATCTTCATCAGATTGACAGAATTAATTAAAACAAATTGATAAATCATTCTAGTTACGAATGTTGTTATCGACCACAATCAACTTAGGAAGGGGTTACAAAAAATGGCATGGACAATTTTAAACGACAATTACCACCACGACAATTAAAACTTTTAATATATGGATAAGAAGAGAAAGTCGGCAACAGAATTTTAAAGTTTGAAAGGGATGGACCAAATCATTGAGTATTGTAAATAATTATACTATGTATAGCCGATTTCTTCCGTTGCCTGCGTGTATTCTCGTACTTTAGGTAGCCTACCTAACTCCCGAAGCAGGCGAATAGAAAACAGTGATACGATGGGGTTGCAATTTAGCTGGGTAATGTTAGCTGCGGTGTTTATCAATTTCCAGTGTATATCATATATATATAGTGAAGACAGCGTGTTGACCTAATTACCTCGCTCAACAGCGGCTTCGTTCGTACACTCTATTATTTAGCCTCGATCTAGGAGTATGACGTCTACGCAACAGTTAATCTCCGCCCAAGACGCCATTTATAATTAAATCAGTCAACGAAATCCTGTTTAAATCCAAGCTGAATCCAAGCCATCCGTGGGTCTACAGAGTTGATTTTATGCTTTTGTAAGTAAAGATCTAATTTATAAATTCTATAACATCTGAAGTCTAAATAAAGACTTGCAATAATCAGATTTAGCTCTTGCATAATGCATGTTTAATGTGGTCCAGAAATTATGTTTACCCAGAAATTATGGGATGGGTGGAAAATGATAAGCGTCTGATGAGCCAGGGGATATGGTTAGCAGTGGTTGAGCAATGTGGTCATGGAGTAATGAAGCCCAGAATCAATCAGTAGAACTGTACATTGAAACCATCTGATCTGTTCCGCTAAAATATATAGACACACACCTTTTCGGCTAGAACCTACGGTATTTTTACTACATGTAGTTTCAAACCTCTAGTTCAGGCATGACTTAAGGCCAAATTACAAATATGTCTAAATTGAAGTCATATCTATAATTGTGTAATTTACTTATAAATATAGATATAAGGCAAAAACTAATTTTTAATTGACGTAAAACGAATCTTTGAAAATCAAAATTACGTAGTTAATCTTCACTTTAAACACCATCAAAGTTAATCATCATCACCATCTCTCTCACGACATGTATAGATATCATATTCGACCTCTAACTGTCTTTAGTTTCATTTTCACATTGCTTATACTTGCAAAGGCATGTACTAGACAGCTCTAGCGCCCTTCCATTTGTCCGTCGTACAGATTGGGAGGGAATGGAACCGCGCCGAGTCCTTCGAATAGGTCAGAAAACAATAGTGTAAACATAGGTGATTCAACAAACTGAATGATATTGAACAAATGTAGAAGTTATCTAAGAAGTTCACATCAGATTGAGGCTAATTCTTTTCATTACAATATTGTCACTCCCATTGCAGTATTATTGAGTTTTGGCCATATATCCGTTCATTGGTAAAACTAACTGTCTATTGGTGCTTAATTTATTAGTGATGATGTGGTGTTGTTTATTTGAAAGATACATGATGGGGGGATTAGATAATAGCCATCCGTTACAACTTCTAACTAAGTGGTATCGTGTCCTGTAAACCATTATAATTTACACTTACCGCCACAGATATTAGTGTCAGTATTACATACTTCACCATTTTCATTAGTAGTACAATCACCATCCACGTTACACTCTGAAATAATAATAGGAGTACATCTTTAAAACTGGTGTATTAAAGAATCTGTTAGTAGGAAACTGGATAAATAAAAGTATACCCCCCCCCCACACACACCCAAACACACATAATCCCTAAAACTTGTGAACTTGTTTTCAAATTTGGTGTGAAACACTGGATTCGTCGGACAAAAGCAGTGTGGATAGGATACTGATTGGAGTGTAGCATTTGGGTCGTAGCAGGCTGAAAACCCTGCATGCTATGATTTTAGCTGACATTTTTCAAATTTTGGTGTACATCCTTTCCTTTTATGAGACTACTGCTGTTAACAAACGAGAGAGAGGGAGGGAGAGAGAGTGAGACGCCCATTTCAGGACTAACACTTGCACGTAGGGGTCTTTAGCAGTCTGAGAAAAATCGCCGAACCCGGAGAAAACCCACGAGGTTAGACAGGCGACTCTACTCCCCTGTCACGTACAACCATTCGGCCATTCAATCCAAGACTGGTAGACTTTTAAAAGTCATTATTGTAACACTTACCTACACATACTTTATTAGTGCCTGTATTACATACTGGTGTAGGAGTAAGAGCAGTACACTGTTCATCGGTAGTGCACACTGAAAAATATCATCATTCAAAATGATTATAGCATCTTTAATATTCTTCCAATTTCTCCTTATTTAAACAGCAGACAAACCATGTCTCCATAGTAAGGAGCTATTTGCGGATGTCTGTCGGATATATAAGATCTTTGTATATTTGTCGACTGGAACCACGGTTGACCTCATCTGTACATCAAACGAGAAATCGCCCCCTCGAAATATGGGTATCAATAAACATAACCCTAACCCAACCCGCTTCCTAATAAAATGAACTCTCCCCCAAATTCTTAAACCCATCCCTAAAGCTAATAACAGATATCCGTTGACTAATGAACCCGCGGACTAGCGACCATTTCCCATATATTTAATATCTTAAGGTAGATTAATACATCGACAAAAGGGGTATTCAGCAGTAGAATGAAACCTGGGGTCCCAAAATATCCATGGAGGTTGGGCAGGCGACCTTACTCCTTGTCACGTACACGCTTTTGAATGACACAAATGCAGGCTACACAGTTTTCAGATTACCTTTTAATACACGCCGTAAGTTATTCATTTATTTTGTCTAGTGATGATATCGAACTGTTTAACATAGATTTAAACTATACAGAAATCCGGTGTCTTAAAGTACTGCCTTGTTAAAGAATAATCCTATCACTATTGCCAGTTGAGAAATTTGCAAAAATTACATTTTCAACTTCAAATTCAAACGTTTGAAGATAGCTATTCTATGGGCGGGGAAAACAAGGGAGGTAATTGTATTATTATTTCCGGCGTGAATGATTTTCAATTGTGGGAAATAATGCCTATGATCGTATAATAGTGAGTTAACAATCTTTTGAACGAAAGGCATAAAAAAAATGAAATCCTCGCTTTAAGTTAGAATATGTCACTTTAAAAAATTGGAGGAACAAAATATTTAACAATGACACTACTTTGTGTTTGGTCCATTGGGATTTTCCGGGGTGGTTCCGCGTTGATAGTTGTGCCTGGAAAGTGACAGCGTATAGTCGTTCGGATGGGGCAGAAAACCGATGCACCGTGTACACGTTGGCGTGCTGGTAAAATAACCGTAATGAAAGACGGCCGTAACACCGTTGTCGGGGCAAATTTATTGCCCTCATACAATATGGTGTATGCCGTCTTCATTTGCCCAGTCTGGACAGAACTGTAGGACGATAAACATCATTTCGTTTAATTTTTTAAAACAGCATATTGAACTGTTATTGTGCCAACAAAAGTCAGCCAACGAGTTAAAAACATATAAGATCAAGGTACTCTCTTTTTAAAAAAACAAAACAAAAAAACCCAACAAATTTCCCGATATTATAGAAATTGATCAGTTCTAGTTGTATAGGAATTTTGTGATCGACCAAGGATTAAATCTACGTCAGAATGTAAATAATAAGCCCGGAAAATGTTTGGACAATTTCAAACGATTATCCACTCCTCTCTATTCCACCGGTATAAATTGATATCCCCAAAGTCCACCCCTCGGCATATAAATGAAACAAAATACATACCATGAACGGTTTGTTGTGAAGTTGTTGGTTGTTTTCCAGCTGGTTAAATAAAACAGTACATAATTATATTACTAAAAATTACGAAAAGTAACCAATTTCCCGATATTATAGAAAATTGATCAGTTCTAGTTGTATAGGAATTTTGTGATCGAACAATGATTAAATCTACGTCAGAATGTAAATAATAAGCCCGGAAAATGTTTGGACAATTTCAAACGATTATCCACTCCTCTCTATTCCACTGGCATAAATTGATATCCCCCAAGTCCAGACCGTGACATATGAAACAAAATACATACCATGAACGGTTTGTTGTGAAGATGTTGGTTGTTTTCCAGCTGGTTAAATAAAACAGTACATAATTATATTACTAAAAATTACGAAAAGTAACCAATTTCCGGTAAAGGTTGTGCTAAACATATTCGCTTTATTCCTGAAAGTTATTTTCCTTCCAGTACAACCAGTCAAATCTTCGTGTAGTGGAAACCATGGATTAAGTCTACGTCAGAATATAAATAATAAGCCCGTAAAATGTTTGGCCAATTCCAAACGATTATCCACTCCTCTTTATTTCATCAGTATAAATTGATACCCCCAAAGTCCACCCCGTGACATATGAAACAAAATACATACCAGGATCGGGTTGTTGTGAAGTTGTCGGTTGTTTTCCAGCTGATTAAATAAAACAGTATATAACTATTTTACTAAACATTACGAAAAGTAACCAATTCCTGGTAAAGGTTGTGCTAAACCCACAATCTATATATTATGACGTCATATGTGCTAAAATGCGTAGGACCGTCTTCGATCTAGCGTCCTCCGGAAACCTGGAGAACGCTAGATCGGAGACGGTCCTACGCAAATTGTGACGTCATATGTGAATTGTGGGTTAGGGTAAGGGTTAGGCTTGATCATGGGTTAGGGTTAGGGCTAGCCCTGTTTATATCTCGGGACTTTGACCAAATCTACAGGTCCTAGCCCTTACCCTAACCCACAATCTATATATGACATCATATGTGCTAAAACGCGTAGGACCGTCGCCGATCTAGCGTCCTCCGGAAACCATCGAAAGTATAAAAAAAAAATGAACGAAATATAGATCTGTATCTTAATCAGATTGACAGAAATAATGAAGACAAATTGATAAATCATTCTAGTTACGAATGTTGTTATCGACCACAATAAACTTAGGAAGGAGTTACAAAAAATGGCTTGGACAATTTTAAACGACAATTAAAACTTTTAATATATAGATGAGAAGAGGAAGTCGGCAACAGAATTGTAAAGTTTGAAAGGAATGGACCAAAACATTGAGTATTGTAAATAATTATACTATGTATAAGCGATTTCTTCCGTTGCCTGCGTGTATTCTCGTACTTTAGGTAGCCTACCTAACTCCGGAAGCAGGCGAATAGAAAACAGTGATACGATGAGGTTTCAATTTAGCTGGGTAATGTTAGCTGCGGTGTTTATCAATTTCTAGTGTATATGAGTGAAGACAGTGTGTTGACCTAATTACCTCGCTCAACAGCGGCTTCGTTCGTACACTCCATTATTTAGCCTCGATCTAGGAGTATGACGTCTACGTAACAGTTAATCTCCGCCCACGACGCCATTTATAATTAAATCAGCCAACGAAATCATGTTTAAATCCAAGCTGAATCCAAGCCATCCGTGGGTCTACAGAGTTAATTTTATGCTTGTTGTTTAAATAAAGATCTAATTTATAATTTCTATGACATCGTAAGTCTAAATAAAGACTTGCAATAATCAGATTTAGCTCTTGCATAATGCATGTTTAATGGGGTCCAGAAATTATGTTTACCCAGAAATTATGGGATGGGTGGAAAATGATAAGCGTCTGATGAGCCAGGGGATATGTTTAGCATTGGTTGAGCAATGTGGTCATGGAGTAATGAAGCCCAGAATCAACCAGTAGCACTGTAAATTGCACTGAAACCATCTGATCTGTTCCGCTTAAATACATAGACACACACCTTTTCGGCTAGAAACTACAGTATTTTTACTACATGTAGTTTTAAGCCTCTGGTTCAGGCATGACTTAAGGTCAAATTACAAAGATGTCTAAATTGAAGTCATATCTATAATTGTATAATTTACTTATAAATATAGATATAAGGCAAAAACTATTTTTTTATTGACGTAAAACAAATCTTTGAAAATGAAAATTAAGTAGTTAATCTTCACTTTAAACGTCATCATCACCATCACTCTCACGACATATATAAATATCATATTCGACCTCTAACTGTCTTTAGTTTCATTTTCACATTGATTATACTTGCAAAGACTTGTACTAGACAGCTCTAGTGCCCCCTCCATTTGTCCGTCGTTCAGGGTGTGAGGGAATGAAACGAGCCGCGTCCAATCTACAGAAAACTATAGTGTAAACATAGGTGATTCAACAAACTGAATGAGATTGAACAACTGTAGAAGTTATCTAAGAACAGTAGTTCACATCAAATTTGAGGCTAATTCTTTTAATTACATAATATTGTCACTCCCACTGCAGTATTATTGAGTTCTGGTCATATATCCGTTCAGTGGTAAAACTAAATGTCTATTGGTGCTTAATGTATTAGTGATGATGTGGTGTTGTTTATTTGAAAGATACATGATGGGGGGATTCGATAAAAGCCATCCGTTACAACTTCTAACTAAGTGGTATCGTGTCCTGTAAACCATTATAACTTTTTACACTTACCGACACAGATATTAATGTCAGTCTTACATACTTCACCATTTGCATTAGTAGTACAATCATCATCCACGTTACACTCTGAAATAATAATAGGAGAACATCTTTAAATCTGGTGTATTAAAGAATCTGTTAGTAGGAAACTGGATAAATAAAAGTATACCCCCACCCCCACCCCCCACACACACACAAACACCCACCCACATAATCTCTAAAACTTGTGAACTTGTTTTCATATTTGCTGTGAAACATTGGATTCGTCGGATGAAGGGTCCCAATAAAAACAGTGCGAATAGAATACTGATTGGAATGTGGCATTTGAGTCGTAGCAGGCTGAGGACCCTGTGAACGCAGGCTATGGTTTTAGCTGACATTTTTCAAACTTTGGTGTACATCCTTCCGTTTATGAGACTACTATTGTTAACAGACGAGAGAGAGAGAGAGAGACGCCCATTTCAGGACTAACACTTGCACGTAGGGGTCTTTATCAATCTGAGAAAAACCGCCGAACCCAGAGAAAACACACGAGGTTAGACAGGCGACCCTACTCCCTTGTCACGTACAACCATTCGGCCATTCAATCCAAGACTGGTAGACTTTTAAAAGTCATTATTGTAACACTTACCTACACATACTTTATTAGTGCCTGTTTTACATACTGGTGTAGCAGTAAGAGCAGTACACTGTTCATCGGTAGTGCACACTGAAAAATATCATCATTCAAAATGATTATAGCATCTTTAATATTCTTCCAATTTCTCCTTATTTCAACAGCCGACAAACCATGTCTCCATAGTAGGGAGCTATTTCTTAGTTGCGGATGTTTGTCGGATATATAAGATCTTTGTATATCTGTCGACTGGAACCACGGTTGACTTCGTCGGTAATGAACCTGTGCATCAAACGAGAAATCGACCCCTTAAAATATGGGTATCAGAAAAACCTAACCCTAACACAACCCACTGCCTAATAATATGAATTCTCCCCCAAATTCTTAAACGTATCCCTGAATCTAATAACAGATATCGGTTAACTATAATGAACCCGCGGACTAGCGAGCATTTCCCATATTTATTATCTTAAGGTAGATTAATACATCGACAAAAGGGGTATTCAGCAGTATACTGAAAGCTGGGGTCCCAAAATATCCATGGAGGTTGGGCAGGCGACCTTACTCCTTGTCACGTACACGCTTTTGAATGACACAGATGCGGGCCCGTAGCCACGAATTAGCCCCCACCCCCACCCCTAAATATTTTGCAAACACGAATGATTTCTCAGTAGTGTTCTTTGTCGGATGTTATGAACTGGCTACGGGCCCGATCAGGAGTGGATGTGATTGACTAATCCACCACCAAGTCTCAATTCTCTACGCAGTTTTGAGATCACCTTTCAATACACGCCGTAAGTTATTCATTTATTTTGTCTAGTGATGATATCGAACTGTTTAACATAGATTTAAACTATACAGAAATCCGGTGTCTTAAAGTACTGCACGCTTATGAAAATCATGGTTTCCAGCGCCATATTGTTAGTGACGCGACTGTTGGTAAGGTAGAACCCATGACTTTCTTAGATATAAGACCTTACAAAAGACGTGTTAGACACATACCAACCAAACCTGTGATAAGGTCATGATCAATCATCAAAATCTATCGTTTATAGCCATTTTAGGCAATTAAACTTTCTTGAATCGCCATTTGGAAAATTCTAGAACCATGAAAAATTCTGGAAACAGTGTTAGGACAGAAAAAAAGTCGTAAGGTTTTGGAAAGTCGTAGAACTGTTTAGAATGTTTCAGAAAGTTCTAAAATTTCCTACGCCTATATTTAACTTGGACTAGATCAATCCATGGATAGAACTTAGAACTATCTTAGCACTTCGTACAGAACTCGGCGTTCTTTGTAAGTGTCTGTGTGACTCTTGGGGTCTCTGAATTATATTTATGGCCATTTCAATCTGTTCCACTGAATAATGTGCTATTTTTGAGATGTTTTAAGAAAAATTATATCTCTGTTGTAATTCAATTTTAGGATTATTGTTGTGGATTCTTAGCATGTCGGATTATACCGATTCAAGGATTATCAATTTTGGATCACCAAGATCCTGTGTAATTCTGCCAACTTTCTGGCAAGTACTTTGATCGTGTTAAACTAATCGTCAGACCAATGGCTGTATTCGTAACATCTCCTTGTAGATTGGCAACAGTCCCAGCTACAAATACCATACCGGTAATTTTTTTGATACTCATTATAATATGGTAATTTAATATTATTTGTGTACAATAAAATATTTGCAGCTTATTTTACGGTAGACTGTTTAAATTAGGCTTGACTGTGCATTATTACAATAGTTGGCTGGGTAAGGAGATGGGTACTACCCTTTTATAAATTCATCATTATCTTTACACTTACCTATTACACAATCTTTCATAGCTGCGTCATATACTTTAGGGGTTGTACATGCTGAAAATATGAACGTGACTATCTTATGTTACAATAACAAAAGAGTAACAGTTAACTATCAAACAACATTCACATACTTAACCCATTGGATCTTACAAGCATTTCTCAAATACAACTTTTTAAACTGCAATCCTTACATAATTTTTGAAACATTTTATTAAACACGCTTAAGAGGAACCGTATTAAAATTGAGCATCCCTTATTGGTATTTTGTTTATATTTCAAATACAAATTGAAGCATCGGCCAATGAAATTCCTTAGCTCTGTTTAGCTTTAGTGGGAAATGTCAATCATTAAACTCAGTCAAGACATTCACCTAATAAACATCTACACCAAGTTTAAACATTCTAATTTAATTAAAAGCAGAGTTGTTGTGTTAAAAAGTCTTGACCAATCAAATTGCTTAACACTACTTAGCCTAAGCAGAAAATGCTGATTATCAAACACCGTCGAACTATCGTGCCCAAAAGCATCAACCAATCAAATTGCTTATCTCTGCTTCCTCTAAGCAATACATGCCCACCTTCGAACTCTATCAAGGCATACGCCTAAGGAACGCCTACACCAAATTTGAAATTCCTCAATTAGAATATGAATTATTAGGTTCCAAAGTCTCAGTAGTAAATAGATTCTAAACCCCAACCCTTTGCATATTTCAAAGACCATGATCATCAGCTAAAGTTTTACCTTCACATGTATTATCAACATTACACACTTTTTGATTGGCAGAACACTCAGTGTTGGAAGTGCATTCTGTACAATATAATTGCATATCATCAGTACGCATATAGACGAAGAGGTTTATAATCATTTATCAAAGAACTCAGGATCATACTACCATCGAGAGTAACATGGAACTGTTGGCGCTGACTAATGATAACTGGTTAAAGGGACTATTCCGTTTTGTAAAGAGTCTCAGAAAATAAAAGTCCGAGTACGTATGAAATTTGAGCGCCAAAATATAGAGGAATGGGCAATATACCCTGTCTCAAAATTTCAGCTCAAAATATTGACTGCTTATTCGGACAAGTAACCCTTTAAAGATTTTGGGTCAATTTTTTCATTGGGTGACTTGATAATCCATTCCCGTTTCTTTAGAGGTTTATACAAGGAATGCCCCATGTGCTGTACTTGATAACGAAAGGTAATATATTTTCACCTTCACATTATTTTTATAAAATAAAAGTCTGGCCCTACTTTCCAGATTAAGACTGACGGGTTTAAGACTAGTACTGTTGTTTAAAAACGTATCACAAATATTGAATTCGTTGCTCGGTCCTAAGGCAGAGGGTTTAAAGGGATTTTAACGAAAAATTAACCAGTTTTATTCTCCAAAATATTACCGGGATTTCAAGTTTTTATCTAAGGTAGGATGGAATACCATCAACTGTCAATGACTACCGGCAACAATTGTCTGAGAATCTTAATCTGGATTATAAAAACATATTTGAAAGGGATTTGTAACGGGTCAAGAAAATGAAATGTATTTTACAATGCAGAAAAATATATTTAATTAATTTTGAAAATATCAGTCAATTTAGAAAATCGATTAAACTTGGAAAGAAAAACAGCTTAAGACAGCAATCCAGGAACTTGGATGACATATGATCTGAAGTGTAGATATTAGACCATTAGCCAGAGGCGTAGCCGTGAAATATATATACATATATATATAAGGTGGTCCGCAAATGAAATTATATAAAACATTGACAATCTGTGACGCCGGAGGCACGATGCTGCGCAGTAGCCGATGTAGCGCGGTAGGTAGAGTGTGAGAGGTTCACTCTCCCACGTATTCATATTTTTTTGGTGACTTTTACATATTGAATGTTAGCTTGAGTTATGAACAAGAGAGTTTAGTGGGAGAATTTTTATGATGCGAATCCAAATGTAACAAAACTTGATCACATAACATTAGTTTATGAGGATGTATATTTGACAATCACCTTGTTAACAACAATACTATATACATAAACACACTGACATTTACAAGAAAGTTGTATAGATGTGTGTGTATTATAAAAGTAAATATAAGTGTTTGTGTTTTAATTTGTACATTGTATAGATGTGTGTGTATTATAAAAGTAAATATAAGTGTTTGTGTTTTAATTTGTACATTTGTACACTTGTAAAACATATATAGATTTAACAAATTTCGGGGGTCCTAGTATATTCAGACCGCCCCCCTCCCTGGAAAACAATTGGGGGGTGGGGGGCACACCCCCATGTGTGACGCCCATGCTATTAGCTAAACCTCTTACGCAATATGACCTATATTATTTAAGATACATTAAACATATTTAAATCACAACACTAATTGCTTTCTAGCACCATTTGTAATGACCAACAAAAACATATCCCAGAATACAATGCGGAATCTATCAAAAATGATTGATTTACAATAGTCTAGAACAGACTAATTATAAGCAGGAACAAATGACTGTAATGTGGACTATACCGTGATCTCCATTGGTTTCACAAGGTTTTAGACAATGATTCGGGGGGAGGGGGGTGATAATCGATTGATTTCGTCGTCTCATTCGCAGACAATTTGAAAAGAATCCATTGTAAACTGCAGTCTATATCGCGTTCACAAGGTTTTGGTAAATGTACGTAGAGTCGCTGAAAATCGATAGGGTTCATTATCTTATGACCCCAATACAACCAACCAACTTTGATAACATACTTGAGATATTTGAGTGAGCAAGGGATTATCCTTACCTATACACGTGTTACTGTCAGTGTTACATTTTGGTGTAGCAGGAGTATCTGTACAGTGACTATCGCCATTACAGGCTGAAAAATATAATATATAAATTACATCATATTTAATGTAATTTATGAAGTGACGAATACTGTTTCTATGTGCGAGATACTGTTCTGGCAATGTTTCTTTATCGAATTTTATCAGCGCAAAGTTCCAGAACTTGGATTCGGGATAAAGTTTTTGGGCTGAATACTGGTACGTCCACGCTGCATACCAAACCACCTAAATCAGCTTTGGTTGCAAAACGTTATTTATTTAACAGAATAAAGGAGTGGGTAGTCTTTTAATATACTGCATATTCCCGAAGCAATGGTCAGAGAAATCCCTCTCTGCCCATTGCTTAATTTGGCTTCTGATTTCTGATACTTTAGCTTTTGAGAAAGTGTGTGTATTCTCCCCGTTCAATCAAATCTATCCCATGTACAGGAACATGACAACCCTTCGTTTACTATGGGGGCTTCCCTAAAACTCTGGACAGAGATTTAAGGTATTAAAAACGGTGAAAGTATTGTTCGTCTTCGTACAGTATTGTTTACATTGTTGATAGAATCGTTTGTCACACAATTTTTCTACAATATTCTGCTATGCACTGGTTAATTGGGCATAATAAAATCGTGAGTCATGACGTAACGTTATGTAAACATACTTGGTCTAATTTGGAACTTTGTTTCATCACTCTCTATCAGATAGAATCAAGATTATTTCGTCCCAAAGCATTGACCAATGAAATTGATTAGCTCTGCTTATAGCTTCAGCTCGATATGTTAAACATTGAACTGACGAAGACATTCACCTAATCTAAGTTTAAACATTCTACCCCAATGTTCCAAAGTCTTGACCAATCAAATTGGTCAAGACTTTGGGACATGCCAACTCTGATTTCGATTGAGGTAAAATGTTTAAAATTTTAGTAGATGTTTTTTTAGGTGAATGTCTTTACTGAGTTCAATGATTAACATTTCGAGCTGAAGCTAAGCGGAGCTAATCAATGTCATTGGTCGATGCTTTGTGCGTGGTTTGATTACTTGATACCTTCAAAAAAATAAGTGTCCGATTAATTAATATGTGTCATCTATTTATTTGGGGATTTCACTGTTGGCTTGTTCACATTTATTGAGGCATTTTCACCATGAGAAGGAATGATTAGATTATAACAATTACCGTTAGTGTGTATGTGTTTAGTTTGGTATAGTATGTATTTGATCGAAAAATGACTACCAAAATTTCATCATTAACTTTACACTTACCTACGCATTTTAGCTTAACTGTGTTATATACTGTATTGTCTGCACACGCTGAAAATATGAACGTGGCTATCGTTATGTTACAATAACAAAAGAACAACAATTATCTGTCAAACATCCATACATAATATGAAGTCTATAAATCTGTGATGGGTAATAACAGAAGATTGTCCATTATGCAAATAGAAAGAACAGCTGGGGGGGGGGGGGTAACAACACAGTGATACAAATAGGGGACAGTTTTCTAAAAGAACAATCAAGAAGGGTAATAATGGATATATTCTTAAAGCAAACTGCACATGCACATGAGTGCGTGTGACAAAATACTCCAGACATGCAAGCACACACTGACAGTCCAAAATATTATATTTACCAAGATGTCTTCATGTGGAGTCGAAAATAAATATTAATGATGAGAATAAGTGATAAGCATTTGGATACTGATTACATTTGGGGATGTACTTGGAATGGAAAATAATGGCTACAAAAATTGTGATTCAGATTGTGATGGAATAGATGCTCACGAAAATGATATAGATTTTGATAATATTCTTAGTACTGTGTCTAAAATGGAGGATACTTGCTGCCCAATCTTTTATTTGAAATTTAATACTCTGACATGTGACAGTGACACATGATCAAAGGCACAAACCGATTCACGAAATTCGAACTCAACTGTCATTATGGTGTAAGAATGATATATTTGAAAGGTTTTATATATTGGAAAACAATTGTGACCTGTATACGTTCCACAAGCTCAAAACGCGTTTCTTTGTTCAATTAGGCACCATAATGCATGAAGTTACGTCCGATGTGGGCCAATATCGCAGTGAACCTTTTGGTTATAAACGTCCAATTTCATCAAATGGGACAAAAATTGATTCAGCTGTTAAACTCTCTATTGTTTAATGTTGAATTATTGATTTTGTTTGAATTTTGTGAATAAATCCCCGTGTTGTCTATATCATACGGCGCTCTGTAGGGTGGGTATTTAAAAAAAGTGACGGTTCGATTAACCTGTGTTTACTCTGTATTTAAATATGGAAATGGTTCCAAATTCACGAAATCGTAGTATTGTACACGTTCTCAAGTAAAAATGGAAAACTCACGCATATTCAATTGTTGTCTTTCATCGTTGATTATTTATCATAAATATCGAAGGTCAATAAATTCTCGAATTATACACTCTTTTTCCGTTGTTTTTTTTTTTTGTATCATATCAGAAACTTTATCAACTTTATTAACATACACACCAAGCACTCACTAACAGTGGGAGATTTAGACACTCACCAAGTGCTACCTCCCACGTTACTCACGCAGATATCACTAATCGTCAGGGTTGTCTGTTAGGGAACCTTACATTTTGTCCTGTATGCACCCCATGGATGTTTTTCAGGGGAATCCGGTATTTTTCTAGTAAGATTGGGTGTTTCTACTCTCAATACATATCAGAATTTTCATACTTTTATTGGAAATAACCACGCGATAAATACTTTTTCAGGAGGAAATTTTAAAAAGTATTGTATTGTACCTGGACAGCGAATTGAACCGTGTTAAATACTTCAAACCGATACACGGTAATGATCGAGGTATAGTGACGATCCTTACCACCCCACCCCACACCTCCCTAATTGCAAACGACTTATGTTTTTTAATGAAATGAAATAGAATTTAGCGTCCTACTCTTATTCATCTATATTTAGAGAGTTTAATGAAGATGGGGGCATGCGTCGTACATGGGTGGGCTTGGTGGGTAATTTTGGCCCGGACAGCGGCACTATGACTTACGTTTATAATGGATTCTAATCGTCAAGATAAGTTTTTACGTACGCGCTCTATACACGTACTGTCTCGGTTTTTCGACACATCCAAAACAGACAGCTGTCCTTGACAGGCCCTGCGTCGCGTACCGCGTACCGGGAGAAACTTCGTCGGATATCGGTACTTTCTCGGCCTATAGAGCGATCTTAACCACTCAGATAACGGGGACACGGCCATGCCATGCGGTTTCAAGGTGTTTTCGACGTGTACGCATGGCTCTGGGCTCTCCGACTATACAGACACAACGTGTCTTTTATTATGGACCGCTTGATAGAAAAAAGCGGGATCTTCGTAGCCACCGAGAAGTGCATTGCACGCGTGATCGACCCACGTGAATGTGTGAACGACAAATCAATAATACAATTATCAAGAGACCATCTTCAAAAGGTTCAACTCTCAAAGCCTTTGAAACAATGCTCGCGATAGCTGTTAATAGTTGATTAAGAACATTTTTTTTATTATTTTATTTCAACAGATAAGTATATTACGTATCGAAATAATGATCGACCCACTTGAATGTGTGACATGACGTGGGTCGATCACGCGTACAATACACTTTTCGGTGGCTACGAAGATCCCCCTTCGTCACTTTACCTCGATCATTACCGTGTATCGGTTTGACGTATCTAACACGGTTCAATTCGCTGTCCAGGTACAAAACAATACTTTTTTAAATTTCCTCCTGAAAAAGTATTTATCGGGTGGTTATTTCCAATAAAAGTATGACAATTTTGATATGTATTGAAAGTAAAAAAACACCCAATCTTACTGGAAAAATACCGGATTCCCTGAAAAACATCCATGGGGTGCATACAGGACAAAAATGTAAGGTTTCCCTAACTGACAACCCTGACGATTAGTGATGTCTGCGTGAGTAACGTGAGAGTTAGCACTTGGTGATTGTCTAAATCTCCCAGTGTTAGTGAGTGCTTGGTGTGTATGTTAATAAAGTTGATAAAGTTTCTGATATAATACGAATACAACACACATCTTGAGAACGTGTACAATACTACGATTTCGTCAATTTGGAACCATTTCCATATTTAAATACAGAGTAAACACAGGTTAATCGAACCGTCACTTTTTTTAAATACCCACCCTACAGGGCGCCGTATAATATAGACGACACGGGGATTCATTCACAAAACCCAAACAAAATCAATAATTTAACATTAAACAATAAACGATACTTTCATTTCTAAACAGAGAGAAAGTTTATCAGCTGAATCAACACAAAAACACTATTCATCTATTGTTTCATCAATCATTGTTCGGAGAACAATACACTAATCAATGGATAACCATTGTTCAGAGAACAATACACTAACAATAGCTCCATCGTTCAGAGATCAACGCACTAACAATAGATCCATTGTTTAGGGAACAATACACTAACAATAGAAAAAAAAAATCTTCGCAAAGTCACCTTATTACTACTAACATAGTGATACAAATAAGGGACAGTTTTCTAAAAGAACAACCAAGAAGGGTAATAATGGATATATTCTTAAAGCAAACTAACTGTACATGCACATGAATGCAATGTGACAAAATACTCCAGTCATGTAAGCACACACTGACAGTCCGAAATATTATATTTACCAAGATATCTTTATGTGGAGTCAAAAGCAAATATTAATTATGAGAATAAGTGATAAGCATATGTATACTGATTACATTTGGGGATGTACTTGGAATTGAAAATAATGGCTACAAAAATTGTGATTCAGATTGTGATGGAATGGATGCTCACGAAAATGATATAGATTTTGATAATATTCTTAGTGCTGTGTCTAAAATGGAGGATACTTGCTGCCCAATCTTTTATTTGAAATTTAATACTCTGATATGTTTTTGTTTAAACATAGTTTATTGTACTAGAACATATCTAAAGTACAAACGGATTGGGACAAAAGTTACGAAAACTTACCGATGCCCTCTCCACAGACATTGTAAGTGACAGTTATACTAGTACAATTGTTAAGAACATACAAAAACGAAGGATATAAATAGTACAATTGTTAAGAACATACAAAAACGAAGGAAAAATTTGGACAATTGTTAAGAACATACAAAAACGAAGGATATAAATGTTATAATAAATAATTTAAAATCCCATTATAGAGAAATTCTTAAATATTTAGTTTATGAAAGTAATTTTCGATATGCCCAAAGAATCTCACTGGGGGATTTTATGTCTTCTTTTGAAATTCAACGTGGTTTTTCACCCTTGCGAATAGAAAAAATCGAAATTGAAAGTTGGAAGGGGAAAATACCACATAAAGTATTAGTACACAAAAAACAAAAAAAACAAAGAAAAAAACACATTTTACAGTTGTGCAAATAGGGGGAAAAAATGAAACTACACTGCGCATACTTATCAACTGAACCTTTTAGTTGATTTAATATATTTTTGTACTTGATTGAAGACATAAATGTTGATGTCAGTATTTAAACTAGAATCACCCCAGAGAAGTAAATTTAAGGTTATTGTACTGACGTTTCGTAAAGAATCGAAAAGTTCATTTCTTTCAATATCAAACAAATTACATTCCATTAGATAGTGTTTTGCGTTTTCGGATGACGCGCCACAAGAACATTTAGGATTTTCAATTAAATTTATTCGAAACAGATCTGAGTTTAGGGAACTGCACCCATGACGAAGTTTTGTGTGTAAAATACTCAATTTTCTATTACCGCTCGCATAATAATTTGGAGCCGTTATTATCTTGAATCTCTTATACAATTTGTTTTTAAAAGTTTTTACATTTTCTATTTTTTTGGTTGATGAATCCAATAAGTTCCAGTCTCGAATTGTTGACGGAAAGTACGAATTTTTATATAATGATGTTCTACAGAAGGGTGGGGTAATATGATCACTATTTCTTAAGTTATATCTAAGTGTATTGCTTTCAAAAGCATGAATAATATCTAGTAAGTTTTGGGGCGCGTTATTGTTTATAATTTTATGCAGGGTGGTAAGACGTCTTATACTCCGGCGTTCGGAAAGCCTGTTCCAACCAGATTCATAATAAAGCAAAGCTCGGCTACAGAATTTTGGAAGTCCGGTGATAATTCTTGCGGCCTCTAATTGAATTTTTTCGAGTTTTTCTGCGTCATTTGACGAACAGCTATCCCAGACTTCACAAGCATATTCAAGAATAGAGCGTATATGCACTTTATAGATTTTATCAAGCGAGCTCCTTGATGTGGTATATTTTAGCTTTCTTAGAATATTTAATTGTTTTGAGGCTGACCTACACAACGTGTCAATGTGTGTGCTCCATTTGCAATCACTTGACAAGTTAATGCCAAGATGCTTGTGGGAATGAACGATATCGAGTTGGTTATCGCCGAATTTGAAGTTTGGAGAAATTGAAAATTTTTTGTTTGGGAAAATTACGAACGCTTTGGAGATGTCACAATATATGTGACATGAGTACTGTCGTTTGTCTATAGAAGATAGCACGTCCTGAAATATTTCTAGTAACTGGTGCACAGTGGAATATTTGGCTCTGAAGCCTGACTGAAGACAATTTAATAGATCATTACAATGAAAATAATTGTAAATGTGTTTGAAAACAATTTTTTCAAAGATTTTGCTCACTGACGATAATAAGGATATGGGACGATAGTTTGAAACGTTTCCTCTGTCCCCGTTTTTAAACAAGGGCATAACATTTGCAATTTTCCATGCGCTTGTAAACGTGTTAGAACTAAGTGATTTGTTAAATAATAGTTTCAGGGGTAAGAATATCGTCGAAACTACATTTTTCAATAGACGGTTACTTTTTTTTATCGGGGCCGTTAGCCTTTTTTATTTTTAGGATTTGGATAAGATCAATAATCTCTTGATCGGTAATTTCCGGCATGTGAAACAGTGAGTTTGTTCGTTTGGGAAAATACGGAAATTCATTTTTCTCAACATTGTTGGAAACGGAACCGAAAAATGTATTTAAGAGTTCGGCCTTATCTAAATCGGAATGTGCAATAATGCTCGTATTGCTTGATAATGGTGGTATATCAGAATCTACCTTTTCACCTATATAATGTTTAATATGTTTCCAAAAATCTTGAGGACTCGCTTCTGGATTTGATAATTCAGATACTAACCTATCATTGTACTCCGTTTTTAAAACTTTTTAAAAATTATTTACTTTATTACGTTGATGTTTGTACTTCACTAAATGGCTGGGGCGTTTAGTTTTAATGGCTCCCTTCCTTAAACGATCAGGAATCCGAATTTCCTTACGTAGACTTGAATTAAACCAGGGTCTATCCGAAGGTCTAATAATTACTTTCTTCCTGGGAATACATTCGTTTGTAAATTTCGTAAGAATTGAATACAAGATATCAATCGCGTTATTTAAGTCAAGGGGGGTGAGCGTCTCGTCCCAATTAAATTCAGAAATAAGATTATTCAACTTTTCGTAGTCGGCTTGCTTGTATAGGACAATTTCTCGTTCAAAGCATGGGTTTGAATAAGTACACAAGTCTAGAACCGCAGCAACGCCTTTGTGGTCTGATATTTTCTTATCAATATCTATAGTTTCACTTAGGCATATCTTAATCTCGTCTTGAATACGAATTACGTCTAGCAAGGATGATTTTGAAGCGGTAACTCTAGTTGGTTCATAAATAATATTTTTTAGATTGTTAGTTAGCATCAAATCATAGAGTTTACCAATTTTTAGACCTATAAGATCAAAGTTGAGATCCCCGATTATAATTAAATGTTTTGAGAATTGATAGGCTAGTTCGATTGATGATTCTAAAAATAACCAAAATTCAACGCCCGAGTTTGGTGGTCTATAAGCAGTAGCTACCAATATGATTTCGTGTTTTAACTTCACTTCAACCCAAACTATTTCAGCGTCTTTAAATTCTAAGTCTAATCTTCGTCTACATGAAAGTTTCTTATCAACATACACCAGAATTCCTCCCCCACTGAAGTTCCTATCCTTTCTAAACGGCTGATGAAAATTTTTAAAAGTAAGAATCTCATTGACTACTCGGTTATCAAGATGAGTTTCTGCGAAACCACAAATGTGATAATCTTCGATCAGTTCTGAGACTGAGTCGAGTTTGTTTCTAATGCTTCGCGCGTTAAGATGAAATATTGATACATGGTGATTTGACGAATGGATGGGACCAGGGTTTAGCTGGATGTCCCCAGATCTGATAAGCAGTGTGAAAATTAGAGTTTTTATGAGATTAATGTGGGATGCTGTAATTACATTACACGCAAATATAAGTAAATCAACCAGTATATCATAGTATCTAATATGAATCCCACACGTCCCCCTTCTCCCAATAAAGATAGGGTCTAGATCCACGTGTCTAGAATTCACCCCGTTATCTTGACCAAGGAAGGAGAAAGGTGTGGGTTTGTTCCTATTGTTGATGCATAAGTATGGGTAGTTTCTAGAGGTTGTGTTAAGTGCACGGCAAAATATAACATATATACGGAAATGTACATACACACGAATAAACACAAAAAATAAATAACAATATGAAACAAAATTTCAAATACTTAAACATAAGAGCTCAAAAGCAACCTATTATAATAGGAATATAGTATATTAATTTTAAGATGAAGAGAATCATATGAAATGATAATGTAAGCCAAAACGAGGGTAGGATTAGTGATGAATAACCAACCGTTCAGTGTTTGGCCCACTCTGATGTGACAGTGACACATGATCAAAGGCACAAACCGATTCACGAAATTCGAACTCAACTGTCATTATGGTGTAAGAATGATATATTTGAAAGATTTTATATATTGGATAACAATTGTGACCTGTATACGTTCCACAAGCTCAAAACGCGTTTCTTTGTTCAATTAGGCACCATAATGCATGAAGTTACGTCCGATATGGGCCAATACCGCAGGGAACCTTTGGGTTATAAACGTTCAGTTTCGTGTTCGACAAATCGGACAAATATTGTGACCTCTCGAGTGTACGGTTTTAAACACCGGATAAAACTGTGACCTCTCGAGTGTACGGTTGTAAACATCGGATAAAATTGTGGCCTGTATATCGCAGGGAACGTTTGGGTTATAAACTTTCAGTTTCCAGTGATGTAGGGGCTTTATCATGTTCCAGTACTTACCTTCACATAAGTTAGTATCAGTATTACATTTTGGTTTAGCAGTATCCGAACACTGACCATTGTCATTACAGGCTGAAAAATATAATACATAAATTACATCATATTTAATGTAATTTTGAACTGACGAATAATGTTTGTGCTATATGCGGGTTACTGTTCTGCAAATGTTTCTGTATAGGCTGAAAAACTTTTAATTATTTGTTCATTATTCTTTCTGGTATGGCAGCTAGGGTACTGAATCAGGTATAGGTTATGACTTGCACTGTTATCACTAGCCTGGGTGAGCTCACCGGAAAGGGCACTTTGGTGACTTGCACTGTTATCGCTAGCCTGGTTGAGCTCACACCACGATGCATCAAAAAGATTCCAAACCACTTTTGTTGACAAACTGTTTTTAATTTACGATATCAATGTGTGAATTTACTAATACACTGCAAAATTTAGAAGCCTTAATATACCAAAAATGTGAGGTTGGTTGGTAGGTTCACCAAGATGTTAATATTGCAGAATTAACAGATGAAGAAGGTACGGAAATTACAAAGTTTATTAACGTTCTATGTTACATTATCGAATAAGGTCACCGCAAAGCAGGTGCGGATCCAGGATTTTTTGCAGGGGGGGGTCTAGATTTCATAATTGCTTAACTAATTGCGCTCAACCGATAATTTGGTAAATTAGATTCAATTTGGTTCATTTTCCGGAAGGTAAATTCCAAAATAACAGGTCTAAATCGCCAATAAAATCGCATAAAAAATTTTTCAAGTCTGAGCAGGGGGGGGGGGGGGGCTGGACTCCCCCCCCCTCTGGATCCGCGCCTGCAAAGTTCCAGCACACAGATTCGGGACAAATAAGGGGTTGAATAAGGGTACGTCCACGTTGCATCCAAAACCCCTAAATCTTATTTGTTTTCAAATTGTTTCAATAATTTATTTCACAGAATCGAAACGGCAAAATTTCAGAAGTCTTCTATTTAGCATTTATAGACATATTACGGTCAACATATCCAAACAAATGGGGCGAATCGATGAGATGGTAATGATTTTCAAACACAAGAAAGCATGACGTCGAGAACTAGACGAGACAGCAAAAGTAGAGGAAAAACAATCCCGTGTTCTCGGGGCAGTCTACTTGCCCTGCTTTCTTCAGTTCTCGCACTGAAGCGAGATTATATTCGACTTTCTGTTGGACAAGTGCTTGTTTGATACAATAAAATGAGTTCATGTATTTTCTTCACAAAAATCTAATTCAATGTGGTGTAGGCTTTTATTAGGAGAGAATGCCTTCATGGAGTTCGATGATGAGCATTGTCTGATCAACACTAAGCAGAGATAAGCAATCTCATTGGTTCAAGCGTTGGGACACGGTAACTTTGGTTTTAATTAAGTCAAAGAGATGAATCTCCAAATATAGATTCGTTACATCATTACCTTGAATACGTTTGATGGTGAATAATTTCTGCTTAGGCTAAGGAGCAATAAGCAATTTGATTGGTTATAACATCTCTGATTTCGATTGAGGTAGAATGTTTAAAATTTTATGTAGATGGTTTTTTTTAAGGTGAATGTCTTGACTGAGTTCAATGATTAACATTTCTAGCTAAAGCTAAGCAGAGATAATCAATTTCATTGATCGATGCTTTGGGACACGATAATCTTGATTCAATATGATAGAGGGTGGTGGAACTTAGTGTATGGTTTGATTGCTCGATACTTTTGAGAAAAATAAATGTGCGAATAATTAAAGTGTCGTCAATTTATTTTGGGATTTCAATGGGGACATCAGCCTCACTGTTAGCTTGTTCAAATTTTATTGTGAGGCATTTTCGTCATAAGAAAGGAATGATTTGATTATTACAGTTACCGTATGTGTTTTGAGTTTGGTATGGAATTTATTTTCTCGAATAAATGACTACCAAAAGTTCATTATTTACTTTACACTTACCTACGCACTCTAACTTAGCATCGTTATATACTGTATTCGCTGGACACGCTGAAAATATGAACGTGGCTATCGTTTTATTACAATAACAAAAGAACAACAATTATCTATCAAACATGGGGGGTTGGGATGGCCTAGTGGTCTAGAGTGCCGCGCTTCCACCTCTAGCTGGCCGGTCACCTCTGGCTTGCGGCTGTGGTTTCGAGCCCTGGTGTGAGCGTATGTGGCATGGAGATAGGGGCGAATTATTAAAATAAAATTAAACCATATGTTAGTCCCGAAATGACCTAGTTTGTGTTGAATGGACGTTAAACCCCATTTCTCTCTCTCTCTCTCTCTCTCTCTATCAAACATCCATACATAATATGGAGTCTGTACATATGTGATTAATAATAACCGAAGATTGTCTATTATGCAAATAGAAAAATAGCTGATACAAATAAGGGACAGTTTTCTAAAATAACAAACCAATGGTAATAATGGATATATTCTTAAAACAAATTGTGCATGCACATGAATGCATGTGACAAAATACCCAAGTCATATAATCCAAGCATACACTGACAGTCCAAAATATTCAATTTTGGAGATGTCTTCATGTGAAGCCGTCGAAAACAAATATTAAAGATACATTATGGAAGATTAGATAACGAGTTCGCAGTTCTCACTGCAATAGTTAAAAACTAGCTAATGTAACGGCAATTTGTTGAAAATTTCAGCCAAATTGATCCACTATGAACTAAGCGAATGAAAGTTCCGTTTACCCTCGGTCATCATTACTAAAGTCGGTAAGACAAAACTAGTAGTCTCAGTTTTCCATTTAATCGGTAAATCACCCCAAAAAAATATGCAGTAAATCGAACTACAATCCAACAAAAATCTCATGCTAGCCTCGACATCGAGAGTTGAATATGGTCTGGATAAGTTAATTGATGTCTAATTAATAGTTCTTATAACATTTCAGTTTAAGAAAGACCTACAATAGGCAGATATTGCTCTTGCATACTGTATGTTTAATGACGAGAATATGTGTTGAGCATTTGGATTCTGATTACATTTGGGGATGTACTCGATATGGCAGATAATGGCTTCAAAATTGTGATGTTCTTGATATTATGAGGGATAATAGTCGTCAAAATTGTTATGGAATGGATGCTCACGAAAATGATATAGATTTTGATAATATTCTTATTACTGTGACTAAAATGGAGGATACATGTTGCCAATTTTTTTTTCTATTTTGAAATTTAATACTCTGATATGTGACAGTGACACGTGATCTCACGAAATTCGAACTCAACCGCCATAACGATGTATCGACGATATATTTGAACGGTTTAAAAAACAATTGTGACCTGTATACGTTCCACAAGCTAAAATGCATATCTTTCTTCAATTAGGGGCAATAATCCAAGAAGTTACGTCCGAAATGCGCCAGTATCGCAGGGAACTTTTGGGTTATAAACGTTCAGTTTCAAATGATTTTGCGCGTGGGGATTTATAGTAGACATACACAAAATCAACGAGAGTGAGGTGGTGGGGCTTTATCATATTTTATCACTTACCTTCACATAAGTTAGTACCAGTATTACATTTTGGTTTAGCAGCATCCGTACACTGATTATCGAATACAAATTAAGGAAGATTGACACCCTTACAATCAGCGTCGGACTGGGCCCCCACCTGTCCGTGACGGAGGGACCTAAGCTCATTAAAGAAAAGTCGGCCTAAGCCTCTAAAGAAAAATGAAAAAAAGCGAAAGAAAAAGAAAAGAGAAATAAAGCAAATTGTAAATTCGACAGTTCGGGTGCAATGAGAAAGTACTTGTACAGTGACTTCTGTATTGTTACTAAGGAGATAAGGATGATCACGTGATATCATTGGGTTCCTCATTGAAAGTCTGTCTACCTATCCACATTGCTAAACGGTGGCCATTTTGGACGCCATCTTGAAATTAGGCATGTAAATAACAATTTTCGCGAAATTAGTTTGTTCCATTGACTTTCTTGTGTCGTAAAACCTACATTTAGATACTTTGGCGTCATATCATGTGTACTAGCGCAGATATTGAATTATTGCTGTACGGCGGCCATTTTGGACATCCTCTTGGATTTCTGAAGTTTAGAACGTGGAAAAATGACACGAAATTACAAATGAGCCTACACTAGAATGCGGAGTTATGCGATACTTGGATAATTAGGAAGCCATTGGACAAAATAATTGCTCAAAGTCTAGATAGTTAAAGAGGGTGGGGACTCAGGAATGGAAAGTCGTGGAACCGTCAATATCGATAGGGTTAGTCCTCGCATGACAAAGTTTGAAAAATATTTGTGGACTGTTGCATTCAAAGGGTTTCCAGCAAAGGCGCTTGTGGGCGGGGCGGTGTACTCTAGAACGACTTGTCGTGCGACGCTGAATATCGAAAACCATGGCTTCTCCATGTAAAGTGAGTCCATTTCCCCCCCCAAAAAAAAAAAATAAATCGAGTAAATTATTGATACACTTTTGAAAACGTATCGGTAACTCCTAAAACTCAAGTGCCAGTATCTCAGTCGATTCAAGCTACAGACCACAAAATCTCCACAGTTTCTAGTGTTTACATGTACAATACTATACATTTTTTAGGGTCGGTGGAAGCAATTCTCGATCGAAGGGGCTACCATCCAGGGTCCTTAGGCGAGGGTCCAGCTCTTGGGGATCTAGATTGTCGGAGATGCTGATCGATTTCTGGCTAATAAAACTACTCAGCAATAAAGTGAAATTTTATCTCTTTTATTAACGCCCTTGCCATAAAACAAAGTCGATGGTGGTTTAATCCTGTGTTGTTGAACTTGACAGGAAAATGCATAATAATACCAAGATTGTGGACACTCTAGATGTCGGAAGTTTTATCCGATTGTGATGAAACTTACAATGTATGTTTATTTGGGAAAGATTTCCGCTTCCCAGATATTGGCGCATGTAGGACCGTCACTTCCTGGATTATGACCTCTGATTGTACGACACTCTAGAAGTCACAAATTATCATGACACTCTAGAGGTCACATATTTTCATCTTTCATCGTTATACCATAATTACGATTGAGTTCACATCTCCTGAAAATCGGGCAGAACTGTCCTACAAAATAGTCGCCCCCGTAAACGCATGTAATCAGGTTAGATCTAAATATCAACCACCAGCAGATTTCGCCAAGGTCAAGAGATTCGAAATATACGGATTTTATAGTCCCTCCAGGGTTGGGGGAGGGGGGCACCATTCTTTTCCCATTCTGTTGGAACTGAAATATGTTAAGGATCAAAAGATCTTGAATGAGAGGATAAGCTCTATTGATTTTATATCGTCCCCATCCATTTCTGGCTATCGCTTGTTTTAACTGGTCATAACTATGGTGGCCGAAAGCGTACAAAACTGATAGCAGTGAATTATTTGATGAATAGGGGACACAGGGACTGTTTTTATCGAGGAGTCGATTTCCCACCCTGACCCTATAGCAAATAGTGGGTTACTCGTAACGAAAGGGGTGCTAAAAATAAAAAGGGGTTGTTTTCTAGCAGCCCCAATGTTTCACAACAAATCTGAACAAACATCTAGAAAGAGTGGCGGGGGTGCTGTTACTTACCTACACATGCCTTAGTATTAGTATCACACACCGGTTTAGTATTATCCTTACAATGAGTATTCTCAGTGCATTCTGAAAAATGTTGTCATTCGAATAGATTAGAACATGTAATTTTGAAGGGACGAATTATGTTTTTACTTGTTTCTAAATTTCTCCACATTACTTGCGCTCTCAATTTGACGCTTGGCTCGTATTCGAGACCCTCGGTTGGGTAATCTGATTAAAGGTTTGAAATTGCAACTTTGCCATTAACCAGCCACAAAAATAATTTTTGTTTACAGGAGGTCCACGTACAATTGGTTATTAACCAACAGGTCTAAAGTTTGATCTGGTGTTGACCTGCAATGTTCCCCGGAATCTTCCTTCGTCGGTTTCTCTTGTTAGTAGCACAGAACGGATGGCCTTGTGAGGATCAGTGTCCGAGAATTAAGTGGGACGAAAACGCGGGATCCCATGTGAACGTAAAGGATCAACGATGTCTATTATTCTATGGAGCGGAAAACAGACCGCTATTCCTAACTTGTAAACAATGGCAATTCTATCACATCTTTGATAAGACATGAAATGCACGGGCTCCGGCGAGTGGGTTGCATTATATAATATAGTAGATGATATCAGCACCGCGTGAAATCATATTAAAGTCTGTATTCGTGTCCATATATATTAAACACAATCGGTAACAGGATATTATTACGGTACAAATCTAGTTTGTGGTCTTTTGTCTTACTGGTTTGCTATGGAATTGCTAAACAGACCAAAGAGTGTGTTTTATTAGAAAGTCCCATTATAAACGAGAACAAAACAGTTAACGGTGTCTCTATATTCTTTAGTTTATGGGATGTGTGGTGTCATGAAAATATGTTCGAGTCTACACACAAGTCACGTGATGATTAATAAAGAGAGATGTATTGGTCATCAAAACTATATGTATAATTTGTTCCAAATTCATTTAGTCTCACATACGAATGTGTGGGCGTTGGACCAATGCGTTACAAATGTGTCCCAGGTACACCAAGACCATAATATACAAATGAATACACACAGAGAACTGTCTTTATCCACGATTGGTTTGGAAAATACTTCAAGGTAAGACTTGCCCATTCGGCGGTCTGTTGTCGAAATATCATTTAAGGTGGTGTTTGTTAGAAAGATAGGGGGTTTGGATGGCCTAGTGGTCTAGAATGCCGCGCTTCGACCTCTAGCTGGCCGGTCACCTCTGGCTTGCGGCTGTGGTTTCGAGCCCTGATGTGAGCGTAAGTGGCATGGAGATAGGGGCGCCTTCTCAACCTCGTGGGTTTCCTCTGGGCACCCCGGTTTCCTCCCACTGCTAAAGACCCGTACGCGCAAGCGAATTATTGAAATAAAATTAAACCATATGTTAGTCCCGAAATGACCTACTTTGTGTTGAGTGGACGTTAAACCCCATTTCTCTCGCTTTCTCGTTAGAAAGATACATGGTTGCAGAAATGTTTGAAACAAGAAGCTTTTCTCACAAGCTGTGTTCGAATCATAACAAAACTGTGCTAGGAAACATGAATGTATTTGAGAACCATATACCAATGACTCTACTGAACCATGCTAAGTAATTGACTGAAGTCACGGCCGGAAATTACCCTAGGTTCTACCATAGTTTCGAGTTCCGGTAGGTTGATGATTAACGTCGTTATGCTAACTTACCTACACAGGCATTTCCTGACTCTACATGACTTGCTGCACAACCACATCTTTTATCGGTACATACTTCATTGGTGCCAGAGCATGCAGAGCAATCGCCTCCTATTTTAAAAGTGTTCATTTTTGGTAATTAATATATATCGGTTACACACGGGGTCACTGATTTATAAAGATATTCTGAATGATACAATCATACAATTAACAGGCAATTTATCAACATGTGCGCTTCCTGGGACATGGAATTAATAAGTAAACATTACATTCTACTATTTTTCCTGATTAGTGATAAAATGTTGGGTACTGAATCATAATGTTGGGTACTGAATGATAGGTACCTAATGATAATTTTACTAATTTTATCAACATACAAAACAGCAAACCGGCGCGCGCAAGTGATTTTTTTTTTTACCGGGCTCCGTATATTACCCATTACACAGCTATTATTGAAATTTTACCCATAAGCATCTACAACGAAGGAAAGTACTATACCGGGTGGATAATCTGTACGTATACTTACCCACTTCGGCCACTGAAATGAAAGAACAAAAAAGGGTATAAGACTTGTATATATTAAAATCAATCTTGGTGGAAGGTGAGGTGGGGGTGCTTAATTAATGGCGTGGCTGAAAGGGGATTGGTGGTCGATAAGTAGTAACATCACAATAGCCACGTCATGGAACAATGCAAGGAGGATTTCAAGATTTCTGTTTATTGAAGTTAACATTTTATACTTACGCGTTGTTGGTATATAAATAGCCAAACAGACTGAAAAGATAACAAAACTGCTATAATTATATAGTAACATCTTCGACTGCATAATGTAAGGGGGTCTCGTGGCTAAGTGGGTAAGACGCTGGCTCGCTAGCCTGGAGGTCGGGTGTTCGATCACTGTATTGGCCGATTATGTTCATCGTGTTTTCTGGCGTGGTTTCCCATGTCAGTGATACCGAGCGGAGGGCCTGACAAGGACAGTTGTCTAGTCGTTCGGATGGGACGAAAAACCCTAGGTCCCATGTACACATTGGCGTGCACGTAAAAGATCCCTTGGCAGTTAGAATTTGGTATTACAGTAGGCCGTAGCGCTACTGCCCGGGAAAATTTCACACATGGCATAGTGTATGGCGTATACCCGTTTTCATTAGCCTAATTTAGGAGCAGAACAGTAGGACGTTAAACCCCATTACATTTCATTTTGCATAATGTAGGATTTAAATAAAGAGCTGGTCACTCAAGGTATAATGGTTTCAAAAGTAATATTTTAGTCAAATCACTTTATTCTGAACGAGTGGGGTTGGGATATGGCCTAGTGGTCTAGAGTGCCGCGCTTCGACATACAGCTGGTCGGACACCTCTGGCTTGCGGCTGTGATTTCGAACACTGGTGCCTTCTCAACCTCATGGGTTTCCTCCGGGCACTCCGGTTTCCTCCCACTGATAAATGAAGTTATGAATGTTTGACGCTTTGACAAGAATAGCTAACTCTCGATTTTTGTTACTACGCTAACAAACAATTAATTATCGATTTAAGTCGTTAACCGATTAAAAAATGCAGCCAGCAAATCAATCACAATGGAAACAATAAAAAATGTCTGTTTTAACTTAAAACGTTGAGTCAGGTGGATAAATTGCAAAAATAGAAATGATCTGGGGTTTAACTTCCTACTTTTCTGCGCCACCAGGGCTAGTGTCTCGTAATATGTAATGGTGTGGGGTGGGATGGGATATGACACAGCAACGAATGTACATTTCATCACTGTTGGGATAAATTCCAATCCATGTAGTTATCGGAATCGTTTACATGTTCGAAGATGCGTCTCCGATCGCTATTCGACCAATTTACAACACAACAGAAAGCATATCGATATTTCTATTTTTTTCGGTGGTACGAGGGTCCGTTATAATGGCATCGTGGGTGTTTGACTGTTTGTATTCTTATACGCTAGAAAAATTAAATGGACCTGAATCGATATCATTAAACCTTAAATAGGGCATTTCTTCATTTCTTCAAGACAAATAATTTCAAGGGTTTGCTTAAAGGGACTATCCCGATTTGAACAGCCTCAAAAATAAAATTGTTGTATTTGCCGTGTCTCATAATTTCAGCTCAAAATATTGAGTTGTTTGGACGTGAACGTCAAGACTGCTTATCCGGACAGGTAACCCTTTCAGGATTCTGGGTCAGTTGTTTCGTTGGGTGATCTGATGATCGATGCCCGTGCGTTTAGAGGTGTACACAATGAATGACACATTATTTCTGTAAATTAAATGTCTAGTTTTATCCAGATAATGTATAATACAGCTTGGGACACCGGTCTCCATTTCCAGAGGACGACTGGGGGAGTAGTTGTACCGCTTGTTCAGGAACTTTTTTTGCACGTGCGTGCACGCATGCGCGTGCGTGTATGGGGGTGCACGTGACCTTGCACTGGATGACCCCTTGCACGTGCGTGACCCCTGGCGTGACCTTGCACGTGCGTGACCCCTTGCGTGACCCCTGGCACGTGCGTGACCTAAATGACCCCTTGCACGTGAGATTGCACGTACGGAGAGAAAGAGGGCGCGCGCGCGCGGGAAAAAAGAGAGAGAGAGAGAGAGAAGAAGAAGAAGAAGAAGAAAGGGGAAGAGAGGGAGGGAAGGGGAAACAACTCTTTTCCATTGATTAAGTTGGCCCTGAAAAGGGCCGTTGTCCTCACTCGAATGCGAGCACTAGAATGTGAGGGTACGACGCACTTTATGTCGGTTGCGTCTAATGGCCTCCACTAATTCAGGAGGAGGTCTTTTCCTGGGAGGTGTTTTTAATACCTCGTCAGGTAAGACAAAGATATCGTCAGGGGTAATCACGGCAAGCGTGTGACCCCTGAGATACATGAGAGTATCCGTGCTGTGGTTGTCTTCGATGCGTAACACCGGAGCATCCATTCTGATACTGATAGAAAGACGGGTGTTGTACCGTTATATGATCGTAAGGACGAATCCATTTGATATGACGTCACGGACGAGTCCATTCATGGGTGACGTCACGGACGAATCCATTTGAAGGGTATGACGTCATGGACGAGTCCATTCATGGTGACAGGAATAAAAGGCCAGGAAGCGACAGCTTCGATCATTTTTAAGCGATCAGCGAGCAAATCAAGATGAGTTATTCTTTACGACCCGTGGATAGACGCTACAGCCGATTATTTCGAACCGAATCACTGTGTGTGGAGATAGACTTTCTGGAAGATTGGTCCCACGTTCCAGCCAACGATGTACCACAACAACTACACGACACCTTTGAGGCCATCATCGAAGAAATTCGTCGAACCTTGGACGCCAGAGAAAGTGACTATGTTAGAATCGCCATCAGTCACCCAGGACTCAAAACGCCGATCTGGTTACCTTTCCGTGAGCATCGTTTGTTAAAGGCCGAAGACGTTTTGCAGAAAGTGGCTGCCGTGTTACAAAGTAACGAAGAATTCAGATTAGATCAAAGAATGTCCATGAGTATCTGTCACGTGTCCCCTCCCGATGGTCGAGGTAACGGTGGAACAAACATGAAGAAGAGACACTGCTCAAATTTCGACGAATATTTGAAGAAAAAGAAATGCCTCGTCACCATCAAGAATGCCGACGAACTGTGTTTCCAGCGAGCTATTGTCGTCGCCCGTCATTATGCCAACAAACAAGACACACCTGAATGGGAAAGAGAACGGAAGAGATTAACCAGCCACACAGGACCCCGAACATGGCAGACCAGAAAAACGGAAGCCCTTATCGATGCCGTCGGTGGAGCCGGGCAAGCCTGCACGGGGATGGAAACCTGGGAATTGTACGCCAAGTATTTAGGAGAGCAAGGATATCAGCTCAACGTTTTCTCTCGGGCCATCTTTGGGAAGGCGATCTATCGGGGAACAAAACACGTCACCGGGACCCCAAAACATCTCAACCTGTATTTACACGACAGACATTATGACGTCATTGCCTCCATGCCCGCCTTTGTGGAAAGGTCGTATTTTTGCGAGACCTGTCAGGTGGGATACGATCATGCCGAAGAACATTCGTGTCACGTCATGTGTCATGGATGTAAAACAATGGGTCCACCCTGTCCACCTGATCCCAACACAAAGACGTGTTACCGTTGTCATCGCGTGTTTGTAAGCCGCCAATGTTTCGACAATCACCTTGCCACCCGTTCCAGAGCCAAGTGCAGTGTCTGTCATCGATGGAAGAAATGCGAGAAATGTCAAAAAGAGTGGGACGTCATCAAGGCCAAGCGAAATTTGGAAGAACACCGATGCGGAGAATACGAGTGTTCCATCTGCCGAGAGTGGCACACGGCCGAGAAACAGTTTTGTTACATCCAACCACTGAAATCACCCATCGACATGAATAAAGACCGAAAGACCCAAATCGACAAACTACAGAAATCAACGTTGACCCGCTTCGTATTCTTTGACTTTGAATGCCAGCAAGATACCGGTGAACACATTCCCAACCTATGTGTCCTGCAAACCTGCTGTCACTTTTGTATCGACAATCAAGATCCCTGCGAGCAATGCGACACGTACTGGAATCACCAACGGGAAATTGTGTTTAAAGGTCAAGACACGCTGGACGATGTGGGAAAATGGTTTCTACAACTCGCTGCTCACGGTACGGTGGTAAATGGTCGGAAACATGACAGTCACGAATCGAGTCCCGTGATTGCCGTGGCTCACAACTTTAAAGGTTACGACGGACTGCTGATTTTACAGACGCTGCACAAACATTCCGTGGCGCAACCCGAAGTGATTATGAATGGTGGTAAAGCGATGACGATCACTGTCGGTACGGTAAAATTCATCGATTCCCTCAACTTTCTACCGATGGCTTTACGGGACATGCCCAAGACCTTTGGCCTGCAAGAACTCAAGAAAGGTTATTTCCCTCACCACTTTAACAGACCGGACACCGATTACGATCCGGATGGCATGAGTGTGACTGAACGAGAAAAATTTCACGAGTGGTACCAACAACACAGTCACGACGTCTTTGATTTTCGCCAGGAAATTTTGGCCTACTGTAAAAGTGACGTCGATGTTCTCCGCCGATGCTGTGGCGTGTTTCGAGAGATATTTCTCATGGACACGGGAATCGATCCCTTCGAAAAAAGCTTGACCCTGGCCTCTGCCTGCAGTCGCGTGTTACGCACGCACTACCTCAAGAAAGACACCCTCGTCGTCATTCCACGAGCCCTGATGCAAGAGCCGAAAGCTGGTAAGGACTGGCACCGCTTCCAGCCTCGACAACAGTCCAACAAAGCCCTTCGATGGTTGGAATGGGAACAACATCAACAGACCATGGCTGCATTCCGAAACCAGACCCCACTACCCAACATTCGACACGCCCGTAACGGTAGTGAATGCCGAGTTGGCCCTTATAGTTTAGATGGCATGGACACGACCACGGGTACGGTGTACGAGTTTCACGGGTGTGCCTTTCACGGTTGTCCCAAATGTTATCCGGGCCCCGTCCAAGACCTTCAGCATAAACATCCCTACGATCCATCTCGCAGTATGAGGGACTTGTACCAGAAGACCCAAGAACGTCACCGTCGACTCCAGGAGCAGTACGGTATGCAGACCATCCGCGTCATGTGGGAGTGTGAGCTAGAGGAAGAACGACGCCATGATCCCGAGATGAACGAATTTTTACAAGGCTTGGAAGATCAGCAATGGCCCGCTCCCGAACCTCTGATGCCCCGCAACGCTTTCTTCGGCGGAAGAACCAATGCCATCCAACTGTTGGTGAACGAGTCGGTGGAAGACATGCGCTACATCGACGTGGTGTCCTTGTACCCTTACATCTGCAAGTACGGTACCTTTCCCATCAAGGAACCCACGATCGTCACACAACCCGATCAAGACCAGTGGCAGCAGTACGAAGGGTTGATCCAGTGTTCCGTCTTGCCGCCCCGTGGCCTGTACCACCCAGTGCTCCCGTTTCGGCGCAAACAGAAATTGGTGTTTGCCCTATGTCGAAGCTGCGTCGACGAACACATGCAACAAGGGGAGATTGCCGAATACCAACCGTGTGAGCACACCGACGAACAGCGAGCCTGGGTGGGTACGTTTGTCACCCTGGAACTCAAGAAAGCGGTGGCCCTAGGATACCAAGTACTAAAAGTCTACGAAGTCTGGCACTGGAAAGAATTCAGCACTTACGATCCCGAGGCCAAAACGGGCGGTCTGTTTACGGGGTACATCAATCACTACCTGAAGAAGAAGATGGAAAGCAGCGGTTATCCCGACACCTGTCACACCGAAGAAGACAAGACCCGCTTCGTCAACGACGTGTACGACACCGAAGGTATTCGTCTGGATCCCGCGTCGATAAAACCTAACAAAGGGATGCGGGCTTTTAGCAAGTTACAATTGAACACGGCATGGGGTAAATTCGGACAGAGAGACAACTTTCCCAAGACCGAGTACATCACGGAGCCCAGCGTCTACTTTGAAAAAATGTTGGACGTGACCCAGACCGTACGAGATGTGCAGTTAGTGAACGATAACATGGTCTTGATGGAAACGTTGAAAAAAGAAGAACACGTGGCACCCTGCCCCATCACCAACGTGGTTATCGCCGCCTTTGTCACTGCCCAGGCTCGTTTGAAACTCTATTCTGTCTTGGAAAAGTTGGGAGAAAGGGTATGCTATTTTGACACCGATAGCGTCATCTTCCAATACCATGCCACGTCATGGAATCCCCCGGAAGGTTCTAGTTTGGGTCAGTGGAAGAACGAGTTGCCCGAAGATGTCACCATTCGAGAATTTGTTAGCGGAGGGCCAAAGAATTACGCGTACCGCCAGAGCGATGGAAAAACTGTATGTAAAGTCCGGGGATTCACCTTGAATTACCGTGCCTCCCAGCAGCTGAATTACGCCATCATGAAGGAGAATGTACGGCACGTCAATCAAAACGAACCTCTGGTCATAGCCAATCCGTTCAAGATTACCAGATCACGTGACCGTCGTCTTTGGACACGCCCCGAGAACAAAAGATATAAAATCGTGTATGACAAGCGGTTTGTTCAATTCAATGACGATGGCCAACCGAGCAACACTTACCCCTATGGATACTGACTTGCAGGTCTCAGGACGATGGCGAACAAACAAAGAAGATGACGAACCGACAGAAAATATGATCGAGAAACTTAGACAACGATGGCTCAACTTTCGAGTGTTGAAATGTTTCCTGCCCATTATAGAAGAAAGGCAACACGAAGAGTGTATCGGCTGCAAGTACGAACATCCCAGTCAGAGATACCACTCGTGTCTGGGACTAGGCGTTTCTTCCATAACGGGTCAACCCTCACACCCCGTGGACGATTACAATCACTACCTTTGGGTGGACGAACCGAAACTGCAAGACATCGATAACGTGCTAGGCAGTATGATGGACGATCCACGGGATCAAGTCAAGACGTGGGAGGACGAACAACGATGGCGAGAAGACGTCGACAAAGCCTTGAAAAAGTTCTGGACGGTGGTACCGGGCTTTAAGACCGCGTTGATCAAACGCAAAGACGAGTTTGTCGAACAGAAAGAAGACTCCATACGCCAGTGGATGGACGGTTTGCCGAAGAAAAAGAAACGATGGTCTCTGGATCAAATGGATATCAATGTCATGTCCGGCAACATAGGAGAAGGCTGGGAATGTATTGGCAGACATCTGGGGATCAGAGAAGCGCGAATCAGTCAAGCCAAGATGAGTCATCCCAACAACGCGCGCATGCAAATCTTCACTGTGTTCAACCACTGGCGACAAAAGCACGGTAATCGAGCCGACCTGATGACGTTGTTGGAAGCCTGTCACGTGAGTGAAGCCTTGATCGATTGGGACGAAGTGAAAAAGTACGTGGAAAGCCTGGAAATCATAGACTAAACAACGAACCAATCAAAACGAAGGAAAAGAAAGAACCAATCAAAAGCGAGTGACGTCACGACCAAGACTATAAGAAGCGAAGTGTCACACTGAAATTTCATTCTGCTCTCGATGGCTAGTCAAGCTTGTTTCTCCTGTAACAATGTCGGACACTGGTATAGAGACTGCCCTACTCGTTCCCAACAACAGCAACGAAAACCAAGACAAGACAGACCAGCCTACGGTTCCTATGGAAGTTGTTACCTCTGCGGAGAACCAGGACACTGGGCACCCCAGTGTGGAAAACGAACAGAAGCCCAAAAAGCGAAGAGTGATGAAGAAAGAAAAGAAACTGTCAAAAGAAAGTGTTACGGAATCAAGAGACCCACCGACGAAAGTCACAAGTGCCTCAACTGTGGACAGCTCGGACACGGCCTGCTCGAGTGCCAAGAAGAAATCCAAACAGAAAACAACTTTGAAGCCGTTGCCAGTCGCATGTTCGACAACAACATCGACATGCCCAGAGACAACACCCGCAGTCGGCGATACTGGTACTGGTGCGGAGAAGCGTACGAGCTCTACAGACGATACAAAGAAAAAAAGAAAACAGCTGAAGAAGATTTCTATTCCACCTACAATTCTTCCGACTACCAGTGAAAACGGTGAAACTTCGAACGGTGAAATCCCGAAGCCGGCTGTCCTCTTGTTGGCAGAGAAGGAAGCAGAAAGTTTTTCCCGAGCACTCATCCAATATGCGGGTCCGAGAGATATGACCGAAGTCTTGTCGTATCCCCCTTGTTTCGATATGAGTGAATGGATACCCGTCGTCGTCACGTTTGCTGAAGTGGAAGACTGGCACCCACACGACACGATGCAGAAGCTTTTGGGACATGTGTATTGGATTCCTCGCGTCCTGAGAAATGTACCCTGGGTGAGACAAGAGATCCTGAAGAGAGAACGCGATAACTAATTTTTTCTTTTCCTTTGTATGATATGTTCTATTGAATGTTCTTTTCCTTTGTATGATATGTTTGTTGCATTGAATGTTCTTTTTGTATTTTTTGTAAAATAAATTGTGTTCTAATTTCACTCCATGTCTGTTGTTCTGTCGCGAAGGTATAAAAGGCAGGGGAAAAGGGAATGGGGGGAAACAGTGCAAGATGGATGTGACGTTCAAACATCCCTTTACCATGTTAGTCAGTGGTCCAACGGGTGTTGGGAAAACGGTCTTTGTGCAGAAGTTTCTTCAAGCGTCCCTGTTCGACGTCCCTCCCCAACGTATCGTGTGGGCTTATGGCGAATGGCAAGAGAGTTACGATCGCTTTCCCTACACTTATGTCAAAGGTTTGACGGATATTGACGACGTGATGGGTCAAGTCAAGGGTCCACAAGTCTTAGTCGTGGACGATTTGATGGGAGAAGACACGGAGATATTGCAAAAGTGGTTCACGAAAAAGAGTCATCACCACGACACGAGTGTCATTTACATTGTGCAAAACTTGTTTGACAAGCAACAGCGTACCATCAGTCTGAATGCCCATTACCTGGTCTTGTTCAAAAATCCCCGTGACGCCTCGCAAATTGGTGTGTTGGCCCGTCAGATGTACCCTTCCCGTTCCAAGTATATGCAAGAGGCTTATGAAGATGCGACGAGTACCCCTCGCAGTTACTTACTCGTTGATTTGAAGCCCGACACACCCGAAGCTTTGCGACTGAGATCCAACATTTTACCCCAAGAGGAACCACCCATCGTCTACGTCCAAAAAGTATAAAAGGGGGGCCTGTACCTCGAATTGACTCTTGTTTGTCACGATGGCTCGTACGAAGAATACGCAGAGGAAACACCCACCTCCCACCCTCCCCAGGGCGACGTTCCCGACGTTGGCACCGGACCTTCGTGATCCCACGGTACGAAGTCAGACTCGCCCGAGAATGAGGGCCCCCAGAACACAGTGGTCACCTCCCTCGTTGACACCACCCACGAGTCCCATGTCTCCCTTACCGGCCACACCACCACGTTTCACCTTACCGGTCACACCTCCACGTCCCTCGTCACCACCTTCCCCTGCTCGGTCTCTCTCCCCGATCTTTCGCAGACCACGAAGAGAAAAGAAGAGTTCAATGAAAGGACTCAAGTCCTTCATTCGCAAGTTACAACATCTGACTCCCGATATGGCTTATGGGCAGTTGGTCAAGAATACGGGCCGGGCACGTATTGGATTGCTGCAGTGGTTCAAGTTGGCGGCCAACCATTTGCTGAAGGGTAACATTCAGCCACTGCACGCTCAACACAAGAAATGGGTGGAACGAAATCGACAAGTGTTGACCCAACTGACGGAGAGAAACATGCCGACGACCGAAAAACTCTCCCTGATCATGAAACCTGGGGGACGTGGATTTTTTGGGGGTGTGTTGATTCGTATCTTGCTGCGATGGAAGGAAAGGCTGCAAGAGGAAAGAAACAAGAAACGAAATCAATTCGTTCGACGGACCGCACAGCGCGGAAGGGGACAGAGTACCGAAGAATTGAACAAACATCGAGCGTTGCTTCGCCAACTGAGTAATGTTCCACCCGACGTCAAACGGCGACTTGTCGATCAACAGGGTGGTGCCATCGGGGCATTGCTGGCCATGGCCCTCCCGGCTTTGGCCCCCTTGGTATCTAATCTATTGGGTGGACAAAAGGGTGGTAAACATCCCTTCCTTAGAAGGCACGATAGAGCGAACGCTATGGCTGCCGAGCTATCTAAACTATTTGGTGGATAACCCAGGGAACAGAAAGGTATAAAAAGGGAACCGGAGAACCACCCCGAGCTCAGTCATGGAGACACTGCGGTATCTCTTGAACACTGCACCGAAAGACCGTCCCCTTTTACTCGAGACCCAACCCATTGTCGACGGTGTGTGTGAGTGTATTGGAAACCTGATTCGCGGCAACGTTCCTGTGACCGACAAAGAAGTCAAGCGCTTGAAAAAGGACGCCCCCTTGTTACGACGTTTGGGCACGTCTAAAACACCTTGGAAGACCCGTCGGCGACTTTTGAAGCAACAGAAAGGGGGATTCTACACTCGATTGTTTCGGTCCTTTCCCAAAGATGAAATTCGCCAAGAAAATGAAACTGGTACCCTTCGAGGGACTCCCCGACGTCAAACCCGTCGAAGTCAGGCCAGTCGAACCCGTGTACGATCGAGATCCACTGCAGCAGGCCGTCGAGAATGTCCACCAAGACATGCAACACGTGCTAAACGATCCCACCCTAACCGACGAAAATAAAATGCAACGGTACGGACAGTTGTTACATCGTTATCAAACGATGCAAAGGAAACGCAAACAGGTTGTTCCCTTGTTGGATGAAAACATACCCGAGCCAAGAGAAGAAGAAACTTCGGAGGCACCCATCCTGGAGTCGGTCCCTCGACCTTATCAACATCGAGCTCGCCTTTTGTTGAAACACATGAAAGAAAAGACACCTTGGTCGTGGAACGAGAACTTGGAATTGGTTCGGAATGGGGTACCCGTACCCAACACCAATGCCATTGACATTGTGAACGATTTGGTTCGTCGGCGAAAGAATACCCAGGCTCCCGTGGGATGGTTTGGCGTGATGCAAAGTTTGAAGGCCACGAACGTACCGCGCGAAGCCATCGGGAATCAAGAACGATGGAACGTGTTGTCCACACCACCGACACGAACTCCGCCGCGACGCCCGAGAAAGAAGAAAATCTCCAGTACGGATACGCCTAGTACATCTACCAGAAGATGGCTCTCCTTGCAAAAACTATAAATAGCCTGTTCATAGGGACACCTGCTGAAACATGGAACGAAAGCTGAAGAAAGTGTATTACGACCCGAACCACCCGGCCGCTTTCGGTGGCGCTCTGGGACTTCACAAAGCCACCGGTGTGTCCCTGGACAAAGTCAAGGCATGGTTGAAACAACAAAGGGCGTATACCTTGCACAAACCATTGAAAAAGAAATTCTCGCGGTCTCCCACGGTGGTGGCCGGCATAGATCATCAGTGGCAAGCCGACTTGAGCGATATGTCGGCCTTGGCCAAACAGAATGAGGGATACAGGTATTTGCTGTGCGTCATCGACGTGTTTTCCAAGTACGCTTGGGTGTTGCCCCTCAAAAACAAGACGGGGGACAGTTTGGTGGAGGCCTTTCGTCAAATCTTTCAAAGTCGACAACCCCTGCGACTTCAAACGGACAAAGGTACCGAATTCCTCAATCGCAAAATGCAAGCGTACCTGAAGAAGAAAAAGATTCATTTTTTCGTGACACACAACGTCGAAACCAAAGCCAGTGTGGTCGAACGATTTCAACGGACTCTGAAAGAACGCATGTGGCGATACTTTACTCATCGACAAACACAACGGTACATCGACGTGCTAGACGACCTGGTTCGGGCTTACAATGCTAGACGACATCGGACCATCGGAATGGCGCCCAAAGACGTTCGCCCCGAACATGAGTGGATGTTGACAATGCCTCCCCCACGTCCCCCGAAAAAGAAAAAATCAATGGACATTGGTACGACCGTACGTTTGGCTTTACCGAAACATGGTGCCTTCGACAAAGGTTACTGGCCCAACTGGACTCTGGAAACGTTCAACGTCGCACCCAACGTCGGTCCCGGTTACAAACTGTTGGACGAAAGGGGCGAACCCATACAGGGCACCTTCTATCCCGAAGAATTGCAAGCGGTCCAAGTCAACGACGACGAGATCTTTCCCATCGAAAGAGTACTCGAAAGAAAAAAAGACAAAGTATTGGTGAAATGGTTGGGCTATCCGGCAAGTTTTAATTCGTGGATCGACAGGACCAGTCTCCAAAACGTATAAATAGGAGCGAGAGACGCCGACATCAGTCAACATGCAAGACGAAACCACGTCTACGTCCGCGAGTGCCCACAATTGGTCGCTCTTGGGAAAACGTGTGCCACAAGCGGAAATCGTCTTTTTCTGTCAAGTGATTTTAGTGTACGTCGTGGCGGGAGTTTCTTTGTCCCAACTGGCTTTCAAACCCGACGGATCGCAGACCACGTTGTGGACGGCCTTGCTCTCCAGTACCTTGGGTTACCTGTTACCTTCTCCAACCTTGAAAACCAAACATAATGAACAACGACCGGCCCTTTTACCTCACGCTCCCTAGTGACAGTTCCATGTCGTGGTATCCCGACAACAAAGTCTCCACGTATCATACACATCTGGACCCGCCACTTCTCGTCGATCACCGTGAGTGGGAAGTGGGTCTGTCCATGATCACGTTACCTGACCAATGGCAAAACATCGATCAACGAGACAACACGATCGGCTTACGCATTCATCCATGGTCGCCGTCGAGCGACGAACCCGAAGTAAAGATATGCCGGGACCGCCACAGAATCGACCCGTCGAATTGTTTCAAAGGTGTAAAGGGTGATGAGATCAAGGGATCCATCGAAATGGAAACGCACATCAAGAGTGACGACTACGAGTCGCTGAGGCATATCCTGACTGTCCTGAACACCAGACTGAATGATTTGTGGAACCTGCCTCCCATCTACAACCATTTGGCCCATAAACCCGTTCGTTTGGATCCCAATAACAAGGAAATGACCGACCATGAGAAGCAAGAGCAGACCGAGTACGAAACTCGAGAGGTGATGCGCCAAGGGGCCGTATCAAGAGGTCCCTTCGTGTCTTTCAAGAAAGACAACACCAACGACAAAGTGTATCTGAAGATCAATCACGTGCAGACGCTTTTGTATTTTGACGTGTTGCCAAAAATCGAACTTCGTCTGTGTGGACCCATCGTGTCCATGTTGGGATGGCCTGGAAACGAACTGTTGGTTGCCCTGCAGTCAATCGATATGACCGGCGACGATGGCCAAAGTCTACGGTATTTCTACGCCCACCACACCCCAAATCTTCAAATCCAGTACGATCTGTTTTACATCTACACGGACATTATCGAACCCCAGACCGTGGGCGACGTGAAGGCTACCTTGTTGGACGTGATTCCCAGTCGACGATTGTATCACCGCCCCGCCAGGATTCACTACTTACCTCTGAAGTACAGTCGACTAAGCTCCATTGGTCTCTATATAAGGAACGGAATGGGGAAAGCCGTGCCATTTCTCGACGGTAAGGTGGTGACCCAACTTCATTTTCGCCGCCGATGATGATTCGAGTGTACAAAGGTGGAGTGCTCAGACAACGAGGGGCTGGCAATGGTCTGGTGGTGTACAGGGGAGGAATTCTGAGACAACAGGGTGCCGGTCGATGGTCCGGGTTATTGAATGCCGTCAAATCGGTCGGGAAGACCTTGTGGTCGGCCGGTAAAGCTGCCGTGAAAAAGAATGTGGCCCAAGTGTTACCCAAAGTGGGGCAAAGCGTGCTCGACGCCGTCAGTGGTCGTGAAAAATGGAACTGGAAGAAAGTCGCCCAGGACACGCTTCGACCCGCGGTGTCAAACACGATGTCCGACACACTCAAGAACGTGGTCGCCCACCTGGAACCTATAAAAGACCCCTCACGAACCCCGTCCACTTCACATCGTCCGAAGAGGAAGAAGAAGACACAGGTCACCTCTCACAAGCGACGTAAACTAGATATCTTCGATCATGGCTACGCAGGTAATGCGCAATGATTCCTGTCCCTGCGCGCGAGACGAATTGCAGGATTTGTTCAGTGTACCCGACACGCAGGCGGCCATAAACAAGGTGACGAAAATCAGAAAGTATCCACTGACGCCCGACTTGAACCACGACGGACCCATCGAATTTTATATTTCCAATGCCACCACCGATTTCATCGATCTGGCCAACATGACACTGCACGTGGCCCTGAAGGTGACCAAGAACAACGGGGATGACCTGGACGCGGATAGTCAAGTCGCACCCATTAACAACTTGTTTCATTCCTTGTTTAAAGACGTCAAATTACGCCTGGGAAAGGATGCCGAAACTTTGGTCACCACCTCTCTGCCCACCTATCCCTACCAGGCTTACTTGGAGAATTTGTTGAGTTTCGGTAAGGGAGCCAAGAACGACCACCTGTCGAAACAAGTCCTGTGGGAAAAAGATACCGCCGGGCAGTTCAATTCCACGAAATCTGTCGCCACCGCCGCGGACGGTGGACGACAGGCTCCGAATAACAAAGGATTGGAACAACGCCAGAAAACCATTGCTGCCAGTCGCACCTTTGAATTGCAGTCGCGTCTACACTTGGACATGTGTTTACAAGATCGGTATCTGCTGGACGGTGTGGACCTGCGGTTGAAATTGGAAAAGCAATCCCCGAAATTTTTTCTGATGTACGGCGAAGGCAACGATGCCGAAGACTACAAAGTCGAGTTCACCAAAGCCTACCTGGATATCCCGTTCGTCACTCTAGCTCCCAGTACCTACACACGGGTGGCCGCGCAACTTCAATCGTCCAACGCCAAGTATCCCCTGAAACGCGTGGTGGTCCGCGACATGGTCATTCCCGACAATCGTACCAGTCACGTCCTAGACAATTTGTTTGTCAACGAAAGTCTGCCCAAGAGATTAATCGTGGGTATGGTACGTAACACGGCCTACGACGGAAGAAAAAACAGAAATCCCTTCCAATTCGAACACAATCAATTGGAAAACATCAAATTGACCAAGAACGGGGAAATTGTGGACGAATACGACGTCAACTTTCCCCAGCGACAAGCCATCGCACCATACCTGGATTTGATGAAAAGAGTGGCCGTCTTAAACACCCGAGAAGACCTGGACCTTCCTTTCAACGACTATATCAATGGGTACACTTTGTATTGTTTCGATTTGACCAACGACCACGGTGCCGACGGTAACTACTTTCATCCGAAAGCGGCGGGTAACCTGTCTTTGGAACTCAAGTTCGGTGCAGCCCCGACCAATCACCTCAGTCTTGTTCTGTTTGCCGAATACGACAATGTCTTGGAAATCGACGCCAACCGACAAGTCATCACAGATTGGTGAGGCTCTCTCCAATCGACAACTGACACGGGCTTTAGAAAAACACCTCCCCGCTAACGTGTTCGGGGGTGTGTGGGCTCGTAATCATCTGGATATACTGCGCCCAACCTCGTACCCCAAAGCCTACGTCATCAACACGGACGACGAAGACCAACCCGGTAGACACTGGACCGTGTTTGTGTGCGAAGGACCAGATCACATTACCTTCTTTGATTCCTACGGGTGTCCCCCTGATGTTTACGGAGAAGCCTTTCGACGTTTCGTCCAAGATCTACAACTCCACTACCAACCCCGATGGATTCAGGGACTCGAGAGTGTCGTCTGCGGACATTATTGTTTGTATTATTTGTGTCATCGGTTTCACGTTCCCTCCCCGCACGCCCTTTCGGTGTTCGGGCACGTGTATCGTGTGAACGATATACTCGTCGAACAATGGGCTAGGGATCATTTTCCCGACTTGCAAAAAGACCAGAAGAAGGGACAACGATGTCGATGCTTTTTTGCTCTGTAAATATGTTTTTTGTGTTCAATTAAATTTGTGTTCTATGCCTTTGTGTTCAATTTTGTGTTGAATAAAATGCTTTGTAAATATGTTCAATAAAATGTCGACAACATATCACGTGTCTGTTGTTTGTGACGTCATGTGACGTCATACTATTCTGATTGGTTGGAAAATGGTATCGTCCCAATACCTTAGACTCGTCCCGTCTCGAGCTATAAATAGGAGTGTCAAAGCCCAAAGAAGTCACATTCGAAATGGATCGAAACGACAAAAGGTTTTGTCAGACTTGTCGGGGGTATTACCCCATGTTTAAGGGTAATCGGCCCGATGCCGATTACTTGGTCTGCTTCTGGTGTGGGGTAGATGTATCGAACACCGACCATAGACGACACAAGCATCTTGTCAAATGCTCTAAGAGACCGAATCGGTGGGAGCAGCCGAAGTGCTCCTGCTAACCCACACATTGTGTGGACCAACGGCCCTTTTCAGGGCCAACTTAATCAATGGAAAAGAGTTGTTTCCCCTCCCTCTCTTCCCCTTTCTTCTTCTTCTTCTTCTTCTTCTCTCTCTCTCTCTTCCCGCGCGCGCGCCCTCTTTCTCTCCGTACGTGCAATCTCACGTGCAAGGGGTCATTTAGGTCACGCACGTGCCAGGGGTCACGCAAGGGGTCACGCACGTGCAAGGTCACGCCAGGGGTCACGCACGTGCAAGGGGTCATCCAGTGCAAGGTCACGTGCACCCCCATACACGCACGCGCATGCGTGCACGCACGTGCAAAAAAAGTTCCTGAACAAGCGGTACAACTACTGGGGGGGTTAAGTTGTTTTAAAACGTATCTAATATGTTAAGTTAGTTGTTCGGTCCTAAGGTAGAGGATTTTAAGGGATTGTAAGATAAAAATAAGAAGTTTTATTCTCCCAAATATTATCGGGATTGGCTCTTTAAAATTTACGGTCGGTAGCATTAAATTAGATTTTTTGGGTGGGTATTTCGATTGATGATAAACTCAAAATAGCTACGTTTTCGGGTTTCTAACGTTTTGCATTTGTGATGGATCAATTTCACCAAATTTTGGGATTACCTTCAAACGGTAGGTATCTCTAGACTTTGCATCATAAATTATTTTTGGACTTCCACGCAGTGGTTTTAGTTTCATTGGAATCGTTTATTTTTTATAGGTGAACAACATTATTTCCCCTATCGAATATGAATGGTTGCAAAAAAGGCCATTAATGACATAAATGAAATGAAATGGGGTTTAAAGTCTTACTTTTCTGCTCCTATTCTGGGCTAATGAAGACTGGCATACGCTATGGGGGAAATTTGCTCAGATTGGGCCATTATGGCCTACTTTTACATCGAATTTGTCGGAAAATCCAGTAAAACTTTCTCGACCAATGCAGGGATCGAACACGCGACCTCTAGAGCGAGATAGGGTTTTGCCCACTATTTTAAAATATATTTAAAGAGGCATTAGTACTTTAGAATAGTTAGTTTTTTAAACATTGTTTTTATTTTTAATTTGACGTAATTTAACCATACAGCTCCATCATTCTTATCGAAATCAGATTTTGTTCAGAATCGCGGAAATATAAACGTTTTAAGATTATTTTCAAATATTTTGTTATTCAGAATTCATTAATAAAAAAATAATAGCGAGAGTGATAATACCCATTAAAAATTGATAGATATACTTACGTAATATTATAGCAGATGCTAATTTGGAAACCATGGCGGGATGTTGACGGTTTCAGTGTGACTGTGATACTGCCGGGCACTTGCAATTAGCATATGACTTCTTTCGCAGCTGGTGCCCATAGCAACCAGAATCATCGACCAATGGTATCTGTTATTGCGTAAGGGCACCTAAACATTAAGAAATTATTGTTCAATAACGTTTTCATCAACAATGTTTTCCAAGAAACATTGATACATCAGTGCTATCGATTGGCCGTTATTACACCGTAAATTATTATTAGCCTACCTACTTAAAGGAGCCGTCACAGAAATATTTTATATTAATGATTTAAACGGCTTAATTCCGCGTTGAAGACTCTCGTGTAAAATGGAACATGTCTTTCAAAAATTACTTTAAATAGGAAGAGCAACGTAGAAAAAATTCTCCCCTTGCAAAAAAGTCTAAAACGTTCATATTGGGACCAAAAATCAGCATTGACCACAAATATTCTGTCAACCAGTCTGGAATACTCGAGATTCGGGATTATCTAAGACTATCGTGTTTATGGCGTTCAATACGATCAGCAAATAGAAAATAAAGTACTTTCGACAAACAAAATCCATACTCTTGCGCAGTGTTTCGTTTGATTAGAACTAATCCACTTCACACTGCTATCTTGAGTGAACATTGTTGTGCTAAATTATTATTGGTCAGTAGTGCCATTACCAACCAGTGACCTACATTGTAACAAACAATATCGGGGTTAACCAGACCTCAAAATATGTTACCGCAATGTATCTAGTGACAATCGCGACTTGTTTACGTCATAACCCGCAAAATTTATTATGCTCGATTATCCAGAGCCAACATGTTTTCTTCGTCGGCCATTTTGAAAATTATGCCGAATGCGAGAAGAGAGGAGGGATTTGATTGGACGTTAAAAAGAGACACGCCCCGCCCAATTTCAAGAATATGACTTCTATCCAGCAATGGTAAGAGAGGGATTTCTCGCGCCATTGCTTCAGGAATATGAACAAAATCTAACTATGAGATTACTACAGACAATTTATTTGAGCCTAAATGTCACTTATCATCATTCGAAAATGAACGTAAAAAGACCTTGGGCAGAATAATTAGTCCCAGTTTTACAAGTGCTTTTTGCATAAAACTATGTACACACTGCCAACATTTTCGGTAACATGTTGACACGGTGTGATGTTATCGAAATTGTTGATAGTGTGTACAGTTGGGAAACATTCGGTATGTTGTTTAAATGTTGCCGAAATAAATACAAGATCGATTTTGTTGCCGAGATGCTGATGAAGTTGCCGAGTTTTATCCAATCAGAAATTTGCCATAAATCACATGATCTATCTGGAGTTAAGTGATGTTGACAAATCAAAGAATGGTTGTTAAGTGAAGTTGCCGATTTTTTACTGAATGAAATCAGCAAACTTAAAATTATGACAGAGGCGCCGACAATACACACTCTTCTCTTCGAATCTTTCATTTTTAATGATTTTCCCTCCAAAATCCTAATTTTCTCAGAAACACCCAGTAACAAGTTGTCCATCGTGTTGTCGAACTGTTGCCGTGTGTATACAGGGCCAACTTTGTGTTGCCCTGGTGTGTTGCCGAGATGTTTCCGAATATGTTACAGAAAATGTGTGTACGGGGTTTTATAATACTCTTATCTGAATTTGTGTCCCGATATCTTCTACTAGTTCAAACCCCTACGAGCAAACGAACTAGTTCAATAACATTGAAACACGAATTGCGTCGCGTTGACGTCTAAACCCTTTTCTCTCTAACGTTTTTGAGCAAACTTCACACCTTTAAGTTTAATATGAATACCTAAATCTACCTTTATCGACTTGTACCGTGTCCTTTAAGCCTTTACTATAGTGTTTACATTTCATCAAAGAAAATATTCTTAGCAAAATATGTACCATGGTTACCGATCAACAACTTCTAAAGGGCATAAGATGCTCGAAGAACACCATGGTGACCGCCAGGATGTATACAGCATGATTAAAAATAAGTCAACGTTCAAATCAAGGCAAACTGAATCCCTTAAAGATTATTATGTAGCTGGGTGGGGGTTATCCAAGGAAAATAAATTGCCACTGGCAGAACTTTTCTGTCTGGCAGAAACCACGAGAAGAAAGCTCGTTTCTGGGTAATTATAGACCCTCGAGAGGTTACAATTATTATATGTAATTGTATCACTGTTAAACCCGTAAATGTGTTCGAATTTTGTGAAAATCGGACCGAATTTTCCGTCGAAATGGCCGCTTCCATTTATGGAAATAGTGTAAAAGCGTGTAATTTCAAGGCTGTCGGCCCCCAGAAATCGCAATTTTTATCCGATTTTGATGAAGCTTAACATGTATATTAATATCCCAAAGATCTCAGCCTCTTTTGAATTTTCGATGTATCGGACCATGGCTTCGTGGATTATGGCCCGTAATGTAGGAAAAATTGCCTTTTAGCTTGTGCTTCCTCTACGGGTCTGAATGTTATTCGATTTTGGTGGAACTTAAAACAGCTCTTTATTTCCCAAATATCTCGGTCCCGTTCAATTTTGACGCATGTCGGACTATATCATCCCGGATTATGGCCCCTTATGGTATGAAAAAAATGCTCTTATTAGCTCATTCTCTGTCAACCTTTTTCAAAAATTGGGTGTATTTTGCATGTCAACCTCTTGCTAGTTTAGTAAATTTGTACGACTTTGTACAAAACACAGAAGCAGTGGCCGGGGCCATACCGACGATGTTTTTAAATTGAATTCACACGATTTTGGAACTATTAATTAGAATAAGAATAACAAATAGGATAATAATGTTTCTATTCAGAAATATGATTATTTTATACACTGATCGACAGGACCACAAATAGTATAAATCAAAATATCCATGCTAGTAGTTTTACAGAATCATTGGCATTCCTTCCCAGTTCACACTCTAAGGTATGACGACATTTTACACCTCCATCCCCTCCCTAATGCCCAAGTGCTTCAGACTCCTTGAAAAATGCTTTGGTTTTGGCAATTGATTTCTGATAACATCTGATTAAAAAGTCGTAAATATTTAAAAGCTATGTGTTTTATCTGTATTATTGTATAGCAGACTTAAATCATACAAATTTAGTTTATGTTCGACAGGAACATTGTTTGATTTTCTGAAAATCAACAGTGTCTCTTAGCGACAACACGATTCATATACAAGGAAGAAATCAATCTATTCAAGTACAGTTTAACAATGAGTTATTGTAATATATAATGTTCTATTATTTTTTGTCACATCCTTATGTCCTACAAATCAAACATTTTTCAAATACATTTTTTTGAAAATTAAGTTCTTAATTTAATTGTTAACAAAATAACGTTTCTATCAGTGGCATAAATAAGAAATCACGAGTGCTGCGTGTAACTACAAATAAGCTGCTGGAATTTATAAATCAACACTGAAATTTATAGTAAAATAAAGAAATTAAAACCAGAATATCAACTATATATAGTCATCAAGTTTGGATTCATTCGGATAGTCCACCGAAAGATCTTACCAAACACTCACGGGTGTTGCCGACTGTTGCCGACTGTTGCAGACTTCCATTTATTCAAGTCAAGGAAGCTATAATTATGGTTGTAACAGAGATGAACTTTCAGATTTGAATGAATTATTTGTCGTGCTTTCTGTCTGGTTGATTTTGTCGTTATTACATCGGGCATTTCGGCAAGATACAATTCGGCAAGATACAATTCAATTCGTTATGGGAAGTTTGTTCTAGAAATATGCGTTACAGAGGTCAAGTCGCTAGATAATCTGTCTTTAGTCTAGACTAACATGGTTTTCATGATTCGTGATTTTTTTAATAGAAATCATGGATAACCGGGATGAACGTTACAGATTTGAATGAGTTCATTGGCCCTTTTATTTTGTTTTGTACGTGCTATCTGTTAATTTAATAATCCTGAGGCAAAAGTTTCATCAAGATTCAGTGTTTTATTCGAGCTATGTATCAGGGGTAATGTTTGCAGTTTTGGGTGTATTTCTATGTTTTATTGTGGTTCTATGGCTGCCCTTTAATCCAGACTTCTAAGCAACCCACAAACCCAATTGTCCGTTTTATTCGATTTTTTGTAGTAGGATATTATGCCAGTGGTTTGAATTTCATAATTCTAAGACAAGGTAAAAGTGAAATATTGAATTCAGTTGATCTGATATGATTACTGATTAGCGATAGAACGAACTCTGTACGATTAATTTGGTTTCCCGTAAGCGCAAGTCGTCTTTCAAAATATTTGGGTTTTCAGTGTCTTCATTAGAACATTAATTTTTAAAATCCAAATTTGTTTTTTTCTATGTTGTATTGTCATCGGTCGTATTTTTTATAAGATATCTTGTGACTTTCTTATACGCAGTGGCTTTGTTACGGCAAAGTTTAGAACAAATTCCAAATTGGCTGCCAATATCCCCAATACCAGCTTTGAGAAAGGAGCAGTATTTTCAACGTTTTCACTGTTGAAGGCAGCAATTACGACTCGTCGTAACAATAGCCATTATGTTTTTTTTTATAAGGCATTCCAGTTTTAAGATAGCTGTGTGGGGATTCTTTTTTTTCTGTTTTATAGATAGTAACCTTGATCTAGATTCAAGATGCTTGCGGATCTTCTTTGAAAACATCTAAACGTTACTTTACGCTTAGAAGCTATTCCATCATAGCGCTTTGCAATAGTTATTTACTTACACCGGCATTTACAAATTTCAACACAAAAAGGAATCAATGGTTTCTTAATTGCTGTCGACACCGCGTTGGTTGTTACAGACTTGATGAAACAAAATGGCGATATATTGTATATCTGCGTTCAATTACAATGTAAACAAATAGTTATAGATTTGATCTGCATATCCATGGCCATTTGCCGAATTCTACGCTTTGTCGTTTTTCTGTTGCACTGAAACGCTCGGAAATGGTAATCGTTATTATAGTCGAACTCAATCAAATATTTACATTTCTGCATAGCTCAGGGCGGTGTCCTTTATTTAACGTGCTATTCGTGTTAATGTTATTTCCCAGTAAGTTTGTTCATTGAAAACCTTCTCGGAAAGTAGTATACAACAAAATAGAAACAAACTGTCTCCAAAATAATGAACTTATTTAACTTATCGCTCTCTTAATTTGTAAGTTGGGTATATAATAAGATTTTTTTTCATGGTCAACTCTAATGCTATCAAGTTAACAAATAACATTAATACTCTTAAAGCTGAACTCCAATTACAAAACTACAGAAATAATTAGATAAAAAAAAAGGTAACGCCCAAAACAACCGCCTTTCTTGGTTTGGGCGTTACCTTTTTTTTATTTAATTATTTCTATGGTTTTGTAATCGGAGTCCAGCTTTAATTTTTTGGGGGATGTTACCCTTTTTTTATTTAATTATTTCTATAGTTTTGTAATCGGAGTCCAGCTTTCACTTAAATAATTTGATAGAAATTTACACTTCACCCCCGGATCTGAACACTTCTAACTCAATCAAGGTGCTACGTTCGGTGTCCTGAATGCTAGATCAGTCGGTAACAAAACTCTTCAGATTAGTGAGTTCGTTAACGATAAAAACATCGACTTAAGGGATAAGTACTTGGCTAACTAATAACGAGTTTGCAGTTATACATGACCGGTGTGCCAGCAATTGTTCGTTTATCACCAACCCACGGTAAACGAGCAGAGGGGACGGCACAGATATACTTTACAAAACTATCCATGATTTCAAATTGGAGTCAAATAAAGCTTTAGGCAACCATTCAACTTTTGAATATTGTCATGTACTGTCTAAAACAATACGAATCATCATAATATAACCCCTCCTCCTTCAGACAAAAATATAATTACTACGAGGACCTTTCTTGCATAATTTGAAATGTCTCTCTCAAAACTTATGACCAGGATTCTTATGTTTCGCAATTTTGCGATTTACTAAAATCATTCGATCTCATTCATCATGTTACGAAATCCACTCACCGACATGGACACATCCTTGATCAGGGACGGATCTAGGAATTTTGAAAGGGGGGCGGGGGTCACAAAATAAGGGCACTGCCCCCCCCCCCCACAAGAAAATTATCCGTCATTTCCTTTGCATCTGTAGCCTATTTAGCTGATATTTTCGTCTAAGTAAACGTTCGGAACGGAGATATTTGGGTCTGAGAAAAGGCACGTTCAGCAGTAAAAAGGGTCACTGTCCCCTTGGATTGGATCCGCCTCTGTTAGTTTAGTTAAAAACAGGAGCGATGATGCACTCATTGATTCAGTAACATTTGAAGAGGATAATATCATTTCTGGCCATCACCAAACAACTGGATGTTTAAAATACGTGTTTGAACCTGCTAAGAGAATAACTGTCACAAGTAGAAAATTGAAACATCTTGACACTCAGAAATTCGTTAAAGATTTACATGATACACTAGTCATTGTAACATGCTTCAGTGTAAACCCTGCGTTTTGATTGGTCAATTAGACACTGTCTATTGGACAATAACAACCCTCTGTTTTAGTAATGTCTTTTAAAATCCTAAAAAAGCATGTTACAATGTCGATAAACACTTTCGCATTTAGAGGGGTGTTATTGTCCAATGGACATGTCCTGAGATTTTACATTAGAACCTACACTGTTAAAAATAATTCTGTAAAAAAAAACAGAAAAATTCTGACAGCAGATTTACCAGAATTTTCTGTAATTGTTATTGTTTTTTAACAGATAATTTCTGTTAAGTCACAGAAGCATGTATCTGTAAAATTACAGGAAAGAATCTGGTAAATCTGCTGTCAGAAGATTTTCTGTTCTTTAACAGAATTATTTTGGTTAAATATAAAACAAAATCATCCGTAAAAAAAATAATTCATTTTCCGTAAATGTAATTTTTCAATATGAATGTACAAATATATTAAACATGAATAGAAATTAAGAGCAAGAAATTATGAATGGCTTCGAAGTTTGAATTTTCTGAAGGCCTGTTTACTACTTTCTGCCGTTAATCTGTTACTTCCATACAAACCCGAAACAAAATGACGAAGAACTGCATACATGACTTGAAATCAAAATGCGTTAACTTTCCTGTATATATCATGGAGTATCCTCTTGCCGAGATAACTGTTTACGGCTTAAGGGTCTTTGACATGTAGGGTCAGTATAAGAACGGGTAGGTTTCTTGGCTAATGTTAATAATCCAGCATTATATTCTCTGAACCATCGCCCTTCTTACACTGTAATATTGTTTACTTGGTCGATTTCAAATTCACAATACAACACACATTTGCATGCATAGCCACTATGGGCATTGATCTTGGAAACTAAACATAAAAAACAACAAACTAAACAGACAGTACAGAGGTTGGGTCTTTAAATCCAATAACATACGCAGTATCTACAATTAAGCTATAGATTTTCACACATGAATATTATTAGAAAGACTTACCTTCACATTTCAGTGTTGATTCTCCTCTGTTCTTTATTCCGCATCGTCAGTGCACATTCAAACAATCGCCGCCATAAGTTATGTCTATGACGCGCATGCGTTAACCGAATCCAACAGTATAACTATGTGAATTAACAGAACAGTACCTTTAATATACAGGTTATTCTGTAATATTACAGATCTTTTGATTAATAATACAATTTATGTTGTTAATAAACAGTTTCTATCGGCTTATATACTGAAAAATATGTAAAAATACCGACGGTTCTGTCCAAAGACAGAAATGCATGTAAAACAACAGATTTTATGGTAAAATAACGAGTTATTTATCTCAAATCACAGATTTTTCTGTGATAATACGGATAATTTCCTTCAAATAACAAAAAGTAGGGATTTTAAAAACAGACATTTTTTTCAGTGTATGATCTCAGGACATGTCTATTGGACAATAACACCCCTCTAAATGCGAAACAGGAAGTGTTTATCTCCTAAACACTACTACATCTGTTAACAAGATCAATTCCTTAATTGAAGCATACGAAAGCTATGTTCTCCGTGTCTTGGATGTACATGCATGCACCCCTTAAATCAAGGACATTAAAATCTTCAAAACAGTTACCTTGGTATAATACACAGAAAGGCGCACACGCCGTCAGTACGAATGGAAATGGCGGAAAACCAAATTAGTAGTCCATATCAAAAACAGGCAATATGTGTTGTGAATTTGATAAATAAAACCAAGCAAAAGTTTTACAATGATAAACTCACTACGTCACATTCGGGGGGCTTGTTCTAAGTTGTCAGTAAACTGATAGAACAAAAAAGTTACCAACATGTGATGAATATCAAAATTTCACTGAGAAATTCGGTGACTTTTTTCATAAGAAAGTGTTTGACATCCGTCATCAGCTGGATCAAGAGTCTGTCAACACGGCGTCTTCTAATTTAGACGGCCCCTCTAATACTCGGCCGGATTCCTAAATTAGTTCGAACCGGCATCATGCGTGCATATAAAAGATATCATACTAAGGGCAACTATCCTGTCTGTAATTTTGATGTCATACTAACTTGGCTGTAAACAAAGGTAAAATTCCTGTATCGTTCCTTCCATAACTCACTAAATTTGTGAACAGCTCAATTTCCACCAGTTTTGTCCCTGATGTTCTAAAGTGTGCACTTGTATCCCCACTCCTGAAAAAAGCTAACCTAAATCCGGAGTTATTTAAAAACTATGCGCCGGTTTCTAACCTGTTGTTTATTGGTAAAACGTAATTGCCTATCAAATTAGATCCCATTTAATAAAATGTAATCTACATGATCGACTACAATCAGCGTATAAGGCCGGACACAGTACAGAGACGGCATTGGTCAAGATTAGAAATGATATCGTAATATTGACTTGGCACTAGACAGGAACCAGGCTGCTCACTTGATCCCCTTGGACCTGAGCGCCGCCTCTAACCCCTTAGATCACGAGATCTTGTTTAAGCGCATGGAAACTGTCACTGGGGTAGGTGCATACGACACACCTGTGCTTGCCTACTCCATGATCAAACACGATAGCAGATGGCTTCCATCTTGTTTACTGACGGTACTACTTATTTTAAGACAGACTCGGCTTTCCAATTTATAATATCTACGTCATTGGGGATTTCCAATTTATACTCACTGGTTGCTATGACCCGCTATGGCGTTGTCTAGAAACGCGCGTGCTCGCGTTAGTTTAAAATTTTTGCTATACGTTTAACATGGACTATTTGATGTAATTTGCCTGATTTGATTTGGCCCCATTTCCATAAATTTAGGTTGTTTTTTAGAAATTTTTAGCAAATGTTAATCTTAGGTGTTTTTTAATTCTAGCCGAAGTAAATTTTTTTACAATTTATAGCGAGTTAAGTTATCGTCTCTAAGAGGCGGGCGTAGTATTTTAAATGGCGGCCATTTGCCATCATGTGTATTCTTGAAGTAGGTACACATGATGTAATCGTATGGGGTAGGTGGTGATGAATTGCAATGGATCAAATCGTACCGTCATAATGCAACCGATCAATTCCCAATTCCCAATCACTAACTATTGACGTTCCTCAAGGGTCCGTGTTAGGTCCCTTGCTCTTTCTTCTATGTCTGGCCACACGACCAGCTGGTAAGAAAACATTGTGTGTATAACCACAGATTTGCAGATGATACTCAGCTATACGACATTTTTGAACTCGGGGACAACGACTCTATGACTTTATCCCTAAGGAAGCTGGAAAATTGTCTTGTGGATATTCGTAAATGGATGTTGAACAATAAACTAAAAAATTAAACGATGATAAATCTGAAATCTGGTAATATCAACCAAGGCGCAAGCACGTAATTTAATAAAAGCTGATGCCATCCGGATTAGAAACCGTGATATCCTCCAAAAATCTAAAGTTAAAAATCTTGGATATCTAACGAATGAACATCTTATTCTGTCTGCTGTACCGCAAATAACCATATCATATGCCGCATGTATTTCCAAATGAGGTCAGTTATCTCTAAAATAAGGAACTACCAGAGTCCAGGAGCTCTCAAAACTATTATCAACACCTCGGCCATTCCACACGTGGGTTATGCCAATTCACTTTTATCTGTAGCACAAGAAGCAGTTCTTGATAGACTTCAAATCGCTAAAAACACCGCCGTAAGACTTGTCACGGGAACCTCAAAATATGATCACATCTCAGTGTATATGAAGCAGCTACACTGGCTACCAAAAAATTTAAGATTCTCGACAACGCCTATAATCAAAACAGCTCCTATTTATATGGTGGAAATGTTTACACTACTGACCAATCTAATCTTCGTTCAGGGCGTGAAAACACCCTACTAGCTGCTCCACGCTTTCGGCGCCAGGTGGGCGAGTTTTGATTTTCCATTAGGGGTGCCAAACTTTGGAATGAACTACACAGAAACATCAGAGAGTACCCAACTATCTGGGTTTAAATCTACACAGAAGACTTATCTATAGTAGCTCAGATAAATTGAATCATGAGCGCAACATTGTGTAAATATGGCTGTACAGCACTTAAAAATAACTATTGTTATAATGTATCGCTTTAAAAAATGAAATTATAATAGTAATCCTGCTTTCAGAAAGAAAATAAATTCTGTTGGTCGAAAATGTGACTTGCTCCCACAAAACCAGGCGCTTGTCCCACAGGTGTATTTTGTGCTACAGGTACAAAAACATAAACGGTATGCCTTCTTGTTGTCGTGAATGAACCAAACTCAATTCCAGATGATGTAATAAATTTAGAAAGAATTTATTTTTGGAAAGCTTAAGCTGTGGACTATTCAATATGTTGCCAGCTCTATTTTTACAAAAATTACCAAGAGCCTGGTTTGGAATTAGGTCACAATATGTGCATTTAGCTTAATAGAATGTTACCAATTTCTTTTCAAAAATGAAATGAAATAGGGTTTAACGTCCTACGGGTTTGTTATCCAAAGTTCATCAAACTTATGTTATTTCATTTTATTACATATCTGATATCTTGTTTCGCCGGCGTTGACAGTCTTTTATTTTATATTTGCCTTGTAGATACGGCATCGAGGTTTTGTTTTCTTTGTTATTACATTTATATTGGATATTATACTGGAGTGTTCCCTGTTACATTTGGTCATTTGCATTAAATATCAGTTGTTTTGTAACCTGGCTGTTTCGTACTTTGTAAATTCGTACCTCAGATTGATTTGTCATTTTCCTGTGTTGTTGAAATCAGTTACAAGAAATCGAAATAAAGGTGAAACGATTTGATCAAATTCAACGGCTACGATAAATTTATGAAAATGGCTGCCGAACCAGACTTAGAATACGCATGAGATTTTTACGGCGGGCGTACGAAGCAGGGTTGGGGGGCAGCAGCTACCCCCTAACTTTCGGGCAGACGGGTAATTTGGAAAAAAAAAATTGTTTTATCTACATGGCAAAAAAGGTGTCCAAATTCTAATACAACACTAATTTTACGGGCTGAAATAACAGGAAAACGTGTTTGCAGCCGTCAAATATTCCAAAATTTTCTTGGGGTTCCATACAAAGTAAGCTCCGCTTTGTTGCCTCTCGAAGAAGATCTGTAAACCCGAAATTCTTTCGGGTGCTTCGGGTTCTGCCTCCCTAACTGTCATCGAGCTCGTACGCCTATGTTTGTACCCCAAATTGATTAGTTCCTTTTCCTGATTGTGATGGAAATAAGTTAAAAAAAATTGAACTAATGGTGAAACATAATAAACGATTTGATTAAACCCAACGGCTTCACTAAATTTATGAAAATTCCAGTCGGTCGAGTATTAGAATATTGATTCGTATCCTTTCTTATATGTTGTTGTAATAAGTTGAAAGAATTTAAAATAAATCTATATGTTGTTGAAAGAAACTGAAATAATAAACAATTACCTGCATTTTGGTTTTTTTTCAAAAAACGAATGAAAAACTGTTGATTATCAATTCCATTCTGCTGAGTTGTGATTGAGATTTGTGATTATTGACGATAGTTGATTGGCAGTTGTTAAAAAACGTATTACAATATGGAATGTCTTATTTTACCTATCATCGAAATGTTGCTATTTTGTGTAATTGAGTGCTTTCAATGTTACAATGAAGCAAGAACGCGTATATTTGCCGAGTTATGGATCAAACTCTAAATCAAACCCTGCAACCTGAAATTGGAATATTGTACATGTACAAAATAATATAGTTTATGTGGTCAATCGATGGGTTCTTTGGCTAGAAAACAATCTTAGTAAGGTATATAAAATTAACCCCCAAGAAACCTATAAAAATAATCCCCAAGAAATCCGACACGAAGAGCATCTAACATAATCATCCAAGATATGTGGTAAAAAGCAGAAGAAAGGATTTTTTTTTAAAATTTCAGGCAGCTATTCAGACATCATCAGAGGCACTGAAACAAAGTTCAAGATGTGTCGATACGTGTTGTGTGTCACTCCTGGTACTATTAGATTATTCCAAATGACATCAGCATTAATGTAGTGTTTTGGAACTTTTTTTCATCTCGCAGCCAGTTTGCAGTTGTCAACTTTGATAAATCAAAATGTGGTAACCACAAGATTATGTACCATGTTCGTCACAACGGATTCTGGGTCAGCACTCCCTCGAATTACCAATTTTACAAGAAGAATGCCCAGGTGGTTCTTATATTGCTGGATAACCCATCTCCTAAAATACAATTCCTCGGAACGAATTTAAATGTTCTGTCTAGCATATAAAGGGCATCATTGTTCAAGTCCCGCTTAACAAGATTGTTAAAATATTTGAGTCAAACAATTTTCTTAAATTGTTGCACACAGCTACGGCACCAGGTTCAATTTATGATCTTACCCCAACAAAATTGCAAGAGAACTTTTTAGGTTTTGCGTTTAATTAGGTGTACTCCATAACATTCCTTAAATTTGCCAAATTGCGTGCACTGCGAAGCGGTAAATATTGGTAAAATTCAAAATTTACCGACATTCGCCTAATCAAGTACAAGGTAGTATGACATATTATGACGACTGGTACATTTTGGCTATAGCTTTATCGCATGGAGATCCGAATCTGCTTGTACAGCACTGCAACCCACTCTTAGCCCCAATTCACCACATAGAGTAGCAGCGACATATATTGAACTTTGGATTTTCCTATTTTAGGAATGTTTAATGCAATTCAAACTATAACGTTGTATAACGCTGTTTTGCCCAGCAAATTGATATTGACGGTCATTTTAGCACGATAGAAGGTTAGGGGGTGGGGGGCAAGGGATGAAGTACCCAGAAAATGGTATACGGCGACCGTTAATATCCCTGAGCTCAAACTTAACTTCAAATAAAATATTTACCCCAAAAAGATTAGCTCGAATACCAAATTTATTCAGAAACCATCAAAAACCCCATTGGACCTCTGATCCCAAAAATGCCCCAACGTCCGACTGATTATCAATCAATAGTTGGCACTTCTGAGTAGATTAATGCACTTTCCAATTCATTTATGATGAATACCAGACATAAGTATAGATTAAAAGTGTTTTATTTGACAAAATGAACATATCATTATATAGAAGCAAACAAACGATAGCACATGATGATACCTCACCTTTTATACACAATACTGATACACCTTGCGTTTTAAATTACTATACGCCATAATTACATAATAAACGTGCGAATGGTGTAGGATTAATAAATTTACCATTTTGGTATTATTAGCTACCCTTGGTAATAGTCGACTTTTTTTCGCCGTATTGGACCAGTGGCCAACCTCGACGTTATGATTTGATTTGTTTCGTTTCAGAGCGGATGTTCTACAGGAGACGGCTATGAACTCCTACTAGGCTAATTCCTTGTTAGCGCCTATACCGTGACCTTCCAAAAAGGGGCTAACACATACCTGCAGCAAGGCCATCCGCGATGGTTATTAAACCAAATTTTAAACAATTACAGAGCGCGCGGACACCTATATAAATATACTGAGTCATGATTATCGAATACTTCAAAGGGATGGCCATACTTGTTTAAAACGGTGCCTATATATTTTTTTTATATTATTAGCTCAGCGTGTAATTAAATACAGAAAAGTCAATCAGGATTCACTCTTATCTAAATATTCTGGGATCGAGTCACGGTGTGGTTAAAAAAAAAATGAACTAAAAAATCAAGATCAAACACACCCGTTTAAAATAATTCTTTATGAACAATATTGATCTGAAGTGAAACTAAAGCGATAGCCTTAGTCAAAGATCAAAACAATGGCTTTGTAGTAGTAGTGGACATAATCCGGTGAAAGGTTTGAAACCTATCATATTACAGTCTATTTTTGAAGCTTATATTTATCCTTTCATAAACAGAACCAAATTGATTTTTATACATTAGAAATAGACAATATATTTGCTTACATAGAATGATCAATGGCATTGCCAATGATAATATGAAGGATGAATGAATACTTTTCAAATTATTACTTAATGACAAGAGTACAGGATATCTCTGGCTTATCAAATGAGATCACAGATAACATTAATAAACCAATAAATCCAAATGAATTTAAAATATTAGAATGGAAATGCAATGCTAATATATAACAAAACATAAATATGTACATGTACATCTTTAAATACAAATTTATAATTGTTTTATAATTTACTAATAGTTATACTTATTAAAACCTTAAAATGAATAAATGCCAATTTGATAACTTTCAAAAGTGCAGATATGGAAATAAGTGCATGGAAGCAGATAATTCTCACCACAAATTCTCACCTCAACCCAAATCTAAAATTTTCCAACACAAGTGGATAATCCCATGTGCTACTTTATTAGATATGAATGATCAACCTAAAGCTAATACTGCAGAAGTTATGTTTAATGTATATAGCAAAATACTATCTTGATAAAATGAACAAATTAGGATAAGCACTTGTAATATTTACCACTAGATTGTAAGTGTAAAATATAATCATATCAGCCATGTACTTATAAAATGATATAATGTTACACCAACCAGGTATACACTAGGAGAGAAATTTTACCCAAACTGTGGCATATTTCTGCCTACAATTCTGCGTGGGTTCTTTTACATACAAGTGTAAGCAAGTTTTCGTGCCTTTAGAAGAACAAGATGTTTTTCCTTGCCAATGCCAGCATCAAACCCAGAATTAGGGAGCCAGCATCTTGCTCCCCCAGTTAATGAAGTCTATATTTTTATTTTCAAGAGTGACTTTTTTTTCTTAGACTGAAAAAATTGCACTAACTTATCTAATTAATGAAATAGCTTTTCAGCTTAAAATTTCTCAAAATACAGTTTCACCACTTTTTCTTTTTTTTTCTTCCAAATATTTAGTCTGTTATTTTTGAAGAGGCTACAATGGTTTTTTATGTTGTTGTAAGTTTCTATATCATATCTAAACAAATTGGATTTTTTCTTTCTTTGCTATGTCATGTCAATTGTGATATGTACATGTATAATGAAATTTGGGACTACATGTATTAATCTTAAAAAAAAATAAACGCTTAAATGTCAAACTAGTATACAAAGCTTACATACAATTAATTACATCAATATGGAGTTACACTAGATATTAGACAGTTCAGTTCATTGCCCCAAATATAAACATGTATATCAAAATATATTAAGGTCACTTTATAAAGTTATAAAATGATAGTATTCAGCTTTCATGTAAATGAACTTTAGGATCTGGGGTCTGTTTCACGAAACTTTAACTAAGATAAAAATCAAAATCTTAGTAATTTGATTGGATAATATTAAACTGATTTTAGTTCATAGCCAATCAAAATTGATGTATCTACTAAAATTTCGATTTTATCTTTAGTTGAGATTTCTAGAAACCGGACCCAAATCACATCTACCATCTTATTATCAAATTATAGTGCCTTAAACATTCCTTCATTAATAATTAGAAAACAACAATAGGTAAAGAAGCAATTGGGATATGTATATCAATTTACATATATACAAAAACTGTAAAATTTAACCAAATTAAAACCATTATTATGGAACTTATTTAACATGTGATCAATGCAAGTTAATTCTTAAAACTTTATTGTTTAACAGACTTCACAAGTCATAAAGGCATTTAATTTAAATGTGAAAAATTAGCATCTGTATTTTACGCAATTTAATTTCGGCATCTGATCTGAAGTCCGACATATGAAACAAAATTTTCCCATTCCCAACATCTATTAATACTTGAGTGAATATTTCCTTTAAATTTTATCACATGCCTGATGGCCCTAAATTTGTAAACATACATTTTAACTTCTAACTAACCTACATGAGATCATAGGATTACACAATTCAAAACAACATAAACAAAAACAAAAAACATGTAGGTAAACAAAAATGCAAACAAAATATGGCATACGTTTAAAGCTAACATTTACACATAAAAAGTTCATAGATAAATCAAAATAATGGATATGATATAAATAGTAACAATTTAGAGACATTATTGAAGGAATTGACCTTTACAAAAAGTTATTTGCTACCACAATATACAGAGTAAACATTGGTTACTATCATTAATTTAAAAAATATGGAATTACTTTAATTTATATAAACAATGAAATGATACGATCTATAAACAAATGTGGAAAAGCTTTATGATTAAAACACAGATCCTATTTCGTTTTGTATCTTATAGTTCAAAATTTTGTTTTACTTGTCTTCACACCACTATGACCAGGAAGAGTTGTTATATAACAAGCGCTCTAGTTGATGTGAGGAATTAGCCAGCCAATGTAACAATCTGTTACGGCAAGTTCTTGCCTACTCTGCACGGCACTATGAGTAAACCCTTAGAAATATCAAGGCTAATTGATTAATCAAATGTCTCAAAAGCCACCTATATGACCACTGACGCAACCTTCCAGTACTATAGTGTAAAAATGAAATGAAATATAGATCTGCATATCAATTAATTAGAAAGCATGTGATTATGCCAACCATGATCAAATTGGATTCAAATACCAATCTATACTTCATTTCTTTTCCTGGCAATATATAGTTTGTCCATGCAGATCACCTTAGGGTTGAGGTAAACCATGCCAGAATAATGCTGATTAAAATACAAATCTAAATTTCTTTTCAGTCTTTTTCCAGTAACATTACACTTGTGGTGGCACACCACATTACCAGGAATTCTCGTATTTAAGCCCTGGGCTTAATTTCAAATTTGACCATGTTAATTTCTACGAAAAGTGTAATCTACACCAATTCAATGTGACTCCATCAATATCAACACATTTGAAAATTTAAAACAGAGACCACTCTAAAATAAATTTTAAACTCTTAATTCAAACTCGTTATTGTGCCCATGGCTTAATAACGGCAGGGCTTAAATACGAGGATTCCTGGTATGTTTCATGGAGATGAACCGTAACTATATAATTAACAAATGGCCACTAAAAAGTATCTCCCAGAATTTGTTCATCTAAACTAATCATTTCCATGGCGATTTCCTAACATGAAATTTGAATTATAACCAAACATAAAAAAATAGAAAACAAAAAAGAATCTGTATTTAAATTAGATGGACCATGATTCAACCCCAGTATTACCAGATACAGGCAATGTGTATTTCCTAGACAACAATAAAAACTTTTAATTAATAATATCAATCAAGTTTACAACCTCTGGGCTACATGGAAATTCAAAATAAAATACAGAAGAGTTACTACTTGACTAATAGGGTACACAGAATATTTTCATATTTTTCTATTTAAGTAGTAAACTTATTACTGTTAAGATTTTGACTATTTGGCATTAATTACCCCTTTGGATTTATTCATGTGGTATATTTTGCTATAAAGGTGGAATTTAACACATTAATAAACTGCCTGACAATTCAAATTACTACAATCATAATTGCTATCAGAATCCTTATGGATTTATGAGGAATTTATAAGTCAAAAGAATTGTAAAAGAAAATATCTCTTTTTTACAAATTCAAAAAAAAAGATAGGTTGCCAGGCAACGAAACATACGCCCACAACAGCTAAGTCGTCCGGGCAGTCAACAAGGGTTGTCGCATATTGTTTCTTTTATCAGTAAGGAGAACATTTACAACACATGATAATCTTATTACGAGTAATAGCCCATTAAATAATTATCAGAAATGATTAGAATAGTTTTGATGGTTTGTCTCAAGGCCTTTGTCCACAAGATATTTCAAAGTGATCAACTGCCAGAAATTATCAGATATCACTGAAAATCAAATAGGATTCTTCGTATCATGACCCTAAACACTGTGTACAAATTTAAAGTCAATCAGATATTAACTTTAGCCTTTAGAGCATTCACAGGGTTTTTCAAAGTGATCAAGGGTCATAACTCTGGCAGTAATTATCGGATATCGCTGAAAATAAATAGGCTATTTTGTATCATGACCGTAAATAGTGTGTATAAATTTAAAGTCAATCGGATATTAACTTTAGCCTTTAAAGCGTTCACAAGATTTTTCAAAGTGATCAAGGGTCATAACTCTGGAAGTAATTATCAGATATCACCGAAAATCAATAGGCTTCTTCGTCTCATGACCTTAAACACTGTGTATAAATTTAAAGTCAATCGGATATTAACTATAGCCTCTAGAGTGTTCACAAGATTTTTCAAAGTGATCAAGGGTCATAACTCTGGTAGTAATTATCGGATATCACCGAAAATCAATAGGCTTCTTCGTCTCATGACCTTAAACACTGTGTATAAATTTAAAGTCAATCGGATATTAACTTTAGCCTCTAGAGCGTTCACAAGAAATTGTGGACGATGGACGGACGGACAGACGGACCGACGGACGGACGGACGGACCGACAGACGGACGGACGGGGGCGACGGCAATATACGACCACATTTCCATGTGGGCGTATAAAAAAACATTTTTTTTACTGATTTGTGGATTCAAATGTAAACTTGAAATGTAATTCTACATTTATAGAGAGACCGATTTAATGTCCATTATCACATAAAAATCACATTACAATAATATATTTCAGCAGCATCTAAAATACCCTTATAATATATATCTACCTGAATGACATAATACCATTCATTTTTACTATCAAATTAATCGTAATACCCTAAACATGTCCATATAATTACAAAAATTATATACAGTTCCCAACAGAAAAAAAAAAGATGATTATGTTAAAGCAGTCTTGTGTCTTGCTGTACCATAAAACATGAAAAGCTGCACTGCACTACAATGGATGTGTTTTATCTGTTATAATTATACATAATTACAGAACATACATTTACAGTATCTGATCTCGTGTCGAGAGACCATAAAACTTCAATAACACTTCGTCTAATTTACAAGCCCATTCCAGAGCACTGTATTCAACCAAATATCAGATTCATGTGAAAATCAAAATATCCTGTCATATACTAAGGTGTATATATTTGAACTCAAATGGTGCATGTTAAGGCATAATTATGTTCTATGGGAGATTTTTCAAAAACAGTGGCATTCTGCCTACTCTTAATCTAAATACAACTGTCAAAGGTTCTTTAACATTACAGGATATCATTTTTTGCACCATCTGAATGACTAGATACTTTCTCCTTGCCATGCCCCCCCCCACCCCCTGCCCTGATGCACTACTCGTAGTGAGGAAAATAACACTGAACTATCAAGAGGAACTTTCTCCTCCAACCCTTGAATGGAACCTTGCACGGAACCTTGCACAACATGGTTAACAGTAAGTCAACACCTTACCCAGTATGAACCATCAAGAGTTTAAATACATTTTTTATTACATTCTCTTATTCTAGAAAATAGTGACATTTGGTAGTAACATATTCTAGTATGATTCAATTCATAAGTTCCTCAAAATTGTAAATTTTAAAAATAAATTAAAATGAAGACTCTTCTCTTATTTAATATTCTAGTAGAGTCTAATAAATAAGTTTCTCAAAAGAGTAATTTTTTAGATAAAATGGAAAATATAAAGTTATACACTCTTGGTAATATTTTATATTAAATTTTCCTATGCTGGATTGAAAATGAAAATCTTTATGAGCAACCAACATGTGACTTAGTTCAAGATCTCATACATGTACCTGTAATAGGTAAGTACACAACATTTAGGGTAAACCAGGCAGTTTCCATTAAAAATAATAAAGTGATTAAATTAAAATTATTAATCATCAATGATTTATAACAATATTACATTTCATTGATTAAAAATTATTACATTACATGTAGACAAGAGGATCCAAGGAATATTAAAATGGTTTTGAAAACAGGGAGGTTCATCAAAATTCATCTCCAGCATTTGAATTGCATTTTAAATAATCTTTTGACGGTACTTTCAAATTGATTATAAGTTACAATACCAATTGAGGTAAAATGAGGTAAAATATGGGTTGATAAATATCAGACTACAGTTCTTAATCAATTTAATTGTAAATTACCCCCCCCCCCCAAAAAAAAAATCAAATATCACCTAGTGCTGAGTCACCTGTACTTTGTATTAACATTGTGAATATATTTATTGATAATATATATATTATTTCACTACTTTTAACCATGTAATAAAGATATGCCATTAAACCTCTGCATATGATAACACAAAAATCATGTTGTACAAATAACAGATATATATCAATGCCACAGAACTTGCTTATTTAAACTGATCTGTTTACACGTGGAACACACTACAGCTGTATTTGGTATCTCACAAACACTTATGATCACGATACAGAACATTTTAAACCATTACATCAAAATATCACAGCAAATGTTTGTTGTGCAGTAATTTCTCCTTCAATTCAAAATATCTTTCCAACCTTGACATGGCGTATTCCTAGAATAACAACAAAACAATAAACTGAATGAGGTGCTCATTAATATATAGTTCGATGGGTAATAGTACTAATAGGAGCATTACAAATCAATAACAACTGATCAAGGTCAAAGACTAACTTACATATTAAGTATGTAATAACTATCAACCAGCGGCTGCCAGGCAGGATACGCCCACATTTTCGAGAGATGGATAGAGAACAAGCTAAAAAGAAAGTGATTTTTCCTACAATAAAGGGCCATAATTCATGAAGTTACAATTCGATATGCGCAAATATTGACAGGAACCAAGATCTTTGGGTTTCAAACCTGAATTTCAAGTTTCATCAAAATCGGATTAAAATTGTGTTCTCTACTTGCCAACAACCTTGATATACCATATTTTTAAACTATTCGCTTACAAACGGCAGCCATTTTGTCCCGCAATTTTTGGCCCAATTTTCATGAAATTCAAACTCGACCTTCATTAAGGTGTAACGGTGATATAATCATAGTTTGTTTGTTTTTTTTTTTAAATTGGAGAATAATTGTGACCTCCAATTAGTTAAAAAGGCGATTTTTCGGACAATCAGGGGCCATAACTCAGAAAGTTACGAATCGATATGCGCAAATATCGAAAGGAACCAAGATCTTTGGGATATAAACATACATGTCAAGTTTCATCAAAATCGGTTCAAAATTGTGACCTCTATAGGGTCCACAACCTTGATATAACATATTTTCACACTATTCATGTGCAAACGACGGCCATTTTGTCCATCAATTCTAGTCCGATTTTCACGTAATTCAAACTCTCTCTTCATTACCATATAACGGTGATATAGTCAAACGTTTTTTTAAATCGGATAATAATTTTGACCTCCAGAGGGACCAAAAGCTAACAAAAGCGATTTTTCAGACAATCCTGGGACATAATTCAAGAAGTTATGATCCAATGGGTGCAAATATCGAAAGGAACCAAGATCTTTGGGTTATAAACATACATGTCAAGTTTCATCAAAATCGGTTCAAAATTGTGACCTCTATAAGGTCCACAACCTTTATATAACATATTTTCACACTATTTGCGTACAAACGGCGGCCATTTTGTCCGTCAATTTTCGTCCGATTTTCATGAAATTTGAATTCAACCTTCATAACCATGGAACGGTGATATAATCAAACGGTTTTTTAAATCCAATAACAATTTTGACCTCCAGAGGGACCACAAGCTAAAAAGGGCAATTTTTCGGACAATCAGGGGCCATAATTCGGGAAGTTACCATCCGATGGGCGCAAATATCGACAGGAACCAAGATCTTTGGGTTATAAACATACATGTCAAGTTTCATCCAAATTGGTTCAAAATTGTGACCTCTATAACGTCCACAACCTTGATATAACATATTTTCACACTATTCGCGTACAAACGGCGGCCATTTTGTCCGTCAATTTTTGTCTGATTTTCACGAAATTCGAAGTCAACCTTCATAACCATGGAACGGTGATATAATCAAACGGTTTTTTAAATCCGATAACAATTTTGACCTCCAGAGGGACCACAAGCTAAAAAGGGCAATTTTTCGGACAATCAGGGGCCATAATTCAGGAAGTTACAATCCGATGGGCGCAAATATCGAAAGGAACCAATATCTTTGGGTTATAAACATAAATGTCAAGTTTCATCAAAATCGGTTCAAAATTGTGACCTCTATAAGGTCCACAACCTTGATATAACATATTTTCACACTATTCGCGTACAAAAGGCGGCCATTTTGTCCGTCAATTTTGCTCCGATTTTCACGAAATTCGAACTCAACCTTCATAACCATGCAACGGTGATATAATCAAACGATTTTTTAAATCAGATAACAATTGTGACCTCCAGAGGGACCACAAGCTAAAAAGGGCGATTTTTCGGACAATCAGGGGCCATAATTCAGGAAGTTACGATCCGATGGGCGCAAATATCGAAAGGAACCAAGATCTTTGGGTTATAAACATACATGTCAAGTTTCATCCAAATCGGTTCAAAATTGTGACCTCTACACTGTTCACAAGCTAAAAAACGTGATTTTTCGTACAATCAGGGGCCATAACCCATGAAGTTACAGTCCGATACATGCCAATATCGAAAGGAACCGAGATCTTATGGTGATAAACCTATATTTTAAGTTTCATTGAAATCGGATAAAAATTGTGACCTGTAGACTGTTCACAAAAAAATGTGGACGGACGGACGGACGGACGGACGGACAGGGGCGACGACAATATACGTCCACATAAAAATGTGGGCGTATAAAAACAGTAAAATTGATCATTGGTCATAATTCCTGACACCAATTATCAAACACTGTAGGGATAATAACAATAAATGACCGTATTTCAATCTACATGTACATATAGAAATGTTTGAAATTGCATAAAAATAGAACTTACCCAGTAACCAAACTCAATGACAGATGTTTTGGCTTGTATTATGGCCCAGATAGCCCAATAGAAATGTGATGCCAAAGCGTACGTATTAACTTCTATATATAAGGCCTGTAAATCTTTATCACAGATATCACATTCACCACTAGCTTTTAGATATTCTTTAAAAAATGAATACTGAAATAAATAAAATTAAGAGCTGAAAAGAGTTTTAAGGCAGTAATTTATACATGTACAATAAAACTCTTGGATACTATCTTGGCCTTGATGTTCATGGATTGAAATGAGTTATCATTTAGATAATGACAGACGCTTACAGTGAAATAAAGATTCTTCAGCTAAATCAACAAATAATTGGTTTAAGACTACTTTTTATTACGTATTATACGGTATATATATATCTGTGTTCAAAAAATCAACCAATGAGACTGCAGCAGGCCAATCAAATATATGAGAATTTAACTGAAGGTGATAATGAAGGTACAGTATTCAAATATAGAGTTTCAAACAATCAACCAATAAAATTGTTAAAGGAGTGAAATCCTTAGTTATTTGTGAAATTATTGTTGAGCCTCTGTGATATTATATAAAATTTAATTAACTAAACATGGATCTTTTCTCTACCATGACCTGTCTTTGCTGTATAAAAATTCAATTACTAGCTTTCACTCCTTTTTTCTGAACTAGATGTTTTTTAGCCTGATGATGTTTAAACGGCTACACCAACATTTTTACCTTTTTACAACTGTGTAGCGATGTTTCTGTTTTATGCGTATCTGTATCATTTTTATTTACAAAACACAGACGTTCCTAAATCCGTTTTATATTATGGATTATTACAATTGCAAAGTACCAGATTCATGGTACATTCCATTTTCGACATGGCTATTTTGGATATTGGCAAATGATGATAAATCTACATTACCTGTTGTTCCCTACTGGGATAACCTTCGGCAGTGTAACTGAAAAATGGTGCATTGGGATTCTCGTATCCATACGCCCATTCACAAAAATGATTACCTATGTCAAAACCCCTGAAATAAAAAAAAAGAAAATTGTCTTTTTTTGCCCCCAAAAAGCTAGTAATACAGTGATGTTTACAGTCTCTGTGATTGTTGAAGAACAATATGTCTATTTTAAGGGCACATCCTTACAAACAAGGAAAAAAACAATTTCTCATTTCCACATAAATGTCTTAAAAGGGAAAACCAACCATATTCAAAAAGGTTTCCATAAATTTTTAACATATTTTTACACTTAATCAACTCGGCAATATGCACAAAAACAAATTGCATACGAGCAAATAATTTGTTATCAAAACTGCTTGGTCTGTTTTGTGCTTGCTGACAGTGTTTGTACAGATGATTTGGACAGCTGATGGATAAACCGGCAGGAATGTGATTGCAATATAAGACAAAACTAAAATTCTAGCATACACATATGATCATAGCAAAAAATAAATACAACTAAAATTCAGCAATATTGTCAAGAAAGTGTCCAATTACAACATATGCAATATATTCACTATTAAAATTCAATGAACAGTCAAATAAAATAATTAAATATACCTGTAGTTGTAGCTACAATATTCCCAATCAATTACAGTTAGCTCCCTTGATGGATTCTCACTACCTTCCATATGTAATACATTACCTATTTTCGAAAAAAAGAAAAATAATTAATCAAAAAATTAAAACACCTAATATAATTTCCTTTTCTTTTAATGAATGTCTGATTTTTGATAAAAAAAAATATTTGGATGCTGTACTGATAGTTTTGAATATATTTAACAAGTAAGGATCAAATAAAACCAGTAGTTATATGTAGGATTTAAAACTAAATTTATACATGGTAGGGTTTAGTTTTATCCAAAATTCAAATACAAGGGCTGATATAAAGCATAACTATTTTTATTAGCCAAGAAAAAAAAGCACACACAAATAAGAAGATATAAATTCAAACTGAAAGTTATTAATGAGGTTATTGGATAGATGAATGATACATATTTTCTATTAAATTAGTTATTATTTGAATGTTAAACAAAATATGGACAATGTTTAAAGATCTAAAAGATAAAAAATTTACAAGATATAATACTTGTTCATGTACAAGACACCTCTTCTAACAACAGCGTTTCCTAAAAGAAGAATATGTACATAAACATCTACATTCAGATGTTAGCACTTCATAGATTTCAATCAACAACTTGGCAGACGGTCAAGAATTAGTTTTAAGGAAAGGAACTGTTGCAGAAAAATGATTTTATATACAACTGTATTTTCAAGGCATGGCTGTTAAGAAATTATAAAAGCAGATTAATTTCTAATAAAATTTCACTTTCCTGCAACTAATAAAGCTACATTACAAACACATTCTACATGTCCATGTTCAAAGAAGGACATTTGAAACCTCTGTAAAAGATGGAAAGCCCAAAAATGTGTGTGTTGTGTTGTGTCCATGTTTTTTCTCGGTTTTGCGGTATATAATGTAAGTAATTAAGAAAAATAATAATAATCACTGTGTATGGTATACATATCAAACTATGAAACATGTTGAATGTGGATGTACAGTAGCTCAGATCCTGTTCCATTCCTGTCAATCTTTTCAGTGGGAACACCAAGACATAGTATGAAGCTACAGTGACACTTCAGCACTGTTTACTATTGTCTGTGTTTCAATTTTACTACATCTCTAACTCCACACTTAACTTCTCGGGGTAAAATTCTCTGCCCCATGAATGTCCTTGACTTAGCTGTTACATGTATGTAAAGTTTAGAATTTATGTTAAGAACAAAATTCACCTTGATTAATGAAGCAGTGTAAAGCAAGAAAACTTTGTAGCGTAAAATTATTGTGATAAGCCTAATGATAATATCAATACCTTATCAGATTATTATATAAGTTAAAGGGGCATTATGGAAGATTAAATAAGGAGTAGGCAGTTCTCAATATAAAAGTTAAAGATAGGCTGGCACTGCCAGGCAGGATACACCCACATTTTCGAGAGATGGATAGAGAGAGAGAAAGAAAGAGAAATGGGGTTTAACGTCCACTCAACACAAACTAGGTCATTTAGGGACTAACATATGGTTTAATTTTATATCAATAATTCGCTTGCGCGTAGGGGTCTTTAGCAGTGGGAGGAAACCGGAGTGCCCGGAGGAAAGCCACGAGGTTGAGAAGGCGCCCCTATCTCCATGTCACATACGCTCACACCAGGGCTCGAAACCCCAGCCGCAAGCCAGAGGTGACCGGCCAGCTAGAGTTCGAACCGCGGCACTCTAGTCCACTAGGCCATCCCAACCCCCCGATGGATAGAGAACAAGCAATACAGAAAGTGATTTTTCCTACATCATTAAGTCCTGTATTTCATACTGTATTGGGAGCAGCCATTTTGTTGGTCAGTTCCAGTCTGATATTCATGAAATTTGAGGCCGACAATGATTATGGTGTGACAGTACACAACCTGGTGTGAAATGTGACTTTTCGGCAAAATCAGATAAGAATTGTGACCTGTAGAGAGTCCACAACCATGATATACCATATCTTTACACTATTCGCGTACAAACGGCGACCATTTCGTCCGGCAATTTTGGTACGATTTACACGAAATTCGAATAATTCAGGAAGTTACGATCCGATATGCGCAAATACTGAAAGGAACCAAGATCTTTGGGTTATAACCATGCATTTCAAGTTTCATCAAAATCAAATTAAAATTGTGACCTATACAGGGTCCACAACCATGATATACCATTTTTTAACAGTATTCGCGTACAAACGGCGGCCATTTTGTCTGTCAATTTTGGTCCGATTTTCCCGAAATTTGAACTCAAAACTTCCTTAAGGTGAAACGGTGATATAATCAAACGATTTTTTAAATCGGAAAATAATTGTAACTTCCAGAGGGACCACAAGCTAAAAAGGGTGATTTTTCGTACAATCAGGGGCCATAATTCAGGAAGTTACGAATCAATGAGCGCAAATATCGAAAGGGACCAAGATCTTCGGGTTATAAACATGCGTGTCAAGTTTCATCAAAATTGGTTCAAAATTGTGACCTATATAGGGTCCACAACCTTGATATAACATATTTTCACACTATTCGCGTACATCCGGCGGCCCATTTTGTCCGTCAATTTTGGTTCGATTTTCACGAAAGTTGAACTCAACCTTCATTACCATGTAACGGTGATATAATCAAACGTTTTTTTTAAATCGGATAATAATTTTGACCTCCAGAGGGACCACAAGCTAAAAAGGGCGATTTTTCGGACAATCAGGGGCCATAATTCAGGAAGTTACGATCCGATATCAAAAGGAACCAAGATTTTGGGGTTATAGAGATGCATGTCAAGTTTCATCACAATCGGTTCAAAATTGTGACCTCTATAGGGTCCACAAGCTAAAAACATGATATTTCGTACAATCAGGGGCCATAATCCATGAAGTTCCGATCCGATACATACCAATATCGAAAGGAACCGAGATCTTATGGGGATAAACCTATATTTCAAATTTCATCAAAATCGGATAGGAATTGTGACCTGTAGAGAGTCCACAAACAAATTGTGGACAGACCGAAGTCCGGACGGACTGACATCCGGACGGACAGAGGCGACGACATTATACGCCCACACGAAAATGTGGGCGTATAAAAATTAGATAATGTAAAGGGCATTTGCTGAAAATTTCAGTCAAATTGATCCAAGATCTTTTTAGCGATTGAATTTTTGGTCTAGCCTCGATCATCATTAGTAAAGTCGGCACGACAGAAAACAGTCTCGATTATCCATTTCATGATTAAATCATGAATGAAAGTTGATCCTAATCCAGTAAATATCGCAGGCTAGCTTTGACATCAAGAGTTGATTATGGTCTGGTTGAGTTGATTATGGTCTGGTTGAGTTGATTATGGTCTGGTTAAGTTGAATAATGTCTATATAATAATTCAGATAACATTTTACGCCAAAAGAAAGACCCGCAATAGGCAGATTTAGCTCTTGCATAATGTATGTTTAAGTAAGTAAAATTAACAATTAAAAAAACTGGGATGCAAAACATACTTCCACAGCAGCTTTAATTAGTTAATAGGTGTCTTTGTCCATGAGTTGAACACGGTGTATAAATTTTGAGTCAATAGACTTTTTAAAGTGATCAACGGCTACACCTCTGACAACGATCTCGCAATTTTTCAAAAGGCAACAATTGTCTTTTCCTCATGACAATAAACATTGTGTATCAAATGGAAATTAGTCGGATGGAAACTTGAGCCTCTAGGTCATCCACAATTGTAAGTAAAATCCTCGACCACTGTTGTCTTATTTCATAGCTGATCAAATTAACATTACAAAATGAATTTGATGGAAGTAACACAGTCAGCATTTTGACACTGTGTACTTGCATTTTCCATTTAAAGCTCACAAAGTTCTCTGACTTTACAAAGGGAAATTGTCGCTGTATATGTTTAAACTTTATATTAATCATCTAATTTTTTACACTCAAAAATAGATCTTAAACGAAAACAATTACAGGAATCAAGATCAGACTTAACTGAATATAAAAACAGATGTTTATTTGTTGATACCTTTTTAATGGTTGCCCTACGTCCTTTTTTATTCTTTAAACTTATGTCCCAAATTAATAAACATGCAAATCAATCAACATAAATCAGTTTTGATATGATAAATGACGAATGAAAAACAAAATATATATGAAATAAGATCAAGAATTTGGGATTTCTATACACCATGATATTTATATAAACAAAACCCCTGATTTTCAAGACCCCCATAATTAATATGGCTTTCAAGGATTTTTGTTCATTAAATTATGTTGGTAATTTTCAGTCTTCATACATGCCAAATATCACATTTCAACTCCATTATCTCAGCCAACACATCTCAGTATGTTTTGTTATATTACTCGAGTAGTCTGTGTATCCAAAAATCAAAATATTATTTGACTCTCCAATTTTCTTATATGTAAATAAACTATCCCTAAAGATGGCCATATAGAAATCAATTGAAACCACGCAGGAAAATCGTGAGGAACTTTCTCATCCGACACCAGAATCGAACCACAAGTTGTATCACGTTAATCAAATTAAGCACAACTAATATTTCTAGTTTATTTATCCAGTGCAAGATATATAAATAGGCTAAGCAGACGGAATCTTTGAGACTTAATTATGGGGGTGTAGAGTATTTTTAACAATGTCATTACTACTCATTAAATCTTCTTACAAGCCCTGTAGCCTTAACCATTTGTCTTCCCTTTAGCTTTCCTATTTCGATCTTCCTCTAGTCCTGAGGGTTGGGGGTTGGATGGGAGCTTATAATTGGAACAGCCATCTTAATCTTGCAGCAAACACAAGTATTGTTTCCAGCAAACACAAGTATTGTTTTTTACACATTATTTTCCCAGAAAATGCTGAATTTATATATTACCTTCTTGCAGGTCATTATGGCAGAATACAACTGGAGACTCTACTTTAGAACAGATGTTTCTGATGAAATATAAAACAAATGAAATATAAATTCATAGCTATAATTATAACCATCAAGGAGATTCAACAATAATTTCAACTCTTTCGTGACTTCTTTTATTTTAGTCAGTGGTAAACAAATGGTAGTTATCTCCCTTGCCACTGAAATAATGATGTAATGTGTTAAAGTGTGTCTATTAAAATATTGCAGTATAAATAGACTATGACTCCCAGCATATCAATCAAACAAGAAGTAGTGTGGGGTTCAATGAAACAGAACAATCACCGATAGACCAATAATCTGTCAAAGGTTAGGCCCTATATCAGACAGTTTTTATAAAATTTCATTTTTTTCTTCTTCAGAATGACAACAGTTGTCATATTTCTAAGTCAATTGGTTTCAGTAGATACATGTATCATTTCAAAATATTGTATATGGACATAGGCGTACGGGCACGATGACAGTTAGGGGGTGGGGGGCAGTACACAAAATGCCCCAAATAATTTCTGCTATTTCAGCCCGTGAACAAAGCAACTTCAAAGTGGTCTAATATAGCCTAATTAAGGTGGCTGACTCGAATTCAAACCAACTGTTTACAGTCCACGAAGATTGGGCTGTTGGGGGAAAATTTTGAAAATTTAACTGCCGCAAACACTTTTCCGGGTATTCCAGGTTGTGAATACGGCAACTTCAATGTGGTCGAATATAGCCTACCTGGCTGACCCGAATTCCAAACAACCAATCAATCGTCGCGGGGTATGGGAGCCTCACCCTCCCGGAGAAAATTTAACCACCGCAAATGTGTTCTATGCTTTTCTAGCCAGTGTAAGCAACTCAAAAAGTATCCAATGGGTTTGTAACCGAACGACTCTGAATTCCAACCATCCAGACTATTGCAGCTGCATTCACAAATAATAATCGATGCCCGAAAAAATGTACAGTGGATCTAGACAAAATGTTGTAATCCTTAGTCAACTCATTACGAATTCCTGGTATCCAATTAAAAGAAAAGTAAAATTAGTGTTTTATAAGGGCTCAGTGGCAGTTAAGGAAGCAAAACTCGAAATCCCCGGAAAATTTTCATGTTTACAGACAGCGGCGCCCCCCTGGCTCATACGCCTATGTATATGGAGCATTTAAAAAAAATATTGTTAAACATTAGAAGCAGTATAATCACAGATCTTATAATCTATTAGAAGGTCTAACTTTCTTTTGGCATTGACCCATAAAAAAAAATTCAAAGCTGTCACACTTATAACCCATGTTCAAAACCGTAACCATTGTTTTATTAGCTGAACAACTCAATATAATTTACAACAGTTAGTTGTTATCATTTATAATATATTTGCTGACCTACACTACGTGTCTGGAGTTTGAGACTAGAAACACCGAACACCGTGGAAAAACACTCTATTACACGGTGGAATCTCGGAGAATCGCTAGCGAAACGGCAGCTTGCCAAATCACCGCGAAATAGGGTGTTGCACGGTGAATTATAGTGTTTCGCGGTGGAACACGGTGAATCGCTCGAGTGCCGATATCATCCGGATGTAAGCATGTTGACGGAAAATGTATTTTATTTAAGTTGAATACAAGATATGTTAACCGTTGGCGAGGCAGCTACGGTCGTATTTTTTTTTATTTCTAACACACTGCACATGTATAACGTGGTGCCACAATGTACGAAACAATGAATAACTTACAACGTATCATTTCATCTTATTGGCGGCTTATTAACCGTTGGCGAGGCAGCTACGTATCAAAATGTATGCAACACTGAACAACTTAAACAAATTTTAAACGTACCATTACATCTTCGTCTATAACTTAGATCTCATCCATCAATTATTGGCTGCTATCAAATCCAAACTTTAAATTATATACGATGAGCTTTTACACATTACTTAATTACTCGCAGCTTCAGATAATCTAAATCAATTTTCCATACAGCACACACCACAGTTCAGTAAATCACTTTCGGTAAGTCACGTGGTCAGAAACGCGCCAAAATATTGGGACTATATTATTATTACGCTGTGTTATTTGGCGAAATTTCTTTTAGCAGATCTTGACTGTCACCGATATATGATAATAATGAATTATGACGCATTTAAACGATATCAATGGCGGGCGATACACTGTGAGTATCACTAAAGTCACAGCCCAATGTTTATGTTATTTTACAAACACTGTACATTTTCATGCACACAACCAAGGAATGTTCTTACGGGATTTTGCGCAGCCGTAGAATAATCTCCGCTGTGACAATATACATCTACTTCGTGTGGCCCAATCTATTTCGGTGGAAGCGGATATTGAATAAAGCCATTTCACACACACATACGTGTACATGCCAAGCGCATGTCATATAGTTATACAATGTCCACGAGTATGTTAATTGTCGCCTTCACTCAGTTATGATTTTCTCATTTTGAGTACACTTTCTGAATAATTCCATTCTTTTGTACGCATGCATGACCAATCAAACGAAACAAAAAGACTACTCAGACCAAAAATAAATTGTTGTTTTAAAAATTGTGTTTGTATTAATATGACTACTCGAATCAATAATAAAATGTTGTTTTAGTTGTTGTTTTAATCGTGCGATAATTGTGTTTGTTTTAATATGCATCTGTTTTCTTTGAAATAATAAAGTGTTATGTACTAATCCGTCGTATTTTTTCATTATGAAGCACATCAAAGAAAATCAGTTAAAACAACGATAACTGAGTAGTGATTAATTCGTACGTATCGGTACTGGACTGCTCGAACCAATTGATAATTGTGTTTGTTTTAATATGCATCTGTTTTCTTTGAAATAATAAAGCCTTATGCATTTACCCGCGGTATTGTTTCATCATAGAGAATATCAAAGAAAAACAATTAAATTGTTGATGTAATAAAGATAGATATTTGGTAATATGTACTTACCGGCAACGGATATTCTTAAGTTATGTATATACTCACCTATAAATTATTCGCATCTTTGTATTGTGGTTTAATCATAAAAAACATATTATCTGTATTATATTTTTAAAATGATTAAGTCAAGCCTTATAATGTAATTTAATTGGTCCGAACGATCCTTTCGGTTGGTACGAGTAGAAAAGATAAATATGGGTCCGATATTATGCAATATCTATGCAGGTTCAATCACGAGACCTGGGTGCTCACCGTCTAGTATGACTTTACAGCTTCTGATATCCTGAGTTTAAACGTAAACATACACATGAATGTATAATCTTATAGATTGCAATATGCAGTAGGAAATCGGGATGTTGGACGTACTAAAGAATGGAATCATTCAGAAAGTGTACTAAAAATAAGCAAATTATAACGGCGTGAAGACGAGAATTAACATACTCGTGGACATTGTATAAATATATGACATGCGCTTGGAATGTACACGTATGTGTGTGTGAAATGGCATTATTCAATGTCCGCTTACACAGAAATTAATTGGGCGACATAAAGTAGATGTATATTGTCACAGCGGAGATTTTCTGCATAGTAAAATAGCGTAAAAAAATATAGTCCCATTCGGAGTGATTTATGGCGCGGAGTGATTTATGTATGATTGTTTTAGATTGATTGAAGCTGCGTGTAACGGTACAATAATGTGTAAAAGCTCATCGTATATAATTTAAAGTTTGGATTTGATAGCAGCCAATAATTGATGCATTAAATCTAAGTTACAGACGAAGATGTAATGATACGTTTAAAACATTGTAAGTTGTTCATTGTTGCATACATTTTGGCCGACGTTATGCATGTCCGCGCGTTAGGAAAAAAATTTCTAACCGATACAGAATGCCGGTAAATGTCTCCCCGAGATTACCTAACTCATTTGTTATTCAAACCGGCCTGTACTTTATACATATACATGTATATGTACACGTTTTCCCGGGAGCATTACTATATTATAACTCCTTCAATTTACAAATGTATTATAGACAATATTAGTTTGACCCTAGCTTAAGGTAGACTCGCAAATTCCTTGCGGGAAGCACGGCAAACCAAGATGTACTTTTATCGAAACACGGTGAATTCCTAGAGAAACACGGCGAATTCCTAGAGAAACACGGCGAATCTTAGAGAAAAATCGCCGCGGAATTAAGCGAAATTTCACCGTGAAATCTAAGAGAATTCGGAGTGTTTTTTTTCGCCGTGTCCGCGCGATTCTGGTCTCAAAAATTTGGTAGGAACTGTACATGTATGATCACTTATACATTATCCAGGGCTTGCCACGAGACGCGAGCAGTTGCTCGCGCTCGCGTAAAGGTAGATTTACGCGAGCTATTCGTTGCTCGCGCAAATGTTTAGGAAAAACCTGTAAAAATAATCAAAATATTGACGAGTTTATTGCCCAAACTAATCCAACAATGTCAATAACGTCATAAATTCGTCTGTCAAACTGACATTCAACAAGCTGCACGCGGCATTTCGTCCTTAAATTTGATTGGCTAATGAGTCGTGTTACTAAAAATACACTTTATACCTGAACGTCATGACTGGTTTTCCTACGAAGACCAGTAACAAACGCGTGATAATCGAGTCTAAAGTAAAGAATGTTTACATCCGGATGATTTGGCATTTCACGCTAAATGAACACGTTTCAAACTTATAATTATCGGTATTTCTTATTTTATCAGAACTTCGACTTTTATTCCATTGTGCAGTCGTATAATTTTAAATCTAAGTGTAATAATTGGCTAAAGGAAACCTGATTGCCCTACCTATCCACATTTATGTCGTGGGGTGAAGAAATCCGTACGGAAATTGATTATAAAAAAAAAAGAGTAGGCCTATGACTTGTCAAAAACAGAAAAGCGATGGTCACACATGTTTACTGCAAACTCTGTGCCAGGAATAGCAATTTTGGCGCTCAATCGTTTATTTTGTTGTTTTGTTATACTAGTGCCAACTCATAGTAATAGTACTACATGTATGATGTAAATAAAGAATTGAAAAAAAAATAATTAATAAATAACAAACTTTAAACAGCATTTTCATTATTTAATTTAACAAAAGTATCCAGGCAACAAATTGATTTTAAATTGAAACAATTTTAGAAAATGTGTGCTCACGCAAGCAACATTTTACGTGAGCAATTTTTATTGCTCGCCCTGCTCGCCCAAACCTATATTTGCGAGAGCAGTCATCTGCTCGCCATCAATTTATTCGTGGCCAGCCCTGTTATCTAATTAGACTTGTGTGTCAATTCACATAATATGTAAATGAGCAGCCTGCTTTAGAATAATGAAGAATATATACATGTAACATCATTACTTACATCATGGTATTGAATTCCTCCTCTATATTATATGAGTCGAGTTTACGAATGTAAGTTTTGTGTTCAGGGTGACCAGAATTGGTACATGTATTATTTTGGATTTCTTTAATCCACCTGTAAAGCCAAAAAACAAATTTTCAGTAAATTTAATTAGCATATAGATAAATCTGCTACATGATTATGTTTGTTGAATGAAATCAGCAGCTAAGGCAATCAAGCCATTCATTCATAACGGTTGTTGTATAAATACATATATCAAATAAAATCTTAAAACTGCATGATATTCTATGATATAATCGATGGCAAATTTATTTGTGTCACTAATCTTAATAATGCATATTTTTTTCAAACTGACCATTGACCAGCATTTTACAAGATTATACAAAGTGATCAAGGACATTAACTCTAGAAGTTATAGGCTTCCTTGCTTCATTAGTGTAAACAACGAGGAGGACAGTAAATGTATATAACCACATTTCAATGTCGGAGTGCAAAAGATGACATTGCTATCTATCTATTTTAAGCTAGATTTATATACAGGCAATTTTAATGTATATTTATATACAAAACAAGCATTTCAAAATATGATAATATTTCACAACCTTTATGAACTCTTGTACCAATTAAAGGTCATGGCATATAACCAGAATTTGGGAGAAGTCAGTCAACTAAGATAAAGCACAGTTCAGTTTTTTACATATAAATAGGATAGTTAAAGTACAATTACATCATGTTAGATAATATATTTAAAAAAAAATAAGATTGCAGCAATATTGCACACAACTGAATTACTAACTAACAGTAATTAGTTTTTGGAAAATATTTTGAATAAATGACTTGCTGTAATACAACAGAGACCAATTTTGCCAGGAAACCAACTAATCATGTACAATGCTGTTTAAAGTTTATGGCCAAACCACTTGTTTTTAGTTCTTTGGAATTTGATTAAAGTGCCAATCCAGATAACTTTTTGGGGAATAAAACTGCTTAATTTTGTGTTAAAATCACTTATATCCCATTACCTAAGGCCGACCAACTAACCCGATATTTGTGATATGCTTGTAAATAACTTAAACCTGCCAGTCTTCATCTGGAAATGGAGACTGTTGTATTATACAGTATCTGGATACAACCAGACTTTTTTCTATAAAAATGATATGTAGGTGAAATTTAACTTTTGTTATCAAGTACAGTACATCGGTCATTCAGTGTATAGACCTCTCAAGAAACGGGAATCGATTATTAGGTCACCCAATCAAAAAATTGACCCAAAATCTTAAAAGGGTTACTTGTCCGGATAAGCAGTGTTGAAGTTAACGTCAAAACGATAAATCTTTTGAGCTGAAACTTTGAGCCAAGGTAAATACACCATGAGTATATATTTTGGTCCATAAATTTCATAAAGGCTCGGACTTTAATTTTTGAGACTCTGTTCTTATCGGGACTGTCCCTTTAATTAATCGTAATGGCAACCTTACAACTATGATCAACTGGCATTTAGGCAACTGGGAGCAACAGGCTTTAACTGAATGCAACTGAAAAAGGTTGACCAGCGTACCTTCTACAACTCAAAGCAACTAGTTCAAGCAAGTTGAAGCCAGTTGCCCATGCTTAATTTTCTACACCTCAAAGCCACTAGAGATTCCACCGACACCAGCACTCAAACAATTAGCCTCAACATGTTTCCAGGGAAATCACATAAGAGACGTGTTATTTGACTTTATAAATAACTGAAATCGAAGAAAATGAAGGCATCTACTTTCAAATGTAGATGATGTTGTCAATAATGTACTATGTACATGTAGTAAAAGAATTGGGTCAAGACCAACAATGTCTTTGGAACACTTTTTCGAATGTATTCAGTCACGTGAGAAGTGTTATCACAATCAGTTCCGTAGCAACATGAGCGGTCCGAATTCAGTTGTTCTCAGATGCTGATGATTTACGTAAGCACACATGCAACTGGTTGAAAGCAGTTGTTCCTACTTGTAGTTGGCTAAGTCAACATAATCCCTGCTACACATGTATAAGCCCTACATGTACATAAGTGATTTTTATCTTTTAATTGCACAAAGAGTATTCAAGAGTTTTGGGGGGTTAATTTTCTTTTTATTCCAAGGAATAGGACACAAAAGTGTTTCCAAATCAGTTTGGCCTCCTATTAAAGTTTTTGTTTGCCAGATTTCTACCTTTATTTTAGTCTTTAACTTCCACACATATGTACTATTAATTGATAAAAGTAAACCTGAAATTTTAGGAATGTAAAATGGTCAACAGCAATATATAGAACAAGGAAAGATTGAAATAAGAATAGTACTGTTCTATCATTTATGTCATACACAATTGTCACAAGGTCAAAGCTTTGTCACACCTACATGTATGACCTATGTGAGTCACAATTCTGAAAATGCCCACAAAATTTTCATCTGATTTAATTTGTAAAGAAAACATACATGAACAGAAAACATACAATGAGAAAACATAAACAAAAGCAGCCCTTAGTGGTAAAGTCACCAAAACACATTTAAGGTTACCAAAAATATGAAAGTTTTGGATTTAAAATCTTAATTAAAACCAGTTTATAGATCAAAAAGAAAATCAAATCCTAGTTAATATTGTTATAAAATTAATTCCAGAAAAGATGAAAAATGTATAACAATAATGACGCACAGATAAGTCTTTTAAAATAAGCCTCTTATCTAATACAATAAATAACCTTTAAAAAATATTGCAATATAAGCTTCTAAATTTAATTAGAAATTAGGGGATTATTTAGAGACAGAATGGTTGGGAATCTGGGGTTTCTATCAAACTAGCATTTTTAAGACCAAGTACATGTGGTACAGTATTCTATAAACTTAAAATGCTACTTTCAGTGGAAGAGAGACTCACACAATAAAGAGAGTGTGATAATTTGACCAATGAAAACAGATTCCATAAAAAAGTGTTGTCATTTGACAATACTCTTATTTTCGCAAAGCTACTTTTTGTACCAGAAGCACTGTCGCATGCTTAGTTGTGACAGAAGTTTTGACTGAAATTGGGTCTATTCATCTAAACTGAGCGCCATATTGATGTGTTCCCATTTGAATATTGTTCACAATAAGAAGCAAAATAAATAAGATATGTTTACGGGATCATTTTTTTTTACGAAAAGCTGAGTGATGCATTTTCTATGGTGCTCAGTATATAATTATATTATCTTATTTCATTTTTAATAAATATCTGTCAGAGAAAATCTACTTGTCCAACAGATTGATTAACCATCCAGGGAGGCTTGGCGATAGGAATTGTACACCACTGTTATAACAATATGTATTCTTACCCGCAAATGGTTTCCCTTAACCACCTTGGTTCTTTACATAATGGCATATCTAAGGAATGTAACTCTGCTAGCTTTTTAGCTATTAATTTGATTATTTTTGGTTTACATAAATCTGTACGTTTTAATGGTCTCGTCTGAAATATAAGAAATAAAGGATTAATATACAATTTAAAAATATATAAAACAATACAGCAACCTATTTATCTTATTATACATAACATAAAACCCACATCAATTTTGAATACATTTCATTGACAATAAAAACTCCACGTTGACAACTTGCTCTCCATTAAATTTTATCAGGTTATAGTTAAATGATGTATAAACAAACATACATGAATGATAACATTTCAATTTGTGCATATAAAAATAGATAAATTAAAGAAATCAACAGATCGAAATAAATGTACCAGAATTAATATCATAAAAACCAATGCCATGATCACATCATTATAAAACATTATTTTTGTCAAAGAAAGAAACAAAATAGGCTATTCCCATTTGGAAATACACTGCAAATGTGAAATTCTACCCTGACCTTTTATGAAAAATAGGTTTTTCAAACATGCACCTTCGAATCGGAATTTAGGAATCAATAATAGTATTTTTTATGAATATCAACAACTACACTATTAATGGAGGCGAGTCTCTAACTCAATATCAACCAAAGGCAATAACTTTTAAAGAGTAGTACTTACAGGAATATATTCTTCTAATCTTCCAGTAGGATAAATACCATATAATTTTGGTCCAAGATCTTTCTCTGAGAGAATGGCAAATACGACGGAATTAAATATCACAAAAGATTTACTTGTTTTGGCAATATGTCCATAAATACGTAACATCACACGATCTGGTTCATTACCTAAAGGTTTTAGTCCCGGTGATAGGTAGCACAAATACAGATAATTTGAGAGACCACCACTGAAAAGAGAAAAGGTATAATACAGCATTAATTAACTTCAAATAATATCATATTCAATGCTTAATTAGCAGCAAATAAGATCATAGATATTTTGAGAGACCACCACTGAAAAGAGAAAAGGTATAATACAGAATTAATTAACTTAAAATAAAATCATATTCAATGCTTAATTAGCAGATAATACGATCATAGTCAATTCTTAATTAACAGAAATAACAAGGTATTCAATGCTAAAACACTGACCACAACAGCTATTTGGGCCCAGAAGTCCATGACATGTGTTATATTTTTATTCTTTTGAAGGATATATAGGGTAATATTTTAGGCAATTCAAAATGAAGATTAATGAGAACTACATGTACAGCCTTCAAAACATTCACAGGTTTCTTCATTTCATTATAACGGAAATTGTTCAAATCATTGCCTATTCATTTCACTAACTTAAATACTGTAAGTATTATATTTATTTAGATTATTATTACTGTTATATTTTAATCTTGCATAATAGCACACAGCTATTATATCTTATCTAGAATATTACTATCATATTTTAAACTAGCATATAACAATTATATGTTAATCTACAGCATATATTATACTGGTACCTATCATATTGTAACCTAGCATATAACAATTATATTCTAATCTGGCAAATAACAATTGTATATTCTAATCTAGAACTATTTATTATATTATTGGTGATATCTTCTTAACTACAATATCAGCAAAGTGTTTTCTTATTGTCTAATCATGTCTGCTTAAAGCTAACAATGAAAATGTTAACTATCCTAACTATGATAATTTATTGGCAAGTTGAAAGATAAAGTGGACCTAATCCCTTTAATTCTTGGTCTTTGATATTCAGCCATAATGACCAACCCTTGTCCACTCTGGAATCTAATATGAAATATATCACCTATGGTATATCAAAGTTCAAGAGTGAAGATATTATCCTGTATGATTTAAACCCTTTCACTTGGAGAACCAGTAGACATGATAACCCTGTTTCAGGACAATGTAGTTATATCTCACATTAGCAAACTGAAACAGTCTGGCATTAACGGCTGATAATTGTTATGTAGTAAAATTCCCGAACAGCCAGATATAACTAATAATCACAAAGTAATCAAAGAGGATAAACTGCAAATGTGCACATATTATATACACAGGAGAACAAAGATGTGGTGGACCTAAATCATACAATTTGGCATTTGATAAGATAGCTATATCCCAAATTACAATAATAAGGTGGATATGTTTATCAATGTAAAGTTATTTTTTATTTTCGAGATGCTACATTAAGGCCTTGGGTAATGGGCAATAGTAATGAAATGTAATCATTACATCTTTTTTTAAGTAATGACCATTTAATGAGTAATGAGTGACTCATTAGTAAACAAAATGAGTCTGCTGCAAGGTAAAACAAATACCTATACATATACAGCAAGATATTCATGTCAACATCTTTAGCAATACTCTACAAGAGAACCACAGGATGTTCTTCTTGTTTCCTGTAACCTAATTAACCTGACCTGACTAAATTCACATGCCCAAAATGAAAATCACTTGTTTGAGTGGTAGTAAGTAATCTATATTTTATAGCTGACCATACATTACTTATAGCAAATAAATAAAATAAATACAAATGTGACGTGAAGGTGACGAAAGAGTCACACAACTGTTTTGATTCATGTGTTATCAGTGACGGTCGAAGTTTACTAATGGGTACATTTTGTGTATAGTTTCCACTGGTTACTATTGTCATAAAATCCAAAAACAATATAAACTAGACCTGCATGCAGGAATGACGGGTTTCACTTTTGCCATGTTACCTTTGAACTTGAACTTGTGTCACTTTTGGTGCTACGTTACCCTTGAACATATGTCCTTTCCGGTACCAATGAAACCAATATACAGGTTTCCACATAAGCATTGCACACATCAAATAAAATGGAAACAGAATCAAACAAATCCAGCAATTTTATTTTATACATTTGTTACATGTAATTGTTCCTGACAAAATAACAGTACTTCCGGTGATAATGTAAATGTTCCCTTAGTCTTATGAAATCAGAAATGGCATAAGGCATCATATGGTGAAAATTTTATGTAAATCGAATAATAATTTCCACTTTTATAGACCAAAAACCTTGAAAAGTGACGTGTAGAAAATCGTCTATTTCTCGGCAACCGTACAAGTTAGAAACCATTTTTTGGTATTTATATGACCGTATGGGTTTAATCTATTTGTTGATTGGAATCAAATATCATAATTGTATAAACATTACAAATCAGACTCATTTGAATAAAATATCGGTTTTGAAGGCTTAAAATACAGTTTTTGCCAAAATGACGCTACTTCCGGTGATAATGAAAACGTTGAATTAGTTTTATAACATCGTCTATGACATTAGGCTTCAAAGGGTGAAAATTTTATGAAAATCAAATAATAATTGACACTTTTATGGACCAAAAACCTTCAAAAGTGACTTTCAGAAAATCGCCTATATCTCGACAACCGAACAAGTTAGAAACAATTTTATGATATCTATTTGACCGTATGAGTTTTGTTAATATGTGAATTTAAACCAAAAGTTAATTTTATTATTACATGTGACATAATTCTTGGTTGAAAAAAAGATCGATTTTAAAAGTTAAAAATTGAGTTTTTGACTAAATGACGTCACTTCCGGTGTCAATTTTAAATAGTAATCAACATGATATGACGCACACTTGCTTTTTGAATCAAATGATGTCACTTTTGTGAATATCCATTAATAATTGACTATTTTACAGGCAACATTACGAAAACAGTGACTTATGCAAAACTGCCCATTTCTCGGCAACTGCTTATATTAGAAACTAATTTTAACATACATTCTCTTCGTATGGATTATAGTGACAGGTTTATAAAAGTTAAGTAAAAAAATTTTAAAATCTGAAAAGCCTGAATGGGTTGTAAATAGGTCAATTTTACGCCTTTTTTCACCCCTTAATCCAATTTGCTAGATAACACTTTTGGTAATAAAAAAAATAACAATTGGGACAACGAAGCATATGAACTTTGTTTTATACAAATCGAACAATAAAAAATTAATCTAGGACTGAAAAACTGAATTAGCTAATGGCGGCCAAGGAAAATTACTGAGACAAATTTTTTTAATTTTTGCGCTAGTCAGATGACTCTTTAATTCTGTGCACAACACGACTAAATAATATTTATAAATAAAAACGTTAAATCGAATAATAATTGCCACTTTTAAAGACCAAAAAACTTGAAAAGTGACTTGTAGAAAATCGGCTATTTCTCGGCAACCGTACAAGTTAGAAACCATTTTGTGGTATCTGTATGATCGTATGGGTTCATTCTATTTGTTGATTGGCATCAAATACCATAATTTGAAAAAGATTTCAAAACAGACTCATTTGAATAAAATATCTGTTTTGGAGGCTAAAAATACAGTTTTTGCCAAAATGACGTTACTTCCGGTGATAATGAAAATCTTAAATTACTTGTATGAAATCCCAAATGGCATTAGGTATAACATGGTGTGACGTTTATGAAAATCGAATAATAATTGACCCTTTTATGGCCCCGAAACCTTCAATAGTGACCTGTAGAAAACCGTCTATTTCTCGGCAACCGAACAAGTTAGAAACCATTTTATGATATCTATATGACCATATGAGTTTTGTTTATGTGTGAATTTAAACCAAAAGTTAAAATTATTAATACATATTAAGTTATTCTTGGTTGAATAAAACATTGATTTAAAAAAGTGTAAAATGCATTTTTTGACCAAATGATGTCACTTCCGGTGTCAATTTTAAATTGTAATCAACTTGATATGACGCTACGTGCTTTTTGAATCAAATGATGTCACTTTTATAAAAATCCAATAATAATTGACTATTTTACAGGCAAAATAACGAAAACAGTGACTTATGCAGAACTGCCCATTTCTTGGCAACTGCTTATATTACAAACGAATTTTAACATACATTTTCTTCGTATGGATTATAGCTACAAGTTTATAAAAGTTACGAAGAAATATTTTAAAATCTGAAAAGCCTGAATAGGTTGTAAATAGGCCAATTTTACACCATTTTTAGCCTCTTAATCGAATTTGCTCGAAAATGAAATCGAAATTAAAAAAACTGCTTCCTACATTTTTTGCGCCTTGAAAGGGCACACTCTTTGAGTCATATAATTTTTCAAAAAAATAATATTTGTGTATGAAGATCGTAAATAACTGTCAAAATTGTAGTTTTTGGTAAAATTATGCCACTTCCGGTGCCGACAGATAACACTTTCGGTAATAAAAAAAACGACAATTGATACAACGAAGCATATGAACTTTGTTTTATACAAATCGAACAATAAAAAATTAATCTAGGACTGAAAAACTGAATTAGCCAATGGCGGCCAAGGTAAATTACTGAGACAAAATTTTTTAACATTTTTGCACTAGTCAGATGACCCTTTAATTCTGTGCACAATACGACTAAAAAATATTCATAAATAAAAAAGTTTTTTGTAAAATTTTAAATTTTCGAAATTTGGCGCCTAATATCTTCGAAGATTTGCCGAAAATCAAAAATCGAAAGTAGCGTAGCTATGTGCCCTGTCTCAGGCTATGCCAAAATGTATCGAAAGTTAAAATCCAATGATTATTGTTAAAATTACTGCAATATTTTTAAAAACGATAACTTCGGTGATTTCGGACATTTCGCATTGTCGCAGAACGTTCAAAATAGCTTTATCCTCTAAGTCACACCCACTTTCCCAGTAAAACCGAAGAAATCGTAACGATGCGACACGTAGTTGCTGAGATCTATTCAAATTGGAATCTGAATAATAATAATAATAATAATAATAATAATAATAAGAATAACTAGACCTGCATGCAGGAATGACGGGTTTCACTTTTGCCATGTTACCTTTGAACTTGAACTTGTGTCACTTTTGGTGCTACGTTACCCTTGAACATATGTCCTTTCCGGTACCAATGAAACCAATATACAGGTTTCCACATAAGCATTGCACACATCAAATAAAATGGAAACAGAATCAAACAAATCCAGCAATTTTATTTTATACATTTGTTACATGTAATTGATCCTGACAAAATAACAGTACTTCCGGTGATAATGTAAATGTTCCCTTAGTCTTATGAAATCAGAAATGGCATAAGGCATCATATGGTGAAAATTTTATGTAAATCGAATAATAATTTCCACTTTTATAGACCAAAAACCTTGAAAAGTGACGTGTAGAAAATCGTCTATTTCTCGGCAACCGTACAAGTTAGAAACCATTTTTTGGTATTTATATGACCGTATGGGTTTAATCTATTTGTTGATTGGAATCAAATATCATAATTGTATAAACATTACAAATCAGACTCATTTGAATAAAATATCGGTTTTGAAGGCTTAAAATACAGTTTTTGCCAAAATGACGCTACTTCCGGTGATAATGAAAACGTTAAATTAGTTTTATAACATCGTCTATGACATTAGGCTTCAAAGGGTGAAAATTTTATGAAAATCAAATAATAATTGACACTTTTATGGGCCAAAAACCTTCAAAAGTGACTTTCAGAAAATCGCCTATATCTCGACAACCGAACAAGTTAGAAACAATTTTATGATATCTATTTGACCGTATGAGTTTTGTTAATATGTGAATTTAAACCAAAAGTTAATTTTATTATTACATGTGACATAATTCTTGGTTGAAAAAAAGATCGATTTTAAAAGTTAAAAATTGAGTTTTTGACTAAATGACGTCACTTCCGGTGTCAATTTTAAATAGTAATCAACATGATATGACGCACACTTGCTTTTTGAATCAAATGATGTCACTTTTGTGAATATCCATTAATAATTTACTATTTTACAGGCAACATTACGAAAACAGTGACTTATGCAAAACTGCCCATTTCTCGGCAACTGCTTATATTAGAAACTAATTTTAACATACATTCTCTTCGTATGGATTATAGTGACAGGTTAATAAAAGTTAAGTAAAAAAATTTTAAAATCTGAAAAGCCTGAATGGGTTGTAAATAGGTCAATTTTACGCCTTTTTTCACCCCTTAATCCAATTTGCTAGATAACACTTTTGGTAATAAAAAAAATAACAATTGGGACAACGAAGCATATGAACTTTGTTTTATACAAATCGAACAATAAAAAATTAATCTAGGACTGAAAAACTGAATTAGCTAATGGCGGCCAAGGAAAATTACTGAGACAATTTTTTTTAACATTTTTGCGCTAGTCAGATGACTCTTTAATTCTGTGCACAACACGACTAAATAATATTTATAAATAAAAACGTTCAATCGAATAATAATTGCCACTTTTAAAGACCAAAAAACTTGAAAAGTGACTTGTAGAAAATCGGCTATTTCTCGGCAACCGTACAAGTTAGAAACCATTTTGTGGTATCTGTATGATCGTATGGGTTCATTCTATTTGTTGATTGGCATCAAATACCATAATTTGAAAAAGATTTCAAAACAGACTCATTTGAATAAAATGTCTGTTTTGGAGGCTAAAAATACAGTTTTTGCCAAAATGACGTTACTTCCGGTGATAATGAAAATCTTAAATTACTTGTATGAAATCCCAAATGGCATTAGGTATAACATGGTGTGACGTTTATGAAAATCGAATAATAATTGACCCTTTTATGGCCCCGAAACCTTCAAAAGTGACCTGTAGAAAACCGTCTATTTCTCGGCAACCGAACAAGTTAGAAACCATTTTATGATATCTATATGACCATATAAGTTTTGTTTATATGTGAATTTAAACCAAAAGTTAAAATTATTAATACATATTAAGTTATTCTTGGTTGAATAAAACATTGATTTAAAAAAGTGTAAAATGCATTTTTTGACCAAATGATGTCACTTCCGGTGTCAATTTTAAATTGTAATCAACTTGATATGACGCTACGTGCTTTTTGAATCAAATGATGTCACTTTTATAAAAATCCAATAATAATTGACTATTTTACAGGCAAAATAACGAAAACAGTGACTTATGCAGAACTGCCCATTTCTTGGCAACTGCTTATATTACAAACGAATTTTAACATACATTTTCTTCGTATGGATTATAGCTACAAGTTTATAAAAGTTACGAAGAAATATTTTAAAATCTGAAAAGCCTGAATAGGTTGTAAATAGGCCAATTTTACACCATTTTTAGCCTCTTAATCGAATTTGCTCGAAAATGAAATCGAAATTAAAAAAACTGCTTCCTACATTTTTTGCGCCTTGAAAGGGCACACTCTTTGAGTCATATAATTTTTCAAAAAAATAATATTTGTTTATGAAGATCGTAAATAACTGTCAAAATTGTAGTTTTTGGTAAAATTATGCCACTTCCGGTGCCGACAGATAACACTTTCGGTAATAAAAAAAACGACAATTGATACAACGAAGCATATGAACTTTGTTTTATACAAATCGAACAATAAAAAATTAATCTAGGACTGAAAAACTGAATTAGCCAATGGCGGCCAAGGTAAATTACTGAGACAAATTTTTTTAACATTTTTGCACTAGTCAGATGACCCTTTAATTCTGTGCACAATACGACTAAAAAATATTTATAAATAAAAAAGTTTTTTGTAAAATTTTAAATTTTCGAAATTTGGCGCCTAATATCTTCGAAGATTTGCCGAAAATCAAAAATCGAAAGTAGCGTAGCTATGTGCCCTGTCTCGGGCTATGCCAAAATGTATCGAAAGTTAAAATCCAATGATTATTGTTAAAATTACTGCAATATTTTTAAAAACGATAACTTCGGTGATTTCGGACATTTCGCATTGTCGCAGAACGTTCAAAATAGCTTTATCCTCTAAGTCACACCCACTTTCCCAGTAAAACCGAAGAAATCGTAACGATGCGACACGTAGTTGCTGAGATCTATTCAAATTGGAATCTGAATAATAATAATAATAATAATAATAATAATAATAATAAGAATAATAATTTTAACAAAAACAATAGTGTTTCACACAAGCTACGCAGTGTGAAACCCTAATAATTTTAACAAAAACAATAGTGTTTCACACAAGCTACGCAGTGTGAAACCCTAAAAAATTACATTCTCTCTTTTGTGATTTTAGAAGAATAGTGTACCAGAATAATATAATATAATAGAATAATATAATAAAAGGACTTGGATGTTCATATTGTTGTTTGATGTCCAGTCAATAGTCTATTCTAAGTTTTGGCTCTTATTGTATATAGATCTTATGCGCTGGAAGGGATGAATACTTCTTACGAAAAGGGAGTTTGTATCCAATATCAAAAACATCCAGATTAGACGCCAATCTTAATTCAGATCGAAAAATAGTTAAAATAATTCTTGATGTTTCAATAAGTTAATTCACAACATTTCTATGTTTAACAAGGATGAACATCAAAAACAGAATCTTTATACGCAGGAGACATGCCATTCTTTGTATTAAGTGAGTATCCTGTCCTATTAACAGACAACTATGACATGGTAAAATTGGATCTAATCTTTATAACCATGAGATTCTCCACCATTTATAATAAGTGTCATGTCCTGGTACAGTATGCTACATCACTGAAACAGATAGTCGTGTATTGCTGCTAATTGATTTTATTGCATTGTTGGTTATACATATCAATCATCGTGCACAAAAATGTTGCACTTAGGCCACATCAATTTAAATTTCTGTTCTTGGCGACCACCAATTACAATCTTTGTCTCCAATATCATCAGGAAAAAAATCTAATATAAGAACAATTAGTCGCTCTTCTCAAAAGCTTTTAGTCGAAATCAAAATATATTTGAAATTTTAACATTGCTCACAAGAATTGGCTGAGTTACCGTATTTATTGATCGGGACCCCTTTGAACAAAATTTTTAATTTGTTTGTTCTTGGTTTGATTTAAAGATGAAAGAAAGATGTAAACAGACGATGTTCTAAATCTAAATGCAATCGGCTTTCTCATATTCTCAAATAATTAATCCTAACATTGATCAACATGTACATGTAGTATTGATGTATACAATTTAAAGATAGGTTGCCAGGCAACGAAACATACACCCACAGCAGCTAAATCGTCCGGGCAGTCAACAAGGGTTGTCGCATATTTTTACTTTTTTCGGTAATGAAACATTTGTAATACACTAAAAACTGATTAAGAGTAACAACTTATTATGTAATTATCAGAAAATCATTAGAATTTGATTGCTTTTTATAAAGTTTTACCCCACGCTAACAATTAGTATATACATGTACATGAAACATTTAATATCATGGATTTAGCTGCTCAGTTATCTAAATTCATTGAAAATCAAAATACTTGTTCGTTTCAACACCTTAAACTCTATGTATCAATCTGAAGTCAATCGGAAGGTAACTTTGGCCTCTATAGCGTCACAAGAATTTTTGAAGTTATCAAGGGAGATAACTCTGGCAGTAATTATTTGAAATCGCTGAAAATCAATAGGCTTCTTCGTCTCATGACCTTAAACACTGTGTATAAATCTAAAGTCAATCGGATATTAACTTTGGCCTCCAGAGCGTCCACAAGATTTTTTGAGGTGATCAACTGCCATAACTCTGGCACTAATTATCGGAAATCGCTGAAAATCAATAGGCGTCTTTGTCTTGTGACCTTAAACACTGTGTATAAATTTGAAGTCAATCGGATATTAACTTTGGCCTCTAGAGCGTCCACAAGATTTTTTGAAGTGATCAAGGGCCATAACTCTGGCACTAATTATCGGAAATCGCTGAAAATCAATAGGCTTCTTCAACTTATGACCTTAAACACTGTGTATAAATTTAAAGTCAATCGGATATTAACTTTGACCTTTAGAGCGTCCACATGATTTTTTTAAGAGATCAAGGGCCATAACTCTGGCACTAATTATCGGAAATCACCGAAAATCAATAGGCTTCTTCGTCTCATGACCTTAAACACTGTGTATAAATCTAAAGTCAATCGGATATTAACTTTGGCCTCTGGAGCGTCCACAAGATATTTTGAGGTGATCAAGGGCCATAACTCTGGCACTAATTATCGAAAATCGCTGAAAATCAATAGGCTTCTTCGTCTTATGACCTTAAACACTGTGTATAAATTTAAAGTCAATCGGATATTAACTTTGACCTTTAGAGCGTCCACATGATTTTTTTTTAAGAGATCAAGGGCCATAACTCTGGCACTAATTATCGGAAATCACCGAAAATCAATAGGCTTCTTCGTATCATGACCTTAAACACTGTGTATAAATCTAAAGTCAATCGGATATTAACTTTGGCCTCTGGAGCGTCCACAAGATATTTTGAGGTGATCAAGGGCCATAACTCTGGCACTAATTATCGGAAATCGCTGAAAATCAATAGCCGTCTTCGTCTTATGACCTTAAACACTGTGTATAAATTTAAAGTCAATCGGATATTAACTTTGGCCTGTAGAGCGTCCACAAGATTTTTTGAAGTGATCAAGGGCCATAACTCTGGCACTAATTATCGGAAATCGCTGAAAATCAATAGGCTTCTTCGTCTTATGACCTTAAACACTGTGTATAAATTTAAAGTCAATCGGATATTAACTTTGACCTTTAGAGTGTCCACAAGATTTTTTAAAGAGATCAAGGGCCATAACTCTGTCACTAATTATCGGAAATCGCCGAAAATCAATAGGCTTCTTCGTCTTATGACCTTAAACACTGTGTATAAATTTAAAGTCAATCGGATATTAACTTTGGCCTCTAGAGCGTCCACAAGAATTTTTGAAGTGATCAAGGGCCATAACTCTGGTAGTTATTATCGAAAATCGCTGAAAAACAATAGGCTTCTTCGTCTCATGACCTTTAACACTGTGTATAAATTTAAAGTCAATCGGATATTAACTTTAGCCTGTAGAGCGTCCACAAGCAATTGTGGACGCCGGACCGACGGACGGACGGGGGCGACGACAATATACGACCACATTTCAATGTGGGCGTATAAAAATGGAAGAAATTAATGATTTGTTTTGTGTAACGCACTCAATCAAATCATGGATTACCACAATACTAAAGCTTGATTATAGATAAAAATAGATCATTGACTCTCACACTTCGATCTTTGAACAATAGTCCAGTCTAGATTATGATAATTAACACCTTTAAATATTTCATATTATCTTGTACTTTTACAAACAGGTTATTTCACATATCAAGTTTTTCAAAACAACTGCATTTATATCATCGAATAGTGACACCAATTTTTTAGTTCTCTTTCAAATATTATTTTAAGAATATACATAATTAATGACTTAACTTTTTATTCATAGACAATATAGCTAATATTAAGGTTATCAGTTGGTCTTTCCTAACTTTTAATGTCAATATTTTGATTTAAAGTAATTGTCTAAAAGCATGATTGGTGTTGACCAATATATTCTTTGAATGCCAGAAGACTTATTAAAAGAAACCTTGAGCAAAGCTTTATAGTTAACAATGCAGTCAGATCAAGTTTCAACACCTTTACATTTACCTTCTTTATGGCTTAAAGCTAATTACCTAATTCTATTAACTTTATTATGAAATTTAAACCAATGAAATTTATATATTACATGTAATTTTCATTTGATTTGTTGAAATTGTTCCTTTGTGTATATGCAAATAGGTTTCTTTAAAAGATCCCTACACAGGCAGATAACACACACAGAGATAGGGAGATCAGATGCCTTGTATAGAATTTTGAAAATAATGTATTTTCAAACTGTATATAAAGTAATATTGAAATGGATTTGGACTTGGACCTATTATAATACACCCCCAAGCATAGCGCATTCATATGTATGAAATATTGCACATGTATCACCTGGGTGCATATTCGAACCAAGAATAGCCCCGAACTGTTGGTGATATTTATTTAGGTTTATGGCAAACTTCATCTGGATGCAAAATGTGAAAAAAAAACCTAGCAAAGCTTTTCAAAGTAAGGGCCTAAATCATATCAATTATTCTCCTTTTCAAGGCATTTGGAAGGATTTTGAAATAAATTTTGTTGTTCAGGTCAAAGACACCGAAATTTAGTGTCATTCAAGAGATTTTGACATAAAGTACTTTATAATGACCAAAATATATTATAGAGGGGGTTTCTTTCACATCAACTACCAGGATCTTGCCTCGCGAAATGAAATGGGATTTAACGTCCTACTGGGATTTTTTGCTCAAACTGGGCTAATGAAATTTTTCCTCACAGTTTCCTTGTCTAAGGTGCAAGACAGAGGGCCAGGTAAGATCAATCATTCGGATGGAACATATATCTGAGGTCCTGTGTACACATTGGAGTCCACATTAAAGAACCCATGTAAGCTGGAATTCAAAATTAGAGCAGCCATAGGCATAGCAAAATGTCCTTCATAGACCACTGCATGAAGTTTGGCTATCTTCATTAGTGTGGATGGAGCAGAACAATACATTTCCCAAAACTTTATACAATCTAGATTTTGTGTGTATGCTTTTTATTCAACAGCTTTGCCAATCCTAGTTATAGCTGTCTGTTTTATCTTGTCAGCAGAAGTTATTTTGTTGCGCAAAATAAAAAAAAAATTCTCAAGGACTCGAAAAACTTAAAATTTTTAGTTTTTTCTCATCATAGGAGCATTATCAGAGTCACATCTACTTTTACTGGCCTTGATGAAATATAATAACAATGGAAAGAACCTCGTATATTACGTTTTATCAGGCACGATCTCATACATTCTGCAATCTTTACAATATGCTCTATTCATTTCAAGTCTTATACATGTATATACTTAACAATAAGTATGTTACTATTTTCATGTCAAATCAAGGAGGAAGGTCTATCAAACAAAAATAACTGGTACTTCCCCATATTGATGTAAAACTAATATTGATAAGGCCACAAAAAAAAAATATTCTGTGACTTGTTCTATCTACATTAACTCCTGGAAAAATGTACTCAAATCCACCAGTTTTTATTTTGGTGACTTATTGTTAAATCTGTGGCAATTGAAATTGAAGTCTGCATCGTCAATCTAACTTCGGGGAATCTTATCCTTATCTTTCTCACAGTTATATATCTCAGAAAAGGTAAAAAATTATGGACGTAAAAAAAAAAGACAGATGATCATAAATTTGTCGCCATCTTTGCGAATTATAAAATAACATTTGATGACACAGTTTCGTTCGTTATTGTCATTTCATTAGTGTTTCTAGTGGTTACGTACTTGATAGCCCAGTCTAGGGTCCATTTCCTGTTCAATAAAGTTACTTCGTGTGATCACAGGAAATATGAATGAATGGAAATTAGACTTTGTTTTCATTTTTTCTTTTAAAAATAAAAACATGTCATACGGCCTATTTTTGATGAAACAATGTTGGTGTCTAAGAATCAGACTATTGTTTTTGTGTGGCCTAAATGCTAGTTTGCAGTGAGTTGACACATCCACTGGATCCTAGATTTGAGACAACTTTCCTCAATGACCCCTGAAGCATATCATTAAGGACTTAACAAGTACGAACTGGGCTACAAAATCCTGAGGGTTCTTATCTGACATTGGCATTGATATAAAAGATTATAACGGCCGTGAAAAAATTTAACAATCAACTGAATAAGAGAGATTTTTAGTCTCATTTGTTCAGTAGCTAGAATAATAAACAATCTACATGTGTATCCTTCAACACTCATAAACTCGTTCATAGAATATTTTCAACTTATTCATTTTTCATTATCTTATACTGTTATACAATGTAGCAATGACTAGCTCTTTACTTGTACCTTATTCTAACCTAACATATCTTTAATAGCACATGCGTGACATGCTGTCTGCTCTACCAGTGTGACACTAAGTAACAGAAGATAGATTTATTGAGAATCGGTATCCAGGTAAATAAAGCACTCTTCTGCAACCTGTATTACAGTATATAATTATTGATTCTACTTGTCTGTCCTGATCATCTTTTATACTGGATCATTGATTTATTGGCAAGGTACTTGTTTCACGAATTAATGACAAACTATACATAGACCACTTTTAACACCATGTGTCAAATTATGTTAATTGATATAAACATATTACATGTATACTACTTTTAACATCATGTGTTGACTCATATTATGTTAATTGATATAAATATATTATAATTACATGTATATCGCTCTTAAAGTGTGAATTACTCTAAGTTCAACAATTTAACAAATAAATATAGGAGAGGTTTTGAGTGGGGGATGGTACATGTAGATTTACATGGATAGGATAATAACACTGTTGTAGTTATTTTCAATGAATGTAACTATCTGTGGTCTCTACATGTATAATCAGAAACTTAGGGAGGGTTAGTTATTTGGGCAATGTCATGATCATAAAACTGTTCCGATTCACAGGGACTGTAGCACATCAACCCCCGTTCTCTAAGTATCGTAATCAAACAGGGGCGTACATAACGATTTCGTTGGGGGGGGGGGGGTGTTTAGCCAAAATGTGACCGACTGATGCACATACCTCCCCAACCTCCCAGTGCAAGTGACGTAATCCGGAGCCGAGCACCACGTATGAGTTTTCTAGAGTTGACATAACATCTGTACAATCAGAAGCCCCACACCCCACACACGGTACTACAAACTGGGCAGTTCACTATAATCGTGAATACATGTATGATAGTGCTGAGACAGTATAAGACAATTGAGGAGTAGAAGAATGATTTTAAAATGGAATTGCGAAATTTCAGAAATGTAACAGAGCTTTTAAATTTTTGGGACTGGGCTTGAAAATTTGAATCAATGTCATGGCAAATGGAACCAAATTCTCGTTAACGAGAGGATAAGAAATGGGGCAGAATCTTGAGGCCTATCTATCAATTTCGCCTGTTTTGTGATTGTTTGTTTATCCCATTAATTCATTTAGTCGGAGACCGACTGCGGTGAGCACTTTTTTTGAGAACGACTATTTTTTGCCATGGTAGAAAACATTTCATAGAACAACATACTCACAACAGAATAAGCGTGACAAGCAGACATGGTCATTTTATATTATAGTTTTGTGTGATGTCTGCAATTTAGGTACACAGATTCACGTAACTACTTAGTATTTGGGATCTATTCTGGCATTGTTTTTGAGACCGACTGCAGTGACTGCACTTATTTAGCTCCTTGGGTGAAATTTTGTTGTTAGACCAACATCTTTTCAAACATGATAAGTTGACTGCTCCTTTTCTGCAACCGACAGCACTGATTTTGCGACCGACTATTTTATACTAAAGTTTTGTGTGAGTAGCGTGACGTATACAGTGAGCACTTATTTTGATACCGACTGCTCCTATTTTGCAACCAACTGCACTGATTTTGCGACCGATTATTTTATAGTAAAGTTTAGCATGATTAACGTGACGTATACAGTGAGTACGTATTTCGATACTGACTACTCTATTTTGCGACCGACTGCACTGATTTTGCGACCAACTATTTTTTTCGCTGGGGGGTGTACCACCCCCCACACATTTACGCCTCTGTAATCAAATGAATACAGATTCTTGAAATGGACTTCAGAATTTCCTATATATTGGATCTCTAGCTAGATAGTTTTCCTAAGCTGGTCTTTTCAACTAATCATTTATCGAATGTGTGTCATCTGTTGCCACCTAGGTTTAAATCGCAGACAAGGATTTTTCTAATGTACATTTGTCTTTTTATCCAAATTAGTTATTAAGAAAGTGTTGAAATAAACACTGAAGGGTTAATTCTTAAGACAAACAATACAAAACTAAACAGATCAAACCAGCCTTTCATGAGTTAAATTAACTGACAGATTAATTACAGATTCTTTTGCGTTCACACAGAAAATATGATGGCAAATCTTTTACTCGGGCACATTTAATCCAGCATAAGTCCTAATGACAGCAAAGGACCTGGACACTGAGGTTTGCTAATGGATACATGCCTTCTCAAATGTGAACATGACAGAAGTCGGCATATTTCTTAAGTCTAAATAGATAATGATAGTTCAAGTCTGATAAAAAAAAAATTAGACCAACTATCTAGCAGTTTTTTTAACTTCAGTGAAAGATATATCTAGGTTGAAAAGTTGGAATATGTTCTTTTACATTTATTATTACACCAGATCTTTCTGTCTGCAATGTATTAGCCACAATGATGTGTTTAAATCCATTTCACACATCAGACAATCTCGGGGAGATCAAAACTGTCATGAAAACCTAGTCTTTGGTACAAAACGAACCTTGATTAGAAACACTGCATAATTTAGAACTTAATTTCACTTTTAATGATCACTGTGTTTGGTTAAACAATTCTACACAAAGGAAATAGTATTGTGAGATAGCGTGTTTTCTTAATGATTCAAGTCTGTCATTTCCTTATTACTTTATGCTTAGAAAACATACCAGATCTGACACACTTCATATCTAAAAAGAAAATCTTTGCAATTGGATTGTGACATGGATTATATCAAAATTAATTCAAAAGTCAAAAGCCCTTGTAAACAATCACTTGCACAAATATTAAATAGATACTGTAACTCTCCGGCAGGCGTCTAAGATGTTCAATATACAGTTCGTGTTTTTGTTTTCTCTCTTCTAAGTGCATGTCATTTCTAAGACACATGACATACTGATTACTAGACATGAAGTGCTTTGATCTGTTTATTTAAAATATTGGTTTGTATTCCACTTGACACGATATAGTCTTATAATACATGTATCAACCCCGGTGGAATTTAAAGAAGATAGCCAATGTATTTCTGGATTTCATCAAAGTTACCAATGCAGGTCTACCATACATATTTACATGTATGAAGTAAATTTATATACATTGTAGGCCTAATCAACTACAAATACATTCTAAGCCTAGTCAACTATACATTACAATGAAATGTATGGTAACAGAGAAAGGACATTTAAATTGTTTATAATTCACTTTAAATTCTAATGTTGATGATATAGGTACAAGTAATTTATGCATTATTCATGTTCTAGATAATAAATATTTATCTCCAACAATTTTGGAAATTGAGTTTCCAATAATTATAATATTTTTGTCATGAATAGTTTTAAAGGCATATATGGTTAACTCTATTATACATGTACATGGGAACAATCCATGCCATTTCCTTATTGTTTTCAACAAGCCAGGACACAAGCTTTGTGAGACATTAATTATCACACAAGCCTTGTATAGGTTGTGTGATAATTTGCACTTGACAAAGTCTGTGACAGGTGCCTTTACATGTACCTGAACATCTATGCTGACCAGGATCTAGTCTTTTGGAAGTGACAAAAATGTGATCTCATGTCTCATGTACATAAAAGATCCCTTGGCAGTTGGAATTTGATGGTTAAATCCATGCGACGTCGCTGTGCAGCCTGCGTAAGAGCCCCTGGAGGAGACACACAGTACTGACATGTGTCATACTTTTGGTTTTGACCCCTCTAACTTTGTACCGTTGATTACATATTAACCATTCATAAGTGTACAAATGTGTTGTTATTGATGTGTTCCCATTTGAATATTGTTCACGATAAGAAGCAAAATAAATAAGACATGTTTACAAGATCATTTTGTTATTCGAAAAACTAAGTGATGCATTTTCTATGGCGCTCAGTATAACTGTTATTCATAAACAGTGTAAGATTTGATTATGTTCCAATTACTAAATCTGTTCAAAGTGTATGGGTTATAGACTTGTAACTTTTTTGTAATCAAATCAACTCCTTATAACCAACCACTACTGTGGTTTGCAGCCAGATCGAAGACATCTAGTGAAACCACTTCTACCTTGAATCAAACATTTTCATTGGAGACAGCTCTAGTTCACCCATTTTTTTGTCTTGTTCAGATTTCAATACGGATATGTTAAATCTAGTATATGTACCTCTTTCCTGTTATATTATTCAAGACAGTAAGGGTATTGTATTCAAAAAAAATTAAAGTATTAAAAAAGTGACGGCGTTCTATTTAAATATAGGTATTTTTGTCAAATATACATGTAAGTGTGCAAGTTCAATGAAAAACAAATGTCAATAGCTGTATGTGCTACTTGCAGGCAAGCCTTCAAAGATGTATTATTCTGAAAGTTATAGTAATTCAACCCTGTTAAAACGGTTATTGTTCCTGGGATTTTGCATATGGCAACTATCATTTATCTTTTAAAAAACTATGTCACATATACATGTACAGTCAGTGGCAATGGGTAATGTTTTACCACATTCCAGTTGTTATTTATTGTTTAAGTGCCAACTGATCATTACAACATATGTAAACTGTTTACCAGTACCAAACTAGAACATACCACAATCAACTACTAATTACTGGATGGCATAAAACATTAAATAAGTTTGAATATATCTCAAATTCAACCAAAATATTATTAATAATAGATGATTATAGCTGTTATCATTTAAAATGAAATTGACATTATTAATTTATACACTAAAAACATAGATTTGATCTTTGTTCTATTTTAGTATTTATCTTGCAATGTTTATGTACATGTAGTTTGCCTTGTCTGCATGCTTGTTTTGTGGGTGTAAGATTTGTTAATGTAATAAGGTTGAATATTTGATATTATGTATTTACTCGTAAGGAAAACATTGTTACATTATGTAGACTTAACTATGAATTATTCACCTACATGTATTTCTATTGTGATTATTAAGATTTGATAATAAATAACAACATATTAATTTGATTTAATAATAAATAAATAACAACATATTCAATCAATGTCTGTATTTTAATTTTATTGGCCCCCAGTGGTCCTTTAAAGTAATTACGATTAACAGATAAATATTGGCCAGAGTGGTCTTTTGGGTTGGTCCGAGGAATCTGTTTTGATCTGACTTTTCTTGGTCCGAGTTGTCTGGATACCGGACAGACGTGGTGACGACAAAAATGACACTTCAACAAAAATGTTAAAGATTTTTGTGTGTATGGAATTCAATATCAAATCATTTTAACTTTCTACATCTAAACATCTATTGGTTGATTTATGACCATAACAATATTTACATCAGGCCCGTAGCCAGTTTGCTGGCTTCGGAGGGGCAGTGAAGTTTTTAGGAGGGACACACTCGTTACAATCTACAGTAGGTATTTTAGAGTTATGGGTGGCAAAACATTTTTTCACCTTGCCACCCCCCGATTTGCATACTGTGCTATAGACAGATTCAATCTGTCACCAAATTACAGCTGAAATGACAATGGGGATGCTCGATTCACAGTCCAGAACGTCCCGAATCGACAGAATTACAATCGAGTGACGCAGAATTCAGTCCTGTCACAGTTCTGCCAGTCCTGACAGCTGAGGTGGAGTGAGTAGAATCGTGACGTATTCCTAGGTAAAAAATATGTTTCAGCAGTCATGATTGGTTGGGATACTTTTTATACAGTCGACGCATGCGCTGTAATCCGAAATTCTCCTTTTCACTCGATTGACACCAGTTTTGGAATTCAATTCCGGAACTGTGAATCGAGTATCGCCTCAGTCTATCACCACATGACATAGATACTATTACCTAATGAATGATTTACTATTAAAACAAATAAGGTATTTTGCAACAGTGTATTCAAGTGATCTGTTATGTATTGCTAATATTGACTGACTGACAATTAAATTGGATCAAACATTATCATACATAATTGGTAAATTATAATTAATTATAACAGGTATAAATAAAGGTAACCCACACAAACAAAATAAACACTCCTGTTATAAACTCCGTAGTATACAACCTATTCTTACTTTATGAATGAAATCTTTTTCACGCACTACAGCCATAATTTGACTCGTAAACAAATATTACAAAATTATAAGCTAAGGTACGGTACTCACTTTATTCTTTCTAGAATAAAATCTTCTGGGCCTATCTTTGACCATATTCCTCCAATAGAATCCTGACACCACTTAAAACCTTCTGCTCGGACATTTTTTTCGTCTATCATCCCTGAGTCCATGATATTTTTTTTCTTATTAAATGAACGTATACGTAATGAGATCAAACGAGGAACTCCGAAAAGCGTTGATATCAGTCGAAGAATATTGTCCCATGTGTTCGTCAACAAGCTTAGTGGTAACATTTGTAGTTAACAGGGTTAAAGTTCAAATGTGGCGTTATCTTAATAAACACGTGTCAGATGTGATAATACGTTATATAGATATATTACAAACAAGACGAAGACAGTTATTCACGAAAGCGAGTCGACCGTGTCTGCTTTTCGTTAGAAAATTTTGAGCATGATGTTGATTCCACCTCCACGCGCATTCTTCTGATGATTTCCGGCAAGGGACTGAACTCCATAAAATGCCAGGCTTGGTTGGAATTTTCAATAAATGAAATGAAATGAAATGAGGTTTAACGTCCTTCTCTTTTGCACATAACCTGGGCAATCTCGTTCCCAGAGGCAGCCACGGAGCCGAAGGCCTCTGACACATTAGACCGTCCATTTTTTCCAATTTTTTTCAAACCTAAGCCCCGCCCATTCTGACCTCTGATTGGCCAATCTTTTTGGGTCGATTTCTCGAAAACTAGAGGTCGGATCGTCGTTTCGTTTGTTGTAAAATGATCCTTGAGTCAAAGTCAACTCGCTGACATAAAAAATTGGATTCTAAACGAAAAAATTCAAGTTTTTGTAAAGATCTATATTTCTACACGTGGGTAGGCCTATATTTTTAAGTGATTCGGTCATCCAGGCACGTAAAATCAGGGGCGTACGACGCAAATAAACGAGAACTTTCGCGCGTAGAACAGCGGCGCTACGGCCTACTCTTATATCAAATTCCAACTGCCAAGGGATCTGTTACGTGCACTCCAATGTGTACACGGGACCTCGGTCTTTCGTCCCATCCGAACGACAGGCCCTCCTTTTGCATCCCTGACAAGCGGAAATCACGCCGGAAAATCGAGATGAACTTTCTCGGCCAATGCAGGGATCGAACACCCGACCTCCAGGCTAGCGAACCAGCGCCTTATCCACTCAGCAACTGTGACCCCAGGAATTTTCAATAGGTTAGGCTATTGATACCATGTTGATACTTTTACAAATTATTGTCAATCAATATTGCAGATTCACAATCAACCATGACTCAATTTTTGAGACACAGACTCTTTATCGCAGACGAAATCAAAAATACATAAAGATTTTCTTCATTTTTTTTTTACTATTTCCTTTTTATTTAAGAATTTTTATTTTTAGGCACATCCTATACTGTTTATGTGGAAGTTATTATTACATTGATCATAATATTTTTAAATAATCCTACAAAATATGTGTTTTCACACATAAAATGCTTCTTATACAATAGGCCTACGTCAATAAATAATACGGCCTACGTCATGGGTTTGGCTTTTCGACCAACTGGTTATATAAAAGCGATATTTTGCCGCTAACAGTTCACCCCAGTTACACCAGTCACAGTATAATGATGAATGGTTATAATTACAGGCAATTATATAGAATAAAGCAGTCTTTTTGGTTTGAGAAGATGACTTTTATAAATGTTTGACATAACCCGTTTATCAAGTGCAATATTTTGTTTGAATAAATTGAGATAAAGAAAATCAGCCAATTTTAAAATCATTCTAGCTAAGCAGAAGATTAAATTGCTTTTAGTTTATACTGTATATTATAACCAGTATAAATATATAATATATTCAACATTCTGTGACATATAAGAAAACATCAGTGGTCTGTGGTGACCGCTGATTCTGCTTGAGAAACAAAAATCTCTATATAGGTGGGTAGAGATAACAATATGACAGGGCTGACCTAGAACAAACTGAGTGGTTGAGTTTGAATTTCTTGAAAATCGATAATTGAACAGCAAAATCCATAATATTAAATGTTTCGTATACTAAATGTTAGCATGGGGCAGGACTTTATAAAAACCCAATAAATTGTAATGATTTTCTGATAATTACTTAATATGCGACTCTTGTTAACTGCCCGGACGATTTATCTGCCGTGGGCGTATGTTTTGTTGCCCGGCAACCTATTTGTCCGAAAAGATGTGACTTTTACTATGTCTTGAAAATGGATGTCGATGTTTTTGAATTAAAGGTCACCGTCGAGTGCAGAAGTCATGAAAAACGCCGTCGGGGGGTTTGTTCGGGCCTGTCTCTCCCACAAAATGCATGAAAATTACAAGCCGGAAAGCGCGTTGTCTTGCTACGAATTTCGGGCACGAATACAGCAATCTGCAGGTGGTCCATGTTAATGAAAACATCTGAACTCCAATCAACAAATCAATCAGGGTTGTCGTTGCATTCACATGTCACCGTGAAACAAATATTTCCGAAACCCACGTCGCGCTTAGGACAGCGTGGCGATACACACTTTTTTTAAAATTTAAATTACACTGATTTTAAATATTTTATCCATTGGACAATTTAAAGAAATTTCGATTACCGAAATATTGATGATACAATTAAAGATCGATGACCCAAAACTGCAGTCACAATTTTTTCATCCTACCTTATAATTGTCACGCATTATCAAATTTTATTGTAATTTCGCTCGGAAAACCACGAACCGCTGTATGATTTGTATAAAAGAACACATCTTCACCCAAACTGAAACTATATATTATCATCGTTCATCTATAGCCTGAAGCATGGGCGTCACACATGGGGGGGGGGGGTCCGGGGGGGTCGGACCCCCCAATTGTTTTACTGGGGGGGTCTGAATATACTTGGACCCCCCCAAAATTTGGCAAAGTGCCCGAAATCTCATAAAACACTAATTTTAGGACTGGAATAGCAGTAAAACGCGTTTGCGGCCATCAAATATTCCAAATTTTTCTTGGGGGTCCATACAAGGTCAGCTCCGCTTCTTCGAAGAAAACTGGCCGCCCGTAAACCTGCTTTGGGCATTTCTAGTTTTGCTTCCCGTCACTTTTCTTTTAACTGAATACCACGAATTTGTACTGAGTTGACTATCGATTAAAACATTTTGTCTGGGGCCACTCTACTTTGTGAATGCAACTGCAACAGTGAGACTGGATGGAATTCAGAGTGGGATTTCGGTTACAGAACCATTGGATACTTTTGGACTTGCTCACACAGGCTAGAATAGCAGAAAACGCATTTGCGGTGGTTAAATTTTCAAAATTTTCTCCGGGAGGGTGAGGCTCCGATTGATTGGTTGTTTGGAATTCTGGGCAGCCAGGTAGGCTATATTGGACCAAATTGAAGTTGCTGTGGGTGTAAACGATTGATTGGAATTCGAGTCAGCAAGCCACCTTAATTAGGCTATATTAGACAACTTTGAAATTGCTTTGTTCATGGGCCAAAATAGCAGGAAAAATTGTTTGCAGCCGTTCAATATTCCAAACTTTTCTTAGGTGGGGGTAAGCCAGCTTCTTCGCCTCTCGGGGAAGACCGGTGCCGCTGTCTGTAAACATGATAACGTTGTATTGGTGTGATATTTTAGTTTAACCCCGTAAATTATGCCAAACAATGTTTACCGAAGACTGAGACTTATGGGTACACCCCCCCCCGCGCCAAAGTTGCGGACCCCCCCCCCCCCCCAATATATATTTCACGGCTACGCCCCTGGCCTGAAGCCACGGTGGTTCAATGCGTTGCAGGAAGTGGCCAGAGAAAGTAATGACAAGTTCTTCACCTACACAAGTATAGTCCCTACCTCCAATTGAAGATGCTGAACAACAGTCAGGTCAAAATACAGTTTAACCCTCAACAGATTGCTACAAAGGGGCTCTCAACTGATTCTGGTAGGCTTCATTGTAGTTTTTAACATACTAAAAACTTACCCAAGTAGGACCCCCCGGAAAGGTGTTTTTTCAAGATTACGCCCAAGCGGACACCGAAACCTAATGATCATAACTCTGTAACTATCAACCCAAATTTGATGATCTTGGTGTCTATCCCTAGGTTTTTGAGAGCAGAGAACACATCAAAATCATTAAAAATGGTGTTGGCTTTGAAAATAATCCATTGCAACTGTTCGGTGGGATGCAAAGCATTTCGATGCAGCAGCAGATGCAATGGACACTCCTCTACTACTGTATGTGGCCCTTGCCATGCCCCTTGCCAAGCTGGAAACTGTGACAAGCCAAACAACACTCATGAGGTCCATACAGAGGAGGATGACACTTAAAACTGAACGTTCTGAAACTTATTCTATGGACAAAGATGTTTGTGTATTGAGTGATAGTGGACATCTGGAGGTCATAAATTCAATTTCACAATGATTCAACAGCTAAGTGATAGCCAAAGTTTTCTTGTCCCCCCAAACCTGGGCATAGACATCTTACTTTGGTAAACTTTTAGTACATTGTATGTTATGAAGTACATTAAACCTTACCAGAATCAATTGAGAAACTTTTTGTAGCAAGATTGGGGGGTTGAGGTGAAATTTCCATATATCGACTGGGTTACAATATCACAGCTATTCAAACCTGGACTAACGTTGTGAGAGAACTAAATCTAGAACATTTGGGTTGACAACTTTCTAACAAAAAATACGTTTCGAAGACGATGGAGAGCCCACGTGCGCCCGAATCACTGATGAAAATCATACGCTGCAAAGGGGGATGTAATTCCAAGCGATGTAGTCCGTAAGCTTGCACTGCTGGATGTGGAAAATATAAGGACATATCTTGTGCAAATTCGAAACAGTGATAATTTAAGCCTTTGAAGATGTGGGCGATATATTCTATTTTTGGGTCTCATAAGTTGGCCCTGGAAACATCAGATGTGTTCTATTTCATTGATATTTCTAAATATTAAGATGCCGATTTTATATATTTTGGTTTTCATATTCTAAGTCGGTGGATTAATCTGACCGGTTTTTAATAGATGTTAATAGATGAAATGGGTTTTAACGTCCTACTGTTCTGCTCCAACTAGGATGATAATCCATGTGCTATAAGGAATTACGGCCTACTCTTATACTGAATTCCAACTTCCAAGGAAACCGTAAATTGCACGCTAATGTGAACACGGGATCTCGGCTTTCCGTAACCATCCGAAGGACTATACGTTGTCCCTTGTCAGACCCTCTGTCCTGCAGCACTGACAGGGGAGAACCACGCCGGAAAGTCCCGATGAACTTTCTCGGCCAACGCAGGTATCAAACACTTAATCCCAGATAAGCAAGCTAACGTCTTACTCGCTGAGCCTCCGAGCCCCCCCCCCCCTATAGATGAACGATGATATTTAATTTCAGTTTCGGGGAAGATGTGTTCTTTTATACAAATTATACAGCGGTTCGTGGGTTCGAGCAGTTTTCCGAGTACAGTTACAATAAAATTTGATAATGACGTCACGAGAACAACGTAATGCCGTCAAAATGACGTTACAACGTTACAATAAGGTCGGAGAAAAAAATGTCGGCAATTTTGAACTTGCGAGTATCGATTTCCCATAGGTAGGTAATACATTTATTTGTGCTAAAGTCAAGCGTTTCGGAGATTTCGGCGATTTTCTGGTCTTCTGGTGGCCATCTTGGATTTATGGTAATTATGCAAATTTCCTCAAGACCGATAATGCCACTTTTGTTATGGGAGTACTAGAGACCATACCGGAACAGTTCCCAAAGAAATGATTTCTGTTGCAGTTTGTTCTAGGTGCTTTTTATCTATACCCGCCTAATAATAGGGACACAAAACCTTACGTTATAGGAGGGATCCCAGGTAGGTGGAACTAAAATATTTAGGCCTGTGCTATTGGGGGAGATTTTGAGGGAGGGGAACTTTTCAACACTGGAGCTAAGAAATTTTGCGAAACATGCGATAACAACAGGTACGAAAACGGAAACCCTTGATGCGAGGAAAATTTAGCATTGAATTTCAACCAAACGTCAAGGGATCCTTTGCATGCACACCAATGCGTACACGATACCTATGTCCTGCACCACTGACCCGATGGAACCACATCGGAAAATCCCTACGAGCTCTCTTGGCCTGACTCACCGACCCACCGCGGCTCCCTTTCAAACAATAAGACAGTGATAACCACAATGAGAATAGCAATTTCCGTAAAACGTACAGAGGTCAAGTATTATCAAATGACTGAATACTTTCTTTCACCAAACAAGGAAACTGTATGGGTTGTTTGGTTCTCTTAAAGTCCTAGTTTATTTGTTGTTACTATTTTAATCAGTTTTGTTGTGTGTTTTTTTTTATTATTATTTGCTTTTTTTTTTTTAGCGGGGATCGGGTATTGTTTTATTTGTTTTGTCAGCATGATTGCATTCAAACACGTGTAAAGTCGGGATATTCTATTTCAGTTTAGTCGCTTTTTATACTTTAATGACATTAAAAAATAACCCCAATGCAGCGAGCATTATAACTTCGGTTTATCTTGTCCACAGTCTATAAAGCGAGGAAAGATACATACTTGAAAATGTTAATTAGTGTAAATTGTTTTGGTATTGAACTGTGCATGGTAGACGGGCCACAATTTAATAATGCAATACAATTGTCGTTTATTATTGAGTGACGTCCATATGCGTACGAGCCAGGGGGGCGGGGGCAGCTGCCCCCCCCCCCCTAACTTTCGTGCAAGCTGACTTTTCGGGCAGACAAGTAAAGTGAGAAAAAAATTATATTTCATCTACTTGGCAAAATAGAGTGTCCGAAATCTAACAAAACACTTTACGAGCTGGAATAGCAGTAAAGCGCGTTTGCAGCCGTCAAATATTCCAAAATTCCAAAAGGTCAGCTCAGCTTCTTCGCCTCTCGAAAAAAACCGGCCTTTGGCCCTTATAAAACACTAATTTTACTTTTCTTTTAATTGAAAACCACGAATTTGTACTGAGTTGACAATGGAAAAAACATTTTGTCTGGAGTCACCCTACTTTGTGCGACATTTTTCGGGCATCGATTAGTATTTGTGGATGCAGCTGCAACAGTCTGATTGGATGTTTGGAATTCGGATTGGGACTTCGGTTACAAAACCATTTGATTCTTACACGGGCCGTCATCGGTCAGGTGACCATGGCTGGACGTAAAATTTTGACAGATTGTCTTTCCCGCAGAAACGAAATCATCACATAAAAGTTAATCAAATCAACGGTTATGTTTTTCAATGAAAGGGATCTGTTAATGAAAGTTTTGTGTTAAAACATCTTTAATATAGCACGTCATGTTGAATACTAGCCAGACATATCTCGTGATACTAATTTGATCATATTTTTTTTTCAAAGACCGGACCTGGAATTCAGAAATCAGATCTTTGGTTGGATATTCTGAAATGGTTGAAATAAATTAGGCTACACGAGGTGATCCCCCGATTCAATCCAGTCCAAAAATAGTGTGCAACTTGGACCAGCAAGGAAGCGCCTGGTTTGGACGGTAAATCCCACCACTGTGCAAAGGGTGCAGACTGTGGTATGATAAAGTCGGAATTTCAAAACAAAACTTCCAGAATTTTATCAAAATACTCGAAATATGTAATTCGAAACTGAAAAATTTCGACAAACTTTTTCTGCAGTCCAACTGCCTAGACAAAAAATAATGAATACAATATGAAACTTTTGATTGTGGTAATGTACTTGATCATACTTTACTTAATTCTTTCAATGTTTTCAACATATATTTTTGTTCATTAATTTATGTAGATGGTCTACCATCTTCTGACAGTGCAAATCACATTACATGACTTGCTAAATACACCATTAAAAAAAACAACAACAAAAAAACTTTGCGGTTCAACTACCTTTGGTTTTCTTACTTCATGGTTCAACGAACTGAAGAAGGCTGTTTCATTTTTCAATGCAAACAGAACGGTATGCCTCAGTGGTATCAAAAGCAAAGGTAAGAGAATGGAACAATGTAACTTGTTCATTTTGAGAAAATGAAATGAAAAAGGGTTCAACGTCATGCTATAGATTACTGGCAGGGGTTATTTTATGTACGACTGACAGGGGGAACCACGCCGGAAAGTAAGGCTGAACATTTTCAGCCAACACCAAAGGATCTTTTTTACGTGAACGCCAATGTGTATACGAGACCTCGGTTTTTCGTCTCACCCATCCAAACACACATGAAACTGTCTTTGTCAGGCTCTCTGTCCTGTAGATAACAAACCCCATCTCTCCACCCTCCGTGTTTCGAGATGAGAGATGGTCCTATTTAGTTTCACGTAGCAGAACCCAACGTGAATCACACTCGCAAAAAGTAAGCAAAATTGACAATATTTTTCATCAAAACAACGATTGATTATTGTTATTTCTGCCACATCCAACTACAATTAAGCAGATAATCCTACCAGACACGGGTACAAGTAGTAGATTGCTTTTTCCGACATTTTAAATCAAACGTCGTTAACACATAAAAAGAACGCTTGATTTACTTTATCGTCAATATTTGCTGATAAATGATTGTTGTTTCAGTAGACTGGGCTGCGTATGTGAAATAAGTGCAAATAGTATAAATTAACTCTTTTAAAAAATGTTACATGCATTAATAAAGAAATTGAATATGCCACTTGGAACTAAAGGCATCCAATCGTAGCTAAAAACAAGCACACAATATCTCAACGTTTTTAGTTACCTTCTCGTATCATCTGGGGGGTTGGGATGGCCTAGTGGTCTAGAGTGCCGCGCTTCGACCGCTAGCTGGGCGGTCACCTCTGGCTTGTGGCTGTGGTTTCGAGCCCTAGTGTGAGCGTATGTGGCATGGAGATAGGGGCGCCTTCTCAACCTCGTGGGTTTCCTCCGGGCACTCCGGTTTCCTCCCACGGCTAAAGACCCCTACGCGCAAGTGAATTATTTAAAAAAAAATAAACCATTTGTTAGTCCCGAAATGACCTAGTTTGTGTTGAGTGGACGTTAAACCCCATTTCTCTCCCTCTCTCTCTCTCTCTCGTATCTATCTGTCCAGTACCACTGACAGGGAGAAATTAAGTCGAAAAATCCCAATGAACATTCCCGACCAATGCAGGGATCGAATTATAAAGGCATTATCACATTCAAGAAAAAATTAAATATTATTTGGTTTGCATAATATATCCAAAACAAACCTAGATTGACTTTCTTATGGACAATGTATGCACTAAACTCTTTGAAAATCACAACATGCTATGTGAGTTGACTGAACATAAAATTAATGTATTTGATCTCGAATTTAAAAGGAGTTGCCCCCCTTTATTCAAATTGCTGTTTTTCACCCGAAACTTTCTATCTTGCAGTTGGAAAGATACAAAATACATGTACAGTCAAACAATGCAAATAACAACGGCATCTGCCTGTTCTCAAATTCGAATATTTTTATTTTTTCGTTGTTTCCAGTATGGCCCCAGTAAGTTGGCGATTGAGCTACAGATAATCATGCGGCATTTCTTGCTATCATCAACTTTGTTGCCCCACCCTACAGCAAAGAAGACAATGATGGAAATCAATAAGTGAGGCATGTTGATGTTTACAGTTGTTAATGAGAAACCCATCTGATGAATTTTGTTTAGTCCAATTGTTGTTATGCGACAATAGGAAACATAATCGGTCACTTAAAATATATCACCCCCTCGTATATCTAACCATATTCTAATATTGCCTATCTATGATTCATACAATATACACAGTATATATAATTCATAAAGGTAATGAGTACCGTGAGAGAGCTGTATCTAGACTTTATATTGATATTATTGGCGACAACAGATGTTCGACTGTGACTCCTGGCGGTCGATACACAGACCTGATCTGCGAACACGCGACACGAACAGGACAACGGGCCATATGCGACTGTTTACATAGCTTCGCTTTGATTTCTTGTCCATAATAGTTGGGAATTATTGAATTGGAATTGACCCGTAAAACATACGGTAAGTCCCACTTCAGTCAATTAAATATGGGTAAAAGTGACCGGAAGTCGGCTTGACTTTTAGTCGACGGTGTGCAGGTTTATGTAATTGTATTGATAACGGGGTTGTTATTAAACTGGGTGTGTTCTGAATCAACGAGAAAATAGTTCATAATTATAAACCTAACGGTTGTAATTCTAACCCAATTACCGTAATAATCTTTCGTATTTAGAACTCTTTGCCATCCCCTATTGGTTTTTTTTTTCAAATTGATTTGGCCAAACTCTTACAAAACACCACAGCTAAGATAACTGTAGATCCCCAACCCCTATAAAACAATTCAGTATGAAATATCTTAATGATTAAGATGTTATATGCATACATAGTTACTCAATTTCTAAAAGTAGCGACGGGTGTCGTGGTATTGTGTGCTAGAACACCTGAAACCATTCTTCATTACATGAAATATAATTTTGGTGTACTTTCGAAACCAAATTATCCCATATTATATATTTGTCTTCTTTAAGAAAGTCATTACACAAACGTTCATCTGTGTCTTCCAATCTGAATTATTTCGAAGGGGCGTGAGGGTGAACGAATGTACTTTAAATCATAAGGTCTGTCACTGAGTCGAGTGATGTGGTTTCAATTTCCAGATTGTAATAAACGATGAATAGGGTCACTTGTGCTGTCTTATGGGTTTTCTCTGGGTCCTCCTGCATCCCCCACTGCCAAGAACCTTTACGGGTGTCGTGTGAAGATTAAACTTTGGGAGGGGTGGGAGGTGCATGGCCGATTGGTAAGCACGGACGCGCTCTGCCATAAGGTCTGCCATTGAGTCAACTGGTGTGATTTCGATTCCCTGATTGCATGTGACAAGGAGAAGGATCGCCAGTGCAACCTCCTGGGTTTACTCCGGGTACCTCGGTTTCCTCCCACTATACGAAAGACCCCGACGCGCAAGCGAATTATTGAAATAAACAATATGTTAGTCCCGAAATGACCTATAGCGTGTGTCAAGCGGGCGTTAAACCTCTCCCTCTCTGTCTGTCTGTCTCTCTCTCTCCCTCTCTCCTTCTCTCTCTCCATTACACCACTATTAACCTGCCCTTGAAACATTGCAGTGTTATCAAATATTTCCATTGAATTCTTCGATTCAAACACCGTTGTTGCAGGCAAGCAAACGATCACGCGACAAAGGCCAATTTATAATAAAAAAAAGTTGTATTGGCAAAAACCGCGATATCAAAGTACAATCACGATGTAAAAGTAATCAGTGATACTATTCTCATTAACTATTGATAATTGAGCTTTTACCTTAATATTGCACGTAAATAGGACACGGGTTAGATTTCAAATATAATATGTTATTCTATACAACGTGCCATGCGACGAACACGTTCATTTTTAAAAATCAAGTTAAATGTTATAACGACGTATTGAAACGTGAGTACCGAATTGTAGGTGAATGTCATTTTGAGCAACTTACTTTAAAGCCCCAATACCACTCTTGTTGAAACTGAATAATATGCCCCAATCTTCATTCTGGTCAACAAATTGTATTATTTTACAATATTCCAATTAATTGATGATATAAATTCCATCTTAACACACCTATTTTAAAAAATTGGAAAAATTCAACCAATTGATTTGAAACGTCTAACATAAACCTTTTCAAATGTGACTTGGATTTTAAAATATTTTAGAACCCTCTGGACAAGTAAAATAGGTTGTACTGGATAATTTACACAACAGGTAGGACACTTAAACATCTAGTACTTAGAATAATCTTATTAATTATTTTCTGGAACTTCCAAGCCAGCAAGAATGTTATTGTCCCTAGAATGTCATTAGAGAGTGCCATTAAGAGCAGCTTACTTTAAGGTTATAGCGAAGTGTAGGAAAGTGTCCTTGAGAGAGAGATTTTGGATGATATTGAGTTATACACTTAGCTACTTTAAACAAGTGAAAAGTGTCCAGATTTATTAACCCAATTGTCAAGACGAATACATAACTGTCCAATTTGTGAAAGAAGCATGGATTTTACCCACAATTTACAATATTCAGCTGCTGGAAATCAACTTGAAATGCGCAGTAATGAACTTTAAATATGCAGTGATCAACTTGAAATAATGAACTTTAAAAATGTGCAGTGATCAACTTGAAATGGACCTTGAAATGTACTGTGATCAACATGAAATGAACTTTAATAAAATGTGCAGTGATCAGCGAAAGCGCCATTCGTTGGAAACTCCCATTAAGTACTACGACAAACTGCAACTTTAGAAATCTACAAACAACAATATTATTAATAAATTCATGAAAACGCACAACGTGACTATACGCTGTTTTCTGTATTTGTTTATTTACCTATATTAGCCAATCATGTTTTTAAAATACTCCGTATTTTAGAATTACATACTATTGCATACATGTGAAGGATATGAATAGTTTTGCTGGAACCCCCCCCCCACCCCCCACCCCCCCCGCCTAAAAAAAACCCCATAGAGACAGGGAAAGAAATAATGTTTTGTTAAATCGTGGTTGCGTCGTACAATAACTGACTTCAATTAAATTTATCAGAATAGATGGTTAACAATGAAATGTAACACGCGTCTCGGAATTTGTTCTACTTCGAGGACAGTTGTTGCAAGATGTGTTTGACTGAAACCGTAAATTAATAGACGCATTAGAATGTATATATCCACGTGTATAGATTAAAGTGGATCTGTTCTATTGTATAAATAATCTAATACGTCTATGATGTAAACTGGGAACTTAAACAACAGCCGTATATAACTGGATTATTTTGTTACAGATAATCCCACTTAACTGCTTGTCGGCAAAAAACAATACGTATTGGACTTGACTTTAGCTGGCTATATATCAAATAATGGGGATAGCCGATTGAATTAATTAGAAGTCGGAACATTTCTCGAGACATAAGACTTCTGTTTACAGTTTGTCCTCGGGCTGTACTAGATCAGTGACCAAAGTGAGTTACTCGTGTAAGGTGAAGGTAATAGCGCGTGGATTTCCCGGCGATATATCATGTTTTATATACTTTTGCATATCGCTAGAGAGGTTGGAACTTCATTATAAAAAAAAAGTGATTTGGAAAAGTGTGGACTTTAAAAATAGACAAAATGTTTGATTGAAAATGTGAATCTGTCGGGTATATTCTTAACAATGAAGTCATATCGGATAAAAAGTAAAGACTTATTGGTAAAATTATAACAGAATCCAGCAGAAATCGGTTTATACCGTGTTACATTAATTTGTTAAACATTGTGGTATTTCGAAAATAGGATTAAACACTTAGCATGTTGTTGTAACAATCTTAAATAATATTATATCGTAACACCTTCCATGGTTTTAACGAATCGTCTCAACAATAAACCTGTAATAATCTAAATGCATTCTTCTGAAAGAAAATATATTACTATCGCATGAATTCAGGTTCTCTCTATTCTTCTATTCTCTCTATTGTTGCTGCCATCAACAGTACTGGCGACTCCATTCAAAACTATTCAATAATACCCATACTTTTAATAACGGCGATTTTTTTTTTTTTTTTTTTTTTTTTTGGTGTTGTCATTTCCTTTTATTTGTTATTGCCAGTCGTTATTTGATAAAGCATGTGCTGCTAATCCGCTGATATGAGAATAATACTTTGTGTGAATTAATGACGATTCCCAAGTCTACAATAAACTCGGATATCCAGTGTTTCTGAGGAGTTTTTCTGCTGCTAACAGAGTATTGTAATATTGCTTTCGTGAAAACCACCGATTGTTTGTTTCCGTTTTCATTGGGACCTGTAAAATTATTAGGTATAGTGATTTAAGATTCGGTTCGGATAAAGAATCTGGAACTATTTGGCCATTTCTTCATTTCTTCAGATTAGGTATGGTGAAGTGGTCTGTTGTATAAACTAATGGGTGGTTGTCTTGCACGTTCATCTTTTACGGTAAATAAGCAGACGACAGATAATGACTGCGTCAGGTAAGTTGATTAATTTATGTTCACGTGCATTTAGCTAACCTAAATTAGGGTTTAACGTCTTATATTTCTGCACCAACTGGGCTAATGAAGACAAGACATATTTCATGTAGTATGGTGTCTTAAACATTATATTTCGAGCAACATATTATTACATACAATACTGGTATAATGGATTTGAAATCGGGCTGAATTTTATGTAAATTTTATGTAAATTAATCTCCATGCTTGTAATTTATACCCTTCAATACAAAAAAAAACTAGTGTTTAAAAATTTCAAACGTATAGCTTATATATACACTGTTAAACGTTAAAATTGTCTGCCATTATTAGACAGATTTTTTTAAAACAACATATATAGCTTATACATGATATAGTATAAAACAGAAATGTGCTTTGAGGCGAATTCTAAACCCCATGGAATTCCAAAATCAAAGGTTCTTTTACGAACATTGGACCTGGGTTGATAGTACTATCCAAATAACTCATTGACACTGTTTCTGGGCAGACCGTCATTCCTGTTTATTTAGCCAGCGCCCTACTCACCGAGCCACCCTGACTCCTAAGCTAACGGTTAGTTCTGGTGGTAGCGATCGTGCTTTATAATGGTGCTAGATGTTTAGGTTTTCAGTTCGACGAGTTAAGATGTTAGTAAATGGAATATAACCCTCACTGAAATGGTGCACATTTTTAAACAAAGTCTAATTATTTTACGTGTTATAACCCTCTAACTAGCTAATTCACTACCAGAAATGAAGGAATTGCTGTCATTTTTATTTCAAATAATATGGTTAACGACTTCTTTCATTTGACTCACAATTGTGATTGATGTGTCAATTTTCCCCTGATGGGTGTGTAATGTACTCAAATTGCAATAGTAAAGAGAGCTTTATTCTTGTCATTGCCCTTGGGATAGAAACGTGGTGCCATCTTAACATGGTAATCTGTTAGGAGTTTCTATATGACCAGAAACCATTGACATAAATCGTTTCTATATGACCAGAAACCATTGACATAAATCCTGCATGACCATATTATTATATGATAAATCAGGTCAATAGTCTGTAAGTGTCAGTTGGAAATTCGGAACACAATACTTGTGCTTGATAACGATAAGAATACACGTTTTGAAACGTCGTGTTCGTGTAATAAAACCAGTGACTCTTTTTTCCATAAGAATTGTGTGCTGTTAAAAACCTGTCAAAATAATATTGATTGAAATAAATAGATGTAATATTATTCAACACACACGTCAACTATAATATTGACCTCGGGTTTTCGTCGGATCCGAACGACTAGACAGCTGTCCTTGTTAGACCCTCCGTCCTGCACCACTGGCAAGGGGAGGAAACCACGGAAGAAAATCCAAATGAACTTTCTCGGACTACCGAGCCGGCGTCTTACTCACTTAGCCACCGTGGCTCCACGATTGAATATACCATCAAAGTACATGTACGTATGGCTAATATTTAGACCGATAGATTCAAGTAATTGCGGGGTGTATTAAAATCATCTATTCTTAGTAGAATTGTGGTCATTCGATTAAATCTTGCAGTATTTATTTTGGTATTTAGATCAAATTATTGGTCCTCCTTTGTGCACTATAATTATATTTTTTTATTAATTCGTTTTCGTAAAGCAGTAGGTATTATTAGATAAAGAGTTGAACGTTTTCGCTATAGATTTTTTTTTAAAAAATAGATAATGAAGAGATAGTATGCTGAAAATTTCAACAAAATTACTTCACTGCGAGTCTAGATATCGGCGATACAAATATAGTCTAGCCTCGATTGTCATTTCTACCATTGTTACGATAATAAACTAAGTCTCGATTATCGATGTTTCCGGTAACCGCATCGACCATAAAACATATTTAAATCTACTTGTATCGCAGCCACCCGATGGCATCGAGGGTTGATGATGGTCTTGGTAAGTTAATTAATGTCTAATTAATAATTACATAACATTTCAGGCCTAAAGTAAGACCTGCAATAGGCAGATGTAAAACGTCTTCATTAGCCCAGTCGGAGCAGAGCGTTAAATCCTATTCCATTTTCCGAAAACGGGAATAGATATATTGTTTATTTCTGATATGACTTTAAAATTTCCAACCCAACATCACAACCCCTTTAAGTATTTCTCTCGATCTGTTCTTGTTCTGTCTATTTTCCCATGAGAAGAGATTTGAAGGCATTTATAAATCGGAGCCAAGGAAATGAAAACAGTAACTTGGACTATTTACCAAAGCCTTAGTACACGTATGTGATTGCCCATTTGGCCAGTCGTGGTTTGAGTAGGTGACGAATTTCTTACACAGGTGTCGGCTAGATCAAAGACAAGATATATCCAAAACACATATTGACAAGTTGACCACTTAGTTCTTCTAGAAGATTGTTTATTTCTTATTTAGAGAAAAGTTCACCTTGTTATTAACTTAATTTTAAGCAAAGTTCGTTAGTATTAGGCCCGTGTTATGTATGGTCTCGTCAATTTTGTATTTTAACGTATTCAACTTGAGGGAACCACTGTGGCTCATTGAGTAAGACTTTGGTTCGATAATCTGGAGAGGAGCTTGGATGGCCGACTGCTTTGCGCGTGCCCGTTGTATCGTAAGGTCTGTCATTGAGTATATGGATTGAGTATTTGGATTGAGGAGATATTATCTACTCCTCATGATTAAGAGAAACGCTTGACAAGTGGAAACATGGTCGCTCGGGTGGGACGAAAAACCGAGGTCCCGTGTAGTCATACACATTAGCGTACAGGTAAAATAACCATTGACTATAAAAATTCGATATAAGAGTAGGCAAAATTTCCCTCACAGGGAGTAAATGTATGTAGTCGGCAAATAAATTAATAGACCAATGAAAAAAACACATATAAATGCCCGTCAATAGTTAAAGCTACATTATTGAAGATTAGATTAATAGCTGACAGTTCTCACTACATGGGAATATTCTGAAAATTTCAGTCAAATTACCTAAGTCTAACTAAGCCGAGAACGTCTCATTTTAAAACCGAGTAGCCCCAATTGTCATTGTTGCCGTTCTGGTGAAAATAAAAAGTCTCGATTATCCAATTTTGCACTTAATCATCAATGGCTGTTGAACGGTAGATCGGATTCAAATCTAATGAAAATCGGGAGCATCAGATGGCATCGCGAGTTGATTTTGGTCCTGTCATGTTAATAAATGTCTAATTAATAGTTTTTAAAACATTTCAGGACTAAAGAAAGGCCTGCAATAAGCAGATTTAGCTCTTGCATAATGTATGTTTAATGAATTAGTAATGTGACATACTGGTAAATAGCATGTCCACGATTTCCGAAACACCTCGTGACACTTGTCACCTGTCAGTTGGTAATTGATGTGGCAGATTCGTATTAATGACTTCAGTTTTATGTTGCATTTTGTTTTGTGTTCCGTTTTACAAACGGTGACCTTTGACATCCGGCAAAAGACATGTCAAAACTAAGCAATCCGTCTTTATCAGGGGTGGACCCGGGAATTTTTGCAGGAGGGGTTTGCCAAGTTACGAATGACACGCATGTGTAACATAACTAAACAGTTTGCAACACAATACGAAATTACATAATATCTGATCAAATGGCATATAATTAGCATACGAGCGATCGCCTACGTCACGAGTTTCGACCAATGACAGACAAGGTTACGGGATCGCGGACTAACCCAGTCCACGCCTATCGCGCTGCTAGACCGGTGAGTGGAACTTTCATCTGGAATTTGATAGGGTTTTTTTTTTCGATTTGTCATGAACTGCGGGTTTGGCCCATGCCTAAGCTGGAATTTGCACCGAGAATGCTATAAAATGAACTACCTTTACGATAACCCGGTCATATGGACTGGTTCGAATATTTACGCCTTTCATGGAAGCAAGGAACAGTACCAGGCGTTCGGATGGCGCGAAAACCCGAGTTCCCATAAACATATTGTCATGCACGTAAAAGAACTCTTGACATTGGGAGTCTAAAGAAGTGTAAGTCGTAGAACCGTTGTCCGGGCAAAATGTCCCATATATTACACTGTATTACTTATGGCATTGAACCGAGGGGGGGGGGGCAGTTTTACACCATCGATAAGGTAACGGTCAAGGTACTGATAAATGACAGTTACACACCTAAGCCTGTTGACCACGATTAACACATACATGTATATATTAATGTATGTAAGTAATTATAGATTACTATAGTCACACCAATTCCTGATATGTAATTTAATGCTTCATGGCCCCTAACGATTATAAAATCAATGAACCATTATCACTACTTTGTTATGTACTGCTGTAAATAGTTCACAAAGTTGATTTAGTTCAACCTCGTGGGTTTCATTTCTATTTATTGAAATTATGATATCAATCCCATGGGTCGTTCCATGGATCTTATAACCCACACCTTGGTGAACTTTTCCTCACCCAATGGGTTAACAGAGACAGGCATACACCATGCAGAATCACATGCATGTGATAAAATTTTTCCCTTCCGAAGGACCAGAAAGTCATAAGGGTAAGCGATGCTGGAGAGTCCAGATTGATTTTCTCGGCCAACATGGCGATCATTCCCGTACTTCCAATTACGCCGGTGTCAGCACATTTATTAATGAGCCATCATAGCTTCCCGCATCATGGTTAAAATGAATGTAGGACGTTAAGGCCAGTGGATGGCCGAAACGTCTTAGGTCGAAATGTTAACTGACGAAACATCCTTCACCGAAATATTCAAGGCCGAAACGTCATATTGCCGAAACGTCCGTCCATCGGTTATAATACGCTGAGATATAAAGCATAACAAGACATATAACCATGTTCTTTTATATATGAAATATTCAGAAACAAATATAATCCCGCAGTTACATCGTTACAAAAAATACACCTAATGGAGTTAGGTATGAAACAATCCAAACCTTGAACGTCATTTTCTCGGTTTCAAGTTTATGTTGGTTATCAGTCTTACGTGTGACGCCATACAGATTGATCGATAAATCGAATATTGATAATTCTGACAGGTCATTTACACCATTCTAGCTGCATCAAAGAAAACCGAAGCATATTCGAATTTTGCGAATAATTCCACCAACAATCGAGTTCTTAGTTATGTCAGCGAAATATTTCGGTTCCAACTATCTCTAATAAATAATGTCATTAACTCTATTCTAAAGATTATAGATACATAATATCATGGTATTAGGGCCCTTTGTATATTTATGTTCAACTATCGTGTATATTTACATTAGGTAAGCTTTTTTTTATAGGTATGTCATAATGCCAGATCATATGTAAATTTGTTACACGATGTTTTTGTACAATGTTGTGTAGAATTAATCTTATTAACCTCACTATGTAAACAATACAACCTAACACAAATAGAACATACTATCCACAAGGTATATAGGTAATGGGATGGAATATTATTGGGATTAACATTTACTAAGTAACACTATTCTGTATCACGACTAAATTGGAAAGTGTAGCACCATTCTTCTACACGGTTCCACAAAGAACATGTATCACCATTGTCTTCTATATGGATTCTATTATGGACCTCACGTTGTGTTTTTCTAATACTGAAAGTCTGAAAACCCGTCTTGTTCGAAATACGTGTTTATATAGCGGTATAAAACTGATACAAAAATTACAACAGCTATGGTATTACATAATGTATTAAGTATAACTCTAATTGTCAGCAATGACGCTAGATAATGACTACACACGGTGACTTACCAGAGTTGACTGATGCGGGAAGCAAATTTAAGACCCCCCCCCCCCTGTGTCTGACAAAACCACGCAAGCTAATTAACAATTACTTGATAGGTAATGCGTGGAACCTATCTTAGTTTCCTTATAGGGAAACTGCTAAACAAAATATACCGATATTCGTAGAACATGTGGCATCATGTCTACTAAATTTCCAATTTGTTAGTCTTCAAGTTATAAACTTCTTGTTGGTAGATATAGTTAGAAAAACAAGTTGTTGATTAGTTTGAGGAATATCCCGGATACAACAGAGCTATCATTGTATTAATATTAGCCCGCGGCTTATGTTAAACATAATAATATGGTTAATTTGTTTTATCATATTTTCATGTACAAAGTGTGAAATGTCAAACCCACAACTTTTTAAACAATATTTATTCACAGAAACTGGACTGGAGAACATAAATTAAATGAAATAAAATGGGTTTTAACGTTTTACTGTTCTACGCCGACTGGGCTAATGAAGACGGGCATACATCATGCAGTGTGCTATGGGTGAAATTTTGACAGGACAGCGGCACTTCGGCTTAACAATTCTATTACGTACACGCCAATGTATGCACGGGACCTCTGTTTTTTGTCCCATCCGAACGATTACGTTGTCCTTAGCAATTCCTCTATCCTGGTACCGGTGAATTTTGTCGGCCAACTCCAGGGTAGAAACGGGATGGGGCATGACAGTCTCTCTTTAAGAATGTTAGTCTGACAGCTGCCATGCCTCTAAATTTACAAATAATTAGTTTGCACATTAAAATAGAAAATATGTATATCTTTGGCTTATAGTCTACGGTTTTAACACAACCAGGCACAACCAGAGAATTCCATGATATATATAAAACACCCTGGCATATGTAAACATGTCAATTTGTCTAACATGTTTTTTAAAACTAAATCTAAAAACAAAAACAAACTTTTTACATAGCAAAAAATGCTTGATCGAATGGAACAGTGGAGTTCGTAGTTGTGTTAATAAAACATCAGTATCTTTTTAAAACCTATTGTCAATACAGAGACACCGTGGTATGTCAGCTCAATGTTATTAGTGCGGTGCTTATAAACAAACTGTACAATTTGTAGCACCTACCGATATATAACCTATTTGAAATAAGGCTCCTGGCTAAGTACATAACAGCCGAGGCTTACTTTAGAGTTTGACGCATTTTGTTCTATAAAACTTAATGAACTGACTTATGTTATTTATTTGAAAGACCACATCGTATTGAGCGCATATTGTGTTAGAAATGGATTATATCTCGGCAGGCTTGGGTAGAAGGTAAATCAAATTCTATATGTTTTTTTTAATTCTGATTTTGAACAGCCATTAGCCAAGTAAATTCTGTGATCGTAATTTGGTGGATTTTGAATAACTTGCGCATTATGAACATTGAACTTCTATAAGGAATAAGCATCAAATTATTCAGTGCTGTTCAGATTTGATGAACTTTGTCGACATTCGTCACCGCCGACAGACTATAAAAACGGGAAATGACCAAAACAAGTCATACCAGCACCACCTGTAACAGGGGCGGATCTAGAAATTTTGAAAAGGGGGGACGCCGCGAAATGAGGCCACTGACCGTGGAGACGGGCACGCCGCTGCGAGGGTGGTGAAAAGAAAATTATCCGTCATTTCCTTGCATCTGTAGCCATTCCAAGAGCTATTTGGCTAATATTTCGTTCGGAACGGACATATTTGGGTCTGAGAAAAGGCACTTTCAGCAGTAAAAATCCGCCTCTGTGTACTCTTTGCTTATATGTTTTGAGGGGATTCCTTTCAATTCAATTCGAAACAAGTTTGGATATTATCCACTGTTGATATTTTGATTTTGTTTTTTTTTTTAATTAAAAGTTAAATAATCAACCTAAGTACGTGTTAACGTCGATTAAGTATTTAGTCATATTGTCGGATAAATGCAAAAAAAGATCAACGGTGTACCTTTGATATAATTCATTAAGTAAATAGTTGTATTGTACTACGTTAACATCTGACATGGACGTTCAGATAACGTGAATTGATTGACTAATCAAATTGTGTGCATTGGTATGTAGGCCTGCATAAAGGGGAAATCTAAAATTAAAATGGAAATGATTCAGGGTGATTTAGGGTTATAACCATGTGTAATATTACTCTTCCCGTGAGAAGAACGTCAGTTGTATAACTTACATTGTAGTTTGGAAATCAGGAAAAATAATAGTACGTCGAATTCGAATAATAATGGCGATGAAGCTACTGTTCCAATTCCACGCTTTCATTTCCATTCCCAACTGAGACATCTAGATCTCAATCTGAGGTCATTTGAATCTGAATAATGTTATTAATTGTTAATATGGACAGACACCCACTCCTCCACCATCCACCCCACTATACTAATACCCCATCTTACCCAACAAACACTATCCCATTCCGACAGGGGGGTTGGGATGGCCAAGTGGTCTAGAGTGCCGCGCTTCGACCTCTAGCTGGCTGGTCACCTCTGGCTTGCGGCTGTGGTTTTGAGCCCTGGTGTGAGCGTATGTGGCATGAAGATAGGGGCGCCTTCTCAACCTCGTGGGTTTCCTCTGGGCACTCCGGTTTCCACCCACTGCTAAAGACCCCTACGCGCAAGCGAAATATTGAAATAAAATTAAAACCATCTAGTTTGTGTTGAGTGGACGTTAAACCCCATCTCTCTCTCTCTCTCTCTCTCTCTCTCTTCTCTCTCTCTCTCTCTCTCTCTCTCCCATTCCGACATTCGTTAAGCTGTCCTATATAAAGATGTAATTATGGTAGGTCATTAATGAGTTATAGGAAATACACATTTATAAGGCGTGTCTCTTAATTTGAAGTCATAATGACTAGGAAATATCTGCTCAATCGATACACAATAGCTTCTCAATTTAAAGTGAAGTGAAAGAGGATTTAACGTTCTACTGTCTTGCTTCTACTCGATTAATGGAGACGGACATACACCATATAAGTATGGTATGGGGGACATTTTGCCCGAAGAGCGACGCTATAATCTACTCTTATATTGAATTCCAACTAGCGAGGATTCTTTTACGTGCACACTAACGCGTACACGGGGCTTCGGGTTTTCGTCACATCCGAACGGCTATATCTTGTCCCTTGCCACGCGCTCTGGTCTGCATCACCGGCAAGGGGGAGCTACGCCGATAACGCCGGAATCGAACATATAAAAGCAAAGGTTCGAACCCCTACCTAGGAAGTGGCACGATGTGGGAGAAGGCCTTTTTTTATAAGGAACATATGTCTGTTTCCACTTCCCCTCTTTTGTTTATACAAAAAATAAAAACACTACCCGGCCTGTCTGTATCTAGGCCATTAGGTTATATATAATTAATGGATTATGGGCGGGAAAATCGCGTGTTAAACAAGTTTAACGTTACCTTAATTAAACACCATCACAGATCCGTGGCGTAGGTCGATTTTCACAGTGTAGATAGACAATTAAGTTTTGGAGACATATATCAGTCGGGAGACCGTTTAGTTAATTTTGCAAGCTAGAAAGTCCGGTAATAGTCTGTCATTATTGTAAGGGATCTGAAAGAGTTTCAAGTTCATCAAGACAATGAGGTTAGTTTTTTACATCGATAAAAAGATACACTGAGGTAATACCTTTCCACAAATTACTTTATCAAAACATGAATTCCTTTTATCAATACATGATTTGTTTTTATCATAACATGATTTCCTTTTATCAAAACATGATTTCCTTTTATCAATACATGATTTCTTTTTATCAAAACATGATTTCCTTTTATCAAAATATGATTTCCTTTTATCAATATATGATTTTTTTTATCAATACATGATTTCTTTTTATGGAAACATGATTAAACTGTAAACGAGCCTCCTTTTTGGGAGACTACCAATTAACAGAGCTTTCAACTTTTATATCGGAGAAATGTTGAAGCTTGTAAGATTCAGTAAGCCTGTAGATTACCGCAATATATATAGTATGTTGTTGTCAGTTTGTGGTTTGACCTAGAAAAAATGTCTAGGTGTAGTTGGGTTTTTTTTATAAATAATCAACAATATTGATACTTTAAGTTTTCCTTGTCAACCCATGCAGGAGATACGAGAGACGAGTACTTCCAATACCGATAGACCAAGTAAATAACAGCTACTGCCACTACCAGAAGGCATAATGTTCTGGAAGAAAATGAACCACTTTTCTCTTTCAAGAGCACCACGATGCCTTCCCAATAAAATTGTTGGCTTTGTAAGGATTTACGGTTGCACACCGGGTCTCGTCTTCCTATCGCTTTGACAGATTTCTTTCTACCTTCAAGTTCATCGATCCGTCTTTTAAATTTTTAACTGACTATGTTCGTCTTCTTTGAAGTCGACATTCGACAGTCCTGGGGGGATTGGGATGGCCTAGTGGTCTAGAGTGCCGCGCTTCGACCTGTAGCTGGCCGGTCACCTCTGGCTGTGGTTTCGAGCCCTGCTGTGAGTGTATGTGGCATGGAGATAGGGGCGCCTTCTCAACCTCGTGGGTTTCCTCCGAGCACTCCGGTTTCCTCCCACAGCTAAAGAACCCTATGCGCAAGCGAATTATTGAAATAAAATTAAACCATATGTTAGTCCCAAAAATGACATAGTTTGTGTTGAGTGGACGTTAAACCCCATTTCTCTCTCTCGACAATCCTGTTGCGAGTAAGGGACCTCGGGTGAGTCGGTCGGTCACATTTGTAATGCAGGAGGGCATTATATACATATTTCATTGAAAAAGATTCTGATCAATATTTAGGGTCCCCAGGGATCATTCATAACTGCTACATTTTGTTCAAATTAACTTGTTGTTAATGAAAAACCAACTCAGAATTTAATGTTGCGCCAGTCAATTGAGTTTCCAGAACCTACAGAGAATCGACAAGAAGCATAAACCTGACAAAATGCACGATATAACTAACCCTAACCCTAACCCAAGGGAAAATATTTCACAGATTGGAAAGTTAAACATCCGTTGTGATAAGTTCAATGTTTATAACACATCTCAGCCATATTAAGCTATATGACGTTAATTCTTTACATGTTTATTGTTATTTGTTAAAGATAACAGACTTAAGTAGCGTGTAAACAACTTGTTGATCGTGTCAACCAACTTATCTGATTGCCAATAGAGTAGACTGATAATCGTTCAACTTACCTGGCTCGTTTTTCTTCTCGCGTAAAAAGTAACGTTAACTCACCCAACCACATTAAGCTTCAAAAAGGTGGAAAATTTTCTGATTTCAGATCTGATATCGGCGAATACATGAACTTTTTGTTAAGCATATTTGATGTTGATAAATATCTCCACTTGGGCTTTGTATTTTGTGTTTCTATTTTTTTCTCCAATAGAGAGAAAAGGGAATTGTTATTTTGAAGACGTCATACAAGACAGAATGAGTGTTTGAAATACATATAAAAATTAAAATAAAATAAGTTTTTCAAATAAAACGATTGACGTAGTTTCTTAGATGGTTTGTTTATATAATCAGATATTGAATCAATTTTGAAGACATGGGCTTTCAGCTAATTGGGTAATTTCCCTCGTTTCGGGTGACGTATCTGCAATCACAACCATTTTAGGCTTCGAAAGTTGTATGTACGTATATAAATTAAAAAATGAATTTAATAAAAGAGCATAACGTATTTATACAGTACAGATTATATCTTTGCGTTTTAATATGGGTCAGCGATTGTGTGTTAAAAATAACGTACGGCTTAAACATTGAGAGTAAGGTGAAAACTAGATGAAAAGTAACCTTGTATGACCATGAACGCTTATATATTCACGGGGGTTTGGGTGGTCGAGTAGTCTTTGGATCATAAGGTCTGTAAGGGTGTCAAGCGACGTGGTTTTGATTCCAAATCTGTACGTGATAAGGTCGCCTGCCAAAAATCGCGGCGTTTCTCCGGGTTCTCTGATTTTAGAATTATACTAGTCGTTGGTATGGGACAAAAAGTCGATGTTCCGTGTACACGTTGGCGCGCACGTAACGCTTGGCAGTTAGAATTCAATTGCTGTCCGAGCAAACTCCCCTCTTGACCCACTATATCGCGTATGCCCACCTCCATTAGACCGGCAGGAGCAAAAAAGTAGGACGTTCCCCATTCCATTCATGCTTTACCTATCTCATACATATTCATCAGTCAGTTATCGATATTCAATAAATCAGTTCTTCATTTTTCAGAACCCAACCAATAATATTTAGTGTAGTAGATGCCGAACTGATGCTAAAAGATGCTGAAGTAGGAACATATCTTCTGTATAAAGATTATGAAACAGAAAGAATATATCTATCTATCAGGTAAGGTTGTATATATAGTGCTAGAAATAGAATAGCTTCTCTTTAATTTTGTCGCTTGTAGAATATTATGGGGTTTAACGTCCACGCGACACCAACTACGTCATTTCGGGACTAACATATGTTTTTAGTTTTTAAAAATATCTATTTCAATAATTCGCTTGCGTGTAGGGATCTTTAGCAGTGGGGAGAAACCAGGGGACCTGGAGAAAACCCATGAGGATGGACAGGCGACTCTACCCTAATATTAGTCTTGCAAAATGTAAGTAGGCCTACCTGCTCGCATATCGCTTGGTGTCTTAAATGCTTATATTATAGCCTTATTGTAGTGCTTATTGTAGTGCTCGTAGACCAAGATTACCATGCCACGAGCAAGTCATTAACATCATGAGAGGCCTTGATATTTCAACTGTGATATTATTGTTTCAGGGTGTCAAATCGTATTCGTCATCATCGAATACTGGAAGTAGAGAATCTGTTTTATCTTGATAAACAACCCTACCCATATCTAGACTCGATCATATTCTACCACAGAAAACACAAATTACGAGGCATTAAGTTAAAACAAAGGGTAAGTTATTTAATATAAGAAAATCACAAATTTCAACCATTATCCTCGTGAGTGATCTAGGAACAGTCTGACGTAAGGGAAACGAAATGAAATGAAATGGGGTTTAACGTCCTACTCTTATGCAGCTAACCTGGGCTAATGGAAGACGGGCATGCGCCATACAGTGTGCTTTGAAGGAAGTTTTGTCCGGGCAGCGGCGCTACGGCCTACACTTATATTGAATTCCAACTGCCAAGGGGTCTTTTACGTGCACGCCAATGTGTACTCGGGACCTCGGTTTTTTCGTCCCATCCGAAAGACTAGACAGCTGTCCTTGTCAAGTCCTCCGTTCTGCGTCACTGACAAGGTGAAACCATGCCTGAAAATCGAGATGAACTTTCTCGGCCAATGCAGGGATCGAACACCCGACCTCCAGGCTAGCGAGCCAGCGCCTTACACACCTAGCCACGTGATTCCCCTAGCATAGTACATACATGGTATTCTGGTTAACAACATTTTCACCAGTAGTTCCAAACGCTGCATGACACAAATTGCGCGTATGCCTGTGTGTGTTCGGTGATCGGGGGGGGGGGGGGGGTCTTGACAATTCTAGTGGCATATTTAGTCAACTAGCCTATATTAATAGTATTATTAATATCTGACCAAAAATATGTACTCTCCACTCGTTCCACGTGCAGCTTTATGATTTCGATAGTAAAATTCCTAATTCATTATTTCTTTTTAGGCCCAGTTCAGTGCACGTGTTGTTAAAGCTTTCACAGTTAGAGTAACAGAACAAAATGGAAATTACCTCGCACCGCCATCAGCATTCGGTCACGTGTCGTGGCATGGTTCAACAGACTCTCTCATGACGTCATCGTCGGCGACGTCGTGACGCCGGATTCGTTGACATACTTGCCATATTTATTGTGAAATGACCTCCTATTTGTCCATTTGTCACGGGGCAACAGCGGCATTTGACGTTCAAATCTTTGTGATCTCACAAATTATCAGAATCTAATAAGCCTATTTAGTCTAGGGAATTTATATGGAAAAATTGTTGGTATTTATTTTCGTACTTTTCTTTCCTCAATGATTTTTTTTTTTTTCATTTTGCCAACGTATAATTACCATTAGAAGTAATTACAGACATATAAGACAGGTGAAAATTAATATCAGTGTTAATCTACCTGTGATAAAGGTTGACTTCCACATATTTCCGTCGAGATTAAATCTAAATACCATTTGACTCAAATCCATTGCGAAGATGCTATCGATGACGATGTAGTATATTGGCAACAAAATAAAACTTCCTTAATGATATGTGGCCATAAATATTGATTTACTTACTTAACTTCGACAAAATTGGTGTTCTTATTTAACATTTATAGCAAATCTAAAAAATATTACCCTGTTCATAAAACAAATGGTATTTGTATGTTAAAACCACCAAAGACGTGTAAAGGGGCCCTTTAAATTTATAAACCGATATTTGTATATAAAGTTTCACTGCAATGTATAAAGAGCTCGCTTTATATAGTGGAAAATCATAAATTGGAGATGTGGGTTTGCATGACAGTTTGGAGATTTTTGATTATTGAAGTCATCATTTAAATTAGTCTATAAAATACCATGCATATTGGCGTACACAATACAGAATGGTTGTTAGTTTAGACACCTTTCATGACAAAGCCGATCATTTAGCCTGTTGACAGGGACGTATACAGGACGAAAGGGGGTTCCCCAAGTGACCCTTTTATCCACCCTGTTAAAATACGGGAATTCAAACCGAAAAATATCACACTATTTAACGTATGAATAAGCCGACCCATGGAAAGAAAAGTATTCCTGGATCCCGGCATGTTACGATAATATTGTAATTTTTAGCTAAATTTGGTTATTGTTGATGAAAAATACATATCAGAGATCGTTGGACTGTATATTGGTTGGACTAAAACAACTTGGTTGTACCACAACCATAACAACCCGGAGAGCTATATCGACTCGCACGCTTACCCATCTCAAAATATAATTGACATTTATCATGTGTTAGTCCCCAAATTTCCGACTGATGTCCACATGCGCAAGCATTAAATTTTTGTCGATACTAATCTTTAAAATATTTAAACAATCCCATTTCTCGATCTTATTCGTTCTGGTGAATGCTTTGAATCGTTCTTATTCGTTGATCTGTAGGCGTACATATAGAGTAATTCTCAATCGCTAATTCAAAAAATTACCAATTAAATGATGATTGGATGTGTGTTTCTTTGCTCATTGCTTGCCCTCTCGTACGATCTCAATATTGTGATATTACTACGACTTAAATTATTGTGATATTATTTGTTTAAACTGTATATATTGTATATATATTATCTCAATTTATTTATATATTTATTGTAAAATGCAAATGTACAAGGCCTGATCATGTAAATGTTATCGTGTATTTGAATATTGTATTAATACAAATACATCATTATATACACATGTATAAATTAATAAATATTATAAACTGTTTTTTTTTTATTATTATTTTTAGACGCCCACATAATAATCATATATTGTCGTCGCCCCAGTCCGCCGGTCCGTCAGCCCGGCGTCCGCAATCCCTTTTGGACGCTCTAGAGGCTAAAGGTAAAACCCAATTGTCTCCAGGTGTTTAAAGTGAGAATTTCATATTTACTAACAAAGTTAAAAATCATTATTTCTATGTCTTTAGCTCAATAGGTTCAACTCACTATTGTACGATCAGAGGCATTATTTTCCACATACCGTAAATAATAACACAATTACCTCCCTTGTTTTTCTATTTTCCCCACCCCACAGAATAGCTTTTCCAAACGTTTGAATTTGAAAATGATATTTTTAGGATTAAAAGGATTATTCTTTAGCAATGAAGGACTTTATAGATACCATCTATTTTAAGACTTTATTTTAATACATTTTAAAAATATATCTTGGAAATATGAAATTCTCGCTTTAAGGTCATGAGACAAAGGGGCCTATATTAGACCCACACTCTACTAAACAAAATTTCGTGTTATGTAATGCATTATAGGTTAGTTTAATGGATTTAAATTTGAATATGAATTCTAAATTATAGGATGTTTATGCAACAGCTTTTAACCCGTACCTCACACATTAAAAATGTCGAGAGACAATGATTAAACCTTAAAGCAAAATAAAACTGCGTCATCAAAGCAATGTTTTTATTGGTAAAAAGGGGAAACAGAGTTTAAATTTCGTTACGAGACATTTTCAATAGCAGATAACATCAAAATGGCCTCCAGGAGAAAGATCTACGCCTTAGTCAATTTAGTCATGTGGTTGGTATAGTCCATTAATCGAATGTACTCAAGCAATTCAGTCAGAGGTTATCTTTATTTTTCGACTTTACATGACATAAAAAATCATACATTAAACATTTTATTAAAACATCTGAAGGAAAGTCGGGAGGAAAATGAAACCTGTGTGGATAACTCTATGTGTCTTATTGCTGTCCTTGGGTAAGTTAAGATTATTTAACCAACTCATCAATGGTTGTAGATTTGATAAAATGTGCGCATTGATTGTAATAGACCGGGAGCCCAGAGGGTCGAACCTAGACGAACGAGGTACCAATATCTGACCATATAGGCATCTACATACTAACCTGGGATGCACAGAAGTGGGCGTCTGCCGGGGTCCAGTCCATGGGTGTGACCCTGGTGACCCCTATAAGGACCCCAAAAATGGGTTAAACTCATACATTCGAGGTACCGGTCAAAACCAATTTTAAATGAAAGAATACACTCTACTGAGTACGAAAATGCCCATAACAGACGCTTTTGGCCCTGGGATTGCCCAAACTGACACCCCAAATATAGATCCCAGAGGGCTTGAAAAAAAAATTATATTCATACATTCGAGGTACAAGTTGAAACCAATTACAAATGAAAGAGTATATCCCACTGAGTACGAAATTACCCATAACAGACGAATAGACCCCTGGGGTGGCCCAGACTGACACCCCAAAGCCGAAGGGGGTGGGGTGGGGCAAAAATAGGGTTTGCTCATACATTCGAGCTACCGGTCAAAACCAATTTAAAATGAAAGACTACATCTCACTGAGTACACAATTGCTCATAACAGAAGATTTCGGCCCTGGGACTTCCCAAAGTGGCACCCCATCCCAGGGGCTTAGAAAAGGGTCATATTCATACATTCGAGTTACCAGTTGAAACTAATTTCAAATGGAAGAGTATATCCCACTGAGTACAAAATTACCCGTAACAGACGATTGGACCCTTGGGATGGCCCAGACCAACACACCAAGGCCGAAAAGGGGTGGTTGGGGAGTGGGGGGGCAAATAGGGTATACTCATAGAATCTGTGGTACCGCTCAATACCAATTCTCTTGCTCATAACAGAAGATTCCAGCCCTGGGACTGCCCAAACTGACACCCAAAACATGACCCCCTGAGTTTAAAAAAAGGGTTATACTCATACATTCACGGTACCAGTTCAAACTAATTCTAAATGAAAGAATATATCCCGCTGAGTACGGAATTGTCCATAACAGAAGATTACATGTGACTGAGTACGGAATTGTCCATAACAGACGCTTGTGACCCTGAAACGGCCCAAACTGACGCCATAGTTATGAACCTTGGGGCTTAAAAATGGTTATATTCATACAATCGAGGTACCAGTTGAAACTAATTTTAAATGGAAGTATAGACCTTACTGAGTACAAAATGGCTCATAACAGATTTACACCCCCACATTGTTTTTAAATTATCTGTTATATATGGTCCAGGTTAATTGGTTTCCCTTTAATAGTTTTAAATACATCGATCTTGATAAATCAATAGGTTGCCAGCCCACTGCCTTTTAATGCCTGAAAGACTTTCCGCTGTGATGGTTCAGTTATAAATGGCCCCCTAATCGAAGGTCTTGCGTTTTTATTGTATTTCATTGTTGTGTTTGTGTTGCATGGTCTTTGTATATTTGTGTACTATTTTTATATTTGCATTGTCTGTATTATCACTCAAGGTAGGAGTGGACGTAAAACCCCAGGAAGGAGCGAACATATCTGTATCATTTGCTTGATAACGTCGAGGGTATCCTTGTGGAAACATCGTTTAATACCTTGTACATGTATATAGACGATTTTGGTCTAAACTGACACTCTAAATTTTACATCCCTAGGCTTACAAAAAAGTTATTCTAACAAATCTTGACCCTCCACCCCCCGCCCGCCCCCTTTCTAGATGAAAGTAGATGTAAACCCCAAGGAACGAACGAACATATCTGCATCGTTCGCTTGATAACGACGAGAGTATCCTCGTCGAAACGTCGCCTAGTACCTTGTATGAAGATGATTCTCGCTCTGAGATGGTCCTAACTGACATCCTAAATTTTGCCCTCTAGGTTTGAAAAAAAATATACCGACAAGTTTTGCCCCCCCCCCCCTCTCCACTTTGATTTGCCGAGGACTGCATGAAATGTTCTGGGCCATTTTTTGAAAAAATTGTACGAAGCCGATGGTTCCATAAACTTTTCTACACTATTGGCAACGATGCTGCAAGGCCTGGATGCCGGCCAGGAAGATTTTTTTTATTTTTTACCCCCCCCCCCCTAAAAAATTTCACATAGCTGAAATGGTTAGTCCTTTCAGTGACAGGTATTTGATAGCTGCCCTATAACCAGTTTTTTTTTCCATTTCTGGTGATTCCTGGTGGGTTCACGAGATGGTCTTGTATGAAAACAATATTAACACTACAGGTGCAGTTCTTATGTCCATGATTGTACTTGTTGGTGACAAAAGTCTGTTTAAATCTGGCCTCACAATACCATTTTATGCATTTTGTCAGTTTGAACCATCATCTTTTATGGGTCATTTTGTTATCAGCGAGATGCACACTTTCATTTAAAATTAAATTGAACTGATACCTCGAATGTGTGAATATAAATTTTTCTCGAGCCTCGAGGTCGATATTATGGTGTCAGCTTGGCCGAAACCAACTGTTACGGACAATTTCGAACTCAGTGAGATGTACTCTTCCATTTAAAATTGGTTTGACTGGTACTTCGAATATATGAGTATAACCTATTTTTGACCCTTCGGCTCTGCGGTCCATATTTAGAATGTCAATTTGGGCCGTCCAAGGGCCACAAGCGTCTGTACATCGTACCTAGTGAGATGTACTCTTTCATTTAGAGTTGGTTTTGACCGGTACCTCGAATTTATGGCCCCATCGTCTTTGGGCGTCAATTTGGGCCATTCCATGGGCCCAATCGTCTGTTATTTACAATTCCGTAATCAGAGGCATATAGGGTACCCTTTCATTTAACTACTAATAACTCGAATGTATGAATATAACCTTTTTTTTAAAGCCACCCAGGGAGGATGGTGGTCATATTTAGAGTGTCAGTTTGGGCAGTCCCAAGGCCAAAATCGTCTGTTATGAGCATTTTCGCACTCAGTGAGATGTACCCTTCCATTTAAAATTGGTCTTGACTGGTACCTCGAATGTATGAGCAAACTCTATTTTTGCCCCACCCCACTCCCTTCGGCTTTGGTGTGTCAGTCTGGGCCACCCCAGGGGTCTAATTGTCTGTTATGGGTAATTTCGTACACAGTGGGATATACACTTTCATTTGTAATTGGTTTCAACTGGTACCTCGAATGTATGAATATAGGTTTTTTTTCAAGCCCTCTGGGGTTCATATTTGGGGTGTCAGTTTGGGCCATCCCAGGGCCAAAATCGTCTGTTATGGGCAATTTCGTACTCAGTAGAGTATATTCTTTCATTTAAAATTGATTTTGACCGGTACCTCAAATGTATGAGTTTAACCCATTTTTGGGGTCATTATAGGGGTCACCAGGGTCACACCCATGGACTGGGCCCCGGCAGACGCCCACTTCTGTGCATCCCAGGTTAGTATGTAGATGCCTATATGGTCAGATATTGGTACCTCGTTCGTCTAGGTTCGACCCTCTGGGCTCCTGGTCTATAACCGCCGTACTCCTCATTCGAGTCTTAGCCTCGCTTTTCCTGGCACCGAGAGTTGATTATGGTCGTGTCATGTTAATTAATGTCTAAGGATCGAACAATAGGCAGATATAACTCCTACATAATGCCTGTTTAATTAATTACTGGCATACATTATCTGAACACGGTTCTACTAATCACCACCAAGATACAGTTCCCTCTTGTCGGTATCCATACTTTGTCAATACTTTTTTTTTTATGAAATCATTTAAAATTTTTATATAAAGTGTAGAATATGCATCACATATTTAAGACATAGCGGTCCCTGTAGACTACTTTGGGCGCTATTGTTGGTTCTTGTCGGTGATTAATAGGACCGGAAATAATATGATTTCGTCTAGTTCTGGATCATCTATCATTTTTTTTTCACAAAAACCCCCTCCTATCTCCATTTTCCCTGAAAGTACAATTTGGTTGTAAACTTCGGTCATTTTCAGACTTATAAAGTTTACGGCAAGGTTTATGGTGGTCACGTATGCAATGATTTTGAGATTATGCCCGGGCGTCGCTAATGAGTGTGTGAAGCTTTACTGGTAATTAGGAACCCAACATAAATACTGGATTAGAAATGGTACTATAGTTATAACTTTGTTAAATGAGTATTCACTACATGGGTATTGAATAGTATTTTTTCTTAATAAATCCCGTTTCGTTGAAATGTGTGTTTAGCCAATAAAAAGATCTGTATGGTGGAGCTCTTATCCAGGTGTGCACGGAATTCTGGGTGACAACTCTTGAGCATTGGAGAACAAAAATAAAACATTGGTTAAAATAAATAGTCAGCGTAAGTCAGTCGACCCTTGTGTGACCCATATCCCAAGTGGCTAGATCTTTATGGAGTAAACGTGGAAAAAAAAAACAAAAAAAAAATAAAATAACCGAAATACAATTTATATGGGTATGATAATCAGATTTCTGTATGTCCGCGGACCAATTAAAAAAAAATGTAGAGATACCTGCCTCTTCACAAACATTCCGACAAAAATTAAATGTTGTATTTTAAATTTGTATGAATGATAAAGAATAATAAGTGAAAACGTTTTTCCACTAGTCTAAACACATTCCAATAAATAAACACACAATGAAAAATCAGATTTTAACACTTAATGACGAAGAAATTATAAATAGTTTCGCTAGGGAACAATGAAACATAATGGATCATAACTGTAATCAAAATAAAAACCCCTTAGTATACTGTCGACATAAGAAAACTAATGACTAATGGTCACGGGAGATAAAAAAAAAATCAAATGAAATACAATTTAACGTCCTTCTATTCTGCTCAGACTAGGCTAATGAAAACGGTCACTTCCGGTGTTAGATTCTTAGGTTCTGCACTATTTGCGGCCGAATTCACAGCGGCTGTTGTTATTAAGACTGACGTCAGTTCTGCTATGCGCAAGGTTACAGTGAGATTAAATATAGATCAGAGAACGGTGCATTTTTGGGATAGCTGTTTTTCATTGGCTATTCAAAATAGACAGAGAACGATGCATTATAAGGATAGCTGTTGAAAGTACACAATTAAGATCACGACACATTGATAAACCATGCCACACATTGAGGAATTTCCGGAAAGGTAAACTGTAAAACAGGGGCGTGGTGAGGGCAATTATTGAGAAGAAATTATGAGTAACAAAAAAGATTTTGGCACAAAAACCCTTTTACTGACCGCGGAGCTGTGGCCGGCGAAGCCAGCCACCGCGAGCGCCGAAGGCGCGAGCCCGCGGCGGGGGGTACGGGGGGCCCTCCCCCGGGAAAATTTCGAAAATTAGAAGCCCAGAAACGCAATCTCCAGCAATCCGAGACAAGAAATACGGTAATAAAATATGATTAAATTTTCCAACTTGACTCTTTCAAAATTTTTTTAATTGGGTCAGATGAAACAATTTTTCCACTTACAAATGTTTTTCATTTTTTGAGTAATTTGATTGTGATTTTGGCGCAAAAACTTTTTGGCGCATGAGTATGGCTACTCATGAACTCATTCTCACCACGCCCCTGCTGTAAAATATGGAATATTATATGAAATAATTGGAATGGTTATTTATTCCAGCAGGATACTGTCGAGGTCAAAATGACACGTCGTCTTGTGATGACCAAAATCCTATATTTGGCTGTTTTCAGAGTATGAGTGCAGTTGTCACTACTAGCAATGATACCAGAGTATTTTGTAGGTAAGGCCACTGTTTATTAAAATATTACTGTTGGCTACAACAAACAATTCTCTTTCCTACAACGAACATGGGCGTCACAGATGGGGGGGGGGGGGTGAAAAAATTATGAATACGGCACCCCCTGACTTAAACATGATAAACACTGTATTGGTATGACGTTTTAGTTTAACACCGTAAAATATGTCAAAACAGTGTTTACAGAAGACTGAAACTTTTTTTATAGGCCCCCCTCCTCCAGTGTGAGGGTGACCCTCCTACACTCTCTCAATCTCACTCATTTGCCCCCCCCCCCCAATATATACATTTCACGTCTACGCATCTTACAACGAATATTACTCTTGACTACAACAAATATTACTCTTGGCACTATTTAATTATATATAGTTCTCCATGTGCGCATTTTCGCTGCATTTCCGAGTTCCTTTACATAACATGAAAACGGCCCCATTTCATTTGCATTACAGACGTTTTGGCCGTTAAAAATGAGTTTGTCTGGCTTCTCTAGGGTGTGCATGCTAAACTGGACGATTGTGCTTAAATTTTACAGTCTTCTGCTGGTCTTGTTGCGGCACGTTTACCTCGAAAATGGTAGATGTTTTAGGACATGGCGTGTGTTAATACTATTCCAAAAGGGCGGCGATTGCACGAAAACAATGTCAGACTCTACGATGTAAAGAACAATCCTCACTTATGACGTCATCAACGTTGGATTTCTAAAAAATTTCAGAGAATTTCAGTACACATGAAAATATAACACATTCGCTCGCGGAAATGGCGGTGTATTACCCCCGAGAAAAGGCATAGATGGAAAGTGGGCGGTATGATGATTGAAGGAAATATGGGATTAGTTGGAATGAGACCAGTGAAGTGTTTGTGATATCTCTACACTGCATGACTTATCATTATATATTATATTTCCAGTGCGTTAGAGAAGTATGTAAGCTGTGTAGAAGAGGTGGCTTGTACGTGTGGGATAGCCAATAGTCCAACTGTTCTAGAGGCCTTAACTTATTATATAGGCCTTTATAAACAAAATGGCTGCATACAAGGTGATTTGTGAAACAAAATGTAAAAATCTGAAAAATAATTTCCTTTAGTTATGTTTTTAATCGACATAAGCTATTCTATCTAATTCTTAATGCTTCTTATACTTAAAAACAAAATCAGAAATTAAGAATAGATTATTTTTTATATATATATACAAAGTATATATACGAATTTGGGGCCTAAAGTCGTTCTTATTGCAAAACAGTCATAGACATGATAGTTATATTGTTTCAAGTAGTTAAGTCTCTTAACTCAATATCATCCACAGTCTTCGACACTTAAAACACGATCTTATTTAAGACGAAATAAGCATCATACTGTGTGTCAACGTCATTTGTAAAAGGGGACTGGAAAAACTAGGCTAGACATATCCCATAAGTCATGTCAAACGGAGAGCATGCAATAAATACTGTCGATGTAGACAGTAATAACCCGACGCTAGAGTTTGCCATTCGATTGAGATTTCTGGCGTATTTCGCACCTTCATAACTGATTTCAAATTACAGTAAAATTGGTTGAATGTAAATCAGTTTATTTCTCCGTTGATGTCTATTATGGCTTGCAGGCACCATTATTGAAATATCTATAATTCAAAAACTTCATTATAATTGAGTCTCAATACAATTTTTATTTGTATTTTCAGTACTTAATGGGGAATTCATTGTCGAGCCAGGCGTTCAGTGCCCAGGTAATATTGATTTTTGCAAACCCGAACATCTAGTTTGACCCTCGTTTACTTTTGCCTTGAAGGGTATAATTATTTCAATAATCATATCCGGGGTTCAGGTTTAATAACTGTACCTAATCGATTACACTTTAAATGAAATGGGGTTTAATATCATACTCTTTTGCACTGACAGCTGTGAGAGAAATTGTGCAAGGTCTCTTTTACGTGCTCATTGATTTTTCGTCCCACCATGCAACGATACGTTGTCACTTGCCAGTCCCAATGCCACTGACACGGGGGAACCACTCCGGAAAATATTGATGAACTTCCTCGACCAACAACGGGATCGAACAACCGTACCCCCCCCCCCACCAACTATGATAATCCCAATTTAGACTTTTATCTCACCTAGTCTGCGATTTGTTTCAGATCAGAATGTAACTGGTTCTACTATTGACCAGGGTTTACTAGTCTTAGCCTTAGATTCAGGTTGGTACTATTCAATTTATTTTCCATACCATTTTATAACGATCTGTATTATTTCAACAGCAAGGTGTAAATGTCATTACACTAGACATGGTTATGCGTCCTCATGACAAGACCATCTTTTAAAGGACAGTGTCATAGAATTCCAAATATTAATTTTCACATAAAGATCTTTTGCTATGCTTGATCCATAACAACGATTTGAAGGATCTGGAAGTTATGTAAATAAAGGACATCGGTTATTATTACCGCCTTGAGCATACATTATTGTAGGTTTTTCTTTGGGCCTGAATTGTTGTCTTAATTAACAATTAGACATTAATTAGCTTATTTAAACAATAATCAAATCTCTATGGATTTGAATACATTTTGTCAAGGATAATTTGACGTCAAAATTCATTGGTGGTTCTAAGGCCGTCCTTTGGGCAGCTTTTGTCCACTAGTGTACCCCCAAAAAATGTCGCCTCGAAGATTAAAAGAAATAAAATGGGGTTAAACACCCTACTTGTCTCGCTTCGAAGATTTAAAATGCATTACTTCATAGAGAAGGTGTTCTGTGACTATTTTAAGTGTTCATACTTCATTATTTATATCTAATTGCGCAAACCACCAATGAATGATTGGAATGTGCCAATTGTGGTGTACATAATGGTATCCTAAATGTTCATGCGGTATTTTATTTAAAAATATGATACTCAATTGACATTTGAATCCTTTGGAAATATAATGTCACATATAAGGCATACTTGGGTTAACTCTGATACCTGAGACGAAGTTTTTATTATTTTTTACAGTTCCTGCTGTTATTACGTTAGATGCGATGTGTCCAGGAATCAGAGAATGTTATAAAAACTTTAGTTCAATGGCGGAACAAGCCTTATATAACAAAGATCTAGACGCTATGTGCATGTAAGTGAAGGTAGCACCTACTATGAATACATTACACACATGATAAATTAATCGAACTTCTTCAAACCCAACAGCCTGCCCACACCATCGATTGTCGCCGACTGCTCGATTGTGATTCAGACAAATTGTTCAGCGCACACCATCTTGATTTCCCGTCACCGATTTGACAACCGATATTTCGTCATGCACGTCAGTTCCACCTTTCCTTCGTGATTATATTATGGCGATTTCGGTCATGTAGTCATGGTTTTAGTATATTTTAGATGGACACAAATCTTGTCCGATTGGGTTAACGTTATGAAAACACCGGCGTAACAACTCTATTACTAACTTACAGTAGCTAAGTCTCTAACTCAATATCATCCAAAATCTTCAACATTGAAAACACGAATTACTTGTCAAATTAAATCAACATTGATGATGTGATCTTACCAGAAAAAGATGGCCTTCTGATGTCCAATATTCGAGACAAAATAAACGTTTTACCATTGGTACACGAATCGTGTACCATAATGCGTTTTAGCCCCAGTTCTAGCAAGAGACTCAGGGAACGAGGCTAAACACATTGCACCAAATCAAACGGCGTATATAGACTGGTATAACCAGACGCTATAATTTGTCATTCGTTTCAGACTGCTGGCTTTTTTTGCCGAACATAACTGATTAGAAATTAGAGTAAAAACGGAAACCATTGAATGTAAATCAGTTTCTGTCAATTTTTAGGTTCCAAATGTTAGCGATTTAGCTCCTTTAAGTGTTTTATTTTTCAAAGCGTGCAGTATTTCTTTGAATATGAATACATGCGAAAATATTTCCTTAGATTTCTCGTGGACCATGTATTGAAAGTATAATAGTACCTAGATATTTAAGTTCATTTATTAAACTATTGAATTAATTATATATTACAGAAGTCGAGAACACCTTATGCCGTGTATAGAGGAAGCGGTTTGTAATTGTAATGGCACATCTAATTCAATGCTTATAAATGCTATAACCACTGAACGAAGACATTATAATACATTCTGCTCAATAAGTAAGATATATGTTAACCTCCATTATCTTTGTACAAACCCACTGATGATGACTTGGGTTTACTTGTAACAAACCCACTGATGATGATTTGGTTGTAGTTGGTTTTCTGGAAACAAACCAACTGATGATGATTTGGTTGTAGTTGGTTTTCTGGAAACAAACCAACTGATGATTATTTGGTTGTACTTGGTTCTCTTGAAACAAACCAACTGGTTATTTCATGTTCACAGTTAGAGTTCTGACAGCTTCAATTTATAAAAATCAGGGCCTGAGGAAGTAATTCTTGATTCGGGCGAGGGGGGGGGGGGCTACCATCATAGGAATTCTGGTGGGGGTCCAGGGTCTCCTGGGAGTGGAATTCATTTCTATTCCAAATCCTTTACTATGCAAGCACATTCGATGGTGGTTTCCTGCGATGTTGAACTTGACAAATAATAATATATGCATAAATTTGTAATACCAAGGTTGTGGAGACTCTAGAGGTCACAATTATGATACGATTTTGCTGATTCTGACGATGTATGTTTATAACAGAAAGATCTCGACATTTGTAGTTTGTGGGGCCTCTAGATCTCACAGCTTCTTTGATTGTCAAAATATATCACCGTTAAACCATAATTACGAATTACGAGTTCAAATGTCGTGAAAATCGGACCAAAATTGCCCAGCAAAATGACCTTTACCCTAAAAAAACATCTAAGGCATGGGTTCCTTTCGATATTGGCACGTATTGGGCCTAGCTTTCTGGATAATGGCCCATAATTTACAAAATATTCCGTTTTAGCTTGAGGATCCTCTGAAGGTCACCATTTTTTTTATCTTATTTCCTGGGTTTGAAGGTCGGGTATCAATCAAAAAAGAATACAATTAGTATTTTTTGAACCGATTCAACAGTGCAACGAAACCGTGACTGAGGGAAGGTTTACAGCCTAACACAAGATAATTTTGTGTATAGATTTATCTGATATTTCTAGATTTATCTTGCTAGTGATAAAGGGACACCGGCAAAACATGAAACGCCCTTTGTAAGGGGCTTTTGATTATCAAGAAAATTAAAAATCACGTCATGCTCCAAATGTATAAAATATGAATATATTTATCGTTGATGTTATAGATACGTATACAATTTCAGTAATCGTTTTTATTTATATCATATATTATAATTGACATAATTATTCAACATGGACGTTTCCCAAATAATTATTTTATTTTTAAATATAGGGGCATAAACGATCTGACAATTGATTTTATTTGTGCAAAGCAGTGGGGTGTTTCCATTATCAGGATTCACGCCAGAAAAACGTGTCTGCGGCCAAATTATCTTAAGTAAGGGTAGTTGTGTTTTGGAGGCAATTCAGGTTCTGCATCCCTTACATTCATAGAACCTTTGCTTGCAACTTGGGAGTATCTCAACCCAGGGACCAGTATAAAGCATAATAGGGGTTTCTTCTGAAAGTCTGTTTTCTAGAAGTCTCACTTCTATGTTAAAATTAGACCTCATTGTATCTAACGGCATAATAACTTGCTTTTAATAATCCGGAGAAAAAAGTACTTGTGGCTAAATTAATGGGGTTGGGTGGGCGTTTTAAAAGATTAAGATTATGTAAAGCAACGATAAAATTATAACATTTTCTAGTTAACCACACCCTATACTAGTTAAAGTTGACCAAGGCCATGACAGTGAGATTTCTGTTTTTCTTTTGTCTTATAGTTACTGGCGGTGTAGAATTTGAACCTGGTTTTCAGTGTATAGGTAATGACACTTTTATTCTCAATATCAACTCATTTCAACTTAAACCAAACATTCATACATTGTATATAGCAAATGTATAAAAGCGTATAAGGGTCAATAGCCTGAAAGATACCACCATATTAATAGGGTAATATTATAATTACTTTATTAATATCGTGGTATCTTGTTAACATATTGTGATACATAATTCTTCTGAGTTAATTGATTCAACGTAAGTAATTAATTGTTTTTTTATATATTCCTCTTTTCAGTATACATATATATTTCATTTACTTCCAAGTTTATCCCAGCATAGCGCATAGATATATTTTTAAAACATAATATACTGTGGCTGGACTTTTGCTGAATGATGATAAGAAATAATTAACCCTTTGTAATTGGTTTTCTAGATTTAGCCCCTGTAAGTGTATGTGTTGCCGAAAATCCAATATCAGATTGTTATAATAGTTATGTTCAAGCTATTGGTAATAATTTTAATGAAACACGTATACTGTGTCCGTAAGTTCTATTTTTATAATATATGTGAACTGAATGTTAAACTTTTATTGAGTGTTATGCAAAAAAAAACATAATAAGTTCAATACTGTCAAAATGTCCGTATGGTAAGGATTGTTAACCAAATAATTCCACTACTTGCTTGTTTAAGCGGGAATGTATTTGAACAGGCGCGGATCCAGAGGGGGGGGGGGCAGGATGTCAGGACCCCACCCTGCTCAGACTTGAACATTTTTTATGCGATTTTATTGGCGACTTTTAGATCTGTAATTTTGGAATTTACCTTCCGGAAATACGTCAGAATGCACCAAATTGAATCTAATTTACCAAATTTCCCTGCGGGAGGGCCCCCAAACCGCCCCGTTAATTGGTTGAGTGCCTTTTATCAAACCTAGACCCCCCCCCCCCTGCAAAAAATCCTGGATCCGGGCCTGTTGAATTACTGAACGTAAGATGGCTGTTATGGATTCGTGGGGAAATTTCGATTGATTGGGTTTGTTTTGGTTGTTTGTCTCTGTTTCTATTGGGTAGGAAGGGATGTATTTAGGAATTCTGTTATAAATTGGCGTCTCCAGTTTTAGAAGACATACCATAATAAAAGCATTAATTTTTTATCTAATGGCAACCTTATATGATATTTTATTGTTACTTTTAGTGCTGTAAGTACATTTATAAATTGTACCGAAAGTGTAGCGTGTGAATGTGGTCTGACAACTTCACCTCCTGTATTGAGTAGTTTATCACTATTAATAGCTAACTATGATGCGATTGGTTGTGAAACAGGTATAGTTAGTTTATAATCACTTTTTTTACTTATACAGATACGTATTGTTTATTCTCTCACCAATACATACAAATACATAATAGTTATACTCTCACCAATATACACAGGTATATGATATTTATACTCTCGCCAATATATACAGATCCATAATATTTATACTCTCACCAGTACAGATAGATACATGATGATCATACTCTCACCAATACATACAGATATATAATATGTATGCTCTCGACAGATACATGATATTTATACTCTCATCATTTACATACAAATACATAATATTTATCAATGTTATATAAATACATAAAATTGATTTCCTCTCACCACTACATATAGATACGTGATATTTATACTCTCGCCAATACATACAGATGCATAATATTGATACAAATACATAATATGTAATACTCTCACCAATACATACAAATACATAATATTTATAATTTACCAATGTGTATTGATAAATAATATTTACACTCTCAACAATACATACAGATACATAATATAGACTTCACTAGTATTAATACACAATACATACCGATACAAGGTATAATATACTCCCAACAATACATACAGATACACAAGAGATAAACTCTCGTCAAACTTTGGTGATAAGAAAATAGTATCACTCAGTGCTGTTAAAAAATTGTTTCTACTCACGTCAGGAACATATTTGTGCCGCCGTGTCCAAGCTCGCATTTGACGAGTGTTTTCCCTTCGTCAAAATTATATCAAGGCGTCAAATTTATTGTTGACCTTTTTTTCATTGTTACTTATTAAGAATTCGCGTTCGTGTATTTCAATTTAAGATGACAATTTACGTTGTTAATTTCAGTCACTGGAAAAATGACAGTTGAGCCCGGTATAAGATGTCCAGGCAAGTACATATTGATATTTAAAGATTCCTAATCCTATTTTGATGTTATGCCCTGAGATTATTTAATACATTCCTTCTAAAATTTTAATCTTATAAATTACTTATTTTCAATTTCAACCAGTGCACTAAATCTGAAACCATTTTTAATGGTGTGATTTCTGCCAATCATAATAAACAATATAATGTTTGGAAATTACTAATTTTTTGTCTTTGTGATTCTCCTTTTACCAATAACATAATACGAGTAAAACACATTGACCCGGGATATATTGCCCTAAATATGTGGTCCTTTAACAAACGGCTTTAGTTTTAAATATATTGAATGTAGCGTTTTCTCTTTTTTAAAGCGAGAATTTGATATTTTCTAAGAAAATTTAAACATAATTATTTCCATGTGTGTTGCTGAATGGGTTTTGAACTCACCATTATTTCCCACACTTCAAACTCATTCACATCGGAAATAATAACACAATTACCTCCCTTGCTTTTCTATTCCCCTATAGAATAGCTATCTTCAAACGTTTGAATTTGAAGTTGAAAATGATATTTTTGCGAATTTCTCACTGACAATAGTGAATTATAGGATTACTAAAATCATTATTTAACAAGGTAGGATTTTTTATAGATACCATCTATTTTAAGGCTTTATTTTAGTACATTTTAAACATATAACTTTAAAATATGAAAAGCGGTCCATATTTTTGATTTGGTATCAAACTATAGTATTATATTCATCATCAATTATAATCATTGGTGCAGATTAAATATTTGATGTTTGATTCCAGATATAATTATTTTAATAAAACAAAAATGTATTTTCTGTTAAATAGTTGGTCCCAGTTTTAATGGAACCCAAGAAGTTGAAGTTCTCCTGACATTAGGGTTGTTGAACAGTAAGTTAGATATGTAGTAACACTGTTAATAAATATTACGTCAATGTTTCATATTACAGGAATCAGAGAAACCCCAGTTCCACAATATGTAAATAATTAAGCATATTATTTAAAATCTTTGAATTTTATATTTCAATTTGTAATGTTTAATGACATCGTTGAAACTTTACGCCTATATTTAAACCCGATATTAGTCATTTTGTGTTGACAAATTAGACCAACAAACACGGACCGAGTATCTTCTTGGAATTGTCCACCAGTGGATGTACAAGAGTCCAAGGAGCAACCATGTCAAGTTACGTGATGACAGTTTATCGAAGAGCGTCGGCTGCAAGGAGATTCAAGCAACAAGACGAGTAAAATAGCACCTGGGGCCAAATTGCTGGTCAAATAATGGAATTAAACGCCACACAGTGTGCGTACTATGAGGGGAATTTTGCCCGAACTACAGCACTATGGGCTATTCGTATCGAATTCCAATTGCCAAGATATCTTTTACGTGCTCGCCAATGTATACACTTGACCTCGGTTTTCTTCCCATCCGAACGACCAGACAACTGTCCTTGTCAGATCTTGCGTCATGCACCACTGACACGAGGAAAACTTCCATTAGATACAATTGTATCCGTTTGTAGGTCCGACAGAATGTTAATATCCGCAAAACAGCACACAATGTCTTGTCATTTTGCTTTGTACTGCATTGTTTTTCTTTAATGATACTTTCTATTTTATTATTAGATCCACTTGTAATGGAGGTTATTAACGGATGTTCCCATACTATGGTTTGTTACATACAAGTCGATAGTTCTACAGCTGCTGCACTTCATAACAAAGATGCTTCAGCGCTCTGCCGGTAAGTCATTTAATTTCTTTCATAAGCTGTCGACAAATTAAACCAAACAATTTATACTCTGTGGGAGATGAAGTCACCCTTTCTTCAAACCATTGATATGGTGGCCAGGGTGGTATTTAGAGGCTACAAGAACCTGAAATGGTTCTTCAATCTTAAATAACGAAAGCTTACAAAAAAAATTAAAGAGGTACTTTACGCTGCTTCCAGTTTCTAAGATATGCTAATTCAAATAAAGAAAGACATTTATCAGCAGACGTGCTATCAGGATTAAGACAAGATTCTCTGCCTATTGAGACCACCGTTAAATCCATTACATTTCTTGGCATATAACATTCTTTAATATTCCAATGTTCTGAATATTTATAAATACAAAGAACCCAACATGTCACGATCAGTGGGAATGGAACACAGGACCTCCTAGTTATTGGGACAGTGTCATTCTCAGCCAAGAACTATTGACAATCCCGTAATCTGGAAAAACCTAGTAACTCTGTTAAATGTAGTTTTGAAACAAAGGAAAACTGTTTTGTTAAGCTACTGAATACAAATATTAACCAATTTGATTTTGTCTGTTTAGACGTAGATAATTAGAAGCCCTTTTGGTGAAGGAGAAAAAAAAATATTATTATATACATGTGTACTGGGTCCAAATATGGGTCTAACTCAATTTTCACCAAAATTTGACTTGCTAGGTTTTTCCAGATTACGGGAGAATTGGTGCAAAAACCTAGGACGTATCCAAAATAAACCCATTTAAATCACCCCTTTCATATCCTGCTTAGTGTAGATTACTGTCAATTGTCATAATATGATGGTTTGGAGAGGGTAGCCCTGTCAATTACGGAGTCAAAAATTAAAAGAAAGATTTTTTTCTTGGCATTCAGATCACAAAGTATGTTCATACATTGTATGGAACAAGCTGTCTGTAACTGTGGAAAATATGCAGATGAGCAATTTAATAATATGTTATATGTAGAAAAGACACAACATTTAGCTAGATGTCCAAATGGTGAGTTTAATTACTTTTGATTAGTCTCCAATACAACTTGGGGCCGCGGTTGTTCAGTGAGTAAGACGCTGGTTCGCTTCCTATTTTGACCGGCAAAGTTGCTTGGGATTTCATTTACCGTATGCTAGTATTTATGTTGTTGATATTGTGATTTGTATTGCAAATAATGTAACACAATTGATAACTCATCCTTTTGTAATAAGAATGATTAGAATGTACATATGTGTGTGACTTTATTACACTCTCTATTCATTTCAGATGTGTCGATACAAGAACATTACAATTGTGGTAAGACATACCGGGAATTCTCGTATTTAAGCCCTGGGCCTAATTTCAAATTCGACCATGTCAGTGATAAAAACATTTCTCCTGAAATTAAGCCCAGGGCAACAATTCGAAAAGAGGACAAAACGACAAACATTTGGGTTCTTTTTATAATTGTCACATTTAGTGTCTAAGATGTCACCTGCAATTGAAGTCCAATGAGCTTTAAAGATGTGAAATCCTCTCATGGCACCAACAGTATAATGTACACCAATTCGGCGAGACTCCATCAATGTCAACAGATGTGGTTTGAAAATTAAATAGAGAGACCACTCTAAAATTAATTTTAAATTTGAGCCCAGGGGCTTAATTTCAAAATTTAAACTCGTTATTAAGCGCACGGTCTTAATAACGGGAGGGCTTAAATACGAGGATTCCCGATATTGGTCGATTACATATTATACACATGGGATCTGCAAAATAAATCAAAAGATACGGTAACACAGCAGTAACAAGAGTAGACATAAAATGAAGATGCGCACAAAATCATTGAAAAATTTACGTTTATTTTAGCGAAAGTCAGTTTATTGAGATAATAAAATAAGCAATTTTGTGTTTCAGAAAAATAAGAAAATATTATAAGTTAGAATCTACGATATGTCTTTTGTTTCAAATAGTATTTTTGACAGCAAACCTAAATATGAACATAATGTATTTCCAATGTGAATATCATTAAGAGATCCTTTTTTATAAAAAAACAAACTCATTTCTATTTTCGTTTAGATTTTTGTGTCAGGGAAAATCCTCTATATGATTGTTTAAATAGCGTAGAAATGATTTTGAACAGCAATACCACAGAACGAGCAGATTGGTGCAGGTTAGTCTAGTACTTGCTTTTAAAATAATAAGAATTTAGTTTAAAGGAGCTAAATCGCTAATATTTGGGACCTAGAAATTTACCCAAATTGGTCGCAACGCATAAAATTTTAATAATCTTATATGAATGTATATAAACTTATTTTGCTTTACTCTAATTTGAAACACGCCTGAAGTCTCGACAGCATGCCAATCTCTTGCGTCTGGTTATTTCAGTCTACATTATTGCGTATGATCTCCATGCGTCACCATGTAGCCTCGCTCTCCAAGTCCCTTGTTAAAAATGTGCACGAAATGGATTATGTTACACGATTCGTGTACCAATGATGATTTTTTTTATTTATTTATTTTGTCTTAAATTTTGGAAATCAGAAGCCCGCCTTATCCCGTTAAGATCACAACATCTATTTTGAATTAAATTGACAAATAATTTGTGTTTTCATTGTCGAAGATCTTGGATGATATTGAGTTAGAGACTTAGCTACTTTGAGTTAACGCACTTCTTTTCTATAACATTGTGAAAATGGAAAAAAAAAACATGTATACGCCATGATGTGTACTTTTAGCGAAAGTTTGACCGGTCAGTTGCGGTGTAGTCTATTCTTGTTTCCTACCACCCGAACGTCTAGTCGCTAAAATATAGTCACATTTGGTGTTTAATTTTACATACCCAAACCCAAATTTATTTACGATACCGTGTGAAATCTAGGAATGCTCGTGAAAAATACCGAAATAACTTGATTCAAGGGAGATAAATCGCTTATACTACATATGGTGTGGAACTACTAATTCCGTTTTAGCATAATTCCACTGTAAATGTCATACCATATCTAAGTCGATGATTTGTTTTAACGTTCCACGATTGTCTAACCTAAAACAAAGAACGCAATTGAACCAAATACTGAGGGTGCGTAACCAACTCGGTGTATTTACTATGCGATTTCAGAAGAACCTGTCGACGGACAGCTTTATCAAATCAACTCTGCCTCATAATTTAAATCAGCATTGACTTCTCAAAACCACCCAGATGGTAGATTTTCTTTGACTTTTTGTTGTATTTTTGTGTATTTGGATCCTTTTGAAAATTTTCATACTCTTTTTTTTTCAATTTTATTATAGTGCCATAGAACAGTTTGTAACGTGTGCTGAAAATGTAGGTTGTACGTGTATGATAGAAAACTCTAAAGTTGTTCTCCAATCGTTGGCTCATTATATACATCTGTACGATGAGCATATCTGTTTTTTCTGTAAGTGATACATATTTATTTTCTGTGATTTTTTTTAGAATCTTCTACTTGGATATTTGTTAAAATCTTACATAAATTTTCATTTGTTCTAGTTTTTCTGGCTATTTTGAATATCTTTATAATTTCCTAGACATTTAGGATCAATGGTAGCCTACAATTTTATATTGAAAGTAAGCCTTTTATTATTTGTATAGGCTGCATATCATTTTTTCTAATCTTCTTTTTTTAGTAGCTGACCAACCTCTATCAGCTGATCCAGGAGTAAAATGTCCACGTAAGAACACTCATTCAGTCTTTTTTTCTAAATCCCTGAAATTATTTAAAATGCACGTGTTTAAATCAATTTGTTCTGCACTTCATGCTCTGTATGTGGTGATTGGAACATGTGCCCTAACTGTATTCTTTATGCATACATTCTATTGAATACTAAAATGTTTCTCAATGGACTTAGAGTAGTTAGTTTTAGACTACCTGTTTTTGTTATACATTTCACCGATTTCGTTACTTGTATAGGTAATTTTTACTTCAATATGCTTACATTCGAATTTCTTGTTACATAATATAGTAGATCATGACTCATACTGGCATTACGCAATGGTTTTTCTGGGTTATATGACTGATTGTTTTAGTGTTGAGTGAAGTCTGTATCACAACAGGTCCGGGACTGCATCCAGGACCAGGACCAGGTGACGTTTGCGGCTGGCCCCCGGATCCATTCACTAAATTTGACTTATTCGTTTGTTTGTGATTTCTGGGTATCATGTCTTGTCATTTGTTTTAGTGTCAATGTAATATGTTTTATATATCGTACTTCAGACGATTGAATAGGACAAAATATTCCGATTAGATTAGATCTTTACTACGATATTTATTAATAGGGACGAGTTGATCTTCAGTATAGCTGAAGGATGTTCTGAGGCATAGAATACAAAATCTATGGGAAATTAATGGGAACTTTACAAATATAAAATGGTAATTAGCGTCCTCCTTTTGCAACAACCGGGATAATGGAAATGGGCATACGCCATGCACTGAACTATATAGGACATTTTCCCAGGACACTGGCGTTCCTGCTTTGTCTTTATAGAATTTCAACTGTCGGGGTGTTATTTTACATGCATGCTAGCATATAACGGGCGCTGCGACATCCAATCCGAACAAGAAGACGTTGTTCCTTTCGAGGCCCTCCGTCCTGTATGATTGACAAGAGGAAAACACACTAGAAAATCCAAAGAAACTTCCCCAGACAAGAACAGGATCAAACCGTGGACATCTTGTTTAGTGACCCATGGCCGACCGACTTTAATAAATTTGGGACTAATAATAAAAATGTTTTGATAAGACTTTTAGTCTGGAACATTATGCCTTTATATATCGTTAAACGTCTCCAATTTAATTGTATAATCAAATCAGGTGAATTTAAAAACTATTTTACCGATCAGCGATTATAGAAGTAAGAATCAATGAAGACCCACTATTTTATATTGTTATTATTTTATGTAAAAAAGAACTTTTACTTTATAGACCAGAACGTGACTGGTAGCGATGAAGACAAGGCACTGTTAGTTTTGTCCCTAGAAACGAGTAAGTACTTAGGGTAGATAAAGAGTACATTTTCCATATCAAGTACACCTATAGAACCGATAAATACTAATTCCCATTTCAAGTAAACCTATAGAACAGATAAGTACTAATTTCAATATCAAGTACACCTCTAGAAACAGATATTTTCCATATCAAGTACACCTCTAGCTAGAAACAGATAAATAATATTTTCCATATCTATTACTCTTCTGGAAACAGATGAATCCATATCCAGTACACCCCTAATAGAACCAATCAGTACTTAGTCATTTTTAATTTTAATTTCATAATATTTTTTTTTAACAATGCATTTTTCAATGCAGTTCCCGAGGTTTTAAACTTGGATAGACTGTGTTCCGGTATAAAGAAATGCTATAAAGATTTTAGTGATGGTGGTGGTACTGCATTATATAATAAAGATCTACTAGACTTCTGTAGGTATGATAGCAAACTTTATATATTATGGTGTTCCGTACCAGCCACTTTGTATTGCATTGTCCTTAAAAAAACGAGAAACGTCACCCTTCTCGTCGTGAACTATAATAGCCTACACTGTATTATGAGTCATTGCAGATAATTAGTTATATGACTGAAACATAGACACAAGAGGTAAAAGTCAGAACAGTCAGAATTGGTCCAACGGGAGGTCGCCTGGCACACAGTCAACAAGAACGTATACAATTGGCGACGAACAATGTCTGCACTGGTAAACCGATATGGACTCACAGCGCGAGTAGAGTGCGATTCTGAGATGTTGCCGGATAATGAGCCGGGCTTGTCGAGGCGTTGTTACACTTGGCTCGACCGATTTCAAGAAATGCCTAAGGTACCAATCCTCTTATCCTTTGTATAAAGGCAACCCACAGTTTTGATGACTGGTGATTTTACATATTATTCACATTATTTAACAGAGTAACAAGGGTGTTTATATCATGCTACGAAGCAACGGTGTGTACCTGTGGTCGCTCGGATGCATCAGATGTTTTACTAAGAATAAACCATGAGAGAGACACATACAATCAAGTTTGTACAAGGGGTATGTCATTTTATGAACACAGTCCTATGTAATATTCATTATAATCTAATGGCATAAAGACTAGAAGTAGATTTACATAGTGACTTACTAGTAAATTTTACATGACGTACTAGTAAGTTTTACATGACGTACTAGACGATTTTACATAATAGTAGATTATACGTAATTACTTACTAATAAATTTAACACAATCACTTACTAGTAGATTTTACATAATCGTTTAATAGTAGATTTTACATAATCGCTTAATAGTAGATTTTACATAATCGATTACTAGTATATTTTACATAATCACTAGTAGATTTTACATAATTCCTTACTTGTAAATTATACATAATTACTTTTTTGTAAATTATACATAATTACTTACTAGTATATTTCTACGTAATCGCTAATAGTAGATTTCACGTAATCATTTACAAGTAGAGTTTACATAATTTATACTTACTAGTAGATTTTACATAATTAGTTACTACTAGATTTACACATAGAAATATATACTGACTTACTAGTAGATTTTACATAATATAATTGCTTGAGTTAACGTATTCACCAGTAGTTTTTACACAATTTCAAGTAGATTTTACATAATCACGAACATATTTTACATAATCACTTACTTGTAAAATTTGCATTATCACTAGTATACTTTACTTTACACTTACTAGTATTACGTAATCACTGGTAGATTGCATCCCTTAATAATATCAAAGATTTTATCTTCACTATCGTGCAAGTGTACTGTATAATGACGACTATGTTAAAATATAAAAATTGAGAATAAAGTTTCCCGGTTGTTAGGGTTATTTCAATCAATGTAGCTATATTTAGGATAACTCATGTCTTGGAAAATATATCAACACAATGAGTAGGCTTGGCCCAGCTTTGACATTTTTGCATTTCTTTGCAAAATTTTATTACTGAACATTTAAAGGTCAGATTAATATCTTTCAGTTTTTATACGCCCACATTTTCATGTGGACGTATATTGTCGTCGCCCCTGTTCGTCCGTCCGTCCGTCCGTCCACAATTGTTTGTGAACAGTCTACAGGTCACAATTTTTATCCGATTTCAATGAAACTTAAAATATGGGTTTATCACCCTAAGATCTCGGTTGATTATATCACCGTTCCATGGTTATGAAGGTTGAGTTCGAATTTCGTGAAAATCGGACTAGAATTGACGGACAAAATGGCCGCCGTTTGTACACGAATAGTGTGAAAATATGTTATATCAAGGTTGTGGACCCTATAGAGGTCACAATTTTAAATCGATTTTGATGAAACATGACATGTATGTTTATAACCCAAAGATCTTGGTTCCTTTCGATATTTGCGCCCATCGGGCCATTACTTCCTGAATTATGTCCCCTGATTGTTCGAAAAATCACCCTTTTTAGCTTGTGGTTCCTCTGGAGGTCACAATTATTATCTGATTTAAAAAAAACCGTTTGATTATAAAAACCAAACAAATTCTTATGATTTTCTGATAATTCCTTAATATGTGACAACTATTTTTCTCAATTTCAGTTACATTAAAAAAATATTCAGAAACATCAATCAGCTGTCAGGGTAAGATGATCAAACTATCGTAATATATATTTTAATCAACTCTGATACATGCTCATATGCTTATTCTAAATCCGATGTATGTCTATATACCCAACTTCGCTCATTTTGGTTTCTCTGAACACGATTTGATAATTGCAACAGAGAGGTATATCCCCTATTTTGTTGGTGTCATTGTAAACAGAACATTCTAAGCAGTACCAACATATCTCAGGAAACAAGACTTAAAACGATGACTTAGAACTGCAGACATATAATCTATATTTGAATATTTGCATTTACTAACTTTAGTCGAATGACCAGTCTACACTACAAGAAATTCTTTTCTGGAATTTGATAACCTAATTTTAAAAAAGTTGCTTTTCGATTTTTATATGCTTTTTTATAAGCCATTGCTAGTTTTCACACTCCATCATTTCCAATGTCTTTCTTCTTTTGTTCTTCTTATTTTCAATATCTTCTCATGGACGACTTGAAGAATTTCGACTCCCTTTTGTTGATGTTTTTCTTTTGAGTTCCTTAATCAGCTATGTTTAAATGACGCTTCATTTTTATTGTCTCTGGTTTAACTTGGTTATAGTAATAATTGTAATGTTTATTTATATAGACACTATTGATAAACCAGTGGATACATGTCAGATAAGCAATGCATTTAATCAATGTCAAACTGGATTACAGAACGCAAAGAAAACTGATAACAAACTTTTTAGATGCTCGTAAGTGGACAACATTTATTTTCATTCTTCCTGATAGGTGTCGTGCAAGCAACAGAATATACATGTCTGGGGAATCTACTATCATTTTCCTAGTTGGAATTTATTTGAATTAAGGTATGAATAAGACATGTATATTTCCTGGAATGTTTGGTTTCCAGTGACCTTTTAAACAAACTGTGGCACTTACGTCTTGGGGTCAAGTTGGCATTTCTTTAATTCGTGATTAGTCCTTTCTTTGATTACATCCTTTTACGATTTGAATTTATCCTTTTGTTAATGGATAAAAATGATGTTAATAGTACAAAACCATGTCTTGTATTTTCAGTGGGTATAAATCTTATCTAACCTGTATGGAAACACGGGCCTGCCAATGTGGATTACAACATTCATACAGTGTATTAAAGGCGTTGACACTAATTATACGATCTTATCAAGAAGAACAGTGCTCCGAAGGTCTTATCATCTGGTTGTTTTTATACGCCCACATTTTCATGTGGACGTATTATGTCGTCGTCCATGTCCGTCCGGACGTCCGTCCGTCCACAATTTGTTTGTGGACTCTCTACAGGTCACAATTCTTATCCGATTTTGACGAAACTTGAAATATAGGTTTATCCCCATAAGATCTCGGTTCCTTTCGATATTGTCATGTATCGGGTCGGAACTTCATGGATTATGGCCCCTGATTGTACGAAATATCATGTTTTTTACCTTGTGGACCCTATAGAGGTCACAATTTTGAACCGATTGCGATGAAACTTGACATGCATGTTTATAACCCCAAAATCTTGGTTCCTTACGATATTTGCGCCCATCGGATCCTAACTTCCCGAATTATGGTCCCTGATTTTCCGAAAAATCACACTTTTTAGCTCGTGGTCCCTCTGGAGGTCAAAATTATTATCCGATTTAAAAAAACCGTTTGATTATATCACCGTTACATGGTAATGAAGGTTGAGTTCAAATTTCGTGAAAATTGGACCAAAATTGACAAACAAAATGGCCGCCATTTGTACGCGAATAGTGTGAAAATATGTTATATCAAGGTTGTGGACCCTATCGAGGTCACAATTTTGAACCGATTTTGATGAAACTTGATATGTATGTTTATAACCCAAAGATCTTCGTTCCTTTCGATATTTTCACCCATCGGATCGTAACTTCCTGAATTATGGCCCCTGATTGTCCGAAAAATTGCCCTTTTTAGCTTGTGGTCCCTCTGGAGGTCAAAATTATTATCCGATTTAAAAAAAACCCGTTTGATTATATCACCGTTACATGGTAATGAAGGTTGAGTTCAAATTTCGTGAAAATCGGACCAAAATTGACAAACAAAATGGCCGCCATTTGTCCGCGAATAGTGTTGAAATATGTTATATCAAGGTTGTGGACCCTATCGAGGTCACAATTTTGAACCGATTTTGATGAAACTTGACATGTATGTTTATAACCCAAAGATCTTGGTTCCTTTCGATATTTTCACCCATCGGATCGTAACTTCCTGAATTATGGCCCCTGATTGTCCGAAAAATTGCCCTTTTTAGCTTGTGGTCCCTCTGGAGGTCAAAATTATTATCCGATTTAAAAAAACGTTTGATTATATCACCGTTACATGGTAATGAAGGCTGAGTTCGAATTTTGTGAAAATCGAACAAAAATTGACGGACAAAATGGCCGCCGTTTATACACGAATAGTGTGAAAATATGTTATATCAAGGTTGTGGACCCTATAGAGGTCACAGATTTGAACCGATTTTGATGAAACTTGACATGCATGTTTATAACCCAAAGATCTTGGTTCCTTTTGATATTTGCGCTCATTGATTCGTAACTTCCTGAATTATGGCCTCTGATTGTACGAAAAATCACCCTTTTTAGCTTGTGGTCCCACTGGAGGTCAAAATTATTATCCGACTTAAAAAAACGTTTGATTATATCACCGTTACATGGTAATGAAGATTGAGGTAAAATTATGTGAAAATTGGACCAAAATTGACAGACAAAATGGGCGCCGTTTGTACGCGATTAGTGTGAAAATATGTTATATCAAGGTTGTGGACCCTATAGAGGTCACAATTTTGAACCGAATTTGATGAAACGTGACATGCATGTTTATAACCCAAAGATGTTGTGTCTTTTTTATATTTGCGCCCATTGGATCGTAACTTCCTGAATTATGGCCCTCTGATTGTCCGAAAAATGACCTTTTTTAGCTTGTAGCCCCTCTGGAGGTCAGAATTATTATCCCATTTAAAAAACCGTTTGATTATATCACCATTACATCGTAATGAAGGTTGAGGTCGAATTTCGTGAAAATCGGACCAAAATTGACTGAAAAAATGGCTGCCGCTTGTACGCGAAGAATGTAAAAATATGGTATATCAAGGTTGTGAACCCTGTAGAGGTCACAATCTTCATTCAATTTTGATGAAACTTGAAACACATGTTTACAACTTAACAATCTTAGTTCCTTTTGATATTTGTGCATATCGGATTGTAACTTCCTGAATTATGGCCCCTGATTGTACGAAAAATGACCTTTTTTTTAGCTTGTGGTCCCTCGATGGGGTCATAATTATTATTCGATTAAAAAAAAACGTTTGATTATATCACCGTTACATCGTAATGAAGGTTCAGGTCGAATTTCGTGAAAATCGGACCAAAATTGACAGCTGTTCTTGTCAGGCCATCCATTATTCAGCACGAACAAGGGGAAACCACGCTAGAAAATCTAGATGAACTTTGTCACCCAATGCAGGGATCAAACACCCAACCCCAAGGGTACCGAGCCAGCATCTTACCCACTTAGCAACATGATCCCCAGTGGAATTTGAAGCCTACTGAAATGAACCTTTATAACCCAAAGATCTTAATTCATTTCGATATTTGCACATATCAAATTCTTAATGATGTAGGAAAAATCACTTTCGGTATTGCTTGTTCTCTATCCATCTCTCGAAAATGTGGGCGTATCCTGCCTGGCAGTGCCAGCCTATCTTTATCAAGATCATGGACAACAATTCATAATTTAAATGTATTCTAAATCTAGAAACAACAACATTATAGTATATCCAAAAGCTTGCTTCTGTCTTTTAAAATCAAAAAAACATCCCTGTTGATGAATCAGAAACTAACCCTCTAGAAATGAAGCACTGTGCCAGTCTTGAGACTAAGTAAACAATGTACTAATTAGGAATTCTCGTGTTTTGTATTCTAATAATTAGTTAAGATGTTATAATCTAATTAATTGTACGTATCATTTTGTATTTCAGAGAGTGGAATAATCGCCATAGCATCAGGAATACCGTGTCCTGGTGAGCATAACTTGAAATGCTTGTCTTACTCAATAAAATATAGACAATCAGTTTACCACCATTCAGAACTATTTCTTGCTTTTTATATAATAATATGATATCATATACGATAATAATAAGATCTGACAAATCATGAACCCACAGCATAGTCTGTGTGTGTGTTCTGGGCTTTAATACAAAAGTACAATTAAAATTGTGTTCCTGTGTAAACTATGTCAGTAAATTAAAAAATACATTGGTGCTTGGAGCACAATCATGTTTTCTCCCTCCTTCGCATCAAATGTTTTTATCTTTATTTTAAGCTGGATCCCCGCAAAATGGAAATGCATTAGATGAAAAGTTGTTATCATTGGGATTGTTGCAAGGTAAAATTTTTTGTCTTTCCAGTTTCAACTTTACTATCTTTCGATAATCTATGTACATGTATTTAAAAGCTTGATAACCTATCGCTTCGTTTAACTTTTCTGAGATAGTGAGAATGGGGTTTAACGTCCACTTGACACAGCTTAGTAATTCTGGGATTTACAAGGTCAAATTTATTTACGTCAATAAATCGCTTGCGAGTAGGCAGACCCGGAGAAAATCTGCGAGCTGAACAGGCGCCCGTACTCCTTGGGATATAAACTACGCCACTTGACCCAAAAATCATTTGAACATAAAATTTTTGAAATAATAACATGCCAATGGAATGATTGTTATTTCTTTTGGTGACGATAAAATTCGTTTTTATTCAATTGCAATGGTCTACTTTCTTTAACGATTTCCTTGGCTTTTTTTATTATGTCATTATGTATTTTTGCATTTCAGATTCGCAGATTCAAGCCTATATAGCAGAATGTCCAAGATTTGAAAAATGTTATGAGGCTTCTGATAAAACAACTGCTCAAGCTTTATTTAATAAAGATGCAACAGCTATGTGCAAGTATGTTTTGATGACTTTCTAAAAATTATTTTAAAAGAAACGGTGTATTTTGTTTTAGTTCATTCCATTTAATTTTTAAAAACATTCTATATATTTTTAGAGGAAAAGTATAATTTAATTTACTTCAATTTATTACATTCAAATATTTTAATTTTGTTCATTAAAGATCCCACAGTACGTTTGTTGAATGTGGTATAAAGGCGGTGTGTGAATGCGGTAATTTTAAAATCTCTGATTCTTACAAACAATGGCTGCAAACAGAAATAAACTTTCACCTATCGGATTGTAATCCAGGTACAAGTATTTATTTTATTTGCAAAAATTACGTTATCTCAAACCACTACTTTTATAAAATCTCAACACCAATTTATTTTACTTCAAAATCTATATATCTATAATCAGAATTGGTTACTCTCCAAATCTGTCAAAATTGCATTATCCAGAGACATATTTAATATTTATTTGATGGAAATTACCGGAATAAGATGGATTTCAACGTATTCTTAAAAATGTTGCGGTTATCAGAGACATCGAGTATGCGTTTTGTTATGATAATAAGTCATGGGTTAAGACGATATAGAATCCACAGAATACATTGCTGGTGAATTTGATTTTTGACAGATAACGGCAATGTTCTAATATTGTCCCCCCCCCCCAAAGGCGTCTGAGCCTTAAAAAAAACTATGGTTTACACATAAATATTATGCGCCAGAAAGTACAAAAGCAATTTTCAAAATAATATTATGCGCCAGAAAGTATAAAAGCAATTTTCAAAATTATCTAGCTAAGAAAAGATGGATTAGGACCGTTTATTCTTCCTGTTTTTGTATTTTTATTGTGTGTGTGTGTTTTATATTTTTCAGATACACCGATTGTAACAACAGATGTTTGTAGTACTGGTTTGTATTATTTATATTAATTTATACCTACATGTTTATTTCATGTCTATTTCGTTTACCTATTCTCAAGGTAGTTATCTTTTGGGAAACCTTTTGTAGAGATTAAAGAATACTAAATAAAATCGTAACAATTAAACAACTGATCCCAATCCATGTATAAAATAGCAATCCAGCTGACGAAATTAGACACATGTCCTACGATTTACTACACTATCACTTGAGCTTACTCCGTTTTCTACCACCTTAATGGGGGTTTGAGACCGAACTATCTTTATGCCATATGGTCTGTCATATGAGGCTGGTTTCGATCAGATACTTATACGGGAAAAGGAGTAGCTTCACCGCAATAACCTCGTGGGTTTTCTCCGTGATCTCCTGTTTCCTGCTATGTCGGTAAGTCAATAGTTTGAATGAAGATATTACCATACTGTGCCTTCCTTAAACATATTCGAGCCACGGTGTCTCGGCGAAGGAGGCGCTGGCTCATTTACCAAGGTGCCCGGGTTCGATCCCGTTAATGGCTGAAACAGTTCCCCGGGATAGGCCTACTGCTTTTCTGTTTCCCTAGTCTGACAAGGACAGCATCTAGTCGTTAGGATAAGACGATAGGCCGAGATTCCGTGTACACGTCGGCGTGTACGAACGGGGAAAATTTCTTTTATGGCACACTGGGTGGGGTATGCCCGAATTCATTAGTCCAGTCGACGCAGAACAGTAGGACGTTAAACCCTATTTTATTTTTGATTACTTTAATCATTCGGTGAACTCTTTGTTTCAGGATGTGGAATGTTAATATCAGCATATGTTTTAATAGTTCAACTGGTCACTGTAATTCTATATAACTCACTTTAATTGAGTCTTAAATAATCTGTACATACATTTAAATGTGATATCTGTTAAAATACCCCGTTTTTTCAATATTTCATAGTTTTTGTGAATAAAACTTTGCATTCTTTATAACTCAAGTTGTATTGTGCTTATTTTTAGTTTCTTTATTTTTAACATTGTAATTACCGTCAGGGTGTTTGCAGTGCACACCTATATCACAGGGATGGTATCAAGACAAATTAGTCCGTCCACCCCTTTCATACCAATGCTTGCTTGACTGAGCGGTAATATCTGTATTAGAGTACGGTTGACTAACATGGACTTAACTTAACAAGAGATCAATTACCGTGAAACAAATTAAAGCGAAGTGAGCCAGAGCTATAAATATCGTTTGGTGTTTTTTAAAAATGTATGAGTGACCGCTATCATAACGTTTATTTAAACAGAAAGTAACAAAACACACCTGAAACTATTTATTGTCTAGCAAACGACAAGCGTACGAGAGCCTATACTTGTCTTATGAGACTCCTACGCAGAAGCGAATTATTGACATATAATTGAACCTTGTGTTAGTCCCGATATTACCTAGTTTGTGTCAAATGCCCCCGCCCCGTCACACATAGCCCTTTACTGTACATGAACTTAAAAGTCAGTATTCTTGTACAGAGCTAAAAGAAAGCTTTTGATCTACCGCTATGAAATAGGTTAATGCATAGAGTGTAAATTCATCAAATGAAACACTGCGAACACCATGTTGCATATCCGTGACTTTGGAAACAGTCATGGCGATCTAATAACAATATAAAAGATAGAATAACCATCCATGGCCACATCAGAATACGTTTTGAGGAAATGGGACTGTGGGCCTACAATGATGTTGTGTTCCAAAGTATCGACAAATCAAATTGCTGATCATTCTCCTTATATAACCCGAGCAGTTTCTTTAAAGCCCCAATAACATTCTTGTTGTAACTGAATAATATGTCCCAATCTTCATTCTGGTCAACAAATCGTATTATTTTAGAATATTCCGATTAAATGATGATATAAATTTCATCTTAACACACCTATTTTGAAAAATTGGAAAAATCCAACCAATTGATTTGAAAAGTCTAACGTAAACCTTTTCAAATGTGACTTGTATTTTAAAATATTTTCGAACCCCCTGGACAAGTAAAATAGGTTGTAATGCATAATTTACTCAACAGGTAGGACACTTAAACATCTAGTACTTAGAATAAGGGTATTATTTATTTTCTGGAGCTACCAAGCCAGCAAGAATGTTATTGTCCCTTAAACAGGAACGCCTATCATGAAACCCTTTCAACATTTACAGTTTTCTAAAATATGTGACGATGTACGAATTCATTTCAATAGTCCCCGAGTTTCTCTCAAAGAGGGGGATAAAAAAGCAACACAAAGGTTTGCCAATAATGCCACACAATTTATTGATTTGGATTAAATTTTTTCATTGAATAAAATTGTAAATAATTTTGATCTATTAAAAACAAAACACTTTTTAAAAATAGACTTGAAAACTAACACAGAAACAAAAAATATAGTATTATCTGACATAGCTGCCGCTATTCTCTCTATGTGTGAGGTTTTTGACTAGATCCAGATGCAAATTTAGAACTTGTTCCTGCGCTCTCCTCGCATGAATCTGGAGATGGTTCGGTGAACTGTTGGTCATCTTTAAAAAAAGAAACTTTATGCTTATAAAGGTAAACGAAAAATGAATTTAATTTAAATGCAAGAGTGAACAGTTCCATAGTGAGTATATGGCGTCCACGAGTGGTGTTGGGAATAGATAAATATGAGAAAAAAAACCCAGTATTCATTTATTCTATTTCGTTCATTGGCCAAACATTCATTTATTCGACATCCATTATTCCTTGTCTTTGGCTAGAATGTGGTGTCACGCCAATGACCAAAGGACCAATGATCATCGGATTTATATCGTTGAAGTTTGAACAACATATACGTTAGATTCAAATTTGTGTCCCGTAGACAAATAAAATTGAATTTAACCAACTTAAAGTGAGATTCTAAGCTTTATTTGGAACCAACGGAATTTCCGACTTCTTCCGAGATCCAAATTCGCACAATGTGATCCTATTTTAATTCATAATAAAAAAAATTAGGTCAAACGGGGTGTTGAATTGTTCTCTTTACAGAGCAAACAGTGTATGTATGCCTACGTAGTTTGGAGGACAACGATGGCATCATGCATTATCTATCAACTGTCAAATTTCCTTAACGAGGAACATGTCAAACCCCTTCGTGCCACCGCCCTTGGTTGTGTCCAGAATAAGTGATTTAAAAAAAAAGACGGAAAATTAAAATATCATTATTTATTATAGTTATAACCCACAGAGATTTGGTCGCTTTTGTCGGGTTTTACTATCTGTGGCAAGAACGGTGTTTTCTTCCGTCCTACATTGAGTGATAAAACTACACGGGGAATTGTGGTACGCGTGGACACATTTTGGAAGGCGATGTTTACAAATACGAATTCAAAACCATGAACAAAATTCGTTAATGCAGAAAATTCATTAGAGAATTTAACACATGTTAAGGTATTGACGCCGGACACAGATGACGTTATGTCCATAATACATATTTAAAACTAATGGTGTACTTACGGCTTGGGAGTAATCCTTTAAATGTTTTAAAAAGTAATTCACCGTATTCCATATCTAAATCTTTAAAATTTGCCGCAGACATTTTAATTAACTGATGGCCATCCACGTCATCGAAAGCTTCCAGTATGGCGTACTTATCATTTCCAGTTATCTTATTTTTCTCCAGAACACACTTTAACCAGTCTTGAACTTCGTTCTTTGTCCAATGATCTGGATGGAGTATCGTCCATCGTAATTTTTTATCTCTTGCTGAAATAAAGTCAAACATACTTGTGACGCTTGGAATCTTTATATCAATTTAACTGTTCACAAATTTCTCATACTCTTCAATCTAGTACGTCTTTGCAGGGCGGGAATTCGAAAAAAAATTAAGATTTGATCTCTTGGTAAAAATATTTGTCAAACTTCGTTAAGATTATAATGGATGCAAGGGAAATAATTCATGTGATTTTATTGTGAGTCTGTGTTTCCGGTTAACAGTAGACAAGTGTTTCTCGCTTGAAACGACATCTCCCCCTTTCGGGCACTTAATACTGTGTCAAGATCTACTGAAGGCTGTCTGGAGATCACAATGATTTGTTTCCGCACCTATGTAGTCAACTGTTCTATATGCACCAATTTAGACATGTCTATTTTAAAAAAAAAAAATAATAATATTCGACAATATTTTTTAAAATATTCGTAAATATTTTTTTAAATATTCGTAAATATTTTTTTTAAATATTAGTAAATATTTGTTTTAATTATTCGTAAATATTTTTTTTTTAAATATTCATGAATATTTTCTTAAATATTTGTAAATATTTTTTAAAATATTCGTAAATATTTTTAAAAATAATCGTAAATATATTTTTAAATAATCGTAAATATATTTTTTTTAAATATTCGTAAATATTTTTTTTAAATATTCGTAAATATTTTTTTTAAATATTCGTAAATATTTTTTTTAAATATTCGTAAATATTTTTTTTTTAAATATTCGTAAATATTTTGAAAAATATTCGTAAATATTTTGAAAAATATTCGTAAATATTTTTTAAAAAATATTCGTAGATTATAATATATAAAAAAAATATTCGCAAATATTTAAAAAATATTCGTAAATATTTAAAAAAATATTCGTAAAATTTTTTAAAAAAAATATTCGTAAATATTTTAAAAAATATTTGTTAAAAATTCGTAAATATACTCTCCCAAAAAAGAAACGCAAAGTTATATTTCGTCGTCAGTATATCCTTGCTCTGCTATCGCCTTGTTGCAACAAGAACAACGACAGGTTGCTGAACCAAACTGCTATTGTGTTGCTGTGGCCATACCCTCAGTGCCTGAACCCATTAAAGTTGGATTTCATGGTGTCGGCGTATTTCAAAACAGAAGTTCTAACGGGGACGTCTGCCTCGTTATTCGGTTTCACTTAGGCGTTTGCCTACTGTCTGGTACGAGATTCTACGCCGTCCGGGAATTGCTGCTGCAGTAGAGGTCACTGTTGAAAACCATTTACGCCAATGACGTAACCGGAAGTGACGATCCAGGACTGGTGGGGCCACTCCTGTTTGGCCTGGGCTAGGGCGTGCACGTGTTGAACTCCGCTGTCGGTACCTATCCCAAAGGCTAGAAATGGAACTAAGGGAAACATTCAGCAGTCTGGCTACATCTGTCTTGGATTCACCTGATTGTAATTGACGAATAGCGTTGTTGCGTTGGTCTTCGTCCAGATGTGGCATCACTTGGTTCTTTGAGTGTTTACATGCCCAACTGATTTGGAAACCGAGAACCCCGGGATTTTAAAGACCTTAGATTTAGGTTCCATGCAAAAAGCTCGCGAAGCTGTTAAATTCATGTTTCTTGGTGCATTCAAGCGATAAAAAATTTCAACAAAAAGGATGACCAGTCACAATTAGTGACCCTACCTTTAAAATCAATAATGAATTTCCTTTATCCTTACATAATGGCATTAAAAACAAGTAAGATTTGCCGAAACAAAGACCTCGGTCAAATAAAAAAATGATGAAAAATGGGTTGTGCGTTTCTTTTTTTGAAGAGTATATATATATTTGTTCTCAATAATTATTCGTAAATATATTTTTAAATATCTTCGTAAATATTTTTTATCAAATATTTGTAAATATTTTTTTTTTATAAATTATTCGTAAATAATGATTTTCTAAATAGTTGAAATATCTTTTCCAAACATTCGTAAATAGTTTGTATCTTTAAAATAAAAAAAAATATTAATTTTTTTCTTTTTTGTTGTTTGAGTATTGTTTTTTTTTTCTTTGGGTTTGAGTATTATTCTTTTTTCTCAAATAATCGTATATTTTTGTTATTCGTAAACAGATTTTTTGTAAAATATTCGCTAATATTATTTTCAAATATATTCACAACTATTATTTTCAAATATTCATAAATAATATCATTTATACTATGTTTCTGTAATTCTGTCAATGATCATTATATGCATAGCACAATAATAGTCGCGGACAATAACGAATATTAGTAGATCATTAGATGAGCTGCAAAAGCTGCACCACTTTAATTTAGGTCAGACAATATATGTGTAGTAGATTATTAGATGAGCTGCAAAGGCTAAACGACTTTGATTTAGGTCAGATCAAGTGGTTATAGTGGTAATAATCCTTGCACAGATACACTCAGCGTTGACAGTATCGAGGTATCCACACGTATCCACGAAGACAGATTATCATCCAATAAAGAAAATCAACACAAAAAAAGAGGAAAAAAAAACACCCAGAAATTTTAAATTTTCTCGAGATCGGAGGGGAATAAATCGAAGATTTCCCACTACATTAAAGTTTAGCGAAAATGTATGCTCTAGTAAAAACGTTTATCATTACTAGGAAGGTTGTGTGTACTTATAAATACAAATAATATAGTCATCAGTTTCAAAAATAGTAGTATATATACCTACATCCACTTGTGATTTTTGAATGATTTTCTAATGATAACGGAAGAAGGAAGATATATGTATCGTGACATATGTATTATAGACATCCATAAATATATGAATACAAACTGTTTGGTATGAACTCAATTAATTATTTGCTGTTTACCTGCTAGCATGTTTAAATCGACAAGTATATATAATACATGTTGGCGGTTCTATGCAGACTTAAGAGACACAACAACCCGGTCGTTCATCATACACAAATTCATCTATTCAAATTAAATTTAAATAAAAGCACGGTGTATTTCTAAAGTTTATAATTATGTAAAACAAACCATAGAAAGGCTTTCTTGATAATATATATCACGCGTTGATAAGAATTTTTTAGCGGGTGGGGGGCATTGTTTTGTGTTAGTATGTGAAGGGGGTAGGAGTAGGCAAAAGATGCTTATTTTGTATGTGATCAATAAATAGTTAGAACACTAAAGTAAATTTTGTGGCATAAATATATGTACACCTTTCCTTCGTGACTTTTTAAATAAAAAAAAGTATTTGCAAATATTATTTTTTTTAAAAGAATCTCTGCTACATTGTCATTATTTAATTCATTATTTTGAAAATACTCAAGATATTAATTTTTTACAAAACTGTAACTTAGCAAATTAGTTTATGATTAATTACACAATTACAATTAGTTTATGATTAATTAACTACGGATATGTGCTACTTCATCATATTAACAGCATGTATATCGGAACCAATGGGACTAAAATCTTAATCCTAAACATGTTTAGCGAAAGTTTGTTATGTATTCTCCGAAAATTGTACCGGTATACATGTCATTTGATTAATGATTATAATATAATGTGTTGAAATGAAACTGACGCGGCTCCCTGTGACTTTAGGATATGGAAAAAATGGGTGTAAAATTCTAATTAATTCTGTAGTTCTTAAAAATGATAACGTCACATCTATTTTTTTTTTTTTTTTTTAACTTATCAAATTATAGTTATATTTCTTTCCAATGTATATTTTATTATTATCCTGTAATCAAAATAGCAGGGAAGCTACCACACATTATGTTTCAAGAGAACAAATCGAACAAAAAAGTAGGCCTATACTGAAACGTTTCGTGGTTTTATGATGCATAAAATAATTACTTTTATATATTTAACAACAAACAGGATACATTACGTACGTATCCTAAACCAATTCCGATTAAATCTCCTTTATCTAGACAGTCATATATTATATATATAATTATTGTGGGATGGTCTTACTAATCAATTTCAGTCAAATCTCCATTAAAGATGGAGATAACTTGGGTTTAATGTCCACTCGACACAAACTGGATCATTTCAGGACTAATGGTTCAATTATATTTCAATAATTCGCTTGCACGTAGGGGTCTTAAAGTTCCAATAGCTTTTTTTTTAAGTTATGTTTTTAAAATGTATTAAAATAAAGCCCTAAAATAGATTGAACCTATAAACAGTCCTATCTTGTTAAAGAATAATCCTATTAATCCTATAATTCACTATTGCCAGTTGAGAAATTGGCAAAAATATCATTTTCAACTTTAAATTCAAACATTTGAAGATGGCCGTCCATGGAGAGGAATGGGAAAACAAGGGAGGTAATTGAGTAACTATATTCTCAATCAGCCTGTGTCAGCCTTTCTAATGCTCAAAATATTTTGCCCATGATCGTATAATAGTGAGTTGACAACCTTTTGAGCAAAAGACATAGAAATAATTATGTTTTGACTTTCTTAGAAAATATGAAATTGGAACTTTAAGCAGTAGGAGGAAGCCGGTGGACCCGGAGAAAACTCACGAGCTGTGGACAGCGACCCTATTCTCCCTGCCACAATCTCCGATAAATTTTGGTAGTCTTCGTTTGTTTGAGTTTTTTTATCTTTTGGTGTGGGAAGTTCGTTCATTTTATACATACATAAATTTACATTCTTCTCAACCAAAAATAACAATCATAATTTATTAAAATTTAAAAATGATCCAATAAAAAGTGTCAAAATGCATCTCTTAATAATAAGAAACAAATAATAAATATAAATGTACCTCTATCCAGGATTATTAGATTCCGTTAGTAATAAAATAGTAGATCACCTATCGGCGGCGTATAGCCTATATTTTCAATGGTTAATATATCCGGCTTAATAACTACACATGTTACTATAAAAATGTTAGCGCATATGTAATTTGAAATCCTTATCCTGTTCCCCGTAAAAATAAGCGTTCATTTTCCCACCTTGCACGCCCATTGGCTGAACTGTCCCCTCCAATCATTACACCGATTTATACGGGAATCCCCTTTTGATTCCATTAATATTCATTCATTGAGCTTCCCCTTAAATATTTAAACATTTAAATATAGCAATTTAAGGTTATTATTATCTCATGGTGTTATTTCTAAAATATAAAATTTTGATCACGGAAGTGAAAAAATAAAGGATTGTTATATAATTAACAGCCGTTTTATCTAATATGGCTTATATATAATTTTTTTCGTGCTATTTGTTATAATATTAAGTTCGGGTCACACTAAACGCAACCCAATACGTCCAACAACAATGATATATATCCATTCACAACAGCTTATTCGAAAAGAAAACATGCACGTTGACTAATATAGCCTACACTCAAGAAATTTTAATCTCCTTCGTGTTCAGAAGGAACTGAAAGTCGCGGAGCACTGAAAATCAATAGGACTTAAAAACTATCACGGAACAAGGATTTTGGTGAAGGGGTATAATTCCGGAACTGAAGACCACTAAATATCAATGGGATTCATCCGTTAAAAAGTGTAGCCTAAGTCGTTTTCACAAGTCAGTTGTTGGGGGGGGGGGGGGGGGCGGACGGACCGATGAAAATGGTGATGACTGTATACGTCCAAACTATGCGTGGGTGTAAAAAGTAATCTCTCTAATAATATTTCAAATATTGAAATTGGTGAATAAAAAAAAATTGCTAAAATCCCCAAAGGCCATGGCATTTCTTTTCTAATGTACTTTATGACGCCTTAAATATATTATTGATAGATGAGACATTTTAGCAACCATATGGAAAGATGGGTAGACAGGCAAATAAGCAACCGTCCACAGCTGTAATCTTCGACAATCGACATTGTTGGGATGGCAATACAATCTACGCGGTAAACTTATACAGGAAATGAGATAATACACTGAGAAAAAAAACTTTGATGAAATAACATAACGTAGTCTATTAAAATATTAAGAAATTACACTTTCGACTTGCTATATACAAAAATAGTCAAGTCTTTATATTTTATTCATGCCAAAATGAACACACTAATACTATTTATTTATGGATTAACAAATTTAAAACATGTTAATAAATAAACCAGTAATTGTTAATTCATAAATAGTGTTAGTGTGTTACTATTCAATTACTAAATGCCGCTTAAAGATGTTCCGAAATGAACAGTTGAACTATGAAAGGTAACCATATATTATGTGTTCGATTGTATTGTATTGTATGTATAGTTACGATTGTATTTTGTAGATGATGAATAATAATGCATATTATTAAGTAATAGTAACAATGTAAACGGTGTTCGTTGATTAATAATTGAAATAATTGATCCCACAACGTGAAGTCGAAGAAATCCCTAGATGAAAGTGTCACCCTAGTATCACGGGCAGTAGTGTCCCAGAGCTCTGTGAACTCAAAATGATAACGAAATGTCATATTGCAAATAAAAGTTTGAGAAATGGTGTTCATTCGATTTAAGAGCAACATTTTGGTCGCCATTCTGAATAGAGTATAACATTTCTGGGAAGAAAGAAATATCGAACGGTGCTCATTCTAAAATTCCAATTTATAAAATTAACAGGGGCGCATAAACATAATATTCTGGGGAATTGGGGTCAAAAAGCGACCCACTCATAATTAGAAAATTAATTATTCCCCCCGGTTAGGCCGAAAACTGTTTAAATGACTCAGCTGAATATTCATTTATAGACCCCATTTTGGTTTGATTGAATGTGTAAGCCCCCCCCCCCCCAACACACACTTACACACACCTACACACACATACCTGCACCTAAGTCCTTGTCAGGTCCTTGACAGTAGCCACACTTGTGGGGACTATACTTTATTCTTATATTTTTATCTAAAATATATTACTGATCGGTCTAAAGTACCAACGGGTAATGAAAAATGTGTTAAATCTTTAATATTAAACAATAGCAATTGAGATTGTTGGGACACTTTAGTGGGACGTTGTTTGACAAATCTTGTTGATGGACACTTAAAGAGCCGTACCGTCAAAGTGGTATAGTTGCACTTATTATACACAAGTTACACACCCAGAATTTAATGAACTACTGGGACGTCCTGATAATTACTTCTATTTAATTGTACACACCTATGTTTTAATGCACTATAGGGACGTCCGTATAATGACGTACATTATGGTTATCGGGAGGGTCCCGTTAAAGACGTACATTCAATTCAAACACCACAAATTTAATAAACTGTTGGTACTGAAGGTGTCCTAATAACGATGTATATAACTAATTCACACACGCTGTTGGAACTGAACATATCCAAGCTAGATTTGGTATGAAGTGTGACAAGGCTGCAATTAGCCCACATTACAGGCACACCAAGATTGGTCTCCCCTTTGACCACGAATCAATATAAATTTGTTTTGACTTAAAATCTGGACACACACTAAGTCATTGTATCACTACAGGGACCAATTCGACTAAATTGTGAAGAGTTAAAAGGCAGTTAATAACGATTCAGTCCATAAGAATTCTTAAATTGCTGGTGACATCTCCATCATTACAGTACAGTAAACTTTAATCAGGATCAAATTATAACGGACCATGCAGGGGACCCAAAGTAAAATAGAAAATAAAACACAGGGCAACAAGCGACATAACCTAATCTGATCGCGGATTAAGCCACAAATGTACACACACATTTCATTGAGTAGAAATACAATCAAAATAAAATAAAACCCAATGAGTTTTACATTCACTCAACACTAACTGTGTCATTTTGGGGAAATTCTTTGATATTTCTATTACATTAAATTAAAGGGCATGACTCTTTGGTGTGGGAAGGAAAGTGCAGAAATTGTGCTCACTACTAGACTCCCCCCTCCTTTACCTCGGACAAAGACATATAAACTATAAGCTGCAAATATTACTAATAATTAAGCATGTAAATCAATAAATGACAATAAGGAAACACAGTTGGTTAGTCTAACTGGTAAATATAACTTGGGGTAAGATAAGAGTCATTGTTGATTATGCGACAAACTGAAAGGTGGTTTATCGTTGTGTTTTGGATTGTGATTTGTCTGACCTTTCCTCTAAATTTGTAAAACTGTGGCACACTGGTACACGTGTACTATTGGATGTTCCATGGGTGGGTTTCAATTTTCAAAATGCAGTAGAAACTGGTTTGGGTAAAACGAAATACTTCATAATTCACTTTTTTGTTTTTAATTCTTTATGATTTTAACACAAAAGCAATTTCACTGAAGTCCAACAACATTTTGAACTTAACAATGGATACCCTCAAAAGTCAAATTTGTGACAACTTCGAGAAAATAATATTCTGGATTCTTTAATACATTTGAGTCAGTTTTTAAGTATTCAATTATTGGTTAAATAAATGTCCATTACTCTGTTCACACAGGGCCAGTTTCACCACCTTAAAACCGTATTGTTTGTGATGCACATTTCACATTCAACATTTCCTGCTCTCCTCTGCTCTTCACCAGACCGTGTTTTCATATTCACTGAAATAATAAAATTATAGTGGTTATTAACACTTGGGTTGGGCTAAGCTTTGATTACTTCAAATCCAGAGAGGGGGAGAGAGAGAGAGAGACTGATGTCCACTTATCACTCAATTGGGTGAAGAGAAACTACCATCCACTCAACACTTATTATTTCTAATATTACAGCATATTTCTAGTAGGCCCTACACCTTTTCACACCAAGGTTTTTTTTAATTAAATTTTGAGATGCCCAACATCTTAATCTTAAACTATTATTCTATAACACAGGGGTTTGAGACCCAGTTGAACAGTTTGGGCTTTAAGACTTGTTTATGGGATGAAGATAGTAGGTATATAAAGAGAGACCAAAAGAACGATGAGAGAAGACAAAGACACAAACAGAGGAAACAGATCGAAAGAAAGGAGAAATAGAAAGAATAACAGAGAGAGGAGAGTCTGGTGCCCACCTAACACTTGAAAGGGGTGGGGTGAAAGGGAGGATGGAGGAAGTGAGAGATGGTATGGAAGAGAGAAAGGGAGCGAGATAAGTTATTTCGCAACCAACTAAACCATATGGTGCAATTGTACTTCAATCGGTTTTTAACAATGAGAGGAAACCAGAGAGAGGACGATAAAGATGCAGGAAGGGAAAGGGGGGAAGAAAGCGAAACATCCTGGCTTCCACACAATATCTAAGAGAATAACGGGGCTTGAATGAGGAGAGACATGACAATATAGATGAAGAGGGGAAGAGAGGCGGTGGGGGAGATAGAGAGGATGTGGAGATGCGAGGGATAAGGATACCAAGGACAAAATGAGAGAGAGGAAAGGTTGAGAGAGGATACGAGGTGAGGGGTGAGGCGGATGGGGATACAGAAACCAGAGAGAGAACGATAAAGATGTAGGAAAGGAAAGAGGGGAAGAAAGTGGAACATTCTGGCTTCCACACAATATCTAAGAGAATAATGGGGCATGAATGAGGAGAGACATGACAATATAGATGAAGAGGGGAGGAGAGGCAGCGGGGGAGATAGAGAGGATGTGGAGATGCGAGGTATAAGGATACCAAGGACAAAATGAGAGAGAGGAGAGGTTGAGAGAGGATACGAGGAAAGGGGTGAAAGGATGGGGATACAGAAGAGAGACAGAAAAGAACAGATACAGAGGAGGATTTGCAAGAATAGAAATAGGAATGGTAAGCGAGAGAGAGGAGAGATAGGACAAGATACAGGGGAATAGAGTGATAGAGAGATACATGGTAATAAAGAATGGGTGGGGGAGAGACAGGGGATGAGCAGGGGGAAAGATTCAAGTTGGGATAGAGAGAAAGGGGGGGATTGAGGGGAATCAAGTGTGAGGATAAATAAGCAGGAATACAGAGAGGATCGAGACAGAGAGGAGAAAGCGCCTTTCGGGACTAACATATGGTACTATTCTTGAGTCTTTAATAGTAACATGCAACTGGGGGACCCACGGTACTGCTCATGTTATCGGACAACAAAATCAGGGCCCTTGAGCCAATGACGGACCTTTTGATCTAAACAATACGCATTATTTATTTCAGTTTCTTTCCATTTTTTGTAAAAGAAATATTTTGACAAATCATAATTTTGTACAAATTTTGACAGCATTAAAATTGAAGTAGTTAAAACATAATGTAAGCACTTACCTATTTCTTTTTTCTTTCTACTGTTAATTTCTAGAGATGTATCCTATTTCTCAACAGAACAAAGTGACTAATAATTTCAAATTTACACCCGCGCAATTTGATTAATTATCAAAACTTTTCTATAACAATACCCAAATCAATAATTTCAGTCATTGATAGGACTTATTCCCAATGTGATAATGAATCATACAGGAAATACACACTAATGTTCTACATAACGTTTATTGGTATCATATATTGGCTCTCCCTTAAGAAAAAATATACTTCTAGACTGTTGCTTAGCTTTGGGTAGTACCAGGCGACACTTATCTATACCTTTCGCAATTAAATGAACAAGTTGTGTGAAAAAATTTGAGTAGCCTCTTCTGTCAGGACTTTAAAGAAATGGCCTCTGATTGGTCAATATATCTAACTTTGTAACTGGCCATCTGATTGGATATTGATAATACCCATGCTTCAAACACTTCAAATGTGTGTGATATAGGGAGTAAAATGTGTGTTCAGTGTGTGAGACTGTCATGATTTTCCACATTTTGTAGGACTTGTGTAAGATTGAAAATATATAGTTTTTAGGTGGTTTACAAGGCCCTGGTACAAAAATAATTGCGGGGGCCTGAGTGTAAGTCCCAACAATTCAAAATGTCCTAACAACGTTGGTGTTCTTTCAACTTCGCGTCCTGCTAATACACCATATGCAAACACACACACACACACACACACAAAGAAACCTACCACCGGGGGGCAAAATAAAATCGGCCCATCTGTCTATCCGCATGTACGTGGTGCCAATTTTTAATATAATATGTTGAAATACGTAAGTAATGGCCCATTATACTATGTCATATGCGGACATTGGTGTTGAGGTCGTTTCGGTTTATCTCTAAGAGAGAGAAAGGAAGAGACAGGGAGCGAGAGAGAGAGAGAGAGAGAGAGAGAGAGAGAGAGTTTATCGTCCACTCGGCAAAATGTTGGTCATTTCGGGATAAACAGTATACGAATCAAATGCACGCAGGGGTCTTTAGCTGTGGGAGAAACTGGGCAGACATCATGACAATGGTATTGAGCCATTTGGTATAGTACAGACTAGCCCTCTTGGCATAACTGGGTGCCCGAATCAAACACTAACAAATATCCGGACAGAAGTCAACTCGTATAATACAAACTAGCCCTACTGTAGGTGCCTCAATGAAACACTTAGACCAATATGGTTAGGCGTTCTGGCAATGAACTGTGGGCTCAGAGGAATGGACAGTGTGATTTTGTCTGTTGGATCTGTGGGATCACAGGACACAAGAGAGGTCGCATTAGAGAATCAGGGATATCAATTAACTCTTTTCGTGGAATCGATAGTTGCTTTATTACCATATAATGATAATTTGAATTTACAAAGGGTTTTGGAGATTTTATGAACAAAGCAAGGTGAAGCTTTATTGTGCCACCAGAACTAAAATCTTCGAAATGATAATTAATGCTTTGGAATGTTTTTGATACATATCCACCTTTCCAGAATATACATGAATTATACATCTTTCAAATCAATATTTTCTTTTACATATCTGTTTTTAAACATTGTTTATTTTATAGATTTAAAGGAGTTAATTCTTAAAACTTGGGCACATAGAAATTGGTCGCAACACATATAATAGTATATAACCTGATTGACATTCAATCCTTTCTGTTTTTACTGTAATTTTAATACGCGAAAGCCCAAATTGAATGACAGTCTTTGACGTCTGGTTATTCAGGTCTACACAGGTAGTATTCTTCTGTGGGTATGTTGCGTCTCGATCAACGGGTCGTTTCATCATCAATAGCGCTCGATAACATTCTGGCGCGCTATTCGACGTGAGTCAATTTTAACGTTTTCATTTTGTTTTAAATTTTGGATATCAGAAGCCTATTTTTATGGTAACATGACAACATATTTGCTAATTCAAATTGACCATTATGTCGTATTTGCAATGTCGAAGATTCTAGGTGATATTGAGTTTATATTCTTTATCCAAAAACCTTTAAGGGCTCAATCTTGATCGTTCACATATATATTTCAAATTAATCGGTCTTACCAGGTTTTCGGCAAAAATGGTAACTGCGAAACGAAAGTTGACCAGACGCATCAATATGAATAGGAATCTTCCTCTCGTGATACATGTGGGCGTTTAAAATCGACACAGAAGAAAACTAAAAATAGAGTTACCTCCCTTAAATGACTACATTACTGTATCACAGCCAGCATTCGAACCCACATACGTACTGGTCACTTACGCCCCGTTCGCCACACATTACCTTGTTCTGATCAGTAATTGTGTCAGCTTTGTGGGCCAGTGTAGGTGCAAAATGATGTTGAATGGAGTATTGGCCATATTAGCGTGCTATATCATTTACATCACTTTAAAGTCCCAATAACACTCTTGTTGTAACTGAATAATATGTCACAATCTTCATTCTGGTCAACAAATCGTATTATTTTAGAATATTCCAATTAAATTATGTGTAAATTTCACCTTAACACACCTATTTTAAAAAATTGGGAAAATTCAACCAATTGATTTGAAAAGTCTAAAGTAGACCTTTTCAAATGTGACTTGGATTTTAAAATAATTTCGGACCCTCTGGACAAGTTAAATAGGTTGTGATGAATAATTTACACAACAGGTAGGACACTTAAACATCTAGTACTTAGAATAAGGGTATTGTTTATTTTCTGGAGCTACCAAGCCAGCAAGAATGTTATTGTCCCTTTAAATGACATTGGACGAGAAAGTTCAGCTCGATTTTCCGGTGTGGTTTCCCCTTTTCAGTGATGCAGAAGGAGGGCCTGACAAGGACAGCTTCCTAGTCGTTCGGATGGGACGAAAACCCGAGGTCCCGTGTACACGTTGGCGTGCACGTAAAAGATCGCTTGGCAGTTGGAATTCGATATAAGAGTAGGCCGTCGCGTCGCTGTGTGGGCAAAATTTCCCTCATAGCACACTGTATGGCGTATGGCCGTCTTCCATTAGCCGAGGTAAGGTGCAGACGAGTAGGACGCTAAACCCCATTTCATATGTCAACAAAGAGAGAGAGAAATGGGGTTTAACGTCCACTCGACACAAACTAGGTTATTTTGGGATTAACATATGGTTTCAATTTTATTTCAATAATTCGCTTGCGCGTCAGGGTCTTTAGCAGTGGGAGGAAACCGGAGGTCCCGGAAGAAACCCACGAGGTTGAGAAGGCGCCCATATCTCCATGCCACATACGCTCACACCAGGGATCGAAACCACAGTCGCAGGCCAGAGAAGGCCAGAGGTGACCGGCCAGCTAGAGGTCGAAGCACGCACTCTAGACCACTAGCCCCCCCCCCCCATATATGTCAGCAATATTAATCGCTGGCTATAACACCGCCTCAAAAGCCCTGAAAAACATGGTCGGATTAAGAAATCGAGGACATTATATACTTATCTTTATTATAAACCTATAACGGTAAATCTCTTTGATCTTTGGGGTATATTCTATTCCCAGAATAACTTGTGGTCTGAATATTTAGGGATGATTTTGAGGTTATTCTTCTGAAAGTTTTTCTTTAAATCTGTATCGGGTTATTCTTCCAGGTGAAATTCTGGGATATTGTTATTTAACGTACAGTTAAACACAAACGGTTTATAAGCAAGATAACGTCCTCGACCTCGGCAGGGTCGTATCTAGCGCGGGTGCAGGGGGTACATTGCACCCCAAGAAAAATAAAGCGCCCCGAAAAATATCGACCCTTAAAAATTTGACAACCACTCATTTACACAATAATACACGTAGTGGATCTATAAGGAGCGGAGGCACTGCCTTTCCTAAAAAAATCTGCCGCCCCTGTAAAAAAAATCGTCCATATAAAATACCAAATCGACTTTTAGATATCACCAGAGTGGCCTAAAAGGGAGTTTCCAGCAGCGTCATTTTTCAAAATTTTCTGAGGGTTCGCTCCTATCACCCCTTTTTGGATCAGCGCCTGTCCCACCACGTCATGACATTAGAGGGTTCGTTTTGGTCGCCCTAACCACATCTGATAGGTCCTTATCGGTCTTAGAGATTCTTGTTCTGGTCGCCCTAATCACATTGGCGTTTCGGAATAGTTCTAGTTAAGAGGACCAGAAATTTCGTATTGTAATTGTGGTGTGTTTAACATCAAAATGAGAAAGAGCGCCACCGAAATTGACACACGGGATTGTGGCGCTCAGTGCGTGGAAAACGGGTTTGCGGCAGTCGAAATTTCAAACTTTTCGAGGAGGGGGGGGGTATGTCTGGGTGTCGCCGCTCCAGCTCAGTAACTCAGGCATTGTATTGGCGCACCCTCCCGTCACTCTGCTGCACTTCCGCGTTTAAAATCCTACATACGGCCCTGGGCTTCGGTTATGCTGGGGGAAAAAGGCTTCATAAAAAAAACCTTGAGAGAAAAACCTCGGCCCACAGAATCTGAGTTAAAAGCTGGGACAATGCACCCATGATACTTATCTGAATAAGTGCTCTAAGGTGGAAAATAATTTTAATTAAAGATTTAAAGTGTGTTACAATCTACAGTAAGGTCGTGTTCCTTGCAACGTCCACGAGTTTTACAAACATCCAACCGTTGCTTTAATACTCAGCAATTCCCGAACATTTACGCCCGTTGTGTTTACACGTGACTAATTAGCATTATCCAATCAGAGGTCGTGGCACATAACACACTGTATACAAACACGGCGGCCTTCTTAGAAAAAGAAACAGCGAGTTTACAGCCGTTGAAAGTTTTTTTTTTTTCATTTGAGAAACTCACGGAAAACCAAATAAAATAAATAAATAAATAAAAAACAGCAATTGGAGCAGTATTAGGAAATAAAGATGTGTTTATTTGCACGGAAACCGGCAGTAGCAAGTCTCTTTGCTATGAATGTGTTCCGATAATTCTCCGTCATTTCTAACGAAGGAATCCGATATAGGCTCCCAAGCTGGGCTTGTTACCAATCAAACTTAGCGCAGAAATATGCGGGGTATTACGTGAAGGGCTTGATAAGATGTATATAGTTAAGGCGAGATCAAGCCTTCTATTGAAGATGCAGTAAGGTATACATTCGGACGTACTGTAATGTTGTAATACCATAACATTTTGGAGATCTAGAAAGAGAGCCTATCATTTCTCTCTGAAATAACCCCCAAATAAAAAAAAAGTCTGGATTTAAGGGGAGAGGGGTGCACGCTTTAGGCTATACATGCCGTTGCATGTGTGATACCGACAGGACGAATGAGACGGGCATGAAAAGTTTACCGGCAAGGGGGGATTGGGGTTTTTGGTAGCGCTTTTCCTAAGATTTTTTAAATTAGACCGCTGCGCAAATGCTATTGTCTGCAATTGGAGACAATGGGGGGCCACGAATAAAAAAACAGAAAAAATACATAAAATTACTGAAGAAATGACAGATAGTAAAGTAATTTCAAAAACATATATGACAATAATAATTTGCCGCGAAATTAGACTTAAACGTGTTCGTTCGTTGTGGCTTGTCGTGTTTACTTTATGGGTCGTCGATTTGACAAACGATCTATTTTCGATTGAAAAATAAGTTAGCTTCAGACCTTAAGATTAAGATATGCTGTCCAAATACTGTTATTATTTTGATGTTGACAGTTGGCACCCCCGTTACGGGTCTGGTTACTATATCTCACCACAGGAATCTGACATCCGCGTATATATGCATACACCATACCCAACGCCGGATTAACCATGGTGGGGGCCCTGGGGCCTGGAACATGTGGGGGCCCCTGATCACTGACCGCGAGCACCGAATGCGTGAAGCCCCGCTAGGGGGGGGGGGGGGCTGGGGGCTTTCTCCCCCTCAAGAAATTTTCAGAAATTGCAGACCGTTGCTTTAATACTCAGCAATTCCCGAACATTTACGCCCGTTGTGTTTACACGTGACTAATTAGCATTATCCAATCAGAGGTCGTGGCACATAACACACTGTGTACAAACACGGCGGCCTTCTTAGAAAAAGAAACAGCGAGTTTACAGCCGTTGAAAGTTGTTTTTTTTTCATTTGAGAAACTCACGGAAAACCAAATAAAATAAATAAATAAATAAAAAACAGCAATTGGAGCAGTATTAGGAAATAAAGATGTGTTTATTTGCACGGAAACCGGCAGTAGCAAGTCTCTTTGCTATGAATGTGTTCCGATAATTCTCCGTCATTTCTAACGAAGGAATCCGATATAGGCTCCCAAGCTGGGCTTGTTACCAATCAAACTTAGCGCAGAAATATGCGGGGTATTACGTGAAGGGCTTGATAAGATGTATTAAGGCGAGATCAAGCCTTCTATTGAAGATGCAGTAAGGTATACATTCGGACGTACTGTAATGTTGTAATACCATAACATTTTGGAGATCTAGAAAGAGAGCCTATCATTTCTCTCTGAAATAACCCCCAAATAAAAAAAAGTCTGGATTTAAGGGGAGAGGGGTGCACGCTTTAGGCTATACATGCCGTTGCATGTGTGATACCGACAGGACGAATGAGACGGGCATGAAAAGTTTACCGGCAAGGGGGGATTGGGGTTTTTGGTAGCGCTTTTCCTAAGATTTTTTAAATTAGACCGCTGCGCAAATGCTATTGTCTGCAATTGGAGACAATGGGGGGCCACGAATAAAAAAACAGAAAAAATACATAAAATTACTGAAGAAATGACAGATAGTAAAGTAATTTCAAAAACATATATGACAATAATAATTTGCCGCGAAATTAGACTTAAACGTGTTCGTTCGTTGTGGCTTGTCGTGTTTACTTTATGGGTCGTCGATTTGACAAACGATCTATTTTCGATTGAAAAATAAGTTAGCTTCAGACCTTAAGATTAAGATATGCTGTCCAAATACTGTTATTATTTTGATGTTGACAGTTGGCACCCCCGTTACGGGTCTGGTTACTATATCTCACCACTATATCTCTGACATCCGCGTATATATGCATACACCATACCCAACGCCGGATTAACCATGGTGGGGGCCCTGGGGCCTGGAACATGTGGGGGCCCCTGATCACTGACCGCGAGCACCGGATGCGTGAAGCCCCGCTAGGGGGGGGGGGGGGGCTGGGGGCTTTCTCCCCCTCAAGAAATTTTCAGAAATTGCAGACCGGAAACGTGATTTCCTGGTATTTCAGGCACTTGTGTCGGAGCCATTTAGAAGTACCTCCCCCAGAGAAAAATAAAATCCTGCCACAAAAATTAGCGCATTCTGGCGTTATTTCAGTAGACCAATCCATGCTATATAGTGCTATGAAAAAATGGCATTTCTATAGGAGGGGACTGAAGTCCATTGAGCCCGTTAACTCCGCCATTGTAATTGAACAGAGCTACATCAAACCTATAATTTTGAAGTCGCTCAGTGATAAATAACGGGGTCACTAAGACTTGATTCGGAATCGTATTATATCCCCCACGATGATTTGATGAATGGAGGCCGTAACATTACGACCAAGTCGGACGCGATTTTTTGACGAACAAAAAGGTAATACGAGATTTAATCAAGACAATAAAAGACCATGTGTTACACCCATCATCGAATTCTCGGATGTCGATCGCAACACACCATTGATTGGGGGGGGGGGGGCTAGAGGGACTTCCGATGGAGGGCCCTCGGAGCATCAGAGGGGTCTCGTCACTAGGTCACCGGCCGTCCGAGTCCATGCTGGAGGCGCGCAACTGAGATTTTTGTGGGGGGGGGGGCTCATGTGGGGGGGCGCTGGGGCCTGTGCCCCATGGTTAACCCAGCGTTGACCATACCGAACTAGACAGTGTATAATTAAAAAAAAATATACTGTGTTGTCTAGTTCGGTATGATGTATACATACGGATAGAAGGTCAGATTCCTGTGGTCTCACCAAAACTTGTATAAACGCACTTCAAGACTCTTTTTTGGGGGGGGGGGATTTTTGGTCTAAATTGTAGTCATATTGAATATTGAAATATTATTGCTGATTGGGACCTTTCAAATTGAACAGTCAACGTTCACTATCGAGATTGCGGTAACAACTGGGCTCTATACGCACACCCGCGCAAATATTTTTTAGACTCTATACGCCCCACCCGAACCCACCGCCAACCAAAGTAACTAAATGGAATGCCACTTACTGTTATATTTTTTAAATGTTTTCCAAATAGGAGTTCAAGCAAAAACGGTGATTAGAAATTTTAAATGTTTTATTTATATCAGATCGAGTGCCAATGGTCGCTTTATAGAAAATGTTTAATATTAATAGACGTATCATTATCTATCATTAATTATTGGAAATTCAGATATATTTTATGTATCAAGAATCGTTCTAGATGAATTAATTAATTCTCAGCGAATGTATAAAACTTAGAACACATATACATGTACTCTAATGAGTGAAGTAAGCCACGCCCATTAAGAACTTACCTGTACTACGTCATAACCCAGTTGTTTATTTCCTATCAGGGGAGGGCACTGGAACAGCAAAGGTGTGTGAAATACCGTTTCAAACATGGCGGCCATGGGGCCAGGGAATAGACTACCTCCCGATTGGAATTATTCTGTGACGAGAGACGGGAGGATATTTTTTATCAAGTAAGTTTGTTAGATAATGTCAGACACTATTTGTTAGGTTTTCGCATTTATTGCATTTCTACACTGCGAAAAGGAGAAGTTATTAACTCGCATATTTGTCATTCTTTTACAGCGAAGTACAGCGTCAAACAACATGGCTTCACCCGTTGACAGGTCACACTGTGCAGACTGGATACGAGAGAGTGAAAGGTATTTGTCACTTTCTAGTTTGTATCTAATGTTATTCAAATATAAAATTACCTATTTAAGTCAATGTTTAAGACTACCACTAGAAGATGGATAGAACAAATTTGTAGCATAACGTAAACAAATTTGGATGTCATCAATGTTTATGAAACTTTAAATTTCTGTCATATCTGATACTGCGGTGGCAATCAAAAATGTTATTAATAATACTTTTTAATCTGCAGGGAAGTAGCCTACAGTTAGACACTCAGTACAGATAGTCAAGCTAAATAACTCTATGAGGAAATTTATAAATAAGATTATAAGTTATATACCCGGTATATATACAAGTGGATAAGTTTAAACTATTGTAGGATGATGTTTTTAAACTACATTGCATAAATTTAAATAGAATTTAATAGGACCATCTTTAATTAATCAAATTCACTTCCGCTACAACAAGTTGTAAAGACTTTATACTTTATGTAGGCTAGTCCTTAAATGAAGTTTCAATCTCAAGTCAAAAAAGTTCAGCTTTTAAATAACACAAAATAACTAGGAAATCCACTGCAATAGCAATTCACTGTAGGCTACAATGTGAACGGTTTGGGGACTTTTTTGTGGTTCTATTTTGAATAACTTTTATCAAATTCCAGAAAGAGACGATGGGCCTAAGGTACCTTTTATTAAAAAAATACTTTTTGTTTGTATATCTTTTTGATTTTCAAAAATGTTTATGACATGGTTATCAAGCAAATAATGACAAAACAAAACATAGTGCAGTGTCAGTACAAGAGGCATCCTGACTTGAATGATCTTTGATATACTGTACCAGTACATATTCTTATCCTAAGGCAAATAGGACAATCTGCAATTGGTAGATTTATGTTGAACAATGAGTGACAACCCAACCAACCGTTGGTCATGATTGCAGATATTAGGCTTGAAGTGAAGCCATTGTCACTCTCTTTGTATTGTCATAATGGATTATATAATGAAAAGGTGTACTTATGTAGTTGATACTATAACCAGCTTAACCTGTCGTAAATGATAGATTATATTTACACTTCCTAACATGGATTTTTACACTTTCTTTAATGATAACATTTCACCTTTATAAATCTAGGAGTAGGACTCATGTGATAATATATCTATCTTATTAGTACCATAAGATTATATTAATCGAACAGTTTGCACTGCATATACATGTAATTCACATGAGTCTAATAGTATATGGTGCATCATGTGTACCTATTGTTTTAATGTTTAAGTTCTTTGATCATTCCATAATATGTAGAGGAGGGCCAGAGGTACAGAAGCAGTGGAGAGCAGATGTCTCACCCTTCCACTTGAAGTGATATAGGATTTAGCATGTATGTACTATTCTGCACCAAATGAAGTCAATTTGACCAGATATATCATTTCCACCTATTCTTCATCAAATTCTCCATGTAATTGTCATAGGTTCTTTTATTTGTCAGCATATACACAGGACCTGAGTTTTCCATACCATTCGAATGACTAAACACTTTTCCATGCTAGGTTTTTATTCTACATCATCCTCAAACACTGGGATTGAACTCCAGACATCCTGGTTATTAAGACACCAGCTCACCACTATAAGCCACTGTCATTAATACCTAAACTAATATGTCAGTCTAGATGCATGTAGTCAATCTGTTTGTCTGATACATGTACATATACTGTAATGTATTGTACATCTGTATAGTAACATGTTAGAAATGGTTCCTCTATCAAACCTGCCAAAATGAAATTCAGACCGGTACAGTGTATCTAAAAAAACCACATACATGTATTTGCTATTTCCCGTTTGGTTCGAACATACCTGGCTACAAATGCATGTAACTTTTGTCTGTGATACGATACCTGCTAATGTTCTAAGGACTTGGTTTGAGCAGATATCGTAAAACGATTTCCAATGTAGATTGAAATAAAAGGGAAATCTTATTGCATAATTATCTAGTTTGATCCTCTTGTGTACTTAAAATTGTGAAATGCATTACCACAAAGAGAAACTGTTAGGTGACTATATTTTAATGCTTTGTACTTCATTATTTGTGATAAAAGCATTAATTTTAATATAAGACACAATGAAATGTGATGAAAATTATTTTTACTGGTCAAGACATCAGAAAAGTAACAATTTTGGTGGTTACCACAGCAACAGTACAATATTGCAGCTAGTAAAATGCATGTTACATCTCAGGTATTCATGTATGAATGTTATTGTTGTCCATATTGTCCATTTAGGTAAAAATATCATATAACATTTTTACATACATGTATGCATACATGTATTAGTTTGCATATAGCCTGTATAATACAGTGTATGAACAATGCAGAGTAGTGTTATTCTTTTTAAAATCAGATAAGGAATGCAGTCAGTGAATAAATGAAATAATATTCTGGATTTTTGTATTATGCAAAGTGACTGTAAAATTTGTAACACATGTTATTGTAGGACATTGTGTTAAACCACAGTATAAATGTGATCATTTTATGTTTTTTTAAATAATCTATTCATGTATTTTATCAAACATAGCCCATAAGACATTACAGTGAAAATAGAAACGATTGAATGTTAACCAGTTTATATAGATTCATATTACTTTCTTATATCCATTGCAACCCATTTAGCTTCTTTAATTCTTCAAGATGAACAAATGTTCAAAAACAGAATCGTAAAAGAAAGTATGGATTTGCAAGATGTTTAGTTCATACTCTGGAAATATGAAACTGTATCAAAAACATTCCAAAGCATTAATTATCATATTTTTAATTGAACTTTTTTTTAAATAGTAAAACCAAATTTGATGTAACCACTAAGATTTGATTAAAAGTTTCTAACATATTGTGTTTCACATTTGATGTAATTGAAAGGGTTAAATAAATGTGTGTTAATAATATGACAGTTAACTGAAATAACAAATACAATTTCATTCAACTGTGTTAAAACCTAGCTAAAATCGTCAAATTGTTAAACCATCCAGACTTCCATTTGTGAAAAATATTATTTCAAGACACCTGCTTTACAGTTCCCAAAAATTAATCCCAAATTATACTCTGATAAACAAACTATTTCTTCCAATTCAAGTTTTAGTTCATAGTGTTGTCTATTTTTATATTAATAATATTATGACATTTGGAAATTAAAATGTTTCTTCAAAAGAATTTGGTTTGTCGCTTAAGGCATGTAAGTTGATTTTTTTCAAGTGTATTATTTTCTAGATAGGTTTACATGTCTTGATTACAACTTTTCAATTAAAAATTTATAATTAAAAATGGTTTCTTATTTGTGATACAAATTGTATATAGTTCAAGTAAAAATGGGCTTCTTTCTTTCCCACTGGACTACATCAACCTATAATGAATTTTTAATGCCAATCTGTAAAAACTATGTAGCCTACATTGATATAAAGGAATAATAAGATAAAGTTAATTAGTGAAGAACAATTTCATTGTTATATGGAAAGTTTTATCTAGTTAACATTAAACATTTGTCGAGATAAATCTGTTAAGTGGCCACTCTCCAACCTCTTCAGTGGGACAGACCAATAAATACCAAGACTTTTATTTGTGAACCAAGAGACAATGGGTTTTAGCGTAGTGATATAAATCTGTTAAATCTTAGGTATCCAAAAGTCATGTACTAGTAGAAAGTAAACATGGGTTTATATACAACGTCTTCCGCCCTTTCTTACCACTTAAAGCACCTTTAATTACTAACCAAATGTCGGTCTGCTAAGTGTTAACCTTTTACATTCCTCACAAATTGTTCAGTAGTGACGATATACAAGGACTTGTAAGGGTGTTTCTAGTAAACTTTCTATTATCAGTAGTAATTATTCATCAGAAAGGAAGTATCTGTAATTGTTGGTATGCATGCATGCATGTGTATGCTTTAATGCACTGTAATATTATACAACTGTAACTAGTTCAGGAGCTGTTAACCAGGAAACTATTAATACCAGCTGAAACTTGTTCTCACATGTTTTAAAAAGTATTTATTTGTAATCAGTGAAAAGTGGTATATATTTTTTTTAAAAATCACTGACGATTAAATTATTTAAATTTCCCATTTTGTCTTTGCTATTTTTAAAGAAAACTGTCTATCTTTGCCTCAAAATGGCCTGGCATTCATCATACATCTCAAGGCATCATTGTTTTGTATTTGGTAGTTTCTTAGCCCAAAATGGCATTTATCATATTTTCTAAAAGTAAAAGAGCTTTTTTTTTTTTACATACTGTACAGCTCTTAATACACATTCGTTCAATAATTGAAGTCAATCACAGAAAATCTCTCAAAGTGTACTGTCAATTTTCAAAGGGTGTTTTCTTGTCCAATAATTTGTTGTTTTCTTAATAATAATAATCAAAAATAAAAAGCCTTTAATATTTATTTCTTGTTTCTTAAACTGTAGTCCAATCACCTCATAATCTTTTTATGCATTTCATGGCCTAATGTATGTTTTTTTAAGAAAACTATATTTTATTGTGTATAGTCTGAATGTCTGTCGATTTTGACTTCTGGTCTGGAATATTGAACATTTATGGTAGTTATTTGGATGAATGAAAATATAATCGATCTATTAGAGTTTTATGACCATGGTCTTCTCGCTCTATATCTAAATTCTAAGATACTGACAACAAAGCTTGTATATTTAACTTTGTTTGTAAATTAAATATTGGTTTATTGACAGACGGACTCCTTGGCCATGTTTAATTTCTTCTTTTGACAATAGATGGTTTGATCCACATTCAATAAACTCACAAATAAAACAATATATCACCTGTAGACAAAAAACAATTGATGTACCTGAGTAAATTTATCTTCAGGTAAATAGCTTATTTATCTCGTTTTTCTTATTTGTTTATTGATTTAATTGATCGAGTTTAGTGTAAGTATATACATTTGAGTGTGCTATGAATAGTTTCATGTAAGAAGGGAAATGAGTTAATGAAATTTTGATGAAATCAATTTAATAGACTTGTATGTATATATTTGTACATGTATAAAGAATGTACCTAAAGTCGTGTAAAATTAATTGAGTTGATGTAACAGTCGTATATTGTTATGTAACTACATTTAATGAATCCAAATTGATATTTTATGTAAGGTTATATTTGGAATGATTGCTGTATTCAGAATAGTGCTGTTATCTCCACTGCATGAATAATATATTCACAGTTTTAGTTATACGTTAAAAATGTATATTATAAAAAAATTTGTTCAAATTTATATCACATCTATCAGGGAAAAATTAACCCCAAAATCATGAATGTTAAAATGATCCAAAATAGACACTATCATACATGTACATGTCACATGTGTGGCAAATTTCCGTCATTGAGCTTTAAAAGGCCTCCTCAAACATTGAAAGTAGGCATGTCTTGTTGATTGTAATTCCTTTGCCAAGATGAATATTTTTGATGTACATGTAATAAAAGGTTCAATACATGTAGAATTGACCAATCCAGTTTCTGTTGTCCCTGTCATTTTGCTTGCGCTCTAGTCTGGACAAAACACCCATCAAGGTGTTCATGTGCAGTAGGCCTACAGTACATGAAACTGTCTGGCTGTTGGGTATACATGTACAGTTCTTGCAATGACTTGTTGGAACTCAATCCACCAATTAATAGTGCATTTTGCATATTTCAAATACACAATTTAACAAATTGTAAGACATCCTTTGACACTGTATACAAATTTGCATTTTTGCGGTGGAGGCGAATACAATAAAGGCTGTATTGATTGAAATACTATGTGAAATTTTCATTCACTTACTTTCCATGTCCTGACATGCAAATGTTTATTATTCTAGTCAGTCTTATTTCTTGCCATTGTTCTTGTTAGGATAGAAAACAATAAGATATTGTTTTTTTAATAGAGTAGCATATTGACAACTCAACACTAGAGTCTGTGTAAATGAATGAATAATTAATAGTATAGAATATAATCTTTATAAACCTCTCACAATATGTATGTAATCTATCAATCAATGTTTATTTTGTATATAAAAATGATTATACTGATTGATATATAACAACTCTATTATAGTACAACACAAATGTCAATAACTGTTTCATTGAAAATATATACACTGGTATGTATCTATAAATTGGTGCACTTTACAGTTAACTTTGGGTTAGATTCGTTCATATGACCCCTTGTCCATTGAAAAGAAAAAATGTTGTTGGTTTTATAGTCGATTTGCATTGTTTGTTGGATGAAAATCTAACTTTGATGAAGATTTTAGTCCATAGTTGAGATATATTGGGGGTTCTAGTGTGGTCCGAGAAAGCCAAAAATTAAGCACAAATTAGTGAATCAGTTGACTTCTGTTTATTCTTTTAAAACAAAAATTTTACCATGATATAACTTATATTATATATCAGATCAACCCAATTTAAAGTGGTTTAACGTACCCTTAGTACAAAGAGATGCACATTCCCCACACTATATGTAGGCCTACTGAATGTAAAATAACAGTAAATATATAGTAATAAGTGATTGTATATTGTATTCCTTCCAACTGGTACATGTATATCAACAGCACACATGAAAAAATAATTACTAACAATAATTTGACACAACTGATTTATTTTCAATATTTAGGTTTCCTTTATGTTCCCTTTATGTTCACTTAGAGGTCAAACTGCTGAGATATTGAACGCCACTGATCTAAATATCCATATTTTTATTTTCATGAAATTGGTTGAAAATATCTCTCTTGATTTTCTCATTTACTAAATACAGTAATAAGGCCTTGTTGCATAGAATGTGCTTTATTTCTGATTGATTGGTTTTTATACATGTGTGTAAAATACATTTAATATAACTCAGTTTGGAGAAAGGTTACTACTTCATCAAAGTATCATATTACTCAGACAGAAGCCACAATATGGCTCACTGAATAAGTTGCCAGCTCATTAACCCATGGCAGTTTAAATTCAATGAAGAATACTTGCACATGTATGAAAATACTGGTGTTTGGGCAAAATTTTGCTGATTGCAAGATGCATGGGATACATGTAAGTGTATCTCCATTAGCTTGTTGGGTGCAGAAAAGTAGGAGGTTAAACACCTCTTCATTTCATTCTACTACTCAAATTACAGTTTAATGGTCTGACGCTACATTCTACAGTATCTAACAAATCTTGACTTATTATCTTTTTTCACCTTGAACATTTTACTAAGTACATGTTCATCTACATGTATGTATAGTAAAATATATTATTAAAACTATCATCATAGTAATTATTATATTGAATATTACAGGTTTACCCATGGGTTGGGAACATGGTTACACACCTGATGGAGACTTATATTTTATCAAGTAAGTATACAACTCAACATTGATATATTCATTGAATCCAGTAATTTCCTTATATGGACATTTCTGACAAATAATTTACCTGTGGGCTCTTCCACGTGTATATACCTATATTGTACAATAGTGAATATTGGGGGCATTGTCTCTTATATTAATCATCTACCTGACAGCTTATAAAAAACTTAAACTCCCAGGATAGTTTTAAGAAATCACTTAAAGCGTATCTTTTCCGAAGGACTGTCACAAATTGATTAATGATTAATATACTATTATTTATATTCTTGTACATAATAAAGTATTTATTTTAATTGTAAAGTGCCATTGAATGCACGTATTGCAGTAATGAGCGCTATATTAAATGTAATAAACTTACAAAAAATTAATACAGAAACAATATGTACATGTGTGTAGCTACTTTAACCTACGCAAATTCAAATTAGATTTTAAAATGTCATATTAATGTATTCATAAACATGACATACACGGTCATTAGCTGTCTTCTACAAGATATTTACATCTAACATGTCATGTCGGCATATATATGTCTAGTTATTTTAACTAGTAATATAATGGTAAAGTCATGTCACAAAGACGGTATATAATATAATGAATGATGTACACTCAGCTCTATTATTTAGTTATATTAAATACTAATTACTGTTTTTATAGTTAGTTACTTGTGCATGAAATGTAGTACTTGTAATCTTCTTCTTATCAATAATAAAATATGTAGTTACAACTTTAAAGAGATTGAATTTTGTGAAATATTAAAATTTGGTATGCACCAAAAGTTCTGTTGATGTGGATTTGTGTTGTTTATTGTGATAGATTGCCTGTCAGGGAAGTGTCTAGTCATTTGGATGGGACAAAAAAAAAACAAGGCTCTGTTTACACCTGGGTGTGCCATAGCACAGTCCATGGCATATGTCAATCTTCATTGGCCCGGTTAGAGCTGAAAAGAAGGATGTTAAACCCCATTTCATTTGTTTTTGGCAGGGAGGGGGGGGGGGTTGACCGTGAGGTACTGCACAGCATACATGTACTAGATCCCTCCCTTTAAATACTGGTAGGCCATCATTGAAGAGAAATATAAACACCTACCTACATATTAAATGTACTCTGTTACAGTCTTACTATATATTTATTTGTATCTTGGGTCATGCCTGATTGAATGTGTCCATATTAATGCAGCTACATGAATTTACATGACAAGTTAAATTATAATTTGTTAATATTGTTATAATAGAACTTTGTAACCCGTATAGACATCATGTGTTTGGAAATTCAATAATTTATACATGCAGGTCATGTACATGTACATGTACATAAGTGATTAAATTATTTGAATTAAATTCATACCATGGAAGTACATGAGTAAGTGAATTTTGTGAAAGTAGTTTATTACTTTGTTTAGTAAGAGAGAATTTATCCCCATTATTAGTCAGAGTATGATGAATCGATGTCATAAATATTAAAGCAACCATAACTATTCAAACTATTTCATTGAACACAGTGTATTCTGGTCACGTCTCACTGATTCATTCAGACTCAAGACCTTCCTTCAACTTTTTATTGATCTTTAATCATTATTACCATAATTGAACTCTTCCTTTTTTTTTTTCAGTCATAATGATCACAAAACAACCTTTGAACATCCAGTGACTGGTAGTGTGTCCAATAAAAAGCTGACCTTTAGAGATTATGGCTAGTAAGTTGATAGTCAATAAAGGTCTATTTGTTGTTGTTTAGGATAATGCTGAAATTCTCTCTATATTTATTGATTATTTATTGAGGAGTTTTTGATCTTTTCTCTTTTATTTGAATAATAATCTCTTGATACATATTGTATTATTAAATGAGAGATTTAGTAAATTTTTCCATTAGTTCTTGAATATCAATGAGTTTGATTTACAGCAGCCTATCAATTGCAATAACTTGTATCTCATTTCTGTGGTTCCCTTTCTCTCTCCAGTGCCATTCACAAAGGCATAAATTCTGTGGGTTGAGTGAATGTGTGGCCTTAACTGGCATATGTTTCAAGCACTATAGTTGGTAGTCTGTCACCAATGGCAGTGTTGAGAAAATCATCGGGATGGTTTAACCCTTTTGAGTATACTCTGGTATAAATATAGGAGCCAAAATAGCGATACGTCTTCTCATCAAGACGGTTAATTTGAGAAAATAAGAGATTAAGTCATGCACCATGCATCTTGATTTAGTAAAGTTCTGTCTGGGACCTATCAGTCATCTGTTTATTTTTCATGCCACCTCATATTTTATATGGTTATAAAACAGATACATTTATGATCTGCTATAAACAGAAAGAAATGTTCTTTTCCGAAAAGTATAAAATGAAATGAGAATACAGAAGTTTTTAAAGACATACAAATAGTGGAAGGCATCATTGTGACCTGCAGCTTTTTACTTACATTTGATGTAGAAATATTCTGCTATATTATTTAAATAATGGCAAGCAGTTATGATCACTGGATGCATTATAAACTCAAACATCAAGACATTCTTATTCTCATTTTTGTGAACCCAAATTTTCACAATATATATTTTAGGTGTAAGAATACTACATAAACAATGAATTGTAGTACGATAAAATGTACCTTTCTTTATACTGCTGTTTATCATTTGTATTTGGCAGAAAATATCTAGTACTTCATGGTTTAATTTGTATTCAGATTGATTTTTTAACTTTTAATTAGAAAAACCTAAAGCAAAATATCAGTTGTAGAAAATCCGATATATCAGGCGTATGTAAACTGTGATAAAGTTATAGTATTACATATATTGATAGAATGTGTCATCACAATCAATTTTATAATAGAACAGGAGGTGTAAAAACAATATATCTGACAGCTTCGTGTTGTCTTATTATATACTTATCATAATATGTACTACATGTATGTTGATATTAAATTAGATAATATTATTTTTGAAATAATTTCAGTCCTGCACCTGAAGCAGCAGTAGATGATAAATCAATAAAACCAAATAGTAAATCAAGGTAGGGGTTATATTTAAGAAAATTTTTGGATGTTAAACCCAATTTCACTTAATTTCAAGAAGGTTGGAATGATTGAGTCTAGTACATTATATTGGTTATTTTTTTTATTCCAAATTTCTATTTCATTAGATTGCTTTCAGAAATTCATTTCAATAACAATATCAATTGTCTTGGTTCATTTTCAAAGATCAAAAGATTGTGAATCCTTTAAATCAATTTATTTATATTTGAATATTGAAGATATCATAAAATCTGGCTCATTTCCATTTAGTATTAAATTACCTTGAATAACAGCTACTAAAACTTTAGTTTGAATGATAAGAAAAGTTACCTGAATTTTCTAGCACTTATGTACATTTTTAACATGTATTGTAAACTGTTGTACTTTGATCGCGATAAATCAATATTACTTTTAATCCTCTATAAATTTATTTTTTATCTTAATCTAAATTTAACTGAATGCAAAATAGAATTTAATTTGATGCATGTGGGTACTGGTGTACTAAAATTAGGTTGGGGTTACATATTTCTATTTGACCTTGATTTTTAAAAAACATTTTGTCAGTAACGTTTGTTTATTTTAGTTACATATATTATATATAAATAAATAAATGAATATATTATTATCTAGGAGTATCAAGCTACAGGTTCCAGCTGCTAAGAGAAGTCCTGATGCTCAAGTTACTAGAAAAGGCTGGTTACATAGATATGTAAGTGTTTATAACAATAAAAATAAGTTTATTTTGGTAAGGAATAATTTTATGATTAATCTGATTATCTTTATAACAATACATCTGACAGGAGACAGGGGCGGATCCAGTATTTTCAGAATTGGGGGGGGGGGGGTGCTGCACCCACTTGGGAGTGCGGCGCCCGATCTGTGATTTTTGAGAGGATAAAATGCCCACATTTACTAATTTCATACTAGTACTGTAAATTACGATTTCCAAACTAAACTATTTTTGTTCTCCTTTCCTGAAGGAATATGTGTAGCTAAAAAATGTTCGCCACCTCAAAAAAAAATTGGGAGCTTGCGCCGGGTGCGCCCCCCTCTGGATCTGCTTCTGGGAGTACAGATATGTTTCCTAATTGATATATAGATCATGAGATCTGTCATTGAGTCAAGTGGCAAGGTTTCAATTCTCTGCTTGTACGGTTGCCTGTCTAATGTTGTGAGTTTTCTCTAAACCCTCCTGTTTGTCCCAGATGTAAAAACCCCTATTCACAATCCAATTATTTAAATGAAATTGAACCATACATCAGACCTAGTTTTTTTTTCGAGTTGATGTTAAACCTGCTCTCTTTGCTCTCCCTCAATCCCCTAATTCATATAAACCTTTTATGTAAGGCCTTTATTAAGATAGCACTTGTACATAATGAATCCCCAGCAGCTTCACATAAAAATCAAGGGCTTAAGGGATCCATAGATCTCAATTACGATTAAAAGTATCCGTTTCAACAAAGCATTCTGTTCATGTTTCAGGAAAGTACTGGTATTGGTAAGAAAACTTGGAGGAAACGCTGGTGTGTTTTAGCCGAATATGCTCTCTTCTTTTATAAAGGTAATATATGATATATTATGAAAACTAAACTAATATTGTTATAGTAATGTACCTCAATTATTAATCCAAAATTAGTACATGTATGTATTGATGCCAAAGGTAATTACATTATAATTGTTTGATTTGTGAAAAAAAGGGGATTAAATTCTTTTGTTTACTGTGATTTTGTATAGCACTACCTTGGAGAAAAAGTTTATGTGGGCAGTGTTAAATGTATACACTTGAAAACAGTGTTCTTTTGGATCAAGCTATACACATGTGTTATTAGGGAAGCCACAGTGGCTAAATGGATAAGACGATGACACACTATCCTTGAGGTCATGATAGCTCGCTATCCTGGAGGTCACGTGTTTGATCCCTGTAATGGACGAGAAAGTTCATCAGGATTTTCGGACAGGGTTTCATCATGTAAGTGGTACAGGGCAGAGGCCCTGACATGGATAGCTGTCTAGTTGTTTGGGTGGGACGAAAAAACAAAGTCCCATGTGCACATTAGTGTGCAATGAAAAGATCCCTTGGCAGTTTGAATTTGATATAATGGTAGGCCATAGCACCTCTGTCAGGTCAAAATTGCCTTCATAGCATACTGTATTGCGTATGCCCATCTTCATTAGCCCAGTCGGAGCAGAACATGGGATGTTAAACCCCATTTTATTTACTTCTATACATGGGGGGGTTGGGATAGCCTAGTGGTCTAGAGTGCCGCGCTTCAACCTCTAGCTGGCCAGTCACCTCTGCCTTGCGGCTGTGGTTTCGAGACCTGGTGTGAGCGTATGTGACATGGAGATAAGGGCGCCTTCTCAACCTCCGGTTTCCATCCACTGCTAAAGACCCCTACGCACAAGCGAATTATTGAAATAAAATTAAAACCATATGTTAGTCCCAAAATGACCTAGTTTGTGTTGAGTGGACGTTAAACCCCATTTCTCTCTCTTGTGATAGAGCAACATAAACTAATTTGATAATTTTATTATATAATTTATTTTTAGATGAGAAAGAAAAGCATTCTTTAGGTTCTATTCTATTACCAAGCTACAGAATTAATAATTGTGATTCATCAGATGTAGTCAATAAAGCTTTTGCTTTTAAGGTTAGTAAATGGATTATTTTACATTAATTGTTCTTTCTATACATGTAGATAATTCAAAATCATTTAAATATGTGACGAATAAACATACTCGAACATGTACTTTAGTTATATGGATTTTTTAGTAATATTGAATGTTGTTAAAATTGAAAGAATCATGAGGGAATGCAATGCTCTCTCTTCTACATAAAATATTCATAGATATTCCAGAAAGGGTGTAGTATCCTATTTTTGACAGTTTAATCATTTTTTAAAATAATTTAATTTTAACCGTAAATTGCATAAATGCAAGTAAAATGAAATGTTTGGGGGAGGGGGCGGGGGAATTGTAGTCCTGTTGTACTTGTATTTCCCTTTTAGTTCACTCTCCAATTTCCACATACATTTTCATATGACAATATTTTGGAAATCAGATTTTCATAGTTTGTCCATAGATCGCTATAGGATATCCATAGATCGCTATCAGATTGAATTGAGATCTCTATTGGATCTTGATTCTTTCATGCCTGTATTTATAAAATGCTGAAAGATGTTTTATGAGAGATTTATTGAATTATTTCAGATTGAACATGAGAATACTAAGACATGTTACTTAGCAGCTGATTCTATAGATGAACTCAATATCTGGGTTAGAAGTGTTCAAGAAGCAGCCATGTTGAAGGGCTCTCCAACGTAAGTAAACATGGATATTTGCAAATATACTTTGATATTTATAATTTTAGATATCATTGATATTTACAAATTTCTACATCATTCATATTTTTATATATTGGAAGATAACAACTGTTCCTTCATTTTATGGATATTTCGATTTATTATTATCCATGTTTAGAATTGTTGAATATTCTTCTTTAACATTATTGCAGTTTTCAGCAAATTCTTCTAGAGCATTTAACAATGGATCTAAATTATTTTTTTTTAACTGATGTAAACATTTTTGTGACAGCTGAGAATATATTTTGATGTTTCTTTTTTTCTTTGTTTTACAGATTCCACAGAGAACCAAATAATAATTTTACAAATTTTAGCAAGCTCAATAACATGAAACTCATTCCTAAATCACCAATAATTGTACAACATGATGACTCAGATGATGAAGTTCCTTTCTTTACAAAGCTTTCCGAATGGGAGAAGTCATGGAAAAGTCCAGGTTCATATAGAAAAGCAGACGAGGACTTGAGTCCTCCACAACTTCGGAGGGAAAGACAACCAAATGGAAATCACGGCCCTTATCCTGATGACGGTTATGGAGAATATACACAGATCCATCCAGAAACTAGGAATAATAATGGCAGTAATCCTAATTTTGACCCCAGAAGTGGACCAAATGATCCAAAGAGTTTGCCTAGAGATGATCCCAGACAAAGATTCTCTGGAAGTGATGGCAGCTCTCCTCGTGGTGGGGGACTTCAAAGATGGCATAATGAGCCGCCTCAAAATTTGGGTAGTAATCGTAGTATTGATCCTAGATATCAGTCTATTGCATCGAACAGAAGTGATGCCAGACAGCAGAGAGCTCCAGACCAATATGGCCATAATGAATCTCAAAATCATAATAATGGTAGAGGAAGCTCAAGAGGTGACCCTAGAAACAGTGGGACATTACCACAAAATATACAAATGTCACGAGAACAACAAAGAATGTCCTATGATGGTGCTTATTCTCCAAAAAGAGCAGAAAATCAACGAGAGGCGGCAAATAGAAAAGATTACCCTGGACGTTTCATTGATACTGCTTATCATCCATCCTTACAAAACATTCCAGGTCCTACTCAAAAACCTTCTGATGACAGAATATTCCCAGAGTTTAAAGACAGAACTCAGTCACAGCCAAATCTGACACATCCAGTTGATGAACATCATCGTTTTGGTCCACCAAATGATAATACTAGGAATCAGCAAGTTCCTATTCCCAAGAACCGAAATATGCATGCTAGTCATGAGCCACGAGAACCAACCAGAGGACCTATAGCTGCTCCAAGAACCAGTAGAAATCCAGACATGGATAATCAAAGAGGCAGTATGTCAGGTGATCGTGCAAGAGACATTTATTCTGGGAATGTTGGACCACATCAACAAGCTGGAACCCAAGATCCAAGAAATAGTTACTCAGGAAGTAATCGTGGAAGCCTTGTAGGTGCTAACCCAAATCAAGGAGATATTTATTCTGGAAATTTTGGACCAAATCATCAAACCAGAAGCCAAGATCCAAGAAATAGTTATTCAGGAAGTAATCGTGGAAGTCTTGCAGGTGCTCAGCCAAATCAAAGAGACAGTTTTCCTGGCCGGGCTGGTCCACAAGGAGACCCATCACGAGAAAGAGGAAGCCTTGCAGGCCAGAGGAACAGTTTTCATGGAAATGGTGGTGTTGGAGCACCAAGAGATAGTTATTCAGGAAGCACAGGTCAAAGAAACAGCTTCCATGGAGGTCAGCATCCAAATTATTCAGGCGGCCCTGTTCAAGAAGACAACTTCCGGCCAGACAGAAACCGTGAAAGTTATGCAAGTAATAGACAAAGAGATAGTTATCCTGGCAGCAGAAACAGTTTAAACTATCCTGAACAAAAGGGGAGAACACAAGAACAAGAAATGAGGCGACCACAAGAACAAGAAATGAGACGACCACCAGTTGCAGCTCCAAGAAGAACATTATCCCCAGAACGAAACCCAGGTCTTACCATTGACATTCCACCCAACTACATCAATCTATCACCAGGAACTCATCCTGGCAACCAGGAACGTGGTAGTCTAGACAATGGTCCAACTCGTCCACCTTATCCTGCTGCTTTTAGACAGGAGATGGTTGAAGAATTGGCCAAAGACAAAACTCCAAGAACATCTCAACAATATTTAACATCTGCTGAAAATGAAAGAAAAAGAATGCAGCAGTCACCATATTTCCAATATCCTAACAATCAAAATCAACCTCAACAGGTAATTATTACATAGCAAGGCTAATTTTCATTTATTATGTAATGTACACTATAGTCCAAAAAGCATGATCTCTTTTTATGATTACATTCAACATGTCCACGTCAAGGGTCTAAATTCCAAGAAAAGGATCCCCAGAAATTTAAAGGTTATGCCAGTATGTTCATTTGGATAGCATTCTCTTAAAGAGCGATTACAAGTCACTCAAAGAAATTTAATATAATTAAATTAAAGTACCTTATGGTCAATAAATCAAGCACTCACCAATTTTAAGCTCAGTATTTTATTTTTGTGAGCATTCAAAAAAAACCTTGATAAACTCTTAAACATATTTGCATTCAATTTTTTTTTTTTACGTTCTCTATGAAACTGCAGATATTCATATCTTGTCTGGCACAATTGAAATAAAAATAAAAGACCTCAAAAGCATTAATGACTGTTTACTCATCTGGAACCCATGACATGTCTTGGTAATGCTGTCCATTATGTTGTATGCATATATCGGTATATTATTTCAAATTGGCTTTGTAGAAGTTTTTGCTAATAATTATTCTTCTAGGCCCAAAAAATTTTAAAACAATATATATTTCTGACTGATACTAAATGTTATTGTATTACCATTTACAGAATCCCGGTTCAAGAAACAGTTTACCGCGAGATGGAACAACAGCCAATGACAATCAAAAAGATGGAAGATGGGAAGATAATTCTGCGCAAGAATTACGAGCTGCATATGAACGTGTTCAACAGCTACAGCATAGTCAACCACCGTCTGACCCAAACAGTAAGCAATATTATCATAAGATAAATCGTTAAGCATGTTTGTATAAGCTTTTAGTTCTAATAGTCTTTGGTGTATTATTATAGTATAAGTAACAACCAGAAAAATACATATCAATTCATATATTTTTCTTAAAACATTATTTTGGGTTGAAATCTTACAGAAGTAGTTAGAGCTTTCATATATTGGACTAATATTGTATTTAAATAACCCTAGACTACTTACAGTGTTATTTATTCATTAGAAAACACAGATTTTTATAAAAATTGCTAAATGTGTAAGACTTATAGTTATAGTGAATCTGAATACATTGATATATATATCATTGATGGATTAGCAAATTGGTCTCAAATTTTAAAGGACAATCAGTATTTAATTGGAACACCACTGAAAAATTAAAGTTCTAATTCCTCTTTAATACGCATTTAATCTCTTTTTAACTATTAACAATTGTATATAATTTCATTTCCTAATTAATTCTTCCTTAATGCCATATTTATATTTTATTTGAAATATTTATTATATATTTTTGATATTTATTTTATTTTTATAAGTATGTTCTAAAACTATTAGTTTATATTTTGTTATATTGATGTTGTATAAAATGTGCTACACTATAACAATCCTAGTAAAGATAGCCGTGGCAATGTAAGGGTTGGTTCATACTATATCAAAGGTTTGTTATGGTCTGTTAATTAATGTCTAATTAAAAATTTAGAAAACATTTAAGGCCTAAAGAAACGGCTGCAATAGGCAGATTTGGTTCTTGATTAATACATTATTTAAGAGCTTAATCTGCCTATTGCAAGTGTACAACAATGAATAATCTGCACTATATCTTTAAATAGAATAAAGAAATTTGAATGGATTTTTCAATATATTCATTTTCCGTTATCTATTTTTGAACCAGTATAGGAAGAAAGTCACATCTTTATCTAAATCTTACATAATTCATGATGGCTGTCTTTGTCATGCAAAAAACTATTTCATCCATTGATTAGGATATTAGGGCTGTTTATCAGTATCTATGAAAAACTTATACCAATTGAGTTTTAGCATGGTATGCCCATTTAATAGTGGTTAAACAACTGTTTCTGATAATTGTTGAATTTCTTAAATTGAAGTATGAATATTTAACATACTCTGTACTATATATATTATTTGTCATTGATTTAACCTAGACACAAATTACGATACAGTACATATATACTTACTACGCTGTATGTTTATCATAAACTAGTACTATTTACTTTTGGCATCAGGGGCGTACATAACGAATTCGTTTGGGGGGGTGTTTAGCCAAAATGTGACCGACTGATGTACATACCCCCGCCCCACACACCAGTGGTACTACAAACTGGGCAGTTCACTATAATCGAGAACATGATAGTGCTGAGACAGTATAAGACAACTGAGGAGTAGGAGAATGATTTTAAAATGAAATCGAGCGCCGCAGGCGCGAAAAAATTTCAGATATGTAACCGAGTAGAAGAATGATGTTATAATGGAATTGCGCCGAAGGCGCGAAAATTTTTTTTAGATATGTAACAGAGCTTTTAAATTTTTGGGGCTGGGGTTGATAAGAAATGGGACAGAATCTTGAGGCTTATCTGTCAATTTCGCTTGTTTTATGATTGTATCTCATTAATTCATTTAGTCGGAGACCGACTGCGGTGAGTACTTTTTTTGAGACCGACTAATTTTTGCCGTGGTAGAAAACATTTCATAGAACAACATACTCACAACAGAATAAGAGTGACACGCAGACATGGTTATTTTATACTATAGTTTTGAGTGACGTATGCAATTTAGGCACACGGATTCACGCAAATACACAGCATTTGGGATCTATTCTGGCATTGTTTTTGAGACCGACTGCAGTGACTGCACTTATTTTGTGACCGACTATTTTTCTCCCTTGGTGAAATTTTGTTGTTAGACCAATTTAACATACTTACAACAGAATAAGAGTGACGTATGCAATTTAGGCTCACGGATTCACGCAAATATATAGTATTTGGGATCTATTCTGGCATTGTGTTTGAGACCGACTGCAGTGATTGCACTTATTTTGAGACCGACTATTTTTCTCGCTGGGTTACATTTTGTTCTAAGACTAACATTATACTCACAACAGAATGAGAGTGAAACACAACATCTTTTCAAAAATGATAAGTTGACAAGGTTATTTTATACTAAGACTGCTCCTATTTTGCGACCGACTGCACTGGTTTTGCAACCGACTATTTTTATACTAAAGTTTTGCGTGAGTACCGTGACGTATACAGTGAGTACTTATTTTGATACCATCTACCTCTACTTTGTGACCGACTGCACTGATTTTGCGACCGACTATTTTTTTTTTTTGTGTGAGTAGCGTGACGTATACAGTGAGTACTTATTTTGATACCGACTACATTTACTTTGCAACCAACTGCACTGATTTTGCGACCGACTATTTTTCTACTAAAGTTTTGCGTGAGTAGCGTGACGTAAACTTATTTTGATACCGATTACCTCTACTTTGCGACCGACTGCACTGATTTTGCGACCGACTATTTTTTTTGCTGGGGGGGTGTACCACCCCCCCACACCCCCCCACATTTACGCCCCTGTTTGGCATACCACTTGTCAAAATGACATGAATAAAAGTTATCCGTTATTTTATTTCTAAATTTGTGAAAAATGTAAATAAAGTAACACGGGTATGTTCTACAGTTATGCTAATGAAGATGGGAGGTAGTGGCAAGGGGCAAGGGGATTAAGTGACTCTTTAACATGCATGTAGATTATATTTGTCATGACTTATTGTAAGCCACATGTACCACTTTGTTTGCTATATTAAGCCTATAAACTGCAATATTTAAAGGCATCATATCATAGTTATCCATATTGTGGCGTTACTATAAATACATACTCAAATTGTGTATGATTTGTTCCGGCAATTGAACAATTAGGTCAAATAAAGACTTTTACAAATTTTATTTGGCTTTTCTTCTTTTTTTTTTAAAACACTTCCATCATACATGTACATGTATATTATGCCTTTAAATTCATATGCATTACTCAGGTCTAATATTACATGTATTTTTCATTTACTATTGTATCAATTTAGTATATAGCTCTAAATGATCCTGTATTATAGACATACATGTAATAGCTACCCATATGCTTTAACAATTGTTCTCAAGGTGGCAGAAATATAGGAATACCTTGGTGGTTTTATAGTTCAGGCAAATGAATAATAACCTGCCAGGGGCCTATTTCATGAAGTTTTAACTACGATAAAATCCAAATTTTAATAATTTGATTGGACAATATTAGATTGATTTTAGTTCTTAACCAATCATACTTGAAGTATTTACTAAAATTTGGATTCTATCTATTGCATCAGTAAATTTTCCACCTGTGTCAAAATAAGATAAATTGCGGTAACTAAATACAGAGTTACAAGTTGGCATGTTACTTTCACTTTACTTTTAAGATATCAACACTGACCAAATAGTTTAATTTTAATTTTTATAGCAAAAATTTCATCTGGTACACTGGTACAAAGTTATAACAATACAATGTCATCTGTTAATATTAGTGCTCAGCAAGTTTCTCATATCAGCTTATCAAATCCTTCTTCAACACTACTAGATCCATCACTATCTCCTCAACCCTTACAAGGTACTGACTTACTCTACGAAAATGATTCACCGAAATATGCTGTTCCGTCACTAGAACCACCACCGCCAATAACTAGACTGCTAAATATAAATGATTACGAAAATCGTTATGCCATGAACATTCCATATTCCAAACAGACTAGCACAAACTATACTTTGGATAAATTGCAAAAGGCTCCCGAATTCCATGGTTACTATGAAAATTCAGAGCCGTCACCTGTTTATGAAATTCCTGATACAAGTTCCCAGATATCACCTCATTATCTTGCACAGTCAAGATCATATGCAGCTAACCTTGGTAGTTCAACTGATATTTTTGAAAGAGGATCTGCCTTCAACAGCTTCAGAGAAAAAAATAAACCTGCATCAAAAAATGAATACCTGACATCAACTCTTAATGCTGAGAAAATAAGACAAGAACGTCTTCATCCATTCTTTGAACCAAGATATGGAGAACACAGTGAAAAAATTCCCCGAACAAGCACGAAAATTGAACTGACCCTACCAAAACAATCTTCCAAAGAAAAGAACATTTTAAAAGAAATTGCAGATTTTATGAGGCATGCTGAAAGTGGGCACAGTAACCATGACACCATAAATTATCGTGGGGAATTAACAACCAAACAATCTGACAGCACAATATACCATTTAGCAAGTACGGATGTGATGCCAAGAAACGACGAAAGATGGCAAATATCAGAATATTTTGACCAATCAAATCACAGGACAGATTATCTGCAGACTTCAGGTATTCACCTGATTAATGAAGCTCCACTGCATGCACTCATAAGAAAAGTTATGCATATAATGATGAAAATTTACACCTTTTATGAGTTTCACTGTTTTTAGTTCAGAATAACATATAATAACACAACATTATGCAAATTGAAATTTGATGCCTGTAATGCACTTGGTTTTACTAATTACTGACAAGAGGGTTTCTTTTGTCAATAGCTACCAAAGTATTGCAAAAAGTCACCGACATTGACAGATATATCGTAGACAAGACATACACATTCTACACATCATATACAAAACTTAAGTATTGAATATTGATAAAAAATGCTCTTGTCAGTGATTGGTAGGACCCAATCCACTTGATGACTTGTTTTATTGATCTTTACAAAATAACACTCCACTGCACTCAAGCATGTCTTAACAACCAAAATAATAAGGATTGAATGAGTACTGTATAACTGGAGTTAATTATTTTTAATCAAATTATTAATAACAGCAAACACGGTTATTATTAATTGTATTTCTTTAAAAAATTGTTTTATTGTTTTATTGTTGTTTTTTTTATTAATAGTTATATGTATTATTATCTATGATATATTAATAGTCAATTACATTGTATATTATTATACAGTAGTATTATTTAATGTCCTAAATTTTAATACAATAGTAATCTCTCAACTACCGTAATAAGTTTGGATAAAGTAGTAATCCCTCAAAATTTATAAAATTCAATACATTTGTAACCTCTTAACTGTTATAAATTTCAATATAGTCGCAATCTCTTTTCTTTTTAATTACATGTAGTAGAAATCTCTTTTTGTATTATAGATCTTAATACAGTAGTAATCTCTTTTTAGTTTTAATTTTAATACACTAGTAATCTTATAACATTTGTCATTAATAAATCAATTTTTTGCCATTTTCACATTTAAAGTTTTAAGATGAATTATGCGTTACGGAAAGATATATTTTATTTACAGAAGATATTTATAGTACTGTTAATAAGAAAAAGGCTCCACCTAGAAAAACCTTCCCAATGCATACAGTTAAAGAAGATCCAAATATGTCTGATAGAGATATTTTTGTAAGTGTAAATTTTGCTATTGCTGTTATGTTGATGTCCCTGAAGTTTTTATAAATAGACAGGCTGACAAGAAAGATGCAAACGGTTTTAAATCTATATATTTATTAAGTTTAACATAGTTCAAATTGGTAAATCCTAGTGAAAGTTATGTCGTGTGAAGTTCAGGTTGTTGATTTTGAAATGTTATTCAATGATAACTTATTTCTATCCATGTGAACATTGAGATTAATATGGTATATAATGTAATTATCTACATCTACATAAATTTTAGACATTAGTTTTGTTAAACTTGAATAAGGAAAATGATTTTTGACCTCCTGCTCCTAGATCCTTTAACATTGATATCCCATTTTTATCTGGTAACAATGTTTTAAATATTGTTAAATGATTGTATTATGGTTTTCAGACAACAACTGAAATAAAGAATTTAAATAAGAAATATCCATTAAATGGAAGTCGTATAAGAATGAGTATATCTGCCAATGATTTAATAGGAAAGAATGTAAGTTTATAAAGTAGAACATTCTAGAATTTGAATATTGCCTTATTTCATTTAGGTAGAGCCTCTTATTGTCAGTTTTAATCCCTTGCAAACTACAACATTGTGAAAGTTGAATCTCAGTCCAAAAATAGTTAAATTCCTTTCAGTATTTATAAAGATGCAATATGAGTTGTCACTTTGGCATCCTTCATACAGACAATATGTGAGGTATGGCCAAAGCAAGTCATCATCGTTTATGATCTTAAAATCATTTCATTGGCCTCTTTTAATCTGATTGAATCCCATCTGGGAGATTATCTATTGTTAACAAACTGTTTTCTGTATTACATTGAGTATTAATTTGGATTGAGCCATGAAAATTTAGATATATTCTGAAAGTGCAATGTCGATCAGCAGCTTTAATAATGAAGAACTTGTCTCCAAAACTGTATTTTCCATGTCTTTAAATTATCTTCTATGACATCGTTCAATATGTCATTAATATTGAAGGCAAAACATTTATTAGCCTAAGTATTGATTTTAAAAAGTTGTAAAATTTTGCAGTTTTGCAAGAAACTTTTCACATTTATATTATACATTATTATCTTGAAATAAAGAGATTTATAATTTGTTTGAGAAAATGTTACAATTTTTATACGCCCACATTTTCATGTGGACGTATTATGTCGTCGCCCCTGTCCGTCCGGACGTCCGTCCGGACGTCCGTCCGTCCACAATTTGTTTGTGGACTCTCTACAGGTCACAATTCTTATCCGATTTTGACGAAACTTGAAATATAGGTTTATCCCCAAAAGATCTCGGTTCCTTTCGATATTGGCATGTATCGGATCAAAACTTCATGGATTATGGCCCCTGATTGTACGAAAAATCACGTTTTTAGCTTGTGGACCCTATAGAGGTCACAATTTTGAACCGATTTTGATGAAACTTGACATGCATGTTTGTAACCCAAAGATCTTGGTTCCTTTCGATATTTGCGGCTATCGGAGTGTAATTTCCTGAATTATGGCCCCTGATTGTCCAAAAAATCACCCTTTTTAGCTTGTGGTCCCTCTGGAGGTAACAATTATTATTCGATTTAAAAAAACGTTTGATTATATCACCGTTACACCCTAAGGAAGGTTGAGTTCGAATTTCGGGAAAATCGGACGAAAATTGCCATACAAAATGGCCGCCGTTAGTACGCGAATACTGTTAAAAAATGGTATATCAAGGTTGTGGACCCTGTGGAGGTCACAATTTTGATTCGATTTTGATGAAACTTGAAATTCATGGTTATAACCCAAAGATCTTGGTTCCTTTCGATATTTGCGCATATCGGATCGTAACTTCCTGAATTATGGCCCCTGATTATACGCAAAATCGCCTTTTTTTTAGCTTGAAGGTCAGAATTATTATTCGATTAAAAAAAACGTTTGATTATATCACCGTTACACCCTAAGGAAGGTTGAGTTCGAATTTTGGGAAAATCGGACGAAAATTGCCATACAAAATGGCCGCCGTTTGTACGCGAATACTGTTAAAAAATGGTATATCAAGGTTGTGGACCCTGTGGAGGTCACAATTTTGATTCGATTGTGATGAAACTTGAAATTCAAGGTTATAACCCAAAGATCTTGCTTCCTTTCGATATTTGCGCATATCGGATCGTAACTTCCTGAATTATGGCCCCTGATTATACGCAAAATCGCCTTTTTTTTTAGCTTGGAGGTCACAATTATTATCCGATTTTAAAAAAACGTTTGATTATATTACCGTTACACCGTAAGGAAGGTTGAGTTTGAATTTCGGGAAAATCAGACCAAAATTGCCATACAAAATGGCCACCGTTTGTACGTGAATGCTGTTAAAAAATGGTATATCAAGGTTGTGGACCCTGTAAAGGTCACAATTGAAATGCATGGTTATAATCCAAAGATCTTGGTTCCTTTCGGTATTTGCGCATATCGGATCGTAACTTCCTGAATTATTCGAATTTCGTGAAAATGGTACCAAAATTGCCGGACGAAATGGTCGCCGTTTGTACGCGAATAGTGTAAAGATATGGTATATCATGGTTGTTGACTCTGTACAGGTCACAATTCTTATCCGATTTTGACGAAAAGTCACATTTCTAGGTTGTGTACCGTCACACCATAATCATTGTCGACTTCGAATTTCATGAATATCAGACTGGAACTGACCAACAAAATGGCTGCTCCCAATACAGTATGAAATACAGGACTTAATGATGTAGGAAAAATCACTTTCCGTATTGCTTGTTCTCTATCCATCTCTCGAAAATGTGGGCGTATCCTGCCTGGCAGTGCCAGCCTATCTTTTATATACTGGGATGTTGTGTTTGCAGCATGATGAGTTGGTGTTACTATTAATACAACTACGTCGTAATCAGTCAGCTTTAGGTAAAGCTAGAGATTATTATAAACAGCATCTGGAATCAAGACGACCAAATGAAAAGGAATATAGAAAACAGTAAGTAAATCTAGATTGTAATTATAAATAAACCACTTTGATATTTTGATTAAACAGAGCATAGTCAACAGTATGTTTATAGAAAAATACTTGATAATGATGATTATTCAATTTTAAAGAACCATCATCAGCAAAATAGTGGCTAAACATTTTGATGGTAGACAAAGAATTTTGTCCTTGACAGTTGATCAAAATATCTGAAAATGTGAAAACTGTTTTAGAAACTGATTTTTTTTACATATAAAATCTAAATTTATTTCAGACGTCAGAATTCTCCAGGTGCAATGGATCGTGTTTTAGAAGAAGAACATAAAAATTATACAGATCTTAAACATCAGATGGATGAAATAGAAAATAAGGTAGCTTGCTTTCTTTTTTACAAGACCATGTTTTCAGTATATATTACCATTTTCGAGTTTTTGTCTGCTAGATTAGTATTGTAGTATTGGTAAATCATATGTGGAACAAGAGCACATTGGCACTTTAAGCTGTAAATATAGTTCAAATTGGACTACTGTTAATAAAGTTAATGATACATGTATATTGTTTATATTTTACAGTTAGAAGTATATAAACCTATTATAAATCTGGTAGATAATATGGTTACTATGGGTAGTCTTTATGGTGGTGATAATTTAATGTTAGCAACACAATATAGAAGAGTAGGTACCAATTGTATTATTTGGGTTTTTACTTGTACACCCAAATATCATTATCCAGTTACCAATTGTAATTTTTATTTTATTTTACATTTACACTAGCTCTACATACATTGTTGGATAAAATCATTGATTGGTGTCTTTTTAAAGCTGAACTCCGGTTACAAAAATACCGAAATAATGTAATAAAAAAAAAGTTAACGCCCGCAAGCCACCATACTTGTTTCAAACTTGTGAAATAAGTATGGCGGACATGGAGGCTTATGACCTTGAAAGGTTAGCCGATCTCACTTCCAGTTTGTTTCGCGTCAGCTAGCTATACACATCCGGCTTTATTCTCTTCACACGGTTCACTGATTGCTGTATTTCCCCCCAACAGTATACCAAATTATTGAAGATTGAACATGTCTGATCAGGTAAGACTGTAAATAATTATATGAACTGCGTCTACTACAATATCAATTTCTTACACTTTGGTAAAATGGAGAAAAAAAACCATAACATCAATAAATTTAGCACTGTCAAACACTCCCCAATGAGAGCCGTCCCAAACATGTAGTTATGTCCTTTGGTCGTTTTCATGAACACTATTCAACATGAACACACGAAGAAGGCAATACTAATAGTTTGTATAGGTGATTTGTTTTGGTTGAAAAACAAGTTGGGTAAGACATCTGGTTGCATCTTTTGTTTTGGAGTAAAGCTTGGGCTATATTGTAGTAGACGCAGTTCATATAATTATTTACAGGCCTACCTGACCAGACATTTTGCAATCTTCAATAATTTGGTATACTGTTGGGGGGAAATACAGCAATCAGTGAACCGTGTGAAGAGAATAAAGCCGGATGTGTATAGGTAGCTGACGAGAAACAAACTGGAAGTGAGATCGGCTAACCTTTCCAGGTCATAAGCCTCCATGTCCGCCATACTTATGTCACAAATTGGAAACAAGTATGGCGGCTTGCGGGCGTTAACTTTTTTTTTTATTACATTATTTCAGTATTTTTGTAACCGGAGTTCAGCTTTAATCAGATTGATATTTGGCTTTGGTTTTCTTAATTAAATTTAAAGAATCAGTTTCAGTACATTTTAGTAGTGTAAACTGTGAAATATGAAATATTATCTGAAAAAGACAAGATTGGTATCATTTGAATTAAGAAAATTTATAAGTTTACCTACCTTAAATAATAGTAAATATGATTAGCTCTTTTGATTACAACACTTCACTTGTTTCCTTAATTATTGTAATTTTGAAAACGTAGTCCCATACTTTTAATCTTGGTGTTTTTTTCCAGCATTTACTACAACCAGACCAATATACCGAACCAAAAGATATGATACAATTCTCTAGACAACGACAAGAAAATAAAATGGTAGAAGAAATAGAAAATGAAATCAAACAATTAACTGATGAAGAAGTAGATTTAGAGGTGCGTTTATTTTTTCAACTGAATTTATGTAGAGCATAAAATACTGGAGGAGATGGGGTATGAATTATGTCAAATGACTGTTTAGTCAGATATTTTAATCAAATGATAATCTTAAAAATATGGGGATGCTCGATTCACAGTCCAGATAGTCCCAAATTGACAGAATTACTGTCGAGTGACGCAGAATTCGGTCCTGTCACAGTTCTGCCCTTCCCTGACAGCGGATGTGGAGTGAGAAGAATCGTGACGTATTCCTAGCTGTCATGATTGGTTGAGATATTTTTCATACAGTCGACACATGCGTTGTACTCCGAAATTCTCCTTTTTGATTCGATTGACACCAGTTTTGGAATTAAATTGTATTTTCTGGAGACTAAAGGGAGATAATCATACAGGTACAATTAACTTTTATAATAGAATTTCTATAATGTTTTATGTTTTGTTTCTAGGATAAGTTAGAGAGATTATATGAATTAGATCGTAGATTACAAGAACAATCATTCCTTGTTACTAGTTTCAGTGAAGATAAGGTTAGTTTTTACATATAGATTATTTGAAAATTCTGTGTAATTCTGGTTATCTCAGAACTTTAATGTTGATAACATTGATCTGATTTGAGATACTATTAATCTATTAATAATGTTTACTTCACTTGCCGTTTGTCATTCTTCAGAAACTGACTATAATCATTGAATCATTGTAACTGTTTACAGGAAATGTTAGAGAAAGCACTACAGGGTATATTAAAACAACAAGATCAAAAGAGAGATGATCCAAGAGAAATGAGAGCACTTATGCAACAACAACGAACAATAGAAAAAGAATTATCTCGTGTAACTCAACAATTAGCAGAGGCTTCCAGAGTAAGAAATTTAAATATTGAAAATATACAATATCCTTAAGAATCATATTATACTGTAAGACAATACTAATTAAATTACAATTTTTATTTGTTTTATTTTTTCTGAGTTTTACACTATATTGTAACCTAATCAACTTTCTAACCAAAGAAAAACTAAAAAAAAAAACATAACATAGCAAATTCCAATAATTCTCTACAAAACCAAAACTAACCAATACAGGAAATTAGAATGACTAAAAAGTTTTCGTGATCTGAAAATATGACAGATGACACTGTGGTATAACCTCAAAATGAAACCAAAATGTCTGATTTTGATCACATTACATGAAATTATGAAGTGAAGATGGGGTTGAAATAACTAGAATCTGTTATAAATTACTGTTTATATACTATTCAGCAATCTTTTTCGTCAGCCTTATGTAAAACCAAATCATCTGAGGTCATCAGTGCATAGTAAAACATTTCAACACAGCTTTGTTTTGTTATTTTTACATGTTTAAATTAAAACTTTTCTCAAATTTTGATTATGAATTATTTTATTCTATAGTTATTAGAAGAAACTACAGCAGAAAATAATAAAATAGACCATGAAGTAGCATTATTGAGAACTAAAGTTCATGGAGACTTACAAAGAAGTCGCAGTGCTCCATCATTGGTAATTATTATTTAATTGAAGATTTCATTTTAATACACAGATTGATAGAATTTAAAGTTATTTTTTGATATGAATATTCTTGCGTTTCATAATACCATGATTCACAATATGATGAGTTTCAGTGTATACTAGTGTTTAATTAATGTTGTCAATAGCAAGGTATTTAAGGCATACTTTTCGTTATTGAATTATAATAATTTTATTGTTATATTTATAAAAGGTTGATGATCATGAAAGGAATAAGCGTAAAATGGAGAAAGAGTTAGCTAAAGTACAGACTATGATGTCAGGTTTATCTAAAGAAGGTGAACGATTACAAGAAGCTATGAGTACTATTAGACGATCTTCTTCTGGTGCTAATCTAGCAGCATTATTAGATAAAGGTAAAAACATATCAAAGTGATTGTTATAAGACAAGGTTCGAAATGGCACAATTGTAGAATAATGAGAATATTGTTAAGACTATGACTTCCCGCAACGATCTAAAGGTGAACACATTTGATAACCATTTTTCAGTTTTTGGGTTATCCATATTAGTGGATAAATAGACATTTAGTCCATTACTAAATCAATACGATATTTTTTTTAACTTTCAGACGAAGACAAGGCTTTGAAGAAAGCCAAAACTTATATGCAGACAGATATTGATTCCATGGAAACCATTGATTTATCGAGACAACCGAAAGGTGCAGCATCTATGCCAAATATAAACATGATTGAACCTGAATCAGCCAATCAGTCTTACTCTTCCAACTATGCAACAATGTCTTCACCAATGAGAACAAGTGCTACAGATCAGTCTGACTATGTTGAAATGCATAGCAGATCCTCCTCATTAATTGAAGATACAGATCGAGCTAGATCTAAATCATTAAATGAACTGAATAAAGATGTCCCTCCACCTCCACCACGGAACTTCAACAATAAACCTCTAATAAGCCACCAAAGACAAGAGGTAAAATATGTCAGACTCTTTCTTTCCTCCAAATATTAGATGGTTTCTTTATACAACCAAATACTACATACATGTAATATGTCCTGCATTTGTACATGATGGCAGAAGACTTCCACATACAACTAGGACTGCATATCAAATCACTGATTGGCTTTGTCTATGCAATCATATATTTGTCTCATTGACAACAACATTTGAGACATAACAGTCACCATTTCTGTTGTTGATGTCCTCATTATCTTTAACTTTGCCCCCACCCCTCCCACTTGACAAAATGTTTGATTAAAGTTTTTTTATTTTATATCTTCCAACAACTTCATGAATTCTTTATAGAATTTAATGATACATGGACAGGGAGTTCAGTATATTTTAAAGTGCATGTTCATATACAAGTTTTGCATTACATATAATTGCGATTCACAATGTATATTGTTGTTGTACAGCATTTCCTCTTTTCATATTTAACTATTGGTTGACTATGACCTTTATTGATCTACAGGGCATGACACTTGAAGATTGTGGTCCTATAATATTTTCCCTTTTCTTTTTAGTTATTTCTTGGCTACGAAATTTGTTCCTACTATGGAATCTTGTCATGAATTTCTAATATATAATTGTTGTTTAATTATTTTCTTATTCTGGTTTGATCAGACCACGATTCATTATATATGTATTTTTTTGATATACTTGAACATTACCAACTTTTCAGAACGAAAACTTTTTTTTAAAACTATGCTTTTAGTGGTTGTGGGAGAAAAAGTTTTGTACTTTTTTTTATTTTCCATTATGCTAATGATGTCAGGTTTAATTTGTATATGATTTAAGTTTATTATTATTTGGGTTTTATTATATTTTTGTTTGTTGGTATATAATTGTTATTATAGAGTAGTGTAGCTCCACCTAGTGAGATGTATAATAGTTTAGGTGATGGTGATGATGCCTGGGATATAGGTCATGCTGATGACAATACAAAACGCTTTTATGGTAAGTTGAGGGAATGAGATAACTCTACTTCACCCTGAGTGCTTTATGTGCTCAGATTTCAGGCAGAATTGTCCTTTGATCATGCACAAACTGAAGCCATATTTCTTCTTCAGTCGCGATTCCTTGGTAGGTTTGCACCGCGTCATTCAAGACTGTTATTTGTGACACATTTTTACTGGTCGATAATGGTGAAACATTTTGAGTTGGTTCCATGTGAGCAGTATTTTTATCGCATTAATCAGTTTTTATTTCACAGTTTAGTGTAAAAACCTTTAATCCTTGAATGAGATACCCTTTACAGGTAGGTTAGTGCAAGTTATAATTGTTGTAGCACCAAAAATCTGTAAAGGATATGGATGTTCACAGTTTGACCCCTTCAGACTGCAGGTAATCCTGAAAGTATTACAGTTATTTTAAAATGTATTTTTTGAAGGCCTTATACCACGTGAGAGACCTAAACTATTAACAGTAAGAGATGTAAAACGTCAATCAGAACAGAGACGTGAACGTGACAAGACAAGACGTGGACCAGATGATTTAACTGACGATGGTATGTATATATCCTTACTTATTTCAGTGATATATATTATGTATAATTAAGTGTTACTTTAATGTCTAGTATGAGGTTTGAAATTTTGCAAGTGCTTTTAAGATACATCTTTCTCACTGTGAGACTGGTTTTTGGGGAATATGGATGCTGTTTTAAATCCTTTTGTAAATTGTAATCCCCTCAAAAATATCAAGCCATTCTAGACCATTCAGCATTTACTGTTACAGCAGCCATATTTTCAACTTTTCAATTTTTGAAAAGAAAGGGAGGTTATTTGGAGGATATAAATGTGCTACAAATGTCACACACATTTCAGTCTGATTCTAGTAGTCAACAGATCCATTGCTGATCGAAGTCCATCCAGTCAGATGTAATGACAAACGTATAATAAATCAATACATGGATATTTCTAAAAGACTTTATTCAACTGATGTGAATCAAGGGCTGACATACTGCCTAGTCCGAAGGCCGTCTGCTGATCTAAATGTCTAATCTGAGAACTCTTAGTAACATCTCAATTTATATCATTAAGATATTAGAGCATGTAAACATAATTAAAATATTTAACCATACAAAATGGCAATGGGTACACATTACCATATATTAATATATATATTTTTTTAATATACTTAACAAAGGCTGATTGCCATTAAGTAAACAATACAGGATTGAGATTTTTATGTCCATTTTAAGTTTGGATTAAAGATAATAAAGTTTGGTCATAAAGATGTAATAACATGTCGTATTGTTTACATATGCAATCCATGTAAAACTGAAAATAATATAAATACTTCAAATGAGTCTTATTGTATTTAAAAATGGAGTTGCCAATATGGTTGTTGTAACTACAGTAAATGCTAGTATGATACAGAACCTTTTCGATAATTTTTGATTAGCTAAGGGGGGCTTTATGATTGCGTTCCTGCTTTAAATATCCATTTTTGAAAGTTTCAAATCCACTATGAATAAGTGTTATGAAGTTTAGTGTGATAGTTGTTGTATGTTATTAATATTATTAATTGTTACTGGCTATGTATTTTATTGATGTATGTCATTAATGCTATTAATTGTAATAATGATGGGACAGTTGCTTTAACTTATATTTTCTTTGATAAACTAAGGCTGAATTCAAACTTTCTTATTCTGTACATAAACTATTTACGCTTACATGATTTGAATCACTGGTATTAGGAGGTTACCTGCTTAATGTCATGTGTTTTTCCAATTTCCCAGCATAGAAGGCAATTATTGAGATATACCATATTTTAGTCCCAAAATGACCTAGTTTGTGTCATGTTAAACTCCATTTCTCTTGCTTCTCTATGTGATGAAGCATGTTATAGAATAAAGTAACTATCCAGCCTAAGTTTGTGTATGTGGTATATGTAATTACTAGATAAATGTTTTGATTGCATGGAGGTTTTGCTTTCAGAATCCAGATGGAGTTTAGCCGAGGGAAATGAGGTATTGCATGTTTCTATATATTTAGATAATGTAACGTAAAATAGCATGATTATATATTGTAGTTATATTGAACAGCAAGTTGTATCAGTTAAACAAAAAAAACAGAATATTGATATTAAACGCTAATAATAAAGAATTGTATCTCTCAGATCTTCAAGGCTTGGATTATAAGTAAGGCTTGGTGCTAGCATGGCATAATTCTCACATATTAATTTCAAGATTACAAATTGACAATACATATCTATTAAAGTTTTATTTATCTTGTCCTTTCCAGCCTATAGACATTAGTCACGTACGATATCCTTCTGACAGCACAGGTAGCATGTTGTCTGGTTATCATCCTGACTCAGTCAATGGTATGTCTCAACCGTTATACGAAAATCTACCAAGAGCCAAGTCAGTACCAAACATATCTGGAGATAGGTCTTCCGGTATCGAACTGTTCACACCAAAACCATTTACACCCTACCAAAGCAAAACTTCAAGTTCTCAGAGTTCTGATTCTCCCAAACCGATGCAAGAAGTGGAGATACCGAGTTTCATGCAGAAGAAAGTTTCAACACTTTCTTCCAGTAAACCGTTCTACAGTGAAATGGACATACCTACTTATAAAAAAGAAAACGGACTATTTTATAATGACAATATGACGGGATCGCAAACTGAAATTCCTACAAGTAAAGCGTTGCCATGGTTAAAATCAGGAAGTCAGTTAATGGGTAATGTGTTGAATGTAAGTAAATCGCCTCGTGGGCGTTATGTGACTATATCAAGTAGTGAACCAGCTAAAAGAGAAATAGTGCCCTTCGCGTCTGACACTCTACATTCTGCGTCTGCTGGGGATATTATGACTAACAAATCAGTGAGTTCATTTTGATTATTATTATATTATACTGTAGTTTATAACTGATTTTAAAGCAATTTGAAAATAATTACAAAACACATACTTATGGAAAACAGTTACTAGTGTATTTTAGACGACGTTTTGTAGAGTATTCTCTCAACGTTATCAAGCTAATACAGTAAAACAGGTATAAGGCAACAGATAACTTTGAGAGAATACTCTACGAAACGTCGCCTAAAATACACTTGTAACTGTTTTCCATAAGTATGTGTTTTGTTGTTACTCTATCCAGTTACTAAATGCCATTTAAAGATCATTGAAAATCATTGTATTATCTGTGTTAGAAATGAAATGAAATTGTTCTGCACCAACTGGTCTAATGAAGACTGGATTGCGCTATACAGTGTGCTACGAGGGACCTCTGTTTTTCATCTCATTTGAAGGACTAGACAGCTGTACTTGTCAGGCCCTCCATTCTACACCACTGACAATTGCAAGGCAAAACCATGTTGGAAATCCCTGATGAATTCCTATTTAAGAAATTTTTATTAGGCATAATAGTACTTATAATATATAGTCTTTTTTATTGTATTATTTTAAGTATGGTATTACATTGTTGGATTATATTGTAGATCGATGATGTACCAGATGTTGTAAAGAGTTCTACATCACAAGTCAGTAAAATAGATGAATATTCTATAGATGATATAGTAAGTTCTGCTTATTCACAAATATTTCATGTTTATCTCTGTGAGCACAACAAGCGAAAAATTAAACTGAAATAAGTAAACGAAAAAACTTTCAACTTTATCTTTAAAAACAAAACTTTATTTATTAGTTCAATCCAATTAAATACTTTATTTTGACCTAAATCATAGATATTTAATTAGCTGTTTTATAATGAAATATCGAAAAAAATCTGTACAAATGTACAGTATAATTTTTTCATTTTTTTAATGCTAATATTTGGTTTTTAGCTAAGGGGACCTCAGAAGGTATTGATACCTGAACGTTATATGCCTGATTCAGATGAAGAATATGTTAGTGATGATGAACTCATCAGACGAAAAGAAAAGAGTGAAAAAATAAAAAAAATACTGACTCAACAAAGGTAAAGTACAATATCTACCCAAATTAGGTGCTGGCTGACAAAGGCTAATGCATACGGAATCAGTTTTGCTCAAAATTACTTTTATCGTCATAACAAAATAAAACAAAACAAAAAACTTAGAATAAAAGAGAGGAATGGGCTCTTAACATTCACTCATCACAAAGTAAGCTATTATTTTTGACGAACATATACTAGGTATTTATTTGATTAGTTGCAAAACAAATTAAACAGAAAATTATACTTCTTTTCACAAGGCTGTGGGATTTGCATCATTGACAAATATTTTTATCTCGAGTCCATTAGCCCAATTGGCCATCCAACGCAATGGACAAACATTTTCATTTATTACATATTCAAAATGGCTGACATAATAACTGAATTTCATTAGTTATTGGTGCTGAATAATATGCAAATAGATGTCTACATAATATAAAACAGGTAATTGATAGAAGACTCAAGACATGTTCTACTTTCATAGTTTTCATGTGATGGATTCAAATAGATGGGGTTCAAATTTACAATCCTAGAAATGTTTTCTAATTTCCATGTTTACTATGAAATAATTACCGGTATCCAATCCATAATTCTCAATGTATTTGTATTTTTTCAGTATACATTCTTTATCTCAACCGGATATAAGTGGGTTACATCAAAGTGCACATGAGACAGCTAGACAAGAGAAGGCTAAGAGAAATGAACTATTAGGTGTTGGACAAGAATTAGCTAGACAAGTTACACTTAAATCAAAGAAAGCAGCTGGTATGTATATTATTATTTCAGAAATTCATTTGACCTGTAGCAAGATGTTTAGAGCTATAGTGCCAATTTAATTAATAACTGTCTTTATTTTGTTTGGGTTAAACTTTTGTTTGGCCTGAACTACATAAAAAAACAAGTACTTCTTTAAGAGGTTCTGTATTTCCGTTGCACTATTTTATTAGCCACTGTGATTTGTTAAAAATCATTCTTGCTAATGCCAAAACATCCTGGATGAAATTGGCTTGATGAAATGTCAGATCAGTTCAATACAAACTTTTTGAAGATGTCAGGCCGGATCGTGTTGAAGATAAAATATGGACAAAAAGCAAACCTTGAATAAGCTGTCTGTCACTGTTATTGTCAAGACACATGTTCAGCCTTTGTCGGGCACAAACACTTAATAGTTGACAAGCAGAATCCTAACTAAGTGTAGCACTTTGTTTTAATGAAAGGAAAGGCCGACATCGAAGGATCAAAAAGCAACATCGCTAAGAACTCTTGACTGCCACAAACCAGTTATCTATGTGGTAACATTGCTGACACTTTGTTTTAACCAAAAAGCTTATTATTGTTTTTATTTATAAATATCCTAACTAGATGCAGCACTGTGTTTTGAAGCTTATAATTCCTTTTTTTTTAGCTGCAAGAAGGCAGACCTGGTCTGGTAGACAATTTTCCGAGGTAATGTCACAAATAGAGACATCAGCAACTGAAGATAGATCTATAAATGAACATAAACAATCATCACAACAATATCGAGAAAATATATTTGTCTAAAGTTTTGCTCTACATTATTCATAAAGTTGTGCTTTAAATCATATCATTGCAGTCCATAGAATTTTATTACAGAGTTATTTGTAAGTATATATATAAGATACTCGACTAACCTTATATATCTTCATTGAAACAAGTTACAAAGTGTTGTAAATCAGGCACAAATTTTATTGGTCACTTAAGGGAAAAAGAATTTGACCTATATGTATAAGATCTTTTAATAATTACTTTCACTGAATCAGGGTACACTAGGGTACTGATATTGTCTTCACAATTACAAAGTGTAAAACATTGTTTCATCTAATCTGTAGATGTTTAATGTAAATATTTTCAAATTCATCAAATCTGTAGTGCTTTAACATGTTTCAATTTTATCAAATCTGTACTTACACAATAAAATATTGTCATCATTGCATATCAATAATTGTTTTATGTGATATCTTAAAGCATAATCTCCTTATGGCAATAGAATGCAATAAAATATTATGAAAATGATTGAATATAAAAACATAACTGTGTCAAATAAAAACAAACATAACGAGAGATAACGAGAATAATTTAGATGATAGTAGAGTATTGAATATTGTCAATAAACTGAATAGGATAAATCACAGTACTTTAAAATGGTAGAAAATGAACACCTGACATAATTAACAATTGTATTCATAATCATTGAGTTGATCAGTGCTTTTGGTGTGTTTGTTTTTTATGTGTAGATATTGTAAATATTGTATAAAGTGTATATAAAATTGTATTATATAATAAAAATCTGTTTTTATAAACTCCACTCCTCTCTATCTCTTCCCCATATTTTGGTTATTAAAGGGCACAAACACATTGCTGCAAATTACATTTTCTTACATGATAAGTTTTGATTTGGTGTGTTAACTTGTTTCATACCTTGAACAAATATTATTGTACTGTAAAGACTTAATCTGAGAAACAGAAACGTCAGTCATTTTATCAGACAAATATATCAAAATAATGCACAAGTTACTGTTCCTTTTGAAATTTAGTCTATGTTCTAATACTCTTACTAGCAAATTATGTTTTGATGGGTGAACTGAATTAATAAATGTACATTGTTGATCATGTTTGTAAATTAATCATGTTTTTATTACAAGTAATAAATGGTGCAGAAATCATATTGTTATTAATATATTATAAAACATTTGTTAAATAATAAAAGCATATCTAATATTAGTAGCTAGGACATTCCCTTTTGTTAGTAATTTTTTTTGGAAATAGCTCAAATGGTATATTTTTTTCTATTATGCACTTTGTATATTTATAATTATAAAATCAATTGATATTTTTGTCAGTTACATGTATGTATCTACATATCAGTTAATAATTTGAAATCTCTTTGTTTTGTAAAGGTGTAGTTCATAATTCCAAAAGAAAGCAAATTTGGAAATAAAGTTGAAAATTAATTTCATTCAATCTTAAAAGCAAGTGACTAGATGAAAGATGGTCAGATTTTGTTTTATTGAAATAAAGAACTAAACAATGTATGAACAACTAGAGTGTAAAATCATTTATGCTAATGTTTTTTACTTCTAAATATGTTTAATTCGTTTTGGTTTCATATTTTAAGTCCCTCTAAAACCAATTGAAATTAAATGAAATAAATTGAAGGATATTATTCCATTTTATTTTTTCTGGAATATGTGAACTACACTGTTGAAATTACTTAATTTAAAAGAATATCATTTTGGAATAAGCAATCATATAGTGTTCATACCTATATACAAGTAGTAAGTACTATATGTATATATATGCAGACAGACACAACAGATTCAGAAATTGTTTCTATTTATATCATAATTGTAAATACCAGTATGCCTACCTATATATTCCCGGTTTTTAACAATTTATCTTTGACCTTTAATGTTATGCTCAATTTTCTCTAGAAATGATAGAACTATTTTATGGTTGTGATTTTTGTGATATAAATATTCTGTATTTATATATATTTTAGGAAGAATTTGATCTATATTTTATTACTTATTTCTCGGTCTACTCCCAGACCTCACCAAAATAAATATCCCTGCACCAGATGTTTTGCTACAATGAACAAATTTGATATTATATATTTATTTTTTGATTATTGATATTCATGCTTTATTTATATTCAATAGCTTTTGTATGTCCATATTTTAATGCTGTGGCCAGTCTGTCCATCTGTGGTTCACATTTCTTGTTGGCACAATATAGATGCTGCAGTAGTCAATTGTATCATTTTGAAATTGGACTGTCTATCTCATTGGAATGTAGAAGACTATGTGGATGCTCGATTCACAGTTCCGGAATTAAATTACAAAACTGGTGTCAATCGAGTGAAAAGGAGAATTTCGGAGGACAACGCATGTGTCGACTGTATAAAAAATATTTCAACCAATCATGACCGCTGAAACATAATTTTTTACTGGGAATACGTCACGATTCTACTCCCTCCACCTAAGCTATTGGGACTGGCAGAACTGTGACAGGACTGAATTCTGCGTCACTCGATTGTAATTCTGTCGATTCGGGACGTTCTGGACTGTGAATCGAGCATCCCCTATGGTTTTTCAACAATTTATTTGATAATCACTTCCAAAGTTATGCCCCTTTGTTGTGAATTTTTCGTTGCCTGCGCCATTGTAAAAATGACACTATTAACTGTCAACAATGATTGATTATAACTTTTAGTTAGCCTATTCCCCTTTGTAATGTTCTTTGGCGGAGTCAATTATCTAATTTTTCTGAAAATTTATATGAGTTATTTAGCTCATAACTGCTTAGAAGGTTGTATGTTTGGTTGCATTTATAACCAATAAAACTATGCACTTTATTGATACACTTGAATGAAATGTATTTCACTAAATCAATGAAATGTGATAATATACTCTATTTGTAATTTGATGGGGGAAACTAACAGCCAGGAATTCCTCTGGGATTAAATTAATTTTATCTCTCGTTTCAAGTACACCTTGAAATAGCAGTAGATCTGCTTGATTATTGAACTAGATTATAAGTAACCAAATTTTCTAATGGTTGATATGTATGCAAATTGTCTTTGTAACTGCTTACATTGTTTTTGCTTTGTACATTAAATATAGACGTGGATTTGATAAGTAGGTTGTAATTATTTCTTGACAGTTCAAATAGTATGTTTCAAATTTGCTCATGCGAGCTTTTAAACTTTCTACATATTACAATAATATATATGATCATCTATTTTAGAATAATATTGTTCTTCTTTAGTTATATGAGAGATTACACAGAATTTATTAAAGGTTACTCAGAATTTAGGGTATCAGAGGTAACGAACACAATTTTTAACAAAATATACATCAGCATAATTTATGTTACGTATAATTTGAATACATAGAGATCATGTTTATTATCATTGTACATTAAAACATTTTATACTTATATATTATATACTCAATATATATTATTTTAAAATAGAGAGATTTTTTAACCAAGTTGTTGTCTTGTTGTTTTTTAAATAGTCAGCTGACTGTGAACTGGCACGTCAGAAGATTCTAGCTATATAGAGAGAAATGGGGTTTAATGTCCACTCAACACAAATTAAGTCATTTTGGAACGAACACATGATTCAGCCTTATTTCAATAATTCATTTGCGTCTAGCGATCATTAGCAGTGGGAGGGAACCAGAGAACTACCCTGATCAGAACAAAATCTTATAAGGATTACAGTCAGATAACAGTAAGTGTGACAACATCCCTGGAACCACTGTAAGATTATCTCCCTTTAGTCTTCAACTGAACTATTGAACTGGGCTTTGCATCAAAAATATTGTGCTGCTGATATAAACTGGAAACAATGAGCTTTCTTCTTAAAACTCTTTCATTTTTTTCTGTTAATATATGCAGATTCCTTTTAAAATATTGAAGGCTAAGACGCGTAAATCATTTCCAGCCGATAGTCTAGAAAGTTGATTATTGGCTTGCCATGTGAATAAAGGTCTAAATAAAAAAATTATGTAACACTTGAAGCCAAAATAATAACCTACTATAGGCAGATAAGCTCTTAATTCAGGTATCTTACAAATGCTATCCTTAATTCAGGTATCTTACAAATTCTATAACAATAACCCATATTCAAAGGCGTTTTATAGCTGAGGCGCTGGAGGCGCCAGCCTTCTCACGAAAAAAATCAAAGAAGAACAAATAAAACGGGAGAAAATTGGCATGAAAATCATCAATCAAAACACCACCCGTACCCCCGCGAGAAAGGGCCCTCAAAATAGTATAGCCCCCGCCATGATAAACCTTAAAACGCCCCTGCCCATATTCCATGACCATAAAAAAACAAAAACTGAGAATTGTGTCACATGATAGATTTTATTAAGTACTTGTTGGTATGTCAGTAATGATTTATATCGTGAACATCATTGGTGCTATTCAAAATACATTTATAACATATTGTATTCAGGTAGACAACATATATCACAAAATGCTCTTACAAATATTTTAAAAATTCATCAAATAAATAATCACCATTTGTTTTAAAGATTATTAAATCACCAAAAGCAGCAAATTCATTTCTATTGCGCGTGTGTTTTCATCGAGTAATATAAAAACAATACCATCTGATCAAATTGTTAAAATATTGTTCAGAATGAGAACAATATGACACATTATCACTAGAACCACTTCATCAAAAGAAGGTTATGTCCGAAATTACCTTAATATGAGCAAAGCGTAGTAATAAACCAACTGTTACAATGTCATATTGCCTACAATAATTTTTATTTGTTCAAATATGTTGATGTTATTTTTTGAATTGCATTTAGTAACTGGAACATAATCACATAACACACTTTTATGGATAACATTTACTATGGTTTATTTCACTACTAATTGTCATTTCATTAAAATATGTCATTTGATGTTTTGAATGCATATCCTTCAAAATGTTAAAATTAGCCTTTTCAAAGGTGTCTTCTATTATAACAACTATTTAAGCTTGTTTCATATCAAGGACTGTTGTCAATAGCAACATAAGATTATTACAATACCAATATGTCTACATGGTAGATAAATTTTGTTGCAGCAAAATAAATCTTTTGCATGAGAGACATCATGAATAACTGCTTCTGTCTATTATCATGCTTTAAATAGTCCTTGATTCTACATGGGTAATTGTTTTAAGTACAAAATCTTGCTGTTCATTGTTTTATTTATTCCTACTTTCAAGACGTTGGCTTCAATGAAACTACATTGAACCATCTTAATGCGCATTTGCCACATCGGAAAAGATGTGTCACATAAGATAACTCAACAGTCTTTTAATTCGGTTTGTGAAAATAATTTGCTTCATGACAAGCAAAATATTACACAAAGTGTGCAAAGTAATTCACTAATCCATAAAGCCACAATAATCATATCAAATGTGAACAAATCATTCTCTTTGGTTTATTAATTAAATAAACAAAATATTAAACATAACAAATAATTAGTCATCATAAAACATACAAACTGGAATGAATGAATGGGTAAAAAGCATATAAAACAGAATATACAGGCAAACAATAGTAAATGTATCAAATTAATCAGTTTTAATAAGAAAACAATAAACACACTATTGTATAGACATGCACAAGCTAAAACTATTAACTTAATCATTATACACATATTTGAAGAGTTTAATATCTCAAATGCAGTATGCACCATTCTTCATAAAAAAAAAACAGGATAATATTGACTGAATGGATGTACTGCCTTTTGCATTTAACCCCTTCTTTGCAGAATCTGATAATATACATTTGTGTTAAAAGTCAAGGACTGTTGGGTAAATATACATTTATATATTTGTTTTATAAGTCAAGGGCTATAATATATATAAATCTTAAAGGGCAAGAATTAAGTTCACTTGCTGTTCTATACATGACCCCAGTTTTATGAATAATTTACAAAGTAATTATGAAGAATTATGCATTAATATAAGCCTCATAAATATTTTTAAGCCACAATAACTTCCTTATGTAATAAATATTTAACAAAGTTTATTCCAAGATGGTCACCCAAACCATGGAAATATAGTGCCACAGCAGCTATGTCTCTACAGCAGCTTATTTAAAGGGACACCTTGTATGTTGACCATATTATTTGAATAGGATCTAGGTTCCTCCAAGAAATCTAATCTCTTATCATGTTCACAAGCCTTTCCGAACACATGATGTAAGTCTGGAACAGAAAGTCCTAGATTTATGAAAATTGACAGGGTTCATCCATTTCAATACCATTGCCTTTACAATAAATACTCAAGCACGGTTGCAGTGTCTCAACACCAGCTTATCTGGTAGGAAAACTCAGACAGATGTTAATAAATCTACTGATGGACAGGCAGACATACATTGATGACAATATAATAAAAATGTATATATAAGTGAATAAGTATCAACTGTAGACAAGATGCTGTTTGATTATGATTTTTATACTTAACGAAACAATAAATAACGATCTATGTTATATACAAAAGCGTAACACATAACATGGGACTGACCTTAACAATAAATTTGATATATAACACAAAAACATTGCTCAAATAAATATTATATTTCGAGATAAATAACAAATATTGATATATTTTGGATATTTTTATATACCACATATATTTATATATAGAATACCTGTCTGTATCTGTTTCTATTTTTATTTTGTGTTTTATTTTGGAAGATTGACGTACCTTTAACTATATGTACTATCAAAATTTTTTTTCTCTTCACATATTGCGAGGGGGGTTGGGATGGCCTAGTGGTCTAGAGTGCCGCGCTTTGACCTCTAGTTGGCTTGCGGCTATGGTTTCGAGCCCTGGTGTGAGCGTATGTGGCATGGAGATAGGGGCACCTTCTCAACCTTGTGGGTTTCCTTCGGGCACTTTGGTTTCCTCCCACTGCTAAAGACCCCTACGCGCAAGCGAATTATTGAAATAAAATGAAACCATATGTTCGTCCCAAAATGACCTAGTTAAACCCCATTTCTCTCTCTCTTTGTGGAATCATTAATATCTGACTAGGCAATTCTCTTATATTTACACCACAACAAAAAATCTTTCTGATGTAAACTCAATAACACTGATATAAATGAAAGCAGTTTAGCCCCTTTACCTCTATACGACAAAATAAGCAATAACAGTCCACAATAAAATATCTATTTTCTCTGGACAATGGAATAATATGTACATATCAGAAGGAACTTCATTAAAAGTAATAATTACATGAACACACAGAAAGTTTTTTCCTTGTAAAATGAACATTGTTCAATGATAGATGCACTAATTATACCATGTGATGTTCTTGTAATGTGTCGTTAAAATTGTTCTACATAAATAAGTTACATAAAGAGAGGAAGGAATATAGAATATTATACATGTCATTTATAAATAATTTCACTCAGATCACAATTATACATGCATTGATATTTAAGTACACCAAATTTGGTCAGAAATATGATCAAGTTCTATGCCAATTTTGATTTAATCGCTTTTCCAAAATTTTTGACTTTTGTTCCAATACCAGGTCTTTCTGTTGACGGACCACTTCCATCTCTATATTCCATTACTCTGGACATAAATACATCTGTAAATATACAATGTAAATTATTCCATTATTCTGGACATAAATATATCTGTAAATGCATAACATCTTTATTATACACCATTGAAAGAATACTCTTTCAAAAAGTTGTCTAAATAAAGTAGTAGCTTGAGAGAGAGGAATAGGGTTTAACCTCCACTTGACATAAACTATGTCCTTTTGTGACTCAATAATTTCGCTTCGGTGCACGATGCTGTAGCCCAAGCAGGACCCTAAAAAAACCTATGTGGTTGGGCAGGCCTTATGACACAATTACAGACCTTATGATACAATGCGTACTCGCTAACCATTCGACATCCAACCCCTCCTTATTAGTAGCTGTTTCCATAAGTAGATGTTATAGTTTATTACTATAAAACATTTTTTCCAATACTTTATCAATATTAACATAAATTTAGTAAGTTAATATTTCATGGTTCTACAATAACTGGACATTGAAAAACTAAACCTAAAATTGTAAACTTACCAACTGTACCCCAATCGCGTTTCTCCAGGTGGTTTGTTATAAAAACCTCAAACATCTGTGTTTCTGTAAACCATTCCAAAAACTGTTGTAATCCAAGAGATTCTACTTTACTAATAAAATTTTCCTTCTGTAAAACATATTAATCAGTGAATACACATCCTAAATGTAATATTGTTTTATTTCAGTCTTTAAAATAAACTTCTGGTGGTGGTTTGGTAGCATGAAGTTGTTTAGAAGGTCTACTAGTATTTTTGAAACGTATCAAATCAAATTACGGTATCAACATGCTGAGGGTTCAGCAACAACCATTGATAAACCATTATAATCATTTCTCTGTATTTACTTTGTTATTTATTAATGTGTGTATCTTAGGTTATATGAGGCGGTTCAGTAATAACAAATTTTGTGTGTGTGCCTTTTTTTTCTTTGTAGCCTGCCATTGTTTATATATAAAAGAGTACAATGAATCTAATAACTGAAAGTTATTATACAATTCATATCTATAGTTCAATAATTGGTTTTCATGCCTAGGTCTTTAGGAGAGAGAGGAAACACATGGGTTGAGCAGGCAACCCTATTCCTTACTGCATACATACAGCTTGAGATTGAGACCATGCCACCACACCCTTAGGACCCAAGGGGTTGAAAGACCGTCTGCGGATGCCCCTTGGGTGGAGTACCAATCGCACAGGTACCAGTTCAGCCGGGTCCTAGGAATTCACAATATTACCCCCCAAAAAATTTGGGGTCTATCTTTACCCTGTGAGGCTAGTAAAGAGGCCTCAAGTCATTCAGGATGCAAGTGTCCAAAGGGTTAAAGCTTACCTGTCTTGGTTGAAATATAAACATGAAATTGTTTAAATATGAAACTTACCAAGAATACTCTCTTATTATCCTGTTGTGTTGTAATAAATTCACCATAATGACCAACAGTTTCAACAAATACACGAAGAAAAGCCTCCGATATCATCAATGACTGAGATCTCTCTGCCTCTGAAAAGTTACCAAAATAATTTTGTGAGAAAATAGACAACTTACAGCCTTTTGACATTTTATTTTTTCTTCTTTAATGCAATGAAAATAAAATGTTATTTAAAGTGTCACTTTTCTGCACCAACCAGACTAATGAGGAAAATTTTGCCTGGACAGCAATATTCCAACTGCCAAGGGATATTTTACATGTACACCAAAGTTTACACAGAACCTAAGGTTTTTTCCCATCCGAAAAACAAGACTTTGTTTCTTGCCAGATCCTTTGTCCTGCATCACTGACAATGAGAAGCCATGCTGGAAAATCTCGAGGAACTTTCATATCAAACACTAAGATCAAACCCAGACCTCCTAGTTAGTGAGTCAGCACTTTATTCACTGAGTCACATTGGTTTTAAATGCACATGATCTAATAAAAGATGATTTATAGTTACCTATGTCTATTTTACACATATTGATAGCCATCTTTAAGGCTTTAATAATCTTTTTAGGTAATATAGTCGATTCATCCCCAACAGATCGTATAATATTCTTCTTATCTAGATCTACAATCACTACCTATATAAATATACAATATTCACGAGTTGTTAATTCTTCATGTTGTCTAGCCTACACATTATTCCATTGCCGTTTTAATTCTAGTTTTCATAAACTTTTCAATCTCTTTTTTTCTGCAAATTTTGATGGTGTATACCATCTTAACCATTCATTTTTTTTTTATATAGTTGTTATGTCACATACCAACTTACATGAAATGAAATGAAATTGGGTTTAACGTCCTACTGTTGTGCTTCGAAGTGGGCTAATGAAGACAGGCATACGCCATTGTTTATGAATAAAATATAAATTTGTAGTTAATTCAAGTTTCTTACTTAACCCCTGATTGTCACATTCTCTAAGTGTTTTCTTTTTTGTGCACTGATTTAACATGTTTTATTAATGTACTTAAAGTATTATCTACCAAATACAGCTGATCTAACATATAGAGCTCACCTCATCTAAAGGCATATCTAAAACTTGATTAAGATGTGATGTAAGTATTCCTATAAGATATGGTGTTGGTGAACAACACACATCTAACATGGCCACAGGTAATATAGGTATGTAAATATGTTGCCAATGAAAAGGATATAACAAGGCCACAATAGCATGAATAGCTTGAGTTAAACAACTGAAACACAGAAAAACAAAATCAGGTTTAAATCCATTATCGATAAGTTAATCAATGTTTAATTAATAATTTATATAACATCTCAAGCCAAAAGAAAGACCTACAACAGGCAGATTTAGCTCTTGCATAATGTATGTTTAATGGGTGTTTGAATAAAATGTTCAAGATTGTTCAATGAGTGTTTGTAAACATATGAGAATCAAAAAATTTCAGCTTTGCTTTATCTATATTTGTTTTCAATCTGCATGTGATATTTAAAGTTTTCAGATTTAAAAATTTCAGAAACTACATCTCCTAATCTCAGATCCTACCTTAAATTATTTGAGCAGAGAATAATTCTTCTTTCTAACAATAAGGATGAGAAAACTTTAATTAATTTGTCTGTACCAAGATACGGCAATAAACAATCATACTGAACCTGTAATATAAATATCAATGAAAATTTAGATTTAGAACAATCCAGATCATTCACAAATATTTCACAGGTCAAAAATATATAGAGAAGGTCATATAGAGAGAGAAATGGAGTTTAACGTCTATGACAAAAACTAGGTCATATTGGGCCTAATGATATGGTTTAATCTTATTTCAATAATTCGTTTGCGCGTAGGGGTTTTTACCAGTGGGACAAAACCAGAGGACCTGGAGAAAACCCACAAGGTTGGAAAGGCGAATCTACTCTTTGTCATGTAAACAGAGTAGAATCGAAACCACACCAGTTGACTCAATGACAGACCATATGATACAGCGAGCACGTGCTAACCATTCAGCCATCCAACCCCCCCGAGAAGGTCAACGACAAGTAGTACCATATACCAACATAATTGTACACATTATTGTTAGATATATTATACAATAACTATTGTAATCAATGATTATTGTTGCCCATATGTAATAAAACACGCCAATAGAAAGACTTGTATCCCCCTGCCTCAAATATATGATACTTATTTAATATTACACATTTCTCTAAAGTATGGAACAATCAAATAAATTTTGTGTCACTCTGCTTAATCTAAGCAGAAAATACTCATCATGGAGAGAGAGGGGGAGAGAGAGAGAGAGAGAGAGAGAGAGAGAATTTGGTTTAACATCCACTCAACATAAACTATGTCATTTTGGGAAGAAGATATAGTTCTACTTTATTTCAATATATTACTGGCAAGTAGGGGTCTGAAGCAGTGGGAGGAAACCAGAAGACCTGGAGAAATCCCATGAGGTTGGACAGTGGACCCTATTCATGGTCATGTAAAAACTGGGAATTGAAACCACTCATCATGGAACTCAGTCATTGGTAATGATGTAATGAAACCGTAAGTGAACTTTATCTAGACATAGCCAATTCACTAGCAATTCTACAACTACATTTGAGTCAATGTGTATGAATAGGAAACATGTTATAGGGGAGACAACTCTGCTTGATTTGTAATTTTTAACAATGTTGCATAAGAGATAAAGAAATGGGCTTTAACCCTTAACCGGTTATAAGTGATAGACTTGTGACACCAATAAAAAAGTTGAAGAGGATAAGTTGATTTATAATTTGCAAATCATTTTAAATCATTTTCATCAGAAATATCGTTTTCAGATCGGTGTAATCGATATAATCCGAGTCAGAATCCTATATTGACATTTCAATGACTTTTGAGGGTCTTTAACATTCCTGACATCGTTAAATTACGAAGACATGTTTTTCTCAATGTTATTGTCAAGACAAGTTCCTGTCTGAGACACATGCGTGGCGATATCAATTAAATACAAAACTAAATATTCAAATGCGGGTTATAAAAAAAGGTTCTTGCTATGGTCGCAAATATGCGACCGTGACCACTTTTGGATGCAACGTTTTGGTGCAAATATGCGACCGTGATCGGTTAAGGGTTAATCTCCTTTGGACACAAGCTAGGTCATTTTGGGAATAAAGCTGCATAATATTTCTATGTGCATATATTTTCATAGCCTAATGGAATACATAATTTTGATGAATTTATTTAGAATGACTTACATTTTCTAATCTAGCATCTGATGGTCTATGTAAATGTATTGTTTCCATTTCTCCTATTTCATCCTGTAAATAAACATATGAAAAGATTAAAATATGACTGATCAACCGAAGAGTAATAATACGATGTCAAGGCCAAATCATACATTTCTTCTCAAAAAGCAAATAAAATTGCAGTTTAAGTGATTTAAATGAAAGGGATAGCTTGTGCCACAGGGACGGATAAGCTGTAAAATAATAACAGATCAGAGGTTATACATGTATTCAGATACATAATTATATTCTAAACTTACCAAACAGCGTATTTGAACATCTTGACCAGGTTTAGGCAATGGTCGACCAAAAGAAGCAGCCAGTAATTCTTGTGCTAATTCCAATGTTTTTACTCTTTTTAGTTCAATTTCATTTAATAACTGAAGGATAAAATACATAACCAATCAATACTCATTATGTTGAAAAAGAAAGGAAGAGAGTTTTAAATATTGTGTTTAAAGATGAATTCTTTGTCAAGATTAACATAATAGTAACTTTTATTATCTATGTTAAGTACATAAATTCCAACTATTAAAATAATTTCTTAAAATAGGAAAGTTGGCTTCAAATGTCCAACAGGCTCCTTGATCACCCAAGATGATATGAATTCGAGGTTTGTTATAATCATTGACACAGTGATGTAACAAAATGACTCATTCTCCTTGATTAGTTAAGATTAAGAGTTTACATAATGATGATAAGACAATATTACTTACTGTATTATACATATTACTGGCATCAACAGGACTTATTATACACAATACTTCTGGCAGACGACTATCTGGTACCTAAAATAACATTCACATAATGACCAAAATATAAATCATGTATCATGATCAGGGCAATGCATGCTCATTATTTCTTAAACAGACAGTTGTTACTATTTGTAACATTGTTTTCATAGCCAACACCTTTAAAATAACTTTTTTGCTATTAGAATAAAGTTTTGAGGATAATACAGTTATATGATCTGATTAGTGATCTGTTTTTAAATATCAAAATGTTGTTTTTTACCTGTACTCTTTTACAATAACCAAATACTCTTCCACCATCAAAATTTGTCAGCACAAAGGAATATGATTGACTGAAGGAAAAAAAAACCAGATTTCTTTATCAATTATACTTTTAAAGATAAAGACTATTTAAGATATAAGTTTATTAATGCTTCAGAATGCAGGAAAATCTATAAAATAATATTGTACCTTTTCATATTCTTCTCTGGTTTGAAATCAGCAGCATCAGGAAAACAGAACAATGGTACAGACACATTACTATCAACCTATAATACACAACCTCTAGTATAATAATACAACAACATTTCTAGAATAATAGTAAACAACTTTTAAAACAACAACACAGATACATTACTATCAACAATAGAAGTAATAATACCAACCTATAAACAATGTACTGAAGATACATGCACACTTACATTACTTTCAACATAACTTCCAACATATAAAACAATAATATGATACATTATTATCAACCCAATATAAAACAATAGTGTTCATGGTATTACAATCAACTCATTTTAGTATAAAACTAATTAAAATGAAACATTTATATCAACTTAATTGGTATCTAACAATATTAAATATATCTTTGTATCAACTTAGTATGAAACAATATTACTCATACATTACTATTATCTTGGTATTAATATTAACATTATTGGAGATTAGATAAAGAGTTGGTAGTTCTCACTATAATAGTTAAAGACTACATCATATAAAGGTAATTTGCTGAAAATTTCAGTAAAATTGATCCACTGTGAACTGAGATCTAAGTGGGTTTTTTTTTGTCTAGCCTCGTTCATCATTACTGAAGTCAGTAAGATAAACAGCATAGTCTAGATTATCCACTTTTTAATTTAATTGTCAATGAGTGCTAAGCAGCATTCTAATCCAGCCAACATCGAACGCTAGCCTATTATGGTCTGGATAGGTTAATTAATAATTAATAATTTAGATAACATTTCAGGCCTAAAGAAAGACTTTGTAATAGGCAGGTTTAGCTCTTGCATAATGCATGTTTAATAATACAAATGTATCTTAGTATCAACCTTGCATAATACAATATTAATGACACACAACTATCAATCAATATTAATGATACATTAATATCAACCTAGACACAATACTACTAAACTAACAACCAAGTATTAATTAATGATACATTATGAACCTTACAATATAAAATAACAGTAATCTTCACACATTACTAAAAACCTAGTGTGAACAAATATCAACAATATATTATTATCAACCTGGTATAAGACATCATATACTAACAACCATCGGTACCGCAACCTATATTATAATAATATTTTGACTCCCAAAAGAAATATGAAACCTTCTAGGAATAAATGTATATGTATATGAAGAGAAAGATAATCACACTGCAGTAAAAACACATAAATATCTAAATGGGGATTAATATCTATGATCATAAATATCATGAGAAGAATGAACAAATAAATTGTGTAGAGAAATGAAAGCAACTTTGAAGAATATGGGTAAATGTTATTTGCTCTGTATCAACTTACATAACATACTGAACAAATACAACATCCTGATACGATATTTGTATAAGTAATATTGTATATATATACAACAGCTAGCTTATATACATGTATATACTACATTGAAAATACAGACTGATCTACATAATCTTACCATATTAGTACAGACGTATAGATGACCTTCTGTACTAACTTTATAATTCCTCTGACAGCATTAAATACAATAATTAAAATGTTACAGATAATTTATAATCTAAGATCGAAAAGAATTAAATAAATAAATAAAGAAAGGAAGCAAAAGCCATTATTGTTTTCAATCAATAGGTTTTTTCATTGTTTAGGACTTACATGTATCTATACGTTTCAGCCATTCACAGTATTCAGTTGCCTTAAACTGCTATGAAGTATTTTTGCACAACATAAATTGTGAGTTATTTTTATTAAATGAACACTTCTACTACCTTCATTCTATCTGGATATGAAATTGATTATCCATCCATACAGGTTTTGTAGTATTGATAAATCAAACTTCAAGTAATGTAAAATCATAAAACTTACGATTTCAGGAAATTTATGGATGATGTATGGTTCGTATCCCTGACCAGCAGGAACTGGACGTAAACCAACTATAACTGCGTACTCAAACAACTGTGGATATATTCGTGTTAAAAACTCTTTTGACTTCTTTATACTCTGATACTGAAAAACACAACAATATCATTATAGACTCATTTTTTCATTTGGTTATCATTTGATTTATTTTACAATTACCTGTACCCTAATTGTAACTGATACAAAAGAAAACCTTAGTTAGGGTGATCCACCATAAATAAATATCTCCAAATATCTCAACAATTACGCCACAATATTTATATATATATATACCAAGCCTTAAACTAGTTTCGCACATTTATAGTCACTAAATAAACGATTATGTTGTACTTAATAAGCTATGACCATTTAACCGTCTAAAAATATCCAGACACTTTTGAGTAGAAGATAGGTTACGTGCCCTTGTTTTGAAATTAGTCTCACCTAACCAGTGTACCGACCATTCTATGTTCAATTGACAGGTCGGGATAATCAAGATTATTTTTTTATGAAACGTAACAGAAAGCTGGAACTAGAAATTGAATTTAGAATTACGCACGTTAGGCAACTCAACAATTGTTTTAAGAACCTTGTAAAAGTAAAATGAAACGCCTGCTAGTATCATGTTCTTGCTGACGAAAGTTTTTCAGAGATATTATTTGACTACTAAACCAAAAGTTGCCACTCCTATTCCTAACGGTACAGGGGGTTGGGATGGCCTAGTGGTCTAGTGCCACGCTTCGACCTCTAGCTGGCCAGTCACCTCTGGCTTATGGATGTGGTTTCGAGCCCTGGTGTGGGCGTACATGTATGTGGCATGGAGATAGGAGCGCCTTTTCAACCTTGTGGGTTTCGTCCGGGCACTCCGGCTTCCTCCCACTGCTAAAGACCCCTACGCGCAAGCGAATTATTGAAATAAAATGAAACCATGTGTTAGTCCCGAAATGACCTAGTTTGTGTCGAGTGTACGTTAAACCCCATTTCTCTCTCTTTCCCTAACTGTACAGTTAATGATAAAGCAATTTAAAAAATAAAACGAACGTAATTTCTAAAGCTGCTATAATCAAGAAGATAAATTTTACTGCTATTCAAAATCGTCAACAATAGATTTTTTACAGCTGTAATAGTTTGTAGAGAACTGCAGTCTCACAAACTCCACCGCTTGCTATTCATCGTCTCGAGGCCCAGCCACTGAAGCGTGCACATGAGCCGTGTCAAGCCCAACTTTCTGTAGAGTGCACAGGTCACCCTACCTTACCGTAAATCTTATTACAGAAACAATTTTTTAGGGTGATTCGATTGTGTGCAGAACATGGGACATGTAGAATTTAACATCATGAACATTACATAGGTCTTAGATTAAGATTTGTATAAAACATTGTTCATCGTTATACTGATCAAAGGATTAATTTGGTTTGCCATTTGGAAATTTTTCTATTTGAATGTAATATGCATAACTAAGACTTAAAGCAACAATGTGTCATTTGCAGTTTTCACTAAAATTTAATATCAAATTCTTTACGGCTTAATCCACATTAATTTGTACTCAGGTAGATTATTTCAAAATATGCACTCTAGATAATATACCGACTTGAAATCAATCGGATTCAAAATAGGTCTATCATTTATGTTTGCCAAAAACAAAACAGTGGCGAGCATATTTTATGAAATTTCAATTGAACATGTCTTTTTAGATACTGAACGAAATTGAACAATTTTGGGACTGATATTGAGATTTACCTTACACAATATTCCCAGTTAGCTAAAATGTCGCAATGAGACTTTAAATAGTACTTACAGTTTTATTTCTCATGGTTGATGCGTAGGTCTTCCTTTTCAAAATCTCAGCAACGTCAACAAAACTGTCTGAATCATCTTAAAAATAAAATCCATCACTATAACATATATAAATCATAATGTTTACATAGTTTAGTCTGTATATATATACATTGTCCACTACCCCAATATCTGATCTGACAAATGCAATAACAATGACAGAGAAATGATAATAGCTTCATCTCTTACTTGATAAGGTGTCCAAAGTGTCCACTTGATCCATACCATCATCTTGTTTTCCCCGAACATAGCGTCGTAATATAGAAAATGCTTGATTGATCTTGTCACGAACCTACAAATAAAAATTGGTTCAAATCATAAAATTACAACTAAGTGCCATAAACACAGAAATAAAATACAAGTATAATAATAAGGAAAAAATTTCATCAATAAAATCATTTCAGGTTACTTGAAAATGACTTCCAAAAACAGAAAAAAAAAAATGGATATTTCTTGACAATGGTATAAATTTATAAAACATATTTCCTTGACAGCTGTAAACCCCCTTTTATACCATTGGCATTAATTGGAAAATAAATTCAAACTACAGAAAAACAAAATTTGTTGCAAGATTTTTATGCATGAAGATCATTGTCGGTACTCGGTAGGTACAAATTTGAAATTAATTCAAATTTTAATGAATGAAAGAGCACGCTGTTTGTAGGCAACAGAAGACACATCGACATTTGAATTACAGATCAATGATCGACAACCTATAATAGTCAACTTTTTAAAATTTTGGAGGAATTATTATGCAATAAGAATCTGAAATTACATTTTTCTGGGTTCTTAGAAAAAACATGTACATGTACTTTCAGCCAAACATAAGTTTTGTGAGCCCAGTAAATGTATATGACCGAATTATACTTGAATGATGAAAGTTTAATCTCTAAAATATTATCAACATAAAAATCAACCTGATTTCTACATCTTTTGTTGGCCTTCAATGGATCTTCTGACGTTTGAGAACTGCTAGACATTCCAAGTTTAATATCTGGTACAATTTTCTTCTTTAGGCCATCAAATCTAGCTTTTAAAGCCTCACTGAAAGGTCTGTCATGCTATAAAAAAAATTCACAATTTCATAAAGTTATATGTTCAAAGCAGATGTACTTGAATGTTGCCATACATGTATATGATGTAAGACAAGTATACATGTAATAATACATCCTAGTTCCTACACATTATAAATGGAATTCCCTGTAAAAACATATTTCTATAAAGATTTGTATATCAATTCAAAACTGGACAATGGATGATGGATAAATGAACCAACACCTTGTAAAAGTGGCCATTACAAAATCAATTTCTGTTTCCATAAGATAATGAAACAGGGTCTAATTTCCTACTTTTTCACATCAAGCAGGATTATGAAGACGGTGTACAAGATATCTTACTGATAATTCTATAATATATGATTGTAGGTAGCTTAATATATAAATCCAAATTTTAGTAATTTGATTGGACAATATTGGATTGATTTTAGTGCTTAGCCAATCAAAATTGAAGTATCTACTAAAGTTTGGATTAATCTTTAGTTAAGATTTTGAGAAACAGGGCCCAGGACTACCAAATGCAATATGTGAATAACCTATTATTAACAAAATTATATTACTAAACTCTTAGCCTTGTCTGTGACCAATGGGGGGTTGGGATGGCCTAGTGGTCTAGAGTGCCGCGCTTCCACCTCTAGCTGGCCGGTCACCTCTGGCTCATGGATGTGGTTTCGAGCCCTGGTGTGAGCGTATGTGGCATGGAGATAGGGGCGCCTTCTCAACCTCGTGGGTTTCCTCCGGGCACTCCGGTTTCCTCCCACTGCTAAAGACTCCTACGCGCAAGCGAATTATTGAAATAAAATTAAACCATATGTTAGTCCCGAAATGACCTAGTTTGTGTTGAGTGGAAGTTAAACCCCATCTCTCTCTCTCTCTCTCTCTCTCTCTCTCTCTCTCCCTATCTCTCTCTCTCTCTCTCTCTCTGTGAACAAATGTCACATCCATATTCTATCAAATGAACTTACATGTACTTTTTCAAAATATGTCTGCACTTCCTGATGTGCACATGTTGGTACATAAATCCATTTAAGCATATTGACACAGTCAAAAATATACACACTTTAAAATTCCCTTCACTAAATCAATATAGCAGTACATCAATTATATGTAGTCCTTATTTTAAATACATGTCATCTTGAATAATCAGCACAGAGGAAGTGACATGACCTCAATGTTATTATTCAGCTCATTCAATGAAAAAGTAAAGGAAATTACTATATTATCCTTGAGTTTCTTAGAAGTCATGATCTATGTATGACTGATTCACATAGTCTCAATTGATATAAGTACATTAAAGAAACATTATGTAGTAGAATTAGACAAAGAGCTGGCAGTTCTTGCCATTGTGTAGTCCAGAAATACATAATGCAAAATGAATTTATTGAAAATTTTATTCAAAGGACTTTATTCTGAGCCATGTTATTACTGGGATTGAAAGTTGATTATAGTCTTGTCATGTTTATAAAAGTTTAATTAATAATTCAAAGCCCAAATAAAGACCGGCAATAGGCAGATTTAGCTCTCTTAGTTAAAGATCTGTGTGATTAATATATAATTTGGGAATAAGTAAACCGAGATAGCAAAATTATCACCATGGAATGGAATGGGATGTATGTGATAAGACTTACTGACATTCAGGTTGTTCCCTGGTCCAACATGTAATATCATTTATGGAAATTTTAGGATTTTTTTCTTATCTCTTCCCATAACCAGAAATAATTCCCTTAACATTCCCAAGGGCAAAAGTGCGGGAATCCAATCACTTGTACTTGGTTTACAAGGAAAATAAAAGTAAACATTTTCTTTGAAAAATAAAACATAACCAAGCCTTTTGGGTCTTCGACATATAAAAAATAAGAAATTGTGTCCATCAAGTGTCTAAATCTAATGACTGTACGAAGTAAACTTTGCCATATGGGGCACTTTATAATTTAAAAGGTCTATAAAAAGAAATTAAATATATTGTATAAATATCACACAAATGTCATCGCTGAATATCTAAATATAATATTATTGTAGCCTGAAAAAAAAATCATATTTTAGGCGGACGAACTTAGGAAGGTTAGAGCTTCTATCAATCCCTGCCTATAAAAATCAAATATAAGACAGAACAGTTGGATCATTAACACAGCAGTTGGTGAGGTTTTTTTTAGTTGAAAAATGGATTATTTTTAAACCAGGAAACGCATTATATATAATTTCATTAAAAGACTATTATACTATTATGATATAGTTTACCGAATAATCTAGACTCAAGTTACATTGTACTATATCTTGATCTCAACATACATTATATACATAGCCTAATCTACAACCCAAACTGCAAAATATTTAGGTCAAAAATAAAAATAGGTTGCCAGGCAACGAAACATACGCCCACACAGCAGCCAAATCGTCCGGGCAGTCAACAAGAGTTGTCGCATATTCAGAAAATCATTAGAATTTGTTTGGTTTTTATAATCAAACGTTTTTTTTTTAAATCAGATAATAATTGTGACCTCCAGAGAGACCACAAGCTAAAAAGGGTGATTTTTCGTACAATCAGGGGACATAATTCAGGGAGTAATGACCCGATGGGCGCAAATATCGAAAGGAACCAAGATCTTTGGGTTATAAACATAGATGTCAAGTTTCATCAAAATTGGTTCAAAATTGTGACCTCTATAAGGTCCACAACCTTGATATAACATATTTTCACACTATTCGCGTACAAACGGCGGCCATTTTGTCCATCAATTCTTGTCCGATTTTCACGTAATTCAAACTCTCTCTTCATTATCTTGTAACGGTCATATAGTCAAACGTTTTTTTAAATCGGATAATAATTTTGACCTCCAGAGGGACCAAAAGCTAACAAAATTAAGCGATTTTTCGGACAATCCGGGGACATAATTCAAGAATTTATGATCCAATGGGCGCAAATATCGACAGGAACAAAGATCTTTGGGTTATAAACATGCATTTCAAGTTTCATCCAAATCGGTTCAAAATTGTGACCTCTACACTGTTCACAAGCTAAAAAACGTGATTTTTCGTACAATCAGGGGCCATAACCCATGAAGTTACAGTCCGATACATGCCAATATCGAAAGGAACCGAGATCTTAGGGTGATAAACCTATATTTTAAGTTTCATTGAAATCGGATAAAAATTGTGACCTGTAGACTGTTCACAAACAATTGTGGACGGACGGACGGACAGGGGCGACAACAATATACGTCCACATGAAAATGTGGGCGTATAAAAATAGTAGATTTCATTGGATTTTATATATAGTTCATTTGTATTGTGGAATGACAATCTGTGATATAACAAGATTAAAGAAGCCATAGACCAAAGAGATTAAGAAAGATAAAATTAATTTACAACAGTTTCTATCTGTTCTCCCTACTCTGTATTTATCAAGTGAAAGGAAATGTACTTTCATTCATGAATCAATGACGTCTGTATGAAATTGACAACAGTCTTATTTATTGAACTTTATTTCAAGTGGTTGTATGTTCATTGTATGTTGATGTTAATTTACACCTACAGCAATTTAAAATCATTATTTATTGATCAAAGAAGCTTGGTCATCATTATGAGCTAAAACTTGAAAGTTTGCTGTGATATAAGATTCATGCAACAGTCTGAGAAAATTCTTTGTGAACTTGGGGCCTGGTGTTTATAACCTAGCTAAACTGTGTCTGACAATTTAAATTGTCTAAATTACATTGACCACAAGTATCTAAATAATATCTGACCACATTTTTCATTCATGTAAACAAGGAAAATGTTATTTTCCTTTTAGAAACTGCTACGCACTAATAAATACAAACAAATGCTTTATTTACAAAAAAAAAAAACGGTACTTGTCATTCTTCATAAGGAAAGTTTCATCAGAAAACGATTTTGGAGTCCTCAAGGCCTCAAGGACATTTTCACTAAACTGAACTGTTTGTTTATGTCTGGATGGGACTAACCTAAACGTTTCTTCATGTACCAGTACAGTTCCTACATTATACAAGGTGTGGTGTAGATACATATACGTGTAGGTGTAGGCCCCTACATATGTATTCTGAATATACCATGTCATCAATGTATTGTTTAAATCTTAGATTTTGAAGTGATTAAAAATATCAGATTCTCCCCCCCCCCCCCTCCCCGCCACACACGCCAACCAAAAAAATATCTTCCTAAGCAATACTGGTGCTTGTCATTTTGTCCTTTTTAATGATATTATACATGTCCAACATTAAGTTGAAAATATCAGGTACTATTTCATTAGTGACTTACATTTTGTCTGTTATATCTAAAATCGTTATTTCTTGGCCTGGTTGCATTGAAGAGAGGGAATTTTTATAAATTTTTAAAAAAGGGTTTTCGCTCCAGTAAACTAGGCAAATATCAACTTGTTGACATTATGAAGATGCTCTGGATGAGCAAGAGATAGTTAGGGTTTAATGTCCACTTGACACAAACTAGGTCATTTCGAGACTTACACATGATTTAATTTTATTTCAATAACTTGCTTGTGTGTGTTGGTCTTTAACACTTAGAGAGGAGGAAACCAGAGAGCCTGGAGAAAACCCACTAGCTTGAACAAACAACCCTAATTCTTGTATAAGTGGGAATCAAAACCACGCCTCGATGACAGACCTTATGATCTTAATGTCAATGTACATGCATTAAAACATTCGGCCATCCCCCCCCCCTCCCTTCCCCGCTCTAGACAAAGTAGGCTACATGTACTTACTGTTAGCTCTGGATCTAAAGAGAATTTATCTTGAAGTTTACGTTTGACGAATTTATTAGGTACAGCATAACCCTCTCGGTCAACATAAGCTTCATATGATTCTTCTTTACGTAGTTCTGATGGATCATGATAAAAATGTTCACTGCCTTTCTGTGTGTTATATAAACATTCGGAACTCAAACTTTTTACCAGGGGAAATTTATTGGGAGATGCTGGCACAAAGGAATCAACATCATTCTCTCCTGAAGAATTTGGTCTATTTAGTTTTGGTTTACGTGGTAAAGTTCCATATTTCTTAAAGGGAAGAGCCAACTCATATGGTGCTAGAGGTGGTTTTGAGTCTGGTATTTCTGGAGGTTGTTTGGGGAAAAATAAGCATTCTTTAGCAACAGTACTAGATGCAAGCGATGATTTTGGCTCACACATTGTCACTGGGCGTAGTCTTGGAGGTGGGGGTCTAGATGGAGGTGCATTTTTTTTTGATGAATCATCCTGAGAGAATGGCCGCTGATGAAACTGAGTGATTCTATCTCTAATCGAAGGTACTGGTACATGCTCCTCGACACTTGGCTTCACGTCATCTAAACTCTGATACAGAGCATTGTCCATTATAATCATTTCATTGTTTTGCATTTTTGTTCTCAAATAGTCATCGTGTGCATGAGTTCGTGGAGGTTTAGAAGGAGCCATTGGTACTGGGTCATCATTCTCTGCTTGCATTTCAGTTGATGTCTGAGAAGTACTGGGTACTGTCTTTTTAGTCTTGTTGACTTTAGCGTATTCTGGAATACTTCCAGCACTTTTCTGTCGGACATGACCTGGTCTTGTTTTAGGTAATGCTGGTCTTTCAGGTGCTGACTTCTTTCCTTCAAAGAGTTTTGCCTTTTCCGAGATATCTATTTTGGTATAACTGACTTCTTCATTGTTGTCTTGGTCATTACCGGAACCTGAAAATGGTAATTTCGGACTTCCTGGAATGACTCCCAAATTGGACTGTGACAATTTGGAAGTATTGTTGTCAAAATTTCCAGAGAAGCGCTTTGGACTGACTACAGGTTTACCGGTAAGTGGAACCACCATGTCAGTTTCAGATTTCCTATTTGGACAACTACGACCTGTTTTATCTTTAACACCTTGCTGTCTACGTAATTTAACCTCCAATTCAGAAGTAATAGCAGATTTACTGTCACTATGTTCGACATTATTAACGGTTTTAAAACTTTGTCTTTTCGCAATTGGCTTGCCAGTACCATTTACATGGTGTGTTCTACTAGGTGTTCTTTGGGGGGATTCGTATATTCGATTAAGACTTTCTGTTATATCACTTTCACCACTTAATGCAGATTTATGAACAGGCACAGAGTATATTTTAGGCTTTGCAGGAAGGTCGGACAATTTGGGTTTACTCCGAGGTAGTGGTTTTGGCTGGGGTGAAGCACCATCCGGCTGTGCTACATCAGTTAAGGTGTCATCTGATGTTCCTGTCTCGAACATTTTTCGAATGTTATGCATTCTGCCATCTGGCAAGTTTCGAATTGAGTCTGTGGACCCAACATCTTGATCCATGCTCAACCACAATAAGAAAAGTTGTCAGGTGGGTATCTATAATCACATTTTAAGAAATCTTACAATGGCCACAGGCAAATCATAATTCAGCAAATCAAGTGACATCCATTCTACTTTCATTCTTCTTCTGTGACAAAACAACCTGAAACAAAAAATATAAAACAAGGTAATTAGCAAATGCCACTTAAAATTATCTGAAATCATAATATGATTCATGAACATGTACCATTATACATTAATGACATTGTCAAATGAAAACACTTTGCTTGAGTGGTTTAAATGTTGAAATGTATATATAGAACAGTTAGGGTCTAACAAAACAAGATCAATATGATATACTTTCATATCATTAGTTGCAAGGCGTTGAACCCAGTTTTAAAATGTTCCATTCTTTATCCTTACCCTATATTGTATTAATTGTATTACTTTTGGGATAAATTTGGCAAAAACATATCAGATGACTTGTGGCGATATTAAACAGAGTTAACAGTGACATGTTCACAGATATACAATTTGTGAATGACTCCAAATGTTACCAGTAAGTAATCCTACAACTAATCAAAAAGATTAACAAAGACACTTACGGCATCTTTAGGCTAAATTGTAAAAAAAGACAACTCTCAATTCATACATGTACAAGGCCTACAACCAACACAGGAAAAATCCAATACAGATGTTAAGCACACACTAGCCATTACTACATGTAGAATGATGTCCTAAATTCATTAATACTAAATACTGTGTGTAGTGTAACGCTGTGTAGTATTTGTATTAATATTCATAAGAAAGAATCATAATAATACAATTGTTGGTAATATTGACAAATAGCCAAGTAATTATCCTTCGAGTGTTAAATCCACTGACAAGAAAGACCAGAACTGTCAACACACAACGATATTGAAGTTGAAGCTGTATGTGTCATCACACTTTTAATCATGACTATGTCAGTAAATTATGGTTATTTTTTAATGGACATGCCATCTAGCACTCGTAAGTAGGTGCCATAGCCTTGAGCATTCCTAAATGAATTACCCGCTTAACCCTTTTTGTTTGTGCGACATGGCAGTCTCATGCCGACACACTCAAATTCTTCTAATCAATAAGATGTGGGTCGTGTAATTCTGACCCAGTATTTTTATAAAACATTATTGATTTATTTTTTGTTTTAGGCTTTTCAAAAATAAATCTGGTGAAAGCCTACAGCTCATGGATCTTTCATTAGATAACGAATGAGATCACCTTTTTTCCTTCCTGTGATAGTTACTGTGCAATACCAGCAAGATTAAGAAAATAAATTCCTGTAAGCTGTGGCCTGATGAAATCACAAAAGTATTTGGGAAGATAGTCAGATATACCATCTTGATCACAATCGAATAAAGCTGAGTAGAATTAGAAACCAATGTAAGACTTCTGGAACAAAACTTCAACCAAATGGTGTTTAAAGTTTATTTAAACATCCTGTTTTTCTGCAATGACTGGGCTTATAGAGACAGGCATCTGACATGTAGTGTGAGATGTGTAGTATTTTGGCCAGACAGTGGTACTACAGCCTACTTTTATTTAGATTTCTAACTGTCAAAAATGTGTACATAGGACCTAAGCTTTTTGTCTAATCCAAATGACTAAATACTGTCCTTGCAACACTGACAAGGAGAAAATGAGCAAATATGATATATGTTTTTGTAAAACCACTTTCACAATGAGTAAAAATCGAATATTACTTCCTATACTTTGCATACTTTTTCCAGTCCAATAATCCTATCAACTCCTCTATATGTTGAATAAGTAAAAAAACATGAGAGTGGAAAGTACTATTTTAGTATGGGATGTGGTAAGACGGCATTAGCTCCAGAAATCACTGGGCCAAGATATGATTACTCCTGGAATGAATAATCGTTGTTATAATGTAATCATATTCTATTCTTAATTGAAAGAACAGTTACATTTTTTTTTTTTTTTTTGTAAACAATATTTTAATTCATTTGAAAATGGATTGGAGAACAGGCTGGGCCGATGTTGTTGACTCCTCTCCAAACAGTTACATATGTAGATTGTAACTGTCTCATATTTCACATACATCATAAATGAGCAAAGTATGCCAAGTAACTGACGAAATATATATATTATTACATGTGTGTTAGTAAATAAAGGACAAAATGTTACATGTGATGAGTGTTAGTGAATAAGGGAATATTTCAATTTTGTCTCACCAGTTCAAAAATTACAATAATAATATTCTAAAAAAACAAACATATAGGCATCTTAAAACAGCACGTATGCCAAAAAGTATCTTTCGAAAAAAGTTCCTGTAAAAAACACTCATATATGAATCTAATCATGGAAAATCTCATAAAATTAATAGGCTTTTACATCCATCCAGATAACAATGTTGTTAAAGAAATACAAAACCTGCACATTATCCTAACGATTTTAAGGAAGCATTTCTGCCTGTTTCACTCATGGCAAAATCACATCCTTGGAATTACCACACATTGTATCCTACCACACTAGAAGTAGACTATCATAGGTTTATTTATTACAATATAATAAAGGCTTTATGAGGCATATTAATTACATTTTGATAATGCACTTCATGAACAAGATTAAACATGATAGTTTCATGTAAATGTGTCCATGGCCATTTTAACAATTAGTTTATTTACAGTTATTGTGAATACATTACAATCAAAATTAATCAATAATATTATTTTAATGGGAATGACAATCAATATGCTTGTTTAAAGGTGGCAAGTCGCCAACTCATTACCATCTATAACAGTCTAAATTGTCAATTTAAATCAACATTGATGTTGTTATCTTACGGTGAAAAGATGGCTTCTTATATCCAATAATTAAGACAAAAAGCAGTTTTTAAAATTGGCACACAAATCGAATGCCAAAATGATTTCAGTGTACATAACCAGACGCCAAAGATTGCCATTCAATTTGGACTCCTTCAGACTCCTTGTGTATTTCGCCAAACATAACAGATTAGACGTTATAGAAACTCTGAATGTAAATCAGTTTATATACATTCATATTAATTATATAGTGTTGCTTCTTATTTAGGCTACATCCATTTCTAATTAATAGTTGCAGGAATAGAGATAATTAGCTCCTGATGGATTTTGAATTCCAATTTAAATCCAGATAGTAATCTTATAAAGAAATTAACTGGTCTGAATTGTAGACTACTGCAATGGCCGATCCAGGATTTTTTTGACAGGGGTGGCAACCCCATGTTTTGTCTCACCGGCCGTGGAGCGATGGGTGCCGCAGGCTCGCATCCGAGTGCCGTAGGCGCGAGCAGCAGAGGGGGATATGGGGGGGGTTGTTCTCCCTCCAGAAAATTTTAAATTATCATCAACTTCCTCGCATCTGAGCCATAACGAACAATGATTTCTGTTCGTCGACTATGTTTCATTTCATTGACAATTTTCAAAATTTGAAGAATAAATTTCGAAATTTATATATGTTGATTATTGTGTCATTTTGTATACATCAAAGATAATGCGGACTGTTCACAGAAAAGTTGTCAACGCCTCTTATAATAAACAGCAAGATATATATCCAGATTATGAACCTAATAATGAACAAACTGTTTGAATGTTATCAAATATTTGCAAATGCACAGTCAATTTAGAATTTAATGTGCTAAAACCATTCAGGATCTATTTCATCCGCCGAGATGGCATAATCTGACTTATTTTTTTGTACCATGATTGGTCAATGCTAAAACCCTAATACCTAAGAGATCAGCCGCGATTTACGGAGCTAATTTCTGCTGCTATAGTAACATAGATGCTGATTGTGTGTGTGATAAGATATGCACCATGTGCTATATAATATGCGACCATGCGTGTGCATATCCCGGTGGAAGCTTGTAGGACCAAGGATTCCTATACACCGGTGGGGAGGGGGTGGCTATAGCTAGTCACCCTCCTGGATCCCCACTGTACCATTAGGACCGCAGTAATGTATATTACAAAAGTAATGCCTGGACACTAACTTACAAATTTAATCAAAATTGGCTTGTGTTGAACCAGGAATTTTCAGGCGGCGAAATTTGACTATACAGTTTATATAATGAATTTAGCAAAACCTGACTACAATTAATATTAGGAAATTAGAGTCAAAATTTTGCTGGATTTGGGTAAATTGTGCTACAGTGTAATGATTACACAATATCTCAACAAAATCATGAAATGACAAAGTAACGGCTTCAGGCGCGGATTCAGAGGGGGGGTCCAGGGGGTCCGCCCCCCCCCCCCTGCTCAGGCTGAAAAATTTTTTATGCGATTTTATTGGTGATTTAGACCTGTAATGAACCAAATTGAATCTAATTTACCAAATTAATCGGTTGAGCGCAATTAGTTAAAGCCCCAATAACACTCTTGTTGTAACTGAAAAATATGTCCCAATCTTCATTCTGGTCAACAAATCGTATTATTTTAGAATATTCCAATTAAATGATGATATAAATTTCATCTTAACACACCTAATTTAAAAAATTGGAAAAAATTCAACCAATTGATTTGAAAAGTCTAACGTAAACCTTTTCAAATGTGACTTGGATTTTAAAATATTTTCGAACCCTCTGGACAAGTAAAATAGGTTGTAATGGATAATTTACACAACAGCTAGGACATTTAAACATCTAGTACTTAGAATAAGGGTATTATTTATTTTCTGGAGCTACCAAGCCAGCAAGAATGTTATTGTCCCTTTAAGCAATTATCAAACCTAGACCCCCCCCCTGCAAAAAATCCTGGATCCGCGCCTGGGCTTGCACTTTTAGTTTCTCCCTTGTTGGTTGGATGAATGATATTAAATAAGGAAGGGAAACTAAATTAAATTCCTATTTTTTTTAACAATAATAGTAAATTCCTAAATAGCACTGTCACTGACTGTATGATAACTGATTTTAGGCTATAATAATGGTTATATGACATGTACATGATCTCATTGATAGGGAATGAATTCAATCATTCAACTGATAATTATTATGTGAAGTCCAAGAATGATATGTGATCAGCAGAGTCCTGGTGTTTTAAACAGACTTCTGTATTGTATGTCTCCATTCAATAGTTTCTGTAATGAACTGAATGAGAGAAAGAGATTATTCCATATAGTGTAAATTAAATAATAATAGAAACTATTACCAATAATGCAGAACCTTTAATTAGATTTATCGTTGTGTTTATTTTAGCTTCCCTGATACAAGGACTTCGGCTTTTTCCGTAAAGGGCGCCTGTCGGTATACTCCGTACATTTCCGCTTCCGGTCTCTTCGTTCGTAATCTGCCAAGATGGTGGGTCTTGTTTTCATTCACGTGAAATATACCCGTTGTTCAATCTGAAGGAATCGCAATTATCGTAGTATTGAATAAAATATAACATTGCTAAATAAATAATCTATGTTTTAAAATTTACTATCATTTCATCATTTTGTTGTAATTGTCATCAAACGTTACAGTTAGGTGGTACAACCAATTGGATAGAGAGGCAATCGAGAATTGCAAAATTAATAAATTGATGGTGGATATAGAACCAGTCTGAGGGTCAATAAGGCTGAATCTCACACCATCATCGTCAATACTTATATTAATATTGAATTAAGCTCTTTATTGGGCTCATATAGTGCCGGTATATCTTTGTTATTTGTCGGAAAAAAGGTCAAAAAACTATACATTGCAAACACCTACCCTTTTTACGTGCGAGAGTAGGTTGACTCTGCTACTTCCGAGCTACTTTACAAACCCTAACTCAAAGAATAGCCAGATTAAGGTATTGCACCTTCAGCTTTTGAATACAAACATAATTCATCATGCAATTCCTTTGCAAGGCCAAGGGAATTGTCATTGTCAAGAGCCGCTTGACTTGTTGAGTTCAAAAAATTGAGAAAACATTCCCTACTACTTACTCTTCTAGGCCTAGGTGTGGTGTAGTTAGATTATCATCGTTTTTATATTTCATCTCAATTCTGTGTACCAAAGACACAGATTTTAGATGGATAGTAATGTGTTTATCTATAGTTTTCTGTCATCCAGTCATCCACTTATTAATGTATATTGTCATCTCAATTTCCTGGAGATGAGAACTTACACAACAGCAATTTTTACATCTGAATGTCTTATTTTACAGACCACCAAAAATAAAAAGACCAGAAAGCTTCGTGGACACGTCAGTCATGGTCATGGCCGTATTGGTAAGTAGGCTACAAGAGCTCTGAATATAGTCTCATTACAGGCTACATTCTAGAACCAGCCTCTTGTCTCCTTGCCTGACCAATGTGAAGGGAAATTTTAGTGAGATATAAGAGCTTATCTCGCTAGAGTCAGTATCTGCGACACTACACACTGTTAAAAATACGCCCCGGGGATCAGGGTTCCCGTCAGTGGGGGGGATGCATGTATCCCTAATTCGCAACCCTTTTTTAAGGAGTGATTGTGCTGTACGCCCCATCCACCAATTGCAGGAAACTGTAATCGGAGCTGATTGGTCAATGCCTCACTGTGGACGGAATATCATGTCCAAATTTGACAAGCAAATAGAACCGATCACACTGTTCTTTGATTTAATTTTCTGCCTCTTCAAGATAAAAATGTTTTGTGTTATTATTTTCAAACGAAAAACACCTGATTAAACAGGTGGGGATGGCAAGGCTAACCGACTATATCATCAATTACTCGGCTATGTCAAATAGCTGACTGAGCATGCACAGTCTGCCACATGTAGGCATGTGAACATAACATGCATGGTGATTAGTGATGTGCGGTTTTTAAATTTTCTTTCGGTTTCGGTTTTTCTGAGGCAAAAAACCTCGGTTTCGGTTTCGGTTTTCGGTTTAATATCCGATTGACTTTAGATTTATACACAGTGTTTAAGGTCATGAGACGAAGAAGCCTATTGATTTTCGGTGATTTCCGATAATTAGTGCCAGAGTTATGGCCCTTGATCTCTTAAAAAATAGGTTGCCAGGCAACGAAACATACGCCCACACAGCAGCCAAATCGTCCGGGCAGTCAACAAGAATTGTCGCATATTAAGGAATTATCAAAAAATCATTAGAATTTGTTTGGTTTTTATAATCAAACGTTTTTTTTTAAATCATATAATAATTGTGACCTCCAGAGGCACCACAAGCTAAAAAGGGTGATTTTTCGTACAATCAGGGGACATAATTCAGGAAGTAATGACCCGATGGGCGCAAATATCGAAAGGAACCAAGATCTTTGGGTTTAAAACATACCTGTCAAGTTTCATCAAAATCGACTCAAAATTGTGACCTCTATAGGGTCCACAACCTTGATATAACATATTTTCACACTATTCGTGTACAAACGGCGGCCATTTTGTCCGTCAATTCTAGTCCGGTTTTCATGTAATTCAAACTCTCTCTTCTTTACCATGTAACGGTAATATAGTCAAACGTTTTTTTAAATCGGATAATAATTTTGACGTCCAGAGGGACCAAAAGCGAACAAAAGCGATGTTTCGGACAATCCGGGGACATAATTCAGGAAGTTACGATCCGATTGGCGCAAATATTGAAAGGAACCAAGATATTTGGGTTATAAACATGCATTTCAAGTTTCATCCAAATCGGTTCAAAATTGTGACCTCTACACTGTTCACAACCTTGATTTAACATATTTTCACACTATTCGCGTACAAATGGCGGCCATTTTGTCCGTCAATTTTGGTCCGATTTTCAAGAAATTCGAACTCGACCTTCATAACCATGGAACGGTGATATAATCAAACGGTTTTTTAAATCGGATAACAATTTTGACCTCCAGAGGCACCACAAGCTAAAAAGGGCGATTTTTCGGACAATCAGGGGCCATAATTCAGCAAGTTACGATCCGATTGGCGCAAATATCGAAAGGAATCAAGATCTTTGGGTTATAAACATGCATTTCAAGTTTCATCAAAATCGGTTCAAAATTGTGTCCTCTACACTGTTCACAACCTTGATATAACATATTTTCACACTATTCGCGTACAAATGGCGGCCATTTTGTCCGTCAATTTTGGTCCGATTTTCACGAAATTCAAACTCGACCTTCATAACCATGGAACAATGATATAATCAAACGTTTTTTTAAATCGGATAACAATTTTGACCTCCATAGGGACCACAAGCTAAAAAGGGCAATTTTTCGGACAATCAGGGGCCATAATTCAGGAAGTTACGATCCGATTGGCGCAAATATTGAAAGGAACCAAGATCTTTGGGTTATAAACATGCATTTTAAGTTTCAACCAAATCGGTTCAAAATTGTGTCCTCTACACTGTTCACAACCTTGATTTAACATATTTTCACACTATTCGCGTACAAATGGCGGCCATTTTGTCCGTCAATTTTGGTCCGATTTTCAAGAAATTCGAACTCGACCTTCATAACCATGGAACGGTGATATAATCAAACGGTTTTTTAAATCGGATAACAATTTTGACCTCCAGAGGGACCACGAGCTAAAAAGGGCAATTTTTCGGACAATCAGGGGCCATAATTCAGGAAGTTACGATCCGATTGGCGCAAATATCGAAAGGAACCAAGATCTTTGGGTTATAAACACACATGTCAAGTTTCATCCAAATCGGTTCAAAATTGTGACCTCTACGCTGTTCACAAGCTAAAAAACGTGATTTTTCGTACAATCAGGGGCCATAACCCATGAAGTTACAGTCCGATACATGCCAATATCGAAAGGAACCGAGATCTTATGGTGATAAACCTATATTTTAAGTTTAATTGAAATCGGATAAAAATTGTGACCTGTAGACTGTTCACAAAAAAATGTGGACGGACGGACGGACAGGGGCGACGACAATATACGTCCACATAAAAATGTGGGCGTATAAAAAATCATGTGGACGCTCTAAAGGTCAAAGTTAATATCCGATTGACTTTAGATTTATACACAGTGTTTAAGGTCATAAGACAAAGAAGCCTATTGATTTTCAGCGATTTCCGATAATTAGTGCCAGAGTTATGGCCCTTGATCACTTCAAAAATCTTGTGGACGCTCTAGAGGCCAAAGTTGATATCCGATTGACTGCAAATTTATACACAGTGTTTAAGGTCACAAGACAAAGACGCCTATTGATTTTCAGCGATTTCCGATAATTAGTGCCAGAGTTATGGCAGTTGATCACCTCAAAAAATCCTGTGGACGCTCTGGAGGCCAAAGTTAATATCCGATTGACTTTAGATTTATACACAGTGTTTAAGGTCATGAGGCGAAGAAGCCTATTGATTTTTAGCGATTTCAAATAATTACTGCCAGAGTTATCTCCCTTGATAACTTCAAAAATTCTTGTGACGCTATAGAGGCCAAAGTTACCTTCCGATTGACTTCAGATTGATACATAGAGTTTAAGGTGTTGAAACGAACAAGTATTTTGATTTTCAATGAATTTAGAGAACTGAACAGCTAAATCCATGATATTAAATGTTTCATGTATATACTAATTGTTAGCGTGGGGTAAAACTTTAAAAAAAGCAATCAAATTCTAATGATTTTCTGATAATTACATAATTAGTTGTTACTCTTAATCAGTTTTTAGTGTATTACAAATGTTTCATTACCGAAAAAAGTAAAAATATGCGACAACCCTTGTTGACTACCCGGACGATTTCGCTGCTGTGGGCGTATGTTTCGTTGCCTGGCAACCTATCTTTTATTCATTTAAACACTGTAATGTATGTACTGATTTATGGTTATTTCATAGGAATACTTGAAAGCCAGAAAAAATATCAAGGTTTTTTTTTTACTGTTATATGACTTTATTAATTATGACTGGTAGTAATAACAAAGTTACTGTAAAAAAAAAAAGATCTGACACACACAACGCCATAGGCATAATAATAAATTAATATAACAACATAATATCAGTAACAATAAAGTTAGATTCTACTGTAAAACAAAAAATACCAAAATAAATTTGCATAACAAAATAATACCAATCCAACAAATCGAAACATGTGGTCTTTTATTTCTCGTTTATAAATTATAAACTTAAAAACAAAACTTACGCAATTGCCGTTTTCGGGTGTTGTTCAAATGTTGTTCTAAACCTGACTCAAAATTGTTAAATTATATTCTTATAATTTATGCAGCAGAAATAGATTTTTTACAAAGATTAAATCTACATTTTGTGTCATCTAATCTTTCATAGTTATTGAGCAAGCCATGGAGGCATTTTATTTTTTAGAGGAAGCCATCGTTCGATATTGACAACCGGCTTCGGGTTGCATAAAATTTTGGATTGTAAACCGAACCGAATTGAGAAAATAAATAGTCTAGGCCAACCAGACTGATTAAACACTCTATTATTCTATACATACGGGCTCTGGTTGATCGAAAATAAAAACGGAAGTGGTGGCTACATTAAAATTTTGGAATTATTAAGTAAACGAAATACGGCTACATAAAAATTAGGAATTTAGAAAAAAACCGAAACGCACGGTTATTTTTTTTTTAACGGTTCGGTTTTCGGTTTATTTGTAAAAACCGATACCGTACGGTTAAACCGAAAAACCGCACATCACTAATGGTGATGGTAGAATCGGCAATTGATATCTGAGCAACCCTGCTTCGCTTAAATAAGTGAACTTTATTGGAGAATGACATAAGAATCATATATTAAACTGCTACTTGTGGGTCTGTAAGTCTTTTCCTCCTGAAACGATGGAATTAGGTTGGTGAATTTTCTTGCCTGATTACCTCAGTAAACGGATTTACAGCAATTCGAGAAGAAAGAAATTTTGGGGTGGGGATTACCCCTGGACCGCCCAGTAATTAGGCAACCAAATAAATTGGCCCCCCTTCAAGATTTTTCTGGCCGAAACTCTGTCTCCCACCCTCCTCCATTTTCTATATCATTTATATAAACAAAGATAGTAATTATTGGACATGAACTGAGTTGGCAGGGAAGTAAATAAGAAGTAGGATGTTGAATTAAATTTCCGTTATATCTATTGTAATCAATAATGATTCACTCATAGTCTTATGATTTTTCAGGCAAACACCGAAAGCATCCTGGTGGTCGAGGTAATGCTGGAGGTCAACATCACCACAGAATAAACTTTGATAAATAGTAAGTTTCTACTTTTATCAATTGCTTTTCGGCTGAAGATCGCTTCGCTCCCCACAATTTCCATATTTTATTTTTGAAATGGACAAAATTGACTAACTTGACATTTGTGTCCAATCCCTACTTTGTTTTCTGCATATTAAACTTTTAAAGACCGCTCTTATCAATTAAACATCGAAATATAGAAAACAATGCCTTAAAATTTATATGATTTGATATTTACTGCTAGTGCCTAGTATTTAATCACACTGTAAAAACAAATGTGGAAAAACTAGAGATCAAAGCTTTATTTGAGGAATTTTAAACTATTCCATTGTATTTTTCAGTCATCCTGGTTATTTTGGTAAAGTAGGTATGAGATATTACCATTTATTACGAAACCAACATCATTGCCCTGCTGTAAATTTAGATAAATTATGGTCACTGGTTACAGAACAGACCAGAACTACCTATCAAAGTAAAACAGACAAAGCACCAGTCATAGATTGTGTCAAAGCTGTAAGTTTCATAGAAATGATTTTTTCAATATTGTCACTTGTATTGTAGACTTGTTGTAAACAATAGGCAGTTGCTTGAAAGATGTTTTAATCTATCTCCATTGTATAAAATACTTTCTACAATATATGCAATGATTAGTTGTGATTAAGGTTTTTAATAATATTGGTCAAACTGTTGTAATGCAATATTAATTACCAGTAATTGTCGGCTAAAGACTGTCCTTGCAATCCGTATAATTGAATTTATAGAGATTAAATTTACAGGCTCCAAATTTACACTACTAGTAAGATTAGTTGTCACAATGTGGAATGAATTTTCAAGACATTTGAAAAGTGTTCTGTTCTAAAAAATCATTTTGTAATGCTTTGTTTCTGTTAATGCATGTAAAGGCATTATAGATATTCTAGCAAATTAATCATATATAATTTCTATTTTTTAGGGATATTATAAAGTACTAGGCAAAGGTGAACTTCCAGCTCAGCCCCTCATCGTTAAAGCTAAATTCTTCAGTAAAAGAGCGGAACAGAAAATCAAGGGTGTAGGAGGTTGTTGTGTGGTTGTAGCATAAGAACTAAAAATAAAATGTTACTATCACAGTCATTTCAGTATTTTTGTTTATTTGTAAATTTTTATATCAATGAAAATTTTGATATTGCAACAGGAAAAGTGTGTGATTTTATTGAAAATGGAAAGTGATTTTGTTCAATTTGTTGTACTAGATGAGATGGATCTTGAAAATATAAGATTTTAAAACAAGGCCAGTTTGTAAGACATATTGAACCTGGCTTGGAAAGGGGACGGACCACAGTTCAGTGTCCAGGCTTTGATCCCAGTATGTGCTGAGAAAGTTCACCAGCATTACCCCTTTGGGTGGTGGAGGGGTCTGGTAAAGGGTGTCTAGTCAGGGTGGTATAGAAGTCCAGTGTTCAACTGAAAGAACCCTTTGCATTGAAATGGGAGTAAGTCAGCCTGGCCAAAATGTCCCTTGTGGCATACACATATTATCATTGGCACAGTGGTTTGAGAAAAGGCTGTAATATAAGATTAACAGAATTTTACGGTTTCTCGAAACAATGCTATTAAGAGTGCTCAAACGAGTTATTGTTTGTGAGTTAGATAGGTACACATATGTTTACATATTTCAACCTCAATCCATCTAGATCATTGTCCTTGAAATCACGCTTTAACCCAGTATTTTACCCAGCTATAAAGAGTACGAGGATGTACAAAAACCTGATGGGAGGTAATCCCAGAAACCGGGGTAATAATGGTGTCAGACCACCAATTACATTTCCCATTTCAGCTTTTCCTTCCGTTACCTTTCTGTCCCATGTCGATCTTTTTGCATCAAAGATTTTATTTTGATATTATTCTCTGACTGTGCACCATTGAAGTTCGTGAATTAGGATTCAGGATTTCCTTATTGGCATGAAAGCTTTTAATTTTACACTTGCATGTCTAAATTAAGTAGATTCTCAAATAAAATAGAATACTGCAAGGAGTATGTTTGTCCTCATTTCCTTCCTCGCCAAAGATGATATTGATATCGCAGACAATTATGTTTTTCCCTCATTAATTCTATATTTGTATAAGAGGAAGTCTATGAAAGGGATTGAAGCTTATTGACTATTTCTGAAGCTGACCACTATTTCTGGTGACTAAACTGTCCAAACTAAATTTTGAAGCCTATCTTCGTGCTACATAAATTAAATGCCATATCGAACCGTGAAATTAAATGCCATATCGAACAAATTTGGAATTTTACTTTGTGATTATCCGTCACGGTTTATAATTATCAAATTACCAAGATATTTGGGGGAGGGGCTGCCATTGAGTTAACTGGCGTGGTTTTGAATCCCCGGTTGTACGTGGCAAGGAGTAGGGTTGCCTGTCCAACCTCGTGGGTTTTCTCTGGGTACTCCGGTTTCTTCCCACTACTAAAGACCCCTACGCGCAAGCTAATTATTGAAATAAATTTAAAACCATATGTTAGTCCCAAAATGACCTAGTTTGTATCGAGTGGATGTTAAATTCCATTTCTCTCTCTCTCCAAGAGATTTTGAATGAAGAAAACAAATTTCTATGAATTATATGAGACAATTAAGACAATCAGTTGCATATATGGAGGCAGTGGTTCAATGAAATAATATAAAGATACATTTAAACAATTTATTACCAGATCCCATAACAAAAACATAAATAACAGATTATAAAGATTTAATAATTATACATATATATTTAAGATTAAAAAAATATGTCTGATTTTCAAATAAACATTAACTTGTAAGTAAAGGTATTTATTAAAAAAATAAGTATTTATACCATGCATCTTCATATTGTGAAAATCTATCAAGTTATTTTAAAATGAGAATATATCCCAAGTGGAGAAAATAAAATAGCTTAGTGAAGGGGGGCACGGATTTAGGATGTGTATACTGGCAAACTGTAGGTAGACCCATGTGAAGGGCAGCTGAGTATCTGAGACACTGTTAGACGTAAGAAAATTCAAAACTTTGAACGATTTTAATGCCTGAGTATGCATATTATTGGGGACAAAAGGAACCAAAATATTCAGGACATCGTCTTGCACCACTGACAGGGGGAAACCATGTAAGAAAGGCATGATTTGTAAAAACAGTTAACACCTAACACTTTGTAATAAATACGTATTAAATAGCGTTAAGAATTTTCCTGAAGCATTTTATACTGAATACCTAAAAATTACATCTAGCCTGCACCATATCAATTATTGAAATTAAAAATACAGATGTGTTGTCATTATGGAAATAGATTTATATCATTACATGTATTTCCAAAAAAATGCAAAGGCAATGTGCCAATTGTATAGTATTTATTATAGATGAAATATTGGACATACTTGACGATTTCATTGCAGTGTACATCCCGGAGATAGTTCTTGTATTTTGTTTAATAGTTTTAAGCAAAACATTGAGTAATAATTATTAGGATACAACACTTTGGGTTGTATTGTTGTATTAAAAATGTAATGCCTCACTCTCAACCATCATACCACACATGACTGATGTTCTTGCCGGACTTTTATAACAGGTATTGTAGTCCTACATTAATCTAATCTTAATCTTTTAGAGGCATTTAGTAACTGGAAAGAGAATTAAACTTTAACACATGCTTGAAAACGTTTAGAGAATACTCTTCGAAACGTCGCCTAAATAAATCAGTAATTGTTCTTCCATAAGTATGTGTTATAGTTTAATACATTAATCTACCTTTGGGGGACGCTGCAATACCTGTTGCTCAAATTGTTCAGCAGTTAAAGTTCCTTCAAGCCTTTCAAAATTGGGATTAAAAACTGAATAAGCACTGAGCCTGTTTCCTCGTGGGCCTGTCCTCGTATTAAAATAAATAAACATGAAACCAGTCACAAGGAAATACACAGCCCCAAACTCCAGTTCAATAAATATTTTCCACAACAGAAGCCACAGTAAAAACAAAAGACCATTTTGTAGATTAAATATTTTCCATTTAGATCTTTCAATTATTTCTTCTTCAGTTTCGTGGTAGATAACTTGACCTCCTTGTATATGAGACACATTAGTTTTGGTTTTCACATGTCCTTTGGTCATCGAAGAGCTAGTGGTTGATGACACATCTTTACTCTAAAAAAATCAATATTATAGTCTAGTTCAATCATACCATATATTTAAATGTTTTGTTTAAGATACCAACTCCCAATAGCTCAATCGACCACAAGATGATTGACCCTTTTAGTTCATGCCCAGTCTAGTTCTATTTGTGTTCTTTACATTGAATGTAGTAATACAAACAGGTCTTTGTTGCATATTCTGTATATATTTGTCTACTATTGACATATTTGTATCATTTGCTTCATAAAAACAAAAGTAATTGTGTATCCATAAAATTGTACCTTGTGTTCAATTGAATATCTATTCTTGTCAGTTTTGGCCTGGCCCTTTTCTGCTCACTGGGCTAATGAAGATTGGCATAGGGTCTATGCCAGAAATGCGGTGAGCTATATGTGGGAAAATTTTGCAACTAATAACACTGTCAAGTTGACAAGATGAAGATGACAAAGAGTTCTATGTGCATTAAAACACCTACTTAGGACCAGTAGTTTTGGGTCCCATCTGAATGACAGGGGCGGATCCAGGAATTTTTGCAGGAGGGGGTTAGCCAGGTTTCTGTTACGTAAATCTGCCATCATCGTCTCTAAATACATAGGCATACATACAAATTGTGCTTTTTAAACAGAGAAATCATTTTTATACTGATATAGCATCACTTTGTGATGTAATTTCATTGATGCAAGGCATTATTTTTTTTTTATGTAGCCGAGTAGGGGGGGGGGGGGACTGACTACACACTGTACCGCGATAGCTAGATTCCTTCAAATTAGCTTTGTTAAATTATTCTGTATCAATTCCCATTTATTGCGTAGCCTTATCATGAAAATTATACATGTGCTGGGAATTAGGTAGTGGAAATAAATAAGTTTCATTTCAGGGTTATCTGCCCGGCCTAAATTTTTAATAATTCTATTTTCTTAAAAGAAGGTACACAGTTTTATTCTCACTATAGAGCTACCTGGTCATTTTTTGAATTTGTCTTTGCTCCCCTAAACAGGCCAAGTAAAGAACTTGTAATTGTCTGCTGCGCCCTTCTCTCTTTATTTTTCCGTTCTCGATATTCAGCCAACTGTTTCTCCATGTTGGCAAACAAGCCTTGAACATCCAGTACGACTATTATCTAGAGATCACGCACTCGGCTAATCTCGATCGATTCCGTAAACTACGTAAACTACATCTAGATTCCCGAAATCTTCCGAGGTTTGCCGAGTGGAGATCACGATTAGAATTATATTTCCCCCCCCCCCCCCGAAACGAATAATATAAGGGTTGGCTTATACTTTTAATGGAAACAAATAATGTTGATTCACAAACATTACTTTCTTTATTTTGAATATTATTTTCAGGTTCAGGTAATCTATTTTAATCTAGAGCTTGATTTGCCACGGATTATAAAACTACGGAGCCCGGTAAGGGACACATTAAACAACAAAATGTTGGTCAACTATCTTCAATTAATTTCAATATAAATTGCACACTGACCAGCAGGGGCGCAATGACCAATGACTTTGAATGAGGAACAAAATCCCGCCAGAGTCCCCAAAAAACAATATTTGTATCTGTGTGCGATGGGGGGGGGGGGCTCTCCGTGTTGTCGAGTAATATTGGGCCCGTCCCCATCTTTGACATACTCGAGTCATATCTGGCCCACGGTACATTTACATGTTTTGTTTTGTTTTTTGTTTGTTTTTTTGTTTGTTTTTTTTTTTAGGGGGGGGACTAGCAATGACAGCTGTCTCGTCGTTCGGGCGGGACTAAAAAACGAGATCGCGTGTGTATAGTAAAGCATTGGCCTGCACACAAAAGCCCCCTTGGCCAAAGTACCGCTGCCCGGGTAACATCTCTCACATACCACACTTTATTGCGTATGCCCGTCTTCATTATCCCAGTAGGACGTTAAGCCCCACTTCATTTCGTTTCACAAGTGCAAGTGAATCATTGAAATGAAATAATTGTATGTAAGACCCGTTTGCGTCGAGTGGACGTTAAACCCCATTTACTCTTACTCTGGATATTTTTTGTTTCCGATAACTTGTGTCTCTTAAAGCAATTGCTGGGGCATCAAATAAAAAAAATGGGTTTTACTTTTCTGCAGATGCGGATTACCCTATAGGCGGCGTGGGCAACTACCTAGGGCCCAAGAAAAATACACTTTTTTGACGCCCTTTTGTTTTTAATTTGATGAAATTTTCTTGAGCGATAAAAATAAAAAGTTCCACCCGTTAGGATTTGAAAGTTGTAGAAAGTGAATTCAAATGTTTGAAAAGTCAATTCAAATGTATGAGAATGATTGCAGAATATATCTCTCTTCTTTTAAGCAATAAGAAATTAAGTTTTTCTTTTTATCAAGCAAATGACTGTTGCTGTGCTCCTCTGGGCATCAATTGATTGTCACTGGCCGACTGACATGGTAATGTTTGACATTATTCCATCGGTATCTCCTCAGAAATTTTGTTTCTCTTAGAGCTGTCTTAGTTTTACTACAGCGAAACAGTTCCGCAAAAGGCCCAGCTGGTCTACATGCCTAGGGCCCTACCAGACTCTTGATCCGCCTCTGCTTTTCTGCCCATACCCCGGATAGAAGACGGAAGTATACCACGTGGTGTGCAATGACGGAAATTTGGCCTCGCTAGCGGCGATACGACCTACATTATTTCTTTAAAGTTCCAATAGCATTTTTTTAAGTTATATTTTTAAAATGTATTAAAATAAAGCCCTAATATAGATTGAACCTATAAACAGTCCTACCTTGTTAAAGAATAATCCTATTAATCCTATAAATCACTATTGCCAGTTGAGAAATTGGCAAAAATATCATTTTCAACCTCAAATTCAAACGTTTGAAGCTGGCCGTCCATGGAGAGGAATGGGAAAACAAGGGGGGTAATTGAGTAACTATTTCCTCAATCAGCCTGTGTCAGCCTTTCTAATGCCCACACAATTTTGCCCATGATCGTATAATAGTGAGTTGACAACCTTTTGAGCAAAAGACATAGAAATAATTATGTTTTGACTTTCTTAGAAAATATGAAATTTCCACTTTAAATGCTGTTTCTTGTCGCGCCGTGTGTGTGCGAGATTAACTTATGGTTTAATTTTATTTCAACAATTTGCTTGCGCGTAGGTGTCTGTAGCAGTTGGTGGAAACCGGAGGACCCGGAGAAAACCCAGGAGGTTGGACAGGCGATCCTACTCCTTGTCACGTACAACCGACTGAATGACGGGCTTTATAATAAACACTCTCGTGCTTACTTATCAGACATCCACCCCAATGATTAAAACAAAACAACACAGATAATATACCACGCCCTTTTCGAACCCCAAAAAGAGTGGCCTTTAGCAATGGCAGGAAACCAAAGAGCTAGCCTTGAGGCACAGGGACTTGAAGGGATTAAAATAAAACTTCTTACTACTGCTGCAGTAGTAAGAAGTTTTATTTTAATCCCTTCAAGTCCCTGTGCCTTGAGGTTGGACAAGCGACTTTACTCCTTGTCACATATAAGTGAGGAATCGAAACCACGAAACATGACACAATGACAGACCTTCTGATTCAACACGCACGCGTTAACTACCCCCACCCGTCTATCTTCGATAGGAAAATATGTTATTACATAATATAAGTCGCACATTACTTTCGGATGCCGGAAAATTTTAGGTTGAATAAAACGGCTATCTGTTCTTGTAACGACAGTATGTGAAAGCCACATGAGATAAATCCCCAAACAGAATGTGTTATCAGGTGCTCACTGTCGTCGCGTCCAATGAAAAAACAAGTACGACGAAAAGATTGGGTTGGGTCAGAACGACAGCATAGACATGTTATAGTGTTCTACCGTGACAGTGACCTCGAAACTTGGAACATTTCTATTTATTAAAAAACCGTGTTTCAGCTATTTCGATGTTAATAATTTGCCGTAGGTCAAGTTGTCGTTATAAAACGGGCATGTCCTGTTATAATATCATAATCTAGGAAACACACCCGTTAACCGGATGACTGTCCTATGGTGCTGCGTGTATTAACTATGGTATTGAAATACAGATTTAGACGTCATCGTCATCCGTTGATGTTGGCCTACCATTATTTCAAATTTCAAATAATGGTACGGGCAATGTACCAAGCGTACATTATTTATACTAGTTGCAATATTGGACGCACTGGACGTAGGTCATTGAAATGTACGTGTTGGATAGTGTCTGTATTTTAAGTTGTTCAATGGTCTCGTGCTAGACATTGCGTAATATACAGATATAATATAAATATTATAAATCAAACTACCCATAGTAAGATTAGTACTTGTTTGAGATATGAAAAAACGACACCTCTTTTTGATTTTTATTAAAAATATATATTAGTTTCGAACTAAATGAAACAAAAGAAAAGGGCTTGTATTTGATATTAATTAGTAAGGGTAAATAGCCAGACTGGCAATACCACACATATTTCTACCTCTTTCAATCCAGATATAACCATTAATTCCCCACGACTCACCTGTAAAATTACATAGAAAAATTATATAACCATATTATACACACAAGACACCCAAAACCATTTGTGTTTTACGGGTATCAATAAAAATATAATGTTTGTGTTCTTTTGTTTTGGGGCTTCTCTTTTATCTTTTGAGAACATCTTCAGAAATGTCAGTCGATAAAGACGAGACACTAGGTTTTAACAATGGAAAAGAGAAAAAATAATTGATGTACTAGCAAATTTTGTTACATCTCATGACACCAATGCTTCCCACCAAATTTGAAAGAAAACCGCTAAAACTATAGCCTCTATCGCGTGCGCAAGGTTTTTGAAAAATGCAGATAATCTCCTACAAAAATCTGAATATCCAGTAGGCTCCAACCTCGCATGACCCCGATATCCTTCCCTGGATATTTGAAAAACAATTGTCTAGGGATTTTCTCACCATCCGAAAGACTAGTTTTTCCTTGCCAGGGACATCGCCCTACACTACCGACACCAGTCTGAAAAATCTCGAGGAGCTTTCTAGAACAATATCGGGATCGAACACCCTGGTAAATGAGCTAGCACTCAGAATTTGATAAAGAGCGAAAGGTAATAAAGAAGCATGGATAAAACAGAAAATATTCTAATTATACAGTGCCCTTACCCCAACTATTTTTGCAGATCCAGTAACTTTTGTTGTCCCTCTGTCCATAACCAACGACTTGTAAAACATGATCTATTTGAGATTGACTGCAGCTATCTTCAGCGTATATCCCCTCACTGTACATTTCAAAAGATGGATGGGAAGCATCTACATAAACCATTAGGGGTGATTTCAAGATGGCCTTCCCCATTTCAGCTTCATCTCCATGAGGTATGAAGTTGGTACCACTGACCTGTTTTGAAAAACGTAATTCTAAATGTGGGATTGAAAAAGCCAGGGAACATTTTAAAATAATATTGTTTCATTTTTTTCCAACCCTTTATAGATTAGACGTCCGTAAAAATACTTAATTTTTCCACTTAACTGGCTTTATTATCTTAAATCGCATTCAAAGGTTGTATTTTACATATACTTGGTTATGGGGAAAACATAATTGCATACTTAAATTATGGAATGCTCACACTCGCCAAATAGCATGAATTTTCAATTTATGGAATACCCACCACTGCCAAAAATCACGAATTTCTAACATTGTAAGTCAGTTATGCCCCCTTAATAATAATAATTATGATCTATTGAACTGCTTGTATAGCGACAAAATCCAGCCTGCAACTCTGTTCGGTGGCGCTTGTACAAGAGAAAACCAATATGCAGTTATATTAAACCATATGGCTGGGTTCCTGATCCAGTCCATAATCAAAATCCACCAACCATTATTTAAAAATCTCGCAGACGCCACAGATGTAAGGCGACAAACAAATGGCATATTTTGAAATTCAATTTGAACTATTATATTATAAATTATAAAAAATATACCGGCATTTGAACATATGATTATAAAAAAGATTTAATTTCAATGATACTTTACTAACCATCCCCACAGCTTGACAACTTTCTTTGTTACAGGTCTGCGTTGGACTTTGTTTATATGTCTGAGTTGTACACAATCCACCAATTTTGCTACGAATACACCCAAATATATCTTTAATAAGTAATTGTTCTCCACATCCACAATCGTCAATTTCTTCTGCGCTAAGATTGAAGAGCTGGCCTGTTTTTATTGCCTGCAAACTAGCGACACTCTCTGGAAATTATAAATATATGTTTCATTGAGATTTACATTAAAAACAAAAAAAAGAGTCCATAAACAGAGTTGAATTACGTGACTGAGAACTACGGTGGCTAAGCGGCTACTCCGGAGGTCGTGTGTTCGGTTCATGCTTTTTCCGGTGAGGTTTCTCCTTGTCAGTGGTGCAGGAAGGGGCGCCTAACAAGTACAGCAGGCTTGTGGTTCAGATGGAACGAAAAACCGAGGTGCACGTAAAAGATCCCTTGCAAGCTGGAGTAGGCCATAGTGCCGCTGCCCAGGCAAGTCTTTTTTTGGCCCCGCTAATTAGAAAACTATGGTTAAGTCCTAGGTTTCTTTTTAAATATCGACAGTCATTTTATTTATAGAGTGGGATGGTATGAGTATGAAATGAATGACGTTTATAATTCTTCTGAACACAATACGTCGGTTAGACTGGTGGCCAGTCTTCTCCACACACCAAAAATTGGCCAGTCCTCTCAAAAAAAAAAAACCGAAAAAAAAACCGTAATCTCTAGAGCCTGGGCAAATAGAGCTTCATTCTCATCTAGTAGGTCAATCTGCATTATGTAGGTCGTGTGACGTCGTGCACGTGATAATAAACATGGCTGTCGACTAACTGGCAAACTGGTGTAGGTGCGAGATGTTTGTTGTGGATAACAGTTATTGTTATTTAGTGATACTTTAACGATCTAAGAATTTTGTTGACGAACAATATCTGTCGAATGAACGGATACAACGTATGGGATGAGGTGAATGAACATAAATAATTACACACGACATCATTATAACAACTTAACGAAGCCAGTTCATGCGTATCGGGACGAAGCCGAATGGCGAATGGAAACAAAAACCGTGAAATCAGCCCGCAGACTTTATTTACAAATTCGTGTCATGTGACTCGGGCTTGCTTGACAACTGTCAATCATTCCAAATAAGGAACAACGTAAAACAGGATAGGAACGCCCATTTTATTGTGAAGCTCGCAAATTGTCCAGTCGGCAGTCTCTGGTGCTGGTTACAGGTTTACTCAAATTTTTTTTTTTATACAAATGGAAACGAAAGTGTTGGTTTACTAAAAATTAATACTTTTATGTAAATCAAAATGTAAAATAAATAGAAGAGACTGGGCCAGTCTATACGTCGGTCATTCTGAAAATAAGTTGGTAATATCCTAGTTACTTGAGCAATGCGAAAGGGGGAATTTTGTCCATTCTAAACTTTCGTTAGCACCAGATCTCCAGAAATAAAACGTTCCAGAAAAATAAGCGTATCCTATCTGGTGCACACCACTTATCACTCCGAAGCGATTCGATGGATTTCCAAAGCTAAATTGTATAAATCTTTAGCTATGTACCTGCAGCAACTATTGCTTCAACATCGCCGATTTGTCCTTGGTTACTCACTGCGCCGATCACTCCCTTTGTCCTCCAATCAAAGCTGGTTGGTGCTGCTGCATCACCAGAAGACACCAAGTTGTCTTGTTTTAAAGTTATCGGTCTTTGAAGCTGGGGGATCAACTTCTTTTTTGTCATTGATTCCTTACATGAAAAACAAACAGACAGTTTATAAGAATTAATTAACATCTAGCTTTAAAAGAAAATGTATTTTGATCGTTCTTTTAATTGTGTTCGATACATGAGTAATAACGATAATAATTCTGCTAACCGTTTTCGTACAAGTCAGTGCCATTTGCAGGAAAGGCATGTCCGTTTGAAGTTAATAATGATTTCAAACCGCCATTTTGTTCGTCTTAGATAAATAAAGTTATAATAATTCAGCAACCATTTTCTTACACGCCAGCTCCACTTTCAAGAATCTATTTTTACACGCGGTTGTGTTTAATTATTTTAGTCTTTACATTAATAGTATATAATGATTTGGCTTGGTGTGCCTTATATAGGTTAAAGTGCCAATCCCCATAATATTTTGGTGAATAAAACTGCTTATTTCTGTGTTAACATCCCTTAAAATTCTATACCTTAGGGCAGAGCAACTAACTCAATATAGATGTATATGATACGTTTTCAAACAATATAAACCCGTCAGTCTTCATCTGGAAATGGTGATCAGTGTCCCAAGCCGTACTATGCAGTGTCTGGGCAAAATCAGACTTTTATGTTAAATAAATAATGTGTAGGTGACATTTACCTTTCGTTATCAAGTACAACACATAGGTCATTCATTGTATAGACATTGAAAGGTCATCAAACGAAAAAGTTGACCCGAAATCTTAAAAGAAATACGTGTCCGGATAAGCAGTTTTGATGTTCACGTCCAAACAACACAACATTTTAAACTGAAATTTTGAGACAAGGTTAGGTAAATGCACCATTCTTCTATATTTTGGCGCTTAAATTTCATATACGTACTCAGATTTTTATTTTTGAGACTCTTCTCAAATCGGTATAGTCCCTTTACATACGCGTAAGTCGATTTTACCTGAATGGTGGTGTTATGACCAGTTTGATTATTTATAAATAGAATTATGTAAGCTATTTATATACTGTATACGCCTACCTGATCGCCGAACCGGTTCATTTGTAATGTGTATTGTTTATCAACACGATTATTATGGACATTGATATGATTCATCTTCTTCTGCCATATTTTACGTCTGTACATTTCTTCTTTATAATTTGAGTAACTTTTTTGATGTGTCTGTTTCCAAGTCTGCCATTCGTCATCTTGGGACGTCTGCTGAGAAAGACCAAACGTCAGACACAACAAGCACAGTATTGCTAAGGTATTCATCTTAGGGTTTAAAGTGCATAATATAAATGTGGCACCAGCGTTTATGCTTTATCCATATGTTGAGTGAACAATACGCCGACAGTATTTATTGTAAACTATATCACGAGCACATGACAAGATATACTACATGTGATATCTGATAATTGATAATTTGAGCCCTCTCTCAGTCAGCCAGTAGGCTAAACACGGGACATAACTATTTACTTTGGCTACTTATCACCTTTCTGAAAGTTTTGGCGATCCAACCATAATACGCACCCCTTAATTTAGACACCTGTTACTATTACTTTTCATTCGAGGAATATAAATGCCAGTGTCTTGAAAAATCCCTAAATGCAAGTGGATGTAGCTTATTGTTTATAAAAGTATGGGTGATGAACATATTGCTTAATATCCGGCTAAGTTTCTGTTCAAAATCTACTGGAACTGAAGTTGATGGGTCCCAAATTCTCCACAATTACTACATTGCCTATTTGACTCTAAAGCAAGACCCTGTTTCTCGAAAGCTTAACTAAAGATAAAATCCAAATTTTAGTAGATACATGTATACTACTTCAATTTTGTTGATTGGCCTAACACTAAATTCAATCCAATATTGTCCAATCAAATTACTAAAATTTAGATTTTATCTTAGTTGAAATTTCGTGAAACAGGCACCAGGTCATCTCGCAAACATTGACGGACTATATAGGGGGTTCAGACACCCCCGAACCTGGTCATAAGCGATCTCCAATCTAGCAGGGTCGGGTGGAGGGGGTGTAACAAAGTTGTCTGAACATTCATTTAGGTGCAAAGAACTGTATGACCTCTGTTAGTTTTGATATTTATTATAGTGGACGTTTCTTTTACTCTCTAAACTTATTTAAGGCACGATCTTGTTAACTACATAATTTATTCCATATGTTATTTACTAGCTACATACGATATGTACAAACGCCATAGAACTTCCTTATTTGATGATCCCTCCTGTCCACCTTCCCGAAGTGTTGGAGGCTTTATATACAGTAGTGTATACTCACAGTAGAGAAGTGAAGACAGACAACCAGAGAGAGAGAGCAGACGGCAGAGACCGGCGTATGGACTCGCCGGAGTCCAGCCTCTGCAATGGCAGCGGTGTAGAATGGATGTTACAATGTAGTTAGATATGTTCCAGTATATATAGACTAGTTCCTGTAGTGTAGATGTAGGCCTATTTGTGTATTTGTTGATATTCTGTTCCCGATGTAAATAAACCATATAATTACGAAGCTGACTCTCTAATAACTAAAATATGTTACAGTGATTAGATTTGGTGTCATCGACCAACGAGACCCTTGGGTGTGTTCCCGTCAACCAGAAGAAAAATCCCGCGTGGCAGACAAACGACGTTTCACCGCTAGCCGCCCGTTGCGTTTGTGAAAAAAAGAAGTTTAAATAAAAATCCAGGACTGAAACGTTTATCTGTGAAACCGTGGGTGGCAGGCGCGGTTTCGATGATATAAAAAATTCTTAATTCACGGATGGAAATGGAGCAAATCGCCAAACACGGGGAAATGACGAACAAAAAGCCACAAAAGACGTTCCGATTAATGGCGACGGAACAACGAGAAAAATGTGTGTGATTGTTGTTTTACGGTGAGTCATTTTGTTTTTAAAAGAATGTAAATTGTCCTTGTTTGTTTTTGAACACATATTTTGGCTGTTAAAGTGAATAGTAATAAAGTATTAAGAAGTTTGTAGTAATAATAAAATATTTTGTGATTGTTTGACTGGAATTCTGGAATTGAGTTAAGTTCCTAATTAGGAAATTCTTGAATAGACGGTTGAATAGATTTTTCATCGTCCATCGCCATATTTGCGGTGAAGATATTAACTCACAAACATTCACATAATATTCACGGTTTTATCTCCTGTTAATTTTTTTGTGTGTTTTTATATACCCCGACGTAACGGGAGAGTTTTTTCAAGAGTTTTTACCTCGTAAATTCGAGAGATTTGTGTATTCCTATTAGGAGGAATCGGTTTTGTATACCCTCAAGGAAGAAGGGTCGCGCTTAGGTTAGAAGCGTATGTGGTGTTTTGTTTTGTTTAAAGGAATAGAGAGATAAACCGTTGTTAATTTTGATAAGTTCTTTAAAAATATCTTATTTAAGATTGGTAAATGTGTTCAAATCATTCATTCACCATTTATCTCAAGTAAAAAACAAAATGACAAAATCCTATATTAATTTTTTTCTATATATGTACATTTTCTATTTTATAAAACGTTTGCTATTTTTTATTAACATTATATTTCAAGTATATGAATTCCCTTTTTATTATGTTTACGATCGACGTTTATATTGTGTACATTATTATTATGTCGTGTGTGTCGTTCTTATTTCGCGTGTGATCAATTTATGGAGATGAACCCAGTGTCCCACCTGTGTGAGTTGTTTTTGTGATTTACTTTTGTAAATCACCTGTGGGTGAGAAAGGAAATGTAACAAAGTTGTCTGAACATTCATTTAGGTGCAAAGAACTGTATGACCTCTGTTAGTTTTGATATTTATTATAGTGGACGTTTCTTTTACTCTCTAAACTTATTTAAGGCACGATCTTGTTAACTACATAATTTATTCCATATGTTATTTACTAGCTACATACGATATGTACAAACGCCATAGAACTTCCTTATTTGATGATCCCTCCTGTCCACCTTCCCGAAGTGTTGGAGGCTTTATATACAGTAGTGTATACTCACAGTAGAGAAGTGAAGACAGACAACCAGAGAGAGAGAGCAGACGGCAGAGACCGGCGTATGGACTCGCCGGAGTCCAGCCTCTGCAATGGCAGCGGTGTAGAATGGATGTTACAATGTAGTTAGATATGTTCCAGTATATATAGACTAGTTCCTGTAGTGTAGATGTAGGCCTATTTGTGTATTTGTTGATATTCTGTTCCCGATGTAAATAAACCATATAATTACGAAGCTGACTCTCTAATAACTAAAATATGTTACAGGGGGGGGGGGGGCTTTTTTGATTACCCACTTGTAAATGGTGCTTTAGATTATACATGTAATATAGCTTAAGCAATAATTAAGCGTCAAAAACAAGGTAAATTCAAGACTAAAAGGGACCCACAAACTTCGTGAGAGCATTATCATGTTTTCTATATTTACTCCACCCCTGCTTGAAAAGCGATATGTTTGTTAAACATAATATTGTGCTAAGATCGCTTTTAGGCTAACTGTATTTATAACTGCTTTATTATTATTTACATGATCAACAGCGTCCGATTGGTATTAAGTTTATATTCTATTCTATTCTTCAGACGCTAACGAAAAACAGGGAATGGTCTGATTAAAAAAGGGCGCACAGAATTCCCTGAATTTAGCGTTGTGAAATCATGGACCTTCTAAAATTACTGTGGCGCACGACAAACGCTTTTCAAGTTTAAGATTTTATGATTTCAACAGCTACATGTAATGTGTACAAATTGTACACACCATATATAGTTTTATAATCAAAATGCCTTATGGTCAAATAAGTATTTGTTATGAATTTTAAGAAAAATTAATTATTATTCATTGGGGGTATAGAATGACCCTTTAGTCTTGTGCAACCACCATCAAAATAACAACATTGCATCTAATCCGTCCCTTCTAAATTACATCTGTAAATATTATGACCCTATTAATTAACGTTTTCAGCCACCATAATAAAGTGAGATAATCTCATATGGTTTCAAAAATTCACAACATGTTTTAGTTTATTTTGACGAGACAAACACAATTTTATTAGTTGAAGACTAAAGGGAGATAATCTGCAAAAATCTCTTAAATCCTAAACACAACCGTTTGTTGAGTAAAAGAATAAAACTATTGTTTATGACATGGCCAGAGAAGAATTCAACTCATTTTTTAATTGTTATTAAAGCACAATTTAATCATTTAACAAAAACGTAAGAAAATGTAAGTTTTTCTATTAAAATTTTGCGGGAGGTCGATTGTGACGTCATAATATGAATGCGTAATACTTGTTGATTTCTATCATATACCTATGGTTACTTTTATCATTCAAGATAGATGTCTTAAGCTGTCAAGATGTGTTTCAGATATTCTCTAATAATTCTATTTATTCTCGTGGCGAATGTATGGAAACATAACTTGTAAGTATTTCTAGTCAAATATAATGGTTTTTTTAAATATTTATTCTACGGTGCATGCATCAGGTCTAATGAATGAGAGTTGAATCCAATGTTAATATACATATTAAATTGATTTATCACCCAATATCTTATTTGACAGTAGATATCGCTTGTATGATAAATTACATAATCTCCTTAGGAGATATCGCTTTACATGAATTTGATTGGTCAATCAAAGAGGAACTACTTTCTTTTATTTTAAAGAAACCACTTATTTCAAATAAAAAGTGACTTTTTTTTGTTAAAAAGAAACTGTTTTTATTTAATTGACTTTGAAGGAAATACTGGGTCAATGTATAGGACTTTGCAATAGCTAAACTGCAGTCAAAAAACTGATGTATCACTACGCAGTAATGAAATTAGGTCCAGTAAATGTGAAATTTATACCAAAGAATTATATTTATTTATTTCTGCATTTAAGAAAGGATTGGGTGATAAATAAAATCTCCAACTCATGTTTTTTGATATAAAAAAATATCAACACTCGTTGATAAAGTAAAAAAAAAAACTCGGCAGAGCCTCGTTTTTTTTACATTATCAACTTGTAGGAGATTCTCTATTTATACTCAAATTGATGAACGACAGTCGTTTACGTCTGCTTAGTCGCGTCTAAGCGTTTTTATACGCCCCCATTTTCATGTGGACGTATATTGATGTTGTCCTTGTCCGTCCGGACGCCCGTTTGTTTGTCCGTCAACAATTTGTTTATGGACACTCTACAGGTCACAATTCGTTTTTTTATGGCGTTCAGTATATTATATGGTATATTAAGGTTGTGGCTCCTCCAGAGATCACAAATTTGATCCGATTTTGATGAAATTGAAACACACGTTTATAACCGAAAGATCTTAGTATGTGTTGATATTGGAACATAACTTCCTGAATTATGTCCCTTGCTTGTAAGAAAAATCACTTATTATTTTTTAGCTTATTCTCTATCTTATGCAAAATGTAGGCGTATATCCTGCCTGGCAGCCGCTGGTTTTATTACTATTTACCCCTGCATTGTCATGTAGGGTATATATTAATGGTTCATTACAAATGACCCCCGAAACCATAGAATACTCTGGTACTAATTATGAATTGTTGATTGCGTTTTAAATATTGGATATTAAGATCCCATATTTTCACAAAATCACTACTGATTCGTGTTTTTAATTTTGAATGTTATATATTGAAATGATAGAGTTAGGGTGTTTATCCTCTCTATACGAATATAATCAGTATCATGTTTGTTACCTTTGACCATGTTTATACAGGAAAAACCTTGATACACTGCCCACCACAGGGTCTTGGGACAAGAAATTCGGCGAGAGGATGTGGGGGGGGGGGGCGTGATAGATATACTCTTAAAAAAAAAGAAACGCACAGCCCACTTTAATCATTTTATTTATTAACAGCAAATTACAATTAATTTATAATATATGAAGACCAGACAGGTGTTTATATATAATATGTAGGTTTAGGAGTTTTATTGAGAATCCAATCGCCAAGTATATAAGTTCAATAATAATAAACATAACAGAATGAAACCGGTTACAATGAAATGGAGTTAATTTTGAAATCCCCGAGTGATTTAAGTATAGAACACTGTAAAGGCCGAACCAATTGAACACACTCTGATTCGTTTGGCGTAAAATGATTGGGCCGAGAACGTTTCAAAATACAGTTCTTCAACTTTCTTCAATTCCAGAACTCTTTTATCAGCCAAACGAGCCAATTTATAAAGAGCACAATTGAAATGATTAATAATATTCATATGAAAATATCGCTCCGAATCTGATATATCTGACCAGTTTTCTAATTTAGCGCAAATATACGCCTCTGTATTGTGTAAATAAAGGATTAAAAAGCTTTTCAGTGCTGGCTCTGTCTGTCATGGTATTTTTCATTTAAAAAATAATGAATACTAAATGGTTCAGGAATCTCTGATCTAGAAAAAATATCTAAGTCAGTCGATCAACGTTTCAAGCCACAAAATAATCAAACATGATAGTATGAAATTAATTTACACCTAGTTACCGAAAAGTGCCTGAAAAAAAGACTACAAATACAAATTGGGTTTCGGTTATTTTCCGGTCTCGAACAGTTCTGCGTATTTAGAGCTACCAAATATTTATTTATATGTATTGCCTAAACTCATGAGAGCGGCACGTAAATGAAAGCAAATCTCGGAGTCTTGTAAGAGTTTATCTTGCCGCGTTCAAGAGTTTCAAAGTTAGAAAATGGCCGAAGCTTTTACAGCTAGCTCTGTACCAAAATCGCCAAAATCAAATATCAAATAAACGAGTGCAATAGAAATATTTGTTAACTGTAAAATAACCAGGAAAGTCGAATAACGCAATAAATATTTTTATCCGGCTTTATCAATGCATGTCTTTAAAATACCTCGTGGAAAGCTATTTCTGACGTATATTATTTGCTGCGACCCCCGAATCCGCGTGCGCGGAAGGAAAATTTGCTCACGTCACAAAATCTCCTTGATAATCGAGGCCCGGTTTCTCCAAATCTTAAAGATACAATATATACAAATGTTAGTAACAGATCCCTGACGATATGCTTGTCAGTTTTTATAAGGATAAATACTTGAGGGTGTGAACCACTCTACGATTGTGTCACCAATACGTCTACAATCTAACACCAGATGGGGTTTTTCTGGCTACAGTTAAAGCGTTTATGACTTCTAGCTTACATAAATTAATCAATATTTAATCAGTAAATTTAAATTTCTTGCGTTACAAATAACGGCTCATCCCAAGCAAATTATTGGGTATTTCTAACACTGCAGAACATGGCATAGTGAAGGAGAAGTTTATATCCCTGTTCATTTACTTAACTAAAACTAAAATGTAGGAAATGAAAACCAATTTCCGTTGATGTGAAAATAGCTTTTTGTCTGTCTGTGCTATTGTTTGCCAATGATACTGGCTAATTGGACAAAGTCTAATATATTCTGGCTATAACTTATCTTATCAACGGCACTGCTATCTGGGTCTTCTTTTTCTCGTCGGTTATCTGCTGCGAAGCTGTTTATATTTTATTCTCTTCTGCTGTCATCCATTCATATTGGGGGCTGTCGGCTATTTTTTTTTCAGTTTTATAAGATCTAATCCTTCGTTTATCTTGGAGTTCAATTTGTCAGCTATTGCACCTTCACAAGAATTTTGCAGTAAGTCCTTGGCTTCATATTCGCCCAGATTACGTTGATTATCACCTATCTGTTTCTGAAAATATTCAGTTTGGTTATAAAAAAGATTGTCTGTTTTATCTAACATGGCTGTTTTGGATTCTCGAACCTGCTATATGGCCACTTGTTCAAGTCGACGACAGAAGTTAGAGTGACAACTCACACACTTAAATACACGAATGCACGTGCATGCCACATCTAATTATTTATTACGCATGTGTCATGACCTACGAGAGAGACAGGGAGAGAAAGAGAACACGACCTTTTCCCGGTAAGATGACAACATGTTGATTTAAATTGACAAATAATTTGTGTTTTCAATGTCGAAGACTTTGGATACTCTAAAGTAGCTAATCCTCTGCTGACTCAATATCATCCAAAGTCTTCGACACTGAAAACACAAATTTTTGGCTATTTATAATTTAAATCAACACAGATGTTGTCATCAGTCAAATAACTGGCTTCCTTAGTGAGGTATTTTCTTAGTGTGCCGTTCAAAATTTTCATTTAGTGTGCCGTTTAAAATTTCACAACACACTTAAGACGATCTCACGGCACACCTGTGTGCCGCGGCACACTGGTTGAGAATCACTGGCCTAATGCAAGTGAGATTGGTTGGGTGTCTCATCCGGTGGAGTGGGGGGTGCATAATGCCGAGATTGGTGTACATATCAAAATCAAAATACGGTACGCCAATTGCAAATTCAGTTTCAGAATTGAAATTTTTCGCCATTTTCATAGAAAAGGGGTTGAACGTAGGCTACACTTGACACGAACTAGGCCATTTTGGCACTATTTATGGTTCAACAATAAGTTTACGTCAGTGGTCATACCAAGAAGTCACAGGCACTTGAAGGGATTGAAATAAATTAAAATAAAACTTCTTACTAGGCCTACTGCATGACTAAATACAAGGTCAAGCAGTAGGCTACCGGTAGTAAGAAGTTTTATTTTAATTTATTTTAATCCCTTCAAGTGCCTGTGAAAGAAGTTTATCCATAGAAATATGAGTTTATCAATCCGCGTTGACGTTTCAAACCTTCAGTTCCGTGCATGGCACGCCAAGAACTCGCCGTAACAGACTGTTTCGTTGGCTTATCCCTCACTTCAACCCAAACGCCAGTAGTAGGCCTATTAATAACAACTCTTCGGAGAACGCTTAAATATTTTATCCATAAGTGTTGTTATTGATGTGTTCACATTTGAAGCAAAATAAATAGGCCCTAAGGTGTGTTTGTTATACGAAAAACTAAGTGATGCGTTTTCTATGGCGCTCAGTATATAAAGAGCTTCCCTAAATAAAATGATAAACCAATCACTAAAAACACACCATTATGTTTCGGCGTCACACTGTAATTACGTCACTGCGATTTTGACGTCATTTCCTATATTGTTGCCATGCGTCCCTTTGTCAAGTTTTGCCACGTGTGTACAAAGAATAAGCAAGTTGATTCAGATTGTAAGATGTAGGCTAATTAATTCTAAGAAGGCCCAAGAAGGAATGTGTGATGATAATGAGAAATGTCAAAATTTTTATAATAATAGTTTGCTGTACGTGTTTGTATCTAGATTTGTATTTTATGTCAGGTAAGACCACGTGATAATTATATAGACTATTTAAAAGTATTTAGTTTAGGCTCGGTCAGACCATAGATAGGCCTATGGTATTATCTACAGTCTATGGCCAGACAGACTTTTGGTGCATGGAATCGCAACTTGTATTCCAATTACATGTATAGCTAAGCGGGGTCAAGAAGTGAACAATGTGTGGCTAAGATGGGGTAATTGTTAGACCATCTGTCATGGCTGCCTGGCTTCGTACCACAGTAAACTTGCCTACAATTCCGATAAGGCGCCAAGAAGTGAACAATGCGAGCCTATATTTAGACTTGCCTTCGAACCCCAGTAAACGTCAAGGCAAGAAGGAACGATATGGGATTGGGCTCGTCTTCTTTTGGGAACAGAAACGGTCTTTTTTTTTTAGAATGAACAATGGTCCTTGGGAGCAAGCAATTACACATTTGTCGGCAGTGCGGAGCTGATATTGGAAACAATTAAAGTAAAGGAAAACTCTTTTATATTTGTGTGCGCCCGAGTTTGATTATCTCCCTTGTTAAATATGAACCCCACCATAAGTAAGTTGAAGGGATCGAACAGACTATCAAACTATGCTACAGGCAACATTACATGTAGGCCTATATTAAAACTAATTGGCTTACACATCTCTAAAGTAAGTTTAACCTTGAAGTATGCTAGCTTTATATAGCCTACCTTATAGGGGCGGATTCATAGGGATCCACCTGGCATCACCACCCACCAACCACCTGCTCAGCTACCGTACATTTATTTTTTTAAAACATCACCTTTGCCTCGATCTGCCCCTTCTACTTGTATGTGAAATAAATGTAAGTAAACTTACACTTATTTTGTAATTTTCAGAAGTTGTCCACACCACAAAGCGAAAATCGGATCAACTGTCTTATAATGAAAAGAATGCACGTGCAGCAGAAAATATTAAGTCAAAAATCGACCGCAGTCGGCGAATTCTGAATTCAGATTACGATGAATGGAAAGATGAGGCAGAATTAATGGATGATTATGACGTAATTTATTTATCTTTTTATTTAGTGAAATAGGATAAAAACCAATTATCTGAATAAAAAGATAGAACCCAATGACCATTGAATACCGCTCGGGTTATTCAATGGTTCAAGAGAGTGTATCCCTGCGCAAGTATTCCAAATATCAAGTGAGGAATACCTGTATATTATGATACCATTTACTTAAAGAGACATCATGTAAGACATGCAAAGTCCATAATCCACTCTCTACAACGTCTGGTGGTTTTGATTTTCAACGGATTTAAACCCGATTGTCAGTTATTAATTTAATTAAGAAATGTATAATCGAGGATTTGTTATTATCGTAACAACGGTAACAATGACAATCGAGACTACACTGTTCTTCAAACGGTCTTAACTTGACTGAACGTTCAACACTTCCCTTTTCATTATCTATTTCTAACTTATATACATGTAGCTAGAACTTCCATCTCTTTTTCAAAATCTTACAAATTGCATCTTTAAACTTTTTTAGAAGGTAGACGATAGTGAGCTAACATTATCTCAGAAATTGTCGAGGAATTGGAAGAAGGTGGCAATAAGATGTATATTTCTAGGAGCATTCTTGATGCTTATATTGATGTGTTGTCGATGTTGGTGTGCTACATCTTGTCCATTTATTTTAAGTTGCGTAAGGAGAATATGCTGTGGTTGGACTGACATTTGCTGTAAATGTTTCATAGAGGACAAAGATCCGAGTAAGTAAAAAGGCAATTTTAACGGTCGGGTGCATGATCGAAATTTATTGGCAACCATACTGCTCTTTGGTCAATAAAATTGTCCGCGGCCGCATGATGTTTGATCAGATAAAGTCGAGCTTGGAAGTTACCCTGGATTTGTAAGGTCCAGGGGTCAATCTATGGGCCTTGTGTTTATATTGACATACAGGTAAAATAAATCCTTGGCAATTAGTGCAGAGATGTAGAATGTTGAACATCATTCTGTACAATACTAGCTGTAAAAAACACTGTTCACGTCATTAATGTAATTATACGGATAGGTCAGATTCCTGAGTTTAAATTTACATTCCCGCCAGCATAGTGGTTCGACATTTTTTTTTTTTTTTTTTTTTTTTTTAATTAAAGTATGCAACTTCAAATTTGTTTATCTCAAAATTATAATGGCGAAACGCATGCAAGCGTTGGTAAAGGGCATATTCAAAGGTTGACGCTGGTAGAGGGCGTTCAGTCCATATTGTGGTGTGTTTCCACGTAATCATAGAAATTTAGACACGTAATAATAAGAGTTATATCCCTTTATAAAGACATTATTATAGAAATTAGGTAACGCAACCACATTTGTCGTATTGTGAACAATTTCAAGTTCCAGATTTCACTACCTGAGCGGGGAATATAAAACAGAATTTCTTAACCAACAGAACCATTTCCTGAGTGTGAATTACGGATTGAAGAAAGCATTAAAAATGCCTAATTAACTTCCCCCCAGAGGGGTTTGAAATAGTTTAAGTTATATTCGGGGTTTGGGCAACAGATTCCGTTGAGTATTCCCCATCAATAGTTTAATGTTAGTTATATTGGGGGTGGGGTGGGGGCTCCGATGTCTATGCTAAATAAATGTTATTATTGTTTCAGTTTATGAGAAAGTGAAAGCATTAGCTAAGAATTTAGGTATAGAACTAACAGAAGAAACATATGATAATCTCCTACAGATGTGTGAGGACCAGGGTATGGAAGGCATACAATATATTCGCCGAAAATAAAAGAAAACATTTAAACTTAATAAACGGGGCTCAAATTAAATCATAGCTTTAATATATTATGTGTTCCGTGGTGGTCGCTGCGCAAAGTTCTAAGCCTGGAATATTCTTAAAAATTGCACTGAATGATAAATTTGATAAAATTGGATTTCGTTTCGATTATATGATTTCTGGTGATTTCTAATATCATACTGCAGATTATTCAGCTATTTTGGAGTGAGCAATGCCATTTTAAGTCTGTACACAGAGAAATGGAGTTTAAAATCTATTCTGTACAGAGAGAATGGGGTTTAAGCCCACTCAACACAAACTAAGTCATTTCTTTTCAAGTATATTTTATGTATATATTTCATTTTGAAGGGATTTATTTCCAAATGAAAGATATTGTCACAGAGACGTGGATTGGCCTGGTAAATCCGACGAATTGAGCCGCTTATATCCATGTCAGTATAGTGCAATAATATATAGGCTAATCTTCTTTCAATTCATCAGAAATGCTGCTAAAGAACTGTATTGGTTACATTGGAAATTGGGTTTCAAAGACCTTTTCTAAAATTAAATGATGATAGGAACCGAATATTTGCTTTTAGGCTCTGGCCACTAAATAAGAACGTTTGTAATTTCCCCCCCCCCATGTTGTAATTGCTAACTATGATATTATTTGGTCTTTTTTCCGTTCGCAATATTGGATATTGGCGTTATTTTTGATAGTTTTATATTTATGGGAGCTCAAGTAAATAATATTTGTGAACTGTCCAATTATAACATCAGAAATATAGATAAAATACGTAAATTTGTAACCGTAGACGCCACTAAGTCACTTGTTAATTCTCTGGCCTATTCTCGATTAGATAACTTTAATACACATTTAGTTTACCGTAAACGTTATAGATAAATTAGAAAAAAGTACAGAATACTGCAGCTAGACTGGTTACTTTAACTAAGAAATGTTTGAAGGGCGCACTAGAAATATGTTGTAATAATAATGAAATTGTTCGACTGTCTTGGACCTAACTCTCTGCACGGGTCAACACTACCAGAGTCAGAGTGGAGGCGGTGGCCCGATCAGATCAGTAAGGCGCTGGCTCGCTAGCCCAATGGCCCAGAGTTCGATACCGCCATCTTCCGACACAGTTTTACTTAGTATAGATACGTAGGGTTGACAATGAACAGATTTGAATTATTGTTCGATACCGTGTTGACGTTAGCGTGTACGTAAAAGAGTCTTTGATAATAGCTGGAACTCGAAATAAGAGTAGGTCAATGTAAAATGTCCCTTATAACACACCGCATTGCGGTTGTCCGTCCCCATTAGACAAGTGATCGAGTATTGCATTTTCAGAGATAATTCCCTATATTATGTCCAGAACTTTCAACAGGAAGTCACAAAAAATGAGTAGACATAAATATGACGTCATTTAATAATGGTGAGACAAAAGCAATATCCTCTGTTGATTATTTTTATTAATTTATTATAATGTATTGACAAATTCTCTTTTAATTGGAATTTTAAAAATAAAATATGCATTTTAAGGAATGTACCAATACTACATGTATGTATAAAAACAACTCTTTGTAACAATAATAAATTTTCCTTTTCTTTCAAAAATAATATATATTATAATTTACTAAGTATATTTCTTTGAATTATGTATTTCTCTCTCTCTCTCTCTTTATTACAATAATTAAGTGTACCTTTAACCTAACAGCACCATAGATAAACAAATAAACACGGACACTCGTAAACAAACAATAATAAATAAATACACAATAACACAAGCACTGTACAAGCAAGGTAGAAGTGGGCGTTTGACAAGGTAAACGATCGGGGGTGACTTTTATAAAACAAATATAATAATATGACATTATTAAAATATATAAAGGAATGATTCAGAGTTCATCAGATGTTTAAAATATATTTTTGGGGTTCCCTCGAGAAGTTTGGTGATATTTTGTATAATCTGAGAAATTTTATCGGTATTAGACAGACTGGTGTCAATGTTTCATGATTACGTACAGTGAATATCGAGATTTATCAGCCTATTCCAAACGATTAATAATGTTTTTAAAGTCCACTGTTCTTATAGAATGGACTCATTTAAATCTTGTTGAACAAAGATCCACTCTTAATATTTTCTGATGTTCAAAGATTTTAACAATTAATTGTATATAAGATGCAATAATAGCCGTATACAATATTAACTGTGTCATATCCAAATTTGGGAACACAATCTAACCATCAGCATTGCGTTCAGCATTATCTTAGCTTATTTCAATGTATACAATACAGAAAGTTAAAATGCATTGTGAATAATTATGCAAAGTTCTAGTCATGGAGAGGCTTTGGAACATAATAATCTTAGACAAATAATAAATACTGTGAAAAATATTCTAAAATTTCACAAGAGCTTTTAAAAAACGATGTTGATGCTTTTAAAAAAAACAAACCAAAATTCACAAGCACTTGATTCTTAAAAGAAATCAAGAAAAGTTACCTTCTGTTTTTAGTAAGCCGGGTGGAAGAGAATCATTGTCTTTTAAAGCGGAAAACATCCTAATATATACATTAAAATATAAAATTAACGTTCTGAGTTAATCAAATTAAACGTCCTCTTTACAAATTATTATATATCTATAAATGGAATGTCGTTTTTGGGTAGAGATAAAATTATAAAATTTTGTCAAATTCACTACAAAATTTGAGATCAAGTTAAACGTTAAATCTTAAATTGATTTTGTCACAAAATATTACAATTATATAAAAGTACCTATCTAGTCAATTTCATTAATTAGTCATCATATCAAGTCTTATTTTCAACAATACAGATTTCAAATTTCAACAATTCCGGTAACAGCTTTTAACTACAACTTTTACTGTAGTTTTACTTTGTTCTGAGATGACAGTTAAGACTAGATAATTACAATGATAATAACCACAAGAATAATGACTAGAATTCCTAATCTATAGGAATTATTCTTAAAATGTCCGAAATTCAAATTTTCATTTCATCAAGCTCCTTATATGTCCAGAACATTTTTCAGTTTAGTCTAGTCTTAAAATGTAAATTCTCTTTCATGTTAAACATACTTTTAATAGAAAACTCAGAACAAGGCAAGAGTAAGTTTTACATTAAGAATCATTTTGGCATTTGGTTTAAAAATAAAGCAAATGTAAGTAATAAAATACAGGCAAACGTGGTAACAAAAATAAGACATAATATGTTTTATAAATAAAAGAGATTTGTGGTAAATAACATAGAATGATTCATCTCTCCACATTATCCAATTTTAGGCATATCCAATATAAAAAAATATATATGGGCAAGGTGTGACACAGCTCGTAACTCAATTACTAATTAGATACTTATCAATTTGATTTTGGCATGAATATAATACTAGCTTAGTATTTGATTTGGTTTAAATGTTTTAAAGAGCACATAAGACGAAAAAACTAAATTTCATGTACTTGTATGCCAGTGGTGATATTATAGATAATGTACATTTCATGTGTAGCCCCTGTGACGTCACCAGCCAATCAACCAGATTAAGGTCGTAATTTGGCGTGTCCGATACTTAAACGTTAACAGGCGTAATCAGATTGGCGTGAACTTGCCGTAAAGTGGATATAAGTAACCACTGGATATACGTAACGAAAAGTTTTTTTCGTCTAACTCATGTCCACTTTAATGATTTTTACATCGAATAAAAATCTAAATAATAGGCTTTCGGACAAAAATTGGGACGTGATTTAATCAGATTAATGCTATAACGGAAAGTTGTGTTGTTGTTAAGTGCAATATATGTTTGCATCAAAACTATATTTACTCTTAGTTTCTGGTCAAACTGTTTCCATCAAAACTATATTTTATATTAGTTTCTGGTCAAATTGTAAATGTCATATTAGAATTATCAGCGAATGTAAATTTAGCGCCCATTCTTTAAAAACACAAAATACAGATAATAAAACAAGTAACAATATATTATAACAATTAGTCATTTTCAATGACACATCTCAAATTAAAAACAACTCGCATGTTTTGATTAAAAAAAAAACCCTCTTAATAGTTATTCAATATGCATTATGTCAGATTTACTTAAAAGTTGGCCGTTATTGCTATAATCATTCAATAGCGCGAACATTTGAAGCCCAAAGAAAGACTTGCAATAGGCAGATTTAACTCTTACGTAGTACATCTTTAGTTAATTAATGATTTGTATTGCACAGTTGTTGTCATGGGGATACTGTTTCCCGTCTTAGATAATCTAGCGAAATATTTTTCTATAATCTATTAACTTTGTATTATTAAGTCCTGTCACAGATAATTCTGATCAAGCTTGCAATAATAATTTCAAATTACTTATTTTTGGACTTATCCTGTGATCAATTTCTTAGAAAATAAATGAAGCGTTTCTTTCCTTAAATTAAATAAATAGAATTCTGTTATAGACATAACCAACAGTACACTACACGGGGATTATGTATTCATATTCTCCAATGGACGATTTTCTTTTTGTGGATTTTTAAAGCAACATGCTTTATGTGATTGCTACACCGGTGGATGGTACCGTGACATTAAAATGCGCCTTGTCAATGGTACATGTACGATGACACAAAAATGGCGCCAGTCGATGGTAACACTAAAAGTGGGTGTTATAACGACAAAAACCAAAATCGCCATAAATTCGGCAAAACTGATATAGTGCAAATGTGGTGGAACATCGACTATACGGGTTATTAATTTCAACAGTGGATGTTTTTAGTCATCGGATCCTACCAACGTTTGTTACATTCCCTTTTCTTAATGCAAAATTTTAATAAGTTAACTCTATATACAAAACATACAGCACACACACATGTATGTATTTACAAAATATGACTAGCGACGATATTTTTCACTTAACAGCGTGTCTCTGGATAACAAATACAGAATATCAATTTTAAAAAACAAAGAAAAATAACATTTTCGTTTACCAGCAGTAATCAGTAATATTAAAAAGCCACATTTCTCAGCTTTGAGCACCCTTGGGTCGTGTTATCTAATCACACAAGTCATTTGCGTTCTGTTCTTAGTTTAAACATCGACATTTTGTTCTTTTGTAAACCGTCTTCACCCTTGTTCTCCTCATCTTTATTTTAGGTTGTTTTTTTGTTTTTTTTTTCATTTTGACAATCTCCATTTTCTGATTTTCATCCTTTCTGGGCAAGACAACTATTTTCTCTATAACCAGAACAGTCTGAATCCATTTGCAGCTGATATTTCCAATAAGAGCTCTTCGAATTACATCACAAGGGGTGTGTAAGGTATCACGGGGTATTTTAGCACTATTATCGGGTTCGTTTTAATTCCGATTTTTCGGTTTAACTACAGCACTTAAAGTGATCGTGTGGAAACAAGTTTCTAAGCTTAACATCTGACAAAACATTCGACACCACACGGCCACACCACACATAGCTGCCCAAAATGTTAAAGTTCGGCGTCAGTGTCCCTGTTTTGAGCTTTGTTTGGTGTTTTCAATCACTATCACATTGTCACTGTTGTTAAATATAAACAAACGCTCTTTTAAAACTGTGACGTTTCTCACAAGGTTATGTGACGTTTTTCCCGCGCGCGATCCAGGGCCTTGCGGGAAAATTTATACACTAATCTTCTCCCCTCTACTCTTTCTAATAGGCCTCGTTTATAATAATGCCTGAAAAAATAGAAATCAAAATGTTTTCATTTTACAACCGTGAAAAGTGACTGGTTAATTACGTATATTATTGGGGTATGAATGCAAATATACAATAATAATATAAATGTAGTCCCGAATAAAGCATGTGGCATACACTTGAGAGTTCTTACCTTTGAAATCGTTTTTGTGATTGTATTTTTCCCACCCATTAACAATGGAAGCCACGAGTCTGCTGTTTATAGATCCTATCGGATTTAAACAGGCGTTTTGGACTGAATCGAGCATCCCCAATATATCTTTAAATCCTGAACGGAATTTAAAATTTTTTGGACAGATATTATAATATAGTATTAAATGCGTAGTAATTTACCTCATTGCTCGGCTAAGTTTTTCATACGTCATATTCTCATTGTTTTTGAAACCACCCCACAGTTGTGCCACGGCTTCGGATTGAACGAATCTAAAGACACCCTCTCTTTGGTTTTCCCATCGAAGAAATTGTGGATTGTAGGCAGGATTAATCAAGCAGTCGTAAATGAATTCCCATAAATGTTGATTCTTTGCTGTAAAAATAAATAAATGATGTAAATGAATATAAATGTGACGTAAAGAAGCATGCCTCGTCCTAAAAGAGGCATTATCAATGTGGGCAAGGAAATAATTGTAATGATTTTATTTTAAGATTTTATTTTAAGATACATCATGAAAGATTTGGATAAGGAGCTGGTTGTTCTAGCTTAATATTTCAAAAATAGATAATGAAAAATGAATATATTAAAATTTCATTCCAATTACTAATAAATGTTGTAGATTTGACTAGATGTGTGCATTGACCGTATTGGTCATTTGTATTTTAGCCTCGCTTCTCCATTTTAAAATTAAATCATTCAATGGCCAACCTGTTCTAATTGGAGCCATCCGATGGCACGAATTGATTATGGCCCTGTCATGCCTTTTATATATAGGAAAATGAATGAAAACATAGATGTTAATCATACCTTTTTTGTCTTTATGTGGCCTGGACTCTTCATCGCCGGGTAAACTCTTGTTCCTAGGGCGACCGGGTCGTCTCCTAGGCAACGCCTGTGGATATGTGCTGCCTGGGAAACAGCAAGCAGTTCTAACCGGTGCTGTGTTGGGATAACCGGACATAAAAGCGTCAAATTCTGGACTACATGGGTCTACTGTGAACAGAAAGTAATAAGTAAAACATACGATTAATATTTCACGTATAAAATGGGCAACTAACCGATACTAGTCATTTGTATAGCAACTAAGTATGGTTGCATCGGCTGTCAGTGTGAAGATACTAGCCACTTACAGTATCGTGTTTTAAAAATGATGTTATTCTGATACGATTTACTTTTCTTACATAGGCGTTATTTAATAATTACTCACTAGGTATCAATGGTTGGATATTGATAAAAACTTACCGGTTGGTTGAGGTACTGCAGGATGATCATTGACATCAAAATCATAAGGACCAATATCAATAACGTCACAAGGCATCGGTTCTTGTCGCTCAGTTTTCCAGTAAACATCGGTATTATTATTATAACCTGAACGAATAATGAAATGGGGGTTTTAATTCGGACATTTATATACAAAAATAGATATTATTATGTATCATGATTTGCCATATGTATGCTTTGATATTAATATGTATGCTTTGATATTAATATGTGTGGTTTGACATTATTATGTGTGGCATAACATTGATATTTATGATTTGACATTAATATGTATATTTGACATTAATACACGTATCTTTGAGTTTCCACATGTGTAATGCTTTATTTTTGCTAAAAGCAACATTGTTTTCACGTTTAAATATCCCGATATGAACAAAATTTCAAACCTGACATGCTCTACATAGGAGGAAAGTAACAGATACTTCTTGTTACGAAATGGGTAGATATTTCCAAGAATTAATGCAGTCAGATTACCGTGGTCGATTTCCTATAACAGGCGTAAATTGTGTCACAAGGAAGGTCTTATTGTCTAAATTTAACGACAAACCTTGACATAATTAATAATATACATACCGTTATAATTTGAGTGTTCCTGTTTCCTGTTTGTCATGGTGTGATAAGCGGGACTACCAAAATGACTTCTAACTGGAGATGGTGTCGGGTTGTTATTACCGTTATTGTAAGGTGACAATTCTTGATAATCTGCAGTAATATCAACTGGCTTTTGGAACGACACTGATAAAATACAAAAATATTGCATAAGCATCATAAAACAATTTGGACAACTTACTGGCGGACTTTTGCCAGTTCTGGAACTTAAAATTGTAATGGGTTATCCTTTCCAGTTTTAAAATCTTGTCTAGTAGTGACGTCATTATAAGTCTGCTGGCCCAACAGATTATGGAACTATAGACACTTTGTTACAACTCAACGTTTGATGAGTTAAAGGAACAGACCCCCCCCCCCCCCCGAGTAATAGATATTGAAATATTACCCAACAAGGTTCCAAAAGTATACAAACTCTACAAGTTAACAATAACAATAACATCTATATCAACTCTAAAATAATTGGTATAATGAAAACGACATGAAGCACAGCTTTACAGTGACAGAACAAAGCAAGCATCTCTACTTGCGCGAACTAGATACATTAGTATCAATTCCAGGAAAAGTTTGGTAAAAAAAAGGGAGGTAATTATATAGGCTAAACAACAATTTGCATCTAACTTACAAAATACTTTGAAATGAGTTGATAAATTGCAGTTGATAAATAGCATATTAAAAAATACTTTTTAATAATATTCTTTAACAGAATGTGATACGTAATTATAAAGGCCAAACAAAAGATATGAAACATAACAAATTGTACTGTCTGCCAACAAACACTTTACATAATATCCTCATAAATTAAATGGAATTTAACGTTCGACTTCACTCTGTCTCCGACTTAACGCCTTTTACAATCGGTCTAACGTTATATGACAGGCATTTCCACCTACCGTATACAGGGGACCTTGGATTATTATTACTCCATCCGAACGACATGACGCTTATTGCTCGTGCACATGACCGACAACACAGCACCACTTAGAGGGGATACCAGACCGGGAAATTCAGGATCCAATACTGGACCACATTGTATAAAGGGCTTGTACCCATCCCGTTTGAGCCACCGTGTGCTTCTCTGCGATTACTATATTAGTTATAAATTTTGTTTTAAATTAAACTTTATACTTACGTCCAGTTAACAGATGCTTCAGCATTTCATACAGAGATTTACCATATTTGGGTTCCAGATTAATGAATTCTTCGATACTTAGTCGACACAGTTCTATTCCACATAAGTTCTGGAAAGCTTCTGCACGTAATTCCGACATGTTGAGACCCTTTTCTTGGCCTGTATAAATAAGCCAATCTAAAACTTCTTCCGAACTCCAGTTCTCTGGGTGTTTCCGTGTCCAACTTAGCAACTGATCTTGTTCTGAATAAAATAAACCAAGCCCATTAATTCTAAATCTATGTTCATCTTTGTAAAAAATTCAAAAGTATCGATATCACACGAAGTTCGTGTATGACAGCCGTCACTCATCATAACCACTACTAATACAACAGTAGATATTATGCTGAAGGCTGGGTGAGAATGTGAAGTTAAATCTTTTCCTTGATATCGTTTTCATATTGTTGCATATTTTAGATAAACCAATATTGCCAATCCTTAAAAAGGCCAAGATTCGCATAGTAATATATTTATTGTATATGTGAATAACCGTATTAAAATAAATATTAAAGAAATAGGAAAGCAAATTATATAAAAACCGGAGATCCGTGTCATTCTTCTCGACCTCGTTGTATACTATTTTTTTTTTATCACTGCACAAGATTTTTTAAATCGGGAAGAATATTCTATTAAAATTTTAAAAATTTTGCAAAATTAACAACAATCCGTCAGCGAGTTGTACAAGTATTTTCGTGTTTATCAGTGTCGTTCCAAAAGTAAGTTGATATAACTGCAAAATTAAGTTTCAGTATTGCCCTCTGAGCAACACACAATGAAACGTACTAAGTCAAATGGTGTAATTCTTTCTGAAGCCATGCCATTTAAAGTTGATTTCCAACCGCTATCTTTATGGCTCTTAGATGAATAAATTAATAAATCCAACATACCGTTAAATACATCATCTCTGGAGTCATGGAATCCCTTTTTGGACAAAACTGTCTGGAAAGGACTGTCATTGGACGAACCTTCACAAGATCGTCGCTGATTGGGTAGATTAGTATTATACATGCAATTATATTCTGATGTGGTGAAATATGGCGATGGAGATGACGTGATACTTTGTGTGCTGCTGCTGTATGACGTCACTGGGATATGTGAAGAATAACTTGGCGAGTTTGGTGAAAATATTCCGTTAAAGCTTTGGTCAGCCATGGCACTTAATGATTGGAGAGAATCGTAATTATTGGAAGAATATCGAGTATCGTTCTGAGCCTCGATGGACGGAATTCTGTATGGACAATCTATCTCATTATTTATACCGGAAAACTGAAAAATTAAAAAAAAAAAATAAATAAATAAATGGGGTATGTCTACACCCTTAGTGCATCAAGCATATCCTTTTTGAAAAAAAAAATCTGTGTAGTTGAAAGAGTTGCTTTATGATTTAAATGCTACATTTTAACCACATCATTAACATATTCTGCGGTCTAGTGTCTCTCAAATAGTGTAACACATAGTGGTTGTGAAGCTTACTCTTGAAATTTTCCTAGAAAAGAATACAACCTTCGACACCTCGAGCTCTGAGCAAATATATACTCTATTATACACCCATCATATAAAGTATAGCCATAAAGCAATTTACCACAAAATTCCCTCAATAATCCACTATTCAATTTGTGTGTAAACTTCCTAACAAGGATTAGTCATTTTTATTGCATAAAACAAATAATTGGTATTCAAATATCAGCTTACTTCCTAAACTACAATTTGATATTATCAGCAAACGTGACAATAATTTCATCATTGTTTAAAAGAAAAAAAAATTAAAAAAATGGCCAATATTAATGTCTTATAAAGGCAAAATAGATTTAACGAAATACAAGAACGCGAAAAAATATAATGAAGATTGTCAAACAAGACGTTGGAATATGCCCACTAGACAGCTTTGTTTCAAGACAACAAAAAGATAGCTACCGACAGTAGCTTATCCGAAAGAAAAACTTGAATGGTGAACAAATTTGATAAGGAGCCTTGATGCCTTCAGGATATCTGATCTCTATCGTCTTCGCAAGCTTGATAAAAAAAAATCCGCTATAAACTGTAGCTCACGGTTTCGGGAAAGGGGACATTATTCTGGAACAGATGATCGCGTAACGCAGAAAATCAATGGGGTTCGTTCACTCATGAGTCCAATGTTTCGCAACAATTTGATAAATTTCTGTCACAGCTTGTAGCATTTTTGGGGCTAAAGATTGGTGCTGGTGGAGGGGGGGGGCTCTGTAACCCAGGAACGGAAGGTCGTGGAACACAGAAAATTAATAGGTAACTCCTTCTCACGAGCCCAATGCTTGCCACCATATTTGAGAAGAATCTGTCAAAAACTGTAGCATTTGTCACTGTCAGCAAGACGTCGGACAGACGGCATAATGCGTCTGTGCTGAAAAGTGGGCGTATAAAATATAATAGATTTGGATGTGGAAAATCAATCGTGACTACCTATATCAATTTACAACCCTCGTTACTTTCCTGTCATTAGACTTCTTCAAGGAAAACCGAATGTTTATTGTATACTGTGAAAAGGGACACGGAACAATAATCTTAGAATTTAGAATGGTTGATCAGTCAGTTACAATATTCTAATTCATTGTCTCATTTCACCAGCTGTGTGGCCAAGGAAGATAATACGTATTGATTAACTGATATAACCGAATGAAATTGACTTATAATGGGAACTGCATTTCCCGTCTACACTTCTTCAGATTCCAACCATTAAGGAATCTGTATACGGAACTAGACACGTCCTTGTTACAACCTTGTGAGAACTTTGTTTGAACCACAGGCAAACGGGAACAAGACGCCAGTATCGCAAGTACATGTATATTGCTACCATTTTTTAATATTGGTAACGAAAATTCTAAAGTTGTCATCAGGATCTCAATGCGGTACGAGACGAGTACCATTTCAAGAATGGGGATATGTGTATTGGACCTCCCGGTTACGTCCGCCTACTTTCTAATCAACCAATCAACAATTTGGAACGAGGAAGTTGTGTTAGACTACTGTTTCCAAAAGTTGAAGTATTCTACTCAAGTCTTCTCAGTTTTCCACAAGTATCCCCAATTACAAAATATGCATTCATTCCAAAAGTTTGAATACCGATTGGACAGCCAGACTCATTATTATACAACTAGGAAGTTTGGCATTCTTTCTCTTTTAGAGTAGGGTTTTTTTCATAAAAAATACAAAAACAAACTCAAACGACTATTTGGCTTGAAGTACTTACATTATAGAGGGGACTGGCTGAAGGCATGGTGTTTTCAAGTGGTTCTTCGCTCAATGGTCGGGTGTTGCCAGTCGTTGACAAAAGTCGCAACTTCAGTTCTAAAAAAAAAGAATATTTGAACACTGGGTAAATACATTTTAGTTGCAGTAAAACTCTGTAAACCATCTTCCTGTTCAATGCTAAATTTCTAAAAATGTCTTCTATACACTAAGCATACCATATACAAACAAAAACATATGACTAAAGATCAAGAGTTGCACAGATTTAAATATAAAATGTTTAATTCCATAGGTAGATTCCATAGGTAGATAGTTCAACAAAATGTTTAATTAAATAAGTAGGCTACTCAGGTAGACAAAAGTTGTCTTAATATTCAGATTATGTAAAGACAATGACTGATGGTAACCTGTCATTATTAAATACCAATACTATTACTGATAATACGAAAGTAAATATATTAACCTATTTACGAAACCATCAATCATAATAGTGTTACCCATCAATTACGAAACAGACGTTTGCCATGCAAAATGCGCCCACATTTTACAAGACATGGACAGAGAACAAGCTAACACAGGCGATGTTTCGTTCTATCAAGAGCCATAAATTGTGGATGTTACGGTCGGACATGGGGAAATATCGAAAGGAACCGATATATTTTCAGTTTCATCAAAATTGGATAAACATTTTTAACTCAAGAATGTGCACATTCTTTGTAACACATACTTTTACACTATTAGCGTCTGCTTTTCACGAAATTCTAACTCGGCCATCATTATGATGTAATGGTGATATTATTTTTGAAATTAAGATAGATCTATATTTGAAGTTCCGTCAAAATCTATTAAAAGTCGTGACCCGTAAAGTGTAAACAAACAAAATCTAAACTGACTCTGAAGACACGGACGGTTAAGGGCGACGATAACATACGTCCACGTGAAAATGTGGGCGTATAAATCATACATATCCGTAAATTATATTGCCTTCACTAACAATTAGTTAAATTTAAATCTTGCTCATTGAAACAAAATAAATAACTCCACAACAAGGGTCAGTTTACTTAATTCAATGATAGAAAGAAGCTCCGAAATTAATAAAAATAAATCATTCAAATAAACAAATGAATTATACGACATGAAATGAATAAACTGCATTCAGTTCTAAAGTTTTAGATCCTATATACACCAAAGTCACCAGTCAGTGTTTTAATCAATGTATATAAACCGGACAGAACTGTTGAATAAAGTCACGTTTCATTACAACCTACACCTTGGTATTATCTTCTGCATAATATATATGGAGAGATATGCTTTGAAACGTAGCTATATATATTTGTCAATAAGACTATAAAACGCTAAGCCAAAAATGTATATCTGCAGCTGATAAACTGAATATAAGTACGTCATTTTCCAATCACAAAACTCACACTTTTTTAAAAATATCACATTTATCCAAAATTGAATTACATATTACATAAAGTATGTCGTGTCTATGTATAATACCTTTCTGAAAGGGTGTTAACCAGGGTTCGCTTTCTTGGTCTATCATAATCCATGCATTGCATCAATAACCTTCACATTATTACCCATATAATTGTCAAATGGAACTGTTAGTAGCTTCGATGAAAGTAAATACACACCAGGCTGCATGTCGCACACTACATTTATAAAATATTGTTAAAGGGCAGTATAGCATGACTATACGGATGTAAAAGAGTTTTGTTCTATTGGCCAATGCCTTTCACGCGTGAAACCTTTAATACTCGATGAGTCAATTTTCTATTGATGTTTTTTTTTTATAACTTTGTTAAAAAGATTGTATATTTACATAGAAACTATCAATGTAAACCACGTGTAAGGTATAATTAATTCTTTATGAAAATAATTATCTGAAATCATGCATTTATCCCGTTTATCATCATTAATACTTTTCACATTTTAGGGATGTTATAAAATCTTAAGAGAAATAATATATTCATATGGTGAATGGCATTAAAACAGACGGTACAATTTGCTGTTTCAAGGTATTGAAATGAAATAGAATTTAACGTCCTACTGCTCTCTGTACCATTGGTCTAATGAAGACCGTCAACTTTTATATGGCCTACTCTTACAACAGCCAAGGGTTATTTTACGTGCATGCCGACATGTACATGGGACCTCGTTATTTCGTTGCATCTAAACGACTAGACCTAACTTGCCAGACACCCAGCCCCACATCACTGTCAAGGGAGGAACCAATGTTCTAAAGATACCATTTATTATTTAAGTTGTTCCTGACATAAAATTATTATTGGCTTACCTTTGACTACTTAAAAATTTCAATTTCAATGAAAATTAGTCACGTATTCATATTACATAAATTATGAGTTTCGATTTTGTGGATTAAACATAATTCACAGATTCGTCACATGCGAAACCGCCACTTCTTTCAAAAATGAAACATTAGCGAATATTTATTACACATAGCTTTCTGTGTTATTTCTTGGTAAACTGTTTTTCATTTTTGTCTGAGTCCGCAAACTACCGTTTCAGTTTTTTTACTTGCACAGGAGCCCGGGCCTTTACTGCTAACAAAATTTGCCTACATGTCGTTATTACCACTGCCTTCGTTGATTCCAACCCTAGACTTTTAGAAACAGACTCACTGAAAATCCCAAACCACTGTTTCTTAATATTTTCAGACAAAATGTCGATAAGCCCCAAAAGAACCGTGCCGACAAAATCCACCAAACTGTTGTAGAAATCGGGTGCAATGTCCAAGAAGAACCCGCGGAAATAATATTTATAACCCTGATTATGCCAAGTTGTTTCACACACTGACCGAAATATACTTAAAATCCACTTAGTTGAAAATACAAACCTTTTTAGCTGTGAATTGGACTTGGCTATAAAATACAGATACTGTATCCTACGCCGAGTCAGTGAACCAAGACGCGAAACTTGTCGCTTTATCATTCTTAAACTAGATATAACTACACGTAGCCAAGGTGACTGACCAGGCCCTAGTGCCCCGACCTGCCGACCTGTATCAGTACTTGATGATTTCACAGATTTGGATTGACAGTTTGATAGAAATGATTGGATACATATCTGTAACTATGCCAGGTGAAACGGACCAAATCGGCGACCTCAACTTTTGGTTACATGCCACTGACCATATTAGGATCTACACTTTCATCGTAACCAACACGTTTTGGTACTATAACACCACTGATCCGGCGACTCTGTTCATAGTATATCCCCAAGATAACCATCTAATCACAAGTCCCGAATGACAACCCATTTTGCTGGAAGGAGTTGTCAGGTCTCGTTCACGAGGAGGTGTTCCCTTCCTAGAACATATGATACCATCTTTAGTTACGATTATACGAAGTTTAAATAAAATTGTATAAATTTCTGTGATTGCCGCATCATGATTCACAATTTAGTTTCCACTTTTCGATTAAATATAAACAATTTGTGCACGATAATCTTATACATGCATATTATACTCACAAAATGTAACAGATTTTTGATAATGACCTTTATCCATAGCAGTAAATTTCTATATGGCTTTCTTTTAATCAACAAAGTTTATATATATATATATATACCTTATTTCAGCCATTTTCATAATGTATACTTTGAGGAATGTTTTTTTTTTTTATTCTAAAAATATACACGACGTGAGTGGATGACTGCGGGGAAGAAGTTCTACTGGCTCAAAAACAGACAACGTCAAGAAGAAAATGTTTGTCTGAAAGGCTTTCCAGTTACCCAATGAAAAGCCTAAGAACTTCATTGCATCACGATGGCCTAGATTCATGGCCAATGGAGATGCTTGAACCCCATGGAGGTATGATATATTTGATGGGTCTTAATGCATTACGTCAAGCCAACCCTGTCAAGTCTGCATACTAAGTGTGTAATTTATGCGTTCAAACAAAAACAAAGGACACTATTCTCGTTTGACACGGTTTATATACATATACATACATATATATATATACGATAGACCACCTACACAAATTTAAAGCCTTCTGTCTACTAACAGTAGATTGCCGATTTTGACAGGAATTATAACTGTTTAAGACAGAAGGCCTGTTCCAAAGCATATATTTTTGATAGGCTGGACTCGACATTGGTCATAGCATGTTACACATTTGCCCTCTTTTACCATATATGACCTTATTGTGATTAAACCAATCCCTTCTCTCAAAAGTCTATCGGAAATTATCCAGATGATAAATGGCAGTCTGATATTTTTTACCATTAGTATTAAAGGTATGTTTCATGGGACCAGAAGTTACACCTTGAAGGATCGTTTTTCTGGCTTCATTGGCTCTAAGTGTGAAATCTTGTATGTGCAAATTTTAATGTCTGGCAGCTAATAGCACCATCGTCAAATGTACATTTATGACCCCGTCTGCATTAGCCAAGTCGGGGCAGAAAAGAGGACGTTCAACCCCATTTCATTTCAGTTCATTTTCATCAAAGACTTGAGGACATTATCCACACAGAACTTCAATAATAAATATCAAAGATTTGCTTCCTGGACCATAACTGGGCCATGTGTTCGACTCTCGGAACATTCCTATCGGAAAGCATGTTCTTTTATTATTTAAGAATAATCGTGAAAATCAAATTAGATTAAAGTCGACACAATAAAGTAAACTAAATACTACAGCGAATCATATTCTTATCTATGGATTTACATTTAGAATGGAGGACATATAATATTTCAGTTTTAAGGATTACCCTGTCCCTAATTTTATAAGTAAATAAAGAATTTTCTTTTATACATATTATATAATGGTTAATGGCATCCACATTCTCCCGTAAAAATCTAGCAACACTGTTGAATGTACATTTGAGAAAACAAAGAAAACTGTTTTGTTTCAGAATTAAGCTACTGAATATAAAACAATTTTATTTTGTCTTTTAGATGAAGATAATTAGAAGCCTTTTCAGTGACAGGGAAAAACTATTATTATATACATGTGTACTAAGTCCAGATATGGGTCTAACTCAATTTTCACCAAAATTTGACTTGCTAGGTTTTTTCCAGATAACGGGAGGATTGGTCTTAATGGTTACATACTGGTTGGGTATTGTTTTTCTGTGGTTTATGGCATCAATCTAATGAAACTAGCCTTTGATAGCGAAATAAAATTTGTTTTATTTTGACTTTGTGGTAGATTTGACTCCCTTTATCAGACGTGATCTAAAAAAATTGATATGATATAAGTGGGTCATTTCTCGTCTGGTCACGTGATTCATATTTTGTTTACTTCCTGATATTTTGTCTGCGCTTCCTGATTATCTAAAATTAGATCAGTATTACATAGAGTAGCCATCTTAAAATAGACAACGCATCATATCGTCGTAGTAGACTACATGTTTCATTGTCTCGAATTCAAGGAAGCCTACACAATCCTAATTATATAGCAACTGTTTCAACAAACTTTTCATTATTTCGTAATTACTGTGGGACTCACTATATGATTAACATGAAGTAAACCTGGGTTGTTTTTTTAAAAAAATAGCATTTGTGAATAGAACATAGCTAGTCTGCAAGTGCGAAACTTCGAAGAAATTATCAGTCCTTTTTTTTCTGCAAAACAGACTAATTAATATAAATACACGTAAGCTTAAACCTAAAACCCAGAAATTAAATAATTTTGAACACAGACATTCAACTTATTAGGTATGTGACCTGTGAACACCTCCATTTATTCACAACAGACATGACATGTACGTAAAAGTTTACTAAAATGTAATTATGTAGTTTATATGTAACTTCTGACAAAAGTAATTTATACCACACACCCTTTGTAGTTTATGAAAAAATAAATGACCTCAAAATAAATTTGCTCAATTTTTATCCCCCCCACCCCCAAAGGTATACAAAAAAAACTTTAACGGAGAAAACGCTAATTAACGCCATTTTGAAAAATTAAACCACACACAAAATTAAAAATAGAAATTATCCCACTGAGCAGTGAACATTATATATATATATATATTTTTTTTATTCTTCTTTTTTTTTAATTGGGATCGCTTTTCATTAATTAATTAATCATAAATATCCTATTTTTGTGGTTTGGGCTGTACAATGTCTAAACCCTGGTTCCAACGGCACAGATCTTACCTTCCTCGTGCCCTGGGTCGGCTTGTTTGGTCAGTGAATCTATTGGAGACTTGTGAGCCATCAGATATTTCGGACTATACAATACACTTTTTGACATATATATGAACAAATGAGGGTCAATTTGTGCCCAATAAATCTGAACTTTTTTTTTGAGGTGGTGGGGGGACGCCACTGGCTGTCATTTTATTCTTGCTGCTATTAAAACTTCAGCAACAGAAATCCGTTTAAAGGCGGGTCGCGTTTTCTGCCCTGTTAAGTACAAATTCTGGAATATGAGAACCTGAAAAACGAATCTTTGTTTGGGATTGAAAATAACAAGTACGGTAGTATTATATGGCCCAGAAACCAAGCATGGCAAACCAAAATGGCAAACGAACGGACTTGCGAACCTCAACGAAGTACCTTTTTGGAAATTCTGCCTGACAGTACTCAGGCACCGATTGTAGAGATAAATAGAGCTGATCGGATGTCGTCTGTGGCCTCAGGTGCGGGTCCAAGGGGTCCGCCCCCCCCCCCTCAGACTTGCAATTTTTTTATGCGATTTTATTGGCGATTTAGACCTGTTATTTTGGAATTTACCTTCCGGAAATACGTCAGAATGAACCAAATTGAATCTAATTTACCAAATTATCGGTTGAGCGCAATTAGTTAAGCAATTATCAAACCTAGACCCCCCCCCCCCCCTGCAAAAAATCCTGGATCCGCACCTGGGCCTGATCACTAGTCTTTCCGACCCCAGACAGGAAAGTGTCACATGAAACTCAATGAAGTCCCCAATAATTTGAAAAGTAGACTTCCCGAAATGCAGTCTGGCAGTATTTCAGGCATTGATCGCCGAGATAAAGATACCGCCTGTCGCCAATTCACTAGTTTATCCGACCAGAGAAGAAAGTGACAAACAGGCAATGTGAGTGACTCAAAGTGAATGAATATTTTCGCCACTATATTTTGTGAAATGAACGAACTTGCGATCCTCAACAAAAATTTGAAAAGTAGACGACCCGAAATGCAGTCTGGCAGTTTTTCAGGCATTGGTCGTCGAGATAAATAGAGCTTAACAGATTCCGCCTGTCGACAAATCACTAGTTTATCCGACCAGAGAAGAAAGTGTTGAACGGGCGGAGTAAGAGTGACTCAAAGTGAATTGAATATTTTAGCCACTATATTTGTAAAATAGACTACCGGGAATGCAACCAGGTAGCATTTCAGACATTTTTTTCTCGACAATTATTGGGGGGGGGGGGGGCAAACAGAGGGCAGGCAAGATTTTTTTTTTGAGGGAGAGGGGGGACGCCACTGGCTGTCATTTTATTCTTGCTGCTATTAAAACTTCAGCAACAGAAATCCGTTTAAAGGCGGGTCGTGTTTTCTGCTCTGTTAAGTAAAAATTCTGGAATATGAGAACCTGAAAAAAGAATCTTTGTTTGGGATTGAAAATAACAAGTACGGTAGTATTATATGGCCCAGAAACCAAGCATTACATCATCGTCGCCATCTTGAAATTGGGACCTCAGATTATTTTCGTTTTTCGAAGAGCGTCGACCTAAATTAAGACGAACAACAAGATGCGTGCGTTCTCCTGGTCTAAATATCAACCACGATCGTTTTTTACAAATAGTCAATCCTCAAAATACAAAGTCCAATAGAAAAATTCATTTCTTTGCTATATCGTTACAACGTTAACTAACGAAAGTATGTTTAAGCTTATTACACGACGAAGGTGACGACCGGACATGTTTCAATTAATTGAAAATATTTTGATCCCCAATGACTAAATATAACCATGTAGAAATAAAATATTCTATATTTAGATACATTTACATTATTTCACAGTATGAATTTCCTTGTGAAATTCATAAAAAGCTATTTACATAATCTACATAAATGTACTGACTATTATGTTGTGACTTAAAAGTACATTAATTTCATACAATCCTGTGTTTTCAAATATTGTATTTTACTTATACCAATTAACATATTGCAATGGTAACGACACTTTGATTCATTTTCCACTTAATTTATTTAAAATCGAGGATCAACAAAACGAAAGTAACCGATTGTGATTGTGATATCTGTTTCAGACAAGATTCAGATACTCATGGCCCAATGATTGTCACAACCGTCTGAATACGTCACCGTTATCATTCAATGGATCAGAAAGGCTTACACGCTTCTTTTAAATGAACACCGATGATCATCGATATTCCTTTTTACTTACGGAACGCTTTGTATCAGACAGAGAGAGAGCAATTTTGGAACAGTTTGCCCAAAATGGAAATGGTAAGCTAATCAATTGAAGATCCAACTTGCGTTCAGTAAGTTCACAATAAAAAAACTTCGAAACTTCGAATGATAGCTTACATCAGTAGGACGTTTGGGGCTGTAAAGGGGAAATTAACTTTAATTAAAGTTACATTATGGGAGATAAGATAAAGAGATGGCAGTTCTCACTATAATAGTTAAAAACTAGATAGTGTAATTTGCTGAAAAGTTCAGTCAAATTGGTCCACTATTAGCCGAGAAAAAAGCGTTTGAAATATTCACATAGCCTCGGTCATCATTACTCAAATCATTAATATAAACAGTATAGTCTCGATTATCCACTTGATTGATTTAATTATCAACGGCCATTAATCGGCATATAGGAATTCAATCCGCCAACATCTCAGGCTAGCCTTGACTTTAAGAGTTTATTATGGGCTGGATATGTTAATTAATGTCTAATTGATTATTTAGATAACATCTCAGGCCTAAAAAAGACCTGTAATAAGCAGATTTTGCTCTTGCATAATGCTATTTTAAGAATCTTACAAAATATAATTCTTCTTCCAAGAAATATTGTTTAATTCAAGCTAAAGGCGTCCTTCCTTGTAAAGACTCGATATAACGAACACGGTTCAGTGGGTGTTATTTATATTTATTCTCTTGTAAGTCAAAATCAAAGTACGGATGGTTAAAGATACAATTTAAACTTCCTTATTTATTTTATAACAGTAAAAATCGATCTGAATTTAATATCTAGTTTTATGATAACAATAACCACTACTTCAAAGCTGTTATCTTTTGATAAGAATAGTTGTGCTTATTGCTTATTTAATATTCAATCACGGCTGGATTCACCTAATTCACACAAAAGCAGTTGTTACTCATGTAAACCTCTCAAATAGATGTGGCACGGACAAATTATCTAACACAGGGGGATAATTCACTAAAACTTCAATGGTGAAATTGGTCGAGTACCTTGAAAAGTCTGATTTATTAAAATATGTTATAATTTCAAGCTTTTGTACCAGTGAAGCCTGTACAAAAAAGCCAGTTGCCATTTATATATTCACAAAGATACCACGTTGTGTAATACCATTTATTACAGGCATTTTACATACTGTTATTAAATGATTATTAAACAATGGATGTATCATTTTTTTAAAGCTTAAATTTGAGATTTTTTTGGAGACAAATGTATTAATGTTTTGGATTTCGCACCGTTTAACCTGCTGAATTACGACAATCGTGCTCTGGCTGTTGTTCGTCTTACTGCAATATTGTGTACGTGCTTAATAGCCAAAATTTCGTATTTAAGCCGCCATGTTTCGTGCTAAACATTCAGTACATTGGCGGCTTTACATTTCACTTTCTCATTCTTATTCTAGCGACTTGATGCTGACCATGTAGCAGTCTAGTCACCAGAAAGTTATAATCAGAAATAAAAGTCACCTTTGTTGCGCTCAATTACAAAAGGCCATCTAAATGCCAGATTTCAAGCCCACTGAACAGGTGACAATTCTAAATGCCAAGAAACATTTTTTTTAACGCGTCGCCCTTGTAAGGTTCATATTGCTACAATATTTTATACCACGAACATCAAATTGAAAGCAATGCTACATTTCTAATCTTGGTAAAGTTAATCGAGAACTTCTGTCCAGGTTCCACGAATTTGAAGTGCTCTGAGTCAGAAGTGGAAGCAAGTCAGGCTGATGAAGTCCCGACGAATTCAATTCCACCTAAAGGCTGGCTAGCCGAATGGTTTAACGCGTGCGCTTTAGATCATAAGGTCTGTTAATGAGTCAGGTGGTATTTTGACAAGTAAGGATGCCTGTACAAACACGTGGGTTTTTTTGTTCCAGCTTAGGACCCATGCGTGCAAGCGAATTATTGAAATCAGATTTAACAATATGTTAGTCCCGAATTGAACGTTAAACATATCTATCTAGCGCACGCGTAACTCGCCGTAAATCCTATCGGAATCAACAAAATATAATTCAAACAAGATAACAAGATGCATGACTTGTCAAAGAATTTTCCGTGGAAATCACAAAAGTTATTAAACTTGTATTTTTATAATTTGCTAACGGTATGCCTACTACACTAGGTTAATGTGTGTACAAAGTTTCGGAAAGATATCTTGCGTAGTTCATAAAAGTGGCGTTTCGGAAACAAAACCCGAACAGATAGACTGAAACAATTCAATACCCTTCGCGTAGTGTCGTGACATTAAAAACAAAGATTTCCAGTTTCTAAATTTCCCGAAATGACACCTTGGCTCCCTTTATAGAGAAATATACTGTTTTGTTGGGATAAGAAACGAGATTAGGATTTTTAAAATAAAGCTACATTTTATTATTTTCTTAATAGACACTATATAATGTCTTGTCATATTGTGTTACTTTTGTCTTTAAGCAAAAGATAATTCATCTTGGTTGTAAAGAACATATTAAACGGCGTGGAAAAAGATCCAAAGAATATCTGTTCGTCACGTAATATGGACTCCCATTGTTTTAAGTAAGAGCCGAAAGCGACAGAACGTCGCCAGCTCAATCCTAAACTTTAAGCCCCGCACAATATAACGATACTTCAACCTCCTGTATAGCATTGATGCAAATGGTCCATTCTAACTTTTAATCCTTAATTTGACTTTATTTAACGTTAATCTTCAGCTACCGTATATCGTCACGAGCATCATAATACAATAGTGTCATGTTAAAAGAATTATATGTCATTATTTATGGCCTGTTAATATGATAATATATGAAAAAGAACATATGACATGAGTGGTATTTTCTGACCTTAAACCCGATTGGTCGGTGAAACCTGCCTTTTATAAGAAATTAAAGGATTGGTCAAAAGGCAATCTAGTACATGAAATAGAGAAACTTCACGACAAAAACCACATTATTTATAACGAAAGTGTGTGCTATAAATATCACACGAAAAAAAATGTTAATTTATATAAAAATGTTAAAAAACTAAACTGATTTTTTTATTGATGCATGTATAACATAATAAATATTTAAAGATTCACCAATCTAAATTACAGCATATTATTGTTATTTGCTGAACATGTGAACTTTTCAAAGGAGGAGACATTCCGGCTGTTCTAGCTAGAAAGAGTAAGCCCGTATGCTGTCTCGTGGACAAACCAACCATTACGTGAGAGAGAGAGAGAGAGAAGGGAGAGAGAGAGAGAAATGGGGTTTAACGTCCACTCAACACAAACTGGGTCATTTCGGGACTAACATATGATTTAATTCTATTTCAATAATTCGCTTGCGCGTAGGGGTCTTTAGTAGTGGGAGGAAACCGGAGTGCCCGGAGGAAACCCACGAGGTGCCACATACGCTCACATCAGGGCTCGAAACCACAGTGACCGGCCAGCTAGAGGTCGAAGCGCGGCACTCGAGTCCACTAGGCCACCCCAACCCCTCCAACCATTACGTAATAACATATAGAAATCCGTGCATAATCTTCTTAACTTCAAAAGCTGCACTTGAAACATACATTATGTAAGGACTAAATCTGCCTATTGTCGGCCTTTCTTTAGGCCTGAAGTGTTATCTGAATTATTAATTCGACATTAATTAACATATCCAGACCATAATCAACTCTCGATCGCATCTTGCGACCTTTGATGGAATCGACTTGAATCGAGACTATGCTTTCTACCGTATCGACTTTAGTTATGATGATCGAGGCTAGGTGGAAATTTCACTTGCTTAATTTTCTGTTCGTAGTGGATCAATCTGACTGAAATTTTCAGCAAATTGCCTTTACATTATCTAGTTTTTAACTGTTATAGTGACAACTGTCAACTGGTTATCTAATCTCCCATAATATACCGTAAGCAACCATTTTAAATTATACGAGTCATTAATACGAATATGCGCGACTGTGGCTGAACAGTTTTACGGATATCGCAGCCAAAGTTATGATAAGATGGCTTATAGTCATAGTCTAACGTAGATTTGCCATAAAAGAATCTAGAGTTTTAACCGTGCATGAAGCAGGATAATTTGATGTACTTTAAATATTCTGACTCACCTGACCGTATTTAAAGAAAAATAATAATAAAAATATGATAATATCATATGTTATTTATAAAATAAGTTGTTTATCGTTAATCAGGCGTCAAATCAATTTTAAATTTGTATCATTGTAAAATCATTTGCGTTATATTTGATTAAATAATTACTGGTGACGTACGAGCAATGAAACAGCAAAATAGATCATTATGTAAAAAGAAAGTTGAAAGACATGATTACAGCAGGATGTTTAAAATAACTTTGGCCCGGATAAACTTGCGTTAACGTAATATCAAATACACGTTCTCAGTGGCGAAAAAAAGATAACTCCTTTGCTTGATTAAAAAAAAAACATAGATCTAAAATGCTGTGTACAGTTTGAAATGACTGCCCCCAGAATTTGATGTTGACCGTTTTATAATTGTTATATACGTCTGATGACCGTGCAAATATTAATGAAGGTTTAAATAGCTTTTGCAAGGGCTGATTATAATGGGTGCCTACATCAACTATTTAAGGGAAACACGCGAACCAAAAAAAAACTGAATAGTCATACAAGTTCACTAAAAAGATTTTAAAGGGACAATAACTCTCTTGGTGACTTGGAAGCCCGAGAAAATAAATAATAGCCTTATTCTAAGTACAAGATGTTTAAGCGTCTTACCTGTTGTGTAAATTATCTATTACAACCTATTTTACTTGTCCATAAGGTTCGAAAATATTTTAAAATCCAAGTAACATTTGAAAAGGTTTACGTTAGACTTTTCAAATCAGTTAGTTGAATTTTTCAAATTTTTCAAATTAGATGTGCTAAGATGAAATTTATATCATCAATCAATTGGAATATTGTAAAATAATGCAAATTGTTGACCAGAATGAAGATTGGGACATATTATTCAGTTTCAACAAGGGTGGTATTGGGGCTTTAATCAAATTATCGGTGGTATTATTCCAATATGAATTAAAGAACAACTTTCTATAACAATATCTAGACTTTACAACAAATCGTGGTTGTTTTAGGGGTTTTTTTTAAAAAAAAAACCCAAAAAACAGAAAAAGCAGCCAATCAAATGGAAAATAACGTCATAAGTCAGAACGCTGACAACGGGATTACAACCACAAGTTGCTCCCTTAGATCAAAGTCGCACCTTGTTGTGTGTCGGGTCTGCAAAGACGTGTTTAATAAACAAATTCGTTTAGATTTCACGAGAAAATTGATATTTTCCTTTTGATAATTAATTCAGCTATTTCTGTATTTCTTATGTTGTGAAAAAAAAAAACAAACAAATATTGTTATGTTAGCGGGTTTTTTTTTTTTTTTTTTTTTTTGTTGTTTTTTTTTTCATTGTCTTACAAAACTACTGTAAGACAGATTGCTTTTTTAGTTTCAGACCGAGTTGTATAACAGTTAAATATGTCAGTAGTTAATGGACGCATTCTCTTAATGTAGAGTGTACATTTTTCACAATCCTACCCGCGAAACATTGGATTAAAATATCGTAATTGACGTGTATCTTCACTTAAGTATGTGTGCAATCATTGTTTAGAAAACAAATCTGAAACGTTTAGGTCTGTATTTCGGAATTCCAATAAATCATTTTCCTGGTTTTAACAGCAATGCGTTTTTCTCTAAAATAATAGATAAATGCCTAATGGGATTCTCCAGTTTGGTGTTACAGATTGTCATGCTACTTGAATAAAAAAATGTAACTTTTATCCGCCCCCAAAATACATCCGAAACATAGGTTCGATAATAATTAATTACATATTTTAATTTTCTGTACAATACACTTCTCAGGATAATAAGTATTCAAATATTTACAAAATTAACAACGTGCTTTAATTCATTAATCTAAAATACATGAGTGCTAAAATGACTACCAAACAAGAATTTTACATGCCGAAACAAAAGCTAACAACAAAATATCTGCATCGTACAGATAATATTTAGTTTAGTCGTGATTCAGAAATTGTTTGGCATCCAGTGCCGTGCTTTACAAGTAGAACTGTCGAAGTTTGATTTCGATACATTAACCCATTACACTCAAATGACTTTGTATCATCCATGAAAGGATGGTGCCATATCCCCCAAAGGTTTGCACAGACGCTAAATAATATCGGTCCTAATGCTGAACCTTGTGGGACACCATATATAAACAAATTATGAGCAATGACAGATGGACTTCTAACAAAAACTTAAACTAAATAATTTAGAGAGCTTACGTGTGAACTACGATTTGAACACTCAACTACTTAAAAAGCAACACCCTTAAATGTTATAATTAAAAAATTTGTGATTTGGTCTCAAAAGCTGTTAGAGTATTCTAAAATTAGAGATGGTAAAAAAAAAGAAAAGTATTTCAATTCAAATCAGTGGTATCGGTTACTTTATATTTCAAACGGGTAATGTGCACATAGTGGTAAGACCTTAAGTTTTCTGTGTGTAGAAGTCGGATCTAAAGGGATTATAGTACCATGTTATGGACCAGGAACCAAGGAAGATGACGTCATCGCCCCATCTTGGAAATGTGACACTATACCAATTAGCAGCATGCCAAGTTTCTCGTCGATCCTACTTGAAGGACAACAAGGGCAAGAATAGTGCCAAGTTCTTGATCTGATATTGCAATGTTTTAAATGGAAACAATATCTTAACTCGTGCATAGTCACCAGTAAAAATATAATATCGCCAATGTCATTAGATTATGCAAACAGTTCAAGATACAGCAGGGTTTTTTAATATTTTATGTATTTTGCAATACCATTTGCTATTTGCGAAAACGGGTCTAGCTTTTAAGGAAATATTTTAATCTTCATAACTGTCCCATTTTTTGAAAAAATATATATATATTTGTGACCATCACGATTCGGGGTTAATATATAGTCACCCTGTAAATGTATTACGCGATAAATTATCATATAACAGGCAATGCTTAACGAACTTCAATCTTAACAATAGTACTTACATCATTGTGGGTTCGCTTCAAATATCGAAGAAATTCAAACTTATTTGGAGGGTTATCTCATGTACCCTGCTGATCTTTGAGATAGCTGAATTTACCTAGATTTGGTCCAGTAGATAGAGGTTAAAAATACATACTTTTAATTCCGCGTAACCGAACCACTGAACAATGAATGTAAACCGGATTTATATTATCTCTAGGGTTAATGTCCTTGACTTTAGCTCATGCATAATATACAACAATCATAATGCAAGTTCACAATAATTCCGCTCCTTGCACGACTGTTCAATTATAGTAAAATCTTTGGATGAAATATTTGAATCGCATTTAGCAATTGAACAAAATAGACACAGCGCAGTTCTCTGGATAACAATTATTATATATATATATATATATGAAGTTTCCACTAGATTTCACTGAAAAGATTTCACTAGTCGCGAAATCTAGTCGAAACGTCGTGTGTATATAAAATAGTGATTGTTATCCATAGAAAATTATGCATACATCACCATGCATACATCACCATCATCATTAACCTCAACCTCGTGGGTTTCCTCCGGGCACTCCGGTTTCCTCCCACTGCTAAAGACCCCTACGCGCAAGCGAATTATTGAAATAAATTAAACCGTATGTTAGTCCCGAAATGACCTAGTTGTGTTGAGTGGACGTTAAACCCCATTTCCCTCTCTCTCTCTATCATCATTAACATTATCAGCATCATCATCATCATCATAAAACAATATCAACGTAGCAAAACAAGACCTACAGATCCATTTGTACGGAAACTACGATTTATTGGATTTATATACATATATATGTATGATTCTGAATACACATGTATATTCGACACATTATTAACATATTATTTCAATCACGACGGAAGCGCCCATAAAAAAAGTTTGAACAAAAGACCAATAATCGCTCAAAATTGCATTAGCTTAACGTAAAAGTAAAAAGTTTATTTCATTTATTTGTTACTGATAAACATGGGGTTAAGCCGATTTGTTTACATGCCATTGCAATCGTCGAATTTAACGATCTTACAAATTATGGTTAATATTTAGTAAATTCTTTTTCGAATTAAATACTAAAAGTTGAAAATGACGAAAAGTTAATTATGGCAACCGGATATCATTCAAAATCTATGAATTCGGGACCATAATATATTATAAAATTATTATAATTTTATGTAATTTATGATGTCCTAATTTCGACACATCATTATCATAAGACATAGCTTGCGAAATAAGTTTGACGAATTGCTGTCATTTAAAAATCTGTTGGGTTTTTTTTATAATGACTTGTGAGAATTTTAAATTTGTTTATTACCAACAATTTTACCCCAATATGAGAAGCCTCAAAATAATGTAAATGGTTTTAGTCTGTTTCGAAACATACATTTAGGTCAATTGTAATTTAAAATATTTTAAATTCAATTAAGAAAAAAACGCACAATATCATTATACATATGAGTTAAAACGTATTTTTACACTTGCGATGAAAAAAGAATCTCAGTTATTTTAAACTGTCCGTTTTCCAATAAAATAGAAAAGATAAACACTCACCCACATCCATTACAACTAATACATGCAACAACAAACAAAATAAAGCTGTAATATTTAACAGAAGACATTGGTGTGGATGTTTCAGTTACAATCCACAGGTAGCCAGTAACAAGTGTTTGGTATGGGTTAGATCTTAAAGCGACGACGCCATTAATGCCTTCAATCACGGGCTCGTCACGTACGAGCGGCAAAAAAACGTCAATGAGTCAAAGCGGGGTCGACTGTTGACGGGGTGATGTCCCCTGCCTGAGCTCTCGTGTCTTACAAGTCGTCAGGCAATACAAGTAGAAACAAGACGACTTTTCTATTGTTTTTCTATTATTCTCCATCTGACTCACTTATTGTTATCTTGATTCGGGTTATTTAGAAGTCTCGGGTTTAACGTGTGAACACGGCTCTTTTGTTCTTTAAGATTTTACTAAGTGTTCCTTTTCTACAACGCCCATTTTCTCCACTGTCTTGCATGAATGATGTTGTACAGTTATAAATTTATACTGCACTGCAGGTCTGTCTTCATGACGTAGCATATATTCACCAAACTTCGGTAGACCCTACCGTTTGATTTTTTGTCAACTTTACTGACTTTCCAAAATATTATTTGTAAAGGAAATTAAAGTTACAGTGTAATCACGTTGGAATGCGTGAAGGTTATCCGTTCGTATTTGACGTCTTACCTCAATATTATTACCACCTGAAATGGCATTAACAATAACAAAAGGGATAATAATAACGAAAGGAATAATAATAACGAAATAAATGGGCCTATAAGGTGGTAAACGGCAACCCACTCTTGCCGTGCGGCAAATGTAAGGCCCCCATCATGGGGACATGAAGGCCAACACGGGGCTTATGGGCCGATTTATTTCATTTTTTATCCCCTTCGAGGCGGTAATAATATCAGAACGGGTGACTTGACGACTGGAAACTATTTTATTAGGCCCAACTGCGTTCCTGTCTTTCGCATTGTGACTCGGAAATCCTATTCTATTTCCAACGTAAACAGACTATCATTACCAATAACACGACACTTATCATGTCTTTTAAATTGTATTCATTGTGAAATACTTATCTTTTTCAGTCTGGAATTTTATTTCTATCACACCCGCTTTAAGCACAATATGAGTTGGCTAGATGAATCCACGATAAGACCAAGTGTAATTTGACAAGGTTGCACCTCGGCGCAGTACAATATGTGACAGGATAATTAGTATCGAGTTCTATACGATAAAACTTTTGTTTCCAAAGATTGCGCGTAAATCTACCTGTTTACTGTTTTTGTTTTATTTATAGATAACTGTATCGGTTGACAGTGGAACGCAAAATCTTTTGTATCCCAACCCTATGACGTAAATTTTTTGAACAAAGACAAATTGTTGTCCAACAAAACGTGATTAATAGAAGCTTATGAAATTGACCAAGCAATTTTAAGACAGTGACATATTCTGGGTATACCTTTCGTGTACATTGAACCGACCCAAGGTTAAAAAATGAAAAGCATCAATGGAATAGCGGTAGAAGTAAGTGATTCCGGTTTGCGGAACACGAAGTTCAAGATATGCTGAAATATAACCCAAGATTTAAGTCTGCGCCATTTATATTCTGTTCTTAGCGATTGTGGTGTTGGTGACGATGGTATGGACAGTTTGCTCCAGAACCGGTTAGAAGATCGAATATGACCAACGAAGCAACCATTCGCTTATCTTAATTTAATAATATAAAAAAACAACAATAATTTAACCTTATGTAAAGGCGCAGCCTAGACTAACCATATCAACAACAAATGTTACATATCCAATTTTTATAAGTTGAGGTCACTCAGTGGGGTGCTTCGGGAAATGGCCTTTTGATGTACAATTTTCTTCTTATATCAAAGACAGTGTTAAGATTGGAGAAAATGTAACATAGCATAGACAAATGTGCTTTTCACGTAATCTTTTAACAGCTTGATATAAGATCAACCAAACCAGTTTTCATTCATTCACATAATTAATTAAAATCATATTTGCTATTACTTTTTTGTTTCTCTTTATATGAATCTATTTCCTTAGCATCAAATAAATCTATTCTGTAATTCTGTGCACCAACTTTTCGTTTTGCTAAAGCGGCAAAATCTCTTATGCAATTGAACAATTTGTCCCCATTATTCATACTAATCGAACATTGCATATTAATTTAGACAATCTTGCTATATTTTAGATCAACAATAGATAATTGGCAATGAATCAATCGTATAATGAAAATTTCAGTCAAATTACTTTATCTTGTGCGATGTTATGACTGTTTGAAATTTTTGACAAAATAGCCTAAAAAATTGACCGACTAACTGTTTATAATATCATATTCTTGATTTTAAAGTACCATTGCCAAGATAATAAACGAAGTCTCGATTTCCAGTCCTTAATTTGGAAGAAGTTTGCAGTCATATTATTCATGAATAATGTCCATTGTTTATCCCTCAATAAACAAACATTGTCTTGTTGTTGGTTTTTTGGGGGTTTTTTTTTGGGGGGGGGGGGGCATAACCACGCTTAGTTTTCAAACGTTGTATTTGAGTTTTAAGACTTGTTGAGGTTTGTAATATAAGATTCAAAACGTTTGTAAATGGCCATAATATGTTTTAACTCCATGTAAATAGCGGGATATTCCGACGTGGCTTCCCATTGTCAGTGGCACAGGACGGATTGCCTGACATTGACAAGGACATCAGTCTAGTCATCCGGATGGGACGAAAAACCGAGGTCCCTTATAAACATTGATATGTACGTAAAATAAAATCCCTTGGCAGTTGGAATTCGATATTAGAGTAGGCCATAGTGCCGCTGCCCGGGCAAAAATTCCCTCATAGCACACAGAATGACGAATAGCGTCATCATTTGCCTAGTTGAAGCAGAAAAGTATATAGGGCGTTAAAATCGAACTTATTTCATATGTTGTCTTTTTTTCTTTGAAAATAAATAATATTGCTATTTTATTGGCTCAAGGGGTTTTACTATAGGCTACATTCTGAATATTTAAGAACAAACAAAAAAATGTTTGTAAGTTCCTAATTTTGTGGAATCTATGATATGTTTACCAGCAATATAATATCTCTAATGGTAAAAAAAATAAATCAAAATATAACATTTAACAGGCTTGTCGACTGAACAAATATTTTAACATTTCTTATTTGCGATGTGCATTAAATAAACCTTAGAACAAAAGAATAGGTTGAAATACCTAAGACACGAACAATAAATATATTGGCTACTCAGCTTTATGTTTATTTAATTGTGTATGTCACGTCTTATGAAAAGAAAGAAAACAAAAAATGATTGTTTTAAGAAAGTAATTAAAAGATGCTAACAAAAGACGTAAGTAAAATATGTGACATTAATTCGTTAGAGAAGAATTCTATAATACATATAATCTCCCCACTAACACATATATTTTGCCTAACCCTTGTAAACTGCACTGAGTGAAACTAATAAAAATGTCACATAACGTTATATTCGAATGGATATCTAGGTAAAAATGGACTAAGAAAGTTGTATAATCTATATCGAAATTAGTTTATATGCAGTGATTTAATCAACATATGTCCCACGCGTCATAACTAATATCTAAAACTAAGAGGTGGGCCAATATTATGACTCACGGCTTTGATCAAGTCTGTCATTGAGTATAGTTAGCATCCTACGCCTGTAGAGTAACCTGCCTAACCCTGTGTCTGTCTTCGTGTAGCAGAAAAGTAGGACGTTGAACCCCAATTCATTTCTAACGTAATGTGTTTTCTCTGGGTTCTCTTTCTAGTAACCCTAAGACAGAGAGAGAGAGAGAGGGAGAGAGTGAGAGAGAGAGAAATGGGGTTTAACGTCCACTCAACACAAACTAGGTCATTTCGGGACTAACATATATTATGGTTCAATTGTATTTCAATAATTCGCTTGCGCGTAGGGGTCTTTAGCAGTGGGAGGAAACCGGAGTGCCCGGAGGAAACCCACGAGGTTGAGAAGGCGCCCCTATCCCCATGCCACATACGCCCACACCAGGGCCCTGTTTTACGAAATTTTAACTAAAGATAAAATCCAGATTTTAGCAGATACTTCAATTTTGATTGGCTAAGAACTAAAATCAATCTAATATTGTCCAATCAAATAACTAAAATTCAGATCTTATCTTAGTTAAAATTTTGTGGAATAGGCCCCATGGCTCAAAACCACAGCCGCAAGCCAGAGGTGACCGGCCAGCTAGAGGACGGAGCGTGGCACTCTAGACCACTAGGCCATGCCAACCCCCAAGTAGGCCTAAAGACCGCACAGCAAAATGACCCATTTTGTGTTTGTGAAGCATTCCATGAGTACAGCGATGGATATTCAAATAACTTTTAAACTACAAATCTTAGGATATTAATATTGTTTAAAATTATTTTTCTGTCAAGTATGGTATAAATGGATCCCAATTATAATACTAGTATCATATACAAATAGTCATTTGATTTGTCGTTCGGATAGGATAAAAAAAAAATGAGGTCTCGTGTACACGTCACTGTGCACGCAAAAGAACCCTTGACAGTTGGAATCCAATTGCTGTCCTGACAAAATTTCGCGCTCATGGCATAGCATAGTAGTAGAACATTAAACCATATTTCATTAATCTGTTTTGTGTTGCCCTTTTACATTGCATACTGTGATGGCACCTTCTTTATCTAAAAAAAAACCGGAGTTACAGTTTTACAACCCTTTAACAAGAGGAAGCAATCATAACGAAATTAACTCCATTCCTAACGCCACGATTCCATTGGAAAATTTATTCAGGTCAATGTTCTTTATTTCATTTGATAGACCACGTAGGATTCGCCACAATATAAGAGTTTCTAGTACTATATAATTATAAACTCAAGTGTCAAAGAGGAAACACACGGACAAGCCGGAAGTTATTTATTTGCTATTTTAGATAGTTTTCCTAATCACATCCGACTTGGCGAATGTTAATAATAACGAGTAAAGCACGGAATTTGGTCACAACAAATCTTCTTGTTATTTAGAAGAAAGACAGAATAATAGCTTTACCTCTACTATCGCCTTACAGTCAGCTTAATTTTCTTAAATAACAGTTTTAAAAGTACATAACCCGTACCCATTAAACCGAGGACCTATTTTAAATGTGAAGGAGTATAAAAAAAAACTTGATCACCAAACCATATTATGTCTTATTTCAAGGCTAAAAACGTTGAAATTGATCTTCTTTGATTGGCATTTAGTAATTGAACATATTAACACAAGGTACAATATTTTACGGATAGACAATTACTGAGTTTGATACTAAGCGACGTTTCGACGAGGATGCTCTCGTGATACACAATAACTGAGTTTGATACTAAGCGTCTTTGAGAACATCCTCGTCGAAACGTCGCTTAGTATCAAACTCAGTAATTGTGTATCCGTAAAATTGTACCTTGCGTTGAAATTGATGGTTGTCCTGGCAACGGCTGTAATGGTCAGTTTGGTTGAATTTAAAAAATGACACCGACCAATTCCGAAAAGTATGAGTCATAACAAACATTTTGAAATACGGCGCCAATAAAACAAAAAATCAATAAACATAACTTCTGATTAAACTGATATATACATGTTGAAATCAGTGGCACCATAACACTTTCCAAGAATTTTTATAAGACACCACTCAATTGCTATGAAAATGACAAAGCTGTCATATTGTTTCAAAGGCTTTGGTGTCATAACATAATTCCATTAAAATTGCTTCCGAGTGAACTTTTTACACTTGGGTTTAGTAAACCAATACGAGCATTGACCCGACATGGGTATTTGCAGTCTTCAAACATCGTCTACTGATACCAATGGTAGTTTTCATGGTAAAGAAAAGGTTCGATCTTCTACATACATTGTTGTAGCCATCTTTTGTCAGCTGTTCTACTTCTGAATAACTATTATGACTTATCCGTTATTTGTATGACGATGTGTATATTATTATGGGTTGGGTGGGGTAAACTGCCTACCCTAATTCCAAATTTCAAGGGGTCTTTTACGCGCATGCTATTGTCTACACTGGTGGGTCTCGTTTTTGTCCCATCGAAATAACTAGGTAAAATTTGCCAATCTTACTGCAGGCGCCCGGGCCTAAAACATATGAAGCAGACGTAATGTTATTACCAATTTATTTTGCATGTCATTTATTTTCTACTTAACACTGTGCTAAGCACTTCGTGATTTTTTAAAGCTATTTTAAAAGTGCCTGCGGATGGAACTAGCGAGTTAAAGAGTCCATTATTGTTCTGGCGGACAGATCTACGGTGTCTTCATTTAAAGAAAATGAGCTAAGGAAAGTTAGAAAATACAAAATGTCGAAAAAAAAGCTAGTTCTGTCAATAACACCCACGGGTAAAAATATACTTAAATACATCGTATATATTAAATAAACAAGTTAGAAATAATAATAACTGACCTTTTTTTTAAACATAAGCAATTTGTGTAATATATCACATCATCTACACAATTAAAGGTCTTTTACTAGTTATTTCTGTCTTTGGCGTGAACGTTGTAATGTAAAACATTTAATATTAAATCGCGCTGTCACATTAATTCAATAGATTCTTGTATAATATACTATTAACCCCACAAATATAGGCTATAATCAATACATCATACATACATATATATATACAGATATATATCGACTACAAAAGTCATTGACGTAATCAAAATGCTCCGGTCACGACAATGCTGACAGGACGGAACCTGGACCAATCATTTCCGACCTAACAGGTGACAAAGGTTTCGTTCCCATGCTATTGACCTTACATCACGATTCAATTCATTGGGGGTTCATTTCTTTTTACGCGACGCCCTTTTTGTATATACTTTGATTTTGTGTTGTAATGGTTCCGGAATCGATTTTGTGTGTTTTATATCTTGAGAGAGATATTAATGTGCACTACAATACAAACGGATCTGTATATATATTTTTATTTCTGAATTGATAAGCCGCATAGCCATTGATCGAATGTATATACTTGCGTCACCATTATGGTATGTACTTTCAAAAGATTAGAATCTAGTCAATGAGTAAAAAGTTTGTCAAAAGGCCGCCAAAAGTCAGTGACCCTGGGTTTGAAGTCATCGTCCCTTTCAGCGCTTGTTGCTTTGGATGGCGAAACGACCAAAGACCCACACTTGGATACTCAGCATTGACGATGTGGGCTGAGGTATATCACAAGGGGTCAAAATATTATTGACCAAAAAATGGTAAGTAGACGAGGAAGGTATGAAATACGAGTTGTCAATGGGGAATAGAACTTAAGCAATTTTTAGAGCAAACTGGCCTCAAATCAACAGAATTTCTTTGGGTGCTTCACTCTCTTAACCCCGAAGGGAAGCGTCTAGCTACGATAGACTTATGAATATTTTTGATAGAAAAACTGGGTTTAACATTTCGAACAAATAGAATAATTTTAAAATGTATATAGAATGACAGATATTTGTTTGCTTATAAAGTTTTCTAAGGGTTAGTCCAAGGGGCCACATTTAATTTGGCAATGGGAAGTAGACTTTGAGCACCTGTTAAAGAACAAAATTATGCGCCCAAAAATAAAATATGGAAAATGTGCTGGGTGCTTTGCATGTTTCACTGAGTAAGTCGCTGGCTCGCTAAAAAAGGAGATACAGGGATTCGATCCCGGTGTTGCGGAGTACAAGTTCCTCGTGGATTTTCAGTCGCCACTGATGTGTATTATAAAATGAACGAAAACTCTTAGAAATAGGAAGCACATGTTAAACACAAAATCAGGGAAATTAACCCTGATTGGTAACCTACGTTTACAGTAAATGTCATATATTGCGTCATCAAAGTACTCTAGGGTCACCTGTATCTATTTTTAAATCGTCTATTTAAATTAACCACCCACACTGCACAGCGCTGCAACAATTATAATGCAACTAAAGATAACCAACTAAAATAGTTTATAAACCTCATATGTTCAGCAATGATTTAAAGCTCTTGTCATAAACCCAAGGGATATAACTCCAACTAAGAGCTAGAAAAATTTACGGGAAACTGACATTGATTGACATGGCATCGATTTGAAAGGTGATAAAGAGTTGAGTAATAGTTTTTTAAAAATTCAAAATGAACTACTAGGTCATTTCTGGACTAAAATATGGTATATATTTATTTCAAGTATTATCGAAACCCCAACAATTGAACAATTGAACAAACTAGTCTAAGGAATATGTATATGTAGGCCTATTATGGTGTACATTACAACATTTCTTGAAACTATCCTAATCGTGAGAAATACAGTCGTATTGTTTTGGGTCTACCGTCATTATTATTTCATAATAAAATCACAAATTTGGTGTCATTAATGCTGCGTAAATGCCGCATCTTTGTTATCCTTAGTTACAGATGGGTTGCATCCCTTGTTACATTACCCTCAACACCTTCCCACTGAAAATAGAATTTAAAATCGATATAATCGCCCGCACTCGCCAGTTGCATTGCGCGCGTATCTCGTTGGGTCTTTTTTTTTTAGATACACAAGCAAGTATTTGATATGATTTATTTTGTAATAATTTGAAGGTAAACTCGATTGGGTCCCCGAGCGGCATTTAGAAGACTTTAATTAGCTTAAAGCTACAATTTCATATTTTTTAAGTTATATTTTCAAAATTTATTAAAATAAAGCCTTAGTTAAAGAATAATCCTATTAATCCTAAAAATTATTCACTATTGTCAGTTGAGATATTGACAAAAAAGACATTTTTCAACTTAAAATTCAAACGTTTGAAAAACAAGGGAGAGAATTGTGTTATCATTTCCTGTCTTAATGAGTCATAGGAGTGGGAAATAATGCCTATGAGCGTATAATAGTGAGTTGACAACCTATTGAGCAAAAGACATTGAAATAATTGTGTTTTGAATTTCTTTGAAAATATGAAATTATCGCTTTAAGGCAAGTTGTCAATCTCACCAATGAAATAAATGGAAAATAAAATGAAATGGGGTTTAATCGCCTACTTTTTATCTGCACCAGCCGGGATAATAAGACGGGTACATGCCGTACAGTATGCTATCATGAGCAATTTGTCACAGGTCAGTGGCATTTTGCTCCGATTTTCGCCCCATCCGAATGACTAGTGTTTTATTCTCCAGCCTGCACAACTGTCAAGGGGAAAACCCACCGAGTCACAGTAATGCTGTGACATATGCTGTGACATACAAACTAATGTGAACATTCATTACCAATGTAAATTGATAGTCAAATCACGTCAATTCGGCCACTCTTTTTGTTACCAACAAACCGCTAACGCCTCTTTACACGTCATTATGACACGGGTTACAAGGTCAATTATTGAGTCAAAAGTGGCGCGGTTGCCATCTCAAGGTTGTACGTGACAAGGAGCGGAATCGCATGCCCATCCCCGTGGTTTTTCCGAACCCTCCGGCTTCCTCCCACTGCTAAAAATAAAAAACCCAACCTACAATGGGCAGTTTTAGCTCTTACATAAGACATTTTCAAGAACATCCTTCAGTCATTATTTCTAACTACTGGCCTTCTGGTGCATTGAGTCTTTTTAACAAAGTGGCTCTGGTATAACTATTTGTTTACCATTCGATGAACTAAACACATTTACTGGTGCTAACTTCATCGTATTTATGATCGATTCTGAATTCAACAACCGCCCAATTCACTGGACGTACCTACTAGCAAATCGTATTCCTAATGTCATCAACCCGGCCTTACTGCGCGTGGGAGACAATGCCAGCACGTGACTAAGACCAGGAACGTTATGAATTCGATTCCAAGCTTGCACGTGAGAGTGGGAGCAGGATCAGTACAACCTGCTACAAACTCTATCTTTCCTTCTCGCCCTCTAATAACAAAAATTAACCGACATTAAAACCTATTATATTGCTCTATGAGCTGAAGGCTCAATAATATGATTTCTTATTGAGGTAGTTGGTGGGATGGTTCTAGTTTCAAATACGACGCTGAATACTGCCATATTTAACCTATGGAATCACTATTACATATAATGAGAACATTACTTCCTTGTTTGAAATCTGGGTTATCAACAACGACAAAACACCATCCACATCGATCTCATTCTAGATTTTATTTTACCAATATTTATCGCACGTTCTAATCAAAATCCAATCTAAGCATAATAAATTAGCTATAAGTTGGCAGCATAATAAATTAGCTATAAGTTGGCAACAACTATATTAAAATCATCTGGGTTTTTTTCTATATGAAATAAAATAACAAATTTGAAATCTTCAAAACACCAACGCTGTCTCAAAAAGGTGTGGGGGCGAATGGACAGCGCGTGTGCGTTGTATCATAAGGTCTGTCACTGAGTCCATGGACGTGGTTTCGATTCACTGCCTTCACGAGTAGGCTGCCTGTCCAACAACCACGTGTGTTCTCTCCGGCTCCTCTTGTTTCCGTTGCACGCAAGCGAATTATCGAATTAAAAATGAACCAAATGGTAGTCCCGAAATTACGCTACACCTCTCTCCCTCTCCCTCTCTCTCTCTCTCTCTCGAATAATGTCCAAATAATGTCAAATAGTAGCTTTTCTTACCGAGGTGCGCCACTACATGTATAGTCTGACGCTTTTCAAAGCATTCGGAAGCATAATATAATCGAAAAATTATCAGGCATTTATGAAAACTTGCATTTCATAAAAAAATATTACTCTATATTATATCTTTCCTAATCTGTACAAAAATATAAATTTATTCAAATATTTCATCAATACTAATGTATTGCCGTCATATAGACTTCATTGATAATTAATTCACACTTTGGTTATAACAGTATTTGAAATTAGCAACCTGTATATATATAGTTAAGGCTTTTGTTACCAGGGTGATAAAAGGAGCCTCGTCGTTTTACATTGGCATATACTCGAGGCCATTTAAATTCCATGCCACACAATAAAAGTGGATCTACCCGAGTCCTTTAAGTATCAAATTGATGTTTCAAGACAGATTATCGACCATTTATGGAAACAAGTAATGGGTAAATATTGGCCTCAGACTCGATAATATGCTTAGCAAATTGATAGTCTGAACGAGGGTCATTTAGTCCAGCTATTCCCAGACATCACCCCCTACAAGTCTGGGTCGAGGAGATATAGTAAATCAAAATAACTTTAAGTTAAATATATATTTTAATTAAGAAATGAATAAGCTACATGCGGTGGCCCAGTGAGAGGGGTGCTTGCTTGTTAATGAGGTTGTCTCGGGTTCGTCGCCGGTGATGGCGAAGTGTCTGGCAAGGAATGTTGTCTAACCGTTTGCATGGTATGAAAAACCGACATCCCTACTACATGTTGGCATATACTTTAAAGAGCCATTGACACACGATATAAGAGATGGGCTGAGTGTCAAGCCCCAAAAGACCCCCCCCCCTTCTCCATAGCACAATGTATGGCATACTCCGCGCATTGATTAGAGGTAATTCCACTATTCACTGCTGTTATGAGTGGATATTGTTGTTTTAAATTTTGATTGGTCAGTAGTCCGACTATCAACCAATGACTAGCTGTTCTATAAAAGCTTTACATTTAAAACGAGTGCCAATATTGGACCAAATATGTTTACATGACGTTACATCATGGCTCACGATTTTATTATGCCCAATTAACCCGTGCATAGCAGAATACTACAGTAAAACTAATTGCGTGACAAACGAACGAGGCTATCAAGTCGAATGAAATGTAAACAATACTGTTTGGAAACGAACATAATTTCACCGTTTTAAATACCTTAGATAACTGTCCAAAGTTTTAGGGAAGATCCAGATTAAACGAAGGACTGCCATGTTGCTGTACTTTAGTGATAGCTTTGACTGAACGGGGAGAATAGACATACTCCTACAAAAGGTCAAGAAACAGAAGCTAATCCAGCAATGGCCAGAGAGGGACTTCTCGGGCCATTGCTTCAGGAATATGAATGTATTGTCATGATTCATGTATAGACAAAACCCAACATTGAAAGACAACCTTTAATTGCACATAGGAGTCCATCTGGCGTTCAGTTTATGACAGATAATAAAAGACGATTGTATGTTTTATAACAAGAATTATATGTTTATATTATGCTTTTTATGATGTAGAATACAATACATTCACACTTATTTATATATTGATTGACATTATGCATATTCAGATAATCCCATGTTAGTATATAACCTAAGCTAAAACCAAACATTCAATTGTTAGAAAAGTATTGATTTTAGGCCTTGTTTTACCATTATTTTATTGTTACCATAAACAAAGCTGGTAGGCAAATACACGACAATTAACCATAAGTTCAGAAACTAACCGCGCCGAATTAATAAAGTTTGTGGTAGCAGACGGGTTATCAGAGAGAGAGAGAGAGAGAGAGAGAGAGAGAGATGGGGTTTACGGTCCACTCGAGATAGAGAGAGGGGTATAAGTCTCAGATTTGTATGCTTTGCATTAAAATAACAGTAATATTAGTATTGGAGAGGGACGATTCACTCAATACTACCAAATACAACACATTCAATCTTAATATTATGAAAATCATAACTTACAAAAAAATGGTCACACAATACGAATAAATATTCACCCATTATATAAAAAATAAACCTATTTCTATGAAACAATGGGCCAATATTGTGGAAAATAATTTATTGATTCAATGTTTAGTTGTTTCATTTATCACTGATACTATAAATAGATATTTCAAACGTTTACAGTTTTTATGTGGATTAACTCATTGATATTGAAGTGCATGCTGAGTTCTGCCAGTTTGGGATAATAATAATGTAGGATGTGGTTCAATCTTGTAGTATTGGACTAGAATTGGGAGATATTTTGGTAATATTTGGCTAGCGGGTACTGATAATATAAATAGACTTGTCCACTTCATCTCACTAATTCAATTCAATGAAGTATTATGTTAGTGTTTAACAATAATGAGATAGTATATGGTGGCATTTGGTGGTATTTAATTTAATTAGTATTAGTATTAGGTGGCAAATTTATCTAGTAATCAATGAAAATATAATATTCTGACAAGGATGGGCACTGTACTAAATACTTTAAATTAATTTTACTATATTACTCAGCACATCTCACAAAACTGGCCAGCCTACATTTTTTTGAGTGTGTTTATAATAATGTCACTTAAATCTCAAAATCTTAATGGAATTTCAACCCCAATATATACCGCATTACCGATAGAAGATATAATTTCTAACAATAATTCTAACAAATTACCATAACATTAATGGTGATTTTGTAAGTTGACATTATTGGAGATTACATAAAGAGCTGGCAGTTCTCACTATAATAGTTAAAAACTATATAATGTAATGGGAACTTGCTGAAAATTTCAGTTTAATTCTTCCATTCGGTCTATAGCCTCGATCATCATTACTAAAGTCGGTACGATAAATAAAAAACATATTCTCGGTAAAATGGGATCTTTATCTTTATCCAGTATATATCGCAGACTAGCCATGACATTGTGGGTAGATTATGGTATGGTTAAGTTATTTAATGTTTAATAATAATGTAGAAAGCATTTTGAAAGGCCTATAATAGGCAGATTTCGCTCTTGGAGAATGTATGTTTGATTAAATGTATGGACTACTCTTTGTGGTTATGCTCCGTCGTTATTCAGGCGCGGATCCAGGATTTTTTGCAGGGGGGGGGGGGGTCTAGGTTTGATAATTGCTTAACTAATTGCGCTCAACCGATTAATTTGGTAAATTAGATTCAATTTGGTTCATTCTGACGTATTTCCGGGAGGTAAATTCCAAAATTACAGGTCTAAATCGCCAATAAAATCGCATAAAAATTTTTTCAAGTCTGAGGCGGGGGGGGGGGTGTCCCGGACCCCCTTGAACCTCCCCCTCCCTCTGGATCCGTTATTAATTGAAATCATGTTGCTTCTAAAATAATATACCAGATAAGATATGAAATGGAATGACATGAAATGACATGACATGCAGTCAGCTTTGATGGAATTTTTTTTTGTATCCTCCGAACGACAAGTTTCTGCCCCTTTCCCCCACCCAACGGAAGCATACAAGGGGAACATTTAAGTCCTTACAAACGTTTTCGATAATTAAGTACGAGTGAATAGATATGCATACTATACTCTACTTTCATTTAGAAAACTCAACTAAACATCTTCGATAAATATGTACGCGTAAACAGATATACTTTCATTTAGTTTAATTTCGAGAGAAAACACACCTACTCTACTTTCATTTAATAGAACACAATTTTTATGGGAAACAATCACTGGTTTATTCTAAAAGCACGACGTTTCGACAAGTATCCTCTTATCGTTATCAATCACAATGACATTTCATAAACTTCAGATGAATATATATATAAGAGTGGACATGGTGAAACCATATAATAAGCTTAGTTAAATGATTACTTATTCATCTGAAGTTGATGAAATGTCATTGTGCTTGATAACGACAAGAGGATACTTGTTGAAACGTCGTGCTTTTAGAATAAACCAGTGATTGTTTCCCATAAAAATTGTGTTCTATTAATGTGTTTTCCCATCGCTAAATGCCACTTAAAGATTACTTTCATTTAGTTTAAAACTCACCTAAACATCTTCGATAAATTTGCATTTTGTATTATTCAGAGCGCACACTCACCTGAAGTCTCTACAAAAGTCGACGACTTACTAACATCACACATATAAAAAGTATAGCGAAATCAATACAATCATTCGTGATTATTTTTACGATTTCATAATAAATTCTAGACAATATAATAATATGTATGTAACACACGGGCAAATGTTATTTTAAGTAGGTATATAAAAGAGACAGAAACGGTAAAAAAAATCTCCTGTCAGACATTAAAGGGAGGGGTCAATGAGGTGGAGAATCAGGGTGTATTTATTTGTTTATTTGTGTGTGTGTGTGTGGTGGAGTTCGGGGGGGGGGGGCAGTATTACGGCCCAGAAATGTTTTAGCTTAAGGCCCTGTAAGATGGATACCCTACCGCAGTAGATGGTTAATTTGAATGAAAAGAGTAAACCCAACTGCCTCCACTATATCAAATTCTCATCCGGCGCTTTTGAAATTTAATAGAATACGCCATATTGAAAGTTTGATAAAAATTGGAAAATAAATCATTTTAAGCCTTTTAACACCGTGTATTTAGAAAAAAGATAATCATCATACAAATATTGAGTGACTCAGTTATTTGTTATCTATTTTTTGAGATAAGGTGTTTTATCATAATTAATATCCGCAAGTGTAAAAACTGTTTACTTTAAAAAAAAAAAAAAAAAAATATAGACCTTATCAAGAAATTATAGTAAATGAAATGAAATGGGGTTTGACGTCCAGCTTACGCCACACAATGTGCTGTTAATGACATTTTGCCCGGACAGCAGCGATATGGTACTTATTTCAAATATCAATTTGAAACTGTCAAAGGTTATTTTACGTTTACCCCAAGGTGTATACGGGACCTCAGTTTTTCTATCCACCGAACGACTAGACGTCTTTCCTTGGCAGACATTCCGTCGTAAACAACAGCGTGAACTTGTCGGGGGACTTTTAACTAGTTAGTAGCAAGATAACATAAAGTTAGCACTGGTTACTGTCTCAGCATAGCTTTGACGTTATTTTTTAAAAGACATTGGTGGTAGGGGAGGGAGTATTAGTGTATTTATATCATCATCACCATCTTACACTTGCGTCAGGAGATCACGGTGTATAAGTGGGAAAGACGCATGCTTGCTATGCTAGAATGGAGGCCTGGTATTCCATCACTGTATTGGCCGAGAAAGTTCATCCAGATTTTTCGGCGTGGATCTCCTTGCCATTGATACAGGACGGAGAGTCTGGCAAGAACGGCTGTCTAGTCGATCGGATGGGACGAACAACCGTGTACATATTGGCGTGCACGTAAGCGACCCTACAACAATAGGAAATCGTTATAGGAGTAGACTGTAGAGCCGCTGTCCGGGTAATATTTCCTGCATAGCAAACGGCATGTTCCCGTCTAAATTAGTCCAGTTCGTAGCTGAACAGTAGGACGCTAAACCCCATTTCACCTTAATTCATTTCATATCTGCGTCATATATCAGTAGCAAAACAAAACAAAATACGCCAAAAACTAAGGCTGCCGGGTGGATATCCAATAAAATATCGGCAACAATACATTAACATCGCGAAATACAGTGCATTACAATGTCTACTTTAATAAATAACAGATAAATAATCATTAAATCGCACTGTTCCCATACGATATGTGGTCAACTCGATTAAATGTCCAAAACAAACAACATGCAAAGTACATGAAAACAATTATACGGTACAACAATAACTGGTTTATTATACGAAGACGCTATGTTATCGTCATCCGAAGCGGACTCTTATCGAAACGGGGGGGGGGGATGGCCTAGTGGTCTAGAGTGCCGCGCTTAGACCTCTAGCTGGCCGGTCACCTCTGGCTTGCGGCTGTGGTTTCTAGCCCTGGGCGTATGTGGCATGGAGATAGGGGCGCCTTCTCAACGTCGTGGGTTTCCTCCGGTTTCCTCCCACTGCTAAAGACCCCTACGCGCAAGCGAATTACTGAAATAAAATTTAAAAATAAAACATATGTTAGTCCCGAAATGACCTAGTTTGTGTTGAGTGGACGTTAAACCCCATTTTTCTCTCTCTCTTATGGAAACGACACGACTTCCAATCCAACCTGTCAAAAGTTTTCTTTTTTTCCCGCTAAAAATATTGCGCAAACATAAATAGGGGTACCATCGTGTTCAGTTTTTACTCTTTAAAACTGAGAAACACGGTTCAAGGTCATTTTCTAACGCGTTATGCAACTCGGATTTTTTTTTTTTTTTTTTCACCCATGAATATTTAAAAATACATTAAAAATTTAAAAGTAAAGAAACGAAACGAAAAGGTTAAAGTAGCTTACAAGTCTTACCTGTTCGTGTTTGTCATTAGTCGGCTACTTGTCTACTTCTGTCTCGTCTAATTAGTTAAATAACAAAAATATGGATGCAACTATTATTTTTCCATAGTCTTTAATTCATGTCATCTAAAGAACACGATGTCAAATTCTAGCTGTAAGCATGGTCTGTATTATGATGAATGGGGTAGCGATCGTTCAGCCATTAAAACGTATTATAATAGGTATATATATATGTATATATATGTGTGTGTGTGATATAAACCGACCCCATTCTGATGTACAGACGTTATAAATAAAACAACATTTTTTAAAAAACGCTCGGGCTAATTTTCTTCCTCGTTACAGCAGCAAATATGATTGGTTAATACATTGAGATGATTAGCCAATGAACGCGAGATAATGTAGGTCGCTTTGACGTCGTGAATGAAGAATTTACCTTGATTTACCTGCGCTACAGCACATTATATTGTATGTAGGTAATGTTCACTTATATTAAAGGAATCTTATACATTGTTTACTTTCTTATAATATTAAAGCATACATCTGCAGAGTTAATTGGCCTGAAACGTTTGGTTTAGATAATTTTTTACATTTCTCAAGAAGTTCCATATTTGGATAACAATTGATTAGTATTGATTTTGCTTTCCTACTACGTTCTCTGTATAAATGCAATTGATAATGACAAGAAAGAAATCTTGGGTTCTAAACTGAAAAGCTTACGAACGAGACTTTCTATTTTGTTGAAGTTTCAAAGAGAAACAGTGTAAACAAAATAATAATCTGTTATTATTACATGAAACCACCATTAGAGCATAGAGTTACAAATCCACATCAATATTTTTTTATATATATATAAGAAATGTTAACACCTTCGGGAAAAACATCAGCTTAAAGACTTAAATTAGAAAAACATAATGATTTTCTTCATAACAAATGTCATATTTTGACTTTGACAAATCGGAGATTAGAAACATAACTTAAAGCGGGGGTCGGCGTATTGGGGATAGGGGGTGGCGGTTCGAAAACTGGGACCGTTCGGACCCAAAACTTGTACGAATTTCTTTGGGTAACAGGTTTTGTTATTTGCCCTCTTCAATGAGAAACTACGCCAACTTGGACTTCTCTGTTGCAAGAAATGCCTTTCGATTCTGTCTGTTTTAACTGTCCATTAAAATTTACAATGTGCAAGACCACATAAAACTATAGATATACCAAATTTGGTTGGGGTTTTTTTGTTTTTTTTAAATAAAACATCGACACATACTCACTGAACTTCTGTTATTAATGAATAATCTTGAGAAAAAGGGCTGGCCAGTGCATAACGTTGACACCGTTCTGCTGAAGAAAGTCCTGATTAAATCTGGCGGCGTGGGCACGGGCGTTTCATGATGGAAAACGTTGTTTCGATGACGAGCGAAATGTAGCATGACGTTGGTCAGAGCTTGATCGATATAGTACTTTGATGCCACCTCCTTTCCCTGGACACAGATTTTGAAAGACCACAGGATCCCCTCTAGTTTAGGCCGATTCCACCTCAAACCATTATGTTTGGACCACCCCACGAGTCTTGTTCCATGACACATTGGTCCGAATAACGCCTGCCACGTCAACGACATATTCTGTTCTTGCAATCTGCTGTTGATACGCAATACCGATTCTCATAATATGTGAGCAGAAAAGTTCTCCACTACCCGTGTCGCCAGTTCTGGTGTCGTTGGGCAAACTGAAGACGTTCACGTCAATGGCGAGGGGTGGAGATAGATCCACGGTAAGGTCTACGGCAATGAATGTTCTCTCGTGTGTGACGTCGGCGCACTGTATCGGTATTGGTGGGTCTTCCATGTGTTCCCACTGCCCGACGTGCTGTCTCAGATGCTTGTGTGGAGGGATTCAGCACGGACTGTCGCACAATATGGCGGCCTTGACGCCTTGTGGTAACCCTTGATCAACCTGTTCGGGGACTTCATCGATGGTGTTGATGGCTCAAAAGTGTTGCTGAAGCCTGTAAATGGGCCGAACATTGACCTGGAAGTGATTTGCAACGGCTTGGATGTGTGGCCAGCGTGGAGTCTTCCAAGCGTCTTGTTCCTCTGAGCTGTCGTGAGTCGTGGCATGCTGCTGAAGTTGTAGTGTGAATGATTCAACTAGGTATGGGAAGGGGCGGGGGCATTTTACAATGCTGGTCCCGGTGAACAGCACTTGCAGCATGACTTAAATGAAAATCATGGAGAACACCATACCATCTCAGAAATACGGTTGCGTTTTTGAGAACATTTGCTGTGTTGAGTTATGTGTTTGGGAATGGGCCTTATTGATCTGGTAGTGTGGTCACAAATATTCGGCAAGTTTTATGCAATGCGTCTATTCAGGGTAACATACCAACCAGGTGTTTCTTTTTCTGCTTAGTATATAATATTTGACTGTAAGGATCAGAACTACTACATGCACGTTTCACAGTTTGTTCATTTTGATCATAATCATATTATAAAAATCCAATATGGCCACCAAAATCTAAGATGGTGCCATTTTATCCATTTTGTGTATGTATATAGAAAATGTAGAAATAAGAATGTTAGACCTTGAATCTAAAAGAACGTTGTAGAAATGGGTTGGGTTATTTGGGGATTTTTCTTTGCACTGACTGGGCTAATGTAGACATAGTGTGCTTTTTGGGAAAGTTTGGTAACTGTTGAATTCCATCTGCCAAGGATTCTTTGTTTACGTCAATGTGCACAGGGACCTGGGCCTTGTTTCACGAAATTTTAACTTAAGATAAAATCCAATTTTAGTAGATACTTCAATTTTGATTGGCTAAGCACTAAAATCAATCTAATATTATCCAATCAAATTACTAAAATTGGGATCTTATCTTAGTTAAAATTTCGTGAAATAGGCCCCAGGTTTTTCTTCCCATTCAAACGATTGTACGTTGTCCCTTACCGGGTCCACGGTCCTGCCACACTGATCAGCAGTGAATATTCGCTTGGCCGCTACAATCACTGATAAGAATGACATTGACGCGACTTAATGAGTACCCGGTATTAACTTTTTCTTCCGACAAAATAAATTCTAAAACATTTTTATGAAGTATAAGAAAAAGAAATAAAGACGTTTGAAGTATTTGTAGTTAAAAATATTTCCTATTTAGTGTAAATGGGTATTGAAATGAGTAAAAGGAATCATTTTGCCCGAAGCAGTTACGTGTTATGTAAACAATGCACGAGCCATTGAGCCAATTACTAATGCCGCGTGAAGTCAATGCACATGTTGAAAACAATCATCTGTGACAGAGATAATTGGTAAGTAATTCTCTGTGAAACAGATTGCTATCCTGCATCACTGACGAGAAGGAACCACACTGAAAAATCCAAATGAACTAAGCGAGTCAACGTCTTACTCACTGAGTCACAGTGGTTCAAAATCCAATGACGTGATGCAAATCCAATGAAGAGTGTTTGAAGAGGTGATATCGCCAAAGAGGTTGGGTAGTCATTTTAAAGAAAAAAATAGTTACCTAATATTCTGAACTACGGACCTAGCTGTTTTCTTGCTAGCACCAGTGCGGGACTGGTCCGTGACAGGTGGGGCTAAGCTCATTAAAAAAAACTGGACCTAAGCCTATAAAGAAAAAAAGGGACAGGAAAAAATACAAAGAAATAAGAAAAGAGAAAGAAAGGAGAAGGGGAGGAAAGAAAAGAAATAAAGAAGGGGGGGACAGGAAACATGACAGGAGAAAGAAAAGATAGGAAGCTTTGGTCTGAAATGCTTGGAAAATGGGTTTGCGGGTGTCAATTTTCAAATTTTCCTAGGGGGAGGACCACCCCAGACCCCCTCAGACTTTCGCGCTGGTGGCGCGCCTTCGATGTGTACTTGTGTGGACCGTGGTTACTGACCCCAGAGGTGGCCCTTCGGCCCACCAGTCCAGCACTGGCTTGCCCGTATGATTGGGTGGTTGAATAATCCTTCTGATTGAGACTTCGTGCTTCCTTGTCACTGTTAAACAACGCAATGCACCATATGTAAGTTGTTTGAATGAGCGTTGGACTTCATTCTTTCTTCTTTTCTTTCTATCTTATATATCCGTTCGTTATATCAGCCACACAACCAATAAAGAGACACGGAACAATTGGCTGTTAAACATACGCGATGTAAGACTAAAATTAAAGTGTGTAGGTTTGTCCATCACGCTTCGTTGCCGCGCCCCATCCCCACATAATATGTGGTATCAAATAAACCCGGATGACCCCGTGAATATTTCAGGTAAACGAATCTATACCCCGGGAAAATTGCGCCTGGGTCTTAGTCAAATCGTCCCCCCCCCCACATGTGGTATCAAATTAACCGGCTTGTAGGACATCGAATGCCGAATCCGGAGCTTTGGAAATGAAATGTAATGGAATGAGGTTAAACGACCTATTGTTCTGCCCATATTGGGCTAATGAATACGGGTATATGCCATAAAGTGGACTATGAGGGAAATTTTTGCCCCGACAGCGGCACTATGGCCTACTCTTATATCAATTCCAACTGCCAATATTATCCGACGCCATATCATTTATAGGTCGAGTAACTTGATTTGCCTTAATGGATTAAACGCTATCGCAATTTAAAAATTTAATTTTAAAATAGATAATTCAGACTTAATGTATTATCGTAACAATGGTAGCAATGAAAATTCTCACCAAAACTTCAAACACTGATAACTTTTCTCAAACTTAAGTAATTTTCAAATATTCCCATGTTAGTATCTATTTTAAACTATTATAGCAGGTTTTATCTAAATCTTACATCATTAATAAATCATTTCTTCTTTTATTCATTCAAATGATGAATGATATAGTATTTTTTACAAAAATTTACAAGATATTCAAAGTAAGTAATTGTGGGCGTTTTGTTAGATGGCCCACTCTATGCTTTTGTTGGTTTTTTTTTAACATTATTTTATTCCCAGAAAAGGATTGAGGAACAGGCTAGACCTATATTACCTTATTTGTAAGAGGTTAATGGGGGGGACAAATATCTTTGGCAGTGTTTCTCAACTAAGGCAAAGTTTAAATCAAACGGTGGATAAGTCGGCTCTAATTAATTTTATGATCAATGTCAACCCAGCGCTATGATATACTCAATAGCAACAATTGCAGTCAGATTCTATGTTTGTACATGACAAGGATTAGGGTCGCCAGTTTTCTCCGGCTCCCCCGGTTTCCCCAACCACGTTGTGTTAGTTCCGAAATGACCTAGTTTGATAAACTCTCTCTCCCATTCTTTTTCTCTCTCGATTCTAGCGTGATGTTCCGCGTTCTTACTACAGTAATATAATGTTCGTAACATGGTGTATTTGTTTTGTGTAGAAAGGCAGTGATAACAGGGTGTTATTTGTTCAGATACTTCAGTGTTGCCGAGCTATGAATAGGTTGAGATTATTAAACATGTACTTGTACATGGAAAGTAGTAAGGTCGCTTGCCTAACAACGTGGGTTTTTCTCCGGGTGCTCTGATTTTTCGCCACTACCAAACACCCCAAATTGAATAGTTAAAATAAAGTTGTACCATGTTATTTTGCGAAATACCACAGTCTATGTTAGTTGGACGTTACCCCCCTCTCTCTCTCTCTCTCTCTCTCTCGATCGAAGTGCTGAATATTCGGGAACATCCCAATATAAAATTGAATTAGTTAGGACTAAGTGGAAAGGGATACCATGATACGCCGTACGTTTAAAGCTTTTGCGCCCCTCTCAGTCTAAGAAAGTCAAGACATTATTATTTCTGTCACCTCACTATTATACGATCATGGGCATTATTTCACAGGCATAAAAATAAGTGATACAGGAAATAATAACACAATTACCCCCCTTGTTTTCCCATTCACCCTCATGGAATGTCTATCTTCAAACGTTTGAATTTTAAGTTGAAAAAGATATTTATTGAATTATAGGATTAATAGGATTATTCTTTAACAAGGTAGGACTGTTTATAGATGCAATCTATTTTAGTGCTTTAATTTAATACATTTTAAAACATTTTAAAAATATAACTTTAATGAACTAAACCACATGCGGTTTGCAACACTATTCGTTGCTCAATCATCAATCTACCGCGGGACAGATATGCTGCTAATCGGCCCTAATCGGCCCTAGCATCTTCACACATCCCAACATTTATTGGGGGGAGGGGAATTCCCTGGATACCTTATGGTATAGAGATTGGCATTTATCTAAATGGGCCCTATCATGTTCCTCCACGGCCAAACTTTCTTGGGAGAGAACTCCCTGGATCCTTTGTGATATATAAGGATTGGGGTTTACGCCTCAGTAGTAACCACTCTCCTGGTCGGTTATTCCAGTCTATTGCGCATGCTCTCTAGATAAGTAATATGGCGTCGCCGTTTGACACATGTTGTGGAATATCTGGTCATTTGTTACAAATGACGCTGAAACGCACCATGTTACACGATTCGTGTACTAATGGTAATGTTTATTTTGTCATAAATACTGAAAATCAGAAACCTACCTTTTCAGGATAAGATAATAACATCAGTGTTAATTTGAGTTAACAAATAATGTGTGTTTTCCACGTGTAAGACCTTGGGTGATATTGAGTTAGAGACTTAGCTACTTTAATTATACACGGCCTATATTAAAGTATGTTGACATATTATTTTAACGGTTCACTAAGCCAGTGATGGCTGTCTTTTGTTTTATTTGTGTCTAAAGTTTGACACGTTTATGAATTCAGTGACGTTCGATTTTGTGGTAGTTCATTGTTGGGTGGTAAAAGGAGTGTGTGTATATTTGGGTGTGCTATTTTTATGATTATTTATGTAAGCATAACAAATGCTGTTTTATACAAATGCATGTTTTTCACAGGGTATCCCATACTGAGCGCCATAGAATACGTACGACACAGATGTCAGTAGCGCGTGTGTCGTCCACGGGCGCCTACGCACGCTGTGCTGCGACGTCTCATGGAATTAACCATCTCTCTCGTACTTTTGGTTTTAACCCCTACGACTTTGTACCGTTGATTACAGATTAAACATCCATAAATGTACAAATGTGTTGTTATTGATGTGTTCCCATTTGAATATTGTTCACAATAAGAAGCAAAATAAATAAGATATGTTTCAAGATCATTTTGTTATAGGGGCTCTGCATGCTCTTCGATCCCAATTTTTCACGCCAGTTTTAGTTCATCCACACATATGCTTCACTTCAAATATGAATCAATTCATTAAAACCCTAGCCATTCTCGAGATTGAGGCGCATGGGGGGGGGAGGTAACTCTGGTAGGGAAACTCAAAGAAACACTGATCCCGATGATTCAAACCAGAGTTTTTTTCTTCATAAAACAATTCCATTAAAAGCTTTAACGTCCATAGCGTTCTCAAGGTGGTTTGGAAAAGGGTGATAACTTTGGAATGGGGGTTCGGATAAGGCCGAATAGCTATAATGATTCATCTCTCAAACCACAATGCTTTATACCTAAACCCGTAAAGTAAAGAACGTATGTTCTATCACACTCGACATCTACAGTCAAACCTTCCTTACCTTATCTAGCTATAATGATTCATCTCTCAAACCACAATGCTTTATACCTAAACCCGTAAAGTAAAGAACGTATGTTCTATCACACTCGACATCTACAGTCAAACCTTCCTTACCTTATCTGGTTTATTCTAGAAGATTCTTTGGGCACTAACTCGTCTTATTTAATGACACATACTGAAAACAAAACTATATTTTAAAAAGATATATCACCGGTGCATATGCACTTATAATAGCAAGGACTGTTTTGCTTCCCCGGTGTTTTTATTAATCGCAAGATCCGATGATCGGTAGAACAGTCTTTTATTGCCTCTTAGTAATTTTCTTTGCCAATACTGGGATAAAGTCGGTACCTTCTAAATAATGAACCAACATCACAATCTCAGTAAGGAGGGGGGGGGGGTACAGTTCATTCTCTCTTAGGAATCATGCCAAAACATTTTCCCCATCTTTACTGGAAACTACTTTTAGCGCACAATGTGAGTCATTCGGCGATACGAGACACGAGGTTAATCCGCCATCTTGGATCTGTGTGAAGCGACCGGCGGAAAGATAAATCGCCTGATATTCAAAATGGCCGACGTATGGCAGGCGTGATTCCCCAGAGAAAGAAATGGAGGGTAAAACCACACTCTCTCTGGCATCCGAGATTGCCAACGTTATACACTCGCCGAAATTAATTGATTTACTGGTATACATTACATTATTTCGATGTAAAAACATAAATAGTCTAACAAAAAAAAAATATTCTCAAATTGACAAGTGGCGTTAAGTTGGTTTGTGGTTCGGCGTCCGTTATTGATCAGATACAGAATTAGTAACATTCGTTCGTTTCTGGAGTTTAACGTCCACTTCCACCTAGGGTGATATCGCAGTAACTACTACTACCTGGTGTTTTAACGTCCGCTTCCACATAAGTGATATCGCAGACAAGACACTGGAGAGCCGAGGTTTCTTCCAGTTTTTAGAATATGATTTTGCAATCTTTCCATTTGCGGCCTTGGGGCATGGATTAGGCATAGTGGGAAGATCGAAGTAACATAATAAATACGCTTTTATTTAGGGAATACGCCTAATTAGTTCATAATACTTTAAGTCTTTGGAAATGGATTTTAACAAGCTGTATTTCTACCCCTGAATAACGATCTGTTTTCTATTGACGAATATCTTTATTATATTACTAAATCCATATCTGGTGAATAACGAACAACAAATTAGTTGGTTGTTCGTTATTCACCAGATATGGAATTAGTAATATAATAAAGCTAACACATCGGCAAATAACAAACAGTCCAAGACTTCGCGTGGCTACATCGGCACAAGTTCCACCGACCTATTATTATTGTATTTCTTTATAAAACAGAATTTCTGGGTGTTTTTTTTTGGGGGGGGGGGATTTTCGACAGTGTTCGACATAATTTTACAGACACTTGGTGACATTTTGCAGAACGAAATATGGGAATAGAGGTGAAAAGTAAAACATCGCGATTGGGTTCATCAGTAAAGAACCTTGCAGACGAAAACTCAGTTCACACGACCCAAGTATTCAGACGTGAAAATGTTTTATTGATGTAGTATTGGGTCTTTAGATTGGTCGTTTAATACAGCGATATAACTTATACAGTAACATTATATATGAGAGTGTAACACATCCTCTGACTATATATATTTGTATCCTGTAGACTGTACTTACTGTAATTGGGTCGCTAGGCCCTATATACATATTTTATATTAATAGAGTGCTTAAATCGAGGACAAGTCCATCAAAGGTTATGCCCAAGGTGCACTGAGCTCTCCACTTATCACAAGATGTTATATAATAGTATTATTTAGATACTTTATCACGTGTCAATTCTGTAGATGATTGGATGGCTGATAAATGAAGTGGATTGGACAATGTCGTCAAGCCGCAATTTTCCGAAAATACGTGACATCACTCACGAAGACTACCGACAAAAAAAACTAACTAAAGAGTTATACAGCTTTCTATTAAAAGTAATACCAATCGGATTAAAAGATCTATATTTCGTTTCGTTTCGTTTCTTTATACTTTCGATGGCCTACACTACATGACGATCTGACCGGTTGTACTGTGAGGTCGTGCCAGAGATCGTGCAAACGGGGTTTGGCCCTATGACGTCAGACATTGATTAATCAATCAGCGTTGACGTTTCTAGTGATTTACGAATAATTCGGTGCATCGTACGCCAATAACTCGCCAAAACAGACCGTTTTATTGACTAATCCCTCACTTCAACCTGAACGCTGGTAATATAACAACTCTTCCAGATCCAAGTGTAGTAAAGACAAGTAAAACGAAATTTTGAACCTTAGGCATTCCTTCTCACATACAAGCCTGGGTTTGAACCGAAAAAAACGTGTTTTTGAGCAAGAGGTTGCCACTTGTTGCCCCATCTGTGGTAGAAAGCGTTCTACTTAACGAAAATTTCGGAAAATGTTAGACGTTTAAAGTTCCAATTTCACTTTTTCTAAGAAAGTCAAAATATAATTATTTCTATGTTTTTTGCTCAAAAGGTTGTCAACTCACTATTATACGATCATGGACAAAATTTTTTTTGGGGGGGGGGGTTAGAAAGGGTGACACTGGCTGATTGAGGAAATAGTTACTCAATTACCTCCCTTGTTTTTCCATTCTTCTCAATGGACGACCATCTTCAAACGTTTGAATTTGAAGTTAGAAATGATATTTTTGCCAATTTCTCAACTGGCAATAGTGAATTATAGGATTAATAGGATTATTCTTTAACAAGGTAGGACTGTTTATAGGTTCAATCTATTTTGGGGCTTTATTTTAATAAATTTTAAAAATATAACTTAAAAAAATGCTATTGGAACTTTAAGTCAATGGGGAAATCATTAGTGATATGTGGCCATTTGGGTATATATCTAAACAATGTTTTGCTAAGTTGCCTCCCTTGAATGGATGAGCTATAGGTAGTAGTATACATTATCAGGGGAAAAACAATTGAAATACAGGTTATAGAAGCCATGCGTAGTCATGAGCTTGCTCTTACAAGGTGTGATTTTATGATAATTAATTATAGAACGCGATATCCTTTCAATCAAATGTTAAAAATATCTATGTTTTGTATATGTAATCATTTAATAATAAAATATGAAACTCATAATTTCAAGACAAATCCCATAATTTCAAATAAAACTGACTGGAAGGACTAAAGTCAGTTCACAAATTCGTGGCGCTTTACCGTAATTTCATAACTTGCCAAAGGGTACCCCATGTGTCTTATATTGATGCTAGAGTCATATAGCTGTGCAATTTTGCATTAAACTATATTTACTACAACATACAGAATATTCTGGGGGGGGGGTGTAGCTCACTTTGCAATCACTGGTCCACTTGACATGGAATGACCATATCCCGAACCGATGGTATCCCACTCAGTGTTAGTAGCGGCCTATAAACTGTTGATCAGTGTGGTATCTGCTACTTGGGTATAAACAACACTTTTTAAATAACCGGCTTCACATACAAACATTAAAACATTTAAATATATATATGCAATGTATTGTAGTGTCATAGTACACAGTGCAATCTTAAATCATTGCTTACCTTTCTGTAGCAGGCGGCCTACAGGTACGTACAGTTTCTTGGTGAATTGTGGTTAAAATTTTGTAAACTGTGGGTATTAATACCAAAAATTTAGCGTACAAATTTGATAATTAATGGTTTCTTTTTTTATGTGATCGTGTGAGTAAAAATATGGTGCATGTGTTTAACTTGCTTTACATTTCCGGGTCAAAGTAGCTCTAAGTTTAGATTTTATTGGTATATTTGTTAAGTTCTGTTGAAGCCGTTTAAAAGACAGGGAGAGAGAGAGGAAGCGAGACTAACGTGTTCAAAATAGGTCTAACACAGTACAAGTTTATTTCAGTAATTCGCTTGCGCATAGTAGTCTTTAGCACTGAAGTAGGGTGTGGTGGCTAGGGTACCCGGGGAAACCCCATATCAGTTGACTCAATGAGATACTAAATGTACTTTTAAACTTTCAGTCATCGAATTCAACTGGATTGTGAATAGAGGTCACTTTGCACTTTAAAAAACTTGTACTTATGATATAATTTTAAAACTGTTCTATGTGGTCTTCGCACAAAATCCACATGGTATAGAGAACAACTGCTTGTATGTGTGTGTTGGGGGGGGGGGGGGGGCGTGAATAATTTTGCTGCAATGAACGGTCGTTTTCACTGGAAAACAAAATTTGTCTCAACCGTAGTCCGGTAGGTGATGCACATTTGGCATCCATTGTAGGCGATATACAGGATGTGGTTAAAGCCATCCAACCCTGCTTTTGCAATTGACTATTAATAAATCTAGAGAGAGAAAGAGAAATGGGGTTAAACGTCCACTCGACACAAACTAGGTAATATCGGGACTAACATATGGTTTTAATTTATTTCGCTTGCGCGTAGGAGTCTTCAGCAGTGGGGAGAAACCGGAGGCAATCGGGGATTCGAAACCACGCCAGTTGACTCAATGACAGGCTTTATGATACAGCGCGCACGTGCTAACCATTCGCTCATCCAACCCGGACTGTCCCTCGTTCAACGTCATTCGACGTCACCTGTACGTGTAAGATTCTCTTACTTTCCTTCATGATTTATTAATTGAATGGATAATCGAGACTATGTTTTTTGTCATGCCGACATTAGTAGTGATGATCGAGGCTAGACGGAACTTTTATTCGCACAAGTTGCGGAAACCTGTTGATTTTTAACAATTTCCGAAAATTACTGCCTTGATCTGTTGTTGCTTATTAAAGATTTAACGTCCGATACATTAGATATTATGATAGGCTGATTTATTAAATTATTTACACTTCATATGATGGAAAAAAATCTTGTGGAAGAGTTGTTATATAACCCGCGTTTTGGATGATGTGAGGGATTAGCCAATGAAACGATCTGTTACGACGAGCTTTTGGCGTGATTTGCACGGAACTGGTAATCAAATGTCTGACGTTATAGGGTCAAAATCAAAAATCACCCGTATGATCTCTGACGCGACCTTCCAAAACAACTGATCAGATCTTCATGCAGTGTAGGTCTTCGAAAGTATTAAAAAAAAACAGACAAAATAAAGATCTGTATTTTAATCAGGTTGGTCAAATAGCGTCAATGAGAAAACTAGGAAACTTCACATCTCTTTATTTAGGGGAAAAAGGATAATTTGGGTAATTATATTTGTATCAAAACAGCCCCAAAGGGACAGTATACAAAGTAATTATATGCTAGGTTCGCCCCATTACGAGTCCTGCAATCGTCTTGATCGCATCGAAGCGTATCTGCACGTACCGGATAGCTTGCTCACCAGGGACAATCCTATCGCAACGCATTGCACACAGGCAAAATTTCACACAAACCCTTAACCATTGAATAAAAATAATAAACTTGAACTTGGCTCAATATAACCAATTTAGTAGTTGAATAAACAATAATCCTCATTTCGATAAGTTGTTGTAAATATAATAAATTATAAAATAACATACAAGATTGATGGCAATATTTGTAAATACATGCTGGTTTTAACCACGGCGGTCTACCCCTGCTTAAAAGACATTTTGCACCAAGTGTGAGGTGTTCCGCCCATTTTGTGGTTTTTCGTATTGTGCTCATAACTTGACTAATATGGACATAATCTGATAAAAATAAGTTAAACAAGAGAATATCATCAGTAGTTTGAATTGGTTTCAGAAGGTTGGGAAATATAAATTGGGCAGAGAGTTACCCCACCCCAGTCCATAGACACTATAGTATTTAAGGCCATTAAGGTAATACTATTATTTTATACTTCATATTATTGCAAAGAAATTAGAATCTTGCATACAGGTACATTTGTTTGTTTTGGTCTTTTTTACTCCGAGTTACATAAGGGCCTCTAGAGAAAGATTTAAATCCGACGCCGTTGTCAGTCAGTCCATCATCTTTTGTGCTGTCATTAATACCCAGAAGCAAGGATATGCACTCTTTAACCTGACTTGTAAAGAATGTGTAGACCAACACAAATTATTATTAAGGTTCGGGGAAAACAAAATACTAACATACAAGTACATAAAACACTTAACAGGTGACAACAACTAATCAATCTAGTTCATTTTTGTTGTATTGCACGTCATATTTTTAAAAATTATTTATAATGTGGTTGCATATTTCTAAATTTTATGTAGTAAAATATTGTTTTAAACCCAGAGTTATCTTTTTTTTACCAGTTTGTCATATTACATAATGACTCAGTGTAAGATTGATTATAGTGTGAAAACAATATAAAACCGGATATTCAGTTTCCAATTTTCAACGAGCTTAAGGTGGTATTAAATAAGCGCTAAATTTACGTATTGCGTGTCTTTTTTCTGGATTCATATATAAACCAATATTTAGTCATGCATATATTCCCATCACGAAATGAAATGGGGTTTTACGTTCCAATTTTTCTGCTCTAAACAAGGAATAGGAAATTAAGAAATAATACACAACGATTGGCTCGAACAATGTCTTGTCGACTTAATCCGATTTTTGTATGTATGCATGTCAGTAAAAAGCGTCAACACGCATTCGAATCCAAAATACATCTTGAAAAGTAGCAAACACATCGTGCTTGCGACTTTTTGAGTCTCTCTCTCTCTCTCTCTCTCTCTCTCTCTCTCTCTCTCTCCAGTACGCTTGAACAGTAAATGGAAGTTAGTCGCTGCCGTGGCAGAGGGTGAAATGGTTATCTTAAGCCCCGTTTAGATGACGAAATTTGCTTTGCATATATGCAAAATTACTCATGTATGCAAATTTCGTCATGTAAACGCATTAACATACATGTATAAAAATACTGCAGGTGCAAATTAGCACCTACTCCTGACCAGATGCAAAAGTATATTTGCATATATGCAAAAGTATTTAGGGTAAGTATTTGTGCAGAATGTGTCATATAAACGCTCAGCAAATATTTGCATATGTGTGTATAACTCATTATCAGTTGCACCATCTCTAAATATATGATGTTGAGTGGTGTTTTGGGTAAAACAAATACGTCAATAGTAGTCTGTGAATAGTCAGCAACATGTCTAGAGGTAAAGTCGGTCGCGAAATCGCATGGGATGATGAAGCAACTAGGGCTTTGATAAGTATTTGGCATGAAAATAGTATTGAACATCAATTAAAGGACCCAAAGGTAAATAATGGAACGTCTATGGCATCTAGAACAGTGCGGGTGGCTGGCGAAAGTGTATCCTGCAATTTTCCACATAGCATATCAAATGTTTCTTTTCGCATTCTAAAATTTTCCAACCGGGATATTGGTCGTCAAATGTTTCTAAAATAATCCTACTATACCAGTCATTTGACCTTGGCTTCAATCCACATTCCTATGATAATTGCAGCACTAAGTTTCATGGAAAGGTTCTTTTCTTTGACGACGAATCCTTGCTATCCGCTCCATGACTAAATTACATAATTTACTGTGAATGCTTATATAACATGTGAACGCTTAGCAAATATACTTTTGCATACGTTAGTAATTAATACATATATGCAAATATGCACATATGTGTTATATCTGGCCATGTAAACGGGGCTTTAAAGTTCCAATTTCATATTTTCTAAGAAAATCAAAACATAATTATTTCTGTGTCTTTTGCTCAAAAGGTTGTCAACTCACTATTATACGATCATGGGCCAAATTTTTTCTGCATTAGAAAGGCTGATTGAGGAAATAGTTACTCAATTACCTCCCTTGTTTTCCCATTCCTCTCCATGGACGGCCATCTTCAAACGTTTGAATTTGAAGTTGAAAATGATATTTTTGCCAATTTCTCAACTGGCAATAATGAATTATAGGATTAATAGGATTATTCTTTAACAAGGTAGGACTGTTTGTAGGTTCAATCTATTTTAGGGCTTTATTTTAATACATTTTAAAAATATAACTTTAAAAATGCTATTGGAATTTTAAACTATTCATATACTGCATAGTAATTAATTAAGCCGAGGAACCTACACCTCTTCTCATCAAAACCTAATCTGATTAAATTACAGATCTATATTTCGTTTCGTTTTTTATGCTGTCGATGGCACACACTACATCAAGGAGAACGCTAGATCGGAGACGGTCCTACGCATTTTGTGACGTCACATGGGGATTGTAGGTTAGCGTAAGGGTTAGGCTTGGCCCAAGGTTACGATTAGGGCTAGCCTTGTCTATATTTCGAGACTTTGACGAAATCTAAATGTCCCAGCTCTAACTCTAACCCTAACCCACAATCTATATATGACGTCATATGTGCTAAAATGCGTAGGACCGTCTTCGATCTAGCGTTCTCCCTACATCATACATGCGAACAGGCAGCCATGGCACATGACTATTCGTTCAGACAACAAAGAGAAAAAACGCAAACTCAATGGGATGTCTTCATCCTGAATTGTTTTGGCTTCCCACATAAAGTATAAACTTAGGACGTCAGTAAACAAACCGTCATATTATTTTCAATTTGGCTAAAATAAAAAAGGGAGGTGCATTTCAGGTCTGTAAGCACAATTTACGGCGGTGTAAACCCCCATCCCCACCCCACACAATCTCTCATCGGAGGTTAAGTAATTTTGTTACTTTATGAAAGATATGTCTATGAATGTTGTATTGTAAAATATTTAAAAAAAAAAACAAAAAAAACCAAATGGCCTTTAAAATGTCGATTTGTTTACTATAATATGTTTGTGACACTACGGGTAGGATAATGTGGCTATCCTGGTCACGGACTCCAAATAGCAGCTTGTGACACTACGGTGTCACAGATGGGACACTGACGTCTAGGGCTTTTCTTCGGACTTCACGACGTTGGACTGTGACACTATGGGGTCACGTACTGTGTGTCCGTACGGCCTGTGTCACACTGTCGTTTGTCTAGGTAGGGCTTGACGTTGTGATCAATAAGAATTCAAATCTTTTCTGTACTCTTGAGATATTCGTTAGATGTTATAATAATATATTCTTCAGCACAGATACAACTATTGTTATTTAGGTATTTAAAACGTTAACCATTATAATGTCTTGTATATGGCTTCATCGGGACGGCTGCGTCCGGTCAGTAAGCCATCCAGCTCCTGGGGTGAACTTCCCCTTGGCTCTCTCGAATGTTGTCTGCGTCCGATCTGTAAGCCAGGCCAGTTCCCGGGGTGAACTTCCTCTTGGCTCTCTCGCATGTTGTCTACGTCCAGCCTGTAAGCCGGACTGGCTCCCGTGGTGAACTTCCCCTTGGACCTTCCGAATGTTGTCTGAGCGTAAACCAAACAAACTCTCTCCTATATAGAATGTATACTGGGCCAGCTATATATTCGGGTGGGACAATTATCATTTATGGGTAAGTGTTTCGTAAAGGCACCGTTTTACGTCAACACTATTCTAGTTAATTGTACTAATCTGTGCACGTGAGGACAGGACGATAGTATCCTACCTTCCAGAAATGGATACTGACGTATCTGTCTGCGAGTCAATCTAATAATAAGTGCAGGGGGACTGCACCACACACAATTCTAAACAAAAACAGATATACAGACAAGACATCATACTAAGAGACCACAAACATAAACAATTCAAAAAAGAGTGAATGGATCCGGGGGCTAGCCGTAAGCGTCCACTGCGCTGTACAGCCCGGGCCTGTGGTGACACAGACTTAACTCAAATTTGAAAACAAGAACAAAACTCAAGGAAATAATTATATAATGTTAGCATGAGTCATGATCTGTCATATCTTGCAAGAAATACGAATGCAAGCTTATTGTTGTACAAATTCCGTTATACAAGTAACCACACCGTTAAATGTATCAAAGAATTAGGCCTAGTTCCAAAAAAACTAAATGCACTAAATCAATAAAGAAGAGGATTGAAGTATATTGAATGCATTAGGGCACACATTACAGCGTAGAATAATGCAAGTTCATTACCCTAGTTTTCGTCATACATCATGTAGGTAAAGAATTCTGTATTAAACAGAACACTAAGTCAATAGTGTTACATTTAATCTGTCTAGTGGTGAAAGTTAGACAGGAAGTTAAAAGAGTTAATTTTTTTTTAGATCTTGTTGCTTAATTGGCGTTGTATTTCTCGTTTGGTGGGATTCTTATATTTCTTATTTATGTGTTTGCTAATTTCCAAGGATAAAAACTCGGTCTGCCTATCGTAAATAAACACTTTCTTTTTATTATTTTATGATAATATGTATTTTATTACAGTGTACGTTGTTAGGACCTCCATCTTCGATTTAATGGAAATCAAGTTTGTTACTATGTGAAAAATAGGTCTTTATGAAAGATAGGTCTTTATCAACGATATGTAAATTATTAATGGCCTTACCAATGCCCAACATTTTTTTCAGTATGTTCAATTTTCATTATCTCAATGTGATTAAAATAAAGAACTTATTTCGTTTCGATTTTTAAACAAAAACCACAAGGATCTTGAAGACTGTTCTACATGTAGCAAACTGATCCCGCAGTGAATATTCGCTTGGCCACTACAATCACTGATAAGCATGACATCGACGAGGCTTAATGAGTACGGCATATTAACTTTTTCACTCCGACAAATTAAATTCTCAAACATTTTTTTGAGGTAAAAGAAAAATGAATAAAGACGTTTGAAGTATTTGTAGTTAAAAAATATTTCCTATTTAGTGTAAATGGGTATTAAAATGAGTAAAATGTATCATTTTGCCCGAAGCAGTTAGGTTTAAGTTGAGCCAATGACTAACATAGATAATTCGTAAGTAATTCTCTGTGAAACAGATTGCTGTTCTAGTTGACGTGAGTAACGGCGAGTTTTTGGCGTGATCTGTTCGGAACTGTGGGTAGACCTCCCCGTACAACTGGTCAGATCTTCATGTAGTATAGGCAGTCTGGATTTGAAGTATTATTGCAAGAACTCCCATTTCGTTGTCACTGCACGCCAGCCAATGTGACTCCCCCGATATTTAGGGGACTTCGTGGGATTTGAAGTGTTGCCAACAAGAACATTTATAAATTTGCCTTAAAGATCACCAATAGTACATATGTGATAGAACTGGATATGCACATTCTAAATATAATTTTAATGCAAAGTTCTTTGTTACGAGGTTGAATAGTAACAAGGGTTATCATCACATCCTTTCTGTTTACCAACTTCGATTTAGCGAGCCAACCAACGTTTAACTTTCTAAGCGGGCAGATTTATAAACAGGTCCTTGGCATCAGTCTTAACCCAAATAAATGACCGAATAGTTGGCGCGTGCGCGTGGTATCATAAGGTCTGTCAAGAAGTTAACTGGTGAGGTCTCCTGTCAAATCTTGTGTATTTTCTCCAGGTTCTCCGGTTTCCTCCCACTACTAAAGACCGCTGCGCCTAAGCGAATTATTGAAATAAAATTGAATCATGTGTTTCTCCCGAAATGACCTAGTTTGTGTCGAGTGTAGGTTACCCCCTCTCTCTCTCTCTCTCGAGTCCCTCTCTCTCTCTCTCTCTCTCGTTTATTGTTTCTAAACATTTAAATGTGTAATATTAAATAGCCTCTATGCTCTTACTTACGTTTAAAGGTATATCAGTTCAAATAACGTACCAGGAAAATGTTAAACAAAGCTTTTCTTTTTTAAAGTGAATTTATGAAATAGTTTTAAGTTTATGATGAATGTTGTCAACTAATCATTTAAGTAGATGCAACGGAATGGGTCAATTCGTACGTAATCGTAAATCATATTACAAATACCTTGGCCTTCAACCGTATCAGCACTGATGGATGAGTTAATTAGTCCTCGATATTAATTGTTTTTTTTTTCAAAACATTATACATTCTAGAACAATTTGGAGTTAAATAATATAGGTTTTTGATGTATATCTGGATGAAAAAAAAAATACTTCCTATTTAGTGTATATGTACCTGTATTACCTTGAGGCATAAAATGACTAAAACGCCCAAATTCTGCCCGGACAAGTTTACATTACTACACTTTAGATTCCCAAAGACCTGGCCATAACGGTACATTGCGTTTACGAAAGATGTACGTGGCGTTATTTTCTACACTAATAAAACGTAATTAGGTAATTAATTATACATCACTGGTGACACGCTTCCGTCACCATCATACTATAATTTATTAGTAAATTTATACAAACGAAGAACATGTTGCAATCAAAACTTCAAATACACAGTACATATAGGAATGAATGATTTTGCAAAAAATAAATATTTATGCTACTCTAGAAGCTCATGGTAGTTTTGTATGCACTTATATGTCCAGGGCTAAACTCTTCAAAAATCATCTATTTGAAGGTCATTGAACATTTTTTGATTGGTGACACGTTTGTCACCGGGGCCGAAATACGTGAAAATGCCACGCCCCTTTTTAAGCGCAGCACTACCCCCTGTCATTACTGTATCTCTAGAATCGGCGGACCCAGAAGGTTGTATGACCACTCAAAATCTTCTAAATGGCCACATTATAGGGGGTCTGTAATACATTTCTATGTTTAAAAGTCAATAGCGTTTGAGATATTTGCCAAAAACTGATTTATTATTATATAATTTACTCATTATTATATTACTTGTTGCAATTTTTTTCAATTGTCTATTTTCGAGTTCAATTATGTGAATTTTTTACACTTCTTGCTTTTACTACAGTCACGAAATATTACATATTTTATGTTCATTCTTCTGCAAGTGCATTAAAAAAACCTTGACAGTCGGAAATCAAACAAAAAAAAGAAGGGGGTTATCCCCTTAATACTGATTTCAAGAGGGTATGAACCTCCCAGTTGATGTTACTATATAATGGCAGGATTTCATTATAGTTGAATTGTGCATATTACAATCATCTTAACAAAGTGTTTTTGTAATAACTGCATTATCTACAATTAATTACGCTTAGCCAAAATATTTTTACAGGAAATGTTAGTGGTTTCAAGTTCAGCAGCCAAGGGAGCTTTTGATGAGACTGCATGCGTTATATGCAACTCTGCAGGAAAAACTTTAACAGGAACTAATGGTGGGCGTGTTAAAATCCGAATTGCAGTAGAACAATTGCAAGATTCTTTAGCCGCCTCAAGAATAAATGCATACAGCAACACATTTATGTACCATCTGAAGCCGAAATGTTGTTATTCTACTTACATTCTGAATTCTGAAGTCGAGATCTGCCCCAAAAAAAGTGAGCCAGAACTTTTTGAAGAGGTTGAAGAGGGAGAAAGCAGTGACAGTTATAACGTCGCCAAACGACGAAAGAAGAGTTCTAGTTCGAGTTACATAGATATTGAAAGAAAGTGTGTTATATGTGACAGAGTAAGAGAGAGTTGTGGTGATAGGGGTCGGGTACTGTATCGCATCTCAGAGTCTGACAGAGCAGCATCGTTTCTAGATGCTTTGAACTTTTATAAAGACGAAGTTGAGACAAGGTGTGCTTTTTTTGGCTAACACTGTAGCTGCTAGTTTTAAAATCGAGACTATCAAATACAAATTTGCAGTTTAAGTCAAGTGTAGCTGCCTCATTGGATCGCTGGATATTTTCAAACAATGCATCAATTTGTCTATTATACTTTAGGAAGTATTGTCGTAAACAATTCACATGATAGAATACATCTGCAGCAAACACATCACCAGCTTTGTCCAAAAAAGCACACCTTGTCTTAACTTCATCAGAGATGCAGAACGGAAGGACTGACAAGGACATCTGTCTAGTCGTTAGGATGGGACACAATGACGTACACGTAAAAAATACCATGGCAGTTTTAATTCGATATAAGTGTAGGCCGTAGCGCTGCTACCCGGGCAAAAGTTCCCTCATAACACACTGTATGACGCATACCCGTCTTCATTGAGAGTAGGACGCTAAACCCCATTTCATTTTATTTACAATGGAAATGTCATCGAAATGTCAAATTTTACAAATTAATATAACGCACCCAACTTTATTATACAGTTCATGATTCCGAGATTTGGAGTTAAGCTCCGCCCCCTTAGATACTGTTACTATGTTAAAACTTAACGATGACAAAACTGAGCTTCTTCTTATTGGACCTGATCACAGACTTAATACATGCACTGTGAAATCTCTCAAAATAGGCAATTCAGATATTCCGATATCAAATGTTGTAAAAAATCTTGGCGTGTTCTTAGATTCAAACCTCAGTTTTGGCTCTCACATAAACAACATCTGCAAAATCTGTCATTTCCATCTCCGAAGAATAGGATCAATCCGTCACCTTATATCTGAAAGTGCAGCTGCTGCACTGGCTCGATCATTCGTGTTGTCCAGAATTGACTATTGCAATGCCATACTCTCTGGAGTAACCGATGAACAAATTTCCAAGTTGCAAAGGATCCAAAATCATGCTGCACGCATTGTCACTAAAGCTAGATCAAAATCACACATCACTCCCATCTTAAATAATCTTCACTGGCTTCGAGTGCGCGAAAGAATTAACTTTAAAATTTTAACCCTGACCTACAAGACATTAAATCAAACGGCACCTCAATATCTTCAGAATCTATTGACACACTACAAACCAAACAGGTCACTGAGATCTGAGGGTAAACTATTGTTAGATGTCCCAGTTTATAAGATGAAGAAATTTGGTTCAAGGACTTTTCAATATAATGCATCAACTCTGTGGAATTCGCTACCACCTTCAATTCGAAAATGTGAAACATTGTCCATCTTTAAATCAAGTGTGAAAACCTGGATGTTTAGTCACTATAATTAATCCCACGTGAACACTTTCATGCGCCTAGAGCATCCCCAAGTGGGATGAATTGTTGCGCAATATAAATTTCGTTATTATTATTATTATTATTATGTCCCCCAAGCTTAACAGCATTAGCGGTTCAATATGGCGACCCAGCACCTGACAGTTTGATTCGTGCATGCTTATTGTCATCAAATAGTAAATGTATAGTGTGGTTTTAATGGTTTTCAAAAAAAAAAGAGTTTACATAAATAGAAATAAATAAATATAGAGTATAAACTTTATTCAGACAGGCCTTGAAATGTCGCTTTAGTTTAGTACCGTAACTAACCTGTCATTTATAATTTTCCACGTCACACTACTCACACATTATCCATGGCATGTGCACAAACACGATTAAATGGTTCATATTTGATATATGTGAATATCATAATTAATTTCTTCGACATCGGTCGGCCTAAAAATTCACACGAATCGCCGCAATTTTTAGCGGTAAGTTTCTGACTCGAATTGGTGTGGATTTCGCTTAGTAAAAGCATGCATCCCAAATGATGCTTTAAAGTTCCAATAGCATATTTTTAAGTTATATTTTTAAAATTTATTAAAATAAAGCCCTAAAATAGATTGAACCTATAAACAGTCCTACCTTGTTAAAGAATAATCCTATTAATCCTATAATTCACTATTGCCAGTTGAGAAATTGGCAAAAATATCATTTTTAACTTCAAATTCAAACGTTTGAAGATGGCCGTCCATGGTGAGGAATGGGAAAACAAGGGAGGTAATTCAGTTACTATATCCTCACTCAGCTTGTGTCACCCATTTTAACACCTCTAAAATTTTGCCCATGATCGTATAATAGTGAGTTGACAACCTTTTGAGCAAAAGACATAGAAATAATTATGTTTTGACTTTCTTAGAAAATATGAAATTGGAACTTTAAATTGAATGTACTACAAGTGTATGATACTGTCGTTGAGAAATGTGTAGATTTCGGACTCTAAAATATTGATATAAAATTTAAATTGAATGTCAAACCCGACATTGCACCTGTACATGACACTATTCCAATCACGTGCCGAGGACAGCTGATCACGCCCCCTGTAATTCCTTTCTCGCATTCCAACTAATTTACGCTAAAAATTATAATTTGTAAAATACTCTTTTGGCCAAATTATTTTCTATTGTCCAATTGTCCTGTAAATTATACATAAACTTTATTTTCGGACATTGTTCTGAATTTATATTTTTATTGGAGACAAAACGGAAACAATTGTTACGATGCAGGCTTTATTGTGTCCAAATTGTTAATTGTTATGCATGATATTATTAAGGGCAGGCTGATTTAATTAAATTATTTACAATCACACTGGCGTGAGAAGAGAGGGCGATCATCTTCCCCCTTTATCATAAATAAAAACATGTTAAAACAGAGCTGACGTCAGATGTTGTTAAATTAAATATTATCTGGCTTCTTCTTAGTTAAAAATGTATAAATACAACTCAACCCTCACCACATGTTTTATTACTAATCCATAACAATCAACTAAGTGTTTATTTAATAATAAATAACAAAGGACATGTTTATTTAACAGTAAGTGGATGGGGAAACAATCCGGGATAAAAAAAAATTAGGTTGGGAAGAAACAGCCCGGGTTGAAACGGTCGTGGGATAATTCCTGATCGTATCCCCTTGATCCAGGGCAAACACATTTTTAATTGTTTCTTTGATTTCTGAAAAAAGTATAAATTTTTGCGCCATGCCATCTTTCGGGGTAACGTTCGTTCATGCTTGTTACAAGTTCCCCACGCGCAGCGTAATACCATTTCGACGATAAATGTAGAAATAACAAACTTCCCACAGAGCACGGCCTTGTTTGTTTGTGGGACAAAAATGGCTGCCAATCTTGAACTACGCGGGCCAAATATAATCGGGCTTTCTGATTGGTCAATATCTTTACAATGATTGACAGGTCGGATTCATCAGTTGTGAAAAACATGATTAAGCAATACGAACATGATAAATGATCAGGCAAAAAAAACCTTGATCATCTCGGTGGTAGTAACCTTATAAACTATTATTGCACTGCAGCATCAAAGTCGGTGATGAAAAAAAAAAACAGTTTCAGGCTAGTTATATGCCCCCGTCAGACCGGAGTGGTGACCCTACAGCGCTCTGAGACCTGGAAATATACAAGGTCGTCGGCAAGCGTGAACACAACGCGGAAAAATGTCCCAAAATTACAAACCTAAAAAAGTCGAGTTCTTACTGCGACCGGTACGTTTATACAGCATTCTCGTGGCGGGCTCGTGTAACACTACATACAGATAACAGAATATCAGCATAATTGATAGACCTTTATTGAGAGCATGAAATAGGCATACTCCAGGAGGAGCGCCATTCCAAGTCTTCTGAAACTAACAGTTAACTCTGGCTTATAAAGCATACAATTAATTAAGAAAAGTGATACACAAGCGATGTACATATTTGGCATTGTTTATTTATGAGATTATAGTATCTGTAACTGCACTGCATATTTAATGAGATCGTGCCTTTTGTTAAAACGAGCAGAGGCCATTCGTGTGTAGTCCGTAAATAACATATTGAACACATTAGATGTTTTATTAAGTCCGTGCCTTGAAGAAGTTGTGTCGAGTTGAACACGTCAATATCATTAATGATCAAAAATCAGCAGAGGTCAGAAAGTTCTATCTGTATATTTATATTTCAATATGATGTAGAGATCACTTTGTCACATTCCATCCCCACCCATTTAAGTTATTTATTAAAAATAAATAACTAATACCATTCTCACAGGTGGGACACTGTCTTCATATCAATTGAAGGTACACACAATTATGTTAAATCACACACGAATTAAGAAGAGCACACACGATATAATAATAGTAATGAAAACACACGCGATTATATAGTTATATGATATTTTCGGAACACTAGGTCCTAAACTATACCATGAAATTCTGGCATTCCGCTTGATTAATTATGACAAAGTGAATGACACTTGTTTATTTCTTGGTGCTGGTGTGGAAACATCTGTTCCATGGAGCGTATTCTCGTCCTCGGTCTCAGCCGACACCATCCCCTTAATTATCGTTATCTAACATACATTAAATACAATACAATATCAATATCAACACTTGAAAACATTTTATATGGACATCACAAAGTCAAGTCCTAATTCTATAAAAACAATTACATTGATAAACATGCTACAATAATATAAGTTCACTATAAATACTCGCTACAATAATATAAATACTCGGTTAGACGTTCCAACCGAAAAAAAAAATCAACAAAAAACACTTTTTCAATGTCAATAATTTCACTGTTGCCACCACTGAATAAGTTCAGGTCATGTTAGAATTGTTCTTTTTCTTGCACAGCTAATTTGATGAACGTAGGCACTTCTGCAAACTGGGCTTGGGGGTCATAGCTTTTGACATACTGGAATGCCCTGGTCTGGTTCAACGTTGCGGTACGTTAAGATAAGGTACACTAAATCCCATAAAAGATCAACGTACGTGCTAGATTAGACCAATTTACATTACCCTTAATTTATAACATTGATTTTAATTGGATGTGATAATACTTAATCATATTCTTACACTTCAGTTTATTTAAAATTAAAATTGTATTTACTTCATTGGGAATAACCTGTATTAATAATCGTTAATTCTATTTACTTTTAATTGAATAAACTATTAACAATAGAACTTAATCTGCCTCGAAGTAAAAATTAGCAGTATTAATTAGTACTTATCACCTAAAGTCATTAATAACATTGAAACTCATTAGTAGTCTGCTTTACTAATTGACAGTGACAGGTTAAGATTATAACCCGTCTTAACATTGGTACTATATAGAGCTTCGTGTATATATCACAAGCTTGTAGCCAAGGGGTGCTATCTTACACGCTGAGAACAGAAAAGACAGACATGTGCCTGTGTGAGATGTCCATATAGATACTCCCTATTAACATTTCGTTCTGAATTCAAACGAGAAACAGCATCTTGATACAAGGGATCAGTATTTATTACAAGACCTGAGTGTATGATACTCCTGGTTGTAAAAATAAAATAATTACAACCCATAAGTTATTATATTCCTGACGTTTACATGTAACGAAAAATAAAAAATTACAAATATAAGTTCTTGACGTGTACAATACATTAGTATGGTTTTACGTAACATTACTTATGACATAACAGGGAATTTAAAATTTATTCGACAGCTAATCGCACATTCAAATCAAACTTTAAATTATCCATTTTACCACGTTATACTTTTTTTTTTTTTGGTTTGAACACATCCTTTAAACTTATTCTCCTTTATATTTCTTTAACAAAACGACATGAATAATCCAGAAACCGTTACATTGCATAAGCAACTCGCTATATATTGCAATGCACCCTGTTTCAATTTAAAACATTGTTTAAAACCTAATACCAACCCACACAAAGGGCCATTAAGTTTTTAATTTTTCTTGGGCATTTTCCTTTATAACCCTAAAACCTAAACGCGATTTTACACATATTCATACCTTAACCATACCCGGTTAAACACATATACATTACTTGGACATAACACTACATTACATTATTACGATCTATAACTTTATAGAACGGAGACTTCATTTTATTTCTTTTAGCTTGGTTATACTGTTTCAGTTTTAGAATTCTTACCGACGTTTATAGAAATTATTTACCCATGTGTAAAACTAACTCTTATTTCCTTAACTTAATTATTTACTAGTTTGCCATTTTTTTGAAAACTTTATATTGATCAAATCCCTAATCTTTAAAAAAATTTTTAAATTATCCCTTGGTCATTTTTGGCGTTCCATTGTCAGTTACAAGGAAATATGCACCTACCTTAAAACGACTGGAAACTTCTTCTTCCAAGGGTTTCCTCCCGGGATCGAACCCGGACGTCAGTGATTCCATGACTGCTGGCTGTGGCTGTAATTATTGGCCCATGATCACCGTTAAGGACTTCCCGCTGGTATGGCGATTCACTCCCAGGTTCATATAGTCACGGCATCCAAATCTGATACCACCAGGACGGTCACAGCAACCAAATCTGATATCTTGACTAATTGTAATTAACAATCCCGGTTGATTACTAATGAAACCAAAATCTTTTCAACTGGCAGATTAACTGGAGAATTCTGTCTAACAAGATTGCCTGCGGCTTCATGGGACTGGATCCCGTTCTGTCTGGTTCACTGATTCACGGCGCCAAATCTGATACGACCCAGGACGGTCACGGCATCCAAATCTGATATCTGTAACACTACATACAGATAACAGAATATCAGCATAATTGATAGACCTTTATTGAGAGCATGAAATAGGCATACTCCAGGAGGAGCGCCATTCCAAGTCTTCTGAAACTAACAGTTAACTCTGGCTTATAAAGCATACAATTAATTAAGAAAAGTGATACACAAGCGATGTACATATTTGGCATTGTTTATTTATGAGATTATAGTATCTGTAACTGCACTGCATATTTAATGAGATCGTGCCTTTTGTTAAAACGAGCAGAGGCCATTCGTGTGTAGTCCGTAAATAACATATTGAACACATTAGATGTTTTATTAAGTCCGTGCCTTGAAGAAGTTGTGTCGAGTTGAACACGTCAATATCATTAATGATCAAAAATCAGCAGAGGTCAGAAAGTTCTATCTGTATATTTATATTTCAATATGATGTAGAGATCACTTTGTCACACTCGTCACGATGTCTCTGCGCTTATGGCGTTTCTATTGAGATCTATAAGCTTGGCAACGGCGGTCATCGCGAACCCACGTCGCTCAACCACACGTCTTATCTTGACTACACGTGCGTTTCCACCACGTGATCACGGCGACTTTATAAGCTGGTTAGATTATTTTTTCGAAATTTCAAGATGACCTTTGAATCGCTCGTTTCAAAGCAAGTCGTGGTGAAAAGCATGGTCGCCATAGTCGAGTAATGCAAGCTTGGTAACCGCGCCATGGTCGCATTAAGAACTTCATACATGTAGTGGGAACCTCATAGCATCGCCATATGCTTAGAGGAAGCCCTATGAGGTCGTGACGCAATCGCGCAACAGTGGTGGAACCATCGTAACATCGCCATGACAACGCCATAAGGACCCAGAACGCTTGGTGTTGTTGCGGCCCACACGTGATGGTTGTGGTGAAGAAGCCATGAAGGCACGGTTGCAAATGTTACAATGTTTTTCGCAGCGTCTTTGCCACCTGTGCACTGCGCATGTACTACGATGACAGAGATGTTACCACGCTTATCTCGCGACCTTCGCGACCCAACACGTTTTTCAGCGTTCCAGTTTAAATTGTAAAACCTTGGCGTTTGCTTTGAACATACTCAAAGCAAACGCCATGACTCGGCGATCATTGGCGACCATGGAGACAACAGCACGATAATTCGCGTTTCCACCACGCTTATGGTGATCTTGGCACGCTCTGAAACCATTTTTTTTTTTTTTTTTTTTGCCGTAGCAGCGCAGTAAGGACCTTTGCGACCCCATCACGTTCTCGTAGCTTTCCAGATCATCTGAACATGTTCAAAACAAACGTCGTGACTCGGCGATCATTGGCGACCATGGAGACCACAGCACGATATCTAGCGTTTCCAACACGCTTTTACCACGCTTATGGCGATCTTGACTCGCTCTGAGACCATTTCGGTCGCAGTAGAAGCGCAGTAAGGACGCATCCCCGGTCTAATGGGGGTGTGACGTTTGGGGACATTTGTAGCACCACGGGTCTTTCTGTCAGACGCTTTGAACTGGGAAACCAAGTCCGGTCGCCACATACTACGTATGACCCATGCATCTTTTATTACTACATATTATCTTAGTAGCAGTGATCATTTAGAATTTGTCTTCTTCCCATTTATATATGATAACCGGACACATAGATACAAGCATAATATAGATTGCAATACTAAAGTCATTCTCAAACCCTAACCAGCCAGCCAGACCCGCTGGTCGAGCCTGCTGATAGAAACTGTTACATCTTTTCGCGTCTGAAATTAGGCTGCTGTCTAGTCATTCGGGTGGTAATCTCTCCGGAATCTAATGAAAGTTTGACATGATTTTTTTATAGGACCTATAAACAACGCACACAAAACCATTGTATTGATGAGCCTGAACCTGTGCAACTACTGATTTGATTGGTTAAATTAAGCCAAATTATGCAATAGGTAAATAATTTCCATATTGACACATAGAACCAGCTATGTGGCTCTATACCCCTTTTAGTGTGTCCATCTGTCATTTATATTTTTACAATTGGCCAAAGACATTAATTAATGAAACATAATGCCACCATTAATTATAATTGTAAAATTTCTAGCAATATTAATACACATTGTCTTTTTTTCTGTCCCAATCCAGTCAAAAGGAGTCATTATAATCTCACTTAACTTTAAGGTACTTCCCATGCCACTTGAAGTTAGCTGAGGTTTTCTCAAACTGAATACCACTAAAAGTCTAAAAACTTATAAAGTTTAACTTTAAGGGAACATTTGATACTTAACATTGCCTTTGTGAGTTTGAATACCAGATCATCCCCACCCACCCTTACAGTTAACCAATACATTTTTTTTTGGGGGGGGGGGATATGGATTGTTTCACCGAGCCGACGAATGGGCATATTGTCAAACAGTATATAATAGATATATATTTTGCATATGAACTACTTTTCAATAAGTTTGGGGGAAGTATAACAATTTTGTCATCTTGTTGGATACAGTTTCCTCCATGAGTTTTCAAGCAATGACCTATGAGCAAAACGACACCTGGACAGTTTTTAAGTCTCAGATTTTTTAACGTCTGGTGCAAATGCACCCACTAATTGCTAGAACAAAGTCGACCGTTTGTGCGTCACAAAGATTACAGCCGAAATCGACTTTTCTCGCCCGGGTTAGTTGTCAAACAATGTACAAGTTAGATATGCCGTTTCCCAATATGTATATGCGGCACCAGCGGTGTCAAATCTGTACCAAAGAGACGGTTTACAAACAGCTTACTTGCCGCTCCCGTCGAAGAACGCCGCAGCCGAACTCTTGAAGACGCCCGATTAAATCAAGTGACCTCGCCGCTAATATTGCTGGACTTTGGTCATTATGTTTGCGCCGGTATGGACAATTCCATCAGGGCCATTTGATACTTGCAACTTGAAACTGGGCTGTATGTAGCCAAGTCGACGGTATATCAGACATAATATCTGATACCAGCCGGGGGGAACAGAGCATACCTTCCTATCAACGGGTCTAGCGAGGAATCATTTCAACACAGTTGAATTGGTAGGCTGAGCAAGGCCGGCCTTAACCCCCTTAAGACCCTCAACAGCAGTCGCCTAGAAATTAAAACAAAAGAGTTATGTCGACGGTATCTCTTCTACAGATGACTCGTTGCTTCAACATGCTATACAAGAAAGACGGCAGTATGCCACAGCTTTTGTTTACAAAGCATTGAAGGCTTGAGGGGGGGGGGGCTAGTAAGATAGGATGTGCACCCTCTCAATCTCACACCCCTCCCCCTCCCCCCCCCCAAAAAAAATACCTGCTAATGTTTAGGGGACATTTTGATGCTAGCAATTACGTCGATATTAATGAATTTGTAAGATTATCCTACGCTAAATTTTCGCTTAAGCTACATGTAAAAGCTATGATATGTTCCAAAAGGCATCATTTAGAGTCAGTTTCCCGGCCACAGGGCAAAGAAAAACTCCTTTCTCCTGTCCGTCCGTGTTTAAAGAGAATGCTTACTATTTATAAACTATAATACTTTTACGAACAAACAGAATAAACGGGTTATCATGAAATTATCTGACAGTTTAACAGTTTCTGACAGTAATGGACATGTTATTAATTCGTTTCGTTTAAATATGGACAATAAATATGCCACAACTTCTTAGTCTGTTCGTCTAATTTGTATTAAAGGGACGTGGTTTCTTGCTGGAGAATGTGTGGCCGAATGATGTAACGCGTGCTTGTTAGATCGTAAGGTTAGTTATTGGTTTCCGTCCCGCGCTTGTACGCGATAATGTTTTTTGTCCATTCCCCCGAAATTCTCCCTCTGCTAAAGACACTACATGCAAATAAAATTTATCCATATGTTAGGTAGATCCATTATAATTTTGGACAAAAGTACTGTCGGGGAATAATGTACATGTTATAGCCACAAGACAATTGGGGTAAATGAAATGGGGTTTAATGTCCTACTGTTCTGCTCCGAATTGGGCTAATGAAGAAGGGCATGCACCATATAGTGTGCTATGAGGGAAAGTTTTCCCGCACACCTCCATTACTGCCTACTCTTATATCGAATTCCAATTGTCAAGGGATCTTATACATGCACGCCAATGTGTACAGGGAACCTCGGTTTTTCGTTCCATCCGAACTAGACAGCCGTCCTTGTCGGGCCCTATGTCCTGTCTCACTTACAAGCGGAACCACGCTGGAAATTCTGGATGAGCTTTCTCGGCCATGCCGGGATCGGACACCTAACCTCCAGGCTGGTGAGTCAACCTCTTGCCTCCTTAGCCACCTCGATCCTTGACTGAGGTAAGCTTAAGCTTAAAATTTAATGTTTCCATATAAAAGTTCTCTAGAATTTGAAGCAGGTATTGAAATTTCCATTTGAAGTGTCAATTTAATACTTTCTAGAAACTATTCATATTGGAACCAACAAAATAAAGTTGATGCTTTACATTTCTTGAGAAAGTTCGTTATGAACTATGAAATTCGAAAAAAAGAGCCCGGGATTCGGTCATCCAGTAACTAAATAAAAAGATGAAGCGGTTTAACGTTCTAATTAACTTGTCCTATAAATCAAACCGAATCGGCGCGTGACTTGTATAGTGTACTCAAGTTTTTTGTTGGCGCTGTCGTACTATTAAATCTACAATCAACATACCTCACAAAAATATCACATTTAACACAACTTCATTGACGCAAGAGATACTTGGTAAAATAAATATTTACAATGCGAATAGTACAGTAATAAGATGTGAAAATAAATGACAGGGGTTTAACTTCCTACTGTTCTGCATACGTCATGCGGTTAGCGATGAGCGAAATTTTGCCCGGAGAGAGAACTGAAATGATGTTTAATGTCCTACTGTTCTGCTCCGAGCCCGGCTAATGAAGACGGGCATACACCATACAGTGTGCTATGAGCGAAATTTTGACCGGACAACGACACTACGACCTACTCTTATAGTGAATTCCAACTATCAAGGGATCTTTTACGTGCACGGTTTTTGGTCCCGTGAGGCCCTCTGTCCTGCATCATGATGGGGTTAACGTCCACTTGACACAAACTATGTCATTTCAGAACTAACACATAGTTTAATTTTATTTCATTTATCAGCTTGCGCGTAGGGGTCTATGACAGTGGGGGTCAAGGGACCCGGAGAAAACCAACGAGGTTGGACAGGCGACACTACTCCTTGTTGGAAACCACACTACGTCGCTCAACGACACACCCACTGATTCAACACACACACTAACCATAGGCCTATGGCCACCCCCACCCCCTAATTTAGACACAACTGCGTCCCTACACTTACATAAAATTCCAACTGTCAAGCGTTACGTGCATACGGAAATTGGATCGAACCCATTCATTACATGTTGGATTGTGAGCATATATTTTTGTAATAAAAATGTCCATATAAAACTGAACGTATAAAATAACATGGTAACGCTAATGCTGGTCTGCACAGTTTCGCCGAATGTATAGCCTTACAAATGTTTATCACTGTCCAATAATTATTTTATCCATCCTTCGTTGTGCCCAGGAGGAGTAGTGGGGACAGAGGCGGCCGCAAGGGCAAGTCTCACCACACTCGACTTAAGACCAAGACTTGGCATACTGGGTTCGTATTAAAAGGATAGTTTCAGTACTAGATTCCAGTTAAATATACGTCACTTCCTGTAAATGGTAGGTAGGCATAATGATATTCAAAGGCAATATATACTGACTGAAGAGTGCCATCAATGATTTAGAATTAATTTCTTGTGATACCTATAGCGTTTTAATCGGTAGTAGAGAAATGAAAACGAAGAGCTAACAGAAACTTAAACAACACACTTAAACACATTAATAATTACATTTATACAAATGGCATTAAATTGGTAAAATAGAAATTGAATTAAATTGATTTATATGCACTGTCCTACAACAATAGTTCCTTCCTTTGCAACTAGATATAAATTCATTTTATTATAGTATTATAAACGCACCAACAGGCGGCCTAGCCACCAACCTGATCTTCACAACCAGATATCTTTCGATAACTAGTGCTCTTTCTTCCCAACTAACTTAACAGTTAAAGGAGCTAAATCGCTAATATTTGGGACCTAGGAATTGACACAAGTGGGTCGCAACGCATATAATATTGTTATTATGATAATGTATATAAACTGATTTACATTCAATGGTTTCCGTTTTTACTCTAATTTCAAATCAATAGTCTCAATCGAATGCAAATTTATATATAGCGCCTGGCTACATGCGCCATTTGATTTGGTGCAATGTTTCTCGCATCGTTCCTCGAGTCTCTTGCTAGAACTGGGGCTGAAACGCACTATGGTACACGATTCGTGTACCAATGGTAAAATATTTATTTTGTCTTAAATATTGGATATCCGAAGCCCATCTTTTCCCGGTAAGATCACAGCATCAATGTTGACAAATAATTTGTGTCTTCAATGTGGAAGATTTTGGATGATAGTGAGTTAGAGACTTAGCTACTTTAATTCCTGATTCTGCTATGAAATTGGTTGGAGATCGTTTCGTAAATTATATGACATATTCTGAGGGTGCGGGAGTAAATTTTCTTGGGGTATATTGAAGTTTGGCATATACACTGTACCTCCATACAAAGTAGTTATCAATCATATTACACTTTACGAACGGTTGAGGTCGACAGTTATTGTTGTTATGTCAAAGAATCGAGTTTGTTTACCATGGGACAATCTGTCACTCAAGATAACAGTTTTCTGTTGTTTTAAGCACCTTTTACGGACCGTGCGTCATAGTTCATGGCCGCAGCTATCAGCCAATTAAAACAAAAGGTAACGGGTTCAACGTGTAAAAGGGGATTTCCCGGCTATAAATGACCATAAATTATTACTTTCACAGATAAGCATTCGAATCGTGTATCTATATTTAGCAAGTTAAATAAGTGCGTTGTAATTCATCGCCCTGCTATAAAAATGACAAATTTATTTACAAGCAAATAAAAAGGAAACTGCTGAAATTGCCTTTCATGTATTCGGCTTCATATTAAATTAGAAAAGGAATAAACAAACAAGACAAAAACCACCCTTTTAATTTTCAACGCATTAAAATTAATGTTCATATTAATTAATAAAAAACGTGTCCTACCCAGCAAGAAATACTCAAATATCCCATTATGTTTAATAAACAATTATTAGAATTTCTCCTTGAAGCTATTATTAGGTATATTATTTTATTCTGGATAAATTAGTCTGTCGCTATAAGAAATGCTGTAAATATGGATATCAATATATATAACCCTAAATCTAACCCCATTCAATCCTAATAATAGATATCGGTGGACAAATGAACCCGCGGATTAGTGAACCTGTCGCTATAAGAAATGCTATAAATATGGATATCAGTATATCTAACCCTAAACCTAACCCAATTCAACCCTAATAATAGATATCGGCGGACAATTAATGAACCCGCAGATTAGTGAACCTGTGCGTAAGTGCACCCGCGGACTAGTGCACCAGCAGACTATAAGTGAGCATTCCCACATTAAAACTTCAAAACAATTTTAAGATTGTATGTAAATGCAGTAAAAACAAACAGCGGTTTGATATTGTTTTTGGACAAGGTCGATATTATGTAAATATTATATAATATTACACAAATTATTATTTAGACATTTAATTCATATAACAACCCCACAATACACTCTCTCTAGACACTTAAAGAAAGAAATATTCCGTAATAACACTACATTACACACTTTGTTGTTCGGCTGTAAGAATCGGATACAAAGGCAATAAAGAATGCTATTAGTGCAGCAACGGTTTTTAGATAATTTATAGAACAGTTTGGTGGGAGAATGCCCACTAGTTCGCGGTTCATTAGTCCACCGATTGGATAGGGAGAGGGCTGGGTTAGGGCTAAGATTATTGCTACCCATATTTATAGGCCTAGTATTTCTTACAGCGGCTGATTATTAAACCGACGGACTAGTGAACCCCTCTCGTGTGCGAGTATATTATGTCGTTGAAGCTGTCCATATTTATCTTATTTTATGTTCCCTCAACCGCCGGTGATAAGGAAATGCAGTTCGGGGTTGTTCAGAACGAAACGATAAATAATCTAGTTGGGGAAGTTAGGTGCCCTGTGGTTTAATGCGTGCGTGGCATGGTTTAGATTCCTATTTTGCACTCGACTGCAGCCTCGTGGGGTTCTGTGGGTTCTCCGTGTTTCCTCATATTATTGAAGTAAAATTGAACCAAATGTTAGTCCACTCTGTCCATAATGTTGAACTTTGACACGGGATATCATCAGAGGCTGGTTACGTGGGAATAATGTAAGATAGAGCCTACAGTTCTCGATATAATAGTTACACTATAGATAATGAAAAGGAAGTATGTTGAAAATTTCAGCCAAAATACTTCATTCTTAGCAAATTATCGCAGTTACAAGAACGGTGTAACCAACAGTCATGGGTTGATATTCGTATATACCTGAACATTAGTTCTTAAGCAGTGGACACATTGGTGCGAATCCCGGTAATTCTCACCCAACATTAAAGGACAATAACTGAGAGAAATTGGGTTTAACGTCCACGCGAAACAAACTAACACACGGTTTAATTTAATGTCAATAATTCGCTTGCGCGTAGGGGTCTATATCAGTGGGAGGAAATCGAAGGACCCTGAGAAAACCCACGAGGTTGAACTGGCGATCTTACTCCTTGTCACGAAACCACACCAGTTGACTCATTGACAGACCTTATGATACAGCGCGCACGAGGTAACCATTCGGCCATCCAACCCCTTAAAGGGCAGTGTTATGTAATTTTAACACGGGAATTTTTGCAAACTGCTTATCCGTAACAAAGACTTGAAGAATCGGGTAATGCTGGCATTATTCCTGATAACACTATGAATAGATATCAGTTCGAAACAAACTACCTGTGTATTCATAAAAATAATCTTGTTTGCAACGAAATCATAAACGGCGAGGAATGTAGAAAAGGTCAAATAGTTGGTTTCGGCCTGATATCTTCTTGGTCCGAGTGGTCTTGGCCCGAGTGGTCATGGATTCCTTCTCACAGTCCTCTAATATTATAATAGGAATTATTGGTGGGCTGAAAATCATCAGTGTGGCTGTTAATGCTCCAAACTTTAGTCAGTGGAAATTTTGTTGTTGTTGTTTTCCACCAATATGGTCATTTAACCCTAATGTAGATTAAGGGGATGCTCGATTGTCAGGATTTTTTTTTTTTTTTTTGGGGGGGGGGTGTTGTTGTTTTGAGTTGATTAGGGACTGATCTATACAAAAATGACGGTGTTCAAATTTTGAGACCCCTTAACCCCTATGGTAAGGGCATTTTTGAAATCGGGATCCCTCTGAAAGAGGACATGGCTATTTCCGCCAATAATGGTTGGATTTTCATGGTCTGAAGTTTTAGCACTGTTCTCCGGTCGAAGGAAGTGGTGGGACTTGAACCGTGTAGTAATTAAACACAACGAATATATTTCAGCTGTCATGGTTGGTTGAGATATTTCTCATGCAGTCGGTGCGTGCGTTCAAGCCAAAATCCCCATTATCACTCGATTGTCACCAGTTAGGAGTTTGAGAGAATTCAATTCAATCACGCAACGTGAGAGAGAGAGAGAGAGAGATATGGCGGTATATTAGTGCCAAAATTCTAACATGCTATCATCTAATTTCTTACTTCTGTTCATGTAATTTCTAACCTCCATTCATATAATTTCTAACTTCCATTCATGTAATTTCTAATTTAAGACAATGTATAACCCAACTTCTTTGTTTGTTCAGTGTAATTTTCAATTTTGTTCCAACTTGTTTCTATTATTTAAACGAAAAATGTCTTTGGAATAGATGCTTTACATGTTTAGCATCAACATCAACGAATTTAGAATTTATACATTTCTGCCTAGCAACCATCATTATGAAGACGTTTGGTGTCGCCACTGTGTGCTCAATTGGGTGATTGCGCACCTGATCTGGACCATGATTTGGTATAAACGACCCATTCTTCGTTTTGTTGAAGGTTGGAAGACGGACATACGCCATACAGTGTGCTTTATAGGGAAATATTGCCCGGAGAGCGGATATACGACCTGGACTTGTATCGAAGTCTAACGGTCACGGGATCTTTTATGTACACGCCAACATGTACACGGAACCTCGGGTTTTCATCCCATCGGAACGACAAGACATTAATAGGGGGGGGGGACCACGCCAGAAAATCTGGATGAACTTTTTTCGACAAATGCAGGGATCGAACTCCCGACCCACAGCCTAGCGAGACTCTTATCCACCTAGCCACGGTATTCGAAATAGTATTTGTAAACCATACATTTATATCCCGTTCAATGTTGTTTAGAGGGTAGGATGGCCGAATGTTAGCACGTGCACGCTGTAACATAAGGTCTGTCATTGAATAAACTGGCGTGGTTTCGATTTCCAACCTCGTGAGTTTCCTCAGGGTCCTCCGGTTTCCTCCCACTGCAAGCGAATTATTGAAATATAATTGAACGGTGTTAATACCGAAATGACCTGGTTGGTTTCGAGTGGATGTTGTTTTCAATTTTAACACTCAGACAAGCCACTAAATCTGACGATGAGCGATTCGTTTGTATCAATAGAATGGTCCCGATCAGGTGCTCAATCGCCAAACTGAGCACATGGTGGCGACACCAAACGACATCATAATCATGGTTGCCAGGTAGAAGTATCATAATTCTAAATTTGTTTGCCGTTCATGCTTAACATGTAATACCACAATGAAGTAGACCTTTTCCGCCCCAATAATAGAAATAAGATGAAACAGGATTGATATTTACACTGAACAAATAAAGAAGTTGAATTATACATTGTCTTAAATTAGAAATTACATGAATGGAAGTTAGAAATTAGACGATAGCATGTTAGAATTTTGACACTAATATACCGCCATAGAGAGAGAGAGAGAGAGAGAGAGAGAGAAGGAGAGAGAGAGAGATGGGGTTTATCGTCCACTCAACACAAACTAGGTCATTTCGGGACTGACATATGGTTTTAATTTCATTTCAATAATTCGTTTGCGCGTAGGGGTCTTTAGCAGTGGGAGGAAACCGGAGTGCCAGGAGGAAACCCACGAGGTTGAGAAGACACCCCTATCTCCATGCCACATACGCTCACACCAGGGCTCGAAACCACAGTCGCAAGCCAGAGGTGACCGGCCAGCTAGAGGTCAAAAGCGCGGCACTCTAGACCACTAGGCGATCCCAACCCCCCAAATCCGGCAACGTTCAATCGAGCATCCCCTGTGCGTTATTAAGGGGAGATAAGTTACATTTAACATTCGGGAAAAGATTTTTGTCCGGTACCCTGGTCCACTATCTGTATATAGCATTTAAAGCAGGAAGGAATATGATCTTTTGCACATTCATTTCTCAAAACGTTGGTAATACGTTCTTTAGTATTCCCCAAAGGCAAAGAGGGATTTACCATTTAACTGAGGCAATTAGGGCACCCGGGGTCTCAAATGCACTTTTTCTGTTTGTCATTAGTGATATACATGTAAAAGCGATAAATTACTTAAACGTCCAATTATGACTGACAGCCTGTATCAGTCAGTCAATGGGACTTAAGATCCGCCTCCACCTAGGGTGATATCGCAGCCTGATAATGTAGTGATCCCAAGTTTGCCACTTGTTGCTCCGTCTGTGGCAGAAAGCCTTCTACCATACTAAAATTTGGGGAAAGTTAGTGCTGGCCAAAATGACATTAAAGTCAATGGGGAAATCTTTAGTGGCCTGTGGCCATTTGGCAAAAGGGTACCTGATTAACCAGGGTGTTGTGTCGCACATACTGGCTCGAGCGAACTAAGCAATATTTTAATTTCTCCCTAAATTATTCTATTATATTCAACATGCGTTCAGAGGGACCGTTTAGCCGTAAATAAAACTGTCTAGTAAAATTGACAGGAATGTAACAATGTTTTAAACGTTCGTTACTGTACTGCAGAGGGTGGGGGGGCTTAACTATCAAACTTTTAAAGCTATTTAACAAGGTTTTCCAAAAGTCAATAAAACATCCTTACCGTTACATAACAAATTTATGCCCGCTTCGTGACGTGTATGTGTATATTCTATGCAAATCGCAGATATTTACTCGTATTTGAAAGTAACAATTAGACTATAAAATCATTCAGTTGCAGTATATGTCATCGGTATCTCTCGAGGCCTAAAATTTAGAAAAGTGCATTCCTTCCCTTTAACCACCATACACGAACTGCTGGAAGCGTATTAGGGATACTGATGAAATAAAAATAACGTTTTTTCTGGTTACTAACTTTAATAGCTTCGATTAGTTTACAAATTTACGTTATTGTAGCCTTGATAATTGAGAACCAAGACATTAACATAGGTACCATTTAACATGTTAATCAGTGTGGCAAAATCCTTTGGGGGGAACGTACCGTTCCCGGTGATATTCAAATTGGGCCATGACGTGGTTGTGTTCCAACTTGGCCATGACGTGGTAGTGTTCCAACTTGGCCATGACGTGGTAGTGTTCCAACTTGGCCATGATGTAGTGGTGTTCCAATTCGGCCATGATGTAGTGGTATTTCCCGTGTTGTTCCAGTACGGCCATGGTGTAGTGATGTTACCTGTGCTATTGCCTGTGATGTTCCAGTTTGGCCATGACGTAGTGGTGTTCCATGTGCTGTTGCCTGTGATGTTCCAGTTTGGCCATGATGTAGTTGTGTTCCAGTTTGGCCACGACGTAGTCGTGTTCCATGTGCTGTTGCCTGTGATGTTCCAGTTTGGCCATGATGTAGTTGTGTTCCAGTTTGGCCATGACGTCGTCGTGCTCCATGTGCTGTTGCCTGTGATGTTCCAGTTTGGCCATGACGTAGTTGTGTTCCAGTTTGGCCACGACGTAGTTGTGTTCCCTGTGCTGTTGCCTGTGATGTTCCAGTTTGGCCATGATGTAGTTGTGTTCCAGTTTGGCCAAGATGTAGTGGTGTTCCATGTGCTGTTGCCTGTGATGTTCCAGTTTGGCCATGATGTAGTTGTGTTCCAGTTTGGCCACGACGTAGTTGTGTTCCCTGTGCTGTTGCCTGTGATGTTCCAGTTTGGCCATGACGTAGTTGTGTTCCAGTTTGGCCATGACGTCGTCGCGTTTCCAGTGCTGTTCCCAGTGTTGTTCCAGTTAGGCCATGACGTAGTATTCGCAATGAATGGTGCTGCTTGAACTACACGTTAAAGGCAAAAATATAATGTATATTAGACTCATCTCGCAGTAGAATTGCATTAGTCTGGAGGCCCAGGGCGAGTAGGTGTCCATCAAATGGGCACAAACCCAAACTCAACATGTCTTTAGTAAACTTTTGCGAAGAAGACGTTTTAGAGTGGTAATCAGTCCGCCATTGGGTCGTTTTCGAAATATTCGGGGTCATAAGTCAAATGAGGTCTTTGCACTGAATGTGAATGTACAGCCACCCTTTCAATAATTAAATGTAAACTTGCTAAATTCACATTTGTTCTTGTGAACCTGGAGGTCAATAGGTCAAATTTTCCGTTTTTGCCGTAAATATCAGCGTAAAATATGAAAATTAGCCTTTTGGCCTCCGGGGTCACAAAGAACAAAGATGAATTTAGAAAGTTTACATTTTTACCGAAAGAGTGGTTGTGTGCCCATTTGATGGACACCCTCGCGCACTGAGCCTCCGTTCTGAATGACTCGGGCATGACACCAATCATTATTTTGAAGAAGAAGTAGTGTTACTTATTAATAAAACCAACCATTTCACCCTTTGCGCATAGTTAAGCATAATATATTAAGGTCATCTACAAACTTATTAAATCTTACATGCCTCCACAATTACAACGTTTGAAAACTCTTTGTTCTTAAATTTACCGTGTAGACCCTGGGCCAAAATCCACCGGTAGACAACCTAGCTGTTTAAACACTAAAGTACTACAGACTATGTTACTTGAGTGAACACCTCAAGTGATAAGTTGTTCTAAATAGAGACTTACACAGTGGTTCTATTCTGTAAGATGCATTGAATCCACCAAACTGGATCGAGCCATCAGAACGAAATTTGATTGTAAAATCACTGTCTACATTGTCGACTGAAAAAAAGTTCATCTTATTAAGTTATTTTTTTGGCGGATGAGGATAACAGAACGCTATATCAGGAATAAGTCTGGCAACATGTCAATATTTAAAAATGGTTTACAATAGTTCTTTCAACCAAGTGACTAAACAGTCAGACTACTCATCCCAATTCATGTAACTCATGATAATTTGGTAAATTTATAAAATTTATGACAAATTTATATACCGCAATATTGTAACCCATCCCATGTAATATGGATATAAAGCCGAAAAAGTTTTTGTCTGTCGGTAGCGTACATTTTTAACTTTTGCAATTCAAGGAAATACAAACTTACATTCAAAATCCCTTGCTGCGTTGCCACAAAATTTCTCGTTTGTTGAAACAATTTTCACATAATCATATCTACATTCGGGATTATTTCCTTCTAACGCCACATGGTGAAAATTTAGATATAATTTGCTTGGAGATTCAACTTTGATAACGTATGTGCAATCTTGGTTGGTCGTGTAGTCGAAAAGTCCGTAGTCGCCATGGGATACTATATTTCCTTCTGGTTTATCGTAAGTTGTTGTAGGACATACTGTTAAAAGAAATAGTGATGATGAAATAGCAATGTTTGGAAGAATCATATTAAAGATAGTTTCCCAGAAAAGTATTTATAGGGTGGTTATTTCCAATAAAAGTACGGCAATTTGGCTATGGAAAGTAGAAACATTAAATCTTACAAGAAAAATACACCAATGGAGCTCATACAGGACAAAAATGTACGGGTTTCCCTAATCAACAGGTTGTATGATTTCTTAGCGTTATTGGGCGCTTGATGTATATCTTGATAAAACTTGATGAAAAACTTAAACCTACTACGTTTCTGACATAAAAACAACGGATAATCCGAGAATTTATTTAAGCTTCGATATTTATGGTAATTATAGAGAACATATTCTTGCGTATGCAATGAAGTCTCCTTCGGCTTCGCAGTCGTTGCTAGGAAGTGCGCCAGTCAAGTCACGTGACAAAAACATGACTTTTAATAAATTTTTGTTATCAGAGGTATTCCCTCGCGAAAACTATGTTTTCAGAAGGATTTGAAGCAAATTTTGAAAGAATAATTAGTTTGAATATATGCAAATATATCGTCAAATCATCCAGTTTGTACGCAAAAAGGTATCTTTAAGTAGGGGAGGATTCTGGCGGTTGCTCGGTAACAAATATATTTCATTTCCCCAGTCCAAGTATACATGTACAAATAATCTTTGATGTGGGAGAACGAAAACCAATTTTGACAAATACTTCTTGGTGTGCACAAGCCTTGTGTTATGCTATAATCGCGATACGGTTATTATTGACAATCGCTCAGGGTAAAATCGGATTAACCTTTCTACATCTGAGCCCTTAAACCCCATTGAAAGAGTCCCCAATGTATGCAACCATATGTGTGTTAATACATACAATATTCTGCTTCTAAACAGGTCTCCTATTTTCGAGGACATCTGAGTCAACAAAAACATAATATATTTAAGACAAAATAATGTTTTCATAGAATGCTTAAGTGTACCTGCTCGTTTCTCTCTTTTTGATGCCTGAAATAGACAAAATATACATAATATATTTATCGTGTCGTAAGAACTGGGTGTTGATACTAACTGGTATATGTATGTGCTAATAACAATATACATATTATGTACAATTTGAATTACATTTGTGCCCTTCCTCCTTCCTGGAGACGTAAGGCTCAGTCTGAAGCCTCAGTGCGGCGGATGTCCATTAAATGGACACAAAACCAAACCTTGCTTTTCTAGAGTATTTTTTGCCGAGTGGTAATCAGTCCGCTGTTGGGGCTTTTTCGAGATATTCTGGATTAAAGGTCAAGTGAGATCATTTACACTGAAACTGATCACGCAGCCATTCTTGTAACATGAAAACATGCTGAAAATCATCAGAACTAATCACTTTTTTTTATAAAACTGTAAACTTGTTAAATTGACCTGTGTTTTGTTTTCGGAGATATTTCTATTTGACAATTTTTACGTATTTTTGAAACAGGTCTCAAAGTGTTTTTATCCCGTTAGGCTAAGCAAGATTTTTCTGGATAAGCCAAAGTAAACGCACTTTGATAGGACTCCCTAAAGATAAATTTTGAATGTTTCTATAATTAATTAGAACAGATTTCGCTTTAGTTTTTTACATTTTATTTGGGGTGGGGGGGGGGCAAAAAATCATAAACATCGAATTACCCCACCCCCCTCCCTCCCAACATTTCGCCAAAAATAATGATTTCTTATGAGTGTTCTAAGCCGGTCACATCCTCAGCCCCTCCAAAAAATTCCGTCGCCCAACAAATTTTATGAGCTGGCTACGGGCCCGCGTGTATTGCTTTGAATTTTCCAAGGCAAACACAGGAAATTTGACCTTTTGGCCTCCGAGGTCACAAAAACAAAGGTGAATTTAGCAAGTTCACATTTTTATTAAAAGCGTATAGTTTCGATCGTTTTCAGAATGCCTACATAGATGACCTCATTTGGCCTTTGACCCCGAATATCTCGAAAACGCCGAAACGTCGGGCTGATTAACGCCCACCCACAAACCTGGGATTCTTATAAGTCACGCGACTTCGACCAGTGTAAACCAAGAAAGCCAAACTGTAAGATACGTGATGGTACTAGTACCATTGGTCGTGTCAATCTGTGATCTGGTTTAGATCACTAATATGCAGCGAACGAGGATCTTACTTTAAAATATTCAAACCCCTGCTTAAACACCACGACTACTTACCCAAAATGGTTTGCTGGAGACTAAAACAAACCCTACAGTAGCGAGAAGTATGAATATCTTCATGATGGAAGAAATAACTGTGGTATTACGAGGCACAAATCAGACATTTTATACTGAAACTGGGCACATGAGTTGGTAAATACAGCTTGATCTCCACGCCAAACAATCGATTTAAAAGCCTTGAAACTAGTCACCTGGGATAATAACAAACACCAAAATAACCGTCATCAGGATAGATGTCAATATTAAAGAGGCACTAGCGCTTTGGACATTTACACGTTTAAAGATCCATTAGGCACTCGGCGTACGATCAAGCTAGTACTATCACCACAATAGGTCGGTGCTCCGATGATTTGGCGAATCTAAAGTTATTTTGAATGTCATCATAAAGTATTATCCGAGCCATTATAAAAAGGATTTAAACACATTGAATACAGAAATATTATATGAATTCCCAATTCCATTCCTTTTTTATATATAAACCATATATACATTCTGATTGTCTTAAAGATACCTTATTGGAGATTACATAAAGAGCTGGCAGTTCGCACTTTATTAGTAAAAACTAGATAATGTAAAGGGGAAATGCTGAAAATTTCAGTCAAATTGATTCACTCTGAACTGAGAATTTAGCGAATGAATTTTAGACCTAGCCTCAAACTTCATTACAATTATCCATTTCATGTAAACTCTGCATGAAAGTTGAGCAGCAAATCGGATCCTAGTCCAGTAAATATCGCAGACTAGCGATGACACCGGGAGCTGATTATTGTCTGGATAATTTAATTAATGTCTAATTAATTAATAATTTCAGACCTAAAGAAAGACCTGTCATATACATGACATATTTTATAAAATTAATGCAAATGTTAGTGTATATATATATATATAGTAAAAATGGAAAACAAATACATATACAGTGTATATAAATATAATAAAATGGATGAAATATACAGTATATCTTATAGCATATACAAGCATTAGAGGTTGCTTATGTTTTGTTAATAATAAACAACATTAGAGGAAAAGGTTAAAATTATACAGATAATACTAATAGATGGGAAACTACTATTTGATCGAGATTAAAATCTGTTTGACATATTAATAAACTTATGGACATGATTGAAAATATCCGTGTTAACATCTAAACTGTAGGCGGTGGAGCCAAATAGAAGACCGTTTATTTTGAAATCAGCATTATCAAAGTGCAGAGAGTCAAAGTTTCGGCCTTGAGGAGGTTATATTTTCCTAGCCACGTGCCCGCCCATTTACTGATTTTTTTCGAAATCTTTAGGGTAACTGCACATGCCTATGGTTCATCTATATCTTTCAGTATGGAGACTTTTCGTTAGCAAAATGTTGGATTTTATATTATTCATAATGTAGTTGACAAATAACACAAAATAATAATGGTCCCACTACACTGCCGTATGAGACAATCACGGTAATGCCCCTGGGGCCCGGGGGGATTCCGCTAATTTGTTTCGATACACAGAACAAATTAGAATGTCCTGTAGATATAAATTTTCCACCGGACAGTCACATACATTAAAAATATAACCAATTTTCAAAAATGATTTGGGTTATGTGTGTTTTAGTTTTTTAACATATATTATAAAGTTATTTTCTTGTATATTATAAAGTTATTTTCTTGTATATTATAAAGTTATTTTCTTGTATATTATAAAGTTATTTTCTTGTTGAAAATGACAACATCCCTTTAACTTTAATCACACAAAGCCAGTGTGGGTTTATATGTAATCTCAGCTGGACAATAAACAGTAATTTAAATCTATCATTATATTTTTATATTGAATGGATATTTGTACACCTTTTTACTCAATGCATATCGTCTTTCATGTATTGTGCATGCACTTGTGTTAGGTCAATATATTCACTTGTAATTTGAAAACAGGCCGGGAACCCAGGCGTCCGTTAATGCAACTGCAGTCTGATTGGGTGGTTGGAATTCAGAGTGGGATTTCGGTTAGAAAACCATTGTATACTTTTGTAGTTTTCACGGTCTTGAATAGCAGAAAACGCATTTACGGTGGTTAAATTTTCAAAATTTTCTCTGGGAGAAAATTGATTGGTTGCTTGGAATTCCGGTCAGCCAGGTAGGCTTTATTGGATCAAATTAAAGTTGCTGTATTCACTGAATAGCAGGAAAACACGTTTGCGGCAGATAAATTTTCAAAATTTTCTCCCAACGGTCCCGTCTTTAACTATTGAATGAGATTAGAGTCAGCCACCTTAATAAGGCTATATTTTAGACCAAGGAAGGCTATATTTTAGGGCACAAGGAAGACCAACACAGCACTCTGTAAACCTGAAATTTTTTCGGGCATTTCGGGTTCTGCCCCCTAACCGTCATCGAGCCCGTACGCCTATGAAGGTAGCCAATTAACTACTAGATTTCACTTAAACATAGGTATAACTTCCTGTAAGTTAAGGGTAGCTGTTATTAAAAGGCAATGTTAAGCATCAAATTTTACCTTAGAATTAAGCTGCCTTAACTTTTAAGTGTCTAGTCTTTTAGCGGTATGCAAAGGCTAATTTAAGTGAGAAAAATCCACTTAAAGTAGCTAAGTCTCTAAAGCCGGTCGTACACGAGCAAAGAAAATTTGACAAATTTCTTTGTTGACGGTCTCTTCAAATTTTCTTTGACCGTGTACGAAGTCAACAAATAAATTTGACGATCGCAGCGCCACGTCACATGGTTGGTCGGAACTGAAGATTCTCCGCCTGACGGAACCAAATTCATTGAACAAAAAAGAAGCCAGCTTGTGTACAAAAAATTCAGAATAGTGATTTCCCAGCGTGATTACGATGTATTTGACACGTAGAAAAGTGACCATGGGTTGTGGAATATGTGTCCTGTAGTTGATGCAGGATTTCTACCGTTCGATCAGTCCAATTAATAGGCATATTTGCAGTTTCATCAACGAGGCGATAATCGAGAGTTTAACTTCTTTTTCTTTGCACTTATCCGCCCCTGCGTCGAAAAATGAAAGCGAAATCATTAGATGCGTACACGGATATAAGTTCCAATCTTTCAAAGGCGTTTTATAGCTGAGGCGCTGGAGGCGCCAGCCTCTTCGCGAAAAAAAAAACAAAAAAATTGAATAAATAAAACGGGAGAAAAATGCTAAAACCGATGAGAAAAATGAAAAAGTACCCTAGTTAGGGAGGGCCCTAAAAGCAGACAAAAGGCCCCCTCGTCTGACAAAAGGGCCCCTCTGGTCAAGGGAAAGGGCCTCCGAGTCCGAGTCAATCGCTTTCTTTACCCTGTTAATATATCGAATCCACTACTGAATGAGAATGCAGTCATTACACTGGTATGAAAAACATCAATCAAGACACCCCAGCCGGACCCACGCGAAAGAGGGCCCTCAAAATAGTATAGCTTCCGCCATGATAAACTTTAAAACACCCCTGCAATCTTTGACACATTTATTTGACGAAAAGCTATGCATGTCAGCTTTTGTCAAAACTCATATGGCAAAGGAATATGTGGCAAATTTCCTCTCGTACACGAGCACCTTTCTTCTCCATTTGTCAAAGAATTTTTTTTCGTGGACGATCGAGTTTAGACAATGAAAACCCAAATTATTTGTCAATGTAATTCAACATTGATGTTGTGATCCTTCCGGGAAAAGATGGGCTTCTGATATCCAACATTAAAGACAAAAAAATATATCAGTGGTGCACGAATCGTGTACCATAATTCGTTACCGGCCCATTTTTAACAATGGACCTGGAGAGGCTAGACAGTGGTGCATGGAAAGCATACGCAATAATGTAGAATGGAATCACCAGACGCTAGAGATTGACATGCTATTGAGACATCAGGCGTATTTCGCCGAACATAAGTGATTTGATATTTAGAAGTTTATATACATTCATATAAGATTATTTTATGCGTTGTGATAATTTGGGTAAATTTCTAGGCTCCAAATAATAGCGATTAGCTCCTTTAACTTTAATAAGTGACCTATGAGAGGTACCTTAAAGTTAAGCGAAATTATAATGACTTCTTTTAATCACAGTGCACAGTGTAGTAGCAGGCCGGTTATGGCGATTTTAAAAGTTACCGAATTGAGATCGAAACACAGACAATGTCGTCGAGCGTAGTTGGCCTGAAACATGTTTTTTATCATCAACAATGATATATAGTGGCTGATTAGTATCACGTCGTGATGTCTAGATGTTGACTTTCATAATTCCTCTTTGACAGGGGTGTATGGCCTGACAAGGCGTGACATCTAGTCCTTCGGATAAGACCAAAAACCTTACTTCCCATGAACACATTGGTGTGCATGCAAAAGTCCCCTGACGATTGGAATTCAATAGAAGAGTAGACCGTAACACCGTTATTCGGGCAAAGTTTCCTTCAATCAGACTATTTAGGTTTTAGTGTCATAATAGTGTATAAGGTTACTACCACCAAGATGGTCAAGTTTTTTTTTCTGGTAATTTATCATGTTCGTAGTGCTTAATCATGTTTTCCACGACTGTCATATGCTGTGTTAAATTTATTATAAAATTTTACATTAAATTTCAGACAATATTTATACTTCTTCGATAAGCAAATCACGATTTATTTATTTTTTGCAATTCATTCACTTATATATACATATTTGACTGCCAATTGACAATGATTGCAACATGTTATTGTCTTCGCTCGTATATAAATTTACAAATATGATGATGATTGATGATTGATGATCCAAGCATGCCACCAATAATTTACCTATTTAATTTTAATCAGTAATATTTATTCGGGTAGAAATACAGGCAATGTACCGTCAACGCCAGGCCCGACGTATACAGTGTAGACACTGACACAAGATCTGTGAATTTACCAAATTTAGTGATAGATTTCATTGATCAACACTGAAAAGCAAATGATCTTTGCGTATTGCTAACATGTTGTTTTCTTTCATTATACATATTTAAAATAATACCGTTCACAATAGACATCATAACATTACCACTTTACAAAAACTGCAATTGAATTCTATTGAAAACAACTGTTCCGGCAACGAATGCGTACTGTCATAATTTATCATACATTATTGCATATTATTCTGATGCTTTACAATATGATTTTGACATTTTTCTAGTAATGACAACTAAGATTTTAATAGACTATATAGTGATGCTCTTAAGGGGACATAACTTGCGTGCAACGTGAGTAATTCGTGATTTTTGGCAGCAGAGCAGGGGCGTGGTGAGGGCAATTATTGAGAAGAAATTATGAGTAACAAAAAAGATTTTGGCACAAAAACCCTTTTACTGACCGCGGAGCTGTGGCCGGCGAAGCCGGCCACCGCGAGCGCCGAATGCGCGAGCCCGCGGCGGGGGGTCCGGGGGGCCCTCCCCCGGGAAAATTTCGAAAATTAGAAGCCCAGAAACGCAATCTCCAGCAATCCGAGACAAGAAATACGGTAATAAAATATGATTAAATTTTTCAACTTGACTCTTTCAAAATTTTTTTAATTGGGTCAGATGAAACAATTTTTCCACTTACAAATGTTTTTCATTTTTTGAGTAATTTGATTGTGATTTTGGCGCAAAAACTTTTTGGCGCATGAGTATGGCTACTCATGAACTCATTCTCACCACGCCCCTGCAGCAGAGGGTATTCCATAGTTACAAATTCATGCTTTTTGGCTGATGTGTGTATTCCATATTTTATGTGAACAATTAAGTTTTCACATAGCCAAGTATATGTAAATTAGATCCTTTGAATACCGACTTAAGGTAAGACACTTGGTGGAGAAATTAAGTATTTTTACTTAAAGCCCCAATAACACTCTTGTTGTAACTGAATAATATGTCCCAATCTTCATTCTGGTCAACAAATCGTATTATTTTAGAATATATTCCAATTAAATGATGATATAAATTTCATCTCAACACACCTAATCTAAAAAATTGGAAAAATTCAACCAATTGATTTGAAAAGTCTAACGTAAACCTTTTCAAATTAATGTGACTTGGATTTTAAAATATTTTCGAACCCTCTGGAGAAATAAAATCATAGGTTGTAATGGATAATTTACACAACAGGTAGGACATTTAAACATCTAGTACTTAGAATAAGGGTATTATTTATTTTCTGGAGCTACCAAGCCAGCAAGAATGTTATTGTCCCTTTAACTTAGAGAAAACCTTTGAATTCGGACCCCGGGATAATAAGGATTAATTTTCTAAGTTACAGCTATTTGTTCGTAGTCTGTATTTCTGTTGTGTGTGGTAAATAATTATTACTTTGAATACAGGTATGTTTATCTTAAATGTTTATTACTTGGGAGCGCTGCTAATGAGACGACCCAAATCTTCAATGTCCTGTGATAAAAAAAAAGGAGAAACATTTCGGGGGGGGGGGGGTCCTGCCTCGCCATTATCATTCTTAAATCTTGAGAGCTCGGTTTGGCTACCAGAGAGGACGTGAAACGGGCCCGGTGTACCTTCTTTTCTGAAAACGTAATTATCGCCCAACCGCAGAAGGTCTGTATCCCCTCCGACAAACTCATGAAGCACTTAATTCTAGAATTGTTAGATTCGTGTGATAATTGCAGAACCTTACCCACCCACCCCCTCCCTCGTTAACGATTGAATGAACGAACCAATGGTATCTAACGGATACCACACAGAAAATATTATCAGACCAACCATGTTTATTGGTTCAATCAAAAGTTGTATTTCTCAGACCATGCTAAAATGGTGTATCCTTCACACTATGTTGATTGGTTCTATATATGACAGCATGCCAAAAAGAAAGTAAAACAGAAACTGAGACATTCAAAAAGACCATACGGTCTATTTTATAAAGAAAATTCAAATAATTATATTAAAAAAAACAACAGAATTTGTATTAATTATAAAATTAAATGTATGTGACGTTATGTAACACTATATACAACTATAATGCATAAAGAAAATTACAAGGGGTAAACTAGCTAGCTCTGATGCGAATGGTCGTCTATTAATGACTACTCATTGTAAAGTTGAATATGACGAGCTCCTGGTTTTCTGGAACATAATAACTGGCACCTAGAACATAAACAATGATTTTAAAATTACTCTATTACAGCTCTACCTATGTATTTTTGAAGTAGGTCGGTCTATTTCAATATCTACTCTGTCAAGGTTCCGTTCTTCCCCATTCACCCCTTGCTTCATTCAAGCGGGGTGTGGTGGGGGGCACATAGTCACATTATCAAACCCAAGACATTGTGCTATTTTCATTGACCAAAGGGAAGTAACTCTGAGTGTATTATAACGACGATCCTCATAATATTGTCGTTGCCAACTGTGCATGTCACATCTTTGATATTCAGTTGTTTGTAAACCTTCTCATTAGCTACTGTACAAACAGCTACATTGTGGGTTAACGTAAACAATGACAGTAAGTAGGCCTAGCCAATGTAAACTGCTTGTTAATTGATTCGTAAATCGTAGAACCAACCTACGTGGCAAATGAAATAATTAAGGGTAGATACTTTGAACTCGTGGAAACCGCTTTGATGGGCCCAGAGGTTAGTGGAATAGAACGGGACGACACCATTTGGAATTCAGAGGATGGCGATCTGGAGTTTAACGTCCACTTCCACCAAGGTTCCACCGAAGGTAACTAGAGATCGACTTTAAATCATATAGAATACTTATCGCAACGGGACATAACTCTAACTTGCCTTAGGGAAACAGACCGGCGTTAATTGGGCGGAACTCTTTTCGTAACAGACAGAGCCACATGGTCATGTCTTTGCTCCAGATTTTGTATGATGTTGACCAATGGAATTTTGAGATACAATAACTTGTAGTAGAAAGATAGAGATTACATATAAAAGTTTAACATCCTTACCTAATTTTAGCTGATTATAATCAGAATCCAATAATTCCCAGAAAGTTTTATCCAACGTATAATTACTAGTTAAATCATTGATTGTATTGATAGAATATCCCCATTGAGGATGATAATTTGTGCTGAATCTGAAGATTAAAAGAAAGATAGGTAGCTAGGCAAAGAAAAGTACATCAAAAATCCCCAAAAGTAAGCGCCTTTAATTCTTGTGTGGGGTTGTGGGGGCATTCCCTTAAAAAATCTGACCAAGGGTAACGAGCCATGGGGTAATTACCAGAAATAATTAACTTTGATTGGCTGCTAGTGCTTTTCGTGTGTAAATTAACAAGAGCGTCAACATTTTTTCCCCAAATTGGTCAAGGTCTATACCTCCCAACAGTGATTATGCAAATATGTATCATTAATTATTAAAAAAGGTTGCCAGGCAACGAAACATAGGCCCACCAGCAGCTAAAAAGGGCCATTTTACGTACAATCAGGGGCCATAATTCAGGAAGTTACTATTTTGTCCGGCAGTTTTGGTCCGATTTTTACGAAATTCGACCATTTTCGTACAATCAGGGCCATATGCACAAATATCGAAGAGTGACCAAGATATTTGGGTTATAAACACGTATTTCAAATTTCATCAAAATAGGATCCATAACCTTGATATAACATATTTTCACACTATTCGCGTACAAACGGCGGCCATTTTGTCCGTCAATTTTGGTCCGATTTTCACGAAATTCGAACTCAACCTTCATTACCATGTAACGGTGATATATTAAAACGGTTTGGTAAATCAGATAATAATTTTGACCTCCAGAGGTACCACAAGCTAAAAAGGGCGATTTTTCGTACAATCAGGGGCCATAATTCAAGAAGTTATGATCCGATATGTGCAAGTATCAAACGGGACCAAGATCTTTGGGTTATAAATATGCATTTCAAGTTTCATCAAAATCGGTTCAAAATTGTGACCTCTACACTGTTCACAAGCTAAAAACGTGATTTTTCGTATAATCAGGGACCATAACCCATGAAGTTACAGTCCGATACATGCCAATATCGAAAGGGTGATAAACTTACATTTCAAGTTTCATTGAAATCGGATAAAAATTGTGACCTGTAGACTGTTCACAAATAATTGTGGACGGACAGACGGACGTCCGGATGAACAGTGGCGACGACAATATTCGTCCACATGAAAATGTGGGCGTATAAAAATGAGACGGTTGAAATCAATAGATTTAAAGTCAGTGGGGTGATATTTTAGCCTTCAGTTAGTTACACGGCGCTAACAAGATTCTTCAAATCATTGAAAATCATAGAACACTGTATAAAAATTTAATGTCAAACTGATCATCACTTTAGCCCCCACAGAGCTCACAAGCGCTATAGTAGACGCGAGACGGATCGACGAACCCTGTTGAAGCAATAATATATGACTGATGACAATATACGACGGGGTATATAAGAGCCATTGCAATGAATTCGGGGATGGGACTACAAGTCAGATTTGGTAACTCACCATTAAAATATACTAAAGCTCTTTCATTTTGGTTTTACGGTTTGATCCGCTATCCGGTTTGACCCGGTTGCTTGTGCCTAAGAATAGGGATTAAACCTTATCGAGTGTCTGATGTATACACTCCAATTATTTATGTAAAATATAAACCTTTAATTTGGTTTAAATTGTGAATCACTGTTCTACGTCTATGTGTTTTCGATAGGCGCTTTTGCATGAATGACCAAGTCTAAAACTTCTGGCTTTTTCTCATGTTATTAATAACTATTTTGGAGGTAAAAAGGTTAGAATCAGAATGACAAGACACCTTAAATTATACATTAATTATACATTGTTCACTTTCACAAAGATGTAAGTTATTAACTTTCTATGATCTGTATGGTACGGGTGCTAGGTTCAGGTTGTTTCGAAAATCGTGTATGAAATTTGTACTCTGATAGATGAGTGGAAAGCAATGCTTAATACTCTGAACCTTGATTCTCCAGTTGTTGTGGGTTCCCTTTCCCTAAGAGTGGAGGGTCCAGCAAAACGGTGAAATTTCGAGTTTAATTCGACTTCTGCGTTTATGAATAAGTCGACCAACCTCAGATGTCATCAAAAACACTGGTTACGAACACCCTCTTTTACCAACCTCAGTGAGGGGTTAATTCAATTTCCGCGTACAACATATTCTCTTTTTCGTCAAAAGTGTCACTACTGGTTCCATTTGACATTAGATAAATTCAATAAACGCCAAATGCTCTTAAATCTCGGAAAAGAACGGAAAAATATTTCTTGATATCGCTAAACAAAGTCAAAACAAAACAAGTTAAACCGAAACCAAAAGCCAATCATAACTCGCTGAAACTAAATTGTATTAAACGTCTAGGGGAGGAGCCCAGGGCGGGAATAATATCTAAGGTTCTTATTTCGAGGATTATTATTTCATGGAGTTCATTACATTTCATTTCACAAAACTCAAAGCGATATAATTTTCAAAGGAGATGGGATCGCAAGGGACTTTATTTGCGCCCAATCTCTTGTGATAATACCGAGATGCCTCTTAATTGTATCTGCAACAGGAACGGGCTACTATAACAAAAGTGATTCCTATCTGACAGACAAGACCAGGAGAGATTCTGGTTAGTGGTGTGGAGAATCCAAGGAGACAAGATATTAACAGAAGCGTTTCAGAACACGCTGCAAATTATTGACGCAAAAGTACAACCACCACCACTTACAACAATGATTTGGCCCTGTCGGATAAGATGTTCACTGAAAATGTCAATAGAGTTAGATTTGGTATTAGTAGGGCGTAAGTCAGAGAAAACCGATCTGATTGTTGGAGACATCAGCTTTTATTGAGTTACGCTGAACCACACAAACTCGTACTTGTACCTCCTCACATCTTATCCGAGAGAGAAGGGGATTGCACGTTCTTAAGTTAGTGTTATTGTCTAGTGGAATCAAAGTATTAAGCACTGCTTTTCACTCATCTATGGAAGTAGAAATTTTGCATACAATTTTCGAAACAACATGAATCCAGCTCCCTTACTAGTAGTTCTGCAGTTCCTAATTACACCCGAGTTAGGGTGCTGCGTCTTAAATAATCCTTAAAAAGATTTATATTTACCTGAAATGTGGATTTACTTTAGCTGCCGATTCCAGGTGTCTGATAAGCGTCCCCTGTGTGGTATTTCTAAGTGTTACATTGTACTCAAAGAAATCTGGTCGCAAGTGATTTTGAACGATCAGCTTAACATCGATCAAGTTTGGACAATCACATAAACCATTGCTGAAAATGAAGAAGTCAATACAGCCTGTCTTATAGCGAAGTTATGAATGTTTGAACTTTTGAAAAGAGGTGTGTCGATTGTCAAGCATTGCAAGTTTTGTGATGATGCTGTTCGTTGTCGCAGCAACGGTACTTGACAATCGACTATCCATTTTATGTTAAAGGACAATATTGGTGTCAGCCATTATCGCATGTATGATAGAACTAGTTAGACGCGTTCAAAATATAATTTTAACAAAGAGACCATTGCTAAGATAGATGCGTAATGGTTATTTGACGAAACAGGAGTGACGAAAGCACAAGAGTAAACACAAGTTATCCGTCTATATAACTGACTGAAATACCGAGCGATAACAGTTACATGGGTGAATTTCTGCCCACTGATAAAGGCTTCGAATTGTTATAGAGACTGTGAAAAGATTTCTGACAATTTATAAAAAGAATTGAATGTTACTTTAAAAAAAAGAGAAAACAAAAACAACTAGAAGAAATTCGTGCATTACCTTGTTTTTATTAAGTATATTATGAATGAAAACAAGGGAATATAGAGGTTATTTGTATTTAATACCAATATTGTCCTTTAATAGCTTATAATATAATATTATAGCACGTGAAGCCAAAATAAAGACATACAATAGACATATTTAGTTATTGCATAATGCATCTTTAAAGTACAGAACTTATATAAGAAAAATAGGGTTTTAATAGAAACCTATTGTCTACCCATTTGTCTGACCAATCTCTTGTGACGGAATTTGGTTCTTTAAAACAACTTCTTGATGACCACACTGGTATAAACTTTTAATAATACTTTTATTCTGCTTCTTACAATAGGTACAAACATCTTCTTTGAGTGGCATTTAGCAATTGACATATGTAATAAACACAAAAACATATTATGGAACACAATTACTATTTTAATTCGCTTGAAAACGTTGAGAGAATCCTCAACGAAACGTCGCTTTAATTGAAATAGTAATTGTGTTCCATAATATGTTTTTGTGTTTATTAGGTACAAACATCGTAATGTAAACGACCGTAGAACTAACTTATATTGTTATATAGACTGGCCCAGTCTCTTCTATTTATTTTACATTTCGATTTATATAAAAGTATTAATTTTTAGTAAACCAACACTTTTGTTTCCATTTGTAAAAAAAAAAATTTGAGTAAACCTGTAACCAGCACCAGAGACTGGACAATTTGCGAGCTTCACAATAAAATGGGCGTTCCTGTCCTGTTTTACGTTGTTCCTTATTTGGAATGATTGACAGTTGTCAAGCAAGTCCCGAGTCTCGATATTTACCTTCATGAATCATGCGTCTCGAATGGAGTGCAAAGCAGTCATGCTGAAACCGTTTGCGGGCTGATGTCACGTTTTTGTTTCCATTCGTCATTCGGCTTCGTCCCGATACGCATGAACTGGCTTCGTTAAGTAGTTATAATGATGTCGTGTGTAATTATTTATGTTCATTCACCTCATCCCATACGTTGTATCCGTTCATTCCACAGATATTGTCGTCTCGTCCCGTCTCGTGCCAAGGCGCCTATGGCCTTCGCTCAGTCCTGGCCGGACCTAACTCCTAACCCTGACTGGGCCTCACCGTCGATTCGTTTCTGTTGGTGGGTTTATAAATCCCGTCAAGCCAAAGGAGCTCATTAGACACCTGTCTTATGTATCATGTCAGATTTGTCATTCACTTAAGTTAGCTTATCAAAGACATTTAAATAAAACAAGTTAAGGTTACATAATGACGTAAGGAATTCTACCAAGAACACCAGGGGTGTCGATATCACCTGTCAAGATGGCATGTCGCATCTCTATATAGCATCTGGCATTCTGGAACATATATTGCTAATTGATTTCATGAGGCTATTCAATGATATATCGTCAATTATGTAACACTCTCCTATATAGACAGCTGTACGTAATGTCACGATATAAAATTTTAGTTTTGTTTTGTTTAATGTCCCAACATGTCAAGTAGAATTCGTAGTTTCTCAGGGGATAAACCGCAGGTTTTGCTGGATAGATATGTGTATAGAAAATATAATGAGCGCGGTGAATGTCGTGGAAAATGTTTTCAATTTGTTTTGATATAATCTGTTATACACTGTAGCTTGAATGGAATGTTTAATGTGAGAATCTATTTTAGCTATAGAGATGGTATAGAAGTAGGGATAATAAAACCACCAGACCATATAATCTGCTGTTATAAGCTATAGTCGAAACGAACGTAGACGAAAGGGCAAGGGGCGAGCTTGTGGATTTAATAATGTTTTCAAATAGTTTTTTCATCATCACGACGGATTTATATATATCCAAATAAAACAGTAAAATTTCTTATCATTCGGTTGAACCCGGAGGACTAGGCTACCGAGAAGACATTTACCGTGTTCCTATATTCCCTGTTGTTTCTATATTCTTACCATTTGTTTTAACCCGTGGTACTACCAGACACATGTTCACTGCGTTTCTATATACCTAGAAGTTAAGATAAAATAGGAAACTATCTTACCATTCGCGTGACCCCGTGGGAATACCGGGCACACGTTCTCCACGTTTCTGATTACAGCCAAGAACAACAGATGTAATGCACACAACCAACAGAACAATATGTATTCCTTCCATCGTGATTTCGTTTTAAATGTATAAATGTCCTTTGGCTAAAACCGGTTTACGTCAATACAAATGGGGCATTGAACTAGACATGGGGCGCAGATATGAAGGGTTTCGTCGGTGATATTTATACGAGCGTATACTGAAAGCGATGTCAATTTCTGCACCAGTAATTGGTGTCTTAGGTTGACACGGGCTAGAGCAAATCCGTCAAGTCAACGATATAAGTTATTATTGTAGCCGTGCCGTGTGAAATCCTAATAAAAAGGTGATATGATGCGATATACAATCCAGCTATTATGTCGGTAGCCACTTTTACTCCAATACAAATTTTCAAAAAAGCCCCTAAAAGCAGTGAAGTATATCGGTGGTTAGGATAAAACGATTACATTGGGATAATTTATAGAATTATTGTACCCATATCATTAACGTTTTACATGTCTTAATATGGATGTTTGACAGTACGAGTTTTAATAAAGGTCAAAATATCGTTTGCCGAACTGAAAAGTGACAATACACTCCACTGGATTTACATAAATAAATTGCAAATATTTTCCCCGTCTTGAAGTGCTTTTTCCACCCAAAAATCGAATTTCGTATTTTTCCTAAGAAACGTATACCCCTCATTTACCTAGTGAATATTTCCTTGCGTTATTCCATAACCCTTTGATGGAGGTTATCGGATTTATGTTCTGAGACCGCAGTGGCCTCAGACTCAGATGGATTACGCCATCTACAACAATCTCCCGAAAAAACAATTATTTGATGTTCGAGTATATTTTTTTTTTAAAACGGGATATAAGGCTACGTAGACTTATAGGTGCATTAATCATTTAGCTGATGTATTTCAGAAATACACAACCCTGGATGACAACACGTGTGACACGATTAAGGCTGTGTGGAGGGGGGGGGCAATGATTAACGCGTCTACGTTGGATCAGAAGGTCTGTCATTGAGACAAGTGGTGTGGTTTCAATTTTCCGCTTGTACGCGACAAGGAGTAGGGTTGCCTCTCCAACTTAGTTTGTGTCGAGTGGATATGAAACCCCATTTCTCTCAAAGGGTTAAGTAAGTTCAGTAGCTTGATGGAGTCTTATTAAGGAGAGACAGGTTATTTTTAACATTCGAAATTAGACCACAATAAATTTGGGATACTAGCCGATCTCTGGAGGAAGGCATGTTCTTTGATTCTAGATATAGTAAACCAAAACGTAAGAAAAGGGGTGTCCAAAGGGAATTAACTCTCTTTACAAAGACAAACAAACAAAAACACAACGTCTCTAATTTATTAAAAACACATTTATTATAAAATTAAATATTTACAGTCTATTTTAAATGTTTTTCTACGTGATAAAATTGTTGTGCTTCGAGTAATCTTCGATTAATGACCACCCGTGGTAAAATTGAATATGACTAGCTCCTGGTGTTCTGGAACATAAGAACTGGCGCCTAGAACAAAACAACGTCTTATTACAATGCAACTTCTCCATTTAATCTCGCTCTATCTATATAGTTACTTGTAATTAAATATGTAAGGGCACAGAACAATGACCGTTTAAATCATTTGGACTTTAGATAACTTCACCGGTCGGTAAAAAATAATTACTTGGTCACATTGTTGCCCATGCGGATATCTAGATCGGGGAAGGTGGTTTCGGGGAAGGTGGTAACTGGGTGGTAACTGGGGGAGGGGGGCTAAAGTCTGCGGTTTTATCGAAAATAGAGGTCTATTCGATCAAAGGATAGGCGTCGTTCTGATAATATTCACTGTAAAGAACGTTAGACCAGTAGAAAATCATGATCAAAATAGTTACTCTCCCTAAGTTTGCTGCTCTTGGATATTACAAAGTATTAAAAGTAGAATTCTAGTCTTTTTTACCTAGTTGTAGCTGATTGTAATCAGAATCCAATATTCTCCAATATGTTTTATCCAGTGTCCAATTTCCAGTTAAATCATTGATTGTACTGATAAAATATCCCCACTGAGGATGATAATTTGCGCTGAAACTGAAGATAAAAAAACATTGGCAGACAGGCAACGAGACACACAACCCCAATCCACAGTGGTAATGGTATTATTCTTTCGTAGATAGAGGTGGAATTCAGTAGTTACCAAAAACTGGCGTTGAAATTAATTCGTACGTTCTCAGATCTGGTAACTCACCACACAAATACACTAAAGTCTCTTTGCTCCAGTGTTACGGGTTGACTCGTTACCCGGTATTAATATTACACAGTGATGGTTTAACCTCGTGGATTATCTTTATGCAACCCTTTGTTAGAGTTTTTTTCAACAGCTACAATTACTTATTATAAGAAAACTTTGACTTGGCTTATACTACAAATTTACAGTATTTTGTTCTCTGGTACTGTTTACAAAAACGAACAAAACATTGTAAAGAATGAAACGTTTGACTATTAAGTAGCTGGTTTTGATTGGAGACATTTTAAATTATGCCTCGAAATTTATATTATTAGCTTTTCCAAAAATGTATCCCATGTATCCCGATGGAATAATTAAAGGTTTATATTTACCTGAAATGTGGATTTACTTTAGCTGCCGATTCCAGGTGTCTGATAAGTGTCGCCTGTGTAGTATTTCTAAGTGTGACGTTGTACTCAAAGAAATCTGGTCGGAAGTAATTTTGAACGATCAGCTTAACATCGATTATGTTTGGACAATCACATAAACCTTTGCTGAAATTGAAGAAGTAGATAATTGATTTGAAGTTATAAAAGTAATATGCATCGCCGGTCATTTTAATTAATTGGTGACTAGTATAATGACGCGAGAGATGTTGAACATTTGACTATTAAGAGATCATTACGAAATAGATTTGGTATTACACCCATATCTTGTCGCCCAATTCCTTGCTGTACAGTACCGGGCCGCCCACATTTAGCCCCCCGACAATCTTGAGTCACCTTAAATCATTTCACTAAAATAAAGTAAATGAAAACATCAAAAGAGAAAGAGTCTGTTTAAAATATGTAAATTGTCAAAGAATCCTAATCGTCAATGACATCGCTGCCTAAATTGTCGGTTAAATTGTCTCAGATCCACTGAAATTAATCCTAATTTTAAAAACAACAAGGTTAATCCGGCACTGTTACTGTATAATAGTATCTTTACGAGTCTGGGTGTTTGAGGGTTCTTTTCAAACTTCCTTGGTTTAATCAACTCACATACGAATCCAATAAAAATTTAGTGTTGAACATTAATTATTCGCGGGTTAAACAAGGCTGATTTTTAAAAGTCTTCCACCCATACCGGTACTGAGACTGAGTAGTCTGACTAAAATTAATAGTAGATTTTATAGTGTGATTTCTACATGCAAAGTTACTGCCATTGTCCTTGTCGTTAAACACTTATATTTTACTCTAAGGGTCAGATCGACAAGGATGAAAGTATTTAAATAAAAGAGTAGAGCATCAATTATTTTCAGAGTTATCGCTCTTGTCATCGAAAGGTTCAAAATTAAAATGGATATGCAAAAATTGAACAGCTGAAGATGATGGATATTAAGTTTCAGACAAACACGATTGAAAACAGATGAAGTAAATACATCAAAAATTACTAAACTGCAACTAAACACGAGAAATCCATTTAGTCGTTCTCAAAATATTTTTAAGATTTTAAGTGGTCATATGAATGCCACGCTTCTAGTGTTTAGCATATTTGCCATGCAGCTTAATATTTACATGTATTATGTATCATGATATTAAAGTATTTTATAATACACGGCTCTGTTTTTTACCAAAATATAAACCGGTAAATGGATAAAATCACTGTTTGTAAAACCTCTACAAACATTGTGTAACCTGATCAAAATGCATTTAGTTTGATGGGTGGGGGGTTATGATGACCTGATATGTTTGCATACCTTTGTATACAACTATTCATCAATTTATTCTAGATAGCCAGTAATCAAATAGAGTTAAGCAATGCAACTATCCGAAATCAGGAGCATATTTATTTTGAAATATTGTGGTCCAAACGATTTCCAAATGGAACATCCAACATGGCTTTAAAGTTACATGTGCATTTGTTTGTACCGATTTCCTATCACAATCCGTGTGTGTCCTAGTTAAATAATGTCATATAAATTATGTTATCTTTCTTGTACAAACTAGTATGATTTATTTTGGGACCAGGTACGTGTAGGTCTACTGGCTGCAATGCCCCACTTACTCAGTCGACTGATTTTTGATATGACGTTCCTGGTTCATAATAATAGAGTAAGTGCATAATGACCGCACTACAAGCGCGAAATGACATACCTACGGACCAGACAAAGTACATAAGTGAATAGATTGGGTATATTTGTATTTTATATACCCGGATGTTCTTGCATTCAAAAGAAAGTAACTCCTATTGATACGGTGGGTATTTCCAATAAAGGTGTGACAATGCAATGTTGAATATATGAAAAGTAGGGTCACCCAGTCTTAATACCAGTTTCTTTCGGTCAAGCTGACTTTAGCACGAAAACGCGGTCGTCAAATATTCCAAAATTTTCTTTGGAAGTCCATACAAGGTCAGTTCCGCTCCTTCGCCTCTGAAGAAAACCGAAATATTTGTAAACCCGAAATATTTTCGGGCATTTCTAGTTTTGCTTCCCTAACTGTCATCGAGCCCTAATATAACACTTATTTTACTTTTGGATTAGAAAAACTCTGGCATCGATTATTATTTGTGAATGCAGCTGCAACTGTCTGAGTGGATTGTTGGAATTCAGAGTGGGATTTCGGTTATAAAACCATTGGATACTTTTTGAGTAGCTTACACGTGCTAGAACAGCAGAAAATACATCTGCGGTGGTTAAATTTTCCCCGGGAGAGTAAGATCCCAAAACCCAGCGACAATTGATTTGTTGTAGGAATTCAGGTCAGCCAGGTAGTCTATATTGAACCAAATTGAGGTGACTGTATTCACAGGCTGGAATAACAGGAAAATGCATTTGCGGCAGTTAAATTTTCTTCCAGCAGTCTCGTCTTCGTGGACTGTAAACTTTTGATTGGAATTCGAGTCTGCCACTTTGAAGTTGCCTTGTTCACGGGCTTAAATAGCAGGAAAATATTCAAACATTTTCATTGGTGGGGGGGGGATGCCACAAGCTAAACCCCGCTTCTTCGCCTTTTGAGGAAGAACGGCGCCGCTCTTAGTAAACCCCGACGTTTTTCGGGCATTCCGGGTTCTGCACCCCGAACTGTCATCGAGCCCGTACGCCTACGGAGCGCACATTCGGCAACAATGCAAGGGTATCACAAACTGGTAGATTGTCGGCTAATTGTATGCTGAAGTGATGTTGCGGCCCAGAGTGGTCACTTTGCGGTTGTGAGAACTGAAGGAGACTTAAATAATGTTTTCTGAAATGGCAAGTCACGTGACAAATAGTGATGCTTAAAATTAGTTTTTAATTCTTGTGGTAGTCGCTTGCGATTAGAATGTTTTGTCAGAGATTTAAAACATACTTTTGGTAGATGAAATAGTTTTTAGTTAAAAAACGTATGTCTAAGAAAATATTTATGGTTTATAATCGACGCACATATGCTATTCCGTTTACCTACCTTGTAAGGAAAATATACAAGCCCTTAATTCAGCGGTATGTTGTTTTTCACCTTTAAGAGTTTATATATTCCCTTAATATGCTGTTTTATCAATTTTACTTTCTGTTAAAATTAAATAGAAAAATTCTTACCATTCGGTAGAACCCGTGGGAATATCAGGCTTACGCTCTCCACGTTTCTGATTACAACCAAGAACAACAGATGCAATGTACACAACCAGCAGAACAATATGTATTCCTTCCATCGTGATTTCGTTTAACAACTATACAGTGTCGATGTATCAAACCTGCTAAGATGATGCCACAGGGAAAAGTGTATTATGATAATAACCTCTTTCCTTTATAAATACGCAATATCTTGTTTACATTTTAACCCCTCCTTTATGTGGGCCTAGGTCCGGTTCACGTCGTTATAAATAGGATATACAATAAGTCGCAGTATTTACAATGTGACATTTCTTTCATAACTGTGAATATAAATGATGTGTATTTTGAAATTAAAAATACCTATTTGACAATCAGTAAAACTCAAACAATCATATTTGATCCAAAGTACATAGTTTATCGATAAGATCGTCCTAAAATTTAATGTGCAGTGAAATTTTGAACGGCACCCCAAGAAAATGCTCTAAACCAAAGTCATTCCGTGTGTCTATGACTAGTCTGTGTCTACGTGTGTATGCTGTCGATGACTTGCAATGTTTTTATTTTATGGGGTGCCGCTAATTTTTCATGTGTTCCAAGATATTCCGTTGGCAAAAATGGTTGAGAACGAAGGAATGAGATGAGAGAGCTTTCAGTCAACCGAACTCAGTGATAGACCTTATAATATAAAGCTACGCAGGGACGGATCCAGGATTTTCAGAAAGGGGGGGCATGCTGCACCAAGTTGGGAGTGCGAAGACCGACCCATGATTTTTGAGTGGACAAAAATGCCCACAAGGACTAATTCATACTAGTACTATAAATTACCATTTCCAACCTAAACTGTTTTTATTCTCCTTTCCCGCGAGAATATATGGAGCTAAAAATTGTTCGCCACCGCAAAAAATAGAGGGGGCGTGCGCCGGGTGCGCCCCCCTCTGTATCCGCGCCTGCTACGTGTAAGAATATTTGGACATCTCACCCTATCCCTGTAACTTTAAACTAAACCAATTCATATGTAGAGTTATCATACATATATGAAGAACAGATGAGGGTGTTTTTAATTTGGATACGCCAAAGACCTTGGTATTTCAATTCTAACTATATCTAAAATATTTCAAGAATCATAGTGCATGTCGGTCGGTCGGATAATATTTTCGTGAGGTTTATATCATTCTTGTTTTATTACTGAAAAGGTTTCGTAAAATAATGCCGAAAGCTATTGGGTCTGGGAAACAACAAATGGTCAGATCTTCAAGTAGTAGAGACCATCGAAAGTATAAAAAAACAAAACGAAATATACATCTGTATTTTAATCCGATTGTTGTAAAAGTGAAAACCTGGGCCATGTTTCACGAAATTTTAACTTAAGATTAAATCCAATTTTAGTAGATACTTCAATTTTGATTGGCTAAGCACTAAAATCAATCTAATATTATCCAATCAAATTACTAAAATTGGGATCTTATCTTAGTTAAAATTTCGTGAAATAGGCCCCTGTTTACTAAGGTATAATAATATACACAGTACATATTCTATTCTAATCTTTTAGCATGCCCCATTGGGAAAATAAACTGACAATCTGAAACTGTATTTATTTTTCATAATTAAAGCAAATGAAAATTAATTACACTCCATGAACCACCGATGTTTACTTAGTTAAAGTACAATATTGGTGTCAATCATTATCACATATGAGATAGAACTGGTTAAAATCGATGCGTAATGGAGGTTTCAATTAAAAAAAAGGAGTGACAAAAGCAACAGGAAAATACGATTAACCCTCTATATAACTGACTGAAGTGACGAGTGACAACAGATACACGTGCGAATTTCTGCTCATTATTCCTTCGAAGAAAAACAGTTATGAGACTAGAAATAGTTCGTGCATTCCCTTGTTTTTATTCACTCTATACTTAATATAGACATGGTTGTGCATGGACCTCTCTCGTTTTCTCTTATCTAGCATACTCCTCGCAGTGTTCCGTTTGATGAGAGCTAATCCCACTACTAACTGCTATAAAGAGTGGAAATTCTTGTTCTAAATTATGATTGGTCAATAGTCCAATTAACAACCATCGCTAACCACGTTACTAGAGCATTACTTTTAAAACAGAGCGCCTAATTAGTCCAAATATGTTTATATAACGTTACGTCATTGCTCACAATTTTATTATGCCCAATTAACTAGTGCATAGCAGAATATTGCAGTAAAACTAATTGCGTGACAAACTAGGGTTCCATTTTCAATACAGTGCTGCCTTACAACGAATATAAGTCCACCAGCAACTTCACGCAACCTTTAGTCAGGAAAGCAATATTTCATAGCTAAAACTCGGGACATTCGAAAGTTGTGCGCATAAAACGTTCCAATGACAAAGGAAATACCATGTGAAATATGGAGAAAACTAATTGCGTGACAAACTAGGGTCCATTTTCAATACAGTGCTGCCTAACAACGAATATAAGTCCACCAACTACTTCACGCGACCTTTAGTCAAGAAAGAAGGAAATACCATGTGAAATATGGAGAAAATAAAAATCCCCACAAAGCAGGGTGCTTAAACGTTTTTCATTGACATGGAGTAATTACAATGAAATATTATGCCGTCGTACTAAAGTTTAAAAATACATTAGTTAAGAGTTTAATCAAGTGCTGGCCATTCCTGCAATAATAATTCGAAAATAGATGATAAAAAAAAGAAAATATTTAAAATTTCAGTCAAATTACTTTGTTCTGAACGGAATTGTCACTGTTGTAAGTTTGGACTAGAAATGGGCATCAGCTGTGTCAGCGCCGTCAAGGAGAATTGGCGATCGTTTGATAACTCCATCGATTATCAAGTAACATGCTCAATGGCTATGGTAGCCTCGCTTGGCAGGGCTTTCATCGGCAGTTTCCGGTACTGGTAGTTACATTTAATTTTAAATGGACGACTGTTTAAATCCAAGCTGTATCCAAGCCATCCGAGGGTTTACAGAGTTGATGTTCAGCTTGTCGTGTAAATAAAGGTCTAATTATTAATCTTTGTAATATCTGAAGCCTAAATAAAGACTTACAACAGGCAGATTTAGCTCATGCATAATGTATGTTTGATTACCACTGCTCAAAGCCATTTGTTTCGTAGCATTGTAACATGCACTCATGCCAATCGATATAAACCTTCGCTAAAATTTATGTTATTTATGTAGTAATCATCTACCTTAATGCCACAATGAATCCTTTTCAATCGGGTGTACTTATGGGACCATTAACAAATTTGGCATTAAATATTCAGTTAGCATACAAAATGAACCGAGAGAACAATTAAAATACATTATGTCACTGACGTTCATTCTTCAAATATTGTTAATTACAACCATTATTGAGATGGAAATTAATGCATGTCAGGTTTTAATAGAGGCGTAACACGACCATCATGTTAATGATATAAAGAGTCCTTTTATGTATATGGGCCTTTAATAGTACACGTAGTTGTATCTCCAACGCATTCTGGAAGAGACATTTATTGATAGTTATGTATAAGTGGGCGAAAAACAAAGACGTACAAAGTGTATATTTTTGATAGGAGTTTCAAACGCCTTCGAGTATAGACAAAATTGAAAGCAATATTGTTGAGAGTACAAAATATGCCTTTTTATAAATGTGTTATTTCAGGTTGACTCTATTTCTTTAATACGACTATGCAGGTATGGTATGTTTCGAAAGTTATACAGGGCAAGTTCATTTTCCAGAGAAAAGCAAGGATGGGCATCTGCCTTGAAAAAAGCGCAAGAAAAAAACATGACAGGATTTGAAAACAGGATTCTTTAAAAAGAAAGCTTGTTGTGGCTGCGTCGTGAAACTGGCATTAAAGTAATCAAAACATATTTCGTTCTTTTCTCGCGTTTGTGTAATGTTTACAAATTACAGTTTTGGGTTATTTAATGTTTGGGTTTAACAATGACGGGCAGGTGCTTTGTTTTGGTAACTTTGTTGACTTTTGTCATAGCTTCAGCTTTGTCCGGCAATAGGCAAATGACAGAAAACGGTATTAGACGTAACTACGGTGGTCTAGATAAGCACCAAGCACTTGTATACAACCGGAACTGTTCTATACGTGTAATGGTAGCAATATCCAACCTTATTCAAACGATGCAGTGGCGTGGTATTAATATAATCTACGAGGAAACAGATGAAGAACTTGTATCAACTATTCTCAATCATATTGATATGAAGCATAACGATTTACAAATTTCTGTGTATGATGTTACCAACATGGACCTGGTGCGTATGCAAACGATTTTATCCACCGCATATAAAAATACGAAAATATCGGTTGCATTTATTACCATTCTTAGGAATAAGACGATTGATATGCTGAATATAGCTAATGGTTTTGATTCACATTCAAACAAAACAACTAATTACCGAACCAATTCTTATTGGATACTTTGGAGCGATATAATCACCACCAAGCATCTTTACGTCGGTAGCATGAACTTTACCTTGAAAAATGTAATCATGTTACAATGTCATGCGGATGATTTATATTTTTCATCTATTGAACAAAGAGTTCAAATCCTAGAACATCCAACAAATTTGAATTTGGAAGTATTTTCAAAATTCAACCCTGGAGATCTTTACCCTAATTCAAAGTACAAACTTAATGGTCGCCATCTTTTTCTCGGCGTACTCGAATCGCCCATGCTCAAAATAAAGGCAAACAAAGACGGGACTTTAACCTATGGAAGTTTTTTGTTTGATCTCACAGAAATTCTAGCCTCTGCTTTAAACTTTACTTACACATTTGTTCATCCAGAGAAAAGCGTTTATGGGCAAAAGACAGATGGTGAATGGGATGGACTTGTGGGACTTTTGGTGAATCAAGAAATTGATGTGATCATGGCCGACTTAACAATAACCGAGGACAGGGCCAGCGTCATTGATTACATATATCCTCCGTTCACGCGTGAGAGGATTGGAATTTTGTACAAACGCGGTGTGAAACTAGAAAGTAGTTGGTTTAAGATATTTAGACCACTTCATCTGTATGTATATTTATGTACAATTGCATCTGTTGTTTTTGTAGGGAATTTGTTATTAATTACTGACATTGATCATTCTAGTAGTAGAATTGGGAAGAGTATGTGGACTGAAATTAATTTCCGGCGCATTTCCTATATTATGATAACTTTATTAGGATTTGTTTCAGTCCGAGGTGATGGTATTTGGCCAAAACAAGTGTCTTCTCGGATACTTATTATGTTCTTCTGGATGTTTTGTTTAGTACTAACGGGTGTCTATGTTGGAAATTTGACGGCAAAACTCACGGACACATCGGAAAAATTACCTTTCAGCAGTTTAGAGGAATTGGTCAAATTATCAGATTGGAAGTGGGGCATTGACGGAAACAGTTTATATAGAGAAGTTTTAATGGAATCCTCATCAAACGTGTTTATGAAATTTTGGGAAAAGGTGGTAGAATTTAACAAAACAGACCCAATTGTTTTGCACTCTTCAAAATCCGTTCATATTGAAAAGATCTTGAGCTCAGATAAATATGCTATTGTAGTTCCATATAGTCAGTATATTGTATACAACAGAAATGATTGTGCCCTTGATGCTGTAGGTGGTGTTGGTCTGACAGGTATGAGTCTAGCTATCGCAACAACGAAAGGTTCATACCTAAAGCCTGACCTGGAAAAGGCAATGTGGAATTTATATGATTACGGCTTTTTTAAAAATAGTGAACTTTTGCATACAAAAGATAATCGACCAGAGTTTTGCAAGCAAAGTGAAACTATTCGTCCATTGTTATTAGATGATATGTTGGGGAGTATTTTAATTGTTTCTGTTGGTCTTGGGTTAGCTTTCGTTGTACTTATCGTAGAAATCCGAAAAAAACACGACCAGATTGTTCCTCAGTGGTAAAACAGACCATAGAACGACTGTAGGGTTTCACGATCAGATTTAATGTAGTTTTATTCCAGAAGTGATGGGTAGTAACAGTTTTTCTCTTTTTACAGTCGCGCGTTTTAATTTTTCCTCCACCCTCTTCGACGGTCTCTTGATTCACATTTTATGTTAACATTCTAGAGACTCCATTTAATTAATTCGTCATGATGCCGTTTTATGTGGTGTGGTTCTCCTGTACACTTATACGTCTGGTTTGCAGTTAAGGAATCGTTTTCAACAGGAAAAACTACGGGGGCGAAGTATTTAAAGGAAGATGCCTATGATATTTGGAATACTCACTCACTCTTTAACGCTTTCGGGGTCGATTCACAATCTTCATGCAATCATTTTTTTATTTCTTTTATTTTATTTTTCTCATTTTATTGACCTGGGGCCTGTTGCTCAAAACTAAGTTATTTTAACGATCTTAAACTAACGGATCGTTATCTTTCATGTGTCCTTTGTTAACGGTCCGTTAAATTTCTGTTGCTGGAAAGTCAATTTCATTATCCGTTAAAGTTAACGGGGCTTCCAGAAACAACCTTTCTCTCCGTTAAAGTTAACGATCCGTTTACTCCATGTTAACGGATCGTTAAAAGTTAACAGAGCTTTGAGCAACCGGCCCCAGAAGAACTGGAGTCTTTGTATTGATTTTGACATTCAAATGCAGTCTTTACACCTTGGAGGGTAATTAAAATTGGACTACAACAATAAATTTGAAACCAGTTGTTACTTTAGCTCGGACGCCTTAGCTGCTGGTGGGCGCATATGAAGCTGTGCTTATTTACGGTTTATAAAAACCAAATCATTTACTACCGACGACATAAGGGAGAGACCGCAACCACATATGCTAGCTGGAATTTCGGAAATTGCACAAAGAAACAATCTTTTACTCCTAAATAAAATATTTGGAACGACAATCTGTAACATATAGTCTTGACAAAAATATCCACGTTTTCAGCCGTGGTGTTTAGGCCGATTCACGTTGATATACACGCACATATCCTGCCACCCAATGTTAATTTGAAATGCATCAGTGAGTAATGCGATTATCGGAAATGGCACTCTTTGTCATTGTGTAGGGGGGGGGAGACAACGTATAGTCGTTAGGATTTAACCAAAAAGAACCGAGGTTCCCGAGTAGGATACACGTAAAAAAAGTCTTTGGCGGTTGGAATTCGAAATAAGATTAAGCCGGCGAAGGGCCGCCGACCCGGAAAAATTTCTGTGACAGCACATCCGTGTAGGCCGGGGCCTGGCAAGAATGAGGGTCCTGAGTGCACGTAAAAGAACCTTTGGCGGTTGGAGTTCGAAAGAAGAGTAAGCCGTAGGACCGCTGTCCGAGAAAAATTTCCGTTACAGCACACTGCGTGACATTTGTCCGTCTTCAGTAGCGAGAACCAATCTGAACGACAGACACACTCTACCTGCAAAGAAGTGACTCTGACACAGTGTATAGCCATGATATCCATATTATGACGTTATCTAAACGCCATATAGGTCATGAGGTCACATCAACAAACAAATGTCAACACCATCATTATGATCATTCTCAACATTATACGACACGCTGTTATATTGTAAATAATAGCCTTCTTGCAGTCTTTAGGGCTATATAATCCCTACAGCCATAACGTCTTATCGCTTCTTCCAATGATTTTTCACAAAAATAACATAACAACTTTAGATTTGACGTCGGCATATTGGCACTATTTTGTGCTCCTGTCATGTCTATTTCAGGTAAACACAATCAATTCTGTTATAATGTTTTTAGCGTGGGGATTGACTAATAGTTAATTTATTTCAGTTCTGAACAAAAAATTAAAACTTTAACGTAGTTATGAAAAAAATAGCCAAATTCTGGCTGAGATTACTGATCATAGGCGTACGGGCTCGATGGCAGTTAGGGGGGCAGAACCCGTATTTCCCGAATAATTTTCTGGTTTACAGATGCCCCCCCCCCCCCAAGAAAATTTTGGAATATGTGACGGCTTAAAACATGTATTCCTGCTATTTCAAACCTGCCCCCCCCCCCCTGGTTCGTACGCCTATTCACTGTATACGTGCGAAAAAAAAAAAGGCCAGCTACCATTATAATAATTTTCGTACGTTAGCGAGAACATTATGATTAAGGGGACATTACTGTGATTATCGTGTTGGAGACAGACCACCATTAATTTCCCCATTTCATTTAATGTTAGAATAATTCGGGCGGGCCGCTTGGCCCTCCTTCAACTTTTCCATAAAATTGTGTTGGACTGAATTTTTTTCACTACATACATATGATAAATTGTTCACGTCTTCACACTAATATTTGTATCAGGTTGACCACCAAAATTTGAGATACACAAACTTGAAGAAGCATACTAAAAACATTTACCGTACATATCTCGTAACTCTGTTATCCTTTCGCCTCAAAATCATGAATAATTACCAAAACCTGGCAGAAAATCAACAAAACCCCCAAATCAACAAAAATGGGCATGCCAAAGGGGAGAAAGGAGACAGAGGGAGGATTGCTATAAATAGACAATTTGTGTAAAGTGTGGTATAAGTACACACAGCGCCTTATCGCATGCCTAGCATGTCTAGATACACTTAATGTTTCCCATAAAAAATGGAATTGGGTTTATTAACGGTCTACTGTTCTGCTCCGACTGTGCTAATGAAGACGAGCATAAGCCGTACAGTGTGCTACGAGGGGAATTTTGTCCGAGCAGTGGCACTATCTGTTATATCGAATTTCAACTGCGAATGGATCTTACGTTCATGCCAATGTATACACGGGACCTGGGATTTTTCGCCCCATCCCGCATCACTGACAAGGGGTAACGAAAACGGAAAATCTTGATGCCCCCAGGCTATATCGAGACAGCGTCTTACCCACTTGGTCATCGTGGCTTCGCGGTCTGAAAAAGCAAAAACCAAGCAGTTTTATAAGGTATGCGGTTTCACTCTATTCTATTTATTTCCTTTATAAAAAGATACATTAGTTTCGTACTTTTTTTATATAACACTAAAAATGGTGATCATGTACGTTGATTTATGAATGATAATAATAAAAAAGAAATAAACAGCTGGACCGTTGAAAACTTCTTTATTATAACAAGCGTCACGTATTATTTGGCTTAATTTATTTGGTCTATGTAACTTATACTACATATTATAATATCAAAATGTATAAAATATATCCGTTGTCGTTTATCTATATATAAAATAAAATATCACTGGATACATGTCTGACTAAGCAAACAAACTGTACTATTACATTATCTTATAGGCTCGGAGAAATCACTGAAGCACGTTAGGTCATATCGTCCTTTTATACTTTTTTTACGTTTTTGTTGTCTAAGTTGTCTTCTTAATATTCTATTTGAAGAAGTTACGTTTTTTAAACGTTAAGCTGGCAGATTAACAATAATAACTGATGACTACACATAGATGAAAAGAAATGGGATTTAACATCCTAGTGTTTCGCTCATGAAGACAGACATACGTCTGCCTCTTTAGTTAGTGGTGGGGCAAGAGAAGCAGTTGCCACCCCTGGAACAAATCGGATACCCAATGCCTTTAACCAACTCGAAAAGAATCGGTTATCCCTATTGGCGCCTTTGGTGCCATTTCCATTGGATGCAATAAGAAACCAACGTGTCCGTCTTGACACCCCCCCCCCCCACACACACACTCCCCGTGCGTTAGCTACGGGCATGTACGCTATACATTGCGTGAATGAGAAGTTGCCCAGACAACTTTTATATCGCATTGCAACTGCCATGGTTCTTTTACATGCATACATGCCAATGTGTACACGGGATCTGACTTTTTTAAAATCATCCGGACAACTATATACGTTGTCTCTTGCCAGGATCTACATGCTGCATCGCTGACATGGGGAACTTTCATGGCTTGTTCTGGGAACGTAAAGATGGCAACAGCTTATTTAAAAGGGTTATAGAGGAAACGGCGCTAATGTCTACGATATCAGTGGACGCTCAACTCCAGAAACGAACGAACAAACGGCGCTATTTACCTCAATATACGTCAGCGGGTTCGTATTAAATTATATACATCATACAAGGGCTAAATCCGCCTATTGCAGATCTTTTTATAGGCTTGAAATGTTCTATAAACTATTAAGAAGACATTTATTAACATGACAAGACAATAATTAACTCTCGATGTGTAGGTCACAATTCTTATCTGATTTTAAAAAAAACGTTTGATTATATCCCCGTTACACATTAATGAAAGTTGAGTACGAATTTCGTGAAAATCGGACCAAAATTGCCGAACAAAATGGTCGCCGCTTGTACGCCAATAGTATAAAATACACTATTAGCTTGCGGTCCCCCTGGGGGTCACAATTATTACCTGATTAAAAAAAAATCGAATTAAAATTGTGACCTCTGCAGGGTCCACAAATTTGATATACTACAACTTTCATTAATGTGTTATGGGGATATAATCAAACGTTTTTTTTTTTTGTTTTTTTTGTTTTTTTTTTTTTAAATCGGATAATAATTAATTGTGACCTCCAGAGGGACCACAAGCTAAAAGGGCGATTTTTCGGACAATCTGGGGCCATAATTCAGACAGTCACCTTCCGATGCGCGCAAATATCGAAAGAAACCAAGATCTTTGGGTGCTTAACATGCATGTCAAGTTTCATCAAAATCTTTTCATAATTGTAATCTCTGTAGGGTCGGTCCACAAGCTAAAAATGTGATTTTTTCGGACAATCAGGGGACATAATCCATGAAGTTTTGATCCGATACATGCCGATATCGAAAGCAGCCGAGATCTTAGTGCCGATTTGGTGACATAAAATAAAGTGAGCTCCGGCGATTTGATAAATCAGGTAATGGCGATTTTACAAAACTACTTTGATCAAGATGATCCGATTTTTTTTCCATTTGATTGACCTTAATGGTCCTCGTAGTGGGATAAGGGACCTGAAAAATCCTTACTGTGGTATATTTGGTCCTAAATAACCCCAATAATACAGACTAAGACCAACACATGTTGTTCAATGATGGCGGCTTTATTCCAACTGCATGATCACAGCAGACGTGTAACTAATGACAATGCATGTACACATGCGCGTGATGCAACACTGTAAATCGGGACTATACGTGATGCACAATATACTACACTTCCTCCCCCTTTAAATAAGTGTCAATATACAATTTAACTAAATTGATACTGTATACTTTAAAGTTTTTTTTGTTAGTATCATTTAGTGTTTCCTTTAGACCTGCAAAACAAAAGAACACATTGAAAACTTATTATCATTACATAGTCCTATAAAACACATTCAAACATTAAGTTCATAGATTCAATTTCTGTGGACTACGTCTTGGTCTTGAAGATCGTCTTGGTTCGGCTATTGCTGCATTAGGTTGTCGATGTTCAACATTACCATTCGGTCGATTAATATCTGGAACATGCCACATGTAATCATCAGTTTTGTTACGTTTCGGCGCATCAGTTTTAGTTGTAACCATTTCTGGAATTTTACAATCGATTGCATGTGACGGTAACAAATGATCAACATGAACATATCTGATTTTACCAAAAACTCTAACTAAAAAAGTTTGTAACCCTAGTTTTCTTGTAATCTTGGCAGGAATCCATTTTACTACTCCTTCGCGATTATTTTTAACGTAGACGAGTTGTCCTGCTTGAAACTCGCGATTTTTAACTTTAACATCGTGCGCTTTAATTTGACTTTCTTGTTTAGTCTCAACTGTTTTCTGCATGACTGGTTTTAACATACTAAATCTTGTTCTCAGTTGTCTCTTAAGAAACAGTTCGGCTGGAGGCACTCCAGTAACACTGTGTGGAGTAACTCTATACATTAATAAAAAGTTATCTAACTTTCGTTTTAACGATTCATTTGTATTAGTATTACTCTGTAGTACTTGTTTTAACAAGGACTGTTTTATCGTTTGCACAGAACGTTCTGCGGCACCATTTGATGCGGGATGGTACGGTGGGGTACATATGTGACGAATACCATTATTCATCATAAACTGTTCGAATTCTGCACTTTTAAACTGCGGACCGTTGTCCGACACAACGTCTTCTGGAATACCGTAAGACGAAAACAGAGCACGTAATACTTCTATCGTTCTAGCAGATGTTGTTGAAGGCATATTAAAAACTTCTAACCATTTAGAATGACTATCAATTACTATTAAGTAATTCTGTTTCTGAAATTCTGCATAATCAATATGTAAACGTTGCCAAATACGGCTTGGCCATTTCCATGGTAACAATGGTGCTGACTGAGGGCTTTTACGTACAGATAAACAAACTTGACAACCGCGAACCTTTTTCTCTATATCGTCGTCAAGATTAGGCCACCATAAATAACTGCGTGCGAGAGATTTCATACGGCACATTCCAGGATGTACTTCGTGTAAATCATCTAAAAGTCTCTGCTGAAACTTGCCAGGGATTATAACACGCATACCCCACAGAATACAGTTCTGATCGGTACTAAGTTCATTTCTGCGAATGAAATAGGGCTTTAACTCAGGGTCTTCTATAAAACTAGGCCATCCAGTTTTAACATACTCTAAAACTTTACACATGAGTCTGTCCTTTCGTGTAGCCTCACTAATTTGATGACTGTTTATCGGTAATTCATTTACATACGAAAAATAAAATAAGTCCGACTCCGATGAATCGTCCTGAACAACCTCCAATGGATTACGCGAAAGTGCGTCTGCATTACCGTGTTCAACGGATGATCTGTAAACGATTTGATATTGATATGCTGACAAAATTAATGCCCATCTTTGTAAGCGCGCAGCTGCAAGAGTAGGTACAGCTGTATAAGGACCTAAAATAGTCGTAAGCGGTTTATGATCAGTCTCCAATATAAACGTCCGGCCATAAAGATATTGATGAAACTTCTTTATGCCATAAATAATTGAAAGAGCTTCTTTTTCCAGTTGTGAATAATTTCTTTCACTCGGATTTAAAGTTCTTGATGCAAAAGCAATTGGTTGCTCGTTGCCTTCTTTATCAACATGCGAAATGACACTACCTAGCCCATACGATGACGCATCGCAAGCGATTTTAAGAGGTTTATTCACGTCATAATGCACTAACATTTTGCTATCTGTCAACTTTTGTTTACAAATCATAAAAGCTTTATCGCATTCCTTTGACCACAACCAAGGAGTATCTTTTTGCAAAAGTTCATGCAAGGGGTTTAGCATGGTTGATAAGTTAGGAAGAAATTTCCCATAATAGTTAATAAGTCCAAGAAATGACTTTAACTCTGAAACGTTTGTAGGCACTGGCGCGTTATTAATCGCCTCAACTTTTTCAGAAAGTGGATGAATACCATTACTATCCACTTTGTAACCTAAATAGTTCACACTAGGTTGCATGAAAACACACTTAGAAAGTTTAAGTCTAACACCAAACTTTTCTAGCCTTTGAAGAACCATTTCAACACGATCTAAATGTTGTTCCGTCGTAGGAGCACTAATTAAGATGTCGTCTAATCTGCACATCACTCCTTCCATACCATGAAGTATTTGCTCTAACGTAGACTGGAATATCGCAGGAGCCGATGCTACCCCGAATGCAAGTCTATGAACACGATAGAGTCCACGGTGTGTGTTCCATGTCAACAATAACTCAGATTGTTTATCCAACATCAATTGTTGGTACGCACTCGATAGATCAAGTTTGCTAAAAACCGTTCCACCTGCTAGCGTCGCAAAAATGTCCTCTGCATTAGGTAAAGGGTATTGCTGTACCTCAATACATTTGTTTACAGTTACTTTATAGTCTCCACAAATTCTTATAGAATGATCGGATTTGGGCACTACAACAATCGGTGTCGCCCACGGGCTATAATCAACTTTAGAAATTACACCACTACTTTCCAATCGGTCCAGTTCCCTTTCCACCGCCTCTTTAAGCGCGTATGGTATCGGTCGCGTTTTATAAAATATCGGTGTCGCCGTCTCTTTAAGACGTATATTAGCCTTGTGACCTTTAATGACTCCAAAACCTTCTGCAAAAACCGTAGGAAACTTCTTAATCCAAGGTTGAATATCAACATCAGCCTGTACTTTAAAAATATTCGACCAATCCAGCTTCAGTTTTTGTAACCAGTTTCTTCCTATAAGTGCTGGGTTAGCACCTTTAACAACGATGACTGGTAAAACAACTGTCTGATTATTATAAGTAACTGTTACTTCCAATTCACCCATCAAATTCAAAACTTCACCAGAGTAAGTCTTTAAAACCACGCTCGAGGGTTTTAACTCACAATTTGAAAAGTGTTCAATATACAAGTTTGCTGGCATTACTGACAACGCTGCACCGGTGTCAACTTCCATCTCAACTTCTTTACTATTCAGCAAAACACGAACTTTGTAAGCGGCTCTCCTTCCCTCACCAAAGTACACAGACCATAACCCAAATTCTTCGGCTGGTACATTATTTGTAGAAAACGGACGTTTATTACACATTTTAGATATATGTCCTCTGTCCTGACACATGAAACATTTTTCATTTCTAAAAGGGCACTTAAAATGTTTATGGTTAAAATTTCCGCAACGAAAACATTTTACATCCGCTGATGTAGAATTCTTGCTCTGAAAACTTTGACGATTACCGGTGTAATGTCTTTGACTTTTATTCTGATTACCGCTGTAACCATTTGTACTATAACCATAAGATTTTGATTTACTTGTATGTCCACCAAATTTTCCTCTATGTAACTTGTTTACACTGACGGCTGGTGACGTTGTCCCTTTAAGTTCCATTGAATCCTTCTCAGCTAATTCCATTGCCTGTGCAGTATCTGTTGCCATTCTTAACGTTAGACCTACTGTCGTCAACAATCTCTTCTGGATAACTTCGTTTTTCAAGCCACACACTAGCCTATCACGAAGTGCTTGATTTAAAAAATTTCCAAAATCACAATGTGTTGACAATTTTCTCAAAGCTACCATATAGTCAGCTACTGATTCGCCATCATTTTGGTCTCGACGATGAAATTTATATCGTTCTGCAATCACTAACGGTGTTGGTGTGAAGTGTCTCTTCAACGTATCAATCAAAACATCGTAAGTATGTGTACTCGGCAGAACCGGGGCTAATAAATTTTTCAACAAACCATATGTCTGTGGACCAACCACTGTCAAAAATATCGGCACCTTCTTTCCGTCTTCGACGTCGTTAGCAATAAAATACTGGCTCATACGTTCTTCATAACAAACGAATGACTCCTTCACTTCGTCGAACTCCGAAATTTTACCAATCTCTGCCATGGCTATGACAATCTAAAATATTCTTAGAATATTCATAGGCACCTTACTTGTAATGTCTTCGATTCATTTGATCCCATCCTCGTCGCCAAATGTGGTATATTTGGTCCTAAATAACCCCAATAATACAGACTAAGACCAACACATGTTGTTCAATGATGGCGGCTTTATTCCAACTGCATGATCACAGCAGACGTGTAACTAATGACAATGCATGTACACATGCGCGTGATGCAACACTGTAAATCGGGACTATACGTGATGCACAATATACTACACTTACCGTTCAAAATATGATGACTCATAAACCTGGAAATGTATTTTGATATATTTTAGCAATAAAAAAAACACCATATATTATGTGTTATCTGATCATAAGATACAGACGTACATTACTTAGAAGCACGTATAAATAGAAAACAACGCCCATATTTTTTATGACAAAGCATTCTTTTTCCTTGAATCACTTCACCACACTTCAGTTGACTGTCACTCAGGCCAACAAACGTCAATTTAGTCAGAATACCTTAGTTTTTGTTTGTTGGCATTTAATAACAATAATTAGTCAGGTTGCTTATATGGGCCACCCATTAACATGACAACAAAACATACATAATGATTAAAAGACATTTATTAGAAAAAAGTAAACAATGTTGTTTTTCAGTTAATCCAGACCTACAACATGAAGACTATTATTGTAAGTAGGGGTAGAAATGAAATGACATTGAAATATGGTTTAGTCACTGTTCTCTGCACCGACTCGGCTAGTGAAGAGAGGACAATGAGGCCAATTTTGCCTGGGTAGCGGCACTACGACATATTTTTCATCCGAATTTCAACTGTCAAGGATTCTTTTACGTGCATACCAATGATTACACAGCACCTCGGGTTTTCGTCCTATCCGAACGACTAAACTAAATCTCGCCCGAAAATCCTGGGAGCTTAGCGATTATTATCCAAACGCCATTGACTTTTCTACATATGATATAAGATGATAAAGTTAATTAGGCCAGGGTTTTGGTGGGTAGTAGCGTGTCAGTATTATTTGATTATATATAGCAAACGCCCAACAAATTGTGTTACATACATGTTTTTAATTTATACTTACATAAGTTTAAAAAAAGTGTGTATATATATAGTATATATCTTTGGGTGCGTATGTGTACATAAATATAGGATGCAGCACTGAAAAACACACCCTTAGTCAACACGTCACTTTTGTCTATTTATTTTCAGAAAAATGTAATCTAAATGTAATAATACCATCCTGGTTGTATTTTAGGGAGGGGATAACGCTATTATTTTATTAGGACTTTCCTGTCGTCACTGATAATTATTTCCATTATCCAATATGCGTTAGGTGAAAACACCACCACTCTGGATTTCTAACTTATGTCATTTGAAGGTTTGATATAATGAAGCATTGCCATGGCATGTCACAAAGTAAATCAGCATTTCAATTCCAGTCCAATTCACAGCATATTTTTAACCCAAGGGGGTGCCCTGTAGGAAGAATCATTTTGCTTAGCAAAAAGAACAGAAATAGCTAATACATAATGGTAATATTTATTTCTTAGTTACGTTCACAATTCGAGAAATGTTGAGGGTTTAATTCCTTCCTGGAATTCAAAATGCCTTCGATCTCCAGTTTTATTTCAGTCCCCTTACAGTCCTGGAAAGGTAATCCGATTTGAAGTGGCAGGAAAACACCAACGACCTTCCAGCTGCGAAGGGACCACATATGGCCCCAGCCCCCCCCCCCCAGCTCGTACGCCTATGCCCATAATCATTAGTAACCCTGTATATACAAACTTCGTGGCTTAAATTAAACTGTGATTTTATCCTTCGCGCCAGTTTTCTGTCCAGCAGGATGAGTCGGTTGTGTGCTCTACAACAGTTATATTGAGATACTTGTGTAACTGTTTACATATAGAAACCCGTCTGTTTAAAGAGGATTTTCTTGGTAATATATATAGGTATACGATACACCGTTTGAAGTACATATAATAGACACATACAGTATTCAGTACTATGGGCATCATTGATGGTTTAGAGTAAGGTGAGACAGAATCAACATGTATACTAACCCAAATCTTATAGTTCAACGTGTTTTAGAGTCAATGAATTCTCAGAAAATGATGCAATAATATCAGGGCACTTTTCTGTCCATTATAGGCACGGCACAACAAGCTGGATCGTTTAGAATACAGCCGGTTGTCCAAAAGAAAAACTTTCGAAATGATCCTTCAGGACTTCTGGAATGCTGACCTCTACCGTATCCACAAGATTTTCTAGACAAGTAATATCTTATAATGCAGACCTAATCTTCTTCAACTTCAGTGCTTCACACCATAATTCCAAATCAACAGGACCCATCCTCTACATGAAAACAAATGGATTTCATCTTTCAGAAAAGAGAGCATATCTCGAAATGGAAAGTAGTGTAATGCTAAATATCCATAGAGTTTGTTCTCTGGTGGTCCCCCAAAATCCTTTATTAAATGGAGTGTCTATTTCGCAGGACACTGGGGATAGACAAAGTCCATCCTTCAATGACAAGAAAACTTTTAACGTCTCTGGCGTTTACAGGGTTCTTCGTTCGATCGTTTCAAGAGTTTAACGTCCACTTCCACCGGGGGTGATATCGTAGACAAGTTTACAGGGGGTTTTCGATAGCCCAAATAGACCAGGAGCCCGAGGGGGGGGGGGGGTCAGCCTAAATGGTATCAATGCATGTGTATCTGGTATCATCAGAATGTAAGTCAGTCTGGTTTTTGATAGTGTGTGTGGCTGTGAGGGTTGTGATTCTGGGCATGAATTCTTGAGCTAGATTAGCTCACAAGTTATCTCTGACAGTGCTGTGTAATTGCAAGATATTTGCAGTGATGTTGTGTCTCTAACACGAGTTATCTAATTTTCAGACCACTGCTAGGTTCACAGAGATCTGTACCACCTAAAACACGCGTTGGGGTTATTCAGCACCCCAACAGGAATCATAAATGACCACTGCCAGACAGTTTGTGTGGTGGGTTACCACTAAGGGCCCGACATGTTGGAGAAATTTGTATGTTTCATTTCAGATATTTTCAGATTCAGATTCAAATCCCCTATTATCGTGCACAAATTGAATAAATGAAAATTAAATATCTTTTAATGCAAATTAGATAAATAAAATGATATTGGGTTTAACGTCCTAGTGTCCTTCTCTGGCTGGGCTAATGAGGACGGGTATATGTCATACATGTGTGCTGGAAATTTTACCTGTCAATCCCTCCGTTCTGCATCATTAAAATGGGGAAACCACACCGGAAAATATTGTTCGGCGAACACCTTGAGTTCACACATGATGTATCCCCACTGACGACAGGGAAATCCTAATAAAATAATAGCGAGTAACTTCGGGGCGGCTAAATGTCGATTCATCCTCTCATGACCCCAATGGTTCATGCCAAATGTGTAATTCGGTAAGGGGAAGGGGGGGGCTCCGGAAAAGAAGGTGGTCCCATTAAAGCTTTGAAATGAAATACGTTCAAGGTTCTTCCGCGTTTCCAACACGAGCTTAAAGATCCCATGACTGCAAAGCCTCCATTAATAAAACAAACTATCCGTGAGAACCTATTTTCAGACTCATCCATCATGTTTTTAGGAGAGTTTTTTTTTAAACATTATATCCGTTTACGGCAGATCTGATTATGAGCGATTATAAGTTTATCTTGGAAAGCCTTCAAAGACGTATAATCTTCTTGATCCGGATTATAGTTATGAAAGACATATATATTTCTTTAAGCTTTCTGTGTTTAAAAGACGATTCTCACCTTAAAGATTAGTAACTAAAAGATGACAAGGTGTCTTGGGCAAAGAGAGCAATACATTTTGATAAGGCAGGCGTCATGTGGGATTCCATTTACAAAATCAAAAAAATGTTCTTGTTGTGAGCAACACATATCATTTTTACGCGTCTCACTTTCGTAAGTTATTACCGGTCAGGTCCAAATATTAAGGCCAGCTGTAGATTTTGTCGTGGTTGCACGTTATTGTTGACAATATTGTGGGGTAGGATTAAGGTTAGGGTTATGATGGAACGATATGCGAACGTGTTCAATAATTTGCTGAGTGCGCCGATGAGAGGTTTTTAGCATTTGAGAGTGCCCACAGAAAAGCCAGGAGACTAATTTCTTTTATCGCGTACAGCCCTTTGAATGGATGACATAATAAGATAAGATAAGATAAGATTTTATTGTATCATTGCATCCGCCTAGGACAGCATACACAGGTTAAACAAAAGTTGATCATACAATTATAACATAACATCCGGAGTGATTTTTTTATGGATGTACAATGTGAAATAGACAAATACCCCAACCCTCAACAAAAATATGCCTAGACATTCTTAGCTCGTTGCAAGACAGTCGATGGCGATTTTTATCAAAAATTTTACTCTGTAATCAAAAGAGAATATTTAATTTTTGACCTATGACACCGATTTAAACGAAGCCTAAATGTTACCATTATTATAGTCTATAGTCTTTATGTCTCGAATTGTCTCTATGTGTGCAAGTAGTATATAATCCAGTTTATTATACTAGTTACAGGCCAATTCTTATCTATGTAGAGTTATCTGTACTGTTTACATAACAATAGTTCATCATAAATAAGTTCAACAATATTAATGACGCGAAAATACCCTGTTATATTATGACATGTATAAGTGACAGAAGAATAGACAATAATTATGTCTATAGTAAATTTATAAAGACGCTTAGCAAGTTCCTTTTTATTATTCATTGAACACATTTATCTGATTAACGAATGAATGGGTTAATGTATAAATGGGGTTTTAAACCCTATCATCTGGTGAACGATAATCCATGTGTATAATGGTTATAATTATCATATATAATTCTTATAAGGGTGTTAATAGCCTTGATGTGATAACCACAAAATGTGTCTCTTTTACATGTATTATAGTATGCCACAAATCTCTTTTGGTTTCAGAAATAATAAATCTTTTCAGCTATTACGTATGATTTTCAACATGGTTAGGGAGGGGGTCACAATAATTTGAAACGATTTAAATCGATATTAACTTGTAGCACAAAGTAAAAATAAGTACTCTGTGATAGTAGGCTACTTATAGTTTTGAATTTTGAATCGTATGAACTTGATTTGAGTTTAATGCATTCAAATGAAATAAATAGACCCATATGTTATCTTCTCTTTTTTTTTAACGTTTTAATTGGATTTTTTATTCGTGTATTTATGATTTATGTTTTATGGATTTTTTTTGGGGTATTTGGCGGCAAACTCAGTCAAAAGAGTAGTGCCCCTTGGAGTGGTCGTTCTTCTGGCATTGGAATTGTTATATAGTTTCGGCTCTAATAGCAATAAATATTTAAACAGTGTATACTATATACCCAGCAAACACAAAACATTTAAAAAACGTTTTTTCTTGGTTTCTAAAAGGTTAGGTAAAAAAATATGTTTATTAAACGTTTTTTAAACGTTTGAAGTGAAAGTTTTTACGAAATTTTCGATAAACATTGATAAAAACGTTTAATATATGTTTAATCAACGTTCATAATTAACGTTTTCTTACAAAACATTTTTTTAACGTTTGCACTGAAACGTTGTAAATATGACTTTTTTTAACGTTTATGAAACGTTTATAAAGTCCCAATAAATAGGTATAAATTACCCTACACGTCATATGAAAAAAATAAATTTTAAAAACATTTATTAAACGTTTAACACACGTTTATAACTTACGTTGCCTGACAAACATTACTTTAATGTTTACGTGAAACGTAATAAATATGTATTTTTTTATGTTTTAGAAACGTTTATAATAAATGATAATATAAACGTTTTTTTAATGTTTCTTTAAGGTTTATATATATTTACCAAAAAGAATAACTGTAACTATAAAGATCGATAAAAACGTTTTTGTTTTTGCAAAATAGGCCTACCTATATTTAATGAATATAAAAAACCAATAAGGGTCCAGATTACCTTATCTTATTAATATTTTTTAAAACACCCCCAATGTTGACAGTTGACCCAAATTTAAGCATCTTTCCGCCATAGAAGGAATGCCAGCCAAACTTGATGTCTGTACTTTTATAGCTGTGGTAAATTATCAAGTTTAAGAGGTTGTTGCAGGGTGTAGTAGTTGACAATTTGGTATGTTATTAATTAATATTTTGTGTCCATTTAGAAACAATTATTATTTATAACAATTAATTGTGTTGATAATTATATAGATTATTTTCGAATCGTACCCTTTCCACTTGGCGTAGCCAAAATTCTATTGTCATTTTATTATAGAGCCCTCCCTGCAAAGTAAATTGACTATTTTAGGTTTTATTACATCCTAATTGATTGATATAATGAATGCATTTGTCTTGCACATATATATGTTTTACTTTAGTCCAGAAACTTTAGTGTTTTTATTTTATAATTATAATGCATTTGAATCATTTAGTTTTGGGTTAATTGTTATGTCTGGAACTGGAAGAGTCTATTTCAATTGTAGTATTGTATAATGGACTGTTCTATTATCTATCATATTTAAATTGAGAGGGTTTCAAGTTTCATGTATTGTTCAGAGAAGTTAATTTCCCTTAGTTTCCACATAGGCCTACTGTATGACTTACGATTTGTATTTTATCTATTTTTACAGTTAATCCATGATCATCCCAACTGATTGTTTAAGTACAGAATAGTTACCTATTATACATGTAGAACGTTTTAGTCTTCTTTTATCATTTAGCGATTACAGTTATTCTTAGAGGTCGACTGAATTGTGTACTGTTTTATAAACTTTCATCTGTTTAGTGGAGTCGTATTGGCAAACGCCTACTTATTATAAAATGATTAACACTCGAAATTTATTATAGGCTAGAGTTTACGTCGTTGTTTTAGTTGAATTTGAAGCCGAGAAATACCAAATTGGAGGAATTATTGGCTTTTTAATAATATTTAGGAAATAAAATTTTTACCTGCGCACATGGATTTGTGAAGAAGATTATGTTTTCTATCAATTACACAAAAAATATTCTAGAATATTAATAAATAATACAGAAGAAGATTGTGCAAAATATCGCAAGTTTTCAAATATGCAGAACTCGTTTTAATACAACTTAATGGAAATTGGAGCCGTTGTAAGCTATATAGTCATATTCATACAGTGTATTCATGTATGTCTACAGTTAAAAAAGACAAACGTCTGGATCAGTGACAGTGGTGGTCTACTTCAATGACTGTTGAGTGTTGTCGTAATGTGTTATAGACTATTAGCCCTAGTGTGATTTATCCAAATGCAATTAAAATGAATATATGTTACAATATTTATTTATTTTCTTTTTAGCTACCAGCTTTAGATTTTTTATGGTCAGTCTTGTAGGTCAAATATTGCAGTTGGTAGATATTTAATTTATTTCAGTGATGGGATGGTGTGGGTGGATGGTTGAATGGTCATTGAGTCAACTGACGTGGTTTTGATTCCCCGGTTGTATGTGACAAGGAGTAGGGTTGCATATCCAACCTCGTGGGTTTTCTCCGGGTCTCCCCATTGCTAAAGACCCCTACCAACTTTAAAAATTTTTAGTTCATATTTTATAAATCTGAGGATTCCTCTGGTGTCACTTGTTTGAATCAATATGGGTAACGGAATGAAAATATAATGAATACAGAGGTGTTTCTATTACCTAATGACATCAACATTTACAGTCAACACAAACGCTAAAGTAATGTACAAACAAAAATATATGACTGAGGAAGAAACTATTTTAAAGGACCAAAAAAAAAAACGTTTTTTATATTAAATTAAAAAACGTTGATAAAACGTTCAAATTAACATGTCCAAGAACGTTTTTAAGACGTTTATTTTATGTTTTTTCAAATGTTTTTTTCGACGTTGTTTTAATGTTTCTATTACGTACACTGAAAAAAAACTTGTGTTGAAACAACACAAACTTGTGTTGTTTTCAACACAAGTTGGGTGTTACTATTTAACAACACAAACTTGTGTTGAAACAACACAAACTTGTGTTAAATGCTGAAACAACACAAGACTTGTGTTAAAATTTGTCAGACAACACAAACTTGTGTGAAAATCTACACAATACTTGTGTTGAAATTTCTGAAACTTGTGTTGAAATTTCTGAAACTTGTGTTGAAACTTGTGTTGAAATTTCTGAAACTTGTGTTGAAATTTCTGAAACTTGTGTTGAAATTTCTGAAACTTGTGTGGTTTCATATACAAACTTGTGTATAACCATCAACAAAAACTTGTGTTTTTCCCCCAATTTATATCCAATATAGCAACCTTTCCCATGCAGCATCCCTCCTTTTGCTCTGTTTAACCTGCAAAGTTTGATAAATGAGGTAACAATAATTTTTTTTTGTTAAATATTTATTTATTCATAAAATGATGTTTGGAATGTTAACAGAAAAATAATATTAATAAAATTGTGTTAAATAATGCCCCCCCCCCATCACAAACTATAAAATAGCTATTTAAATTTTTCTTTACCCATTAACAAGTACTAAGCATATAAAGACAGTATCCCTACCCCATACCCCCAAAATATATAATTCAAATATATTTAAATTTAATAAGATATATACCAAGCACTAATACGATAAATTATCCACTAATTTGAATTACTTTCAAACAGTGAAAAGTGTTATAAGTTGAATTACAAGTGATTAGTGAGAATCTAGAAATAACTAGCATACACAGAAAATTAACAAAAGAAAAATGGCCTATTTTACAGTAGTAATAAAATGGTGTAGAACTCTTTCCTCATTAAGAAAAAAAACCCCAAACAAAATGAATATTTTGTACATATAAGGAGCAAAGCATCAAGACTGCAGGATTGAAATATAAAAATATCAGAGACAATGGCAAATATTGCATAATATGTACAAAATATTTATATACAATTACAAATTATAAGCAATGGGAAGCCATGGTGAGTATAAGGCGTTGGCCGAGAAATTTCAACTGGAGCCCCAAGCATAGTTCCTCCATGTCAGCAATGTAGGACGTGGCAAAGGACAATATATAGTTGTTTGGATAGGACAAAAAACCTCCATCTAATGTACACATTGCCTTGTATTTTAAAGAAGAGATAGAAATGAGGTTAAGCGTCCACTTGACACAAAGTGGGTACAAGCCTGGATCAAAGCCACTTCGACTGTGTTCACTTTAAAGTACCCTTGACAATTGACATATTTGACTCATTGCCAGACCTCCTGCTGATCCAATGTGTGCCAGTTAACCATTCGACCCCCTGAGTTCCCTTTAATGATTCCTTGACAGTTGAAATATTTGATATAAGAGTAGACTGAAAGGCAGAATCACCCTAATAACACAGAAAAGTGGGATATTAAACCTTATTTCGTTTCATAAGCAAGGAAAAGTCACCTTAATGTAGGTCAAGGTTTTTTGTAATTCTGGGTATATCTGATCTACATTTGGTTTCTAGATAATGTCTATTAAATACTTTTATGATTTCCGACCAAATTTTAAGTGATTTATATGTCACTTTACTTTCTATATTATACAGAAATTAATAAGAGGATTAAAATCTAATTGTGTTTTCGAAGAATACGTAACATTACAAACAAAAAATAAATATTTAAAAATTGGGTCAAATGCATTCTTTTCCAGAATTATAAAATAAATTGATGCTTGGTTTCTCTTGTTTTTATCATTCATTAAATACTCCTCTGAGGGTGCTTCAGCCTAAAAAATAAAAAGTGGGAAATAAGAATACTTTCTATATGGTTCATAATGTTTAAATAAACAATTTATTTTGCCACATCAAGACTTAGTTTCTATTTTGTTTCAACTTTGCGTAACACTCCTTATGTCTTGTCAAGTTAGAGGCTCAGACAAAATATAATGCTCAAATGAAATAGGTTAGAGTCAGAGAAAGAGAGAAATGGGGTTTAACATCCACTTGACACAAACTGGGTCATTTTGGGACGAACATAGGATTTAATTTTATTTCAATAATTCGCTTGTGCTGAGGGGTCATTAGGAGTGAGAGCAACCGGAGGATCTGCAGCTTTATGATACAGTGCGATGCTCCTAACCATCCAGCCATCCAACCGGCAATTCACCCCCACCCCCTTAGAAGTCACAAAAAGGCCTTGAGATTTTGGACTGAAATCTTGCACGGTACCGCGACCCTAGGGCATACTCTTGTATCAAATTCCAATTGCCAAAGGATCTTTTACATGCATGCCAATGTGAACAACTAGACGAATGTCCTTGTCAGGCCCTCCATCCTGAATTTTCTATGTCAACATTGGGAGCAAACCTGCAGCCTTAAAATATGAGGGCCAGTGTCTTACCCACCTCGACTCTCCACAAATGAGACAGTCATATGTGCACATACATGTATACTTTTACTAAATTGAATTTTATATTTCAAAATAATAAACTGAAATGGAGGCTAATGTCACCTCCGCTCCAACCGGGCTATATTGTGTCAAACACATTTAATGGTGAGATTTCAAATTACCATAACAACAATCTTTTCTATTAGAATTGAACACTCACCCTCCAAAAACCTCATTCTTTCAGCTCTTTCTTCTCCCATATTTGTTTTTTTTTTCTTTTTTTATTATATGATGTTTTATTTGCTATGGCATCTAATATGGAAACTGAAAAATATGAATATGTGACATGTAATTAATTGGGTATGTCCCATTGTTGGTTTTTAGAAAATACAGACTTTTCTAGAAAAGCTGTGGACACACCAGAATGATGTGTTCAAATTATTTGCCCAATTCAATTGGCGCATAATTGCAGCTGAATGAGTGGATACTCCAAGTCTAGTGGTCTAGAGTGCCGCGCTTCGACCTCTATCTGGCCGCTCATCTCTGGCTTGCGGCTGTGGTTTCGAGCCCTTGCGTAAATGCATGTGGTATGAAATAGGTTAGAGTCAGAGAAAGAGAGAAATGGGGTTGAACATCCACTTGACACAAACTAGGTCATTTTGGAACCAACATATGGTTTAATTTTATTTCAATAATTCGCTTGCGCTGAGGGGTCATTAGGAGTGAGAGCAACCGGAGGACCTGCAGCTTTATGATACAGCGCAAATGTCCTAACCATCCGGCCATCCAACCGGCAATTCACCCCCACCCCCTTCGAAGTCACAAAAAGGCCTTGAGATTTTGGACTGAAATTTTGCACGGTACCGCGACCCTAAGGCATACTCTTGTATCAAATTCCAATTGCCAAAGGATCTTTTACATGCATGCCAATGTGAACACAGGACCATGTTTTGTTGTTCAATCTGAACAACTAGAGGAATGTCCTTGTCAGGCCCTCCATCCTGAATTTTCTATGTCAACATTGGGAGCAAACCTGCAGCCTTAAAATATGAGGGCCAGTGTCTTACCCACTTCGACTCTCCACAAATGAGACAGTCATATGTGCACATACATGTATGTGTATACTTTTACTAAATTGAATTTTATATTTCAAAATAATAAACTGAAATGGAGGCTAATGTCACCTCCTCTCCAACCGGGCTATATTGTGCCAAACACATTTAATGGTGAGATTTCAAATTACCATAACAACAATCTTTTCTATTAGAATTGAACACTCACCCTCCAAAAACCTCATTCTTTCAGCTCTTTCTTCTCCCATATTTGTTTTTTTTCTCTTATTTTAATATTTTTATGTTTTATTTGCTTTGGCATCGAATATGGAAACTGAAAAATATGAATATGTGACATGTAATTAATTGGGTATGTCCTATTGTTGGTTTTTAGAAAATACAGACTTTTCTAGAAAAGCTGTGGACACACCAGAATGATGTGTTCAAATTATTTGCCCAATTCAATTGGCGCATAATTGCAGCTGAATGAGTGGATACTCCAAGTCTAGTGGTCTAGAGTGCCGCGCTTCGACCTCGAGCTGGCCGCTCACCTCTGGCTTGCGGCTGTGGTTTCGAGCACTGGTCTGAGTGCATGTGGTATGGAGATAGGGGCGTCTTCTCAACCTAGTGGGCTTCCTCCGGGCACTCCGGTTTCCTCCCACTGCTAAAGGCCCCTACGTGCAAACGAATTATTGAAATAAAATTAAACCATATGTTAGTCCCGCAAAGACCTATAGTTTGTGTTGAGTGGACGTTAACCCCATTTCTCTCTCTCCCTTGTCAGATTCACCACTCAGTTACATTACCTTTTACGTCACATGATTTAACATTTGTCTTCAAAAACTTCATGTGACTTCTTGATATGAATGTGTGCTTATTGGCTAATGAATTCTAAAACCAGACGAATGCTTCAACAAAGCCGGCACACCAATGAAATATAGTTCAGCCAAATATATCAAACCTGTTTGATTTGGGCGAATGTCAGTGTACACATACATGAATTTTAGCGCTGATTGATTCAGCAGAATCCTTCTGCTAGTGTGTCCAGCGCTGCCGATTTACGTTTATACTTATGCAAATATCATATTTGAAATAGACCATTCTGTTATGCAACAAACACTAACAACAACTCCAAAGTTTATGCCGAATTAATATAAACACAACATACACAATGTCAGTGCTCAGGAAAATGGCGGAAGACCAGTCCTACTTGATTCTAGGATATCTATCATGCATGGGCCTACTTGATTCGACCAATTTAATACAAGGACATGTATGTCGCACAGTTCTGTTAAGTGAACTTAAAACCCGATTTCCCCTCTCTCTTGACTGGATATTACTACTGATAGTGATATTATTAAAAAAAATATATTAAAAGAAAATGAAATTGTTACCAGTTTTCTTTGTGGAGTAGGCCTATATGCTAACATCAATGACTGAAAAAAAAAAAAAAAATTATAGAGTATAGAGAAACTTCAGACAAGTGTTGTTAATTTCTGAATCAGTATGAGTAGGCCTACGTCTAATATATTACACATTGCATTGATTGATATAAAAATAAAAGGCTGATTTGTTTGTTTGTTTTTTATTTCTATTACACAGATAAGATTACATTTCAATTAAACTAGTACAAAAGTTAGTATCTAGCTATAGTCCATGCCTGATATACACGTATTTCTCATTTTGCCCGAAACAAAGATGGCTGCCGGGAAAGTATAAAATGAAGAGAAATTCTTACCTAGTGCTGGTCCCAGTTGGGGTTGTTTTTTGCAAGTACATGTATTTGAACAACGGTGTAGCGCTGGATAATATTAATTAAGCACGTTTTCAGAAAAATTAAGACAAATTCGTTAGACTGCTGAATTACCGGGTCCGGGACGCTTTAGAAACAATCAAAAATTTTCCTTCCTTGTCCGCCATTTTTCAAATACATACTTCCGGTTTAATTGTTCTGAGTTAGTCTCTAACATCCAGAAAAATATTATATGAATAACGTACGTTGAAGATTACGAGGTTCTAGAACAAGTCTTGGTCTGATTTGTTTGTTTTAAATTATTAGTAATATACATATACACAATAAATCGATGCTAAATTAAATATACGGTTTTATTTTTTTTTTTAAATTTTACAAACCTGCGGTCTTGTATTCTGTGTGACAATTATATTTTTAAAAATATCACTTTCGGTTGACACTACTACGAAACATGGCGTCCTACAGTTAAATGTCTAACTGAATGTCGCTGATAAAATATCAAATAGAGTATAGATAACTTGGAGAACCATTGTATCAATAAATCAATTATGAGACAAATCTGGAAGATTAATTAAATTTGATTGGTTACTGTTTAGTTAACCAATATACTGTCCAATTTCGACCAATTACATTACTAAGAGTTTTACTCATTGTTTTCCAATGCACATTGAATCAATTTTGACAAACACAAGGGTGCTGAAAATCACATGTATACTATATATTCCTTTGATATATCAGTTTATTGGATCAATAAAAAAAAGACAACCATACATTTCATCTTTACAGACAACTTAACACCAATTAACATTCAAGTCTGTCTGGCAATTGTCTGATTAATTAGTGCTCACACTCTTCCAGTGAAGAACAGCATGTAATTTACGGGATTTGAATTAAACCTTTTATTTTATTACTTTTCTTAAACTTGTGAACTCCCGAATTCTGACTTTGTAAAAAAAAAAAAAAAAAAAAAAAAAAAAAAAAATCGTTATTTGACGGTAGGCCTACACAATACTTGTGTTACTGATATGAAAACACACAAGATTTTTACAAATCTACACAAGTTTGTGTTAATGCAATGCAAAACAACACAAACTTGTGTAGATTAGTTTTAACACAAGTACTTGTGTTGAGATCCAACACAAGTTTTTTTTCAGTGTAAGAAAAAACGTTTAGCCAAAACGTTTTAGAAACGTTAAAAAGAGTCCACAATTTGAGGTTTTTTAAACTTTGAAAATAAACGTTTTGGAAACCTAACTAAAACGTTTTTAATACGTTTAAAAGATGTTTAATTGTTTGCTGGGTACATTATATACCATTTAATAGAATGAATAGTTAAGAATATTTGTTACCGTGAAATATGTAAAATATGCTGATCTTGTTAAATAATATAATTTATTGTGGTTATTAATTTATTATATAGATATATTGCTTAAACACAGATAAAAATCGACAGTGTACTAGGCAATAAACAGGACATTATTGTTTATCTGGTAGGCACTACCGTATCTATCTAAATCAAGGATCGTATACTGAGGCGAGAAGAATTATATGTTTTGTCAATCACCATTTAATAAACGGTACACTTTCTTATGCAGTTGTCTTTTTTTTTTGTAATTGTATCTGAAACCAAAACGGGGATATTTTGATTTAACCAAGGAAGCTGGAGTAATGTTATCAAATCTGTCACGCTCTAAATATGTTATAAAAGTAATCTTTGAAAGAAAATGATAATGGGTGCTCTATAGCCTATTGATGACGTTGTTATAAACTTTTTCAAATCCCGTATACACAGACATAAACCCATATACATTCGGCTAATTTATTAATGACCACCATTATCCGTAGCGCCATCCTTATCGTCACGTCCACTCAGGCTATTTCTATGAAATTTTTAGTTTTTTAAAGATTATCGTCAAATAATTATTGAATGATTTCATTGTTTAAAAGCTACCTGTTCCCGACAAAACTTCAAAGTCCTCGTTGAACTGATAGGATCCTAAACTGAATGCAGTTATGTAACGGCCATGTGATTTACGAGCCTTCTGCTCTAGACATATCTAGAGGCATTAATTCTATATACAGATGACTTTTTTCTGAAATGGGTGTTTTATCGGTTAGGGCTAAGAAGTTGTAAAAAGCCTTACTCGACAAAATTTTGAACATAAAATCTGTGACCCGGGGGGTTTGTATGGGCTATTTTCTAAGGCATAAATATATCAATAGATAAAATATTTGGCACGTCAACCCCATTATCAGTCTTTACTGATACAAGTATAAGTCAGTAAACAGGACAGGGAATATATTGAAGAGCCAATAGTTAAAAGTGTGCGTAAAATAAACGTTTTTACGGCATGTATGTAAACTGATAGTAGGTAATATTTACCTATCAGTCAAATAGAAATATATCTTTATACTTACAATATTGTGTACTTATAGGTTGTATTAAACGTGGATTAATTTAGCTTAAAGAGGCCTTTAGTACCAGAAAGCATTTGCCGACGGATTTTTTTTTTTAAAATTAAAAAGGATTCCAGACGACTTAAATATTCTGTTTATATATGTATATTAACATTATATTATGTTATATAACAAGAAACAGAACAAAGACTCTACAGGAAATCTTGGAATTTAGACAGATATGCCATAGAAGACAATGTTTCTTCAAAACAGTTGTACACATTATGTCCACAATGTGTTTACCCCCCCCCCCCCTAAAAAAAAATAATAATACGTTGCTACCGGATTTCCTAACGGTAAACCTGTGTATTTGCAGGTATATTTGATATATGTATAATATTAAACATGACATGCGGATTATAGACTTATGTCAACAAGGCAAAGTAAATATATGCATCAGTGTAGTTTTTATCACAGTCGTTATGGTACACTTCACATATTTCTAGCAATCACTGTGCAGTATATAACCTGTTATTAACGCCTTACACTTAATCACGACTGTTAGAGTCGTTTAATTTAAAAATTATTTACATTTAGCCACAAAATTTAAAATATTTATAAACAGACCAATGTAGTTTTAGTTAAAATATAGCTACAGTTACTAGGCACCTGGCTAAGTGGATAAGGCGCTGGTTCGCTCGACTGGAGGTCGGGTGTTCGATTCCTGCATTAGCCGAGAAAGTTCATCTCGATTTTCCGGCGTGATTTCCCCTTGTCAGTGATGCAAAAGGAGGGTCTGAGAAGGACAGCTGCCTAGTCGTTCGGATGGGACGAAAAACCGAGGTCCCGTGTACACGTTGGAGAGCACGTAAAAGATCCCTTGGCAGTTGGAATTCGATATAAGAGTAGGCCGTAGCGCCGCTGCCCGGGCAAAATTTCCCTCATAGCACACTGTAGGTGCAAAAGAGTAGGACGTTAAACCTCATTTCATTTCATTCAGATTATATTGTAAGCAAAATTTGAGACAAACCTGCGATGCCATCGCTGAGATATAAGACTTGATTTTTATTCTTGTTTAAATTAAGAACTTTAAATTGCCAAGTTTTCAAGGTGTTTAACGAACGCTCGTGAAAAATTAATAGTATCTTAAGTGGGTCAACTTAATGTCCCTTTAAAGCCCCTCTCTATAGAGTTATCATAATATTGAAATTATTTCATAATATAATTTATATCAGACATGTATGCATAAGCTACAAATATATGTAAGAAAGCATAACAAGTTATTATTTCATTTCTCTCCGCATGAATTTATTTTAAAGAACAAATTGATATGTTTTTATGTCGTTGAAGTGCTGAATGAATAGATATATAGATTCAATAGTTGACGTAGTTTGTCATACTCTACATGTCAAGTACGGGGATATTACGGATGATACACATTTACCATATATAGTAAACATTGAACATACTACCAGCCCACACACTCGTTTTAATCACACCCGGTAGTTAAAACATAAAATGCCCCTTTCATAGGGAATGTCGACGAGACTATTGTCGCGGAATAAAACCTTGGCAGGGCTTATACTATTACTCAAACGATCCTATACAAAATGCAAATTTTTAGCATTAGGTCAGATTTCCATAAACTTCCCTGTCGAAGTTTACCTTATTGTGTAGTTAATACTTCTGCGCAAAGTTTAAATTAAATTAATGATCAAAATGTAATACATGCACCTAAATGTAAAATCAAAATAATGTGATCTTAGTCTGTCTTAACGTAGGCATAATTTTTCTTTCTTCTCATGAAATATAAAGTTATCTTATACAAAGTTGTGAAGATAATTTCTTTGTCCTGAAGCAGATATTGAAAGTCCCGTTGAAGTCATAATGGTTAACGGATTATGTAATGTAACCCCCCGAGTCCCAACCTATAATCTCAATTGATTACATATCAATAGTCGTAATTAGTATGAATAGAGAGACACGTTAGAGGCCTATGCGTATATATATTTTTGGGGGCCATATTGTTTCCTCATGACTTTCTTTTTCATTAAAACAATTAATTATATAAGCATTTGATTAAACTACGACCGAAAATACCCAAATTTAAGTTCCTTATACTCATATTGTATCTAGAAAATGCAGCTCTCCGTAAATACATGATAAAAGACGGGCTATATGACTATGACTACGCTAGCGATGCGGTACAATGAGTTGGTCCATTTAGGGCCTATCTTTTAACTTATTTCACCACAAAATTTATTTGAAGCCGATCTAAATTTAACCTGGTTAAACTGTGAAAAAGAATTCTGGATACAGATGTTATCCCTACATGCAAATAATAAACGCTGTAAATAATAATCAATTAATTATTTGAAAGAATAATAATACCGGGCTTATTAATTAACTTCTTTTTCATGATTTTAAACCGATTTATAGTATTTTATTCCATATATGGATCATCAATCCATCCAGTATTAGCATGTTAGCCAATCGCTAGTCAGTATTTTCTAAACACGATCTGGCAGATCGAGAATAAAACGTTATCACGTGACTGTCCCACCCTGGTGTCTTCTATAGTGTGACAAGATGGCGGGTGAATTTACTCCGGATCAGCTCAAGGAATTATGCGATGTATTTGAAACGGTAAGATATTGAATGTTTTACTCATCAAATGTCATAAAAATATATTTGTATGATTTCTTTGATTAACATTAAATTCATGTATTTAGCGACCTGTCACACCGTGAAACCGGCGAAGGAAAGAGACGGAAGTTCGCATTTTTTGTCGTCTGCCCTGCTGGAATAGGCGAGATTTTGAAGGGTATCGCAGTGGTTTGCTTAGAATTCGATTGGCGTAGCCGACTAAATATAAGAAAAACAACACGGTAGCTTTTAGGATATTACCGAGTTTTAGTATGTCATAAAAGAATCCTTATTAGACTATTTTATTTACTTGACAGTAGATCTCCTCATCTAGTCCTAGTACTAACTAGGTAGCCTAGTATTTTGTTCCTAGTTTCCTCAAAATTTGACACTTTCCCTTTTTTTAATTACAAAATTAAAAGTAAAGGGAAAAAAGTCTAGGCCTACTGCCTGGTTGTTTATTTTATTTGTTTGAGGATTATAAATGATAAAATCATAATCATATTTACTAATTTAGGAGTCCTAAATTATATGATTATGACTTTTAATTTTGTAACTAAAAAAAGAGAAAGTGTCAAATTTTTGGGAAACTGGCAACAAAATACTTGCACTCCCTGAATTTGGGTTCTAAGTTAATTAATAGAAATTTGTCTACAAATAACACATATAGATAGTATACTAGTGGGCGACCTGGTCTGTTAGAGATAAAATGGTAAAGACCAAACACCTAAATCAATCATATATATTTTAAGTGCAATTTATTATATATTGAGAATACCTGGGATAAAGCTTCATGTTGTATTGAACTTCACCCCCCTCCAAGGACAGCACAAAAACCATTAACCGTGTCGACTTTCTTTAGCTAACAAGGTTAGGATGATAAACTTGCCTATTGAAAACTTTATGAATGGATACCTGTGCATGTAACTGAAGAAGGGCTTGCCTTTGCTTTGCTGTCACTTTTATTATTTCTTCATACTGGTTAGAATAGGATTACTGATATCACCATGACTTGGCCTGCATAATAACTAAATAAGTATCAGCCCAGCCCATATAAACTACAAGGGTTCAATCCTGGATTTACCTGTATATGTGTACTTTATGGCTGAGATTTAACTTTTTTTATTGACCAATAAGTAAAATATCTCTTGCTATAATAACTGGCCTTTCTATTTAGGTCAGTATGGTACAATACTATGATTGACACATACTGATGGATGACAGTACTGCGCTGTCAATCAATGGGGCATAAAAAGTGGCATTCAATAACGGAAGAGGTTATTCATAACCAAATTATTTTGAATTAGGGTTACTTTTTATTTGGACACTCTGTATAATAAACAGGCACAAGGATTGCTTGTAACTTCAATAAGTTAGTCTGTCTTAGGTCATCAAGGCGTCCAAAGTATGTACAATTTAACTGTTAATCGTAAATACTGTGGCTATGAATAATCTCTTCCTTTAATAATAACAAAGTTTAAGTGTGACTATCTGGTACTTGACTTAGGACTGAGATCATTCTAATTAAAGTCTGAAAACTAGGATCTTGTAAATACTTCCTTTCACATTGTTAGAACTTGGCATGGATTGAATTTGACATTGTCCTTTTAATAAGATCTATTATTGAATTGGAGAAAAGACTTATTTTCCTTGTTCACTTCAATTCTCTGTACTGTAAGAAGAGATAATATTTTTAGGTTTTATAGCCGTTTGTATTTAAATGGAAATAAAAAATCTTTATTTCTATTTTCTGTGCCTTGAAGTGTTCTGTTGACTCAGACATAAAATAAGGAACATATGTGTTGACAAGAAGTTTGCTATGACTATGAGTCATTTCCTTTTGAAATTGTGATCACCATGGTAATGTTACTTCATGTTACATGTAGTAATTGTTTAAAGAAAAATATTCACAAAATAGTAAAAAGTTCTCTTTCTTCTATTTCATCTCAAAAAAAATAGACATTGCAGTGGAACTTCACACCAAAATACAGACTAGAACAGTTGAGATAGACTAAGACAGAACATTTCCAAAATGCCATATTGCAACAGTTCTAAGAAAAACAAAATGCATTTGAATGAGCATCCTTGTTCCTGCCAATTGTTAAACCCTGTCCCATGTTAGTTAATTAAACATGTAAACATTCATTTGTTTGTACACTCTTGATCAGTTCACAATGAATTTCATTTCATGTGTATAAGTTATAATATTAAGGTAAACATTCTTAATGTTGCATGAAATTCTACTTGATTGGCGATGCAGGGAAATGGTAGCCCACTAGCCCTCTGCTCATTAAATAAACTGCTATGTTTGTAAATGATAATAGGTATAATATAATCCAGAAAATAAAAAATACCTACGGTACATAGAAAAACTGTATGTGTGTATATGTGAGCAGGCTGTAGGTACATACTGTATGGTCTGACTCAACGAATCAATATATATTATTCTTTAATCGTAGGCCCTGTATTGTATACCGGTACTGCGTTTATTGATGTTATTGAACACTTTATCATAAATACTGATACAGGCTATATAAGTTGTGAAGATTATTCAATGTGTAAACATTGCCATAAATATGTCCAATAAAAGTGTAAATGTTTTAATCAATGCATTCTGTATTAGGTTTGTGGCCTTGTTTCAAGGGATTGAAGTTTGATCATTTTCAATAGATCCACATCTCAGGAATCTTCAAATTTGAATTCTAATTCAACATCACTACCAAAAATTGATGTTGAAAGGGGTCATTACACATAAGGACTTTAAGAATTCTTCATTCATATAATTTTATTAAGACATTGAATAGTTCATAGATCATCCCTAAAATTATTTTTTATTATCATAAAGAGTGGCAGAGGCAATATTTAGTTTTAATCAAGTGTCAAGTTAAATCAAGTGAATATAAGCTTACAGTAATTTGTATGTGTGTACCTTTAAACACGATTTCTGAACATGATTTCTCTTAATATGAATGCATGCCAATTGATTGAATGGAATACACATGTATGAATGTTTGTACTTTGTGTACAAATATGATCAAAAGACAGGGAAGTAGACCAATGACATTGTCATGAAATCCCATTTGGTATGCTCTGTCCCATTGATAACATGACCCAACATTTTTCAGGTAAACTGAAGGCATATTTTATTTATGTAATGTACACTCACACTTAAATCTACTTTAAATATTTCTATTTATGTTCATTTGGCAGTGTATGAATTATTAAATTGGCTATACATGAATGTAAGCTTTTACCAATCCCTGTAGATTTAATATGGTTACTGTTTGGACAGTTTATGTTTTATTGATTTATGGTTGACTGACTAAAGTTTTGAGACATCAAAAGTGTGAAAGTATTTATTATTATTTCTTACTAACTTTGAAATAACCTCAATAACATAAGGACAAAGGTATACATATTACACTTATTGATATTATTATAAGCTAATGAAATGATTTGGGATTGAATGTCCTACACCAACAATGGGTAATGCAATGGAAATATGTTTCTTTGCCTGGCAGCTTGATCAATTTTCATACCAGTTTTGTCATCTTTACTGGGCATCTAATTTTGAATGTATTTAATTACTGATTAAAGGTCTATAATACAACAAGTAACCATGGTAAATGTATATACATAAATGTTGACAATTAAAAACAATAACATGATTCTTTAAATGTATGAAAGGAAAATGTACATTTAGACCTAAACTGTGTAACAAAGGCAAAGCCTTTTACAACCACATTGAATAGATATATATATATAAGTGGTAATTCTAATCCAAATGTCAAGCTTTAAACAAAACAATTGATATGTGAATATGCAAAAGGCTATCATGATAGATGAAGCAAATGACAATTGGCATCAGGTGCTCTGAGGAGAGCCAGCAACTTGTAGCTACATGTATTATGGGATGAAAAATGCTGTCAACATTACCCAAAACCTTTTCTTGATTGCCTAGAAACAATCCAGAGTGTGGAAATATCCAGATCATTTAATTCATATGAACTGTAGTTGGTGCATGGCAACTTGAACCCTTGTCTTGTATAAATGCTAGGGGCAGACAAACGTATTTTTGGGCCTGGACAAGCACATGTACAACGACTTGTCCGGCAAGCCCTTCTAGGTATTCTGCATTTTATTGTTAGCAAATAAATAACAAGCTACAACAGTAGTCTTACTATTTCAATGATTCCCCATTTAGAATAAGACACATGATCAACGTTATTTACTCGCAGAATGGCACACACTCTAGACGATCACAACGTGTGCTCATTCGTGATTGGCCATAAAAAAAAAATAGCTGACGAATTCTAATCGGCCCTTAGCATTAAGAATAACTTGGTACATTGGATAACATTTTGTTAACCCTTGAACTATAAATATAGACCAATATGGTTGATAGAGTTGTATTAATTGTGTAATAATAATGAGTCAAGGTCTATATCTTGCAGTTCATATTGACATATAATCTGGTCCTCATAACTTACATCATCCTGTAGTATGATCTTATGTGATGTGAAGTAACACTTACACCATGGTAGATATACATGTTATAAACAAGATAACTATATACAATGTACATGTCAAAGCTCATGAAATATATCTTACTCATCTATCTATTTACATAATTACTAATCACAGTCTAATGATATTGGCTAGATTTTCCTCCTATTACTTCCTAGTTCTCAGGTTAATAAAAACTGTTTTATAATGATACTTTTAACTGTTCATTTTGTATTGCAATTATTTAATCTATTTGGTAGGGGAATGACACTTTTGTGAGCCAAATCTGTTGCTTAGTGGGTCCCCAATCTAGCTACATGTAGTTGTTGATTCAGGATGCCCTTCAGGAAGACACTTGTTTTATCCCTATACATCCTAATCTACTTAACAGTACCAGTAGAGAGTATTTGCAGGGTAAAATTAATATGTAGGTCAAGAATTGCATGGAAATGGGCTGTTAAAGGTGGCAACTATTATGTGTTGTATCTTAACTGTAAGGTCGTGGATTTAAGTGACTGTCTAGCACCAGGGTTCCATACATTACATTACTCTTTTATTCAAGAGATGGTTTTTTTCCCTGTTAAATGACAACTTAAAGCTTCAGATTTACAAGTATATTCCATGTTCTACAATGATATTCAAGTAGGCATGTACGATAGTTGACTTATAAATTAACTAATTACAGGGATTGAGTTTTACATGTTACTTGTTGTTACAGTCACATCATTTCACCATGTTGTTGAAGATATCTAGGGTTTCAGGGTTGCTGTAAACGTGATCTAAGCAGATAGGAAATTTGAATTAAGCGGAGGAATTCTGGTATTGTGTGAAAGCTAATCGTCTGCCTTGGTGGTTTCTAGCATTTCTACAGTAAACATTAATTTATTAAAGTGATTGCAGATTGATGAATCAGTTCAGGAAGGGTATTACTCATTCGTAGTATGATAATGATATTTGGTAATAATACATGTATTATCAATTGTGAAACTCATCTCATATCACATCACAGTCATTATCTCAAATCAAATTTCAGTTGATAATAATATGTAAACAATAATAAACCGATAACTTTATATGAACTGGAGCAAATAATATTCACTAGAATTAATGAACAATATGCTAATGTTCAGGTATCTGTAACTTCTATAAACAAACTATCCATTGCTACACTAATATTAGTTATTTTTGGTAATATGCATGTATGTTTTTGTTTACATGTTTTACAGAAATACATTTTAAAAGTGAAATCCTGTTCTGTCAGATGTTTTGATATCAAGTTGCTCAACTGACATACAAAAAAGTTGTATTGCTTAAATCAAGTCAAGCACTTGGCACACCTGGTCATCTCGCTATGAGTTATTTTCAATCAGATATCTACAAGTGATTAATAATGTTACCTGTCAACCTAAAATCATAAATCATCAACTCTTGTCATAGTGCATTATTTATACAATATTTTTAATAGGCTCATAGACCTATATGGTAATGGTTATATTTTAAGTATAAAGTTTGATCCTGGTCATTCGTTTTCTTGAACTGGAACCTGTGATGAAAATATATTTGTGTTTGGCATTACATTTTTATAGTTTTATATTTTAATGAGTTATTAAAATTTATCAGTGGCATAGTTAAATATTAGTAGTAGTAGTAATGTATGGAATCATTGGAATGCCATATTTAAAAATGAATCTTCAATAACCATACTGTATGAACCATACAATGTTCAATTTACATATATATACTATGTGAAATGGGGTCCCACCCCTTTTTCTAAGAGATTTAACTGTTTAATGAACATTTCTTGACATATGTTTATTAGAAACATACATGTATTAGCCTAGATTTGAAATGAAATGGAGTTTAACATCTCGACTTTCTGCACCTACTAAAATATAGATACACTTAGGTTAAATTTTGCCTACTCTTCTTCTAATTCAAGGTTCTTTTAAGCACACACCAAAGTGTACATAGTAGCTGAGTTTTTTTAAGTCGTGTCCATTTGACTAGACACTGTTCCTTGCCAAACTCTTCATGCTATGTCCTTACACTATTGATAGGGGTAAACTTTCTCTGCTGAGATCAATTGTCTAGGGAACCAACGCTTCACTCAGTGCGCTACTGTGGATCCCTCTTTTTGAATAAAACAGTTGGATTGCTGATGATAGAACATAAAGGACTTAAATGTACATGTAGCTGTGTTAGAGTATATTATATGTAGAAATGTTTTCATCACATTTGCCAGTTTACTGAACTAGTTGAATAATGTGAACTTAATAACTTTATTGATTGGCAATTTGAAATACGGAAACCTGACAGAATGTTTTAACTTGATGAAGATTGCAAAATGCTTTTAGTGACTAATATGTTACATCACAAATTGATATATTGATTCTACACAACTCATTGCACAATTATTTGCGGAACATCTCTTAATGTAAGATACTTGATCATGCAAGACTTTATCACAATACATGTACCAATTTAAAATATTGCTTTCTTGCTTCACATGATATTTTGAATTGATTGGGTCCAACAGTAGATATTTCTTCTAGAATACAAATATTTTATCATTTAAAACAAAAATATGATATATTAAATAGTCGTGGTAAAGTACATGTACACGTAAACTTTTATTTTGCACATATTGTACAAGTACCTGTCATTCAATTTCCAGCTCTAGGTTCAAAGTGTTAATAATGTCCTTTCTAAAAATTAAAAAAAAAACATTAAAAAGAAGTTAAGTGCTGTCTACATGTATGTATTCCTAAATTGTTGAGTGACATTAGAAAATGAAATGTCTCAAAATGTAAGTTTTGTTGACAGTCCATGTGAAAATGTGAACATTCCTTTTATGTGTAGATGAGAGTGAAGTGAAAATGATGGACTTGAAACACAAGTCTACAGAACAAATATTCCTCTCTCAATACCCATTATTAGCTTTGTCTATTTCAATAACAAGGAACTATTTAGGTGATATGTGGACACTTGGTGTTGACATGAGACTAGAAAGAAAGTACAGTGCCGCGGCATTTGCTACAAGTGTCGGTATCTTAACACTCACAAAAATTTGAGAATTTAACCTCGAGGTGTGACATCAACTAGTTAGTAGACTAAATTTGTCATTGACTGTAAGTGCAATCGAAAAGGAAGACTAGTTAAAAATAACACAACCCAAACTCTTTATGTGGTGAGAATTATTTAAGGTCCCAACAAATAAACAAGAAAGTGTTTGGGTAATTCAGCTTATAGTTATAATAGTTTAAATGCTACAAATTCTGATATAGGAGTTGCGATCAGTTGAAATAATGATGTATGTATACATTAGGTCACAGAGTTAACACCAAAAAAATTATGTATGTTTGGTTGGCAGTAAGAATGAAGTGCTTGCTATCGTCTTGTGACATCTGTCAAGTGAGTGTTTTCGAGTGCAATAAGAATCTTTTTGTACCTGAATTTTCTCAAATGTATAATTAAATGGAGAGAAAAAAAATTGAATCGTGAGCACCTTGTTTTTCAGTTTGTATTGGGGGACTTCTGAAACCTTCATTCAGATACATCATGTCAGAAACTGTTAATTTTAAATGGTACATGCATCTTAAAAAAATTAAGTGTGTTGAACCTTCATGTATAACATGACCTCTCTAGCTCCACTCAGGGTTAGGGACAGGCATCAACAACTGGCCCAAAACTGGCCCAATGACCTGTAGGTTTGAGGGCTTTAAGAGAGTAGTTTACACCAAGCAGTGGTAAACCACAAGTTGATGTTTTATGTACAGAGAGTTATGTTCTGTCCTGGATTACAAGATTCCTACTCTAATACCATCTCTAATATTGATGTTTGGCTAGTAAAACAGGTTACAGATATATGACCATTGTAACCTTAAGACTGCTGTCTGCTATACAATACTTGTTTTGGCTACACAATAGAAACCCCTTCATATATTCACCATACTTGCAATTCTCTACAGGCCTCTGTGATTATTGGTGTGCTGCCAGGCCAATTTTGAGATGATGTCCTGATTTAAGATAAACCTGTTACTTTAGTCAAGAAAAGTCACTGATTTACAAAGCCTGCCCTGAGAATAGGAGAAATACATTTACAAATTACATGTATATAGATGTAACTGTTTGGGAGCTGCAGCAACTCATTGAGTAAAGTGCTGGCAGGATTCCATACTGGTGTTGATTGAGAAACGTGGTTTCCCCTTGTACTTGTAGTTGTCTTTTATGCAGGATGGATGGCCTGGCAAAGATTGGGACAAACCCCCTCCCCCCCCAGAAACTGCGGTCCCAGGGCTAAGTACACTAATAGTAATAGTGTGCATGTATACAAGGACCAGTTGTTGTCCAGACAGAGTTTCCCCCCGTTGTAGCACACTGCATGGCGATGATAGTCTTCATTAGCCCAATCGGTTGAATATCTGAAAAGATGTGTCCGTTGACAACCATACAGCCATATATTTACAGTTACATGTATGTAGTTCATTTTGTGTGGAGTTTAAAAAACAGCAATTAGATCTTGTTCTGGTTGTGCTTCATGATGTACACGTAGATTTCCCCACACACCCATCCTGTCAAGCCAGTGTTATTATGATAGATTTAGACTGGATATTCAACATTCTTTAAGATGTTTTACAAATGAATGTTGTCATGGTGTAGAGATGGAGAAATATGCACATGTAAAGTAAGCTTATACTAGGTCATGTAGTAGGTACAGGTACGTAAATAGTGAATATTTGTAATTGAAAGGCTAGTCTCAAGTATACAATTCAGCCTTTTATATTACTAACATTGCTGTATAACATGTGTTATTGAAAGTACTTTTATAATTTTAACATTTAATAGATAAACCTTGACTAAACTAGCAACCCATGAACACACTACTTTAAAAGACGTTACAGTGACTTCAGTGCAGGCCATGACTATTTCTGGGTTTTGCAGTGATCTTCATTGCAAATATATCTTTATCTATAGTTAAGAAAACCACACAATACTAGATATACACATCTGTTGTATTGGCAGTATGGCACATATAAAGAATTGATTTAAAAGTCCAATTTTATAGTCGAACTACATGTACAGCCATAAATCTAGCTTTTATTACACACACATATACTTACAGCAAATATCCAATGGCAGTACATGTGTGTATTATATTCTTGATCAAAAATGGCAATAATCATGAAATCCATTTGCATTGACTCATGTATGTATTCACACTCTGAGATCACAAAATCGTTAATCCAATAAATTATCACTGATTTGAAGTGTTGCAATCTGAATACATGTATGGTGTTTGAATTATTCATGAATCCTAAATCTTACTGTATTTCAAAAGATGAGGCTACATGTAATATATGGGTTTTGGTTCACACACCTTTAAAATTCATACAACTGGCACTTTATTTAATGTTTGTCGTTTGCATTTCTTGAACAATACCTGCATTATGTACATTGTACATGTACATACGTTATTTTTCATGGCTTCATCTGTTTTAAGATAAATTGATTATTATGTTCATTTGATTAACAAAACTAAGTTAACAATCTTTTATCTTGGATTCAGTCCGCTTAAAAAGGAGGCCCATCAAAAGATTTTAGGTAAGATTCTAGGTGTTGTAGCTAGTTTTGACCATATTCTTCTATGCTTAATTTTCAACTATCGTACAATGTACATCTTTGTGAATGCTGAATAATTGTGGGCGGATATTGCTCTCCAGAAATTCAACTTTCAGAGTTTGCAATGGATTAAAAAAAAAACCTCAAAATGATTGTCTGAGGCTTTAATGGGAAATATATTAGGAATAGTTTATTATAGCAATAATGCATTGGAAAAACATTTGTTTACCATTGGTAACCATACCAACATGGGTAGTGTTTGTCCCAGGGCCTTGAAAATACTTACATGAATATAGTTCTACTCTCAGACAACATAGACTATTGATCATCTTTAGCACAAATGTACAGTGTAGACTGACCTGATAAACTATTACCACTTTCTAAGTCAGTTGACAGAAATATCTCAAAACTATTATTAGGTTTAAGAATTGAGTTGTTCAGTTCACATGACTCGAACAATAACCCCATCGAAGAAGCAGTTAGATTTCGAGATATTTATCTTGCACAGAGGATTTATACAGTCAAAAGTAATTAATTACATGTATTTATGAAAGGGTAAATCCCTAGAATATGCTTAATTTTAACTTAAAATCCCTTAAAATCCTCTACCGGTACCTAAGAGCTGAACAACTAACTCAATATTTGTGATACATTGTCAAACAACTTAAACCGGTTAGTCTTCGTTTAGAAATAGAGACGGGTGTCGCTGTATAGACCTCTAAAGGAACGGGAAACAATAATCAGGTCACCCAACGAAAAATTGAAATTTAATCATGAAAGGGTTACCTGTCAGGATAAGCATTTTTGACGTTCACAAATCAATATTTTGAGCTGAAATTTAGAGACAGGGTAAATACACCATTCCTCTATGTTTTGACCCTTAAATTTCATATATACTTTAACTTTTATTTTTGAGACTTCAAATCTGGATAGTCCCTTTAAGTTTATTTGCATGTGATGTATTCCCACTGAACTCTCCAATCTTGTGGTGGGTTTTCTACGGGTACTCCAGTTTCCACCCCTACGAGCAAGGGAATTATTGAAATAAAATTAAACCTTATGTTAGTCCCAAAATGACATAGTTTGTGTCAAGTGGACGTTAAATCCTCTTTCTCTCCCACTGAACTCATTGATAGATTTCTTTAAATCTGTATTTAACATTATGCACTCAACAGTCTGCAATGTTAACATTATTTACATGTATTATGTGGAATTTACTACCATTTACTGACACGATGATTAATCATTACACTTAAATCATACATTAATCATTACATACATATATGTCATCTGAGGAAATTGATATAATCAGTAGGAGGAAGTGCAAATTAATATATGGCTATATCATTATTATACATAAAATGAGGAATCATCACATTTGGTTGCAAAAAACTAAATAATTCCAACAATTCAATTACCCTATTGAATACAGTTCTTGATTGTTTTAAACTATTACATTAACATTGATCAATTTATTGCCACTACTCATTCTTATGAAATATTTGTGTAATTTGATTATTATTATCAGTAGGTAGTCATCACATAAATCTCTGTTAGTCATCAGTACTCACAAATCATTTAAGTCTACAAATAAAGGTAGAGTAATTTGTTACTCGTTGTATTAGATGAGTATTATTGGAGATATTTGAAGCATGAAGTGACCAGCCACGCTACAATAAAAGCTTTTATACCAGGTCAGGACTACATGAACACTCCCATTATTTATAATTAAAATATGTTGGTACAAATAACCCAGGTTTTTTTTTGCTTACTTTGTACTTTTCTTTTTTTTTTTAATACTAACCTGTACATGTTGTTGGAATACTAAATTTGTTTAATAATTGTAAACCCACAATAATTATTTAGCATTATTATTACACAATTGTAAAGAGAAATTGTTAAGGTTATACAAAGCAGATCCTTCACATACATGTGTATCTGAAAAGGTGGAAAATGTGTAGCATAATATAATACTACATATATGTAATGACTTTTTATTAAGCACTTCTGAGTATCAAAAAAACAACTTGATGATGAAGAATGATCTAGCCTGTGTGAAAAGAATTATTTTTACTATGTGAGGCAGATAAAGATGGCTGTTTGAAATGTTAAATAGCTGTAATTAAATGACTTTTGGACCAAAATGTTTTTGAATACATTGTAAAAGGAACTCTAGGTTGTGGGTGGCATGTTGGGGGGCTATGATAAGATAATGGCAAACCTATGACTGGTCATGTAGATATTGATAACTGTAATTTGGTGTAATAGATTGTTCTGTTAGGACAATGATGAGTAATAAATTGTTCAGTAAGGTCAATGATGAGTAAATTAAGTGTTAAGTTGAGTAAGGAAATCTTCCTTGGTATGATAATTAAATCAGAAGTCACAATCTTCATGTATGTAGTCATCAGACCGATATTTCAAGGACTATGTACAAACATTGACCAATGTAATTGACCAGATCAAGGATAGTGGACAATTCCACATACCAGTGGATTAGAGAAAGAAGTAACCAGGTTAAAATATTTGAACACTTTAGTCTGGATTGACCTAATGATAAAACGTCCGGTGTGTATACATATGATACAAGGCCACTTTAAGAAATTGATTGTTTCTTTTTATGCAGATGTGTCGGCCATAAAAAAAGAAAAATTTCTAGCCTTTAGAAGAGTTTAAGAACCGAAGAAGTTTTACTTTGAGCTAAAACTACCTCTTGCTTACGTTTTTCTTCTAGTTTTTCTGATAACCGAGTCATTGAATGGATTAGAACTTCTGTGACATATAATTAAAATAGTTTAAATGTTAAAATGGAAAATCAAGACTTTGTATATATCGTTGCAATTGACCATCAAGACTATTTACGCTACATGATGTACATGTATATCTTGTCATACACTCACAAATAACACAACTGGAAATAAAGCAATTCAGTATCATTTCATTATCTGCTTTTGAACTGTTATGGCAAGAACAATCATCTCTTTAATTTGTTAAGATACCGTTTGTAAAGTGATGTTCTAGAATACCTCTAGAAAAAGATTTAGTGTTGGACTGATATTTAGTTGGAGAATACTTTAAATATTTTGTGTTTAGAGGTTATAAGGTTATAGAACAAGGTCTGATTGGTATGTAGCCAATCTAAATAAACTTGACAAAGAAAAAACAATTTCTTTTATAAATCTACTGTCATGTTTTGAAATTGAAAGACAACATCGTCTAATTACTTGATTTTTACAGAGAATTGTTATTGAAACAAAATTGAATTAAAAGACATAGTATGAATAATTAGAATGTATTGTCAAAATAGAAAGAGGAAGTCAGTCTTAAGCGACTCTAGCCTTCCGCTTAAATAATGATGTGCATTTTGCCCTTCCAAAAAAATGTTAAATTCAGGCAGAAAAGTTTAAGGATCACTTTCCAAACACCACTTTAGGTTGTTATTTTTATGTACAAGATTTTTAACAGTTTTGAGAATTATTGTATTTGGGTCAAACATAAATATGTGTATGCCCTATACATGTATTATGCAGCAGGAAAATGTTGGATATTAGAATATTAGCATTAAACTTATTCTGTTGGAGAAATGGATAACAGAAATTGAAACTATAAAGACATAATTAAATATTTTGTTTCAAATATGTAATAAATCTATGTCAGTCATTATGAATATAACAAATCATCACTCCTATGAGGACTAGACATGTACATATAATATGATGAGAAATGATATTTGTGGTGAGCTATGTTACTGTTAGTAACACAAAATCTAATCTGTTCGATAAGGTTGGTGTATTTGTTTAAAGAGGGGGCTTGGTACACTTCTTATTGATTGTCTGAGAGAAAGATAAATGTGGCTCTACTTTACAAAAGAACCTCCAAGGAAAAGAGCATTTGTCCCGATTCGATAAGATTGGATCATTAAGTCGTGAAAAGTAAGAGGATTTGGCATTTCCATTGAGACAAAAATTTGTTTTTTTGGAGAAGTGCATTCATTTGGAATGGAAGAATTAATCAATAATGTTTCTATACAATCATATCATGGTTATTCTTTATTGAATAGATGTTAATGAGTCAAGTAACAAGTTACAGCTTGTCAATGTCTCAATATAACTATATTTAAGCCTTACACCTTGTCAGTTTCTCAATGTAAGTGTTAAGCATTGTGTTAGCTTACTTATCTCAGATTTATTCACTTATGCACATATTTTATTGTCTTATCAGCAAAAAGTAATTCAGCCATTAAAGAAAACTCTTTATATAAAAAAAAACCAGTAGTGATGTTTATATTGTATCATGTACTTACTGTACATACATGTATGTACATGTAGATCCATATCTTACTACTTTTACACAACTACCGGTACTTGGCTATCACCAACCACAGAATTCTAAAATATACATAATATAAACCTGTCACAAAAGAAAAAACATTCTAATAAACGTAATAAGCCTAGTCAAATCCTCAATTGATGAAATTTTGAAAAATAGATATTAATTTACTCATCAGAACTGGGTTAAGGTGTGTTCTAGGAGACCTGGACCAGAATTTTCTAAAATTTCGAATAAGTTACATGCTATGATGGATTGCAACCAAATTAACCCCCGAAAACCAAAGTATCCTCATGTACTTACAGGTAATTTTCATCCATTAAGTGGAAGAAATTGTTAAGATGGACAAAAAATAATGATGTTTGATTGATGCCTCTTGACAACACAGGACACAAAAGTTATTGGTTACAATAAAAGACATCGCAAGAATACCAGAGGTGGATTTAAATCTTATGTTTGTCAATATTTTATATATTTTAGATTGATACAGAAGGAGATGGCTTCATACAGTTGGGAGAATTGGGAGCAGCGTTTAAGTGTGTTGGTATTGATCTACCAGGATATGCCATTCGAGATCTCGTAAAACAATATGATCAAAATCAAGATGGTAAACTAAGCATGCAAGAATTTAAATCAGTAAGTTTACATTTCGTCTAATTATTAAATTCAATTTAAAATTACATATTTTCAAATGATTTATTGAACATGAAAGAAAAATTATTAACTAATAAATGTAGACATCATATTTCTTTTTAATTGTTTGTGTATTTGAAACTCCAGATAGCAGCCATATTGGTTAAAGTAAAGATGCACATGCTTTGCTAAAGTATCAAATTTCTTTGTGTTTAATCCATGTTCATATGTTCTCCAATTTATTATTTAACCGTAACATTTAATGGAGAAAACAAAATAAAAATAACACCACTAGCACAACCGTATCATTTCTGTTTACCCACAACAAACTGGCGACAGACTTATTACATAGCATACGGTATAGATTATTGAAATTTCATTTCTATGTAACTTTGGAGATACGGATCGAGATTAAACCATTTATAGACAATATTCCTATTATACATGTGCAGTAGAGATTCATCTGTCACAATATTGTACTAAACGATTCCTATTGACGCATTCAACCTCGTGGGTTTCCTCTGGGCACTCCGGTTTCCTCCCACTGCTAAAGACACATACGCGCATTCAAATTATTGAAATAAAATTAAAACCATATGTTAGTCCTGAAATGACCTAGTTTGTGTTGAGTGGACGTACGTTAAACCCCATTTCTCTCTCTCTTTATTGACACATCAGGGGCCTGTTTCACGAAATTTTAACTAAGATAAAATAAAATTTTATTAATTTGATTAGACAATATTAGATTAATTTTAGTTCTTAGCCAATCAAAATTAAAATATCTACTCAAAGTTTGATTTTATCTTTAGTTAAGATTTTGTGAAACAGGGCCCAGGACTTTGCATGAAAGAAAATTATCTTAAATATGTACTCTGAGGAATAAATCTTGTTAAGTCATTGGTATTATTTTATCTTGTATTAATTACAGTTATTTAGAAAAGAAAGAGAAAGGTTAGATTTTGGTTCAAAGTTCAAAACAATGGTTCAAACAAGAGCTGGTATAAAAACACATGGCGGTACTTCACAAGCCTCATCTGAAGGAACAACACACTCTGTCCGTGATGGAGAAGCTACAGCTTTCTCTAACTGGATTAATCGGTATGTAGAATAAAATAAACTCAAAACTTAAAGTGTGTTTTACACTCCTACATGCAAGTGAATTAATGAAATAAAATTGAACCATAATATGTTAGTCCCAAAATGACCAAGTTTGTGTCAAGTGGACAATAAAGCCCAGTTGCTGTTAAATTTAATTTTTCAAATTCAATTGTTTCCTCATTTATTTGAGCCTATAGAATTCTGATTTTTTATCACAAATCAGAGTTGTGTTCCTGTATATGGTCTAATTTATGCATTCTTGTGAATATGTTGCAAGTCAGAGTTATGTGTATATAAATAGACATTTTTTTGATAAATCAAATGAGCTTACGTAACACATATGTGGTGGTTTTGGTTTGTTTACATGTATATTTTTTTCAGTTTAGACATTTTCAATTCATCATATCTTTTTGGTCCAATTCCTCTTAGAGATTCAACTTGTACAGTATTGTACATAAAGTTTGCAAATAATTATAAGTAAATATATGTAGGCTTTAATGCAGATCTGAAAAATGTTAAATGCAGATACACTTACTGGTTAATACGAAATTGTACCAAAAGCTTTTATATTGCATTTACAATATTTAGTTAGAATATGGCTTATTTAATCAATTTTCAATATTTTTGATAGAAATTTAGCGGAAGATGCTGATTGTAAAAAATATTTACCAATTGATTCGGCTGAAGATTTGTATAAATCTTGTTTTGATGGAATTATTTTATGGTAAGTTATTTGTTATTGAGGATGATCAATATTTTATTGCCATGGATATTTTTTGAATGTAGAAATAATGTTATTTATAGATAAAATTTAATTTATTATTGCTAAATTGAAATGTTTTGATTGATATAATAGATAGTACTTTAATACACGATGTTTACCAAGCATGGTTGATTCCAATACAATTATATAAACAGAATTACTTTGTGTAGTTATTTGCTTAAAGTTACATTATGGGAGATAAGTCAAAGAGCTGGCAGTTCTCACTATAATAGTTAAAAACTAGATAGTGTAAAGGTAATTTGCTGAAAATTTCAGTCAAATTGATTCACTATTAGCCGAGAAAAAAGCGTTTGAAATATTCACATAGCCTCGGTCATCATTACTCAAATCAGCATAGTCTCGATTATCCACTTGATTGATTTAATTATCAACGGCCATTAAGCGGCATATAGGATTTTAATCCGCCAACATCGAAGGCTAGCTTTGATATCAAGAGTTTATTATGGTCTGGATATGTTAATTAATGTCTAATTGATTATTTAGATAACATTTCAAGCCTAAAGAAAGACCTGTAATAAGCAGATTTTTCTCTTGCATAATGCAATTTTAAGAAAAGATGTTGGCTTTTACTTGTCATACAAAAATTAAGGCAAGCATGACATTAATGCTTAAAAAAATAGCAATTACTGTAGTATTGTCAAACAAGATGTAAGCAAGTGTGACATTAATGCTTTTAAAATGTCTTAATGATAATAGCTTTCATTTCAATGCCTTTGTCAGTTATGTAAAATGAGGATACCATAGGCAGTTTAGATCAGTATTCTTGATATTATATACCATTCATATACATGTATTTATAAAGTAGTTATATAGATCTCAAGTTGATCATGTCCATTTCTTGCTTTACAAACAGTACCTGATGTGTGATTTGGCAATTTTCATGTGTTAAAAGTGTGCTTCTACTTCTAGAAACAAATACAAGAACATTCATATTGGTGACATATGGGTTGTTAAAACATCTTAATTTCAGAATTAAGGATAGATATAAATGAATAGTTTTCAGGATCCTATCTATTTCACAAATTTATGTTACTTAAATTGAGATATCTTCATTAACAATTCTGTTGTAACTATTTGTACAATTTGTGAAAGCATCCCTGGGTGAATTTGAATTAGATGTATGGTTACTTAATAACTTATTTCCTCAAAAAATACTTGCTTTATGATCTAATATATTGTTTTGATATATTTCAGTAAACTTATCAATCAATCGGTACCAGACACAGTATCTGAAGAAGCTATAAATAAAACCAATCTTAGTGTCTACAGACGATCGGAAAATATCACACTGGCTCTCAATTCAGCTGCTTCTATTGGTTGTAATATTGTTAATATAGATGCTGTTGATATTCAGGAAGGAAAACCACATTTAATTCTTGGTGTATTATGGCAGATTATTCGAGTAAGTTTACAGACACCCTATTAGATAACACTTGTTAATAGCTCTATCCTTTCCTCTTTTAAAATCTGATAATGAAAAGCTTAAAGTCTCAAATGTCATTCATCTATTCCTTTTTATTAGTTTCTCAGTTATGTTTTTATTGTTCATTAGATTTAGAATATTCGTTATTCTGATGATAATAGATACTTTGGTCACGGTATGTCTTTCAGGGTGTGATAATTCGCCGTAATCCCCATGATAATATTCACTTAAACTCTCATATGATGTCAGATTCCCATTATCCAGTTAAAACGTCAAATTACCGATTTGTATTTTAAGTGAGCATTTGTACATGTAGCTCAGTTTAATGTCACAGAAGTGTGACAGGATGCTCCTGTTCGGGGAAACAATGCTCATTACACATCTACAAAGTAAACCAAAAAGATATGGTACTATGACATGAACAATTTTGTTTGATATATTAAGAGTTGATTGATCTACTCTTGCTTCATTTGATTAATACCAATGGAAATGGTTGTTTTTTTGAAAATGGCCTCATCTACGATTTCTGTTTCCTAATATAACATAAGGTGTCATGTTATTTAATCCATGTTTTTTTTAAATTTTTAGATTGGTTTACTGAGTGACATAAATCTGGCCCACAATCCTGGCCTGGTAGCATTGTTATTAGATGGTGAGGAAATCAGTGATTTACAGAAATTATCGCCAGAACAAATTCTATTACGCTGGGTCAATTATCATTTGGACCGAGCTGGTGCTAACCGAAATATTAAAAATTTCTCTGAAGATATCAAGGTTTGTTTAATTTTTAAAGTATTCTGTTATATAGACAACACTCTCTAAACTCCTCAACTTAAAGGAACATTATGGGAGAATAGATCAGGAGTTGACAGTTCTTGCTATAAAAGTTAAAAAGTAGATAATGTAAATAGAATATGCAGAAAAATTCAGTCAAATTAATCCATTCTGAACCAAGATATTGACTTTTGAATTTTAGGCTAGCATTGATCGTCATCACTAAAGTCTGTACCATGAAATACAAAGTCTCAATTATTCAATTACGTTTTAAATTATCATTCACATTCATGATGATGATTTTTTATGAATATAGGTTTCATGTTATATTACAATAAATTTATATTTACAGGATTCTGAAGCTTATTCCCACTTATTAAACCAAATAGCTCCTCGAGATGCTAATGTTACATTAGCCCCATTAAATGTAAGTATTATCATGTTTTTTCCATGTTATATCCTCATTACTAGTAAAATATATTGTTAACACGAAAACAAAATTATCTCATAATTTCCACATAGAACTTAATTTGAAACAAAATCCTACTTTTCTGCTATGTTCATGCTAATGAAGTTTGTGAGAGTTTTTTTTTACGTGAACACCAAAGTGTACACAGGACCTTGTTTGTCTGTCCTATTCAAATGACTACATGTAGAAGCTGACCATTGCCAGGTCCTCCATTTGCATAACTAATAAGGGGGGACCAAGGTGGAAAATCGCAATAACACAACATGAAACACAGGAATTCCATGTTACACCAAATAAACATTGTTTTAGTCTTTATTTATATTATTTTATATTATAGACACCAGCTGGAAGAGAAAGGGCTGAAGCTATGTTATGTGAAGCCGATAAAATCGGTTGTCGAAGTTTTGTTGGAGCCAAAGACGTGACAGATGGTAATGCCAAATTAAATCTGGCTTTTGTGGCCAACTTGTTCAATAACTACCCAGCTTTAGATAAAGTGGACAATTTAGAAGAATTTGAAGCCATCGAAGAAACAAGAGAAGAAAAGAGTAAGTTTTATTCTAATGAAGCTGTTTAATCTCAACCTCGATAGACTGACAACGGTTATACTTCCTAGATTTAAGCAAATATCCTGCATTACAGGATATTTGCTTAAATTCTTAACATGGTTATAAACCTATGCAAGTCGGAATATTAATTTAAGCTCCAGGAATTGCAATATTCTTGAATAATACAAATTTCACTTTTGTTGCCATAAAATTTAAAATATAAGAGTTTAGTCATTGAACTTATTATAAATATAATTACCATTTATATATGGAATACAAGACAGGTTTATTTTCTATATAGCACAATGTTTCGCTTGTTAATTTCAAGCCTGGTGGCGATGAATGAGTTTGTAGGCGACTTTGATATGGCATGTTTTATATCCATGCAAAGATTCGGTGTGGTTGGCCTAATAAATTCTAGAATTCTTGAATCTTATTCCGACAATCTGTACTTTGCAAATCTGTTAAAAATTATGGTCGAAGTTAGACTTGTTAATATTCAACAAAGAAGACGAGCATACTTATCCACTCTTAATAAAAAAAAAAAAACGGATTCTGGAGATTCTACCATCTAATATGTTATAAAATTTAATGTGTATTTATTTTTGTGTGTATTACAGCCTATAGAAACTGGATGAATAGTATGGGTGTTAATCCTCATGTACATCATTTATATACAGACCTTAGAGATTGTTTAGTTATATTTAAAATATTGGATATTATACAGCCAGGAGTAGTAAACTGGAATAAAGTTGTCCAGAAATTCTCCAAAATGAAAGTCAACTTTGAGAAGCTAGGTAAATACTTAAAATTACAGCTATTGTATAGAGCTGTTTGATTTGCTATATAAATCATGAATCAAACATGAAGTCGTGGTCATGGTCATATAAAAAAAACTGAAGTCTGTCAATCATGCTTTTTTTTTTCTTTTTTTTTGGAAAACTTTGAACAAGTTGAGTAGCACTTTGGGACCCAACTCTCGTGCAAAAAGCTATTATTGAACCAATATCATAATCTGTATATTAATTTTTTCTAATAACTAACCTTGAACACTAAAACACATACAGTTGGTTATATGATAGTATTTAACTATGTTATTTATGTTTTATAGAGAACTGTAATTATGCTGTGGAGCTGGGTATTAAACAGAAATTTTCACTTATTGGAATTGGTGGACAGGATATGCATGAAGGAAATCCAACATTAACACTTGGTAATTTCAAATATTATTTTCATAAATTTATTTTCGGTAAAGTCCCTTGACTAGTTAGAAAATTTTATTTCACTTTTCTAGGTAATGCAAACATCTGTATACTACTGCAATATTTTTAATTTTGACTGATACCTAATGACATTATTTTACTTTTCAGCTTACGTATGGCAACTAATGAAAGCATATACGCTGTCTATATTAAGTAAACTGAAGGATTCTAATACAAATGGAAATTCTATTATTGCTGAGCAACAAATTATTGACTGGGCCAATAAAAAGGTAAGGAAAAATGACTATTATATATAGGCATTGATTGATATGTGTAGTTGAGTGTTCTTTATCATTGCTCAGTGAAAAATCATATTGAAGGGGTTGAAGTTTTCCCCCCATTATGTTTTAGTTGATTTTGATTCATAGTATCAAATAAAATTGTCAATTCTGTCTTGCACTTTGGGGGCTTTCAAATATTAAATAGAAATTTATTTGGCTCAAGCTAATATAATTTGGGAATTTCCAATTTGAATTAAACCATTGAAGAAAACAAGGATTTGATTGGTTGATATAACTGCATTGTCAACAAATTGTATGCAAACTTATAAATGGCATACTGTGTTTCGTTTGATTAGACCTATAATTTCACTCAAACACTGCTGTTCTTAATTATAACTGGTCAATACTCCAATTAACAACCAATACCTTACTGCTTAACAATATCATTCGGGTTTAAACATAGCTCAAGTTATGTTTACATAAGGCTAATGACTAACAAAATTTATTACGGCCAATTAACCAGTGCATAGCAGAATATTGCAGAAAAACTAATTGAGTGACAAATGAGGCTATCAAAACGGCAAACAATGTAAACAGTACTGCCTGTAGACGAACAATACTTTTGCTGTTTTTAATATCTTAAATCACTGTTCAAAGTTTTAGGGAAGACCTCAAATTAAACGAAGAGCTGTCATGTTGCTGTATTTATGATAGATTTGATTGAACGCGAAGAATAGACACCCGTCCTCAAAAGCTATTTCTCAGGTCATTGCTTCAGGAATATGTGATAATAGTAGCGTAAAGAAGTATTTATGTTACAAACAAAAGAAATAACATGCACCACTCATCACCTGTTGGAAGAAGTTTGATATCATGTAATATGTTAATATTGTATATTTAAGATGGGAGATAGAGCGAAGTTTTCAAATTTTAAAGATCCATCATTAAGTGATGGTATTACAGTGTTAACATTAATAGATTGTTTAAGACCTGGAACTGTCAAGTGGGAGGTTGTTAAGAAAACAGATTTAACAGAAGAGGTAGGTCAATTTGTTTTGGTTTTTTTTTAAATTAGTAGCGAATATTGTAGGTTGGGGTTGGTGTAGGCATATTTATCAATGTTTACAATGTAATAATTTAGTCATCATATCCTTTTAATACAAATATGTTATTCACCTAATTTCTTCTCATGAATTTCAATAAATACTCAAAGATTTATGTTTCCTTTTATTATTTCAGACTCGTATGGCTAATGCTAAATACGCTGTGTCAATGGCACGAAAAATAGGAGCTAGAGTATACGCCTTACCCGAAGATATTGTGGAAGTTAAACCCAAAATGATCATGACTATTTTCGCTTGTCTCATGTCTCAGGACCCCGATTTTAAAGGACGGGGAATGACCAGTGGAATGGAAGGTTAAAAAAACAAAAACTACAGATCTATTTTATAAACTAGAAAAAATTCTGCAATTGATAATTCGAGGCAATGTTTGTAAATATATAAATAGAAAGAGTCTTATTTTAACGCTAAAATTATTATCATAAGATCAATTTCACCTCATTAAATTTCTCTCTAGATTTTAATATCTTTGAACAATAAGTCATATTCTGGAACACTGCAACATCTAATAAGAGGTTAAGTCAAAAGTTTTGAATTGGCTTGGAATTAACGTATTCAGTGTTAAGAATCAGGCTATGGTTTTGTTTTTAGTGAAAAGAGTTATTGAGTGTATCATATCGACTGGAATAATTAAAAGTTTTACCTAGATTAACTGAATATTTATCTAGTTTATAGCAGTATTATAATATATATACCATATTATATTTAGTATGTTATTAGATATTGTATTTGGTATATTATACACAAAACATATATCTGAGTAAGTTTTTAATATATAGTTTTGTGATTACTGCTAAACAATATGTCAAATAATAGAATTACTGCTTAAATAAAATTATACTTTATAATTCACGATCATAAAAAAAATTGTTTTGATTTAATTTTTTAGATATCAGTTATTTTTGTTAATTGAATTTTTAAATTGAATGGTAAAAACTAAAAATATTGAACTGATATTGTAACAGTATAACGACTATTAGAATGAGTAAATAATAACAGTTATTGCTAAGTTGATGTGTAGTAGTTGAATATATTTGTTATTTACTGTATATATAATTTCCCTAACATAAAAGTTGCCTTACCATTATGAATCCAGGTATTTTAAGTATTTTAGTAGATGTCGTGGTCACATAAGACAATTGATCAAATATTTTACTTATAACTATAAACAAAGGTATTCTGTTATTGAACTAGTTTAAAACTGTTTATATAATTTATTTAAGATTATATTCTGTCTTTTAGTTCTAATATAAAACAGTATGCATAATTAAGAGCTTTAGGGATTTGTTTTATTATTTTGTTGTAAAGATATTTCATTTTAAATAATCTACCTTATGTTAAGTTTTTATTTTTTTAATCTAACCGAACTGGCATGCAAAATACTAGGTCTAAAAAAAGCTGAAGTTTCATAAATCTGAGACAAATTTCCTTTCCAAAGTTTTATGAAATTGCTTTTCATTAACCTACATATCATATCCATTTTATATTCTGTAAACGTATTTAATATGTAAATATATTCCATAGATTGTTTCTGAAACAGGACCATTGTATGTATATGTATGATAATATGTCAGTAGAAGATATGGTTTCATTAAGACTAAATTTGTTGCTTTTTTATGGAGATGATGATCAACATTTTAAGACGTCAGATGAACAAATTCTTGCTATATTATATGTCTTAATTTGTTATTTACGTTTTTATTTTGGATGTTATTTAATCAGATATGTATCTTATAGTTTAGCTGTTATCTTATATTAACAACTGTATAGTCTATTCCATTTCATCTTATGTAAACCGATTTATTTTGTTTTGCTGCTATCACTTATACAGATTAATATATTCAGTAATTCCAGATTTATTTTTTGAGCATATAGAACATGGGACCACAGTGTTTCTGAATAAACATTTATCATATTAATTGATGGTTGTCAATTTCTAATGGCTTTCGGGTCACCCCCAGTCAAGGTGTGTACTGCCTTTTTGGTAATCCAAGATAGGTTGCCAGACAATGAAAGATACACCCACAGCAGCTAATTCATCTGACTTGTCAATAAAGGTTGGCGTAGAAATCAATTTAGTTAGGGAGTGATCTTCAGGAATAATGAGACTGAATGATACACAGACTCCTAATAGGGGAGACGCAGCCACAAACCAGGCACTTCAGAGGAAGATTTTTCTGAAAACCCTTACAAATAAGTAATATTCATGTATTTTATTAAGAATTTTGAAAGAAATTGTGACTAATTCTGAAAGTGATAATTACATCATTTACATGGATGGAATTAGCCTATAGCTTTGATATATTGTTGTGGTGAATAGTTGTATCTTTGCTGATTTATGTATATGTCCTGAGTGACATATTCATCAAAGAGAGAGAGAAATGGGGTTTAATGTCCACTCAACACAAACTAGGTCATTTTGGGACTAGTGTATGGTTCAATTTTATTTCAATAATTTGCTTGCCTAATGGTCTTTAGCAGTGGGAGGACACAGAGAAAAACCCACAAGGTTGGACAGGCAACCCTACTCTTATCACGTACTTATTGAAACCACACGTGTTGACTCAATTACAGACCTTATGATGCAGAGCACACATGCTAACCATTCAGCCATCTTGTCGACAATCATGAGACTAAAGTTACTATCTGATGGAATAAATTTTTAGACAGCGTTTAGGATCATCAGACGAAGAAGCCTTTTGAATTTTAACAATTTCCGATAATTACTGCCAGAGTTATGCTCATTGATGACTTTGAAAAATCTTATGGATGCTTTAGTTGATACTTTCCACAGAGGTTAAGGTCTTGAGACAAACAAGTATATTTCTTTTCAATGACTTTTGATAACTCAATCAACTAAATCCATGATATTAAATGTTTTGTATACTAAATGTTAGCATGGGTCAAACAAATTCTAATGATTGTCTGATATTTAAATTATCAGATTTTAGTATATTATAAATGTTTCATTACCGACAAAAGTAAAAATATGTGACAATTCTTGTTCACTGCTCCAATGATTTAGCTGCTGTGGGCTTTTGTTTCATTGCCTGGCAACCTATCTTTTTTCTTCAATTGTTGTCTCCTGGTGGACATGGTCACATAATGATGTATTATACAATTTTGCTTTATATTTCACTTATAAGCAAGTAATATAATCTACTCGATTGTAATTTGTGGGACACAGTTATTCCCATGCCCTAACAGTATTTACATCTGACCTCTGCAATGGGCCCTATAGTTTTATTCCTTACCCTTGACTAAGTACGATCATGACCATTTTCTGGCAACAGGAAAGACTCAAACACTTCTTTGTCCTGTTCTCAGTCTGAAGCTCTGTCAATTATTGTGAGATATCAATGCTCTTTTATTTTAAGCTGAAACTTTCTAACAGCTGAAACTTTTCCTTCAAATTTTGACATCTGATTTGAATACAGGTATTAAATCCCACTTGTATCTGGTTACTGTCGGAGAATTTTAGATGTGGGAAAGGAATATAAATACATCTTGAAACAAAAAATATAGCCAATTTTTAACCCTTAGAACCTGAAATGCTGCAAAACCGGCTTGACGTTGTATCGCATATACCCGAAATGTCGGTTTTGCGGCTTGGGGCGTGTCAAGCTCCTATTACGTTGGCATCATAATTAATATGATGTCCTGTAAATCCAGGGAGGGACGTGCAACACACCATGTATAGTCAGTGTTCAAAGGGTTAAAGCACAAGTCTTGACCGCATTTCGTAAAGACAAACAGAAATTTTCTTTTTCATTTTAATGAAGAAATACAAACATTAATTAGCACCAAAAGCAACATTGTTATTTATTAACAGTAAATACAGTATATATACATGGTATCTTTCAACCAAAGACAGACATATTCTTAGCTTACATTCTCAACTTTAAATACAATGGAGAAGAAAAAAATTATGCCAATTACCATTATCTGATTCTAATATAGAATATTGATTCAATTAATTTCCAAATGCATTCAAACAACTGCGGATGTTTTGGCTTGAATTTTCACAGCCAATAATTTGGATGCTGTCAATACATTTTCAGTTTATTAGTCTTTTATGAACACTGTAAATTCCAAGCAGTCAAAGTGTCCGTAACATTTTTCAAGTTACTGAAAGGACATTATCATTTCTAAATGTAGGTATATAATTAAACAAGACTGTGAAATAATGTAATACTTGTCTAAATTTACCAGTGTAAATACAAATAAAAGAGTCTTTTTTTGATCAACTTGCCAATTTTCTCAAAGGCATCTGGTGTTGATGACAGCATTGATATATTTACTTACAAATAAGTGGACAGAGTGAAGAAAGGATGCCTGGGAATAAATGGACACGTTCCAGAAAAGATTTTAAAGGATAAGTATAGATTTTCCTGAGCCAAAACTTATATTGCACTATTGTTAAATAAGCAGCTGCTTATCAGGACTTTGGGAACATTTGATCTGAATGCTAATTGTTCATTAATTATGGAATTCAAAGATAGACTGAAGAAAACAGGAGAGTTAAGACAAGAAAACAGTGGAAACAAATGATATATTTCAGATTAGGGATTTTTCATGAGCAATCAGTTTTAAAATCAACAACAATAATTCAAAAATATTAACAATTTTGTAAAACACAATAATAGCAACTTTAAGCCAAACAATTTACAGGTAATATTTTACTTTAGCAGAACGTCATGTGTATCCAAATTTAAGGAAAACTTAAAAAATCATCTATTATTGTTCCAGTTACTTTAACAGCTTCTAGTGGAAAATATTCGAACACACAAAATGATAATTGATATGTACTTACTACAAGAAATGTATCAGTTCTAACATTAAATATAAAATCATGTATAAATCTGAACTAATTTCGTAAAATTCTGGTTAACAACTTTCAGCTTTGTTTTGAATATTTTGTTTGGCCTAACAAATAAATCCTAACTCAAAACTTTTGTAAGATAGTTTAGAATACATTATACAAGTGACTAAAATTTTGTATATATTTATATTTCTGGTAAAGATATGATGAATAGTATCAGTTTATATAATGACTTTAAATATGAGACAAAGTCCACTATGAATAATTTTATACATTTCAATTCTATTGCAGTTTATTTAGACTACGGATAGCATAAAGAGGGAAGATTTATAATCATTTCTCATTTCCTAGAAAAAAAATAAAACCAATAAACTTTAATTGAGCTTAATTAGATAATTCAACAAGTTTAATTAACAATGATTTATATACAAGCACTTCAAGACCTATATTTTGTACAAAACTACATACATTCTAACAGCAATAATGTCTTTTTCACCACAGTAAATTGCAGATTTATAAACTTCAAGATGAAAATTTGGATGTTTGTTGCCTATATCGAAAAAGAAAAACATGGTCTTTAAGAAAGCTGGCAACAAACAGCCTTTTCATTACTTCAAGAGCAGTTTATTTAAATGATTCATTATAAATGATTAAGAAAAACTCTCCACTTTAAGCTAATAACTGATGAATATTACAGGGGAGTAGGGGGACTATCTAACTTCTACTTACCATAGTCTATTTAATATAAATATGCTTAATAACATACACATCATTATGTGACCAACTCTGAATTAAAGGCTTTGTATTTGACATACATATACATATTTCACAAATATTATTTCCTTTTTTGGATACAAAATCGTTTCAAATTGATCAATTTTTTCCAAATAAATGACGTAGCGATTTTAAATTATTAGATTCCATTTAATTAGTTTTCTTCTTTATTTTAATCTTTATATTTTGAGTCTGTCACACATGATACAGTAGGTATAAAATATTGTAATATGAATTGTAATAAATTAATGATATATAACATGATTTATGTATATAGGTATAGTTAACATCTATTTAGATAGTTGTTTAATCCTCTCTAATCTCATCTTTAATCCTGATACATCTACATCAGGTACAACAGGTTTCTCATTCTCTTCTTCTTCCTCTGGTTTATAATTGATCTCAGACTATTAAATATAAAATAAATCTCATTACAATAACATACATAATGCCTGACTGCTTCTTTTATTTTTAACTGAACGATTCTGGCAAAGATTTTCATCTGTAGAGTATGAATCATCTTACTTTTCTGCAGACATATAGAGTATTTACCATGTACAAAGAATGCTTGCACATTTCCTTAATTTCAATAAAAATTTATATAGTATTGGTCTAGGTAGCAAAACTCACCACAGCCAATGACTCGGAACTACTACATGTACTACTGTTCTTTTCACTTTCACTAAGTTTCAACGGTCTTAAAGGCTGAGGTTTCTCATTCTGAAATATTCAAACAGAAGTCAGTATAATCACAGTTTGTGTCTTCAAATATTTCTATTGAAAAATACAGATTCAATGAAGAAAGAGATAATGATAGGGTTGTCAATCCTAGTGCTTTGGTATAGGAGACAAAAAAAAAAATATGAAATTATCATCTAGCTGTACCGCTGTATGTTACTGGTTTGTATATGATTATATATGCAAAGTAAATGAGAACTTGCTTGCAAATTCATCTGAACTTATGAAGAACAAGAGAGATGATTATTTGAATTTATGAAGACATAATATTCTGTTAGGGAAAATATGAGTGAAGACATTAGCATTTTTTTCGGACAATGTGTGAGCTACAAACTTGTAATGCCGAGTTACAGATGAATAATTTCAAATTATGTTTAATATAGTATACCTGTTGTGTTGAATCAAGTCCACATTGTGATCGTAATGCTTTTAATCTCTCTAGATAGAAGTTAGCACAATCACTCTGACCACTAACAACTGATGATGACGTGGTAGTAGTAGATGTACTAACAGCAGATACTTCACCTACAAAAATTGACATGAATGAAATAGAGTTTAACATCGGGTCAACATATTACATGTGGTTATTTTCATGCGTGCAATATCAAAGTTAAAAATCTAAATTCATCAAGATCGAACTGTCACAGGTTATTTAATGTGCACTATGTAGTTAATTTTTGATATCCCCAATGGTATCATCCATTTATGCCATGCAGACATTCAAATTTTCTGCCCTTGATACTTCTGCCATTTTTTTTATGACAATCAAGTGGCCGAAGGGAAGTAACTTGCATTTTATAGTAACTGCCTGTCAAAATGCTCACTCTTTTAATGCAAATTGTTTACACAAGTATGTAATGCCAAGGTTGAAGACATGCTAGAGGTCAGTTTTACTTCGATTTTAATGAAACTTGCAAAATGTGGGTGCATTTTGCCTGGCAACATCTGCTTTTTTATGGATAATATGAAAATTAATAAAACTAACTAGATGCTGATTTCCTTCCATCTCTTTCTTGTTCTATATTCTTCAAACCTCTGTCTACATAATCCTGGAAGAACTGTGATGTCTTCTTTAAGAATGGTGTTAAATCAGAATCAGGATTTTTCTTCTTGAAATCATATAAATCATTTAAACCCTGAAATGATATACAAAACTAATTAATAATTGGGTTTTTGGTAAATTCCATTGGCTTTGTTAACAAACTGAAAGTACACGCTTTCTAAAAATAAACCATCCCAAAACTAAAATTTGTTCTATCTTATAGAAATATGTATATTATTCAATAAATTCTTTTCACATATTTTCATAATTCATTACCTCTTTCGTGTTTTCTTTAGAACCAATTTTTTTAAAGATTTCACCCAACATGTCCTGGGTTCCCTTTGAGAAAGACTTTGGTTTCGAAGAGCTCTAAAAAAGAAAACAAAATACATAACTTTTCACAAAATTGTTTGAACTAATTTAATGCCATTCATAATATTCTATAGTTTTCTGTAAACACTTAGTCATTCTTGCAGATTTATTTCAAATTACTATCTCTGCCAAAAAACAACCTGTAGACTTTGATAGAGCAAATGAACAGAGAAAGTTATAAAAAATTTTAAAACATGATATTGATATTGTGAAAACTTTGTTTGTGTGATTCAGTTAAATATTTAGAATTTCTCACCTTAGGTGTTTTTTCCTCAGTATTCATTACTTCATTTTTAGCATTAGTACTGGCAACATCATTTTTGAGAACTTTATTTAAATAACTTTCGATTTCTGAGTTCTCATCGCTAGATATTAACCCTGTATGATTTAATATCTGAAATAAATCCACACAATAATTTAGCAAATCGGACAAATTTGTTTATTTTATGTTGAAATTATATGTTAGTCCTATACTCCCCTGTTCCAACTGACAAATGGTAGTTCTGATTCCGCCAGTGCTGTCGCAACAGTCTTTAATTTACTACTGTAGTTTTTAAAAATCGATTTTAGTTGCTGCCATTGTTACCATCTATTGTTAGAACAATAACTATAAGGGGTCCATCTCCTTTACCCAATATAATAAAGATTATAATATTGACAAATTGATTAAAACACAGATCCTATTTCAGTTCTATTTTATAGTTCAGCATTTTGTTTTATTTGTCTTACTACACTAGGATCTGAAGAGTTATGTTATAACCCGTGTTCTGGATGATGTGGGGGATCAGCCAATGAAATCATCTGTTACGCCAACTTTTAGCCGTGTAAACCCACTAGAAATGTCCATGCGGATTGGTTAATCAAATGCCTACCGTCATAGGGTCAAAAGCCATTTGTATGACCCCTGACACAACTGGTCAGATCTTCATGTAGTAGAAAAAAATCGAATGTATAAAAAAAAAAAATTATTGATCTGTATTCTCATCAGATTGTAATCATTGATAAATTAATAACTTACCTTTTTGCCTTTTAAAGTAGCGAGGGAATGTAAAATAGTTTTAATAGTGCGAAGTGGAAGATCACTGGTTCGTTCTTTCCAACTACTGGAAGGGAATGCTCGGAGAAAGAGATGACAATCAAGTAGAGTTCTCTCTATGTTTAATTCATTGATTGTATTAGGTAACATTCTCGTCAACCTCCATAAACACTAGAAAAACATAGATAAACACTCAAAATTAGTAACTCATTCATGACACCAACCATCAAAGGGAGCAAATGAGCCCACCCTCTTTTCTCATGACAGCAATTTTCTAAAACTGTGTTTTAATGTGACTATTTGATATACAAGAATCTTTATACTTTATTTACTCATTTTCTTGTTATATATATTTTATGTCTTTAAATGTAGATAATTTAATTAAATCAACCTGTCAATAATTTCATATTTTAGTGTATTGGATTCATTGATGAGGCCCTAAATATTAAACCACGGATTTGTACAAACTCAAATTTACAGGGGAAAATTATATAAGCTGACCTCTTGCCTAATAAATATCTTACAAGATACTTTGAATCTCAATAGACACATTTTAGATCATAAGAATATGAACACAATTCCAAGAGGGTGTGTTGCTATGCAACAAGTGACAACAGCCATTGTTCATACAGGGTAAGATGCACATGTTATTGAAGGTTCTGTTTATAAAAAAGGTTGAAATAAATAGTGTAATATATAACTGTGTCCTATTGATATAAATATAAGCAATACCTTCATGATAAGTTCAAGGAATTTAGGTGTACAGATATCACTACCAGCACAATCTTGTAACAGACTTATTAAAGCACTGAAATAAAATAATATTACATTCTTAATAAACATAGAAATCCTAAAAACAAAATGCTCTTCACTTGAACTATGATTATCATTTTTGTGACAGTGGTTGTTTGAAAGTCAATTGCCATCTTAAACTTCATCAAATTCCAAGATTATACGAGAAAGATATATCTCTAAACATAATTTTATCAATATAAAATAACCAGAACAATATTTATATCATGATTGATGTAATAATAACCATTTTAACTTTTAATCCATCTTACATGACAGCTGCCACGAAAAATCACATTCTCAAAAATATAATCTCTTAACGATTCAATAAAACATTGATTAACATGTAACTAAATTGTAAACCTTTATGTTCCCAGAGAGATTGGTAGTTTAATGCCTTTTCAAAAATTTGCAAGAATCAGCTTATAGTAGGATTTGGCGGATAATAATGCAAACAAATTTTCTTTCGGAGATGATTTGAATGGCAACAGTTTTCTGAAATAACTAGGAATTAGTTTTACCGAACGTTGTCATATGAGAAGTCATAATATTTTTAGCCCTGTTTAAATGACCATTTTGCAATAAATCTTCAATGATTCAGATATTAATTTTTGTGGAAATCTTGGTATTATGATTCCTGTTAAATATTTACCTCATGATATTTGTGAAATCGGCATTTTTTACAATCTTAATAACTGTAACATTAACACTGCGTACAACTTGTGGTCCTTCATCTAAATCCATTAATCTATTATCTAATAATATAGTCACCAAACTATTCAATATATCCTTTAATATATCTTTAGATGTTTTCTTAGCACACTCTTCATGTTGGAAAGTCTGAAAATTAGAAACGTTAGTATACCAACCAATAGACAACAGTATAACATTCTTAAGGGTGAATCTTGCGTTTTGATTGGTCAACGAAACATTGTCTATTGGACAACAACACCTCTCTGTTTTAGTAATTTCTTTTAAAATCCTAAAATAGCATATAACAATGTTGATAAACACTTCTTGTTTCGCATTTATTGGAATTATAATTTCACCCACAAGTTAAGTTTAACGCCCAAGGCTCTGAGGACCTGAATATAACATTACTAGTGAAATTGCCCATTAAATACTTTTCTAGATGTGCGAATTCATGTTTTTTTTTTTTCTTGTTTCAAAGTATTGATAGGGGTCATGTAAAATATACTCACAGCTAATAATGTACACAATAAACATCTGTATAAACGTATTATATCATCTCTGGGTGTATTCTCATCACCCATACAAGTTGAGTACACCATCTTAAACTGCATAGATAATAACAAGACTAGTTGATCTATATGATCTATTAATATCTCGGGTCTTTCTTTTAATACATCATCAATCTAAAATAAAACAAAAATATACAATTTTATTATAAAATGTTTGGTTAGATAATTGGCCTTGGATTGTGTTTTTGCTTGAGAACATCAGAATATTTTAACAACTATTTGGCAAACTTTGGATATTTTAGTTATAGCATAAATTAAGTGGGGGTTTCTAACATATTGTCTTCAATAATGACCTTGTTAGTAATAATTCCCCCAAGCTCAAAGTTAAAAACTTCACCGAAATGCCTGAAATTTGTTACTATGAGTATTATTTTATTTCAATATTTTTCAATACCTTTTCTTATGATTAATAATATGGTGTACACCCACTTAAATTTTGAAAGCTAAATGTCTCCATAATGTTCTACAAAATATGATATCAAACTAAAATATGGACAAATCGTTCAGAAATCTCAACAAAATAACTACCTGCGCTAAGGCCTGGATACATGTGTTGATATTTTTATTGGTTATTTGTGAAATAACAAAACCTATAGTTGTTGACAATGGTCGCGGTCTGAAAATTGGAATAGAAACAAATTATACAACACAAATAATATGGTATCAAGGGCTTTAAGGAATGTGCAGAAGCAAGCCAACTCACTGTCAATATGATGTATAGATGGTTTTGACAATATGCAAAGAAATGAAAAAGGGTTTTAAAAGTTCTACTTTTCTGCACTGACTGGGCTAATGAAGACGGGTTTACACCATAGGCTATAGTGGGCTATGTATGACATTTTGCCTGATAGCGTGCTACGATATACTCTTATTTCCAATTACACCTGTGAAGGGTTCTTAACAGGTATGCCAATGTGTACACAGAACCTCATTTTTCATCTCATTCGAATGACTACAAGTCCTTGCCAGGTATAACGTCCGAGTGTTCTGCTCCAACGGGGCCAAGACGGGCACACATCTTTACATTGTGCTATGTGTACACGTGGCCTCAGTTTTTCATCCCATCTGAGCGACTATACATTGTCCTTTCCCAGGCTCTCCGTCAAGCACCACTGACAAGGCGGATCCATGGCGGAAAATCCAAATGAACTTTCTAAGTCAAGGCAGGGATTGAACACGGGACAGTCAATGCCCTACTCACTGAAACACCATGGCTCTACGAAAACAGCATAGTGGACATAACAGATATCAGTGAACTTGTATAATAATATTAACGTAATACTAACTTGACTGTAGGTTGTGGTAATGTATCATACATATAATCTATATCAACTTCTATAAGACTAGGTGCTGGTAATTCACTCATATCACAATCAATATCTATATAATTCTCTTTTCTAGCTATACTAGCTTTAGGCTGGGCTGACTGGGGCCTTTGAAGACCTGTCACACTAACAAATAAAATTTTTAATAATATAATAATATTTAATTCATCAAATAATCTGTAAGTCCACAAAATCAATAGTAAGTATTTTGATGATGCTCTATCTCTGCCCATTATAACAAATTTGTTATTGGGTATTATACTAATAAATTTGCGATGAAGTATTTATTTAAGTTTAAGTCACTTAACACACAACAGGATGGATTATTTATTCAGTAAAATGTTACTAAGACATTTAATTGATAGAAAGTTTCAAAATATTAATCTATTTTTAGACTATTATAATTATAGCAAAATTGTTAGTAAATTAGATCTTAGATAATGCTCTTATTTCAGATTCATTATAGTTATACTTACGGTTGTTGGGGTTTTACAGCAGGTCGAGCTGATTGGGGTCGTTCGTCATTGATCTTGGGTCCTTTAGATTTCTGTGATCGCTTCAGCCTTTCTTGCAAATAACTCATTTCCTTTTCATTTAACTATAATTCAAAATGTGCAATTTAGAAAAAACTGATGACTATCACATTCTATTATAAACTATGTATTTAATCCAACACCACCTTCCAAGTCAGCAAAAGATGTCTAACTAAAACTGATCGATATTTTCCATAATTACCTAAATTTTAGAATTTCAAGACCACAAAGTCTCATTTTAACAGTTTTATACACTTTCTAACTTTATCAGGTTCTATAAACAAACAAGGACACCATCAAACGAGTCACAAAAATATAGACATAAAGATGCTACTTACGTTTCCTATATATTTAAAGACTTGTTCATCTATAAGAAGATATGCAGCAACTATTGTATTAAGAGCAGCATTACGAACAGAATTATCTCTATCACTGATCTGTTGTGCAATTGCTTTTAATGCCTGGGATGGTGATGGTTGACATATAGATATACCATATGATTCGATGATACAACCTAATTCTTCTAAACATTCTGTAAAGTAAAATAAATTACAATAAACAATAAGCCTATTTCATAATAGATTGGTCATTTTGAGACATGGTATTTTAAAATTTTAATGGTTGCAGAACATAATTTTATCGTGACAAGGGTTTTATACTAGCACAAACATGTGCATATGGATAAACATTGGGTTTTTTTTTATACCTACCAAGTACTTTATCAACTTAGTGAAGGCGAAGGTTAGATTCCATAATTTGAAGCCACCATATTTTAGTCAAGAGTCCAGTCCAGATACAAAGCAGATGTTAGTTAATAAGCCGAAAGTAGATAGTTAGATTTTAAATTATATTTGAATGCCTTTCGTTTTGTCAAATAATATTAAGATTATGCTTAAGTTTAAAGTACACATTTTTTAAAAATTTTTTTTAAATCAAATAATAACAAACGTACCAGCTCTCTGTTTTGAGTTTTTCGACTTGAGTCCATCAATAAGATGAGTGAACATCTTACTAGCAGGATAAACTTGACATATTAATTTGAATATTTTACGTACATCTCTTCGCACATTATCTTTAGAATCACCAACCTAAAAAACACATGGACAAATCTCAAAGTATCTTAAAAAATTACATATTTCAATCAGAAGGTCAATGATATTATTTCATTAATACAGGGTAGTACATGAGAAAAATCCATTTAAGGCAAGTTTTTTGTATATGTAAACCTACTTTTTACACAAATAAAACACCACAGGAGCATCTTAAAAGTCTTAGAAGTTTAATGTTGTGCAGTTCACATTTGAAATACAAAAGATCAATTATCAATTTGAATTAATACCTTGATTATATTTAAAAATAATTTTCAAAAAAATATCTATAAGCAATCTGTGCATATGTGAGGTTGATCTAAAATGGAGAAAAGAGAAATGAGGTTTAATGTGCACTTAACATTAAATAGCTCATTTTGGGACAAAAAGAGAGAAAAATTCGGTTTAACGTGCACTTAACATTAAATAGCTTATTTTGGGACAAAAAGAGAGAAAAATTCGGTTTAACGTCCACCCAACACAAACTAGGTCATTTCAGGACTAACATATTGTTTAATTCTATTTCAAAAATTTGCCCGCGCGTAGGGGTCTTTAGCAGTGGGGGGAAACTGGAGTGCCCGGAGGAAACCCACGAGGTTGAGAAGGTGCCCCTATCTCCATGCCACATACGCTCGCACCAGGGATCGAAACCACAGCCGCAAGCCAGAGGCGACCTGCCAGCTAGAGGTCGAAGCGCGGCACTCAAGACCACTAGGCCATCCCAACCCCCTTGTCTTGTTCAACCTTGGGATCAAAACCACACTACATGAGTTAATAATATAACTTATGACCTACAGCACAAATGTAGACTACCCTCGTTATTTCCAAACCTAAATATACTAGAGATCACAGGTATGAACTCACATTAGTTCTAGTCCTGATGTAAACCTACCTTGAGAATTAAGTATGGTATAAAAGAGACAGCCTCTATATCATGTAGGTGGTAATCTGCGTCAGCTAGTTGTATAAATAAATCTTGTAAATAAGATAATCCCTTGTTTAACATACTAGGATTTGTATCGTAGAATCGTAATGTAAACCATTTTAATATAAGATCTAAATTTCCTATTGTTTCATCAGGTAAGGTTTCCAGTCCCTTGAAGAGAACAATTAAAACACAAATAACAGACAGAAATTATTTGTTAAGAAAAGAAAAACAATGGGATATTATATACTATCTCATCTGGGCGATATCCCGGTCATATTGCGATTATGTCAATAACATATCGTAATTGTTATTTCTGTGTGTTTATATGTGAGTCGGACTGGGGGATTTTGGCCAGATAAATTATAAACAAAGTAAAGTGATCAGTAAGCTCACAAATAAAAAAAATCAAAATCCTCAATGTCACATTCATAGTCTGCAAGCTGTTTTTTGTAATAAATATATTTTTATCAGTAGTTTATCTCCTCCAATGAATGATAATGCAGTTTATTGTTCTACTTTGACTGGGTTAATGAAAATAGGCATATGCCATGCAGTGTGCTACAAGGAAAATTTTGCACAGGCAGCAGCACTATGTTCTACTCTTATTTTCAATTCTAACTGTCAGAGGATATTTTATGTGCATGCCAATGCATACTCAGGACCATAGTTTTCCATCCCATCCGAAAGACTAGACAGCTGTCCTTGTCAAGCTCTTTTTCCAACCATTAGTAAAATTACCAATAAGAATTAATTGTGTAATAAGTACTTCAGTATATTTAAAAATACAAACCTTAATTAAAAGTTCTATAGCTTTTATGTGAGATTTAAAATCTTTATGGAACAGAAGTGTCATAATGGTTTTATTAAAGTTCTTCTCCATCTGCAGATTTAATTGTTCAACTATTTCAGATCGAATTTCTGTAAAATTCCATTTTAACACCTAAAAATACATCAAAAATACATAATTATATTAATTAATACATCATAAGAATACATACTAATACCATGAGATAAATGATACAAAGTCATATGTTCAGCTCTTTTATGCAAGAGCTCTATAATTTAAAGGGTGTCTTCTCTTGTACAAGCTATGTGATTTATGATATATTTCAAGCTAATTAATCTATCAAAAGTTGGCTTCAAATCCCTCTCTGGACAGCACACACTGTCGGACAGACTCAGTTATATAGTGATACCATTACATTTTTTCTCCTCTGCAGAGAATCATGTATTCTTCTAGCAAAATCTGGTGTCTGTACTTCCATATATACTAAATTTGCCATACTTTTATAGAAAATAACTACCCTATTAATCCACTTGTGGGAATATATCTTTAGTTAAATTTCATAAAAGCAAAATATAAATAGATAAAATACCTTAAGATTTCTCTCTTCTTTGAATCTTTGTTCTTTAGGTACTGTTAAATTCATTATATCACTTGTATCTTCTTCTACTTTCTTTTTACTAGATGGCGGAGGTGGTGCCTAGAATAAGGGAATACTTTGGGGTTAAACCCTAAACAAGAATGTTATTTTTTTAATTTAACTAATCCAAGATATCAGTTAAATCCGAAAAATGTTACAAATACATACAACATTAATATCAATACATACAACATCATTATTATGAGAATAGTCTCATAGTCATTTATGGTACCCAAACCAAAATAGAACACCATCAAGCTATAGAGAAGTCAAGATCAGGCAAGATATTGTTTCTGAGATAGCACACATCACCTAAAATGTCATATTGATTGGATCAAAAATTGTCAACTTTTCACTGGATTTTGCAAGTTTGTTCTGTGGTAAGCCAATTAGACATTGCCATATAATGATTAAATTCATTATTTAAGACTAGATTTATATTTATTATTAGGGTTTTCTAATCTTGTCAAAATAATATTGAATGATTTTGTGAACTATAATAAAATACCTTAGCTTTCCCTTTGGCAACCGTTTTTTTAGAAACAGCTTCTTTCTTTTCTTTTGGTGGCGGTGGTTCATCATCATCATAATCATCAAACCTTGATGACGGAGCTGATTGCACTGGCTGTGCAGTAGCTGCTGGCTTCTTACTTTTAGGTGCTTTAGCTGGTAGGTTAGCCCGAGCCTTCTCTAATATAGCCATTATCTGATCTTTAGATGCTGGCTAAAAATATATTTACTCCATTTTAATTTACGGTAGTCATGTAGTTATTAGGGCAAGGGACTGACGAAAATGTTTTAGAATTGACCCTGGGTTTAGCTGACAAGGAAGTTTTTCCTGACATTTCATCCCAAACAAGATTCATACACGACCATCGTGTTGGTCTCAAAATGCCCGAAGTATTGAGTTGACAAGAAGAGTAACTCAATTTAATTTCATAACTCAAAGTTCAGCACTTCCATATATTTTCAATAATTTAATAACAGATGTAACACCTTCTTTCCTTACATACCTAACCAACAGATTTCATTTAGTAAAGACAGCCATTTGATCACAATGAGAGCCATATACTCTTGATTGGATAACAATTGCTCAACATTATTCTTGAAACCTACCTTTAATTTAGAAGAGGCTTTGAGGAAACTGTCATAACCTGTGTGGATCATAAAAGGCACCAGAGATTCCTGAGCCTTTTTCCTAACATCACCATTTCTATCTTCAAGACAGTTTAAAACATGAGGTATACATTGTCGGATTTCTGTTGGTAGTATCCGGTGAGATGGTAGTTTTTCTGACAACCATGATAAAAGCTACAATCATTTAAAAGAAATTTGTTAACACAACTTCATAGACATCCCCTCATTTGAATTAAATGAATGTGGTAAGGTTATTTTGGTACTTGGTTTCAAATTAAGCTAAAATACATGTAAAGGCCTAGGCAATTCTTTATCAGAAAAGCTTTATACACTTCTAAAGCATACATTACAAGTCAAGTCATACAAGCTGTCCATAAAGGCATTTCTGTTCTCTGTGGGTAAGAGATTAAACATGCATAAAACTTACCTCAGTACGCAAGTTAGGGTTCTCAATCTTCAGTGAATCACTTAAAGCTTCACATTCTACCAATGGTGTCAATGTTGTATGCTCAACCCAAACATTGAGTGCATTAGTTGCTGCTGTTCTCACTTGTGGCTGAAAAGAAATATTTATACTATTTACTAAAATTAACAGTATCTTTCAGATCATCTTTAAACTAAATCATCAAATGGCTGAACCGTTCTTATCTACTTATCTGGCCTTGTCAAGTTAATAAAAGTCTAATTAATAAGTCATTTAACATTTATCGCCCAAAGAAAGAACTGCAAGAAGCTGATGTAGCTCTTACATAAAGTATGAATGATGATCTTACAAAGGGGGCAATAACTTACCTTAGCATCAGCTAAACAGCCTATCAAACCTGGTCCTATTACACGAACATGGTTTTTACAATGTGGACCCATAGCTGTACCCAATGCTTGACATATACCAATAGTTGTATTAACCTAGAATTATAAAATATAATACCATTAAAGATATATATTAAAAAAAAAACAAAAACATTAGTCAGTTGACTCTGTTCCCATAGCTTTCAAAACAATTTGGATTTGAATATTTGAGCAAGACCTGACAATTGCTAATGACATGATAGCAAAAATAGTAAGATCAGACCATGAAAATGACACATCATTTCATTATAATTAATAAATATACCAGCTACTTAATCTGAATATCTAGTCTAAACTCACCATAATCTTGTTAGAATCTGCTAATCTCAGTTTCAGAGCATCAGGAAGAGTTCCAATATTAGGTGTTATGAACTTAGCCTCATTCAATATGGCTGTCACTTTAGACAAGGCTTCACCACGAACCTTCCAATTTTTATCAGACATCTCTTCTAATAACTCAGGAGTTATCTTTTCACTGTAATAACAATGGGAAAAGTTCATGGTAACAGCAACATTACTTTTTTATAGCACACATATTTTTCAAATATCATTTCTAAATATCAGATCTCAGATATTACTTACATGATACCATGATTAAGTACTAGACCATGCATAGATATTACTTACATGATATCAACTCTAGGTACAAGGTCTTGTACGGGTATATCTGCTGCTTCCTCAACTTCTTCTTCATCTTCACCACCACCATCAGCTGCTCCTGTTAACCCTCTGGTAGGTGGAGTAGGCTTCTGATCTTTAACCTTTTCAAATTCTGCATCTATCTGTTGCAGTAGAGCTGGCTTTTCACTTTCAAAAAACACACGTAGTGTGGACCCCATATACATGTAGATAACACCACATAACGTTATAGCAGAAGTTCGTACAGCCTGTAATTATATTAAGATTAATGATTAAGAACTGAAACTATTCAAATTCCACACATAAAAAATGTATACTTATTTGTTTGCAGTGATCAATTCACTAATCTTTCAATAATTTAGCCATTTATACAGAATTACATAGCTTTTACTATAACCAAAACGTCATAGCAATGAATAGTCATAAAATCGTAATACTTACAGGATTAGTGGCAGCAAAAGCTTTCTTGATGGTTTCTAGCATTGGCTTGATATTTATTCTACAAAATAATTCAAATCATGATCTTAAAAGATGGAAAAGCTAAATTGAATATCATCCACCCCATCCTCCAATATCACATTTTATTTTGATGAAACATCAAAACAATCTTGCAGTGTTTTCATTTCGACTATCATTATCTTCTTTAACTATGTCTATTGGCATCATTTCACATATAATCAAAGTGCAACATATATAATTTCTGTGTAAAAAAAAGTCTTTTTACTTACTTAAATCCAAATTCTTTTATTGATAGTGCCAACCAGTTTAAAGCTTCAGACTGATTTTTAGGATTTTTCTGAATAAAAGCTAAACTTACAACCTGTAAGAAAATGAAAATATATCCCTGTAGTATTGGAAGCTAGAAAAAATTTAACTACTGTAAAATAAGAAATACATGTCATACAATTACCACAATCTGAAGAAAGTCTAGTTAAATGTACCAAATTTAATGCAACAAGCTGTACTCTAGTTGTTCCTTAGGTGATGACGATGTGACTTTTCTCGAGGAAAGTAGATTGGCACAATCATCAAATAATTACTGTACATCAATGTTATATTGAATAGCTAATCATTAGCATCATGGTCTTTTTTCTGGCTTCAAATGTTGTATAAATTATTTTATTCACGCAGCTAAGCTTACTCTTCCGGACACCTGTTACCACTATTTGAGGTGTATTTTGTACACTGCGGACAGTCCACTATTTTGCCCCGACTGTTTTTTTTAGGATTTTTACTAATGGTTTGGATTGTTCGTACTTGGCTTTATTTTATTCACAGAACAAGCCAAAACTCAACTGTCTTTCAGAAGCAAAAGTAACATTGATTTATAAATGTTTGCATTCGCTAGGCAATAACTGGAATGGTCTTTATCTTTTAAATCAAATATCCAATTTACACATAAACAGGTGTATAATTCAGTCTGGATAACAGAAACTCTGTTAATTTACTACTCACCTCCTGGCTAACAAAATCTATACCAATAGCTTCAGCGATACAACTCAAAGCTTCTTGTGCTGCTCCACCATTTTTTACATCCCCAACTTTATCTACTATCTCTGATAAACAAAACTCGGCTGATCTTTTACTAAATACAGCGTTCTTAGCCAAATGTGCTATTAACTCTAATCTAAGCTTTAAAACCTGAACAAAAACAATACAATGGTCAAATATCAGGATTATTTATAAGGATTTAGACAACTTGTAATTTATAGTTACCGGTATTGTTTACATGGCTATGTTTTTAAACAACATTCAGTTTGGATGATTAAGCATACATTAATTTATCAATCAATTAATAGGGCTTTGTCGGAAGAAAAGCAACAATCAATATGCTGAAGATTATAATTTTGATGTTTGATGCTGGTAACAAGCCAGTAATTAAAATGAAACTATAAAATGGTGTTTCTCACCTGAAAGTTTGTATCTTTAAGACCAGGTTTTCTATCAACCACTCGCACACAAACCTGACATGGTATATCATCTTTACATAAACCCTTTACAATCTATAAATATCATACAACAACAAATTAAAATATCATACAACAATAAATTAAAAATATCATACAACAATAAATTAAACAATGCATTTTGTAAGTATGCTGCCTCTAGCGTTTTAAACATTGTCAAAAACTGAAAATATCTCTAGTCAGGTTAGGGAATAATAACAAATAATTAGATGGCCAACACATCAGCAAAGCCTGGTTATCCTCTCAAAAAGTATGGCAGATATACACGCTGCTCTCCCCATTCTTTTTAATTTACAGGTTTGAGCTATTAAAACTAAGAGCTTCCTTATAGACAAAGGTGAGTGTTGATTCAATAGAATAGTTAAGAATAGGAATAATTAAAACCTGTGTAAATTTCTCCATTCCAGCTAATCTTTCTTTCCAGTTAGAACTAGTTAAACTAGTTAATGTATCTCCTGGTAATAAATTAGCTGCTTTCTCTTCTACAGCTTCATCCTATAAATACACAGAGTTTATTTCATCAATACAGGTCAAACATTTCTTTCAATATAACTCTATAAATACAAGGTTGGATTCAGGCATAGTTTGGAGATAATTACTGTTTCTTTACTATTTGAAGACAATGCATTTTTATAAGAATTAAATTAAGTATTTATTAGATCATCCCACCAAGATTTGATACCGACCCAACAGAAATAGCACTACTAATAGAAGCCAAAATATCTTATTTATCTTGCAGATAATGCGTCTCCAATCCTACAGATTCGGAACCCACCAAACTGTATTAAAGCCTAGATGGCTTCTGGATCCAGATGGTACAATTTTATTTTTTAGTGTGTAGCAATATATATCCAACATCTGATACCACCTGGTAGTTAAGGAGTTTTCAAACATAGAAAAATATTTGTTGTTTTGTGTCTAATGTACACAATCCTGGCTTAATTCATTTAATATATCAATGCATTACAAAACTCCACCCATTTCACCAAATATGGAATCAAAATGAAAGATTGCATAAAATGACAGCAAAGTTCAAAAATCATCTTAAGCATGGCCTTGCATGAAAGCTCACACCTTCAGTGCTCGCACCATAACCATCAGGCATTAAAACCAGGGGACAAAATTGATATCTAATAAGCACTGCCCTCTGTATCAATGACTATAGCACTACATACATAAAACTTACAGATAATGCATTTTCAATAACTTCTTCTTTACCTCCACCTTTCTTTCCTTTACCTTTAACTGGTGCTTTCTTTTTACCTCCCTGTAGATAATACAATTATATACATATTTTATTCAGAATTACATGCGGCATTTATCTTGGTCAAGGTTATCCACAATGTAGGAGTAGCAGACCTAATCATAACACTTAATCATGTCATCCAACTAATGGTGGACTGTTCATTAGGAAATTGAACTACAGTTTGATTCAACTACAACAAATCCTAATTTCACTTGAATTCTAAAACTACAAGATCAGAATGTCTTATTTATATTACTTCCCAACCAACATACTGAAATTTCTCACATATAATGAACTCACAGAAAATAAACCCAACAATACACACTAAAATTACAAAAAATAACATTTGTCAGGGAATACATGATTTGAAAGGAATTTTAGTATGTTGTATAGAATGTGAATTAAAAAAAAAAAACTCGGCCTTAACTGGACTATTTCAAGATTAACATATGGTTCAATTTTATTTAAATAATCTGCTTGCACATAGGATTTTTTAACAGTGGCAGGAAAACACAAAAGGTTGGACAGCCACTTGACTCAATGACAGATTTTTAGAAGTCTACGTTTTGAGTAAAATCAAACATTATTTATATTTATATTATAAGGTAGAGTAGTACTTCTATTTCAAATGCAGTTGTGGCCAGTGTTTCTTTGAAGCTCAAACTGTCCAAACATAATGCGAAATTACAATGAAATGGCACCGATGTGTTTCAAATGCTCCTTGTGTTGCCGGTGGTACATTGGACACATTAGCGTGCACATAACAGAGTGGGTCGTAGTGCTGCTGTCCAAGCAAACTTTCTCTCATAGCTAACTGTATGCAAGATTCCTGTCTTCATTATTACAGTCGGTGTAGAATAATAGGACATTAAACACAATGTTATTCATTTGAAGCTGGGGCAATAACCTCTTTCTTAGTTTTACATCATATAGTTAACAAGTATCATAGAGATTGAAATACATGTGTAGGTGCTAGTGGACGTGTGTATATAAATAAAAGTGATATCTACTATGTGTTACTTACAGCACTAGATTTAGAAGCAGGTTTAGAGCCTGTGTCAGACTAAAGAAAATACAAAACATTATTACATTGTGCATAATGCTAAGACAGGTGGTCTGTTAACATTAGATAAATCTACATGATGTATCAATAAGTATAATTTCTGTTTAACTGGACAGCTTATAGTCTACCATTTTCCTTAAGCAACGTTCACGAGTTTTACAACATCTAACCGTTGCTTCAATACTCAGCAATTCCCGAACTTTGCGCCCGTTGTTTTTACACGTGACTATTTAGCATTGTCCAATCAGAGTTAGTGGCACATAACACACTATAAACAAACAGGGTTTTTTAAATTGAGAAACTCGTGGAAAACCAGCAACCTTGACATTGATCGATCTTTGAACTTTGCAACTCGATTGTCACATGTAGGCATTTTAGCTAAAAGCATGAGACTTGGTATTCACAGCGACCGATGAATCTGATAGGTTCCCAAGCTGGGCTTGTGCTAATTCAACTTAGTGGCGAAATATGCAGGGTATTACGTGAAGGGCTTGATAAGATGTATGTAGTTAAGGCGAGATCAAGCCTTCTATTGATGATGATAGTCTACTGTCTTATCCTATAGTTTGCTTCAGCTGTGTTTTTCCCCACTTCCTGTTTAGATGCGAATTTTGTTCCACATTAATTTTGCAATAGATTTTACACAGTAAAAGATGGTTTAAACTTAATCCTTGCTAACCAACTGCTATTTGACACTTAAAATGCTGTTTCGTTCAGTCCAACAAAGCTTTTATTGTGGAAGTTTTAAAAAAGGGTCCAAGACTTGCGAAAGATGGTTTTTAGATAGGCTAGTTTTAGATGTGTCAACATCTATTATGATTCAAGTATAATAGAAGAAAACAGTATGGTGGTGAACACATACAATCACAACTAAATTACTGTCGGTGATCCATACGTTTCAAATGCGAGAAACACAATATAAAATATTGAATTTTACAAAAATAACTAAAAAACATAAAGAGTACATACTGGTGGTTTAGATTCTGGAGGCTGAAAACAACAAATAAATAAACAAAATGTGAAAGCAAAACATGTATAAAGCTAAACCATATTTTACCAAAGAAAATATAGAAAAATTCCCTTAACTCATTCCGCTAAAAATCTTCATCCAAAATTTAACCTACAGAACTTTGGGTAGTCTAGTAGGAAATTGAACGCAAGTGCAAGATTACGGAGATGAGATCATTGTCATATGTGACAAATTCAAATATGTACTTTCGTTATAACTATTGTTCTCTTATAACTGCAATGTTCTTATCTTTGATGGCACAGCTAAAATGCTGGATTTTTCTGATCTTTATTCTATATTTTCTTCAGTAAATAAAATATCTAGCAAATACACCACAATATCTAAAGACTATTTAAAATTAACTGGGAACATGGGATTGTCATTCTATAAAATGATTTGGTGGGGAAGAAAGAGTGGATTTTTTTGGTAATGACAATCTTGAAAAAAACGCTGTTTTGTTTTACAATTCTATTTCTAGAGGTGTCAATAAAATAATATTTATTCGTAATTCGTAGGTGGAGGACCAGAGAAGATAGGGTCTACAAAAGATGGTGTTCAAACCCACCCAGTTAATATTAAATTGAATAGCCTTGTACATAAAACACATCTAAAACACTGGTACAATACAATGTGTGAACATTCAGTTTTAATTAAACATATCAACACACTACTTGTAGAAATACACATATATGTATTAAAACAAACCCTGTATCTTCTTGTCTGCTTGATTGAAACATATAATAATATTATACGTTATGATAAAGAATAGTGGAATTAATATTGGATCAAAAATATTCTGTAAAAGCAATTCGAATATTTTCTTTTGGCAATGCCATTTTGTATTTCATACACCTATTTTACCGTAAAATAACTGCTAGATTTTTTTTTATTTGGTTTGAATTCCTTTTCACTCGGATTTTCTTTATTTTTAATGTAAACTACGTACCTGGCTATATAACACATCAGATCAATTCAATACTCTATTTCAACACAATTCAAAGAGAACATATTTGATTTCTATTACAAATAATATTTCCTACATGTGAAAAAATAATACCTTGGTAACTTTAGCACTATTGGGTTTAACAACTTTTGGTTCTGACATTTTTGGTGCAGCTGCTGCTCCTCCACCTCGGGGTTCACCTTTAGCATTTAACAGTACAGCATTAGTACAACATTCTTGAATCTGGAATAAAGTAAATTTTATTTGCAACTAATAATTTTTTATCAGTTTTATTTTTTTTCATTTTTCATCTGCAAACAGTTCTACATGTAGCACAAATTTGAGTGAAATTGAAGATGAGCAGAGATATTTGCTCACATTTTTATCAATTGTGAATTTTTTCACTTGATTTGATGCAATAGTGAATCTATCTCATCAATTGAATTATGAATCAGAATTAATCTAAATACCTTGGTTAATTTAATAGGGTCGATATCCACTAGGAAAGGAGCTATATTTTTTTCTGTGACAACTTTCATAGCTGTACCTAATGCTTGAAATGATGCTTCTCTCACTTCTCCTGTAGTATCATTTACAGTCTGGAAAGACAATTACTTCGTATTTCTCATCTTTACTTTTAATTTAATAACAATAGAATGACATACATTAAACAGAAAAGAAATTGGGGTTAAGCATACTACTTTTATGGACTGGGGATAATGAAAGCTGGCATACATCATGCAGTATGCTATGTACTGTGGCTTACTTGTATACCACATTTCAACTGTCAAAAGTGTACCTTGGTTTTTTGGTGTATTGAAGAACAGTAAAGTTTGAATAGTTTGTAAACAAACAGTTTGCACAACCAGAACATCAATTTCACCGTCTAAAATAATTTCATGAAATGCATTTCCCTCATCATTAATTTTCTTATGCATCCCATCAATTACATAGAAATGAAATGAAATGGGGTTGAACGTCCTACTGTTTTGCTCGGAACTGGCTGAATGAAGATGGGCATACATCATAAAGTGTACTCTGAGGGAATTTTTGCCCAGACAGTAGCACTTCGGTCTGCTCTTATATCAAATTCCAATTGTCAAGGATCTTTTAAGTGCTTGCCAAGGTTTTTCGTACCATTCGAACAGAGCTGTCCTTCTCAGGCCCTCTATCCTGCATCACTGGATGAACTTTCTAAATCAATGCGGAGATCGGAGACCCGACCTCCAGACAGGCGAGGCAGCGTCTTACCCACAAAGCCACCACCTGGATCCCCCCCAATTACATTAACTTACAAACTCTGTGAAATAACATGAACTAACTAACTTCAAACAGCTGCCAACAATTTTTTCTAAATTCCAGAGAAGTGTAAACCATATTTAAATATAATAGAAAGAGAATAAGAAAGATGGTTATTTTACCTTTAGTAAACTGGTGCAAAATATTTTTAACATCTTTTTGGGTAGACTAGATTGAGTACATCTACAGAAACAACGACCTAGTAATAATGCTGTCTCAGCTCGAATTTGTGGATTTTTATTTTCTAACGCAGCCACAGCATCTTCTGTTATCACCTCTAAATTAGTCTGGAATTAATAATTACAACTTAGAAATGGAATTTAATATCCTACTGTTCTGCTGTGAGTAGGCTAATAAAAACAGAATACAGTAGAATCCGTATGAGCAGCCACTCCTATTCAGCGACATCTCCTTGTAAGCGGTCACAATAAATTCCCCCCGTAAAAATTCTATTGTTTCATCTCCTTATTCAACGGTCACTCCTCTAACGCGGCCAGCGGTCACTATTTTGCAAATGATTTAACAAAACATCGCCCATTCAACGGCCATTGTTGAATGATACCATCTTGTTGTTCTTCGTAACACCCCCGCTAATCCCGTGAGTAGTAATCAATTAACTGGACTCCCGCAAATCAGATAAAAAGAAATGTGAAAATACCAATTAACTTGGGATTATCTGTTAATTAATCTTTTGTTTTATTAAACGACAAACCTGATCATTGTTTTCACACGTAACGGGACATTATTTGATACTGATTGAATAAACTGAAAGTACCGACTAAAAGCCGCTATGTTGTTAAATAGACGTTTTTAGCGCCACCTGTAATATTACATACAGAGTTACACCCCTGCGATTCGGTAGCTAAATCAGCGATGTTTTTTGGTTCGTGTGCTGCTTTGATAAAATAAAATTAATTCATCGATTTTCTTCACAAAAATGGATAAATATTATCGAATACATCACTATGATAGACAGTAGTATTGAAGGTTGGTACAAAATGACAAGTTTACAGAAGTTATGTCGGCGATTCAGCGACGGCCAAATTTACCGATGCAAGTGAAGTATTGCATTGGTGTTTGCTTCCAATGCATTCAAGCGTAATATTAATTGATGTCAGCACAAAAAAAAAACATGAGATTTTACAAAAATGGATAAATATTATCGAATGCATGACAATGATAGACAGTAGTATTGAAGGTTGGGACAAAATGACATGTTTACGGAAGTTATGTCCGAGATTCAGCGACGGCCAAATTTACCGATGCAAGTGCACCCAAGCGTAATATTAATTGATGTCGGCACAAAAAACTCGAGATTTTATTAAGAGGCCACTCCCGTTAAACGGTCAATCCTAAAATTTCCCGTGGGTGGCTGCTTAATGCAGATTCTACTGTACATCATAAAGTATGCTACAAAGGAAATTTTGCCCAAACAGCTGCGTTATGGCCTATATTTATATACATGTAGATTCCAAGTGCCAAGGGTTCTTTTATGTGAATGCCAATGTGTATACTGGAACTTATTTTTCTGTTCAATCTGAACAACTATACATTGTCCCGTCCTACATCAATGTCAAGGTGGAACCACACCAGAACATCCCAATGAACTTCTAGGCTAACAATGGGATCGAACACAGGACATAATTATTTGAATCCTGATAACCACATTATGTACGTGTGTTCTATAGATAGATAGAAATGGGGTTTAACGTCCACTCAACACAAACTAGGTCATTTTGGGAATAACATATGGTTTAATTTTATTTCAATAATTCACGTGCGTGTAGGGGTCTTTAGCAGTGGTATGAAACCAGAGGACCCGGAGAAACCCCACAAGGTTGGACCGGCAACCATACTCCTTGTCACGTACAACCTGGGATTTGAAACCATGCCAGTTGACTCAATGGCAGGCTTTATGATACAGCACGCACATGCTAACCATTCAGCCGTTCAACCCCCGCTTCTATAGATAGGCTTTAAATATACTTACAGTAAGATACACAGCATCACTAGCTTCTCTTAAGGCTGCTACTACTGCTGGTTTCTTCTCTTTAAATTTATCTATTATAGTTGACATACTCTGTAATATATTGGATAAATATTTCATTCTTTTAAAATATATGATTAATGATTTTCTGACATCATAGGGTCAAAAATCACTTGTTTGACCCATGATGTGAATTTCAACTACATGTATAACTTGTCAGATCTTCATGTAGTGTAGGCCATCGGAAGTATAAAAAACAAAAAGAAATATAGATCTGTACTTTATTCAGATTGACTGAGCATTGCAAAGTAAAATCACTGTTTATGTTTTATGAAATAGAGTTTAGTATTTGACATCTAAAGAGTTTAAAAGGCTATAGATTATATTTATATGGTCTAGCATTTGGGTTTGAATTTCAAGTCTGACCAGAAAGAAAATAAACATTTTAATCTGATTCTATAAAACACTGTCTAATGCAAGATCTCCATCAATTAGTTAGTATCTATTTTATATCATTTGAAATTGAACAGCACAAGGCAGCTCTTAACTCACCAGTGGACTGTGACCCCTACAAAAAAATCATTTATTCGTGGACTGTGACCCCCCAAAATTATCAAAATTAATCTATTCTTACATTAGCTGCATATGGTGCAAACTTTTTACGAAGACCTTTAGCAATACCAGCCAGACATTTTCCTGCAAGGGCTACCAACATCACATTGGTATCTTTAGCAATAACCTGAAACATAAAACAATGGTTGTAAATTTGAATCTAGTGTTGTCAGGCATGAATATGTTTACCAGCAGTATTTTGAATAACAGCTCATAAAATGGATGAGCAGGTTTAAATTTCAATGATTAGTCAAACAAAATCAGGTAGTTGGTAAAAAAATAAATGGCTAGATTCAATTAAAGGGGTAGTAATATCGACATACCCTGTAGGGTTTAACCCTGTTTTTGTTATTTGTGCATCGACACATGGCCTCCTCTACATCCAGAAAAAAAATATATTTGAATGCGGCTATTATTACCTTTAAAACACATTTCAATAACGGAGCAAAATCTCCATTTTCAATTTTAGGATTATCGGCAAGCTTCTGTAAGGCTTCTAAAGCTTCTTTTCTTTCCTGCCATTTCTTGGCTTCCTGCAATAAAAAATAGATATTTAGAGCTTCTATAAACACTTATGGCAAGATTCATATTACCAGTGGGTAACAAACAAATGCCACGCTTTTTTTTCAAAAAAAGAAGATCTTTTAACTATTTTTTCTCATCTTGAAAATCAGCATATATTGACTTAATACCAGGTATATTGACGAAATTTTTGATTCAAATAAATTACAAATATTTTACGACATACATTTTTCCCGTCATTTATTACCAGGAACCTCCCTGTTTTTCGAAATCTTAACCAAAGATAAAATCTCAATTTTAGTAGGTACTTCAGTTTTGATTGGCTAAGCACTAAAATCAATCTAACATAATCCAATCAAATTATTCAAAATTTGTTTTTTATCTTGGTTAAAATTTTATGAAACAGGCCCAGGATTTTAGAGTTTTAAAATCATACCCCATAAAACTTCAGATTCAGACAATGTATTGGCGCATCAACATTTTAAAGAAAATCATTAATTAATACATCTTAGTAAAGTTTAATATCTTACTATTTTATCATAGAAATCTTTAGGCAGTAGAGCTATAATATCTACAGCTTCAATCAATTCATAAGCATCAATTTCTTCAGCAGCACCATCATCTGAAATAAACATGAGTCATTTAGAATTAATTCAAACTAATATTACTACCTCATTCAGTTATTATACTACCATAAAAGCAAAATAATCATAACGAAAGTAGCAATTCCTAACTGAATGTCATTCAATGAATTATTTAGTGAAGACAGTACACTAAGTAAACGATTTTTTTCTTTTTTTATACCTTCTCCTCCATCTCCACCACCTTCTTCAGCATTAGCAGTTTCTTCTTCCATTTTAGCTTTCAGATCTTGTTGTGATCGTAGAAATCTACATTGTTTAGCTTTCTGTGCTGGTAATTTCTCAAATTCTGCTTCAAGTTCCTGAACCTAAAGAATATTGGTCATAAATAATTAAAATGAGTACATAGAAAGAAGAAATTACTAGCTTTGGTTATTATAAATACCCGATATCTGTGTAACAAGAGGGTTCCAACAGACAAATCAGTGGCATGTTTTCATTGTCAGTCAGTATATCAATACGAAAAATGAGTTAATTATTGGTTACAACATCAGTATCAAGTATCTGCCAATAAATTTTGCTATCAGAACACATCAGAATTTGCCAATAATTGGTCATTGTTACCAATGTTTTAACTGATATGATCAGGCATCAATGTTCCCAATTGCAGATTTATAAACTGAAATGAAAAATAAGTGCCATGAACAGGCTTTTTATTTCAATTTTCATTTCACTTCATTATGGCGGCTAAAGATGACAAAGCAATTATTCAGATCATTCAAGGCCAATAACAGATAGCAGAATGGTAGGATTAATATGATTTGAAAGTAAATTCTGATTGATGGTTTTCAATAGCAGTTAGTTGAGTGAGTCTAACATTAAGTTAAATATATTATATTTTTAGCTTACCTGCACTGGTTTAAAATGAGACATCTGGGGTTTGAGGGCAGCTCCAATCCATCTATATAATTCAATACACAATAACTTGGTCTCCTCTCTGACACCTTTATCTCGATCTTCTAACAACTTTGGTAAAACTTTTATCAGGGGCTTCACTGATATAATTTTGGTTCCGAAATCTCTGTTGAAAGAGATAATTTATTACGTCATATATGTATTTCATATGGGCAGAAAAGCCTCAGAAGTATGTGTGCACAGTAAAGACAACCAAAAATCAAAAACATTGTCCCATCATATTTTCCATGGCACAAAGCAAATACGTCAGTAGGCTACTTCAGCCAATTACCACCATAAAATGTATTAAAGATACATTGAAAATTTCAATCAAATTATCAGCATAATGATGTTTAGTCAGCAATGAGTTTGTCCAGATGTCAAAAGTTTAATTTTGTCCAATTCTAAGATATCATGAAGTGAATCTTAATCTCACACCTATTGAAGTAACTGGCAATTAAACTTAGAAATGTGATCTTCATCTAATTGTTCACAGAGAGATCATACATGTAACTTATGTGCATTCCTCGACCTGTTTCAGTAACAGATTGACTGCATAGCTACACAGCCTTAGACTGATCAGCATATTGTAAACGATATAAACAGGAATATACTTTTTTATTCAAATTTTCATAGTTTAGTTACAAGATTATTCCATAATTAAAGTACACATGTATTACCTCAATGCCAAACGCAAAGCAGTGATACAGCCAACAACTATCTTTGGCTGTTTATTCTCTAGACCAGCCATTAAAGCTTCCTACAATTAAAAACATAAAAATTGTAGTAAGATCAATATATTAAAAAGATTTATCAACTGACTAAACAACAAAAATAATTAATTGTTTACAAAAGTCCCAACATGCCAGAAGTTATACAGTTTAAAAGAATGCACAGAGAACCTCTGTTTTTTGTCTCCCATCCGATCGACTAGACAGCTGTCCTTGTCAGGTCATCCGTCCTGCACTAATGACAAGGGGAAACCACATTGGAAACGGACGAACAGACAGATGCAATGTCAATACATGTCCACTGGAAAATGTGGACATTTAAAAAATTAATTCTGGTGTAATAATTATTCCAATTTATTAATTTTATCAGCATTTAAAGGTAACATTGGTTTCTATTGATTGTATACACCATCTTTATATGGTCCAGATAAATATAGTACTGGTAATCATAATTCTATCATTTTACTATTTTCATGAGGGTTTTAAAATAACAACCTTTAGATTCAGAATGCCTGCTTATTTTTGTCTTTTGAATAATGTGTGCACAATGTACCAGAAAGTGTAGACAGACAGAAGATAATATAGCAATAACAATATTATGTACGGTAGGTGAATTAACAGCATACAATCAGGTAAATAGTAAATAGTAAGAAATATTTTAAGCCAAAGTGGAATTAAAAGCAAGACCATTTTTCTGTATGGAAAAAGAAAAAATCAAGTATATAACAATTTTTTCATCACCTTCCAAGTATTTCTCACATGTCAGGACAAAAAAATACACATAAAGTCAACTGATATTTTCTGATTGTAACGTAATGAGTATCAAATCTCCATAATAAATATTGTTTTATTTGATCTAACCTGTACAGGTTCTTGTTTTTCTATTTCTATATACATCATAATAATATCCATAGCTTTATCCTTTGTCTTTTGTTTACTCGCATTCAGACATTTTGTAACAATCCCACTGACAACATCAGCACACGATCTAGAAAATAACATAAAGATATATCAATAAGAGGGCCAACAAATACTTTAAGATTGGAACATCGGAAACAATGACAAGTTTACATCAATAGTCAACAAATATTTACTATGTGGGCTAATATTTGATACTGGCTGATCACGATGCTATCATTTAAATCAGGGTTTTAATTGTGTCAATCCTATCAGGTCTGATCATATATTGAGGTCAGTCATAGTACAATCATTGTAATAGAAACGAAACGTAACCAAACGAATCTGCACACAGCTGACAGCAGATCGTGAACTGAATTCTGAACAGGATGTCCACAATGTTTCTTATTAAATTCTTATAATTTTTGCCCATAAAGAAATAATCATGAATCCAAACATATATATTAGTAATAGTAATTTATATCATACCTTCCAGCTACATGAGCAGTTTGAACATAAACTATAACAGCATCAAGTGCTTTCTCTTGCGCCACAGCATTACTATCTATTACAAACTTTCTAATTAAACCATTAAATTTATTGAACTCTGGACTCTTCTCTTCCAATCTCTGAAATAATTTTGTGGCTTCTTCATAGCCTGCCAACCTTGCCTTCCATACCTGCAATATTCATAGAAATTCTAATACTTAGTCAAATTTAAAAATTTGCATCGACTATTAAACTTTAAAGCAGCTAAATCTCTTTTACATTTGATACCTGTCTTTTATTTCACTTATACACTTGTGCAAGCTTCTATTGAGCGGAGGGAAACATATAATCTTTATACATGTAGTAGAACTGTATTACAATATTCATAGTCACAAGTGTTCTTTGTTGTTTTTTTTTTCTAGACTGGGTTTAAACTTTAATTTAGATGAAAACAGAGGGCTTGAAAAAAACAGGCGAAACAACAAAATTAAACCTGTACAATGTCTATAATAAATGTAAGAAACTGGGTTTAACGCCCTACTGTCATGTTCAGCTCCGACTCAGTTAATGAAGATAGGCATGTACCATGCATTGTGCTTTGAGTCAAATTTTGCCTGACAGTGGCACAATAGCTTACTATTATTTCAAACTCCAACTGTCCTGTTAACGGTTCTTATATGCCCACATTGGTTTTCTGTATTGCCAGGTCCTACGTTCTACAAATGTACACCACTAACATGGCGGAACCAAGTTGTAAAATCCTGACAACCTACATGTATCTCGGCCAACGCAGGGATTGAACATAGTATCTTCTGATTAGCCAGTCATCTTACTGATCCAGCACGGCTCTCTAAAATATAATAAATAACAAACCTTGTGTTGTACTTTTTCATCTGTTGGCAATTTCATCCATTCTGAATCATCTCCCATTTTCAAGCTGTCTACCTACTACATGTATATAAAGAAAATTAGGTGTCATTTAATGTTTATCCACAAGACTATTATAAATTGAAACTCAAAGTCTTCAAACTGCAGTCAGCTTTGAACTTTTGATGACCAACCATGTAATCACAAAATACAAAGACTATGGCTGTATTTTTTTTCCAAAAAAATACAAGCCATCCCATGAGTGATGACATATAAATCCTCTTTGTCTTACTCCAGTAACATAAAGACAACTGAAAGTGAAATGTGTCAAGTAGACATTGGGTGGATGGGCTTGATATCATCTTTTTAGAATACATTTGTTTCAATTCATTTATCATTACAATGTACATACAGCAAAAACTGGGATTAGCAATACCGGTATTGGAATTATTCAGAATATTCTACAAAATATATTCCAATAAGTCCAATATTTGGAACTCTGGGGTTGACAGAATAAACACGTAGTCTTAGACTAGAAGTCATGTTTAGGTAATAATTACTAAGTTAAATTATGCTCGGTAGACTCACTAATGTTAGATTGAATGCGAGCTGTTTCATAACCTGGCTCTTTTGTACTTAGTTGATTTGTACCTCACATTGATTCATACCATTCCTATTAATATTATGTTGTTGAAACAATATGAAATACAGGTGAAACCTTTACCGCATACCGGTAATCAAATGATTTAAATTATAATTAAAATGTATGTGATTTCACATCAGTTAGATTACTTTTGCAACTGAGTGATATTTAAAGGAGCTGAATCGCTAACATTTGGGACCTAGAAATTGACACAAGTGGGTTGCAACATACTTACATAATTATTAACATGAATGTATATAAACTGATTTACATTCGATTCTTTCCGTTTTTACTCTAATTTCAAATCAGTTATGTTCGACGAAAAAATAAGTCAGCAGTCTAAATCGAACGCAAATTTCTAGCATCTGGTTATTCCAGTCTACATACATACGCCGTTTAATTTGGTGCAATGTGTTTAGCCTCGTCCCTCGAGTCTCTTGTTAAAACTGGGGCTGAAACGCATTATGGTACACAATTCGTATACCAATAGTAAAATGTTTATTTTGTCTTAAATATTGGATATTAGAAGAACATCTTTTTCCGGTAAGATCGCAGCATCAATGTTGATTTAAATTGACAAATAATTAGTGTTTTCAATGTTGAAGATTTTGGATGATATTGAGTAAAAGACACGGATACCATATTTCACTATGAATAAGTTGTAATTATTCAAATTGACTATATCTTTATTACATATTTCAAAATATTAAAATAAACAAACCAATACTGCTCTACTTGACCGTTCTGATGAGTGCGTTTGGAATTAGGCCTATTGACGGTAATTAATGAGTGAGATGGGATACTTGACGATAGGCTAACATTTGGTATGTGTATGAACTACGTAAGCTTATATGACACAGCCAGGTTAAGGAACAGCCTGGGGCCTGCACCCATTAGTTTAGATGCTTAGTCTAGGCCTAGTTTATATTAAATATAAAGTAAGTAAGTAGGCTGTCTAGGTTTAGACTAGAGTTAAGAAAAATTGACAAAAAGATTTGGATATTGTATTATTAATTTGTAAGCTGTTTATACTGTCTCAACTATACTGAATTCAAACAAAATACGACAGAAGACTGCCAAATGACACATATCACTCTGACCATTTGAGAGTTCGGTTTATTAGTTGACAACAATGTAGCCTACTGTTTCAAGAGGCTAAAAATGTACTTCAATGCCATGGAATCAATGACAATGTTGTTGTCTGGGTTAGGGTAGAAGTTAGTAGGAATAGGCATTTTTGGTGAGCTTAATACAAATTTGACGTAATAATAAATAATTAGATAATAAGTGAACATCTTTGAAAGTAAAATCTTTGATTTATACCTGTCTGTCACGATAAAAAATACCATGAACGACATTTAATTCATTTACTTTTTGAAAATTGTTGACATCAACTTCAGGATTGGTCAAGTTTAAGAAATTGCGCGCCACCTGGTGGCAAATCTCCACGGTGAAATAACTATTACTAATCGAATAATTTATTATCTTAAAATTAGTATTGACACTTCCATGACGATTTTAGGGTTTATTAATAATGAATATTAATCAAATATACTGATTATCAATTTATTGAACAATTCTATAAATATCTTCCGGAAGTTTAAATCCGGAGTCAGACAAGATGGCGGCCTCCATACACATGTTTTGAAAACGTGAATATATGTATTTTTTGCCTTCTACGCGGTGGATTTCTGATAATTAATTTCTTTTACTGAGAAAAATACGCCTATTGTTGACAAAAACCTAACATTAAAAATTTCAAATGTGTTTCAATGAACGAATAAACTCTTTAATGGAGAAAATAGGGTTCAATGAGGCTAAAACATTACTGCATGATCAATATTCATGCCTTCAGTTGATCACAAAGTGCCGAGATATAATATTAGCACCGAGATACATTGGTAAAACTTCACACGGTATTAGAGAGCAGTTAGATCGAGAAGTGAACCTTTACTCCGATGTGTAAGTTGCAAAGTTCTTAGTTTGTCACTCATTCAATGAATTAAAACACAGGACAGGTGTGTCAAAGTGATTACATGTCATTTCAGTCCCGCATCATTTCGATCTTAGGACATTTCGGACTTTGGTAGGTGACGCTAGGGACTCTGGAATAGTTGAAAAGGAAAGGTTGAACACAACTGTCAAATCAATTTACAATATAATAAGCCAAAAATGATTTTAAAAAATAACATTTCATGTACGGTAGGTAGAATTTACCTCTCGCCATCAATATACAGCACAAGGATTTGTTGATCGCGCAGTATAAAAAAGTTGCTGATGAATTAATTAGAAATAGACCAATTCAAAATACATAGTCAGACAGAGTACGAAAAGTTACCAAGTAAGGCTAAATAGTCGTCATACTCACATACTGAGCCTGAAAAATCGTCTTGTTTTGAGTCCGAAATGACGCATTACCAAAATGTCAAGCTACCATGGGGGGATTTGATGGCCGAATAGTTAGCATGTGCATGCGGTATCATAACGCCTGTCATTGAATCAATTGGCATGGTTTCGAATTTCAGGTTGTACGTGACAAGGAGTGAGTCGTTTGTCCAATCTCGTGGGTTTACTCCGAGACCTCCAGTTTCCTCCCACTGCTAAAGACCCCTACTGCCAAGCAAATTATTGAAATAAAAGTAAATCCACACGTTAGTCCCAAAATTACCTACATGTAATTCTGATGAGTGGACGTTAAACCCCATTTCTCTCTCTGTCTCGTACTACCGTCAAGGTTTGGGGCGATGGGGCAACCACAGTCCAGATTGATTCCATCCCCCACATGTTTATGCATGAATGTATTAAAGTGATCAGCCAAATGATGGAAAGGTTAAATGATGGCTGCCAATAATCTACCATCAACAATTCCAACAGAAGATTATATAAGACATGTAATTTATTAACTTAACTGCAAGTCATTGTCAACCCATTTTTGGTGTGAAATAACTGCACTTTTTTTCAGCACTCAACACTCTTCTATAGAATGGTCAAGAATATACTCAAGTTTGGGCAAACCATAAAATATAGTTTACTATTAGGAAATTGTAGGCTAATGGTTACGAAATCATTTCAGTACAAGAAAGATTTGGCTCAGTGCATATGAAAAAGGAATTGACATCATGGCATACTTGCATTTCCCAGACCTCCCAGTTTGATTGCCTGATGGCCGAGATATGTACATTGTAAATGTATGTAGGACTTTGGTAACTTCCTGCATTTATAACAATTATTTTCTTTATTTCAGGTTACAAGGTGTTCTTATCTCATATAGCAACATCAAACTGTTACAGCCTCTGAGTTTAACACACGACGATAAACCTTATCTCAACTTTAAAATACAAGCAGACTTTATTGTTTTCCGTCCCTTTGATGGATGTATTTTAAAGGGTGTGGTAAATAAGACAAGTCCAACTCATGTTGGATGTCTTGTACACAGACATTTTAATGCCTCGATACCCAGGCCACGAAAATATAGAGATGGAACTTGGAAAGGAAGTCAACTGGAACAAGGAGATGAATTTTCCTTCAAAGTTACATCTGTTTCTTCCAATAATAAAGTTTTATTCATCCAAGGCACTTTGACAGATGAACTGTAAGTATTTACTAATTCATATTTCATTTTGTATCTTAAAAATTCTCTTGTAGGTTTATACACATATCCTTATCCTAGTAATTTGATCAATAATTAGGCCTTTCAGTTCATTATACTTATTGCCGGGGTAATTGGCTGATTGGGACCATGGCTGATTAGGACCTGGCTGATGGGGACCAGATTTGTGGCTGACTGGGACCAGATTTGTGGCTGATTGGGACCAGATTCTTGGCTGACTGGGACCAGATTCTTGGCTGATTGGGACCATGACAAGACTTATTCGGACCATTACTTAAATGCCGCGAGATTTAAAATATGTTTGCATATTTTTAATAATAAGACAACTATGGCAATAAATAGTGTAGTTAGTCACACATAATAGTGTAATTAGAGATTGACAGCTTCAATACAAATGAGCTAAATCACACAGAATATGCTCCACATTCTTGGCTGATTGGGACCATGATCAGACCAATGATAAGAGTGTTTTAAATATCTTTGCATGACAATAAATACCACCCAGTATTATCAAATTGTAACCAAATTTCAAAAAGCCTCATATTGGTATAATTACTGCAGTGAATGCGATATTTTGTAATGAATGAAGCTGAAATAATGACAGACAATTAATATTGTTCTTTGTATAATATTTTACTTAGTAAATATCATTTTATTTCATATAGTGATTCAATTCCTTTACAAACCAATATTTTATTAAAACATACAAATATTTCAAAATATTTCATATAAAAATACTCAATTCAAAATATTTCATATAAAAATACACATTTCAAAATATTTCATATAAAAATACACATTTCAAAAATTTTCATATAAAAGTACACATTTCAAAATATTTCATATAAAAATACAGACCTGTAAAAAATAAACAAGTATATTTCATAACCTTTCATATAACAAAACAAAATTATTTACAAGCTATTATGATTTAGTCTGACCATATAAATGCGCGGCTTTGTTTAGTAAACGACTTGTGGTAATCTCATTTTCACAATATTGTCTCCACAATTCCATTTTTTTTCCTTCTGTTTTTCTGTTTTTTCTTGTTTGATATCGCCATAGCAAATTTTAATTGGTTCGGAATTTCGTCCGCTTCCTGGTAAAAAGGGTAATTAACAAATAAAATGGTAAACATCCCTTCTTAGCTCTTTTGTTTAATTTGCTATGCCACCCTTCTACGTCATTATTTGTCCTAACAATTCTACCGCAGACTGACCAGGTCCATGGTATGCAATACACTAAATTGGTTGACAAATGTGTAACATTTTCTTAGCAATATACACAAATACACATTAAACAAAGTTAATTAAATCACACTTTATTTATAGTATAAAACTCAGGTAGCAATATACAAGACCCTAATCACACCTTTTATTGTTAATTAATGACAAGCCTAATAATCCAATAAACAATCAGATCCAATCACACAAATTCCCTGTTGTGGCTGTCAGTAAGATTTGAGTAATTTTCATGTAGTAATATAGTACACTTTCCTAGATATTACTTACCACTTTACTTGTGTTAAAATTGAGTCTATAAATATATTATGTTTATTTTCTGTACAACGTAGGATATACATTTTGACTGCCTTTATGTACATCATTTTTGAAATAACCGATTTCAGTTGCTACTGTATTACTGGTGTTAGTTTTCAAATTTGTATGGTTTAAACATTATTTCTATAACATAATTACACACTACACACAATATATGTACATGTATAATGGTTTCGGATTTCCGTTATGCTACTGTATAGGCTATAATTGATTCCAAAACAAGCTATGAAGTTTATAAAATAAAATAAAAAATTGTCTGTTTAAATTGCATAAAACGTATAATAATTTACATAAGATTAATAAGATAATCTCTGTTAATATAATATAGTGTAACTGTGACATATAAAAATGGAATAAAAACATAAAAAACGTAGGCCTACATAAAAAAAAGCACATAGTCACGCTATAGATATAAAACTCCTTTAATTTATATTAAACTTAATTCAATATCAAAACCTAAGTTTCTAGTATTTTTTAATCGCGTGGTCCGAATCAGCCTAGTGGTGGTCCCAATCAGCCTGGAATGTGGTCCCAATCAGCCAAGAATGTGGTCCCAATCAGCTTTGACTTTTGTTCCAATCAGCCATGGTCCCAATAGGCTTGGTTTCATTGCCGATCGGATAGTACATGTGACATCCAATCAGAGACATCTCAGTGATTGGGTTAGGTGGCTGAATGATTTAACATGAATGCTTTAGATCATTAGGTCTGTCATTGAATAGCATGTGATTTTGATTCACAGCTTGTATGTGATTAGGGATAGTGTTATCTGTCAAACCTAGTGGATTTCCCCACTCAGCGATGTATGACTACCCGCTGGACATAACCCCACCTTTCTCTCTCACTCAATGTATAATAGTACTTCCACACATGACAAATTCAAGATACATGTACATGTATGCTATTATATACTTGCAAGGATTCTGTCAGGTTTGTTCGTACATGCTAGAAATCTCCATCAAGGTATAGTGAACCAACTCAAAATTCTTAAAATATTGACTGTGGAATAGTCTACCATTAGATCTGAGATCTTATATGAAACTTTCTCTTTTTAAATTAGCCTGAAAACTTACGTTTTTAGAAAATATCTTTGCTCTTAAAACTATTTTATGTCTATATTGATTACCATTTATAGTGCTGGAATTTAGATGTACAGACTATTCAGACAAATGTGTAATTGTCTTAAAACAATAAATATTATTACTGAGAGTATAACTACATGTATTACTAATGTAAATTTTCTTTAACAATTAAATAAATTAATTAAGTGATTAAATCAGTTATAAAGTATTATAAACCTACCATGTGTCTTGATTGACTACATAAATCTAAATTATTTCGTTTGTGGTTGCTGTTTGTCTGAGATTTTTAATCCTCTTGATGTTGACTGATAGCATGTCAATACTATATCAGGAGATGCCTATGCATGTATTCTACAAATGTAGTTGTCTGCGAACTAACTTCGTTGGAAGCAGACGTTAAAATAAAGCTATTTTACACACATATAATACACTAAAAGAATTATTAGGCAGGCTAAATTTTGAAACAGAAACCCTGATTAACAAAATATTATATATTATAAATAAAAATAAATAGGGAATACTCTGAAAGAAAAAGATATTTTTCTCTAAGTTGATTATCTCTTTTTTTAAAACTCCAGCATGTCACAATAAAAGGTTAACTATGTACATAAAAGTTATTTAAATCAATCTATATGTGTATCTATTGATTTCACATAACCATCTTTATCTCTCTAGTACAAATATAATTAGTAATAATACTGTATTGTGCTTTTTTTTCAGACAGGCCATGACAAATCCATTTTGCCTAACAGTATTATTTAACTATATATTAAAATAGTACATATTTTTTTTTACATTTGAAGTAAATATGCATTTCTGACTTGATGACATGAGATGATATCCTAATAATATAACATGTACACGCACAATGTATGCAAACTGCAGATAAACACATTAGCTAATCAAACCAAATTCAGTATCTTATTAAATTTTGATAAGGAACAGAAGCGCAAGAAAATTCACATATACATGTAGTTTTGTCAAATATGAAAATTACAATCTTTTGACGTACCACCCACTATATAGTTGTTACTCAAATCAAATTAAGTATCTTCTTGTTGGTAATGTCATCTCTATTTGAAATCTAAATATAGCACTGTAGGCTTAACACATCATTTTGAGGTGATTGAATTGCATACTTATATTGATATCTTTTTATACTCCCACAGTTTCATGTGGACGTATATTGTCGTCTCTCTACAGGTCACAATTCTTATCCGATTTTGACGAAACTTCAAATATAGGTTTATCCCCATAAGATCTCGACTGCTTTCGATATTGGCATGTATTGGATTGAAACTTCATGGATTATGGCCCCTGATTGTACGAAAAATCATGTTTTTAAATTGTGGACCCTATAGAGGTCACAATTTTGAACCGATTTTGATGAAACTTGACATGTATGTTTATAACCCAAAGATCTTGGTTCCTTTCAATATTTGCACCCATTGGATCGTAACTTCCTGAACTATGGCCCCTGATTGTCCGAAAAATCGCCCTTTTTAGCCTGTGGTCCCTCTGGAGGTCAAAATTATTATCCGATTTAAAAAATCGTTAGATTATATCACCATTACATGGTAATGAAGGTTGGGTTCAAATTTCGTGAAAGTCAGACCAAAATTGACGGACAAAAGGGCCGCCATTTGTACACGATTAGTGTGAAAATATGTTATATCAAGGTTGTGGACCCTATAGAGGTCACAATTTTGAACCGATTTTGATGAAACTTGACATGCATGTTTATAACCCAAAGGTCTTGGTTCCTTTCAATATTTTCACCTATCGGATCGTAACTTTCTGAATTATGGCCCCTGATTGTACGAAAAATCACCCTTTTTAGCTTGTGGTCCCACTGGAGGTCAAAATTATTATACGATTTAAAAAAAACGTTTGATTATGTCACCGTTACATGGTAATGTAGATTGAGTTCAAATTTCATCAAAATCTGACCAAAGTTGACGGACAAAATGACCGTCGTTTGTATGCGAATGGTGTGAAAATATGTTTTATCAAGGTTGTGGACCGATTTAAAAAAAGATTGATTATATCACAGTTACACCATAGTTAATGTTGAGTTTGAATTTCGTGAAAACTGTAGGGCAAAATGGCTGTCGCTTGTACGCGAATAGTGTAAAAATATGGTATTGGTTGTGGACCCTGTAGAGGTCACAATTTTAATTCAATTTTGATGAAACTTGACATTTTTGTCTATAACCCAAAGATCTTGGTTCATTTCGATATTTGCGCATATCAGATCGAAATACATGTTTATAACCTAAAGATCTTGGTTCCATTGCATATTTGGGCATATCTGATCGTAACTTCCTGAATTATGTTCCATGATTGTACGAAACATCGCCTATATTAGCTTGTGGTCCCTCTGGAGTTCACAATTATTACCTGATTTTTAAAAAATGTTTGATTATAAAAACTAAACAAATTCTAATGATTTTCTGATAATTCCTTAATATGCGACAACTCTTGTTGACTGCCCGGACAATTTAGCTGCTGTGTGGGTGTATGTTTTGTTGCCTGGCAACCTATTTTTATGTCATATTAAAGGCCTTACCATAACATGTAATGATCATACTCATCTCAAAATAACTATCATAATATTTTTTCAGCTACATTAATAAAAGTCAGAACAGTGTTGCAGAAACAGTCAATAAACCAAGTGAGAATATGGATATAGGAGAAGAAATAAGTGAAAGTCTTGAGTCTACGAAAAGTTCCAAAAAGAAGAAAAAATCAAAGAAAACAACTGAAAAAGACACAACATTAATAATGTCTGAGACCATTCAGGGCGCAAATGAGAGTGATATTCAAGAAAACCTAGATTGTGTAGAATCATCTCATAGTCATAGTTCTAAGAAAAAAAAATCAAGACATATAAGTGAAATAAACGTGTCTGAAGACACATTTTCTTTTGTGGCTAGTGACAATGAAACAGTTCGTGAACCCAACAAGAACGAAGAGGAAGAATATACAGAGTCAGTTAAAAAATCAAAGAAAAAGAAGAAGAAATTAAGAGAAAGTAATGAAGTGGATAATTCATTGTCTGTAGATAATGTTTCTTCCACAACATTAACACTAAGTGAGAAAAGGAAGAGAAAAAAGAAAAAGGTGAAAGACACTGATACAGATAGTGGCATTGTTGACACTGAGATTCCGCCTACAAGTAGTATATTGACATTAGTTGATCAAGAAGAAAGTATATTGAAACATTCTGGTATTAAAAGGAAATTGAGTTATTGTGACAGTGCCGTGGAAAGTTCTGTTGATGAACCTTCAGTTAAACAAGCCAAACTTAACGAATCACATATCGATGATAGTGCTACAACAGATATTGTTACACACAGTGATACAGATAACTATAGAAAATCTAGTAAGAAAAAGAAGAAACATAAGCATAAACATAAAGATTAATTTGTTAAAGGGTGCTACGAGTTAAGAGCACTAGGTGGTATTATTATTTATGGCCAGATTCTACAAATGTAATTACAACTAGATGTTATTTTCAATCATGGTATCAGTTGGTTACTTCAGTCAAATAACTTTAATTTGAGCGAAGTTATGAATGTTTAGTTAAAATATATTTATATTTTAAAAATAGATAATCAAATATAAATATTTTGAAAAATTATTTTAATTTGAGCAAAGTTATGAATGTTTGAAGTTTTGACAAGAATTACTGTTGCTAAGATATTAAACAATTAAATGGCATGAATGGTCTAATCCAAATGAAATGTTGAAGAGCTGGCCATTTTGCTATAATAGTTCAAAATTAGATGATATAAAATGAATGTATTGAAAATTCCAATCAAATTACTTTATTCCAAGCAAAATTATCACTGTTTGAGGTTTAAAAATGTGGCTTTGATTATTAATTGTGATATATGTAGCAACAGCACTTGTTATTCGAGACAAAGTCGTGACCCACCAATTTGAAATTAAATCATTTAATGGCAGTCATGTTTCAGTCTGTTTAAATATTCACCATCCAATGGTCTACAGTGTTGATTATCATCTTTATTAGAAGACTTGATCTCACTTTAACTACGTACATCTTATCAAGGCCTTCCTGTAATACCCTGCATATTTCGGCATAAATTTCAAATGGGTACAAGCCTAGCTTGTGAGTCTATCAGTCACGAATACCAAGTCTTGCGTTTTCAAGCTAAATTTTTACCTGTGATAATCGAGTTGCAATGTTCAAGGTTTGTTTAATGTCAAGGTTTCAGTGGCGGTCGCGATGTCACAAACTCTGATTGGATGCTGCTGTTCACATGTCTATAGATAACGTAGCTACATGTATAAGTTTGGGAATTGTGAAGTAATCTAGCAACGTCCAGATGTTGTAAAACTCGGTCGCTGCTCCAGGAACATGGTTGATTATAGGCTTGTTATGTGAATAAATGTCTAAATAATAATTTCTATAACATTTGAAGTCAAAATAAAAACCTGCAAATGATTGCCAATTTTCTATAAATGTATGTTTTGAATGTATAATAGGCCTGTTGTATTTTTATCTATCATAAAGGTGTCATCATCAGGGCTTTGGTAATGGGTAATGGAATGTAATGTAATCATTACATTTTTTAAGTAATGGGCATATATTGAGTAATTAATTACATTCCAAAAATCATGTAATTGTCAATTACATTTCAGTTCTGTCTGTAGTTCAACGGTGGTTGATAATTTACTGTAAAAATGGATAATCAAGACTTTGTTTATTGTTGTAACAATGGTAGAAATGACAATCAATGCTACAGTCTTATTGTAACAAGGATATTCCCATATAAATAAGTGAAATTTATATCAATATTGTCTAGAGTTAAGGAGGTTAAGGTCCTTGTTTAACTTTGTTGAATCTTGTGAAGACTGAAACAACAAAAGTTATCAACAGATCTGTATGAAATTTATGAACATCATTTAAATTTGTAAAATAAAGAAGCTCCAACGACAAAAGTGAACGTCCTATCTTTATGAAATTTATATACATTAATTACATTAGTAACACAAAAGAGTCTGTCAATTTCAACAAATTCTGTAGTAAACTGCTTCCATAGTTAAAGTCCTATCCTCAAACAACAAACATTATAATCTGATCTGTATGAAATTATCTTGTAAATACCGCCCATTTCTTACAAAAGAATAAATATGTGACAACCCTTGTCAACCGTTGATTTAGCTGCTGTGGCCATATGTTTCGTTGCTGGGCAACATATCTTTTTAACTATTATAGCGAGAACCGCAATGATCTGCCAAAACATCTGTGAAACATACATTATGCAAGAACTAAACCTGCCTATTGCCTGAAATGTTATATAAACTATTAATTAGACAGTTATTAACATGCCAAGACAATAATTAACTCTCAATGACATCGGATATCTCTGATAGTAAGTGAAGAAAGAAGCAAGTGTTTAGATAGTGAGTTACAAACATATATACATTTCTTGGTGTGATGATTATAATTACATAACAAATTCAAAATGACTGTAGTTATGTGATTATATAATTACGTGCTATTTATAAAGTTTCTCACGATTCTGTTTTAGAAATAATGTTCTCAGATCCATGCAGATGTGAAAGAAAAAACACATTATTAAAAACTCTTTTACAAGGCTTTATGGCCATAGCATGATTCTGAACTCAATATGGCTCATCCTTGCAAGTTAAAGTTAACATAAAAAAGGGCTCCGACCCAAGTAGGAATTACACGCTTTAGATAAGGATAATAATTCAGGAAATTAATAGGTTGTGTTGTTCATCCTTATTATAACTTGCAAAAATAATTCCGGAAAGTTAGACAAACCATTTTTTTAAAAAAATGTAAATTATCATAATATGGCAGTATATTACTAATATTAGACTCAAATTTCAAACATGTATAATCAAACTTCTTTATTTGTTCAGTTTAAATTTATAATTCTGTTTCATCTTTTCTCTATTATTAAGATGAAAAATGTCTATTTCATTGTGACTTCACATGTTAAGCATGGACGTTAAACAAATTTAGAATTTTGATACTTCTACCTAGCAACCATCATTATGATGTCATTTGGTGTTGCCACCAACCATGTGCTCAGTTTGCCAAACAATCACATGATCAGGACCATTATGGTGAAATAAAACCACTTGCTTTTCGTCAGGTTGAATGGTTTGGCGGGGTGTTAAAATTGAAAACAACATCCAACATAATATGGTTTGCAAATATTATTTGATTCAAATATGAAATAAACAGCATTTGTGCAGGATTTGGAGAATTTTCATTAATTTTTTTTGACAGTTGGGCCAAATAATATTTATATTGTTGGTATATATTCTATTAGATTTACTTCTTTAAAAAATATCTATTTATACCATCGGAACGACTAGTCCACTGACCGTGTCGGACCCACATCCTGTATCACTGAAAAAGAAAGGAGAACCTCATTGGAAGAAATCGATTATGTCATAGAAATATTTTTTCGTGATTTATATAATCCATTGAAACCATTTAGTTACCCGGCTTGAACGGTAGCAGCAATAACTCAGGACATTAAACCCCATTTCCCTCTTTTCTCTTGCATTAAGGAGAGGGTTTGGGAGTGGGTGTATAAAACTAATGGTTTGATTCAGAGAAAGTCCTTGAACATAATGATACAAACATATATCATTAGTGCTAATTAGAATACCATTAGAAATGAAACTGACAATAGGAGGAATGAATGGTAAAGAAAACTGTATGCCACTGATGATGAAAAGATTCAGCAGTAGCCTTGTACTAACCAGAACGAGAACCCTTTTTTGTTGGCTAATTGCTTGATAATAACCAGAGAAGCGTCTGTCTTCGCCCCGCCGGGGAAACATTGACAATTGACAACCGCAATCCCATTTTCCAAGCATTTCAGACCAAACTTCCTATCTTTTCTTTCTCCTGTCCTCCCCTACCTTCCTTCTTCCTTTTCTCCCCCCTCCTTCATTTATCTTTTTTTCTTTCTCATTTTTCTATTTTCTTTATGGGCTTAGGCCCACCTTTCCGGCACTACCAGTTAATACCCATCAGATCACTAGAATCTATAACCGATTACTTCGACCCAGCATGTTAAATAAAAATCTTTTAATATTTTCTTCTACAGTCATTATAATTTAACTAGGATAACAAGTAATCAGTCTGTATTTGAAATAATACTTTAGTAATTAATTGTCTTTATATCTCAGACTTCCTTTTAAACATATTTTATTACCGATTTTCTTCGATAAACAGATCTAATTGGGTATTTCATTAGGGTTTCGACCCTTTATGATGATTAAGCCTGCTTATAATATGTAAGTAGAACATTGCCAAAAGTCTGAAGATGGACTTTCCAAAATACATCTTTTGATATTCCAATTTACTAATGTAATAGTGGAATATGCAAAGTAGGCTACACATATTTCAGAATACAAAGTACCTGTTAAGCTCTAATAAGGGGCGGATCCAGTTGCGCGGCTACACAAAAGAAACAGCAGTTGCCAGGCAAGATACGCCCACATTTGCTAAAGTTGGATAGAGAACAAGCTTTAAAAAATGCGATTCTTGATACAATCTGGAACCATAAACCACGAAGTTATCGTCTGAAATGCCAGAATATCGAAATAGATTTGTGTGATATAAAGATATATTTTAAGCTTTATCAAAATCGAATGTAAAATAATGACTTCTAGAGGATCTACAACCTTCGTATTATATACTTTAACACTATTTGCATACAAAGAGAGACTGTTTTCTTCGGCAGTTTTGCTTAAATTTTCACGAAACCTCCGACCCAATAGAGTGTAACGGTGATACAGTTAAATGTTGTTTTGTTGTGGGGGTTTTTTTTGTTGTTTTGTTTTGTTTTTTGTGAAAATGAAATAAAAATTGTGACCTAGAGGTTCCACACGCTAAATCATGGGCCATATTCCAGGAAGTTACCGTCCGATATGCGCAAATATCGAAGGAACAAAGATCTTTGGAATATACACATACATTTCAAGTTTTCTCAAAATCGGATAAAACTTCAAGTTTCACCAAAATCGGATACGTGACTTCAAGAGTTGTAACACTACATACAGATAATCAGGATAGTTAAAATAGACCTTTATTGAGAGCATGGAATAGGCATACTCCGGGAGGAGCGCCATAACAAGTCTTCTGAAACTAACAGTAACCTCTCGCTTATACAGCATACAATCAATTAAGAAAAATGATACACGACCGATGTACAAATGTAAATATTTAGTAATGTACATATTTAGTATTGTTTATTTATGAGATTATAGTATCTGTAACTGTGCTGCATATTTCCTTGGAATAAATAATGTTTAATGAGATCGTGCCTTTTGTCAAAACGAGCAGAGGTCATTCGTGTGTAGCCCGTAAATAACATATTGAACACATTAGATGTTTTAATAAGTCCGTGCCTAGCAGAAGTTGTATTGAGTTAAAAACGTCAATATCATTAATTATCAAAAACCAGCAGAGGTCAGAAAGTTCTATCTGTATATGTATATTTCAATTTAATTTAGAGATGACTTTCTCACAGAGTATCCACAATTTAACACTTTTTACATACAAGCAGCGGCCATTTTGTTCGTTAATTTGGGTCAGGGTTTAAAGTTTTTAAAGTATTTGAACACAACCTTCATTGAAATTGATGTGTAACGGCGATATATTTAAACGTTTTTTTTTTAACCAGCGGCTGCCAAGCAGAATACGCCCACATTTTCGAGAGATGGGCACAGAACAAACAGTGATTTATCCCACAATCAAAGGGCCATAATTAGATATGCGCAAATATCGAAGGGAACCAAGACATTTGGATTATAAACATGCATTCCAAGTTTCTTCAAAATCGGATTAAAATTGTGACCTCTACCAGGTCCACAACCTTGATATACCTTTTTTTTACACTATTCGCGTAAAAGCGGCGGCCATTTTTTCAGGCAATTTTGGTCCGATTTTTATGATAATTGAACTGAACCTTCATTGGTAACGGTGGTATAATCAAACGTTTTTTGTTTTTTTTAAAATCGGGTCATAATTGTGATCACCAGAGGGACAATCGGGGGCCATAATTCAGGAAGTTACTATCCGATGGGCACAAATATCGGCAGGAACCAAGATCTTTGGGTTATAAACATGCATTTCAAGTTTCATCAAAATCGGATTAAAAATTGTTACCTCCACAGGGCCCGCAATCTTGATATACCATATTTGTACACTATTCGCCTGCAATTTCTGCAATTTTGGTCTGATTTTCACCAATCTGATTAAAACACAGATCCAATTTCGTTTCGTTTTTTATAGTTCAAAATTTCGTTTTTACTTGTCTTTACTACTCTTGGATCTGGAGGACTTGTTATTTAACTTGTGTTCTGCCTGAAATGAGGGGTTAGCCAATCAAATGGTATGTCGAATCGACCGTTTGACCTTTTCATGCGTGGAACTGTGGGTAAATATTACCAGCGGATAGAAATCAAAACAAAACAAAAGTAGACTTTAAAAAGCATGGCGGTCGCTAATTGGTTAATCGAATGACTGACGTTATCGGGTCAAATGTCCCGTGCTTGATACCCGACGTCATAGAACGTGAGCTCCCACTATAATTTGTTAGATCTACATGAGTGTAGGCCATCGAAAGTATAAAAAAACGAAACGAAACGAAATATAGATCTATATTTTAATTAGATTGGATTTTCACGAAATTCAAACTCAATCTTCATAACGTTGTAACGGTGATATACAGACGGTAATCGGATAATAATTGTGACCTCCAGAGGGGCCACACGATTTGTGTACGAGCGACGACCGTTTTGCCCGGCAGGTATATCAAACTCAGATCAAAATTGTTACCTGAAAGAGTGTCCACGAGCCAGTGGCGGCGCCAGCCGTCGGTAGTCGGAAGAGCAAAGCTGGGGCAAATTCCAAGGTTAAGGGGGCAAAGGCACGAGTATCACAACTAAGGGGGGGGGGGCTCCCCTAGGATATTTTGAAAACAGGCTGCCGGAAATGCAGTATGGTGATATTTCAGGCAATGATCGTTGAAGTAAAGTGTCGAACGAACGGACTTGCAAACCTCGACGAATCCCAATCTCGAGTGCCAATGTAGGGAGTACTTATGGAGGGGACCTCCCCCAGAAAATTTTGAAAAATACACTGTCGGAATAGCTGTCTGTCAGCGTATTCAGCCAGGCACCGATGACCGATCGTCGAGATAAATAAATCTGACCACATACCGTCCGTAGCCTGATCACTAGTTTATACGATCAGAGACCAAAATAGCAAACAAACGGACTTGCGAAATACCTTTGTGAGCGGCAAAGTAGCAAGTCCTTGCATGTTGGTTGTTTTGGGTACCTCCCCCAGAAAAGTTTGAAAAATAGACTGTCGCTGGAAATGCTGCCTGACCCGATCGTAGAGATAAATAGAGCTGGTCGGATGTCGGCTGTGGCCTGATCCCTAGTCGTTCCGACCCCAGAGAGGAAAGTGTTAAATGAAACTCAATGAAGTCCCCAATAATTTGAAAAGGAGACTGCCCGAAACATAGGCGTAGGAGCTCAAAGTAATTCAGGGGGGCATAAGAGAAAATTGCCCGAAATCAATATAATATAATTAATATATACTATTCAAAAAAAGTAGGGGATATTTGATTTTGGGGGCATAATACTAAAATATGCAAATGACTTCGAAAAAAGTCACTATAGAACCTAACAGAAGAAACATTTCCAGTTACATGTGACGCCCAAACGCACCAATAGCGACCGCATGGAATGCAGGTGATGCTTGGGATCATCATGGGGTCCAACCCAAGATTTGCACGACTCTGACTTTGAATGTTACAGTCATTGTGGCATTGAATTCCAGGGTGGAAACATCAGTTTAATTGTTTTAGTGACCAGAAAACAAAGTTTGATATGCGTCGGCTTACCCAAAATGAAAGGTTACGTGCCCTTGGCATGCTATTATGGGGCGCCGTTTGTAAAATAATTATTTAATTTTTTTATAGCAAAAAACATTAGATTTAACTCCGAATATATATATTTAGATAAATATTAGAACAAAAATGGCATATATGTAAATATCAAAAAAAATTGTAGCTAAAAGTCGAGTTTTTGGTCTATGAAAAACTTTAAATGTTATATCTTGATTTCACATCGCTTAGTTAAATATATAGCTAAATGTGCTGTTTCTCGTAGGTATAAATGCTAAATACTAAATCACTGAAAAATCTAAAGTTAAATATTTAGTTAAATATATAAACATATATATATATTTAATTAAATATATATATTTAGTTAAATATATAAACATTTAGCTAAATATATAAACAGTTAACTAAATATATAAATATCATGCTAAATATATATGTTTAGCTAAATGTATAAATATTTAACTAAATATATATTTGTGGTCCCGCCAATATTTCTATTATCGTAAGCGACACAAAAAACTGCGCATAAAATGATGACGTGTACCCGACACGTTAACCCGTAATATGTCGTGAAGTTACCATATTTATGAGTGATCGATGTCTAACGTTACATATATGTAGGCATTATTAACGAATTGTGGATTAAGAACTAAGCTGGGCGTTCAGGTACCAGATAGTACTGTGTCGTGCAGTCATTTGAAAGTTGTACACTTCGTCATCGTTTAGTGTGAAGTCACTTACAACAATAATTATTTTACAAACGGCGTGGTACGGTTGCGCTTTGTAAATTTAACTATATGTTTAGTTAAATATATAATTATTTAGTTAAATATATAAATATTTAGCTAAATATATAAATATTTAGCTAAATATATAAATATTTAGCTAAATATAAATGTTTAACTAAATATTTTAACATTTAACTAAATATATATATTTAGCTAAATGTTTAAACATTTAACTAAATATTTAGCTAAATATTTACATATCATCAAATCTCTTGTTTTGGTCTTAATATTCAATGCCAAATGTTAAATATGAAAATAGAGACAAATCGAGAAATATTTATATATATTATGTTAAATATTGAGTTTTTGTTGTATTTTTAGTTTAAATATTAAAAGTGAAAAATTTGCACAAAAGTCGAGATTTAGCTATATATATAAATTTAAATTAAATCTAGTGTTTTTTGCTATATAAAAAGCTAAATAATTAATTTACAAACGGCGCCCCATATGCTACAGATCGGCACAACACAGGCGGTTGTGGCGCGGACGATGAATGTTTCTCAGTCTGTCATAAGCAGGCTATGGTCCAGATACCGTGATACACAATCTGTACAGGACAGACCACGCTCAGGTCGACCAAGGGCGACAACTCAAGCCCAGGATCGAGGTATCCGTACCTTGGCCTTGAGAAATCGTGTCATCACAGCAAATCAGATCAGCGGAATCGACTGCATAGGGTCACCTTCGCGCCCGACGTCCTCGCGTGATCCCTTGTTTGAGAGATCATCACATTCAGGCAAGACGTCGTTGGTGTAGGGATCGTCAACACTGGGATAATCGACGCTGGAGCAATGTGATGTTTTCAGATGAGTCAAGGTTCACTGTTGTTTTTTTGGACAGACGTAGGAGGGTGTGGCGTCGTCGAAACGAGCGCTTCCAAGACGTTAACGTCATCAGACATGATCTATTTGGGGGCGGTTCTGTTATGGTGTGGGGAAGCATCACTGTTGCTGGAAGAACGGCTTTACATGTTGTTGCAGGGCGTGTTACAGGCCAGTACTACCGGGACAACATCTTGGCAGTCAATGTTGTGCCGTTCGCACGACGTCATGGCCGCCGTTTCATCTTCCAGGATGACAACGCAAGATGTCACAGGGCCAGGATCGTTACAGGTTACCTCCAACAACAGAACATCACCACATTACCTTGGCCATCACTGAGTCCCGACCTCTCCCCCATCGAGCATGTCTGGGACATGCTTGGACAGAGGTTATGTCAACGTCAACAACGTCCTGCCAATGTCCAAGAACTTGCTGCTGCGTTGCAACAGGAATGGGGCAATCTGGACCAAAATGACCCTAGACGTCTCATTAGGAGTATGCCACGTCGGATCAATGCTTGTTTGGCAAACAGGGGAGGATTTACCCGTTACTGACTTTGTTGTGATGCTGTGGTAACTTTGCTGTTTGACCCCGGGTATCATTTTACCCTTATAATGGTCGGTCTGTGCCTTACTTAGTCTAACGATCATTTGGAATAAATCGATGAATGTGAACTTCATTTCATTTTGTCATTTGTTTCTTCGTCAGTTTCATTAGGTGACTTTAATAACACTTAAAAATCAAATATCCCTTACTTTTTTTGAATAGTAGTATATATATCGAAATCAATATGATCAATATATAGTATATTATATTGATTATATATAATCAATATAATATAATATAAATCAATATAATTCTAAAAAATTAAACAATATTTTGATATTCAGAGATCATCGTCTCACCAAATTGATCGTACAAATCAGGACTCGGGAACAAAAGTAAAACATTTTAGAAATATGAGAAGCACGTCCATACGGCAGAATGTTCACAATTTCGTACAGTTTCTCAAGTAGTCCAATACTCTTTTTAGAAAAAGTGAGAGGCACGGCCATGACGTCCAGCAAAAATGACGTCCGAAAACGGGTGAATCCACCCTGGCAATTGGCTGTTTCCAAGCAGTTTTCCATTTGGCTCGTTTCCTCTGCCGTTTTCCGGCCCGATGCCCGTTTTTCGGGCAATACCGTTTTTTCGGGCATACCTATCATAAGAGAGCTTCGGGCATATTTTCGGGCATGCAGTGGACAAGAAAAAGACGAGAAAATACTTTTCGGGCATTGTGGATCTCATAGAAATAAGTTAGTTATATTTTTTCTCTAAACATTAATAGAAAAAAAAGGTCGTCGAATTTTTCATTGCCCGAAAATAAATTTTCCGGCCCGATGCCCGTTTTTCGGGCAATACCATTTTTTCGGGCATACCTATCGTAAGAGAGCTTCGGGCATATTTTCGGGCATGCAGTGGACTAGAAAAAGACGAGAAAATACTTTTCGGGCGGTGTGGATCTCATAGAAATAAGTTAGTTATATTTTTTCTCTAAACATTAATAGAAAAAAAAAGGTCGTCGAATTTTTCATTGCCCGAAAATAAATTGGGGGGGGGGGCAAATGCCCCCCCTGCCTCCTACGCCTATGGCCTGAAATCCAATCGGGCAGTATTTCAGGCATTGATCGTCGAGATAAAGAAACCGCCTGTCGCCAAATCACTAGTTTATCCGACCAGAGATGAAAGTGACAAACAGGCGGAGTGAGTGACTCAAAGTGAATGAATATTTTCGCCACCATATTTTGTGAAATGAACGGACTTGCGAACCTCAATGAAGTCCCCAATAATTTGAAAAGTAGACTGCTTCATCCTTAGCCTTGTTCAAGTTTCGTAACAATTCACCGATAATGTTTGTCTCCAACGCTTTAAAATATAACCTCAAAATAATCACGGATATACGCCAATGTGTGTAATGTAGTTCTCCATCGGTTTCTGACATCTTGGCTTGGTCCTCCTCCATGAAAACGTGTTTAGACATTAGAAAATCATATGGGACCTTTTTGGGTTTTTTTTTATCCAAGTCGGTAGATTTTTAGAATTGACATTTAAAATAACCAATAGCCCTTGATGAAACTTTAGTCATCCAAAAGAACTATAAACCCTTCGCCCTCTTACAAGCATTGTCCATTAACTCAGTTAAATACCGATTTTTCGGATCACCCAGTTCCATAACACCTTTTTATATTTTTAAATTCGGTCTTGTGAAATTTGGCAAGATACAATTGAGTAACTTTGTTTCGAGGAAAGGTGGAAACGGGTCTTCTAAATGTAGTTGTTTGGCGTGTAGAGGACTCGATCTCTAACCAGGATTTCTGCCCTTCTTCTCGGTGCTGGCCGAGAAAAAAAAAGAATTCCGGTGCATGATTCTCCCATTTCAGTAGTTGAGGGGGCGGGCGCGAAAAGGAACAATGCCAAACAATGTCTAGTTGTTCGGATGGTTCCAAAAATCAAGGTCCATAATATTGGCATGCACGTAAACTAGGCCTAATGTATTTCACCGCTATTTGTAACAAGGGACTCGAAGGACGAGGCTAGACCTATGCTACTAGTCATGTCAAACGGTGACCCATATTTCTATCTGGAGAGCACGCATAATAGATACTACCAGACGCGAGAGATTGCCATTTGACTGAGACTTCTCGCACATTTCACCGAATATAACTGATTTGAAATTGGAGCAAAAACGGAAACGATGAATGTAAATCAGTTTATATTCATATTCATATGACATTATTTTATGCGTTGCGACCCATTTGTGTCAAATAATAGCTATTTAGCTCTCGTTTTTCAAAGGTCAAAATATTGTTTTACTTGTCTTTTCTACACCAGGATCTGGAAGGGTTGATATATAACCCGCGTTCTGGTTGGTGTGAAGGAATTAGCCAATAAAACGGTCCGTTGCAGCAAGTTCTTGGTGCGCGACGAACGGAACTGTGGTTATCCTACTAGAAACATCAACGCTGATTGGATAATCAAATGTTTAACGTCATAGGGTCATAAGCCGCTCGTTTGGTCCTGACCTCTCCCGCCCACTTCAACTGGTCAGATCTGTATTTTAATCAGATTGTATGAACAACGAGAGACAAATTTTGCAATATATTTGAACGTCTCGGGCGCTTATTCATGCCGTCTTTTTGGTCTCCAAATGGTAGAGGATTAAATAAATTCAAGACAATAATTTATAAAATTGCGTTATTGGCATCGTTAGAAACATAGTTGGAGCACTTAACGGTGTGATACCAATCTTGTGTGCTTGTCCATAGTGGATGTAAAAAAAAATCAAATTTGTTGAATTTTTCGAAACACTCATGAATTTTTTCTTAGAGGTGTAACAGAAGAAGATAAATTAAAGAATTGTGTTGTCAGTGTTCTTATTTTTCATTTTTATCATTTTAGCGCACATGCAATACCCGAGTAAACCCACGTGGTCGAGAAGGCGCCTCCATCTCCAAGAATTAACTACCGTACGTTATTTATACTGATATCTCGTTAATCTACATATTATCATTATACCTTCGTTCTAAAAAATACCAATGTCATTTTATTTTACAGTGGTTTAAAGAAATGGGGATCAGGGTGGCTATGGATTAGACGGTAGTTCGCTAGGACGGAGGGCCTAACGAGGACAGTTGACTAGTAGTTCGGATGGGACGAAAAGTCTAGGTCGCGTGTACATATTGGCGTGTACGTAAAAGATCCCTGGCAGTTGGTATTCGATATAAGAGTAGGCCGTAGTGCCGCTGTCTGGGCAAAATAAACGCCCAATTCATTTCACTTCATTTAAAAAAATGGGTTTACAGTCATGTTAATTAAAGATTATTTAGATACTTCTATACAGAGTTCGTTTACTTCCTGATAATATTATGTTAGTCTGTTGTCCACGAGACGCTTATCAACGCTGTCAAAAGGTGCGGAATCTTTGTCATAAATCAAATTGAGACCATTCGATGGTTTTGATTCAATGGCGAAGTAGTAGGAGGACTAATAATCGTTGTTATAGATAATGAGTTGATGTGGAGAGTTACGGCATTGTCTCTATAGGTTACAAACTACTTCCCTTTAGAAGGCGTGACTTAATCAAATGCCTATAAATACGGAAGGGTAAATAGTGTAGAGCAAGTCAATCAGAATACATTATTCTCTATGTATGTAAAAGCTGATCTAGAGGGAAATCTACATTAACGGCTTTGTGATATATAAATGCAGATATTGGCACTGTATTAACCATAAGCAGTATGGTAAGTCCAATTCTTTATATTAATTAGTCATTATCCACCTGCAGAAGAAAATAATTGTAATTAGCTTCGAATTTATTTCATATTTAATCTTATCTCAGATTAGGTTATTTTGCATAAGCGTTCATTAAAGATACATTATGGGGGATTAGATAACGAGTTGGCAGTTCTCCCTATAATAGTTAAAAACTAGTTAATGTAAAGGCAATTTGCTGAAAATTTCAGTCAAATTGATCCACTTTGAACCGAGGATAAGGGAATGAAAGTTCCACTTAGCTTTGATCATAATAACAAATATCGCATTTTAGCCTTGACATCGAGAGTTGATTATGGTCTGGATAAGTTAGTTAATGTCTAATTCAGTGGTTCTCAACCTTTTTTTGCCAACGGCACACCTTGGAACACATGAAAAAAAAGCGGCACACCTGACTAAATATATGAAAAAATATTTGGATTTTGCAAAATAAAACATAGCAAGTCATAGACGGCATACAATCGTAGACACAGACTAGTCATGGACACATTGACTGACTTAAACTAAATAAAGAAAAACACAGCTATGAACTTACCAGTAGACACCAGTGAATACTCTTATTAGGATTATGTGTTTTTTTCCCATTTTCTTAGTGTGCCGTTCAAAATTTCGCGACACACCCGTGTGCCACGGCACACTGATTGAGAACCACTGGTCTGATTAATAGTTTTTATAACATTTCAGGCCTAAAGAAAGACCTACAATTGGCAGATTTTGTTTTTGCATATTGTATGTTTAACCAACTAATAAATATCTACAAAAAAATCTTATCCAGACTTGGTTAAGAATTTTAGATTTCCATAAGCCCATATTTGAGCGTGGGCGTATATTGATGTCACCGCTGTATTTTAATATAAACTTGAACTTTAGGATACTTTAGTTGAGAGTTGAATAAAGGGTTGATCATTCTTGCTAAAATAATTTAAAAATACATGATAGAAAAAGAAAATATTGAAAATTTCAGTCAAATTTCTTCATTCCGAGCTAATTTATCACTCACATTTGTATTTGTATTTATCACTCACAATTGTATTACATAGAATTGTGACCTGTATACTCCAGTTCAATTACTAAATGCCATTGAAACAGTTTAATTTATCACTGTTTATTCATTTTGCCCAAATGTGCGCATAGTGGTAACATGGGCACTGGTATAATCGCACTAGCTTTCACATTTTTAAATGGCGAACCGTTCTAATCCAGTAAAAACCACGAGTATCCTATGTTATCGAGGGTTGATTATGGTCTTGTTTTGTTAATAATTTAATATCTAATTAATAGTCTAAATAGCATTTCAAGTCTAAAGAAAGACCTGCAATAGGCGGATTTACCTCTTGCATAATGTATGTTTAAGTCTCAGTGCGTCAATTTAGCGCTATAGGAATCACTTGAAAACGTCAGTGATAATTTATTGATAGGTCTGTTTTAAATCTGATTGATTCCGTGAAACAAATTAACGTGGATTGAAATTTTTAGCGAAAAAATGCAAATGGCATATCGTTAGTTTTAATCTGTCTCTGAGACGACCAGAGGACTCATTTACTTTAGTGCGCCAGGTGCCCCATGTCTCTCTTTACCCTATCCTCTCAGTGGTATTTAACCCCGGAGCTCATTAAGATGTGTTTATATGGATTGAATTGCGAGTACAAGAGGTTTAAGACTGGGGAGGCATTGAGACCCACCAAACAGCAATTCCTAAGTTTCATCTCCTGTAACAATGAAACTGCCAGGACTGAAGTTGAAGGGGGCGATCCCCCGACTACGGAGAAAAATCTGAAAATTTTAGTCTATTTCATGGCATTTGAGGTCATTGCTGGTAGAAAATACTTGTAAGCGACAGGGGACACAGATTCTAGAGACCTGTTTGTCAATTCTGTCTGTTTTGTGAGAGCTAGTAATAAGACCTCAGTGGAATAGATGAATACTGACATAACGGAATCGAAAGCCTATCGCGCAACAAAATTGCAGTAGCGACACATAATGTGTGATATATATTGGGGTTTAAATGTTTGCATCGCCGCGGTCTGTCCTACAAGTCTGTTCGCCATCGGGTCCATTCGGCGATGGCTCTATCATTTCGTATAACTGTAACCCTCCAAGAGGAACATCCTGGGCAAGGTTATTGTACCCCAGTTTGACAACCATCCTCTTCTCACAAGGTCAGTATTTATGAACAAAACGCTAGACCACACTACGCGCTCGTCGTTGTTAATTTTCTATGTCAGGATGTTGGACCACCTGGACCAGCCAGATGCTCAGACCTGAATCCAATTGACCATATTTTGAACATTCAGAGGGACCCACTCCTGCATAATCCTGACGTTATGGATTAGGCATCTACACCAGGAATTGAACAATCTAAAGGAGTGTCAAATCCATCAGGTGACCCAGGCTATTATTTTTTCGCTGTTTCTCGGCTCTATGGGCAGCTTGAACATAAAAAGAAATGAGTTGAACTAAAGGATTTCTTATTATACTCCAACTCTTTTTTGGTCTTCCTTTGCTGGTTCGGTGCTTCCAAGGTTCAGTTCAGGACGATTGAATACCCTTTGAAACGTATAATAGCTAACATATTCTCATCTACTATATTCAAATGGGGTGTTGTGATACCTTTTCTGAGCATAGTGTATCTCAGAAACTCAGTTTTGTAAAAATCAACTTTATTTACATCAGTAACTATGTTTATTACTTAAGGCTGGCCAACCATGGGTTCACTCCTTTAAAGCAACCATTCCGCCTCTCTGCCGCAATAGCGACTCAACTCAGGTGAGGCCAGAAACCCAACTTTTTTCTTACAAAGCCTCTTACAAGAGGGAATTGGATCTTATCATCTTATGCGGAATTGAGTTTTACATATTACATTAAATCTAGACGATTACATGTCAATATGATTATGGCGCATTATATACCAGGTCTTCAGATATCAATTCTTTTATAACAGATATATGAGATATTTATTATGGCAATACCATATTTTTAGAGTTTTCCAGTCCTTAACTAAACACATCAGTAATCAATGACGTTGAAAGATAAACACAAGCGGACATAATATATAATATACATGTATATTTAACAACATTTTGTCACACCAGTTTAGACCTATAGCAATCGGAAGCATATTTAAAGGAGGTAAATCGTTATTGGGTCGCGACGCATATAATACTGTGATATTAATTTATATAAACTGATTTACATTCATTCGTTTCTGTTTTTCTACGCCCGAAGTCTCAATCGAATGCCATCCCCGAGCGTCTAGTTATTCCAGTCTACACCAATAATATTTATTGCGCATGCTCTGCAGTAAGAATATTGTGTCGTCACATAATAGATCGTATATTCTATGGTCCCAATTTGAAATGACTTGTGGAATATGTCTAGCCTTGTTCTTCAAGACCTTTGTTACACATAGGGCTGAAACGCATTATCGTACACGATTGGTAGAATGTTTAATTTGTTTAAATATTGGATATCAGAAGCCCATCGCTTTCCGATTAGATCACAACACCAATGGTGATTTAATTTGACAAATAGTTCGTGTTTTCATTGTCGACGACTTTGGGTGATATTGAGTTAAAAAAAAAAAAACGGCAATGCTGCTAATAGGGCTTGGCAGTGAAAAGGTCTTGCGAGAGAGTTGACGGATACAAAGGAAAGTTTTCAGGGATTGGCCACCTGAACAGCCGACACACCATGCATCTAGCTTAAATAATGGAGATAACAAAATTCCCGACTGAATCATCGATCTATAAATGGCACCCAAGCTGCCAAAGTTCATGTTTCCAATTTCCGATGGATGACCTCATCTGTAACTGTCCCCATCACAAAACACCCGAGGAGTAAGGTTTTAACAAAATATTTGGAACTAATATCGACGTGTTACCGGGACTCTGGAGTAATTCGTGATAATGGAGTTCGGATAAGAGACATCATTTAATGGAAAAACGACCACATCACCCGGTAGTAGCTGTAATCGAAGAACTAGCCCGGGGTTCAACATTGGGATTGTTGGAATAGGAATCTCCCCATTACCATCTTACAAGTCTTTCAGCTTATCACTCAGTTTTCCTTCGGGCATCTTTGCTACCTGTAACGAGTATGGTATTGTACTGTAGGTATGTCATTATTTAGCTGTTTTCTGGCTTACCACCCCATATTTCCAGCACTTGGATTCCCTCATCATCCGCTAGGTTAAATTTGTGGCTCCCATCTGTCTGATTTTCCAAAATGACACCCTGTTGCTTCTCTAGACAACCTGACTGATCCCTCCTTACCTCACTATTTTTTCTTCATCTCCCTCCTCTCCTAAAATATTTCCGACCTTCAACACCGTTACTCCATCCTCAACCATACCACCCCCCCCCCCCCGCATCAGTTCATTGATCTTCCCGGGCACGGGGGAGACCACCAACACACTCGCACCCGAATCATCTTGATACCACCTCCGCCTACCTTTCTTAACAATCAAATACCACCTGGACTTATACAATATTTACCCGATTTTGATGAAACTTGAAATGCATCTTTATAACCCAAAGATCTTGGTTCCTTTTGATATTCGCGGATGTCGGATCGTAACTTCCTGAATTATGGCTCCCTGATTGTACGATAAATAGCGTTTTTAGTTTGTGGACCCCTATTGAGGTCACAATTTTTATCCAATTAAAAAGGGTTTTAAAAACCGTTTCAATATACCACCGTTGCCCCATAATCATGGTTGAGTTTCAATTTCGTAAATAATCAGAGCGAAACAGCGTGACGAAATGGCCGCTCATTGTATGCTAAAGGTGTATGTAATACGAAAGTTGTGGACCTCTAGAGGTCACAATTTTTATCCGATTTAGATGAAACTTAAAACGTTTATTTATATCCCAAAGATTTCACTCTCTTTTGATATTTGCGTATTTCAGGCCACACATTTCTGAATTATTGTCCCAGATTGTACAAAAAATTCTGTTCGTTTTTAGCTTGTCCTCTATCCATTTCTTGCAAAATGCGGGCGTATCCTGCGTGGCAGCCGCTCGTCTAGAATGATATGATTTAAGTGCCTCTCTTATTTTGAAATCGTACTGAAGTTTTTTTTTTATTTTCTATTTCATTTGTTGTTTTTTTTTTGGGGGGGGGGCGGCGGACTGTTTAGTATATATTTAATATATAACACATTTCAAAAATCGCTATCTAATTTTCGACTGTATCGGTACAATAAAAACGAAGGCCGGTCTCCATGTCAGCGGCCATTTTCTCATGTCCTATATACCGAATCAATTTGAGTACAGCGACAATAATAGGCTTCCAATCAAAATAAAACGATGGTTGTGAAATTGTTATGGACATCTCTAATATGAACATCAACTTATCAACTGTTCTCTTTAATTTTCCGTGCGTAAAATTATAATGGGCTAAGATTAATCACCACCTACATATTATTTTCCATTTACACTTAAATTGGGAATATATCGCTGCTTTACCCTTGTGGATTATCAGAGGCAGCACAATAAATAATGGGTTTATATGTAAGCAGTGACGATTTATGGGCTTTTAATATTAGTTTAATGGATCGCATTGCCTCCAGGCATTTCAACAATACGCCTACAAATCAAAGACCAAATTCCTTATTCCACATAGAATAATTTCCGATAAACATGTGACTGGATTGTTCAGAGAAATACCAAGCTTTCTAAAATGGTTTAAAAGGTTGAAACATAAAAACAAATACAGATTTATCAACAGCGTAGCTTGCAACGATCATTACACTTCATTCCGATATATTTCAAAATAAAACTATTTTTCTGTAGCGCGTGAAACTCAATCCCCTGCATTCAAATGAACTGTTCAATCTATATGAACTTCCGGTAGGTGTCTTTATTTGATTGTACTATCTGAAAACCAAAGCTGCACCCTATGGGTTAAAGGGTTCAACTCCGAGAATCTAAATACATGTAATACCCGGTAAGGATTTTGTCGGATTCTCCTCTGAAATACCGAGCTATTATGTATAATTCGTGTAAAGGAAATGTAATTTCCCGAATTTCCATGTAACTTTGTGAATATATACTCACCGACGTCTTCGTGGCAATTATTAATATCAAGAGACGCGTACAACTCATAAACAATAAATTCATTAATTATCTGATTTCTTTACAGTGTTAAAACGTTTTATTTGCATATTTAAACCCACTTTTCAAGATGTCTTCCCACGTACAAAATGTGAAATTTGATGGAAAGCGGCCCACGTACTAAAAAGCGGTCGTCACATCCTACGCATGACACATTCATTCTTTTCTTACTGCCTTGTGATCGTCTAGTATTTTCACTTGTCTTCATTGACTTCCTTCACGTTGTGTATTCTCTTCTTACTGTTATCCCAGTGGTTAAGACGTTTTTTCGCGTTTGTTACGACGTTTCTCTTACCAAGAATAACAATGCAACAGTACAGTTTTACATTGTATATAAATCACTGATTTACGTAGATTACAAGATTGATAGGTTATATAGTATACTTAAAGTTAGCATCTTTCGCTTAATCCCAAGTCCTGTAAAAATGTAATCAGCATGGCTAAACGGCTACATCATAATATTCAAGGATATATGATCTTAAAAGACCCGACAGTCTCTTTTATAGGACCCATATTGGTGTTGAAAATTACTGAAATGGTTAGACTGTACGCCAAATAATGAATAGGAATTTTCCGAAACAAGTGACAGCATAATATAATTATAACCAATCAACACATCATGTTTATCGACCTATGGAACATTTCGTGTACCAAAGACCCATAGGTTTCTGTTATTCTCAATTTATGTCCAAACAATAGTTTGCCCCATGTATGTTAACCATTCATTAGTTAAAAATATGTTCGCAAAGACCATAGTGCTACATCCTCTCAACTTCTTTTCCCTTCGTTTAATCGCAGAGTCTGCTGTGCGAGGTTGGACAGGCGACCCTTCTCCATGTCACGTACAACCAGGGAATTGAAACCACGCCAGTAGACTCGACGGTAACCTTTATGATACAACGCTCATGTGCTAACCATGTCTCAAATATATTGTTTAAAAGCTTCTGATTTTATCCATCCACGACCTAACGCCAAACTTGACGTTGTCTCCGTCTTGGGCCCCCTGAAGCCCAAATTCCAAATTCGGAGACGTGCCCCAGATATAATGGATTTGAAAACAAGCCGAAGCTTACATAAATTCATCTCAATCTGTTTTATTTTCCATTAATTGGATTATCGATTACTAAGCCATCGTCATATTTGTCGTGATGCAATATGAAAAGACAGTCGTACCAACTGAAGTTGCGATTGTTTTAAAAGTAATTTCCTTTTAAAAATATTTCTTGTGTGAGCTGTAATTTCTATTCTTGTCTGATTCATTATGTTTTGTATTGAATTCACAACAAATTAACTTGAAGTATCGTTTAAAGAACAATATTGGTATAGGTGTAAGTATTTTGTATCGGAAGTCTTTACATCATTATCTGATAGAATTGGCAATAAATATAAAAAAGATGATCCACTTAAATGCCAATTTATATCAACTGCTACTTCAAGATGGGTGCTTTCTTGCGAAAAATGTTTGTGGCGAGTGGGTGTTACCACCCCCACCCCCTCCCTTACGATTATTATCAATGGTGTGACATTTAGCGTCACAACACAGATTATAGAAAAGAAAAGAAATGAAATGGAGTTTAACGTCCTATTGTTCTGTTCTTAATTGGGCTAATGATGACGGGCATACAGTGTGCTATGAGGGAAACTTTTCTCGGACAGTGGCTCTACGTGCCCGCCAACGTATACACTGGATCGAACACCTCACCTCCAGACTAGCGAACCAGCGTCTTAACCTATTATCCACCGTGATTCCCTATATAGAAAAGAATCACTGATTTGTACACACACATATAGGACGTTTCGACATTAAAGTGTTCTCTTATCGTTATTAATAAGGTATGGTGGTCAGATAAACAATATCATGACAAGGTTTTCAATGAGACTAATAAATAGGCTATGATGGTTTTTTTTAAAAATAAATCTATATTCTCCCGCCAAAAGTCAAAACCTAGTAACGCACTTTTGTTGTCAAAATTGAGTTCGGACGTTAGACTCTAGACTCGTATAACACGACTTCTATGTTGAATAATCGCCCGTTCTTAGTCTGTGAATATTTTTTCGGATATGACGTGATGAATTTATCGATCGCCGGCGATCGATTTTAACAGGGGAGGAGTTTATAGGGTTAAAAGACCCGTACTTTGTGCTTGATATCGACACGAGAACAATTGTCGAAACATGGTGCCATACGTGTACAAAACATTGATTCTTTTCTCTGTTACTTGTGTTGTGTTTTTGTGCTGTCATTGGTGAACTACATAGTCGGATTTAGTACTTCTTTTTCTTCACAGATCCATAGAACAAATAATAACACACTTGATAAAATGGTGAGAAAGACTATCAATGATGGAGGATTTTTGCAGATAGGTCATACCCTGTCACGTCTACACAGGGATTGTCTGTGAACATTCAGAGAAGTGAACAGTCTTGGGCTAGCCTAAACTATTTTTTTAACTCTCAACCTCTCGTCTTCTGATATCTTTAGCTCTCGACTTTTTTTTTTAATCTCGTGCGCTAGACGTAATATCTTGGTGGCTCAAAATATTTTTTTATCGTAAATTTGTCCTATTACACCAACCTGTAGTCTTGAAGAACAATAAATGTTTTAAAATCTTAAAGAATCTAAATTTCTATTATTTTGGACCTAAAAATTGACATAAATGGGTCACAAAGCAGAAAATAATGTAATATGAATGTATATAAACTGTTTACATTTTTACTCTAATTTCAAATCAGTTATGTTCGGCGAAATACGGCTGAAGTATCAATCGAATGGCAACTTCTAGCCCCTGATTCACTCGGCAAACCTCGTAAGATTTCGGAATCTAAACTCGGCTGTACGATGAATTCCGCCATATTGGAACTACTTTAAAGGTCCCGGATGAAACATGGCTGCGCCCATTCCAAACACAAGTTGGCGACCTATTTGGCTAGCGACCTATTCGACCGATCCAGCTGTAAGATAATGACGAAATTACACTTATATTCTGAGCTGAAGGAATGGATAAAAAAATAATATATTCTACTTTCATTTGATAGACATAACGTTGGATTTTATTGGTTGATAAATAGAGACTGTTGTCTTTACTCTAAATAGGTTTCAAACGAACAGGTTGCAGCTCGATCGGTCGAATAGGTCGCTAGCCGAATAGGTTCCCAATTTGTGTAATAGCGTCAAGTTTTCCTGTTAAAGTAAACCGGTAGCCGCATCGCAAATGTATGGGCGTAGGTACATATCACTTACTGTCATACATCCCACTCGGCAAACCTCGGAAGATTTCGGGAATCTAAACTCGGCTGTATGATGAATTCCGCCATATTGGAACTACTTTAAAGGTCCCGGATGAAACATGGCTGCGCCCATTCCAAACACAAGTTGGCGACCTATTTGGCTAGCGACCTATTCGACCGATCCAGCTGTAAGATAATGACGAAATTACACTTCTATTCTGAGCTGAAGGAATGGATAAAAAATAATATATACTACTTTCATTTGATAGACATAAAGTTGGATTTTATTGGTTGATAAATAGAGACTGTTGTCTTTACTCTAAATAGGTTTCCAACGAACAGGTTGCATCTCGATCGGTCGAATAGGTCGCTAGCCGAATAGGTTCCCAATTTGTGTAATAGCGTCAAGTTTTCTTGTTAAAGTAAACCGGTAGCCGCATCGCAAATGTATGGGCGTAGGTACATATCACTTACTGTCATACATCCGAGACTAGATGTAGTTTACGGAATCTGTCGAGATTAGCCGAGTGTCATACATCCGAGACTAGATGTAGTCTACGTAGTTTACGGAATCTGTCGAGATTAGCCGAGTGGCCCCTGATTATTCTAATATACACCGATAGTATTCATTGCGCATGCTTTCCAGATAAGAATATTATAGCATCATCGTTTGACATGACCTGTGGAATATGTCTAGTCTCCTTCTTCAAATCCCTTGTGACAAATAGCGCAGAAACGCATTCGTATACCAAATAGTTAAATGTTTATTTGATCTTTAATATTGGATATCAAAAGCCCATCTTTACCTGGTGCGATCACAATATCGATGTTAATTTAAATTGACAAATAATTTAAGTTTTCAATGTCGAAGACTTTGGATGATATATTGAGTTAGAGACTTAGCTACTTTAACAGTAATTATTGTTGACTTTGATATATAAACTTCAGCGTCTACAATAGAAATTTTGTGTTTAATGTGCGTGTCAATTACTAAATGCCACCCACAGAAGATACAATAGTCATAATACATTGTTTTGTATAACGTGTGGGCTGGATCTAGTTTAATATATCAGTTATAAAGACTTAATCAACCTTTTAGTTTTTCTAGAAACATTTATTGTGTCTAGATAACGCCCCCGCAAGACGATATTACAATTTATTGATCTTTGTTTCCTAAAAAAAAACATAACAATAGTTGTACAAGCAGCAAATATACTCATTAAGTTTACGGAAATGGCAGCAGTCCACAGGCTACTTTTTGCTTATTAGAAATAATGGGTGATCATTGTACATCTATAAACTTTAGACTGTTTCTAGCGCAACGAGTCTATATTTATTTTCGAGAGATAAATTACGTTCATTGGAACCCGGGCCGTATCTAGCAGGGGCGCAAAAAATAAGTCGTCCCCTTCCCCCCACCCCCAATAAAAAAAATGACAATCTTTCAATTATAAAATAATACACTGATTATAATCACACAGTGATGCTCTTAAGGCACTGATCAGTCGGTCGGCTTTAAGGGCGTCCACACGCCAATGGGTTCGTTTGCAAGGATCCAAACTCTCTTATATCACTTACGTGGAGGCTATGGCGACACCCCCCCCCCCACTTTTAAAATCCTACGGCCCTGATTTGGATATAGAAATGACGTGGAATGGAGTTTAAAGTCCTACTGTTTTGCGCCGAACTGGGCTAATGAAGACGGGCATACAACATTCTGTGTGATGAACAAATTTTGTCAGGACAGCGGCACTATGGCCTACTTTTATATCGAATTCCAACTATAAAGGGATCTTTTACGTACACGCCAATGTGTACTCGGAACCTCGGGTTTTCGTCCCCTCCGAACGACTAGACGGCTGTCCTTGACAGGCCCTCCGTCCTGCATCACTGACAAGGGGGAATCACGCCGGAAAATATTGCAAGGTCGAACACCCGACCTTCAGGTTAGCGAGCCTGCGAATTACCCACTTAGCCACCATGTTCCCTGATTTGTATATACATGAAATGGGGTTTGACGTCTTACTGTTCTGCTCGAAACTGGGCTAAAGAAGACGGACATCTTGGATATAAAGTCACATACCGGTAACAAGATTTATAAGAATCATAATCGACTGAAATTATTTCTGCATATTTTGTCAAGGGCAAAAATGCGGAAAATTCCAGAAAAACATATTCAAACTAATGACGGATTTTATGAATGCGAAAACACATAACATATTGTACATGTATTACAAACAAATTTACTATGTTGAATTCTGTGCTCCCATAATCTAGTTTTGGTGTATTTAGAAAGGCGAGGGCAATATGCCTGTTCATGTTCGAAGCAAGTTCAACTCTGGGCGTAAGTTCTATCACTTGGTCTCCAGCCCCCCTCTGGTAATCAAGAGTCAAAGTGCCACCTAAATCTTAGATTAAAGATAATGATCAAGAATGAGATTTTTTATTACTATATGAAATGGGCTGAATACAAAAATGGCCATGAGTAGGAGCTTTAAATTTTTAACGCGTTAACCAGTTAAGGAAGTTTTACCTTGCTCTTAGCATTGGTTCGATCCTATAGCCTATATAGATTATGACTATCTACAGCCAATAAAACAGATCGAAAAGAACGAAGTAAATGGCGAACACGAATACAGTCAAGTGTTGGGTAACACTCAGCTTACAATGCATGTTGGTGAATCCTGCAGCACTGACATTTTCGGTTTTTTTGGTACCATCCGAACGACTGGATACTTTTCTTGCCAGACTTTCCTTCCTACAACACTGACAAAGTGAAACAGCGCCAGAAAATCCAGTCAACACTGTAAGAGAACAAGAGACCCCGCGGCTAGCGAACCAACGTGGCTCCTCCAATATATAAAGAAGTGTGTTTTTGTTAAGCATAGGTTGTCGTGTAGACTGGCCCAGTCTCTTCTATTTATTTTACATTTCGATTTATATAAAAGTATTAATTTTTAGTAAACCAACACTTTCGTTTCCATTTGTATAAAAAACAAAATTTGAGTAAACCTGTAATCAGCACCAGAGATTACGTTTTTTTTTTTTGTTGAGAGGACTGGCCAATTTTTGGTGTGTGGAGAAGACTGGCCACCAGCCTAGTTGTCGTGTAACGAAACGTTTACTTTGGTACCGTTGTTTCTATACCTTTGTTGTACTGCCATGGTCAAGACCTCGGGCTTGTTTTCCCTGTAACCAAAAATCACACCATGTTGGTTTCTGGATATAAACAGCACCCCCGAAAATTATAATTGATTATAACAGATCTAGTTTTTACCGTCATTGTTTCTCGCCACCACCCCCTCACCCCCGTTAAACCCTCATTGCTAGTGACCCCTTCGCGCAAACGAATTTGTGGTTGTAGGTAAAAAGATGGGAAATTACCTAATTTGTGTTGAATGGACATTTAACACCATTTTTTTTCTCGTCAATGGGTATAGCAAACAGATCAAAATCGTTTACATCAGGCTATTACACGGCTCGGTCTGAATTGTAAGTGGGATAATACCAAGAAGCTTTGATGGATAATACAGTATTAATAACGGTATTCAGTGAGCTGCCGTTCTGTTGTATAGCACTAACATTTTAATATGTAATAGTGCAATATCCTCGTAGAGTAGTACAATGAGATAGAGTGACGGCAATTTGAACAGGTACTTAGTGCCCGGATTGTACCTGTTCATTAGACGTTTATTAGAAATTCGCCAATCTACTTTTCATTACTTCACACGTGTTATATAAGTCTAACAGGTCAGGTGTTCAGAGTAGTCAATACGGTACACGCATATTTATTTGTACTTGATAACGTGACCGTGATTAAAATACACCGACTGAGATTTGAATGCATACTTTATTAGATGCAGCCAATGACAATGAAATACATGTAATATATTCAGATTGTTTACTTCCTGCTATGTTATGCAATACATATATAAATTGCTTTTAATGATGCTATTTTTACTAACGCAAGAAACCTGGAATTGTATCAATCTTTTTGAAGCTGAAATCTATTACCATATCGCCTTCGTTGGTGGATGTACAGGTATATGTACTTGGGGCCTTTCCATATGAAGGTTCTAAGTGCTTGGCCGTCTTAAAAGCGTGATAGGCCACTCACGGGAATAAAAATGCAAAAATTTACTCCAAAGCCCCCTCAAAACTATATATTCACCGAGAGATATCCCATTTTTTCCAGAATGTATTTTTCATTACTTACTGACCATTTACCATAGATATTGAGTCCTCAGTAAATTCTTAATTATTTGATCAAGAAATAGCAACCGCTCCCTTAGTCAATAAGCTCGAACGGTAAATTAATGGATAGAATCCCGAAAACTAACGTTTGAAAACTAATTATTATAGCTTAACGTCGGATTAACCGTCAGAAGACTATAACGGGAAATTAACAGTCAGAACCTTGACATAAAACCCATGAATAAGCTAACGCTAAAACAACTAACGTTAGATTTACGTTGGAAAACTCAACATAAACCGACGGTTAGAATCCTGACGTAAAATTTACGGTAGATTAACGTTAACATTATATAACTGGTAGCACATGTCATTATTATGTCTGAATTCCAACTATTTATCAATTGTTAAAATGCACGTACACTGGTATGGTTATTTATTCCAAAAGTATTCAAAGCGAAAATAAAAATTGATTTGAAAAACTTAGATTCACGTCAAATTTATAACGTAAAAGCATGCAGGGGCCGTAATAAGAGTAATCGTAACCATTCTGACGTATAAAAGTAATGTAAATTTAATCAAAATGACGTAAAATGTTTTGGAAAATTTACAACAGCTTGCTATCTGGGTATATAAATCCCTACGGACGAATGAGCTGTCCATAATATCATATTTAATGTATTGGACGTTAAATCTTTAATAAACAACAACGACTGAGCTGTTTGTGGGCGTACAGGTGTATGTTTCATTACCTGAACATTCGATTTTTTTTTTATTTTAGGTGAGAAACGAAAGTTTGCTGTTCTTTCTGTTATTTGGTTGGAATTTATATACATTATGTGAGTCTTCATTGGGAAGCTATCCCGGCGATCCAGTTTCTTTAACGGTCAGAGGAGATGATGACACAGACAACATCGATGCAGAATATCAAAATAAAAAATTTATGATAGACACTTTGATCAAATCTGCTGAATTGAAATCTCTGAGATCACCAAATCAACGTTTCATTAAAAGATCCCAACGATTACTTAATCTGGGTAATATATTACGTCAACTGAGTAATATCAAAAAACAATATAGTTTTACATCAAATCATCAGTTGAAGAAAAGGATGCATGTGTGTCCATTTTATACTCGTGTCGGATTCCCTATTGGTGGCTGTCTTTATTTCTATGTTCGTAATCCGTCACTCTCGGCAAAACAGACTTTTAGTAGAAGAACGACGACAACGCCGCAACCTCCACGGTCAACTTCAACAGCATTGACTATAGATTATAAAGGAGGAATAGGGGAAGATTACAATTTGAGGTGGCCCTCTTTATTCTTGTTAGGTGGATCATTGGGTAAAAAATAGAGGCGGGTGTCTCAACATCATTAACAAGGAGGGAACGGGAGGGGGAGACAGGTGGCAGCGGGGTGGGGGTTCCCCCATTACTCTCGGTGTCATTAGCTTACTCAAATGATATAAACGAGTGTCTCGCAAATCCATTGGATGTCAAATTGCATCTTTAAACAAATGTATAAAATGGTGATTTTATTTGCAAGATATAGATCTTAGTACCTGAAATCGGATGATGTTTTCTGCAAATTATTTTGATAAAAGTATCGAAATGTCCATTTACATTCCTTTGTTATTGTATAATATAATCATTTCCAAAACTTGTGGATTTCCTTCTTATATTTCCTTGGACTGAAACATTCCCAAAATGGAGACATAAAACAGTGGTTATAACAGTAAATGTTTGAGGTTTTGTAAGGAAGCACAAAACTACAACAGTCACATATCGATTGTTGGCTTTCATCACAGGACATCACTATGATGTCCTTCAATCAAAATAAAATGTGGAATTTTATCGTTCTATATTGTGTCCTGTCGTGCAGTCTTGTAGCGAGCACTATGTGATTTTTATATTGCCATAATTCAGTGTGGGAGTGTTATGTCGTCACTCTATTGGTAGGCCCGTACGTCAACAAGTGGCCTGCGTGGACGCGGTAACTCATTTGCTGTATATCATTGGGGCCAAGAGAAGATCAACCCTATACTATGCCCATTTTCCGAATGGAGACAGAGAAAGATTTTTAATGTATTATTTCGAAATTTATAATGAGAAGACGAACCCTATTGAAATTCAAGTTCCACAAGCATCCTTTCTGGAGCCTCCAGTTTGAGAGCAGCTAAAAATGCCCCCCCCCCCATCGGCCGTAATGCAATTGCCGAATTATTTTTTTAGTTCATTTCGCGACCTACAATCAGTAACCATGTCGTGTCTTACAGTCAGTAACAAATGTAGGCCTATTCGTGGTGTTTTCCAGTAACAAATTACATTTACTGAAAGTCTTTCCTGTTTTCCATGTGCACGTTTTCGCGGCATATATTGAAAACTTGGTTAAGACACGGCAAGAACACTGACGCCTGTAGTGTGGAAAATATTTCAAAAATAGTCCCACAAATTAATATAATCCTGAAAGCCATGGGTCGCCGTTAAGCCAATACGACGAAAAATTCGCCGATCGTCGCCCTTTTCGCCGTGTTGGCTTAATGGCGACTCTCGAGTTGTATCTAGAAACACGATTATCTTAATGGACGCTTTCGGCCACCACATATCCCTATGGGTTAAAGAAAATGGATTATTCCCTTTATATGTCCCCAGGACGAGGGAGGTATCTACCTAAGATGATATCGCAGACAGTACGAGAAGGCGCCCCTATCTCCAAGATACGCTCACACAAGGGATCGAAACTACAACCGCAAGCCAGAGGACCCCCACCCCTTACTCGAGTTATGTCTTTTGAACCCATGAACAGGCACCCCACCGGCACCCCAAAGTACTTGGCTCCGATTGACTAGAACAGTTGACTAATTAAGTACCGCCATTTTCAAGTAGAATTTAGCAATGAAATAAACATAGGTTCCACGTCGGTCACGATGTCGCCTACCGAGGGCTATGGAAAATAAACTAGATTGACCCATTGGTCACTTGGCACCCCGGAAAAATAGCCTTTTTTCAAAACCCAATTTTCATGGCTACGATCGACATCCAATCTGTAACTATAAAATTGTACGGCCAGTGCACAATAATGCACACCAAGGACCTTGTAATACAAAGTCCATGTGTACAGGTATAGAAAACCACATAATCTCACGATTGGTGTTTATAGAGTTGAATACATTCTCGTCAATATATTATACTATTAACGATGAGTGTCTGGTAGTAGAACAATAAAAGTTTATTGATATTTGGGAATCTAGCAATGAATTAATAAACTTGTGGTTTGGGCATGTTCGAGTGTCGCAATTGCCGGATAGGAACTACTGTCAGAGGACATCGTCCGCTCAAAGACAGCTCCAAAAAGGAATTAGTGTCGACGATTGCACGGCTGACTTATACGTAAAACTTTCTGTACTATAGTCACGGGGCATTACATATCTGGCCAGATGTTTAATTAATCGAGTTTATGTCGTAGATATTTGCACGTGTTCTACTTCAACGACTGGAGACAACTAGTTATCACTAGTTGCAAGCGACATGAGTGCCCCCACGATTAGCTTGAGTCGGCATCTCGGTGAGGTAGCCAATAAGGTTCCGTTATTTAGTCACGTGGTTCCCAGTTGGCGATGATGGTGGTGGTGGTGGTGGTGCTGGTGTGGGGGTGGGGGGTAACGAGTGACGTGGGGATGTTAGATTAGATCTATTTGATAAGTCAAACATCAAGTTTGGTCAAAGATCACGTCACGATATTTAAACACGGCCAGCTCTAATCCCAACCCTAACACCAATTCTGGACCTAGCCCTAACCTGAAGCTTGACCTACCATCTCGCTAACAATCAGGTGTCGTAATCTTATTTACATCTTAACGACCTTGACGAAAATTGAGCTGACCTTAACAAATAGATTTAGCCATGACGTGGGCGTGGGGGTAAAAGCACGGCAGACGGGTGGAATGAGGCCATTTTTGAAAGATTTCATGTCATCAGTTGTGGCTCCGATTCTGCAACTGGCGCCGGGCGACATGGGCGCGCCTACGACTAAGATCAACTGGTGGCTCGTGGTTGCGTCCATATATAATCCTTCAGTAAGTTATATATAAGGAAAACTCATGTTTTCTTTTTGATTGCTCCACTTCCCGTTTCTTCAAACCGTATCAATGATCTCTATGTAAAAGTTTAAAACACTTATGCAATATTGGATGACAGCAACATTGTCCGATACACACGACAATTTTTCATACAACTCAGCGGTATAGATAGGCCCCTACGCTTTATTGAGGTAAGAATTATAATGCTTGGATAGCCAGTTCTAATCGAGAATGTCCTCCATCACGATTCGGTACAAGTCCTCAAATATAAGGTTCAGATCTGTATGCATGTCCTCCATCAGGATCATCCACAAACCCACCTTCACGCAGACAGGGACGATAGCATATGGATGTGGACGTATAAAAATGAATATATTGAAAATATGTGCGAAGTATCCGTACTTAGCTATTTTATCGTTAAACTTTTAAATAGCCGCGGTGTTCTAAACTACTGAATATTATTGTCATCCGATGGCACAGAGAGTTTATTATGGGCTTGCCATGTAAATCTCTAAATAATAATTTATATAACATTTGGAGCCAGAAAAAGACCTGCAATAGGCAGATTTAGTTATTACATAATACATCTAACTACGTAACAGTTACCATCATTGGTGGTCACGGTGGCTAAGTGGTTAAGACGCTGGCGCGCTAGCCTGGATGTCGGTGCTCGATCCCTGCATTGGCCAAGAAAGTTCCGGTGTGTTTAATTCTTGTCAGTGATGCAGTTGTCTAGACGTTCGGGTGGTGCGAAAACCCGAGGTACCGTGTACACATTGGGGAACACGTAAAAGATCCTTTGACAACTCTCATGGTACACTAGATGGCGTATCACCGTCTTCATTAATGTAATTAAAGTCGAAAATTCGAAGTTTTGTTGGATCCCCCACCCCCATGGGAAGGGGACCCGCAACTTAAGAATCAAGGTTTAGGGTATCGGACACCACTGTCCACTCATTTAACATAGTAGAAATTGTGTACTGTATGGCTATCACCGTCTTTATTAGCCCATGCGGTACAGAGCAGAGTAGAACATCTGAACCCATATTCCATTTAAAATATAGATGTGACGCCACCCTTTGATGTCGCCGTACCATTATTTCAAATAATCGTACGGGCAACTTGCCAATAGTACTTTATTTATACCAGTATAATATTAGACTAGTGTAACGTATTTCACTGTTAAAGCTCGTGCGGAGTGTCAGTATTTTAAGATGTTTAATGGCCTTGGGCTTACGACATTGCGTAATGCATTGTAAAAACAACGGTAATTGGTTGTGAATAGGGATGATGTATGGAAAATAATATACGACCGGTTCTTTAATAAATTTTCGCCAACAAATCCCACGGCCAATTTACCGACATCTTGTACAATATTTTTTTTTTTTTTTTTTTTTTTTTTTTGATCTAATCTTTTCGAATTGGTAAATTATTTTGATTCCATAGAGAGTCGATGAAAATTTAAATACAATTGATCGTGTAAACTTCGGGGAATTGTGTGTATATGTAGAGGCGTTTAAATCTACTAGTCGCGTGTTTCTGATGGATTTAATGTTTCACACTTGCGGATTTAAAAAATAAATGTTGATATAAGGCGAGATTAGACTGTTTTCTTAACGTTTTGAGGAACATTTAAACGGTTTACTCCCACTGTGATAGGGATTAATCAAATAATTAACGATACAACAATAGGGATTAGTTAGGATTAAGGGTTAACCAAAGGATTAACAGTTTAATTTAATATTTTATTCCATTTTAAATCTACCTTTCTTTTACACATTATTATACTAAAATACAATATTTAAAATTTTTAGTATATAATGTACAAGTTATCATTTAAACATTTTATTTAATCAAACATGTTCCTATTAATAATACATCTTCAACAAAATACATCTTACAATCCAACTAAATGGGAGACAGCATCCTCGTACTCGTTGACGATGTAATGCCCTTCACGGAGGCGCCGCTTTTCTGTCCCCAGTCTGTCTTCCAACTGCCGGTACTTCCTTTTTTCTGGGTTTGCCAGAGGCACCAGCAGCAAGCTGGTATAAAACTAACATCTACTTGAACGTTTGCCATCTTGTGATATCTGTCAGATTAATGCTGTTGAAAAATGACCATATATATATATATGGTGTCCTCTGAACGGAGTTCACCACTTAAGTAAGTTTTAACAAAAAATTGCTTATCAGAATGATAAAATAAGATGAACACAGTTTACATACTGTTCTCTACACCATAAATTGGCCCACTTGATTAAAGGAGTACTCCATTGTACAAACTTTTCGCGATTCATGATAATTTATAAATAAAAAGGCAATTAAATAAAAACATTTTCTTGGGTCGGAATTGTGGAGCACAATTGTATGAATCAATTACTTGCTTTAATAAATATTTCCATGAATAATGGAGTACTCCTTTAAGCCAATTAAGGCTGCTAATTAAAATCAGATAATCCAGGGATTAAAAACTGGCACAGTGGGAGTACCCCATTTAAACATGGTCGGCTTAAGAATGTTAAAGCCCCCAAACAAGACAATGTGCGGGCGTCCGCTATACCTCCAACACAGTGGTGTCACTCGCTGTCAATTATTGATGTCCCAGATCGAACATCCATTTTCTATGTTAGGAATTCCAACTTGAAGTCTCACTGCGTCATTTTATTGCCATAGGAATCCCTAGTAAATAACAATATTGTGAAAGATGAATCTTTAATCAGAATATTGGTCCAAACCGGTTAGATTTCGTTCACTATTTACTAAGGTATATTGAATTGAAATTTTTCATCGATCTATTTTACTCGCTATGTAATAGCCTCGGCGCCATTTTATTGTCCCCGAATCATTGTTGATGGGCCTATATTGTATCCATCTTAATCTAAGCCGGGGGAATATCTAACGTTTTAATCAATCTGAGTACACATTAGCAGAGAAATTCAATATTTTAGTAAAAATGCATATGACGCATCGCTACTTTAACGCCACTAACTTTAATTTGTATTTTCCATACTGAATCAGAAATGAAATGGAGTTTAACGTCCTACTATTCTGCTCCAACACTGGGCTAATGAAGAAGGGCATACGCCATACAGTGTGCTATAAGGGAAATTTTGCGCTACGACCCACTCTTATATCGAATTCCAACTGCCAGTGGATCTTTTACGTGCACGCCATTGTGTACACTGGGCCTTAGTTTTTTGTACCATCCAAACGGATAGACAAATGTCCTTGTCAGGCCAGAAAATCTGGATGAACTTTCTCGGCCAAAGCAGGGATCAAACACCCGATCTCCAGGCTGGCTAGTTCAGCTCTGAACGTCGGTCTCATTACACTCACCCTTACCGTTCAGGGACTGGCCTATTCAATCAATGTCGAAAATAATTTGAACCCCAGTCAATTTTACTGGGCAACTTTTCACTGCGAAACATCGGAGTGTCAATCCGTGTGGACGTCTGTACAATGTAAAAGAACATCTTAGTGACAAAATAAGACCTTGCTTACCTCGCTAGACTCAGTATGAGCGAAACAAAACGCTGTTTAAAATACGTCCTCTCCTATCAAACTGTCCTTTCGCCACCATGACACAGCGTGTTGTGATGCTCATACTGACTCTAGTGAAATGAGCAAGGTCTTATTTTCTCACTGAGATGTTCCTTTACACTGTACACGAGTCCACACGGAGTGACACCCATCGTTTAGCAGTGAAATGTTGCCCAGTAAAATTGGGGGTCAAATTATTTTCGACATTGATTGAATGGGCCAGTCCCTGAACATTCAGGGTGAGTATAATGAGACCGACGTTCAGAGCTGAACTACAGGCTGGCGAGCCAGCGTCTTACCCATCGTGAACCCCCATACTGAATCCGAGAGCCGACAATCTTGTTCTCAGAGGCAGCCGCGGAGCCGAAGGGATTAGACCGTCCATTATTTCCAATTTTTTCCAAACCTAAGCCCCGCCCATTCTGACCTCTGATTGGTCAATCTCTTTGGGTCGATTTCTCGAAAACTAGAGGTCGGATCGTCGTTTCGTTTGTTGTAAAATGATCCTTGTATCAAAGTCAACTCACTGACATGAAAAATTGGATCCTAAACGAACAAATTCAAGTTTTTGTAAAGATCTATTTTTCTACGCGTTGTTATATTTTTAAGTGATTCGGTCATCCAGGCACGTAAAATCAGGGGCGTACGACGCAATTAAACGAGAAATTTCGCGCGTAGGAACTACATGTCACCTTCCGGGAAAATGGTTACCCCGATTCACCAGAGAAATTTCTTCAAAAATTTTTCTAGTTTCGAGATTGGAGAGCCGGAGCAAATGCCGTATATATCCACAAGCACAAGTACCCCAGTCTTGAACCCTTGATGACCCATATAAAATATAAATTGCCCGCCTGATTGGCCATTCTTCTGCAAAATCTTTGATGAGAAACAAGTGGTTTAATTTGATGAGAAACAAGTGGTTTAATTTAAGCTAGCCTTAGATGACATTTAAAACAGAAAAAGTCGCTGCACACTCTTTGATCATCTAAAGAATTTATTGTTTTAAAAAAAAGAAAGAATACATGCGCATCAATCATATTGTTTGAAATTTCTAATTATAAGAACCATTAAAACTCTACTGGGAAAACATGGATTGACTTGTAGCGCTTTAGACAATTTTTTTTTTTTGTTCTTTTTAGACGTATTGGCTTAAACTCGCGTTAATGCATTACAGTCTGTTATTGCAAATCATAAATAATAGCGCAAATTTATTTTGGTATCACGAGCTTGCACCGACTGTTACTTTTATGAAATGTATCATATCAATATCAGATATAGACATCTAATTATTGTCAACGGACACACGTGCTAAAAGGATAACGAGAATATTAGACAAAGCAAATATCGTTTATATCGTATTTAAGACAATCTGGTTCCGCTGTGGATCAAATACCACATTATTCCTACGTGGGAGCAATATTTTCTTTTTCTGAGATTCTATTAATTGCTCTTAAAAATCATTAATTGGACAGTAGACGAGCATATAGCCTACTATTTTAAGAAAACAATAAAGGTTCGTAATCGCCTTAGGTATTTTAACATTGTATTCCAGAATCAATATGGTTTATAGTCAGCAACAACTAATATTATTAAGTACAAGTTGTTAGCTGGCAAGAACAGTCATTATAATATGTTTTAAGTGTTTTGAGTTAGATTTACAGTAGAAACGGCTAATCAATTTATAATGCTGGTTAATATGACGCCCCCACAAATGAAAACAACACCTAAAGTAATCAGATTTCGCCAAACTGGTGACTCCATGTTCATTATAGCTATCAGTATGGGCGCCCCATATGCATAGGAGTACGAGCCGGGGGTTGGGCAGGCGGGTAAAATTGTTTTTTTTATATTTCACCTTCTTGGCAAAATAAATTGCCCGAAATATAAAAAAAAATATACTAATTTTACTTTTTTTTTAAAGTTACGTTATGGGAGATTAGATAAAGAGCTGGCAAATATCACTGTAATAGTTAAAATCTAGATACTGTAATTGGAATTTGCTGAAACTATCAGCAAAATTGATCCACTATGTATGAGATTTTAGCTATTGAATATTCGGACTAGCCTCGATCATCATTAGCCTACTCAAGTCTGTAGGATAAAAAAACAACCTCGATTATCCATTTTTTGATTTAATTATGAATGGAAGTCGAACAGCAAATTCGAACATAAACATCGTAGGCTAGCATTGTCACCGGAGTTGATTTTATTGCAAGTCTTTATTTAGGCTTCAGTTGTCATAGAAATTATAAATTAGATCTATATTTAAACAACACGCATAAAATCAACCCAGTAGACCCAAGGGTGGCTTGGATTTAAACAGGATTTCGTTGACTGATTTAATTATAAATGGCGTCGTGGGCAGAGATTAACTGTTACGTTAACGTCATACTCTCGGAAAATTTAGATCGAGGCTAAATAATGATAAAGTGTATGAAGCGAGGTCGCTGTAGAACGAGTCCTTAACAAATGACATCTAACTAAACTATTTTAAGCACAATAAACTAAATACAGATAAGGACGAATTATACAATTCCTGGAGACCGTGTGATGAATAATACAGACGGGTAGGTTTTCTCTCTTAATAATATCAATAAAAATATATTTATGGACCGACGACAATATACGTCCACATGAAAATGTGGGCTATAAAAAGAGATGACATTCAACTCCGGGTATCTGTTGATGTAACTGTTGATGGTGGCTGATGAATTGCAAAAAATTGGTTTCGATCGTCCACAAATATTCTGATACGGGAATCCTAGGGTGAGTTTACAGGCCATCACATGATCCCTGGGTTCTCTGCGAGTTTATAGCACTGTGGTAGTCCGCTGAACGAAGAAGACACATGATTGTGAATGCATGATTCTCATGATGAGAGGTTGGGTCTAAAAATAAAGACAAGTTGCAGGTAAGGAGATGGAAACAGGGCTAGTGATAACCCTTACCGACAATCTTGCAAACAATCACGTGCCCTAACCCTGTTTACATCCCGTCGCAACCTTGATGAAATCGCAGTTGGCTATAATTATAAAGCATTGGGGTCATAAGAGTCAAGAGGACAAACCTTATTGTTAATTCACTAAATGTGACCCCCCCCTCCCCAACTTCCAAAACAATATATACTAGACCTGCATGCAGGAATGACGGGTTTCACTGGTGCCACATTACCCTTTAACATGTCACGTCCGGTGCCACGTTACCCTTAAACATATGTCACTTCCGGTACCAGTGAAACCATTAAACAGGTTTCCCCATAAGCAATGCACACATCAAATAAATTGGACACAGAATCAACCAAATCCAGTAACTATCAATTTATTTTATACATTTGTTACTTGTAAGTGATCCTGGCAAACTTACATTACTTCCGGTGATAATGAAAATGTTCAATTAGTTTTATGAAATCCGAAATGACATATGACATCATATAGTGAAAATTTTTTATGTAAATAGAATAATAATTTCCTCTTTTATAGACCAAAAACCTTGAAAAGTGACTTGTAGACCATCAACTATTTCTCTGCAACCGCACAAGTTAGAAACCATTTTGTGGTGTCTGTATGATCGTATGGATTCAATCTATTTGTTGAATGGAATCAAATATCATAATTTTGAAAACATTACAATTCAGACTCATTTGAATAAAATATCTGTTTTTCAGGCTAAAAATTCAGTTTTTGACAAAATGACATCACTTCCGGTGATACTAAAACAGCTAAATTAGTTCTATAAAATCGTAAATCGCATAAGACATCATATGGTGAAAATTTTATGAAAATCGAATAATAACTGATTCTTTTAGAGCCAAAATAAAGTAAAAAGTGACTTGTGGAAAATCGTCCATTTCTCTGCAACCGTACAAGTTAGAAACCATTTTGTGGTATCTATATGATCGCATGGGTTCATTCTATTTGTTGATGGGAACCAAATTTCATAAATAATTCTAAAAATAATACAAAAAATACTCATTTGAATAAAAAGTGTATTTTTAAAGGCTAAAAATTCAGTTATTGCCTAAATGACGTCACTTCTGGTAACAGTAAAAGTGTTAAAATGGTTTGGAATAGTCGACTGTGGAAATAGGCAACGGAGAGTGAAAGAAAATTGAAAATCAAATAATAATTGATTCTTTTACAGCCAAAATAACGTGAAAAGTGACTCATGCAAAATTGCCCATTTCTCGGCAACTGCTTATATTACAAACTAAATTTCACATACATTCTCTTTGTATGGATTATTGCTACAAGTTTATGAAAGTATCGAAGACATATTTTAATAAATGAAGACACTGAAATAATAATCACATGGTGAAAATTTTATGTAAATCGAATAAGAATTGACACTTTTATAGACCCCAAACCTTGAAAAGTGACTTGTAAGAAATCGTCTATTTCTCAGCAAACATACAAGTGAGAAACCATTTTGTGGTATCTGAATGATCGCATGGGTTCATTTTATTAGTTGATGCGAACTAAATATCATAATTTTAAATATATTACAAATCAGACTCATTTGAAAAAAATATCTGTTTTGAAGGCTAAAAATACAGTTTTTGCCAAAATATAATTACTTCCGGTGATACTGAAAATGTTAAATTAGTTCTATGAAATTATAAATGACGTAAGATATCATATGGTGAAAATTTTATGAAAATCGAATAACAACTGACACTTTTATAGACCAAAATCCTCGAAAAGTGACTTGTGGAAAATCGCCCATTTCTCTGCAACCGTACAAGTTAGAAACCGTTTTGTGATATCTGTATGATCGCATGGGTTCATTCTATTTGATGAATAGAATCAAATATCATAATTTGAAAACAATAACAGGTACGACCCATTTGAATAAAATATTGTTTTTTAATGCTAAAAATTAAGTTTTTAGCAAATGACGTCATTTCCGGTGGCAGCGTATGAGGTAGAATGGTTTGACCTTGTTCACTATGGCATTAGGCATCCAATGGTGAAAGAAAATTGAAAATCACATAATAATTGATTCTTATACAGCCAAAATAACGTGAAAAGTGACTCATGCAAAATTGACTTTTTCTCGGCAACTGCGCATATTACAAATTAATTTTCACATACATTCTCTTAGTATGGTTTATTGCTACGAGATTATGAATGCTACGGAGATATATTTTTTAATATGAAGACGCTGGATGGGTTGTAAATAGCTTATTTTGACACCTTTTTTCACCCTTTAATCCAATTTGCCCGAAAACGAAATCGAAATTAAAAAAACTGAGCGCGATGTTTTGTGCGCCTTTATATGGCACATCTTTTCGGTCATATTAGATTTGAAAAAAATAATTTTTGCTTTCAAAAAGTGGTACCGAACTGTTAAAATTGTAGTTTTTGCTAAATTTACGTCACTTACGGTGCCGACAGGAAACTTTGCTGGTAACAAAAAAAATGACATTTTGGACCATGGAGCATATAAACTTTGTTTTATACAAATCGGACAATAAATAATTTATATAGAACCGATAAACTGAATTAGCCAATAGCGACCAAGGAAAATTATCCAGAAAAAAAATGTTCACATTTTTGCCCAAATCAGACGACCCTTTAACCCTTGGTAAAAGGTCATTAAAAAATATTCATTTGTCAAAATTTAAATTTTCAAAATTTGGCGCCTTATTTTTCCGAAGATTCGGCGAAATTTAAAAGTCTAAAGACCCGTAGCTATGTGCCATGTCTCTGGCTATGTCAAAAACTATCAAACGATAAAATCCAACAATTGTTGTTAATATTACGGCAATATTTCAAAAAACGACAACTTCGGTGATTTCGGACATTTCGCATTGTCGCAGAATGCCGGAAATAGCTTTAATCTCTAAGTCACACCCACTGTCGCAGTAAAACTCAAGACATTGCATCGATCCGACAAGTAGTTCCTGAGATATAAGCAAATTGGAAAAAAAAAAATAATAATAATAAGAATAACTAGATCTGCTACTGTCCCATGCAGATATGAAAGCTTTCATATTCATCGTCACGTGTCATTGATTGTATCAAGTATCCTAAATAAAAGGATAAGAAGAAAAAATTATCAAAATTTGTCAAAAACTCGCAAGTTACAAGTCTAAATATAGTATGAAACAATGCACCCAGGCATAACGATAATCTGAAAACTAAAGGGAAATAACTGAAACTTGTATTACTGTAATGAGACGGATGAGAAAATGAAATGAAAATGGCGGGAAAAAAATTAAAAATGGCAGGTTGGACAGGCGACCTTACTCCTTGTCACGTACAACCGGGCATTCGAAAACACGCTGGTTTACTCAATGACAGGCGCACGTGCTAACCATTCAGCCACCCAACCCAACCCCCCTTTGAAATCAGACACGTGCAATATGTCATATAGGAAGAATAAGAAGTCGCTCACAACAAAATGGTAAATTAATGAGTTTAGGTCAAAAGGTTGAGCTACTGTTTTAGAGTACTTAATAGTTTTAAAGAGACACGTTAAGGGTTGTTCATAGTTAAATGAAAGTTTAATTTTAAATAAGACCAATAAAATTAGGATTTAATAATGCCAGACTAATATTTCCAATATCTTTGGTTATAAGTACGAAATCGTGACGACTTCTTAAGCATGTTTTAAACAAAGGATCATAGACTGAATTATACAAAAATGGCACTCTGCAATAAAAAAAACTGGCCAAAGCAAGATTTCTATGCAGAAATTAAATAATTGCTAGAACCAGAAAAATATTTATCCACTATAATAAATAAGCAACATAGAGAAAATGAAATGAAATTGAATGGGGTTTAACGTCCTACTGTTCTGCTCCTAAAATGGGCTAATGAAATCGGGCATATGCCATAAAGTTTGCAATGAGGGAAATTTTACCCGGGCAGCGGCGTTACGGCCTACGAGGTTGGACAGGCGACCATACTCCTTATCACGTACAACCAAGAAATCGAAACAACGCCAGTTGGCTCAATGACAGACGTTATGATACAGAGCGCACGTGCTAACCATTCAGCCACGCAACCTCACTAAAATCGGCAAATTGCTGACCTACAGCGAGAAACATTTCAATCGGGCCAAATTTTCTATTTTAACAGATTAATTTGCACGGTACCTTTATTTATCAACCGAATATTACAAAACTTTTAAAAATAAGCTCCCCCTGACCAGCTTAATCGTTCACAATAAACGTTTGACCCTTAAAATCGACAAATTGCTGACTTTAAAGTAAGAAACATTACAACCGGGCCAAATTTTCTGTTTTATCACTTTTACAGTACCTTTGATTACCAACCGATTATTACAAAACTTTAAAAAGAGAAAGAGAGAAATGCGGCCTAACGTCCAAACTAGGTCATTTTGGGGCTAACATATGTTTTTTAATTTTATTTAAAAACTCCCATTGCGCGTACTGGTCTTTAGCCGTTGGGTGGAAACCGAAGAACACGGAGAAAAACCACGAGGTTGGACATCATACACCATGTCACGTACAACGTGGAGATCGAAACGACGCCCGTTGACTCAATGACAGACGTTACGATACAGCGCGCACATGCTAACCATTCAGCCATTCAGCCTCACTGAATTTGGAAAATTGCTGACTTATAGCAAGAAACATTTCAACCGGGCGAAATTTTCTGTTTTAACAGCTTAATGTGCACGGTATTTTAATTACCAACCGATTATTACTAAACTTTTGAAAATATGCTCCAACTGACCAGCTTAATCGTATGCAATAAACGTTTGGCCTGAATTGAAAGTTCTGCACGGAAAAAGTTCATCTTGATTTCCCGGCGTGGTTCCCCGTTGTCATTGAGGCAGAACGGAGGGCCTGACAAGCACAGCTGTCTAGTCGTTCGGATGGGACGAAAAAAAAATATCCTTAAGCAGTTGGAATTCGATACTGTTGAATAAGCTGTATACGATGACTAAATGTGTAGATTGTAGTCACCCACACTGCATGTTTCGCTTAACAATGAAAGGATGCCGTTTTCAATGTTCGATCCTTTTGTTCTTCTACTCCTGATATGTTGGATTGTTGATCGATGGTTTTATATAAAAGACTACCAATAAGACTCTTTGTAGAAGAAGTTCCCCAAAAATATTAAGTTGACTTTACGAGAAAGACCTCTAAACATGCTCCAAATTGTAAAAATACGACTTTTTAGATTTTCAATCTCTTTTTTTCGCCTATCCCTGATATTTAAAATAAATGATACAATGATTTCACACAACAGGCTAGCTATTGGACTCTCTATTGACAAAAGTTTCACAGCCCTCCCTTCATTATAACCGAAGTTATCGTGCCCTAAAGAATCAACAAATCAGCATGCCTATCTCTGCTTACCCTAGACAGAAAATGCTCATCTTTGAACTCAATCATGACATTTACCTAGTGAACGTCTACACCAAGTTTGAACATTCTAGCTCAATTAGAAGGAGAGTTATTGTGTTTCAAAGTCTCGGCCCTTCAAATTGCTACTACTTTTCATTTTCAATTCAAAATGGTGACCATCACGTGACCGAAATCAAAATTCTGCTCCCTACGATTTTTGGGCCATCCTTCAAGGATTCAGAAAATATAACTCCCGTGTCTGTAAGTAAAATAGCAAAAAAGCCTTAGGGATTTTTCATGTTTCAAGATGGTGGCACTTCCGGTTCGATCGACAAACTCCATATTTTGTGTACGAATCAGTAATTACTTGTCGAGTATCGAAATTTTTTTTTAGGTCATTCTGACCTATATTTCGACGATTTTTTTGAAAACTTTGATCCTTAATTTCACCAAGGGGAGATAATTTAGAAAATTTCTAATTATATTTTTGAAGTCACATTGGTAAGATCTACTTGTATACTAAATTTCATGAAAATCGTACAACTATTAAAGAAGTTGTCAAATTGGTCTAAACTTCCGGTTCGAAATCACAGCGACGAATTTTCGAAATTCGAAAATGTGAAACTGCAGATGAAAACGATTTTTTTCAAGGTATTCAAAGAAAAAAGAATTAGTAAAATCGGTCAAAAAATAACAAAGTTACGACTATGCATTGTCAGTTTTTACGTTCGTAAAATTCGGTGATTTCGGATTCGTAAAACGTTTTGAAAATATATTTAAACAACGTTCGCACCCCATTTTTGGGGGGTAGGTCAAAGTTTCAGAAAGATCCCATGGTTAGATTCTGAGAAATCCGATTTGCAGAAAATACACAAAAAAAAAAATAATAATAATCTTAACAGAAACAATAAGCTTTCATATGTAATATGAAAGCTTAATAATAAGAAGAATTTTAACAAAAACAATAGTGTTTCACACAAGCTACGCAGTGTGAAACCCTAATGAATGAAAACCTTATGAATGCAGTAGCGGCTACAGTATTTAATGGATATTTTTTCAAATTTGATATGAAGCATTAAGGCCGACAGCTGCATAATATTATTAGTCCTATTGATTTTGCAGCTATCTCTTGGAAAATGTGGGAGTATCTTGAATGGAAACAGTCGGTTTTCAAATTGATAAAGGCCACTAACTCTAAAAATAAAGAATGCTTTGACAATCACTATTAATATTTGCCTAAAATTTTCAAGTCACTGCAGCCAAGGGCAAAAACTTAGAAATAATTGACAAATTAATTTCAAAATCTAAGTCATCTGAGATCACAGATGTCTCTATTAACAATACAACAAAAGTGTGTTAGCTAAAATAAGCAGTGGTATCAGATGTTCTGGAAAGACAATTTTGTCTTTTTGGATAGACATGCTAATGAAACCAGGCAAAAGTTTATTTAATATACAGTTTATTGTAATAATATTAGTTTACAAACAGAAGGATGTTGATGAATAAAGTAAACAAATGATTATATGACATTAATTAATGACACTGACTGGTCAACAGATGTTACAAGACATTTGTTTTTCTAATTAATATAATGATTATGGGGCTAAATAACACTCCTTTGTTTTAGACACCACACAAAAATATTTTCAGTTTCAAGTATATCTGGCCTCAAAAATGACCTTATATTTCCCCAAGGGTCCAAGACAAAAACTTAAGTCTTGCTATTTTAGTTTCAATAATTTTCAAATTACCTTTTTTTCATTATTTGTTCAAACCTTAAATTTAACCATGAAGTTTCATAATTAGATGAGTTTATATATACATCGTGACGAGCAGATATTGATCCTACCTTATTAGGATATCAGATACTTTCATGGAAAATATCTACCTGTAGAGATACTATTAATTACTAGTAACATTGCAGAAGTTGAAAAAAGTTATTGAAAATATATAGCCACATTAAAATGGTAAATAGCTGTATGTTTGACATTCAGAAAATGTTTTATATAAGCCATATAATTGTAAATTTGCTTCTAAACATGGCTTTAATATTTCACTGAAGTAGAAGAAGTAGGGTGGTTGTAAACGACCCATAATGTTCATACACAAACTAGATATCCTATGAAGTAACCCAATGAAGATATCAGAATATATGTTTATTCCTATATAGAATGTTATCTTACTGTTTTGATCATACTTCCTTATTACTGTATAAGTACAGCTTTTCTACTATTTTATATGAAGAAATTACAAGTACACACAACAATGAGGGTAGAGATGAATAGATTGAATGTTAATAGTCTAATTCACTGGTTAGAACATATTTTTGCACATGGAAATCAAGCTGGATTTATAATTTCACTGTTATATACAACGTTTGTATTGATTTAATCACTATCTTCATCAGTATTGATTTAATCACTATCTTCGTGACCCGATGAACCACTTTTAGCTGGTGATTTTGGGGATCCTGCACCAGATTCATTGTCCGAATTTCTACTTCCTCTTGATTTATTAGAGGCATTTGAGCCTCCTGATCTATTTGATCCCCCTGACCTATTTGATGCAGCAGATTTAACACTTCCAGCATCACTTTCATTACCAGACCCTTTTCTTGAACCATGATCCGAGCCTGATCTTGAACGAGACCTTGATCTTGAACGGGATCTTGAACCAGACCTTGATCTTGAACGAGATTTTGATCTTGAACCAGACCTTGATCTTGAACGGGATCTCGATTTCGATCTACCTCTGTCTGACCCAGAACCAGATCCTCTATTTGAACCTGAACCTGACCGTGAACCTGATCTGGATCTGGATCTTGATCGTGACTTTCTTTCGTTATCTGATCCAGATTTTGCAGCTGCACCCCCATCACTTTCACTGCTTGAGGATCCAATACGACGCCGTTTTTTACCACCACCTTCATTCCCACTACCACTGGCCCTAATAAAACAAATATTCAACAATAATTAGTAAACATTAACACAGTCTGTAAAGGAATATACTCCACAAACATTGGCAAAGTTAATCCAAAGCGTAGGACATTTGGCCACCCTCTCAGATTGGGCCAGCAACATGTGGTAGAAGTCTATCCATTGGTGTAATAAGTTATCATACACAAAGCCTATCCAGCTGGCCAGAATTTTTGATGTTAACAAAAATATTGCCCACATAAATTGCCTTTGAACTAACATGGGCAAACAGCATATTATTTTTTACCCAAATATCTGACGGAATAGATAATCATGTGTGCGTCACAAAGAAAACACAAGACCTTCGTACACGCAGCCCCCCATAACGTAACAATTTGCAAGTTTTAATATTATTGAAACTTACCCTTCATCATCATCGATTCGAAGTTTTTCACCTTCAGATCCTGATCCAGAACTGGAAGAAATAAAGGCTTTGGAAACAATCTTCTTTCTTTGTTTAGCAGAGAGTCCTTCATCAACTTCCTCAGCTTTCTGTTTTTTCTTTTTATCCATCTTTTCTTTTAATGACCTGGGTTTCTTCCTCTTTCTGTCTTTCTTCCTCCCACCATCTTCATCATCAGTATCAGACATATCTTTCTTAGATCTGAAATATAGGATGTAATAACTGCAACATCATGAAAAATATCATACATTTGGGGTGTATAACCTACTACTTAGTTCTGCAGAATTCAGCTAGTTATGCAAATTATAAAGGAAAATCCTGTGCAAGGTAATTTGAAATGTTGTTACAGTTGTTATGGTTAACTTATTATTTTTTTATATAATTTGCTCAAGTTTGTGTAACAATATTAAGCTGTGGGAAGAAACAAAAGAATCTCCGATAAACTAGCAGGTCAGATGATCATACTCTTTGTCTCATAACCTAAGATTGAAACCACAATATTGACATTCAGTATAATATAAAATTTACTCAGCCTCCCAAACACCTCAAAGGAACAAAGACTATGCATGATTTTAGCCCTATAGAGAGAAATGGGGTGTAACTTCCACTCAACACAAAACTAGGTCATTTCGGGACTAAGATATGGTTAACTTTTATCAGTAATTCATTTGCGTGTAGGGGTCTTTAGCAGTGGAAGGGAGGTTACCGGAGAACTCAGGCAACCCTACTCCTTGTAACCTACAACTGGGGATTCGAAACCACGCCAGTTGACTCATTGACAGGCTTTTAAGTGGATTGATATTGACAAATAATTTGTGTTTTCAATGTCAAGGACTTCGGATAGCATTGAGTTAGACACTTAGCTACTTTAAGCTAAGATAAATTTTATAGTTTTTCAAAAAAAGCAAATCATGTATAACATACCGTCTCTTCTTCTTTCTTTTCTTCTTTCCTCCACCATCTTCATTATCATCTTCATCATCATCAGTACTTGGCTTTCTTTTCTTCTTCTTCTTTCTAGGTAATTCTTCTCCACTACCCTCTGATATAATATCATCATCACCACCTCGTTTCTTCTTACCAGATTTTCTCGGTTTCTCATTTTCTGGTTCTAAAGACATTTTTTTGGCTTTTTCTACAATAACAGCTCTCTGTTCTAACAAACGTTTCTCAAATTCTTTCTTCTGTCTTTGTTTTTCAGTCTGTAAAACAAATATGTTTTTTTTTACAATAATTATATTCAGTTACAGCCCTTTCATCCTACATTTATATCTAGCATTATTCTCAGAGTGCAAATAAGGTGAGGGTGAAAACAAAAGCCAATGAAAACAGAAATAAAATGAAATAAAATGGGGTTTAACGTCAAACTTTTCTGCTCCTAAACTGGCATAAATGTAGGATTAACATTAACCAAAACAGTCCACAACAACTCTACCTTACGCAGGAGACACAAGGGGTAAAACTCGAACAACATGATTCAAAATTGGTCCAATGTAAGGTGGTTGTATGGTATGCAGTAGGGAATTACATAATTCTCCAAAAAAAAAGGGTTGGCACCAATGATCTCAGCGTGCAAACCTGCAGGACAACATGCCATATTGTGGAAGCATTTTCACACATTGCTGCCCAAGCCTTGGTCAATTTCTAATGGGCCCTGTTCTGCCCATAACCATTGGTCAGCCTCAGAATGACAGTGGAATTCATGCCATCACATTAATTCTGTGTATTTTCGTTGACTTCAAGTAAATAATGAAAAATAAGTTCTCCTGTTTTAAATCTTACCTGTTCTTCTTCGTATTTCTGTCGCAATTTTTCTTTGTCTTCCTCCTGTTTCTTTCTAATCTCTCTCTCCTCTTCATCAATCTTACGTGCTCTAGCTACATGATACTGAGCCTGACTTAATAAATCTGAACATTGCCTGGAATAAACAAAACATAATAATTAACAGTTAGAACTTATCAAACATTATTCATATTACATATATAATATGTTTTTTTATGAATATTATACAGAGGGGTTGAGTTTATTTAAAAAAACAATAAAACCAAGAAATAACAACACAAGACCACAACTACTATATGTTGTTATGTTTCAAAAATAAAACTTCATTTCAATATGGGCACAGGATAAAAATGATAATGGTTCTTGTTAGCAGAAGCTAACCACAATTAACCAAATAGTTCGTCCCTTGAGTAAGATAAGGTCGTAAGTGACAAAATCTGAAAAATCACTTTTTGTTAAAAAAAAAATGACTAATAATACTATATCTATCTTACACTAGAAAATGGTCACAATCGAAGGTTTTTTAGGTGCATTATGGGTAATTAAGAAAAGGTCGTAAGTGTTGAAGTGGGGGGTTGGGATGGCCTAGTGGTCTAGAGTGCCGCGCTTCGACCTCTAGCTGGCCGGTCACCTCTGGCTTGCGGCTGTAGTTTCGAGCCCTGGTGTGAGCGTATGTGGCATGGAGATAGGGGCTCCTTCTCAACCTCGTGGGTTTCCCCCGGGCACTCCGGTTTCCTCCCACAGCAAAGGCCCCTGCGCGTGCGCTAAGATAATGAAAATCAAAAATAAGCCTTGTCTGTGATATCACCTTCGGTGGAAGCGGACGTTAAACACCAAGAACAACAAGTGTTGAAGTTCACCATAACTTCCCTGTAATAAGGTCGTAAGTGCATATGGTTAAGTTTCAAAAATCCCCTCAAAAATATTAAGCCATCATTTAGTGATGTTATTTTGAAACCTTTATATGCGATTATCTCGAAATGAAATAATTGTCACTTACGACCTTATCTTACTCAAGGGACGAGTTGTTCTAGCCAAAAAAACTATAAGGTCAGTGCTGTAGGTGGTAAAATTTGTCATTTTAATAAACACATAGTTTGTAAACTATGGGGGATATTTACAGTTTAATTTAAACCTTAAAACTAATCTCTGTCATTTGAGGAGTCTTTCATACTCATTTGAGGGATTTTGAAACCTCTGAAAATTATAATATTGTGAAATCTTCATCTCTTAAAGGGATATCAGTCCAAAAATGCTTCCATTCACTTTTAGAAAGATATATTAGGAATTGCCAAATTTGTAACATTTAGTATTGTATGTAGAGGATATAAACAGTTGGGTAAAATATTGTTTGGTCTATATTTAATCTGATGTACATATGTAAAATATAAACTATACCTTGCTTCTGCTGCAGCTTGATTTAAATCATACTTCATTCTATCTCCATGTTGACTTAGATAACTAAAATATCTGAAAACACAAACAAAAAACACTAATTACACTACGTTTCGATACATTGAGTAGTTCTACAGTATCTAGGGTCTATTACTGGATAATTTTACCTGCAACAGAAGAAGTATAAAGTAAAGGAATGGATGTTTTTACCTGTGAGCTAATTCTAAATCTCTCACAGCTGTTAATACTGTCTTTAAATTACTTTTCTCATCTTTTAATATAGAAGTAGCCAGTTTTTGTTGTACCAGAGCTATATTATATAATAATACTGTATCGTGTGGTGATACATGTCGGGCCTGTTGATAGAAATAATATCAAGTCTTATTAAATTAACACAGGTGATAATCTTACCAGTGTATTATCAACATTTTCTTAAAAAAAGCAATGTTGTTATTAACTTATAAAAACCAACCACCTCTAACCTTAGCACAGAGTTAAACCATGCTATATTGCAGTGATCTCCAAACTTATTGAATCTTACAAACCGTCACATCTCTCGAGCACAGTGGTTGAAAGCTCTAGGTTTGTTGACTGTGCTACAATAGAGCCTCCTGCGGACATTTTATAATCTCAACTTCTAAGAGAGAGACATTGACGAGTCGGGAGCAAGAAGTCAAGGACTTACATGTAAGACAACAAATTATTCTTTCTTGAAAAGACTTATAATCACTTTTATCAAATTTCTACAGAAAGGATATATCTTAAGTGTTAATGATTTTAATAATGTATACAATGGTAGGTAATACAAGCTCAACCCTAAATACATACGATTCCTTTTCAGGTCTGTAAAATATACTAGCAAAGAACAACCTCCAAGAATTTCATGAATCGTTGCAGGATAGGCACATCTGTGAGGCGTTCGGGATAAGACACAATTTCAACCTCCACTTATGTACACACTGGAGTAGCCTACATGCGAAAGAACCGTTAACAGACGGAAATAAATGAAGAGGAGGCAGAAATGCCACTGTCTTGGCAAAATTATCATTTTGCAAAATTATCATGTCTGTTTCAAAAAGATAAATGTAGGCAAAATTTACCACCACAATATTCAAGATGTAAAGTAAAACTAATTAGTTATGTGATATAACTACTAGGAATTGTATCTCTTACAGAACTAGTCATAAGAACAATACTTTATGTAAAGGTTAGGATAATGATCTAAACTTACCTTCAATAGAACTGTTTTACATTCTTGTAATTTACCACATCTAAAATATGCTCTAGCTAAATACAACATAACATCTTCATTATGGTTCTTGAAAAACTTCTTCAAACAATTTTCATACTGTAATACATAAAAACAAACTGGCATTTAGTCATAAACCAATTCAACAGTCTGAGAAAGCTATAAATCTTTATTGGCTTTTGTAAATTTAATTTTATAAGCTTTAGTCACTGATCTAACATTTTACATATTTTTTTTACAGATTTTCCTGTTTCTGTGTTGCTGCTATGCTGGATAGTTTGTGACTATGTCTAATAGGAATACTTTAAAACTGTTTAGTGTATAAAAATAAACAAAGTTCAAAACCTATGATTGATCTTGACCCAGAACAGTAAACACTAGTAAACAGGGCTAATGAAAGACAAATGCAATAGACGATACTATAAGGGAAATTTTGTTCGAGCATCGGCCCTATTGCCAACTCATAATTTAAATTTCAACTGTGACGGGTTCTTTTACATGCATGACAATATCTAAATGGACCTCTTTTTTTCCATATCATCCGATTAACTAGACATCCTGCACCACGGACAAGGAGAAACCATGCTGGAAATTCAAGAAAGAAAAATTTTCTACTAATACCAGGTACAAATTAATTACCAGGCCATCATCTTACTCACTGAACCACTGCAGATGAAATGATTTTGAACCTGTCTACAGTACTTGTTTAATAACTAGCAAAGACAAAAATAAACTAACCATCTGGACAGCAGCCACATACTGTTTTTGTTCAACGTAGATATGTGCAATGTTTAACCATACATCACAGAAATCAGCTGTGGCCTCTCTAACCTGGGCAAATACATCTCTACCTTCACCAATACATCCTTTATGTGCTAATACACAGCCTGATAAAATACATACATTAAAATACTTTAATGTTTTTACCCAAATAGAGTGTTTTTATTAAGAAAAACCTTCTTTTTTAAAGGTAACCTCCTTAAAGTTATGTCTGTTGATGATATGAAACCCTTTCTACTCACAAAATACAATACTGTGTAACAGAAAATATAAGGCATATTAGCAAAGCAATGTCGGAATCCCTTAAATTCCTGGGAAACAAAAACTGTTACAATTCCCATAAAATTAAAGATATTTTTAAAAAAAAAAGGATTACAATTTACAGCCAACTGTGAAGTATTTTCATATACAGGAAACATTTAATTTGAAAAACTGTAATATTTTTCATTATAAAAAAATCATAAACCTGTTAAAATCATTTCTATTTATGGAGTATTATCGTAAAATAAACTAGCACAGCCACCAGGGTAATTTATTAATATTTAAGATATAATGGTAAATAATTACCAATGCCATTAGCCGCCCATATATTTCTATCATCATTACGTAAAACTTGTTTATACATGGCTAAAGCTCGATCTTGATGTCTTTTTTCCTGAAATAATTTGTAAGCTGTATTAAGAAAAACTGAATAAAGCATTGAAATAACTATTAAATCAAATACATTTAACGCAGGCACACAAAATATCCATGGCTAAACTTAGCAAACTTAACAACAAGAACAAAATGGTATAACTACTGCAAAAAAAACAAAACAAGTACCAGTTTGGAACAGATGAGCTAATTAATTATCCACAAATAAAAATATTTTCAAAGACACGGGACACACCAGCTATAAAGTTGTATAATACCTTGGCTTTATCTTTCATTGGTTGATGTAGAGTCTGTAACCACACATTACCTAAAGCTATTAATGAATAGGCATCATCTTTAGTACCAGGTCTTTGTAAAATTCTCTCAAATTTCTTCTGTCCTGGTCCCCATTCATGTTTTACTAAATGCAGATTACCAATCAGTGACCAAGCATCTGGATGATCCTAAACAAAAAACAAATCTTATCAAAAGTGGCAATATTTCAGATAAAACAGAAAGTGTAGGCTCTCAGACCTCACAGATTAAATTAAATCAGATTTAAAGATGCATTATGTGTCAGATTTTGATAAAGAGCTGGCTGTTCTTACTATAATACTTTATTTTGTGCGAAGTTTTGACAAAATAATGTAACATATTTTATGTTTAATCATTTAAATTAACTTCTTTTGGAAGCCTTTTAACAACCTCTTTATAATATTAATTTTCAATTAGTAAAATTTTTATTGGTGTTCTGCCATTAATAAGCCAATTTTTGATTAATCTTTAGCATTGCAGCAGCATAGGTAAACAATTAAGCGCACAAAAATCTGTATGATTTTCTATTTTAATAGCTTCTATCATGTTAGCAATTCGAAATACTTCAGACATCAAATGATAATTATCAAACAAATCTACCTGATTTATCTGTAAGGCTTCTTTAAACCAATCAGAAGCTTCATAAATCTGACCTCTATCTCGTGCCATACAACCCAGTCGTAAATAACCTGTAAGCAATATCACAGTTAATAAATACAAGATATTTAATCGGAAGAATGCATTATAACTTTTAAGGTAATGGCTTTTCAGATACCATCTTGAAATCTTAATTTCTTTTATCCAACAATACAGGAAATACTTTATTGCCATTTCAAAATTAACTTTATATTATCAGAAATATATTGAAAGATGATCCTTTCATTTGTGCAATATATATTCAATTACTTGTTCAAAATAGCCATTGAACTTTTATTCTAGATTGTCACTATCACCATTCGTGTTGAGATCCTTTCAGATGTTATCATTTATTGAAGTCAGTCTTAGCAATCGTGATGGCCGTATCAAAACGTATTTGCATGTAGCAGATCGTGGATTCAATGGGAACAATTCTATCAAACTGTACCGCAAGAAAGCAGGAACCTAGCATTAGCGATAAATACTCTTTTACACTTTACTCTTTTTATCTGTCTTGATAAATCTTCAGGGAGTTTTAGTACCCTTTGTGTATGATGACCTTTCTTCAATTTCTTAAACTTTATCATCGAAAATAAATCATATATTAATCAATTTGTTTCTAGTTGATTATATCAATATAGATAGTAAACAGAAACAGTAAGTAAATACTTTAAATAAACGTACAATCAACGTAATTAGGATGATCTCTAAGAATAGTTCTGTATAATTTATCAGCCTTATCAAATTCGTTGAATGATTCATACAATCTAGCTAGATTATAAGTTGTAGTAACAGATATAGCACTATAATATGTCTCATCATGTTGAGCTTCATTCTTTGATCTCTCTAAAGATGCTTCATAATATTTCTACAAAATACAATATATGTAGTTTAGACAAAGCCATCACTAACACAAATAGCAGAAAAATAAAATCTTTTTATGCTCAGTGCTACATTACTTATACCAGCAATACTAAGGGTGTTTATTGGGTCAACGAATGTGCAGGAAAAAAAAGAGAGAGAGAAATGGGGTTTAACGTCCACTGGACAAAAACTAGGTAATTTCGGGACGAACAGACGGTTTAATTTTATTTTAATAATGCATTGCACGTAGGAGTCTTTAGCAGTTGGAGGAAACTGGAGGACCCAGAGAAAACCCACAAGGTTGGACAGGTGACTCTAATCTTTGTCACGTAGAACCGGGGATTCGAAACCAGGCCAGTTGACTCAATGACAGGCTTTATGATACTACGCGCACGTGCTAACCATACAGCCATCCAACCAACCATGCAGAAAAAGAAATTCGGGATTTGCCATGCCTTAAAAGAACAATATGGCATCATGATATATGGCTATTCTGATGTATGATTTAAGAATTGATGCATTTGAAACTATGTCTTGGAAACTTACCTTAGCTTCCTGAAAATTTCCCAGTCTAAAATGTAAAGCTGCTACATTATTGAGAATCTCTGGTGGAACATCAGCTTGTACCTTCTCCTTTAATATTCGTGTAGCTGTACCGTAGGCTGATAAAGCTCCCTGATAAATATTTTGTGTTCAAATATAAGTTATTGCAATATAATATTTCATCAATATTAAAAATGTCCATACTATAGTATTATGGCATTAATCTTATAATTATTCTAATGAAAACTGTAAATTGAGAAAAATATGAATTAAGAGTAGGCAAGTAGAACTGCTGACACAAATCAGTTAATTCTGTGGTGTGATAAGTAATATTACTAATTTAATTTTGTTTACAAGATATATATATTATACTTTACCTGAACATCAGTTTGTTCAAGAATCTGGGCCAATTCAATCCAAGCTTCCACATCATCAGGAAACTGTTCTGTTACTTTCTTTAAATGTTGCTGTTTAATTTAAGTTAATAATTGCTTTTAATAGATAAAGTATAAGTAATTTCAACTATTCAAAATAAACCTTTACCATTAAATTATTCTTGCGGTAAGATAATATTACATTTTACCACGACTGATGCCTAAAGATCAACCAAACATAGCATATGTTCAATGTATGTATTATTCAACAAATGGAATGCCAAATATTATCTTGTGATGTTACATGTCAGTGTTTATAAGTTAAATGAGTAATAATCACCTTAGCTGTGTCTCTTTTATCTGCTTCAAGTGAATTAGAATACAGAGAACCTAAGATCTTCATGGTTTCATAATTTCCTGGTTGGGCTTTTAATACTCTTTCAAAACATTGTGATGCCTGCAAACAATACACTAGTATAATGATTCTGTTATCTATTATTATAAATCTTACAGCTATACTTACTGTTGATTCTCTTACATCATTAGTGCAACTACCATGCAATTTAGAATAAATGAAATGGGGATTATTATGATCAGCATCAATCTGGCTAATGAAGAAAGGGCATGATGTGTGCTATTTGAGAAATTCTATTTGATCAGCAGCTTACCGAGAGAGAGAGAGAGAGAGAGAGAGAGAAATGGGGTTTAAGTCCAGTCAATGCAAACTAGGTTATTTCGTGACTAACATGGTTTAATTTTATTTCAATAATTCGCTTGCATGTAGGGGTCTATAGCAGTGGGAAGCAACAGGAGTACCCGGAGAAACGGCTGGACAGACGACCCTACTACTTGTCACGTACAACCAGGGATTCAAAACCACGCCAGTTGACTCAATGGCAGACCGTATGATACAGTGCACACACGCTAACCATTTGACCATCCAACCCCCCACAGTGATACAGTGCTCTATGGGTTAAGGGATCTTTACAGTGAGAATGATGTACACAGGATGTTGATCCAAATGACTAGACACTTTTTCTTGTCACATCCCACGTCTCTTACAATCGATACAGGAAAACTTAACTGGTAAATACTGAGGAACTTTCCCAGGCCAGGACAACCCAGTTAGTAAGCCAGTGCATACTCAAGGAATTACCTAGACTGATGAATACATGAATTTTCCTCTTAATTTTATCATAGGGTTCACTGTAAATAGAGCCAATCTTTATAAAACAGCTATACTCACATTTTCATTGTCACCTCTGTAGATATACATCTGACCTAGACCGAAATATGGTAGTACAAAATTCTGTGGAGCAAATTGTGTTGATTGATAATAGTACTGAAAGGCTTGATCATAGTCACACTAAAAATTAAAATACACAACATCAGAATTTGTATATAAGATAGATACATGTAATACTACACAAAACAAATTTATTAATTCATTAACAATTCATATTCATGCTATCCCTATTAATTTTAACTTTAATAACACTTAAGTTGAGGTTTGGGGCAGTGGGGATATCTTCATAGTCTTTATGCTTTACATCAAAAGCAAGATTTTTGTTAACCACACTTAACTGAGATAACAATATACTCGCAAGTTTTGATTCAATCATGATTTTTATGGGTCAGTGTCTCAACATACAAAATTTCCCTAAAAAACTTCAACAAATGCATTTTATTGTGAACTAAAGCTTCGTTTTACGAAGAACTGAGAACAAGACATTATATAGAGTTTTGAATAAGATCAACATAAATACTGATTTGTTACCTGAACATGAAAAGCTCTAGCTAGTTGGTAACAACTCTCAGCTCTCATAGCTTCATTCTCTGTATTGTGAAAGGCATGAAGAGCTAAATGCTGAACTTTCTGATAATCCTGTTTAACATAACAAATTCAATATAATTATCTCACTCAACATTAATATTTAAAATAAATATAAACATATTATGTAATAACAAATAATCTGTCAACAAATGAGATTGAATGTGTTATCAAGAATGTGTTATCAAAAGTTTTATAAATGCAAACTATACAGACAGGTTGCGAGTCAACGAAACATGGGCCAAAAGCAGACAGTCATCAGCGATATATATACAGGGGTTACCAGAAATCATCACGTAAACACTTATTAATTTCAAATCAATCGGAAAATAACTTTGTTCACAAGATTTTTCGAAGTGATCATGGATAATAACTCTTAAAGTTTCTTCATTTCATGAAGACTGCGTGACACTCAAAATATGTTTTTATAATTTTGATTCTCTACAAGTTTTTTCAAAGTGATCAATGGTTACAACTCGGGCAGTAAACATCGGAAATTTTTTAAATATATAGCCTTCACCCTAAAGTCTTGTGACGGTGAACTCTGTGTATGTATCAAAAGTCAATCAGAGATGTTAGCCTCTAAAGCATCCACAAGCAATTGTGGACGACAGATCAACAACAACATACAGTTACACAAAATGTGGTCACATAAAATGGCAATCTGACAAGACCTCAATCTCAATAACCTTGGTTAGATAGTAGTTAACCCCAGGCCAATGTCTAACAAGTATAACTATCAACTCTGCATGTTTTTCCTGGCCAGACGAAAAAATACTTCTTAACCTTGAGGCAACTGGAACTATTATTGAAATTTCTTTAAGCTATTTTATAATTCCTGTTCATTTACAAACCTTTTTATAAAAGAAGTGATTAGCCAAATGATTTAGCACCATGGGGTTAGTAGAATCTATTGTGTAAGCTTTAGACAACAGCTGTACTCCATTTTTAATGGCATCCTGTTTCTTTGAATTAAGTTCCAAGATGGCTAATCCAACCAAAGCCCCAACACATTGAGGATCTAATTGTAAGGCTCTTTCAAAAGCCATTCTGAAACAGAGAATATAGAATATCTTTAATAAACGAAAAGAAATTTAACGTCCTACGCTTCTGCACTTAACCTGGGCTAATGGTAGACAGGATATCTTTTATAAGTTTCATATCAGATTATGAAATGTTGAATATAGTTATTGCCATAAACAATCAAAAGAATTTCCATTAAATAAAACCATTATTCCTTTATTAATTCAAATTTAAGTTATGGTCCTTTATTTAAAGTCTAGTTTGCTTTCTATTGTTTTCACAAATGCACATGACCAAAGACAAATATAGTTATAATATTTCTATCTTGTTCTGACAAGCCAGCTCACAAAAAGAGCTAGATGTATTTATGTTCAAAGAAATATGTATCAATTCTAACCTGGCCTTTTCTAATCTGTTCAATTTAACAAAACAATGTCCCATTCCTAGTCGAACAGAACCAGGACAGTTTGGATTATTCTTTAGAGCCTTCTTATAGTAAGCTAAAGCACTTCTAAACTCTTTCTTATTGAAGGCGATGCAAGCTTTACCCAACAAAGATGGAATATTACTTGTAGACTGAAATTTTAATACAAAACAATTAATATAATTAATAAGTACAGTACATTCATAATATAATAGGTCTGATTTCCACAAACATCTAAACAAAAATCAGCAAAACTGCTAGGTCGAAAAATAATAATGTTGGCTTGAAAGTATTTTCTTTTGATTGAATCAAGTTTAATTCACTCAACCACTTGACATCAGCAGGTTCTGGAAATGATCTTTTGTTATAAACTGGACTGTCATTTGATTTTACATTTAGTAGGACTATTGTAGATTAAATAAAGAAGTAAAACTTACTTGATTGAGTACAAAGTTAAACTGAGCATCAGCTTGATCCATTTTATCCCCCTCCAATAAACAAAAATAGGCACGACCCAACAGATGATTCTATAAATATAAACAACATTACATGTCACTAATCGAAAATAGACAAATTTCATTGCAAAGAAGTTTGAGGAATTTTAGAGGCCATAAGCACTGAAAGATTCATGGTGTCGTCCCCAATATGTGACACAATTTTATTTTGCTTAATCTTGAAATCTGAGTCTGACAACAGTGACCAAATTTAACCCATTAAGCCTGATGTTTTTAAAACATTACCTACCCCCTATTGTGTAATTAAATTGACTGATTGTTGTGTCAGAGAAAATCAAACTGGTAAAGAAAGTAAATTTGAAGATAATTCATAATGTCTATGGTCTGACCCACATGCTGGTTCATTGCAGTTATTTCCCTTTCATGCTGTTTTCTCTGCAAAAGAACTTCCAAGATGGCTGGTTTTGGTCGAAAAGTAAGTAAAAGATTGAAGGAACAAAATAATATCTGCAGGTTTTTTGTCTGAAACAGCAGACATCTAGTCAGAACAAGGTTGTGTTGAATTACAATATATAAAAACCTGCCATGTTAAAATCTGCCATGTTAAAACCTGCCCTGACAAGAACGGATTACAAGTTTAGCATTTATTTACTGTTTAAAAGATCACTTTATTGCACATACCTGGTCATACATAATAATCTTATCGGCTGTTGTATAAAGAAGAGTAGCCTTAGTAAAAAGCTCTCTTTTAGTATCTTTATTCTTTTCTTTATGGGCCATCTGTACGTAATAGGCTGCCAGTGTATCCAACGACTGCATCTGATCTCTTTCAAAATTTTGGTAGTCGATTCCTGCATCCGTTCTTGAAGATTCCAGAATTTTAACAAAATCATCAACAAAACCTTGTTTATAGTACTCCAACTAAAATAATAAAATATTTACCATAAATGCACATCAAATGTTTTAATAAAAGAAATCAGTATCCCATTAATGTATGCTCTTTTGCTAATGGAAAATAAAAGGTGTGACTTTTTCAAATGCTACATGTAGTGGTTACATTGAAAGTTGATATTTACTACTGGTTTTTGAACAAGCCTTTATTTCAAATGCAATTCAATTCATGTGTTTAACCTTAGATTTTTTTTGATCCCTTTTTTCCATTTTCTAAATGTGGCATATTGTGAATCTTTCAATTAAGGTAATATTTCTATTATTTTTTCATATTCAATGTTGTATGTTAGCTGATATCACTTGATTATCCCAAAGTTACAAACAGAATCTGATCAAATAATATTTGAATTAAATGACACTGAATATGAGTTCATCTCTGATATAATATTTGACTGTAGCTAATTGTAAACTGATCGGCAAACTTACTGCCAGCGTAACCCATATGTGTAGAGGTGCCACCTCTTGGCGGAGAATACTGAGTACTTCATCTCCTTCTGGTAGTTGATCGAGATCTAACTCTATAACCTAAAATATAAAATAGACAAATATACCTTTAATGACACTCTGTGATTTGACGATATAGTTGGAATGAAACCATATTCAAACCAATTACTGAATTAATCCATCAAAAATATGTTTCAAATCCTTCTCAAAACATTGCATTTGCGAGGAAATACTAGTCCAAGCTATAACTTTGTCATTTGATATCAACAGGTTAATATTACTGACAAATGTCTTTTTTAGCACTGAACATGACATTTTTGCTGGCTTACTGATATGCTCAAATGACGTCTGGTTTGCTGGGTCGGTCAAGGTATGATGCATATACCTATGATTAAATTATTAACTAGCTTGACATCTATTATCTCAATGTCTTACAAGGTTAGTTCAGCTAGTGTGCCGGCAGTCATGGTACTTAATGTGAATTCTTTAACATTAATATTAATCCTTTTTTACTTTGACTTGTCGAACAGCAAAAAAAAAATGGGGGAGGGGGGTAAACAAGGAATATGATAGCCTAATTCTAATCTAATATTAATGACAATAACAACCTGTTGTTCAACCTTTTAGATTTGTCTGTTGTGTATTTGCCTTCTATTTCTTATATTATCCATTGGAGGGCAAATATTTCTGAATTCAATAAATAAAGATCGCCTTTTTTGTAGTTATAAGCAAATATTTGAGCAAATAAATTAGGCCCTATTCCTTTATTTGTAAGCAATGTCACGTGTGCTCCGACCGGGATATGATTTTTGGAGTGGGTAAACTTTTGACTTTGAGTATTATATCTAAGCAAGGTACATCATAGTATATCATTCTGTAATGCAAACGACGACTTATGTAAAACATTTTCACGTAATGCGAGACACAAAATCAACAATTATAGAGACAATATCATACTTACTTCGTCCGTATCCCTCAAAGGGATTTCTATAGATCCCGCCGCCATCTTCCTCGTTGACGGGAGCAGTAATTAAAACTTTTCACATAAATATTATGTATTGTAAGTAAGAGGAATATCGACGTCTCATTGATACGAATTATAATTTTTCAAAGTACCCAGTTGCATCTCTTGTCCTATATCATAACAAGGGATATGGCATAGCAATATTTAATCTATCGCAAAATTAGACAATGAAAGATCATCCGAATCATTCGGTCCATTTCGTTTTATTTCGCCATAGCATTACAGACGATCAACGAAGTGGTTACATCTGAGTGATGTTGCACCATAGAACTGTACTAGATCTATGGTTACACGTCCTTTACAGACATGACAATTACGTGGCTTACACCCGCTTCCAACTGAGTGGAATCCGGAAAATCCCCGAGAACTTTAAATTATCTTGATAAGATGCGTAGGGATATTAAAGCGAGATCCAGGACAAAGGCGGTCCGCACATCTTTTCTAACGAAGCTGATGTGAAACTCGAGGTCGTTGCTTCAGGAGGTGGAAGCCGATGTAGGCTAAACCTCTAACTCATAAGCAGGTGGAGGAGTTTGTTATTATATATAGCTTCCAAAGTTTATGACAGGGTACGTGTTTGGTACTATCTGGGGGATGATCCGACTATAGGCCTACATAAGAAAGCGAGAGCAAACACACCCTGGGACCGGTGGCCCCATGGCCGGTGGCCCAAAGCTCTGTTAACTTTAAACGGTCCGTTAACATGGAGTTAACGGATGTGTTGGGCTCCGTTATCTGTTTAATGGTGGCATAGTGGGTAGCTTAAAGTCATACATGTAGATTAACAGTGCAATTTTCTTAAAACATAGTTCAGCTCTGAACGTTGGTCTCATTACACTCACCCTGGACGTTCAGGGACTGGCCCATTCAATCAATGTCGAAAATAATTTGAACCCCAGTCAATTTTACTGGGCAACTTTTCACTGCGAAACATCGGAGTGTCAATCCGTGTGGACGTCTGTACAATGTAAACGAACATCTTAGTGAGAAAATAAGACCTTGCTTACCTCGCTAGAGTAAGTATGAGCGAAACAACACGCTGTTTAAAATACGTCCCCTCCTATCAAGTTGCCCTTTCGCCAAAATGACACAGCGTGTAGTGATGCTCATACCGACTCTAGCGAAATAAGCAAGGTCTTATTTTCTCACTGAGATGATCCTTTACATTTAACAAGCGTCCACACGGAGTGACACCCATCGTTTAGCAGTGAAAAGTTGCCCAGTAAAATTGGTGGTAAAATTATTTTCGACATTGATTGAACGGGCCAGTCCCCGAACGTTCAGGGTGAGAGTAATGAGACCGACGTTCAGAGCTGAACTACTTAAAACATTCCAGAGGGTTGGGAGATTGGGGGCTATTCCATTTTCTATAAGATGAAACTATAGTATTCTGCATTATTTTGGGGGTCTGTAGAAAATAATGGACCCAAATATTCTGTAGGGCAAGACCCATAATTTTTCCTACAGATTTATTCTAAAATTGCTAAAGGAAAAAATAACGTCTTCTATGGTGTTTTCTGTAGTAAATTATCTTTTAGTCTTTAATCAAGTGTCAGGCGCGGATCCAGAGGGGGGCGCACCCGGCGCACGTCCTCTCTTTTTCTTGCGGTGGCGAACAATTTTTAGCTCCATATATTCTCGCAGGGAAAGGAGAACAAAAATAGTTTAGGTTGGAAATCGTAATTTGAGTACTAGTATGAAATTAGTCCTTGTGGGCATTTTTTCCACTCACTTACCAGTTGGTGCAGCACGCCCCCTCCGTCCATCCTTTTTGAAAATCCTGGACCCGCCCCTGAATGATGTGAACAGACTGCACACATTATGTCTCACTGTCTTCAGTTTCTTTTTAATACTAACTTCTATGAAGTTGTCATATATGTACATTGAATTTAAAAATTTAAAATTCAGCCAATGAACAAAACGTCTTCTCTTGGATTAACTTTAATCAATCCGTTAGCTATAGGATAAGGAAAATGACTTTCCAGCAACAGATATTTAACGGGCCATTAACAAACGACACGTTAGCAAGATAACGATCCGTTAGAGTTTACGGATCGTTAAAATACCTTCGTTTTGAACAACAGGCCCCTGATAAATCATTTACAAAACCGAAAAATTAATTAAAACAAATTTGCAAAATATTTGACCGTTTAAATCCAGTATGGCATAATTTGGTATTTGAGCAACATGTTATCTGACTGTGCTTTGGCCGTACTACCGTATCAATGGGTTGCAATAAAATGGAACATATTATTTGGAAAATTTGAAACACTAACAATAATTTGGGGCGATTTATCGAGAACCGTAATTCTAGCAATGATCACACATAGGCTATGTGGTATACCCCTGCAGATTTTAAAAGGCCCTGTAGCTGTGGACAGAAAGGAAAGACTGGTAGCAATATACGAAATTTCAATCATTTTATACTGTCGATGTCGTTGCTGATTTTCAGTGTTAACGATGTAGGGCGCTGTGCCACTTTGTAACAATATTATTGTATCCGTTGACTTGGCTGTCGAAGTTCTATCTAAATATATTTGCAGTTAAAAGCCCTGGGAGATGCCCTATTTTCTGATCTTATCTGAGCATCACACTACAAGCTGCTACAAGATACCTAATATACCATACCAAATTAAAAATGTTCCGCATCGTTGAAATGTACTACTAGATGTTAAAGAAAAGCGAAACCTACATCCATTAAACGGATGAAATGGATCCGAAAAGCATTGAACTTCTTTATGAAATACAATGTTAATACGACAAAATTATTTCATAGTCCTACTGACAAGATTTAAGGGACAAATTAAGACTTTTTGTGTCCCCAAAGCATGGAACCGTTATCTATATGCAATTGAAACTAAAAACGATGATAAGTGGTAAAACCTGTTTGATGAGTCTTTTGGTCCCCCACCTCTCGAAGTAAGCAGGGGACTTTTTAAATGGGATTGTCCGCTTGTCTGCCCGTCTGTCTGCCTGTCTGTCTGTCCGTCACACTTTTCGGGACACAATGACTCTCTTTCTAATTGAGCTAGAATGTTCAAACTTTGTGTAGGTCTTTATTAGGCCAATGTCTTGATGGAATTCGCAGATAAGCATTTTCTGCTTAGGGTAAGCAGGGATAAGCAATTTGATTGGTTGATGAGGGCGATGAAACTTGGTGTATAGTTTCATTACACCCATATCTTGACTAAGTTCGATAATGATCATTTTCTGCTCAGGGTAAGCGGGGCGATAAGTAATTTGATTAGCAGAGACTTTGGAACACAATAACCCCTTAGAATATCTGAGGTATCATGTTTAAACTTGATATAGCTGTTCACCAGGTGAATGTCTTGACTGAGTTCAATGAATAACATTTCGAGCTAAAGCTAAGCAGAGCTAATCCGTTTCATTGGTCGATGCTCTGGGACAAGATAATATTGATAATGTCTGAGTGCTGGAACTATTGTTTGATTGCTCCATACTTTTGAAAAAAAATAAATGTTTGATTAATTAATGTGTCATCTTTTTATTTTGGGAGTTCGGGGGGGGGGACACCAGCCCTACTGTTGGCTTGTTTTTTTTTATCTTAAAGAAGCGAAATACGATTATGGGCCGACATCAGCGGCATCAGGAAATAAACTCTACGTTGTCCGCTTACCTTGCTACTAATCCAGAGCTCCATGTTCGCAATTTGACAAAGTAAGGTATGTACGGATACCTTGAATGCAAAGATAGTACATAACAACAAAAAAAAAATCTGTATTCTGAACAACAACGTCTACATTAAAATTAAACACAATTTTATATCATTTGAGCGACTTAACCAATAACAGGTTGATCTGAATTAACATTGATTATCACAGCATCGCTTTCCGTAGATAATCTATTAACAGCAGTAATAGCGTACTGGCCACGTAAACCCGTATAGCCAGTAGTGTCCTTGTTGAGGACCTTAACCAGATTCCAGTTATCAGCCTGTTGTAAATAAACTGCCCAAGACCGTACAGCTCCTGAACTATCCGGGCTCCAGCTAACCGTGTTTCCACTGGCTTGAACATTACTTGGAGGAGGAGGAACAGTCGAATTTAACCAAGACATTTCAGGGGCCAAAGCTGGAACTGTATACAGATCACTTTTAAACATGTCAGCCAATCCTTTACTATTATCTCGGAAATATTTAGCACTAAAGAAGACATTGCCTAAACTGAGTTGGTTATTTCTGTCCCTAGATTCCTCTACTTGTCGCCTGATTTCACTCACTGGCCAACCGCCATTGACAACTCGACCAGCATAACAACCCGCGTAAAAATGGCGATGTTTTGTGTTCTGCTGCAGCCACCAGTCCATGAGATGTGTGTAACTTTGTTTTGGGGGGTCAATTCTCCAATACAACTGAGGATTCATGTAGTCCACCCACCCTTCCATAAACCATTTCCTGCTATCAGCATACTGAGAATCGTAAGATGAAAACCCAACAATACCAGAAGGATAACCAGATTTCCAAATTCCAAAGGGACTCAGTCCAAATTTAACGTCATTTTTCAATGTTTTGATGCTGGAATAAAGACGTTGGATTAAGTTATTAACATTTTCCCGTCTCCAGTTATCATGACTCAAACGTCCACCAGCCGACCTGTAAGCATTATATGTATGACTGTCCGGAAAACTGACTCCAGATACTGGATAAGGATAAAAATAGTCATCCATATGAACACCATCTACGTTATATCGTTTCACCACATCCATAATTACATCATGGGCACGATCCTGGACTGGTTTTGCACCAGGGTCCATGTATATATCGCTTCCGTAGGTGTAAGCATATTGTGGATATTCGATGGCCATATGATTTTTGGCAAGTCCACTGCGACTGGGAGACGTATTTGCTCTATACGGATTAAACCACGCATGTACCTCCATATTTCTTTTGTGTGCCTCGTTGACTACAAAATCCAGAGGGTCATAATATGGCGACGGGGCTTTTCCTTGAACTCCAGTTAGATAACGACTCCAAGGTTCGATTTGAGAATGATACATAGCATCCCCAGCACATCTTACTTGAAACACCACCGCATTAAAATTGAGATCTTGCAGTTTGTCAAGGAGGACAATCATTTCGTTTTGTTGTTGATTAGATGTATGTCGGCTAGAAATTGGCCAGTCTATGTCGGCAACTGTTGCTACCCATGCTGCTCGAAATTCCCTTGTCGGCCAGTCAGCACCAATTGGTTTTAGACCTTAAGCGAAGAAAAGAAAACGGTAAATCACGCCGCCCATATTTATTTTAGTGCATGGTGCAAGTGTCAGATGTCTACAGGCACGTTTAAAAACCCAACTTTGTAGTAGGGCTTAGGACCGCTGCCCGGGCTAATTTGCATTATACCGAATGGTGTAGAACAGTAGCATAATAAACCCCATTTCATTTAATTTATTTCTGAGCACATCTAGTGTACTTCCTTGTCCAAAGAGAGTCGACAAGAAAGAAATCATCGATTCCAAAAACATTTTTCATAAAACGAATGTTGTTAGATTTTCAAAATAAAAGTCACAACTTACCCCAAATCCCACATTGCAGGCACAGAATAAGATAACTGCATACAAACAATAATGACCTCATCTGAAGTAAAGTTGAATAAAAAAGGATTTTCAAATTTTAAGTTTACATGAAATGAAATGAAATAGGGTTCAACATCCTATACTGTTAATCTGCTCCGACATGTGTTAATGAAGACGGGCGTAGTCCATACAGCGCAGTGCCATTTTGCCCGGACAGTGGTACTACGGCCTGCTCTTATATAGAATTCGAACTGTCAAGGAATCTTTTACGAACACGCCAATGTGTACACAGAACCTCTGTTTTTCGTCCCATCCGAACGACTTGACAACCTTGTCAAGCCCTCAGTCTTATCACCGACAAGGAGGGAACCACGTTTAAGTTTACATTATAAGGACAATCGTGTTATGGAGAACCACATAATAAACAATTACACACACAAAAAAAAAACACAGACGGGACCCAATTGAAATACTCAAGGATTTTTAATTGCATTTCCAAGTTTCTAGAAACTACATAAATATTTCAAATTATTACAGGATTTCGTAGACAACCCCAGGTCAAAAGACATTACACGTAGTTTTAATTGCTGTCGACTAACAATTACTCAATGTTAATGATTAATCAAATCGCATTCACAAATTATTCAAGCTTAAATACATATTATGTATTGCGAAATGAAATTGAAATGATGTTTCAAGTCCGATTTGGCTAATGAAAACGGGCATACCATTGTAACAGTGTGCGACGGGAGAAATTGTTTCTATGACAGCGGCGAAACGATCTATCTCCGAATTCCAACTACGCACGGTCCGTCGTCCTGCACCACTGACAAGAGGAACCACACCGGAAAATCCAGATGAACTTTCTCGACCAACATGGGAACAGAACACGAGACCCCCGACCGTCTTTACTCACTAAACCACCATCGCACTTATTACGTGAATATTGCGCACCAAGATTGATAACCGTACATTGTTACCGAAAGCTAATTGATAAAACAAGAATTGTCAGGTCTAGGTCTCCTGTAATGCCCCCATAAGCCCACATGACACCTACCGTTGTAGTCATTGAAAATATTTACTTTAATTTCTTATCTTTATTTCATTCGACGTATCTTCAAGAGTAGGCTACCGACTGTGTTCCAGATAAGATAAACCAAATTGTCTTAATCTTAAAAACGTGAGAAACGGTTAATGTAAATTTACAGATTTGGTAAGGAAACATTGCAGGCATAGGCGAACGGGCTCGATGACAATTAGGGGGGGGGGGCAGAATCCGAAATGCCCGAAAAAAAAAATCGGCTTTACAGAGAGCGACGTCATTCTTCCTCGAGATGCGAAGAATGGGTCTAATAATCGATGCCCGAAAAATGTCGCACAAGTAGAGTGGCTGCTGACAAAATGTTTTAATCCATAGTCAACTCGTGGTATTCGATTAAAAGAAAAGTAAAAATAGTGTTATATTAGGGCTCGATGACAGTTAGGGAAGCAAGCAAAACTACACATGCAGGGGTGGATCCACCGGTTTATAGGAATCCGGAATCTTACAAGCTTCCACCGGGACATAATAATCAACATATATAAATTTATTCTTCAAATTTTGAAAATCGTCAACAAAATGAAACATTGTCGACGAACAGAAATCATTGTTCGTTATGGCTCGGATGAGAGGAGAACCCCCCCCCCCATACACCTCTCTATAGGCTACTGCACGCGCCTACGGCACTCGGATCTGACTCAGGCACCTATCGCTCCGCGGTCGGTGAGACAAAACATGTCACCCCCCTGGATCCGCCACTGAAATGCCCGAAAGAATTTCGGATTTACAAACATCGGCGAAGAATGGAAATGACCCAAACTGATCCCGTAGTGAATATTCGCAACAGATTGCAAATGACCTTGTAAGGCCCCACCCTCCCATCCCCAAGAAAATTTTGGAAAACTTGACGACCGCATACGCGTTTCCTGCTATTCCAAATCGTAAAATTAGTGTTTTATTCGATTTCGGGAACTTGATTTTGCCAAGTAGGCCTAGATGAAATAATTTTTTTTTCTCACTTTAACTACCCATGTGCCCGAAAAGTCAGCTTGCCCGAAAGTTAAGGGGGCAGCTGCCTTGCAGGAGATTTTAAAACGGCTCCGTTCATCGACCAGGGCCCTGTTTCACGAAAACTTAACTAAAGATAAAATCGAAATTTTAGTAGATACTTCGATTTTGATTGGCTAAGCACTAAAATCATCTAATATTATCCAATCAAATTACTAAAATTTCGATGTTATCTTAGTTAAAATTTCGTGAAACAGGCCCCTGGTATAATAATTAACCCTTGATAGATCTGAAATAAGAAGAACATTAACAACCAACAAACAATTAAAACAGATAGTTTGTGGGGATCCGGACAAACACCCAATTTCTTTTTATCTTCGAATATATAATACAATATAATTTTTTTAATGGGGCTGTACGTGCGCTGGTGAAAAATGAAATACTAAAACATCTGAAATGAGCGGCTTTACCACTACCAGATTTCCTGTTCATAAATCCGTGACCAAGCTTTCAGAACGACCTTGACACGAAATGAAGGTCGTCGAGTCTTTTCATTTCATTGTTCAGGTTGCCTTCAAGCAGAGAAGATACCGGAGTAAACGTCGGACATAGTTGGCTCTCTAAATAAAAAAAATGACATCTCAAGCTCGACAAAACTTCCACGAAGAATGTGAAGCAGGCTTAAATCGCCAAATAAATTTAGAACTGTATGCTAGCTATGTTTATCAGTCAATGGTGAGTAGCATTCATCGTGTAGACATGTCACTGTGAAGTGTGAGTGTGGATAACTATAATGTGGAAACTGGAATCACAACAATTATTATTGATATGATGAGCTACAAGCGAGCGGGCAACCTGCCCCCCCCCCCCACGTTCTGGCAACTCAGTTTTCACTTTGTCGAATCCTATGAATGCTTGAATGATGAATGTTATCCAATCTGTTCGAAATTTATATCATATAATTATTATTTAATATTAATATGCGCTTGATTTTCGGTCTGAATTTGTACTGTAAAACCCTGTGAACCCTTAAACAGCAAAAAATGTAATTCAATCTGTATGAAATTGTCTTGTAGATGTCGCCAATTTATCTACAAATGAATCAATATGCGACAATCCTTATCAAAAGCTCGAGTGGGCGTATGTTTTGTTGCCTGGCAACCTATCGTATTTATTAATGTATTTATCAAGGCAAACATAAAAGTACCTGTACTTTATGTATTTGACAAAAAACACATTGTAACATATTAAACTTTTCCGAAAAATGTCCTATTTCATCTGAAATTACAAAATATAATATTATTGGCGCAGGATTCACACACCCCCTTATCCATCACCCTGTGACTCTCCAACATATGGTTACCCAACAATTGTAAGACTATCATTAGGCAATAGATTACTACTAAAATATTTAATAAGTTTAATTACATGAAGTCTGGCAGTTTTGTCATTTTGAATGCAGTGGAATTAAAGACTACTCAATTCAAATGTAGGCTGCCCTGTTTCTCCAATTTTTATATAGTCAATTATATACCAGTGTACCAGTGTATTGATCCAATGCATTAATTAATTTAATTATAGATATATGCTGATTATATTATGAAAGTATCTTTCTTTCTAACAGGCACTACATTTTGATCGTGATGATATAGCATTACCAGGTTTTCACAGATTCTTTAAAAAGCAGTCAGATGAAGAGAGAGAACATGCTGAAATTCTTATGAAATATCAAAATACTCGTGGTGGAAGAATTGTTTTACATGATATTAAGGTATTGCCAAATTTATCCTTTGATTGCTATGTATACTGTACGCTGTTGTTGTTTAAGGAAGAATTTGGAAGATCAAGCGAACATGAACGACTGTCACTGATTAGTGATTATACAAATATAGTTAATAATGTCTTACATTTGGGGTAAAAAGTATTTTGGGAAGACACATTATCTATCTGAAATAAGGAAAGATCAGTACAGGAAGAATCAGTAGCCTTTTGTTTCCTAAAACATTGATTTGTAGCAATATAATGAAATGAGGTTTAATGTCCTACTTTTCTGCACCTACTGGGCTAATGAAGACGGTTGTAATAACCGCTTTGATTTCTAGGATCAATATCTTTGCTTGTAACACAGATAGGAGATCTTCCTGTGTTCTTTTCGTTCAATGAGCAGATTGTTTTACCTCTACTAAACTCACTGTGGTGTAACTGTGCAACAACTAGACATTTTCAGTGTTATTGCACACTTTTGCTGGTTTACGGTACGCTAGTTTTGGTAGAAATGATTTAGAGAAGTGGGGTGGGTTTTCCGTGCAATAACAATGAGCCTGTTGAGCAGGTGTCAGTATTACAAGTCAATTATAGCAGGCTTCATTCGTTACCAGGATTAACACCTCGTCCTGTGGTCTCTGTGTTAAACCTGTTAACTCATGAGAGCCGTGCTATAAATATAACTTGTTGTTAGCACACTACATGAAGTGTAAATAACTTAATTTAATCAACCTGTCCATAATATCATATAATGTGTATTGGACGTTAAATCTGTAATAAACAACAAACAACAAGCACACTACATTCAGGCAATATATGTTGTACAGAAATATCTTCTTATATAGTCATATTGATAATGTGCTATGAGGACAATGTCTGTGTTATTATAAAAAATACAAGTTACATATATAAATAATCTTTTTGTGTAATTGCAGAAACCTGAAAGAGATGAATGGGGTGTTGGATTAGATGCTATGCAGATATCTCTAGATTTAGAGAAGAAAGTCAACCAATCTCTGCTTGATCTACATAAAATAGCCGATAACAATGGAGATGTTTCGGTAAATATTCAAATTGTTGGACTAAATAATTCATTATTCAGCCTCTGATAGTTGACGTTCATTGATAAGTTGAATACCAGAGACTGAAGTCAGTACGATAGTGGCAGTTACATAATAAAGTCCGCCAATTTGGACACACACGAAAAATAAATGTTAAAATCATTAATGTCCATATTTCTTTGTTGTACACAATTAATTAAGCTTTTCCATTTTTACCCACCTCAGTGTTTAAACATCGTGCAATTTTCTAAAATTCTAATTGGGAAAATAATTCAATCATTATCAATCAAATCAGTTGCTAAAATCCAACATATCATGTTGCATAGACACTGAGACTGAGTCATGTAGTGGGAACCTTCTCTCGATGTCCAATATCTCTGTATAAGCAAACCAGGTCTTTTCCCAGTTAAGCAAGAGCTGTGGTGGTAAACATACCCATGGCTTGCGTTTTACATGTCCACATCTTGACACATTGTGAGGTATTTCCTAATGGAAATCACAGGGCCTCTGTAACTCAGGTATAGCAGGTGCGGATCCAGGATTTTTTGCAGGGGGGGGTCTAGGTTTGATAATTGCTTAACTAATTGTGCTCAACCGATAATTTGGTAAATTAGATTCAATTTGGTTCATTCTGACGTATTTCCGGAAGGTAAATTCCAAAATAACAGGTCTAAATCGCCAATAAAGTCGCATAAAAAATTTTCAAGCCTGAGCAGGGGGGGGTCCGGACCCCCTGGACCCCCCCTCTGGATCCGCGTCTGTATAGTATTGGGTAACAGTTGTAGCAAAGAAAGTTCCTCTATATTTTACATGAGATGCATGGTGGCTGCCAAGGACAGCTGTATAGTCATTCGAATGGGATAAAACTTCTAGGTCCAGTTGGTGCAAAAAAGTAGGATGTTAAACCCCATTTTATTTAAGGAAAATAGTTGCTTTCATTGCGTACTTGTTAATTGCAATACCGTTGATAACATTTTCTTCATTTTCATCAACCAAACTTACAAGAACCTTTATTTTTACAGATGGGAGATTTTCTAGAAGGTACATTTTTAGCTGAACAAGTGGAATCTATTAAACAGATCTCAGATTATGTATCAAGTTTAAAACGGGTTGGACCTGGTCTCGGAGAATATATGTTTGATAAAGAAACATTGGGTGAAAAATAAAATTAACATGTGCAATCTTTGATTGATCTCATTTAAAGGTTTTTTGAATTTAAATGAATTGAAATGATGCATTCATGGGACCCAAAATGAAATAATATCAGACAATTGACATATTACCGAAAACTTCTAAGACAAAGACTACTTCTTTTACAATATCAAATATTTCCATTTAATTCTCCCAGATATATCTTATCTGCTTCTAGACAGATACAGGTTGATCAGTAAAAGAGTAAAACATTTTCCCAGAAACCAAACATTTATGAAATATTCCTTACAGAAACTTTTAGTCCATTTAATTCAATTTACCTTTAAAGTGTGCCAGTATATGAAATGTTAACTTGTAATTTGCAAGTGAAAATGAAAGAAAAAATGTCTCAAGCCTTGGGCTTGTGAGTGATGTGTATTGGATGATAGATAAATATTGTCATAATGTTTAAAATTTGGATTGCAATTTATTTGATAGTAATATTTTTTGTGATTTTTCTATTGTGGATTGTATAATGTATGTATTTTTTGTATATCGGACAATTACTGCCAGCAGTAATGTAAATCTAACAATATTTGAAACGTATGAATTAATACTGGTTTTTTTCTCAGGGTATTGAGGACCAATTCAATCATACTGCATCTTATTTAGATCTGATAGAAATGCATTTAAATTTTTTAAATGCTTGTAGCATAGAACTGAGAACATTGTAATGAATATAAATTTTTGTTTCTCAGGGATTAGGAATCTTGATTATTTGTGTGAGAATAAAAATCAATAAATGAAGTATCATTTGGTGTATGTTTAAAATTTCATTTATGTGCCTGAGTATTGAAGTCAATAAAGTATGGTAAAATTTTTCAATTATGAGAAAACCAATTTGCTTGATTGTTTTTAAACGCCCACATTGAAATGTGGTCGTATATTGTCGTCGCCCCCGTCCGTCCATCCGTCCGCCCGGCATCCACAATTGCTTGTGGACACTCTAGAGGCTAAAGTTAATATCCAATTGACTTTAAGAAGCCTATTGATTTTCAGCGATTTCTGATAATTGCTGTCAAAGTTATGGCCCTTGATTACTTCAAAAAATCTTATGGACGCTCTGGAGGCTAAAGTTAATAACAGATTGATTTCAAATTTATACACAGTGTTTAAGGTCATGAGACGAAGAAGCCTACTGATTTTCAGCGATTTCAAATAATTACTTCCAGAGTTATCTCCCTTGACCACTTCAAAAAACCTTGTGATGCTATAGATGCCAAACTTATCATCCGACTGACTTCAGATTAATACACAGAGCTTAAGGTGTTGAAACGAACAAGTATTTTGATTTTCAATGAATTTTGATAACTGAACCGCTAAATCCATGATGTTAAATGTTTGCTATACTAATTGATAGCTTTGGGCAAAAATTATAAAAAGCAAACAAATTCTAATTATTTTCAGATAATTACATAATGAGTTGTTACTCTTAATCAGATTTTAGTGTATTACAAATGTTTCATTACCAAAAAAAGTAAAAATATGCGACAACCCTTGTTGACTGCCCGGACGATTTAACTGCTGTGGGCGTATGTTTCGTTGCCTGGCAACCTATCGTTTAAACTGCAATAGTAAAAATAGAAATGGGGTTTATTGTCCACTCAACACAAACTAGGTCATTTCGGGACATGGTTCAATTTTTCTCAATAATTTGCATGTGCATAAGGGACCTGGAGATAATCCATGGTGTTGGACAGATGACCCTACTCATTTTGAGTACAAATGACAGACCTTATAATCCAACTCCCATGCATTTAACCATTTAGCAATCCAACTGCTCTCAATGCAAAATTACGACACAAGTTTGTGCCAGGTGTTTTTGGAAGAATAAGCCTACTCATCCACTTACTCAACATGCATCACTTCTCATAGCTAACTGGACTATTATTTTGGACCTGAATTTCAGAAGTCAACGACTGCTAGGTTTAAGATAACCTGAGATTTGATCCAGGCGATACAACGAATAGGGGTCATTTTCATAATGTGTTTGTGTTATGCTGTTGCCCCTGTCTCTGTGTGTTTGTGTATCGCCTTCAGGCGACAAATTTGAACAGATCCTCTTGAAACTTAGGATACCAATTCCTTATACCCTAAGGATGATCTCCATTATTTTTGATGAATGCCTGACCCAAACCCATTTTTGTTGTGTGTTGCCCACAGACCACATTTCTTAATGGATCATCTTTGAACTTCAATTGTCAGATGTATTCCTTAAAGCCTAAGGACGGCAACTACCAATTTTGGTGCAAATTCTGATCCCAGAATTTAGTCACATCCAATTTTTTTCTGTTCATCGTATACTGGCTGCAATTCTGAATGAATCTTATTAGAACTTGGCATATATACTATTCAAAAAAAGTAGGGGATATTTGATTTTTAAGTGTTATTAAAGTCACCTAATGAAACTGACGAAGAAACAAATGACAAAATGAAATGAAGTTCACATTCATCGATTTCTTCCAAATGATCGTTAGACTAAGTAAGGCACAGACTGACCATTATAAGGGTAAAATGATACCCGGGGTCAAACAGCAAAGTTATCACAGCATCACAACAAAGTCAGTAACGGGTAAATCCCCCTCTGTTTGCCAAACAAGCATTGATCTGACGTGGCATACTCCTAATGAGACGTCTAAGGTCATTTTGGTCCAGATTGTCCCATTCTTGTTGCAACACAGCAGCAAGTTCTTGGGCATTGGCAGGACGTTGTTGACGTTGACGTAACCTCTGTCCAAGCATGTCTCAGACATGCTCGATGGGGGAGAGGTCGGGACTCAGTGCTGGCCAAGGTAATGTGGTGATGTTCTGTTGTTGGAGGTAACCTGTAACGATCCTGGCCCTGTGGCATCTTGCGTTGTCATCCTGGAAGATGAAATGGCGGCCATGACGTCGTGCGAACGGCACAACATGGACTGCCAAGATGTTGTCCCGGTAGTACTGGCCTGTAACACGCCCTGCAACAACATGTAGAGCCGTTCCTCCAGCAACAGTGATGCCTCCCCACACCATAACAGAACCACCCCCAAATCGATCATGTCTGATGACGTTAACGTCTTGGAAGTGCTCGTTTCGACGACGCCACACCCTCCTACGTCTGTCAAAAAAATCAACAGTGAACCTTGACTCATCTGAAAACATCACATTGCTCCACTGCGATTAACCCAGTGTTGAAGATCCCTACACCAACGACGTCTTACCTGAATGTGATGATCTCTCAAACAAGGGATCACGCGAGGACGTCGGGTGCGACGGTGACCCCAATGCAGTCGATTCCGAATCGTCTGGTCATTCACTCTCACACCAGTGTATGTTTGAAGACGAGCGCTGATCTGATTTGCTGTGATGACACGATTTCTCATGGCCAAGGTACGGATAAATCGATCCTGGGCTTGAGTTGTCGCCCTTGGTCGACCTGAGCGTGGTCTGTCCTGTACAGATTGTGTATCACGGTATCTGGACCATAGCCTGCTTATGACAGACTGAGAAACATTCATCGTCCGCGCCACAACCGCCTGTGATGTGCCGATCTGTAGCATGCCAAGGGCACGTAACCTTTCATTTGTTTTCTGGTCACTAAAACAATTAAACTGATGTTTCCACCCTGGAATTCAATGCCACAATGACTGTAACATTCAAAGTCAGAGTCATGCAAATCTTGGGTTGGACCCCCATGATGATCCCAAGCATCACCTGCATTCCATGCGGTAGCTATTGGTGCGTTTGGGCGTCACATGTAACTGGAAATGTTTCTTCTGTTAGGTTCTATAGTGACTTTTTTCGTAGTCATTTGCATATTTTAGTATTATGCCCCCAAAATCAAATATCCCCTACTTTTTTTGAATAGTATATATTTGTTATAGCCTAAGGACAGCAACTATTGCTTTTGATACAGGTTCCCCACCCCTAGGTACAAAACCACGCCCAATTTGTCCATCAGGCTCCTGAAGGCCACAATTCTGAATGGATTATCTTAGAACTTGGCATACTTAAGATTTTTTAATATTTTGCTACTGAATTTCAATACCAACTTAGTGACAGTTTTCACTTAAGTTCATGAAGCAGAAACAGTACCATCTAAAACATTCACTTTTACCAGGAAAAAGTCTTTAAATTAGTTTCATGGAGCAAAAACTGAAACAGCAGCATTTAAAACATCATTTTTACTGGAAAAAATAAATAATTTACAAAATTATGGAAATAATTAAAATGTATAATATATAAATAAAAGGAATAGATTTGGCAGAATGGGAAGAATTCTTTGGTTACCAGTATATCAAATACTATGGTGATAATGATTAAGTGTGGTAGGTGTTAGATCAGAAATATTCATCTCTAACTAAAGGATACGGCTGCCGGAGACTAAAGATGCGTTATGTAAATGGTAAATCAGACTATTGTATGTTATTTTTCTGGCTTCAGATCTTATATAAATTATTAATTAGACATTAATTCACATGGAAAGCCTAAAATCAACTCTGCATCAGATTTAAATGAATTGGAACATCTGCAAGATTTAAAAATTTAACAATAACATTGATAACCAAGGCTTAGTCTTTGTCAAGTACTTTCCACATTTGATAATTGTAAAGATGATGAAATACTTGAGGAATCAAAAGGCCTTAAACTTAACTTATATAAATAATGCCCAGTGTTGACTAAATATTTACTTTTTAATGTTTTATAAATTCTATTAACAGTACTACCTAGCTAGAACTGTATACTATAATATATATAATTTATAATTTTCTAAATAATTAGCAATACAATATTACCGGTATATAACAGGTCTTTAAGGTATACTTACAATAATAACATGGTGATTATATGATAGAACAGTTTCATTATACATACATACGTGGATAGTTAATACCCTATTTTCCAATATTAGCAAAATATTGTTAAAGCTACTGATTGTAATGTGAGGTGTGTTGAATCCCTTACAAATTACGCTATTGTTTTAGCTGAATCTGTACAAGGAATATCCGTCTATTGCAGGTCTTTCTTCAGGCCTAAAATGTTATCTAAATTATTAATTAGACATTGATTTACTTCTCAATACCATAATCAATTCTCGATGCCATTGTTAGCCTGCGATATTTAGTGGATTTGAATACATTTTGTGATGGATAATTTAATGTAAAAATGGATAATTGAGACTTAATTCATTCATAATAAAACAACACAAGGTATGGATATAACTATTTCTCTAACACATAAAGATCACGTTTTCAAGTTTTGTTATGAACAGTTAACCTTGCTTCTACCTGTCGTTTAAAGAACTGACTTTGTTTATTATCATACCAATGTTAGTAATGACGATCAAGGCTAGCCTAAGATTGAATCACGAATATCTCAGTTCAGAGTGAAGCAATTTGACTTAAATTTTCAACAAACTCTGTTTTCATTATCTTTTTTTAACTATTATAGAGAGAACTGTCAGCTTATTATCTAATCGTACCTAATGCCCCTTTAACCCTTTGAACACTGACTATACATGGGGTGTTGCACATCCCTCCCTGGATTTACAGGATGTCATATTAATTATGACGTCAACGTAATTGGAGCTTGACACGTCCCAAGCCGCAAAACCGACATTTCGGGTATATGCGATGCAACATCAAGCCAGTTTTGCGGCATTTCGGGTTCTAAGGGTTAATTTAATGTTAAATAATCATTTTATGTACAATATAAAGTGGATGAAGATGTAAAAAATTAGATGCCTAGGAAATGAAAATGCTGATCTCCTAAATGCCAAAAATAAAAAAATGATAATGAAAAACTGATTGTCAGCCTTTAAACTCTTTAAATTGTCGAAAAACATTAACAATTTCAAGGTTTATTTTTGAGCTGGAATCTCCTCCATGCCTTTTGTATAACACTGGCTGATGTCTGTGCTTTTCTGATCCGTGAAATTCTGTTTTTTTCCATCTGGGCTTTTGATAAATATGATATTTCACACTGTTCGTCAGATAGAGCACGTACCTGAGATTGTGAGTTTTGATTGTGTGAACGAGGGGATATCATGGTCAACAACGACTTGGGTTGATCGCTTGTGTCTGAAACAATAGATGTTTCATATGTAAAATCGCGAGGGGAGTGTTCATTGTCCCTGTCGGCGATTAAACTTGATGATAATGTCCTGCCACTTGAAATCACAGCCTCTCTTTTACTGTTGACATTCCTAGATTTGTCTGAAAATAAAACAAGTGACAATAACAAGTATGACAGTATTATATTTACGAGAATCTGAGCATGATGTCATCACCAACATCTTGGAATTGTGAGTTCATATCAAAAATTTCAAAGTCAGTCAATTGAATTTTACATGGATGATACAGCCCTGTACAAGGTATTGCTCTTCAATTATAACCAATTATAAAATAACTATTTAGACAAAAATAACTATTGAACATGTCTATGGGAGTATGGGTAGGCTCTGTCTGCTGAAAAAAAGGGTGAAAAACATACATAAAATTGATTGCTCAAGACTAAGTTTCTGAAAGCACACATTTTACTACACAACTCTGTTGTTCGTGTAATGTTTATGAGCCTTTCATTAAAGTTGCAATTTCATATTTTTAAGTTATATTTTTAAAATGTATTAAAATAAAGCCCTAAAATAGATTGTACCTATAAACAGGCCTACCATGTGAAAGAAAAATCCTATTAATTCTATAATTCACTATCGCCAGTTGAGAAATTGGCAAAAATATCATTTTCAACTTCAAATTCAAACTGATGAATGAGAAAACAAGGGAGGTAATCGTGTTATTATTTCCTGTGACACTGATTTTGATGCCTGTGAAATAATCCCCATGAATAATAGTGAGTTGACAACCTTTTGAGCAAAAGACATAAAAATTATTATGTTTTGACTTTCTTGGAAAATATGAAATTCCCGCTTTAAATGGATCCCTGGCCATTTATAGTAAACTAATCTGTAATATAACAGAGAAAATTTTTAACACTTACAGTTGTTTTTAGACACTGTAGATTCTTGACTTACATTACCCAATAATTTATCTAATCTCACCGATACTGGTATATTCTATAAATAAAATAACTGTTCTCTTAAAACTGTTCAAAATTTTAAATTGCTTTGGTAACAACACCAATAACAAAACAGATTTAAAGATGCATTATGTAAGATTTTGATAAAGAGCTGGTATTTCTCACTTTAGTGGTTCAAAAAGAGATAATGGATAATGAATATTGAAAATTTCATTCAAATTACTTAATTCTAGGTGACGTTATTACTGTTTGAAGTTTTGACAAGATGTGGCATAGATTGTTTATTATTGTACCAACGGTAGGCCTAATTGTTATTAGAGGCTTGTCATGTGAATAAATGTCTAAATAAAAGTTTATATAAAATTTTAGGCAAAAATGGGACATTGGATTAAAACATCTAAGAAAGATCTAAATCTGTCAATTTCAAGATCCCGAAAGGTACCTGGAATACTTAGATGTAAAAAAATGAACCTTACTTTACTTGATGATCCCCATGTCATCATCATTTTAGTAGCATCATCCATGTTATTCTGTACATGACTCATACTGCTCCTCTTCTTTTGTTTCTTCACTTTTGATCGTGATGGTCTGGCAAATTGATTATAAAAATTATCAGAGCACACTATCTCGCGATCCAACATGGACGTCAATGCAGCATCAAAAGTAGTGGAAGAAAAACCCATTTTGCGTGCATCAAAATTAGATGCCGAACCACTAGTGTGAACATATTCACTGGGAATGACTGTATTAGGCTTTTCAATTGGCTCAGGTCTATTTTGCATAGATCTGTCCATAGTCTGTTTCAATATTGTGTGGCTAACATGATCACCATCACTATCTTCTGTGCTATCAGATTTTTGAAACAAAGATTTACTGTGATTGTTTAAAGGAGTTTTCTTCACATTATGAACATTTTCATTAAAATTAGAAATACTATGTGTGGAAGAACTAGATAAGTCTTTTTGATTCTGGTATGGTTTTGGTGTTGAATCTTCAAGATCTGTGAGAGATAGGCGTGAATCATCTGTGAATTGGGCTGGTGGTGGTTCTGATCTTGCTTTTTGACTGGAGACTGATTCTGATTAAATAAAAAAAAAGTTACCTTTAATATTCTAGTATCAAGCATATCATGTAAGTCATAAATATGGAGGTATAAATACTCTTCAGGGTAATTTTGGCCAGTAAATTTTCTAACCAATAAAATTAAATATTTACACAAGAATAATTTGTGGTAACAATAATGTATTAACAATATTTTTTGTTAAATAAAACTAATAATTATGATATTTAACACTGTTACATGCAACACTCTCAAATATAACTCTTCAAAAAGAAACACATCGTACATTATCATCATTTTTTTATTTGAACAGGATTGTTGTTTCAATAAATCTCCCTTCTCTTTAATGTCATTATGTGAGGATAAAAGAAATTCAATATTGGTTTTAAATGTAACGTCACTTATTGTGTGACTGGTCATACTTTTTGCCGAAATTTGTTTTCACTCAATTGCACCAAGACACATGAGTTTAACAACTTTGCAAGCTTTTCGCATTACAGTGAAATCCCTCTATTAAGACCACGTGTGGGACTGTCAAGATGTGGTCTTAATAGTGAGTTGGTCTCATTACTGAGTGAGCATGCTTGAGACAATTTCAAAGAAAAACAGATAGTGTTAGGTAAATTATATACAGTAAAGAGTACTTTATTACTAATAACAGATGTAATGTTAAAACACATCACGAAAACATAGTAATAATTATGCATGTTATAAAGTCTTAGATCACGTTATAATTTTTAATTCATAATGCTTCCTTTATTTATCTTCATTTTTCGATTAAAATCCTACAACCACCCTTTAAACAAAAATTATGTCATCCATGATTTTTTATTATTGGATCTCCACGTAACCGGCAGACGAGAAATGTTCAAATAATAAACATGTCATCCATGCTTATTTATTATTGGATCTCCACGTAACCGGCAGACGAGAAATGTTCAAATTTCTACACATGTTGATATTTTGACACCAGAAAAAGTTAAGCCACGAACGGAGAGAGTTTTATCAGGGAGGCCATGATAATTCACTCCTCTGTCATCCATGTAGATATCCCGAGCGTCGTAACTAATGACAATATCAAGTACGCTATCAGTCCATTCTTTCACAACGTCGTCATTTACGCTACCACTTTCAACGCACATCTTGAAAAATTAAATGTTGTCTTTCTCTAAATCTGCTTTTTCACGAAGCGTAGGACCGGAGATCGACACACGCTGAAACCACGCCCACCTCCTTCCATCGGCGAGCGAGAGAGACGTTTCCTGTCGCTGTCTCTATTTTCTTCGTATCCATGAAGAATTTCTGCCCTTCTTTTCAAAATCGTCTGTAATGGGTCTTACCAATTCCAAATTCTTCGGCCAATTGCTTTTGGCTTCTACCCTCACTTTTTTGATAAGTTCTACTTTTGCTTTCAGGCTTTATTCTACACGAGTATGCTTATTACTACGGGTTTTTTCCATTACACGGGTGAAGGTCGAATAAGAAATGATACCCTTTTGACAAAATTTAATCATACAAACAGACGAAGGCCGAATAAGAAATGATAATCTTGACAAAATTTACTCGTATAAATAGTAAGAGTTTAAATCACTTACTCTGTTTAAATTAAACAAACAATGAGAAATTCCATTGTTTAAAAATGAAATCAACAAAGAAAGATTAGCGGCTCGTTAAATTGTTGCGATAAATCAGTCAACCAAGGCTGTTTGATGTTGGTCGTTTGATTGACTAATCCCTGTCAGTGGTCGTTATCGCTTTGATCTCGGTCGTGAGCTGATTAATCCCAATCAGTGGTCGTTATCGCGAGTCACAAAAACAATGAAATTGACTGATTGGGACTGGCTTCGGTGGTCGTAATCCGTAATAGTGAGTTGCCCGTAATACTGAGTTTAATTTATAAGGAATATAGAAGAAAAAAATTGGTTCTTTTAATATGTGGTCGTATACGTGAGTTGCCCGTAATTTTGAGTTGGTCGTTAAGCGGGATTTCACTGTATACCCAAGTCAAAGACATTTAAAATCCTGGGGTTCTTGATTTCCAAATCAGTTGCAATGCTATCGGTCGTATTAAGAGCAGGTGAACCACAGACAGATGGCGAGGCTGCTGAAGGTTTCCAAGGGTACCATTTCTTGCCTTTGGTTGGGATATTTACAAACAATGATTTCCTTACAAGAAGATGTTCAGTTTACGTAACATACCAGACATTTTTGAAAATCGCAACATTTCTTTCAGGTCTTTTAGCTTTTTCCTTGTTTCTGTCTCTCTTAGTTCCAGTTGTTTAGATAGAGTTATCATCTTTTCTTTTTCAACACTATACACAGCCTAAAACAATAATATAAGATTTTTTTTAGAATCAGTATGTTAATTCTCACTCCCCGAGAAATGATGAATTAAATTTACAGAAAGGATTAGGGTTAAATGCACTTTTTTGTACAGTATTCAGTCAATCGTGCAAAATGTTTGTCAACTTGTATCTGCCAATGGATCTTTTATGTTCGCAACAAATTTGTATGAACAACTAGATACACTTCCCTTACACCTGTTAACACTTGTCAATTGCCGAGAGTTCTGACGGGGTTTCTCAACATAGTACTGGTGAGTCCAGTCTTCTAATTAACCGCACGACCACTGCAGAAATCCAAAATTGATAGCACACCAAGTTTTCAGTGTAAAGAACATTTACTCTACCTTTTTCTTTTTTTCTTCTTCTTCTTTTAGCATATCAAAAACTTGTCTGGTATTCAGTGAACCATCTCTCTTTCTATACTGACCGAATTTCTCTTCAATTCCCCATTCTTTTGTAGTAACAGCTTCATCTTTATTGTCTTCAATATTTTCTTCTTGTGCATCTTTCATAGATTTCAGTTTACCGACTAGTTTCGCCTAAAAACAAAGTTGAGTAATGTAATTTTTAAAGACATTCGTTTGGATTCCTGGTGTTGTTAGATAGGATTCGAGTATGACACAGATTACTCTGTGATAATCTTACCCCCCTTGAGCGATCACTTGTGTTATATCAGTTTACCTGGTCCTGACCTAACTGGCTATCATATCAATACATAACCTAGGGAGTTACTATTTGTACATTAAGCAACAATCTATGTATCACAACAATGATATACAAGTTGTAATTAAAAAGAAAAACAAATATATGTAAAAAGCAAATTAAAAAAAAAAAATTTTTACATCTACTCCACACAAACTAATTCATTTCGTGTCTAACAGTGGGAGAAAAACGGAGGACCCAGAGAAAACCCACAAAGTTGGACAGGTGACCCTATGCCTTGTCACGTACAACCAGGGATTGAAACCACGCCAGTTGACTTAATGAAAGACCTTATGATGCAATGCACATGTGCTAACCATTCGGCTATCCACTGCTCCTGTTATAAAAGAGTTAAATTGCTCCTCAGAAAGTGTAATCTGGTAATTTTCATTTCACTAGCAAGCACTGTGGGACCTTTAATATTGGGATGAAATCAGAGAATCAACTATAAATTGCACAAGATAACAGATGACAGACCTTAGATTATTCATTTGGCCAACTCAGCCCACTATCACTATATGTTGATTGTGTAATACCTGTTTACGTTGAAGTTGAGTTTGTACTAACAATTCTTGTATAATCTGTTCACTGTCTGTATTTTTTAATTCTTCTATTAAATTATGTTGATTATTTATCTGTTGTTGAACACCTTCTAACTGTTTTCTGTTCATTATAAATAAATAATATATACATCACTTTTCTTCATTTAGAAAATAACAATGCTTGAACGAGGAACTAACACTCGACACAAACTAGGTCATTTTGGGACTAACATATGGTTTAATTTTATTTCAATAATTCGCTTGTGCGTAGGGGTCTTTAGCAGTGGGAGGAAACCGGAGAGCCCGGAGAAAACCCACGAGGTTGAGAAGGCACCCCTATCTCCATGCCACATATGCTCACACCAGGGATCGAAACCACAGCCGACTAACATATGGTTTAATTTTATTTCAATAATTCGCTTGTGCGTAGGGGTCTTTAGCAGTGGGAGGAAACCGGAGAGCCCGGAGAAAACCCACGAGGTTGAGAAGGCACCCCTATCTCCATGCCACATATGCTCACACCAGGGATCGAAACCACAGCCGCAAGGCAGAGGTGACCGACCAGCTAGAGGTCGAAGCGTGGCACTCTAGACCACTAGGCCATGCCAGTTTAATCAATCAAATTTATCACGTATACTTTGTTTGATTACAACATTTAGGAAATTTGAAATTAGTATTAAAATACTAATCATCATCAAAATTAATATTCAGAACACAAAATATGGAATCATTTCATACCGTAATTCTAAACTTTTGATCTCTGTTTCTTTTTGAGTTAAATCTCTTTTCATTTCTTTTATTTCTATTTCTCCCTTCCATTTTCTTTCTTCTATAGTTTTAATACTTTTAGTTAATTTCTCAATTTCTTTCTCTCGTTTTCGTTCAAAAGGTGATTTATATTTATAAGTTGATTGTAGTCTAGATTTCACAGCTGTTTGTAAATCAGGATCTGTTTTTTCCTTTGGTTTTGCTGTTGGTGCTTTTTTGGCTGAAAAAATATGTCGTAGGTACTGGTTTCATGCAATATAAATTGTAGTTGTTCCTAATCATGTCCATCGAGCATGGCATGATGTGATCAACTGGCACAACAAAATTAGGAACAGATATATTTCCACAACTGCATAATTCTTTCCCCAGTCACATTGACATTTATAGTTTGCTCTGATAAACACTATACCATAAGAAGAATTATTTTTACACTTTTTGCAGAAATTGATACTTAGTGTGATTTAAGATTGAGTTGAAACAAAACACTCAAATTGCAAATTTTTAACCCGCAGTTTCTGTGTAGGTTGCAATGCTCCACATAAAGATGTCATGTAATTATAACATAATCTGTGTGGTTGTTACTCATGGTGGACATGGTCCAAATGCTGATAAGACCTCAGCTGAAGTCATCTTTGGTGGATGTTAGCCTAGAGGTGACAGAATATATTGTTATCTTAATTGGTGATCCGTGTTTTAACGATGTGGATCAATTGCTGTCGGATAATTCCACAATAAGAATTAATATAAGATATTTATTAGTAGTACCGGTATATTATTAGTTATCATACCTGTATAAAGAGTAGACTCTGAAGTCTGGTTGTTACTGTCTATAGTCCACGCTGTTTTACTTGTTTTCTCTTCAGATCTAAATAACAACATGGTGACAACTTAAATCCATGTTTATACCAAAGCTTCTTTTAAAGTACTTTCAATTCAGATTTTTGACTTGCCTGTCTATGTAGGGCTAGACACTCCTTACCTTGTCAAGCTCGAAAAAACCTGAATGTTTTTATGGGCCCTATTATTAACAGTTCTCAACAATTAAACCTGTTCGGTGGTATATGATTCATTTCTTATCTGCATATCCTAGTGAATACCGGTATATGAATTCTTGTAAGGATAAAATCAAAGGTGTGTAAAATAAACCATTAGAATGCATGAACGAAATGGGTTTTAATGTCCTACTATTCTGCAATTGAATTCTACTGGCATAGGTTATTAACATGCAAAACAATGGGTACACAGGATATTGTTTTACTGTCCCATCCGAACAACTATACTTTGTTACTTGCTGAACCATTTGAAGAGAGGAATTTTGCCTGGACAGCTATCAAATTCCAACTATAAAAGTTCTTTTACATGCACACCAATGTGTACACAGGACCTTGGTTTTTCGTTCCATCCAAATGCATAGACATTGTTCCTTGCTGAACTATTGTTTATTTATACAAGAAAGTAAATTAACTTACTGTTTAACAGAGGTTGTTTTAGATGGTATAGATGGTTTGATACCAGTATAATGTCTGTTATCTGTTGTTTCTGGGTTATTTAATTCATGATTTAATACAAGTCTCTTTAACAACTTCATACATTCTCTAAATCTGTATGGGGTTCTTATTCCTAAAAATAATAAATACTTTATATTTATCCAGAAGTCATATGCAATTTTACTGGTCTAGATACATGTAGTACATAAAAAAAAAACAAGCACAGAACCAATGTTTACCCAACACAATCTCTACAGCCAGATAGAAAGAGATGATCTATTCTAAACTTAACTGTAGATAAATAATCATTTTGAAGGGATGTGAGCAGGATTTGCTGAGTGATGGAAAAAATTGATTCAGAGTGGAGCAAAGCAAAAATTGTTTTTGGAGGGGGGGGGGGGGGCGTGGTCTTTTATGATAATTCAACCCTTCTTGGTGTATTTAGAGCATCTGCTGCCTTTTGTATTTGCTTTTATATATTCAAATTTTATAAAAATTGATCATAAAACCGAAAGTATGACACCATTTATGACATCTAAACCTGGCCATCATTTATTATGTTGGTATTAAAGTTTACACTTTTGAGATGAACAGAAAAAAAACTTCCATTTCCAAAACAGCATCGTTCATAATAATAATATGGTAATGTTTTAAGATTTATTTGTAGATGAATCCTTTACTCCCTAAATTAAAACTGCCTTTGCAGTAATAGCAATGTCTCTACCTGAAGAAACTGGATCATTAATTCTACCGGCCAAATAGTCTTGAACTACCTGTGAACAGACAAGTTTATCTTCATCTGTAAGTTTATTGTTCATGCTGTTGATCTGTTCTATTTCAGAGTTCTTGAATATAAAAAAAAATATCAACAATCACTTACAATATATACAACCATTATAGAAAATAAAACTCATTTCTGAACTTCAATTTCAAAAGCCTCCTGGAGGAGTTGTGATATCATTCAATTAATTATATCAATTGCTTCTGAATTTATATCTCAGCTAAATATTCTACTATGTTTTTCATGAAACTTGGCTAATTTTTAAAACTTTAAAAACTTAACTTTAATAGCTTCATTCATAAAAAATGAAATTAAAACTTGAGCAGAAATTATTGTAGCAGAGGCTGAATTTTAAAGAGAATCTAGATTTGGAAAGACTTATATGTGCATCAGTCTTTCATTTAGAATCTAAATGATTCATGTGATTAAACTTGAAAGCTGATGTGATACAAACAAATGAATTACTTTATGGATTTACAAACCTGTTCTAATTTTAAACACGCCACTTCTGACTCTAATTCTGCTATTTTCTTACGTAACTGTTTTATAACGGTTTTATCATCTACTTCTTCATTTCTCCTGTAAAAACACAATTAATGTAGCTAATTATACATCTCTAACTCAATATTTTCCATAATATTCGAAATTAAAAACACAAATAAGAATTCAATATTGTTCAATTTCAGTCAATATTGATGTTATCTTGCCGTGAAACTATACTATGACTCCTGAAGCTGTTGCCAACATGGTGTCAACATGATCCTAATATCCAAAATTTAAGGCACAATTAACATTACATAATCAGTACCCGAGTCGTGTAGGCCTACTCTATGGTTTTGGGTGCCATTTTGTAATGAACAAATAAAAACATATCCTACAACACAATGTGGAAGTAAAATTAGTAAAGGCTGATTCACAAACAACAAAATAATAAGAAGGTGTAAACGACTGCCGTACCATTTCAACTGTTCAATATTTTACCGACCTTAATTGATTAAAAATTACAATATTCTTTTCAAAAGTTTAATATTACATTATTAATATATGCTTTTAAAATCATTTTCTTCTATTTCAAGATTCTGAATAATAGCGCTAGGCTATATATTATGCCCTTTAATATTAATATTAACTCGTAATAGAATTTCTTTGCACTTATATTATCAAAAAGGAATTTCTGTAATCAAAGTTCATCATTTAAATAATTGTAACCTATATAAAACATCTTTTAACATCTTGAGGGTACCAGATGTCCTGGAGCAAATGGAGCACTGGAAAGCGCCAACCCAGAATATAGATGTCATTAAATCTAATGTTAGCTGTCTAGGCCTAATGTATTAATTACTTACATAACATGATTAGCTATACAGGCAACTCTTTGAGCAAACCTACACGTAGATATTGATTCTCCAAGATTCTGACATTCTAATGAAACAGTTGCTATCATAGCAGTTAAACAATTTCCTCCTGAAATAAGTTAGAGTGCATATTGAGTTGTTATGAAACCATGGTTATAATGAATGACATCACTATTATATATATATGATGTCATATATTAGATTCTTTATCTCTGACTAACTGATTAGTTCCTCTTTTTGAATTTCCCTTTTTCTAATAATATCAAATAAAATAAAACATTTTTTAATAACTTTTTTCCACAGTTTTGTTTTAACAGTATTATTTACTTGGACACTAAAATCAGAAGTATTCGCACTTCTTAAATATGACTTGTCTTTGCTGCTGTTGTGTTTGTCATGTTTATGCTTTATTATAGCTGTTCCCCCAATACCCTACTGAGGCAGGATAAATCGGTTATTGATTAAGTCCAATGTGTTAGCAATAATACAACCAGTTGAAGAATACCCCATTTTTTTCTGTTGTACGAGTGGGCCTGCATATAATAGTGTTTGGCCTATAAATGGTAAACAAAATCATTACAGTCTCTAAAGTATTATTTTACCATGGTTTTTCATTTGTGCTGTCTTACCTAAACTATCTCTTAAGATCATAGTTAAAAGAGAGTTTCTATATGGAATATGTCGACCTCGTGGGCCATCATTACAGCCACTTCTATTGGGTGATTGAGAAACATAAAATCTAGAAATCAAAATTAAATAAATCTAAAACAGCATAAAATAGAAAATAAAGAAACAACACAACACAAATCTAATTTGAAGAAATCAAAATTATCAATAAAATTAAATAAAGCTTTGAAATACAGTAAAACCTCGCTAAAATGCTGGCTTCAGTCTAACGCTGGGATGCCTTGGTTCCCAACATTTTTTTTCAAAAATTAATACAAATACAGTTTTAATGCAAATTATCAAGAGTTATCCTCCAATAACATGCATGGCTTGCTATAATGTGACCACCATCCGTAAACATCAACACGTACCTGCATTAACAGCGAGGTCCTAGTGCATAGGCAAGAACACCTAGATAAACAAAAATAGAACAAGCAATGTATCCCTAAATCTGCACTGATCTTTTGAAGACACATTTTAATAATGTCTCACCTCTTTGATGGAGAAATATGTAGTCTCTGTCTACCAGTTTCTATAGAATCAGCTTGTAAGGCTATAATAACGGTTTCTAGATGATGTAATGATAAATTAATAGATTTAGCTTCTGATAATTGTTGACCATCAACTCCTGTTTTAGATACACGCTCTGAACCAGCTAAATCAACCAGATGTAACTTGGATCTGAAAATATTTTACGAATTTGCACCGACTTCTACAAATCTGTTACAATTTGTACATGCGATCTATTGTGGATTTGCAAAATAAAATATCTATAACTAATTTGATTAACAACCCTGAGATTACAAACCTGTATAAATCTAAATATAAGGTCTAGTGAGTAGTGTACATATTACTAATATAATCCTAACACTGATCCTAATTACAGTTTTACATACATAAAGGATTACTTAACAGTCAAGTTAGAAATATCTGTGGGTATATATATATTATATAACCTTTGACCTGCATTAGCATAACAAATTTAAAGGGTGTTTACACTGAATAAATTACACACCAAATATTTCTAAAATAATTTTCACAATCTCAGTTCCAAATGTCATTAACACAAAATGTTATTTTGAAGTTCTGATAAAAAAGCATAGGTTTCATTCATTTATACACATTGAACACCAGTTTCAATATTCATATTTTATACTTTTATTAATGGTAAGGATATCTCTTCAAAATTTATTGCATTGCGTTTTTCTATGAATCAGAAGTGTATACATCAAACAGCTAGTATGAAATACTTTAAAGAAATGAACTAATTATCATAATTTGATTATAGAGTGAGGAGATTATAATAAAAAAGTAAAAGCGATATATATAGAGAATAAAGATAGACAGATATCATCATTTGTTATTCTAATTCTTGACCTCATCTATTAAGCCCGCAGGTTATCAGACTTGACTTAGTTATGATGTTTCCATGTATTGCTTATTTAACATATATATATAGGAGTGTGAGGGTTTATATTGACTATATGTTTCCCTGTTTTTGTAAAAATTACAATTCTATTAGTTACCTAGTATTGCATGGATGAGTGTGCAACATAGTTTACTTGAAGATAATGGCATAATGGAACAGTCTAGAGAAGTATTTTTATAGAGCTACTTCCTGTAACAGGGTAAAAAATTTTAGTTTTTGAAATAAAAACGGGTGATGCTACCCTGAAATAAAAATGGTTGATGCTACCCTTTTTAAGTGATGCAGAATTATCTAATAACCGAAATAGATTTTTTTGGGTCTAATTATAGGTAAGTTCATGTTTTTGGTATTATGATTCAGTGAAAGCACTCAAGGCATTAAATCTTTTAATATTTTATCTTGGTATGTAGAGTTGTTATGCATTGTCTGTATCATTGTAATTAAGCTAATAACAAATAAAGATCTAAGATCCAATCAAGTCAGACATGGTCAGACTGAGATACTGACATTTATTATACAGAGAGGAAAGATTACGTGTAAAATGAGGAGAAAAGTCAATTCATGAAATCTATGTCTATGGATAAGAAAATACATGTATACAGTAGAATCTGTATGAGCAGCCACTCCTATTCAGCGACATCTCTTTGTAATAAGCGGTCACAATAAATTCCCCCCGTAAAAATTCTATTGTTTCATCTCTTTATTCAACGGTCACACCTGTAACGCGGCCAGCAGTCACTATTCTTCTAATAAATTTAACAAAACATCGCCCATTTAACGGCCATTGTTGAATGATACCATCTTGTTGTTCTTCTATGAGTATTAATTAATTAACTGGACTCCCACTGATCAGTTAAAAAGAAATGTGAACATAACAATTAACCCAGGATTATCTGTTAATTAATCTTTTGTTTTATTAAACGACTAACCTGATCATTGTTTTCACACGTAACGGAACATTATTTGATACTGATTAAATAAACTGAAAGTACCGACGATAAGCCGCGTTTTGTTACGATCATCTAGCGTCTCTATTCCATTGCCACTATGTTGTTAAATAGACGTTTGTAGCACCTTCTATAATATTACATACAGAGTTACACCCCCTGTGAATCGGTTGCAATTTCAGTGATGTGTATTTTGTTCTAGTGCTTTTTTGATAAAATAAAATGAATTCATCGATTATCTTCAAGGAAAATGGATAAATATTATCAAATGCATCACAATGATAGACAGTAGTATTGAAGGTTGGTACAAAATGGCAAATTTACGGAAGTTATGTCTGAGATCCAGCGACGGCCAAACTACCGAGGTAAGTTTTGTCTTTGCTTCCAATGCATTCAAGCGTAATATTAATTTATGTCAGCACAAAAAACACAAGATTTTATTTAGAGGCCACTCCTGCCTGTTAAGCAGTCAATCATAAAAATTCCCTTGGGTGGCTGCTTAATGCAGCTTCTACTATATATGCTGTAGGTACTTGAAGTATTGCAGTTTTAGGAAGAGTCATGTCCTGAAGAAAATTTTAATACTTTAGCTTACTTTATTCACCATTCTTATATATGATTGCTAGAGACTAGTAGAGGAATGGTGAGGAAAATATATGGCAGAGGTGCTGTGAGGAAAATATTTCAATATTTTGGCTTTATTTAGATAAATTTAAATAGGTGGGTAGAAGGGTGAAAATTACTGGAGTGAGGCATAGCTCCATAACAAACGCACTTCACTTAGGAAACTGAAGGAATCAAAACTTCTCCAAAAAGAGAATTATGTAAATGAAAGGATTATAAAAGAGTTTCTATCTACCATATTTATGCCAGTTTTTAAGAAATTTACATACCTGACAATTATATCGGAACCTTTAGCTTTACATGTTAAATGTATTGTAACAACACCATGTGATCGAGATGATCTTTGATTGACTGGTGTTTCAGCAACTTTACGATTAGATTGTCCTTGTAACAGCAGACACTGTGCCACCTGTTCATTAGCAGCTATATGTAAAGATAGATTTCTCATAACAAACAAACCTTCTAAACCTTCCACCACAGATATCTACAAAATAAAATTTAAAAAATGGTGGGAAATCAAAACATTCTTTATCTTTATAGGGTTCAACTGTATGTCCCAATAAACAATCCAACCAACCTATTTTCTGTATTGTGTTAACAAGTTTTGACAGATGAAATGTTACAGGGAAAATAACACTCTTGCTGGCTTGGCAGCTCCAGAAAATAAATAATAGCCTTATTCTAAGAAGGCTACTAGATGTTTAAGTGTCCGGTTCTTGACAAATGATAGACAAAGATTATGAAATGTACATCCACATTAAATGTTGGAACACAAGCCAGAATAAACAGCAAATAAAGAATATAAAGTACTCTAATTATAAAAAAAACATAACTATGGTCATTAAAAATTTGTTAACAACTTCTAAACACCATCTTTATGCATCTATGAACATTGGAAAAAGCTATGAAATTAATCCACTAAAATCCAGTCAAATACATTATATATCCTACATTTTTTTATTTAATTTTCAAAATGTTACTGTCTGAAACATGTGATATAAATAACAAACTTTCTTATTGGATAATATAAGGGGAATTTGTAGGAAATCAGCCAGTTTCTTTGACACGATAAGCTACAAAACCAATACAAATTTCATACAGATTGGATAATTCTAGCTTCTTAGTTCCCTACAAAGGATTGTGACAATATAATTTATGAAAAATCCATTTCAACAAAGAAACTTTTCCTAGATTACCTTAGGAAGTGGAACTACAGGTGAGAAAGTGTTTAAGGCAGCAGAACTAAGTAAATCATATGCAACTTCTTGGTAAATCTCTAGATAAGATATTTCCACGGTCACATCGTCATCTTCTCGTTGTTCTAAATATTTATATATGGTTGACAGAACTCTGAAAATAAAAAATTCATATCATTACAATAGAAATTAATACTAATCATTTCAAAAAGATATAATTTCTTAATAGAATTTTTTTTAAAACTTGAATTTTCCTGTTATACATAAATCTAATGCAACAATTAAATCTTACAATGACTTATTTGTTACGAACTGTGTTATTCTAAAGAAAAAAATAGCTAGACTTTTAAATATTGGAATTTCAGAAAAACTTTAGTACATTTAATTGTCACAAACCAATTTGGGGTTTTCCAAATTACGTGTAATGTTATTAATAGTAGGTGTGACTGTGAACCTTCCTATTCAATATATATAAACCCTAGTACCAATTCTGTTTTATTGCAGAAATTTATATTTGCCCTGTATATTGGAAATGAATAAAATACCAACCTTGGCGCTATTCCTCGATCTCTATAACTACGTGATCCACCTTCCATAGTAAATGTTTTACCGGACCCAGTCTGTCCAAATGCAAATATCGTTCCATTATATCCATTAACAAATCCTGAATTGAGAAAATGAAGCTATAAGTTCTATAAATACATTGTATACTGTATTGACATTGATAATTAATATGATCTACAAGGATGCATTATAAATAATGTAAATTTCCAATTTAAACATATATTAAGCAAGAGCTAAATCTGCCTATTGCAGGTCTTTCTTTAGGCCTGAAATGTTTTCTAAATTATTAATTAGTCATAAAATACCTTATCCAAGCCCTATCAACTCTGGGTGGCATCAGATTTCTCCGATACTAAATAGATTAGAAGAGTTCAGCCATATTTTGATTTAAGCTAAAAATGAAGGAGCGAAACTTAGCTTTGAACAACCACTACAGTGGTTGAAATTATTGCACATGTCTTGTCAAACCTTCAAAGGCTAATATCTTTGCTCGCAATAGAGTAATTTGAATGAAATTTTCAAATAATTAATTTTCCAATATTTATTATAGCAAGAATAGCTAGCTCTTTATCTAAATCTTAGATCATGTATCTTTAAATAATAATCTAATTACAGTGAAATTATATTGTAGACGCTCAACCACTAGGCAATAATGAGTAGACATTACCTTCAACAATATCTTTGGCCACATTATCAAAGATGTCATCCTGTGTACAGTTTATATCAAAAACATGATGAAATTGAAAATCATATCCAATAGATGCCCTGACTTTTCCAGGTGAACTTCCATAATCATGTGATAATTCTGGAACATGTACTGATAGCAATTTAGGTGAGATTTCAAAACCTTCAAAAAGATGACAGCTTGGTTTGATTCTAGCATAGGTTTTGATATGAGCCATTTCTTGATCCTGGAGTACCTTAGCATACAAGTTTTTCACTTCACTTTCTTAACTTCTACATTTAAACAAACTAACTTTGGCATCTAAAATATAGATATAAAATCTTACTTATGACTGGCATTATTTGGGCAGATAGAACATATACATGTAGTTTTAAAATAGTTTGCTTTAGCTTTAATAGTAGTATTTTTTTGCAGGTACATTCAAAAGTGGAACCATTTCTAGTGCAACACAAGACAGTTTTACTGTAAATCAAAATATCAGCCAGCATATAATTAATAGTAAAGTGACACAACATGCTGTTAAAAATACATCTCCTTCTGCTAAATGGCTTGGCAGAAACCTTTGAAATCTAAATATACATTATATGATAAATGATAACACAGGTGAAGCAAGTGAAACAAAATTGGAATCTTTTCAAAAATTCCTTTGTAATTGGGCTTGGCGAAGGAATAAATGACTGAAGATTTTGAAAGATACCAATTCCCCCCCCCCCCCCTTGCTTACATACATGACTGAGGTACATGAATTTGTGTGCTACCCTTTATTCAGGTTTAACTGGCTTCTGCCAGGAGGCAAGCACGGTCTTATTTTCTCCCTAAAATGTTCCTTTACATTGTACAGGTGTTCAAAGGGACTGACACACAAACATTTGGCAGTAAAAAGTTGTGCAGTAAAATTGACTGGGGTTCGAAACGATGATTCAAGGCCAGTGTAATGAGAGATAGAGAGAAATTGGGTTTAATGTCCACTCAACACCAGTGTAATTAATGAGACCTATGTTCTAAGCTGAACTGGGGTAAACTGTGCTACCAATTCTTTTAGGAGTGAAAATACAATTCATGACTTTTTGCATATATAATATACATACATATAGTTTTAGTTTCTGCCAACCATCAAAACTACCCCCCCCCCCCGCCCCCAAAAAAGAACTCGGTGACCAGTGGCATTTAATTGAAATGAATTTTCATATCTTTATACTGCATGTTTACGGTGCAATTGACCACTACCTGCAGTGTCACTGTACCGGGCGCCTTGGACTAGGAGAGACTCCACCGCGATTAAAAAAATCGGGATTAGTTATTAGTACTCGAGATCTGAGTATGACAGTCACCGCCCGGTAAATCTAAATGAAATAAAATAGGGTAAAATCTAAAATATTTGTATAGCGTCTTCAGTAAACATTCCTAAAACAAAGTGATGTAAATGACTTACTTTAATCAATCAATGTCACCTAATCGTTATCACATTCATCATAACTTAACTTTCATGTTAAATCTTGTCGCCATTTGTAAACAACAACATGTGTTTCCGGATAGATAACTCCCACATTGTATATATTTTGATGAACCAGACGTTTGGTGAATATATCATGGTTTGTCAACGTACGTTCAAGGTCCGGTTAAACAAGACTGAATTATGGTCATTTCAGTTATCTGCCGGACTTTTCAATAAACATTGAATCAGCTAAAAATAACTTGATAAAATGTCAGTGTGACTAAACTTTACAAATTTACAACTAGAATTCTTTTTTAATGAATTATTGTAGTTTTGGTTACCATTGGATTTAGACGTAGTCTACGCATGTATAAATAAAGAACATTTTACAAAAAAGGTAGAGTATCAGAGTTGCCATCATAATCAAGCTTTTTTATTTCCTTTAAAATAAATACACATTGATTGAATAATTGCATACTTAAATTAGTTGTACATTTCAATTGGCTAATAAAGAAATGAGAAAGTTCATCAGGATTTTCCAGCTTACTGGTTACCCCATTTCAGTGGTGGAGAATGGAGGGCTTGACAAAGACATAGTTGTTTGTATGGAACAGAAAAACGAGGCCCCATCATGCTGTAAATATCCATGCAATAAAAGATCCTTTGGCAGTTGGAATTTGATATCAAAGTATGCTGTGGCACCGCTATGCCGACAAAATTTCCCTCATTATCCTAGTTAGAAAAGTAGGATGTTAAAACTCATTTCATTTTATTTCTACACATTATCATTATTGTGTTGGTCCAGACAATTTTCTCTACATATATGTACCAGGTTAGTTTCATCCCTCTTTTATAAATGTTAAATTAAATCTATATTTAGAAAATACACAGGGTTACATGATTGATAACTATAAATATCAAAATGTTTTTAAGTTAATATATGTCTCATTCTGTGTCCTAGTGTGGCCATGAAAATTGTTTCGGAACAGTTGCAGGGGAGAAAAATTATCAACTTTGCTATTTGATCAAAATTACAGGCTTTCTGTTAGGCCTAAGATTTGACATATACTGGGTTGACCTATGTAATGTAATGAACGTAAAATTTCAATGAAATTATTTGAATAGGCATCTGTTATTTTCAGTGTTTTTTTTTATTATACTGTGTAAGAAAATGGGAGCTACATCATCTAATCCAGCAGAACAGATCTCAACAGCAGAAGACCAATCATCAACTTCTAATGTTCAGTATCTACTAGGTGACCTTCAAAAACTAGCGCCATCTGCTCGTAAATTGTTTAATCTTGGAAAAGAGTGCTTAACGACATCAGTTGCAAGGCTGCCTTTTGGTAACGAACCAGAATTAAAATTTCAAGAAGCTACAAATCTTGCAGATCTTCAGGATCCAGATTTCCGATTGTTTAGACCTTTGAAATTAACTCAGCCATTATATTCTGGGCAGACGTATGTAAAATGGAGAAGTGTTAGAGATGTTCAGAATGTGTATGCTTTTTGTGCACCTGTTAAGACAATAATATACATTCAACCAATCGATGAATTCCCGGAATTTATTCAAAAATTCTGTTTGACGACTAAGAGACTAGAGTTAACATTGTTTAGTTTGCTTCAGAGTTTTTGTCAGATATACTTTAGCGGTTTTGATTCCCATGTTTTACCTGAAGTTAACATCAAGGACAAACAGTGGCAGGTACTTGTAAATTTATTTCTTCCTTATCAGTTGTGTTTACCTTCTTCCATATACATTGCATTTAAAACAAGCCAAAGTACATTACAATAGCTGCAGTTCTTAACGCTCATGCAAACGAAAGTTCATTAAAATAATCAGCTGTTAGAAACCACACTCTGTTTAATCTATACTTGCGAACGCCTTGATCATCAATATCTTGTCTAAGTTCGATAATGAGCATTTCTGCATAGATAAAACAGTCATTTAAGCAATTTGATTATTTTAGCCCAATAATTTTGATTGTGAGTGGGAGTGGGGCAACTTGTATAGTTTCACCACATTAAAACCTCGATTTTATTCAGTCGTGGGTATTATCTGCTGGCTAAGTAGAGTGATAAGCAGTTTGATTGGGTCAATTTGTTACTTGAAAACCAGTTAGGATTGATTTTTGTACATCTTTTATTTTATGTTCATTACCATGTGTTTTGTCTTACATTGATTGACATGATTGAAGTATTGAGTTGAACATGTATTCCATTCCTTAATACCAGAAAGACTATGTACAAATTATTTGTTAAATATTGGGCCATACTGAGATATTTCTTGAATTTCTGACCAATCAATCCTTGGCTTTCAATCATTGCATCTGAGTTGCTCAAGTAAATTTTAACACTTGCTCTTATTGTTTTCAGATAACATCCCGGCACCATTCAGTAACAGAACAAAAACAATATTTGGTTGGCGATTTCTTCCCATATCTGCAGAGGTTAATGCCTTCAAATGGATTATGTATATTAGGCTTAACATGGACTGATCTCTATCCACAAGATGATCTTAATTTTGTCCTTGGAGAAAGTTCAACTGTTCACAAGTCTGCCATATTCTGTTTTGGACGATATGAACCTAAAGGATTTGATAAAGAAACTCATCGAGATATAAAAGAAGTAGATGGATTATTGATATTTAAATTATTAAGAGTAAGTCAGATTAAATTTGGAATTACAACACAAAAATGTAGCATATGGTGATACATTTTTTTATGTGTCATTTTATGGTATTTTAGCTACTAGTACATGCAATATATTGTACTGCTACTGGGGAAAAGCTAATGAAAGGCTCTAGAAATATGGTCTACTCAATATGATCTACTCGATGTAAAATATTTGTGTAATTAATTGCAATATATTTCGCAGACATCAGGGAAAAGGTGTCACAGGTCATTTCAAGTATGTGCAGCCAATATGTAAACTGATCATCAGTTTTCCTTCCTACCTTGTGTTAAATGCAGCTTGTGTCTTGTTTAAATTTTGCAGGACAAGATTTAATTCCATTCCAATAACAGTATGATAAAAGAAACTTATTTGCTTATATTTTCTTTATGGTAACAACATGTGCAATACATGTATATGGAGGATGCACAGTTTACACACACAAAACAAACTTATACATGTATTTAATTAAATTTAATGATTATCATTTGATAATGTTAGCTTTCATTGAAAAGTGATTGTTTTTTAATGATTGTAAAATTATATTTCAGATAATTAGTCATGAGACGTGTCATCTGTTAGGATTTCAACACTGTACATTTTTTCATTGTGCTATGAATGAAAGTAACTCTATAGAAGAAGCTATAACACAACCCTTGTTTCTATGTCCAGTTTGTTTACGAAAGCTACAGAAATGTTGTGGATTTAATGTATTAGAGCGATATAAAGTCATGGCTGGATTCTTACAAGAACTTCAAGAACAGTTGCCTTGTGAACAATTCCAATCTGCTGTTAACTGGCTACAAATGTGTCTACAATATTTAGAAGAAGGCTAAATATATTAGTGCTGGGTATTGTGACTAAGTTACATGAACGAATCACAACTTAATTCATAACCAGGTCACAATGTTGACTCCAGAGAATGAACTAGATTTACTTTCATTTCAAAATGGAGTTCTTTGAATGTGAGTGATGAGATATGTCTCATTACCTGCATGTTTTAGAACAGTTTTCCACATTCTACATCTATAAACAACTTTTATTGCATCACCTTTATAAAAACAGAGTTTTTCCAAACCGTTACTTTATTTGGCGGGAGTGTTGTTAGCCATCGATTTTTAGATGAGCTACTTTCTGTTATATTTATGATATTTAAATCCGCAATATTAAAATGTTTGTTTTAATAACTGTCTAATAATATATAAAGAAAAAAGTTATCAAAATGGGCTATTTATAGAAAACATGCTGAACAGTGTCTACTGAGTAGTTATTGGTTTAGACCCAAAGATGTAATTTAAAGGTCATACATGTATTTCAGAAAAAAAAGTATTGTGAAGAATTGATTCAGAATTGAGATACATGGATTAAAAAATATATCGTGCCAGTCCTAAAGTTTATGGTGGTACTTTTTTCAAGAACTAAAACAATTAATATCAGCGCTTTAGTATGATTCCCAAACCACTGTTGATAAACTTTGTAAGGATGGCCATTGGCTGTACAACCCAGTGTCTTGCATGTACCTACATGAATAATCCATCTTGTGTTGAAAAGTTGACAGTTTAAGAAAAAATTAGAAATAAAATTAGTAAACCAACTTCATTTCCATCTAATCTTTTGAAATGAAAATTTAATTGTACAGAGCTTTTGCCTTTATTGATCAACACATCTCATCAACCCAAATCGATAAGGTTTAATTGTGTGGTACATGTATTTGAAGCAAAACTACAGTAGACCAGCAGTGTTGGCTCAATATAATAGAACTATTCACAATAATGAAACTAGGAAGATTTAAACTAAAGAAATTTTATTCATTATGTATAATAATAGCACTAGCTGATAGTAAAACACATTTTCATGTAATATAAATATTGAGGAAAAATAATGGAAAAGTTACAACTGAAATTCTAAAATAGGCCTAACATATACATGTATAAGATTGTATTTCAAAATATATTAGATTTCTTTTTAAAACCCTGTCCTACAAGAGAAAAAATATATATGGTACCTTGAGAAAAACTGTTTTAATTTATGTCAATTTTGGGGTTCAATTTTATTTATTCTTGAACACCATCAATCTAGCTATATTATAGATCACCCAGTTTCTAATGATGCCGACTAGTAGCATACTATATGGATGATTGAGAATGAAGAATTACTGGTAGGCTTCAAAACGTTTTTGTGAATCAAAGAACTGATGTATATTTTCTTAAATATGATAGATCATATACATGTAATATTCAACTGAAATAAAAATTCCATGTTTTTATGATTTATAAGCTTTCAGTTATCATGCTTCAGTGAGCTGAGGTATATGCATTTGTAGATATATGTATTTATTATATTTTAAAACTATAGTTCTGGATTAAAATATGCATTTTATAATCAAAAGTTTTTATAATATATTATTTTTAATTCTGGAGTCTTGACTTAATATCAAATAAATGCAGAGTTAAAAGCAATTCTATAGACTATAGCAGAAAAAACGAGGGCATAATATATAATAATAATATCAACCACAATATAAACTCTAATGGCAGTCCTTTTTACTGTCCTCATTAAAATCATATAGCACAATATATAATAAGCAGCATTTTCATTACTCTTCACATCCAGAAGATCAGGTCACTCTACATTATCAGCCATTTTGAAATTCACATTGAAAAACAAAATGGACTGTTGATCAAGTATAACTTCTAAATAACTTTATTTTATAGAAATGTCCTCCCATGGCACCATAAACATTGACTACAATCATATAGTAGTATGTTTGAAATGTCTGATTTCATTATATGAAGCCAAAATTGATCCTGCTTAGAGCAGGCGCATAACAACAAACACACAAAATGGCAAATATTGTCTTTTGGTTATCCTTCTGTACTCCTAGTTTCTCATCTCTGTCCCATCAAATTGATTGTATTTGGTCATGTGGAGAAAAATCGTCTCACTTTTGGTGTCAGAAGTCTAAAAAATGATTGAGGGAACATTGTATGAGATACGTTGGCATATTTCAAATAATTGTACGGTTGTGCTATTACTTCTAGCAAAGCATTCAGCAGTTTCCGATCCTGAAATAAAAAGGCATTTTCTGAATTTAGTTGTTTCTTAACTGAAAATTGATCTTTAACAATGTGTCAACACATTTATAGATTAATATACATATGTAGTTTTTTTTATCCGAGGTCAAATGATGTTAAAGGGTGGAATACTGAAATGGGCTTTGTCCTCCCATCTGTCCAAGTTTTGTTTTCAAAACATACCTCTGGAATCACTGTACACACTCAACCTATTATTTTTGTAGTTGTAGCTTTTTGCTAATTAGACATTTCTTATTTCAATGATTTTTGCCTCGACCTTTGGATGTTGATGACAAAGCCTCGTTTATTTTTGATATGAGAAGGGGAGTTTTATCATGATCTGTTATATGCAAAGTCCACAAATCCATTTATACCAAGGCTTCTATTGTTTCTTCCATCTGTATGACTGGATATATTGTCCTTGTTTGCCCCCACAGACCTTTCCCGGACACATGGAAATTGCTCTTAAACAAAGACCCAATTGTTCATTTGGTGCCAGGATGCTTGTTTCCTTCATTCAAGGGACCGATCACTATTAAAATTCTGTGGTAAAATCCTTTATGTCCATTCAGTATTGACCTGTTACTGCTATTATACGGGAAATTTCTCAATAAAGAGTATGGAAAAATGTTGTTAGTTTTGAGAGAATGTTTGATCAAAATATCTCTGGTTTTAAATTACCTTAAATATTTGTTGATGTTGATAAGAGCTGTACAATCTACCATCTCGTACTATATCTTCTATTAATGTCTGATATTCTTCTACAAAATAATATCATACAATAAGAATAATATATGAACACTATTTCCCAGTTTAACATTAGCAATGTCAGGTTTTTATTAATGGCCAAAATTCTGATGGTTGTAAAAGCACCAACTGTAATTATTTTGAAAACATTGAAGTATAACTGACCATCGAATTGGATCTCATAATTCCCCCCCCCCCCCAAACTATTCACCTCAAATAACATAACATGTGGCGACTTCAGCAGTCACACAAATTTCAGCAAAACACATCAGATCATTTCATATAAAAGAACCATCAAAAATTTCCCCTATTCCCCCTGTTTTTTTAAATTCAAGTAGTACTACACTTACCATGGTATGTAACAAACGGTATTGAAAAGCCTTTTGATGTGTTGTAACCATTGGATTTAAAATTTATCCAGATTTTTTTAGATCTAGCTGTGAATGCTATTGGTTTTTCTTGACTTTCACAAGTTTCAAATGTTGACTGACTATATTGTGATTCTTTTAGAAATAAAAAGAAAACCATTTAAAACTTTTATCAAATAATGCAATAGATATATCTAAACCAACGTCAATCAATACACAGTTCTCATTTCTAAAATTGTTTGACTATAAATATTTTTGGAATTAAAAATAATTGATTATTATTTATTCAGGTAGTTAAAATTTTCTTTCATGTTAGATACTGATATTTACACTTTTAACTTATGCCTAGTTCACATATTCTCCAAAAAGAAAGTTTAGGTTAAAATCCAAACATCTGATTAGTACTCTATGTTTGATTTGACATCTCTATGGATTAAATGGTGTTTGTTGAACTTACTTGATTTACGTATCACTAATCTGTCACCACATTTATCTTCCGCTCGTAAATGTATTTCAGGTATGATGATCAAGATACGTCTCTGTTTCTCAGGTTTTATTTTCCATGTACATCCCACATTAACTGGGTAGTTACCAGGATAATTGGGTGTTTCTATTACACCTTGATACCGACCTCTATAACCACCGCATCTACGGTCTAGAATACAAATAAAACATAATCTTAACACTAAATAGGTCTAAAAGCACATATGTATGTAATGTGAGTGTAAGTAAAGTGATTTATATTCACTTTTTCAAAAAATATTGTAATTTCTAATCAATTATGTTTGGTGAATGACAGTTGTTTACAGCTGGTTTGTCCATTCTAAACGGGAGGGGGGGGGGATGGCCTAGTGGTCTAGAGTGCCGCACTTCGACCTCTAGCTGGCCGGTCACCTCTGGCTTGCGGCTGTGGTTTCGAGCCCTGGTGTGAGCGTATGTGGCATGGAGATAGGGGCGCCTTCTCAACCTCGTGGGTTTCCTCTGGGCACTCCAGTTTCCTCCCACTGCTAAAGACCCAGACGCGCAAGCGAATTATTGAAATAAAATTGAACCATATATTAGTCATGAAATGACCTAGTTTGTTTGTGTTGAGTGGACGTTAATCCCCATTTCTCTATCTCTCGCCATTCTAAACATTTTTTTTATTATTATTTTATTATTTGTGAATCAGTCATTCCTTTTTACTGTTGCATTGTAATTTAGAATATGTTTTTTTTTTTTTTTGTTGTTCATTGTTTTTTCGCTGAAATGGTGTGGTACACAATAAGCATTGAAATGGGCCAAGATTGAATTCTAATTTGTGTTTTTAATTTCGAATATTATGGAAACTATGGTGTTAGAGACTATTAAAGCTGCAACAGGAAAACCTTTTTTATATGTTACAACTTAGTGCCATGGAACTGCTACCAGGCCTTATAAAAATACTCAAATTGTCTGAATTATAGGTTCTCATCTTGGTTATACTTCAATGTATTGGATTTGATATCAGAGTAGGACACCATTTGACTTGTTGCATGTCAGTCTGGCAAAACATGTGGTGTAGTATGAGAGACGCACATCCTGCTGGTTTAAATATAAGACTTGTAATCAAAACAAGTAGTCCAGTACCAGAGTACCACATAGTTTTGATTTTAAAAATGTTTTGGAATTACTAGACTTACTTTTACATTCTTCACTAGTTTTAGAACCGGCAAAATCATTAGTTGTACCACTCGGACAAGCTAGACAGAAATTCTGATTTGGTTCTGGTTGATATGTTCCTTGTTTACATTTCAAACATCTATGTACACTAATATCATAATAATACCCAGACAAACAATAATCTGAAATATAGTAAGTTACAAAATAAAATTGCAAATGGCCTCTTCTTTTGCCTACAGATGACATGGAGACACAGTGATATTAAAAGCAGAATTAATGCCACAATCGGTCATCTGTATATTGGATGTTATTATTAGATAGGATGTTATTTTTAGACAACAATAAATGTACGCCCTACTCATATTCATTTGATGTTGGTAGATTTTTTATGAATAATGAAAGTAACTGTTGTATTATGTTAAACCCCCAAAGTCCCAAACCCCAAATATTATCTGATTACTTACCATTATAACTAACTAGTAAACAGTATGCATATAAAATGACGACTTAAATTTGTTTATGTTAGATATTTTCATTAGTAAACACCATATGTTTACAGTGTATCTTAACTGATATTGGACTCAGACTACCATAAAATATCAAACAGAACATAATGAACTACAATAACAACATATTATGTAAGTTTGTCAAAATTATTCTCCAAGAGCACTAGGGGCCCTCATAGTGTTGTTAGGGCTAAATAAATTACTATGAAATACAATAAGAATAGTTAAACCAACCTCTTGTAACACAATCTTTAAAATGTTTGGATGCTATTGTTCTAGTCATAATACCAGCGCCACAAGACATACAAGATGTCCGTCCATAACTAGGTTGATATTTTCCTAGTTCACATGATCTACATGGTTTAAATCCATCTCCAGAGAAAAAACCTGGCTCACACAAATCTGAAACAAAAACAATGCAAAAAATTTAAGGGTCACCATAAATAGACGTGAAATAGATTACGGTTGTGGGCTATTAAAGGAAAGTGTTGGTATTTTAATAATCTTACACAACTTACCAATACACTGTTTCGTGTTGCTGGCACCAACCATTCCAGAATCAGCTATTTTAGATGGACATTGTTTACATTTTACTTGACCTTCATCGTCTTGATATGTTCCACTTGGACATGGCAGACATTTTGAATTCTCTATATCATGATATGTACCAATACTACAAGAAACTGAACATAAATATTTCAAATATTAAATACAAATTAATCTTTTATTTTAAAACAGAGATCAAACATAAATTATGTGTGGCATAGATGTAAATATATGTTATGCATGCACCTATCTATTGAACCTATTGCTCTTTTCTGCTGAAGCAACATTTCGGAAGTTGTCTTAATTCAAGTAGGTGGCTTAGTGGTTGAATATGTGTGCTGTAGATCATTAGGTCTCTTATCTATGCAAGTAGTGGGTTCAATCCAGGTATATACTTTACCATGAGTAGGATTGCCTTCGTAACCTAGTTTGTGTTTCTCCAGACCTCAGCTAGCAAGCAAATTATTGAAGATAGGAAGATATATCACATCTGCATATATTTCAACAGTAACGGAGTATGGTATTTTGTTCTTTTCATCATTTCGAGCCATTGAATGTATGACAATTTCTACAGACTAAGGTTTAATAATTATAAATTTACTTACTACATAAATTTCCTACAAGAACACTTCCTGAACTACATGCCTTATAGACTTGTTTATCAGGTTTAAAAGACTTTTTTATCACATCATAATCTACACCTTCATACCTGCCATGTAAAAGAATTTATAATTTACTAAAAGTCAACATAGAATCTGACCACCACTTTTACTCTTGTTTACTACAGGTGCAATACAGATAACGGCAATACAGGTAACAGCAAAAGTGGATTGATTCTTTTATGTAGCCAAATTTCTTTATATCTGTTTTTATATTCTAATGTTCACTTTTTGGGTTGTAGAGGAGTAGAATTTCAGAAGGACTTTGAAGTCGGGAAACCTGATGGATAATGATAAATTTGAGCACAACTATGTGGAGGGTATATATATTTTGAGTTCCTAAAAGGCACAACAAGCAGATTCAAATATTACTCGAAAGTCAAAAGCATACATACTATTTACTATAAACACTGTAATTATGATGTAATTAAGCACATCGGAATATTAAAGAAAACATCATGAAGGCTGGGGTGGCTTGTTTGAAAAAGATAGCAGAAAATATGAAATTAATAGAAACAAAAGTTAGAAATGTAATATTTACGAACCTGATAGAAAATCTCTCTTTTTTAATAGTTTTTCTAAGAGCTTTTATGGCTTTTTTCAGTTTCCTTTGTGTTCTTTTAGTCATACAAGCATCATCACATCTACCTACACAATATAAAATATATGTACCATATCAATATTCTATATCAACAAAGGCCTTCAAGACTTATTGCATCATTGCTTCTTTCATGTATTCTATGCTATGTTTTCTGTGCCTGTATGACTATTTTGGCACCATCCTAACCAAGGGTACATAACAAAGCTTATATTTATAGTCAATAGAAATTGTTTCTGACAATCTTCCATCTTATCAAGAGTTAATACCAATCAATGGCTAAATTCGCAAACCTTTAATGGAGTGTAAATCCTTACCATTTGACTTCCTTGAATCCATTTGTAATTCAAATTCCGCTGTTATTAGATTTTTAAAGGTTCCTCTCACCAAGCTACGAAATTTCTTTCTACGTGATCCACAATTCATTTGTAAATAGTTTAAACTACATTTTCTACTACACTTAAACTTTTTTTGTTCTGAAATTAGACAAATAAAAAACAGGATTCAATAATATGCCGAAAGACAATAAATGATCAAAAAAAACCCCTAAATATACACTTTTTAAACATATTAAGATATAGACATAAACATACCATTTAGTAGACTGGTTAAATTAGATTTTAGTAACTCCAGTGATTTCTCGTGAAAATGGCATTCATCCATTATAAGTACAAATCTTGCTTTACGTTTAAAACTGGGTGGTAATTTCGTTTCTGAAATACAACAATGAACACAGATATGAAATAGTTCAATTCAATGATCATTGTTTGAAAAGAATATATAATGTTACTCAAATGCCATTGAATAAATTATTGTAAAACTTATATCATTTTCAATTCAAAAATTAAATCATTTTATTTCATTTCAGATGATAAAATCCCACACAAAAAATAAAAGAAAAGACGATTAATGAACAGATGATAAAACAATACATGATCTGACAACAGATGATCAATAAACAGATGATAAAATGATACACAATCTGACATCTGATGATCAATAACCAGATGATAAAACACAATCTGATTTAATATCTGATTACAGGCAACATATGCATCTAATAGTGAAAAATAGATTTTCAAAATATTATTGTGTATAAGTAAAAATGTTATAGCTGTTGATCAGGTTCCCATGACTAGATAACTGTACAAATCAGACAAATTAGTTCATGGTTATTGAAAATTCTTATCATCAGACAATAAATGAAAAGACAATGAATAATGAAATAACCAGTGATAATGAAACGGATGAATCACCTTATAAAAAGGGTTACAAGGGAACAACCAATGAATTTAATTGGATAATTGATGACGACACAACTGATGATTGGATAATTGATGACGATACCACAGATAATTTGATAACTGATGAAGAGACAACAGATAATGGCGATGAAAGATCAGATGTTGAGATAACAAGTGAAGAAGAAAGAAAAGATGATAAAACAATTACAGATAATGAGAGAACACTTGAAGTTGGGTCAGCACTTGAAATTGAGACAACAAATAATGGGACTACCAATGAATTTGATTGGATAATTGATGATGACATGACTGATGATTGGATGACGGACACTGGTGATGAAAGAACTAACAGTGAGATAACAAGTGAAAATGAGACAAAAAATAATGAAACAATACTTGAAGATGATACAACGGATACTGAAACAATACTTGAAGATGATAACGAAACAATACTTGAAGATGATACAATTGATAATGAGACAACTCTTAAAGGCAAGAGAACAAAACATGGGACAACCAATGAATTTAATTGGATAATTAACGATGACACAACTGATAATAGAACAATACTTGCAGATGAGACAACAGATAATGAGATAATTGAAGTTGAAACAACAGATGAACAGACAATGCATGATGATGAGGCAACAATTCAGGATGAGATATCAGATTATAATGGATTAATAGATGATGAAGCAACAGATATGACAACACTGGATAAGACAATAGGTAACCATTTGACTGATTTTAGAACTACACTTGTTAAGACGACTATTGATCAAAAACTAGATGTACCAACTGACAGTGAGATAACTGATGATACAGTAGATGGTGAATCAGTTAAATCTGGAGCAATAAATAATAAGAACCCCAGTGATGTACCAACTGACAGTGAAATAACTGATGACACATTAGATGGTGAGTCAATTAAATCTGGAGCAATAAATGATAAGAAACCAAGTGATGCAACAGATAATGAAGATAAAATTACAAAAAATGATATATATAAAGACATATTTGATCATCATGTGCCAAGAGAAGATGATACCATTGTTGATGACTCCACAGATACATTAATGGTTAGTCATGAAGAGACAAATGAGGATACAACAGATAGTTTGACAACAATTGAGACAACAACAGATAATGATACTGATACAACATATAGAGAGACAACAGATGGAGACACAACAGATAGTGTGACAACTTGTGACACAACAGATGATGACACAACACATAGTGTTACATCTAATGACACAACAGATAACGAGACAATTGAATATGAGACAACAGATAGTGTGACAACACTTGAGACAACTGATAATGACACAACTCATAGTGTGACATCTGATGACACAACAGATGAAGTTGAGCCGACTGATAAAGGGACAGCACATGGCAATGAGGCAACAATTCGGGATGAGTTATCAGATTATAACAGATTGATAGATCATGAAGCATCAGATAATGTCACAACACTGGATAAGACAATAGGTAACCATTTGACTGATTTTAGAACTACACTTGTTAAGACAACTATTGATCAAAAACTAGATGATGTACCAACTGACAGTGAGATAACTGATGATACAGTAGATGGTGAATCAATTAAGTCTGGCACAATAAATAATAAGAAACCAAGTGATGTAACAGATATTGAAGATGAAATTACAAAATATGATATATATAAAGACATAGTTGATCATCACGTGCCAAGAGAAGATGACACCATCGTCTATGACTCCACAGATACATTAATGGTTAGTCACGAAGAGACAAATGAGGATACAACAGATAGTTTGACAACCATTGAGACAATAACAGATAATGATACAACATATAGAGAGACAACAGATGGGGACACAACAGATAGTGTGACAACACTTGAGACATCAGATGATGACACAACTCATAGTGTGACATCTGATGACACAACAGATAATGAGACAACTGACATGTCATCTGATTTGACAACTGATGACATGACGACGGCTGGCACCACAGATGATTTGTTGATAACAGATGAGTCATTATAAGATGAATGTAAATTAAATATTTAAATATGACCAATCAGACAAATCAAGGCAATTTTCAGCTCTCCCAATAATTCAATGGCTATCACTTTACAAGGTGACAGACAAAATTTTGTTATTACTCTGATTACAGATTTAATAAGCCTCTTCAGTCTATCATTTAATTTTTCCTATTTTCAGAGGAAGCATATATTCTGGTGTAACTTTGATTACCTAGCATATTGAAGTATTAATATTAGAGACATAAAACCTATAATAACCTGAGCATGTTGCTAAAGATTTATTTTCTTTTTCAAAAGTCCACAAATAATCAGTACTTGGTCCACATTCGTACACAGCTCTACCAACATGTCCACTAGTAAATCTGGCTCTAGGATCTTTGCACTCTATAATAACTTGTCTATTACCACCACTTAATATAGTACTACTCATATCAGCTTTAGCGGGTGTCTTGATATCAATACATCGTGTTGATTCTATTTACAAAAAAGAAAAAGGAAATAGTTTATTATGAATATTTTGTTGGTATTTATAAATAATTACAACCAGAAGAGATTATTTTAGTAAAAATTTAAAACTCAATTCTGAATTCAAATTGTGTTCTACTCAATTCAGAATTCAAATGATATTCTACTCAATTCTGAAATCTTATCATCTCTACTTAATTCTGAAATGAAAGGACCACTGGCACATGAATTGCAAAATTAAATTTGGCTACAGTCCACTTTACCAATAATATATCACTGATGTCCCAAATAAACAATATCTTGACTCAAGATATGATGGTCAGTGTATCCAGGAGCCTTTTCCAGTGTGACTATCCATCTATCTTTTCAACATGCAACAGGTATATGGATGGAGTTGTTTGATTTGAGTAAATAAATTGTTGAGTAGATAATAATACTAACCAATACAGTCTTTATTATTAGGATGAAGTTTATAACCTTTACCACAAGTACATGTATAGCCACCATCAAAATTCTCACAATTCTTTTCACATCCACCATTGTTATTAGAACATTCATTCACATCTAATTTGTTAATATAAATAAAAAATATTTATTGTATTTGATACAATCATTTATAAAAACCAAAGCTCTATTTCATTATTTACAAATGTCACATATCTGTACTTATTTAGATTTAAAAAGAGCAAACTTGAAGACTAAAGGGGGATAACTCTGTATTCAATATTTTGTGAATTTGTACTTTCCCCAAAATGTCTTAATAATGTATTGACTAATCACATTTTTATTTTGTACAAGAATTTGCCTATATCATACATGTACATAATATCAACATTCTATTAGTAATTTAACTTACATTATTATTATTAATTACCTGAACAATGTGAACCACCATATAACTGATAACCTTTCCTACATTCACAATGATGACTCCCTGGTTTATTAACACAGATATGATCACATGTTCCATTTACAGAGCATTCATTTATATCTGTGAAATTAATATTTCATTTAAATTATGTATATTACACAGCAGAAAAACAAAATGTCTGGAGACTAAAGGGGGATAACTCTTAAACATCATATTGAAGAATTAAATCGTTAAAGTCTAAATTGTGGAGATGAAAAAAGAATGCTCGACTTTCATGTCTGTGTTGTAGATCTAAAGAATCTTTCTCTAAATATAACAGAGAGTTAAAGAAATTAGGTTTAATGGACATTCAACGACGAGATTTTGATATCATAATAAAATTATAGTATTATTGTATTTCAACAATATACTGCAGAGAGGGGGATACCGGAGTACCTGCAAACCATCATGTGTATAAATCAACAGGCCTTATGATCTACAGTGCAAGTTAGACTTGGACACTTAACTCCACTGTTTATAAGATAATGTAAAATAGTTGTTACCTTTACATGATCTTTGATCATGATCTACTTTAAAACCCTTCGGACAGGTACATTCGTAACTACCCCTAGTATTAACACACTTATGACTACATCCACCATTCCCTCCACGACATTCATCTATATCTGTTTACAACAATAACACAACATTATATAGCAAAACCAAGATAAACGGCTTGACTGCAGGTTCAAGAATTGAAACTAGAAGAAACTCTTTCTAAGATTTGAATACTTCAGGAGTAATGTGAGGTGGTGAAAGAGACACAATTATCCACACTAGGTCATTATTTATTTAAGATATGTTACAATATAATTTCAATAATTGACTTTTGAGTAGGATCCTTTTTAGAATTGGGAGGAAACTAAAGGGCTTTGGGAACACCTACAAATTGAGTAGGTAACCTGACTCCTTGTAACGTACAGGTTTGGGATCAAAATCCCTTCATTTGACTCAATGAAACCTACAACCCCCACCCAATAGACAATATTCATGTACATAAAGTGTTGCCATTAAAAAATGGTTTGATATGTACTGATCAAACCAATTCTAGATAGAGTAAGGAATCTATACCAACCTAAACAGCTGCGACCATCTTGATGTAAGCGGTAACCTCTAGGACAAGAGCACACAGGACCTTCTGTTAAGTCTGTACATTTACGTTCACATCCACCATTCTTAACACCACAACTAGCTTCAAATAAAAATTAAAAAAATAATCAGGGATCTTAATTGTATACATTTAATCAAGAAGAGCTCAGTACAAACACCTCTGTGAAGTCTTCTCTGCATTGGTTCTTGTATGTGGCACTCTTGCCTTGTCCTTACACCAAGCTAAGTTTTGACAGAGTTCATTGCAGTTCTTCATTACATTATAAGCCCTTGTCAGATGTAGGTATACAAAAGGTTACTTACGTCTACAGGTTTTCTTATCATCTTTAAGTTTATATTGATCAGCACAACTACAAACTGGACCTTGTGGTGTATCTAAACATTTATGTTGACAACCCCCATTGCCATGTTTACAAGTTTCTGTTAAATTTGAAGAAATTTGATTATTTTAAAATGCATATAACATTATAACTTTCATTTTGCGGATTTCCACACACATGTAATATAATCCTATCAAATCCTAATAAAATATATGCTATGAAACCATAGATACACCGTAGGTAAAGCAACTTCTACCTTTGTGGACATTTAATGAGTTATTACACGATACCTAATAACTCCAGAGAACTCACCAGGTTATACAGGCATTCTGGACAATGACTACTTTGTAATAAATAATACTGATACTTACGTAAACACTGTCTGCCATTAACAAGTGTATAACCATATAGACAGCTACAAGCACCATCTCTTTGACTACTACAAAAATGTTCACATCCAAGATTGGTTTTACACCAAGTTCCAACTACAAAATTTAAACATTTTTTAGAGAGAGATAAAATACCATTTAGTTGGTCCACTACATTTCAAATTCATAAATGCTAGCTAAACTAATTCTGCAAGCCACGTTTAACAAAAAGAAATACTCCAAAATACAATTTGAAAGATAACCTTTGCATAACATGAATGATAATTTTAGCCTAGAGAATCCACAAGATTTTTCTATGTGATCAAGGGCCATAACTTTGCCAAGGGTTATGCAAAATCAAGTGTTTTACTTATGACCTAATGACTCATGAGGTTAAATATCCTACTGTCCTGCATTAACTGGGCTAATGAAGACATTCATACTCCATACAGTGTGCTACGAGGTAAATTTTACCCATGCAGTGGCACTACAGCTTACTGTTACATAGATTTCTAATTGCCAGGAGTTATTTTACTATGTCAATTTGTATATTAAAGGTCCTTCCTGCCGCACGTCCGGAAAATCCAGATGAACTTCACAGGACTTTCAGGTTAGAGTTCACAACATTGTAAAACAAATTCCTGTAAGTCATAATTTCTTTTAGTTCAAGTATAGGCTACCACAGTGACCCTTCAGGTTCCAGATAACGGAATTCAATAATAGAATATGATAATGTCTAAGGTAGTTTAGAAATGAGTCATCACCTTGGCAATTTCTCCCATTTGACTGTAAGGAATAACCAGAGTTGCAGCGACATTCATAACTTCCTAAAGTATTAATACACTGATGTTCACAGCCTCCTCTTCTATCTAAACACTCATTCTTATCTAAAAAAACAAAACAAAATCATAAATATCCTTCTATTTTATCTGGGAATAAAGTTCCTAAGCCTTAATGACCAGTGTGTGATTAATGAATGCTGTATCGATAAGATAATGGAAATCAATAGTATGTGGTTAGCTATTGGACATTCTTCTACGTCATAATATTACCAATTGGATTAATAAAAGGATAAACATTATTAAGACTTATGTTCTCAGCCTCACATCATATATAAAAGAAAACATTAAATTGCCAAAAGGGTTAATAATGCAACATGAATATGGAACACATATTTTATACAGTACTCAAACCCTGCATGTAATAAAATAAGAAGTAGTAAATCCACAAAGTTGTGTTATCATGAAGATAATATATGGACTGGAAGTTCTGGTATGAATTGGAAAAGATGTTATGAACCCCAAAAGCATTAAATGAATAAAATATGACAAGCAATGATCTACAGCTGCCATGAGAAATTAAAAAAAAGAATAAAAAGCAATACAAAGGAATTTAAAAAAAAAAATGTTACCTAAACAAAGAAATTTAAAAAATATTACCTAAACATCCATGACCATCTGGTGCCAAGTAAAATCCAGGAAAACATTGACAGGTATAATTACCAGGTGAATTAATGCATGTATGTACACAGCCTCCATTCTCATTACTACATTCATCTTTATCTAAAATCAAACATAATAACTTTCATATTCTTTAATTAAAGCAACCCACTTAAAGCTCTGAAATTCAGAGTCTGAATACATGACTTATCCTCTTTTCTCTTACTTTTTGTTTTATAGTATCAAAACTAATATCTATAATAAGCGATCACTGATCCCCGATCACAAAAAAAGTTTTTGAGACCTACCTTGGCAAGATTTACCGTTTCCAGTAAATCCAGGTTTACATCGACATCTAAACGATCTTCTAGTATTTATACAGGTGGCATCTTTATGACAATTATGTGTTCCTTTTTCACAATCTTTTCCTGAAATTTAGCAGATTATCAATTTCTAATAGAAACCACGATGTGCTATGAATGTATAATCCCCCGGCAAGACGGCATAAAAAAAATGTGCACTGTGAATCAATTTAAACTGATGGAAAATATAGCTGTGCACCCAGGACAATAACTATATCGCTCAGAGCAACAAGGTGTCGGAAGTGTTCTCAGGCACGTAACTAGGGTGGGTTGGGGCTTTGCAAAAAGTCGCCCCCCCCCCCCCCCGGTGAAATTAGTAATTATGATCCCTATCGATGAATGAACTTCGATCGCATTTGCCATGATTTGGAAAGTGAGTGCAGAGTTGTTTAAAGGTAGTTGTCTCAAACATCCTTGAGCTATGTGGCCATATCTACATCCGAACCACAGGGACTTGAAGGGATTAAAATAAAACTTACTACTGCTTGACTATAATAGTAAAGTAAAAGTATATACTAATACTATACTATTATAGTCAAGCAGTAGTAAGAAGTTTTATCCGAACTACCTCTAAAATCGGAATCAACATATTACGCTGATAAAATTTTTAAATTCCAATATGATGTCTATACTGTGTCAGCTTCATAAACCTTCAGGATCAAAACGTAATGAAACGTAATGAAGAAAACTGCAGTTTACATTAAAATGCCCATCTTAATTTCAACAATCAACACAAGAAGTATCAAAAATGCCTTTGTACTTTTCTGTAGGACGTTTGCAAGCTGTCAACATACAATAAACTGCGAATCTTTGCGGAATCAAGTGAAAAGGAATACGCATCCACTATGTCCACCATTATCTCGACAACATTTAAGCAAATATTTCGTAACATTATTTTGGTGTGGATATTTTTTTTTAAAAAGTGAGAGGTTGGGTGGTATACGCCACATACATAAGCTAAATCTCACATCCCTGCTCATGGTTTGCGAGTTAGAGACATGTGCTCCTTCTTAAAGGGACGATAACATTCTGGTATCTCCAGAAAATAAATAATACCCTTATTCTAAGTACTAGATGTTTAAGTGGCCTACCTGTTGTGTAAATTATCCATTACAACCTATTTTACTTGTCCAGAGGGTTCGAAAATATTTTAAAATCCAAGTCACATTTGAAAAGGTTTACGTTAGACTTTTCAAATCAATTGGTTCAATTTTTCCAATTTTTTTAAAATAGGTGTGTTAAGATGAAATTTATATCATCATTTAATTGGAATATTCTAAACTAATACGATTTGTTGACCAGAATGAAGATTGGGACATATTATTCAGTTACAACAAGAGTGTTATTGGGGCTTTAAATATCATAATGCACTTAATTATTCGAACACTTTACGATGGAATGGGGTTTAGTGTAACATGTTTCGCCAACTCGGATGGCCGATTGGTTATGTAGCGCGTATGCGTTCGATGGCGTGGCTTCGATTCCCCATGTGCAGTTTTACGTTTCACGTGACAACGAGTGAGTCGGGTCGCCTGTCCAGTCTTGTGGATTTCATCCGGATCCTCTCACCGCTAAAGGACCTTACGCGCAAGCTCTCTCTCTCTTCGTTCTCTCTCTCCCCTCTCTCTCTCTACCAATGCATAGTCGTTTTAACAGGACAAAGACATTAAAACATTGAAATATCACCGTTTTTCAGTATGGTATACGTTAAAAAATAAATCACCAAAATCCAGGTTATGGTGCATCATATAATGACTTACTTACACCTATTTAGATTTAGTATTTAGTTAAGCTTCAACTTTAAACAGTCAAGTGTGTTTGCTAAATTCAGTTCTTACCCGTTAAGATAAACAAAGATAACCTATGTTCCCCCAATAGGCTATTCATTATACAACGTAACATTAGAAAACTTGTTGGCACTGAAAGTAAATGCGATCTCTTTGACAAGATATTTTGCTATAAGCAGTGCCAGTTTATCATATTCCACAATTTATTATTAACAGACCAGGGGATGTTGTATTGATAATATAATATAGCCGCTCATACCTAATTACAATAAATACCAGGACTGGTGAAACATAATGTTCTGAATTTAAAAACTGTTTCGTTATTCAATGATGAAGAGTCCGACATACATCGGCTCTGTACGAAGCTGCAGGCTGAATTTCGATGTATTGACCCGTCTGAATTGGTCAGTAACAGAAAAGACAAGAAACGTACTCGGTGACAGGTCGACCTGACCCGAAAAAAAATTATACAGACTATAAGCCAAACACCCATTTATGTAGTACAATTTCCAGACAGATTCAGGTTCGCAGACTTAATAACTCATTATTTAAAGGTTTGTTTATGTTTTTTCTGACTCACCAGACAAGCAAGGATTGCACCACCATGCCTAATTTCCTCCTGCTAATAAAATACAATCGATCAAGTCTTGAACTGCTATTATGATGATGAACTTTGTGCCAAGATCGACTTCCCCAGACGTCTCGGTTTATGACCAATGATTCAACCACATGTAGTTTAGTGAAGCTTGATGACATTGGTGGTCTGTCTTTGATGATCGCAGCTGTAGACATGTTACTATTATCTCTTTTTATTCGTTTTTTTACACCAACAGTGATATGAGGTAGTATATTGTTGTCACATCGTTCGTCCGTCGTGCACAATTATTTCTTATAATTACTGTTGGAGTTTTGGTCCTTGATCAATTTGAACAATCTTGAGTACGCTTTTGATGCTATAGTTATCCATTCGTTCGAATTGGCATTTATAACAGTGTTAATGAGAAGTCGCCCTACTATTATGAATGTTAGCACTAGGCAGAACTAGAAGCTAGTCAAATTTATTAACAATTACTTCATAGTGAAAATGTTCCTTACCCACAAAAGAAAAAAAATATGTGCGAAAACCTTTGTGGACCCACGGATGACTGACAGTTTGTGTTTTCATTGCAACTTTTTAAAAATCATTTTCAGGTTTCATATTTGTATTTACAGACAGATGTCACACTTTGAATTAGTATTATTAGTTCATGTAGCCTATCATTTCAAAACCATGCTGTTTATTACTCACGTGTCCAGGTATTTTATTTTAAATCACACCTGGCCCCGAGTTCACAAAGCATTCTCAGACTTCAGTTGAGAATTTGCTCAACTTTCAATCAGTGATTATGAGAAACATCTTTGATCCAGAAACAGAAACTTTGCACATAGTTTCTTATTGATGTATTTAATACATTAAAACAGCAAGAGTTTTAAAAATGACCATATTTTAGTTGAAATAAGGCGAACAACTTTGAGTAAATTCTCAACATAAGCCTGAGAATACTTTGTGAACTCGGGGACAGATCTCCACTATACATGTAATGGAAATGACAATGAGAACTTTATATACTTTTCTAAAGGACTTCATTATTACGCTGTTAAGAGCAATGTTAGGGACCGTCTTTTTAAATTTTAAACATTTTCATGTTAAAGTTATGCTTCCACGTGCTGTCGTGCTCATAAACCCAGAGTTTTTATATTCACATTAAGAGAAGACCCCATTAAATATTAGCCTTTATACCCATGGATAAGGTTAGTTTATATAACGTATTTATATTATAGGCAATTTTCCAAAGTAGTTTGATCAGACATAATAAAGATATGGTGTTGAATTAAAGAAAGGATGGTTTGTATATAGACGTCTATTACCTTGTTTATTATTTGAAGGCAAACTTAGACACGTTAATATGCATCGGGTTACAGAATGATAAACAGACATCCATTGGATTCACTATGGTAACTGTAGAAGAAAACAACATTGTCCCCAGAAATGCAATATTAGAAATTTGAGGCTTAGTTAACTGCAAAGCAGTTTAAGTATACATATATAAGGACCGCGATGTCCGATTACAAATTGTCTACGGTATCACTCCCGGTGGAAGTGGACATCAAACTCCAGAAACGAATGAACGAAAGATTAGAAAGAGGCGGAGTTCGGGGTCAATCCAAAATACCAAGATATAGGATCTCTGTCGATATTTGCCTGATAAAAATTCGAAATCAACCAAACTTGTGTTCTAGTCTAGTGTAAGTACGTTCATGGGAGACATGTCAGCTTCAGAAGGGTATTACTATGAAATCGAGATTAGGCCCTTATAAAAAAAGATTATTCCAATTTGATGGAAGGTGACAACCAGAAAGAAATCCAGTTGACGTTACTGGCCTGGTATCTACAAACCAGTACAACTCTTCTTCGAAAAACTTAACAACAATGTGATGACAATTAAGCACTGATAGCATTATTCAACCGGATAATAGAAGACACGGTTCAATCGTTTCCGATGTTCGGCTATATTGTCTTTACTGGTGATTGTTGGACTGACTCTTCAATAAAGGGCTATTCTTCGTAAGGTTGGACTTGGGGGGGGGGGGGGTAGTGGTCTAGAGTGCCGTGCTTAGACCGCTCGCTGGCCGGTCACCCCTGGCTTGCGGCTGTGGTTTCGATCCCTGGTGTAAGCGTATGTGGCACTCCGGCTTCCTCCCACAGCAAAGACCCATGCGCATGCGCTAAGATAATAAAAATGAAAAATAAAACTTGTCTGCGATATCAACTTGGGTGGAAGCGGGCGTTAAACGCTAAGGACAACAACAGGTTGGACTGTTCGATGGTTATTCTGTGGAAAAATTATTCCTGTACAATCCGTGGGCCAATGATATATCTTGATTTCGAACAAACATCAACTGGAAGCAAATCCTGAATGACTGCGCGTCCAATATGGTGTTTTTCCCGCAGATATCCTCAATGATATAAACGTAGCTTCTGTGTCGTTACATTAATAAGTTTACATAAAATAACAAAGCAACATGCTCCTAATCTCATACAATTCGACGTTCGTAATACTCAACAAAGTTAAATTTGTTCTTGCAATTTGAGTTTGGAACAGGGGTGTGCTGAGAAGGAGCCTGGTTGCGGGAGGGTGGGGGCCCTTTTGGCCCATTATAGTCTTGAATCTGAGCCAGTTTTGATGAACTGGTAAGCTTGTCCTTTGATAGATGATTTGCAGTCTCAAAAGTGGGAGCCCCACCCCCCCTCAAAAAAAAAACCAAACTCCTACCCGCAGTATCTTAATGACGTGGAAGGTATATAAAATCATGGTGCCAATTCACTGATCCGTACGTCATAGCAATTCCATTTACAGTCCCCTGAACTTATAATTCATCTAATAATATCGTTTTGCAAGAAATGGGCACACCTGTGATCTTTTTTCTGATGATTTGACACTCGCTAAACCCCAATCGAAAATATTCATCAGATACCATACCTGGGTCACAATTTCAGTCCAGGGGCTAAATATATTTTACTAAGCTCTATATCACTTATATGCCTTTATATATGACAGATATAGGTACCTGTAGCCCTTTTACAGGTTATGTAATAAGCTATGTAACATTTGTATACACAGAGATAAGGTGTGGTATATCAAGGAATGTCAAGATATGAAAACGATTTTTAATACACTTTAAGAATTAAACAGAAAAGAAAAGAAACATTGGGGACAAAGTTTGCATATTTGATATTAGATAAGTAAAACGACACTTGTTTGTTGAAGTGAAGCACTCTTTAGAGGGCGGAGAAGTATTTGTAAGTGTGGTTTAGATTTCGTTATGATAACGGGGAATTTATACACGCAGCATGAAAAGTGAGTTACGTAATGTTTGCTTGATAATTTTAAAAAACATTTCCTAATACAAAAACCAATATTGATGTAAGTTCTTGGCGGCATGCATTTCTTTAAATAAACATACCATGCAAGAAAATTTAATTTGAATTCCACACTCACAGTTTAACACGTGGTTTTCGTTCAAATATAATTTACTCGGTTATGGGTAATTTAATGAGATACATTCATCCGTTTATATACACTAATAACGTCTAAAAAATACTAATTATAAATTTACCTGCTATAAAATTTAATGTCTATTTCGTATAAACCATTAAAAGACCCATTACATCAAAAATCTCAACAATTCAACCGGTTATATTTATGAGATACTAATATTGCGCTTTTTTGGAATGTCTCTGTATAGTTCAAGAATTTAATGATTGGATAGATTACTTAAGACATTAATCTACCTACCTGATCGATTCTTGTTGCGTCTTTTAGCCCAGGGGGTGGATGGAATGGTAATGACTAAGATGAATAAACAAATTGGGATACATAGAGAAGACTGCATGTCAGAATAGGCTTTCTCCTTTTCGTTTATACATTAACACGAGGAGTGAAGTAAAGTCGCCAGCCATCAATCACATATCTACAAGGCAATCACGGTGTATAAAGATACACATGCTGTATGCTCCCTTTACAATCAATTAAACATCATTTAGAGACATTTCTCACACAATACTTTTAAACAACAGCATTAATAAGTCTTCATTAAGCAGTATAGAATTTGATTGGCTCTCGAAAAATAAGAGGTTCATCCAAAACTCGGCGAAAGATCTGCTAAAACATTCGAACGGTTTTTGTCAAGCACAAAATATCCTATAACCTCTTTGTAACATTCTGTAACGAATACAATAAAAGATATTTGTCCCTATTCATATTATCTTTGCTTTAGGTACATCATCTCAGCATCCTCTTTCTAACCCCACACTGTAATATGAGGTTAGTGCAATACTTGTGCAACATGCCTTTGGATGTCAACTCCATCAAACTTAATAGTACATATGTTCCTTTAAACTCCTAGCAAATTTAACGCGTATACTTTGGAATTGTAAAAGACCATATACTGGAGAATGATGTTCATAAATGCAAGAACCATTAACTCACATGAGATTTCGGTTGTCAATATTAATTGAAGAAATTGTGATTCTAGTGCAGGTGTTTTACAATTCCATAACTTTTTCTAAACACCCAGAATCACAATTATTAGATTTTTCCAAACTGTGCACTCTGACCTGGTACCTACCGATCTGCGATTCACTAATATACAGATATTTCTTCAGTCACGATCAGATCTATTACATCATGATCTCTAATTATTAATCTCCCTGAGTCATTCTAATTGAGTGTCAAGCGGTTGCTAGATATGCCCGCAACTCGATACAGATGGAATCTAATCTGTATGATTGGTTTCTGTGTTTGAAAACATCGTCTGGATGACAAAATAATGTTGAGATGGAAGTCAAATTAATAAAGTAAATGGGTAAGAACACATAAACCGTCTCTCCCTTTCTCTTTACAATGTTTTACAAGACATAATATCAATATCGTCTAGACCTATGATTTATTACCATTAATGTACACGGTCCGACACCTTGGTTATCTAAGAGTTACAGACGTCTCCCTTTTACTCGATGAACAATTCTGGTCAATCTGTGGGCAAAAGCACTCCAATGGAAAATGAAACATCTCCCAAACTTTAACGAGCAAAATAAAATTTCTCGCACAACTCATCCGCGCAAATCCTTACCTTTAAGATGTGCAATGTCAACGACAGGTTTTGACAGGAACTTCCGTTTAGTGTCGCGACTTAAATAAATGAAGATGATCAAATATCCAACATATTATTTTTTAAAAAAGATATAAAATCACCTTCAGTACGTAAAAAGTTCATGACACGTGATACTGGTACTTAATGCAAGACAGAACACATTATATATAAATTATCAATCCGTTGATCTCGTTTTTGAAATAGACAATTTCATCTTTTACATTACTCACAGGCCCATCAACATGATATATTAGACATTCAAACACAACATTACTTAATAATAGCCATTTTATCATGAAGTTATTTGTAATCTTGTACCTCATGAAGCATGGCAAAGGTATCCATCATACAATTTATGACAGTTGCTGCCTCCTTTCATTAACACAAAATGGTATGAAATATTTCCTTTTGAAAAAACCCTTTCCACATGGTTTACTAGTATTTAAAAAGTGATTTAATTTGACAGATTTTCAATGTCACACTGTGTTGTTATTGTGATTCGCTCTTTAATAAGTGTCAACTCGTTATTTATGACTTCGGTTTGTCTTTCACGGTTTACGTACAGCACTATCAAATTTCACAGTGGCTTTAGTAATCCCGTCTTACTCTTTCTTCGTACAACATCTTCAATTCACCTTTTATACATACATGCTAGTACATACTGTACAACATTTAATCTGACGCTATTCAAGATACGCCTACTGCCTCATTAAGTGTTGTCAAATACAGCTTCAAGTTCTCAAAAAGCAAACCCCAATTCAAATTTGTTTAGCACTATCTCACAAAATGGTGAACTAAATTCATATATAATATATATTCATCATAAGAAAATTTCTTTGAAACTCGCCTCTTGTAAAAGCAGTCATCAATCATGTTAAATTTGATGGAAATGTTCTTGAAAATTGGGTCTCAACCTAATAAGCGTGTATGATCCAAATTCCCTGCTGTGTTCTCATATTAAAAAGAGATATTTCATTCACATGGGCGCTGTGAATTGACTAAAAGATAACACTATTTTTCAAATTCAAAGAGAAACCAAATTTTTAAGGAGTACAAAACGATGACACGAGTCTACTCTATAGGTCACGAAGACTGTGTGCAGTACACATGCATTTTACATAAACGTACTCCAGTTATAAGTAAGAGGTAAAGAATTCTTTAACGAGACCCCTGTGTGTTTTCTGATGTTCATAGCAGAAGTAGATAAAACGCCTTTCCTTTGCGAAAAAGACCCATGGAGAAAAACATGAATTTAAAACGCAATTTGGAACTTTCAAAATATGCCTTGGGCATTATTCATCGTTAAAATCGTGATGCAAAGAACATCACATACACAAGATAAAAAAAAATACCAAGCTTGATAAAAATAAAATCCAAGGTCATTTGAACTCTAAAAAGACAGAATTTGGAAACGTGGGTGTATATAAGATAAACTGTATTCTTAAAAGATTCCAGTGACGCCAATCGAATTGAGGGTATGGTATATGAAGTAGAACCCAAAAAGCACGCAAATTATATTAAATGGGCATCATCACTTTCATCAATAAAATAAATACAGCGATATTTTGAAAAATATCATAGCTTTAAAAAAATAAATAAAAACGATTATTCAATTATCGTAAATCCAAACATTGATCTACTTGGAGTATGGTATTTTCAACGAACGTTTCTTTCTAGTTGTATTATTATTGCTAAGTCATACATCCTTTCAATCCATAGTAATCATATTCATCAATCCAATGATTGCGAACAGTAGGTCTGGCTAATGGACCACTATACCGGTTTGCGGCCCATCATTTGCACGAGGTTAGCCCCCACCCCCATCGCCCAGTGATTCAGCGACCAAATAAATTGTACCCCCTCCCCCCTTCAAGATTTTTCTGGCGGAAACCCAGCTTCTGAGATGGTGATCATCTAGCATATTAGTTGAAACATCTGTAGAAAATTTTCGTTAGGTCAACGTGGGTGACAAAAGGGTGGCATCTGGGTTTCGCCGCATTTGCTGAAAATTCGCCAGATGGACATTCAGTAGATGGTCGCATCATCTGCCACGTAGCATATTATTATTGGCTTCACATTAACTGTGTGGACGAAATTATCTCGGGTCTCACAGACGAATCTTGGATAATTGGGTGAAAATACAATGGATGGCCGAATCATCTGTTATATTGGCTTTACATTTACTGCATGAACTATTGAAACTAGCCCCAGTCATAGATTTCCACTGGGTCTTAGATCTTGCATTCTGTTTGAAAATCATCGGTAGTGATATCATCGTGGATGATGTTTAAACTGACGCTACATTGCTGCTGATGGACACAATGTCTTTCCCAAAGTCAAAATCAAAATTAGCTACAGTGCGCGAGACATGCTATTTTACTCCAATCAAGGTATCTGAACAAATTGATCAGTGATATTCGTAGTGACCAATAAGCTATTTTACCTTCTATGAATACGCTTCTGAGATCCAAGTGAAATGTAACGAACCCATTAGCTATAATGTGCGATAATTGGGTGAGTCGTTGGGGTTCATTTTATACAAACCCAGTCAATTAGCTGTGACGAATGTCATGTATAGGGTATGGTATGGTTACGCTAACAGGAAGACGTGATGGGCCTACCCTTTCTGTGACGTACACTTAACTGACAATTTCTATTAATAATTGTGAACAATCCCGGGAAAGATTCGGTAACGAATTTCCTGTCTTTTTAAGTTGGTTGATATAAATATCATGACAGGTTAAATGTGTGGCATTTCTATTTGACACCTTTTTATAATATTTACAAAAAACTCACATGGACGTTGTAGATTTTGCAGAACTGTGCAACAACAATTAAATGCCATAATTAGACGTCAAAATATTATGACTAGCAGATGCCACCCAGACGAAACTCAAATACTGAAATGAGAATTTCCTTTCTGTTTTCTTTATATTATGGGCGTTAAATTTGGGAGAGGCCCATGAGTCCGCGGGATTACTAGTCCGACTCTATAAAAAATACTATAAATATGGGTATACAAAAACAACAAAAAAAAAACCCAAGACCTACTAAATGTTTTATCATGGTCAAAGTTCACGTTCGGACACGGAAGTCAATAGTCTAAATATTGTTGCATGGGTATTAAAAGAACCAACGACCTCATGACCCGCAAAAAATTTTATATACATGTATGAGCACAGCACCACGATACTGTATGTAAAAAAACCCCATTAGAACCATATTTAGATCAATCCAAACAACGACGAGGATTTGTACAAATGCAAGGCATACATGGATTTCACGCGGATATCACAAAATTCACGATACAACGAATGATAAAACCTAAATTCAAACCAAATACCTCAGATTCCTGCCTATATCGTTTTGTTTTAAAACAATTTTTTATTCAGAAATTGAAAAGGATTGAGGAACAGACAGGCATTGCCTATTTGACCCCCCCCCCCACACACACCTATATCTTGTCACTGGGGGTGAGTTACATTTCATTGCGAGGGTGGGTACGTTATCTCATTGTCAGGGTTAGCGCGTTCTGTCAGGGTGTGTGTGTTATGAGGTACATCGAACCCATTGACGAAGCGATATACTACAAGTGTTTAAAGACAACGAATGGAGAAAATGAAATGAAATGAAATGGGATTTAACGTCCTACTGCTCCTTAAGTGGGCTAAAAAAAACAAACCAAAAAATATCAGTGTGCTATGAGGGAAATTTTGCCTGGACAGCGGCGCTACGGCCTACTCTAATATCAAATTCCAGCTACCAAAGGATCTTTTACGTGCATGTCAATGTGTCCTGCTTCACTGACAAGAGAAACCCACGCCGGAAATCTGGATGAACTTTCTCGGCCAATGAAAGGATCGAACACTCGACCTCCAGACTACCGAGCCAGCGTCTTACCGACTTAGCCACGTGATTCCCCCAACGAATGGAGAGCCAAGTTATGTATATAAATTAAAGACAGTTAAGGTGATATTGATTTTGATTTGTCGTCACCAATACTAAATGTTGGCATATTGATTGAGAAATTGTAGAATATTACCCATTGTTTATCTCGCAACAACTCCACCTGCTGTAAAGACACATTATTTTGGTGGGCAATTAATCTAAGAATTGGAGTTTTCAACCATTGTATTAGATCTAATAAGTTTAAAGAGGGTCACCATGATTGAATTGGAGTTTAACGCCCGGGATAATGAAGATGTGGAAGGACATAACATAGCATGCTTTAACTCCATACTAAGATTAGAAAAAGTTGGTTTTTACTATAAGGGGATGGATAATATGTCATCTTAAAGTAGCTTAACCACAATCTTACTATTTGCCACAATCTTCGAAATTAATAACACGAATTAGAATAAATATTGACGTTGTCTTACCGTGAAAATATGGGTTCCTAATATCCAACATTTAATACACAAGTAATGGGATCTACATGTATTTGGTCTCCAGTGCCATTTATAATTAGAAGCAAAACATATCCCACAAAGTCAGTGTAGAAGAATTTTGATTGGACCATAAAAAAAAAATTAAGAAATAAATTTGTAACTCAATTACAGCATTCACATATATTTTCAACCCATTTTCGTCTATTTTAAGATGCCAAAGAATAGAGCTTTAGCTCCCTTAACTTTATCTTAACCTGATCGAATTGCCTAACAGTTCATTTGTCGAATGATATTTAAGTGGTGCGTTACCCATCGTATAGAACGAACCCTGGATCTACATTATCTTCTAGAAATGGCAGAAACGATTTGTTAGTTTTTCACATGTACATTTAGAAACTTTACAACTTTTTCAAAGATAGGAGTTGAAACCAAACATGCCTACGGCGTGTAGTGGTGTCTGATATAACTATTTACATGAACTGTGTGACCAGATGGGCTTAAAATAGTGAAGAGAACAAATACTTAAAACGGCAGATACACCACTCCTTACAAAAATGCAACGGGTATCGAATGAATGAAATGTGGTTTTATGGCACGTCAGCACCAACCGGGCTATATTGCGCTAGACAGCGGTTATCATTCTAAAACTACAAATGAAGTGGGGTTTAACATCCTACTTTTCTGATCCGTCTTAAAGTATAGAGCATTACATAGTGACTGGTTAGCCCAACGATATATACTTGCAATTTTAGAATGTAAAACATCCACGGGGGAGTGCCAAATTAAATTTCAGCATAAAATATTTTTCAATTAACCACGTCTGAACATTTATTTAACACTTTCTCGTGATTTAGATTAAAGACATCAAAACGAACGCGGATTCAGTCACTAAGAAAAAAAATATATTGGTTGTTCGTCGTTCTTTTGTGGACGTCGATTTATCGTCTAGAAAGATTAGAAAGCCCTAGTCGCACGGTTTAGTTAAAAGAAAAATATATCCAAACCTCCACAGTAAAATAGTAGGTGCACATAATAGGCCTATTATACAGAGCGCTAAACAGACCTGATGATATGAGCAAAAAAGTATAAAAAAAATAACAGATAGAAGACGAGAATGAAAATGAAATGGGGTTTAATGTCCTACTGTTCCGGACCAACTGGGCTTATAAAGACTGGCTGAAGTCACACAGTGTTCTATGACTATGAGTGAAATTTTACCCGGACTGTGGCTTTATGGCCGATGTAGGACGCTGAGTCCTATAAAAGACAACGTATTATAGTCGTTCGGGTAAGACGGAAAAACCAGGCCCCGTGTACATATTGGAGTACACGTAAAGAACCCTTGGCAGTTGGAATGTGATATAAGAGGCCATAGCGCCGCAAAAATTCCCTTATAGAACACTCTATGGCGATTTACGTATGCAGAGGTAGGTTACTAATAAATATTAATCTGGATTTTATACACAGTGATCAACAGTCTTGATTCAAGATTTACAAGACAGGAAAGCGAAACAGGCAGAAGACTATACTAGTCCGGTGATGCAACGACAGGAATGCTGTTAATGTGAGCTATAGAACGAAAATTGATGCAGATTCAGAAGAATGAACCCGATTCTATCCACTACCGGCCTGTAGACAAAACTTTTGAAATTCAACTGCCATTCCATTCAACTTTAAGTGGCGGAAGTCATGCATAATGCAGAGTATGTTTAGACCATAGGAAACATGATGTGGTTTAATATAGCTAAATTTAAACCTTTGCTCTTATTTAATTGTGTCGCGTCGCGCGGGGGGTGGGGAGAAAGCCAAATATTTATACATCGGACAAGCAATGTTATGATGAGAACTCATCGCGTAAATAATGGAAATGCGGTAAGCTAAGCTTGTGTATTCAAATGTCAACATTAATGATTTGATAGCGTACATTCTGTAATGTTAGTGCTGACCTAGCTAGTAATATGGAACGGTGTACTGGAATCTGCTGAGGTTTCGTCTTGAAATTTCATGTCCAATTGAAGGGAAACAACTCCTCTTTCATTTCAGGAACTTACCGTAAACGAACGTTAGTATTATTGTGTACTGTACTTTTCAAATTCGACACCCAACAAGAAACGGGTGTCTAGTCAGCAACGGTTGGCTGAAAACAGTCCGATTACAATAGGCCTATGTTTCCTCATTAGGCTGGGACGTCAATGCTTATTTATTTCCCATCTCCCATAGCACCATGCAAAGCACACATGGTCAAGGAAATTAAATAGCCTGATATTATATTGATAATGAGACCAGTAGCGGCGCCACTCGTCGGCGGTTGGACGGGCGAAGCTGGGGCAAAGTCCAAGGTTAAGGGGCAAAGGCAAGAGCTTCAACTAGGGGTGGGGGCAGCCTGACAGTATTTCAGGCGATGATCGTTGAGGTAAAGTGTCAAACGAACGGACTTACAACCTCGATTCACGAGTGCCAAAGTGGAGAGTCCCAGAAAAGGCGATGATCGTTGAAGTAAAGTGTCAAACGAACGGACTTACAACCTCGATTCACGAGTGCCAATGTAGGAAGTCCCAGAAAATTTTGACAAAAAGACCAAAATGTTAAACGGTCTGACTTATCGTATAGATAAATTGAGCTGATCGGATGCCGTCTGTAGCCTGACTACTAATCTTTCCGACCCCAGAGACTTGCGAACCTCAACGGACTCGAGAAACCTCAACGAAGTCCACAATAATTTGAAAAGTAGGCTGTCCGAAATTCAGCCTGGCAGTATTTCAGGCATTGGTCGTTGAGATGAATAGAGCTTAACAGATACCGCATGTCGCCAAATCACTAGTTTATCCGACCAGAGAGGAAAGTGTCAAACGGGCGGAGTGAGTGACTCAACGTGAATGAATATTTTCGCCACTATATTTTGTGAAATGAACCGACTTGCAGTCTGGCAGTATTTCAGGCATTGATCGTCGAGCTAAATATGGGGCTTAACAGATACCGCCTGGTGCAAAATCATTAGTTTATCCGACCAGAGAGGAAAGTGTCAAATGGGCGGAGTGAGTGACTCAAAGTGAATGAATATTTTCGCCACTATATTTTGTGAAATAAACTGCCGGAAATGCATCCGTTGCATTTGCGGCAGTCTATTTCACAAAATATAGTGGCGAAAATATAGAGCTGGCCAGATACTGTTCGTCGCCAAATCACCATCATATCCGAACAAAAAGGGAGGTGCCAAACGAACGGAGTGTATCAGGTGAATGCATATTCTCGTCGCGTTGAACGTCTACCCAAAAACCATTGAGGACCGTAAAAAGGACTTCTCAAGTCGGTTTACAGCAGGATGGGCTTGGTACGAAATCATGCAAGTCTATGAGTGAGTGAGGATGTGGGATTTAATCACCGTAAAAGGTATTGATTACAAAAACGTATCCCAAAACCTTCTTTATTTTTTAATTTTTTAAGATTATTGGGGGCAGACAGAGAGCAGACCAGATTTATGGCGCCGTCACTGAATGAGACTGGTCGTTCGACATGAAACAAAACCTAGACCGCGTGTAAAAGTGAACAGGAACCCAAAGCTTATTAGATCGGAACGTCGATGCTAAAGTTCTAAAGCTTTAACAGCACATTAGGCCAAAGAAAATAATGTTTCGATGAAACCGACGTCATCCGGGTAAAAAAATCCGTCTCCATTGTAGCGGTTGGTGCAGAAAGAAAGAAGTTAAACTCCATTAAAATTATGATTTAACTTACCTTGTTCGTAAAGAGAGATTGATACACGACATAATCCACTTCCTACGCGATGATTTCCAGAGACGACTCGGTTAAAGCCAGCATAAAGATCATAATCCAAACGACCAAAAGCCGGTTCTTGGCCGTTCAGTGTATACAAATATGGCGATTCATAATATTCCACTCTTTTACCATTAGTCCATTGAATTCGCTCATCACTAATGTCAATAGTGACCTTTGAGCCTTTTTTAACGAAATTATCCACTACTTTCATCAGATGACCACCATTCGTAGACGCATCCACGTATCCCGGTAAGGAATTTCCATAAATCCGTAACTGTCTATTATGGATGTGGGCCTCTGCCATGTTGCTGGTTGTACCATTGTCTCCACCAAATCCATCCCCTGTCTCCGAATCCGAAATATCCATTGTCCATAATCTTGGTGAATCGCCATAATCAAGTAAAAACTTTACACCTTTGTACGGCCCCGAAAAATTAATTTTAATTACAGCTTTTCCAGAACAACTCCGATCTATAGCAGGGACGGGAGTATGCATAAAAGATATGTACGGGCTGTATCCCTTCACTATGCCATACTGTAAATCTAGTTCCACAAAATCATCTCTAAATCCAAATACTGAACCTGTAATAGATAACACAGTAATATTTAAAATCATTTATACATTTTATAGGACTCTTTACGAACTTCAATTTTCAAAACTTGTGTGCAAATTTGTAGGTTTGTTGTACACTAAATCTATTAAGAAAGTGGGATACTTTCGATCAAATGCATGCATTGTCTTAATTCCCCCTGGTTTAAAGAACAGTGAATGCCTACAAAACAATAAATCTACTACAGATATGGAATGGGGTTTAACACCCTAGTGTTCTGCTCCGACTGGGCTAATAAAGACGGGCATATGTTATACTTTGTGCTGTGGGTGGATTGTGGCCCGGATAGGTGCTACGGTCTACTCTTATATCGATTCCAAAAGATCTTTTATGTGCACACATCAATCTGTACACGGGACCCCCCTCCTGCACCTGTAAACACCGACTAGCCCGCGACCTCCTGCCAAGCGAGCAATTGCCTTATTTATTTAGCAATGGTGGCTCCAAAACTTATTTCATTGTAAGGTGATTTATTAAAACTAGTTTTGTCAGACCCAAAATCACCAAATTCAAGTTTTCACTCGGCCTTTACAATTTCAATGTCTTCCATCAACATCTTGGGGGGTCGGATGGTCGAATGGTTAGCGTGCGCGCTGTATCATGCGGCCTGCCATTGTGTGAACTACCGTGGTTTCGAATCCCCGGTTGTACGTGGCAAGGAGTGGGGTTTTCTCCGGTACTCCGGTTTCCTCCCACTGTTTAAGAGCCCAACGCACAACCTATGTTAGTTCCGGAATCGCCTAGTTTGTGTCCATCAACATCTAAATAAAAATCGCCGGGCAACGAAACATACGTCCACGTCAATCAAGTCGCCCGATTAATTAGTGCCTTAATTACAACACACTAAAACACTGACCAACCCATGATCATTGTGTATGAAGTTAATTATTCACATTATTTAAAAAATCCATAGGGTTCTAGAACATGCACAAAAATTTTCAATTTGAACAAGGATCATAACTGAGCAGTGAAATTTAGTTACGTAACGCCGTTATGTAAATAGTTAGTAATTAAATATAAAATTTTCAGCTAACTTAATTGCACTGGTTCTTCGCATTTTTGCGCATGATTTGCATACCGGTACTTAAAACCACTTTAATTAACGAATGTCCTGTGAAACAGGGGACTTCTCCTTTACATTAAGACGTCTACAGGATGTGGTTTAAACGGATCACGCGGAAAACCCAAATTGCATTCCTCAAAGAATTCGCGTCTTTGTGGTAAAATGTTTGATACGACTTAGATTACAAGAAGATATTTTAATTTACAAGATGATACAAATTGTCGTATTTATGTTCTCATTACTAGATGGTGAGTGTATATTGTGGGGTGTGTTTAATAAGTTAAGTTAACAGATGAGCTCCAGCTTGTCCCAATATCAATAAGCACACCTCACTACCATCCGGCCTATTATAATGTTTAGAATAGTTGTCAACCTAACAGTTTACTAGTATAAAACACGTTACATAGATAAAGCACACCCCGTCTACGTATGTATACCCTAGTTTATCTATAGTTAATCCAAATGTCACAATTGAATTGAGTAATTTAGTGACTTTTGTGGAAGTGGTCGACCTGTTAAGCCAGTTTGTTGATTTTGTTCAAATTGGTATCTATGTTTTATCTTGAATAAATGGGAAATAGCTCCCCGTTTCCCTTATTGAGCAGCAACTAGACTATATGACTTGAGCCCCCCCCCCCCCCACTGAAAAAAAAACCCAAAACAACGCCCCCCCCCCAACTGAAAAAAACCCAATACAACGACAAAAACTATGTAAATACCACAATTAATATTTCAGTAGCATTAGATTAACATTTTTGAAATAAAAAAGACTATGGTAACATTCATTTAGCGTTCCACAAGGATCTATTTTAGGCCCAATGTTATTTACATCTCTATCTTACGTGGTACATACTTACAAAACATGGTATATCATTTTATTTAAATGCTGATGATACCAATATAATTAACTTCAATCGGTCTCATGAAGTTGATATTCATTTATGTAAATGAATCCAATGTCACAATAGAACAAAGCCATTGGCTTATCTGTTTAGAAGGAAGCGACGGTGGCTTAGTGAGCAGAGCGTTGGCTCGATAACCTTAAGATTCCGTATTCGATCTGGCGTTGGCCGAGAAAATTCCCCCTTGTCTAGTCACGTTCGGATTAGACGAAAACCCGGGGTCTTGTGTACACATTAAAGTGCTCGTAACAGAACCTTTGAATTCGAAACAAGACTAGGTCGTAGCGCCACCGCCTGGGCAAATTTTCCGCATTGCACACTGCATGGCTTATGCCCATCTGCATTAGCCCAGTAAGAGCAGGGGCCTATTTCACAAAATTTTAACTAAGATAAGATCTGAATTTTAGTTATTTGATTGGATAATATTAGATTGATTTTAGTTCTTAGCCAATCAAAATTGTAGTATCTGCTAATATTTGGATTTTTATCTTTAGTTAAAATTTCGTGAAACAGGGCCCAGAACAGTAGGACGTTAGGCCATATTTCAATGGATTTTAAGGGTTGAGATGCAACTGGGTATTTACCGCCCCCCCCCCCTCCTTACACGCGCAATCTCCTCCTTTGGTCCTTCAGACACACCAGATAATTACTAATTAATGGCCCAAAATCTGCGTAGAAAAAAATTAACATATTTGTTTTCGTCGACGGAGCTTTAATATCATAATGGCACCTTTTGTAAAGCTACATACACTACTGATTAAGTGATACTGAATAAGATGACTAAAACTATTTACCACATTATTACACGGTGGTGTCCGATTGCGAAAATTAAGTAGTTTTCTTGCTAATACTTTTAAACAAGGCACAGGCTGTATAATTCAATCAAGGAAAACCCTGCATTGCCTGCAGTATAAAACCATGTCTGTATTTGGGTATGAAAGAAGTTGCATTAAGAAACGTTACAGGAGCCAAGATTGCCCCCGGGCTTGAATCGTCAGATAACATTCTATATTATACGTCGATTTCAAACCATAATAAACTGTTTGATTGACATAATGACATTTTCCGTGATTCATTCCATCTCTCTTGAAATTAAAAGAGCCCTGGGCTGTCTTTCTTAGTCTACAGAACAAATTAGTGATATCAATATCTAGTTTAAATGGAAATGTTGTACAAGTAAAAGATTCAAGTATTGAAGGTGTGTGAAATAGTACAATAAGGGCCCATCCTCAGAGAAATTGAAGGTGTGCTATTATTATGATTATCAATAAGCTTTATTTTGTTTATCCCCAATTATACCTACTACCCCCGGATCCATTCACTTAATTTGATATCTTCGTTTGTTTGTGATTTCTGCGTATTTTACCTTGTCCATAGATTTGGGTTTGTTTTAATGTAAATTATGTGTGGTGCAGCTCCCTCCCCCTGCAATTACTAAGACATACTTGCAATTTACGTGATTTTTGAGGTGGTAAAACCGGGGAGGAGGGATCGATGGTGTACATCGTACATAATATACTACATAGAAAAATAATATGTATAGAGGTTATAATAGGTTAGCAAATGATGGTGCGAACACAGATAAACATTTAGACATGGATCTGGAAGCAAAGCAATCGACAACTAATAGGCTATGAAAGCTCAGTAAACATTCTCGCCTCTTACTATAAACATAATTATTGTGGAGGTATGCTTGAGAAATGGCATGATTGCAATAAGTGAGATTAGAAGTGATGTCCGGATCGAGTAATAGATTGTTAACTGATCTACGTACGGTAGATAATTTAGTACATACACAAGGCTATCGTGTGTAAGACTGTTACTAGTACGTGAATAGAATATATAAATATTTAAATACGAATCAATATTAGAAGCATGTTGAAAATAAAACTTTTGGGTGTAAAATACGTTTATAAATCGAACAAAATTAAAAGCGGACGATGAATGCCGACATGCAGCTAAATATAGAGTTTAATAAAATACTTTGCCAAAAATACTTTTATTAATAAAATATTTTGGTCCAAATTATTTTTAATTTCAATTATGATCATTGTAAATTTTGCATCGGTTTCTATTTAAACATGACATTTCAGCTCTCGTAGACATATATTAATACATGTAGTGTGTTATTTTTCTTCTTCAACTCTCTTTGCATTAAAATGGTTCTTGTTATAACTTTTCATGTATATCACAGCGATCTGGTTTGTTTTGCCTTTAACTCAGATACATTATTATAAATATCCCCTGCCACTGCAAAACAGGGTTGTTTTGATATTACAATGTCCATCAGTGAGCAAAAATGTTTTCGAGCTTTCGAAATAAGTGCAGTCTATATGACAATGCGATTGGTGGTTCTACATTCAGCCTCCAGTACCAAAATTATTGGCACTACAACACTTTGTTGAAATTTGGAGTGGCCTGTTGAATGCGTTTCAAGAAATTCTCTTAAGTGTATTAACTTCCAATCTCTCTATATGAGGAAATCAGAATCCTGGCCATATGTGATTTATGGAAATCATCATATTAAAAGGAAAAAAAAAATTCGAGCACTTAATAAAAAGATTTGTTGGATGTTGTTGTCAGTATATGTGTTTATATGGGATGGTGAAAGATAAGAATCGTATGTAGAAACCTATGATTTATCTTTATTGCCAAACATCAATTAACACACTTCAAATTGCTTTAACGACTTGCCATATGATAGTGAAATAAACACCCCTCCAATTTATGCTTTTGCCAGTATGTCTATCACATTATCTGGCCCGTTTTATGGCCATTTTACACCCCATTTTGAGAAAAAGCTACTTTCAATGATACAAATGGATTTTGAAGTACAGCATTACAATCCCTTAACATACATAAACATATAGTGTTCTCTTGTAAGCCTCTAGTCTTTAAACAATTTGTAACAAGAAATAAATAGATTAAGTTGAATTACACAAAGAAAGTTAAATTTAAATCTTGACCGAAATCCTTATCACAAGAATGCCAATTTAATTATTATGAGAACACAATCAATGGTTATATTATACAAGCACGACGTTTCGACATATCATCCTTTTGTGAATTGTGCTTGATAACGAAAAGATACTTGTCGAAACGTTGTGCTTACAAAATAAAACCACAAATTGTTTACCATAAAAATTGTACGTTGTTAATGTATTTCTCAATAATCAAAGACAATCACGTATTCACCGGGAAACGGACAGATGGAAACGAACATTGTTTTGAGTCTTTTAATTCCAATAAAATGAAAACGGTGTCTCACCGATAGCTTAAGTTCAGATTCTTGCAGAAATCACGATTTTTTAACACTATACATGGGAATTTTATGAATTTATTTATATGCTTACCTGTATATAAAATAAGTAATAACAATATTAATATATCCGGCATTGTTCTCATACATGTATGCATCTATATAATAAGCCCTTTAATTAAAAACATTCGATAACACACAGTTCCTGGAATTCACAAGACAAAATAATAGTACCGTTTTGCATTACTTCCATGATTGGTCAACACAAGTAGAATCTGACAATATATCTCCTTTTTTTAAGTTTTGTTCTCAATTTCTCATTTAAACGGCTTCTGTTATTCCTGATTACTTCCAAAACGTCAAATCCATTTTGACAGATATGACAACATTAGCATGATCGAACATCTTCTTGCTCACAAAGGCACATGAGTGGACACAACAAGGGTTATGGTTTAAAAGAAACCTATTCTACAGCGGATAATATTTCCGCTTTGTGCATCCATCCTTCAGTCAATAGGCCTACACAGTCACTTGGCACAGTAGGATGAAGATTAAAAAAAACTTTATCGATATTTGCTTCTCTTTACAACTATTATAGAACTATTTCTCTTGTTTAAACATAGTCATCTTGGTGATCTCATTATCACCATCTTCTACGGGTTATTAATACCCGAGGATAATAGCATGGATACAGTTGATCGCTTGGCCTATCGAAAAGCGCTTTTGTTTGACAAGTTTCACACGCGTTTGTCCGTTCACTTGACTCTAATTTGTAAAAAGATTTCCCCCACAAGGGTTAACCCAGACTGCTACACAGAGCGTCGACGTGTACAGGGGGAAATTGGCGTGCAGTAAACTAAATCTCGGTGATTTACCGACGTCCAAGTCAAGATGTTTCTAGGGTGAAGATCAAAAGAGGGTGGAAGTAGACACCCCTTTAACAATAAATATATCATGTAGTTAAAGTTACGAGATAAATAATGGGTATACCACTTGAATTATATAAACATTGGCTAATTGAAACCAAGACAATTTACTTTATTGTTTTTAACTTCACAGTGTGATCTGTTTTCTGATAAAGGGACGATTTCATGTTTCAGTTAAGATGTTTTAACTTTTACATCAGTTTCACAAAGCAAAACAAAGAGTGGCCTTTACTGTACTTCATACGTTTTAAGTCTTTGATGTTCGCTCCCGGAGTGGGGTTCTCGTAGTCGGTAGTGCGGGGCTAAGGGTCTGGTCAGGTAGTGTCTAGTCGTTCGGGTGGGACGACAACCCTAGGTCTCGTGGACACACATTGACGTGGAATTTGAAAAAAAGGCCGTAGAACCGCTGTACGGGCAATTCCAAACCAGGCCTTTTAATAACAATGATATTACTGTTTTTCACGTCTAACCAAGCCATGTAACACCATGTCCAACTTGCATTGTACTTCTTTAATTTATAGAATACCAAAACTACAATCGGCAGACGCTACCGTTATATAAATAAATAACATTTTATGACAAGTATTCTATTTAAGAAATTTACCCATTTTTATTTTATTTTTCGAGCTAAATCTCTCAAGACGGTGTGTGAATCTTGTTGACCCAGCCCTCCGCCCCCAACTCCTTAACCAAATATTCAAACTCATTTAATTTCGCATTCAGACATGTGACTTTATATTCAGGAATTGAAGCAAATAGCATAGGGGTCTAGTTGTTTGGATGATAGATTAACCGAAGTTCCGTGTACACGAATGCGTGCACGTAAAAGAAACTTTGGTAGAGTGGACTGTCTGGGCAAAATATCATTCATAGCACAGGCGTATGCCTGGTTGGGGAATTCGCACAGCTTTCTTATTTGTAAGTAAAAATAAAACACGAGTGAAGAGACTTGGCGGGGCTTGATAATTGTGGTTAAGAGAAAAGAAAATATACAACGAAGTGACTTATAGTAACACTTGAACCCACCTATAACATCCACTTAATATTTCTAGTACCCAGATGTTGGTTTTACTATGTGAATCATCAAAACACGTCAACGATCTCAACCAACTCTACCAGATTTAGTTCTAACACTTTATGTCGGCTCCCGACAAATTTCCCGCGGCAAAACTGGATCGATCTCAAAGTTGAGAGAAGACTTGGGAAAGAAATTTGCTCTGAAAATAACATGCAGTGCACTAAATTGATTCTACGGGGGTTACCACGTAATGCAAGTATCTTTGGCACGTTTCTCTGGCACAGTCCACATAGCATTATCACGTCTCCTTTAGTCCGGTAGGTGCAGACGACAAACCCCATTTCATTACACTTCTGAGTCATTCTGTATTTATCAACTTTAAATTACCCTTTAGGGTCGATAGTGCTATATTTTCATTGAATGAATGGGTGAATGAATGAAATAGGGTTTAGCGTCCAATGTTTTCTGACTAATGAAGACGGCCATTCTATTAAGTGCACGTACACGTTTTGTATGGGAATCCTGTCTTTGTCAGGCCCTTCGTTCTGCACCACCAATAATGATGAGTTTAACATTCACTCGGCACAGTCTAGGTCATTCCGGGACTAACATATTCAATTTTATTCAACAAATCGCTTGCACGCGGAGGTCTTTTGCAGTGGGTGGAAATCTGTGGATACAGAGAAAACCCACAACGTTGGACAAGTGAATGATGAGGATGACTGTACTATGTGATGAGGAGGATTTTACAATATGATGGCGATTATAGGATGAAAATTGCTTATGTAATCATTCTTCACAGAGATCGTTTTAGATCATTCTTCGAGAATATATCCAAAGATTACTATGTTTCATATGATGACGAAGGTGATAAGTGACAATGATTGTATTATTGTGTGATATAACAAAATTAAAAGTATTTATTTGATTATATACTGAAATATACCTAAAACTGATTGATTCTATACCTTATATTACCATGTTTGTAGGTAATTACTTTATACAATATAAAATGTACCATGGGGTAAATGAATTGGCAATAGTAATAGTAATATTTCTTGAAAGAGGTGGGTTGTAACTTACTCTAATGTTACCCTTTACTTGAGAAAAAGCTTTCATTGACAGTTATTTAAAATTGTGTAAATATCTAGTAAGGGTATGTCATCAACTTCTACAGAATTTAGAATATGTTGCCTTGTTGCTCTCAACTAGTATAAAGCAACTGTAAGATTTAAAGGAGCTAAATCGATAATATTTGGGGCCTAGAAATTTACCCCAATGGGTCGCAAGCATAAATAAATCTAATATGAATTTAAATAAACTGATTTACATTCATTCATTTCCATCTTTACTCTAATTTCAAATCACTTACTTTTTTTTTGCAAAATACACCTGAAGGCTCAATAGCATGCATATCTGTAGCGTCTGGTTATTCCAGTCTACATTATTGCGTATGTTCTCCATGCACCACCGTCAAGGCTCCTTCTCCAAGTCCCTTGTTAAAAAAAGTCCTCAAACAATTCGTGTACCACTGATAATTTTGTCTTAAATATTGGATATCAGAAGCCCATCTTTTCCCGGTAAGATCACAACATCAATGTTGAATTAAATTGACAAATAATTTGTGTTTTCATTGTCGAAGATTTTTGATGATATTGAGTTAGAGACTTAGCTACTTTAAATGAAAATGAGTAGCTATAACTTTGCTCAAAATAACCAGAAACTTTTAATTCAAATATAAGCTTTTCTTTTTGCCCATGAAGGAAATCGGCTTAAACTTGATCAGGAAAAGAAAGAAATTTGCCCCCCCCCCCCTCAAAAAACGTGCCCTAAGTTTTTTAACGACCAGAACAACGAATCACAATTTCGAACCCCCTCCTCCACATACCCTTGATCTTTTAAAGACCTAAACAACCAATCACAATTTCAAAATGGTCTCATGATAATATTGTTGCCTTTGAGTATTAGTAATATCAAGGGGCATAACTCCATGAGGTATTATCAGAAATTGTTGAAAATCCATACCCTCCTTGAACAGCCTATGAAATTTCAAAAATATTCCATCGCAGTTGTGGTCTCTAGAGGTTTAACAAGAAATTGTGTACATATAATTAAACCCTATTCAAATAACGGATTGGAATGGAAAACATTTCACTGATGGTATTTTTTATTAATTATCCTCAATTAAAGTCATTGATAATTAACATAATAACACTATCCCTGTTCATTATAAAAACTTTACTCCAAACACAAATCAATGGTCTTAATTCTTCTATTTCCCAAACAATACATACACTAAACAATGGGATTATATACTTATAAAATAATGGTATAATGGCTGACATTCAGATCAATGCAGAACAACAAAATCTTAATTGCTCAACATACTAATCTCTTCTTGATTGGATTACTGATTTTTAATCCAATAGGACATGTCTTTTAATCCATACATAATTCTCTCCTGGAGAGGCAGTCATTTCACTGAATCTTTCAGTTTTAAAGTAAATCATTCAAAGGTTTCAGATGTTATAAAACAAGTACTAGGCTTCCAGTCCGGAGGAAGAATAATTAAACCAGCTACACCACACTTTTCTTGGTAAGCTACTTTTTCTTTTTATTTCAATCCAGTTTCATGCATCCACCGGTTTCTCAGAAAGTTTACAAATAAAATCCCATTCTTCTGTAAAGAAAACCAAATAATAACTACCTATTTTATCAGCTTTATTTTTTGTTCTGTATACACATACAGTCTCACACAATAACTTTTTGTCTTCGAAGGAATTATTAGTAAGCAGAAATTTGCCAATGTATCTGTTATCAATCGTCACTTCCGATTGTTGAAACCTTTATTACTCATCTATCCTGTTAAAATTATATCTGGAAAGTGTTTAACCAGTTCTATCACATATGTGATAATGACTGACACCAATACTGACCTTTGAATAAAGGAGCGTCTGGTAACACTATTACATGTTTGATAAAATTGCAATTAAAGCAATGAGGAAATCCTTGTATCTTTTATTTTCCCGTTATCTACTTTCTGAGCCATGTTAAATAATAAACCGTTAAAATTAAACCTACACAACCATCTAAAAAGCACACTTCAACTTCAATATTTAATAGTTTTAATCATAGCGGAACCAAACGCTTGAATTTGGATTATTTTACGTCCTATGTACTCAACTGTACATGTTGAGACTCTTTGTACATCTATATTTGATACCAGTTTACAAATTTATTAGTTTTCAAACCTACCTTCTGTAACAGGTTGTACTGATAGTCTAGTTTTTGTAAATAAAGCTATATTTCTTAGAGGTCCTCCATTAGCTTTGTGACTGATATGTAATTCCTTTAACTCCTTTAAAGAGACATATCTTTTTAAATCATATTCATATTTAACATCTACCATAACCCATCTAGGATTATCTTTATCTGATTTCCTGTGAAAAAAAAATTATTCATTGTCATTTGCCATCTGATTAAAATACAGATCTACATTTCGTTTCATTTTTTTATACTTCCGATGACCTACAATACATGAAGATCGGACAAGTTATAGTGAGAGTTCATGTTGGGGGTCAAATGAGAAGCTTTTGACCCTATGACATCCGACATTTGATAAACCAATCAGCATTGATGTTACTAGTAGATTACCCACAGTTCTGTGTGAAAAAAGCCTAAATGTAAAGCTACCGTAACAGACCGTTTCTTTGGCTAATACCTCACACCATTTAGAACACATCAATAATAAAGATATTTACTGGATTATGATTCGATTTGCTGCTCAACTTTCATTCATGATTTAATCATGAAATAAATAATCAAGAATATGTTTTCTATGGTACCGACCTAGTAATGATGATCAAGGCTAGGCGAAAAATTCAATCGCTAAAATCTTGGTTCAGAGGGGATCAATTTGACTGATATTTTCAGCAAACTGCCTTTACATTATCCAGTTTTTAACTATTATGATGAGAGCTGTCAGCTCTTTATTCTGGTACAAACTTTTATAAAAAAAAAAAAAAGATTTTGGGAAATTCTGATCAATTCCAACTGTCCAAGTTCAAGGATATTCTTGATTATATAATAACATTCTTTACGTTAAAATAGGGTGCCACTGTGTGACAGGTTATTTATTTCCATCTTGACTATCCAGGAAATAGTTCTATGTGTATGAATTTTGTGTATTCATATTGAAATGTATTCAGCTCTGATACTTACGCATCATAATATGAACTCTTTTTATCAAACTGTGTGTGATCTGGATAAGCTTCTTTTACAATCTATAACACAAATATCAAACAATTACCTAGATTACATTGTAAATAAATATGATTTGATTGTTCATAGTCATAGTCATACAGTCAGATTATTTCTATTTATACAGCTTCATAAATCCCTAATATGTATCATTAATTATCATACATTATCTACTATACCAGAGAGCACTTGTGGCTCAGGGAGTAAGGTGCTCGCTCACTAACCTGGAAGTCACAGGTTCGATTCCAGTGCTCAGAATTTTCCGATGTGGTTTCTCCTTATCAGTGATATATGACACAGAGCCTGGCAAGAAACAGCTTCTATTCATTGGGAAGGGATAAACAAACTGAGTGTGCGAATAAAAGCTTGGCCTGTCTTCGGTTTGAGCAGAAGAGTAGGTTGTTAAACCCTGTTCCATTCATACTACTGGAGTACCACTCCTGGAAACACTATACTCTATTCAAGTGCGGTACCGGTATGTCAATTTCATAACAGCAAAGGAAGACATAATCTCATACATCACAAACATAATTTTTAGTTTCAGGAGTAGCATCCCTTTAAAATAGTGACTTTTAAACTTTATATTTTACTTTTATCGATGGCAAAGAACCATAACATAAGTCTAGCCTCCAAATACTACTGGAGTACCACTCCTGGAAACACTATACTCTATTCAAGTGCGGTACCGGTATGTCAATTTCATAACAGCAAAGGAAGACATAATCTCATACATCACAAACATAATTTTTAGTTTCAGGAGTAGCATCCCTTTAAAATAGTGACTTTTAAACTTTATATTTTACTTTTATCGATGGCAAAGAACCATAACATAAGTCTAGCCTCCAAATATGAAATATGGCACATTACCTTGTCTTTTTAATGTTTCATTTAACACTTCAATATGTTTAACTGATTTCACCAAAAATTTAATGTTTCATTTATTGCTTTATATCAACATAAAAACGTGAAAATGAAAAATTATTACCGAACATACTCCAACAATGCCTGGTATTTTTGTGTTACTGTGATAGAAAAATACTTTATCACCAACTTTCATTTGATCTCTCATAAAATTACGAGCCTGAAATAAAACAGAATACAACCCATGCGATTTCGTACAAAATTTCCCCAAACTCGAAGAATACAAACTAGCTTCCACAATTTGTGTTTTTTTAAATCAATGGCAACATTGTTTGCACTTTATTTTTGGCAGAGTTTATTTTCTCCATCTTCATTACTGTTAAAAAGTCTAAAATATAACTTTTATATTGGGTTATTTTCAAAAAAGTACAAGAGTCAGATTTAGTTGAATAGGGGCCCTAGGCAGGCTATTCCACTTATGGAACTTCTCCCACCTGAATAGAGGAAGATAAAGTGTGTATGTTTTAAACACAATTAATGCATACCAAGTATGATGATGGATGTTTAAGACAACTGAAGGTCTTATGGCAGTGTCAAAAATATTATACATATACAATTGCAATAAGTCCAAAGGCCCAATAGATCTTGAGACATAGGCTTTGGCCTGAAAATCTGGTACTGAACAAAGGCTTGCCAGACAGTCTATTAGTAATATGTGCACTAACAACAAACCTTTAAATTCATTTCTCTTTATTATCTATTAGTTCACAAGATTTCATGAATTTGAATACAATTCTATACTCTACCTGATAGTTTCTTACTCCATCCCAATAAGAGGTCTGATCTGTGCAAGCCTTCAAATCTTCAAACCCAAACTGAATTAAAGTAAAGTACCACAGTAATAGTAACTTTTATATAACTCAATAATAATAAATTAATGTCATCTTAATCTTGGGTTTCCTCCATTATTTATCCCTGAAAATAACTGTTCTAATTTATTAACTAAGAGTAGGAAACTACATTTTCACCTTAACATCAATGCCATTTTCCATCCGAGTATCTGGCTCTGACTTCATAAGCCAACACGTATATCTATCAGACGCTTGAGGCCCAGTTTTAACTTCTACTTTCTCAACTTCTCGTTTTCTTTTCTTGGATTTAGATTTTCCATCAGATATTTCTGAAACACCCAAATATAAGGCATGAATAAAGGAACTTTGAAATAAAAAATTGCTGGGGTTTATGTTCATGAACGTTAACTAGAAATTATATATCTTTTAGAAGTATTTAACTGCTATCAGAAATCAATTTGTATCTCTTATTATTGTTGTATACTTCACTGCAGATCCAAATATCTGACCTCTACCACTAGCTGATAGCTTTTTACGAGAGATTGAATCCCAATAAGGAGTCACATCCTTGGCACTGCAGGATCCAGATCGGTATCCAATCAATCATGCCAATAAATCAGTTAGGTAGAGATTCAGCTGAGTCAGGGAGGGACAGGTATTTTTACCTGCAGATCACCATCCTGACCCTCAGGTTCAATTTTCCAAGTTTAATTTAATTTTAAAGTAGCTAAGTCTCACTATCAATATCATCCAAAGTCTTCGGCATTGAAAACGCAAATTGTTTGTCAATTTATAAATATTGGGGGCCAATTGTAACAAGGGAGTCAATTTCTTGGTAGACCCAATATTAGTGATTTATGTTATTGCATCAACATTAAACATGTTATTGCATCAACATTAAACATGTTATTGCATCAACATTAAACATGTTATTGCATCAACATTACACAATGGTTTCTCTGGGTTACATTCCTGATTGTTTTCAAATTTGAGTGAAGTCTGTGTCACTACAGACCCGGGACTGTACAGCGCAGTGGAAGTTTACTGCTAGCCCCCAGATCCATTCACTTTATTTGAACAGAATTGTTCCTTCTTTGTTTGTGATTTTGTGTATTGTCTTGTCATAATGTAACCAGTATTTGTTTTTGTCTAAATTATGTGTGGTGCAGTCTACCTGCACTTATTATTAAACAATACATTGTACAATACAACAGTATCAAAGGAATTGTGTCTGGTTGTCATCATTACTCATCATATATATGATATAGCCATGACTATATAATTATAGTCTCCCCAGAGAGCAGGGCAGTGGTGTCATTTGACATTAAGAAATATTTATTTATACACAAAATAATCTATTCCAAACACCATTTGTATCGTGATTTACAACGGTTTTCCTTTTTCTCTTCGGACCCATACTGACAAATCACAAAAATTTATCAGCTTTTGCAGGCTCCTGGGTTATTCACCAAAACATCAATTTCATGAAACTTTTATTTATCATTTTTCGTTTATTTCCCGCAAAATGTAGCCGTTTGTCATCCAGTCTTACAATGATAGTATTCGGATATTGATAAGCATTGACAAAACGTCTTTACATCCAAGTCTACGAAAAACACGTCATTTCCGCCGGGTATTAAATTAGCGCATGCGTCCTGACATAGGAATTACAAGATGGCCGAAAAGCGTCCGTTGCAACGGAAAAAAGTGTAGTGCAAACTGTGAAAATGAACAACATATCAATATATTGACCAAACCTGCAGTGTTTTTTCTGTTATTGCGCTTTTCCGACATTTATACAAACTTTCTACATATCTATTCACTAATATGAAATCCTAATATGGATTTATATATTCATTAACGTGGTTGTTATGGATTGAAAAGTGAGGCGAGAATTATTAAAAAAAAAAAGAAGACAAATCTGTTGATTTTGTATTCTAGATCAGGTATCACTAAATATTGTTATATATATATATATATATATATATATAACACAGAATTTAATAATAAACTTGGATTTAATTTACAAAAGCTAAAAAGTTGTTGACGCTTTGTTAGAAAATCTGATCTACATGACATGCTAAACTTTCATGATTCATTGACCTTTGATTCATACATAAATTCATGACAATATCATGAAGATGGATAAAAAGAATTAAAAAGACATTGAAATGGTTTCTATATTGAGGTTTTAGTGGACTTTAAAGCAACAATCAGCTTTGTGTGACTGCTTTGACTAATGAAAATCGAGTTTGAGCTATAAGGCTTATGTAACTATAAGGACTAGACACATACTGATACAATTGCAATGTTGCCAGTGTAAAATCATTAATAGAAACCAGCGTAAGCTTTATTATGTGGATATGACAAAAGTTAGAATTGTTTGGTTCTTAAATAAATCTTTGTCAGAAATGTGTTGGGTTTAATTTTTGAATAAATCTAAAATTAAACTCTTTATTTTTTGTTTGTGGTCTCAAATTGAATCTGGTATATTTGTCCTTTGATTTATTTGTTTATTTAGTTTTTTTTTTTTTTTTGGCACTTTCAGTCAATAAGTTATGATTTAATTGTTTCTTGGAAAACATGTCTGTGTTTTCAAGTGCTAGGTTTTAAGTAGGCCTACAGGGTGTGATGTAAAAATGTTAAACGAAGCATAACAATTATGTTAGGGCAAGCATTGTGTGGACATGGTTTAAGTAAGTTAAGTGCATATTTTTTGAGGACACTCTACAGAATAGAGTCCCCCCCCCCCCCCGGCAGAAATTCAAATTTATGTAATCATTTGGATATAAGCTTACATCAGGTCAGATCTGAAGAGAACTCACAATTTAAAAAAAAAAACAAAAATAAACTAACAATTAAAAAAACAATGGCTGGAAAATTATAAATAATTTCCAAATCATTCAGCTTTCTTGATAATAATCTAAGATTGTTTAGAGATTTTGAAATTTTTCAAATCGTAATTTCACAAGTAGAAAATATCTAACTTAGTGGAATTCTTCATTGCTCAGTAGGCTACATCTTTAAGAAAAACAAATCTTTTCTGTTCACATTGTTGACATTAAAGCTTTGTTTTTCTTTTCAAGAATTGTTCTTCAAAATTTCTCGACAAACATTGTATAGTCAGCATGGGCGAATTTTAGTTGGCCTGACAAACCATCCGTTTGTTTTTTCAATATGATTTATCCACTTTTATTACAGGGTTAGTCAGTCCATACAGAGTTCTCAATGGCTGTAGCTCAATCATCAATATCAGCTATTCCAGCAAGGTAATCATTTAAAAGTCTTCATTCAATCAAATAGTTAAATCATATAGACTGTAATTCAAAGTCTTTGTTTTAATTTTTGTGTGTCTTACATGAGGGGCCTACATAGTGAGATATATTTATATTTTTTATAAATTATAACAAAGTCTCCTTTCTAATTTAATTTTGTCTTCCAAGATAGATCTAAGTTTAATAAACTATTTCAAAGTCACCTTTCTAATAACAAGTTGGTTGATTTGTTTCTAAATATGCTTTGTCAATGATGGTTTATTTTTACTGTATTTCAGAATATCAAATATGGATCCCAATTTTGACAGGCCAAGTTCCACCTTGGCTAGAGGTGTACAGATTACAGAATTTAAAGACACTTCAGTAAATCCTGAACCAGTGGTACTCGAAGAAACAGAAATTTTATTAGAACAATATCTTTCCCCAAGAAAATTAGTAAGTGATTAGAGAGAGAGAGAGAGAGAGAAATGGGGTTTAACGTCCACTCAACACAAACTAGGTCATTTCGGGACTAACATATGGTGTTTTAAATTTATTTCAATAATTCGCTTGCGCGTAGTGGTCTTTAGCAGTGGGAGGAAACTGGAGTGCCCGGAAGAAACCTACGAGGTTGAGAAGGCGCCCCTATCTCCATGCCACATGCGCTCACACCAGGGCTCGAAACTGCAGCCACAAGCCAGAAGTGACCAGCCAGGCAGAGGTCGAAGTGCGGCACTCTAGTCCACTAGGCCATCCCAACTCCCCAGGAAGTGATTAGGATAAAAGGGTTATATTCATATTCCAAAGACAAGAAACATGTAATCTGCCATATCTGGATTCTTGATTAGATTTTAACTAAAGTAAAGATTGTTAGAAAAACTAATCTCCTTTTATTTATCTTAAGCCAAAGATAGAAATTGTTGTTAGTTTACTAAATTTTTTTCTAGCTTTGAACAATTATTAAGAAATACTACTGTTTAAAAACAGAGAGAAGAAAAAAGTGAATTTGCCTTAATACCGAAATGACAGCCATCAGATAACTGTTGACAGCAGTAATCTTATTTCTATTTCCAGAATCAAAATAAGTATGCTTTGTTTATTCGATTAATTGTCTTTTGGTAGTTATTTTGATTTTCATCTGTTATCTTCCCTACTGGGATTAAAGTGTTTTCTAATCCCAGATTATAAAAATTGACCTGCTTTTGAATTCCAGAAACTTCTTACTGGATCTGATAATTTAGATGAAGTGACATCTCTAGATCTTAAAGTAGACACAACAGAAACTAGTTTAGGAAATTTTGGATCCCTTTTACCAAATCTAACACAACTTAAGATGTCGGAAAGTGTTGTTCATTCTATCAGGTAGTAATATTTTATACGATAAAAAAGATAATGGGCATCACATATCTATTTCCTGTCAGACAAGAAACGAATGTTTTTTAAAATTAATGTGAAATGAGTGGCTTCTCATATAAGTTATCAATGACTTTGATTGGGCTGTCATGTCATTAACACATTGAATATTGTTTGTTGGAGTAAGTGCTGTGTTTGACAATTTAGAGGAGTATTACAATTAATGCTTCTGAGGGGAGGACGAATATTAACCAATTATCTTTGCTCAAATTTAGTTTTTATTTACAGTAATCGAACGGTCATCTATTAGCAAAACGTTGTTCATTTTTATACGCCCACATGGAAATGTGGTCGTATATTGCCGTCGCCCCCGTCCGTCCGTCCGTCTGTCGGTCCGTCGGTCCGTCCGTCTGTCCGTCCGTCCGTCCATCGTCCACAATTTCTTGTGAACGCTCTAGAGGCTAAAGTTAATAGCCGATTGACTTGAAATTTATACACGGTGTTTAAGGTCGTGAGACGAAAAAGCCTATTGATTTTCAGCGATATCCGATAATTACTACCAGAGTTATGACCCTTGATCACTTTGAAAAATCTTGTGAACGCTCTAGAGGCTATAGTTAATATCCGATTGACTTTAAATTTATACACAGTGTTTAAGGTCATGAGAGGAAGAATCCTATTGATTTTCGTTGATATCTGATAATTACTGCCAGAGTTATGACCCATGATCACTTTGAAAAATCTTGTGAACACTTTAGAGGCTAAAGTTATTATCCGATTGACTTTAAATTTATACACAGAGTTTAAGGGCATGAGACGAAGAAGCCTATTGATTTTCGGTGATATGAGATAATTACTACCAGAGTTATGACCCTTGATCACTTTGAAAAATCTTGTGAACGCTCTAAAGGCTAAAGTTAATATCCGATTGACTTTAAATTTGTACACAGTGTTTAGGGTCATGAGACGAAGAATCCTATTTGATTTTCAGTGATATCTGGCACTTGATCATTTTGAAATATCTTGTGGACAAAGGCCTTGAGACAAACCATCAAAACTATTCTAATCATTTCTGATAATTATTTAATGGGCTATTACTCGTAATAAGATTATCATGTGTTGTAAATGTTCTCCTTACTGATAAAAGAAACAATATGCGACAACCCTTGTTGACTGCCCGGGCGACTTAGCTGTTGTGGGCGTATGTTTCGTTGCCTGGCAACCTATCTTTTAAATGCTTTTGTACCATCTGGTTTGGTCTGTTGAATGAATGGACAGCAAGAAGGTCTATAAAAACAGTCATAATTTTCTCATACCTGTCTGTTATTTCCAAATGACTATGGTGTATTTTGAAATTATTCTTTTTAACTTATGGCGGTTCAGCCACATGTTATTGTGAACTTTGTTCTTCTGTTTTTGTTTGTTGTTTTCAGTATTGTGTATGTTTTATAAAAAGTAATGATCTGTAATTACGTTTTTACTTACATTATATGATTACATTTTAAACAGAGATATAGGATCCTCATTACGTGGTGTACGTGTATTATGGATGTCACAGTGTGGTTTATATGAAGTAGATGGTATTTCATCAATGACTAGTTTACAAGAATTATATTTACCCTATAATGAAATATCTGATATAAGTACATTAAGTATGTTAGATGATTTACAGATTTTAGATATAGAAGGGTGAGTATTATGCAAGAGCTAAATCTGTCTATTGCGAGTCTCCCTTTAGGCCTGAAATGTTATCTAAATTATTAATTAGAAATTAATTAACCTATCCAGGCCATAATCAACTCTCGATGGTATCGGATTTCTCTGATATTAAATAGATTGGAACAGTTAAGTCCTATTTTGATTTAAGCTAAAAATGGAAAGGCCAGACTTAGCTTCGAACAACCAGTACCGTGGTTGAAATTACTGCACACATCTTTTCAAACCTTCAAAGGCTAATATCTTGGCTCGTAATAGAGTAATTTGAATGAAATTTTCCAGTTATTCATTATACATTATCTATTTTCGAACTATTATAAGAATGGTTAGCTCTTTATCTAAATCTTACATAATGTATCTTTAAGATTATAGGTTATTTATTTTTGAAGATATTGTATTTTTCAGTAATAATATTGATGATATAGCACAGATGCAGTATTTAGCTTTATGTCAGAATTTAACCAGATTAACTATAGAAGGAAATCCAGTTTGTGTGATGAGAAAACCTGACAGTGAAGAGGTGAGAAATCAAATTCTTTGGTACATTTATAAAAATTGTCTTACAGTTTTAACATAGTACTATTAAATGTTCAGAAAGAAGTAAAATTATTTGTGTTGTGCAATTTATTAAACATTAGATGGACGCTGCAGGTATTTTTCTAATGATATTTTGTAGGTAAACTATAATTATAGAGAAGTAGTAAAGAATATTTTACCTAATGTAGAGATTCTAGATGACGAACCTTTAATTACTGGATCTCAACCATCTATGTCACTTAATGCTTTCGATAAAGATTGGGAATATTTAGAAGAATTACAGCATGATGCCTTATTACAGTCACCTACAGATGAGGATGATAAAGAAATTAATGTTGGTTGGTACTTTAATCCTTGGATATTTATTAGCCCTCCTTGACAATCTGATTAAAATACTGATCTGTATTTTGTTTTTTACACTTGCAATGGCCTCTACTACATAAAAATCTGATCAGTTGTAGTGGGAGATCATCTTATATTTAAAGGAGAAAATACATGGTTTCAAACAATACTACAAATCCATGTCTTTGTTTCAGGCAGTCGACCAGGAACTGCTGCTTTAAAACCAGCAACAGCATATCGCCCTGGGTCAGCATTAAGACCATCTTCTGGATTCCGTCCAATATCGGCATCAACTAAACGACCAGCTACTATAAGTGGGAGACCCTCCACTAGCATTAGACCAACTACAGCTTTTGCTGAAAGACCTGCATCAAGTGGTAAGTAAATCTTTCATTCTGACACTGTAGCTTACTACAGATAGAAGATAATTACTGTCCCAATTTAGATGGAAATATATATATACTATCTTTAAAAACCTCATTAATTTTAATTCCAGATGCTGCCGAGACGACGACCGATGGTGCTAGTGATTTAACACTAGGTAATGTTATATGTGGTAACCCATCTCGTGCATTAAGAGAAAGAAGGAAGATAACACCAAAAACACCAGATCAAGATGATTTTAGTTTTAATACACCTAGAAATACAGTGAGTAATAGTCCTGATGATCTAGAAACAATTCCAATTATCTGTCTAGCTGGCCGGTCATCTCTGGCTTGAGGCTGTGGTTTCGAGCCCTGGTATGAGCGAATGTGGCATGGAGATAGGGGCGCCTTCTCAACCTCGTGGGTTTCCTCCGGGCACTCCGGTTTCCTCCCACTGGTAAAAGACCCCTACGCGCAAGCGAATTATTGAAATAAAATTAAACCATATGTTAATCCCAAAATGACCTAGTTTGTGTTGAGTGGGCGTTAAACCCCCTTTCTCTCTCTCCAATTATCTAAGTCTGTCTCCATTTATATAAAAGCGGTAAAAAAACAATATTCAGAAAAGTTGTTTCCATGTCAACTAATGTTACAAATCATAACCTACTCATAAGTTTGAACGTGAACACTGGGCTAGGATATGGAACTTTATTGGCCTTAAACTCGAAACACTGATGAAATTATGGTGTACCAATATGTAATGTGAAATAAAAATGGCACCAAGCATGAAAGAAACTGTTGACTACAGAAGCAGGCGCGGATCCAGGGTCGTGGCCCCCCTCAGCCCCAGTGACATAGTTATTTTTTATTTTCATTTGCTTTGTTACAGTTGTAGTTCACATTTCTGCTCTTTAATAGATGATATAAACATGTTTTTAGCATTGTCTCTGTCCAAACAATCCAACTTTGTAACATATTACCCTTTTCTCCAATGTGTGGTGCCTCCCCCCCCCCCCCCCCAACTTGACACAAAATTCTGGATCCGGGCCTGAGAAGTTAGTAGTTTACAATAGTTCCATTAAGAAATGGACCTTCACATACTGCTAATGACGGTTGCCATATTGTAATTTTGTTGTATTATTAACCTCCACAGTATCGATACTATAAATTAATTAATATTAATTTTCTTGATAAGTATCATTGTCTTGTTTTTTTGCGGGGTGCCCTTTTTGTGGTATATAGTTCAGCTACACCAGAGTAAATCTGACACTGGAAGTTTTTTGGTGATTTTTTTTGTAGGAAAAGACAAGTAATAAAAGTATAGATGAAGAAGAAGAAAGTAAAACTAATATTGTAGAAGAATTAAAAGAATGGAGAAAAGACCATAATAAGTAAGTTATATAAAATGATTCTACATGAAAATAATATGTATGCCTGATATTGGCCTTAAACTGATTTCTATGACATTGAATGTTGTCCCCAACTTCCTATGACTTACAATGGAAATTAATTCTGAGGGGGTATCAGGTGAAATAGATTTAACATTTCACGGTTAATCAAGCCCCACAAAACTGTGGGCTACCTTTAGAACAATGTGTGCATCCCAAACATATGCTGGTCTACCTCTACAAAAGTGATTGCAATACCCAAACACTGTTCTACCTTCAGAACAATGTGTCCCCCTCTCTGGCCAATATATACTGGACCACCTCCACAAAAGTGATGGCCATGCTCTCAAATATGTGTGTCACTGCCTCACAACTGTGTGCTACCATCACAAAAATTGATTTGATATTTCATAAATCTGTCCAAACCCTTATGTAATGCCCATAGGGCTTGATCGCAGCCCTATGGGCCACTTTGAAAAAAGTGTACGCTATCGCCTTATAAAAAAAAACACAACACAATTTATATGGAAAACAATCACTGGTTTATAAACATATAGCACGACGTTTCGACAAGTGTTCTCTTATCGTTATCAAGTACAAATAATAACGATAAGAGAATACTTGTTGAAACGTTGTGCTATATGTTTATAACCCAGTGATTGTTTTCCATATAAATTGTGTTGTGTTTTTTAATGTGCTCAATCACTAAATGCCACTCAAGGATTATATCCCCTTATATGTGTGTGTCTGCACCTCCTAAGTGCTATGACCCCAAAGCAAGGCTGGAAATAACTTTCAAATAGCTGTCTGACACCATGTCAGGTCAGATGAACATTCTGCCTGACATTTCAAATTTTCGGTCGGACATGATTTTCTGACATTTGGAACAAAGTCTATTCTGTTTACTAATGGGTGACTGGGTGTAATTGTGACATCATTTGTAAAAAGATTCAGATTGAAAACAAACAACAAAATATCATTCACTAAATTTTATCATATTTAGAAAATTTTGAGGTAGCATGATCAATTGGGTTTGATAGCCTAAGATTGGTTGATCCATTTATCCACGCATAAGAAATTAACTCCCTCATGTGTCGTAATTTGAATAAGTACCTTGTACACAAAATACATTTTAATGACAAAATCTGACCGTCTTGTGTGCACTCATAATCAAGCCACTAGTCTGCATTGAATTTGGCTAAATCTTTCGCGATCCATTAATCAACTAACGTAGCTTTGCACAGCTTACGTTTGTTCGATGAAATTGGTACCTCTCCAGGAATTTCGTTGTCAGTGGGCCGTGTATTCGTGTCTGATAGGCCCACACGTTATGTCGATGATGTTGAAAAGAAACTCGTAATTTTGCTAGCCATAGCCTACCAAATTACTTGCCTGACAGCACCAGTATTGTGCTGCGTGACATACGGAGGAAATACAACGGCGACGAGATGTTTATGTAGAAACAACGATTTCCGGTTAAAACAAAATCGCGACACGGATCTGAACAATGGCAATTTCACCCAAGTGTCATCTCTAATTTTGTCAGTCCTTTTTGCACGACTGAGTAATAAATACTTGTGAATTATCGTAAGCGAGAACGAAAACATAAGCTGGATAAAGTAAATAATGATGAATAACGATGGAAGATACAGACTTCGTATGTAATCTTGATCCAGATATGAGACTAGCTATTTTGGTCAGACAAAATAAAAGACTCGATTGTGTTAACATTACAAGACAAAAACACATAAAATTGTGGCCAATATATTTTCAACATTATAAACTGTTGTGATGATGTACAGATGTACATCTTATTTATGACTTTGTATCCGTCGGTTGTTAGATTTCAAATTATTGAGCCTCAATCTTATCTCTATGTCAGGAATGGAATTTCGAGACTACGACTACGCCCATCACGTACCACGTGGTTTCGTCGGTTTGCTGGACTTTAGCATTTATTTACATGAAAACGTAAAACTATGAGGATTAATTATTTTTTTCCTTTATGTGTACTTTCCTGCTGTGAGGTATTATATGAATATAGAGCTACGAAGGCAAGTAAAGTTAGAACTTGATGAGAAGTGGTCTACTTTCATTTTCCGAAAATAATAACAAAATCTCCCGAATTTTTTCGCTCGGACAAAATGACAGACTGATCGGAAATTTCACCTGACAAATGGTGAAATTCGACCGGACTTTGTCCGCGTCCGACCTGTTATTTCCAGCACTGCCCCAAAGGTATGCCATTACTGAATAAGAGATGTAGAACAAGACTCCTCAGCTTAATCTTTGTTGGCATAATTATATGCTGATTTGTTAATGTGTATTATATACATAACTTGTTTTATTTTTCAGTCGAATGGTCAAGTTACAAGAAACTAAGACAGCTGAAGTGTTAGTGATTGATCACCATGACGATAATGAAGACAGTTCAGCAGAAGATGATTATATAGAAATGACCAAATCTATTAAAACAGATAATTTAACAACACAGAAAACATTAAATCACAGTAAAAATTACGGACGTGGTGATAAACATGATGAAGTTCATGATATTGATTATGAAATAAATGAAGATGTACTTAAAAAACATCGTCCTGCTAGTCCAAGCAGACGGTCAAATAGTTCAGGTTATAACAGAAATGAAGATAAACAGAAACCAGTTTTAAATCAGAAACATGACTTTAGGTAAGGTTGGAATTTTTTTCTTAGTCTATGAATATTAAGATATTCTGAAAGTTTTGGGAACTATGAGAAGCATTCTGTAAACACTTCTGAATCTTAGGATGAGCAACATTTCCTAAACTTCAAATGAATGGAATTCACTTAAAATATTTCAATTAAACAAGATTGGAGAAATCAATGTTTCTTGTTTATGCTGAGTTTTGAGATTGCTACTTTTGTTTTTCATTCAAGGATACTGTTTAAATTGTTTTAATAATTTTCTTTATTTTTAGGTTCCCCTATGAATCCAGTGGAATATCTATACCAGTAGTTAAGACTCCTCCAGAAAAACTTATGCCACCCATTGTACCTCGATCAGCTTCTTCACGAGCAGTGTTACCCACACCACCTCGAATCAGACGACAACTTCCTCAAGTACCAAGTTTACCTTCTAAACCTTCATCTCCAAAATCGTAGCTTGTTTTAAAACTACTTATCATAAACCAGCATTATTTATGTGCCGAGTTCAACACTGAAAGCATTATTCTCGTAATTTAAGAAGTGGTGATTTGACGTTTAGTTTCAGATAGAACTGCTAACAGATGTCTCTTAAAATGTGAAAGAATATTTATTCTTTCAGCTGAAGTGTTGAAAGACTTTGTTTTATTATTTTTATATCATTGACTCATGTATTGAGATAATGCTTGGAGAGTTTACTGCTGATAATTGATCAGGTTTTTAGTAGTTAGCTCCCTTAGATCAAAAAAACTACTAAAGTCACCAGTACTGTTTTCCGAAGGGAGTTTTGTGATGACCGATTAAGTGTGAAATTTATGATTATGAATTTAATCTAATACAAAATAATTAACAGCTGCTGAATGGATAATTATTAAAGTTTTGTTATTTTGATTTTACTGGTTAATTGTTTAGAATAATATCCAAGAGACTAGAAAAATCACCAGTAGGCCGCTGTGATGATTGATTATGTGTGAAATCAAACAAAATTAACAACTGTTGAAAAGAGAAATAAATTTTTGTTATTTTAGTGTTTAATGGCTGATTGTCAAATGCTGATTTTTAAATATGTGGTATCTATTAGCATAAAGTATTGCTCAAAAACTAATTTTATGATTACAGGAATGAAATTATCTGTGTAAACTTTGACTTGCACTTAAACATGAAAACAGATTCTACATTTATGAATTATGTGTTAACTAAAAAAAAAAGCATTTTTTACAGCATAAACCAATATGTATTGCCTGGGTACAGCAAAGTGGTAAAATGTTGTATTTATTTTATTTATAGTAAAAAATAAGTAGGTTCCAGATATTTTCAATGACATTAGAATGTCCTTTAATATCTGAATAGAAAGGTCCAATTTGGCTTTAATATTGTGTACAGATAATTTAAGTCTTAGGCTAGAATAGATCTCAGATATGTGTATAGATAAATTCAAACAAATATCTTTGATTCATTCATGTAGACTGTGGAGAGATGGTAAGTTGAACTGGATATTATAGTGCTTAGCGCTCAACATTCACTGAGTTTCACTGACTGAATATTTGATTATTTCTGTTGAAATACATGTATGTTAAATCCTTTAGAAGCTTTTAGTAACTGGATAAAGCAATAAACTATAACCTATACTTATGGAAGAACAATTAGTTATTTTCATGATGTTGAAAGAATACTCTTCCAAATGTTGCCAATAATTGTTCGTCGATAAGTATGGGTTACAGATTATTACATGTATGTTGTTATTATGCTAAACCGTCCATTCCATTGTGGTAATATATCTCAAGTGTGTGGGTTAAGATAAAAATTATATTTTAATATATATTAAATATATAAAAATGGTTTTATTTCTTATTAAAGTCTCTTAAATTTGACTACTGGAATTTGAGAAATTGGGTCTAAACAATCAGATTGACCTAGCTGAAATGTTAAGTGACAAATTATAATTAAAAGTGTTAATTTAATTTTTATTTCTTGCATATAATTAATCTTCAGATTAAGAGATTAAATGTTGTGATTTTAATTTTGATGAAATATGAATCCCATTCTCTGAATAGGATAATTAATGAATATTTTAATAATCTTTATCTTGATAAGTAAGAATCCCAATAATTAATGTCTTAGTGCCCCTGACCATTGTTTAATTTGAAGTTCTGGGGTTATATTACCCTACATGTAGTTATATTCTAATAAAGTCACTATAACACAGATCATGAAATTGTGCTTTAATATTATATGTATACAGTGAAAGTAATTTATCTATGAATTATCAATGTGAATTTTGACTTGCAATTCTTAATATGGCATAACATCCATTTCCATTTTTACACCCCTGGATATAATGGGACATAAAGTCACCAACATGCCAGTATGAAGTTTAAATATAGAGCATATACAATAAAAACTACTGTTTTATTAAAAATATATTTTGGTACAAAAAAAGCTAACATTTGTTTCTATTAGATTACATGGTCATCTTTAGGGTCATAAGTAAATGAAGTTAAAATAATTGTATCTGTTGTTTACACGTTGGGTCATTCTTGTTCCATTTTGTTTATACCGAATGCCCTTAAATATGCATTATGTAGGAACTAAATCTAATGCAGATCTATTGTTTGGCTTTAAGTGTTATATAAATCATTAATTAGATTTTTATTCACTTGGCAAGCAAATAATCAAGACTGTGAGACAGACAGACAGACAGGGAGTTAGTTTAACTTCCATGTGTGAAAACATATGGTTTTTAATTTTATTTCAATAAATCTTTAACAGTAGGAGGAACACAGAGTACCTGGAGAAAACCCACGAGGTTGGACAGGCTACCCTACTCCTTGCCATGTACAACCTGGGATTCGAAATAATCAAGACTAGATCATCAGATAATTTTGATTTTCAACGCATTTTAACATGATTGTTAGTTAATGATTTAATAGAAACTGGAAATTGAGACTTTTTTTTTTATTATTGTAACAATGGTAGTAATGACAATCAAGACAACACTTCTCTTTTACCTACAATAACTCCACTCGGAATGAAGTAATTTGATTGAAATTTTCAACATGCATGTACGCCCATTTTGTTACCTTTTCTTTTAACTATTATGGCAAGAATTATCAGCTCATAATCTAAATCTTACATAATGCATCTTTAATTACATAACAATTACAATCTTTATATTAAAATATAACGACCTGACTTGTTTCTCTAAATGATAAAACTGCTTGTTTATATTGTGATTATCTATTAATGTTATTAAATATGTTATCAGTCCAGTAATAACAGAAAAAATACAATTATTATAATAATTAAAGTAGTTCTTTATTATATGCCTCCTAGAAGACCATGTTTTATTAAGTCAGCTTTTTGGACTAATGCTGATGAATTGAGCCTCTAAACGTGTATGTTAATGTATATTGTAGTTAATGAAATCTCCACACAAATCTAAATATGGTTGTTTGTTTTTAGTTATATATAATTTGTTTGCGGTGAAGTAATGTATTACCTAATACTGATTCATAATACACGAGAGGTATGGATTAAATGCTGATAAACTGAGACAGATTAGAGCCAGTAATCCACCAGATTATTAGATATTGTATAATTACCGGATTATCCGTTATTAATATATTTTATTCGTATTATTAGCTATCAATGACTTAGCGGAGTTATTTACAAGGTGATTTTGTGTTATTATAAGTAAGCTTTTGTCTATTAAAACTATTGGCAACTGTAATTCAGTAGTAAGTAGTTTCTATTATGAATGATCTAATTACATATAGAATCATATGGCTTACAGACATAAAGTAATTAATGACATAATAAGATAATTAATGACTTAATCTGGTGCTTAATTAGAGGTAGAAGCTAATCAGTCTAATTAGTTGTCTTTTGGAATGAAAATGATACAAATTAATTTATAAAAATAACTTTTGTTTTTCCATAAATAAACTCAGAGTGGTCTGGAAGTTAAACTCAGACAAGGAAAACATGGCGATATTTCGATCTTGAAAATTAATTACAGATACAAGGTTGTTCAGTCAGTTGTATAATTAATTAGATTTTATTTATTTATTTTTTTTTTAAAAATAGTTTATCAGTTTTACATTCAGGAATTCTGAATGGGTTGCAGATCGGTTGGGACGGAGCTTGAGCAAAACAATGTCAGTCAGTGAAAGTCACTTAAAGGCAAACCATGCAAGATTTTGTTCTGTCAATAGTGGTAAATTAAACCAGTAATTGGTGAAATAAGTCAAATTACTGATAATCCAAATATTGGCTATAGACATCCCCAACACTGTAAGCCATGTTGTTATAAAAATGTTAAGCTTCTCGTTTGTTTATTTATATTTTGTTTTTAATGTATATTAAACTTAAAGCAGCTAAAACCTCTTTGATTTACGTCAATATATGGTATCGATTTGGGATGGTCTGAGGTGTTTTGTCTCGTCATTTAAACTTTTGTTTTGATTGACTGAACAGAAGTTGGTTTATTTACCAATTTTAGATTTCATCTCAACTTTGGCTTTACAGTTATCCTACAATACAAATCAATATAAAAAATCCTATGGAATTTGCAATTTTGTTTCTGACCTGGATCAAAGAGGGGGTGTGCCAATTTATGTATAATATTATTTTTTACTATTTATTGTTATTGTAAATATTTGTATATACTTTTCTTATTATGAATTTCCCAATAAATCCATCCAGTACAAGTATTAGTCAATACCATTTATATTACGTTGTTATACTAAAAAAATATAATGGAATTTGCTTTGTAATTGTAGAGAAATAAACCGCCCAGAAAAACAAATGATACGAAAGTATCGCTGGAAAACTAATGGGAGTGGACTTGGGGTTTGAAGTACATGTAAATGACCAAACTGATCCCGCAGTGAATATTTGCTTGGCCGCTACCATCCGTTGAGCCAATGACTGACTACGAGGCGTGCAGTCAACGCACATGTTTTGGACAGCCATCCGTTACAGGGATAATTCGTAAGTAATTCTCTTTGAAACAGGTTGGTAAATGACTAGTTACACTCGCCTCGTCAGCCCTACTATATTCAATCTGGTGAGAACTTGCAAAGATAAGGAGTCACAGAACTAAAAAAGGAGTGAATGGGTCCAAAATCACAGACATAGTGTGTCAAAAGGCCGTAATTTTTGTTCGATTTTGATAAACGCTGAATTATGTGTTTATGGACGAATTTAATTTTTGTGAAATTCGGACCATACCTTCCCGTTAAAAACATCACCCCTTTTACGGAAGTCATGACAAACCTAAAATTAAATACAGAGCGGCTACAAGTTGCCATAACAGATCGTTTCATTGGCCAATTCCTCACATCAATAAGAACGTGTTTTATATAACAACTCTTCCAGATCCTAGTGTAGTGAACACAAGTAACACGAAATTTTGAACTATAAACACTAAACCAAATATGATCTGTGTCTGAGCAAATCGATATCTGAAACACGCTGGAGGGTATGGACATCTAAAACTGGAAATGTATCGTCATCATCTCCACCCAACCATTTTAGTTTTACGAGGTGGCTAAATGGGCAAGACGCTGACTCACTTGTCTGGAAGTCAGGTGTTATCCTTTATTGGCCGAGAAAGTCTACCCAGATTTTCCGGCGTGGTACCCCCTTGTCAGTGATGCAGGAAGGAGGGCCTGTAAAGGACAGCTGTCTAGTCATTTGGATGGGACAAAAACCTGTTGTCCCTTGTACTTATTGGTGTGCACGTAAAAGATCCCCTTACAGATGGAATTCGTGTAGGCCATAGTGCCACTGTTCGGGCGAAATTTCCACTTCTCACACTGTATGGGGGTATTCCTGTCTTAATAAACCCAGTTCGGAGCAGAACAATAGGGGAGTTAACACCATTTCATTTTCTTGCTGAATGAATGATGTATTTACAGGGAACAGAAAATGAGCTCATCATCAAGCTATTGTGAGGCGTTCACTTGAAGATGGTAATCCACCGGAACTAGATATCCGCATATGTACTGCTGGTTGAAGGGTTCTTTGAGAACAATGCAACCAGCCAACGTGCTCCGGAGTAGCACCTCATGTATGCTCGCTTGTAGCTACACGTCTAAGGGTGGCTTAGAATGTACAGTATTTTGCGCTTATTAAACCAAATATTACCTAGTTTTGTGAGTGTTATTTTTGTGTTTTGCGGGTAGATTTTGCTTTTTTAAATGTTCAAAAAACATTTTGTGCCCCCCCCCTTTTTTCAGGGCCATGATTTAATTTAATTTAGATATGTTTAGTTGTTTAGTTGGATGAAATAATCGCCGTTATCGAGTTAAAGGGTCATAATATTATTGTTTGACATATTGTATATTACTTTACTATCATCTAATCACGCTACGATTTTGGTGTATTTCTTGACTTCCAAAACATACGGTTACACATCGAAATTAACATCCTACACTAAATACTATGGGAGTTATATTGAATTGTTTGAAATGACGGCAGTTTTGGACACCATCTTGAATTTCTCGAAACACAGATTCTGACATGAGACGCCTCGCCATTTGGGGGCGCCTCATATATAACGACACGATTGACGAACCGCCCATAAAACCAACCGACATTGGTTGGGCGTCCCACCATTCTCGTCGTGGGTGCCCAACCAATGTCACTTGGCTTTATGGAGCACCCATACTGATATGGGCACGTTGGTCGTCTGCTTCGTATTGCATCCAATGGAAACAAAACTTAACGATATGGAAAATAGGAGAGCGTCAGTAGAACTCTGTTGAGAATATTGTTTTAAGAGAATAATATAATCACCAGACTGATTCAAAACATTCATATCAATCATACTGAATAATATATCTCTTCCTATTGAAGTATTTGTTTTCAATGCAACGGAGTGTGAGATCTTCCCGTTTTCTTGTCACAGATTACTGTTAGTGTTTTAGTTAAAGAGCACGATGAGATAGTCCACGACCACGCCACATATCTTATTTGTATCTAAAAGTATACCTCAAATGACAACCGAAGTATACACACAAAATGTCCAAAAATTGATGAAAATATTATTACAAAATCTATCTCAATACAGCGTGTTATTATTACCGCGAGGAGGGTTCACTAGTCCGCGGGTTCACTAATCCACCGCTATACTAGTCCGCCGCTATAAGAACTACTATAAATATGGGTATCAACAAACCTAACCGTAACCAAACCCTCAACCTAATACTAGATAACGGTGGACTAATGAACCCGTGGACTAGCGAACCTTTGCACTGTGCATCGACGGACTAGTGAATCCGCGGACTATAAGTGAACTTTTCCCGTTACCGCACCCTTGTTTTCTTCGGGGCGGTCCATGAAAAAAGTCCTCAGACCGCCCCAAATAAGCTGCAAAATGAAAATACCACATTATAACCAGTGTTGGATTTTGTGCCAGATGTCAATGGTTCCTTTTAACGAACAAGGAAGAATCACAATGAGGTGGGGCAGAGTAACATTTTCATTGTCGAATTGCATTTTCATAAAGGTTCACTCTGAGACAGTTCCAAATGGAACTAATCGCATCCGTGCAATATCAGGCGCGGATCCAGAGGGGGTGGGGGGTCCAGGAGATCCGGACCCCCGCTGCTCAGACTTGAAAAATTTTTATGCGATTTTATTGGCGATTTTTAGGCCTGTAATTTTGGAATTTACCTTCCGGAAATACGTCAGAATGCACCAAATTGAATCTAATTTACCAAACTTTTCTGCGGGAGGGCCCCCAAACCCCCCGGTAATGGTGGCGGTGGCAATTATCAAACCTGGACCCCCCCCCCTGCAAAAAATCCTGGATCCGCGCCTGAATATATAGCGCTCAACCACACCGTGCTGTAGGTTTAAATACAAATATAAGTGCCCACAAGGCATATATGGATGTCTTAGATTCGAGTGACGCGTCACTCATAATGGCATCATCGGTTGCCATTTGTATTGAATATAATAAGAGTTCATAAGTTCATAAACTCGTAATTGTTTTACACACGTTGACGGGCTGTTATGTCTACTTTTTTCCCCACCTTACACACGTTCGAGCCACCGCAGACAATCGAGGCACAAGTGAACCGTCTTTACTTAGTCAAGATTTCAAAGGAATAAGGAGTTACATTAACTGCGCCATATTGGCAATAACAAACAGTCGATTTCTTTTAATTTGAATTCTTACACTCTCGCGCAGGGCTCTGTAGATTTCAAACTTTGACAAAAAAACAACAAAAAAAAAACCCACCCTATAAATTATATTCCAGAAAATTATATTTCTTTTGCCATTGTTGCACAACATGAAGAAATTGATATAGTCTTTATTGATATTTGGACTGCATTACACATGGTTGAGTTACCTGTATTTCGCTTGTCTTTGGGAATTTGTCTCACTTGACAATTCCAACATTCTGACAATCTAACTAAAATGTTATCTTTGTTTCGTTCCGTTTTTATTGTTTTAATTTTCTTCGGTAGATGAGATCTGACATTATCCGAGTTGCTGCCGTTTTAGACGAGAAACGTCAACTGATTTATGTACAGGGTTGGCCGGCAAAAACCACTGCAAGGCTATAATGCAAAAGTAAAAGAAAGAAATGCATTATTTACACCACTACATACACTACGATGTCAGCAAGGGAGAGAAAGAGAGAGAGAGAGAGAGAGAGAGTGTGTCATTTCGGGACTAACATGGTTTAATTTTATTTCAGTAATTCGCTTGCGCGAAGGGGTCATTGAATAGAAGGTCTTAAACTCATGTTTATTAAAATTGCAATAATAAACGCACTCAATTTCAAAATAAATACTTTTGAAAATTAAAAATAAAATTTACAATATTTCTCTGTATATTTATCATGTTTTTTTTTTAAGTAAGTTATCGACACATGGCTCCGTTATACACTCGGCCAAGAAATCTAAATAATGTGCTCATAAAGGTGAACTGTACTACGACGAACACACGCGTATTACTAGATTTACGGTATTCCTGGTTCAAAATGAATGAATTTTTCTAGTACAATAATAGGCTAATATAAACATATCGGCTATATTTACAAAGCCATTTCTCTTATACTCATATTAAGTCTCATTAATTATTGAAATGAAAACTTTCCTCCCTTTCAATTATTTAGCGGAAATGAAATGGCTAGCCAATGTGATTCCTATGCAACAGGTTATCATAAATAAGCCTGCAGCGATTGTCGTTCGGGCTTAGTCTATTAGTAACCATGAAAAAACATTGAAAATAAATATATAACTTATTTTTAATTCCTCGATCGTGATTCCTGTTATTTATTCTAACAAGACAGAAACATATTAACGGCATAAATCAATTGAAAACTAACAGAGCGAGGTTGAGACTAATCCCACTCATTTTGGATTAAACAAAATAGTCTATATATTTATAGCTAACGGTTATGGTTTTTAAATAACAGTTTTATTTTATAATCTGTCGAAACGCTTCCCATTTTCAAAGAACTCTGTGTCATTGATAAGTCAAACAATGTTTGTAGCCGCGAATCTCATGTCGGTCATCTGACGAGATTAATCATCTGTAGTAGTAGTAGTGACCTAGTGTGTGATTTAAATGAAATAAATCGTTAATATTTGGGTTATAGAAATTGATACAGATGGGTAGCAATGCGTATCACTTCAAATGGCAATCTCTAATGCGTGGTTATTCCAGTCTACACAGCTGGTATCTATTCCGCACGCTCTCCAGATATGACGTTACCGTTTGACACTACGTGTGAAATATTATGTCTAACCCCGTTCTTCGAGTCCCTTGTTACAAATGACGCTGAAACGTATTATAGTACACTATTTTTGTACCAATGGTAAAATGTTTATGAAGGCCATCTCTTCGCAGTAAGATCACAAATTCAAGACTTCGGATGATATTGAGTTAGAGGCTTGGCTACTTTAAGTCTGCTTCCTAAGTAATGATATCGCAGATACTTCCTTGGTAAATCTAGAAGACTAACCAACAAAGTAGGAATCTATTCTGATTAATCCCCACCAGTAACTCACTTTTAAACTCTGAAACTGGAATATTATTCCCTTTACTATATTAGGGACTGAAATCGTACACAGGGCTCAAGCTGGAAAGGTATACATGGTGAAATCGGCAATGTGCCAGTTTCATTTACGAATTACCGGGCATATCGTCGATTCAATACGAATGATGATTTGCCCGAAAGTCACAGTGGCCAGTGGTCGCGTTATCTTTTGTGCGCATTACGTATGACCCTTAATGCCTATAAATATGTTTGCTCTTTTAGGCTGTGATTTAGCCACGAAAATCGTTTCATTTTGTCCCAGCAAATTCCAGGCGAAAATCTGACGCTTTGCTGCACAAGTAAACAAGTAAGTCGTCACTGTAGTACACATTTCTATTGCGATGTTTTGTACAATCAGACCAACACTCGAATTACGCCTCGGACTATATTTGTCAAGTGTAGCCATAATGTGGTGAAGAAATCATATTCTAAGCCAATCAGAAACCATAAAAGCAATCAACGTCATTAGGTCAGGGGTCAATAGCCATAAATAGACCAGGGAATATCTTTTACGAGACGGAACACGTTGGCTTGTTTACATTTGTATGAGAGAATTTTTCTGCAAATATGCCTGAATTACGGGACAATAACATCAGATAAATGTTGTGCTGACACCGTGAACACGGCTGGCCCGTGATTTGCGGAAAAAATATGGTCAAAAGCGAAATTGTATCAATGAATGTGATATTTCCTGGAAAAAGTATTTTTTCCATTTTATTTCAATAAAACAATATGCAAAAGAAATATAAATATAGTATACAGATGAAAACGTTTTTGGCATGATTGAAATACTGGTTCGGTATAATAATTATATATAATGTTGAGAAAAAAACAAAAAAAATAATACTATCTACATGAGCCCACTGATACAACAGAATATTAATAATGATTCACCTAACAACCCTGAACATGCAATTATACTTGTTTTTTAAAAAAAAAACAATAAAGACATATTATAAGAGATGTCAAATAAGTATACATTTATTTTATAGAAAGAAATACAGTACTAAAAAATAAGAAATGAATGCAATTTTATATACTTCCTCATACAGTATTCCACAACAACACTCGATGGCATGAGATTTCTCCGATATTAAATAGATTAAAATGATTCAGCGATACTTTGATTTAATCAAATATGGAGGACCGTGAATTAGCTTTGATCAAACAGTACAGTGGTTGAAATTGTTGAACATGACTGCCAAACCTTTAAAGGCTAATATCTTTGCTTGCAATAGAGTAATTTGAATGAAATTTATTCATTCAAATTATTCATTTTACATTATCTACTTTTGAACTATTATAGCAAGAATGGCTAGTTCTTTATCTAAATCTTATATAATGTATCTTTAATGAAAAATGTATATAATAATAATAACATCATTTATATAGTGTATTAATACTGGAGAATGGTTTCTAATCTGCTTTTCAGATTTTTATATCCACAGAATCGGGCCCGTCGCCAGCTCATAAAATTGGGGGGGGGGGGGGTATAGAATTTTTTGGAGGGGCTGAGGATGTGGCCGGCTAAGAATACTCCTAAGAAATCATCAATTTTTTTTTTTTGGGGGGGGGGGGGGCTAAACCGCACAGACTACATGTATTTACACACAGATCAGGTCTTGTGTCCGTATACACTGTACAAAATTAAAAGATATATGCCAGTAAAGAAAAGTACATATAAGAGAAAAACAAACAGTTAACTAAATAAAATGGTTCCAGTAATATGAATAAGAAATGAAATGGAGTTAAACGCCGTCCTACTGTTCTGCTGTTATACATGTACATGTACGCTATACAGTGTACTACGAGGAAAGTTTTGCCTGGGCACAGCACTATGGCCTACTCTTATATCGAATTCCAACTGCCTAGGGACCTTTTTACGTGCACACCAATGTTACACAGGAATTCGGTTTTTCGTCACATTTGAACGACTAGACAGCAGTCCTTGTACCTTGTCAGCCCCTCTGCCTGCACCACTGACAAGGAGAAACCACGTCTGAATTGAATTGGAATAAAAAAGGAAAATTAAAACATATATGTCAACTTAAAATAGCTAAATATGATATGAACATTTATCGACATGTACAGTACATTTAAGTAAAACATGTTTAAAATACAAAAATACATATGTATACAGGTTGAGGCCTACTCATAAAAATCACAATTTCATCAATTTGATTTGGCTGTCACTTTCATATTTGAACAATTTTCACAAATCCATACTAGAAAACTTTCACTTCTAAAAAATACATCTATCTGTAGCTCCTATATACATGTACTGGGTTAAGGAAGACGGGCGTGCGCTATACAGTTTATTATGAGGGAAATTTTGCCTGGGCACAGCACTATGGCCTACTCTTATATCGAATTCCAACTGCCAAGGGGTCTTTTTACATGCACACCAATGTCCAAACCGCTTACAAAAATAAATACAGGTGTAGGACTATTCATAAAAAATCATGTAATTTCATCAATATCATTTGACTGTCACTTTCATATTCAAACAATTTTCACAAATCCATACTAGAAAGCTTTCACTTGTAACAAATACAACTATCTGTAGCTAATGCAGCCTGATTTGCATCCACAGAGAAAATATTGTTTGGTTCTTGGTCTCTATAGTCAACCTAACCCTGTCATTTGTTACAGTAGAGTTTAACAAGAAGGGCATAAATTTCTGCAGATACAGTAAGGCAACTTTAAAGTAATGCACATGGTATTTCACCTCAATGGTGACACAGTCATTTCCATAGTGGTCTTTTGTCTTGGTCTGAGTTGTCATACATTTAGGAATAGGAGAATATCTTCATCAACTTGCATTTGCAATAAAATTGGAAAATGTTAAGATAATGATCCCCTTAACAAATTAACCAGACCTATTATTCTTTTTCTTATTTCGCTGGTAAAATATTAGCTGCTCTAAACATAGTTCTTTATTCATACACAGTTGTTGTTTTTTTTTACGTTGGTAATGTATGTGAGAAGTCTGTATTGTTAGAATGAGAGAGAGTTTTGTCTGCACATTCCTGCAATTCTTTGTCCAACATATCAATATTTCCATCTAATTTGATCCACTGGTTAGCACATAGCCTAGATTTTTCCCAGTTTCTCACAGTAAACGCTTTTACATCGGTGTTTTAAACAAAATCTACACGGAGTATACAGTTATAGTTATTCTTCCGCTTGTTTACTATCAAAACGTAAACAAACCGGTGACTTTCACTCTACACGACCCGTTGACCTTTCGTCGTGTGCGTCTGATTGGTGAGCTTTGTCACGTGATCTATTAAAACCAAATCACCGCGAAATTCAAATACCGTCGCACATTGATAAGTAAGCCCATTTTTATTTTGACGTTTTCTGTCAAACGTCAAAGAATTGATAAAAGAAAAGTTGTGTGGAAATACAAAGTAATACTAGAAGAATTAGATTATGTAGTTTGTTTTCCGCCTGAAAATCGTCGGGATGGAGCAACAGAAGCAAGCTTGCTAGAAATTTCACATCACGGCCTATTTCGCCAAGAAAGGTCAGTAGCTGTCAAAATTATACTGTCTGATTTTCTCGCTAAGATTTCCACCATTTTATTATTAAATGATGTAACATTTTACTCATTACGTCACTTTTTAAAAAACCAAAAAACTTAGGCCATTTATATATACATGGTAAATATATTAAAACCAAAAGTGGGTTATTGTTTGTGTTATTTTCCGCTATGCATATTAATATTTTACCTCGACACGAAGACCCAGTTATTAAAAGACGGGAATAACTCCTTATTTAAGCTTGTCTAATCTCCTTTTTAAATATTTATATCCTATCAACTTAACCGTGGTTCCTTTTACCTGTTAAACACGATCTAAGATTAATTTAATTAATTGGGTCTAGTTCAAAAGCATTGTCCATCGTCATCGCACGCCGTTTTACACACACAAATATGATATACAATATATCACGGCTATATACACGCATCGGGGTTTCCTGATTAATACTCGCTTGTGATGACAAACGTGGATTTAATATTCTACTATTAAACTCGGCCCAGACAACCCCATATAGCCAAGTGTCCGAAGTAGAAATACATACTATATAGTGCTCGCTTGATTGATACCTTTAATTAAACGCAAAGCGACCAGATATGTATCTAACCGTAAATAAGAAGTAGGAAATCCCCCTTGGTATCGGTAATCATTAATTAATGATAAAAGTCTCTATTTAGAATGGGATTGGGAGACAGTCCTTCTTGGACATGACTGAAAGACAGGAAAGAATAGTTCTTTGATCAATTTTTCAAGAGACGATTAGTTCACGTGGTTAACTCAAAGTATATAAAAAATTATGTTTTTTATTTATCTCAAATCATCAGGTTTATGTAATGTTTTATTTTATTTGCGTGATTATTTATCGTGGCCATCTACACTGATTCGCTGCAAAATAAAATACCCAACGTTTTCTGTCTTTATATAGAAAAAACACACCCCAATTCGCTTGAAATGTTATCAGAGTGATCAATATGTTGCTAAATAGTTTCTAATCAATTGACTGCCATATAGACTCCCATCGATTGGTGTGCTCTGACACGCCTGTAGGGATCTAATAAAATGAAAAATTAGATTTTTAGAGTCTTTTAAAGCTGTCGGGGAAATAACCTGATTCGATTGGCGAGTACTTAACAAAGACTTTACTTCGCTGTTCAGCTCAATTATGCGACGAACTGAAGATCTCCCGTAAATTACTGGCAATCAGTCTCTTTTACCCCCACCCGCCTTCTGTTATCGTCACGAAACATTTCTAATAAACAATTTATTTTGATGCGTATACTAAGTCAAAAAAAAAACATCCGAGAAATGAGAGACTATAGTGCAAATTATCCGGACTGGTCCAGATTTTTCTTAAGTAAAACTCGATCCACCGCATATTGGGTTCACGAGTACTTAAACAGACATTATCTCAGAGCTAAATTTGCCTTAAATGATATTTAAATTACTAAATAGACGTTTATTATCATGACAAGACCATAATCAACTATCAATGCCAATCGAATTTTTCTACTGTAAAGTAGCTAAGTCTCCAACTCAATATCATCCAAAATCTTCAACATTGTAAACACGAATTATTTGTCAATTTAAATCAAAATTGATGACGTGAAAAAGATGGGCTTCTGATATCCAATATTTAAGACAAAATAAATATTTTGCTCATCCATTTAATGATTTAGTTTAAAATGGAGAAGCGAGTCGTTGGTTACAATCAATGCACGCATCTTGTTAATACTTCAACCATACTCATTTTGCCTTATCTATTTTGAAGATATTAAGGCAAGAACGACCTCTACTTTATCTAAACCTTACAGCATGCCTCTTTAACATTAATAGAAACTTATGTAAACCCCTTATTTAGAAAGGAAATGTGTTTAGAGGATAGTTTCACAGGCACTTGAAGGGATTAAAATAAATTAAAATAAAACTTCTTACCACTGCTTAATAAATACAAGAAGGTAAGTCACTACGCCATCTTTGTTTTGACTGATTTACCATGAATCGTCTGAATTCATCTCACAATACTCACTAGTTCTAACACTTCATGTCATTTTTATTGCTAACGAGACTTTATTTGATTATTATTCACCTTCCAATGTAATTAAATTGGTCATTTAACACTGTTATTGATAAAAAAATCAAACTTGAACCGCTATCATTTATCGACAATCAACTTCCCGAGACCGGAAGTAATCCGAAAATAGGTCAAAAGAAGTCTGTATCACCCAGTTCCTTTATAAACCTATCATTAATATATATGTGCATAGGAACTGGGTGATCGAGTCTCGCTCAACAGCGGCCTCGCTTCGTAGGCTTTATCACGTGATAGAACTTACGAAGCGAAGCCGCTGTTGAGCGAGACTTGATCACCCAGTTCCTATGCACATATCGAGTAATGATAGGTTTATAAAGGGACTGAGTGATACACAGACTTCTTTTGACCTTATTTCGGGTTTCTTCCGGGCTCGGGAAGTTGAATATCGGTAAATGATAGCTTTTTAAGTTTGATTTGTTATTAATAACGCTGTAAAAGGACCAATTTAATTACATCGGAAGGTGAATAATGATCAAATAAAGTCTCGTTGGCAATAAAAATGACATGAAGTGTCAGAACTAGTGAGTATTGTGAGATGACACCAGACAATATATCATAAAAAAGTCAGAACAAAGATGGCGTCTGCCATCCCTTTATCATATAGTTATAGTCAAGTAGTAGTAAGAAGTTTTATTTTAATCCCTTCAAGTCCCTGTGGATAGTTTATCCATTTCGTTTTGAGACTACCATAAATGTTTATTGCTATTCGTTTTGCCTGGACAGAAATGTTTTCGATTGCTCTTCATTGAATAAGTTCGGACTGGACGAAAATTCGAGTAACATCGAGTATACGTCGGTGTACACGCAAAGTTACTTTTACAGGAGCAATAATTCTTGACCTTGCAATTCACACGTAGGCTAATCATGAACCATCGTGCGTTAGACATAAAACACAACCCCCATTTCACGTGAGAGTCGCGACATTGGCCACACGTAGCAAAGAGCACGATGATTTGTCGGATGTACCATTTCATAATTTCGTGACACACAATATCTGATTATATAGTTGTTAGAGTTAAAAATTTTGAGATATCCACGGTAAGAAGTTCAACCGACTTCTTACCATGGATATCAAACTTTGAGACTTATTTTAGATACAAGATATTTACAAGATTTATTGGCGTTATTTAGTAATCGGGGACTTGAACAGTAAGTGCAGGAGGGACCACACTACACGCAAAAAAAGCCGTTGACATGCGTTTGCAAGAAAGCTTCCCATACAAGCTTTGGATTCCCACCTTCGTTCGGAAAAATGGCCAAAACGTTTTATTTTAACAATAATATAGTCGATCCGGATTAATAAGACATATTTGTACTTTAATGGTTACCTTGTGTACGCGCGAAATTCCCAGAGGAAACTGCACGGAATTTGGTAGGCACTGTTCTACACTTTGTTGTGTACGATTGCCAGATTATCAAGACTGCAATGGATATCAAACATAGAACGAACTTACTATGGACCAGAGAGCCGCCATCTTGGAATTGTGATGCCACATTCTGTCAATGTGCAATTATCCAAGGCACAGACATGTCAAGTTTCACTTCGATCGTATATGAATTGACGGAGCCTTAGATATTTTTCGAAGAACTTCACCACCAAAAAGAACAATACGAACTTGAGGCCTAGTTCTTGGTCCAGAAATTTCAAGATCTGCCTACAACACCCTAAATTAAAATGAGAATAATTGTCATATAATATGGAAGGGTAACCAAGAAATGTCGGTATATTTGTAAAGTTAATATTTACAAGATTTCAATGTGAACCTTACCACAAGTTTGATGACAGGGACAATAACTACTCAAAATGAAAATCAATAAAATGGCAAATACTGAATTTCGACAGAGTTGCTTTTTAGAATAGCCGAAAATTTCTGAACAGAAATCATAAATACGAATTAATGGTTATTTTCTTTCCTCTTGACAAATTGCGTCTGACAATAGAATGGTGTCCATTCATTTGGCAGTTATTTTGGAGTATATTGCTCGTTTTAGCATCACCGGAAGGCAATAAACATGCTAAAAAGATACTTCATAATGAAAGAAAAGATAGAAATGGTAATGTTGTCAATATGATGTTTTAAGTATCTTTGGCGCGCCATTACTTTGTTTTATTCTGAATTAGAAATATCTCTCATCACCCACGAACATCTTAGCTCTTCACAACTTTATTATCAACTTCAGGGGGCGTTCCACACATACTGCAGTAAATAAAATTTAATTCTGAGTTGAAGGTTTACTTCAAGCTTCTTGATTACATAATAATTATCATTGTCTGTCTAGATAAAACCAGTTTGAAATTTGGACATGTCGACGGTGACCATTTCCCGTTATGCTCTCATTCTCTACACTTTATTGCTGCGTTTATTTACCTTACCTCCTGACATAAAATACAGAAGTTATGGGATGGGCACATTTACCAGGTTATTCAAGGACAGATTGAATTATTCAACCTATAACATTTTTGAAAGACCTTGAAACTGTTCAATATTTTTAAGGGTTTAATGTCCCAATATTTTGCAAAAACTTGGATATGAAGACATGCATATCAGATAAATATTTTCTATCTATCATACTCGCCAGGCACACTACAATCTCGTTCCCAGAGGCAGCCGCGGGGCCGAAGGCCTCTGGCGCATTAGCCCGTCCATTTTTTTCAATTTTTTCCAAACCTAAGCCCCGCCCAATCTGACCTCTGATTGGTCAAACTTTTTGGGTCGATTTCTCGAAAACTAGAGGTCGGATCGTCGTTTCGTTTGTTGTAAAATGATCCTTGAGTCAAAGTCAACTCGCTGACACAAAAAATTGGATCCTAAACGAACAATTCAAGTTTTGGTAAAGATCTATTTTTCTACGCGTGGGTATATTTTTAAGTGATTCGGTCATCCAGGCACGTAAAATCAGCAGGGGCGTACGACGCAAATAAACGAGAAATTTCGCGCGTAGGAATTACATGTCACCTTCCGGGAAAATGGCTACCCCGATTCACCAGAGAAATTTCTTCAAAATTTTTTCTGGTTTCTAGATTGGGCACACTACTCTCTAGTAACTATACTTGTAACCTTAAACTGTGTTTAAGGTAACAATTGATACAGTCTAAGACTCCTTACGCAAAGTCAAATAGGTTCAAACGCACAATTGTCAACACACATCATTGCAGTTTGTACTGAAATAACTAATTCTATCACAAATTATAGTGAAGTCGGGACCATTAAAATAGTTACCGAACAGTTATTCTTTGCATAGCGTTGTTTATGCTGTAGGCCTAATGCCGTATTACGCAACTTGCGGACACCGGCTGCAGCTGAAATTTCGCGTAGCAGATGGGTTTCATCAAATTATATAATTATGCGGTAAGGCCTCACCTTTATTTCAATTGATTTATTATATGTTAAGTTACGTGCAGTACTGTTTTGGGTCAGTTTATTTGTAAATTAAGCGAGCTATAGGCCAGTAAACTTTTTGTAGTCATTTGACTAAAAAACTTGCGCAAAGGAACTCTGTAGGAAAAACCACTACTGCGGCTGGAGTAAGACGGAAGACACCAGTAGTGGAACCATTTCTAACTACTCTCGTGTCGAATTCCAATTGCAAATGGTTATTTTACGTGTACGCCAACGTGTACACGTGGGCTCTGTTTTACGGCCAATTTTTACGACTAGACGTTGTTCCTTGCTGAGCACTCCGTCTTTAATAGCCCGACTCGTGCAAAAAAGGTAGAGCGTTAAACTCCTGTTACAATATAATGAGACCTCCACAGTGCTAGCAAAATTATGCATTTCTGTGTCTCAAAGAAAGAGAATGGGCGGTGCCGCGAAGATAACACCCCAATTCAACAATCACGCGATAAAAATATCCAAGTTACTTTGTCGTGAAGAATGGACGAAAATAACATGGCCACTATCAGCCACCATAGTAGATGCATTGGAGAAAATAGAGGGTATGTCCATTAAAGTAGAATAAGCTTGAAGTTTGTGCAGATTAAATGCATAACGTTACAAAAATACCATTTATTAGAAGAGTTTTATCTTTTACTTTTGATTTTCTACTTTCTAAATTTTATTTTTGACTTTTGACTTTTTTACTCTTGATCGCATTTTGACCCTATACACCGCCAATGGGATTTCATCGCCAAAATTTAAATAATGTCCGAAAATTGGCAATCAATGGCTTCAAATGAAATCGAATTTGCATGCAACCATGAAAATATATTTCAAACAGTGCCACGATCTCTAATGGTACCAGTTAATATAATTTTTCTGCAAGTAATTCGTTATATAAACTAAATTGTTATTAAATTAGCTTGTCACTTAAGATGAATTTCGCCACACGAAGATTCGGGACGCCCTTTGATGCTATTCCAGTGTTGGATATAAATATAAGGCGACCTTTTCCTTGTTTTGCAATGAAGAATGTTTAAGCGTGTTTGTTTCTCTGTTATCTAATGCCATGTAAACTAATAAAGCCACCAACTAAAAGCTTTCGGCCTTTTGATCTGACCACATATAGTGCCAATTCAAACAGCTATTTGCGGTTGAAGCCAAATTTGTCCGACACTATTACACAAATGACACAAAAAGTGGCAAGCCATGTCATGGCGTTCAGATTTTCGGAAAATTGTCAGAAATCTATAAAGAAGCGATTTAAAGACAAGGACATCAAGAGCCAAAGCCGTTTTATTCCATTTGTATCGAAATGGCTTATTAATGGAATCCCGTTGTGTGATAATGGTGACAGTCCTTTGTAGTAAGAGATTATTTGTCGCACCCTGCGGTGATACCCAAATAATGAGAATACTTTGAAAAGGTAAACATCACATGGTAGACCAACTTTTAGGCCACTGAGGTTAATGTCACAGAGGTTAATGTCGCACGGGGTAATTAACGTGTGTTAATAGGAGCTATAGTTGTTTCGTATTCTGGGAGACTTCAACAACAGTCTGTCTATCTCCTCGAGTATAGGTTTGCTTATTTGATTTACGCCCAGTGACGAAGGGTATATTATATATTGCTTGAATACCTGATACCACTTCTGGATGAACTGTCCTAATCGTGTCAATAACGCTTTAGTATGGCACATTTGCAATTCCAAAATTATATTACGACATGAAACCTATTTTAGTCTCACTTAGCTGTCACTTGTCATATTAGAAAAACAAAAAAAAAATGTTGTCGTTTCATGTTATCTGTGTTTTCATATTAAACAAAAAAAAAGCGTAGATTATTTATGTTATTAATTTCTGATCGACAAAATAAAGAAATCAGTAAAGTCAGAAGTAGTGGTACTGTTAATTTGCTTCCTGGTTAAAAAATAATCTGTTTTCTTTGGTTTTCCTTCTTTTAAAACAATTTAAATAGAGTATAACGAGTTATTGACACACACGTCCCAAGATTTATTATGTCATTCAAAACTTAAAAGGAAGTATCGACTTTAACCAGTGGTTGCCATATTTTATAGAAAAAATCTTAAAGTGGACGTGTTCTTAAATCCAATGAATCCAATTCTAACTAGATTTATGTTTACTTTAAGTTTATTTTTTTATCGACTTAAAAAAAAAACTACTCGCATCGATGGCTGCAGAAGTTCCTGATTAATATTTGTAGTTGTCAAATAAATCAATCGATAAAATAAAGCTGAAGTAGTCAGTCAATATAGTTGATTTATACAGGATATACATATTATGATAATTTTAACACATCCATTATCTTTCTCTCCTTGATACTAACTATGATCTGTTTAGTATTACAGTTTATCTTTTGTATTAGATTCTCTATATTTTTATTTTGACGAACTCAATTTTCTGACAATTAGTTTTATTCTTGTGTTGTGTTCACATTTGTGTACTGCCACCCGGTAACTTATGGCCTGAAATGTGCAAATATCAAAAGGGGCTGAGATATAAAGATATGTTTTAAAGCTACAATTTCATATTTTTAAGTCATATTTTTAAAATGTATGAAAATAACGCCTTAAAATAGATTGTAGCTATTAACAGTCCCACCTTTTTAAAGAATAACCCTATTAATCCAATAATTCACTATTGCCAGTTGAGAAATTGGCAAATATTATCCTTTTCAACTTATTATTTGCAGTTTCAAAAGACAAAGAAATAATTATTTTTTTACTTTCTTTGAAAATATGAAATTTCCAGCTTTAAGTTTAATCAAAATTGGATAAAAAATTGTGACCTCTAGAGGCTCCGCAACCTTCGTATTACACACTTCTGTACAAAGATCGGCCGATTTGTCGGTCAGTTTCATTTCGATTTTCCCGAAATTCGAATTCAACCTTCATTATGGTGGAATGGTTATGTATTTAAATGGTTTCCAAATCGGAAATAAATGTGATCTCTAGAGAATCTGCAAGCCAAAGACTTCGATTTTTTTGAATAATCAGGTGCTGGCACTTTTAGTCCGATTTTCATGAAATTTCTAATCAGACATAATTACGGTGTAACGATGATATATTCGAGCGTTTTGGGTTTTTTTTAAATCGGAAATAATTGTGAACTCTAGAGCGACCACAGGCTAAATTCAGGGGTCATATTTCGGAGTTACGATTCGATATGTACGAATATCGAAAGGAACCAAGATAGTTGGGTTATAAACATACATTTCAAGTTTCATCAAAATCAGATGACAATTGTGACCTCCAGGGGGTTCACAACCCAGATACACAATATTTTGACACTATTCGAGAACGTGGGGTGGTCATTTTGTCTGTCAATTTATGTCAGATTTTTACGAAATTCGACCTCCGCCATCCTTAGGGTGTAACGATGATATTGAAACGGTTTTTTAAATGGGATAAAAAGTGTGACCTCTGTATGATACACAAGCTAAAATGCGATTTTTTGTACAACCAACTGCCATAATTCAGAAGGTTATGGCCCGATATCCGCGAATATTTACAGGGAGCGGGGTTATAAACACACATTTCAAGTCTAAACCAAATCGAAGAAAAATTGCGATCTGTGTGTTCACAAGCTAAAAACGTATTTTTTCGTACAATCAGGGCCATAATCCATAACGTTACAATTCGATACATGCACATATCGACAGGAACGATGTCTTAGGGTGATAAACCTATATTTCAAGTTTCATTGAAGTCGGATAAAAATTGTGACCCGTAGAGTGTTCACAAACAATTGCGGACGGACGTACACGTGAAAATGCAGGCGTATCAAAACACCATTTGCCATTACCTTAGAATTAATTCATCCGTAATGACTTATCGATATTAACCCTTAGAAATAAAACTTTTGATGCCAAAGCCGCTGTTGTTATTTTTGTCAACCAATAAGTGCCTTGTCTAAAACTATTTCCATCAATTTCTTCACTGGCCTGATACATGACAATATTAGTTTGGATTTAAAATATTTATACATTTATATCAATGTGTATTTGAATGTGGCTATATGAACAGTCAACATCCCTTTTTGTGAAAAAAAATAATTAAAAGCAATGCGATGAATCAAAACACTGAACTTATTGTTCAATTTGTTTATCAAAGTTTATAACCATTGATTTTCTGTCATTGGAAGAACAATAAACATCCGATAACTTTCCGGTAGGTGTCCAAATCATCATTCCATCTCAAATGAAATGATTTGGGTAGCAAGCCACCTTTATGAAACACGCGTCAGTTCGGATGCAAAATGAAGTGCTATGCGTTGCTGGTAAGATGTGGAAAGTACACGCGGCCCCAGCCCCATAGCCGACGAGTGACGCATACTCGCTTCTACTACATTAACAGTCCCGTGATCGTCTAAAGTATTGCCTCTGGTTATTTTGTAATCATCTTCTTATGGCTAGGACTCTTTTTCATGTTGCGTATTTTCTACTTGCTATCTAATAGCAAATGCAGGGGGACTGCTCCAGACATAATTTACACAAAAACAAATATATCATACATCATACTCAGAGACCACAAACAAACAAACAATTCAAAAAGAGTGAATGGATTCGGAGGCTAGACGTAAGTATCCACTGCGCTGTACAGTCCAGGGGCTTCACTCAAATTTGAAAACAATAGGGAATACAACCCAAAGAAATCATTGTATAATGTCAGCATGAGTCATGATGTCATATGGTGCAAGAAATACGAATGTAAGCATGTTGTAGTAATTCAACTATACAAGTAACCACATCGGTGAAATGTATCAATGAAGTATTCTAAAACCAAATGCACTAAACCAATAAAAAGGCGCTTAGGTATTCAATGGAATAGTTGTATATTGAATACATTTAGGGCACATATTCCAACCGCAACAAAAACAAACAAAACTGAATACAAAGTAATAAGACGTTTGTTTACCATAGGTGACATTTAGTTTCTACATTTATATCAAGCACTGGATACACAGGTTACAAGCTTATGTTACGTTACAAAACATAAAATTAACATGTTTTTCTCTCCACCCTGTAATTTGCAGATCGAGGTTACTAATGGAACCCACTACATCACGTGACTTCCCTACAAATCAATGGTGTCTACTCAATCCAGGTGATGTCTCTTGAACCTTAACTGTATCTCCCTCACTCTCAATGTATGTCTTCTGTCTAAGGACATAGCTGCTGTCCATCCAAGAGAGCATATTCTAGTTGCTATATACGCTCATTCTGTTGACTAATTATGTGAATGGTAGCTCGCGAAATATGGAATGGTAACTTTACTACCATTAGTAATAAAAATGATTCTGGTTTAACCCACATTACAGCTTTTTATATGTGGCACATTATCACTCATTCAATTCAAGTGCGTGGGATATGAATGCCTTGTCTATGAATATGGCACCAATAAGGACATAATTGTTAATGTGGTGCTATTATTAATTTAAAGGCAAACATTCTAGATTAACTTACATAGTCTGCCCTAACATAAAAAACCTAAAGCAAGACAAAGAAAATAAAGGAACGGTCCCAGTTTTCATCGGATAGCCCGTGTTGAGAGTGTGTGTCAGTATGCAAACCCAAAGGCAGCTGTGTCTCAGGAACACGAACATTGTGTATAGATTCGAGCCAATGATGTAATTTTATTAAAGCGAGAATTTCATATTTTTTCTAAGAAAGACAAAACATAATTATTTCTATATCTTTTGCTCAATAGGTTGGCAACTCACTATTATACGATCATAGGCATTATTTCCTACACCGATAATTCATCCACTCCGGAAATAATAACACAATTACCTCCCCTGTTTTTTTTCTATCCCCCAAATGCAATAGCTATCTTCAAACGTTTGAATTTAAAGTTGAAAGTGGCATTTTTGCAAATTTCTCAACTGGCAATAGTGATTTATTTTAATACATTTTAAAAAATATAACATAAAAATATGAAATTCCCACTAAATATAGTTACAGCGAAATAGATAACCTAGTCTACGTAGCCGAATCATTCGTTCATACTCGGCTATAGTGTCAGCCCACATTACTATATGATATTAAAATCAGATATAAAACAAGAGCTCGAGAATATAAGACGAGGCAGTGGTTTAATATATCAATTCTACACTGATTAACAGTCAAACACATCTTTCTCGTAGACATATCATGTATTATTAGGAGAGTATAAATGTTTCTCATCTTGTCACCTAATGACACCGAATAATAATAGGGAATAAAGTAATTGTCTAGCAGGATTCATCACTAACTTGTCGATAATAACTTTATCATAGTTGAGGTATAGATGTCTTTGATAATATACGCCACACATTATCTATACTGCATCCTCAATATAATCCAATTTCGGAAATTCGATTCCCGATACGATCCCAGATGATGATTGGTATCCGTTATAAACTTCTTGATTGCTGTATTTAGTAGGTTGATTTACGAACTAAATGACGTAAATTCTTAGTGCGTTAACTGTTCTCCTACGTCGTTCAAAAGTATAAAAGCGACGGTCAACGGAAGTGGGGGTTGTGCCGTATTGTAGAATGTTCTACGAATTATTCCTGAAGTAATGGTTAAGAATATTATCAGTTATATTATTATTCACACTGGTTTCGATTGAGCAAAGTTCGTTAAAATTTCATTCCGATCTGTAGTAGCAGAAACAGTTTTTTTTTTTTGTTTTTTTTTTTTTATTTTGGGGGTAATTGCATATGAAGTAATTACGTTTGAAATATATAAGGCACCTGAAGTCGGTCCCTAGAATTGAGATGTCCTCAGAATCGTCACTAGAATGGAGTCGGTCACTAGAATCGGTTTGTTCTCGTAGATGGCCTCCAGGCTTACCCATGTTGACAAAGATAACGGACCCATCAAACGATTGGCTGATCAGAAAGAGTTTACAACGGTAAATTTAGGAATGGTTTGAATACTGATAATACTAATGTTAACAGAAATAAGATGAAAAATTCTCAAATCGCCTGTTCAATGCAGATATTTCAAACGCATTTAATACAACAAAGTCAAGAGACATTATTTATTTATTAAGAAATTCTGAATACAGAAATAATTGCTTCAATATTTGTTTTCTTAATTTAGTTTATAAGCAAATTTAGAAAAATGGAGTCTATTTCCGTAGGGTATATGAGTTTTAAAATATTTCAGGATGGGTCATTTGGGAATATCCAGCCAGCTGGGGACTGATCACGTCTGGAACATACAATCTTCGCCTGTAATGCATTTTATTTATCAATAGTGCATAGCTTTATAGATTTTGTAATACTGGTGATTTTGTCGGTGTTTATATACAACTTGAGCATTAGCTTATTGTATAGGCCCCCTTCTGACAAACAAATCAAACTATCTAGCCATTTATCAATAATTGGTGTTGTGCTTGGGACATCGTATGCACAAGCTTTTAAAAACATTAGCGTTCAAGCATTATCATTCCCACACCAGTCGTATCAATATTTCTTTTATATGTATGTAAATAATTCACCAGAAAGACGTATCTCACACATACCATCTTATGGGATATAGTTTTGGGTAGTAATTCCCAATCCATTCGTAAAACCCAAATCTTGTTGCATCTTACTGAGTGCAATTAGGACAGCAGAGTCAAACCGGAACACAGATTGGAAAAACGTTTATGGTAGGTATATACTGGGAATCGTTGGCAATAAAAATGACATGAAGTGTTAGAACTAGTGAGTATTGTGAGATGACAGCAGACGATATATCATAAAAAAAAAGTCATAACAAAGATGGCGTCTGACATCCCTTTATTATATACTAATACTATACTATTATAGTCAAGCAGTAGTAAGAAGTTTTATTTTAATCCCTTCAAGTCCCTTTGTGGCAATCCTCCAATCTTAAATTTTCTTCACAATGTTTTTTCACATCGCAGATCGTATTAAGATGCAAAGATGGCCCACAAAACAATTACCAACAATCACAATTGGTTATAATAGGTAAAGCATTCATTTCAGAAGTATAACACAGAAGGCTCATAGATTTGAGCCTTCTGCATTATGATTTTTATTAATTTCTCCTAGTCATATTCATATACCCAGTATTAGTGTCATTGTTTAGTGAGATCAAACTCATAAACGTCCAAGAACTAATTACCATTCTTGAAGATAATGATGCTCAAGATTTGATATAAGTCCACTTAAAGTTAGTTTATGTCAGGTGCAACAAAGACTTTGATTAATGTGCATTTCATTTTCATGTAACTGGTGTTCCACGAACGGCGGCACCTAACTACACCTATTGCCCCCCACCCCGACCCCGGACATAAAAAGCAACGCTTCAACAAAAATGGCATGTGAGGTAAAGCTCTTATTAACTTACATATGAAATACTGAATAAGCTAACCCTTGAAACATTTGCCAAAAGAATAATAAAACATTACAATATAGTGATGCCTATGTGGAAAGTTATCACAATTTAATTAGTTCGGTGGCTATCAAGTGTTTTGAGTGGACATATAAATGCAGACAACAGGATAAAGATTTGCAGGAATCTCTCACTTCTTATATATAAATATAGTTTTGTTTGCTAAAATATATCTGGATTCGATCCTCTGGAAACAAATATGATAAAAGCAAAGTTATACTGATTAATCTGGTGATCATATAAGAGTTATGCACCAATTTCCCTGGTTCGTCTATTTATTATGTATTTTCTATAAATCACTGACATTTACAGACATGATTAATGATATAACTAATAAAATAACTGATCCGGGAAGACGATTGTATGTGGGTGCTTCAAAAAAAAAAAAATCCGATGTTCACGCCTTATATTAAACATGCATTATTCAAGAGCTAAATCTGCCTATTGCAGATCTTTCTTTAGGCCTGAAATGTTTTGTAAAGTATTAATTAATTAAACATGTATTAACTTATCAGGCCATAATCAACCCTCGATGCCACTGGTAATCTGCGATTTTTATTGAATTTGAGTATATTTCGCAATGGATGATTTAACGTCAAAATGGATAACCGAGACTTTGTTGTTTATCCTACCGACTTTAGTAATGATAATCGAGACTAGGTCTAAAATTCAATCGCTAATATCTCGGTTTAGAGTGGAGCAATTTGAATGAAATGTTCAGCATATTCTCTTTGCATTATCCATATTTTTGAACTATTATATTAATAATTGTCAGCTTTTTATCTAATTTCTCATAATGTCCCTTGAATTCGTTAAAATATTTTCGGGAAGTAGTATTTTTAACTCTATAGGCTTGGTGATAATTGGTTGACTATCAGACAAGTTTATTCCCAAGACAGTTCTAACATTCCACGACATTATTCTATCTAGGGAATAAACATATTTCATATTCAGACAATTATTAGTCAAAACAATAAACCGTTGCATTCCACACGCTTAAAGTGTGTTTCGTGATTGAATGGGTCGTAGGCCAATCTATATATCTATCTATTAATGAGAAAGTTTGTTTGTTTGTTTGTTTGTCTGCTTGTTCGATGTAGGAAACCGAACGGTTAAATCTATAAATCTTAAAATAACTTCTTAATAACCCCAATGTTATGATAAATGTCACGACCCCAATTATTTTGATGATAAAATTTACAATTAATGTATTTTATGTTTGGTGCAATATTTTATGATGAACTTGACAATTATTTATTACTAACAATTTAATCCGTATTAGGTTCAAAATTGACAATTTAATGATTGCTGTCTTATTGGGAGTCTTTTTAAGAAATCGAGGAATTTATACATAGAGCAGTGAGCGATGTAAACAGCTAAGCATGCGACAAATTGATAAACATGCCAGATTTCAAGTAAAACTGAATCCGGTAAAATATATAATACGCAATACAATTAATTATATTGGCATATCCAGAATGCTCGCTATGAATTTGCGCCTGTCTACAGCCGACGTTTGAGTTTGATCCCTGGCCAAAGTTGTTCTTTGATTAATATTCTTTGGTCCAATATGTTGCTGGTTTCAGGCTTTGTTTGTTCGATGCTGTTTGACCAAGACTGATTAGGACAACGATGGCGACAGATTTAATGAGGACCCCGAACCAGATTTATTTCATATTGATGATTTGTATTTTACATGTACGTCATTGTCTGATAATGGTGCAATGAGCAAATAACTGGTTATAACAAGAAGACATATTTAAACTCTTATCACTTCAGTCTACCTTCATCATATATGTATTCCTGGACTGATAAGACTATATTGTTAGTGTGTGTGTTTTGTTTGTCACACAATAAAAATTAATGTATTATTTACATGCTAATTATTGGTATTGGAAAGTGGAAAGAAGAAAACGCACAAGTGATATCCCTTGTGATTTCCAATTGCCTTCTGAATCATGGCGACTGACGAGCATTTTTATGTATAAATTCTATTCGGATCAGTACCGAGCCTTGTTTTGGGAACAGATGGGGATTAACTAAAATCTCCCGGGATAGGACTAGAACATATTAAGAATAGAACATGTTTTATTAGCATTGTTATGTCATCAAAATGGAGTTTTTATGACGTGAATTAAAAAGAGTACACTCGGTTCTTTGGATCAGCGGTTCCCAATCCTTTTCCACTCGCTGACCTTTTAGGAGGGGACTGGTTCTGAGTTTGTATCGGGAAACTCTTTAATTCTAGAGATTTCTTCTGGAACTGGGGCAACTGGTTCTGGAATTGTTTCTAGAACTGCGTAACTTGAACCCCGGTAACTCGGAGCTGATACATTTGTTACTGGTGTGAGGGTTAGGATACTCTTTTCGACTTGACAATTTTTGCTTAACCTGCAGAGAACACCCCCCCCCCCAACCTTACTGCATCTGAAGCAGAACGGGGCTGGGCCTTTCACTGAGATACTCACAGGGGTATCACCATAAGCAGTTTTTAGGATGACAAGGTGTGGTATGTCTTTGACTTTACCTTCGGTCAATGACCATCCTCACCTACCTAATTGTATTGTACACGTTTGACCCTTCTATATATATTCCTTGCCAGTTCCGCACTGCTGCAGAGGTTGGAAAGTACTTTCTCGGTATTTTGCGGAGTAAATAACGGTAATGTCGTAGACTGCCTTGTGTGTTATCATCTTTGGAAAGTTTAGATGTTACCGTTCTTCGTGTTATCTTCTGTATCTAGTAGAACTCTTTGTGTTGTTTTGTCTTTTAGATGAGAATGCAAATGATATTCTCTGTATAGTAAATTTCTACTAGTTTTCTTGTCCCCCGGTTGGACTTGATAAGTATGCCAGTCTTACTCGGTTAGTACTAACATTCTACTAATGGTGGTGAACGCACAGCGTCTATTGAGCTCTTCTTCGAGCACTTTTAATTCTTGATGAGATAGGATACTGGATATTGGGAGGACTTATTAGATGCCAACGGGGTGAACAATCCAATGTTTATCGTACGAAAATAACTTTCAAATTAAAGTATTTACTCTGAAAACCCACGTGTAACTAAATTAACAAACAACTATTTCAAGGCCGTGTTAATATATTTTTTCTCCTTAATATTATTGAAAAATATCATTGATTTTTAAATAGACTTCTATTTACGGTTCCCTGAGTTGGTTAAAAGTTCAAGGATGGAGACGTTAATCTAATGACATTTTTCTTCACGCACTAGTTTGACCATACAAATTACAATGATTATATTGACTGTTAAACTCCTCCAAAGTGTTGTTTAATAGTTTATCAAGAACACAAACTTATATATATAGAGAATGATATCCTATGTATACACATTGACCCCCCCCCCCCCAAAAAAAAAAAAAAAAAAAAAAACAGAACCCATTCATTTTTTTAGTAAATCCGGCAAAGGTCTAAAACTTCCACCAAAGTTGGAGGCAAACTTGCATACGACGCGCAAAATTGTCAATTACTCGAACACATTACTTTTGGGGGATTTGAATTAAGATCTCTGTGAGTATGGACAGACGACAACAAAAAAGGCTTGAAAATGTTGTTAAATATTACCTATATAAAAAGTATCAAAAATCCAGCTCAGTTTGGTGGTGCATGAGTTCCTTGACTGACCTGAAGAGCCATTATCCATCCCCAAACTGCACAAGAAGAAACTTGACATTGAAAATGACAGATAAGGTTAACGACACCGATAAATACTCAAAACCAACCAAGCAATATTTGCAGTATACATGTTCATAGCACAAAAGGTTTAATTTTTGTACCACAAAAAGATTTTCCCAAATGAAGCTGCTATTAAACCTTTAGCAAAGCAGACGTAAAAATAGCATTTATTTGTATTACTAAATATCTTGAAATGTGCAGAAGATTTACTTGTCCATGAGTTAACAATAAGCCAAGGTAGAGAGATCGTATCTGTTATAGAAACATACAACCGTGACTGTGAATCTTATATATTTTTTGTGATATTGAAAAACAACTTCAACTTGTCAAATTAAATGGAGTGTTCAAAAAATCTAGAATGTTTATCGAAAGACGACAAACAAACTTCCACGCATTAAATAAGGTGGATGTTACTCGATAATAAGACCTTCATATTAATTAACTGGATGCCATTGTTAACCTTAATATTGCAAATGTCAGTGGAGTGAGCATAATTTCCTCGGCGTACAAAAATCTTGTTCAACAAGTTTGTCCGTTCCTCTATCAGTCGATTTCTGAATGCAAAGAATAAATTTGTCGACGTAAAGCCAATATTTACTAAAGTCTGTAGTGCCTGACTCGATGTCGTCATGTATGGAATGAAAAGTAAAAAGTAAATATAATACAAGTGCCATCATCGACTGAGTTTGGCCAATCTTAAGCAACTCACTATACCAATGTAAAAATATCAATACAGTCTATAGTATATACCATCATCAACTATTATAGTGCAAACATATCTCTCTCTACAGTTAATATAGAATTCTGCTAATTAGTTTTACCATTTTTACAGAACAACCAGACATCGTGATATTTTTATATAGGTGATTAAATAGGTCTACAGACGTTTCTTTATTTCTTTTAATGACTTTAATTCATAACTGATTTAGTTATCTTCTATATATCTTAGATATTGGAATGGTAATATGAAAAGACAACCCCGTCTTATTAATGTCCCGGTTTTATAGCTTAAAGAATACATTTTCTTATGTTTACAGTAAATAAGTAAATACGACATACAAAAATCTAAATTACTACAAATTCAGAAATATATAAAAACAAAGGGATAGAAATGAAACGGGAACAAGGCTGGGTAATATTAATTCTAATGACCGACGGATTTGTCATAGTTAATTCGCGGTAAAACACGACAGTATCTATGAACCCAGACAACGAATACTCCAGCAGAATCTTTTAACACCTGGAGAGAGAGAGAGAGAGAGAGAGAGAGATAGAGAGGGAGGAGATGGGGTTTAACGTCCACTCAACACAAACTAGGTCATTTCGGGACCTGATTTGCGCGTAGGGGTCTTTAGCAGTGGGGGGAAACCAGGGTGCCCGGAGGAAACCAACGAGGTTGAGAAGGCGCCCCTATCTCCATGCCGCGCTCATACCAGGGATCGAAATCACTTGAACACCTGGAACCCCCATACATTTTGAAATCAGGATGGGAATATGAAAAATTCTGAAATCGTTTCCGTGCCAATATCTATCTATATTACAACATAGATCTAATTCTAGGCCATGTCTTTATCTTCATTCCATTTATTTTTCATTTGAGACGCGTGTGTAATGTTACCATTATGAAGTAGTGAATTCGAATTAAGAAACTCAATGCCAAGGATTCAGATTTTGATACGGAGTAATTAAAATATTTGTGAAATCAGGTTCAGTATTAATGACAACATGATCGATGGTTGAGCTTGAGGTCGTTGCAAATACATGTAAAGCCGGGTCTGGGTTACGTTTCTGCTGTTTTCTTTTTTATCCGAAACAATATTTTATTGCCTGTTGTTTTCTTGGTGATCTACCGATTGTCCCCATTCCGACTACACGGTCAGTACCGATAAATAATATCCCAGTCTGACTTCAGTTTCAGACGATCCCCGTCACCCAGATTAATTACCAGGTCGTGAGAATAGGGTGATAAAATCCGAAAAATTATTCTATGGCATTTTATGACTTGTGTAATCAGCACCAATTGGGTTGGGTGGTGGTCGCTTTAGGCCATATGATCTGTCTTTGAATCACGTGGTGTGGTTTCGACCAAACACTTGTACGTGATAAAAAGTAGGGTCGTCTGTCCAACCCCGTGGAAATGTCTCCGGGTTTCCGGTTCCCTTCCAATCGAATTATTGAAATGAAATTGAACCATATAATACCGAAATGACCTATTTTGAATTCAGCGGCGGAGGTTACCCCCCCCCTCTCTCTCTCCCCTCTTTCTCTCTCTCACTCTCTCTCTCTCTCTCATATAACATGACAAATTGAATTAATTTGCATGTCATAATTATTGTTAAACGGCTTGGTCGCACTACTTGTACATTTTCTAGGATTAAACAAAATATTTCTACTTAAATGTCAGTATGACAAAGTGTCAATTAATATGAGTAAAATGACATGTAATCTATGCTGGTGGATATAGAAACACAGCAATTCATTGAGTTATGCACAAAGCTAACATTTAATTGACATTTATAAATAAAACAGATTACTTTGATAACAAAGGTAGATTTTTATGTCTTTATATTTTCTTCATTGTGAATATTAATCGCGTAATCTTAAGACAATATTATATAGATCGGTATAGCTAGGCTTTATTTACTTGGATTCATTTGAACTACAGTAATTAGAAATGTGATCAATGAAGGCAAATATACATCAACAAAAATGGACATACGATATCATAATGTAATATATTTAAGACCGGCTCCCGATATTAGCTATTCCAATTGAGATTTTATGCGACATGTCATGACGTAAATTAAGAAGAATGTACTAGGCTAGTGCAGACCTAACATTTAAGTAGCTGTAAGTCTCATCCAAAATCTTATACGATGAAAACACGACAAATCAACATTGATGTGGTGATGTTACCGGGAAAGGGTAGGCTTCTGATATCCAATATTTAAAACAAAATAAACATTTTATCATTGGTACACGAATTGTTTACCATGGCGCGTTTCCGCGTCATTGTAACGGGTGATTAGAATGATCGAAGCTAGACATATTCCACAGTCTGTGCATATTCCATAACTCCTGTCAAATGGTGACGTCATATCTTATTTGGAGAGCATGCGCAATAGACTGGAATAACCAGACGCTAGAAGTTGCCATTTGGTTGAGATTGCATTTGTTGTATTTCGCTACACCATTAGGGCAAATTTCTAGGTCCCTAAATTACCGATCTAGCCCCTTTAAGATTAATTAGACCCCATTAAAACGTATTATTATCTAAATAAAGAATATAAACGACACTTCTTTGTTATTGAAGGTATGATTTTCCTATTCGTTGGTCATGATTACAATGTTTTAACGGGGGTATACCCTTTTCGTACGATTCGTCTAATTCTCTGGCTCGCTTTAAAGGGACTTTTATACTCTAAAAAGAGACCCACCCCACCTCACCCTCCAAAAAAAGAAAGCCACTACACGTAACTCAATGACTTATCTTACGGCCACCTAATTTGACTGATTGACACAGAACTAAACTTTAATTGCACTGCTGGGAATTTCAGGTACTCATGTCTTAGTTATACGGACATACTTTTGAAACCTTAAAACACTACTTTGTATACAAATGTATATGCAATAACCGCCCATAATGGTACATATCTATCTTGATTTTTCAAAAATGGCTTCACACAGCACAACTTGCGCAGATATGCTATCAATCACAAATTTATTAATTTTTGTCTGCCTGTGAGAAACATCGTGGTCCAAATTTGAAGTCTAAATTATTATGAATAATAATTATTTTCTAGCTGATTAAAGGTGATCTTCCTTATGCACCACACATATAACCTTTAGATGACATTTATAGATAATACAGATTAATTTGATAACAAAGGTAATTTTTTTTATATCTTTATGGTTTTAGACAATTCGATGATAACTAATTTTGACCACTTTTGCATTCACAATGCTTCACGAGAACCATAGATACTGAATGTTGTAATGGGTGTAGCAAAACGTGTATGTCCTCCTTAACGGTTCACAATGACAGTGTTTGTTAACTGTAAGTTACAGAAATGTAACCACACTCCCAACAATAGCATCTTCAAGGAGAAGAGAGAGTAAAATGGGACCAACACATTGTTTGAGTTTATTTCAATAATTCGCCTGCGGGCAGTGGATTTAGCGTCGGGAGGAAACCGGGGTTCCCAGAGAAAATTTACGAGGCTGGACAGGCGACCATACTCCTTGTCACGTATAATCGGGGAATCGAAACCACGCCAATTGAACCAATGGTAGAGCTTATGGTACATCGCGCACGCGCTAACCTTTTGTATGATCACCAATAATTTCAAGATAAAAGGACGCATGGAATGATGTAAACTACGATACTGTGTGCGTTAGATATCAGAAATTATAATTAAATATCTATGACTTTGGCATACTGTAATGATGCGGTAATTGCTTTCCAGATTGGGGGGGGGGGGCTAGTGGCCTAGTGACCTAGAGTGCCGCGCTTCGACATCTAGCTGGCCGGTCACCTCTGGCAGATTAATATTAAAAGGGGTGATTTTTCATGGGGAGCATGTTTTCAATTTGAGGTATACATTTAAATAAATCCTCAAGTAATTTGTTAACAACGTATTACTCTTCTGTATTTTACAGACTAGCAGTCTGACGAGACAGGAGCAGACGACAATGGGCAGTAACGAAGTCAACTGTTACTTACATCGTTAGACATTAGAAGACGGGAAATGATCACCGGTATTATAAAATACGTAGTAGTTAACAGTTAATCGAAATCATTCACTCGTCATTCGTGGATCACAAGATGATTTTATTTCTTGCCATCACTGTATTCTGTCTGTGGCGCTAAGGCCATGTTTTTTTCGGGAGGCATTTATACAAGCCATGTATTCAACCAGAGGCGGATCTAGGAATTTTGATAAGGGGGGCGCTGCAAAATGAGGGCACTTGGCGCTGCGAGAGGGCGGGGGGGGGGGGGGCGGTCCCCCAAGACAATTATCCGTCATTTCCTTGCATCCGTAGCCATTCCAAGAGCTATTTGGCTCATATTTTCGTCTAAGTAAACGTTCGGAAAGGACATATTTGGGTCTGAGAAAAGGCACTTTCAGCAGTCGAAAATAAGGGGAGGGTCGCCCTTCGCGCCCCCAACAGTATCCGCCTCTGTCAACATCGTTCCTGTACATGACTTGGAATTGGATAACCTGCCTTGATTCGAGTGTTTCTCGCATTCTCTCAAAAAGACCCATGCGACAAACAAATTGTTGAAATTGAAAAAATAAATAATTGTGTCATGTGTTAGTCCCATAGTATATGTTGAGTGGACGTTAAACCCCGATGATCTCCCTCTATTGATTTAATATCTAATGTCAAAAAGCCGGGACGGAAATTGACCTCGTAAATATGTCAAATATCTCTAAATATTTTTCCTAAATTAAATCGCAATATTACGATTAGGACCAGGATGGTCAGTGTTTTGCTGTAGATAATGATTTATGTCGGGCAAAAATACGCGAAGTTCAACAACGGTAAAATGGCCTTGATGCCTCCTTGGGACCATTTTAACGTTTCTCAGTAATAATGTTCGTATGAAAATCCAACAGTCAAATGTATTTTGATTTATCATGCCTAAAGCAATACTATCATAAATTGATTCGATTTATCAATATGATACAGATTTTCCGTTTGGTTTCTATTCAAAATAAAAAAAAAACTCCATGATTTTTGCTACCTGCGACCTACATCCACTTTATTATTTAGAATACCCCTGGGGATAGCCAAAAAGAGAATTTCATATGAAGTATATTTTTATGAACACCAACATACCTTATGGAACAGTAAACCCGAGTTAGGGTTTAATAAGATATGTGAATTATATATTTGGTTACTGATTGATATTGTTGGTTGGAGTCACGGTGGCTCTGAGAGTAAGACATCGGATCACCAATCAAGAATGCCCAGTCAGAAACTTTCCCAGGATTTGTCCTTGATTCAGACCGGATGGTTGGACTAGTCGTCCGGGTGTGACAAAAAAGCGAGGATGTTACATAATCCTTTTTATCGACTACTTTTTTTTTAAAAAAAATCATTGTTATTGTGGAGTTCAGTATAAGCGCACACGGGATTATTGTCCAAGGATAAGATTCTGCTTCGATGATACAATATATATATGTATTGTGACTTAAGGGACTCATCTATATACTGAAGATCAATGTCCACATACCTCAACACGTGTGCGTATTAATAAACATTCACTCAGATGACAAGTACGTAATAAATTCTGTAGATCATGGAATAATCGCGATAGTGTTGTCAAAGCTTTAATCACGCATAAATTCGTTCAGAATGAAGTAATTTTCATGAAATGTTCAATTCATTTATCATTATCTATTATTCAGCTATTATAGCAAGAACCGTCAGCTCTGTATCCAAATCTTACACAATGCATGGCTTCTAATAAAAAATTCGAAGGTCTATTATAAAATTAACTCTGATGATTTAAATTTTGAGGATGTAAATCTTACAATTTATCATCTGGGCCCTGTTTCACGAAATTTTAACTAAAGATAAAATCCAAATTTTAGCAGATACTTCAATTTTGATTGGCTAAGAACTAAAATCAGTCTAATATTGTCCAATCAAATAACTAAAATTTAGATCTTATCTTAGTTAAAATTTTGTGAAATAGGCCCCAGGTGTGTTCGTTTGGATTACCAGTGGTTGGTATAAAGCATAAGTAATATACACGTCATTACGGTCGAGACAAGTCTATACTAACAATTTAATGTTTACTTCCAGACTAAGGTCTAGGACGTGATTAATTACACGGATATACCCGATAGCAATCTATATACTCAATCTATCCATTCATTCAACATTCACGTTCACTAATCATGCAAATTCGATGTGAAGAGTTTATAGGCATGCTGGGACCTAATCTTGCGAGGCGATTGCATAGGCCCAAGGGTTTTGAAGAGGCTCGAAATACACCCTTTGAATAAAACTAAATACGCATCATTCAGGGAGAACCGAGAAGTAAAAAAATTGTCGAAATCTGCCCTCATCTCATATGAATCAGATCAACCAAATTCGAATAAGCAACACGGAAGATGGTTTAAAAGAAAACATGTTAACTTGTACCTTTAGCTTAACCGAGATCTGATCAAGCAGATCCTCCGAATTCTAGCAACAATTTTAATGCCTGCATGCGTTTTGAAAAGCTCTTTGGTACTGAAAGAAACCACCAAATCCAAAAGATCTAGGCTTTATATCGTTCTAACATTGTAAAGGTGTGTATGTCATTCCAGAGGATATTAAATAAATCTATACTTATAATAATTCTTCTTTTTTTTTTTTTAATTCTTGAGTCACGAGACGAATTGTTGCGGATAATCTGATTCAGCTAAATGGTATAATTTATATGTTTCATAAATAGTGACCAGAACCGCTTAAAATAAAACATATTTACCTGGAATTTCCTTTTCTATTTTGCACAAATTAAAGTCCGATTATGGTAAATCTTAAATTAAGATTAAATTGGGAGTTATTAAAAGTAGAAGATTCTAAAGCAAATATATACTATACTAACACAACAAGTAATGTTCAGAAAACGGGTTACGAAGCATACCCTAGAAGCATGCTCATGGAACGAAGTCAAACCACGCACCCATACGTAACTGAAGTAAGAGAATCAAATTGTAGCAAGCTTCCCTGCAGGTTGTTGGGTCTGTCGTTTAGATTGACCATGTTCCGTAAACAGGCTACAAAGCAAATACGTTCCTCCTAGACGCATGTGCATGGATCAAGGTCATGTACTCCAAATATGAAAATTAAATTGTAGCAAGCTTCTCTGCAGGTTATGTGGTTCTGTCGTTCAGATTGGCCATGTACCGGGTGCTGGCCCCGAGTTCACAAAACATTTTCAGACTTAAGTTAAGAATTTACACAAAATTGATCACCTTATTTTAACTACAACATAGCCCTTTATTAAACTTTTGTTATGTATCAAATACATCAGTAAGAAACTATGTGCAAAGTTTTATGTTTCTGGATCAAAGATATGTCTTTATAAACAGTGATTGAAAATTGAGTAAGTCTGAGAATGCTTTGTGAAATCGAGCCCCGGTTTCTTACGGAGATATTAATTAGTCTAACATGCCTAACTCTTTCCTTAGACATTTGCATGTCTGGTTATTTTTAAGCTGGCGATACCGATCTTCCAATTATACTTACTGTAATTCCAATTAACACAAAATACATAAACATAGTCCTACATTTTAATATTCAACATGAATCATAGAAACGTATATGTTTATGACACGCTGTATATATGTCAGCCGCTGTTTGTTGTAAAATTTGTGTATTTTATATGTTTGACAAGAACTTTTAATACACTTTTTCCAATCCTATTCAGTTTATTGAAATAGTATTGTTTCATATTCATTATACCAGGTAAAGATGTCCAACAATATAGCAGGCAAAGGTGTCTAACGAACTGAAATAAATGGGGTTTAATCCAAAAGAATTAAAGGCAAACTGACGCTTTAAGGCCCCCGCACACGAGCGCATTTTGCGTACGCATTTAGCGCAGCGCTAAATGCGTATGCATTTGGCGCAGAAATACGGTGCCCGCACACGAGCCGAAAATGACGCTACGCGAAAGCTACTGCGGCAATTATGTCGTTCATGTGACCACCACTCATCCGAAAATGGCAGCCGTGAGTGAATCGTCGTCGTCGTCATCGTCATCGGAAGATGAAGAAACAGCCCTTGCAGTGTTACTTCTTCCATAAATCGACGATTTTATCCTCTAATAGTAAGTGCAGGAGGACCGCACTACACGAAAAACAAAAACCTACAAGATAAACCTGCGAAAAATATCAAATCAAGTGAATGGATCCGGGGGCCAGCCGTAAGCATCCACTGCGCTGTACAGTCCCGGGCCTGTTATGGTACAGGCTTCACTAAAAATGATTTGAAAAAAAGAGGTAACAGAAATAATGCGACCGATCTTGACAATGGTCGTCTCTTCAATGGCGATAGTCTGCCAGTTGACGTCAGATGTTAGAACGTCAAACAATTTCAACAATAAGGGCGATAATCCGGATAGAATCTCGGAAAACGCTAAAAATAATAAGTGTAGTGAGCAAACAGGAGCAAAACCCGCCATTTTGCAGTAGTGATGACGCATGCGCATTGACGACGAATGAAACGCAAATAGCGCTGAGTTGCCCGCACACGAGAGCGCAGTTGGCGCTGCGTCAAAAAATATCAAACATGACAGATATTTGGCGAACGTCAAAATGCGCTCGAAAATACCCCCGCACACGAGCCGAAAATGACGCTGCGCCGTTTGCGTACGCAGTTTTCGGCTCGTGTGCGGGGGCCTTTAAGTAGTAATTCTTATACTGGTTGTATACCTGGATGTATCAACCTCCTGCCAAGGACAACTTCACCCCGTTATATTTATCTTTCGGCACGTAATTGATACACAATGATATGGGACCACGATGACTCATATCAGAGCGTTGCAATGAAAACTGTTCTTTTATCATTTCTTCCTGAGTTAGAAAATCTAATGCTAACGGTATACATACTGCACGAATAAAAAGAAATCCAAGTAACCTTTGCCTTTTTTATTACCCGAGTGCGATTACGGGTTTTATGAAAGATATCCATCAGAAAGAAGTTAGCAATCTATAATGGTATTATGAACTAATTACATCATCAATACACTAGGGACAAAGTTTGTTCTCGTCCAGGACAGATTTGCGCCATATCAAGGATAATTCTTTACATTCATATGAAAAGCTTTTCTGAAATATAAACACAAAGGAAATGACAGTCACTATATATTAAATGGTTTTGGAAAATAATTAAAATCGACGTGTCGTATAAAAGTGCACTGTTGTAGTTATTGCATAGTAAAGGCTTCTCTAAAACAATTTCCGAGATGGGCAGAACAACATTTTGATTAGAACAAAGTCATCTCCCGGAAAGGACAAACAGACAAAAAACTAAAGTGGTTCACAAAATACCTAATACAACACTGGCCTGTCTGTGTCTGTAATAGTTGTAAAATAATAAGTCCTTAAAAGTAAGAAAAAAATACATATGCCACTTTGTTATCAGCAATTAAAAGCTTTTGTCCAAAACCAGGAAAAAGTTAATTGAAACTTTGAAAGGTGTATTTTGAAAATCATGCACTTAAACCCATAGCAGTTTGTCTCTCTCGGAGCCGATTTATATATAAAAGAAAGACGAAAGCAGTGTGATGTTTTTCCATTGTTTATTTCAGATAATTCATAATTTTGACAAAATGCCTAAAACATCGTAAACTGCAACGTTATTTACCTTAAACTGAAGCATGAGCCATAAACCATGACATCAGATGACTTCCTCTTCATCACAAGGTCATGCAGTAATTTAAATTGATATTTACGCCTCCACCTGAACAAAACGTGGGCACGTAATCTTATTTTGAGGATGAAACACTGAAATAATAAACAAATCTTCTCAACCCCGTAATCTTTATCATATAGCAGACATTCAAGCGCTTTTATCCACGGAATGACTTTTTATTTATCTAATCCTTCTCTTAATTCTGTTATCAATATCAGCCACACAATGATAATAAAACTACAAAGAATTAGTAAGCGTTGTATTTATCGTGTATAATAGACAGATTTTCTAATTAGTCGATTTGTTGATCGATACTCGATATGTTGTTGGTGACGATATTAGGAGATTACTTCACTTCCAACAGAGCCGCCGATTAATTTATCATATTTAACAAGTAATATCATTAGTTCCGATTACTGGTGTATTCAATTCTATTTAATTAGACAATATTGATAAACAAATTTCCCATGTTAACCAGATTCCCACTGTGTGACCCCTTTAACATATAAATTGTTCTATTGTGCTTCATGGTGCCATAAATATTACGAAAGTATCGAAATATCATTTTAGGTTAATGGTAAAGAATTAAAAGAGAAATTTGCAATCTGATATTTTATGCTATTAAAATTTTTGATTATGCGATTAAACTCTTTCATTTAATGCAGTGGCATATTTTTGATAACTATTTTTGCAATTATTGATGTCAATTTAGATGTTTTATGACTCATGCATGTTTAGGGGGGCGGCTACAGCTCAGCGAGTAAGACGCATGCTCGCTAACCAGGAGGTCTAGGATTTGCTCCCGAGAAAATTCCAGGTGTGGTTATCTATTTAGGACAGCCGGGCCGGCAAAGACAGTTTCTAGCCGTTCAGATTGGACGAAAAGCTAAGGCCCCGTGTACATTGGCATGCACGTAAAAGAACTTTCACTTTTTCATTTCAAAGGATTTACACACTGAGAATCCTTCTCTATCAAAGGTAAATTCCAATACTGACATTATAAATATTTTGTGTTTTAAAAAAACAACAAGTTTTTAAATACATTTAAAAAGATTTAATCGGTTATAAATGATATCTGGACAGTTTAAATGATGAGTTTTACTTACAAGAGTAAAAGATGTATCACTATCGTGCATTCAGCATCCTTGGTCTACATAATTTCCATCTAACTTAATTGTTGAGTCTTTCTTCGTGTCAGAAAAAGATGGATCGAACCAAGACAAAATTCTAGAAATCATTACAGAAATAGAAAGCGTTATTGGTGTGGATGTGTTGCCGGTATTAGGTTATCTTTTATTCAGATCAATATGCGATAAAGAATAAAGATACTCATCAGAATATAGGAAAAAATGTATAATATGCTAAATATGATAGGTAGCCAGGAAACGAATCATTCGCCAACAACGGCTAAATTGTCCGCGCAGTCGACAATGGTTGTGGCATATTTATTCTTTTGTAGATAACTGAAGAATTTACGAGACAATGATATGAATTTCATACAGATCAATAATTCAATAATGATAACTTTTGTCGTTAGAGTTCTGCAAAGTGACACAAGGCCCGGAACTCTAAGAGTAATTCACAAATTTAAATTATGCAAATGCATTCCATAAAGTGAAACAAGGACCATAACTCTAGAAGTAATTAACGAAAATCGCTGAAATTCAATTCAATAGGATTCGTGCTAATTAATATTGACCTACTTGTCAACCTGTTCCACCACTGTTCACGGGGTCTCTCGTGCACTGCATAAAGCAAACATTCGCCCACAATAGACATGCACGTGACAATAATCACCCATTTATTTAGCAATGAAGCCATGATAAAAAAATTTCTTCTTTGTGCGTTCGACTTTTTAATATACGTAGTTATAAACTCGATAAAAACTTTGGCTGAGATTATAATAGATCGACTAACATTAGACATTGTCGAGTCGGGACAAGGATGTGAATAAGAAATGAGCTATGAAATTATCGCCACTCAGGGAAAGTACGGCACCGATTTCGCAACTGTGTCATGATTCAGAAAGTCTCTATAAATCATTGCGGCAAGGAAACCTTCTTGTTGGTATGGTGGCTACTGCTTCATCTGTATGTCCGTACCCCTTTCTTGGCATGTATACATGCATTATCTGATATATTCATATTGACGATCTTGGTGTTTCTAGAAGTTAAATTTATTGGTCTCAGTAAATGCAACTGCAGCAGTCTGCATCGAGTCGGATTTCGGTTGCAAAACCATATAAATATGGCTTTATTGATGCACTTCAATAACAGAAATAAAGGCGTTTGAGGTTAATTTTCGAAATTATCGAAAAACCTGTCGCCATGTCTTGAGTCTGTGAAGCGGGATTTATTTTCAGGAGGCCCCCCTCCCTCTCGGCATCAAATACCATGCCGTGCTATGCTTACCGGTTAGATATGGAAAGTACACAGGAAAACTGCCCACAGCCACCGTGTGAAGCATACGCTCTTCTGCTACTTACACTGTGTTTTAATAGCCTTGTGGTGGTCTATAGCATTGTCCCCGGTTATGTTTGCTAATTCTCTTCTTATGTCTAGGGCCCTTTTTTACGTCTTGTATTTTCTTCTATCTCAGTAATTAAGGCGTTTATCTATCAGGAATAACCTTGCAACTCTTCGTTTTTTACATTTTATATCAATGACTGGATACGTAGGCTACACGCTTAGGTTACATTACAATACTTAAAATTAGCATGTCTGTCCCTCCACAACCTAATTCGCAGATCGAGTTTACGAATGGAACAAACTACATCATACTCTCGTCTACAAATCAATGGAGTCTACTAAATACAAATGGTTTCTCTTGAACCTCAAAGGTATCTCTCAATGTATGTCTCCCCTCTAAGAATCTAGCGACTGTCTGTCTATCGCCCAGAGCTCTGGTGCTTTTTTACCCTGCCTTGTGTTTCTGCTTTCAATTATCTAATTGGTCAAATATGACGCAATAATAATTTTCCTACCATAAGTGATCTGGTGACTATGCTTTACCAAATTATAAATCTTCTTATGTGTCAACCCATCACCCATTTAATTTAAAGTAGCTAAGTCTCTAACTCAGTATCATCCAAAAAATTCAACTTTGAAAACGCGAAGTATTTGTCAATTTAAATCATCTTTGATGTTGTGAACTTACCGGAAAAGTCTTCTGATATCCAATATTTATGACCAAATATACATTTTACCATTCGTGTACCACTATGCGTTTCAACTCCAGTTCTAGAAAGAGACATGGGGAACGAGGCTAAACACATTACACCAAATCAAATGTCGCATGCAGATTAGAATAACCAGACGCTTGAAATTTTCATTCGATTGAGACAACAGGCTTATTTCGCGGAACGTAATTGATTTGAAATTAGAGTAAAAACGGAAACCATTGACTGTAAATCAGTTTATATAAATTCATATTATAGTATTTTATGCGTTGCGACCCACTTCTGTCAATTTCTAGGTCCCGAATGTTAGCGATTTAGCTCCCTTAAGCATGTGAGATATGACTTCTCTACACAATAAGGCTATTATTCATTTAAAAAGCAGAAATTCTCCCAATCTTATTACACATCAAACGAGATCCTTATTTTGGATTTAGTGTTAATAGATCTTATATGTTGTATTTGCAATTCCAACCTCACGAACCTAAATTTCAAATCACCATCAAATGACTCCACAGTTCGGTCGTTATTGTATGATTAATAATTCAAGAATATTTCTATTTCCCCGTATATAGTTCAGCATACATTATGCTGCACGATATATGTATTTATCTATGAAACTAACAATAAAATGTAAAGATTCTATTTTATCAGTCTTTTCCATCTTTTCATCATAGAGAATATTCCGTAGCTAGTAAATAAACAATGATCCCCGAGTGACCTACAAAAGTATCGTTGCAGCAACAACAGTTAAAATTTTAATGTGACCAAGGCGGTTAATTCGTTTTGTCATAAAGTTAACTGCCTTGATCATGGAACCCAATCAAATATTAAATCATTTTATAAAAACGCAAACGTGGCCAGACTTCGATTGTTTATGAATGAAGTTTTTAGGGTAGGTCTTATCATATAAATTCTAAAAAGCCCCGAAATATTGGGGTTTTTTGGAAGGAGGGGTGTGAACCAATACCGTACAATGTTCTCAAGAGATTGTGGACGATGGACGGACAGACGAACGAAATTGACGGCAACATACTATGCATGATGCACAAAATTAGTTGGTTCTGTCAGACTGCGTGTAAATGCCTACCTACAGCTTACGGTCAATACAGTAGAGATAATTATAAGTATTTATACTCATCACCAATCGAGCTTCCCACAAAATCCACGATACCCAACCCTGGAACTGAATAACAGATGTATGCGTATGTATAAAAATGCTTCTTTCGGGGTCACTATAGGAGTAGAATATGCTCTCGTCGTTGATTCTGGTTCTCGACCCCCGATTCTTTTCCTTATTTTATTTATTATGTCGTTTTAGAGCGAACTCAACCATTGGATGAGGTCAAAAGTAGTGTTGGGGTAAATATATCGTTACGTCACAATTATAATTCTTTTCCCAACATTAGATATCAACAAAAGTGTTTTAACACTTTAAAAAGTGTTAATCAAAAACTGGAAATAATTTCAGCTTTTTTTTCTTTCAACTGAGGAACAAATTACACGATGGAGTCTTTTAAACAAATTTTAACAGGGTTTCCGCGTATCCTGTTTCGATAGTGTTAAGTATTGAGGTAAATAATAAACTGAAAAAAAGGGGTAAAGTTTCAACAGTTTGTCTCACACGAATCACATAATTATTAACTAATAGTACAAACAATATGAACAAAACAAAGTAATTATTGAAATGAGCATGTGTTTCAATGTTAAAATTTAATGTATTTCCAAAATGTAATCTTTGTGTTTACCTGGACATCAGATAAAGGGGCTCATGTTATTTGGTTTACTGACACAGACTGTAACACTAACTTGTTCTCACCTAACCACATGACTTGTTATCCGTGTGGTGGTGAAGTGGTAGGATGCAACGCCATGATAAAACTCCTTCGCCCACATCGATTGTTTGCTTTATTCGTTAAAGGGTGATGCAACAATTTGCCTCGCCACCACCAGAACTAAATTTATCGAAATCAGTAAAACTAAAACGTAGCGTAGTAGGTACAATATTTGATATGTTTTATGCAAAAATCACGATTTTCGTGTTCTGTCAATGTGACCTCTGGTTAACCAAGATATACGCCAAAATGACGATAGAGACCATGCATTTCCTAAAACTTTTCAAGGACGGATGAGATTCCCCCTCCACCACCAAAAAAGATACTTTTTCTTAGGAACCTGTCGAACTCCCTGGTTCATAAATAGTTAAGTATAATATCATACGTCGCGTATGTTTTTTGTTTTTGATATTTCTTCTGGATTAGACACAGAACATTATTGGTTTTATGTATTGAAACTATAAGGTATTCGGTGGTTTTCTTGTAGAAAGTGAACCTTTTGGGATTCTAAGAATGCTAATTGTTATTTTCTTGACTGAATTTTAGATAAATGAGGGTTGAAGGGTGTTCCTTATGAACAAAATACTATTGTAACCATGATAAAGTAACAGCAATCGACTTGGCTAGTGAAGATGGGCATCCACTATACAGTGTACTATGAAGATCTAAGAAATTTTGTCCGAACAACCTACACTTATGTCGAATACCTTCTGCACTGTTTTTTATGGGCACGGTGCGTGCCAGTGTGTATATTGGACCCCCTTTTATTTTGTTGTTGTATCAGAACACGTTGTCCCTTATCAGGCTCTTGCCAGGTTCCCTCAAAGTAATGGGTTATAGCCGGTCATGGTATGATTTATATATATGTGTAATACTTTGTCACTATCTAGGAATATCACTGTGTTTATAACTAACTGATTGTGTCACTTTAATTTTGATTAGGCGGTTGGTTATAATAATACTACATGACGTCATTATGAATGTAGACTAGTGGTGCTGACAGCAAAAGAGCGCTAGTTGTCCACCAGTCTAGGAAATGAAATAGGATTTGCCGTCTCACTTTTCTGCACGAACTGATCAAAAAAAGACGCTGTTGCGGCCTACTTATCTTTTGATTCCCAACTGCCAGGGGGATCTTTAAAGTGCTGCCGATTTCATACACAAAATTTCGGTTTTCGTATAGCAACCGAACGACCTGACGCTTTTTGTTAGCCAGGCTATATAGCCAGGCTATATGTCATAACCACTAGCAAGGGGAACCAGACTTTAAAAATCCGAGAAGACATTTACCCAGACAAAACTGGGATTGAACCAGTTCCACAGCCGCAATATCTACTCCTCCGCTAATACGAAACCCAAACTCTATGACGCATTTATGATCACTTATAAAAACGTACATCACTCCTTGAAGGACATGGATTTTGTAAATATGTTTTAAACAAATAATCAGTTTCAAAACAAAGAATAATGCTAGCTAAAGTGGGAGAATGAAAGACAAAAATGGTATCTTAGTGTATGGATATTAGTACAAATTGCTACTTCTAACTCCTTCAATATGATATAGTTATGTATCACTAACGCCAAAACAATTTTATTAAAGCATCATTCAATACAAGTCCAGCAGCTTGAAAACCGTTAAAAACACTACAATAACGGCAGGTTGTATGAATGAATGAAAGCTTATAACGATGTGATAAGTACATACTCTGTCCGTTAAGTGAGCCATATTTGTAGATGTATTCAATAAATTATTGATGCAGCACAAACAGGAATTAATCCAATCTTTGATTAGTTCCAGTGCCAAGCGCAACCTTCCAATCAGCTCAACTTGCGTGACACCAAGATTGTCCCATCCCCTTAAAGCACACTAATTTAATAATACTTTAGCTGGGAATAACTTTTTAATGAAACGCTCTTTTAAACAGTTAAGTGGGTTAGATGTTTTCGGTTTGAGGAGGTGACGAAGGTCTTTGCTGTATTGGGCATGTTTTCATCACGTGGATGAGTGGAAGTGGAAGAACTGCGTTGTTTTTTACAAGTATTACGTGTAGAGTAAAGTATATAAGATATAAAGTAGACAAGGCACGTGAAGGGTATTATTATATTTACTGAAGTGTAATTCATCTACATAAATCGATCACAGTATGAAAATTTGTTCTTCGCTTTCCTCACGCATAGAAAACACTCTCCCTTCCGGTGATTTCCGATGACATCACAAGCATTGAACTAATCAGCGATCGGAAACCCACTCAACTTAGCGTGAACGTTCAATTTACGTAAGATCGGCACCGCCCATCCGAACGATCACTGTGCATATATTATTGTTTGGTTCTATATAGAAGAAGCACTAGAAGTTGAACTACGGGAGCGTCACTGGAATAAATACTGTTTGGAAACTGCTTTACTTAGAACAAACTAAAACACAAAAGGTAAGTGTAACTAATATAATTTTATTATATAACTTTAAGACTTACTGTTTTCAAAACTTTCTCAAGTTTACAGAACAATTAAAAAGTTTTTCTTAAATTGAAAGGCACTAAACCTACGGCTTAAAAAAAAAAACCTTTTGCGGACAGTCATGAACATGTTATTTCATTTCATTTTTTTCTGCGAAAAGTTCCCTCGTGTGCAGTTAAAAATGAAAGACTGGGATGGTGAATGTATTAATGAAAACAATATTACGTGATGCAATCGGTTTCGAGTTAAATTTTCATTGAACTCTCCTCTATCGCTATATTGGAGAGAAAATGAATGTTATAATATGTAGCCGCAGTTATCACGTTTCATTCTTTCTTGTCTCCAATTACCAGACCGATTTTTAAACACGCACATGGGGAAGAAAAAGCTTGAATATTCTCTTCATTAGGTTATTTTTCTAGACTGCATTATCTTACTGGTGACAAGAAATATGATTATCGTCAAATGTTAAAGGTAATTTAAATGCCAAAAAACAAAACCACAATAGGATTTTTGAGTGGAATTGCAACTATTATCCTAATTTTACCGAACAGTAATAATTGATAGAGATAATTTCTTATTTGTGGCAATAATTATATTCCACTTGTGAGATATACTACTTATGTCTTGGTGGCTTAACGTTTGCACACCAGTAGGGATATCGCAGACAATATGTATGATATATTGGTTTATAAATGCTGTTGTAGTGTGAGTGACATTGGCTTTCAAATGTTGACAGCACTTAATAGAAGTCGCTATCAACTATGTATCTGCTAATATTGTCCGCTTGTCGCGCTTTTTATTTGGCTTTTGTTTGCAAGAGAAGCTCTGAAGGTGGGGCGGATCCAAGGCCGGTGTAGGGATACACTCGCTTTTTGTGATGTACCCGGTTTTTTTTTTGCCCTCGTCCTCCACCCAGGCATTCGCCTTTTCAAAATTGTATACCTTTAGGTACCTGAATTATGACGTGTGATGAATGCAAAATATATATATATTAGACCACTTTTCCTTATTAACGTTAAAAGTCACATGTATTGGTATTGTATGCAATGTTCTACACCCCGCGCACTATGCAGATATTAGCCTAGGCACCTTTATCTCATTTTTAAAGAAATGGTGTTTAGCGTCCTGCTTGTCTCTACTGACAGCGCTAATGAAGAAGTACATGGGCCATAATGTGTCCTATGAAACAAATTTTGCCCTGTAGTGCTGCAACCTATGCTTGCTTCGAATTCTACCTATGTGCACCGGACTTCACTTTTTGCCTCATCCTAATGGCTAGACACTGTACTTGTCGGCCCTGCGTCCTGCATCACTAACGTGACTGATAAAATATTGCGACAAATTAAATGATACAAAGTAGTCCAATCGTTTATCTGTCATTGTTTTATATATATATATATATATTGTTAATCCATACCGTCGTTGACCTATAATATTCTGAAATATTTTTCAATTTTTCATCTCAGACATTACTTGACAGAAAAGACATGCTTAGTTTAATCAAAGGTTATTCATATAAAGAGAGTGTCTAACCCACAGATTGGCTCCTTGTAAAAAAATAATTTTCAAATTGATTAAGATTTTTTTTTTTAATGTCCGTTCTTTGTGGGAATATATAGATTGATTAAGACATTTCTTTGCTGAATGCTCGAATTTTTTTTTCTGTGGGGATGTAGACTTTATGTAAGCTTTGGTCTTCTGTAGAAAGTATATTAATTGTTCGATCTATGAATGTAGTGCAAATAGCATTTTTTATGTTCTTTGTTTAAACATTGACAGAAGATCCAATTTACGTATGATTTCATGAACCATTGTAAAGGAACATTCTCGGCTCTGTTTTCAAAGCATTGTATCGAGTATCTTGTTGAGTTTTCATTATTTGAATCGAGCGCAAAATCAATTAAAATCGCTGTAGATGACTATGGTGTTGCTGAATTGTTCTTCTTTTTCTATTACTGTGTTACACCCGCTTCCACCGAGGGTGATATCGCAGCCAAATTGTCTTATTTTTATTTTCTTCGCGCACGCGTGGGCGTCTTTCATCTCAGAGGAAACTGGCGTTGGCCCACGAGGTTGAGAAGGTGCCCCTCTGAGACCACACCAGGGATTGAAACCACGACAGCAAACCAGCATTGACCATCCAGCTAGAGCTCGAAGCGCGACACCCTAGACCACTAAGCCATCCCCCCCCCCCCTTTGCTGAACTGGCTAAGCATTGTATCCCTACCAGAGGCGGTTTAAGGCTCTGACGGACCCTATATAGGCATCTTGTTTTTTTATATTTCTTTAGACAGCGATCCGCAGGTTCTAATGTTAGGATTTGAAAAAAATGACATGGTTTATGGGGAAAAACCTATGGCTATGTATTCATAATGACATTAAAATCGGATATTGTCTATCGTAGATTGTCGGGCCTAATTTACAAAAAAAATACTTAAAAATTATAACACATTCTGACCATATTTCATATAATATCAATCCAGTGTATAGATTTAAATAATATACGTTTTATAATAATTACAACATTCAGTTGCCATCTTATATACATGTAATGCATTAACGTGATAGCAAGTAGAGAAACTCGATAATACATATATTAATTATATTGGAACTGGGAAGTTTTACGTTTAAGATAAATACTTAAAGCAATAAGCGAGTGTTTTGTCAAACTGTATTTGTCTTCTTAACAGGGTTAACAAAGCATAACTGCCGCAGGTCACGTGTATAACCCATAGAATTTCCCATTTAGATCCCAAAGAATCTGGTATTTGATAAGTAATCTCTAGTGTGTCGACAGTTTTAATTGCATATTTTCCCTGTTGAAAACATCAAAGAGGTTATCCAAATTAAAGAATCTGTATTGTTAAAGGACCGCGAGGATAGCTTTTAATTCCTCGTTAACTAAACAAATTCCATTTCCCTGCCATTGTATTGATACATATTGTGAAGGTGTAGCGACCAGAGGGGTGTATTTTACATCAGTTGTGTTATATCTTTTTATTCAAAGTTTATATTGCGACCTCAAAGTAATTTGAAGAACTTACATTTGAAGAATTTTCTCCTAACAGCCAAGAATACACATTGATCTATCCACTGATGTTCCTTTAATGACTATAGGACAAAACTGCAGTTTTCACAAAAACATATTTCACAGATATTAACAAATTGATTTAACATTAATGGATGTGTATTTATAATGGTTATTTTAAAAGCCCTCTGACACTGGAAGTGTTTTGAGCAACTAATACATCAATTTGAAGATGTATTATGTAAGAGCTAAATTCATCTATTGCAAATCGTTTTTGCTTTTTATTTTTTTTTTGGGGGGGGGGGGGCTTCAAATGCTATATAAATCACTACTTAGACATTTATTCACACGGCAAGCCCATAACCAACTATTTAGACCATTAGAGAGGGGTTAGAAAATATCATATCTTCGTTAAACGTTAAAATGGAAAATCAAAACTTTGTTTATTATCGTAGCCAAGGTCTTATAATCGATAGCCTAGTATTTACCATATTTCTTGTCAAAACTTTAAACATTTATAATCCGCCCAGAATAAAGTAATTTGGCTGTAATTTTCTATTTCAGTATCTATTTTAAAACTATTATAGCAAGAATGGCCAGTTCTTTGTCTAAATCTTACATGGTCTTAATAATATTTCTGGATATCTTTTTACCTTTATACAGGAGGAAGCGTCAAATTACATATTTCCGGTGAAACTCATCATAGCTGCATCACATGTCAGTTCATTTTGGGGTGATTTTGAGTTTTGTGCATCAGTGATCTACGATCATTCGGTACCTTTTCATTGCGAAGCTGTATGGCATCCCAAAATGTAAAACAAATAGGCAGGGTTATGGGTAGCCTCGGATCGTCCTTCAAAAACATTCTGAAAAAAAAATATGGCGTTAAAATATGTCAGCTCAGGACATCTGAAGAAGCGACGTTGGTAACCATAATATGACACTTTTCTGATACTGACGTCGATCTCCATTCATTCAAGGTTCTGACTGATCAATGCTTTTAATTCCCAATAACACCGTATTACATCCTTGCAACAAATGATGATATCGATACAGTTAATCCAACAAAAAAGAAGGAAACCGATTCTTTCTATTATAGATTGATTTTAAACAAGGTTCTAGTATTTGTTTGAGATGGGTTATAGACTTAACAGAGACTCTATTTGAGCGTAATGTTTACAGAACAATTACTGTTAAAGAGGAGATGATGTTAGTTTCAGCTTGGGTGATTTTTTAAAAATGTACACAGGAAAAGTAGGTGATTTTTAAAAGTAGCGCAATATAATAGAATATGCCCTCATTCTGTCTCTTGGTTTCGACCCTAAGCTTGTACGTAGATTTTCTTCGGGACTACCACTCCATTGACGCCACTGCTAAACACCACAAGGCGCATGTGAATTATTGAAATAAAATTCAACTATATGTACTGTAGGTTAGTACCGAAATGACCAGATTTGTGTTGACCGGCCGTTACCCCCTCCCCCCTGTCTCTCGAGGATTACTCTAACTCTTAATGAATGTTCTGATAAATAGCTATTCATAGCCCTGACCTATCATTTGGTTAGAGCAGCTGTGTTATTGAACATTTATATATCGTTAATTTATAGATTCTCTTGTGAAATTACAGCTATCGTGAACTTTTCTCGGAAAGAATTATTGTCCTGTTGAAAATGTCTTTTTACGTCTGACAATTGACGTGGATTCATGGGTACAAACTCAGTGCTATCCGTTTGAAAACGGTAAACAATTCGCCAAGTGAAGCAGATCGACACTTAAAAAGAGCTCTGTGTTTCGTCTTTTTGCATATCTATCTTCTGTTTACTGTTAATGATGTCATCTACTCTTCATTTGGTTGAATATATAATCTTATTTCATGTTTGTAAAGTCTGTAAATGACATATTAATCAACTGATTTTTGCAGCTTGGTTATTATTAGAATAAATTCCCGACTACGTATAATATTCTATTATTCAGAAATTGTGTATTATTCTTGCTCTGGGTAATATTGTTTAACCGACTTCGGTAGTCAGTTGGGATCTTCAAAATGTTTAACCTGAATTAATTATCGAATAGGGAGAATATCATTACGTGACTTAAATTTCTGATAAGCTTAAGAGAGTTTTTGTAATACTGGAGATGTGACAACGTGTTAACTTCACAATATTTTCGAATATGTATGTCATTTAGGATTTAATAATTGGTATTTTATTTGGATTTAAGAACTGGTATTTTATTTAGAATTCAAGAATTGGTATTTTATTTTGGATTTAATTGATATTTCATTTAGCAATCAATGTTTCACATAATATAAACCGGGGGCTCAGTGCGGGTGGGGGACCCATCAAAACCAGTCCCCAATTTTCAATAGTAAAATTTTTCGTAGAATACAATGCCGACTGGAGTCCAGCCATGAAACTATTGGATTGTTTTTTTCAGACAACTAGTATCATAATGTATAGCATTCGCTGTAAAAATAATTCGGGGACATTTTGATTTGGCTCAGTTTTTACGTATATTTGAAACAGGTTTCGAATTGTTGTGGTTCTGTTATGCAAGCTCTGTTTCGGCATTCAAAGCAAAAGTTCGATACTAGAACCGTTTGATCACCGGGGTCACAAAGAACAAAGGTGAATTTAGTAAGTTTATATTTGTATACGCTCACATTGAAATGTGGTCGTATATTGTCGTCGCCCCCGTCCGTCCGTCGGTCCGTCCGTCGGTCCGGCGTCCACGATTGCTTGTGGACGCTCTAGAGGCCAAAGTTAATATGCCTTTAAATTTATACACAATGTTTACAGTCGTGAGACGAAGAATCCTATTGTTTTTCAGCGATTTCCGATAATAACTACCAGAGTTATGGCCCTTGATCACTTCAAAAAATCTTGTGGACGCTCTAGAGGCCAAAGTTAATATCCGATTGACTTTAAATTTATACACACTGATTAAGGTCAAAGAAACCTATTGATTTTCAGCGATTTCTGATAATTACTGCCAGAGTTATGGCCCTTAATCACTTCAAAAAATCTTGTGGATGCTCTAGAGTTTAAGGTCATAAGATGAAGAAGTCTCTTGATTTTCAGAGATTTCCAATAATTACTGCCAGAGTTATGGCCCTTGATCACTTCAAAAAATCTTTTGGACGCTCTAGAGGCCAAAGTTAATATCCGATTGACTTTAAATTTATACACAGTGATTAAGGTCATGAGACGAAGAAGCCTATTGATTTTCAGCGATTTACAATAATTACTGCCAGAGTTATGACCCTTGATCACTTCAAAAAATCATGTGGACGCTCTAGAGGCAAAAGGTAATATCCGATTGACTTTACATTTATACACAGTGTATACGGTCATGAGACGAAGAAGCCTATAGATTTTCAGCGATTTCAAAAAATGACTGCCAGAGTTATCTCCCTTGATCACTTCAAAAAATCTTGTGACGCTATTGAGGCCAAACTTATCATCCGATTGACTTCAGATTGATACACAAAGTTTAAGGTGTTGAAACGAACAAGTATTTTGATTTTTCGATGAATTTTGATAACCGAACAGCTAAATCCATGATATTAAATGTTTCGTATACCAATTGTTAGCGCGGAACAAAACTTTATAAAAAGCAAACAAATTCTATTCAGATTTTAGTGTATTGCAAATGATTCATTACCGAAAAAAAGTAAAAATATGCGACAACCCTTGTTGACTGCCCGGACGATTTAGTTGTTGTGGGCGTATGTTTCGTTGCCTGGCAACCTATCTTTATTGAAAGGGTGATTGCTTTCATTATTTTCAGCTTATTTTCATGACAAAAGAATGCCCACGCATTCACTTTCAGTACAAATGAACCATTTGACCTTTGACCCCGAAAATGACCCAACGGCAGATTAATAACCACTCGCCATCGTATTATACGCGATGTATTACTGCAGAATAGACACCCCCATCCCTACCCACCCCACACCACTGAGCCTCCAGACTAACAGGGATCAATACTCAGATACATTCACATGAAAGTATTTATGGGGTGGTTATTTTCAATAAAAGTTTGGCAAATTTGGTATAAATGGAAAGTAGAGATGTCCAATCTTGCTATAAAAATACTGGATTCCCTGAAAAACATTCATCTTCACCACCAGTGTTACTATGTACAGGAATAGACGAGAATGGATCATGATTTGTCATTGAATTCAAAAGTCGCGCAAAGAGATGGAATTAACGTCCACTAGACACAAACTAGGCCTTTACGGGACTTACATATGGTGAGTACGTCAAGGTCAGACCCGACGACCACACGCGTTAACGCCCCCCCCCCACTTCTTTGTTGAAAAGAAAACTGGTAATACCTAATAATTGCTGTCTGTTGTGCTGCTAACATCACCACGGCTTCCAACAGCTATGGTTGTTTGTCATTTACTTGACATTTTTATATCGTACTTGTTGTTATGTTTACACAACTTGGCATTTGGTTCTTTCTGTCGTTTTTTGATTGTGGAATCCAGGTCTAATAGTATTCCATTTAGCTACAAGGAGTAACAGTTGCCGTCTACGAGATATTGTATGCATGTCAGATTTTTTTTCAGTAACGGATCACCAGATATATATGTTTTAGTATTGCTATACTTCTGCATTAAGAGGCGATATTTACAGAGAATTTACTGATTAGGCCTATAGTATTATAAATACTGATGCAGTGGACTTTTTGTTGAAGGGAAAGAAAATGTGCCGCTTTAGTACTTTTTTATAGTCCAGTTAAGATGTCAAATAGAGATTACTAAGCCAATGCATTTAATTTATCATTATGTATATCTAATACATTGAGAAAATAATTGAACATATTAATGTTTAAACCACCGTTTGTTATCGAGATCGAGATATACTGCATTGCTCACAATGAAACATTAATGTATATCGCCTGGGTCTAATAGATATACTTTTAATTTGACACTGTTTAATTTCAGTAGGACGTGATGATGGCGGCAGCTTTAATAATGATTCTATGGAAATGTTAGAATAAGATGGCTGAGTAGGCTAGATCTGTGGCTAATTCACTGAGATTAGTTTCTCTTAAATTAATATAGTAGACAAATACGCTGTCTGAAGTCGTCCTTATTCATTTACTTAATGTAGCGAGACGTAGTCTTTATCATAACAAGTGTTTAACTGAAGAGTATCAGAAGTATGTTTATGCTTTCTTTTATCGTGTTCACTCCTGTATAACGGATCCATAAAATGAATTACCAGAGATTCTACTCTGACATCTTCTTGTAATTTTAAATAACAATTACAGGAAACATTAATTCCTTACATATCAGTCCAATAAACGCTTTGGTTTAAAGTTTCACAAACTCGTTAATTTGACTACAGATTTGATGTCTTCATTTTGTTTAAAAGTGTGTCTTTCTTGTATTTTTCAACTTCTATAAATGAAATCAATTATGCTTTGAACAATCGACAGTTTGATTTTAATGCGAATGTACAGGGAGCGGTTTCCGTCCCCTTTGTTGAAATGTACCATAATACAGATAGTATTGTCAGATCAACAAAACTATTTATTTTTGTAGATTAGTATCAAACCGGACAAGGTCCTTTAATGGGTTTCTGAAGAGATTTGCGGAATTTTCAACGATCAAAATGGATCGTATATCAAAACGGGCACCGTCCGTGTTGTAGATATCTATTAATGACGCCGGTGAAATTGGAATCAGTTTTCATATTTGAGCCCAAGAAACCATCTTAAACATATTATATCACAAGATATAGTTTTTGACTAATTATTAAGCACAGCTGTCGCTTTCTGAAATGTTGTCCATGTTGTATACAGTTTGGAAATTTAGTCAAACTTTGAAAAATGGGCACTGGGGAATTTTAATGGAGATTTTGTTGCGATAAAATAAGGAGACATATTGTCTATTTATCTGATTAATAACACACTAGTATTCCCTGTCTCTACATGGTGAAATTTTAATAGTTGCCAGTTAGGTTTGCTTTTCTGTCTTGTATAAATAGTGGTAATATATCTATACATATATAGAGACAAGTCTATCAATTTACCATATAGCATGAAAAATGGATAATTGTCTTTTCTATTTAATATTATAGATAACAAATATCCGACAATATACAATAAAGCGGTAATTACCTTATTTATGGTGTTTTACATTATTGTGTGAATATTAGGTGACGTGCGATGATATTTGTGCTTCTCCAGCCGCCTTCTGTCTGTCATTTCCACCTATATCTGGCCTGTCTACATTTCTTAGAACCGAAATATATAATTTATACTTGATGCAGTCTCAGTTTCTCATTTAACCATATTTCCATATAGACTTTGAACATTGGAATTTATTCATGGACATTAAATCGACGGAAGGACTAATATAAAAAGTAGGAGAGGCCATTTTTCATTATGATTTAGAACTGGATAATCTTGACGCCATTTTTAGTCGTTCGAATTGTTCAAAGAGACGGGGCCCCCGTGTACCAAATCCATTTCCCTTCGCAGGAGAAGGTTGTCGGCACTCATCATTGTTTATTACAAATTAAACGTCCAATACACCATACAGGATTTAGCTCATTACTGAAGTATTTTACTATTACTGGTGTGTAGGTCGGCATTCCGGTACTTACTGCGGGTTGCGTGACAACCCTTTACCGTTGAACGTTGAAGTGTAGTTACTTAAAGGGAAGTGTCTGGTATGTAGACCGTAGTATTAACTCGTTCATCTGTACCCATCTACTACTGTCATTCATGGAAACCTTTCTCATATGTTTTGTGACCACGCGTTTGAAGAATAGTTCAAAAAGTCAATACGTCTTAGCGCAATTACATCAATATATTTACAACGTAAACACCTGATATTTTTTTTTTATAGACATTTTAACTATGCTGACGTAAATAACACCTTCCTTAGTACCAGTATATTTCGTTGAATCAACTTGATGTTTGTGACTAATTAGAAACTAATTGATTAATTAAGTTTAATTGAGGTGATGTATTATTGATATAATACTCCTCTTGATAAACTAAACACTTCATTCTATTTAGTAATTAAACTGTACGATATCGCCCCCACTTCAAAATAAATCTATTCTTTGAAAAGAAACCATCCCAAGTTCATTAAACGTTTGAACTCGTTCATAATAACGTGTTTTCAAGTATATTTATTATAACGTTAAACACCTTTATTCAGGTAGCAATGTGGTGTCCAACGGGCATAATCACCAAATTTTACCCATATAACTTAAGAACAGTTAATTTTGCTTAAATTACATAAATATAGATATTTTTTTTAAGATTATATTCAACATACTTTTAGCGACAAAATATGAGACACATCACACCTTACAGTTTAAATTCTTTTAGCAACACAGAAACGATGATTTGGGCAACCCAAAAGAGTTACCAGCAAAAATGTATGCAAAGGGGGGTGAGACGCGGACACACAGTTCTGAATTACTTAAAATGACAAAAAATAGGAGGTGGGTTGAGTAGATATAGGCTAAAGGTAAATTGGACGTTAAATAAGAGACAGCATTTCTTGGAAACGTGTGTGTTTAATGAGTTTTAGATGTATCATATTACCAATCTGAACTATTACTTTACACAAAAATAGTTTAAGTCGGGGGAGAATGTCGAATTTGAATTGAGAAATTTTAATATTACAGAATTTGATGTTTTAAAATTACAAATAATGTTGTATATTTATGCAGTAAATTACAGAATGTTACAGTAATAGATACTTTAATATCTGACGATCTTCTGATATTACCATGGCGAAATTATCCATGTTGAGAAATAAAGTCAAATTATGGGTGTTTAGTTTATTAGAGTCGTCGTGTGACTGTCTTATAAAAAGAGAAGGCAAATATTATACAAACAGTATGCTAATACAATGGAAATGGAAAAAAAAGCATTGCTCTAATTACAAATATTAATTTTTTTTTTCTCAAATATTAGCACCACAAGCGAATAATATAGAACAGATTATATCTAATCAGATTCCTTTTCACAAAACATTCTATTTTATTTGTTTCAAAAGATGATGATTAGAACTAATTTGAACTTCTTTTTGGGGGGCTATGGAGCTAATCCTCGACTAGACTATATTCATTGCCATTGTGAATTGAAAACGAATGCCAATAAGAATCGGCTGTTAGCAATTGTCTTTCTGTTATATGGTAAACTATTTTAAAACAGAATTATTAAGATATTGTCGGTGAACAACAGTAATATTAATAAAACAATGTATATGTTTGATTGACAACATAGTTAATGTCCGCCAACTGGAACGATTTGATGAAGTTATATTTAAACCTTGGGTTCGAGGAATCTATTCTGAAACCTTCCTTTTTTAGAAATACATTTATCAATCATGTGATTTGTCCCAAATAGAACAAGACATCTGGATGTTAATAACCAGGATCTTGTGATGGATGAAGTACATACCCTGCTATCATCGACGAGAGAGAGAGAGAGGGAGAGAGAGACGGACGTGGGGAGGGCGGGGATGCCCACTCGACACGAAGTTCGTTTTTTAACTAAGATATTTTTCAATTTTATTTCAATAATATTATTCGCTTGAGTACAGCGGGACCTTTAGCGATGTGAGGAAACCGGGTTTTTTTGGAGAAAATGTTAGTTTCACTACTTGCTGGTGGGTATAGGGGTTTTTAAACAGTCAGAAGAGACCTGAGGACCCGGAGAAAACCCACGGAGCTTCAGACCTTAGACCATTCGACCCCCCGTCCGCAATAGTATAGATAAGAAAGAGTCGAGCTACGCAAATGGCTTGACTTTAAACAACATCCGACTTAAGAGTACAGAAGTAAATGCAGGGGCTTGTTTAGGAATTCGACCAGTGGGGTAGCCAAGGTTAGGACAAGGTAGGGAATTACCCGCGAATTTGACAAATCATAAACATTGAGACAATATTTCAGCTCATTTGGTGTATAGGATTACAGTGGAATGAGCCAAAAAGGCATCAATACTTCGGACGTTAGTCTTCGACGTTATATCCATGAATGTTGGAGAGAAAAAAATATGACATGCGCCAGCAGGAGGTCAAGACCCCTTGTCCCCACCCTCACACCACGCGCCTGAGCCAATGGATTAAGTAGGAACCAGACGACGATATTATTTTCATCTGTCCAGTAACATTATATTTTTTACAGAATCCGAAATCAATTTCCATTGTTTTAAATTAGCGCACGTTCGCCTATCGTCTGCTATTGGCATCCTGGTGTTAACAAGATCGCTCGACAATGTGGCAGATGAAGTCGTGTTATACCTAATAGACCCCCTTGAGTACGCAATGTCTTCTTTTATTTTGTTGATATAACCACGCACTTGACTTCTAATGTTTTCTATTTCTTGTATTCGCCAAATGTGACCAGGGTTCAGACCTTGAGATTACTTACTGACGGGATGGTTACTCATGGGGAAAACTTGAATCATCTGTTTCAGACTTCACACCAGTGTACACTTACCAAATGAATGGTAATTAATATCAGTTGAATTAAACTGAATAAACATATCTAGCGACATAAACTTAATAATCACTCTCTCATTAGAGGACTTCACATAATTTGTAGCTCTGTAGTGATAATTTGATTTAGTAGTCTGGAAGTACTTTATAGATGAACTAGCGGATATAACCAATAGTATAGTTGATTAAAAACTACATACCATGTCCAAAGTTTACACCTCTGCCAAAAGCCCAATTTCTGAATTTTAGAAGCGGCTGAGTTGAGTCTTATCCTTCAGGTGGTATCAAAAATGACGTCCCTTTGGCTTGCACGTGGGCGAACTCCTTGGTAATTGAAGTTGCAAAGAAAATAAGTCGAAGTGCACAATTTTCGACCCTGACAATGTTCGATGTTTTGTCAAGAGACGATAAAACCCATTCTCTTGTATTGCGACTATATGGTTGGGATTCTGGACAAGCAGGCTCCTTGACATCACATTGTTCTGTACTGATGTCATTTTGACATAATACCATGCCTCTTGGCCGTTTTTCTTAATTTAGAAAATGATTAACCAGATTAATTCCATTTTGAAAAGGACAATATTATCGTTTAATTGTGGACAGCATATTTAATATCTGATAATGTGTAAAATAAATTTGATTAAATGGTCCTGATAATTACATGTGGTTCTCATAGGAAATCAAACTCTTTTAACCGAAACCTTCTGTCTTCAACTACCCGGTACGTATAAATCCGTTAGTTAAGTAGTGTCATACCGTCTTGATATAAATTACATCTTGTTCTTGGGATATAGAAATGCTTATAACTTTTATACGGTTGATATATCATTTTGTATAAGGTTGTCATACTTTTAAAGGTCTTATATTAAAAATTTAATAGCTAACGTCTTGTGAATGTACATGTTACGATTCTAACTATAACATTTGTTTCGAGTGGACATACCTGTGGCTGATTTTGGTCTGAAAGAATCCAGATTCATTAAAAATCCAAACATGGATTTCGTGTAAGTAATATACCGATTTAGAGTTCCCAAAGTCTTTTGGTCCTTTGGTTCTATCGCCTGTTCGGGTATTTGTATTAGTGACGAGTGTCAATTACGAGGTGAGATGCATACACACCTCCAGGACGGGCCCGTATCTCGAGGGGGCGCGGGGTGGGGGGGGGGTACAAGAAATTGCTAACAATCATTAAAGTGTACACAGTTCCTTATATTAACCACAAAATACTATTTTTTTTTGTTTAAACTCTTATTTTAAAATGCTTCTTAGACGCCTAGGTAACTACATAGCATGATGATGACAGCAGTTTGTTAGAATGACCTTTCCGAAAATTTCCTCAAAATGTTGCCCCCCCCCCTACCAAAAGGTAATGCCCCCCTCCATCAAAAGGTAATGCCCCCCCCCCCGCTTAATGGTGTCTAGATACGGGCCCGCTCCAGGAAAACCTGGTACTACACCTCGTTTGTGGTTTTCACGCAACTGACAAATGCTTGATGTATTCCTGTATTACACATTATACAAATCGTAAGAAAACGATAAGAATTGTTAACTCTTATTGAGATTTATTATCTCAAAAAAAGCAGAGTGTGCTAAGTCTAATGTCATTGTCAATGCATGGTCTATTCAAAATAAAATCGCAAAGGATAATCTATAGTTATAACGATAATCAAGTTGCTGATGTCGGTGAAATAAAATAATTTAATAAGATAATTCAATCTTATGCGGTATTAAGTTGTTTTTAACATGTTCGCACTTACCCTTGTATTGACACGTCAAGTAATTTTGACATGATATCATTTGATATGGTGTTGTTTTCAATATTTGGAAAAATGAAAAAAATAATTAAATTCTTGGTGACATTAAAATCCCGTGATAGGGTATTATTAACACCTACAACGATACCCCGCCAAATTGCCCTTAATATTTGAGGACAAAATAAATAGTTGACTCGACCAACCGCTACCACCTGGTTCTCTTTGATCTAAATGACGTTTAATTTCGAACCGTGTTAGTTAAAACCAAACAGAAACTTATTTCTAAAATTTGAGAGACCAACAGTGCATGATAGAACAGACAAAGGTACTGCAATGGAATGTACTAATGTGTTACACTGACTTCGGAAAGCGGAACTGAAGTGCTGGATACAATTGAATGCAGATCTTGTTATTATGTACGGTATGGTAATATTAAGTATGAATGTCGTAAAATTAGGAGCAACTGATAAAGGATAAAACTAACAGTTGGTTTAGTGCACAAAACCAACATTCTGTATCTATATTTTCTCTCGTCAATATAGTGGATTAAAAAGCATGTTGCAGTATTTATACAAACAAAACTACTGATACGGATAAGTGCCTGTCACATTTTCAAAACATACAAAAGATGTATAAATTAAATAGTCTATTAATTTGATTTAGCGTAACCTTGTTCTATGCAACTCTCTTCGTTTTAAAAGCATTTTATGATTGCTCGTAATTAAAACAACTTATACATATATATCTCTGAATGAATGTCTGGAAAAGTGTTAAAATCGTGACTGATCTATTCGAAACTTTTACTGAGATGATGTGAGGAATAACAAACCTTAACCTTATTTCTATACTCAATGTTACGTGGTAGCGTCTTTTAGCCTGTAATAAGCTGGTAATAACAGTGAATAAAAGCCAAAGATTTGACACAAGTAGAAAGATTTATTCCATTTTATTATCTCTTTTATTACAAAGAATTACAGAGAATGGTCGGGGAAATTGGTAGTTATAATTCGCCAAAAAATCTAGCCGTCTTCATTGATGGCACTAATGGCTTAAATTTTGATATCAAGTAATCTGTCTGTCAATAGTATTTACATTTTTATATTTGGTCGAATGGGTTTCGGCTAAATTGAAGGTGATTGGGGTTCGTATTTGGACTAATTTCGGAGAATTTGTTTGAATTTGACTAGGATTTGATTCTCGTCAAAGAACTTATAAACATCAGTTGTAAAGATGTTATTATCCGTCAAACCTTTCACATCGTCTTTGATTCTATTTTACTTTCTGTTAACAAGGAGAATAATAAATAAATACAGTGTTTGATCCTGAAATTGTCGTAGCCCCACTCCCCACCCACGTATCGATAATTTAAAGAACAGTTGTTGCGTTATAGAATTCTGGAAAACCTTTTCATCAATGAACATTTGAAGGTGCGTGGCGTTTCAAATCATTTAATCCACGTATACGTTTTGTGTATCCTGTCCAAGGGTTTGTCTTACGGTAATATATGATGTGGGTGATGCAGTCTTCCTGCACTTAGTATTAGATACGTAATCATAGGGGTAATTTGATAGAAAATGCAGGATAACTGCACAACAAAACACAGAGAGGACAAGAGATATGTGCAGTGCCTTTAGATTCAAAGCCTGATGAATATACGTGTCTCGTTGTATGTGAAAGAAGTATAATTTAATGTTATCGAACTCCAGTCTTTAGCACCGTAAATTGTTTCTTGTTTCAAGATCGATAGCCCCTATCAGCCTGTCTATAGATGTAGTATCACTAACATTTTAATCATTTATCCATGATGCTGAATTAATATGATTTAGCTCTATATAATCTTTAGTCTGAAGTGAACGTATATATTTTCATGAGGACGTATTGTCGTCGCCCCTGTCGGTTCTGTGCGATATTGGCCATGTACCGGACCATAACTGCCTGAATCATGGCACATAATTGTATGAAAAATCACATTTTTAGCTTGTGGACCCTCTAAAGGTCAAAATTGTTTTAAAAAAACCCTAACGTTTAAATGTATCACCATTACATCCTAATGACGTTTGATTTCAAATTTTGTAAAAACAGGGCCAAAACTATCTAACAAAAAGGCTGCTTCTTGTACGCAAATAGTGTAAAAGTTTATATTACCCAGGTCGTTGTCCCTCTAGAGGTAACACTTTTGATCCAATTTTGATGAAACTTAAAACACGCGTTTATTTAGTCACAGCGATCTTGGTTCGTTTCGACATTGCGCTCCTGGATTATGGCCCCTGATTGTATGAAAAATCATTTTTTAGCTTGTGGACCTTCTAGGGGTCACCTTTTTTTTATCCGATTAAAAAAAAAAAAACACGTTTAAATGACGTATCAACGTTCGGATTTTGTAAGATCTGACCAAAACTATCTGAAAAAAGCTGGTTATATACCCAGCTCTTGAAAAATGTGGACGTATCTTCCATGGTAACCGCTGGTTGTACTTTTATTAAAACACTAGGTTGTGGACTGTGCAGGTGCTCTGTAGTCTTTAGATCTACCCACTAGTCAAGGTTGTCTTGTATATTGCTAGAACACCACATACTACTTCCCATTCAAGGAGTTCACAAAGCTAAACAGATAAAGAAGGATTCCAACAGTACAGCACTACTTTTAATTGTTTTATTTTAGAGCATTATAGAGATGAATATATATTTGTGATAGTCTTGAATATCAATACACATTATCACATCAATAAATCATATTTATGCTACAACCATTACAAATATTAGCCAATTAAAATTTCATACTTTAAGCAGAGGGTAAAATGTTGTTTTTTGCAGATAATGACTTAATAGATGGGTGCATTAGATCTCAGAAAACAGACGTAGATTTTATTAATAAATAATGAATATTGGTTCTATTGCATTGTTGGAAATTAAACAAAATAAGAAGTCAGTTAGATCGAGCTTGATTGTATGATAGCTGCAGGCATTGGGTCACATCCAAAATATAAATATATAATTACATTGACGGGTTTTTTTTTATTCCTGATCGCGATTGAAAGCACTGTGTTATATGGGATTATTATTGCATAAAAGTCATGTATACGCATCAAATCATTTAGTAGATCCAACTAAAAAGAACAGTTGATAGGCAAGTACCATTATAAAACGAACAATGCACCAGTACTATAACATGGGATTTATAAGGGTTATTGGGAATGTGTTGTAAGATTTTAGTTCATGATAATTTCCATTTCTTTCATAATTGCAAATACCCAAAATTGGCGGAATTATTCCACAAGTTACATGTAAATCTTGTCGAACAGCCCTTTGTTATATAATAATATATAACAAACAGAGATGGTATCTGGTACGATAGCAAACACACACTGATATAAAACGGGATGTCAATGCTGTGTTGAAATGTCGAAGTTACCAGAGAATAATGGATGAAAGATTAGTAAACCTATAAAATTCAGATAAGAATAAAGATTACTTAATACCAAAGGAAAGTGTTTAGATAAGCCCTGCCTTGTTATTTTCTTCATAAAGGTATTATGTTTAAAAAGAACGGGTAGTGAATCAAAGAGTTCGATTAAACTGAACATTACAAGCAGGTGTAGGTATACACCACCAATTATAGAACTTGATACGGCTGTATGATATTTCATACAAGACATTATACCTGTTACAAACTAACAGGATAATATCCATTGTACCGTGTCTCATTATTTGATAGCAAAATTAGCTTCATTTTTCCAATACGGGATTAAATAGATTATTGGTAGTATAATTTTCAACGTGATTATTGTCATCTTGTATGATTCGTTCTTTATAGGATCAGATATTGACGTAAAACTTACAAAAAGGCGTGTATACGTTCTGTCGAACTGCATCAGATATCTTAAACATACATTATTGCAAGAGCTAAAACTGCCTATTATACGTCTTCCTTTAGACCAGAAATATTATCTAAATTATTAATTAGACATTGATTAACTTATCCAGACCATAATCAATTCTCGATGACACCGCTAGTGTGCGATATTTAGCGGACTGGAATACATTTTTTGAAAAATAAACAAGCGTAAAAATGAATACAGCGGCTTACCTAAAATTCAAAAGCATCTATTTCGGTTCAGAAATGAAATGAAATGAAATGGGGTTTAACGTCCGACAGTTCTGCTCCAAGGCTGGCTGATGAAGACGGGCATAAGCCATACAGTGTGCTATGAGGGAAATTTTGCTTGGCAGCGGCGTTACGGTCTACTCTTCTATCGAATTTCAACTGCCAAGGGACCCTTTACTTTACGTGCACAACAATGTGTATACGGGACCTCGGTTTTTCGTCCCATCCGAATGACTAGACAGCTGTCCTTGTCGGGCTCTCCGTCCTGCATCACTGACAAGGGGAAAATCTAGATGAACTTCCTCGACCAATGCAGGGATCGAGCACCTGACTCCCAGGCTAGCGAGGCAGCGTCCTACCCACTTAGCCACGTGATCACCATTTCGGTTCCGAGTGAAGCAATTTGAGTAAATATTATAGCGAAAACTACCAACTCTTTATTATTTATTGTTATTACAGCATTTTCAGGAGCACTTTACAAAGTGACAATGTAATCATAAATAAACAACAAGATATGGACCTGATTGCATACCGAGTCAGTTAAAAGCCTGAATAAATAAATATGGCTTAATGTGTTGTTTAAAAGAATATAGAGATGTACAACATCTTAAAATAAACATATGATTGATAACTAAAAGAGCGCTGGCCATAAGAGACTAGTTGAACAGTTTTGGATTTTAAAAGTAGTTTATCTGATTAAGGATGCGAAAAATATCAAAATATATCGACTGGATTCTGGATAACCAATATAAACCCCCACAGTCCTTCACTCACTGATCCACCCATCCATATCAATTCCAACCCAACAACCCTACAGATACACTGCGCTAGGTGAAGCGGTCGGAAGCAACATAATTCAAAGCAATCGACAGCAGCATAATGCAAGATAAATCAAACTGATCTAGTGTGTGAAATAACTTTATTTGACGCCCGCGTCCACCTAAGTAATATCGCAGACATAAACGAATGTTCACGCGCTTGTCACAAGTAAATTTGTTACAAGCGTTATCATATCTACTGTAGTCTGATATTAAGAGTTAAAAAGAAAAAAAAAACAAAATCAATCTATTGAGTCAGAAATAATTGGTCCTAATAAAATATTCATGGCAAAATACAATATCAGGAACCAATAATGGTTGAGAATAAATTCTTTAAAATTTCATCTATGGGAAATTCGCATAATTATTAAAATATTCTGGTAGTCTATATAACATGTGCAAGACTACAAACAGGCAGCTTGTAAAGTTTTAGTCTCCAGTCAGTATCTGAAACAAGTAATTGGCAGAAACTTATCATACTAAAACTGTATGCAATTTGAAAAGCTTATAAGAAAACCACGTCCATATTTTTTTATGCTAATTGTATGAGTTAATGCTTTCATGCTCTGTTTTACCAATTGTATAAGTTTTAGTTGAATGTAGTTTTAAAATTATGAAAGTGCCGACTATGACAATCAGTTCTTCTTATAGCTTACAGTTAGTGCATCATCCAAGATTTAACATCATTGAAAACAAAATTCATTAAATGATACAACATGCCACAATTAGATAAATATTCCCGGGAAGATACCATTTTTACCAGAAAACTAGAAGAATTAAACTATAAGACGTAAAGGCGAGGGGCGCGAGTCTCTGTGTGTGGGGGTGGGGTGGGGTGCGGGTGTATCTTTTATACACTATTCGGACTAATAGATAAATATTCTCTATATGCATATATTTACAAGTTTTATATTTTTAAAGCAAAGTCTAAAAGTAGTATAGGGTAGTGTATAGGTAATAAATTGCATGCCTTATCTCCGTAGTACTAAATGATGATTCAGTATAAATTCAAATAATTTTCTATTTACCAGACTACGTCGATTGGGTTTGCTTACTGGGTTGCTAGCTGTTGTCGAGTTGAACTATTAGTTTGATTATTGTGCTTATAAATGGTTCAAAGCAAATTTATGTGAAGTTGTTTTAAAACAACGAACTTAAAAAGTTTCCATCAAGCCAATTAACAAGGAGTACGGCGCAAACACAAAGAGATCAAGTTCAGATCACGATACGGGGTTTACGGTTCATCCATGTTGAGCTTATTTTTCACACAAAGTTCGAAGAGAAAATAATTATGGTTCACCATCGTGTATCAAGGGAAATGATGATAGAATCAAGATGATACGCGAACAGTTCTGTAGATTATACCAGCGTCATATTTTCTCGACATGATTTGTTATATTGGGTCCCCCGTAGATTTTACCTAGCTCTATGGGATATAATTCATTATACACATGGTTAGATATCGACCAACACGGCCTTAACTTTATCAACTCGGGTATTATGCTATTATTCGCTTTACAGATCGGTATAAAATAAACACTTTCCCTTATGGCCAAAAATGTTTTTTGTTTTTCTACTGTTAACAAGTTTCAGAAAGTTATAAATAAGAAGTCAAGTTTCTTAGTTCTCTCTTTGACGAATAAAACCGTTTCTCTCTTTGACAAAAAACTGTTTTCTCTTGAAATATGAATTTTTAAATATCTCTTTGGAGAAAACAACTTGAAATAGAATTTTTAAAAAATCATATTCACTCGATCGAATGCAGTTCAGTTTCCCTAATTAGTCAATTTTAAGAGGCCTTTTTTTTTGCCCAAACAGTCCACTGTCTTCAAGTAGTTGTTTGTGTAAAAACTATAAGATGCAATATATATATATATAAATATTGTCCCTAATTAGTCAATTTTAAGAGGCCTTTTTTTTTGCCCAAACAGTCCACTGTCTTCAAGTAGTTGTTTGTGTAAAAACTATAAGATGCAATATATATATAGATATTGTCCCACTTTTAAATAGAATCTCAGAATGTTCGAATGATTTATTCAAAATATTGACTTCGTCCTTATTCATACAAAAAGGAATATTGATTAATAAAGACTAACATAACTGCCAATATGCTATTTTTAATGACCGCATAAAAAGTTCTGTTTAAGATCTCTGAGATCCAAACTGACTGAAAACAAATCTGAAATAAACGAATACAAATCACCTCCTACAGTATAATGCTCATTCTTTGATATGCAGATCATGACACTGGCCTTGTAAACAGTAAAATAACACCACCACTGACAAAGTAACCAATTTATGGTGATTTACATCCACCTTAAGTTGTCAAAAGGTCAGCCATGTCTCATCTAATCAATGTAGCTCTTTTACAAAAGAACTTTTCACTCAGAAAAGGCAATTGGTCATATAATTTGTTCCCCAAAAGAATCTTTTAAAAACTATCCTCTACTAACGAAAAAGCGTCGATAATAAAAACTGTCATTAATTGGTTGATAATGTAAATTGATGAGCGTATATCTAGACAGCTGAATGTTGTATTAATCACTGATATTATGCGATAATCTATCACCTCGTTTATTAATTATATTACCATTATTACTATACCTTACAATAGATCATGTCAATCATTTCATTATAACCTTTGATCTATATTTTGATAAATGGTATTTATACTGCTATTGTAATATATTCTCTTTCTATTTTCAGAATTAACATGGAACTTAACTTATCATTATTCCTGCTACTTGCTTCGCTAACACTGATATTCGCTCTACCACTATCAAGTATAGAAGAACCAGATAAAAACGATAACGGAATACAGTCACAATTTAGAGACAATGATGAATATGACGGTTCACTAGAAAAGCGATTAAGCAGTTTTGTACGAATCGGAAAAGCTCCCCGAAGCTCGTTCATGCGAATAGGTCGCCCAAGCTCCTTTGTCCGTATTGGAAAATCAGCCACCGACACAGAATCAAATATGGACGATGAAGAATTCGGATCGCCAGCAAAAAGACCTAGCAGTTTTGTAAGGATAGGAAAGGGTTCCAGCAGCTTCGTAAGAATTGGAAAAAGTTTGGGTGACGATGAAAAGCGTATGTCGAGCTTCGTAAGAATAGGAAAAAGTTTGCCAATGGAAGCTGATAAAAGAAAGAGCAGTTTTGTGCGTATTGGAAAATCAGATCCCCAAAAGCGTGCTTTCGTTCGAATTGGAAAAATCCCTTCATCTGCTTTTGTAAGAATCGGACGCGTTCCCCTGTACGACGCCCTTTTAGAGAAACCTAGTGGATTTTTTAGATTAGGTCGAGTAGGAAAATCTTCTTTCGTCAGAATCGGAAAGAGAGACATCGAAAAATAAACTGCATCGGTTATTTTAACAAGTGCCAGTGCAATGTAAAAATATTCAGTTCGGTTCAACAGAGCAAAAAATACAAATAAATTCAGAATTTGAACTAAGGGTTCAAACAAATTTAATGACATTTTGGAAAATTTGGTTTTAAAAGTATCATTGGGAACACTGTTTTACGTATCCGTCCCAGTTTGAAGCCAGTTAAGATTATTAGAGACTTAAGGAACTCTTAGATCAACAATCGTATACATCTTAACAACCAATATGGTGACGTAAACAGAGACATAATATCAGTTGAAGTTTTTTGTCCCCAATCCCCGCGGCCATTTGCAACCAATCTCATGGACTTAAGCCTTATTTTGATCCTGTAATGAACACTCGAAAACATAAAATGGTTGCACTGCTTCTTGAAGATAAAGATTATAAATTAACGACTATAGCAATTGTTAATCTCTGTTTCTTTTACTGGCCGTGGGCTGTTAGTTGGAGATGTGGGAAAAGTTATTTCAAAGATATTAACTTTTATCTTTTTAATGCAATAAACCAGGACTAAATGTTCATATCTGAGATACGTATTTATTACACACAGAATGTGTATATATGTGTTTTTAAGAACAATATAAAATAACCAAAAACTATGTCAGATACCCTGCAACTGAGATATTGTTTAAATCATGACAGTATTAAGCTGGAAATTGTCCCAATAAATTGATAATAATGTAATATAAGAAACATTGGCAAAAAATAAATAAAAATATTATTTGTTGACTTTATTGTTGTTTACTGTTTAAGTATAAAACATATTTCGAAACGGGGCCTAAGGAGTGGCATAAGTTTCCAAATATTAATATATGGTCAATAAAATTTCAGTGCCGCTGCTCATAAATTTTCCCAATACTTAGCAGTAGAGTTTTGGTGCTTTTTCTGATTGCTAGGCTAGATTTTACAGCAAAACAGAGTTAATGACTACAGAATGATACATACTTGGATCCTTGGGACGTTTTGCAAGGTCGCAAAATGGAAAATAGAATATAAACCTGGAGGTCTGACGTTGATCCCGGTGTTGGCCGATATGGTTCCTCAACGTATTCCACCCTGGTCTAGTCAACGGCAGATGTGAAGTGGAGCTCAGACAAGCGTCTTTATATGGTAGACCTAACACATATACAATGCGGTCATGTGGTTGACTGCTGAATTGTCTAAGCCCCACAAATGTTCCTGGTGCAAATATAAGTAGCAATGCTCTCATTGGGCTTGATTGAACTTGGACATCCAGGATACTCTTCTCGTTCAGAAGTTCACCTTTGAATATAACTAAAACGTCTTTCCTGGTGTGGCGCGACATTTTTGGTTGTTGCCGGGGGATTCCTGACTTTAATTTTGGAATCATGAATTTTCAGGTAAGTTTTCAGGTGAGTTTTATCACTAATGGGTTTCAAACAGAGTTAGGATTTCATATCCACCAGATTATATTTATTGATGGCATAAAAAGATACCAGTGCAGAACCAATATCCTTTGACTAAGTCATTCGTGAAAAACTACGCTTTTTATGGCCTGTTAGAAGTCGTGGGGTGAGGTATCTGAATCTAAACCTTACCTCCAAAATACATCTATGCATTGCTTTTTATGTTCAAAACGGTAAACTTTATATTAGTCAATTTTACACAGAATCACCATGGGGTAGCCGGGTCTAACCTTTCTCGTTTAATATTTGTTGGCAACTAAGAGTCGGCGAAGCCTGCCAGTCCGTATGGTATGCAATTGATAACACTATATACATCTTAAACTTTTGGTGGCGTTCCTACTTCAAGATGCGTAACTTCTCGCTGTTAATATTGTAAATTGATATATTACTTCGGAGAAGTGTTAGACCCAAACTGGAGTAGAAAACACTCAAATCATTTTCACTCCGGGATGTAAATTAAGCATTACAACATAATACAGGATTTTTATAGTTTTTGTTGCAAAACTGTGCAGGCGTTTTCTTTTTCAAGTATCACACAAAATAGATTTTTGCCTAATTGTCGTGATTCTACAACGACATTAAAAATTTACGAAAAAAACACCCATAAAATATGATAAAAAGACTGATGATCTTCTTATAAGCTGATTATCCGTAAAATATTATAATCTTTCACATATTCAATTTTCAATCGTGGCCACCAACTATACTAATAATACACATATATGTGCCATCAACAATACAGCAAAACAAAAAATATTAAAACTTCCGCGATACACCGGGTTGATTCAAATAACTGTAAATAACTTTGACTTCGAAATAATAATAAAATAAAACCAAGTACGAACAATCCAATCCATTAGTCAAAACTCGAAGTCCAATAAAAACGGTCGAGGCAAAATAGTGTAATCAGCAGATGGACTGTTCACCGTGTACAAAATACATGACAAACAGTGGTAACAGGTGTCCGGAAGAGTAAGCTTACCCTGTCTGGCGCCACACCCGCCATCGCTGCATCCAAACTATTAGACGAAATCTCAATGAAATAGCATGATTGGCCAATGGACTATGCTTTTTCTACTACGTCACCAAATAGCAGAAAATGTTTTGCTTCGTAATCTTTATTTCATTCGTCAATATAATAAACAGTCGACCCTTGGGACGATTTTTAGGGTCAATTAATCTGATTGCTATTATGTTTTGGGATACTGTATAGTATTATATAAAGCTTTCGAACTCCAACTCGTTCCCTTTCACATGTTGGCTGGTCTCAATACGTGCCAAATTGAAATTGTTTGTTAAAATTATATTCAATAGCCTTCACTAATAAAAACAATATTGACCAGAGATTGGAGACGACATGACGTTGGCTGGCATGACGTTGTACCCAGTTCCTGGTCGCCGTTTCACAAAACATTCCAGGCTTAAGTAAAGAATTTATTAAAAATTGTTCGATTTATTTTAACTTAGGTCATTATAAAACCTTTTTTTGTTTTAATGTATAATAGTCGTGGGAAGAGGAAGAAGTCAGGTGGAGACTAGGTAAGATCTTGAAACTCCAGTCCTGTGCAACGCTCAGTGCTACTTGAGCGATATGAACATTCTGTGTACCCAACAGAGAGAGACCTTGTTCCATACCAAGACGTTGGCATAGCGTTTCAGAATAAAATATTTGCTAAATTAACTTCGTGTGTGTCTGATTTACAATCCCATCACGCACTGCGTCAAAATATGTGACGTCAATCAAATAAAATGAAATTAGACACCTTAATAAATATACAATGAATATAAATCGTGGTGTACAATCAATACATATAGGGGATGCTCGATTCACAGTCCAGAACGTCCCGAATCGACAGAATTACAATCGAGTGACGCGGAATTCAGTCCTGTCACAGTTCTGCCAGTCCCGACAGCTGAGGTAGAGTGAGTAGAATCGTGACGTATTCCTAAGTAAAAAATATGTTTCAGCAGTCATGATTGGTTGGGATACTTTTTATACAGTCGACGCATGCGCTGTAATCCGAAATTCTCCTTTTCACTCGATTGACACCAGTTTTGGAATTCAATTCCGGAACTGTGAATCGAGTATCGCCATATACTAACAACTTCTTTGTATAATGTGGTTTATTAATTTATGCACGTCATCGGGATTAATAATAATTTACTTACAGTGTACGATAACATTTCAACTTATATAAGTGTAAACACGCTAAGAATAGGTTATATTTGAGATGTTAAAAATAAATGATTAAGATATAATACTGGGATATCTACATAATGTCCGATTAAAGTGGCTAGTCTTTAACTTAATATCAACCAATGTCTTCGACAATGAAAAAACGAATTATTTGTCAATTTAAATCAACAATGATGTTGTCATCTTACCGCGAAAAGATGGGGTTCTGATGACCAATATTTAAGACAAAATAAACACTTTACCATTGGTACACGAATCGTGTACCATAATGCGTTTCTGTGAAAATTGTAACAAGGGGCTCGAAGAACGAGGCTAGACATCTTCCACAAATCATGTCAAACGGTGATGACATATTCTTATCTGAGGAGCATGCGCAATAATTACTATCGGTACAGACTGGAATAACCGGACGCAACCGATTGACATTCGATTGAGAATTCTGGCGTATTTCGCCGAACATAACTATTAGAAATTACAGTAAAGATAGGTTACCATGTTACGAAACATAGTCCACAGCAGCTAAATCGTAAGGGCAGTCAACAAGGGTTGTCGCATATTTTTACTTTTTTCGGTAATGAAACATTTGTAATACACTAAAATCTGATTAAGAGTAACAAGTCATCAAGTAATTATCAGAAAATCATTAAAATTTGTTTTTATAAAGCTCTGCCCCATGGTAACGTTTAGTATACTAAACATTTAATATCATGGATTTAGCTGTTCAGTTATCAAAATTCATTGAAAATCAAAATGCTTGTTCGTTTCAAGACCATAAACTCTGTGTATCAATCTGAAGTCAATCGGACGATAAGTTTGGCCTTTAGCCCGTCACAAGATTTTTCAAAGTAATCAAGGAAGATAACTTTGCCAGTAATTATTAGAAATAACTTTGGCTCTAGAGCTTCCACGAGATTTTTTGAAGTGATCAAGGCTCATAACGCTGGCAGTAATTATCCGAAATCACTGAAAATTAATAGGCTTCTTCGTTTCGCGACTTTAAACAACTGTGTATAAATTTAAAGTCAATCGGATATTAACTTGGGCATCTAGAGCGTCCACATGATTTTTTGAAGTGATCAAGGGCCATAACTCTGGGAGTAACTTTGGGAAATCGCCGAAAATCCATAGGATTCTTTGTCAAATGGCTTTAAACACTGCGTGTAAATTTAAATTCAATCGGATATTAACTTTAGTCTCTAGAGCGTCCACAAGCAATTGTTTACACCGGACGGATGGAATGACCGACGGGCGGACGGAAAGCGTATAAAACGGAAACGATTGAATGTAAAACTGTTTATATAAATTCAGATTACATTATAATATTTGTGGCGACCCATTTGTGTTAATTATTAGGTCCCAAATATTAGGGATTTCTCTCTTTTAAGCTAAAGGTCTAGCTGTTCTTGCTATAATAGTTTTAAAAACATATTTCAACAATAAATATATTGAAAATGTTATTCAAATTACTTTATTCTGGCGAAATAAATGGTGTAGCGTAGATCGTTTATTATCGTTACAATGGTACTTGACAACCGAGACTATATGACTAAATCTCGGTTATCCAGCTTATCGTTAAATTTTTAAATCTTGTAGGTAGGTGTTAAAATTCATTTAAATCTCGGTCACTCGACGGTCTAAAAAGTTGATTATAGACTTGCCATTTGAATAAATGCCTAAGTAATAATGTATACAGAAAAGGCATATACGCAGATTTAGCTCTTACATTTAAGCTTAAAGCTCTTCGTGGGGTATGCTATTGGTGAAGTACTAATGAGATAAACACCAAATGTTGTGATATTTTTACACACAAACTGACATTGCGATGTAAGTTACATTTTCAAAAACACTAACAGTAATATAAAAAATTTTTATATGGGATTTTATTGCACACATTGTAACGACTGACTTGTTCAACAAAATATCACGCACATTTGTATTATGACACACCCACTTGTAGCCTAGAACAGTTGATTATTATCTGTAGAGTGTCTATGTTTTTTTAAAAATATTGTATTAATTTTTGCAATTTATTTTCTTCGACTAGTAATGTCTTACTTTTTTCTTTTGTGTTAATTTAATCGTCGTTTTTTAAGGCTTATTTCAATTTTTCCTGTCGTTCGCTGTATTATTATAATAACGTAGCTGCAATATTGTAGCCACGGCTTGTCCACAGCTACACTTATTACACTATTCGCGACTTTGCGCAAGTAAAATTAGTTTCATTTGCAAAATGTTCACAGTTTGCACGGAAATAAGTAATTATGTCTTAAATAGTGAAGAGTGGTACACTGAAATCTTAATACTATCTTACAGAATAGATTTTCTGTATTTTCGAGATGACGTGAAATCAATCACATGTGTGTTCAAATTCTGGTCCGGCGACCATTTTAAAATGGACAGAATTATATAATTTTACGGTAAGGTTTCGTCTTTATTACAATGTGAATTTGTTTATTAAATGGTAAGCTTTGTGCAGTACAGTTTGGGATCGGTTTAATTGGAAATTAAAGGTGTTGTAGGCCAGTAACGTTTTTGTCATCATTGTCATCAAATCATGACAATATTTGCGCAAAGGAAATCCTTAGAACGACCCAAACTGATCCTGCAGTGAATATTCGCTTGGCCGCTACAATCACTGATAAGCATGACATCGACGAGGTTTAATGAGTACGGCATATTAACTTTTTTACTCTGACAAATTAAATTCTCAAACATTTTTTTGAGGTAAAAGAAAAATAAATAAAGACGTTTGAAATATTTGTAGTTAAAAATATTTCCTATTTAGTGTAAATGGGTATTAAAATGAGTAAAATGCATCATTTTGCCCGAAGCAGTTTGGTGTTAAGTAAACATTGCACGAGCCGTTGAGCCAATGACTGTCGGCGTGTGCAGTCAACGCGCGTGTTGTGGACAGTCATCTGTTACAGAGATAATTCGTAGGTAATTCTCTGTGAAACAGTTTGAGAACGACCCACTACTGTGGCTGGAGCAATACGGAAGACAGTAGCGAAACTTGGAGCAGTTAGTTGATTATCCGTGTTTTTGTGGTTGAAATATGCAATTAATTATCATTCTATACATTTAAAGATTTGGTCATCGACAATAAGTATATATGAAAATCACGTTAACAGGCCCGGTAGATTGGGGATTTGGGAGTTCATCTCACTTCCATTTTATCCATGACAGATTAGGTAATTGGAAAAAAAGTCGGACAGGATATAGTTGTTTTCACATTCTTTCGTTGCGTTCCTTTTCCATCAAATAATTCACTGCTATTAGTTATTGCCAGTTAATGGAAACATAAAACTGTAAATCTGTTTTTGCTGCTAAATTACCTAATGCTTCTTAAATCGACCAATGATCCACAGTCTGTTTTCACTGTTTACCAGGTCGATCGAGTCAGTATGCTGTTTGTGAATGTGCAACAGCAAACAGTGACTTAGACGAGTTTGAGTCATCGTTGATTTCTGGTAAGATATGCAACAGCGCAAGACTGAAACTTATTGTTCACTGATGATGTTAGTGGCAGGAATCAGTAACAGTAACTTGGGGATATAATTACCTCTGGTGCGATGTTTCGCTGTGAAATAGACAAATTTTGCAGTATGCCCAGAACCTTCCGACAAGTAGCTTTTCCATCTTGGTCTTGCAACTGAGCATTTATATATACTATTCAAAAAAAGTAGGGGATATTTGATTTTTAAGTGTTATTAAAGTCACCTAATGAAACTGACGAAGAAACAAATGACAAAATGAAATGAAGTTCACATTCATCGATTTATTCCAAATGATCGTTAGACTAAGTAAGGCACAGACTGACCATTATAAGGGTAAAATGATACCCGGGGTCAAACAGCAAAGTTACCACAGCATCACAACAAAGTCAGTAACGGGTAAATCCTCCTCTGTTTGCCAAACAAGCATTGATCCGACGTGGCATACTCCTAATGAGACATCTAGGGTCATTTTGGTCCAGATTGTCCCATTCCTGTTGCAACGCAGCAGCAAGTTCTTGGACATTGGCAGGAGGTTGTTGACGTTGACGTAACCTCTGTCCAGGCATGTCCCAGACATGCTCGATGGGGGAGAGGTCGGGACTCAGTGCTGGCCAAGGTAATGTGGTGATGTTCTGTTGTTGGAGGTAACCTGTAACGATCCTGGCCCTGTGACATCTTGCGTTGTCATCCTGGAAGATGAAACGGCGGCCATGACGTCGTGCGAACGGCACAACATGGACTGCCAAGATGTTGTCCCGGTAGTACTGGCCTGTAACACGCCCTGCAACAACATGTAAAGCCGTTCTTCCGGCAACAGTGATGCCTCCCCACACCATAACAGAACCACCCCCAAATCGATCATGTCTGATGACGTTAACGTCTTGGAAGCGCTCGTTTCGACGACGCCACACCCTCCTACGTCTTTCAAAAAAATCAACAGTGAACCTTGACTCATCTGAAAACATCACATTGCTCCAGCGTCGATTATCCCAGTGTTGACGATCCCTACACCAACGACGTCTTGCCTGAATGTGATGATCTCTCAAACAAGGGATCACACGGGGACGTCGGGCGCGAAGGTGACCCCTATGCAGTCGATTCCGAATCGTTTGGCCACTCACTCTCACACCAGTGTCTGTTTGAAGACAAGCGCTGATCTGATTTGCTGTGATGACACGATTTCTCAAGGCCAAGGTACGGATAAATCGATCCTGGGCTTGAGTTGTCGCCCTTGGTCGACCTGAGCGTGGTCTGTCTTGTACAGATTGTGTATCACGGTATCTGGACCATACCCTGCTTATGACAGGCTGAGAAACATTCAGCATACGCGCCACAACCGCCTGTGTTGTGCCGATCTGTAGCATGCCAAGGGCACGTAACCTTTCATTTTGGGTAAGCCGACGCATATCAAAATTTGTTTTCTGGTCACTAAAACAATTAAACTGATGTTTCCACCCTGGAATTCAATGCCACAATGACTGTAACATTCAAAGTCAGAGTCGTGCAAATCTTTGGTTGGACCTCCATGATGATCCCAAGCATCACTTGCATTCCATGCGGTAGCTATTGGTGCGTTTGGGCGTCACATGTAACTGGAAATGTTTCTTCTGTTAGGTTCTATAGTGACTTTTTTCGTAGTCATTTGCATATTTTAGTATTATGCCCCCAAAATCAAATATCCCCTACTTTTTTTGAATAGTATATTTCATCTGCGCCTGTAAAATCCATCAAGTTCACACAGTCTGTCTATGTTATTATGAATATATCGTTCCAGTTCAGCATTACACGAAACGGCCATTAACTGTTTTTCCATTGTGCGGGATTTAGAAAAAATTAACTTCATTGAATAATTTTAGTTAGCCAGAAATCGCCCAGAACTCATCTCCGAAAATCTCGACCCCCTAGACCCTCGTCTCGGGTTAAGGGTGATAAAAAGCTTTACACAAATGGGCTAGATACACTCTGGATAACACCATTTTCTGTTTTGAAAAATCCTATTCACACCCGTTATTGGTGACCGACAACGCATTTTGACTTTTTCCTTCCTTTTCTTTATTGTTTTAGTTCTTAGTTTATTTTTTTTCGTATAAATGTTCAACTCACTGCTCTTGAATGTACTCTCACTTTTAAAAATAACCACCATATTCATAAGCGATATTCATAAGTATGTTGCCTATTTTCGTATCCTTTAGACTGTGCCATTGTATGATTATATATACTTATACTGAATGAAATATTGTTTAAACCAACTAAATCTCGAATGAAAAAATTATTGAAATGTTTGAGTGGTTTTTAGATTGAAACTCTTGTATTTAACCATGTTGTGTTGGGTTTAGTTAGTAAAGCACTTTGAAATATTAAATACCTCTTATTTTTTTCACCGATAAATTGTACTGGATAACAATTTTTAAAGTAGTTGTATTAACATGTACTTGAGTGTGCACAAATACAATTATGTATTAGGTAAGAATGATACATTAATTTAGAAGCTTGAGAAGATCGAATTAATTCGTACCGATGACCTTATAATACAATCGTTGCACAAATATAGAATTAGTTACACGAAGTTCCTTTAGTCTATAGATATGCCCAAGAGATGATCCTTCTTATCGATGTTCTTAATGGTTCTTAAGGATAAGTATTTTTACGAGAAAACTTCATTTTAGCGGGAAGACGTTAGATGATGCAGAGGGTTTGTACTGGAGGATATCAGAATCAGACATATTGAACCGCTCCCTCCAGACTATTACAAGCTTCTAAGTATTAAGCCTATACGACTCTTTTAATTGATTGGGAATGTTAGTAGCCAATATTTCATCACATTCTTCGCCTTGCGTTTCTCTGCCTATAAAAGGTAAATGATGTTTCAGCTTAACCATATCTGTAGGCTCGTCAAGCTTCGATTCCCTGGGCACACACAAAAATAATCCCAAATTACCCAAATTTTACATTGTTTACAGATCCCAGTACATTTTCCCACAGACAAAACATCCAATATCTTTATTTAACTCGGCTAACAGACAAGCCGTATAATAATATCATGCAAACAAAACATTAGTATGATTCAAACAAAAGCAATCTAAATATAATGAAATTTATGAGATCTGGTTGTAAAATTTTTTAAAGAGTAAATCAACATTATAACCATGTTTATTCTTACCATTAAAGATGCGTTATGCAAGTGCTAAATCTGCCTGCTACAGATCTTTCTTTCGGTCTCAAATGATATATAAATTATTAATTGGACTTTTATTGATGACAAGCCCATAATCAACTATGTAGACCATCAAATGGTTATGATTTTGAACGGACTGAAACACGATTACCATTCAATAATTTAATTTATAACTGGATAATCGAGTTTTTGATTATTATTAAATCAACGACAGCAATAAAATTGAGACAATGCTACTTCGATCATAATGAAGTAATTTGACTGAAATTTTCAAAACATTCCTTTTCATTATCTATTTTGAAACTATTAAGGCGATAACTGCCAACTCGTTATCGAAATCTAAATAATGCATCTTTAAAATGTAATGTGTGCGTCTGTATTTTAAAGGTGACAGGCGGGCATACACGCCAACGAATGCTATAGATACATGGTTAGGTCTAAATATTAAGTCCACCTGCAGATTTCGTCAAGGTCACGAGATGTATCCACTGCTAGCATTATTCTTAACCATCGACAACCGTCACGTGCGTGAGTGCGCCAATGTCGCGGTCAGTGATCATGCCCGCGGTTATCGATCGCTCTACATGTATGTAGCGTGCGTGACTGGTATCTTATCATAAGAAACGAAACTAAAAGCGAAACTTCGGTGCTTTTCGATATTTCTACTTATTGCAGACCCCGAACACAGATTTGCGTTATGGTTGGGAGGGGTCTTAAAATTTCAGTCCTGTGCAGCGTTTACTGCTAACTGGGTGGTGTGGAGTGGGCATTGTCCTGGACCCCGGTGTTCTGATATGATTCCCGCAACCTGTGCAATTCGTCTGCACAACATGCCTCCACTGGATATTTTGACATTTTGTCTCTGGATCCTAAATTATTATGTCGTCTACAGTGTTATTCGTCTATTCTAAATTATTATGTCGAGAACAGCATCAAGTTTGTCTTGAATGGTAACTTCACAAGGGCTACCAAGTCGTGGTTTGCCGCAGTACTGATCCCACTAAGGAGCAATGTCACCTAATGTTTGTGTCATGTCAACATCGATTTGATTTGGGTTAAACTTAATCACTGATCTAGATTCGGTTTAATCCATGTAAAGGGCCATCCTTTTTGACAGTTATAGACGCGGAATTCATGTTTTTCAGAGATACGCTTCAAGAACATTGGTTGCGTTTGATTTTTCTGTTATGAAGAGGCCGATAACATTTGGCACACCTATCGTACCAATATCGCTCAAATTACGCCCAGAGACTTTAATACATATGATGTATTAGAATATATATTTGTTAAAGATATATCAGCAGCTAATTTCCACTGTATGTTTATTGCTTACTCGGTCAACAGATGTTTCACATCTCAGAATTTAGCAGTCCACTAATAAAAGATTTATCATTAAATCCCGAAGGATATGGTGGCTAATTGGTATCCACCCGATATTTTTACCCGACAATACATTTTTCACAATGACATGTTGTCGGGTTTTCGGCCATATTCCCACATTATGCAAGAGCAAAATATGCCTATTGAAGGTCGTTCTTTAGACCTGAAATGTTAAAAAAAACCTATTTATTAGACATTAATTTTATTAACTTATCCAGACCATAATCAACTCTCGATGTCGAGACTAGCATGAGATTTTTCTTGGATTATAGTTCGATTTTTCTATAAAATTTTCCTTCGTGATTTAACGATTAAATGGATACCCAAAACTACAAGTTTTGTCTTACCGACTTTAGTAATGGTGACCGAGGCTAAGCGGAACTTTTATTCGCTTAGTTCTAAGTTCATAGTGAATCAATTTGACTGACATTTTTCGGCAAATTGCCTTTACATCAGCAAGTTTTTAACTAATGTAGCGAGAACTGCCAACTCGTTATCTAATCTCCCATTATGTATCTTTAATACCATGGTTATGTACAGTGAATAAAGATCCTAGTGTTGGTCACGAAAGAGTGGTTTCTCCTGGTCGGTAGTGCAGCCATGGCATAGAACAGTGTCTAGTTGTGTAGCAGGGACCAAAAAAATAGGCTCCCCTGTAAAAAAATCTTTCATAGTTGAAATTTGAGGAAAAAATGCCACGGTATATTAAAAATTTTCGTCATAGCACTCTGCATAGCGTATCATCAATAGCCCGATTGACGCAGAAAAGTAGGAAAATTGAATGAATTGAAATTGGGTTTAACACTCTCCTGCGCTGACTGGGATACGCTATAAAGTGTGCTATGAGGGGAACCCTAGCCCGGATAGCGACTCAACGGCCTACTCTTGTATTGAATTCCAAGTGTCTGGGAAACCACGCTGAAAAATTCGATGAACTTTATCGGCTAACACAAGGGGCAAACCCGCGACCTCCAGGCGAGCGAGCCAGCGTCTTACTACCGGAGCAGAACAGTTCATTTTTCTACTTTTCTGCACCAATCGGACTAGGCTTGAAATAATATTGACTAGATTTTTTTATTATTAGTAGCTGACCGACTTCATTGCATACGCTATTCTCCAGTATTTCTATATGTGTGTATCCATTAGAGGCCAGGCTGCTATTACATGAGTGTCTTTTCATGACATGGAATTTTATCATGTTGACCATGCGTATACTATTACTATGGACAAATGTAGTCATGGTGTTTTAGGATTCATATATATATGCTAAATGGGCCTTCATGCAAATCTCAATTATATGGAGACCTTTGTGCAATTCCAAATGTAAACGAAGTGACGAAGACCACTGCATAAAATCCATAACGATCATATCTGAACTATTTCAATATTTGTCTCGTATTTGAGACGCTAATAAATCCACGAAAACCATAGGCATCGTATTTAGCGTCTGGTTGACAAAATATGAGTTGTGAAGTAAGAACTATTTGTTCATTCTTTCACCGTTTCCTCGTGGAAATAGAGTAAATAGCCGCTTTACAAATAGCTTTAATTCTCTCTCTAGTTTTACAAGGTTTTAACCACGATCTCAGACAGGCTGTAAATGTCATTCAATATATTATAGAGATATATTACATTTCCATATATTATTGGTAATTTCTTCTCTTGTAAAAATGAGTTGCTGATTTTCTCTAAAAGGTCAAACACTACAGAAACCAAATATCTCAGGCTGTCTCATCTTATAGAAATTGAAGTCATTTTTTTAGAATTCGAATTTTCACAGTTTACAGTTTGAAAGTTAAGTATTTAATTGAGTTGTTGTCTAAAACACTAGCCCTCCGCCATTGCGTTAAACCAGAACCATTCTTGATAAGCTAGATAATATAATGAATTTAAATTTGAGTTAAAATTAACAAAGCATTTTCTAACTGTTACTGCATGCGAATATAGGCCTATAATCTAAATACATAGGGATGCCATGAATTCTGTAAAACTGAACTTTCCAATAATCGTCTGCGAGTTTACAATATAAAACAGTGTATTAAATTTAAGTTAAAATATTCATGGATCTTTTAAAGGTAAATATTAACGGAATCCCACGAAACACAAACTTGAACTTCTTATACAGCATTGTCTCAAGCTTCAATGAAATGCCTTACAGATTTACCAAGAATAATTCCGGAAAATCGAATTTCATTGCTTACTAGTCAACAAAGAACCATACATAATTCAGTTAAAACAAAATTAACGGCATTCTACGAAACACGAATTTTGATTATAACACGACTCTGACATAAACAACAACAGTGTAACAACCTTCAATAAAATATCTCAAATTCCGGAAAGCAAATAAGACAGGCCGAAATACGGACGGGGAGAGAACCGGTACCGAACTAATAATCGCCGTGATATGCGCTTTTAGTTTAGTCTTTGTCAAAAACTGTTTCCCCTGCTGCAAAGGTGGGCTCTTGATACACATGTACTTTAAGCCTATACATGTGTATTGAGTAAGATTAAGATTTTTATTAAGAAGAATTATAATAGAAGAATGGAAAGTTTTATAAAACCTGCATAATTATTTCATCTTTTACCTCAGTTTTGCATAATACAAATTTTACATACCCTTCATATAACGAGTATATTATTTTCTTAAAGAAATGTGATGGAACGGTGCCATAGTTACAGAAGCGCGGCATCAACATAAGACGACCATGGGCTCACGACGTTTTTTCCTTATTAGGTATAAATTAGTTATGTGATTATGCCATAGTTAAAATATCATTGGATCTGTGTGGCAATTTCTAGTGTATAAAAAAATGACACTTACTTCAACTTCAATCTCTTTTCAAGTTTTGAAACCAGAATGAAGTTATTAAGATTAATATATTAGATTACAGAACTGTCATTCATCTGGACGACGAGTTCAAATTATCTTCATCCAACAAATTTAAAATCAATAATAATGAAGGGAAAGTAATATCTAGATAGCCTTGGTTTATGCAAAATCATCATTGCTGATCATTTTTGGTGAAATTCACAAAGATCATTTCCTGCCAAGTTGTGAAAAACGTCGGTCGGAAGATTATATATGGAAGTGAAGATGGGGTATAGTATGATATTTGTTTCAGAATAGAAATTCTACACCTGAATTCAAGCAGGAAAGATAATGGACTTTTAGAAAGCAAATCCATGTTATTGACAAGAGTCAATTTGCCACAAACTGCATTAAATATTCTCTTACATAACACCGTGTCGATTAACCTAATGGCCCGTTTTTGTTGCACGACAGAATTCAGTTCTTCACCCAAGCAGCGTCTAACCAGCTTTCATAGCAAATGGGTATACATGTAGTAATCATTATAATATTTGACATGTTGTAAAAAAATATTGAAATGAATAGCTTTTAACTCTTATTAATGCAACTATCACCAACTTTGTGAAATACTTTGTTTGTCCAGATACAGATAACAGCGAACATGAGAAAAAAGATACAAACACAAAATAGGTTCCCCGCTGGCCCAACAGTGTCAATCTGGAGAAATTGTTCTTCTAGGTTCTAATAACACGTGTGCATGCATTACCAGTAAAGTTTCAAACCTGGCATCTAATCTTCTTTTCAATGATAACAAGAAAGAAAGCAACAGGGGCGCCTCGGCAGTTAAGGAAGAATTACGCCCGTGAATTTTCGTTGTTTATTCACCCGACCTGCTGAAGGCTCATTCTGGCGGGCCGCATGAAAGTTTACACAAGCAGACGTCATTAAGACATGAGATAAATTGATGACTTTTCATGCGTGCCAGTGTCAGAGGCTATGCAGAACAATGCCAATGTGGGGACGTTTGGGATGGCTTGCAATTAACTGTAAGACCCTGAACCCCAGGGTAGTGTGCATGATCGTGTTACATGATAACATGGGTCATGTCCCACTGTAAATGTCATGTGCAGATCAGTTTTTGAAATTGTTTCCATTTGGGACACATAGTCCGTGATATCACAGTATGTAGACTAGTACGTTAAATTCCATTATGATTATTTCAGTAAGCTGGTTGGTGTGTGTCTGTGCCATGAACTACTTTTCATTAATCTGTCACTTTTACTGTACATGGTGACCTATGAGTACTATGTATGCAAATGCTTTTAGACCATATGCTGACAGTTAAATAACCCATGTCTGTCATATTTCAGAATTATGTAATCGAATTATAATTTCAGATACACTGACAAATCATGTAAACTATTTTAAGCAGCCAACGGAAGAAAATATTTGAGAAAGTCATCGTTTGGAACCAAAAAAAGTTTTTGATTTAATCTTGAAGACAATGTAATCGTAAAAATATTCTGGAGATTTTTCTTCGGTAGCAATAACGGAAAATTCTCTCCTTCTCACGCAATCTTCATAATGAAAATCAGACAATCAAAGCAAAGAGCAACAAACCACAATGATAACAAGTCATCTAGGACACCATATACTTAAAGTAGAATAATTAATTAAACTTTTAAAGTTTAACATTAGCTTCAATTTACCAACCGACTAATGGGTTATCGTTGTACATAATGGCCAATACAGCACGACTTCAAAAGCCTCCAGTAGACTAGGTATTTTAATCCTTGATGACAAATTCGATAACGAGCTGTTGGTCAGGTGCCTGTTTCACGAAATTTTAACTAAGATAAAATCCAAATTTTAGTAATTTGATTGGATAATATTAGATTAATTTTAGCGCATAGCCAATCAAAATTGAAGTAATCTCTAAAATTGGGATTTTATCTTTAGTTAAGATTTCGAGAAATAGGGCCCTGATTTTGGTATCGTATAAAAACAGTAGGCTATATGACGGTTTATTGAAACAGTAACTGAAATTATGACAACGTGCTTTATATATTACATTCCATTTCGCAAAAAAAAAAAAAAAAAAAAAAATACCGCCAATAAGGAATGTGTCCATGTTCTAAATCAGGCTCATACACAGACTACAATATAACCTGACAGTGTTTGTATTTATTGAAAAGATTTGATCATAACTTATCTTTTATAAGCCTGATACAGTGGATGTGGTAACGTGGGGTTAAAATCTTATCCTTGATCAAACTGCGACAAAACTTTAGGTTTTGATTTAGATGAAAGAACATGAGCTTATCGATCGAACTCGGGACTTAATTTACGGCATTCTGATGGTGGCGGTGGAATACTGACAAAATCTGAACTCTTCAGAGACATTAAACAACTTTAAAGCAACACATCAATCATCGGTACTTTTTTTAAAATATCAAATTGTTTAATTAATAAATATTACCCAAATCTTCTCGTTTGCCTAAAAGATATCTTGTGAGCCAGTTTGGGGGATTATTTTAATCAAAGCAGTAGCCATGGGGATTATATGTATTATAGGCGTTTTATCAATTTAAGACGTTTCCAAACAACATTTGAAAGGATCGTGACAAAGAGTCGGTCTTGTATTGAAAATCATCGACTCGTACAATTCTGTATCATTTAAAGCGACAATAAGTCCTCGCAACCAGAATAACATTTCTTCATTAAAAAGTCTTTAACGATACAACTAATTGAATATGCATATTAATTTCGAAATTATAACAGTTACTTGCATAATTTTTGAATCATGCCCATCGTAGCCTATATATCGCTCTATCATGCCACTTAATCCAAACAAATTAGGGTTTGTAAGAGCCAATAAGTATGAATTGATAACAATATTTATTATTACTTCTTTATGAGGGTATTATTACTAAAGTCAAACATATTAAAATAATTGACGGTTTTCAAATTTTGTTTAGGAAAACAACTACGTTAACGTTTTTAAATAATAATTTAGAGGGGTTAAAATGTGATTTCACATTCATGATTGGTACTCAGCTTTAAATGAGATGTCAATTTGAATTACATCCGTTGGCTTAAGTGCATCTTCAAAAAACCATAAACTTTGATATTTGCTTTAAGGTTATAAGAAAGTTGCACTGGGTCGCTGCATAACACTCGGCTGTATAATGTAAGGTATTTTACATTCTGAACTTCAATAGAATTTTATATCAATATTTGTATAAAAAGAAGAATAAATCATCTCGTCAATAAATGTTAAGCACTCTAAAAAGAAAGTCTTGTTGCAATAATAAGTTGTTGTTTTTTTTAAACCGGACATGATGTAATACAACCGCGTTTCTTTTTGCTCACCAGTGGAGATAAACAAAATCAATACTCACCACAACCATTACGATTTTCAAGTGGCATTCTGAATTTTCGCAAAATCAAATACTATCAATAAAACGTCACCAAGTCGGCAAAATATTTTGAAGTATTATTTTTATGAATAGACTGATAAATTTCAAATCAAAGCAGGGTTTAGTGCATAGCGGTACATTATAACGCAACCAACTATATCAATTAATCGACTATATCATCCACATGAGTCAAACATACAATCAGGTCTTGCATGAAAAGTAGGCAAAAAAAGACACTGTCATTTTGTTGACGTTCCCGCTACATATTGTGGGCGATATCACTTCGGTGTAAGTGGGCGTTAACAAAAGCTATTTCACAGACACACACATACACTACATTCATATAAATATTTTGCAACATTATTTTCCAGATTTAGATTTGAAATACAAGTATATACGTGTATTAGATGTGACATGGGGTTTTAATACATAGGAAAACATTTGATAAAATTACTTTCAATACCAAGAAAGATCACCAGTCTCTATTAGCAACATAAGGTTTTCACATCTGATCGAAATTTGCAGCTAAAAGCACCACCGAAGCTGCTTAGCAATTGAACATCGCCACAGACTTACTTCGGCATAAGCAAGAAAATATCAGGATGAATTTTAGAAAGCACTATTTATATTTAGTTTTTAAAAAAAAGTATATATATAAATGACTTATTTTTATAGTTAATAAATTTGAACAAAAAAAAAAAAGAAAAAGAAAACAATGGTTTACATCCTAATTCGTCGCCTTATCTGATTTACCCGTGGTTTATTGACAGCAATGTTTGATAAACAAGTCGTTTCTATTTATTTTTCACCGGCTTATAATTTCTGGAGTTGTTAATATCCTTATCTGTATTGATAAGGTCATCAATCAATTATTTTCATACATAACCAACAAACTAACCAAGCACAACGAACGAAACACATTAATATAATTGATTAAAAACAGAGATATTTTATTTCCGAATCAAATCTGTCAAGATCCTCCAACCCACGGATAACAAGATGGTATTGGTCAGTGGCAATACGTCAAAACTCATCTATAATTTATCTTTAGCATATGAAAAGTTAGTTTTATCTTGGGACCTTATCTAATGTCAGATAATGTTACTTCCATGATAAACATAATTTCCTATCCTCTGAAGTAAAATATATCTTATCTTTTACATATTTTAAGGGTATATATGGTTTATTACCACCCTATGAGTGGCCCCCAAAAGTTACAGACTTGACTGTAGACCTAGTGAAGGCCAATGAATTACAATTTGTAACAGTCACCAACATCCCTTGGAAAGTACGGGAATAAAGGCAACCTCTGTGTTATTGGCAACCAACAACCAAACACTTGTATCAGGCATTCCAAGCATGCTACCTGATTATCGAGGATATAAATTGTTTTCAACTATAATCTACCATCACCATAGTTTATTTTATTAAGAATTACACGGTCAGGGTATAAAAAGGCTGACAAACAGCTCTAGATGTATAACTAAACAGCATTTCATTAAGATTCGTCGAGTGAAATAAAGAAAACTTAGTGAAATGCGTTGATAGCACCAAACATATTCAACTGATAATAAGATAAGATAAGAAGTTTATTGCATCAAAACGTCCATTATGGACAGCATACATACATATACATTTATACATAGTATAGTCATACATTTAATAATACATGCACATACACAATGCATTCATATAGACAAAATACTATGAGTTGATGTGTTTCAGAAAGATATCTTAAACTGTTTTCGGAGACATACTTCAGGATAATACATGTGAAGGAATTTCAAGTTAAATTAGTTACCATTGAAACACAAATTTATTCAAATGATAATTACGAATTAGCAAATGTTAAAACAACGGTGGGGTACTAGGTTGACGTGTATACATAAAATATTTTTTGAACTGTTATACCAATTTATTGAAACAGTTCTTTTTTAAAACATTAAACATTTCTAATTAGCATGTATTATGCAAGAGCAAAATCTGCCTATTACAAGTCTTTCTTTAGACCTGAAATGTTATCTAAATTATCAATTAGACAATAATCAACTTATCCAGGCCATCATAATAAACACTCGATGTCTAGGCTAGCCTTTGATGTTGGATGGATTAGATTCTTATATGCTGCTTAACGACCATTGGTAATTAAACTTAAAAGTTGGATAATCGAGACTATGCTGTTTATATTAATGATTTTGGTAATGCTGACCGAGGCTAGGCGGAAATTCCACCCGCTTCGTTCTGGGCTCATAGTGGATCAATTTGACTGAAATTTTCAGCAAATTACCTATACACTATCTAGTATTTAACTATTATACTGACAACTGCCAACTATTTATCTCATCTCCCATAACATATCTTTAGGGTATTTAGAGTTGTTTATGCGATATGCTCAGGAATAAAAATTGTAATTGTATACCAACAATTAATTCTGGCCCCGAGTTCACAAAGCATCCTCTGATTAATCAGAAACTATACGCAAAGTTTTGACATAAATGGAAATAAAGCAAAATTGCAACCCATCATGTTTGCATGGCGAACTGTAAGACCTTGGTCGGAACAAGTTGTGTGTAGTGTTCTCGAGAAATTATGCACGAATGTAGGACGAAAGGTGCGACAATAATATACAGTCACATTAAATGTGGATGTATAATAGAAAGTTATTACGAGCTATCGATTACCCCTACTATCATATCTATATTTCAACTTTAACGGTACTTTTTGATTAAAGTAGCATTGTATAGAACACAGAATATCTTTTATGGAAGTACGCAGACAAATATAAGCAATAAAACATATCCCGTTTACACGTATAGAAGAAATTAATATTCTTTACAATCACTAGAATCGCCAATTAGATAGCTAATGAGCACCTTCTATTGCTTTTATTTCCCTTGTCATTGTTTGTCAATTGTCCATTTAATGACGACAATAACCACTACTGACGTTAATTAGCAACTGATTTTTAATGAGTTCCTTTTATTCAACATTCATAGAATTCACAAAAAGATATAGACTACTTTATTTACCAATAAACGGCGTGGATTAAGACAAATACAGGAACTAAATATATTTTATGTTGCTCTTCAATGAAATAAAAGTAGCCTAAGCATCATATTAACTTAATTTATTTCATCTCCCAAGATCTTATTCCACTTCGGTTTTTTTTAAGAGAGAGAAATGGGGTTTAACGTCGTTTTTTTTAAATCTAGATTCAACCAGCACTCCAGTGGTCATGTGTGCAGTGCGCAAGGCTGGATCTGTTAACTGTTCTGGAACATCTGTTGCGGCGATTCACATCAATGTGTTATACTTTTGCATTTAAATTATGGACCTGGTGAATATGTTGATGACCTTTGTTACCTTCTCCACGTTATCTTCGACGTACTACTTATTCAATACCCAAAACTAACTATTGTATGATGTACTTTTCCACTCGAATACTATTAAATTAAATGGGTGTTTATTAGGGTCTTCAATAATGTTTGATTTCATTCGGATGTTTAATTGACGAGATTCATAAACGTCCATGATCTTTATTACAGAAGTCTAACCTATGGCCAATCGCAGATAATCTCGTTGGAAGTAATATAAAACCTATATAAGCAGACCAAGGACTTATTTTCTTAATACACACTGAACGACAATAGTTCTGAATACGGCAAACAAACGTCACAACAATATCCACCCGGATTGTATAATATGATGTTTGACTAAAAGAAATACAAGGTTTCTTGCAGTCTTCTACAATCGTAGTTACCTAGTTTAAGGTACAACATTCTTGGAAGTCAGCGTGTGGGACATCATAAGTAAATTAGGCTAATTGGACCCAAATCAGTTGTTAAAAAGAACACGATCTGAACGTATGAATCATAAATATTAATCAGTGGCCCCATCACATGATATTCATTTTAATTTTCGAATAATCCCGTTTAAAGACGCCCACTTATTTCAGTTTGGAAACATAATGAGATAAATAGCTTATAATAAGGATTGTGAGCATGCTATTGATTCTTTATGCATGCTGTAATATTATTTTAAGCTAATCCTACACAATTTTTCTTTATTACTAATCGGTTGGAAAAGGTCAGTTTTGAATTTCCATGTGTTGGAATCGATCTTGTGAAATGCATATAGCTGAAGTCGATAAATCTGTTAAAAGGTTTTATGATAAAAAAAACACCATACCAATATAACTACAGAGAAATAGTTATTGTCGAGATCCAGCGGGTGTTATGTATTACTGTTAGCACACAATTTTCGCTCGTAGTCCCAAATTTCTATTTATCGAAATTTGTATAACGTTTACTTATTCCCCATTCGAAGCATCAATCCACAGAAAAATAGCCTATGAGAATAGGAGCAAAAATGAAAATCGGCCTGCACGAAAGAGTTCAACAAAGTGACATTCGCCAATCCATCCATACCAAAAATATTATATTCTATCTATTTATTGTTCAATATATATTATCGTCTTTATTTTGACGAGATTAGCCGTTTTTAGTTTTTGTACACGTCTTTAAAACCATAATAGTTTCCCAATCATCAACCAATCAATAAAGAGAGCTTGGGAAAATACCATACTTCGATTTTACATATCTGTTACGTCCCCTCTTAAAATAAAAGACCGGCTTATTTTGATGACTGCGATCACCAACTTTTGCATAGACCAAGAATTTTTATGTGATGGAGCAATAAAAACAAACATTTAACTTTCTAAATCACTGTGCGTCACCAATACTGGATGCTTGTAGAAGTGGGAGTGTAAATAAAACCTTAAATGTGTTGGTGGTAAAATAATTGTGTCTAAAAGATTACCACAGTTACACAGGAGAAGTGAAAGAAAACGAATATCGAACGCTCTGGCAATGGATTGAGGTCGGCCTCGGGCTTAAAGAACAATGTACAAGCCTAGACGACCACTAATAAAGCAAAAGGATTGGGACAAAATGGTCACATTGCGTTAACATTTGATTACACATATGTTCAACCAAACTCAAATCTATTGGAAAAGTCTAAAGGTTTTCTTACGCATTGAAGAATTGGCCCAAGTAATCGGAAAGTTGTTAGCTTGACAATCAAGAGGAGTGGATAAAATGTTATCAAATGCGTCCACAGAATATCATTTTCGATCAATGACTTTATGGTCATACAAAATAGCTTATAACCTTTCCCAAATTCTACCCCATTAAGCCAATTTCACGGATGTTATCAATTTTATCAACCTTACAGCTCATTAATTTACACACACGCAAATAATTAAACCTGCACTAGCTGAGAGAAGAAATCGTTGAAAGCTCTGCGTTGGTAAACACCATTTTGTTTGTGTAGGGCCCTAAGCTGCAGTTGCAACATTAAAATCAATTTAAATATAAATATGATTTTTTTCCCCACAAAAAATTATTACAGAAAGGTTAAATTTTGTAAAACTTTCGATCCCCGAAGGCCTGTAACAAAATTTTAGAAATAGTGATTTTAATCCCGGGAGGTGTATGACAAACATTTTCTAAAATAAAAGTCGGGTGTTGTTTCTGGCTTTCTGACTCCTATACCTTGCCTCGAAAGGCCGTCAGTCGAACAACGGGTAGTTGATTGTGATGAATAACATTATTCATCTAAACATAAATTTGTGTTAAAAAAGGACAAAAGGTACACAGCCCATTATAGGACTTTGAACCGCCATGAAACAAATATTCATATTCAATTTGTAATATGTATGCATTTGATGTCCAGTTACTTACTGACCCACAAAACATGCCTTCTGCTAATTAAATAAGTAGCGATGACCTCGTACCTTACATACACATGCACTCGACCAGGAACTGAAAAAATTCCTCTTAATATTGCGATTTTAATTAAGACGGTTTAATCCAAATTTAAGTCATTATATTATCTAAACAGATTAACCAAGACGCTGTGACCTTATACAGATCACATTATATAACCTTATGTCAGTCATTAATTACAGTGTATGACTAAATATCATCCTGACAATAATAATTAGTCAATCGTATATACACTAAAACCATGGTGATAGTGATATGTTTATAAATTGTGTACAACTCGGGTGCTTAATGCATAAATAAATGTAAGCTCAACAAGATACATGCAAATTATTGGTTTGGAATGAAGATTCGTTTAAAGGAAGAGTTCCTAATTTTACAAGTATTTATTTAATTATGCAATTGTTAAATATGCAAACCAAGAAACCAAATTATGCGAATAAATAACCAACATATTTAATCAGTTTTATTTATTAACATAGTTCTGATACTGTCCCGATTTGAAAAGAGTCGCAAAAAATATAGGAATGGTGCATTTACCCTGTCTCAAAATTTCAGCTCAAAATATCTCGTCGTTTGGACGTGAACGTCAAAACCGCCTATCCGGATACGTAACCCTATTTTAAGATTTCGGGTCAATTTTTTCCGTCGGGTGACCTGATAATCGATTGTCATTCCTATAGAGGTCTATACAGTGAATGACTCACAAGCTGTACTTGATAACGAAAGGTAAACTTCATCTACACGTTATTTTTATAAAATAAGAGTCTGGTTTTATCCAGTCACCGCATAATATAGCTTGGGACACTGGTCTTCATTTCACGTACATTGATTCTGTCACCGATACGAACGCAGTAAGACACAAATGAAACTAAATTTACTTCCAAACCCGCTTTACCTTTAATCTTTCAAAATTAAAAATTTAATAGTACGAAGCTTTTCATCCAAGCAAGCAGTAATCGAAATGCTACAACAGACTGGTCAAAGTGGAAAGAGGTTTGGCCCCTCGCGCTTATATTTGAAAAAGAAACAAAAAAGAAAGAGCTAAACCTACTGAAGGACCTACATTTATTTGCCTGGTAACTGAGAGAGCGTCCAAATAGTTCAAATGTTCAGAAAACAAAGTTACCCAATTGTATCAATAACATTCATATAAAATACGATATAATAACTATATTAAGAACGGACTTTGTAACATTTTTCACCACCAAAAATCTGAATAATTAATAAATCAAACATTCCAAACGCAGCCTGACAATAAAGTGATTTAAAACCGATCGGGCCATATTCCATCAAGGCCATACTCAAGCATCCCTTGAGATCACCAATAACAGTAATTGCTTTTAATTTAGGCAGACACACGCAACCGCACTCGAAGTAATGCTAGCAAAATGGACATCAATCAACGCTATGCCGAATTCGGGTGCGATTTTTCACAACTTTGAAATCTAAAATAAAAAGAGTTCAGTTCAAAAGGGCTAGCACGGTAAAGCAAAATCAAACTTACAATTTGTGAATGCAAAATTATTCGTTCCTAAACTCGGTAATATATAAATCTCGTCTCTCGTCCTAATAAAAAGTTATCAGGGTTTCGTGATGACGACTGTAGAAATTGCATTACAGAACATTCGTTGCATTCGTTCTCTGACCGATAATCGAGTATTGAATGTTTTTTTCATGAAAAGAGATTGGTGTACTGTCGTATATTACCATGTTAGTAACATTTGTTTATTGGTATTTACCACAATGATTTAAAGATACATTATGGGAGATTTTTTATAAGAAGTTCGCTATTCTTGCTATAACCGTTCAAAAATAGACGATGAAAGAAGAATATATTGAAAATTTCAGTCAAATTATACTACTCAAAAGAAGTTAAGGGTCAACCAATTATTTTTGTTTGACATTTTATTAGACACATGGAACATGTAAATCAAAACTTTTAAGCACACTTTTGGTCAGAATGAGTTCAATATGTCTGTTGAGTCTGTTATGCAAAGCATATGCACTTTGTACACACAACTATTCTGAGAATCTGATGAAAATTCGCCATTTTGAGCATAATGAGGTCCAACAAAACTGTCTCTAATTCGATAACTTTGTTAATAACGAGTGAAACCATCACGTGCTCGTAAACAGTAAACAGTCGACACAGCGACAGGGATGCTGTCGATCAGACGTCGAAAAAACATCTGCAAAATGGCGCCTGCCACTCTGTCTGAAGGAATTGCACCAATTCTTGAAGATTATCAGGTTGCCTATGATTGTCTCTCACACGTTTGCCCAACTCATCCCATGCCTGCTCAATTGGTGCCAAGTCAGGCCAATCCATTCGTTTAAATACCATTTTGGGTGAGAAAATCAACAACAACTTGTGCTCTATGCGGTCTAGCATTGTTAGCTTGAAGAACAGAACCTGCTCCAATTTGACGAAGACTTGGGATGACAAAAGGCTGTAAAATTTCGTCTCTGAACCTGATACCCGTCAAATTTCCTTGGACGACGAAAAGAGGAGTCCTGTGATGTACCGAAATTCCAGCCCACACCATTACCGTACCACCTCCAAAGCGATGGCGTTGTCTGACGTTAACATCAGCAAATATTTCTCCTTGCAGCCTATAGACGCGAAGTCTGCCATCATTGAACTGTTATGCAAATCGGGACTCATCGGTGAAGAGTACCCACCCCCCATTGTCGCTGTCTCCAGTCTCTATGACGTATGCACCAGTCACGACGTGCTGCCTTATGACATTAAGAAGAGGTGGTCGAACCGCTTGTCGTCGGTATCGAACGTTGTGGGCTCGCAGACGATTTCTTATGGTCTGGTCCGATACCTGAACACCACTTGCATTTCACAGTTCATCTCTCAGACATCTCGCTGTAACAACGCGCTGACGTAAGGCCATTTGAATGACATGCCGGTCTTGACGTTGTGACGTTGATCTTGGCCTACCAGACCGTGGGCGATTCTGAATTGAATTGGTTGCCTGGTAACACTGCCATAGTCTCCCAATCACACTCTGGCTACAACCGATTCTCTGTGCCACATTCCTCTGTGTAAAACACTGTTGAAGCCACGCAATGGCTCTTCCTCTGTCAAGTTCACTCAGCTGACGTCTGACCATGTTGAAATTTGAACCGAGAGCAACACGGTCATGGAACATTTTTTTATGCCAGAACTGTTCATGGAAAATGGATAGTGCACGTACAAAGGACATAGTCAACTACAAAAAGTCGTACCCTCCTGCGTTTAGGCGATGCAAACAGTTTTGTGGAGCCTTGTTTTGAGCTTCATTTTGTGGTTTCTAATCAGACTGTCAAATCGTTTTGTTTGAAAATGACATATGACTTGTGTAGGTGAAATTCACCTTTCGTTATCTTATCAAGTACAGCACATGGAAAATTCACTGTATAAGTCTATTATCCGCCCACCAAACGAAAAAAATTACACAAAATCTTAAAAAGGGTTACGTGTCCGGGTAAGCAGTTTTGACTTTAACGTCCAAACGACTCAATTTTTGAGCTGAAATTTTGATCAAGGTAAATACAAGGTTCCTCGATATGTTGGCGCTTAAATTTCGTACGTACTCGGACTTTTAGTGTTGAGACCCTGTTCAAATCGGGATAGTCCCTTTAAAGTTTCCACAAGCTAAAGACGTTATTTTGCGTACAATCTGAGGCAACAACCCATTAGGTTATGATCCGATACATGCCAAAATACTAAGAGGCAAGAATTCAAAAAGTTACGATCCGATATGCGTGATTATCGAACGGAACCAAAAACTTTGTAAAATAAACATTAATTTAAAATTGTGACCTCTAAAGTGTCCACAACCTTGGTATGCCATACTTTTCCACTAATCGCGTTCGAAGAGCGGCTATCTTGTCCCACAGTTTCGGTCCGATTTTCACGAAATTCGAACTCAATTATCATTACGGTTTCGCGTTGGATCTTGAAGGGTTTTCTTTTTCAAATCGGGTTATAATTGTGACCTCTAGGACCACAAACTAAAAACGCGATTTTTGGTACAAACAGGGGCATAATCCACGGAGTTATGGTCCCATGTGCGCGAATATCGAAAGGAACAAAATCGGATACAAATTGTGATCTCTAGAGAGTCCACAAGCTAAAAACATGATTTTCATATAGTCAGGGGTCAAATTTATGAAGTTATGACCCGAAACATGCAAATTTCGAAAGGAACCAAGATCTTTAGTTGAAATTAGATAGATGAAAATTGTGACCAACAATAGAATGGCCACAAACAAAATGTGAACGCACGGATGGATAGACAGACATACCCATTTTAATAGTCCTCTGCTTTCTTCGAAAGGGGAGGGACAAGAAGTTCTATCCATGGCGAGGTGGCAGAAGGCAAAGAACCAATACCTCTTGCGGGTGCCAATGACAAATAATATTGGTTCTTATATAACGCATTATTATTTAGTGCTAGTGGGTTTTGACGGATTACTTATTTATTTATTACTGCGTTTGAAGGAACTGTTTTCATGGCGTTAGTTAAGGGGGTGATGGTAGGGTTAAATTCTGCTTTAATAAACTTATCAGAAGAGTTAGTCGTATTTGAGCAGGACGGGAATTGGAGGCAAAAAATGGTACTTTCGCATTCCTCATTTTCTGCAGTTAAAGGCACTATCGTGCCCTTCTCCTTTTGTGATACAATGTGTAATGGAACCTTCCATAACCATTCTCGTTGCAATTCAACGCTTAATTGCCGAGCTTGGATTTGCAATTCTGATCTCGTTATTTTCATGTTTACGATTTTTATCACCGTCCATCATCTCAAAAATCGTCGTTGCCATCATCTTTTTAGATTTTTAAATGCCGACGCATTTTCTCTCACCGCCCAGAGGCCTATCCGTCCGTCTACATTAATAGTCTATGCTGCTTATGCGTTACACGAGGTCGCCATCCTTTATCGGAAGCTAAGAAAACTGATGGACATAGTTTTGATATTTTGACGTATTATATGTCTGTCTATTACATCGTTAACACTGTTCATCACGTGCATTTTGTATACCGATAGTCCATTGGCCAATCATGCTATTTCATTGAGATTTCGTCTAATAGTTTGGATGCAGCGATGGCGGGTGTGGTGCCAGGCAGGGTAAGCTTACTCTTCCGGACACCTGTTACCACTGTTTGTCGTGTATTTTGTACACGGTGACCGGTCCATCTGCTGATTACACTATTTTGCCTCGACTGTTTTTATTGGACTTCGAATTTTGACTTATGGTTTGGATTGTTCGTACTTGGTTTTATTTTATTTATGTATGATGTAGATAAAGGGCTGGCCAATCTGTCCATAATAGTTCCAAATAAGATAACTCAAAATTAATATATTGAAAATTTCATTCAAATTACTTTATTCTGAACGACGTTATCACTGTTTTTGACATAATATTGTCTATTTTCGTCGTAGCCTAACCTCTCATTTTTATACGCCTACATTTTTATATGGGCGTATGCACTGCCGTCGACTCCGTCCGCCCGTCCGTTCGTCACACTTTTTGAAACACAATAAACTTATTGTATAGTTCCATTACATCAAGACCTTGACTAAGTTCGAAAATGCGCAATTTGATTGATCAAAAAATCAAATATATGTATTTAATCAATATGTATCATCGATTTTTTTTAGGATATCGCAAAAGGACACCAGCCACAGTGTTGGGTCGTTATTGATACGAATTAACTTATGAAATAAAACGATTGGATTTATAAATTAAATCATGTTCATGAGCATGAAAATGTTTTTTTTTTTATTTTATTTAAATGTGTTACTTAAACTGTTACATAAAAGTGATGAAGTTCAATCTAGCCTGTTGAAAAATTCCTGTAGTTACTAATCAAGCCATAATTTTATAATCTACTCCTTAACGCCCTTAATAGTCTAGTTTTTAATTAGCATGGACATATTGCATGATGCTAGTCTGATCTATCGCTTGCATGTTGAGACAGATGAAGAATCCGATAATGATAAATTAATTTCTATTGATAAATACCCGCCAAATGATTAAACTTGGGTGTTGACGTAAGAATAAATCGCACATCCACGCTAATTAATTTCCCCGCACGTGACAAAAACATGTACAGGCATTAAAAAATGCATTTGTATATAACATTTGTATCTTAGTAAATAAATATTTAAAAAATCAACAACTTTTACTACTTCATCACTACGTCATACACCCCCCCCCCACCCTTAATATATATATATAAATGTGCGTGGAAGGGCTTTGACGTTTTCACCTTTCATTTCTATTTAAGAGCATTACTTTGAGCCCTGTTGGGGAGGTATGATCATCTACATTCATATTAATCACGCACAGAATACAATCACAATAACTGAGAATTTGCCAAAGGCAGGCATTAAATCAGCCACTGAATGTTACAAGTTAGCGTTTTGTATGGCAGCTTATATCTGCAAAAACTGTCATCATTTATGGATATATTTGTTTTCCGTTGAGTCAAATAGTGCGCACCTACAACGAACATTGAGATCCAATTACATGGTTCAACAGAAAACAGCATATTCGTAATAAAGTAACATAATCTTATATCCTTTAATCATCAACCAGTTTAGACATGAAGAATAATTAAACCGGTAATGTAAATAGTTACATTAAATGTGTTTTTCGTGGTTAGGTTTCTTAATTAGAACAGACATGATATGGTGAAATAAATTAAATTCAAAAAGTCAGAAGTCAGTGGATTTATTCAAGATGTGTTAGAAACGTAGATTTACGCGACAAAAGTATATTGTTATAATCTGATTGGTTACTGTAACCAGACGTTACCGTTATTGGTTCCCCAGGTGTAACTTTAACTGGTACCGGACTTGGCCAGGACTTCTGAAATAGTTTCATAATATGATTACAAGGACTAATCCCGGGTATTATTTTCAGCAAAGCACCTATGAGGCCCGGGGTATCCATTGATTTCCAAACTAGTTTTAATGTTAGGTTCACCAAGGATATCTTGGTTTAGATATTTTAATTCAATGTCTCAACTGACAGAAAATGTACATGCAAATCCCTTTTTTCGATTCTACACCCCCAAAAAAATCGCCACGCAAAAGAGAGAAAAGGGGGTATGGACAGGAAGACTACAGGGATAAAGTGAGGGAAATTAATGCACACCCAATAATCTTTGAAGAGTCTTATTAAGTAGTACTTCGAGTCCATTTATGTTCGAAAATCAGTTTATTTAGCAGCAAGGCTTGACATTAATCTATTAGGTTACTTTTTATAAGCGGTGTGACGTAGTAAAAATGTTTTCGATATTTATTAGAGACAGCATGACTAAAAGGTCATCAGTTCAAAATAAAATTAAACTTACGTTACTTTGTCTTTTATGTTGCCTGTTTGAACAATTATTTGGTTTTGGTTTGTATTTTAGACACTCGAAAAGGCCAGAATCTTGTAGCAAGGGATTGTACAGTCGGCTCATGTCAATCTGCAACAAAATCAAATCAAAACATTAAGCTTTATATATTATGCTGATGAGCTAAATCGTTATTCTTTGGCACATAGAAATGATATGTATAGGATATAAACTGATTTGCATGTGATCGTTTCTGTGTTACTGCAATTTCTAATCACTTATGCGCGGCGAAATACGCCAAGAGTCCAAATTGAATGGAGGTCTTTGGCGTCTGGATATACCTTCCTGTCTATAACGGTAGTTTTTTCCTGAGGCATATATATATGTTAAGCCTGTCGTTGAGTCGCTTCATTACATAATGGGGCTCGAAAGCATTTTGGCACGCGATTTGGTTGCCAAATTTAAAAATTTCATGTGTCTGTAATATTGGATATCAGAAGTTCATCTTTTCACGGTAAGATAACAACACCACTGTTGATTTACATTAACCAACAAGTGTTTGCAATGTCGAAGACTGCGGGTGAAAAAAGGTAAAATACGGAACATAATTTTAGAAGTAATAAACGAAAACAGTTGAAGAAATACTTATAAATGAGAAACATCGCTTATTTACTCTTTGTTAACAACAGCGTATTCAGCTCCAATCCTTACTGTCTCTTAAAGATTACGACACAGTGAGAGAAACACAAATCAGTTCGAATGCACTGTTAACCCTAGATATATTAACCAAAATTGCTGAAATTAAATACGCTTCTTCGCCCCGCCAATGTAGACAACATATTTAAATGAATAACCCGCGGCTGCCAGATAAAATACACCCACATTTTGCAAGAGATGGATAGAGAACCATCCAAAAACAAAAGCAATTGTTTGTACCATCAGGGGCCATAATCCAGAAAGTTACGAAATGAGAAGATATTAAAAGGGATTGAGATCTTTAGGATACAAAGATGTGTTTTAAGTTTCTTCAAATTTTCGTACAAAGAGTGGCAATTTTGTCGATTTTCCCGAAATTCGAATTCAACCTTCAATGCGGTGGAATTGTGCAGATACATTTAAACGGTTTTTCATATCAGAAAAAATGTTACCTCTAGAGAATCCACAAGCTGAATATGCGATTTTGCTAACTAGGTTTCGTTCAGATCGTAGTATGTAACTAGTGTAGGCATTTGTAATTTCGTGTAATTTTTTTGGTAAAAGCAAAAACTCTGCTGATTCTGAAAGAAGACATCATAAGTTTCTTAAAAAATTAGGGTGCCATTTTTTTTTACGTTCTAGGGGTCCGAAATCCAAGATGGCGTCCAAAATGGCTGCCGTTCAGCAATAATTCAATATCTTTGCAAGTACACATGATATGATGCCAAACAAAGTACTTAAATATAGGTTTTCCGACACAAGAAAACCAATGGAACCATCAAATTTCGCTAAAGTTGTGATATACATGCCTAATTTCAAGATGGTGCCCAAAATGGTCGCCCAATATAGGTTTTCCGACACAAGAAAACCAATGGAACCATCAAATTTCGCTAAAGTTGTGATATACATGCCTAATTTCAAGATGGTGCCCAAAATGGTCGCCGTTTACACTAAATTCTGCTTATTTCATTACAGTAGTCCATACAATTCTGTACATGGGATATTGTTTTTGCGACAACTACACCTTCCTTCACATCCAGATTTACATCCGCACTTGATCAGGTGTAGTATTGCTTCACGAGCTGGTGGATTCACACATCGAACGGCAGAGAAGTGACTTGAACCTGCGTCAAATGTCTAACCAAATTCAGGCATGTGTGATTTTTTATCAGCTTTCTTCCAAATCATGGCTATGTAGGTTATTTTCCAGAATTATTTAAGCAGGCTGTGGTTAGACCTCTAATCAACAAAATCAGGCCTGGATCGCAACATCCTCAAAAATTACAGACCCGTGTCCAATCTGTCCTTTCTCTCCAAATTAATAGAAAGGGCTGTTAACAATCGAGTACAGGTTTTTGTCGACAATAATAAATTATTGGATAAATTTCAATCGGCGTACCGATCTCATCACAGTACTGAAACAACTATAGTTCGGGTGTTGAATGACCTCCTGCGGATAGTTGACGGTGGTAGCTTGCATTCTTAATTCTCTTGGATCTGTCCGCAACATTTGATACGGTGGACCACCAGATCCTTGTTCATAGATTACGTGAATATTTTCATATATCTGGAACGGATTTGCGTTGGATATCATCACATCTGTCAGATAGAAGTCAAAAGATTCTCGTAAACAGTTCCGAATCAAATCCTGTTAAACTTGATTGGGGCGTGCCTGTAAGCTGCTTGTGCGTTCCTTGATATTCTCGAGGCTCGATTACTGCAACAGTGCTTTGATTGGAATTCCCCAAAACCTGTGTGCAAAACTCAAAAAAATTTCAGAACACCGCTGCCAGAATAATAACAAGAACACAAAAGTATTCTCACATAACTCCCATCTTAAAATCATTACATTGCTTACCAATAGAAGCCCAAATAACTTTCAAGATTCTAACATTGGTTTATATGTGTCAACATGATCTTTTCCCATCTTACCTCACTGATCTCATTAAAACATATCAACCAAATCGACCACTTCGCTCACAAAATAAGCCCTCATTAGCTGTTCCGCAAGCTAAACTGAAATCATATGGGGATAAAGCTTTCAGTGTCTGTGGACTGCGTTTGTGGAACAACTTACCATTGGAGATACAGAGTTCTCAATCATTAGCTGTGTTCAAATCCAAACTCAAAACTCATTTGTTTGTGACATATTATCAGGATTAGCTATTATCCTCGCGCTTAGAGCATGCAATATGGATGGAGTTAGCGCAATTACAAATGTACATTATTATTATTATTATTATTATCATCGGGTTCCCCATTGAAAGTCTTATTTGTATTGCTAAACGGTGGCCATTTTGGACGCCATCTTGAAATTAGGCATGTAAATCACATTTTAGCCTAAATTTGATGTTTCCATTGGTTTTCTTATGTCAGAAAACCTATATTTAGATACTTTGTTTTGCATCATAGCATGTGTACTTGCGAAGATATTGAATTATTGCTGAACGGCGGCCATTTTGGACGCCATCTTGGATTTCGGACCCTTAAGACGTGAAAAAAAAATGGCACCCTAATTTTTTTAAAAACTTATGATGTCTTCTTTCAGAACCAACAGAGTTTTTGCTTTTACCAAAAAAATGACACGAATATTTATTTCAAGACAAATGAGCCTACACTAAACGGTGATATCTTCAGAAATTTTTTTTTTTAAATCGGATAGAAATTGTGACCTCTAAAGGGATCACCTGATTTTTCGTACATGATACCATAATTCAGGAAGATACAATACGATATGCGCGAATATCAAAAGGAATCGAGATTTTTTGGAATTTAAACATGCATTTCAAGTTTCATTAAAAAAGGGGGGGGGGGTGTAACGTCCACTCGACAGAAATTAGGTTATTTCGGGATAAACAATGGTTTAATTTTATTTCAATAATTCGCTTGAGCCTAAGGACCCGGAGAAAACCCATGAGTTTGGAAGGCAACCCTACCCCTGAAACTTTAACTCTAAGACGTCGCATGGCCCTGGTTTAAGACTCGCCTCTTTTAAATTCTTTATTGTGGAAAAGAAGGGGCATCATCCGCAATGGTGGAGTTAGCACTTTCAGTTGCAGGTATTTGTTGACTGCCCTATAGCCAGTTTGTCCATATTTGTTGATTTCAATTGGTAGGTTCACAAGATGGTCTAGTATGAAGACAATAATAACACTACATTCAAGGAACTACAGTAACACATTATTTCAACCCAGTTGATCCATCCTTTCAGCCTTGGAATGTTTCAGTCAACCCTAGTAGAATCATTGCAACATTAAAATGCATTAAAATATCATGTGATGATATGGTGTACGTCAGTGAAAGGCTTTTCCTATAACGGTAAGGAATTTTACAGTGACAAAAGAGATTGAGAGAATATGTGGTTTAACGTATTCGATAACTAGATCACATATGAAACCAGAAAACCAGGAGAAAATTCACGGGGTCAGTAAGGTGACTCTCCTTGTCGCATACAAGCTAGGGACCGAAACCACGTTACTTGATTCAATAAAAGATCTTATGATCAGAAGGATCCGGACAAAGCGAATCTTATCCCCATCTTTCCAAGCCCAATTATTGAACAAAAGTAAGATGTTAAACCCCATCTCATATTTCATCTCCACGCTAGATCTACACCATTCCCTTTGATTATCATCCTAGCATGTCCCTGAATAATTTATTTATCCTGCTAAATAAAAATAGAAAATGCAATCAACCAGAAAACACAACCAAGCATGCACAAAATGACTAAAAAATACTATATTATCATTACATGAGGATAAAGTTTGACAGTCAATGGGAAAGTTATAAAAACAATACCCAGATATGTTTACATGTTTTCATAGATAACAGCAATACATATCATCCATGAATATCAGTCCCTTTTAGTTCAATCAACTGTACTTCCACCGCTTTTTTAGGCGTGCCATAAAACTTTTACATGCCTGACTTAAATTTGAATTATAAATGATTAGCATCATATATTTACGTTCTGGTTATTCAGCCGCAAGAACAAACGTCTGCATTTCGCCTGTATCATATTTATGCCCAACGTAAATTTGAATTAAAGATAACCACCCAAACAGAAAGGAAAAGTTGTATGTTTCGCAAATCTGATAATAATCTGTAGGGTTCTTTCTCTTAAATGATCACATTACTTCCAATCAAATTTGAAAAATAAATCAAAAAAAAAAAAAAAAATCTGTTAAAACCCATAGCCTCTCTAGCATTTAGAAGGTTTTCAGCAATGGGGAGATCAAACTGATCCCGCAGTGAATATTCGCTTGGCCGCTACAATCACTGATAAGCATGACATCGACGAGGCTTAATGAGTACGGCATATTAACTTTTTTACCCCGACAATTTAAATTCTCAAACATTTTTTTGTGGTAAAAGAAAAATAAATAAAGACGTTTGAAGTATTTGTAGTTAAAAAATATTTCCTATTTAGAGTAAATGGGTATAAAATGAGTAAAATGCATCATTTTGCCCGAAGCAGTTAGGTGTTAAGTAAACATTGCACGAGCCGTTGAGCCAATGACTAACACCGAGTGCAGTCAACGCACGTGTTCTGGACAGTCATCTGTTACAGAGATAATTCGTAAGTAATTAATTCTCTGTGAAACAGATTGTGGGGAGATATCTCATGAACAGGAGGTTTCAGATTATGAATACCGATATGGATCTATGGAATGACACCAATGTTTCGTGCCAAGTATGAAAAAGGTTCATTAAAGATCACTTACTCCGGATGTGAAATTCACATAACGCTGAATAGCTAAAGGGTTCATACATACTCTCACGACCCCAATGCTTCACGTTATATCTGTTAAAGACTACAACCTGTACCTATGTCGTGTTCACAAGGGGCGGGGGCGGGGGGTTTAGGGGGCTCTGGAACGGAAAGCCGCAGTCGGATTAATATCGATAGAGTTTATGCCCTCATGATGACCCCAATGCCCAAAGTCGGGAAGTCGCAGTAAGGGTTCATTTTCTCACGACCCCAATGCTTACAATATTTAGTCTCTATATCGCGTTCACATAATACATCCACACTGAAATGGGGTCGTGTACAATATGCCCGAATTTTGAAATAGGTATGTCCTAATTTTTGTGTCAAAATAATGATACTTCATCACAGTTAATCTTGCCGACAATGAACTTCATATCGTTCTTCAAATTACAACTGTGGAAGGCCACAAAACATCGCTTCTGATTTTTTACAGCCTGACAATCAGCAACCTATGTTTCCATGCTCCGATTAGAAAAAAAAACATGTAAAATGTAAACCACCATTACAAGTCCGTAAAGACAATCAAATTTATTCTATTTACACAATAAAACAGGTATATAGCTTTTCAGTATTAACAACAAGGATTTTTAGAAGGAAATCTAATTATTTTATCTATTTCAAGGCACATATGATACGTATAAAACCACCAATTATTACTGAACACAACAATGGAGATATTTTCGCGGTTTTTCTCCCTTGTGACACTGTAATAACATAGCGTTAATTATTTGCTGTTGGCAGATTAAAGTGAAATGTTTGACAAGAATCCCCTTCTGATCGTCACACAGAGGAGTAGAATTGATGTGGATTGGGTAGCACACAGGAATTTGTTATAATATCAAAGTATTCTGACGAGAATTGAACGAACAATCATACAGTGCTTTTCTTTTAAGAATGCCATCTCTTGACACCACTTGATTAAATGCCATGGACAGAGAGAGATCGATTTTGTCAATGGCTCCCAGATCACAGATCATAAAAAGGTTGAACATTGACTATAAATAAACTTTTCTTTTTCTCGAATAATAACCAAGGAAAGCAAAATGAAATATGGCTGTGTTCCTGGAAGGGATAGCAGAAACTATAGTGACTATAAAACAATTTTCACAAACAGTAGCAAACTATTAACATTGTCAGAAAAACGCCAATATTGAATGTGAAGAAATTGCCGTAATTCACAATTGTTCGACATCTTAATTACTTCTCACAAAATATCTTACTATTAAAACTCGGTCAGATAAGAAAAACAAGTCAACAGTAGGAGCTCGACTCCATTTAAATACAGTTTATTTCATTCAATGGTATTACCAGTTGTAATTGCAATTAAACCGTCAGAAAAATCCCAAAGACAACTTCTTCCTTAATGTCGTCTTTGATACAAACAAGTAAAAGCAAATAAGGTATCGCTTGGCATTGCTACCTACCCCACCCCCTCTTGGTCCTTTAAATGCAAAGAGAGATATATGTGGTTAAACGCCTATATACAATGCAACCTTATGTCAATAGTCAATAAATTATTTATGCCTAGGTTGTTTGGCAGCGCGGGGGGGGGGGGGCAAGAGAAATCCTAATGACGTACAAGTCGGGTAAAGTTGAAAATAAAGTGCCCGAAATCTAATAAAACACTAATCTTACTTTCCTTTCAGTAGAATTCCAGGAATTTGTACTGAAATGACTAGATTTTGTCTGGAGGCATTCCACTTTGCGCGGGCATCGGTTATTATTTGTGAATGCAGCTGCAACAGTGTGATTGTATGTTTGTAATTCAGGTTGACATAGAGTGGGATTTCGCTTACAAACCCATTAGAGAACTTTAGAGTTGCTTAACTCCCAAATTTTCTCCGGGAGGGCGAGGCGCCCATACCCCGAGACGATTAACTGGGGGTTCAGGTTAGCCACCAAGGGTAGACTATATTGGACCACATTGAATTTGTTGTATTCACAGATTGATAAGAGGGAAAACGCGTATGCAACAGTTAAATTTTCAAAATTTTCTCACGACGGTCTTCGTGATCTCTGAACGATTAACTGGCTATATTAGGCTATATTAGACTACTTTGATTTTGGTGGCTGGAATAGCAAGACAACGCGTTTGCGGGCGTCAGATTTTCCAATTTCGGATTCTGCCCCCTCCTTCCGCCTAACTGTCATCACTCATCGAGCCCGCCCACCTAAATGGATTCTTTTTTAAAGTGTATGCATACAAGCCTATTATCGAAACAGCAATCAGTAAGTCTTGACTCAATGACCACCCAGCCACCCAAAATCGACAAAGTAGGATAATTAGATAACTATGTGGGGTAGAACTGTAGGTAATCCACAAGTTAATCAAATGTCTGAAGTCATAGGGTCAAAAGCCTCACGTATGACCTCTGACGCGACCTCCCAAAACAACTGGTCAGATCTTCATGTAATGTATGCCATCGAAATTATTAAAATCGAATGACGTCATCATTACTATTAAGATAGGTTGCCAGGCAACGAAACATACGCCCACAGCAGCTAAATCGTCCGGCAGTCAACAAGGGTTGTCGCATATTTTTACTTTTTTTGCTAATGAAACATTTGTAATACACCAAAAACTGATTAAGAGTAATGGCTCATTATGTAATTATCAGAAAATCATTAGAATTTGATTGCTTTTTATAAAGTGTTAACCCACACTAACAATTAGTATATCATGGATTTAGCTGTTCAGTTATCAAAATTCATTGAAAATCAAAATACTTGTTCGTTTCAACACCTTAAACTCTGTGTATCAATCTGAAGTCAATCGGATGATAAGTATAGCCTCTATAGCGTAACAAGATTTTTTGAAGTTATCAAGGGAGATAACTCTGGCAATAATTATTTGAAATCTCTGAAAATCAATAGACTTCTTCGTCTCATGACCCCAAACACTGTGTGTTAATTTAAAGTCGATCGGATATTAACTTTGGCCTCTAGAGCTTCCACAGGATTTTTTCGAAGTGATCAAGGGCCATAACTCTTGCAGCAATTATTGAAAATCACTGAAAATCGATAGACGACTTAGTCTCATGACTGTAAACACTATGTATAAATTTGAAGTCAATCGGATATTAACTTTGACCTCTAGAGCATCCACTGTGTATAAATTTAAAGTCAATCGGATATTAACTTTGGCCTCTAGAGCGTCCACAAGATATTTTGAAGTGATCAAGGGCCATAACTCTGGTATTTATTATCGAAAATCGCTGAAAAGCAATAGGATTCTTCGTCTCATGACCTTAAACACTGTGTATAAATTTAAAGTCAATTAGATATTAACTTTGGCCTCTAGAGCGTCCACAAGATATTTTCAAGTGTTCAAGGGCCATAACTCTGGCACTAATTATCGGAAATCGCTGAAAATCAATAGGCTTCTTCGTCTCATGACCTTAAACACTGTGTATAAATTTAAAGTCAATCGGATATTAGTCAATCGACGGACCGACGGACGGACGGGGGCGACGACAATATACGACCACATTTCAATGTGGGCGTATAAAAATGACAACGGGTTAGTTCCATTTGCATATTTGGAAACGATGGAAGTGTGGCTGGCCGAATCGGGTCGAAAAATATCAGGATCTGCTTCAAAACGGCGCAGATTTGTCACGAGAAGTCAGGAATCTGACACGTTTCTGATCCACAGCACAGCTTTCGCACCTGTAGTCGTAGAGTGCAAATAAGCAAATTATTGTGGATTGACGGATGGAGAGGGGCGACGACATGCGTTCACATAAATTGTGGGTGTATAAAAACTACTTGTATTAACAAACTTTTTAAATTTATCTTTGAAGTCTGTTCCGGAAATGATGACAAAATGTGACATGAAAGAAATTTAAATGGGTCTTTGTATTCTATTAATTACCGTAAAACATGCGGGAGCAATGTTTAAGTTACATTAAATGTTTTTGTCGCGGCCTTCCCTGGAGATCTCTGGCAATGACTGCCTTTAGATTTCTAATCAAGTACAGATAGAAAATATTCTTTTGTAAACAATAAATACAATGTGTATGTATTATAGATATGGAAAGAAAGTACGAGACATGTTATGTATAATTTACAGAGATCGGAACATGATAATGGGTATATAATTAAACTACATAAGGAACATGTCACGAAAGTGGGAATTTCAAATACGTAATACTAATCTTTATTGTTATGCCACATGTACAAATCGAGGTGTGAGCTCATGATAATATTTTAATCAAAAGAAAGTTTATTTAATTAATGGGCATATACCGTCTTATTGCATGATGCTGTTTGGCGTTGAGCGTGACCGATGAATGTTCATCCCACTAATGTTCAGGAATTCAATTTAATTCTATATGTTTCAGGATCTTCGGATTCTATTCGCAGATTAATTAATGAAATAAATGGGCTTATAAATGAAAAAAAAAAAAACTTAAGTAAAAATAAAATAGCAGAAAACCAAAGCTTGGTATTTATTTTATTGAAAATGAGCGAAGTCACGCAGTAGAATCGTTCACTCCTTTCACGATGTCGAACAATCAAATAAAATATTAGTCTAGTGCACGTGCATGTATCTAGTCGACTGTCAGTAAAACAACACGATGAATAATTTGTTTTGAGGATATAAAGATATTAAGCCTGGGCAACCTTCGGTTAGCTTGTATGGTTATGACTAAACGACAGAGTATAGTTCACTACACCCGAACGAAAGCTAGTTCGACCACAGTCGTCAAAATGGACGCCATTACCTTCAATGAACTGCCATAGAATCTTTTACCTTACGAAAACGTAAGTTTGCTTAATGAAAACTTTGATATGACCACATCATTCTTCGGATGCAAATTCGCGGAACGTTTGCCAAAAGTTTCTGACTATGCTGAACAAGCTGTACTTGAGGTAGAATATGATAACGACGATTTCAAGAAATCTACTCACAGTTGAGTCAGTGACAGAGTTATCCCCAGACAATAAAATAAACAGATCAACCAAATATCCAGAGTTTATTTACTGTTACATAATTTATATTTACAATGTATATCAAACAGATGTATTCAATGAACAAAATGGTTTGTTTGTGTTACTGTTTTTCCAAATAAAATTCACAAATTTACTATAATACCGTCACTTTCAGTACTGTCACAATTTCAGTCTGATATCAGTCTTATGGCCGAATTGACTGACAAAAAATGATTTTCCGTTTTATATAATATAGAAACTACTTAAATAATGTTATATGAATTTAAATAACTTTCAGGTTCTGGAGCAACATTGGTAGTATACGTTCTATCTTCAAATAACAATTCCAACACAACACATTTTTTGTGGCCAGCCGCCATTTTTAATCTGACCTGACCAGCCTCAACGGACCTCCCCAAGCTCATTCTCAAGAGCTCCCCTGTATCCCACGGGGTTGCAGATTTCGGACAAATGATGAGGTCGTTTTCCAACGGATTAAAAATAATATGCAGGTCTGGATATGTTAATTAATGTCTAATTAATAATTTAGATAACATTTCAGGCCTAAATATGCAGATTTGGCTTGCATAATGTATGTTTAAGAAGTGCATTGATCCAAAGAGGGGTATGTTGCATACAGAAAGCATATTACTTAGGCAGGCCGGAAATTTTTGGGATGCTGTGAGGGAAAACGTAATACAGAGTGCGAGAGATATCATTAACTCCCCAAACTGCTTAAATTTGTATGAAAATGGAGGAACTGTGTGTGTGTGTGTGTACGTATTTTCAAGTAAACATTTTAAAAGGACTATCTCGATTTGATCAAATGAAAGTCCGTGTACGTATGAAATTTAAGCGCAAACATACAGAGGAGTATTTACCTTGTCTCAAAATTTATGAACATTATATTGAGTCGTTTGGACGTTAACGTCAAAACCGCTTATCCGAACACGTAACCCTTTTAAGATTTCGGATCATTTTATTCGCTTGGTGACCTGATAATCATTAGCTGTTCCCTTGGAGATCTAAACAGTGCATGACTCAAATGATGTGCTTGATAACGAATGATAAATTTCACCTACACGTTATTTTTTATAAAATAAAAGACTGGTTTTATCCAGACACCGTATTATACAGCTTGGGACACCGGGCCCCATTTCCAGATGAAGACTGGCGGGTTTAATTTTTTTGAAAACGTATCACAAACATTGAGTTAGTTGCATGGTCCTAAGGAAGATGATTATACGGGATTTTAACACAATATTAAACAGTTTTATTCTTCAAAATATAATCGAGATTGTCCTTTTAAAAATTGATAGTCTTTTCTCGGATCTGTATTGACTTCAGGAGGATGTAACTGGGGTTAGTGTAGTTGGAAAGATTTTTTTTCTGATATAGGTATTGATAATACAATCATTTTCCAGGAGAGTGGAATTATGCACAATAAGAAAAATTGAAGCATGAAAGATTGTACAGAACAGAAGAAAGCATAGGAAAAGATAATATAAAGATAGTGTTATATATAAATACGTTTCCGTGGTTATGTTTATAACATAACAAACCTCGCAACACGGAAAGATACAAGGAAGAAATTAAATATATTATCAATTAATCTCAATCTATAGATAAGCCAAAATAGATTCTATAGATTTAAATAGGTTCTTCATTTACTTCCGATTTTACTTTCTGACGGGCTTTTTTTCATAAAGATCCAACTAAATTTATATTAGCTGATAAGATGGTTTTGTACCCAATCATAGATAAAATGGAAACGATACAAAATATGACGAACAAAGGCAAGTTCGGTAGAATTTTAAAACGGCCCGAATTACTAGTATATTGTAACGTTCATTATACCAGCTTATTCTTCTCTTCTTTTTTGTTTCCCTAATTATGTAATTATGTCGGGTAACTCTGGAAGTATTATGAATAATTCAAGATACTTCTCCTTTTTTCTGGTCCGTGTGTGTTTTTTTAAAATGAATTTTGCAACAATTTTGTTTATATAATTTCGCGGGTAATGAACCGACAGCCGTTTGCTTTGTTCTGACAGGCTATTGCGGTTCAATCAATGGAACAGATTTTTATTAACATATTGAACAAATTATTTGCAATCTTTGGAATAGATACAAAAAGATAGGCTGGCACTGCCAGGCATGATACGCCCACATTTTCGAGAGATGGATAGAGAACAAGCAATACCGAAAGTGATTTTTCCTACATCATTAAGTCCTGTATTTCATACTGTATTGGGAGCAGCCATTTAGTTGGTCAGTTCCAGTCTGATATTCATAAAATTCAAAGCCGACAATGATTATGGTGTGACGGTACACAACCTAGAAATGTGACTTCTCATCAAAATCGGATAAGAATTGTGACCTGTAGAGAGTCCACAACCATGATATACCATATTTTTACACTATTCGCGTACAAACGGCGACCATTTCGTCCGGCAATTCTGGTACGATTTTCACGAAATTAGAACTTAGCCTTCCTCATCAAAATCGAATTAAAATTGTGACCTATACAGGGTCCACAACCATGATATACCATTTTTTTAACAGTATTCGCGTACAAACGGCGGCCATTTTGTCTGTCAATTTTGGTCCGATTTTCCCGAAATCTAAACTCAACCTTCCTTACGGTGTAACGGTGATATAATCAAACGTTTTTTTTAAATCGGATAATAATTGTGACCTCCAGAGGAACCACAAGCTAAAGAAAGGGAGATTTTGCGTATAACCAGGGGCCATAATTCAGGAAGTTACGATCCGATATGCGCAAATATCGAAAAGAACCAAGATCTTTGGGTTATTACCATGAATTTCAAGTTTCATCAAAATCGAATTAAAATTGTGACCTCCACCGGGTCCACAACCTTGATGTACCATTTTTTAACAGTATTTGCGTACAAACGGCGGCCATTTTGTCGGTCAATTTTGGTCCGATTTTCCCGAAATTCGAACCCAACCTTCCTTAGGGTGTAACGGTGATATAATCAAACGGTTTTTTAAATCAGATAATAATTGTGACCTCCAGAGGGACCACAAGCTAAAAAGGGTGATTTTTCGGACAATCAGGGGCCATAATTCAGGAAATTACATTCCGATAGTCGCAAATATCGAAAGGAACCAAGATCTTTGGGTTACAAACATACATGTCAAGTTTCATCAAAATCGGTTCAAAATTGTGACCTCTATAGGGTCCACAAGCTAAAAAGGTGATTTTTCGTACAATCAGGGGCCATAATCCATGAAGTTTTTATCCGATACATGCCAATATTGAAAGCAGCCGAGATCTTTTTGGGATAAACCTATATTTCAAGTTTCGTCAAAATCGGATAAGAATTGTGACCTGTAGAGAGTCCACAAACAAATTGTGGACGGACGGACGTCCGGACGGACAGGGGCGACGACATAATACGTCCACATGAAAATGTGGGCGTATAAAAAGAATAATAACTCCGTGATCAGCTTGTTAGCAGTAAGGGACGGAATGGCTTGCACGTAGAATGACGGAGTTTGCGACGATGAAATTTCTAAGTTAATATAACAACACATAGATTAAAGGATGCTTGGTAGCTCCGATGAGGTAGGGTTAGGGTTAGATCATAAAAGATTCAAAAGTAATTCATAAATACAGTATTTGCAGGTAATCTTTATTCAGAAACAGTGTGATAACAAACAACCTCGTCCATACTAATAACGCACATATAATTGTATAAAGAACCACTGCGGTCCGAGGTCCGTATTGGTGATTTTAGTTCGAAATGTTTAACTGTTTCAGTAGCCTTTTTTGCACTCGGCAAACCTCGGAAGATGTCGGGAATCTAAACTCGGCTGTATGATGAATTCCGCCATATTGGAACTACTTTAAAGGTCCCGGATGAAACATGGCTGCGCCCATTCCAAACACAAGTTGGCGATCTATTTGGCTAGCGACCTATTCGACCGATTCAGCTGTAAGATAAGCTGAGCTGAAGGAATGGATAAAAAATAATATATTCTACTTTCATTTGATAGACATAACGTTGGATTTTATTGGTTGATAAATAGAGACTGTTGTCTTTACTCTTAATAGTTTTCCAACGAACAGGTTGCAGCTCGATCGGTCGAATAGGTCGCTAGCCGAATAGGTTCCCAATTTGTGTAATAGCGTCAAGTTTTCCTGTTAAAGTAAACCGGTAGCCGCATCGCAAATGTATGGGCGTAGGTACATATCACTTACTGTCATACATCCGAGACTAGATGTAGTCTACGTAGTTTACGGAATCTGTCGAGATTAGCCGAGTGGCCTTTTTTGGTGGCATATTTGATGACGGACGACCAGAGAGTGCCATATATTATTGATAAGGCTTTGTTTCTTGCTATTTTCTGTCCCTAGATTATATACTGATCAAAAATCCAACCATATATCTTTTCAATGATGTCTCTCCGGTATTTCCAGAACTTGTATTTAAATCAAAAACAACTATCGATCACAGTCTTAAAAAAAGTTGAAGGCTTATTATTTTGAACATATCCTTGACCTTACAATTAAGGATGAAACGAATATGTCTTAAATATAGCGATAAGAGTTCCATTGTGAGGGCTCTTTATGGTTTCAATATTTCTTGATTTAGTTCAATTAATAATTTTTTCTTGCAATAAATAATAGGGTAAAGGTGGTATAATATAATAAACCGGTTGATATATGCACGAGTATCCTATTAATTTCATAGTCACTTAGCTTTGACATACTGCGATAGTTCAAGCGAAAAATAGGATATTGTAACATATGGAGTTGACCAAAAAAGGAAACAATTTGATGATAAAGTCGTTTGCATGAGTTTGGGATAATATATTTCAACAAGCGGTCGCCATGCAAGACACGCCCATACTTGGCAAGAGAGGGCAGAGAACAAGCTAAAAACACGATATTTCGTAAAATTAGAGGCCACAATTCAGGAAGTTTGGTTCGATATGTGCCAATATCGAAAGAAGTCAAGACCTGTGGATTATGAACATACATTTCAAATTTCACCAAATGGGATCAACCTTGTGACCTCTCTAGAGTTTCCACAAGCTTATTATGTGATGTTTCGTTTGATTACAAAAGACAATCTTCCTTACGGTTCAGTTTTATTTTGAAATTCAAGTTCGAGCCCTATAATTTACTTAACAATATCTTGTAAAACATAAGATTCGCTTGTAAAGTAGCGCCACTAAAAAGTATATTAAGGCAAACAGTAGTAAATAAATTTCAATTCCATTAGCGACATAAGATATTACGATATTGTTGACATTTATCATTTACATGACATCGGGTTGCATTTCAATTTTCTAGATCACATTAAACAATTATGTAATGGTACCACGGTTGCTCAGCGAATGAGACGTTGGTTCTATCCCTGCGTTGGCTGAGAGAGTTAATAGCGATTTTGCGGCATGGTTCTTCCTTGCCAGTGGTTATAGCGCGGGGGACTGATAAAGAACAACATATAGTAGTTTGCATTGGACGAAACCCCAAGATCACGCGCACGTTACAGAACCCTTGACAGTTGGAATAAGAGTAGGTCGTAACGCCTCTGTCCGGACAAAATTCCCCCCACAGCACATTGCATGGTGCATGCCTGTCTTCGTGAGCCCTTTAACCCAAGCATGTTCTGTGTTTGGTCGCGGGAAGTGACGGTTGCTAAGTGGGTAAGACGCTGAGTCGTTAGCCTGGAGGCCGAGAAAGTTCATCCAGATTTTCCGACCTGATTCTCCCTTGTCAGTAATGCTGGACAGCTGTCTAGGGACGAAAAAAGCGAGGTCCCCCGTACACATTGGAGTGCACTTAAAATATCCCTTGAAAGTTGGAATTCGATATAAGAGTAGGTCGTAATGCCGCTGTCCGGGCAAAATTTACCTCATAGCACATTACATGACGTATGTCTGTCTTCATTAGCCAAGATCGGAGCATAACACTAGGGCGATAAACACCATTTCATTTCATTTCATTTCTGTCTGGCAGGGGCGTGGTGAGGGCAATTATTGAGAAGAAATTATGAGTAACAAAAAAGATTTTGGCACAAAAACCCTTTTACTGACCGCGGAGTGGTGGCCGGCGAAGCCGGCCACCGCGAGCGCCGAAGGCGCGAGCCCGCGGCGGGGGGTCCGGGGGGCCCTCCCCCGGGAAAATTTCGAAAATTAGAAGCCCAGAAACGCAATCTCCAGCAATCCGAGACAAGAAATACGGTAATAAAATATGATTAAATTTTCCAACTTGACTCTTTCAAAATTTTTTTAATTGGGTCAGATGAAACAATTTTTCCACTTACAAATGTTTTTCATTTTTTGAGTAATTTGATTGTGATTTTGGCGCAAAAACTTTTTGGCGCATGAGTATGGCTACTCATGAACTCATTCTCACCACGCCCCTGCTGTCTGGCCGCGTTCGAAGTGTTGTGATATGCAATGCGTGTAATGGAGACAGAATAGTAGGATATTTACTTAATCAACAACCCAATAATGATAATAATATGACTTCATTTCATTTAAATCTGGAACCAACCATTGCTATCGTTTAAAATGTATGCACACAATTTTACTGATCTCTTGGCAAACTCTCTCCTTGTGACTACATGTATTCAGTTTCACAATTATCAGAGACCTGGAAACTATTACCAGTTTTACCACAGAATATCTTCTCTGTGGAATTTTTTTTTATTTTATTTTTCACAATAACACGTATGTATTAGCATGTTTATTTAGGGAAAACCTGATATTTTGGCGACATACAAACTAAAGTGAGGAAGACAGCGGCGTTCCCAACAAAGAACACTTTCTGATGAAACTTTGTAAAATTGCTACGCGTGTTGCACAAAGTGACAAGTAAATGGTAATAATGTTGAGATGAACACGCCGTGTTGTATAGTCTGACACGAGCAGATTGTAATTTACCTCCCAAAATATAATAAGGAAATTCATTTGCCATTTGGTACACATCGACTTGCGCATTTAAACAAAATATAACCTCCCTAATACCATTGTCAACCGCTGGACTTAAATGTCATTTACCTGACTGAGACATGTCTGCACAATGTTTAAACTCTTTTCTGGTATTTCCTCATCAGACTGTCTTTCACGAAAAGGGAGGATCAATTCTCTCACAGCGATACTTTTCACAAGTAGGGTACCGTTAGGTGCTGGGAGGATTAAGAAGGTACCTCTAGGTAACAATTGACAGTCTTGTTGCTTACCACCTTTTTGTTTACTATTGGTCTCTGGTTGTAGTTTACCTAGCATAACCAGATCCTGAAATATACACAATAAGTTCGTGACAGATTTATGTTCCAAAGGTTACTGATCCAAGAGTTCAGTCAAGAGATTGATTGATCCGACAGGGGATGTCATTTATTTCAAGAATTGGTTGTAAAGAACAATGCCTGTTGTAAATAATACATAGGCTACTACATCTGCGTGTATGTTTCTAAACATGATGTACATTCCTCTTTTATTCCGTCATTCATGAAAAGGTCCGTTGCATACAAATAATATGAACAGTTGTGTTCAAACAATTAAGACTTTCCCTGTAAGGTGGCATACCATTGTTATAGGCCAGACAAAATTCAACATAACGCTAACGCTACAATATACGTCCACATTCCTGCTTTGATTGATATGGTACTTGTCAAGAAGGCTAGGCGTTTGGTTTGTTTAGCGTTGAGGGTCGTGCACCAACATTAATAGTTGCCGTCCTTAGAGTATAAGGAATAACTATACCAAGATAATCCATTCAGAATTGTGCCTTCCTAACACTAAAGCCAAAAAGTGGGCGTGGCTCTGCCCCTGGGGGTCGGGACATTCATCAAAATCAATAGTGGACGCCCTCAGGCTATAATGAATACATAAACCAAGTACCAAGCTGATTCATTCGGAATTGCGGCCTGTAAACGACAAACACAAAATTGGTCGTATCTTGCCCGTGTGAGTCGGGACATGCAGTTGACGTCCTTAGGCTATATGGAATACATATCCCAAGTTTAAAGACGATCCATTAAGAATCGTGGCTTGTAGACAACACACATAGACACGAAGTAAAAATGGACATGGCTCTGCCCCTGGGGGTTAGGAAATCACCAAAAACAATAGGGGTCATCTTTAGGGTATAAGGAATAGGTTTGTAAAGTTTTAAAAGGATCTGTTAAGAATTGCATCCTGTAGGCGAACACAAGACACAAAAGCATTGGGCGTGGCTCTGTCCCAGGGGGACCGTCATGCACCAAAAATAATAGTGGTCAGCCTTAGGTTATAAGGAATAAGTATAAAAAAAGTTTTCAAGACGATCGATTAAGAATTGTGGGCTGTAGGTGACACACAGACAGACAAAAAAAAATGGGCGTGGAACTGTCCCTTGGGGTTGGGCATGCACCAAAAACAATAAGGATCTTCCTTAAGGTACCAAGAATAAGTATTCAAAGTTTCAAGATGATACATTAAGAAATGCAGCCTGTAGACGACAGACAAACAAGAAATGGGTGTTGCTGTCCCACGGGGGTTGGGCATGCACCCAAAACAAAAGGGGTCATCCTTAGGGTATAAGGAATAAGTATTTTAAGTTTCAAGATGACCGATTAAGAATTGTGGCCTGTAGGCGACACACAAAAAGAAAATGGGCGTGACTCTGCCCCTGGGGGTTGGGCATGCACCCCAAATGACAGAAATGTTCCTTAGGGTACAAAGAATAATCATTCCTTAAGGTACCAAGAATAAGTATTCAAAGTTTCAAGATGATACATTAAGAAATGCAGCCTGTAGACGACAAACAAATACAAGAAATGGGTGTTGCTGTCCCATGGGGGTCGGGCATGCACCCAAAACAAAAGGGGTCATCCTTAGGGTATAAGGAATAAGTATTTTAAGTTTCAAGATGACCGATTAAGAATTGTGGCCTGTAGGCGACACACAAAAAGAAAATGGACGTGACTCTGCCCCTGGGGGTTGGGCATGCACCCCAAATGACAGAAATGTTCCTTAGGGTACAAAGAATAATCATCAAAGTTTCAAGATGATACATTAAGAAATGTGGCTTGTAGACGACAAACAAATAAATACAAGGAATGGGCGTGGCTCTGCCATTGGGGGTCGGGCATGCATCAAAAAACAATACGGATCATCCTTAGGGTAAGTATACAAAGTTTTATGAAAATCCAGTTAGAATTGTGGCTTCTAGGCGACACAGAGACACACAAAAAGAAAATGGGCGTGGCTCTGCCCCTGGGGGTTGGGTATGCACCCCAAACGATAGGGATCATCCTTAGAGTATAAAGAGTAAGTATACAAAGTTTTAAAGAAAATCCAATAAGAATTGCGGCCTGTAGGCGAAACAAAGACACACGATAAGAAAATGGTCGTGGCTCTGCCCCGGGGGGGTTGGGCATGCACCCCAAATGATAGGGATGTTCCTTAGGGTACAAAGAATGTGTATGCTAAGTTTCAAAATTATAAGTTAAGAAATGTGGCCTGTAGACGACAAACAAATACATACTAGAAATGGGCGTGGCTCTGTCCCTGGGGGTCGGGCATGCACCAAAAACAATAGAGATCTTCCTTAGGGTATAAGGAATACGCATACCAAGTTTGAAGAAAATCCAGTAAGAATTGCGCCCTGTAGGCGACACAAAGACACACGAAAAGAAAATGGGCGTGGCTCTGCCCCTGGGGGTGGGGCATACACCCCAAACGATAGGGATGTTCCTTAGGGTACAAAGAATGTGTATGCAAAGTTTCAAGATTATAAGTTAAGAAATGTGGCCTGTAGACGACAAACAAACAAATACTAGAAATGAGCGTGGCTCGGCCCCTGGGGGTCGAGCATGCCCCAAAAACAATAGGGATCTTCCTTTGGGTATAAGGAATAAGTATACCAAGTTTGAAGAAAATCCATGAAGAATTGCGCCCTGTAGGCGAACCACAGACACACACACACACACACACACACACAGACAGGGGCGACGGCATAATACGTTCACATTATGAATGTGGACGTATAATAAATGACCTGGGGATCACGTGGCTAAGTGGGTAAGGCGCTGACTCGCTAGCTTGGGGTCGGGCATTCGATCCCTGCATTGGCCGAGAAAGTTCATCTCGATTTTCCGGCGTGGTTTTCGCTTGTCAGAGGGGCTGACAAGGACAGTTGTCTAGTCGTTCGGATGGGACAAAAAACCGAGGTCCCGTGTACACATTGGCGTGCACGTAAAAGATCCCTTGGCAGTTGGAATTCGAAATAAGAGTAGGCAGCTGCCCGGGCAAAGTTCCCTCACAGCACTTTGTATGGCGTATGCCCGTCTTCAATTATCCCAGGTTAGAAGTAGGACATTAAACCCCATTCCATTTCATAAATGACCTGTTTAAGCTGTCAATCAATATGGAAAACTTATATAATAAAAATTCAAACCAGTATCGTCAATTAACTAGTATTTCCGGACGGGAGGTTACTCTACGCATTTGCAAAATTTTTAAATATCGAAACAGATTTATCGTGATTTAAAAACTCAGAATTTCAAAATAAAATTTACCCGAGGTTAATTCAAACAATGTTCACTGGAATCAGACGACGGTAAAAAAAAAAATGGTGAATATTTGGGGAATGTTTGTAACTAGCAACAAGGAATTAAATCTACCAGGTTTTTTACTTAAACCGGCTTACTTCACACGTGAGAGAGAATATTAATAGCTGATCAAAAACATGTTGGGTTGACTGACACAATGGCAGTTAGTTCAATATATATTATATGCTCTTTTTCCATTACCCCCCCCCCCCCCCACCTTGTCCTTCCGCTCAACCAAATCATCTTGTCTATGACAGTCGACCAAATGCCTTTTACATTGAAGTCAATTCTAGATCAGAATTCAAGTATGTGATATATTACGACCTAGATAGATGTTGCAGCCAGAGGAAACTTAATTTCGCTTCCAAACATGTCGAACGTATTGACGATCACGTTTACAAGAAATCAAATAAATTACAATATCTGTAATTGATTTATAACTATGGTAGTGGAATGAGTATTAGATGCGGAAAATATAGTTTAGGTCCTTTTGGTAGTTCATGTAGCATAGTGCATTACCTTTGTCAATAATAAATGACATAATGCTTTAAAGTTATTCTGGTTTTTATCTAGTTCATCCCAATCAACTTTCCAACAAGTTGTAGCTTGTACTATCATTGGCTGTGGAAGAGAAACAAGTTACTCAAATAAATCGCTCATGTTATACATCAATGTAAATAAAGATAAGTAATTCATCGAATCGTGTTGAATTTATTTTAGACAAGAGGAATTCATTCAATCAGTTTAACAATGTGCAAATCGTCCTCTTTTCCCTCTTATATTATTTTAGTCACCAGCAGTCTATTATTTTACTTGTTTCGTGAGCTTAATTAATTCAACTATAAAAATTCCCTGAATCGCTCTGATTAAATTAGCTGAAAATGTCATTGAAATTTAAAGGTGTTGGCGTTAATTAGTTGGTTTTCAGTTGAACATTTATGTAGTCTATGATTAAAGGGAAATAACCCTGTTTTTCGTCAAGAATTTTTTTCCATGGGACAGAAACGGCACTAACATGCAGTGGGCTATTAAGGAAATCTGGGCACATAAAAATGTGTTTTATCCCTTCGTTTCCTTTTGCGACCATTTGGAAGAATAAGGCTACGATAGAAATATATAAGATAAAACAAATCAGAAGAAAGTATGCATTATGTTTGTGTAGGATAAAGCACGAGACTGAGTTTATGCTGGGGAAGACTGAAGAAAATCCGAGAAACCTATAAAAAAAAAGAGGTCGAATCCGCCCCTCGATCTTGATAGTTTTCATCAGTACTTTCTTTTGCAACAATTATTTCAGTATTAGAAGTGGGGCATGAATGACATAATATATGAATACATACCATACCAAATACTAGTGATTCACATACACTGCTAGTTGGTAATAGATTAGTTATCTTTATTTTATGTATAGGTACAGTCATTCCCGTTGCTTTACTGGTACTGGGAAATACTGATTTGCAACTAGCACTATCGGGGTGTAGGGTCTATAAAAAAAATCACACACGTAAGTCGTCGTAACTCAGTTTTTCTAGTGTATGAAAACTTTTAGTCACACAAATAATGACAAGAAATAGACATTAATCAGGGATCATCATGTGGAGTATTGATTTGGGGACGTTATTATGCATTAAATATTATCTGTTATGATCTGATATTTATCTGCTATTTATTTTGTACTGACTCACCCTCTGGTACACTAGCGTGAACTCAAATAAATTACAATATCTGTAATTGATTTATAACTCTGGGCTGGAAAACGCGTTTGTTGTCCAATTTTCAACATTTTACGGAGGAAAACCCGGGTATCCTATTCCGTCTCTGGAATCCCCCCACACCCCCGCTCCCTCAAAGAGTTCACCTCACCTTCGTAGCCCGCCTGCGCATGCCGGTGGAATTACGATCTACATTTTTAGCGTCGTATGCCGTGCGTGTTGCATTTACGATACTATACGAGTTTCCCCACTTGTAACAGACTTTAATGTTTAATCTCGTTAGTAGAAAATATGATTTAATCTTCATTTGAGCATATTTTTCAAATCGGAAACTCGTAAATACGATAAGATTCAAATACATTTCTTTAGCAGCATCAGGTCGTATTATATGGAGACAAATCAACAGTGTGTATACTTACATAGGATTCAATGAAAGGTAACTGTGTAGGGCTTAATAATCTTTCATACAAATCACACTTTATAGTTAAAGGTTCATCTATATCGCCTATATCAAATGATAAAAAATGATTATTTGGAGACTGAAAGACTTTAGATTATTAAAATACAAATGTAGCATACACGTATATCTAGCTGCGTTTAATATACTATTCAAAAAAAAGTAGGGGATATTTGATTTGGGGGGCATAATACTAAAATATGCAAATGACTACGAAAAAAGTCACTATAGAACCTTACAGAAGAAACATTTCCAGTTACATGTGACGCCCAAACGCACCACATGGAATGCAGGTGATGCTTGGGATCATCATGGGGGTCCAACCCAAGATTTGCACGACTCTGACTTTGAATGTTACAGTCACTGTGGCATTGAATTCCAGGGTGGAAACATCAGTTTAATTGTTTTAGTGACCAGAAAACAAATTTTGATATGCGTCGGCTTACCCAAAATGAAAGGTTATGCTACAGATCGGCACAACACAGGCGGTTGTGGCGCGGTCGATGAATGTTTCTCAGTCTGTCATAAGCAGGCTTGCTATGGTCCAGATACCGTGATACACAATCTGTACAGGACAGACCACGCTCAGGTCGACCAAGGGCGACAACTCAAGCCCAGGATCGATTTATCCGTACCTTGGCCTTGAGAAATCGTGTCATCACAGCAAATCAGATCAGCGCTCGTCTTCAAACAGACAATGGTGTGAGAGTGAGTGGCCAGACGATTTGGAATCGACTGCATAGGGGTCACATTCGCGCCCGACGTCCTCGCGTGATCCCTTGTTTTAGAGATCATCACATTCAGGCAAGACGTCGTTGGTGTAGGGATCGTCAACCCTGGGATAATCGACGCTGGAGCAATGTGATGTTTTCAGATGAGTCAAGGTTCACTGTTGATTTTTTGGACAGACGTAGGAGGGTGTGGCGTCGTCGAAACGAGCGCTTCCAAGACGTTAACGTCATCAGACTGATCGATTTGGGGGTGGTTCTGTTATGGTGTAGGGAGGCATCACTGTTGCTGGAAGAACGGCTTTACATGTTGTTGCAGGGCGTGTTATTGGCCAGTACTACCGGGACAACATCTTGGCAGTCCATGCTGTGCCGTTCGCACGACGTCATGGCCGCCGTTTCATCTTCCAGGATGACAACGCAAGATGTCAGAGGGCCAGGATCGTTACAAGGTTACCTCCAACAGCAGAACATCATCACATTACCTTGGCCAGCACTGAGTCCCGACCTCTCCCCCATCGATCATGCCTGGGACATGCTTAGACAGAGGTTACGTCAACGTCAACAACGTCCTGCCAATGTCCAAGAACTTGCTGCTGCGTTGCAACAGGAATGGGACAATCTAGACCAAAATGACCTTAGACGTCTCATTACGAGTATGCCACGTCGGATCAATGCTTGTTTGGCAAACAGAGGAGGATTTACCCGTTACCTGTTGTGATGCTGTGGTAACTTTGCTGTTTGACCCTGGGTATCATTTTACCCTTATAATGGTCAGTCTGTGCCTTACTTAGTCTAACGATCATTTGGAATAAATCGATGAACGTGAACTTCATTTCATTTTGTCATTTGTTTCTTCGTCAGTTTCATTGGGTGACTTTAATAACACTTAAAAATCAAATATCTTTTTTGAATAGTATATTTCGTCTCAAAATGTCAATCTATCATAAATTAATGAATTAAATCTAATGCGTGTAATCTATACCTTGTGGTGATGAAAATACTATATGTAAATGTTCATTGTCACTGCTGTCGTTGGTAAGCCACCAATAAAATAGATTATGGAACCCCAGTGGATCTAGAAAAAACAATAAAAACACCAAACAAGATAAGTTTATAGAATGTTTTGTACAATGCCAACACAGAAGATTGAAGGGGTAGTCCTCAGTCTCATGGAGTGGAGTAATCCCACTAAAAGAAACACGAAATAACAGCGACATTTTTCATCAATATTGCTCTTTCAATCTCAAACTTGTTAAAAATGCTCAAGGTCAAAGACTCTGGCGTAACTTTATCAAAACTTCGACAGGCTTTTTCATGAATCTAAAGTGAAATGAAATGGAGCGTTCTGCACCGATTGTGCTAAGGAAGACGGCAATACAGTGTGCTAAGAAGAAAGTTTTGCCCTTACACTACCTACCCTTATTCAAGTTCCAACTGTCAAGAGATGCTTTAGGTGCACGCCAATGCACTACTGTACGCTGTCCTTTGCCAGGCCCACCAGTTTGCAACACTGACAAGGTGGTGACCACGCCGGAAAATGAACTCTCTCGGCCAACACCGAGATCGAACACAGGGATTCGGGTTGGCTAGAAAATAACTTACTCACTGGGCCATGAATATAAAATCTTTGAAATAGATCGAATTATTACTGCTAGGGTGTTCACGAATTCCACAAAGTGGGCATTTCTGGGAGTTTCGATTTGATATCGCTGAAAAAAAGGCTTCCGAATCTTACTACTAATTTAAATAAAACATAGAAAATTGTAAAAGAATGAGTGATGAATGTAGTTTCTAAAGTACGCAGGGCAGGCAGGCAGACCACGGTCATGTGAAGATGAACATAATATGGATATAACTATAATGTATTTCAATAAGAAAGCGATTCTTTTAATTCATTATCACGAAAGATCGTGTGCAGTGCGCTTGGTACAAACTTCTAGTCTACTGAACGTGGGTTTTACTCTCAGTGATAGATATATTTACTTGCTATAAGATTGTTATCATAATGATGTTATCGTTTAAGTCATTAGCATGAAACTAAAACTCTGCAAAGTTTACATTTTATATTTGCTTGACAAACAATGATAATACGCGTAACATATAACAAAAGTAACCACTGCTGGTTCCTTATCAGATATCCATTGAGATGATGAATAAGAGGGAGAAAGCGTACATGTGTGGAAAAACTTCATTGGATATCAAATATACTAAAACAATCTCTACTCCATTTTCCCATAATATTATGTATCTTTATGTTATTTCTATATTTAATGCTGACGTGCCTTTCCAAATTATGTACGTGAAAATCCTATTTTTGTACTCGTGCAATTAAATTATCGATGTGTAGCCTACACAATGCAGGATTTTAGAGTCGCATGTTGTAGTCCTGCAACAGATGCACAGCCCCCTGTAATCATTTACCGGGAGAACACGTTTATATTCGTTTGCTGAGGTGACAGAACGAAATTTGAAGATTTTATGTCTTCCAGAGCCGAGTTCGAAATAGCGCAGAAAAGTGATCTGGGACATTCCTCGGATGAAATAAATTTAAGTTTCGAATAATCAAGTATAACTTGCACTAGTCAAGATTACCCAAACATACCAGGGAAGATGATCTCTGGTTTATTGAATGGTTGTATGTTTAAAATACCTACGACTGACGAAATGCCCCGTCCGTCCGTCAGCTGAGACAAGTCGAGTTTATTTTATAATACAAAATGCATGTGCCTTTAAAATGACACGAATTATTTAAAAAACACACTATGTAAACTAGAGACACTGTAGTAATAATATTATTTAGGAAGCAGTGTGAGCCACAAGTAATACAGCATTCGTTTATGGAAGTATAGCGTTGCCAAAATCGGAACATAAACAACGTTTCAAAATACATTTTTTAATGTTTCAAAGTACTAATGTCATGGTGTAAAAATGCAAAGTATACTTTTTAAAATACCAAGTACATTTGTTACACTCTTAGATTCTTAAAAATGAATCAACTTTGAATTAGTTACTTTACATTTTACACATTGCATTATGCACTTTGCATTGTCAACTCACTATTATACGATCATATGCATTATTTCCCACTATTATAACTCATTAACACAGGAAATGATAACACAATTACCTGCCTTGTTTTTCTATTGCCCCCATGCAAAAGCTATCTTCAAACGTTTGAATTTGAAGTTGAAAATGACATTTTTGGCAATTTCTCAACTACATTGTAGTAGTAATACTGAATTATAGGATTAATAGGATTATTCTTTAACAATGTAGGACTGTTAATAGATACCATCTATTTTAAGGCTTTATTTTAATAAATTTTAAAAAATATAATTTAAAAATATGAAATTGCAACTTTAAAAGAATACTTTGCATTTTTACGCTTTGACATTAGTATTTCGAAACATTGAAAAATGTATTTTGAAACTTTGTCTGTAATCAGACTTTTGGCAACGTTATGCTTCCATATTCGTTAACCTGTTCCAGTGTCATTTTGACTCCAGTGTATGAATTTAATCACAGTCATATTCTTGTTCAACTAGTTTAGTTAACTTTAAATTTATACTATAAAGTTATCATGACAATATTGTACAAATTTAATATAGTCAAGTAAAGAAATATGACTACTAAGTACTAGTGGGGATGAACGAAAAGTCGCTGAAAACTGATAAATTTCATCCTCTAATGACCCGATTGCTTTCCACCAAATTTGAAAAATGTCCATTTAAAACTGCAACCTCTACTTCGATCACAAGGTTTTCGGTAAAGGGGGATAACTCCGTAACGAAAAGTCGCATAATGTTTAAAATCGATAAACTTCATTCTCTGATGACCCCAATGCTTCCAACCAAATTTTAAAAAAAACACCCTTTATAAACTCGCCTCTATCGCATTAACAAAGTTGTGGGAAAGGGGGGGGGGGGCAAATTCTGGGTGAAAAGTTGCTGAATACTAAATTACCGATAGTGTTCGTCCTATCATGACCACAATGCTTCAATCGGCGTGTATCCAGTCATTTGTGTTTGTGGAACAGGACCATCTATACAATCTACGCTGATATCGGTTGACACATCCTCATAAAGGCTCTCGCAAATTAATATATTCTCAGAGATTGCAAATCTACATATAATTCGATCATAATACACGCGTTGATATTCTGATCACATTGAATCCATATCTATTTCTCAATAACACTGTCTGTTTTATACATTCAAATTTAAATCGAATACTCTAAAACGAGTGTACGTGCGTATTTACTGAACACATTACATATGTAACTTTATCTGGTTTTGTAATAAAAAATCTATGTAAAAAACAAAGTACAAAGATAGACTGATAATACTAGTGTTGCATAGTATTTTAAAATGAGCATAACAGACGCCAGGTAAATAAATCAATGACATTCTATTTATATAGCTTCAACAGAAGACGAAACAAATCACTGTACAAAAGAAACATATCTATATGACTGACAGTGACAAGAATATGTCTTGATAACACAAGATCTGGTAATATATCATGAATAACTGTTAACTGCATTTTTCCTCTTAATTCTTTATGTGATAATTTAAAGGAGCGGGTATAATACATATATATGTATATAATATAGTTTATGACCCATTCTTTAATCATCGGCATTCACCTCTCTGTTTTTATCGCTCTTTTAAACTCCATTTTGTTATTTTATTAAGCTATCAAACAGAATAGTTCTGAATTAATATTGTAAGCCATTTAACTTGTCAGGAAACCTCGTCACAATGCCAAGAATGAGAAAACATCGAGGAAGACTATGAAATTCATTAACGTTGTGGAGAGGTTGCTGATTTATTAAATTCCATGTAGTCAAACAAAATATAATTATCATTTGTTGATCATCAAATTAGAAATTTGTATAACGATTAGAACCCGCTGTCATGTTTTGTGAAACATTTATTTTGATATAACATAAGGAGAAGGTATAATTACCATTATCTAAAATCTGTGCATCTATTAAACCTGTAATAGGTAGAGGATCAGTAGAAATAGTTGGTGATGTAGAACTAGTTTGACTTGTATTAACACTGTTGTAGTTCTCATTATTACCATCATTCACACTTACTACCATTATTCTCTACAGTAAAACATAATTTTAAATTCCGACTCAAATCCCTCTTTCAATTGTAAAAAAAAACAGTGAAAATTATCACATTTATTGAAATTCGTCCATACATAACAAAGTTTTGTACAACCCGCTTAGTTGTTTCTGCGTGTTGAGTCGTCAAATGATCCAACTAATGGACCTTTAAATTGCAAACTCGACAGATACCATTAAACGCATATCACTCATTCAAGTTCTAAGATTATAAACTATTAGATTAGTTTGCTATGTCAGCAAGTACTATATCATAACATTATAACCTACAGGCCAAGTACTGCATATCTTATACTTATGATAAATTTATAGTAATTTTATATCTTAACCAAGCTCAGATAAACTAAAACGTGTTTCGAGTAAACTGAATCAGAAGTTAAATTAATTAGACAGGAAAGACCAAATAGTCGTTCGTCTACATATACTACTTTATTATCTGTGCCTGCTTATACATGTATAAATTAAGTGAGAACTATTTCTCACTATAAATGGTGCCCACATGTGGGATAAGCTACCAAGAACTTTTGTTAAATTTAAATCGGGGTGGAAACGCACTTGTTTAGATATTACTACAAACTCTGACATGTGTAAAGCGCTTGGATATATCACCGGATATAATGCAGAGGTACTTTATAGAAGATGAATAATAATAATTAAATAATAATGTCAGATATTAATTATACGTCTAAATCCAAAACAACTCTGCAATAATCTACATCTTGGTACATTTGCGAACTACAATTTCATCTTTCATAATTTCAAAATTTTGTCTGCTCCCCACCTCCTTTCGTAAATTTTGCAGATACTACAGAAAACACTAACTTTTATATGTTGAATATCAATTAGTGAATTAACAGCTTCAATCTGTTTAATTATATGATCTGTAGAATGACAGGATATTATTATTATTTCTAACTGGTGGAAAGAATTGCTGGGCTGAAAATTGAAAAATATGTATAAAATATTAGACACTTAAATCAAATTGCATTTGTGTGATACCGGAATCGTGAAGAAATGTAAAGATATCAGTCATTTGTACTACTTTCAGAACGGGAATTACATATTGTCCATGGGTTTGAGAATATGTTGACAAGCTGTAAATGTGTTAAGAATATGCAGACAATCAATGCTCTTAGGACATTCTTTTATCTAATTTTATCACGAAATCAAAAATTCTGAAATGCTTGAAAAATGGGTTTGCGGTTGTCAATTTTCAAAATTCTCAATCCCCTACCCCTACCCCGACCCCAACGAGCCTTCGGCGCACTCGTGACGCGCATTAGGCGCTTTGGTCAATGACATATCAGGTTTTGGCCCACCAGTCCGGCACTGCACACAATCGCTGCAATCTCCTCATTAATTGTGAGAAGATTGACTACTGGTTTAAAAACTGCATTTAACTGTCTAAATCGATTTCTTTATTAATGCATGTACCATCTTTAAAATAAGTTAATTTTATACTATTAGTACTATTACACATACGCAGTCCAATCTACTGAAACAACATTCATTTATCAGCAAATATTGACAATAAAGTAAATCTAGCATTGTTTTATGTGTTAATAACGTAAATTTAAAATGTCGGAAAAAGCAATCTACTATTGCTATGATTTAAAAAGGAGGGGATTTGTACCCGTAGGATTATCTGGTAGGATTATCTGCTTAATTGTAGTTGGATATGGCAGAAATTTTATAAATAACAATAATCAATCGTTGGTTTAATGAAAAATATTATCAATTTTGCTTACTTTTAGCGAGTGTGATTCGCATTCGGCTTTGCTACGTGGAACTAAATAGGACCATCTCTTATCTCGAAAAACGGAAGGTTGAGAGATGAGGTTTATTATCTACTCTGCCGACTTGTAAAGGATAACATAAGAATCTGAACAGTGTAGAACGTTAAACCGCATTTCATTTCATTTCACCATACCTGTGCCATTGTGTTTAATTGAGAAACATATGATCTAAGAGCATCTAAAACACCTTTACCAACACAGCCGGCGTCTTGGTTATCAACAGAATTTTCACGTAATCTCATCCTTAGATCACTTGTAGCTCCTTGAATACGAGCCATGTTTCCTTTAATATATGATAGCGGCATCAATATCTATAATATAATTATATATATCAAATATTTAACTAACCAGCAACACTACACTTTTAATTCATTAAGTGCCCCCTACATGTACTTCGTTTGAACTTTAATATAATGATTAACAGCTGAAATCTATATAAACCTGGACGGATTCTTACTCCAAAACATAGCGAAAGTATTTACATTTTAAACGCCTTGAATTTTCTTTTCGTGTGGACACGGAACATTACTCTTGGTTGTTTACCATCATTACATTTTGTACAATATAGATTTATTCGAACAAAATGAATTAATGTATTTGAAAACGAACATGGGCGCCTTACATTGGCACCAAATCTCCTTCGAAAAGAATGTTTGGTCGCAGTAACGGATCCTAAGATCATAGTCGATAAGAATCCGTTACAATAGTACATGTAACTACATTTGGTGCAACAAATAGATGCAACAGGATGGTTACAAATGGGTAACAGTTGGCGACATAACGGTTTTAACGCTAGTCTGTGGGAAAGAAGTATTAAATAATAGGCGTGTTTACAGTGCGATTATTATTGTCACCTCTGGGTATGTAGAAAGTATAAGAATGCTGGCTAGAGGTATCCTGGTGGGGCCTGCTGTAGTACAGGCCACGGCAAACAAATTATCTAAAGCATCGCACATAATCGTGGCAACATCGCTCTCAAATGGACGGCTGACGTCTATCATTAAGGCTCGAGCTGAAAAAAATAACATGTAAATAAGCAACCTTATGAGTGTAAAGTTAGTATTAAGTAAAGAAGTCTAGCATATAGCTGGGGAATAATTCGCTTGCGCGTAGGGATCTTTAGCAGTAGGAGGAAACCGGAGAATACCACCGAGCTTGGACGCGCGATCCTATTTCGAAACCACCCCAGTTGACTCAATGACAGATCTTATAATACAACGCGCACGTTGCTAACCAATCGGGCACCCCTCTCCCACACAGCCTCTTCTGCACATCGATACGTCACAAAAATTATATTTATACGGCAAGTCACTTAGTTTTGTCTTACGGTCCAAATATTCTTTCGAACACATCTGATATGGTTTAAACATCTGATATCACTTCTCATTTACGAAATCCAATTAGCTAAATCAACATCAAACACCATTGCAATTCAATAATACACCTAAATATGTGTTATTACTAACCATATTAAGGCTGGCAGTTTTAACTATAATAATTAAAAACTACATAATGTAAAAGCAATTTGCTACAATTTTCAGTCACATTGATCCACTATGAACCGAGAACTAAGCGGATAAAAGTTCCGCTTATCCTCGATCATCTTTACTGAAGTCGGTGAGACAAAACTAATGGTCTCGATTATCCATTTAATCGTTAATCACCCAGAAAAGTTTTTCTGCAAATCAGACTACAGTCCAACAAATATCTCGGTCTAGCTTGCCATCGAGAGCTGGTTATGGTCTTTTAATCGTTAATCACGAAGGAAAGTTTTGCAGCAAATCAGACTACAATCCAACAAATATCTTAGGCTAGCCTTGACATCGGGAGCTGGTCATGGTCTGGATAAGTAAGTTAATTAATCTCTGATTAATAGTTTTTATAACATTTCCGTCCTAAACAAAGACCTACAATAGGAAGATTTTGCTCTTGCATAATGTATGTTAAAGGTATCTACAACAAATTTATTTCTATTTAAATACTTACTTCTCTGGGGTTACCCACACTTTAAAGTGAAAATGAATACAGTATTGTTATTGTTATATGTTTTAAATTCTACTTTTGTTATTACAGGAAGTTCGTGTTCTGGGGAAAATGTCATTTATTTCATTCCTCGGGTTAGACAAACTCTCATTGATAACGGACTAATAGATATCTTTATAAACAAATATAATTATAACCTGGGGTGAGAAAGTTTTATCATGTAAATCAGAATATATAACATATGTCACTCAATACAATTCTAATGCTGAACTTTTCGGATGCAAGGCCTTACTATCAAATATAATGTCAGGTGCGTGTATATGTGTTATTATGAGTTCTATCACGAAGATTAAGGATTTTTTTGGCACTGTACGAAGCACTGGTATTCGTTACTTTTCGCCTTGGGAGCACATATATATTACAAAACAAACCCAACTAGATAAGTTGTTAAACATACATTATGTAAGAACTAAATCTGCATTTTACAGGTCTTTCTTTGGGTTTTATTAACTTGAGAATACCATTATTAACCCTAGATGCCATCTGATGGGTCCGATTTTAATCCAATCTGTGGTTCAACGGCTGTTGATAATTAGCCGTAAAAATGGATAATCGCGACGTTTGTTTTGTTTTTTATTTATTATCGTAACAACGGTAACAATGACAATCGAGGCTACAGTGTTATTGAAATTGGAATTTTCAACATATTCCCTATACACTATTCTTTTATTTTAACTTTTATAGCACTTTATCTAATCTTCCATAATACCGTTTTAGAATGGATCATATAGCTAAACAGATAACAAGACGAGAAGTGTATCGTGAACTTTCTGATACAGAATGTCCAGACTGTAGGGAGACAGTTATTTAACGTGTGCCTATAAAGATATGCCTACGGATTTGCAGATTGCTTTGAGGCTGACAAGGAGAGGAGATTCTACTCCAGTTAATTAGACGTCGTCAAATGCACATCCTACCATTACAACGTTATACTATTGAATCTCACCTGGTTGCTTGACAAGTAAAGGTCGTCTTTTTACCTTTTCTTTATTATCTGATGTCTGCATCTTTATTTTTCGCTTGATTGGACGAATTCAATAAGTATATTACAACCTGAAATATTTGTTGTTGCATCTTCAAAAACCTCGTAACATTACCACATAACCCTATGGTGTATCAATAACAAGTTTACAAATATAGACACCTATAACCAATTTAAATCATAGATCGCCCATGGAGCGTGTGACTGAAAAACGCTTTCCAATTAAACATATTTATGGAGAGAGAGAGAGAGAGAGAGAGAGAGAGAGAGAGAGAGAGAGAGATGGGGTGTAACGTCCACTCGACACAAACTAGGTCATTTCGGGACTAACATATGGTTTTATTTTTATTTCAATAATTCGCTTGCGCGTAGGAGTCTTTAGCAGTGGGAGGAAACCGGAGTGCCCGGAGGAAATCCACGAGGTTGAAAAGGCGCCCCTATCTCCATGCCACATACCCTCACACCAGGGATCCACAGCCGCAAGCCAGAGGTGACCGGCCAGCTAGAGGTCGATCATTTATGTATATATAATGATGGTTTATGATTGATTTCCACAATAACACTTTAATTATATACGATACAGTAATTCTAAATTATCTCGATTGTGTTACCCCCATCCCTTCCATGTCATTAATGCCATGTTCACATTCTATAACGTTTCCAATCAATTGTATTTAGGTAGTTTTATTTCAAAATAGAATAGTTTCTTGAAAGTCAGTTTCAGACAAAATTCTGAGGAATTTTTAAGAGTCACATTCTATAACGTTTCCAATCAATTGTATTTAGGTAGTTTTATTTCAAAATAGAATGGTTTCTTGAAAGTCAGTTTCAGACAAAATTCTGACGAATTTCTAAGAGTCGATTTTTATTTGCCATGGTGAACGAACTTGGAAATGTTACCTGGTTACACGTCTGAGATTGGAATGTTTTACGATTAAAGTAAAGTTTTTTGCCCCTGTTTTTTTCACTGATGGATCTATAACAGACGTGAAATTTGACGATCATCAGGTATAGTCTGGCTTTAAATTGACGTACGTCTCTGGTAAATCGTTCATACTAAACAAAGAAAGATTACTTTCTTACTTTTGATGTGAGCGTGTAACAATATACGACCTACAGTCAGGCGATAAGTACTTTGACAGGCCATCATTCCTCAGACTATATCATGCACCGAATTTATTTCGGCTCATTTGATATCGTCTCGATTATAAATTAACCCGAGATACCAAAATAGCAGGTCGGGTCATTGTTCCTTTTATAAAAGTATCATATCTACTTAGGACTCGAGAAGGAGATAAACATCGAGGTATTCACAGCTCGGGGGCTCCCTTTGTTCTGTTTGATATTGAATTTAATAATGCAACTGGAAGACATTAAGGATCGCCTTTCAGTACTTCCTTGTCATAATTTCACAATACACCATCATTGTATATTATTTCTAGCGGTTCGTCTAAACAAAGCCACATGCCTTCACCAATATACTTTTATATATCAATGCGATCATAATCTTATTTTCAACATAAAATAGATATCTAAAACGATGCGGACTATTTAGAAATTAAATTTGGTCAGTGAGGCATTGCACATGCCACCCATCTCAGATATCAAGCTGATACAGCACAAAAAGGCCATTAAATACTACACATTCTTTCATTTACTTGACACAACTTAAAATTAATTCTTTATCTTGTCTCGTGTGTGAGAGCTATGTCCGACATCTCATAAAACTAGCCTACTCGTAAATAATTTATAACAATGTCAAAAATGTCCTGCTTTATAAGTTAACTCGTGTGGTTTTACAATTCAATTTTAATGCAAGGTACATTTATGCATATGTCATGAGCAGGCTTTAAAGTGGCGAAAAGCGACTTAGATCAATAGGTTTTAAGATAGTAAATTGAAATTAAATGGGGTTTAACGTCCTACTGTTCTGCTCCTAACCAGGGCTAATGAAAACGGGCATATGTCATACAGTGTGCTATGAGGGAAATTTTGCCCGGGTAGCGGCGCTACGGGCCTTGAATCGAATTCCAATTACCGGGGGATGTTTTACGTGCACGCCAATGTGTACACGGGGCTAGACAGCTGTCCTTGTCGGGCCCTCCGTCCTGCATCCTGACTGACAAAGGGAGACCACGTCGAAAAATCGAGATGAACTTTCTCGGCCAATGCAGGGATCGAGCCATTTTAAGCGTGCCACTGTTCTGCCCCCGGACATACGCCATACGGTTTTCTACGAAGGAAATTTTTGCCCGGGTAATGGCGCTACGGCCTCTCTTATATTGAATTCTAACTCCCAAGTGATATTTTATGGGCACGCCAAAGCGTTCGTTGGCGTGCACGGGAAAGTTCCCAAGGCCGAAGATCAATCCCAAACCCCGAAAATCTTTATTGACAGATATTGACGGATAATCGGGTCGGACTATACTATTGAAATATGAAAACTGCAACAATCCAGTTGACAAGGAATAACCAGACAATATCTGGCGATGCTCGTCATTTGTGGGATTTTGAGTTGTGTACGTTGAATCTATAAACGATAATAACAATCGTCCAAACGACAGCAGATCAAAACGGCTTTAACTTCGTTTCATCAAAACGGGCCAAAAGTTTGGTTCAAATAATATGTAAATATCTGCCATTTAAATAACAGATATTTAATTTATTCTTTAGGAGAATTATAATTTATAACGAATCTACGACCGTTTTGACTAAACTTAATAGCTGCTTAGTTTGAGACTGTTTCATATGACAAGCCAGCACCACCCACTAATAGAGCTAAATCTTTTGGCGAACCGTTTTTTTGATCTGATTTAAACCGGCATGGGTATTATCTCCGTTCATCAGGTGGGGAACTTTTCAAACACCAAAATGTATACACATGTATTTCAATTCGACAATTGTTTTTACTTCGGACTATAAAATAGATACCCAAACTAATATATTTTAAAAAAAAGAATAAAAAATATTTATTATGCTTTAAAATACATCTACCACATATCTATATGCAATTCATTGCTTGACTAGTTTGTACATGGCATACATTGCACATTTAACACAGTTGATGGCATCTAACGTAAACCTATATACATAATTATTTAAAATAACGAAAATTATTTTGTTGTTTAAAGATTTTACCGTACACGTTACTTGCTTTCGTTTTGAATTGTCATTAAAAGTAAAAGGGTTTTTTGGTAAATAATGCCAAATGGTACGGTTTATTAATTGTCTATATAAACAATTGGTTAACTTCTACGATTGCTCACTATTTCATTACATCGTCTTGGGTCAACATCATCTGGACAAACACATTTACGCCCCCCGTTGGACGTTGGTAAACATAAGAAACGACATCCACCATTATTTAATGAGCAGGCATTTGTAACTCGCGGACACTGATTGTGTACAGCTGTGATACCATAAAGTTTACCATTTCCGCCTGGAACAAGATCAATTGTACCAACCTCCCCATTGTCACGATTAATACTTTCAATCCGTTTTGTTTCCCAATCAGTCCAATATAAAACACCGTTAAAGAAAGTCATGTCAAATGGATATGCCACTTGTTCATTAATAATTCTTCGTCCCACGCCGTCAGATCTTACACACTCAATACGATGCGTTCCTGCGTCAGCCCAACACAATTGTTGTGTTCCAATATCTAAAGTGAGTCCATTTGGAAGACCGAGATCTTCCCGTACGATAACTTTTCTCTGTGAACCGTCCATACTACCACGTTCTATTTTAGGTCCATTCCTGTCCCAATCTGTCCAATACAACTGACCTCGACTTGGATCAACAGCAATAGCTCGGGGATTTTCTAAATTATCTTTGAAAAGAGACGTTCTTTCTGATCCATCTAATTTAGTCACACCAATTATATCGAGACCCGAATCGGTGAAATATAAATTTCTAGAAACGAAATCAATGGCAATTCCTTCTGGTGAACTGAGATCTGTCAGCAGAACTTCGTCGTTTGATCCGTCTAAATTAGATCGTCTGATCTGTCCTCGGTAAACATCGGTCCAATAAAGATAACCACTTTTACAGTCAGTTTCAACAGCAATGGCCAATTGACTGGGGTCAGATATTAACTGTTGACCATATGTGTCTGCAGACGATTCGTGTGGTGATTTCATTAACTTATAACCTTGGGCATAAATCAAATAATTACCCTCACCAACGATTGGAATGCATGAGCTACCATCCCCTCTGAAGTTAGTATTACACACACAAATACTATGGTCATAAACAAACTGGCAAGACGCGTTCGGGTCGCACATTGTTGCATCGCTTGAACAATCCTTAACGTCAGTTCTTCTCCGACATTGATATCCATCACCTTCGTAACCTGGACCACAACGACACCTATAAGATAGAGAGTCTGGATTGTATATACATTCTGCAGTTGGAGCGCAGTTATTAATTTGGTTACAGGGTACAATTCTCTGTATACAAACTCTACCATCGCCTTCATATCCAGTGTTACATCTACACATATAACGACGATTATCTCTGGGATCGGCCAGACACTGGGCATTGGCGTCGCAGTCATTCAAAATATTACAACCTTCAGCTACACATCTTCTGCCATCTCCACGATAACCACTATTACATTCACAGATCTTGAATTCGGTATTTTCTTCCTGAATACACCTGGCATTAGCGTCGCATACCTGTTGGCGTTCACAATCGTATCTTTGACATCTGATACCGTCGCCATAAAATCCTCGTCGGCAATAACAACGGTGACTGGACGTAGAGGGATCTTGAACACATTCGGCATCTGGGTCGCATGCAGCACATCCGTCTAATGCAGAACAGGTGTAACCAGAGCCAGTATACCCAGCTTTACATTGACACCTAAAGGCAAACCTTTCTACATCGTATTCACACTCAGCATTTGAATCACAGTTTCTACAGTCAATACGATCAGTTGTTGGTTGACAAGTTATGCCATCGCCACTAAAGTCTTCAATACATTCACATCTGTATTTCTTCAGGTCGTGGTCATATATACAATCAGCGTTTTCGCCACATGTGTCCACCTCATTACACCCAAACTCCACGGGATAACACTCCAGTCCATTTCCAGCGAAGCCAGTGTTACACTCACATAAGGGTTGTTGGTTGCTATTGAAAACACATTTGGCATTGAGGTCACAGTAATTGTCTCCACACTGAATTCGCTCCCGTATGCATATTCTACCGTCACCTGAATATCCTGGTGCACACTGACATTGGAAAGATCCAGGGACATTAAAACAACGAGCATTTTCATCGCAAGTATTCAAACCAAAGCTACATTCATCGACATCTTGACAGGATACACCGTCTCCGTCATAGCCAACGCGACACTTACAACGAAACGTTTCGCCGGAAGGAATACAATCTGCATTAACATCGCAGTCTTGGGCGGCGTTGCGACAAGGGTCTTCGCCGACTAATATGCCAACTCTGTTAGAACCAGCATATCTAACAACTTGATCTTGGGTGTTATAAACCACAAAACTTCTTGTGATAGCTAGCTGCATAGTGTTACCCACATCCGTTTGGGGATCGTTTTGGCATTCTTTAAATGAAATTATTTGATCCCAGGTATAACGATATGCGATATCGTTAACTCTGTATGTTCTTGTGGAATATGATTTAATTAATCCCAGGGAAACATGTTTAAAGTTTTCTTTATAATCGTCAACCGTCACCTTTGAACCTACGGGTATACGTGGTAGACTACCATCGACTCGACTTTCCATTCGCATGTTGTTCAGTGCATCGTGGCCAAAGAACTGTTGCCTTATAGATAGAGTTGTCGTTGTGTTTTGGTCGTAGAAAGTGACAGTAACGGTTCTGTTAAATTCGCCTCCCGTATAAGCGTAACCGTTTTTAGCACGTGGGTGAGAAGGGATTGCAAATAACCAACCAATTATTCCACCGATTGTATTAAGTGTTTGTAAACCAACTCCAAGTTCCGGTGGTACCCTACTAATGGCTGTATAGGCTCGACCATCAGAGGTGACAACGTACGTGTGTTGGTCTAAATCCTGGAGACGAAAACCGTTTACAACTCCATAAACTTTACCATTCAATCGTTGTGGGATGCCTGGCTCAAGACATTGTAGACCATTTCCGTAATATGGAGGAAGACATTCGCAACAGAAACCAGAATCAAAGTCAACACATTTAGCATTTATGTGACACCTTCTAGCGCCTTCTAAACAAGAACCTTCTTCGCTGTCGACATTAAAGAAAACTACTTCACCAGTATTCAGATCGGCTGATGCTATGTTTGATCCACCAGTGTTGCCAATATGGAACATCCAGGCTCCAGGAATATTCACATTTGTATCGTTTACGTATGAAGTAGTCGTTCCTGAATTGGGTAGCTTTACAAACCGCTGTCGTTCTCCGGAGTCAAATCCCGCCTGGGCTGGTACATCAGGCAAACTGGGACTAGTTTTTCCTTCACCTGTAAGCCATTCCATGCCATTATCTAAATACTGAAAGATGGCAAAGGAATCGCGTCCATCTGATGCGATTACTACTTGAAAAGAGTTGAGTTTGTCTGATGTTTGTTTGTAAGCCCCAACTTTATGCCATGTGACAATGAAGAGTGATTTTGGTTCAAACGCTTCCTGTCCGGTAAAATGAGCTTGGACATCTAGGGCTGCTCTCTGTAAAAGGGCAACTTCGTTGGTTTCTCTGTAAAACACGGATCCTGCACTTCTTGTATCAACATCCGACAAATACACTGCTATAATTTTAAATCCTATAGGCAAAACTAATGTCGCCCTATAATCAGGTAAGTCTGTTTCAAAAGACAGATGTCCATTAACATTGACATAAACAGTTCTGTAATAGTTTTCATAAAATGCTATAGGTGTGTTCAGTGAAAATTCATCAGAACTCAGATCATCACCGACTGGTAAAACTTCATCCCCAGCTTTTTGACCATAAGGATAAAACAGTTTTAATGGTACTCCGTGTACCAAATGTAATACACACAGAAAAACGCACAATGGCGAAAATGCCATTTTTACGCTATTAGTCTAGAAAGAAGTCACATAGGAACGTAGGTTGACTGCATTCAGGTTAAATATAAGCGGTGTACTACTGAGACGGTTCACTCATATATATATATTGTTCCTACCTCTAATAAAGAGGACAGGTCCAACCTACTATTCAAAGACATCTGATTGGCTAAAGATAAACGTTGCAGGGGGGTTTATGCAGATTAGAACAGTAAGACCCCATAGTAAATCGCCGTATCAACTAATACTGGGTTATCGAGATAAAAGAGGCGTGATAAGATTGCTAACACCTTGTTTCTATCTTGACATTACTCACATATGGGTTTAATTTATCACCGCTGTGTATTGGTTTCTTAACTAAAATATGATAGGCAATACCGTTGTGAGTAGATTTTTCCCGTATACCTGACACCGTATTTACCTTAAAATATCACACAGTAGGTACATTGGTTAGCATCATAATAGGTGTGACATGGTTAAGTTAACCCAGACAATTGTTGTAATATTTCTTGGATTTGCCGTGAATAGGAAAAACAAATATTCGTAATACAAAACGGTTGATAAAAATATCACAAATAAATAAGTATAATATATTCATAAAATAATAGTCATCCGTTGTATATTCGCCCGGCCTGGGGACATCTGAGTAAAACTTTTTTTTCTCGACTGAATTTTTACTCATATTTCAATCACTGTAACTGGCACGAAAACGTAAACTATGCAACTCAAAGCGTATAATTTTGTTTCGCTTTGAACACAGAGAACTAGTTTCAAAACATTAAATCTTATAATACTGAAACCAAAACCTGGACTAAAGTATATGATGATAACCGACATTTTATGCAAAGAAAGCAACCAATGAATAAATGAAACTGTCTTTATCAACGTCTTACTTTCTGAAACGACCGGGATAATGAAGATGGTCATTACGCCATGTGGTGTGCTATGGCGACATTTGCCCAGACATCGACGCCACGTCTTACTCTTATTTCGATATACAACCGTCGAGAGATCTTTAACGTACAAACGTCGAGAGATCTTTAACGTTCTACCAATGGTATACACGGAACTCAGTTCGAGGTGGCAAGAACAAATCCTGAGGAACTCGACCAACACCGGAATCACACCTGGGTTCTCATTCAAGTTATTATTTCCGGGGATTGCGTTGGGTTTTATGTTTTTTTGCTTTGGGATGTTTTAGGGTTGAGTCTTTTGTTATTAGAAGTAATGTAATTGATCAATTGTAGCGTCACCATAGAACAACACGTTTATTATTTTAAATGATAATACAAGAAAGAAATCCCCCCCACCCCTTCACCAAAACACCTCAAATCTGATTCGTTGAATCTTTCTTACCACTACTTGTATTTGCTTTTATTTATTTACTTTTATTAATTTCTTACAAGCTTAGGTAATGAACACTGCTACTCAGTTACTGATTAATAAAGAAATGATTTTAAAAACGACAAAGTCCCAAAAGATTCTCCTTAAATTATCAAAGATGAGTATAGTAAGCTAGTGTCACTTGGGGTGGCGAAAATATACTACGAATTAACAATGTCTTGTGTCATTTTACCACTACATCTAAATAAAAGACGCAGTTGATTTAAAATAATCACCATAAAAATCATCATATAGACGAAGATGGTTTAATAGTTCTAGAACAGGAAATACGGTAAAATAATAAACAGAACACAATCCTCCTTATGGTTCTACAATTAAAATACACTAAGTACATCTTGTAGCACTTGACATACCAAGAACGCATTGACCTATGAGCATATAATTTTTTTATAGTGAGAAACTATTAAGAACTCTAACGCTTAATATTATTTTATGACTTGTAGAAAAAAAAACTAAATGTCATTGATAGTTCTATCAGAAGTAAACTTCAGAATATTAGGTTTTTATCTTGGTTAATACATGTACCAAAATACTTACCAGATAAATCTATAAATAACCAATTATCAACCGCAAACGTACACAGACCCCAAAAAGCAAATGGCTTCTTACTGCACAGTCAGATTTTAAGTTCTAAAACAAAAAAAAAAGTTGTTAATGAAAGAAGATTTGTTGATAAAACAAAAGGTGTTTTTGTGCTTATTATTTTTTAAATCGGGAAATATTTCTGGATGTACCGAAATACATTATGCCTTTACATAACGTAAAATTACTTTTATACACATTTTAAAATCTTGTTTTTGCTTCAATTAAATGTAACTGAATTGCACTCAAATAGATAAGGTACCGAAAACATTTATTAAGCTACTGATTATTTTTAAATACACGTTAAATTTATTTATATTACAAAGTTAGTAGCTATACAATGGACTAAATGGTATGGAAAAAATATTAACGGTTTCCAACAGATGACTGTTCCTTTGAAATACTGATCTACATTCGGCTTGTTTATCTTTTTAACACATTGGTCAACTGGTCTTGGGAAACATATGGCTACTGGCCTGATAGTTTAATGCGGAAATGGACATAAAAGTCTCGGCTTATACAAACAAATTCAGCAATATCAAATTACCGGTAGTGGACTGAGAATAATTCTCTAAATACAGACCGACACGGTACAGTTTTTGAAACTCAAATAATATACGTTTCACCTACCAATTTCTTGTAAAAAAAAAGAAAAGAAACACGACAGACACTCCTTTTGATTTTGATGTTTTCTAATTCTGAATGAATATATAATTCAATCATTAATTGCATTAAAAGGGATTTGCCGATAGAGGCAGCCTAAATTTGTATTTAAAGGAACCAGGTTTAGTGAAAAGTGTATACATTCGTGTGTATATAATATATAGTCGGCAAATCTAGTGATTATTGGAAGTCATTAATTTGTATTTCAAGGAATCAGGTTTAGTGAAAAGTGTACACATTCGTGTGTATATAATATATAGTCGGCAAATCTAGTGATTATTGGAAGTCATTAGAAAAAAAAAACCATTGGGAAATTTCATCTGATTGTCAGAAATACGGCATGGACAATAACTTTCAGGGTGATTATGTGATTATGTATTTATCAGAAAACGTTGAGCCTTAAAGGGCCAATCCCGATAACTTTTTCGGGAATAAAACTGCTTAATTTTGTGTTAAAATCCCTTATATCCCATTACCTAAGGCCGACCAACTAACCCGATATTTGTGATATGCTTGTAAATAACTTCAACCTGACAGTCTTCATTTGGAAATGGAGACCGTTGTATTATACAGTATCTGGATAAAACCAGACTTTTTTCTATAAAAATGATATGTAGGTGAAATTTACCTTTTGTTATCAAGTACAGTACATGGGTCATTCACTGCGTAGACCTCTCAAGAAACAGGAATCGATTATTAGGTCACCCAATCGAAAAATTGACCCAAAATCTTAAAAGGGTTACGTGTCCGGATAAGCAGTGTTGACGTTAACGTCAAAACGACTCAATATTTTGAGCTGAAACTTTGAGCCAAGGTAAATACACCATGCCTCTATATTTTGGTCCATAAATTTCATAAAGGCTCGGACTTTAATTTTTGAGACTCTGTTCTTATCGGGATTGTCCCTTTAAACTTGTTCTTCTCGTGATAAGCTTTTAGACCGGCAGCCCACTGAGCATTTTGATCCATCGAACAAGGGATCAATATCCGAGGACTGAAACAGATATGCATTGTGTAACGTAGTATATTCAGATATGGGTATCTGCCAGGGACCCCTATTATATGTGGCCCTAGAGCTCCAAAACAGGGCTTACCAAAATGGATTAAAACAAACAGTGGTACCGTACCACGTGAAACCAAATCGAAATGACCAGGTATATCTCACAGATTATTATGAAATCTTCATTTGCAAACAAATATTCCGCTCCATAAGCCCCCAATGAATGGTCAAAGAAATTGACATGGCTTAAAGGGACAATAACACTCTTGCTGGCTTGGCAGCCCCAGAAAATAAATAATAGCCTTATTCTATGTACTAGATGTTTAAGTGTCCTACCTGTTACAATTATCCATTATGACCTATTTTACTTGTCTAGGGTGTTCGAAAATATCTTAAATCAAAGTCACATTTGAAAAGGTTTACGTTAGACTTTTCAAATCAATTAGTTGAATTTTTCCAATTTTTTAAATTAGGTGTCTTAAGATGAAATTTATATCATCAATTAATTGGAATATTGTAAAATAATAAAATTTGTTGACCAGAATGAAGATTGGGACATATTATTTAGTTACAACAAGAGTGTTATTGGGGCTTTAAATTTAACAATAGAGATACCACGTGAAACTAGATCCAAATGAACAATTTACCGTCTAAATTCCCAAAAGGCCAGACAAATTGTGTTTTGCACAAAGCTCACCGGACACAATCAGAATGGGCTGTATCCGACACCACCACCCACCCCTATTCAACTTTTAGCCTATTCTGTAGATAGGGTTCTTAGAACCCCAAAGTAGATTTAGAATTTGCTTCCATTTGAGCAACCTGGTTAATTGTGAGCCGCGGTAGCTCAGTGTGTAAGGCCGGGTCTCTAACCAGGAGATCGGGTGTTGGCCGAGAAGGTTTGGTTTTCAATGTATTCCAGTTCCAAAACGAGTACAGCGAAAACGGCTAACTTTTATCTAAATATTACATAATGCGTGTATTCTTGGAGGGGTAGGACACAAACCCCATTTCATTTCATATATATTCTTTAAGTACAGATTATAATCCATATTCCATATTTGTGATACGATTCTGAAAGTCGATAAATTTCTATATTTTATTGAATGATAGTTTTCATTTTTTAATGATCAAAAACTGTCTCTGCAGATGACAGAATCATTCACTTCCTTGCAGTGCCCATTGTTACCATTTCTAAATTAAAATGTTTTTGTTTAGGTTACTTGCCCGTTGCCATTCTCAGTCCAAACTTCCTCCTGTTAAGTAAGGGGTCGAGAAAGTTCCTCCAGAATTTTTCGGCGTGGTTCCCTGGAACGAAGACTGGAAGAGTCTTACAATACAAGAAACAAGTCGTTCGAATGAGAAGAAAACCCGAAGTCCCGCCCTTTGGCAGTTGGGAATTGAATTCGACATGGAGGAAACACCGCTCCCCGGGCGTTCGATACAGTGATGTAACTCGTGGACGAGGCCTGGTTTTAACATAGAAACCATACTTTCTAGAAATAAAGCGTGGGCTTTCAGAAGAAAAAAACCCTGCTCTGCATATACTGATTCCTGGATTAATTTTCAGGACATTCGGACATTATAATTATGGTGTAGGCCTAACGGTGATATATGGACGGATTTTACAATCATTAAAAATTGTGTCCTCTATTTAAGGGCCGACAAGCTAAACATGTGATTTTTCGTACAACCAGGGCTCATAATCCAAGAAGTTACATTGCGATATAATATCGAAAGGAATCTAGGTCTCTGTGACCTCTAGAGCTTCGCCTAAATAGATAGGGGCGCCTTCTCAACCTCGTGGGTTTCCTCCGGTTTCCTCCCACTGCTATTATATAAAGACCCCTACGCGCATACGAATCATTGAAATAAAATTAAAACCATGTTAGTCCCGAAATGACCTAGTTTGTGTTGAGTGGACGTTAAATCCCATTTCTCTCTCTCTCTCCCTCTCTCCGCTTCGCCTAAAGTCCTAGGGACGTTACCTCTCCCCCCCCCCCCATCACACACACAATCTAGAAGAATATCGTCCACCTGCCTTTTTCGTGGTAGGCTCATACGTGTACGCCCGTCGTCATTAGCCAGATTGGTGCAGAAAAGTATGATGTTAAACCCCATTCTATTTCTTTGTAATTTATTGTAACGAAACAGACTCACATAGAATCACAATCACAGACTCAAACAGAGGGTGAAGCCAAGGGCAGGGCCAAAATGGTTTGTTTTGACGTCATGTTAATTTAACGTGGTACCCCGGTAGTACTGACAATATTTTATCAATAATATATATGCGGGTGAAGTTTCAAGTGCCTGAGGGTTAGAGAGGCCACACTGGCAACGATTCCTGGGCTTTTTGGACTTACGTTATTGCAAGACTGAAACCTGCGGCTTCTCAACTATTCCTAGGCTAGTAGTAGCCTACTACTAACTACTAGGCCTAGACCAGACGTGCTGCTGTGATCAATAGAAAAGGGGCATAACTCTAACAAACAGGCGCGTGTTAAAGTTTCTTCACGCTGCATCATCATAGACAATGGCGTTAATTACGTCATTGATCATAGACGTTCATGACAAAAAAACAATCACGGTTATCCACTTTTGGATTAAATCGACAATGACTGCATGAGCGTTGAGCAGCAACCGAATTCAAATTCAATGAACATCCGAACTGGGCTAATGAAGATGGGCATGTGCCATGAATCTGACCTGACTGACTGACTCACTCCACTCACGAATCATTGACTGAGGGAAATTTAATTTTGCCCGGGCACTGGGCAGCGGTACTACGGCCTACTCTTATCGTATATAATGTATCGAATTCCAACTGCCAGGGGATCTTTTACGTGCACGCTAATGTACCGGGTATACGTCATGGAACCTCGGGTTTTCGTCCCATCCGAACGACTAGACAGCTGTTCTTTTCCGGCCCTCCGTCCTGTATCACTGATAGTGACAGTGACGCCGGAAAATCGGGATGAACTTTCTCGACCAATGCAGGTAGTGATCGAGAGCCCGACCTCCAGGCTTGCAAACCAGCGTCTTACCCACTTAGCCACAGCGATTGCATTGAGAGAGGATAGGGGTACCCCCCCTCGACACAAACTATGTCATTTCGGGACTAACCTAATATATGGTTCTGGTTTCTATTCTATTTCAATCTTATCTACATTAAAATGTACTTTTTCCAAAAAAATGAACCTAGTCGGACCACATCACACACTTCGTCTATGTAGCTGAGATTTATTTAAATCCGTGCTTGGAATGGTGTGTTCGGGTGGGTGGGAGTCTACAAAGGAGTAAAATAAGTTTTCTTTGTACATGTTATAGGACGCTTTGGGTCAGCCCATATAGTTATAATATCTATGGGTCTACCTAAACTATGACGTCAACTTCACATTTACCTTCTTTATTTTTTTCCGTTGTTCCACACATTTTGTATAATCACATTTTAACACATGTATGGGTAAATGTATTACAAAACCAATTAAACATTAACAACCAAAAATAATATTTTTAAAAGGCAATGTCTTTAGCATGGTAAGTAAGTGTGTATAGTCTAGAACTCAAGATGATTTTGATGTATAAGCCCCAGGCTCAGGTTTGGGAATTTTGGTTGGATCTAAATTAATTTGTTTCATCTGAACCGCAATATCAAACAAATAATCATAACACTCACACCTGAAATATACGATAAATATTTTAGTTTACTACTAAATTTAAGGGAATAAATTCAACAAAGGTTATGATTCTAGACATTTGATTTAAATTCAGAAATACATCATGTACTATGTTCAAATTAAATAGTAATATATCGAATTTTAGTTGGCCATTTTTCAATTTCGTCGAAATTCCAAATATAAATGGATATACATCCGGGTAAATTATTCACTGAGTCATGGGGATGGTCATAAATTTGTGTTTGAGTATAGCCGAGACATTGTTGCGCAAAAATACACCTCGATGATAAATTACCCGTACTTCTGACTTGCATTTGACATTCACGCCCATCTCGGCTCACAAAATTGTAGTTCAAAGTTGAATTGGGACCCATAGATATGAAAAATGGGAACGATTTTTTCATTAACATTTTACCGATTAGACAATACAATGATATGATACGAAAATATCACGATAATTCAGAAAATGGTATGAAGAATTTATTTTTGTTTTGCTCAATAATACAATTTGGTAGAGGCGAATGGCTTATTATCACCAGGTCCCGGGTCAATAGATTAATCAGTTGCTTAACAAATAATAGATTGGTCACTACCAACACTACAGAGTAAACGGAATATAACAATTTCGAATGTTAACAATCCTTGCGGTTTTGTTTCATAATTTGTTAAAAAAAAAAAAAAAAACTTTCCCCTGTAAAGTGTTCCTAAAACATAAAAGTAATTTAACAAACGAGGGATCCATATGATAATACATATCCGCAAAAATAAAACCACTTGAAATTGAACGCGATTGTAGCCTACCACCAATCACCTCGATTTTCTGTGAGGGTTATTGTTCATTCTGAACGGGGCGATACGCGCGGAAATTCGCAGATAGCCCCTCGCTCTGATTGCCAAATGTTACCAAAAATCGCTCTGGAGGGCAAGCCCCGCTGTTTTCAGCGAGAACAAACGAGGGATCGATATGATAATACACGCCACCAATAAAACCACATGAAATTGAAAGCGCCGGTATAAATGCACACTGCAATTTCTGCTAGAATTATCGTTTCAAATGAAAGGGGCAATACACTCGGAAATTCGCAGATGACCTCTCGCTCTGATTGTTTTCAGGGAGAACAAAAATTCGGCATTACTTCCGAGTAGCCTATAAACGACTCTATTCAAGCAGTAATTCATTAATCATGTGATCGTCGCGCTCGCGGTCGCGCTCAGTATAAACGGCCCTTAATTGTAAATCATAGGTAAAGAAAACAAGATAAGAGTAGACATAATGTCTACACTAATCGTTTCTACATGAAGTAATATTAACAAAAATAAGTAGCATTATCTATTAATTAGAATTCTTAACTTAAACTTCATGATACAGCATTTATAATTAAAGACTATTTTATAGTCTAGTCATGAAATATATCTATTTTATTGGTTCTCGGAATCAGCTTGGAGTATGTGTTTTTTGGAACTTTCTGTACTAGTTTTACCGTGCCAATTATCTTCAATTAGTATTTTTCTGTAAATTTACTTGTTATTATTTATACAGGACAAACATTGCCCGTTTATTTCATTCCCTAGTTTTTATGCAAATTAGTGTGCAGGTACATGTATGTCACATGTGTATTGAATGAATGTAATTTTTAGGTACTTTACATTTTAAAGAACTATCATTCAATGATAATAAGTGAGTTTGACACACACATAATTTTCAATTAAACAAATCATTTCAGAACAGTGGGACATCTCTGTATAAGTAGAATAAACATGCTTCCAGCAATATGATTTATAGAATGAGAATATACATAGGCCTATTATAACAGTTCCTGACTAGGATTTTAAAGGTCTACTCTTATCTAATTTTAAGAGCACTCAAGACCATGCAATGATTAATGATAAGGCACACTATTTCATCTCCATTTAGTCTATAAGCCAATTAAAGTGACATGTAACCTTCAAAATTATTTAATCAATGGTATCATGTTGAGATAATTTCTATATTATGACACTGTGTAGTGCAATTTGTTTTATTTGTTCAATGTAAAAGAAAGATAGGAGGTATATGCACAAGCTTGTCTTATTTTATAAAATGTCCAAACACCAAACCCCCGGATATTTAAGTAACCTTGTAACCCCAAAAGTTACTGATTTAAATCCTTATCCAATGCGAAATCAAAACCAATATAGAAAAATTCCTGTTAAAAGTTTGTTATACAAAAACTCTTTTCTTCCGTCAGTAATTGACGAATGGAATATTTTGCCAAAAAAAATTAAAGACGCCCAAAATATTTCTACCTTTAAGCGAGAGTTGTATAATATTACCGGCCAATTTGAAATCCCAAGATATTACTACTGTGGCAAACGTCAATACCAGCTTATTCATTGCAGGATTCGTAACAACAAAAGTAATCTAAACTTCCATAAATTCCTTATGAATATCTACTGTAATAATTATTTAGCTATCCGCAATGTAACTATTAATAAACTGCCATATGACCAACGGTCTATCACTTGTTTGCTTAATGGTAACAATGATCTTGGTGATGATGTAAACGAAAATATATTCCAGATAGTTCATGATTACTTAAAACTAACAAAATGTTTTGAGACCTAGAAAATCTTTTTTGCGAACAACTGGAATACGTCTTTAAACAAATAATCAATAATTACTATTCAACTTTAACTGTATATCTAATTTAATTAAGTTAGTTGGCGTGGTGGTTGGAACGGTCTGTTACTCATTTATTTATCTTTATTAATTTACGATTTCGTCGTCAAGAAATAAGTACATTATCAAATTCTTGAAATATCAAAAGTAAGTAACATAAACATATATGATGCAAATTTATATAAGCTTTTAGCTTGTTTTTGTATCATATCTTTATAACTGTAATGTATTATATGATATTTTATGAATAAATATTGTTTAAACTAATGTAAAAGAAGCTTCTAAACTTGTAAACAAAGTCATAATTTTGATTACTGAGGTAGAAGTGTCAAACTTCTAATATATGACATGAAATAAAGTATAAGCGGGTAAATGTAGTCGCTTTGTAGTCTGTCTCTTTTCCTAGCATATCTATGGCTATTCTGAGGACACTTGAGGGTTCAAAGTTTTCTGAAAATTTTCAAATGTTTGTTCGCTGACACAATTTTCTACATAGATAGCTAGCTTTATTATTTACCTTTCCAATGAGTTATCACATCTTTATAGTTGGACTTGGAATTTGTGTTCAAATCATATCATTCAATTTATGCAAATTTTAACGGATTTTGGATAGCGGTTTGTTTCACCACTTAAGCAAGTAATGGTAATCCTAAGCCAGATAACAAAGATGATAAAATTGAGTCTCGGTGGAAGTACAATTTGCAAATCCTCCAAATAGTTGTTGTAAGAGTATCTCAAACTTCATTTTCACACCTATACTCCTTATCTAATCCTAATTTGCAATTTACAAGATTATGTATTCAACAATTACAAAATAATAATATCTTCTTACATAGTTTTAGCTTTCTGCCATGTCTCACCCCAAACGTAGACACCATGTCTACGGACTAAAATAGCACAAGTTTCTGGATACTCTTCCATAGCTGCAGCCATAGCTTTCTAAAATACATAAGGAAAATGTAACCCTGATTATCATAATTATTAAGTCATTGTAATCATGAGCCATATACAAAGACCATATAATTAGCTTTTGACATATTTCAGCTAATATCATACTTTAACTACCCTCGTGTTATTTTTGGCTTATATCATACTTTAGCAGTTCATCACATTTTGCAGTAAGTGTACATTATTTTAGGTATCTGTAACAAGCATTCCCATTTCTAATATCTATAATTTTAACTGAAGTGACAAATAGTCTGTAAAATGCTGTGAAAAGAGGGACTAAATGATCAAAGGGAAGTAAATCTTGCAGGATTAATGCAAGTATGCCTGAAATTGATAAAATATATTATTTTTTCAGTGTAATTATACTAAGAGATCAAGTTTCCATAAATTTTGTAAAAAAACAATTCCCATCACAAACCCCCACCGGACACACACACTTCAACAACTATTTCTACAGGTTTGATAAACACACACAATTTAACATACTTTTAAGTCTCTTTCTTCAGGTGTGTTTTCTATTATTGGAACAACAAGCATCTCATCATATCGTAAATTACCACCTGTAAAATAGAAAAGAAGACTTCACTTATAAGGACCAATTTCTTTTTTTTCCCTTGTTTATACTGAATTCTTTTCCTTTTATTTCAGACTTCAGAGTCGAGGAGGCTCAGTGAAGGCACTGGCTTACCAACCAAGCATAAGGTTTACTCCCGGCATTGGCCAAGGAGGTACCTTCTGATTTTCTTGCGTGACAGAGGGCCTAGCAAGAAATTGTACACGTGTGTACACGTTGACGAGCAGGTAAAAGAACCCTTGATAATTTAAAGTCAGAATAAATGTGCGGCATAGTGCCACAGTCCAGGCAAAATTTCCCTCCTAGCACATTGTGATTGCGTATGCTTAACTCCAGTATCCCGGTTGGTGCAGAAATGTAGGATGTTAACCTCTATTTCATTTTCATTATTTCTGATTTTCTTCTGGTTGTCCAAATCTCCTGCATAGTCTTATTTAGAATAACATATTATTATTAATAAATATATTTTATTATCTAAAATTATGAATTGAGTATAATATCATACCAGACGAATCTTTACGTATTCCTTTTATCATTTCCATATGAGTTATTTTAAATTCTTTACCAGGGTATAATAAGGTTGCCATTACAGCAGCTTTGGAATGTGTGTGAATAACGGCTCCAGCATCTATAATGAATCAAGAAAATTTGTTTAATTCAAATTTCTCTTTTCTCAGAAACTCTGTAAAACCAATTTTAATCTTAATGTAGTTATTTAATACACTAATATTTCCCAAAAGTAAAAGGAAATTAACTTTTTAAAAAATATACCATAGATGAATTTAAGAAAAGAGAGAAACAAATTGGGTTTAATGTCCACTCGACACAAACAATGTAATTTCGGGACAAACATATGGTTTATTTCTATTTGAATAATTCCCTTGCACATAGGAGTCTTTAGCAGTGGGAGGAAACCCAGGAGGCTAGACAGGTGACCCTACTCCGTGTCATGTACAAGCGGAGATTCGAAACCATGCAAGTTGACTCAATGACAGGCCTTATGATACAGTGCGCACACGCTAACCATTCAGCCATTCAACCCCAAATTTAAGAATATAATATGTATAAATGTAATTACTTCTCATTGTATAAGCATTCATAAACAATGGTGTACACTGGCTCTTCTTTAACTTTTTAGCTGGGGGCGGTGTACATATATCCTCTTCTTCAATAGTTTGAACAAAAAGTTCATCTGGCTGAAAATTAAAACCTATTGTTGTGATTTCAGTCAATTTTCCTTATTCTTTAACTTCCAAAAATGACAACAGGGGGAAGATAGACTTGGGGTACGATCAGTCTTTTGACTTCAACAAAGTCACATATGTCTTCTGAGTAAAGAAATATCAAACCAAAAATTGCTTTAATGCCATTCAGTATTTACAAGAATATGATGAATAGAAAAACAAGCTAACATCACCTGTAAGCTTGAGATAAATCTTTTGATTGGCCTCTTTTGAGGCCGATTGAATCCATAAATAACACAAGATTATCTATCAAATAATCAATATAATAACATTTTAGCATAGATCAGGCATGAAAAATTGGTCATTGTCCAAAAAAATGGGGTAATGTTCCTAATGTCCCTAATTTGTGAATGAATCAGGGAACCCCTGTGGCTAAGTGAGTAAGATGCTGGCTCGCTAGCCTGGAGGTCAAGGGTTCGATCTAGGATTGGCCACGGAAGTTGATCAGGATTTTCTGCTGTCGTTTACCCTTATTATTGGCGGGTGTAAAAGATCCCTTGGTAGTTGGAATTAAAAAAAAAAGTAGGTCATAGCACTGCTGTCCGGGCAAAATTTCATTAATGGCACAGTTATGGCTTACGCCATCTTCTTTAGCCCAATTGGAGCAGAACAGTAGGACGTTAAAGCCCATTTCATTTTATTTCACTTGTAATTGAATCAACTTATTGTACTGAATTTTTTCCAAAGTATCCTAATATACTCATACATGTATATGTAAACAATCATTTGGTACTAAACCTGTATTCTTTCTTTCTGTACACCAGAAGGAGCTATAAAAATTCCATCCCTAAAATAGGAAAATATGCAGAAACCTGTTAAACATTTAATTACAAAGCTATATTCTAGCTCTGATAATAATATAAACTTTGAAGTCAACAAGTATGTCATATCATGAACTTAAACCAATCAATCATTGCACTTTTTCATTAGTGTCAAATATGTGTTGATTTATTAATTTTGATTTAAAAAGCAATTAAACATACATTATACAAGAGCTAAATCTACCTATTGCAAGTCTTTATTTAGACTTGAGATGTTATAGAAATTATTAATTAGACCTTTATTTACATGAGAAGCCAAAAATCAACTCTGTAGGCTAGACCCTCAGATGGTTTGGATACAGTTTGGATTTAAACAGTCGTCCATTTAAAATTAAATCCATAAATGAACGACCAAGCTAGCGGTTACCATTATGTCGCTGATGTCACGACCGGAAACTGGTAATGAAAGGCCTTCAAGCGAGGCTACCAGAGCCATTGAGCATGTCACTTGATAATCGAGAATATGCGGGTGGATTTATCGTCTGTCAATCAAATGATCGCCAATTCTCATAGACGGTGAATATACAATTTATGCCTATTTCTAGTCCAATTTTATAACAGTGACAACTCCTTCAGAACAAAGTAATTGAACGGAAATTTTCAACATTTTCTTTTCTTATCTATTTTTGTATTATTACAGCAAGAATCGCAAACTGGTTATAAAGCTCTTAAATAATGTATCTTTTATTAAACCCCCTTTGATTTAGGTTAAATTGGGTTAATCCTATGTATTATTTCAATCAGTGTGGGGATCAAATCTAAACAATTATTTTTTCCAATATATCAAGGAGGAATCAGTTTCATTTTTAGGTTTAAATGTTAACAGCGAAATACAAACTTAGTTAAATCTCAAATATGGCACTATCTGTAAATCTAAAATATTCTACAACAGAAAGAAAATCAACAGATCAAACTTTATTTAATTGACAATTTTATTTTATAGCAAATCATGTTAGAATTGAAAAGAATCACTCTCCAATAAGACTATTAACAGTTTACTGAGGCAGGGTTTGATTCGTTTCCAACTTAGTTATGTTGCTTTCTTAAATTATATTGATTATAACTAAATAACATGGTTTTTCAACAGATTTCCTAGACAGATAGTACATAGAATGCTAAGCATGTAAACTGCCATTGTTCTGTATACAGTAGCAGCTACACATATGATTGTAATACAGATGGATTTAAGTAAGTATGACAATAAATATGCCCAATTAGATATTAAGATAATATGGTGAATGAAACTGAAAACTAACAAAAAATTACAAAAAATATTCACCACACTAAATGACATTTCATTTACTAATCTGGATTAACTTTGATACTGGCAGGATTAATTAAGTGATCAACAAAATCACATACACATGTACTTACTTATTTTTAATACTTATCCCTCCTCCTGTTCCTGTTACCCAACCAAGATCATAAAATGAACGACATAACTCTGGAATTAAATTTCTTGGATGTTCCTGAAATCATATAAGGTTCAATGGGTAGACATGAATTGTTTGAACACATACTCTCTAACAGATTTCTACAGGTAGTAGTATTATATTACGTTATCTAAAATCTACTTGTAATATATTATATATATCTTTCCAAAGGTGCAATGTACAAACAATTTTTAAGAGATCTGCCAAACATTTCTAAATTCTATTATTATTTGCTGAAGTGCAGTACTGGTATTGAAAGGTGACAGCGATGAAGGGGTTAAAACCAAGATTGCTTACTATGGTTTTAATTCCCTTAGCTTAGGAACTGCCACTGGAATGGTCATTTATAATTATGGTCTACCTTATCCTTATGATCAGTATCACTGGTATTTTCCATCACTATCAAATATTTAAAAAAACCAAAGTATTCTTGGTTGGAAAGTTTTGTCACAAAGCCACGATCAAAAGTTCTGGGAAATTGTAAATTTGTAAACGTTTTCCTTTTGGCAAGTTATAGTACTTATTAGGCAAAAAGCATCAACGTGTTTATTACATGCTCGTCTTGATTATCGAGACTTGTATATTAACCACCAATCAAAACATTACTGGTTATTCCTGACTTTTTAGGGTCAAGGACGGTTGATACTAAAATTACTGTGGGCTGTAATAATGAAACATGCATTGTTGCACACATAAATAAACAGTTCTATTATTCTGAAATAGAAAAAAGGAAGTAAATAATTTTTTGTAACCCGATGCATAAAATTGTATACAAAAAATCTGAATCCGGTGATAATGAAAAATAATATTTGTTTGATTTCCGTATATTTTTTGTTATCAAAAATTAGACAGCCATCATGGCTTCCTCCATTTTCAAGGTCGGGCAAGCTTGTCGACTTCTTTTTAAATCAAAGGCTACACAAGCACCCAATTTATGGAAGATAGTCACGCTTTCGGAAAGGCAAATTCAAACATCTTCAAAATGGATGGGTAAGTTAACCATCTTTTCCATATATAACAACACAATTACGCTGTTCAGATTGCTACGTCCTGTCACTGTCAGACTACTCTGGAGTTACTGATTACTCTTGACAGTTTCTCAGTTTTCTACCGACTCGTTATTTATTCATTCACTTTAATTGTTTTTTATTGATTAATAAATCCAGATTTACCAGTGAGGTGGGTGTATATTGATAGCCATGTCACTGTCATACTCATACTGTGTTGAATACCCTTGTTGTTTAGTTGACACCATTATCATTTAGTCTTCAAAATTAATCAGACATGTTAGGACAATACAATGGTATTGGTAACAATGTCAACCACAGTTTCCAGATATTCATGCAACCTGTTTCACAGAGAATTACTAAGGAATTATCCCTGTAACGGATGGCTGTCTAAAACACGTGCGTTGACTTGCACGCCTCGTAGTCATTGGCTCAACGGCTCGTGCATTGTTTACTAAACACCTAACTGCTTCGGGCAAAATGATGCATTTTACTCATTTTAATACCCATTTACACTAAATAGGAAATATTTTTTAGCTACAAATACTTCAAACGCCATTATTTATTTTTCTTTTACCACAAAAAAATGTTTGAGAATTTAATTTGTCGGAGTAAAAAAGTTAATATGCCGTACTCATTAAGCCTCGTCGATGTCATGCTTATCAGTGATTGTAGCGGCCAAGCAAATATTCACTGTGGGATCAGTTTGATATTCATGTGCACTGTGTTTAGCCTCGTCCCTCAAGTCTCTTGTTAAAACTGGGGCTGAAACGCATTATGGTACATGATTCGCGTACCAATGGACGGTAAAATGTTTATTTTGTCTTAAATATTGGATATTAGAAGCCCATCTTTTTCTGGTAAGATCCCACCATCAATGTAGATTTAAATTGACGAATAATGCGTGTTTTCAATGTTGAAGAATTTTGATGATATTGAGTTAGAGACTTAGCTACTTTAAGAAAGTAATTGTCAATCATCTATCTACTTTTGTTTTGCAGGAGTAACTCAACTACTGATGCCATCACTGTCTCCTACAATGGAAGAGGGCAACATCATAGCATGGCACAAGAAAGAAGGTAATTTTCAACCTGTGCTGCTATTCTAGCATACCTTATCTAACTGGTGCTAGCACAGTTTTCCCATTATAGAATTGTAAAGACAGTTTCATCCGAGATAAGCTTACTCATAATACCAAGCCTTAAATCAGCTTCGAATTTCCAACCATCAGCCTATCCATTGAGGAAAAACATTGATCAAATTTGGTATCTTTTTAATTTAAAATAAAAGAACCCAAAACACACCCCCCCCCCCAAAAAAAAAAAAACGACTACAAAAAACCCCATGAAATCTATTTTCTAGATGTCTTTTTACTTCTCTTTATGTTTTATGTGATAAAGAAACTGATAACAAGGTTTAGATGTTTGTAGTTTATACTTGTGCACATTGTATGTATGTTCTTTGGGTCTCTGACCTTGAAAATGAAAATAAACAGACTATTACTTGTGATGTTTTATGTAATTGACAAAGTGATAATACTGTTAAGATAATTGTATATTTGTAGATGATAAGATTTTTAGATCCTGGTATGTTTTATTTGATACTGATTATTAATACGGTTTAATATATTTGTATATTTGTAGGTGATAAGATTAATCCTGGTGATGTGTTGTGTGACATACAAACTGATAAAGCTGTTGTTAGTATGGATACAGAAGAAGAGGGTATTCTTGCTAAAATATTGGTAGGTATTATAATGACCATATGTCCTGCTCTCACATTGGATAAAGAAAACTAGAGTCCTAGTTTAGCATCCCGTTTAGTAGTTGTCAAAAGGAATTATTTTAATTATGTTAAATTGCTTTCAAATTATCTTTCCCCTTGCCAGACAGGAAAAAATGTGAACATTTAAAGATACTTTATTGAAGTTTAGATAACGAGTTGGCAGTTCTCACTATAATATTTAAAAACTAGATAATGCAAAGGCAATTTGCTGAAATTTCAGACAAATTGATCCACTATGAACCAAGAATTAAGCTAATGAAAGGCCAGCCTAGCCTCGATCGTCATTACTTGAGTCGGTACGACAAAAATCATAGTCTCGACTATCCATTTAATCATTAAATCGTAAAGGAAAGTTATGCAGCAAACTACCATCACAGGCTAGCGTTGACATCGAGAGTTGATTATGGTCTGGATTAATTAATTAATGTCTAATTAAAAGTTTATATAACATTTCATGCCTACAGAAAGTATTTATTTTAATTACACAACGATAGTCTTTAGCAGTATCTAAGGGATTATTTCCACATATGCATGTTTTCTAAACATTTGTATTGATAAATGATCCATCTTATTGTATGCAATGTTTTTAACTTTTAGATACCTGATAATGCTAAAGAAATAAAAGTTGGTGTATTAATTGGATTGGTGGTAGATGAAGGTGATGATTGGCAAAACGTAGAAATACCGGCAGATGCTCCATCATCATCGTCACCAGAAAAAACATCCTCACAGTCTTCTTCAGCATCAACACAACCGGATAGTGTATCTTCAACAACTACTCCTCAAAAAAGGTAATACACCATTACATTAAAAAGTTGTTTTCGTGCTTCAAAGTACTGCACAGTGACCATACTTGAGAAGAAAAATCTGAAATTATTCTATCTTGAATTTATTTTAAGTTATTTTTATCTATTATAGTAATTTTATGGGACCCTCGGTAAAGAAGTTATTAGAAGAATATGGTGTAAAAGCTGCAGAAGTTCCTCATACAGGTCCACATGGTGCTCTAGTTAAAAGGTAAGTTTTGTAAAAATGAAAACAACATGATTACTTTAAGATATTTTAAATTAAATGTATTAATTTACAACTTTTCTGTTTCAGTGACGTTATTACCTATGTAGAATCTAAAAAAATACCCAGAGTTCAGTTTGATGTAACAGCTCCCTCCGTCGACACTGCAAGCTCAATTTCTAGCCAACCTGTTGTATCAGAATTACCTGCCTTGGATGATGAACCTTATATTGATATACCACACACAAGTATGAGAAAAACAATAGCTAAAAGGTTAACCGAATCCAAGGTGAGGGGCATAGTTTTGGTAGAAAGTTACTACTTGTCTTCAAAAATAATAGAACAAATGTTGTATAGCCTATTTGACATAATATTATGAAAACTATATCAGATTCGATGTTGTTTTCAATTCAAACACCCCGTCCACCCATTCAGCCAGGCGACAAGCGAGTCATTTTATATCAATATAGTGGTCACACTATAAACCTCAGAATCCCCCGTTTTACTAAGCCTCGTACTCAACAAAATACCTTGTTCCAAAAACAGGGCAATTTAAAAAAAACTTGTTTTGGATCTCCAGACAGACGAGGCATTTTTTATACCTTGTTTGGACAGAAATGCCAAACGAGGCATTCTGAGGTTTATAGTGTCAACACGCAGTGGTAACACCAAACAGCTTCATAACAATGGTTGCTAGGTAGATGTGTCAAAATTATAACCTTGTTCGATGTTCATGCTGAACATATAAAGTGTCAATGAAGAAGATGTTTTTCATCTTGATAATATAAATAAGATGAATTAAAATAGAATTAAAATTTACATAAGAATTTTGAAACTACTATACTGCCATACTGCTCACAGTAGGGAGCATACTGAATTATATACAGCATGGAATTTCTAAAATGGTATTATGTATATTTATTTGTCTAGTTTGATTAGGAAGATAATTGAATTACCTTATTTATTTCAGGCATCTGTTCCCCATTCCTATGCTTCTATCAACTGTAGAGTCAGTTCTGTTAATCAATTGAGAAAAAGATTAGTTGGTGAGTCATGTGATATTTATTTGCACAATTTTGTCAAATGTCATTTCTGGTAAGCTGATTTTCAAAAAATTATATGATATCCTTAAAATATATTATATCCCAAGTTAATTACATCATTATTATATGGTCAATTAATGTAAAAAGTTTTTTGTTATATTCAGATCTTCAGTTTGTGTTTTGTTTTTGTTTTCTTTTTAAATCCATGTATTCTTTAACTTTACTAGATTCATATTTTCTTTTTGACAGAACAAGGTGTTAAAGTTTCAATGAATGATTTTATTATTAAAGCCGTAGGATTAGCTTTACAAGTAAGTTACTGTACACTTACCCATAATATCTGTATTTTATTTGTGGAGGTGGAACAATCATTTTGAAGATCTTTGCCAGGAGTTGAAAAGAAAAATTTAGGAATATTACATTATGTGCAAAATTTGAACATATTATCAACATGATTTGGTTTTTTTTTTAAATTAGATTAGTCTAAAACCAAATAAAGTATTCTTCTCTTTAGACTATTTAATTATTTCATTGGAAAAGCAATAAATATCTTTAATAAACTGAATATGCGTTTGTGATTTCATCACGCTTTGAAATGAATAATATACTACTTCATTTATTTACACTCTGTAAGAAATCATACTTTATTTCCACAGGTCATAGAATGTAAAATTTTGACCATTTCTTTCATTACAGAGAGTACCACGATTAAATTCTACATGGAAAGATGGTAGTGCCCATATATCACAGACTGTTGACATATCAGTAGCCGTGGCAACAGATAATGGCCTTATTACACCCATAGTCAAACATGCAGCAAGCTTAGAGGTTGATGAAATATCCAGCACGGTCAAGGTAAAACTTTTTATTTGTTAAAAAAATCGAAGATTACCATCACTAAGTTCCATGTCTTGTTTGTTGGCAGGAGAATAGGTTACTTTTATCAAAGTTAAGTTTATCAAAGTTCAGAGATTTCTCATTATTACATGTTTTATTTTTATAGGAATTAGCCGGAAGAGCAAGATTAGGAAAATTACAGCTTCATGAATTTCAAGGTGGTTCTTTCAGGTAAGATATGAACAATTTTGAATATCTTTAACCATTTGCATAAATGTCTAATCCTGAAATGTATCTAAATACAATTTAATGGCTATTTATTAAAAAAATTCCATAAAATGTATCTTTGTAGTGAACCATGTTACAAAATTTGATTTTCATGTGTAGGTATACTACTCTTTATTATATACCTTGGGTTTTATTTCAATATAAATACCATGTTATTCATATCAGTTAAAAGACTGTGGGATCTGGGTTGTTTTTTTTATTTTTGGAAGTTTTGAATGAAGTAAATATTTCTCATCAACTACAATAAATGATTTTCATCATTCCATTTATTACATTTCAGTATATCTAATCTTGGTATGTTTGGGATAAAAGAATTTACTGCTGTTATAAATCCGCCACAGACAGCTATTATGGCTGTCGGTACATCTAGAATTATAATAGGACCCGATGGGAGTCCAACACCTGAAATGACAGTAACTTTATCATACGATAGTCGAGTAGTGGATGAAATAGATGCTTCTGAGTTTTTAGAAATGTTTGCTAGTATTATAGAAAGTCCTGAAATGATGGTACAAAAGTCTTTATCACAAGCTAGAGGATTTTTTTAGATGTCTATTAATTGTATTCTTCAAACAGTTTTAGGGTAAATAAAACTACCACCCACTTGATACAGGGCCCACATAACAGAAATCTTCATGCTGGGTGGCTTTATTTTATTCTGTCACTGTAAAAGGTTGTAAATGACAAATTTCATATGCTGTCAATAAACCATGACTCTTCTTGCCATCATTGAAAAATCAGTTACCATACAAAATAAAACAAAATCTGTATCCAGACATGTAACAAAATGATAAATGGTGTTTTTTATCACCTCTTACATTTTAACTATTATTAGTAACAGACTCATGAGTGACATTTTTTTAATTATTGCCTTCTGTATATATTGGCTAGTAATATTGTAGAGACAAATAGTGAAACTCAATAAGATTTTAATAATTCTAGTATTGTGATTTAAAATAGAAACCGAATAATGTAACAAATAGGAATGTAAAAAGTGCTAAAAGATCTGATTTAAATATAATTTAATATATATTAAATAATTAATGAGTGCTATATAAGAATTATAGTACTACCATAGGTATTGTGTTATAGAAATTGTACCATGTTTTTGTTATGTATAAAAGATAAAAATACATATCTGGCTTTTCCTTATTTTTTCTAGCTTCTCAAAGTTACAACTTTGCTCTCAATGAATGCTTATTGTTAGAAATCACAGGCACACATAATTATAGCAATGCCACATTAATTAGGTACTTAAATCTACATGAAAATTCATTGTTGAATTTGGATTGTTCGTACTTGGTTTTATTTTATTTCAGGATAGCCGGAACAACTATGGTAATCTTTCCATGCTTTGCATATTTCCAGAGGTTACTTAGACATGAATATTATTCTTTAAGTGGTATTTAGTAACCGAGTAGATACGATTCAGTGCAAAGGTGTTTTCCTAATATTTTATCATAAGGGAGAGTTGTATGGTCTAGTGGTTTAATTTGCGCATGAAATCTCAAGTTCTGTAATTGAGTCAAATGGCTTGGTTTTTCAATTGCCTGCTTGAGTAATCTCTGGGTCCTCCCACTCCTAAAGACCCCTACATGCAAACAGATAATTGAAATAATTGAAATAATATCCAACCATGTCAGTCCAGAAGTGGGGGGTTGGGATGGCCTAATGGACTAGAGTGCCGCGCTTCGACCTCTAGCTGGCCGGTCACCTCTGGCTTGCGGCTGTGGTTTCGAGCCCTGTTGTGAGCGTATGTGGCATGGAGATAGGGGCGCCTTCTCAACCTCGTGGGTTTCCTCCGGGCACTCCGGTTTCCTCCCACTGCTAAAGACCCCTACGCGCAAGCGAATTATTGAAATAAAATTAAACCATATGTTAGTCCCGAAATGACCCAGTTTGTGTTGAGTGGACGTTAAACCCTATTTCTCTCTCTCTCTCTCAGTCCAGAAGTGATCTAGTTTGTGTCGCTTGAACGTCAAACCCCATTTCTTTTTATCATAAGATTGTCACTCATCTTTAATTAAACATGACATCCTGACCCTGTCAAGCAAGGGTAGTTTTCCAAACAAATATGGATTCCAACAATATCTTTGTCAGACAGTCTGGTAGTTTCAACTAATTTGTCGAATTAAATCTCAGTTTGTGATAATCACTATAGAAGAAAAACAACAAAGACGGTATCACACAATTCTCCATCTGGCCACATTCAAAGTAGGATGATATATCAAGAACATTAGTTGAAATTCAGCAATATTGTTTTTATACGCCCACATTTTCATGTGGACGTATATTGTCGTCGCCCCTGTTCGTCCGTCCGTCCGTCCACAATTGTTTGTGAACAGTCTACAGGTCATAATTTTTATCCGATTTCAATGAAACTTAAAATATAGGTTTATCACCCTAAGATCTCGGTTCCTTTCGATATTGGCATGTATCGGACCGTAACTTCATGGGTTATGGCCCCTGATTGTACGAAAAATCACGTTTTTTAGCTTGTGAACAGTGTAGAGGTCACAATTGTGAACCGATTTGGATGAAACTTGAAATGCATGTTTATAACCCAAAGATCGTGGTTCCTTTCGATATTTGCGCCAATCGGATCGTAACTTCCTGAATTATGGCCCCTGATTGTCCGAAAAATCGCCCTTTTTAGCTTGTGGTTCCTCTGGAGGTCAAAATTGTTATCCGATTTAAGAAAACGTTTGATTTTATCACCGTTCCATGGTTATGAAGGTTGGATTCGAATTTCGTGAAAATCGGACCAAAATTGACGGACAAAATGGCCGCCGTTTGTACGCGAATAGTGTGAAAATATGTTATATCAAGGTTGTGGACCCTATAGAGGTCACAATTTTGAACCAATTTTGATGAAACTTGACATGTATGTTTATAACCCAAAGATCTTGGTTCCTTTCGATATATGCGCCCATCGGATCGTAACTTCCTGAATTATGGCCCCTGATTGTCCAAAAAATCTCCCTTTTTAGCTTGTGGTCCCTCTGGAGGTCAAAATTGTTATCCGATTTAAAAAAAACGTTTGATTATATCACCGTTACATGGTTATGAAGGTTGAGTTCAAATTTCGTGAAAATCGGACCGAAATTGACGGACAAAATGGCCGCCATTTGTACGCGAATAGTGTGAAAATATGTTATATCAAGGTTGTGAACAGTGTAGAGGTCACAATTGTGAACCGATTTGGATGAAACTTGAAATGCATGTTTATAACCCAAAGATCGTGGTTCCTTTCGATATTTGCGCCAATCGGATCGTAACTTCCTGAAATATGGCCCCTGATTGTCCAAAAAATCTCCCTTTTTAGCTTGTGGTCCCTCTGGAGGTCAAAATTGTTATCCGATTTAAAAAAACGTTTGATTATATAACCATTTCATCGTTATGAAGGTTGAGTATGAATTTTGTGAAAATCGGACCAAAATTGACAGACAAAATGGCCGCCGTTTGTACGTGAATAGTGTGAAAATATGTTATATAAAGGTTGTGGACCTTATAGAGGTCACAATTTTGAACCGATTTTGATGAAACTTGACATGTATGTTTATAACCCAAAGATCTTGGTTCCTTTCGATATTTGCGCCCATTGGATCATAACTTCCTGAATTATGTCCCCGGATTGTCCGAAAAATCGCTTTTGTTCGCTTTTGGTCCCTCTGGAGGTCAAAATTATTATCCGATTTAAAAAAACGTTTGACTATATCACCGTTACATGGTAATGAAGAGAGAGTTAGAATTACGTGAAAATCGGACTAGAATTGACGGACAAAATGGCCGCCGTTTGTACACGAGTAGTGTGAAAATATGTTATATCAAGGTTGTGGACCCTATAGAGGTCACAATTTTGAATCGATTTTGATGAAACTTGACATGTATGTTTATAACCCAAAGATCTTGGTTCCTTTCGATATTTGCACCCATCGGGTCATTACTTCCTGAATTATGTCCCCTGATTGTACGAAAAATCACCCTTTTTAGCTTGTTGTGCCTCTGGAGGTCACAATTATTATCTGATTTAAAAAAAAAATGTTTGATTATAAAAACCAAACAAATTCTAATGATTTTCTGATAATTCGTTAATATGCGACAACTCTTGTTGACTGCCCGGACGATTTGGCTGCTGTGTGGGCGTATGTTTCGTTGCCTGGCAACCTATTTTTATATGGATGCAAACCACCCATATGTACGGCAACCAGTTACCTGATTTTAGTATGCTTCTTCCAAGTTTGTGTATCTCAAATTTTGGTGGTCAACCTCATATAAATTTTAGTGCAAAGACATGACCATTTGTTATTCTGTCTGTAGTGAAAAGCATTCAGCCCAACAAAAAATTTGGGAAGGAAAAGTAGGAGGTGGGCAAAGAGGCTATAATTAACATTGAAGTCAATGGGTAAAAATATAGTGGTCTGCATCCATATATTTTGGATTGTCTCCCCTTAGACCACAAGCTTGAAATTATCAATGTGGTCTAAGAAAAATAACTTGAAACAGCGAGGTATTACAAAATATTTTAATTTTAAAAATTTATAACAAATCTATGTATTAAATAATTATTTAATGAATATGTAGTTAAATATTTCTGCCGTCTCTCTCCTGTGATATTTCCTGTAATTGATAAGCTGGTTTATAACGTACTATACCTCTATCATCTATATATTGCAGTGATGGATTAGGATGGGTATTGTTCATACTACCTAATGATGTGTACCTGAAAGCAAGATATTAATAAGATAATGAATATTTTGTATTAATGTCTTTTAATCTTAACTTCAAACTTCAAGTCACATATATTATGCATGTTCTGTTTCGTATGAAATATTCTTTTCTTGTAGTATATGAATTCACTTGAAACGGTTAATTGAAAGTATTTTAACCACCACCATCAAACCATTACTCTTGGATGGCCATATAGGTTGTTGAACTATTTGCAGCAATACACAACAAAAGTTGCTTGCGTGCAGTTATGAAAAGATCTATGGCAAAAAAGACATCATTGATGGAATTGAAGAAATTTCTGTTGAACTCCAATCTATACTTAATTCATTATTAAATAAGACATCATGATAATGGTAAAGTTGGTACACTATTTTATAAAAACTGCAGGTAAATATGAAGGCTGTAATGTTAAAACAAACTAACCAAATTTTCTGTGTGTGACTTTTAACATTACTTTCTTTTTTTTAAAAAAAAATACGGATCAAAAGTACTTACCCCCTATCGTATAAACTACAATATGGCACACAGAGACAGCGTAAAAATTTCCACACATCATAATATGTCCATTCTAACAATGGATTAACTCGCATCAATTGGGGCCAATCAGGATCTGTCATACTAAAGGCTTCAAGATGACCTGAAATAGTTGGCAAATACATGTCACAAATTCAGCATTAAATCCTTTCCCTGATAATCTGTTAAAATCATTGCCGGGTATTCTTTAAGCTCCCTCCCTCATCTATTCATTACAGTGACTCTGTGAGGAAGATGCTGACTCACTAACCAGTAGATACACTGTTCCATCCCAAAAATTTTCAAGCATGGTTTTTCCTTGTCAGTCGTGCAGTTCAGAAGGCCTGGCAAGGAACAGTGTCTAATTTCTCAGATGGAAGTAAAAAATCTGAGGTCCTGTGGACACATTGGTTCACACTTAATAGAATTTAAAATGAGAGTAGTTTCCAGCGCTGCTGTCTGGGCAAAATTTCTCTCAGCACAGTGCATACCATATGCCCTCATGTTCCTTATTCTGGTTGGTTCATTAAAGGTAGGACGTTAAACATTTTATTTCACTTTATATTCCTGACTCTATAGCCCATACAGAGCAAGAGGAGACAATTTTTGAAGAGTGCAAGTCAGAAACAATACTTCAAATAAAAGGAGACAAATTGTGAAGAGCCCTGGGAGGAAACAACACTTGGAAAAAAAACCTACTTGAATAAGGATCTGTACATCTTGTTCCCATAAATACAGCTTTTACTTCTCCTCTTTGACTCTTTAGTTCACTCAAACAATCTTTTATTCTACCATCAAATTTTAATTCTTCTAAATTATATCTTGTAATATAAGAATTCACAGTAAATATTTCAGTAAAGAAATTACCCCCCAAAACACTGCTATAAACCAATAAGTTAAAAGTTATTATTAAACTTACCTGTCTCTTGAGATCTGTATAAATTTTTCAACTTCAGGGAAAGGTAATTTGCTACGGATATACAGCGATTTCAGCTTGTTCAAGTTTTCTGGAAATTTCCTGAAGAATATTGTAATTAAAAACTTATAATTTTTGCAACAAACTATCATATCAACTGCCATTTTTACTGGTCACATACAATTAATTTCAGCAGTTTACTTTTTAAAGACTTTGGGCATTGCTTTGCTTTGGGCATTGTTTTGCTATAAAGCAGTCGGTTAAGAAATAGTACAATATAAAAGTGGCTGTTTTGATGCATTTGTTAGTTAATTATTAGATGGCGTATAATATATGAGTTAGAGAAACAGCAAACAAAATACGGTAACTGAAATCCTGTACTTAATGTCAAAATACCACCGTCTATGAATTATTGTTTTGTATGAAGTTTAATGTATAAGATACCTTTTCACAACAGCATACACTAAATGAAGAAGAACTGTACAATCTTTTCCTCCATTAAACCCAACACAAATTTCATCTAATCTGTTAAATAAAGGATAGTTTGCCAGGCAACAAAGCATATATTCACAGCAGAAGACCACAAGGGTTGTTGATTTATTGTTTTGTAGGTATTTCGAGCATTTAAAAGACACAAAAAACTGGTCAAGAGAAACGACCCATTAAGTAATTCTACAGTAATAAGATTCTAGAGTCCACGTGACTTAAATCTAAAGTAAATTAGTTGATAATATTAGCCTGTAAAGTGTCCACAACATATTCTAAAGTGATCAAGGACAATAAATCGTAAGCAATATTCAGAAAATGCTAAAAATCAACAGGATTCTTCATCTCATGCCCAGTGAGTTTAGATTTAAAGTGAATCGGATGATAACCTCTAGTATGTCCAGAAGATTTTCAAAGTGATCAAGGGACATAACTTTGGCAGTAATTGTCAGAAAATAAGGAGTCACCCTTGTTTCATGGTTTTAAACCATGTGTAAAAGTTTGGGTGTTTTAAATAAATCAAATAATAACTTTAGCCACTTGAGCGTCTACGAGCAATTCTGGACGGAAGGAAGGACACGGTAAGCAATAATATACAACCACTTATCAAAGTGGCTGTATAAAATTAATGCAAGAAAGAGATTGATATGTGAAATGCTATCTATCAATAACTGCTTTCATTTTGGTACAAGTTCAATATTAGTCTCAGGAACTTCAAGAAAGCTCCCTTGTGAATTTTATTAATAATATATATTGACAAGTAACAAAAGCCTGAAATAAAGCCTCAGATTCCAAAACGAATTTATATCAATTACACCATAATTTAATGAAGCATTAATTTTTGGTTCTACAGTATGGCACAGATTTTAAGTATTCATAAAGCTTACAGAATTGTAAGGAAAAATTCATGCTTTAAACAGTCAAAATAATTACCGATATCTGTCTAACGCTGTTTCTATTGTGTTTAATGCATTTTGTAAATTATGCGTAAATTTTGATTCTGTTTCTATCTGTGAAAGCTTGTAAACTTTTTCAGCTGTCTTATTTAAAGGATATTCATCATAATCTACTATACAACCTGTAATATAGAAGATGAAATTATAGAATCAAATAAAATAGAGAGCCGGCAGACAGAGAGAGACAGAATGAGAGGGATGGGGTTTAACTCCACTCTACAGAAACCAAGTCATTTCTGGACTAACATATGGTTTTAATTTTATTTCAATCATTCGCTTGTGCGTAGGGGTCTTTAGCAGTGAGAGGAAACCGGAGGACCCTGCAAAAAACCCAAGATGTTGGACAGACAACCCTACTCCTTGTCACGTACAATCAGGGATTCATAAAATAGAGAGAAAGGGGTTTAATGTAGCATACTCAAAAACTAGGTCATTCTGGGATTAAGATATCAATTACACAAAACATGTAGCAGTGGGGAAAAAATGGAGATGACCCAATTCTTAATGTAGATGCAGGTACACCCCTTAACTTAAACACAAAAATGAAACACCTCTATATGACATGATTTACACACTGTAACCTAATTTTATTGACAATGTCCTGTAAAATCTAAAAATAATCATAAAGATCAAATATGACATGGTTCAAATAAACATCATGATATATACACCATACAGGAAATGACAACAACAAATAATATCCTGTTTTATAAATTACAATAGATAATATCATAATTATAAACAATATACTACTTTACCTAATAAACCAGACATTTTATGCCTACTCACTGATCATTAACATTCATGCACTACTATACAGCAAAACAATTATGTTGATATAATGACATGGACATCAGTTGTGTACATGTGACTACACTAGGATCAAGTTAATTTAACATATTTTATCTGTGTGAATAGGAACTAAACATAATATGCATTCAAGGGACATTCCTTAAACATTAATAATGAATTGAATTTGGCATTAATATTCCTTGTTGAGGTCATTTAATATAAGTCATGTTAACATACAGCTTTAAACCATATTATCAAAGAGATAAGAAGGATAAGCTGTCCTGGGTCTACTGTATCAGTTTCATGTCTCTTTAATCATCTAACACTTTCTAAGGTAAGATCATGTAAGTGGGACATGATTATACATATCACAGACAAATACAAACCAACATATATTTATTCCCTCAGTATTTACATATTTAATCTGAATTTTTATACATGACTGTCTTTACATATTTTCAACTACTTTTTTTTAGTTCCTTAAGTACAATTTTATCTTAATCACGTAATATTTTAAAAAGTAGACCTGTGACATTAAATTTAATAAAGAAACATCAGAGGAAATTGACCCAAATAACCCAATATAAGAAAACAATTATATTTTTGTCTAACAACATAAAAGTTGGTAGTAACAGACCCTATGGGATGGTCAGATATAAAAATCAACAGGAAATTACCCCATGCCTTTGTATACCAAAGGTCATATTTGTTTCCATGGAAACATACCAATTATGAACCCAAGAAATTACTTGTTAGCAAAAGACACAACTACTATACAAAAATACCCTGAACTCAACACTGTTAATATGGGATGTGCTCCTGAATAATAATTAAACAAGTCAAATTTGTTTCCATGGAAATACAATAATTATCAAATCTATACATATCTAATGAGTGAAGGTATCATCATTGATGTGTGTACAATGTTTCTCAGAAAGATATCTTGAACTAATTATGAGATATATTCTGAAAATGATAATTAAAGAAAGCCCATTTCAAATTTGCACCAATAACTTTGTTCACGGTGCACCTAATTAGGGAAAAGTCAAAATTGGGATTTTTTTTATAGTAATATACTTCCTTAATGGGAATACATTAATATGTTCAATACCCAAATAACAAAGTATAAAAGGTAAGAACATCCTGCATTATGCTAGACACTAGCAATAAGAGAGAGACATAGAAAACTAGGCTATTTCAGGACTAACATGTGCTTCAATTCACTTGTGCATAGTGGTCTTTAGCTGTGGGAGGAATCCTGAGGGCCCAGGGAAAACCCACAAGGTTGGACAGGTGACCCTACTCCTAGTCACATACAAGTGGTATCAAAACCATGACACTGACTCAATGACAGACCCCATAATCTAATGTGCCCACGGTAAACTATTCGGCCAACCAACCCTTTCATAAATTATAGAGAGATAGCTCTAGCTAGCTGCCTAAGTAAATGTTTTTTGTCAATCATAAATAAAAGACTTACAAACTTTCATGAGGATAATATGTCACAGATGATGCACAGTGCGGAATTCGTAAAAATCACAGAACGGTTGATAATGTCTTTATTTTAATAAAATGATTAATAAATGTAGCATGGAAAAAACTAATTTATTCTTATGATTCGTCGATTTCTCGAAAGCCTTCGATTCAGTTTGGAGAAAGGGCTTATTGCTAAAATTACTTCAGCATAATATCAATGGTAAAGTTTTCAATCTAATTAAATCTCTATATAACTATACTTCTTATACTGTGAAAACCTTGGATGGTCTGTCAAATAATATAGAATCGTCCTTGGGAGTGAAACAATGCTGTGTCCTTAGCCCAACCCTATTCAATATATATCTTAATGACCTGCAAACTTGCTTAAAGGGGAAGACCAATGATTTTCAACAAGGTTTCCATAAATAATAAATATATATTTAGAAATAATCCCCTCTGTAACATATGCAAAAAAAAATTTGTAAGCGAGAAATTAATTTTTATTGATATCGGAAGTGACGTAGTTGGTTCAACGCGCTCACCGGTCTCTATAGTAAACATTCAAATTTGGAGTAAGTTTAGCGCTGTATTTTGTGACCGTCTCGCCGTTTCGCAGAACATTTGATGAAAGGAAATCTTTATTAGGATATTAAGAACATTAACATACTTTTTTTTAAGGTATAATACACAAAACCTCTGCGTAAATTAAGTTTCTAAACTGGACACTGTGACCCAATTAAAGCCACATGTTTAGTTGTTTATATCACGTGATGGCTGGCACGTGACAGGTGTTACATCACGTGATAGACACGTGACTCAATATTTCGTCTGCATCGTTGTTTTGTGCTTACCGACTGACTGTTTTTTTGTGCATTTCTTCTGCTTGTGTTGTTTGACGCGTGGAAATAAATATTATGTCGATGTCAGACACCAGTGTATCGGATGAAGATATTATTCACAGGCCGCTAATATTGGTCTGTTTACTTTTATAAATGTAAAAAGATACGCAGTCAGTTACTAGAAACAACGGTGCAGACGAAATAAATATGTGTCAGCGTGCCAGCTATCACGTGATATAAACAACTAAACATGCGGCTTAAATTGGGTCACAGTGTCCAGTTTAGAAACTTAATTTACGCAGGGGTTTTGTGTATTATACCTTTAAAAAAACGTAAGTTAATGTTTTTAATATCCTAATAAAGATTTCCTTTCATCAGATGTTCTGCGAAACGTCGAAACGAACACAAAATACAGCGTTAAACTTACTCCAAATTTGAATGTTTACTGTAGAGACAAGTGAGCGTGTTGAACCAACTACGTCACTTCCGATATTAATAAAAATTAATTTCTCGCTTACAAATTTTTTTTTGCATTTGTTACAAGGGGGATTATTTCTAAATATATATTTATTATTTATGGAAACCTTGTTGAAAATCGTTGGTCTTCCCCTTTAAATACATCTAATTTAATTTTGGAAAGCCTATGTCTTGATTCGCATGAACTATCTCATATTCTTTTTGCAGTTGATCTCGTTCTGCTATCAACATCATCTGTTGGTCTTCAAAATTGCATTGAACAATCAATTGCTCCAAACTACTGATGAATATCTATATTTGGGAGTCTATATAACAAATAATGCATCCTTCAAACGTGCTATAAATGAAGCAGTAGTGAAACAAATAGCTCGGTATGCCTGTGATGTATGGGGGTCGCAAATAGTAAATAGCAAAAATGTGAATTTACACAGCTGGAACTATGTGGAGCATAATAAAATCACAATAAAAACTTGCAAATCTATTTTACTCCAACCTAAAAAATCTTCAAATATAGGATCACTGGCTGAACTAGGTACCTTCCCAATTCAAATTGATATTTATCAACGAATGTTGGTATTTTATAAAAGATTAAATACACCTGACATAAAACGCACAAATCCTTTACTATCCGCCGAATATGTGGAAGATGTAGAAATAGACAAATCCAATACCAAATTATCATGGTCAGCAGCAATATACTCCCTCTTGGACCAGTTTAATTTATCTCCCTTGCAACGTTCAAAATCTAACATTCAAACGGCCATAAGGTCCCAATTCAATAATATTTATAAAACCGAATATATCTCTGTCAATTCAAAACTTACAACTTATGGCACTGTAAAACCTACTATAGACTATCCAGCTAATTATTTGCTTCATGTGCACAATAAAAACTTCAAGTCGGCTATGACCACACTACGTTTGAGTTCCCATAAACTAGAAATAGAGAGAGGCCGGTACAAGAACGTTCCCCCTGATTTGAGACTATGTTCTCTCTATTCCCTCTTAAAAGCAGAGACCGAATTTCACTTTTTGATTGAATGTCAACACTATGAATCTCTAAGGCTAAATATTCTTTCTGCTACTTTCAGTGTCAAAAATGTGGCAATAACATTTGAAAATCTATTTGAACCCCCCCCCCCTTCAGTCTCTGTTGTCATTATGTATATAAAGCATTTCAACGTAGAAATCAAACCTCGACCTGACAAGACAAACTTCACATTGTATTTCCATTTTTTAAAATCTATATGTCTTGAAATAATGACTCTGATATATATTTTCACTTTGATCACGAACCTGGATTTCATTTTCACACTCTTATAAATGTATAATATATGTATATTGCTAATTATCCTACCGGTATGTTCCTTATGTCATTCACTTTTATCATGAACCGTTATTTCATTTTATGTATACATGTATTGCTATTTATTTTATCATTCTAGTCATGTATATGAATTTTATGCGGTCTGCAATGGGCGTTATGATAGAATAAAATCTTATCTTATCTTATCTTATCTAAGCAATAACACAAATATAATATCATCTGCAAAGTACCAGAAAATTAATACTAATGAAAAAGACAGCTGTTACAAAGATTACTTCACTTATAGTGATGAAACTATTCACAACATTTTTTGTTCAGTTTCATTGAAATGTAAATAAATGATGGGAGAGATTTAAATTGGAGAGGACAAACAAATTCTATTCAGAATTCTTTATCTTTAGTCTATTATAATGTTTATTATGTAACGTCAAAGCATTAAATAGAATTTAATATGGCACTGATGTATGAATAATATATCTGTATATTATAGAAGATAAATCTGTGTAGCAATAAATATTATCACAGGTCTTCAATCAATATACTTTTATAATTGATGTCTCTTTAACCTGTCCAAATGACAGGCCAGATAATTATGTATTTAGGCCACACTAAAATAAGTATTTGCTGAAATTCCATCTTCTCATATTCTAAAAAAGTCAACCAAACTGGTTATCGATACGAAAAGAATTCAAATGGTACCCCCATTTTGATTGATAATGGTTGATTTTATATTTTAGCCAATGGCTATCCGTGACATCAATATTTAAATATTTATTGAATAAAGTAAAAGGCAAAAAGATATCATTTCTTATTAATGTGAACTTTTTCAGAACTTGACTGGCTTTTATGCCTAAGTGGCAGGGGTGGGAGCATAAAAATTCTTGAGCTGCTGAGGTGGGGCATGGTCTTCAAACAGGTAGGGAGCCCATTTTCTCACTTTATCATGACTCGGTATATACAACTTAGAGTGAGTTGTAAAATCATTTCAATAAATAAAAGAATATATCAATAATGTGCATTATCAAAGGTTGCAGACAAGTTTCTCTTTCCTTCAAATTGTCCAAAATACTGGAATCTTATCCAGAAGTTGAGCTATCATTTCAAAATCTTTACAAAAAGTGCGATAAAAATCTAACAGCTATATGTAGGCCTATGTTCTTGTTAACTAACACAAAACTCTTAACAAAATGCTTTTTATAAAATGGATCCCCATGGGCAGTTTTGAAAGGTAAGTCTAGTAATAAAACAAGTACTAGTATTTGTGTGGCCTTACAAAGATTAAGTATTGCTGTAGGCAAGGATAAAATGTTTCTATGTTTAGATCACATCTTATCTATATTTTACTCCTGTTTGTCCTACAGTATTCAATGAAAGTAAATATATCATGACAATACAAACGTAATATGACCCAGGACAATATCACCCTCTATATGGTCCAGATATAAACTTACTTATACCATGTTTGAAATAGATCTGTTATTTATTTAGTATATATCATGTCAATGTATGTATAAAATATATCTGAATCAGTTTGGCAGCATACTCTTATTTAGAATTTCAACTGTCAAGAGTTGTTTACGTGCACACCAATGTGCACAATAGACACTGTTCCTTCTCAGGCCCTCTTTCCTGCACCACTGACAAGGGGAAACCATGCAGAAAAATACTGAGGAACTTTCAAGGCCAACACACTCATTAAGCCACTGTGGCTCGTGGAACCCGTTATTGGATAGGATGTGGGGGTGTGATCCAACAGATGTAATTCAGATCCTAGATTTAGATTAGGAAAAGTTGGACCAACAAATGGGCTATACAACTATAAACCTTGGGGCATACTTATTACAAAGTATTAACAAATCATTTGTATCTTATACAATTGTTTATTCCATGTTTTCTGCTCTCTTATTATCAAGTGTACATAAATTTGGGGACATGCATGACACTTACAGGTGTCTCAAGTTTACTTATTACACAATAGCTTATAATCAGCTACATGTGGTCATCCATTCAAATTGCTCATTTATTTCAATTGTTATTTCAGACAGTTTGGAGATTAGATATAATGAACCCAAAACAATTAGAATTTAATACAATATCAAAAAGATACAGGTACATACTAACAATAGTTAAAAGCAGCTGTATTCTCATTTTCAAAATAAAGAGGAGTAATCCCATGTCTAAATTTTACTTTGGTTCTTTTTACTATCTTTATGTTTTCTAAAAAAATCCTGGTCCCCAAGGGATCATACTACCTGTATATGACAATAGGCTTCTGTAATTAGGAAGGGGAATATATCTAAACATTGTGTTTTTCCTAATAATATAGAAAATAAATAGGCTATAGTAGAATCTGTATTAAGCTGCCAGCCAAGGTAATTTTCGCGACTGACCACTTAACAGGAGTGGCCTCTTAATAAAGTCTCTGTGTTTTTTATGCAGTCAAATACAGGAGCAAGCTTCTGCTCTTATTAGATCTGATCCACTCAATCGCTATTGTGGAAGCAGGTGGAAGCAGAAATGAAACTATTAAGGTACTACTAGGAAGCACAAATCACACTAACGATGCATCTCCCTAGATATTTAACTAATGAATTAGATTCCATATAGTATATATATATTTGAGTATTACTCAAATATATCATATAATAGTACTGCTATACTTACTTTCTGGTAATACAGAACTTAATTCCTGATAGGCTTCTTTTAATTTATCTAACATTTGTGATTCTAGAATAAGTTTCACTTTATAATAACTGTAAAAATAGAAGAAAATAATATATCAGCTACCGGTGCCTCTAACAGGGCGTTCACATAAAAATTTTGTTGGTCGGTCAATTTCTCACACACTTTATTTATTTCAGATTGCCCAAACATTTTTTAGCATGTGAAATCTATAGATTCAATTAAAAATATTGTGCTTTAGGGTTAAATTCTTTGAATTACATAACATTATTACTCAAGCTGTTGTATGTTCTTGCCTGTGATTACTAGGACTGAGTTATTGACAAATACAATTTCAGGTAAGAAAGTAAGTGATTACCTATTATGTAGATCTGGATATGAACCAAGAGCTACTGTTTCTTTATATTTATCATCAACCTGTTGTAATATACTGGTTATAGATATCTCATCTTGATTTACATATATTCTTCTTATATGAAACTCTACACTTGGATCTCGAAATAAATCCTACATAAAAGATTTTTATAATGTCTTTTAACATGAAAATCAAAACATATCAATGTAGATTATAATGTGGATTTATTTAAGAGTTAAATGCTTTACACTAAGGGATAGTTTGAATGAATCAGATTGTGATATTCTCATTATTTTTCTTACCTCTAATAAAACAAAAGCATTTTCTAATAAAGATGGTATACCAGGAAACATATACACATTATGCATAGATACCATCGGATACTTTGTCTTTTCACCAGTTATTTTATTAATACCATATTGTAGTACAGCAGATTTAGGAACCTACAATCAGAATAAATCAAAATTACACAAATGTATAACACACTCATCCTGTAACAGTTCTGGACAAAAATCCTGCAATTAAGATAAGTTGATAATTTTTTCTATTGAATAGAAAAATCTTATCTACTTATTGTTACTGTAATAACTATTTGTTCTTTTTATGTTTGTGAACTTTCTTTTTCTTTATAATCATACAAGATGTAATAAGAGATTTAACATTAATCTATAAATCCACATATTTAGAAAGGAGACACAGTGATTGTCCCAAGCATGGGACAGAAGCCTTATCATCTACAGCCAACATTAGATAACATTAAATGAAATGAAATGGGGTTTAATGTCCTACTGTTCTGCACCGAATAGGCTGATAAAGAAGGGCCTACACCATACATTGTGCCAGAGCAGTGAGGGCAAATTTGCTTGGACAGTGGCACAACAGCCTACTCTTATTTTAAATTCAAATTGGGTTTTGTTAGGTCCACCAACGTGTACACAAAACACTCAGTACCTCTGACACAACAAACTGAATCTACCACGGTTCCTAACAATAGTCACCCAAATTGCCCATTAATGCGTTGATTCAGGAATACTTTACTACATCCCCAAATTATTGAAAACTATAGTGACTCTGATAAATTCATGCCATAGCTCACAAAATATAAAGAACTTCTAACACACATACTTACATAGGCCATTTTCATCTTTGGAGATTTGAGGTCATCTGTTCCAAAATATTGTTTGATTAATTTAACTAAATCTGGATGAGGATGAGTAGATTCATTAAATGCCATCGCAACACCTTTATTAATTAAAAAATAAATACACAACTATATTCTAAGTAGAATATTGACAAACAAAATTATTTTGAGATTTCCCCTAATACACATACACCAAAGATGGTACAATTGCAAACTCAAGGCAACCTTATGGTTAGGAAAAATAATCATAGAAATAGCACATCTACATATAGAAATGGTTCCACTACTGCTGTCTCCAGTTTAAGGTAACAAGTATAGTTACTAATCTACATAGTGAATTAGTACCAGTAAATTTTCAGATGGATGAGTAATTTACCAAATACCAGACATACGAAATGTCTATATTCAAACAGGGAAGAATTTTCAAGGCTTTAAATTACAGAACTTGAATTACTGTTAGATGATTCAATGTTCCCAACTCAATAAACAAAGATTATTGAATAATATATTCTTGTCTAACGTCTGCATCAGCTTTTGATCCAACTGCTACACAGATCTACCAGACTGTCCAACCTAAGATACTCTCTCTCTTTTGCGACCCCACTCCCCCCAAACCTTTTTTGTGTATATGCTAATTCTCAAACAATTGGGCTTCATGACTGCCTGACATTGAAAATACCATAAAAATTACCAGATTACATTGAAAATGAACAACTGACAAAAATAGCCTAGCTGTTAAGCTGATTTTGATCATCATAAAATTTCTATATATTTCAGTATTCAAATAAGTTACATTAATGATAAGGCAATACTACATGTATATTATATTGACAGAAAGCATTCTGTAATACAACAGACATTTTTTACTTTAGATCTTAAAAGTTGGATAATCTTAGTCTAAAATATTGGATCTCTCCTATTCCTTTCATCATTTCACAAATTGTAGAGAAAATAAATGTATACTCGACAAGGTGGGACTATCCTGAGTAAACTGGGCCTAAAATTACTGACACATCTCCATCTAACATAGTTCCTTAATAAAGCTTAAAGCAACTGTTTCAATTGCATGTAGTACTAACTGGATTACACAATTCTATGGAATACAGTGCTTAGTAATAGGTTAAAGACCACATAAAATTATAATTCTTAATTGCATATATTGATAGCAAAGGGTTACTACATTCATTTTACGTCAAGTTCACACCAATCTGATTAAAATTAATTCAGATATTAAAGTTTAAAGATCAGACAGCCAAATACGGTTTTCAAATTTTCAATTACAACCTTAATCCGGTTGATTGGCTGGTGACGTCACTGGCACTACACATAATCTATACACATAATCTATTCAATATATCACTGTATACACACCACCAGTGTATTTGCCGGTCCAATTAACATTTGACTGGCGTAATCATTAACTCGTCATTATTTACATGTAAGCTACATATCACTATACTATAGAAGTCAAAGCATTTTCAAAAGCTGGCCTTTCTCGTCTTGAGTTGTAATAGATTATATATTTGTGACTAGAATATTTTGGAGTGTATTTCAAGATGCCACATTATCGTTGTGTTATTGAGCGTTGTGGAAATTCCAGCAAGGAAAAGGGGAATAATGTACCGGCGTTTCATAAAATTTTCCAAGGATGAAATCTTACGGAATGAATGGATTGCGTTTGTAAAGAATTCAAATCATGATTGGCAACCTACAGTCACAACAGTGATAAGCAGAGAACATGCCTTTATTATTAAAAAAAAGTTAAACGATGTTAGACATTATAACCTGATCTGATCGCTCAAATGTATTTCCATCGAATGATTTATATTTAGATGTTTAAACACTAATCAACAAATAATAAGAGGCTACTTTATTACAAAAAGCATTGGTGAACAAAGCTAATTAAACTGGTCGGCGTAAAAAAAATGATAATTACCTAATCAGAATTTGTTATTAATCTATGACCCAATCAATGTGCAACTTTAGTCTGATTGATTGATGGCAGGTATAAACAACCCAACACTCGCCAATCTGTTATCCCATTAAGATGGTTACCAAATAAATGTTTTTGTAATGTTAATTCTGACATAAACTGAGATATTTTTTCGTATTTCATTTTTACGGTCTATTTCAACAGCGTAATGAAGTCAAAACCGCATGCTGAAAGAAAGGCGCCGTATGACGATAACTGATTGTCACTTACAAATCACATTTCAACCATGTTTGATGTTTATGATACATTTGGCATGACCTCATTTTTTTTCCCCCTTACTTTTTTACTCTGGGGAAATTAGAAGAACCACAACACACTTCTTTCATCAGATTAATGTTAAACTGCCGTAAAATGCATATAGTAACCAATGTCTGTTAATTCAATCAATTTAGTTTTCTCGTTTTATGTGCTCTTTAAACAGTTATTACATCATGTTTATTTGAATCAAGGTAATGTTAACCAGGTTTCACAGTACCTTCAAAAGATTTATCATCATGTGTGGGACCAATTCCACCAGATGTTATTACATGGGTATATCTCTTGGAGAATTCAGACACTTCGGTTGCAATTTCTTCTAATTCATCTCCTATTACTGAAATCTATAATGTAGAAATGAACTGTTTAATTAACTGAAGAACATAGTCAACGTGATACGTGTTGTAGATATATAATACATATCTGTTCTTGAATTCAGAATATAAATTTCAAATTTGATTCTTTGCCCTTTCATGACATTTTTAAATTCTAATGCCAAGCAGTATCCATGGATGTACTTTGCCTGACGTAAGTTAATGAAAAAAGACTGGATACTCCCATGTTTATTAATGAACAATCATTTCCTTGATTCCAAATGTCTTCATAATAACCAGCTTCGACGCTATGAATATTATTAATGTTCAATGATTTCCTTTGACGAAATGTCTTTAAAAAACTTTAAATAATATCAAGATTATGTTTTTGAAGGTCTATGATAAAAGATCAAAGATATGGAAAAGAATTTTTACCTTTTTAACTTTTACCCCAAGGGCAAATAAATGTTGACACAAAAACCTAGAATTGGTATCTTGAGTTTGTCCTTTCAATATTTCATCTCCAATAACTGAAATTATATAAATTAAACCTTTCTATAGTTAAACAATCTGTCAGGGTGCTATATGCATTACAGTATAAGACACAATCAACAACTCTATGTGCATTACAATTTACCAGAAAAATCACTATCTACAATTCTATCCGTATTACAATTTACAGGGAGGGTAAAATCAAAATCTACAAATCTATGTGTATTACAATTTACAGGGAGGGTAAAATCACAATCTACAAGTCTATGTGTATTACAATTCACAAGGTAAATCTACCTGTACTACAATTTAAAAGATAAATCATAATCTAAAAGTCTATGTGTATTTCAATTTACAAAGTTAATGTCTGTGTGTATTACAGTTACAAAGTAAATCACAATCTACAGGTTTATATGTATTACAATTTATAGGGTAAATCACAACATACAGGTCTATGTGTATTACAATTTACAAATCACAATTATCTATTCTGTATATTACAAGGTAAATCCCAATCTATGTGTACTAAAATTTAAATCATGATTTAGGCATTTATGTGTATTACAATGCAAATCTGTGTATCAGTATTTCTTGTAGGTCCTAATAATCATTGTATTTTGTCTATATTGCCATCAAGGTTTCGATAGTGGTGTAGGCCGAAAAAGTTCCTCAGGATTTTCCAGTGTGGTTTCCCCTTTTCCCAGTAGGCCTACCTCAATATTGTAGAATGTGTTTTGATCTCTTATCAAAAGACTAGTAGTTCGTCATACCAAGCGACTCTCTGAGCAGTCTGATTTCAATCCAAAATGACAAGTCGGACTCAAGACCATAAGTCATTTTGGAAATCAGGCAGCTGTACCAGAGGGTCCTAGAAAAGGGAAGCAAATTAGAGCTCATGTGGATTCCATCACATGTGAACATTAAAGGAAACGAAGAGGCAGATCGACTTGCCAACGAAGGTCTCAAGGACACAGCACCATTCCGCACCATAGAATACAGCACAACGGAAATCTACAGTATGGTAAAAAGACAGGTCAATTCACTCTGGGAATTAAAGCTCGTTGAACTCGACACATACCATACAGATTCCGGCTGGATGACAAGATCTACACGAAGACAGCTATCAATCACCCCAGAAGAGATATATGCAAACTTATATCGAAACTGTGAGTGCAGAGAAGAATGTACCACCAACTATGTCCTGGTAGACTGCGAGGTATACAAAAGGAAGAGAGAACGGAACTAGTGGAGATGATGGAGACCAACAACATACCGCTCAACACTAACAACCTACTCTTTCCAAGACCCAATCTGAAGCTGCAAATCTTCGAACTTATTCACATTTTTATGAACACCGTTGGATTAAGTAGAATAGTGAAGTAAGAGAGGGCTACGATAAGACGAGCTCGGCATCTAAACACTAAACTACATAGGGGATATACACCAAAGTAGCAGGATAGTGGAGTAAGGGAGGGTCACAGTAAGACGGGCTCGGCATCTAAATACTAATCCACTACAAAGACACCAAACCTGCAAAGTAGGATAAGTGGAGTAAGGGGAGGCCACGATAAGACGAGCCTGGCACCTAAACACTAAACCCCAAAAGATGACTTCTACCAATGCTGTCTGTACAGATCAACTACCAAACAATATGTTTTTTATTAAATAAAAGAAAGAACTTCTCACTAAACCTACTCCATGGCTCAAGGCCGCAAATGGAAAGATTGCAAAATCATATTCTAAAAACAGGAAGAAGCCTCGGATCTCCTACGTCTTGTCTGCGATATCACTTCTGTGGAAGCGGACGTTAAAAGACCAGGTAGTAGTAGTAGTAGTAGTAAAATGTGTTACTTATGTAGCTTCTACAATCAGGGCCGTCTTTAACGCATGGGGCACACAGCATTGTCAATGGAAGGTTGATCTCTCTTTAATTCCGTACATCTTATCAACCCTTCATGTTGAATCTACATTTTTCGTCATTAATTGCAATTTGTCATGGAATTATTAGTCTTACATTCCTCGATAGAAAATTTCATCGTGATTACCAAGTCTTGTACTGCCCATCTGAAATGCAATGCCACGCTGGACAGTTGACCGGAAGACCCAAGAGTATATGGGACCCATGTTGATCTATGTATTTTGTACATTATTTAGTACACATGGTAAAATTCTGCTAGAATCGTATTCAATCAGTTGTCTATTTGATTAACATTTTTGTTTTTGCGATATTCTTTTTAAAACCTTTAATAGAATTTGTGCGTTCGATTTTGTTTCATGAATTCCATAAGTTTGGAGCACCTAGTCAGTTTTAGAAAAAAAAGGCTTAAGAGGTTGTCTGATTGCGATTGAAGTGTTCTGCAACGTTTATTGGTGTTGAGAAGATCTCTAAGGTACTGCGGTAAAGAATAGACAACATTTTAAAACTGATACGATTGCCACTGTTAGCCGTGATCTTTCAGAATTGGTGTAATATGTTTCATTGGGTTTAGTCTGGATAAGATCCACACTGCTTTATTTTGAAGATTCTGAAGTCGTTTAATTTTATTTACTGGTGGATTATACAAAAGTGTATTACAGTAGTCCAGTCTTGATGTAACCATATTGTTTACCAGAATTTTATTCATGTTATATCAATGAAAGATCTAATATACCTATTGAATCTGATCAAGATTTATTAGGAACACTTGTAGGGTGAGTGTGAAGTTATTCAAGATTACAAACTTATTCATTACAGAACTAATAGTAATTCTATACAGTACTATCTCCATCTGCATATGGTTTACCTTGGGTGTCATTTATATGTTGGAATTTTTGTGTTTTTCAACTCTCATTTTGTTCCAATCAAAAAGAAGGGGGGGTGGATAGCGGAATGGTTAGCAGCAAGAGAGAGAAATGGGGTTTAACGTCCACTCGACACAAACTGGGTCATTTTGGGACTAACATATGATTTTTAATTTTTCATTTCAATAATTCACTTGCACAGAGGGGTCTTTAGCAGTGGGAGAAAACCAGAGTGCCCGGAAGAAACCCACAAGGTTGAGAAGGCACCCTTATCGCCATGCCACATACGCTCACACCAGGAATCGAAACCGAAGCCGCAAGCCAGAAGTGACCGACAAGCTAGATGTCAAGCGCGGCACTCTAGACCACTAGGCCATCCCAACCCCCTTTTATAGGTTATAAACATGTATTTCAAGCACGGCACTCTAGACCACTAGGCCATCCCAACCCCCCGGAATGGTTAGCATGTGCACAAATGGTTAGCATGTGCACACTGTATCATAAGGTCTGTCATGTCAACTGGCATGGTTTTCGATTCCCTGGTTGTACATGACAAGGAGTAGGGTCGTCTGTCCAACACCGCTGTGGGTTTTCTCCCACTGCTAAAGACCCTCAGGTGCAAGTGAATTATAGAATTGAACCATATGTACCGAAATTAACTTACTTTGTGTCAGTGGGATATTAAATCTCTCTCTCTCTAAAATGTTAAATGGAAAAAGTCTGTATGCTTCTATGAATTTTATGATATAACAACTCCCAAAGGCTATAGTTAATAAAATTTGTAGTTAATATTACCTATTATGCCAGCCGTATACGGTCTACGATGGTTTGTTTTGGACATAATTGTTTTAGATGGCGGTGCAGTTGATGATAGATGTTTGAGAATGGTCGACAATCTGTTACATAGGATGACACGCTGCATTGGATACTTGGATATTCAGAGTCTGGTATTAGTCATATTATTTATCTTGAAATATAAATACGGTTATGTTCTTAATACCATTAAAAACGACAGAATAAAATACTATAGGTTGACATCGTGTTGTATTATGTAAACAGGAAGTAGGGGATTTCCTTGACCTTTGACCGTTCACGTTTACTTCTATTTTTAGCTGGTGGGCAAAAATAAGAGTGATTTTTCCTTTTTACCCAATTCTTGTGTCTGCACATATGGTGGTTTCCTTTTAATAAAATGTAATTTTAAAATGATTACAACCGCACCATTATATATTAATTTTTTAAAAGTAAGTATTCATTTTTAAGAATGAGTAATTATTTTTAGAAATGAGTAATTATTTTTAGAAATGAATATTTATTTTCAAAAATGAGTATTTATTTCCAAAAATGAATATATATTTTAATAAATGAAAATTTACTTTTATGAATGAATATACTATTTTTATCAATGAATATTTATTTTCCTATGTGAATATATAACTTTTAAAAAAACTGAATAATAACTTTCAAAACTATATTATTATACCAGTATTATTTTTAGAATTAGGTTCATTTATTTTTAGAATTATATTCATTTATTTTTGAAAATATATTCATTTATTTTTGAAGATATCTTTACTTATTTTTGAAAAATAATCTTCATTAATTTTTGAAAATATATCTATTTATTTTTGAAAATGTATCTTTTTATTTTTGAAAATATATGTATATTTATTTTTGAAAATAATATATGTATATTTATTTTTGAAAATATATATATTTATTTTTGAAAATATATTTATTTATTTTTAGAAATAAATTTTTTATTTCCAAAATATACATTTCTTTTGTATTTAAATTATTTCTTTATTTATTTATTAGTATTGGAATTATTTCTTTTAATTCACACATTTCATTTATAATATTTATTCAAATCCGTACTAAACTAATATATTATGTAACCATAGGGTCCTTTTCTCTAAATACTAGATCTACTTGTATGTATTAGTATTGATTTAATTTGACATTCATGAAATTTTTGCAAGACAATATTTGCGTATATTTGACCTGTTTTACCTATCCTGTCCGCCACATTCTTTTACATTGTTAATAAAAGTTTTTTGATGAACTGTCATTGTTGACTTTCAGCAGCCAATCAGATTTTTAGTTTACGAAACGGGCACCTGTAAGCCACACCCATCCGCCATATTGGAATCAGAGGAAGATACGCTGCGAACTTTAGATAGAAGGTGAGATGTTTCGATGAATTATTTCATACAACAAATATGTGATATACTTTTATATTTATGAAATTAACCTTTTAGCGCACGGACAACATTAATTAATCGTCAAATATGTGAGAGATTTTAAAGTTCAGCGTAAAATGGCCTATCTTTGACATATGGGGTGTGACACGGTTGACTAATTTTAGTTGGAAGTGGGCATCGTTAATTTTATTTTATACATGTATTTTCATTTTGGGATATTGGAATGTTTGCAGTTTTGCCCATGAAAGAAATTTAAGAAACAAACTAGTAATCTGATTTGTTCAGAGTTGTACCGTTGTCTGTCACTTTGTGTTCGTCATGTCAGTAGGATGAAAATCGACAGAACTTGCAACTTTTGACAGTTGAGTTACTGAGTTAGCCGTTAGGCTGATCTAAGACTAGTAAAACCTACCTTCCTATGTACTGTTTGGTCTTAACCATCTGCTTTATAAATCAGTAATTTCGGTTTACCAGCTGTACTCCAAAACTAAGCAATAAACAAATCTGTGGCCATTGTAATATGCATAATTTTCTTCATAAATTCATTGAAGTGGATGTATGCAAACCATGCAATGTCAGTGGTGATGTCATTGCAGATGAGATGAAACCTTTTCAATTTTTGGTGAGCCCTGTGAAAAATTGTTTTCACATTTGGAATTCTTAGTTATTACTGATGCTACTCGAAATAAAACGTCTAGACATAACCCCTGAGAACTGATTGTAGATCATTCATTTAAAATCTATATATAAAATTCACGGTTTCATTTTATTTTTGCTATTCTATTTAGCAGGAACATCTGTTTGACATTAATAGTATTTCATGATTTTCAGACTTTGACTCTTTACAGATATTTAATTATTTTTGATTTCTAATCTATCCACTGGCAATGGCTGTACGACAATCTTAATACCCAACCCTAGAATTTTATTAATGCATTTTCTGTAATTTTTATCTGCCTTCTCTGCACAGCAGCAATCTTTCTGGTGTCACACCTGTGAGTGTAGCATCTTGTAACATGATGTCTGCTGTCAGTGAAGGCAATAAAGCATTGTACATAGTACATGTGCATTCAAGAACTAGCCAAAATTACCAAAGTACACCAAACTGGGAAGAACAAAATGGCAGTCCAAAAATATAGACATTGATATAAATAAAACAATATTGTAGTTTGATTTGTATCGAGGTATAAAACATATAAATTAGGACATTAAATCATTTTAATCAGCTATTGTGATAAAGGGCACAGTTGTCTTGCTGGATGCTTCATGAACTGTACATGTCGGGCAGAATTTGTCATTAAAGTAAAATGAAACCATGACACAGCCAAATATCCACTGTGTAAATTTTAACTTTGTAGTTTCCTATCTTTAGAAATCATAGATTTGATACTAGATCGGTCAAAATATCAAGGTAATTAAATACACCTATATGTTGGGATGAGGACTAAAACTATGTGTACCAAGACTTACTATCAGGAATGCCCAAGTTTATGCATCAACTACACGTAAACATTCACAAAGCTTTTCATATTCATTCATAAGAAAAGAAAAAAATATGATTATATGAAAGTTTAAAGCTTTTCATCTGAAATTTCCACACTTGTGTTCATAACAGTTTTATTTTATTTTAGAAATTTTGATGTGTTGATCAAGTGGTTGATTAAATCAGATAAAATCAACAACACTAAATTTGTCAGTCCATAATATTTGGAAAGACTAGATTTATTATAGTGAACAGTGTTGCATTTTAGTCCCAACTTTTGAAATTGTCCCAACTAGATGTAAGCAAAAAGATTTGTTAGGGATTAGATTTCTTGAATGGCCCAAAGGCCCAACTATACAAAAAATATAACTGTGACCTTGAAATTCCGAATGTTTTCATTTAAATTTACAATGTATTTCCAATCCCTTTAATGTGCATGTATAGTCAGTCATAGTTGTTTTAAATGTGCATGGCTTTTTTTTATCGTTCACATTATGGATGTGCTTGTCGTTGCATTGATATCAGTACAGATCTAGCTAGTGTTGAGAGCGAAATTTTTAATTATGGAAATATATTATTGTGCAATCAATTTATTTGAAGCAACTGGAGCTAACACAAGGTTTTGTGGCTGTGCCTGTGCCTTTGGAATTGTTTATTTAGAGTTAATCTAAATCTCTGATTTATTAATTAGCTGGCTCATTAGTAACATCCTTTTAAAGGAATTATTATTTAGTCATGTGACTTGGATATCATTAAATTCGATGCCAGTTGCAAACAAGATTGTGAATATACCATGAATGAAAACGACTTTATAATCTGAGATCTATGTACCGGTAAATGGACACAGGTGAAATTGGGTTGACCTTTTAATTTGATACCTTAGGTCATTCATTCTTTGTCATTGAAGACACCTGATTTGATGGTTGATTGATAAGACAAGATTTATCTCATCAGTTTTATGTTTATTAGTCTGTAAAATATTTAAATTATTGAAATTACTAGACCATTGCAGACTTGTTATAAACTGGTTGGTTTTGAAATCCACCAAATAATATCTATATTGAATAGGCTAAATAGTTGTGAGGTAAGTTTATTACAGAAGTATGTTTCATTTATTCTTTTCTGGACAAAAATACATATACGTTAGAAGTAAATGGATTATTCATTTCTTTAAAAGGGTAGACTAGATATTCATATTATACATGTACATGTATCTAGAAACAGTATTGCTACTTGTTACTACTCTTCTCTTTGCTATATTCCTCCCCTATAACCTTCAACCAGTGCTTGAATTGAGGTGATTCACAACAGCATAAATTGAAAAAAAAAATACTGGTCTTAACTAATAATTTCCTAATGTAAAACTAAGAGAGGTCAATTGTAGCTAAAACATTCACATTAGAATATACAAACGTTTTTAGAAGCTTTCTTGTATCAATATAAACTTGCCAACAGTGTGCTATGTAAATCTTTGGTATTGACATGCCCCATCACCCCATCACCACTCACTATACTTGTTCATTAAGCATCACTGACCCTCATTTGTATCATAATGTTCTAAAACTTGTTAAGACGCAATAGTGGTGTTATTATAAATGTAACTATAGTAGTATATAGGCAAATAATTTGAATAATTTATGAATACATACTACTAGTGTAATCTTTCAAATAATAAATGATAAGGTATTGTTTTCCACTATAGTGAAGAGTTTACTTATACACACTCAACTATTTTTATCAGTTTTCATATTTACAAAGAATTGACCCACTTTGATTTTGAAATAGCATAGTTTTTGTAAATGAAACTTCACAGCCCCCTGTTCAAATTTACATAAGAGATTTATGCTATAGTCAAGTTTTATTTTTACTGTGGTATATATATATATCTGTTACTTATTATTATTCATGATAAAAATTATTATTACAAATTAAAGGTCTATCACTATGACAGTTTATCATTTCACTTGTAGTGTATGAAATTGTGTGGTATCAATTTTTCTCCAATATCTAAAGTGATCATTAACTGCAATGCTCTGACAACTTTACCTCTATTTTGGGGTTAATGTCTTATGTTTTCATCATTATAGTAAGTAAAGAAAATACTTTTAATAGTTTAATTAATTTCTGGTGGTGGATTTATTAGTTAAAATGAACTACATCTACATGTTTGTGTACTTATCACTTTGACTGGATATATGTTTTGTTTGATCTTACAAACTGTCAGCTACATGATGTATACACAGGCAAGTAAGCTTATATCCAACACAGTTATCACAAACCTGTCTACATTTTTAAAGTCAACACGAACACTTGGATAGCCTAATTAAGTAGCATAAATTCTGATCTGACATGAAGTGGTTTGACCTGATTGATTAACTTACTAACCAAATTATTACTGAAAATCTGAAAAAATGGGGTTCACTGGATTATTCCAAATGAAATGAAATGGAGTTTATTGTCCTACTGTTCTGTTCCGAACTAGGGTAATGAAGACAGGCATTCGCCGTCCTTTTCAAGGGATCTTTTTCAAGCAAGCCAATGTGTCTAAGGGAGCTTGGTTTTCTGAACAATTGGAACGTCTATACAGCTTTCATGTCAAGCTCTCTGTCCTGCAAGGGGAAACCATGCCTGAAAATCCAGATGAACTTTCTTGGCCAATGCAGGGATCTAACACCTGACCTCAAGGCCAGCGAGCCACCCACTCAGTATTTCAGCTCTGAATATCGGTCTCATTATATTCACCCTGAACGTCAATTTTACTTGGCAACTTTTCACTGCTAAACATTGGGTTGTCAATCTGTGCGGACTTCTGTACAATGTAAACGAACATCTTAGTGAGAAAATAAAGCCTTGCTTACTTCTCTAGAGTCAGTATGAGCGACACAACACGCTGTTAGAAAATACGTCCCCCTCCTATCAAGTTACCTTTTTGCCACCATGACACAGCGTGTTGTGTCGCTCATAGCGAGGTAAGCAAAGTCTTTTTTTCCCACACAGATTGACACCACATCCTTTAGCAGTGAAAAGTTGCCCAGTAAAATTGGGGCTCAAATTATTTTCGACATTGATTCAATGGGACAGTCCCTGAACATTCAGGGTGAGTGTAATGAGACCGACGTCCAGAGCTGAAATACCCACTCAGCCACCATGATCCACCGCTGGACTATTAGATTATGGCTTTGTAGTGGGTTGTCATCTCAGAAAGATAACCTGGTTCTTTTCCAAACCTCCAAAGATTCATATGTTTTTACACTGATATTGCATGTTAGCATGTAAATTAACAATATTGATAGGTGGATGTATTCTCAACTCAATTGCATTTTGGATTAAGTCATGAGAAATTAGATGCTGCCCGAATAATGCAAATGATGATCAAATGCTTTTATATGATTTGCCTTGCTTGGCTCTAGTTCAGTCTTGAACATGATGCTAGAAAATATGACAACTAAATGAAAGAAGGTTATAAGTTATTGATTTGCCTTAGCGTGTTCCTTTATCCTGTCTAATACCACAGAATATTGAAAATAAAATCAGTGTCTCAATCAATAAAAATCAAGTTAGGACTGACGGTTTTACAGTTTATCAATAGATTATCATCATGATCAGTCATATTACTTGTAACCCACTTCATTCTGCAGAAGGAAATTAGACAAAATGTTCTGGCATCTAACACTGTTGTTGAATCTATTTTATAGATTTATGAAATTCTGTTTTGAATGAATAGTTTAAATACTGTTAGTGATTTTAAATTCTTGTGTGACTTTTATGTGTACACCAAAAATATGTATATTTTGGGGACAAGAGGTCATACATGTAATTTGACTGTATAAATTAAGTTAATCATGACCACCTGTGGAATAATTCTCCATACTATTTTTTGTGTATGTATTTTCACCCAGTCTAGATGTACTTGTGTGAAAACATTGACTACCTTGATGTGGTGAAGATGGCATTTAGCCTAGTGTTTTGTTCCACATGTAATGAATTTGTGACATACATTGACTAATGAGGTTTAAATCATAGGCTAAAAATGTTGATGAGCATATATCTAACTTATACACTGTGCTTAATTAAATACCATTGTACTGGTGAATATATTGAAAAACATTCAACATCATGAATTTGAAATGTTAATGTGACATGATTTGAATATTATGGGTAGATTGTTTATTCAGCTAGTAGTATGTCTATATATCCTGTTAAATCTAACATATTTACTGTATTTACCCAAAATACAATTGTATTTAAGAAAAGTTCAAATTAAAGACAATTTCACATAAAATCATCCTATCATCCCTATAACATGTCAAATATGGTCATACTACTCATACTGTATTTATAGATCACCTTGCTGCTGTTGTTAAGAACACTGGATTCACAGGTTATAATCCCAGTGAAATCTTTGAGATTTATTAACCATTACTAATAGCCATAGGAGGTGGCACAGAGAGTATGCCTAGGTTCTAGGTTTTGGGATATGATGCCCAAGATTTACTGATGTACACTTTGGCAAACACATGAAAGAACTCTCGACAGTTACAAATCGTAGAGTGAAATGCTGCTCTCATAGTAATATTCGCCTAATACCGGCACAAATATTGTTTATTTTAGGTACAGTAGCTGTGTCGCCTGATATCCACAATGTCTATCAACGAAGATCTTGGTCAACCGACCAGTGACAGTTTCTGGGAAATAGGCAAATATATGCGAACAGTAAAACGATGTGACAATGGTTTTAAACTTTGTGATCAGTTAAAATCCTTAGTAGAATCTAGAAGTGAAATAGAAAAATCTTACGCTAATCGATTATCTCAGTGGTCCAAAAAGTGGAATGATTTTCTTGACAAAGGTAAATAGATATTTTATTCAAGTTCACAGTGATATTAACTTCACCAAGAAATTAAAAATCTATAATTCCATATTGTATTATATTAATCTCAAACTATTTTAGGTACACTTACATCCATTTAATTTATTGAAGCCCCTGGTCATCTTTGTTGACGTAGGACGCAGAAACATAAAAATAAAATGGTGTCTAACATTACCATAAAATCTGATTCAACTAGCCAGATATTGTATGCTGTGGATAAGATATTTCAGACATGAATGTTATATAATGGTTTTTATTATACGCCCACATTTTCATGTGGACGTATTATGTCGTCGCCCCTGTCCGTCCGGACGTCCGTCCGTCCACAATTTGTTTGTGGACTCTCTACAGGTCACAATTCTTATCCGATTTTGACGAAACTTGAAATATAGGTTTATCCCCAAAAGATCTCGGCTGCTTTCGATATTGGCATGTATCGGATCAAAACTTCATGGATTATGGCCCCTGATTGTACGAAAAATCACGTTTTTAGCTTGTGGACCCTATAGAGGTCACAATTTTGAACCGATTTTGATGAAACTTGACATGCATGTTTGTAACCCAAAGATCTTGGTTCCTTTCGATATTTGCGGCTATCGGAATGTAATTTCCTGGATTATGGCCCCTGATTGTCCGAAAAATCACCCTTTTTAGCTTGTGGTCCCTCTGGAGGTCACAATTATTATTCGATTTAAAAAACCGTTTGATTATATCACCGTTACACCCTAAGGAAGGTTGAGTTCGAATTTCGGGAAAATCGGACGAAAATTGCCATACAAAATGGCCGCCGTTTGTACGCGAAGACAGTTAAAAAATGATATATCAAGGTTGTGGACCCTGTGGAGGTCACAATTTTGATTCGATTTTGATGAAACTTGAAATTCATGGTTATAACCCAAAGATCTTGCTTCCTTTCGATATTTGCGCATATCGGATCGTAACTTCCTGAATTATGGCCCCTGATTATACGAAAAATCGCCTTTTTTTTAGCTTGGAGGTCACAATTATTATTCGATTTAAAAAACCGTTTGATTATATCAACGTTACACCCTAAGGAAGGTTGAGTTCGAATTTCGGGAAAATCGGACGAAAATTGCCATACAAAATGGCCGCCGTTTGTACGCGAATACTGTTAAAAAATGGTATATCAAGGTTGTGGACCCTGTGGAGGTCACAATTTTGATTCGATTTTGATGAAACTTGACATTCATGGTTATAACCCAAAGATCTTGCTTCCTTTCGATATTTGTGCATATCGGATCGTAACTTCCTGAATTATGGCCCCTGATTATACGCAAAATCGCCTTTTTTTTAGCTTGGAGGTCACAATTATTATCCGATTTAAAAAAACGTTTGATTATATTACCGTTACACCGTAAGGAAGGTTGAGTTCGAATTTCGGGAAAATCAGACCAAAATTGCCATACAAAATGGCCACCGTTTGTACGTGAATACTGTTAAAAAATGGTATATCAAGGTTGTGGACCCTGTAAAGGTCACAATTTTAATTCGATTTTGATGAAACTTGAAATGCATGGTTATAACCCAAAGATCTTGGTTCCTTTCGGTATTTGCGCATATCGGATCGTAACTTCCTGAATTATTCGAATTTCGTGAAAATGGTACCAAAATTGCCGGACGAAATGGTCGCCGTTTGTACGCGAATAGTGTAAAGATATGGTATATCATGGTTGTTGACTCTGTACAGGTCACAATTCTTATCCGATTTTGACGAAAAGTCACATTTGTAGGTTGTGTACCGTCACACCATAATCATTGTTGACTTCGAATTTCATGAATATCAGACTGGAACTGACCAACAAAATGGCTGCTCCCAATACAGTATGAAATACAGGACTTAATGATGTAGGAAAAATCACTTTCGGTATTGTTTGTTCTCTATCCATCTCTCGAAAATGTGGGCGTATCCTGCCTGGCAGTGCCAGCCTATCTTTGAAATTATACATGATGGGGAGATTTCCTAAAAGTAAACTGGTAGTAGCTGACATCATATATCTAGGCCTGAATAAGGTGATAAGACAAGCCAAAAACTATCAAGGCAATTTTTGAATTGTGGAAAGTGGAAATCAATCCTCTTTCCACAGTAACATGCCCTTGTAAAACTCTCATAAATTCTAATCTTATTCTCTAAATAATTTTCCCTATGTAGGCACTCTTTAAATTATTTGTAAATAATTCATTTCAAAACTATTTGATGTTTATGAACAATAATATTAACAGGTCCAGAATATGGAACAACTCAAGGTGCATGGAGAAGTGTTTTATCGGAAGCAGACAGTGTCAGTGACCTTCATAATGAAATATCCGAACGTTTAATGTCGGATGTGTATCAGTCAATTAAACATTGGCAAAAAGAAAACTATCACAAATCTATGATGCATTTTAAAGAAACAAAAGAATTTGAAGACGGTTTTAGAAAAGTAAGTTTGGTCATTTTGATGCTAGGACATTTTGATTGACATGCAGAGCTCTGATTTTGACCATATTTGTCAGCCAATTTCCTTTGGAAAAAAAACTACCTATCTGTTTTTGATTAAAACCAGTTTTAAGACCTGGATAAGAGAAACAGACCTGAATTGAGTTTTCGGATCTGAATGGAGTAATTGTAACAATCGAAGTATATCAGACTTTGTTTGTTTTGTCTGTGTAGGAAGAACACAATCTATGAATTAAAGTGTAGGCCTACTTATTTTGTGTATATTGATCCTTTCTAAATTCAAGATATCTTTTCCTAAACTAATTAGGCACAGAAACCATGGGGAAAAAGATTAGCCAAAGTTGTAGCTGCCCGTAAAGATTATCACACTGCCTGTAGAACAGAGAAAAGCACTGCCAATCAAGAAAATAATGCTCGGGGAGATTCTACAGTATCACCAGACCAGGTAATATTTATTGTACAAATTGATCAAAATTATCCCCCAGGTCATTCTGAAATACATTTTGTTTCATCAAACACAACCCATGTTCTGGACCATTGGTCATTAATTGAGAATGTACATTTTGAGTTAACTTAAATGAACCAAACTTGATAGAATATTTAGTATAAACACAGAGAAGGAACATCTCTCTCCTTTTCACTTTAGAAATGTTTTTGTAATGCCAGTTTCCATGAAACTTTGTATTATCAATTTTATTTTTGCTTCATTTCTCTATAGCTAAAGAAACTTCAGGAAAAATTAAGAAAACTACAGACTGAAGTCGAAGCAAACCGAGAAAAATATCAAGCTGCATTGAATGATTTAAATGGTTATAATGCTAAATATATTGAAGATTCTACAGAGGTATATTGTAGTAATTTATCTCTCACTTGTTTAACAACAACATAACAGAATTGAATTTAAAGATCATTTTGAAATTGTTCAGAATTTTATGTAGAGATAGAATATTCATCTGAATTAGCACTATTTTTACATGCCAATAATTTTCTGTTTCCCTGTTATGTGTGGAGCAGTTCCCCCGCAATTATTATTAATAATGTAATAAATCAATCAAACGTTAATGTGTCAAACTTATAAATTGGTTAGCTTAAGATCGTCATAGCTTAAATCTTGTGTTTCTGTGGCAAGGTAAATAATGACTAGTATTCTGATATAAGGTGTCTGTACAATACATAACATATTATTCCCCTTGGTGCCACAGTTATACAACCTCATTGGTTTTCTCCATTTTCTCCCCACTGCGAAAGACCACTACGTGCAAGTGAATTATTGAAATGAAATTAAACCATATGTAAGTCCTGAAATGACTTATTTTGTGTAGAGTGGGAGTTAAACCGTCTGTCTGTCCCTCTCCCTCTCTCTCTCTCTCTCTCTCACCATAGTTATAAGTTAAAAATATAGATTTATTGAACTTTGAGTACCATATGGTCATTTTTTAGACCACAGTTTCACATATATAAAACAGAGAAAAAAGCGAATTATTGAAATAAAAATTTAACCATATGTTAGTCCGAAATGACCTAGTTTGTGTTGAGTGGACGTTAAACCCCATTTCTCTCTCTCTCTCTTTTCTTTATCAAGAAATATTCAGCGGTATTTACAGCTTTTTCTTAAAGATTCCATAACCACGAAGGAGTGTTTGTGAGAAATTATATACCAAGAGAGTTAATGTATTTGATATGTAATTTAGTGTTAAATTGGAATATTTTGTGTTAATTACAGATTTTCGAAAAAGCACAAGACTTTGAAAGAAAAAGAATAGAATTTTTCAAGAAAACTTTATTTGAAATGCAACGCTGTTTAGATTTAAGTGTAGATCCAAGGTAAATGTTATGTTCTATTGTTGTGATTAGACTAAATCTAGGTTTAAGGCCAATGTAAACAACAAGCATTTTCTTGATCTATTTCTCTTTGTATTAAGTATTTGAAATATTTTGTCGAAAATTGCTGAAATACTGGTACACTGCACAGTCTAGTTCCTAAATAATTAAACATTTAAAATATTTTGAGTCACAATATTTCTATAGATCAACTGACACACAGCTGTTAATTTACTTAGTTATATTCCATTAACAGTAATTGCATCTCTAATCAAGGTTGTTGGGGTTTTTTAAATTCCAGATTCAGTAAAATCTATACTGATCTACAGTCATCTATAGGCAGAACTGATGCAGATAAAGATTTAAAATGGTGGTCTTGTAACCATGGGGCTGATATGTCTATGTCATGGCCAGCATTTGAAGTAAGTATACATTAACATGAAATAACAACTGATATCAATTTTGAAAATATGGTAACTACATCTTTTGAATGCAACAAAAGGGTTAAATATGTGTCATGATTTTTTTGCATAAACTATATGTTTTTTCATACCTATTTTCTCAATGAAATCCCAAATTAACTGAGAGATCCGCATCTATTGTCTGTGGGTGGTGATAGGAGAGTATCAAGACATATGATTTGTTCCTCCCTTGTAATTTGTTATTCATTGATTGACGCTCGTTCCCTAACTAATTGCAATACTAATAGATGAGACGGAGATGCAGTATGTCCACACAGCTTTAGTCTTTTACTAGGTCTGTTGTTTTGAATCTCTTGATGAGCCAGTATAATTTGATTGATGGATGATTTATTTAAAACTTGTCTTCAAGATTATCTTTTATTCGATAGAGGTGGGTGTTTTCTTGTACAATGAATAGTTGAGGGAGTTATTTAGCACTGAGTTATACAACGAAAATAGAAACCATATCTAACAAGAAATTAATGGATCAAAAGTCTATACCACAATTGGATAAAATATACATCAGCAAAAAAAAAAGAATTTTATAGTTATAGCTATGACTATTATTTTTTCCAGGAATATTCTCCAGATCTACAATCTATATCAAAACGAGCTAAATCTCAGATATCAACAGGAGATGGTATAACAATTACAAGTATTAAACATCAGCGTGATAGTAGTTACGATAGCACAGGTGGGGGTAGAAATGGACAAGATTCACATCAAGCTTATCAACAACAATCCAGCCATGATACAGATTATGGTGCTGCCTCATCCAACACCCACATAAACCAGTAAGTACAATTCTTAAATAACAACGTAAAAAGTCTTTATACTTTCAGTTCTCGTTATATTGAGTATAACATGTCATAGATTGATCCACTTGATCATAATGTTCGATTTGACTATCTCAGTGTCTCCTTGATATTTGTTGAGATGATTATAAAAATGCTAAGAGAATTGCTCATGTTTCAGATGATTATTGAATTGTTTAGATCATGGTTTGGTTTTTTTCGAATTTACTTGAAGAGAGATTTATTTATGTAAATGAATGCCTATTAATTAATTTAGTTTACTTCCTGATTATATGTGATAGTATTAAATACTTTGGAAATTTAAACAGGAAGACAACTTAAAAAAAAATTAAAACCCTATAAACAGATCATTTAAAAAGTTAAAATTAGCACATTGTTTATTATAAGTTAAAGTGAACCCAGTTGTGTATGGTTTAAAGAATAAATAAACTGTGCGAGAGAAGATGATTATTGTTCTTAAAGGAAGGGTCTATTGTTCTCTGTATAGCACACGGCTTCTGTTGACTCTTTAAAGTTACTTGTGGAAGTTGAACCTTATTACAGTGACATTGCATTGAATGTCATTCAGTTGCACTACAATTTGTTTTCATACTCCCATATTGAAATATTACCAGTTTCTTTCACTATAGAGTCACAATGCAACAGTCTAACTCGTCTGCTCAGAGTTCATAGGTGTGTTTCGTTGCCTGACAAGCTTTCGTTCATAATAAAAAAAAACACAGTTTGAAAACTAAAAGGATAAAGTAGATTATGACGTGACTTATATTTATTTCATGATATAGTAAGGATTGATTATATTAAAGATGCATTATGTAATTAGCTAACTACCTATTGCAGGACTTCATTTTGGTTTCAAATATTTATCAACATGACAAGCCCATAATCAATTCTAGTTCATCGAATGCTTCCGATTTTAAGTAGATTATACAGCTGTGGCCGTACAATGTAATTTGAGTGAATCTTTCAATATATTCATATTGCGTTATCTATTTTTGAATTATTATAGCGAGATTGGCCAGCTTTGTATCTAAATCTTACATTATGCATCTTTAATTAATATTTTCTATGTGGATTTTAATATACATAAAAAAATGTTTCATATAATCACTATTCTTGTAGTTCTTGAAATACTTGATAATCTACTTGAGACTGAACTATGTAGGTGTTCTATTTGAAGAAACTATGTAATGTGCTGCCTGAGGCGATTCTGGAAATTTTGTGTTATAAGTGGATCCCATATAAAAGTGGGATGGAGTTTAGTCAAAGAGAGTAAATTTTTCAAAACTACAGTATGAGTAATGTAGTTTATACTGTCTACTGTTAGATATCTGGAAACACACATCAACTTATATGTAATGACATCAGACTAAAACTATATTTCTTTATATGTACAGTTACGATACATCATTTGAGCAGAATTGAGAAATGTGCATTTGTTTCTTATTGTGTAATTAATGTTTCTATTTAGCATTTTGAAATATATCTGAATAGAAATTTATTTATCTTGTCTATTATTACGTTGCTTTTTTTAGTATTTTTATTGATATGGAATTGAAATGTTTCAATTTATACTTAATTATGTTATTTTATATTACACTTAAATAGCTTGGTTTAGGATCACAAAGGGGCTGCCTAGTACAAAAAATTTTCAGTCAGAGCAGAACAGTAGGATGTTAAACCCCATTCATTTCATTTAGTCCAAAGGTTTGAGCTACCGAATGAGTTACTATTCAGGTAGTAACAAATGATTCTAAGACAATAATGATGACAGCATGAAATGATTAGCGAGTACTGTGAGGTTTAGATGATCTAACTGGAATCATTTTTGACCAAAATGCTTTTTGGAATATTTTGTCTTTAAAGCAAAATAATGTCACATAGCACTTTGACATCCTTAAATCCTATTGAATAATAAAACAATGATTATATACAATTACAAACAAACAGGAATAGAGCTTGAACATATAACGGTTGTGTTGTGGGAAGTTTTGCATGGAAGGAAATGAATGATTGTTTCCAAAATATTTTAGAGGATCTGAATATGATGAATCGTTAAATCCATTTGGTGATGAGGAGGAGGAGGAGGAAGAAGAAGATGACAATAAAAAAACTATTGTAGCTCCTTCCAAAATAAATCGAGTGTCAAAAGCTCCGGAACCTAACCTTACAAAGTATTTTATCTATTACATGCATCATGATTATATGTTGATGCTTTATTTGCCTTTTTATTCTGAATTGTTATAATATTTACCTATCTTTTGTCTATATAAACTATACACACACTATTATAAAAACTTAGACAAACTCAGTCATTTTTTTTATTTTATTCTACTTTCAAACTTGCTGTTTAAATACATGTGTGAATTGATACATCAAGTGCAAGGCATTGATCCAATGAACTATTTATTTATATGGCTGAATTCCAAAGAAAATTCAATATCGGTTTTGTGTTTTTGTCTTGAGAATAACACCAAAGCTGTTAGCCTGCTGAGCTATTTTAGTAACAGTAAACATGCCACACTTCAATTTAGATTTGAATAACAAAAAATACATTTTAGGTCATTAACTTTAATAGAAAAGTGTGTTTAAACTTTTATAGACATTGAGTGATATATTTTGATATTAAATCAATTTCATTAAGGTAAATGCATGAATTCAGATTTTATTTTCCCATCCCCTTTGGCTTGTGGAATGCCTGTTATTTATATGAATTAAGAGACCTATTTCTGTTGTTACTAACCCATTTTGATATACACAGTTTCTTCGATCATATTTATTAATATTGATTTTATGGTAGTGAATTTATAGGGATTTTTAACTTAAATATTAATTTTTTGACTGGGAGAGATATTTTATGTTATCAGCAATATGATACTGAAACTGGTTGCAGTTTATTAATAGACTAGTTTTACTAAATACATTACATGTGTTAATATATGTAGTCCCTTCTGTTTATACCAGTATTCATAATCATGGTCTGTTCAATGACTCACAAACACGTCTAGTCAAATATCGTATGACATTGTACACACAACATTTAAATTGTCTATTTATAGTAATTACAAACCTAAATGTGTAAAAGACCTTAAAGGGGGCCTTCAAAGGGGCATTATGTAAGATTAGATAAAGAGTTGACAGTTCTCCACATAATAGTTACAAAATAACACTGTAGCCTTGATAGTCCTTGCAAATCTACTTAATATCACAGCATCAAGAGTTGATTATTTTATTGATATCTGTATCTGTAATGGGAATTTTATTGATAAGTTAATTAAAGTCTAAATAATAAGTTATATAACATTAAATAAAGGCCTACAATAGGCAGATTTAGCTCTTGCATAATGCATGTTTAAGGAAGAGACACAAGAAATATTTTTGTTTTGAATTGCATTCAACTCCAACCCAGTAGTTAATGTCTGGTTTTGGATAAGTGTAAACACTGATGTAATATTTTTACTACATTCTGTCGATCATCTACAATTTTTTGAATCCTATATTCCGTTCAAATATCCAATTAGGCACAAACTATAATTTCACAAACTCCTTGTGTTATCTGAAGACAAAAGCAAATAAAGTGGTAATATTGCTTTTTGTTTGAATCCAAATTTCTACTGGAATTCAGGAGAATACTAGCGCTTACTGTTGACATCTTTTCAGATCAAAGACATATATTTAATAGTGTTTCTGTGTTATTTAGCAAGGGAGTAGCATTGAAAGGTTGCCTTGAACAAACAAGATTGTGTAATTTGAAGAAAATAATGTTTTATTACATTTGTGTTTGCATATCGTCTGTATTAGGTGGAGTTTGCTTGAACATTGTGAATTAACGATCATGATTATTATCAATATAACATGATATTCAATGAATGACATTTGTTATTTAAGAATAAGCATTCTACAGTAATAATGCATAATGATAATGATATGTTTCATCTAGTTTAATGTCAGATATCATAATATGTACATGCTCTTTGGGTATATGTCACAGACTATGACTAGGCTGAAAAAAAAATCAAACTCCTCCTGGATTGTGATTGTTACAAATAACTACTCGCACTGCCATACCCACACATATTATTTTGAGCCTTTAGCGTAGTTCACATCTTAGTGCCATCTAGAGAGAATGACGTGCAGATCTGGCATAGAACAATCTAGTATAGAGTGTTATTAATGTTATTGTAATGATTGCTTATGTATAAAAAATACTTGATTATCTTAGGGGCATATTTGAATATTTTCCCCAATTCATGTAGAAATTTTCAGTATATTGAATTTATACACTGAAGGTTAAATTAAAGTATTTATTGGGTGTTTATTACCAATAGAAGTATGGCAATTTTGGTATGATATCCAATCTGACTAGAAAAACACTCATGGAGCTTATACAGGACAAAAATGTAAGGGTTCCCCTAATCAATAGCCCGACAATTAGGGTTATCTGCATGCGTGACGTCGAAGGCTGCACAAGAACATTGAGCGCTTTGTGTACATGTTGATAATCTTTATAAAGAGTTAGACGTACAACATTTTCTGTGATAAAAATCACAGAAAAAGATGCAGGCAGTGGATAATCCGAGAATATAATTAGGTTTCGATATTTGTAATAAATAAGCAGCTATTACTGACAACATCGTCTGTAATGAATTCTCACCCGTCTCTGCCCACTGTTGCCATTGGTACCGAGAATGGTAATCCCCTCACACAAACATGGCCTCTTTTGATCGATTTTTATAGCAGGGTATACTTGGCAATTACAGTGTTTTGAGAAGGATTTGAAGCTAAATTATGATAAATTAATAAATTTCGATATGTTTTTAGTCCTAATATATCGTCAAATCAAACAGTTTGTACCCGGGAATGTAATTTTAAGCCCACTTTGATCATTGTTAAATGAAAATGCCTGTTTCTCCATTTCACTAAAAATATAAGAAGATTGAAGTAATGACACTGATTAACTTATAGATTGCATAATTACATCTAACTACTCAATCTAAATCATTATAATAACTCTTATTTGCAATTTGATATATATACTGGTGATTATTTATTTGCCACAGCAAGACATGTATCTTACATCTATCTGAAAATAACCTTTTCATTAACTTTGTACAATGATGCATTTGTACATTTGTAAGCTAGAATACATGTATAATATTTTATTCTGACTTTTATATACTCCTTTGTTTAAAATTTTTTATTCAGGATTTGGATTTATTTATTTTACATTTATTACACTAAATAATTCTTTTGTTTTATACTTTTTATGAACACATTCCTGATATATTGTTTTGGGGCATTCAATGTTATTGTTCGAAAAAGTTTGTAATGTTATGTGCTTTTAAGGATTACTTAAAATTTTAATTACAATTACTGCAATCTCTCTTTTTATATAAAGTTATTGTTGGTTGGAAGAAGATGTTGAATGTTTTAAATTTACGTGAAATGTAGTGCAGACACATGATTTTAAACAATTGCAATTACATTCTATACATGTATAGAAATATTCCTACAGATTAAAAGATGGTGTAGCTAATAGAAATCTGTCTTAATCGAGACATTTTTGGGAGTACATGTAATTTGTCATCAGCTGGCTTGGAAAAAATGAGTTATCTGTAGCCTACCTATCAAAATGAGTGGCACTAATGCCATGATACCTATTTTTTGTGTCTTATATGGTTCAAAGGTATTCAATAAGAGAGGGTTGCACATGACAATTGAGCTTGAATTTGTATCTGACAATGTCTTTTTCCAGTTGCCTTATTTCCATGCTTGATCATAGTTATTGAAATCTTCATTCAATATTTTCTTTCAACTATTCATCATATTACTCTAGAATGTTGTATTCTGTTGTATGTTTGCTGTGTAAATGTTTGTTATTGTAAATATATATTAACTACATGTATTTAGAAATTATTTTATTTTCGCAGTGGTGACAGGAATGTGCAACCTCCAAGTGAAAAGAATCCCTTTGGTGACGACTTTGATGATAATTCAGCTGATGAAGAACCCCCATCATCTGGTTGGACTGTAGAAGCTATGTATGCATATGATGCTACAGAAGATGATGAATTAAGTTTTAAAGTTGGTAAGTAATGGGAATTCAGGGTAATTGTTGATATCAAATAATAGCAGTGTTATCTCCCTTGAAGAAGTTATACTCATTTAATGAAGGAAGAATTTTATTGATTTTTATACGCCCACATTTTTATGTGGACGTATATTGTCGTCGCCCCTGTTCGTCCGTCCGTCCGTCCACAATTGTTTGTGAACAGTCTACAGGTCACAATTTTTATCCGATTTCAATGAAACTTAAAATATAGGTTTATCACCCTAAGATCTCGGTTCCTTTCGATATTGGCATGTATCGGACTGTAACTTCATGGGTTATGGCCCCTGATTGTACGAAAAATCATGTTTTTTTAGCTTGTGAACAGTGTAGAGGTCACAATTTTGAACCGATTTGGATGAAACTTGAAATGCATGTTTATAACCCAAAGATCTTGGTTCCTTTCGATATTTGCGCCAAACGGATCGTAACTTCCTGAATTATGGCCCCTGATTGTCCGAAAAATCGCCCTTTTTAACTTGTGGTCCCTCTGGAGGTCAAAATTGTTATCCGATTTAAAAAACCGTTTGATTATATCACCGTTCCATGGTTATGAAGGTTGTGTTCGAATTTCGTGAAAATCGGACCAAAATTGACGGACAAAATGGCCGCCGTTTGTACGCGAATAGTGTGAAAATATGTTATATCAAGGTTGTGGACCTTATAGAGGTCACAATTTTGAACCAATTTTGATGAAACTTGACATGTATGTTTATAACCCAAAGATCTTGGTTCCTTGCGATATTTGCGCCCATCGGATCGTAACTTCTTGAATTATGGCCCCTGATTGTCCGAAAAATTGCCCTTTTTACCCTCTGGAGGTCAAAATTGTTATCGGATTTAAAAAACCGTATGATTATATCATCCTTCTATGTTTATGAAGGTTGAGTTCGAATTTCGTGAAAATCGGACCAAAATTGACGGACAAAATGGCCGCCGTTTGTACGCGAATAGTGTGAAAATATGTTATATCAAGGTTGCGGACCTTATAGAGGTCACAATTTTGAACCAATTTTGATGAAACTTGACATGTATGTTTATAACGCAAAGATCCTGGTTCCTGTCGATATTTGTGCCCATCGGATCGTAACTTCCTGAATTATGGCCCCTGATTGTCCAAAAAATCACTCTTTTTAGCTTGTGGTCCCTCTGGAGGTCAAAATTGTTATCCCATTTAAAAAAAAACGTTTGATTATATCGCCATTCTATGGTTATGAAGGTTGAGTTTGAATTTCGTGAAAATCGGACCAAAATTGACGGACAAAATGGCCGCCGTTTGTACGCGAATAGTGTGAAAATATGTTATATAAAGGTTGTGGACCTTATAGAGGTCATAATTTTGAACCGATTTTGATGAAACTTGACATGTATGTTTATAACCCAAAGATCTTGGTTCCTTTCGATATTTGCGCCCATTGGATCATAACTTCCTGAATTATGTCCCCGGATTGTCCGAAAAATCGCTTTTGTTAGCTTTTGGTCCCTCTGGAGGTCAAAATTATTATCCGATTTATAAAAACGTTTGACTATATCACCGTTACATGGTAATGAAGAGAGAGTGTGAATTACGTGAAAATCGGACTAGAATTGCCGGACAAAATGGCCGCCGTTTGTACACGAATAGTGTGAAAATATGTTATATCAAGGTTGTGGACCCTATAGAGGTCACAATTTTGAATCGATTTTGATGAAACTTGACATGTATGTTTATAACCCAAAGATCTTGGTTCCTTTCGATATTTGTGCCCATCAGGTCATTACTTCCTGAATTATGTTCCCTGATTGTATGAAAAATCACCCTTTTTAGCTTATGGTCCCTCTGGAGGTCACAATTATTATCTGATTTAAAAAAATGTTTGATTATAAAAACCAAACAAATTCTAATGATTTTCTGATAATTCCTTAATATGCGACAACTCTTGTTGACTGCCCGGACGATTTGGCTGCTGTGTTGGCGTATGTTTCGTTGCCTGGCAACCTATTTTTGTTAATAATTTAGCCTTGAGATATATTACACTAGTTTTGATTTTATCTATTTTTCCACAATTATATCTATAATAACTCAATTATTCAAGAAATTTAAGCATTTAACTTGATTCAATACTCTGTGACAGTCTCCTTTTAAATACAAACAATTACTTTTATTATATACTGAGTGCCATAGAAAACGCATCACTTAGTTTTTCGTATAAAAAAATGATCCTGTAAACATATCTTATTTACTTTGCTTCTTATTGTGAACAATATTCAATACAGATAAAACATCCATAAGTGTAGAAATGTGTTGTTATTGATTTGTTCCCATTTGAATATTGTTCACAATAAGAAGCAAAATAAATAAGATATGTTTACAGGATCATTTTGTTATACGAAAAACTAAGTGATGCGTTTTCTATGGCGCTCAGTATATAAAGCTAGCATCCGTAACAGGCCTTTCTTGAAGAATGCTGTTTTTCGAACCGTATGGTGGGTTTATGAGATGTACAGTTAAAATCCATATTTGCAGGATTCACTCTATATGGAACCCTGATTTAAGTCTTGGAATTAAATGTATGTATATACAATTAAAAATTGTGGTTTTTGCATACACATTTTTAACATTTGTCTTTTTTTAGGTGAAGTATTCTTGCAAATTGAGGCTAAAGATGAAATGGGATGGTGTAAAGGAAAATTAAATAATGGACAAGAAGGTTTCTTTCCTGCAAATTATGTTCAGCGCAAGTGATTCCATTGTCAGAGGTTATAGCCATTAAACTTACTGCATTACCTTTAAAAGGATCCAGCACCTATATGAATAAAGTACATAATAAGTACTAAGAAGCTAGAACAAAATCAATTCTTTACTGTAAAAATTAAAATAGCCAAAATACATGAAAAGCATTGATAAAAATATTTATTGTGATTAAACACATTGTTAATTTCTGTTGTTTACCAGCTGTAACATTAGGTAAATAAAAACTAAAGATAAGATAGTAAGACAGATTTTGAATTTGACAGTATAGTTTTGTTCATCTATTCAGTATTAATAATGAACTCTTGATCAGACAGTACTAGATATATTCTTACTTTAATGAATGTTATTGTTTATAACTGTATAATGCTCCATTCTGTTCAGCTTGTGAATTCAAAATTGATAGCCTTATTTTAAGACAAAATTTGCAATGAAAATTAATTGTGTGTTGGTGAAAACATCCCCGTTTTTATGCAAAGAAACTGGGGCTGACCCACTTCTCCTGATTGGAAGGAGTGATGATTTCCAATTCACAGTGTGATGTTGAATGTAGCATTATATTAAATATTATATAAAGAGAAGTAGTATTCGTACAGTTGTATAGCTCAATCATACCACAAGCATTCCATCTATATAATATAATTAGTAGTATATTCTTTTCGTATAATCACGTTTTGTCTTTCTTCTTATATACGGTACATAGGAGAACATCATATTATAGTTCTTTAATAATTAAAATAATACAATCTCCGTATGAATTGTTTCTAGTGGTTGGTACTTAAAAGGAAACAACAAATTCTTTCATAAATGAGATAAAGAATTGTTACATTACATTCAATTTTTTCACTCTTCAGTGTGTGCGATGATGTCATGATTCTATTATACTGACTCTATATTATGCCTCTTGATAATTATAATTGGTTGAAAGCAGTTAAGTTCCCTTTGGTTTGAATCTGGGACACAGCCATTTGGGTAAACTTATTATTAAAAATTGTTTTTGTGTCTATTACAATTCTTACCTATGACAACAAATATTTTGAGAATATTTTAAGGATAAAGATCAAATGTAATTTGTATTTATTTGTTTCAAATATGATTTCTTTGTCATTATTTAACATGGCATTGATTATTAGAGATCATGTTTATGTCATGCTAAATAAAATTAGATTACATTTTTGTTTCATTCCATTTTTTCCCAGATTTTACACAATGGTCGTCAAACTTACATTCTATAATAAACATGGTCTGCTACTGAAACTTAAATTTTTATTGGCCAATTCTGACCTTAAAATATCAAAAATATCAATTATACATTACATAACGCTGCCCTTTTATTCTAATATAAGTGAAATGATTGGTCATGAAGATCATGTGTTCTACTATGCATGTAGGGCTTCCAAAATAAAATGAAATGTAATTGACATATGATATAGATTATCTATGTGTTACATGTATGTATAATGTATAATACATATTTTTGAAAAAAATTACACATTGTGAATTCCATCTACACAAACCAATTACTACATAATTTTTTTCTTGAATAGAAAGAATCTCTTTTAATAGTGTTGACAAATGGCAAAGGTATCCAGCAAGCTTTATTAAACTTTAATATAAGAAAGACATGACATGAAAAGTTAGTTTTATATCTTAAGTCGAAACTTATTGAATAACAGTATAAATACTTCTATCAAAAATCTTTATATTTAAAAAAAGCTATATTTTAAAGGTGTACATCTACCTCTTCTTCGAAGCTTTGTGGAAACAAAGAAACCAGTTAGTAGAATCATGAACCTTACAATAAGGTCCATGGTAGAATTTTCTGTCTTTGTAAATATGTACATATGTGATAAATATATATATATTGTTATCTACATTTTTACTGTTATTAACCTGTAGATCATATATAGTTAATAATCGTTTGTTTTGTTTAGTCTATTTCACATATTTTTCAGAAGGAGGATTTGTTTGCCATCTAATTTGTACTGTTTAAGTTACTGTTTTTTTTGAACATCACTTATGTCTTCCAGAATGCAAAATGACACTTGTTACTTTGACAGTGCATTATATTGTGCTAAATCAAAATTGATTGACATTTTTTTTCGTTTCATGAATAAATTCTGAGCAATATTGTGTCCAAATTTCAATTACCCAAGCATTTGAAGTAATATAACTTCAATCATTTACAAAAGTAAAAGTTTTATTGTTATGTTTACTTATTTGACTTTTATAATTTCATTTTACTCTTCGTTATTACATGTACATTGTTACTTATTTTGAGGGAGTTATGTGTAATTTTGAGTCTAACTATTTGTTATAATTACAAATATTTTTTGTAATATAATGTGTGAATATCTGAGTGCAATTTAGATCCTTAGCTTATACTAGTAGCTTTGTATAATAATGCATGTATTGACTTTAGCATATCAAAATCATTATATGAATAGTACATGGTGAGGGACTATTTGATGTATATATAAATTTTCACCAGGGTTTCTTTATGGAATATGGAAAATCTACCCTATATCAAACAAAATGTAAATTTTTGGAGAGGTTATTAATTTTTAGCATCAAAGAAATCTTAATTTAGTTTCTTCATAAACTCAATAAAAAAAGAAATAACCGAAAAATTTTATTAATATGAAAAATTTAAACTTTTTCGAAACTGATGTTCTTATTTAGAAATGCTTAGAAAATATAATATGTGAATACCAGAGGTCTAAAATTTCCGGATTGTTTATGTAAGGTGGAGATTATTGTGAATAACTTATGGTGGACACTAAAATATAACTATAGTCATTGTTACCTTGCATAGCTTAAAGTTGCCAAGTCAATTTAAGTCAACATTGATGTTGTGATCAAACCGGGAAAAATGAGCTTCTGATATCCAATATTGAAGACAAAATAAACATTTTACCATAGTACATAAATGGTGTACCATATTGCGTTTCATCGTCATTTGTAACAAGAGACTTAGAGAACGCGACTGGATATATTGAGGACATATTCTTATCTGGAGAGTATGCGTATTTCGCCAAACATAACTGATTTGAAATTTAGAGTAAAAACAGAAACGACTAAATGAAAATCAGTTTATATACATTCATATTACATTATTATATCTGTTGTGTCAATTTCTAGGGCCCAGGTATTAGCAATTTAGCTCCTTTACACCAGAACCTGTCTATTTTAAAAAGTGATATTTTAATATCCTTTTAGAATTGATTAAGAACAGTTAATGTGTTTCATTCTTTAAGGTACATAGATAACATGGCTTTTATAACAAAGGTCTAGATAGTAAAAAAATAACAGTATCTACACATTAATGATATATTATAACCAATATTTATTACTTATTATTACCCATATTAGATAGGAAAATTGTATATCTAGAATTATATTTATATAAGTGTGTTATTATAGATGAAAGGTTTAGATATATATATAATGTTTACACCATGCAAAGGTCTAACATGGCAATTAATAAAATCTACAAATAAGACTTGCCTTGTTTATATCCTTTTCCTGATACCAAGATATATGTACAGTGTATTTGTAATTGACTTGGGAACAGTGCTTAGGATGCTCAATACTCCTACATTTATCCAGGACCCTAGTGTTTGACTGGCTATTATTGATCTAACATCATTTTAATCATACTTAAACTCTCTCACTCTGTTAAAATCTGTGCCAGTGATGATGTAAAGTCATTGCAATAACTTATGTTGTTGTAGAATTAAAGGATATATTTCCTTTTTACATACCCTCAATTGTATTCATGAGATAAAGGGACATAACTACCTTATTGTTTGTGAATGGAGAGGTGAAATTTCAAGTAATTTCCAGATATATGCTCGGACCGCCCCAGGGGTTTAGATATTGATTTTGTTTGTAGGGTGTTTAGCAAAAATGAAACAGATACAAAGGCCCGTAATATGAGTGATGCAACACACGTGCAAACTTAAAAGGCGGTTTAGGGTCATGCTCACACTGGGAAATTATTTAATCTAGAGTCATTGAAATGCCATTTCCTGGATTTTGAAGATTTCTGATGGTTAGAAACACGTATATAACATGAGCAAGACTGAGTATTCCGCATGGGAATTCATGTCATTTATGATGAATTTTGCAAGATCTTCACGTAGTGTAGGCCATCGAAAGTATAAAAAAAACCTTATCAATGTAGAAGCAGGTGTACGACAGACCATTCGAGTCAATCAAATGAACCAAATATATTCTGTGTATCTTGTAATTACAATATGACCATTTTATATAGACCAACCTATTATGTAATTACAAGATACGGAGAAGCCATTTACGGTCAAAGACATGAAAAAACATTGTTCTACATATTGAGACCAAGGCCGTATGTAACATTTTAAAAGTGGGGGTGCAGCAGAGTGGTGGGGCGCCATAGCCTCCACTTAAAGGGACAATCCCGATAAGAACAGAGTCTCAAATTTAAAGTCCGAGTATTTATGAAATTTATGGACCAAAATATAGTGGCATGGTGTATTTACCTTGTCTCAAAATTTCAGCTCAAAATATTGAGTCGTTTGGACGTGAACGTCAACACTGCTTATCCGGACACGTAACCCTTTTAAGATTCCGGGTCAATTTTTTTATTGGGTGACCTGATAATCGATTAATGTTTCTTGAGAGGTCTATACAGTGAATGACCCATGCCCTGTACAAAAGGTAAATTTCACCTACATATCATTTTTATAGAAAAAAGTCTGGTTTGATACTGTATAATACAACGTTCTCCATTTCCAGATGAAGACTGTAAGGTTTAAGTTATTTACAAGCGTATCACAAATATCGGGTTAGTAGGTGGACCTTAGGTTATGGATTTTAAAGGATTTTAACACAAAATTAAGCAGTTTTATTCGCCAAAAAGTTATCGGGATTGGCACTTTAAGTGATCTAACAAAGTTAAAACCAACTGACTGATCAGTACCATAGGAACATCACAGTGTGATATCATAATCAAGTGCATTGTGTTATTGAAATTATTTCTTTGGTATGGTGGGGGGGGCGCCATTTCTCGGGGGGGCGCCATTTCTCAGGGGCGCTTTATTTTTCTGGGGGTGTAATGTACCCCCTTCACCAACGCTAGACATGGCCCTGATTGAGACTTAAGTAAATTCTTAATTATTTTCTGTTAACTACTTTTTCCGTTACCACACCTAAATGTTCCCCAAACCGCCTAACCATTTGATCAAGAAATAACTATTGCAGACCTACCCTTTCCATTACCTGCAATGATGTGGTAAAGTTGGTAGATTAAACCTGCTTAGATTTCTTGATTGGTAAGAAGATTCAAGGTTTAAAAAAGTGTATATAACCCACAAATGACACAGTTAAAACAAATAAAAAGTCAGAAATTTTGGGTCAACCATTCTGACCCAAAAATATTGGGTCAAAGGCATCTGGCTAGTCAGAAATTTTTCAACCATTTCTGATGCCAAATTAATGGGTCGATGGCATCCGGTCAGAAATTTTGATGGATAGCTAAGCTTGGTGTGGAAGTAACGGAATAGAGATGCGAATTTGACATGGAAATATAGCCCAACTAACGTTTTTGATGGATTATATAGGCCTACCTTCAACATGAGTATAATCCTGTTCGGGGCATCGTTTTGGCAGGAAACTCTAAAAGTTGCAAGGGTTCCATAAAACAAGTTTGTATTGAAGTATAAGTTTTCTGTGAATTATGTGTGTAGATTCCGAATCTGGACGTAGCCACTCTGACACCCTTGAGGAAATTCAAATATTCAAGATGGCTGCCATGAGGCATTTCCTGGTTATTTAGTCGGGTAAAATTTGTGACAGATTCTCTCGGACCTGAGTTAGATGGTGGTTTCTATGAGAATTCGACCCGCTGAATCCAACGAGCTTGGGTTTTCCGTCTAAGATGGGATCATTGCTTGTAGCCGCGTTGATAACTTTTTTTTCACAAACTGTTCAGGGTTTTGCTTGGGGTGTTGTAAAAGGCAGTTGGGGTAATCTTCTTTCAGTATTACAAACGTATCATCGACTTTTGCATACCAGCAGGGTGAAAGGGGGGGGGGTGATTAGCGGAGACTATTGTGCCTTCTCTCCCAGGGAGGCCATGTAGACGTCGGTCATTAACGACAGGGATATGGGGCTCCCCATTGATAGGCCGGGTATCAGTTGGTAATTCATCGCTCCCAGGCGAAGTAGGTAGTGTTTACAGTTCTGTAATTAGGTTAATTATACTGTCTGAGTTAAGCTGCTTGGTTGAGAGAGAGAGAGAGGGGGAGAGACACAAAAACTTGATACTTTCGGGACTAACATATTATGGTTCAAGTTTATTTCAATAATTCGCTTGCACTTCGGTAGTTACTCTAAGTAACTAGCACTTCGGGGTCTTTGGCAGTGGGAGGAATCATGAGTGTCCGAAGAAAACCTACGATGTTTATTAACAGGCGACCTAACCACAGTGAATCGAAACCACCCCAGTTGATTCAATGACAGAACTAGTGATACAAATTGCGCTAACCATTCGCCCCACACCCCCACCTGTGCGGTTAACGGGGTTTCTGGTTTGCCTATATATAGACGTTGACAGAGCACACTAAACAGCATAAAAACGCCAGGTTGGTATGATACTCTGCTGCCAAATGTTTTTATTATATATACTTTGAACATATCTCCAACTTTACCTGAGCAAAGTGTTTCAATGGCATTTAGTAATTGAACTGGAGTATAGCCTACATGTCACAAATACGATGGAATACAATTACTGCTTATAACAGTAATAAGACAGTAATACTAATAAGCAGTAATTCTGTATTCACTGTGACCCGTATTTACCTGAGCAATAAGGCTGCTTTCCAAACATAGAAATGAACACGGGTAATGTTCTCAAAAACGCAACCTGACTTCTGAGTTGCAAATGTGTTCTTCAGGATTTCCATGCAACTCATGCTGCACGTGCTGTTCACAGGGACCTGTCTTATAAAATGCACGCCATATGATCATATCCAGTTGCCAATCACTTCCAGGTCAATGTTCGGAAACTATAAGGCTCCCTCCAACACCACAGATAATCGCCACCGAACGGGTAGACCAAAGATTATCACAATGCGGCAAGCCCGTCATGTTGTGCGAGAGCACGTGCAGAATCCCCTCACACGGGCATCTGAGACAGTCGGTGCAAATGTAGAACGCATTACCACAAAGAAAAAAAGTTCGGTAACTATTTTAGTGGTCCAGTCTTCAATATTTTCTATAGAATCACTTATTCTAATACAAACTGTAATGATTTGTGTTGACAATTATGCGTTTGATGAACCTATTTGAACTTGCTTAATATATAGGGCGTTTTTACGAGAAACCGATTATGGCTAATCGATTTGCAAATACTTTTAAAACGCATTTACGACAAAAATTAGCCTAATCGGTTTCACCTAATTTTCGTATTACCACGACGATTTGCCAAATCGATTATGCAAATCTTCCAACTTGCTCGCCTGGCGAATTGGCGATTCGATTTCCAAGAGTGCTGGCCAAGGTAATGTGGTGATGTTCTGTTGTTGGAGGTAACCTGTAACGATCCTGGCCCTGTGACATCTTGCGTTGTCATCCTGGAAGATGAAACGGCGGCAATGACGTCGTGCGAACGGCACAACATGGACTGCCAAGATGTTGTCCCGGTAGTACTGGCCTGTAACACGCCCTGCAACAACATGTAAAGCCGTTCTTCCAGCAACAGTGATGCCTCCCCACACCATAACAGAACCACCCCCAAATCGATCATGTCTGATGACGTTAACGTCTTGGAAGCGCTCGTTTCGACGACGCCACACCCTCCTACGTCTGTCCAAAAAATCAACAGTGAACCTTGACTCATCTGAAAACATCATATTGCTCCAGCGTCGATTATCCCAGTGTTGACGATCCCTACACCAACGACGTCTTGCCTGAATGTGATGATCTCTCAAACAAGGGATCACGCGAGGACGTCGGGCGCGAAGGTGAGCCCTATGCAGTCGATTCCGAATCGTCTGGTCACTCACTCTCACACCAGTGTCTGTTTGAAGACGAGCGCTGATCTGATTTGCTGTGATGACACGATTTCTCAAGGCCAAGGTACGGATAAATCGATCCTGGGCTTGAGTTGTCGCCCTAAGCGTGGTCTGTCCTGTACAGATTGTGTATCACGGTATCTGGACCATAGCCTGCTTATGACAGACTGAGAAACATTCATCGTCCGCGCCACAACCGCCTGTGTTGTGTCGATCTGTAGCATGCCAAGGGCCGACGCATATCAAAATTTGTTTTCTGGTCACTAAAACAATTAAACTGATGTTTCCACCCTGGAATTCAATGCCACAATGACTGTAACATTCAAAGTCAGAGTCGTGCAAATCTTGGGTTGGACCCCCATGATGATCTCAAGCATCACCTGCATTTCATGCGGTAGCTATTGGTGCGTTTGGGCGTCACATGTACATGTGTAACTGGAAATATTTCTTCTGTTAGGTTCTATAGTGACTTTTGTCGTAGTCATTTGCATATTTTAGTATTATGCCCCCAAAATCAAATATCCCCTACTTTTTTTGAATAGTATATTTCAATCTGTTTCACAGAGAATTACTTACGAATTATCTCTGTAACAGATGACTGTCCACAACACGTGCGTTACCTGCAGTGCGGCGTTAGTCATTGGCTCAACGGTTCGTTCAATGTTTACTTAACACCTAACTGCTTCGGGCAAAATGATGCATTTTACTCATTTTAATACTCATTTACACTAAATATGAAATATTTTTAACTACAAATACTTCAAACGTCTTTATTTATTTTTCTTTTACCTCAAAAAATGTTTGAGAATTTAATTTGTCGGAGTAAAAAAGTTAATATGCCGTACTCATTAAGCCTCGTCGATGTCATGCTTATCAGTGATTGTAACGGCCAAGCGAATATTCACTGCTGAATCAGTTTGATAGCATTTATAATAAAACCTAGCCAATGACATTCCCAGATGGAAAATAAAACAAAAGAATTATAGAATAGAATTTTATTGCATCGAAGCGTCCTTTGAGGAACATGATAAATATACAATCTCAAATAAAATTTGTTTTCGAAAAGTACAGATTTACGGTGCTTTTCCCTGTCGCCGATGATACGAGTTACTGATTGTATCATGTCCATAGGTTTGTCTTGTGATGTGTATTGTTTGTGTGTGGTGCAAACCCCCTACTCATACAGTGAAGTCCAGTATATATATGCAAACCAAAAGGGGAAAACCCAATATTTAGAACGATACTTTTGGCAACAATGACACGTGAATACCTGGGTGTGTAATGTCCGGTTCATGGCGACCAGTCACAATAACCTAGAATAACCCACACTTCCTAATCCGTATTTCGTACTAAGAAATAGTAATACATGGGGACTTCGACCTCTCCTAGTTCTTTAGTCAAAAGTCTCTAGAATATAAATACTCCCAGCTTTTAGTTCAATTTAAAGTAGCAAGTCTCTAACTCGATATCATCCAAAATCTTCCACATTGAAAACATGCATTATTTGTAAATTTAAATCAACATTGATGCTGTGATCTTACCGGGAAAAGATAGGCTTCTGATATCCAATATTTATGACAAAATAAACATTTTACCATTGGTACACGAATCGTGTACCATAATGCGTTTCAGTCACAGTTCTAGCAAGAGACTCGAGGAACGAGGATAGAAACACTGCACCAAATCAAGCGGCGTGGTAAACTGGAATAACCAGACGCTAGAAATCTGCATTCGATTGAAACTGCTGGCTTATTTCGCCAAACATAACTGATTTGAACACCGGAATTCGCATGAAGCCATCAGAATTCGCCTACAAGATCTTACTGTTCACTTGACTTATTGTGCATTTAAGCATACTATACATTGTGCAAGAGCTATATATCTTGCCTATTATACAGGTCTTTCTTTGGGCCTGAAATGTTATCTAAATTATTAGACATTAATTAGCATACCCAGACCATAATCAACCAAGTTTTCGTTAGCCTGTGATATGGAATTAAATCCTATTTGCTGCTCAATTAACGCTCATTGATAATTCAATCCAAAAGATGGTCAAGTAAAATATTAGTTAATAGGAATAGAAGGTCTTATTATGTGCTAATGTGATTTCCGGTGTTTATATGTTTTCAAAGTGAATTCCGGTGATTTTTATAGGAAGAGCTTGAGGGCGAATTCTGATATTTTGAAAGTGAATTCCAGTGTTTAGGTGTTTTCAAAGTGACATCCGGTGATTTTCGGTATTCACTATTAATATTAATGCAAAATATATATAAATAGGTAGGCCTTGTGGGCAAATTCTGGTGTTTATAGTTGAATTCTGTGGAATGCCAGTGTATACAAGTGAATTCCGGATGATAAAATACTGGCTAAACGTTATATTAAATGATGCCACCCAAGAGCTATAGTTGTGAAATGCTTTTTAAATTACCCTTATATAGCCATAGGCCTACCGGTAGCCAACATATTATTATTTCTGGTAGACTGACCTGGGAATCTCATGAGAATGGGTTAAAGATGCATTAAGTTTTAAGAGCAACATGATAGGTTTTGGGGTTTTGTTTCTTTTTTTCTAAAAGGATAGCCTAATGAAAAGGGTTGATCAGTGAAGGGCGTTAAATTGGCTCAGTAACCCGGAACGTGTTCGACAAGGTTTAATCTCACTGTGCCACCTAATCAACTGGTGTTATAGGGTAGTGGTGTGAAAATTTAAGTAAGCAAAGGATTATAGACTGTATCCTTATTAGTACTATTCACCTAGTTAAGATTTAATTATTTTAATTCTCAAGGAGGTCAAAATTTAGTTAATTTGGCACAGTAAAATGAAGAAGATCGGAAAAAGCCATCCAAATATATTTAAATTTATTAACATTGCGTTGAAAGAGCAGACTTGTACTGAAAATACCATAGTTCAATTGGATAACGGTGGACGACTGCCCCCTAAAAGATGAAAATATAAAAGAATAGAAGAATCTATTCATGATCCAAAATCGAACTGTTAAATGGAGTAAAAATGTGCAATTGAATATACTGACGTCAGATCACATTTAGTAGGGTTATGATTTATGGTTGATACATGTATTTGTTGTTACTTTAATGTAATTTATTGTGAATAAAGTTGTTAATCAGTCTAAACCTAGTAGTTTTAAAAAGCGGACTATACTTTTAACGCCATTGTATTCGATACTCCCCTTGCTTGATTACCCCCCCCCCCCATCAGAACAATAGCGGGTGGCACAGTGAGATGTCCCCTTCGATCGCTGTTGTCCTTATAGAGTAACCTGCTGCAGGATGGCGGGCCTATAGACTGCCAATGGTCAATGTATAGTCCTTCGGATGGGACGTAAATGGAGGCCCCGTGTAACAGGCCCGTAGCCTGTTCCCCCCCCCCCCCGAAAGAAAATTTGCCAACCATAACTCTAAAATACCTACTGTAGACTGTAACGGGTGTGCCCTTCTTAAAAACTTCACAGCCCCTCCGAAGCCAGCAAGCTGGTTATGGATGGCCCACGGGCCTGCCGTGTACACATGGAATTCAAAATAAGAGAAGGTCGAATACGTGCCGCTGTCCGGGAAAAATTTCCCTCATATCATACAGCCCACAACAGTGAAACGTAAAATTCAATTTGATATCAATTATGTTATGTACAGCTAATAGGTATTTTATATCAATTATTCTTATTGTTCATCTATCACGTATTATATAAGTCTCATTACTATTACTATTAGGCTACACTACTACACAGAGCGAGTGTACCGAGGCCAACGTTCACATCTGATCATAAATTATTATATATATGCGCATGTGATAATTGTCACACTACTGACTTCTAATTAAATAAATAAACACCAACAGAATTATGAAAAAAAAAAACCCACAAATATCTCAGTGATTGTAGCCTATTGGCAGAATGAGCGAAAATTCTATGCGGTTCAGTTTGGGGTTTAATAGGTCAAACACGTGAACAAGGCGGAGTGCGGAGTTGAATAGATTGTGACAGTCAAGGTCGAACACGCGGGATCTCATATGAATAATAACGAAAATGACAGATTCTGCGAAGACGTGAAAGCTGTTACAGCACTAGGAATAGGCTACGACATGGAAATGATTCAGCCGTAATGGATTTATAAACTGGTATGTTATCCTCCGCATTTACTTATTTATGTGTATTGTGTGTTAATGTTTATGTATGTGTTGAGAAGTGACTGTTGGACAGTTATATAAAAATATAAGTACGTAACCGTACTGCTGATTGGGTATTCTGACGTATAGGCTACGGTTAAACGCGTGCCAATATTAATATTGATAGGTAGAGGGCTACGTCAAGCCAAAGGCGTTTTATAGCTGAGGCGCTGGCGGCTCCAGCCTCCTCGCGAAAAAAAATCAAAGAAGTTGAACAAATGAAATGGGAGAAAAATGCTAAAACCGATGAGAAAAATGAAAAAGGCCCTCGTTTGACAAAAGGGCCCTTCTGGCCAATGGAAAGGGCCCCCGAGTTTGAGGCAATCGTTTTCTTTACTTTGTTACTGTCGAATCCACTACTGAATGAGAATGTAGTCATTGCATTGGTATGAAAATCATAAATCAAAACACCACCCCACCCCCGGACCCCTGCACAAGACTCAAGATGAGGGCCCTGAAAATAGTATAGCCTCCGGCATAATAAACCTTAAAACGCCCCTGCGTCAAGCGACCCCAGGGTAACACTGGTCGTGAAACTCTCTGCGTCAAGCGACCCCAGGGTAACACTGGTCGTGAAACTCTCTGCGTCAAGCGATCCCAGTAACACTGGTCGTGAAACTCTGCGTGCATAATTCTAGAAAAAATTTTTTTGTGATTATAATTTTAAATAGACCCATGTTGAAGTTTTGGGATATACTGACTATTCCTAACTTAAAGGGACAATAACATTCTTGCTGGCTTGGTAGCTCCAGAAAATAAATAATACCCTTATTCTAAGTACTAGATGTTTAAATGTCCTACCTGTTGTGTAAATTATCCATTACAACCTATTTTATTTGTCCAGAGGGTTCGAAAATATTTTAAAATTCAAGTCACATTTGAAAAGGTTTACGTTAGACTTTTCAAATCAATTGGTTGAATTTTTCCAATTTTTTAAATTAGGTGTGTTAAGATGAAATTTATATCATCATTTAATTGGAAATTTCTAAAATAATACGATTTGTTGACCAGAATGAAGATTGGGACATATTTTTCAGTTACAACAAGAGTGTTATTGGGGCTTTAACTAATTCTTGTTCCACTCAAGAAACTCACGTGAACACCCCGGTAGTTATTATACCAGGATACAGCCTACATTTATATTATAGATTTAAAATAGGACTGTGTTGTTTACATTGGTTGGACAGGAAAAAGAGGCCACAGAGCACTAATTATTTCCCCATTGACTTTAATGTTAATTCTCATCTCAGAGACCAGCTGTGACTGTTTCCCAAATATTCGTTGGGTAGAACGCTTTCTGCTACAGATGGAGCAACATGTGCCCAAAAGCATGTATGACTATGAGGTTCACCATGAAAAACTTGAGATACACTAGATAACAAACCTCATCTCTCCACCCTCGTCCTGTGCGAGATAAGAGATGGTGCTATTTAGTTCCATGTAGCAAAGCAGAAAACGAATCACACTCACAAATGTTAAGCAAAATTGACAATATTTTTCATCAAAACAACGATTAATTATTGTTATTTATTACATTTCTGCCATATCCAACTACAATTAAGCAGATAATCGTACCAAACACATCCCCTCTTTTTGAATTATAGCAATAGTAGATTGCTTTTTCCAACATTTGAAATTAAATGTTGTTAACACATAAAAACAATGCTTGATTTACGTTATCGTCAATATTTGCTGATAAATGATTGCTGTTTCAGTAGACTGGGCTGTGTATTAGAGCTGGGCGATATTTCGGTATTTCGATATAAAACTGTCAAGGAAATAAAAACAGTGAAAAATACCGTCTTTAGAAAAATATCGAAAAACCGGTTTTGATTTTTTTGGATGATACTTTACATAAATATTGAACAAAATGTTTTCTTTTTTATGATATTTACAATATTTTATTGCTTAATGATGAAAAAATACTGCTATAAACTCCCGAGTATTCATTCCACAAAGTTTGCAAATGCCGATGTGGAGCTTTATTTACTTCACGTGACTTATCGTCCACCTTTCCACCGGTTAGAATTATCCCTGTTTCTGTTCAGTTTCTATACATCTTGATGAATGGTGAACACCGATACTTTGATTTTCGAAAGAAATCATTGGTTTTAAGATTGAATTAAATTTTAATAAAGCAGAAATATAAATAATGTCCCAGTAGACTGATTATCATTCAGCGTCGGACGTCGTGATCGGGGAAAAAATATTTGACGAAAACAATGGACACTTTTTGACATAGTACTTGTGTTTTATAGTTTAATTTGTATCCCTGCATTGAATAATGCATTTTCAAGAAGGTATACTCTTGAATGGGAAAGAACGAGTTTGCAAGGGGTAAACAAAGTCCAATCGTACACGTAGCTATAAAAATATGCACAACCGAAAGAACAAAAACTTTTTTATGTTGTTTGGGCTTCCTTCATTCGAAATACATGTGTTTTTAATTTGAATAAAATATTATAATTAATATTTTGAATATTAAAATTGTAATAAGAAAACAACTTTAGAAAGTTTTCATGGCTATAGATCTGTGTTTGAACCAGCTTGAATTAATGTTTTTTGTTAATTTTGTACTGTGTATGCTAAAAATAATATTGACTAGAAATAATAATATTGAGGGGTATTTCCAACTTTTTATGCATGTTTATTTACATTTAAAAAGTTATAAACTGAAAGTATTGACCTTTTATAAAATATCGCTATATAGTGATTATATCGCGATATTTTCAAAAAATATCTGTTTCTAGGTATATCGCCCAGATCTTCTGTGTATGTAAATAAGTACTAATAGTATAAAATTAACTCATTTAAACATGGCACATGCATTGATAAAGAAATTTAGTTTGCCACTTAACTAAAGGCATCCAATCATCCAATAGTAGCTAAAAGCAAGCACAGCTGTATATCTCAACGTTTTTAGTTACGTTCTCGTAGCTAGAGATGCACAAGCTGGAAGTAGAGTCAACTAAACAAGCAATAATTTCGGCCCTCCCTTTCAACATAACCAACCTCACAACTCTTGTAAAACTTGTATCCTTCCGGCTCAAAATCATGAATATTCACCAAACCTGGCAGAAAATGTATTTTGAAGCTGTGTTCTTCGATTCTACACCAAAAAGTAAACAAAAATTGCCATGCAAAAGGGGGAAAAAGGGAAAGGGAGAGAAAGACTAAAAATATTTTTGGCCCTTCATTCGTTGGTGACGGCGTAGAAATATTTAGTGATCTGTATCCTTATAACCCCATGAGTTATTTCCCTTGGTCACTTTCCTAATTATATAACTAAGGCCAAAGCCTTATATTTATATTACATAAATAAGGTTTTTAACAAACACTACCCGTAGACCTATAACTATAATCCTAATATAACCTTGTATAAAAATATGGCACAGACCTACACCACATCTAATCCGAATTATAAATATCGAGGGCTTCAATCCATCTCATTATTTAGTCAAGTCAAGGTCCCTAGATAATTGGTTTGAGCTATAGGTATTTATGATCCCATTTTATTGTCCCCCGCCTTTCGAAGAAAGTTGGGGGACTATTAAAATGGGTTCGTCCATCTGTCTGTCTGTCCGTCTGTCTGTCGGTCCGTCTGTCTGTCCGTCACACTTTTTGGGACACAATAACTCTCTTCCTAATTGAGCTAGAATGTTCAAACTTGGTGTATGTGTTTATTAGGTCAATGCCTTGATGGAGTTCGAAGATGAGCATTTTCTGCTTAGGGTAAGCAGAGATAAGCAATTTGATTGGTTGATGCTTTGGGACACGATAACTTTAGTTCTAATTAAGTGAGATTGATGAAACTTGGTGTATAGTTTCATTATAGTAATACCTTGACTAAGTTCGATAATGAGCATTTTCTGTTCAGGGTAAGCAGAGCTATACGCAATTTGATTGGTCGAGAATTTGGAACACAATAACTCTCCTTCTAATTGAGTTAAAATGTTCAGACTTGGTGTATATGCTTATTAGGTCAATGCCTTGATGGAGTTCGAAGAAAAGCATTTTCCGCTTAGGGTAAGCAGAGATAAGCAATTTGATTGGTTGATGCTTTGGGACACGATAACTTTAGTTCTAATTAAGTGAGAGTGATGAAACTCGGTGTATAGTTTCATTATAGCAATACCTTGACTAAGTTCGATAATGAGCATTTTCTGCTCAGGGTAAGCAGAGCGATACGCAATTTGATTGGTCGAGACTTTGGAACACAATAACTCTCCTAATTTAGTTAAAATGTTCAAACTTGGTGTATATGCTTATTAGGTCAATGCCTTGATGGAGTTCGAAGATGAGCATTTTCCGCTTAGGGTAAGCAGAGATAAGCAATTTGATTGGTCGAGACTTTGGAACACAATAACTCTCTTTCTAATTGAGTTTAAATGTTCAAACTTGGTGTATATGCTTATTAGGTCAATGCCTTGATGGAGTTCGAAGATGAGCATTTTCTGCTCAGTGTAAGCCGAGCGATACGCAATTTGATTGGTCGAGACTTTGGAACACAATAACTCTCCTTCTTTCTAATTGAGTTAAAATGTTCAAACTTGGTGTATATGCTTATTAGGTCAATGCCTTGATGGAGTTCGAAGATGAGCATTTTCCGCTTAGGGTAGGCAGAGATAAGCAATTTGATTGATTGATGCTTTGAGACACGATAACTTTAGTTCTAATTAAGTGAGAGTGATGAAACTTGGTGTATAGTTTCATTACAGTAATACCTTGACTATGATCGATAATGAGCATTTTCTGCTCAGGCTAAGCAGAGCGATAAGCAATTTGATTTGCCAAGACTTTGGAACACAATAACTCTCCTTCGAATAAAGTTAAAATGTTCAAAATTGGTGTGTATGCTTCTTAGGTCAATGCCTTGATGGAGTTCGAAGATGAGCATTTTCTTCTTACGATAGGCAGAGATAAGCAATTTTTGGATGACACTTCGTGCACAGTTTGATTGGTCGATAGGTTTGAAAAAAATAAATGTGCGATTAATTAATATGTGTCATCTATTTATTTTGGGATTTCGGCGGGGGACATCAGCCTCACTGTTGGCTTGTTAAAACTACTGTTACGTTTATGTGACGGGTTTAGATAACAAATCTCATCTCTCAACCCTCTGTGTTTCGAGATGAGAGTTGTTCTTATATAGTTGTGCAAATGTGATTCTGTGCTTAGATTTTAAGTAGGTTTTGCAATTAAGTAAACTATCCATTCACTCTTTTTGAATTGTTTATGTTTGTGGTCTCTGAGTATGATGTCTTGTCTGTATATTTGTTTTTGTGTAGAATTGTGTGTGGTGCAGTCCCCCTGCACTTACTATTTGTGTTCTCAGAAAATTCTTAAGAACGTTCTTGTGCTTAGATTTTAAGTAGACGTCAGTGTAAACACAAGCACGTTATTATGTGTTCCAAGAGAAAACTTAAGCACAACTTCGTTCTTAAAATTGTCAATCTAAGCACAAGTCCCAAGCATGGTATAGGGCTTGCTTACCAACCTTAAGCCTGTTTCTGCTTCAAACAATTTGGCTGACAGTAGCATTATTCGATGACATTTGCTACATCTTTTGATACCAAAGAGACAGAAAATCCTTTAGAAACATATTCCCGAGAAGAATGCAATAGACAATTTCGCTTCTACCCCTAACCACATTTTATTGTAAATTTACATATTGGTAAACAACGCGGGCTACTTTAAGATCAGGTGCTCTCACAATTATTCCGTCTGCGTTTTTTGTTTTTTTTAGCTTGTGGCACGTTTTATATGTGTTGACCTTTGGGCGACATGTCAAAGGGATCATGTGGCTAAGTGGGTAAGACGCTGGCTTATAGCCTGAGGTCGGGTGTTCGATCTCTGCATTGACTAAAAATTGCCCGGCTTTACCCATTTTCAACATCTTAAGTTTGTTTCACTCATCACATGACATCTGCCATGTGTTGGTGAACTGTCGATAATACAAGCAATCAAGAGATAATTATTTTAATTGTACAATGGATTTTATTTAGGACATTGGTGAGTTTTTAATCACCATTATTAAGTAGTTTGTTGACAATTAAAGAAATCTTTCTGAAATTTTTGACAGTTCAAATAGTAAGCGATAAAAATACTGATCTATATTTCATTTTGTTTTCTTTATACTTTTGATTGCCTACCTATACATGAAGATCTGACCGGTTGTAGTGGAAGATCACGTTAGTGTAGTAAAGATAATTAAGTCAGAAATTTGGACTATAAAAAACGAAGCTAAATAAATTCTGTGTTTTAATCAGATTGCACATTAAGTACAATTTAGATAGACCAAACACATTTCATGTTATTGTACACTCACATGGAAGTGTAACCTTTGCCATGTGATGTCTGTAGGTTTGTCATCGTTCTTGTGAACACTTTACAGACTATATTTATTATCCAATCTTTTTGAAATTTATCTATGTCATTCATATTTATATTTAGTAGGACGAGAATGCCTATTTGATTTCAACAATTTCCCTTAATTACTTTGTTGCACCTTATGACAAAAGATATCATCTGATCTGTATGAAATTCATATGCCTAATTTAAATTAGTCAAGTGAAGAACGATGTTAAATGTTAGGATTTTCCATTAAGTACTTCTAGCATTGTGGCCCTTGTTTCTTTTCTTAGAATCACGTGAGTGCTGTTACGAAAAATTATCCTATCTTTATGAAATTGAAATCAGTGTCATGTAAATGCTCCCATACCCTTGTCGATTGCGTAGACGATTTATGCAAATTTTTTGTTGCCTGGCAACCTATCTTTTAATAGTAAAAGCTACGATTGTACTCTATAGATTATATTACATCCATCATTCTTAAATAGTAACTGCAGAAGGACTGCACACAAAACCAGGCTTCACACAAAATGAAAATAACTCGCAAGGGAGATAATCTTCATAAAAAGAGAGAGTATTTTCGGAACATATTATTCTGGTGTATATCATGATCGGCTATGCGTTAACAAGAATTATCAATGTTGATACACTGAAGTTAATGGTTTATAATTATTCAATTTAGACTAATGTAGTAAAAATGAACGACTTGAGTAATCAGTAGAATTCAACCCATAGACAAAGAAATCATGTGCACCATAATAGACCAGAGGGAGGGGGGTATTATCTGAAAGGTGGGCAAAAAGCTGGAGTTGACTTTTCTAGAAGCATTTTTCCTCAGGAATCCGAAAATGATGAGTGATCAGTCAGATGAGGGAGCGTTAAGGAGTTATCGAGGTCAAAATGTCAACAGAGGTTAAAGGAGGCTGGCTTATGAATTTAGTCACTTCTGATGCTGTCTGATGCAGATTTCTTCTAGTTGGAAAGCACCTGAATCATTGAATAAGTGACGAATGATAATTTATGAAACAAATGAATCAAAAAATGACGTAATTGAAAAGATCAAAAGGTTACCGAGGTCAATTAGCAAGAAATAAGGATGCACTGAGATTAATGCAAAACTAATGTTATTTTCCATATGCAGTACAATTCTGCATGGTCTGGCGAAGTAATTTCATCCAAAACTAACGATTATTTTGTAATTACGTATCTAGTTATTGCTCTTTATTATGTCATAGGATCTTGTAAAATCACCATTTATATACATTATAATATGGAGATTTTTCCCTCTATTCACAATGTGACAACCATTGTGTACTGCTCAGAGTATATTTAGTTGCCTGGCAACACATGTATTTTAAATATTGATGATAATTGATAATGCAGCTGATTTCAGGGGAGTGTTATAAGGATGGATTACGCTGTTCAGCTACATCTATTATATATTGTGTCATGCATTTAGAAAGAGTTTAGCGTTTCCAAAAAGAAATATACAGTAAGCTTATATCTAGTATAAGACACATCAATAATCGATAAAAGTTAAAAATATGGGTTGAATTATATATTTCATATTTGATGCAAAATTTACTATTTTGTTGTCAAAATCAAGTGTAAAACACATCGATAAAAGTATAAATGTTGGTTTGTGAATTACATAATAATATACCACTTTATGTTTGACCAAAGATGTACTTCTTTGGTTGTCAATATCATTATTTTGTTGAAATCTTTCACAGTTTGAGTTATCTGATTAATGGTATTTGTTTTGTGTGATAAACTAAGTCACGAACATCAATTATATATGCTAATTACACTTGACCTATTTAAAAACTGAAAAAAAAAAATTCCTATTTATTTCAGTTTTGAGTTGTACTCTTCAATGCTGACATTTTGATTAGCCCAGTTGGTGCACAATAGTGCGATATTAAACCCCATTTCATTTCTTCAATGCTGTGAAGTGACTATTTAAGTTGTAGCTATGATGTGACTATTTAAGTTGTAGCTATGATGTGACTACAGTTAACAGTTGTTGATTAATGAATCTCTCCAATATACCAGGGAAGATTAATAGTGGTTATTTTAGTACACATAAAAACCAAATGTTTAAATCTGTTTTATTTTAATATGAACCAGATTAATGAGATCAAGTTAGCAAATAAAATAAGAAAATTAAGATAAATATTAAGAGTGTTTATATTCAGATACTTCCTATTTATACACTCACACGTCGGAGAATATTATTGTCCCCCGCCTTTCGAAGAAAATGGGTTCGTCCACTGTCTGTATGTCCGTCAGTCCGTCACACTTTTTGGCACACAATAGCTCTGTTCCTAATTGAGCTAGAATGTTCAAACTTGGTGTATGTGTTTCTATTATGTCAATGCCTTGATGGAGTTCGAAGATGAGCATTTTCCGCTTAGGGTAAGCAGAGATAAGCAATTTGATTGGTTGATGCTTTGGGACACAATAACTTTAGTTCTAATTAAGTGAGAGTGATGAAACTTGGTGTATAGTTTCATTACAGTAATACCTTGACTAAGTTCGATAATGACCATTTCCTGCTCAAGGTAAGCAGAGCGATACGTAATTTGATTGGTTGAGACTTTGGAACACAATAACTCTCCTTCTAATTGAGTTAAAATGTTCAAACTTGATGTATATGCTTATTAGGTCAATGCCTTGACGGAGTTCGAAAATAAGCATTTTCTGCTTAGGGTAAGCAGAGATAAGCAATTTGATTGGTTGATGCTTTGGAACAGGATAACTTTAGTTCTAATTAAGTGAGAGTGATGAAAAACTTGGTGTATAGTTTCATTACGGTAATACCTTGACTAAGATCGATAATGATTATTTTCTGCTCAGGGTAAGCAAAGCGATAAGCATTTGATTTGCCGAGAGTTTGGAACACAATAACTCTCTTTCGAATTGAGCTAAAGTGTTCAAAATTGGTGTGTATGCTTATTAGGTCAATGCCTTGATGGAGTTCGAAGATGAGCATTTTCTTCTTAGGGTAGGGAGAGATAAGCAATTTGATTGGTTGATACTTGGGGACAAGATAACTTAGGTTCATCTTGATTGATGATTTTTATGCCAATACAATGACTGCATTCCCATTCAGTAATGGATTCGACAGTAACAGTGTGTAAAAACGATTTACTCGGACACAAGGGCCTTTTCCTTGGCCAGAGGGGCCCTTTTGTCAAGAGTGGGGGCCCTTTTGTCTGCCTTTAGGGTCCCCCTAACTAGGGTACATTTTCATTTTTCTCGTTGGTTTTAGCATTTTTCTTTATAAAACACTTATGGATGACACTTCTTGTACAGTTTGATTGCTCCATACTTTTGAAAAAAATAAATATGCGATTAATCAATATGTGTCATCTATTTATTTTGGGATTTCGGCTGGGGACATCAGCCTCACTGTTGGCTTGTTTTCATTATATCTGTACACTGTCCATCATTACTGTAAATATTATTAAGATCAGTGTTCTAAAAAGGGTTAATATTTATTTGGATGGCTCATAATGATGAAGGCTTGAGCTGTGTTTCGACATATCCCATAATTATTGCCAGTCACTAAAAGAGAAAATTACAGTTGGACTGGATTCTTGTGGTTTTGGGTGTAATGTCCAGATGTTTCTAGCTTCTGTAAAAATTTGTCAAAAACAACATCAATTGAAGACTAAAATGAAACCCCGATTAATTAAATGAGAATGGAATGTAGAACAACTTGACAGACAATGAAGAACAAAATGAACATATCATATCTCTTAAGACATAGTGAAATCTGACCTTGTATTTCAATAGAAAACAAGCAAGGTATAGCATTATGTCTGTTGCAAGGCTGGAAATACTCAAAGTTTGTGAAATGCTTTTTATCATCTCTGCATGACTCAAGCTTAATATTGTAGTCCAAGTTAATTAGTTTGCTGTGTACTTTTTTTTTTCGTTTTTTTTTTTTCTTTTTACATTATTCATGTTTTATTGTTGTAGATTTTGGCCTCCCCTGCCAACCCTTTACCACCTTACCAACCATTTACTCATCACATATCCCCAGGCTGACAACTTCTACCAATACAAGAAACCTACCCACCCACAAAGTATGGAAAGAAAACGAAAAAGTGCTACAAATGAGTAAGTATACCTATATTTTTATACACCAGGGCCCCGATTCACGAAATCTTAACTAAAGATAAAATCCAAATTTTAGTAGATACTTCAGTTTTGATTGGCTAAGCACTAGAATCAATCTGATATTATCCAATCAAATAACTAAAATTTGGATTTTATCTTAGTTAAAATTTCGTGAATAAAGCCCCTGCTTTTGAAAATCGCAACAACAAAATATTGAGCCCCTCGCAAAGCGTTCCAGAAGGTCATAAATTATTCTTTCTCTATTAGAACAATATAATGTTGTAATATAGGCTAGTCTAATGATAATATTATTAATCTTGATCCATTTCATATGATACTGAAAGTCAAATATGGCGACAAATTTATGATCTTGTGATGACACTCTTCCTTTCATCAGGTGCTGTTTAGTTTGATTTTCCTAAATTTGGCATGGTTCAAACTTTCCAATTATTATGTATTTTGTTTTGAGCTATTCATCATGTTGTTTCTTATTGCTTTAATTATTAATAGTGATATTTCAATAGTTGTAATAATGGTGGATTAATTTTTGATATAATCTTTCTAAAAATGATTTGAGGAAATATAGTGCCCATCTTGGATTTTAGTTACCATTTTCAATAAAAAAGAATAATTGTCCTTAGAATTTGTTGTATAAATATGGATAATTTTAATGCTATGGGTTTCACTGAAACTTTTTACTTTTGGAACTTTATGATAAATTAATTTACTAGTTGAATCAATTAATGACTTCAGTGCTGCTGCTGATACTTGATATCGTCGGTGAAGTATCAAAAGGATGTATCTCTGGGAAATTAGTCAAATACACTTTTTATACGTCCACATTTTTATGTGGACTTATATTGTCGTCGCCTCCGTCCGTCCGTCTGTCCGTCCACAATTGTTTGTGAACAGTCTACAGGTCACAATTTATATCCGATTTCAATGAAACTTAAAATATAGGTTTATCACCCTAAGATCTTGGTTCCTTTCGATATTGGCATGTATCGATCTGTAACTTCATGGGTTATGGCTCCTGATTGTACGAAAAATCACGTTTTTAGCTTGTGAACAGTGTAGAGGTCACAATTTAGAACCGATTTCAATGAAACTTGAAATGCATGTTTATAATCCAAAGATCTTGGTTCCCTTTGATATTTGCGCCCAGCGGATCATAAATTCCTGAATTATGGCCCCTGATTGTCCGAAAAATCGCCCTTTTTAGCTTTTGGTCCTTCTGGAGGTCAAAATTGTTATCCGATTTAAAAAAACGTTTGATTAAACACCGTTACATGGTTATGAAGGTCGAGTTCAAATTTCGTGAAAATTGGACCAAAATTGATAAGACAAAATGGCCGCCGTTTGTACGCGAATAGTGTGAAAATATGTTATATCAAGGTTGTGGATCCTATAGAGGTCACAATTTTGAACCGATTTTCATGAAACTTGAAATGCATGTTTATAACATAAAGATCTTGGTTCCTTTCGATATTTGCGCATATTGGATCGTAACTTCCTGAATTATGGCACCTGATTGTACGAAATATCGCCTTTATCACCTTGTGGTCCCTCTGGAGGTAACAATTATTACCTGATTTTAAAAAAAAACGTTTGATTATATCACAGTTACAGGGTAATCTAGGTTGAATTTGAAAATCAGACCAAAATTGACAAACAAAATGACCGTGGTTTGTACACGAATTGTTTAAAAATATGGTATATCAAGGTTGTGAACCCTATAGAGGTCACAATTTTAATTCGTTTTTGATGAAACTTGACATACATTTTTATAACCTAAAGATCTTGGTTCCTTGCGATATTTGTGCATATCGGATTGTAACTTCCTGAATTATGGCCTCTGATTATACGGAAAATTGCCTTTATTATCTTGTGATCCGTCTGGAGTTCAAAAACATTTGATTATATTACCGTTACACTATAATGAATTTTCAGTTTGAATTTTGTGAACATCGGACCGAAATTGCTGAACAAAATGGCTGCCACTTTTACACGAATAGTGTAAAATATGGTATATCAAGGTTGTGGACCCTGTAGAGGTCACAATTTTAATTCGATTTTTGTCAAACTTGAAATGCATGAAAGATCATGGTTCCTGTCGATATTTGGACATTTTCAAGTTAGTAACTTGAATTTTCAAGTTAGTAACTTGAATTTTCAAATTAGTAACTTGAATTTTCAAGATACTAACTTGAATTTTCAAGTTAACTATCTTGAAAATGTCCAAATATCGACAGGAACCGAGATCTTTCATGCATTTCATTGAGGTCTATAACCGTGCCGTCCATTGACTAAAGCATTGCATGACATACTATATCATTAGATCAAAACGCTTATTTTATAATATAACAGTAACTTGAAAATTCAAGTTAGTTAACTTGAAAATTCAAGTTAGTTAACTTGAAAATTCAAGTTAGTATCTTGAAAATTCAAGTTAGTAACTTGAAAATTCAAGTTAGTATCTTGAAAATTCAAGTTAGTATCTTGAAAATTCAAGTTAGTAACTTGAAAAATTGAAAATAGAATAAAAAAAAAAATATGTGGCCCTATTACGCTTCCGTACATTATGATACAGTTTAAATTAAAGTCATTGTAATTATTGGAATACTATTAAAGATTTAAATCTAATGCTAATGATTTAATGTGATGAATAATTACTTCACTAATTCAACTGATAATATTAAGCCCCATTGTAAACCTCTTTCTCAAGATTACAAACAGGATACCTGATTACATAAATAAAAAAACTGTCTGTTGATAACCCTAATAACTTTTCTATTAATGTATCACAGAGGTATTGAAACATTTAATGCGTGCTCACAGTGCAGTGGCTCTGGTTGTGATGGTATAATTTTCATATTGGCTCATCCGTCTGTCTGTCTGTCACACTGTTGGCTTGTAGAATTTGTAGTACATGTAGTTAGACATATTAAATATATTGTTAATGTTTGTATTCTTAGAACATGTTTCCTGATGTACTTAATAATACATTATGTGAGATTAGATAAAGGACTGGCAGTTCTCACTATAGTAATTAAAGACTGGATAATGTAATGGAAATTTGCTGAAATTACAGTCAGTTTAATCTAATCTGACCCAAGAATTAAGTGATTGAATTTTGGGCCTATCTTCGATCTTCATTACTAAGTCGTCACAAAAAACATAGTTTTGATTATTCATGTTTTGATTTTATCATAAATGAGCACTGAGCAGCAAATCGGATCCTAATCGTAGACTTACGATGCCATCAAGAGTTGATTATGATACGGATAATTTAATGAATGTCCAATTGATGGTTTAGATAACATTTAGGACCTACAGAAAGACCCGGAATAGGCAGAAGTAGCTCTTGCATAATGTATGTTTAAGCTTTCCAAAGTTATTCCTATATACCTTAGATAGAAACTGAAGATGACGCAAAGAATTACAGATCGATTTCAATTCTCCCCACAATATCCAAAAGACGCTTTAAGCACTCAATTCATTTGTATTTAGTCAAATTCGATATTCTCTAATCTACATATGCCCAATTGGATTCATTATTTGCTTCTGCGCTAATGAAAATCACAGATAATTTTCTTGAAGAAAATGATAGTTGTGAAATGATAAGATCATAATTTGAGTCACAAAAACAAAGACTATTTAGGATCAATTAGCTTTTCTATTACTATGGCCAAGTGCAGAATCACAAATGTTTCAATCCCAGCTCCTTTTCTTTTCATACTTCAATATTCAATCGAATCATATAGATTGGTTTACTTGTCACACAAAAATATTTGAAACCTAATATCAAAGAAATTATTTCAATTTCCAGTAATCGTCAGAATGATCTTCATTTGATTGATAAATATTGTGAAAACAGAAAACAATTAACCATGTGAAGGGCATGCTGTATCAATAGATAAATATGCATTATGAAAGAGCTAAATCTGCTTATTGCAGGTTTTTATACGCCCACATTTTTATGTGGACGTTTATTATCGTCGCCCCTGTCCATCCGTCCGTCCGTCCACAATTGTTTGTGAACAGTCTACAGGTCACAATTTTTATCCGATTTCAATGAAACTTAAAATATAGGTTTATCACCCTAAGATCTCGGTTCCTTTCGATATTGGCATGTATCAGACTGTAACTTCATGGGTTATGGCCCCTGATTGTACGAAAAATCACGTTTTTAGCTTGTGAACCGATTTTGATGAAACTTGAAATGCATGTTTATAACCGAAAGATCTTGGTTCCTTTCGATATTTGCGCATATCGGATCGTAGCGTCCTGAATTATGGCCCCTGATTGTCCGATAATGCTTTTTAGCTTGTGTTCCCTGTGGAGGTCAAAATTGTTATCCGATTCAAAAAACAGTTTGATTATATCACCGTTACATAGTTATGGGGGTTGAGTTCGAATTTCATGAAAATCGGACCAAAATTGACAGACAAAATGGCCGCCGTTTGTACGCGAATAGTGTGAAAATATGTTATATCAAGGTTGTGGACCCTATAGAGGTCACAATTTTGAACCGATTTTCATGAAACTTGACATGTATGTTTATAACCCCAAAATCTTGGTTCCTTTCGATATTTGCGCCCATCGGATCGTAACTTCCTGAATTATGGCCCCTGATTGTCCGAAAAATCGCCCTTTTTAGCTTGTGGTCCCTCTGGAGGTCAAAATTATTATCCGATTTAAAAAAACGTTTGATTTTATCACCGTTATATGGTAATGAAGGCTGGGTTCAAATTTCGTGAAAATCGGACCCAAATTGACGGACAAAATGGCCGCCGTTTGTACGCGAATAGTGTGAAAATATGTTATATCAAGGTTGTGGACCCTATAGAGGTCACAATTTTGAACCAATTTTGATGAAACTTGACATGTATGTTTATAACCCAAAGATCTTGGTTCCTTTCGATATTTGCACGCATCGGATCGTAACTTCCTGAATTATGGCCCCTGATTGTCCGAAAAATTGCCCTTTTTAGCTTGTGGTCCCTCTGGAGGTCAAAATTATTATCCCATTTAAAAAACCGTTTGATTATATCCCTGTTACATGGTAATGAAGGCTGACTTCGAATTTCATGAAAATCAAACCAAAATTGACGGACAAAATGGCTGCCGTTTGTACAAGAATAGTGTGAAAATATGTTATATCAAGGTTGTGGACCCTATAGAGGTCACAATTTTGAACCGATTTTGATGAAACTTGACATGCATGTTTATAACCCGAAGATCTTGGTTCCTTTTGATATTTGCGCTTATTGATTCGTAACTTCCTGAATTATGGCCCCTGATTGTACGAAAAATCACCCTTTTTAGCTTGTGGTCCATCTGGAAGTCACAATTATTTTCCGATTTAAAAAAACTTTTTATTATATCACCGTTTCACCTTAAGGAAGGAAGGTCTGAGTTCAAATTTCGGGAAAATCGGACCAAAATTGACAGACAAAATGGCCGCTGTTTGTACGCGAATACTGTTAAAAAATTGTATATCATGGTTGTGGACCCTGTATAGGTCACAATTTTAATTTGATTTTGATGAAACTTGAAATGCATGGTTATAACCCAAAGATCTTGGTTGCTTTTGGTATTTGCGCATATCGGATTGTAACTTCCTGAATAATTCGAATTTCGTGAAAATCGTACCAAAATTGCCGGACGAAATGGTCGCCGTTTATACGCAAATAGTGTAAAGATATGGTATATCATGGTTGTGGACTCTCTACAGGTCACAATTCTTATCCGATTTTGCCGAAAAGTCACATTTCTAGGTTGTGTACCGTCACACCATAATCATTGTCGGCTTCGAATTTCATGAATATCGGACTGGAACTGACCAACAAAATGGCTGCTCCCAATACAGTATGAAATACATGACTTAATGATGTAGGAAAAATCACTTTCAGTATTGCTTGTTCTCTATCCATCTCTCGAAAATGTGGGCGTATCCTGCCTGGCAGTGCCAGCCTATCTTTATTAGAACAAGGAGGGGACATAACAATTAGAATGTATGTCACACTTTGTATGGAGCCACGGTGGCTATGTGGGTGTTCGCTGGCTCACTAGCATTGGCCGAGAAAGTTCGTGATTTTATGACATGGTTTCTCCTTGTCAGTGGTGCAGAAATTAGGGTCTGACAAAGACAGCTGTCTAGTCTTTTGGATGGGTTGAAAAAGTGAAGACACATTTGCAGTTGCAAGTCAGTATAAGAGTAGGCCATAGTGTCGCTGCCTGGGCAAAGTTTTCCTCATAGCACTTTTTATGGCATATGCCCATCTTCATAAGCCCAGAAGGAACAGAAAAGTAGGATGTTTAACCCCATTTCATTTCATTTTTGTCACACCTTGCGGTAAGCTAGTAACATTAAAGGCAGCACAACATTGATGTTGTGACAACAAGTTCATGATTCTGAGCTGAAATCATGTAGAAATTGTATATTAGAATTAAATGAAATGAAGTTAGCAATGATCATACTTTAAGATGATTACAAGGGAAGTACTGTACCTGCTTTTTTTCAGAATTGACTTCAGCTCTGAAGATGATGAATCTAAAACAGATTGTAATTCTGATGATTCTAGAAAATATCAGAAGTAAGTTATTATTATATTTTTGCCTAAGGTTCAGAAACTTACCACCGGACTAATGGTATGAAATATAAAAAATACTCACAAGCCCAATGGACTCATTGATCAAATAATGATTTTCTCCGTTCTGGTAATTGTCTGGTAGCCTTGTTTAAAAGGAAAAGACTAACTGTTCTCATTTATTTATGTTTTTATATGCCTCTATTTTCATGTGGACGTATATTGTTTCCATTTGCACGACTGTCTGTCCGTCCACAATTTGTGGACATTCTACAAGTTTTATCCGATTTTGACTAACCTTGAAATATAGGTTTATATCCTAAAGATCTTTGTTCCATACCCCCAGGAAGAAAGCATCAACAATATACTATAAGGATACCCCTACTCGAAATGATACAGTGAAAATGGATGTGACAATATACATCACCACAGTAACGAAGAGGAGGTCATCATTGTTATCCGATTTAAAACAAAGTTTGAATATATCACCTATACACAGAAATGTTGGTTGCGTTCAGCGTTTGTAACAACCTGACAAAATGGCTGCCCTTATACACAAATAGTGTATTGGGATATATCAAGGTTGTTGACCCTCTATCGTGAAATACATGTTTATAACCAATTATCTTGGTTCCATTCAATATTTGCACATATCAGATTATAACTTCCTAGATTATGACCCTAGTGGTCAGAATTTTTTGTGCGATTTTCAAAATTGTTAATATATCCTCAACAAAATGACTGCTCTTTGTACGCAAATTCTGTAAATGTAATACGAGTGTTGTGTACCCTATCTTTATATTCTAGACCATGAATATCTGAACTATGGTCACTGATTGTATGAGAAAACGCTTGTAAAATGTGGGTGTTCTTGCCTTGCAATCACTGGTTATCCAATTTTGATGAAACTCGAAATATAAATTTGTAACCCAACAATATCTGGTTCTTTTGACATTCGTGTATTTTAGCCCAAAACTTCCTGGATTGCGGTCCTTGTTTGTTCAAATATTAGCTTTTTATTTTGTGATTGTTCTCTATCCAGCTTTTGCAAAATGTGGGGGTATCTTGCCTGTCAACCGCGGGTATTATATGGAAATGGTTTTAAAAATGCAGAACACGAAACAAATTGATAAATTTTTGCTATTCTTTTTAAAAAAATTATTTTTACGCCTTTGGAGTATTCTTTAAAAGTTCATATTTTATATTTATTCTAGACAAAATCACAGTGAAATTGAAAAACGACGGCGTGATAAAATGAATAATTTTATTGTTGAACTATCTGCCTTGATTCCGATGTGTAATGCTATGAACAGAAAATTAGATAAATTAACGGTTTTACGAATGGCTGTACAACATATGAAGTCAATCAAAGGTAAGTATATATATATATATATACATGAAATAGAATAAATAAAAGATTCTACTCTCAGGTAAAAGTATATAGAAATATGAAGTTTCTAGAAAGAAAAAACTAGTATATATTAAAGTAGATAAAGTACAAGTACCTACTTCTTTGTTTACGGTAGATAAATGCAGAAATAAATGAAAAATACGTCCAGGTAATATACACATATGTCCACATGTCAACTTTCTTTGAGATTCTAGTTACGGTTGTCCTGAGCTTTGTGTCAATTTTATGCATAGTGACTAACACTTTAAAACTGACAGCCACCAAGTAAAATGCTTATGGTAAGTTGTATTTCCATGCTTTTTAACACTATATTTAATATTCAAGGTATGACAATTTTCATCATTTCTCTAGGATTTTTGAGATTTTTTCAAATTTGCTGAGATAGCTTGCATATGAGGAAGAATCTCATTGAAATTACCGTAATATATTGTTATTACGATATGCACAGGACACAATTATATAGGGTGAATTACTAAAAGGGACAATAACACACTTGGTGGCTTGGCAGCTCGAGAAAATAAATAATAACCTTATTCTAAGTACTAGATGTTTAAGCGTCCTACCTGTTGTGTAAACAGGGCTCACACTGTCGGTCGCCAAAGTCGCAATTTGCGATAAAAATATGAAAGTGGCGATTAAAATTTGATTTTTGCGATAAAGTTTTACGGTACCGGCGATTCTTTTTGAGAACTGGTGGAAAAAAATTCTTAAAATTCTAATCGTATGTACATTATTGAGTGTCGATCATTTGGCTAAACACAATAAGAAATTAATCAACTGGCTGATAATCCGGACTGCGTCGACAAGTAATACTAATCAGTTGTCTCGGATTAATGATTAGTTGATTGATAATTGCCAATGATATTAAACCTATCTCAAGTCACTATTTAATCTTCATGATTAAATTAAGCGTTGATTATTTGATGTTTCGTTTCGTCTTAAAACGAAAAATGGTAATACATGTAACCAAAATGGCCGACAGTTTTATCGAAAAGAAGTAAATATTGTAATAGTTCAATTCCGTTTACTGTGACATCATATACGGCATGTAAAACATACAAGTATGCCTATTGGATATCATTATTTAAAATTATCTTATCACCACTGGTCAAAAAGGTACGAACTACTTGAATATCTGAGATTCTTGAGCGAGAAAACGGTTCGCCATTTATATCATATTTATCGTCGCTATAATGTTTTAAAGGTGAATGACGGGTATAATTGTAAGCATCTCTTACAAATATAATTGAAGTGCATATCATTCTATCAGAGAATCATATACCGTTACGGTACCTGAAAATAACAATAGGTCTATTGTACACACAATCCTTGGACGAGATTTGACGTGTAAATACTGAATATGTAGTGCAATACGATGATAAGGCTGGATAAAATATCGATATAAAAGATTGGACGGCCCAGAAAAGCACTATCGATAGCGGTGGGTTACTATTATTTATTGCTCTTCGTCTATTTTTCTTGCGTCTGAAATGTCAATGTTTTCTTTCAGTTAATCATAATACACCGATCACTTTAATTACTATCAAGTATCAATGTAACACATAACAAAATTGTGACTGCTTATTGAACAGCCGTTTTCATAAATTCAATCTCATTGAAACGTTACTTTAGTTTTGACGAAATTATTGTTGAATCGGAGATACCCGGATGTGTAAATAAAGTTAGAGTTATTTCCCTTTGCAAGCTTCAGAATTCGTCTGTACCGTTCACTATTTCTGTACGTGTGCCTCAGTAATAGGGTACCCGGTACAATAAATAGCACACATGGACGACAAAACGCTTGTTGATTTTCCCGGCAAAGCTTAAAGTGCTGTGTGGAAGCACTTTGGGTTTTAGACAGGAGCAAACCATCTTTCGCAACTTCGTATGGTTTTGTACTTTGAACTTGCACTGTATATCCAGTCTTGATGTTTTCGATACTATCGACCGACATTTCATTGCCGATTATCGATAGTAAAAATCACTATCGATACCCAGTCCTATACAACGATGTTCAAATAGCCTAAAGTTAACAAAAATAAAATCTGATCTTAGTAAACCAAAACTGTGCTAAATGTATTATGCAAAGACAGATTTGTTAAAAGTTGTTGTATATTTTATTGAATATATCGGTAATCATTTTATAATAATCCTAGTTGATACATAAATTTGTTAGATATTGTATAATTTTTTATCACATTTTTTGGCGGATAAAATATACAAGTTGGGGGAAAAAATATATGAGCATTTCTGTACCTAAAAATTATCATCCATTTTGGCGGAAAAAAATTAAAAGCCAGTGTGAGCCCTGTGTGTAAATTATCTATTACAACCTATTTTACTTATCCAGAAGGTTCGAGAATATTTTAAAATCCAAATCACATTTGAAAAGGTTTACGTTAGACTTTTCAAATCAATTAGTTGAATTTTTCGAATTTTTTAAATTAGGTGTGCTGAGATGAAATTTATATCATGATGATGATGAAATCCTTATACGGCATTTAGTAACTGAACATATGATAAATAACACAAATTTATATGGAAAACAATCACTGAGTTTATTTCACACTACGTTTCAACAAGTTCCTATTGTCGTTCTCAAGTGAGTAATGACTGTGTAATCGCAAGAAATCAAGATCTACATCGGCGAAACGAAATGCCCCTTAGTTAAGAGGTTGAAGCAACATCAGTCCAGAGGCACAGACAACAAATCCGCTGTTTATGAACACCTGACACTAAACAAACGCCATCAAGTAAACTATTCTGAAGTCAAAGTATTAAACCAAAATCTCCATAATAAGTAGGGCTGGGTAAAATATCGATATAAATCGATAGTATCGATTTGACGTCCCAGAAAAGCACTATCGATAGCGGTTGGTTACTATCGATTATCGCTCTTTGTCAATTTTTCTTGCGTATGAAATGTCAATGTTTTCTTTCTGTTAATCATAATACACCGCTTACTTTAATTACTATCAAGTATCAATGTAACACATAACAAAATTGTGACTGCTTATTGAACAGCCGTTTTCATAAATTCACTCTCATTGAAACGTTACTTTAGTTTTGAAGAAATTATTGTTGAATATCGCTAAATCAGAGATACCCGGATGTGTAAATAAAGTTAGAGTTTTTTCCCTTTGCAATGTTTTGAATCGGAACATGATCATTTTGACCCCTTCACATAATTATTTATTTACAATTTCTTCAATTTCTGCACGATTTTGATAATAAACAACAATTTGCGCTTATATATTATACGAATAATGGTTCTCTATTGGCACACGAAACGACACAGAATTTTGAATCGGAACAAGTTCATTTTGGTCCCTTAACATAATATTTCACGATATTTCTCCATTCGGAACCACGGCTGCATTATTTTAATAATAAACAACATCAATTTACGTATACGTGATATGACAAGTTTTATTAATGTTTTCCAAATTTTGAACTTATCTCCAGTCTTGACGACGACCGTGAAAATAAGTTTGTTTTCGATACTATCGATTATCGACCGACATTTCATTGTCGATTATCGATAGTAAAAATCACTATCGATACCCAGCCCTAATGATAAGAAATCCAGAAAAAGTACAAGAAGCCATCCAAATCAAGAGATTTAAACCTGAACTTAATATACCTTCCAAGGAGCTATGATGTCTTAATTAACTCTTAATTAAAATTTGTGTTGCCCATTTGTAATGTTTTTAGTATTCCTTTCTATTGGCCCTTAGATGGATTCATATCTTAATTAGTTAATCCCTAATATATATCTTTGATGTCCATTCTGTAATGTTATTATTGTTTCTTTTTATTAGCCCTTTGATGGTTTCATATTTGTTACTGTTGTTGTTATCTTGTTGTATAAATTTGATTTCTTGCGATTACACGGTCATTACTCACTTGAGAACGACAATAGGAACTTGTTGAAACGTAGTGTGAAATAAACTCAGTGATTGTTTTCCATATAAATTTGTGTTATTTATCATATGTTCAGTTACTAAATGCCGTATAAGGATTTCATCATCAATTAATTGAAATATTGTAAAATAATGCAATTTGTTGACCAGAATGAAGATTGGGACATATTATTCAGTTTCAACAAGAGTGGTATTGGGGCTTGAAGGATGTTTCATCTACTATCAAGCAATTAATACAATTATAGAAAATGATGGAACAAAATATATAAAATAGAAACACAGAGTAAGAAGGTTAAGCGGACATCATAATCCAATAATCCCAAACAAATCAAACGAGTATCATTCTAGTGTCCGGCCCGCCATTTTAAATATATATAGAAACCGTCAAAACAGCCACTGGGGACAAATAATTAAATCTTTTGTCTCTTAATTGTTTGTTACTACTCTTATTGTAAATACTAGTCAACACTAATCAGAGACAAAAGAGTGGTACCTAATTGATTGGTAACTGACTCAGTCAAGCATAATAGACTTTAATGTGTGTGCACGGCGTGAAAGCTTTGTGTGAATTTGTGCTTTAGTTAAAAAAAAATAACCACACAGGCAAAAATTTCGGCAAATTGTACATTTTATCACAATTTACGGAAATGGCGATTGACAGCCTCAGCGCTGCTGATTTGTCATCAGGGCGTAAATTGGTTTTATTGTTGTTTGCATGTATATAATGTCCTCTCAGTTTTATACATCCACATTTATTACTAAATGTTATTGAAACCATTTATGAGTCCAAAAAAACCCACGTTTAATTTCCTTTAATCCCGCCATTATTTCACAACTTTTTAAAATGCTAACATCAGGAGATGATTAATCTAAGTCAGAATCATGACCAAGAGATTTGCATGCGAATGGGAATGTTTTACAAATAAAAATAAGAGATGGGGTAGCTTTTTAAGATTAATAACAGCTTATTTCAAAGATCACTTCTAGTATGTCAACTGGGACCATTTTAAGCTCATCTGTATATATATACGGTTAATGTAGTCACACAATTACCTAGAGCTCATGTGCATTTAGGGGTCCATGCCATTATAAACCCATTATATTCCCAATTCGGAATACATGTAGACTTGGTTATTCATTCCAACCTTATATTCGATGTTGATTGTGACTATAAGAAACACGCTTTTGAATTGCATCTATCAACTGCTGATAATTACTGCCAGATTTATGGCCCTTAGAAATGACAAAAAACAAAGAATCTTATTGAATTTCAGCAATTTCAATTAATTACTTCTAGAGTTAAGACCCTTGTTGTATGTTGTGAACGCTTTAACATTAACAACGAAAATTATAATCTGATCTGTATTAAATTGTCTTGTAAATATCCCCAATTACCTGCAAACCAATAAATATGCAATAACCCTTGTCGACCGCTCAGATGATTTAGCTGCTGTGGGTGTATGTTTTGTTGCCTGGCAACCTATCTTTAATGGGAAATAAAGACATAGATATAAAATAAACACAAGTGATTACGGTAACCCTTTCAAATTTATATACCGTTACTAATCAAATGACTATAATTTTTAAATTGAACATTTAACCTACAGAAAGAAATAATGGCAAAGTAGACTGTAATTAGATCTTTACGTTCCTTATTCTGAAATTTCTTGTCAATGTTATTTTATATTAGATAATTAGGGCACTTAACAGATTTTATATTATTTTTATATGCCCACATAGACCGAAACTGCCTGACAAAATGGTTGTCCATGTAGGCAAATAGTGTGAAAGTGTATAATACCAAGGTTGTGGACCCTCTAGGGGTTACAATTTTTATCCGATTATGATTAAACTTAAAATATATGTTTACACCCCAAAGATCTGAGTCCCTCTTAATACTTACATGTATCTGACACTAACTTCCTAAATTATTACATCTGATTGTATGTAAACTCTCATGTGGACACTCTGAAAGCTAAAGTTAATATCATTTAAGGTCATGAGACAAAGAAATGTATTGATTTTTTTCAACTATTTCCGATAATTACTGTCATACTTATAGCCCTTGATTACTATGAAAAATCTTGTGGATAGTCTTGAGCCTAAAGATGATATCTGATTGACTTAAAATTTTATTGTCATGTGATGAAGAATCCTATTGATTTTCAACAATTTCCAATACATATGACCAGAGTTTTGGACTTTGATCACTTTGAAAATCTTTTGGACACTTCACTTTAAATTTATAATAGACAATTTCTATAATTACTGTCAATGGCGTTTAGCATTCTCCTGTTCTGCTCCGGACTGGGCTAATGAAGACGTTCATACACCATAGAAAGAGCTATGAGGTAAATTTTGCGCAGACAGCGTCACTATAAATTCCAACCGTCGCAGGATCTTTTACGTGCACGCCAAAGTGTACACAGGACCTCTTTTTTCCACCCCATCCAAACGACTAGACAGCTGTATTTGTCAGGCCCTCCATCCTGCATCACAAATTTATACAAAGTGTATAAGTGTATAAGGATTTCCAATAATTGCTGCCAGAGTTATGGCACTTGATTATTTTGAAATATTTTGTGCATGCTCTACAGGCCAATTCAATTGATATTTATACGCCGACATTGAAATGTGGTCGTATATTGTTGTCGCCCCGTACGTACGTACGTACGTTCGTTCGTCCGGCGTCCACCATTGCTTGTGGACGCTCGAGGCTAAATTTAATATCCGATTGACTATACTTAGTGTTTAAGGGCAGGAGACGAAGAAGCCTATTGTTTTTCAGCGATTTCCAATAATTACCAGAGATATGGCCCTTGATGACTGCAAAAAATCTTGTGGACGCTCTAGAGGCGAAAGTTAATATCTGATTGACTTGAAATTTATACTCAGTGTTTAAGGTCATGAGTCGAAGAATCCTATTGATTTTCACCGATTTCTGATAATTAGTGCCAGAGTTATGTCCCTTGATCACTTCAAAAAATCTTGTGGATGCTTTAGAGGTCAAAGTTAATATCTGATTGACTTTGAATTTATACACAGTGTTTAAGGTCATGAGATGAAGAATCCTATGGATTTTCAGCGATTTCTGATAATTATTTAGTGTTTAAGGGCAGGAGACGAAGAAGCCTATTGTTTTTCAGCGATTTCCAATAATTACCAGAGATATGGCCCTTGATGACTTCAAAAAATCCTGTGGAGGCGAAAGTTGATATCTGATTGACTTGAAATTTATACTCAGTGTTTAAGGTCATGAGTCGAAGAATCCTATTGATTTTCAGCGATTTCTGATAATTAGTGCCAGAGTTATGGCCCTTGATCACTTCAAAAAATCTTGTGGATGCTCTAGAGGTCAAAGTTAATACCAGTATTCGATTTACTTCAAATTTATACACAGTGTTTATAGTCATGAAACAAAGACGTCAATTGATTTTCAGCAATTTCCAATAATAACTGCCAGAGTTATAGCCCTTGATCACTTCAAAAAATCCCGTAGACGCTCAGTGTTTAAGGTCATGACAAGAAGAATCCTATTGATTTTCAGCGATTTCAAATAATTACTGTCAGACTTATCTCCCTTGATAACTTCAAAAAATCTTGTGACGTGATAGAGGTCAAACTTGTCATCCGATTGATTTCAGATTGATACACAGAGTTTAAGGTGTTAAAACAAACAAGTATTTTGATTTTCAATTAATTTTGATAACTGAACAGCTAAATCCATGATATTAAATGTTTTGTATACTAATTGTTAGCGTGGGGCAACACTTTATAAAAAGCAAACAAATTCTAATGATTTTCTGATGATTACATAATGAGTTGTTACTCTTAATCAGATTTTAGTATGTTACAAATGTTTCATTACTAAAAAAAAGTAAAAATATGCGACAACCCTTGTTCACTGCCGGGACGATTTAGCTGCTGTGCCACAGCAGCTAGTGGCGTATGTATCTTAATTTGATACAGAGTTTAAATTCTTGAGATGAACAAGTATATATTTATTTTCAATGATATTAAATGTTATGTATACTAAACGTTAGCATTTGGCAGAACAAGAAACAACACAAATTGTATTAATTGAAAAAATAATTGTAATTATTTTCTGAAAATTACTTAATGAGTTGTTATCTCTTGATAAGATTTTAGTGTATTACAAATGTTTCATTACCGACAAAAGAAAAAAATATGTGACAACTGTTGTCGACTCCCCGGACAACAAATGTTGTCGACTCCCCGGACAACAACTGTGACAATAGCTGCAGAACATAAGATTTTATACGCCCACATTGAAATGTGGTATGTATTCTTTTAACCCTGCAATCCATCAATATAAATAAGCAATCCATCAATATAAATAAACGATCTCTGAATATTTTAAACCGACAAGTGATAATATGGTCAATGCTGAGTGATACTAAATAACTAGGGCAATTTAATGTATTAATATGCATCACATACAAAATACAAAGAACATTGAATATTAATTGTGTTGGAAGTTAAAATCTTTGAAGGTAATATTTATGGCCACAATCAGCCCCTGGACACTAATGGATATTTTCATGGATACTTCTTGCAAGAAAGTCAATAAATTATAAAACTTGCAAAAAATCTCCTTTTTTTGTAAAGTCGGGTGTCATGGAAACCTATGTGAATATAAATTACCAACAAGGCGACATTGTATTGAGAGACTAATAAATTCATATAAAAAAAAGATAGCTTCAGGATAATTACATTGTTTGGTTTCGTGAACAAATCTCATACATCTTAAAAGATGTTACAGTTGTGGGGATAAATGAGGTACACCATGAACTATTTTGTTCTGAGTAGAAAAAAACGTTATATTTGTATGTAAGAAAACTAGACAATTTTTCTATCAAAATTGAGATGCTAGGGAAATTCAATTCGTTGACTGAGTTTGTTTGCGAACTTTTTCTGTGTCTCAGCACTTTGGAAAAAATAAATGTGCAAGTAATTAATACTTATTTTGAGATTTTGGAAGGGGACATCAAACTCATGGTTGTCTTGTTATTTTATACTTCAATTTCAGAGATTGATGCTGTCACAGTGTTTTTGTTTTCCAAGTGCCATCAATTTTGTTTTGCAAACCTGGAAGAAAAAATAATAATTCTAATGTAATAATTAACATTAATTTGAGAAACTAAAATAGATTGTAAAAAAATGAAATAAAAAAAAAATTTCAGTATGTTATAATTGACTACATTTGGGCTAATTAATTCTGTTGGTGACCAACTAAATTGAACAACAGATTGTTTAGGAAAAGGCATTTGGTTATATTTGTGTATTAATATGGCAAGTGTACATGTATCATTATTATCTCTCATTAATCAATCCGACTATAAGTTGCACAGACATCAATTCATAAAATAATTAACACCTCAATATTAGAACTGATGCTCTTGAGATTAAGAACGCTGATTGGGTAATTATCTAATGTACGCCAGCTTGATTTAGGTTTTCACTTTGCTTGGTAATGCTTTATTTAACTTTTGCAACGTGATAAATATGAATTAAGATTTACCAGTACTAACTGTATTTCAAACACACCAAGCATAGTAAAGGGTCATATCAAAATTGGTAGAAATTGGAAATCACAAATGACCAAATTTCAAATATGGTTAATTGTTTTTTTTATATATATTTATTTGATAAAGCATGGTTCAAAGTGTTAGTTCTAAATAAATTCAGAACAGGTTTACACTACCGAATTAAAAGATTTTGTCAGCTATTTTTGGTCACCAGTTGGAAATATGAAATTTCCCCTAACAATTTCTAATTTTGTTGAAAATAGGTAAATATTACATAAAACCAACTTTTTAATGCATATCATTTAAAGTGATTTGTCATTCAAGCAAACTAAGCCATACAATTGGGGGTGTTACAAGACACAATTGTTACAAAATGAAATGAAATGGGGTTTAACGTCCTACTCTTTTGCACCTAACTTGGGCTAATGGAAGATGGGCATAAATACGCCATACAGTGTGCTATGACCTAGGGAAATTTTGCCCGGGCAGGGGCCCTACGGCCTACTCTTATATGGAATTCCAACCGCCAAGGGATCTTTTATGTGCACTCCAATGCATACACGGGATGTCAGTTTTTCTTCCCATCCAAACGACTAGGCAGCTGTCCTTGTCAGTCCCTCCTGCATCACTGACAAGGGGAAGTCACACCGGAAAGTCAAGATGAACTTGCTCGGCCAATGCAGGGATCAAACACCCGACCTCCAGGCTAGCGATCCAGCGCCTTAACCACTTAGCCACCGTGACCCCCCACAATTGTTACAGGGTTGAAATATATGTATCTTTTCGGAAAAGATAACTGGAAATATTCTGTCAAATATATTTCCACAAATTAAGTCACATGAGGACCAACTCACACGAATGTGATGTCAAATTTATGTTAAATGGGGGGTGTTACTGGAGTGACTGTACAGGAAGGACACATGGTCCCTAATCAAAATTAATCGTTTATATTTACAAACTGAAACAACAAAATATAATTCTTTAAACACATTTTTATACGCCCACATAGAAATGTGGACGTATATTGCCGTCGCCCCCGTCCGTCCGTCCGTCCGTCGGTCCGTCCGTCCGTCCGTCCGTCCGTCCATCGTCCACAATTTTTTGTGAACGCACTAGAGGCCAGGGTTAATATCCGATTGACTTTAAATTTATACACAGTGTTTAAGGTCATGAGACGAAGAAGCCTATTGATTTTCAGCAATATCCGATAATTACTGCCAGAGTTATGACCCTTGATCACTTTGAAAAATCTTGTGAACGCTCTAGAGGCTAAAGTTAATATCCGATTGACCTTAAATTTACACACAGTGTTTAAGGTCATGAGACGAAGAAGCCTATTGATTTTCAGCGATGTCCGATAATTACTGACAGAGTTATGACCCTTGATCACTTTGAAAAATCTTGTGAACGCTCTAGAGGCTAAAGTTAATATTGGATTGACTTTAAATTTATACACAGTGTTTAAGGTCATGATACGAAGAAACCTATTGATTTTCAGCAATATCCGATAATTACTGCCAGAGTTATGACCCTTGATCACTTTGAAAAATCTTGTGAATGATCAAGAGGCTAAAGTTAATATCCGATTGACTTTAAATTTATACACAGTGTTTAAGGTCATAAGACGAAGAAGCCTATTGATTTTCACGGATTTCCGATAATTAGTGCCAGAGTTATGGCCCTTGATCACTTCAAAAAATCTTGTGGATGCTCTAGAGGACAAAGATGATGTCCGATTGACTTCAAATTTATACACGGTGTTTAAGGTCATGAGACGAAGAAGCCTATTGATTTTCAGCGATTTCTGATAATTAGTGCCAGAGTTGTGTCCCTTCATCACTTCAAAAAATCTTGTGGATGCTCTAGAGGCCAAAGTTAATATCTGATTGACTTTAAATTTATACACAGTGTTTAAGGTCATGAGACGAAGAAGCCTATTGATTTTCAACGATCTCTGATAATTATTGCCAGAGTTATGGCCCTTGATCATATCAAAAAATCCTGTGGAGGCCAAAGTTAATATCCGATTGACTTTAAATTTACACACACTGTTTAAGGTCATGAGACGAAGAAACCTACTGATTTTCAGCGATTTCAAATAATTACTTCCAGAGTTATCTCCCTTGATCACTTCAAAAAAAACTTGTGACACTATAGATGCCAAACTTATCATCCGATTGACTTCAGATTGATACACAGAGTTTAAGGTGTTGAAACGAACAAGTATTTTGATTTTCAATGAATTTTGATAACTGAACAGCTAAATCCATGATATTAAATATTTCCTATACTAATTGTTAGCGTGGGGCAAAACTTTATAAAAAGCTAACAAATTCTAATGATTTTCAGATAATTACATAATGAGTTGTTACTCTTAATCAGATTTTAGTGTATTACAAATCGTTGGGTTAGAGCAAAAACATCGTAAGTGACATTTTTAAATAGTGGAGAAAAACGACTTCAAAGGTTGAAACCTTTCTGGTAAATCCAATTTTTTTGCGATATTTTTCACTTTTCTGCAGTTGGTGTATGATATTAAGGGTAACTGAAATATTTTAGTGAAATTTTGGAATGACAGCAATTTCCATCCATTCTGTCCAAAATATCACTTACGATGTTTTTGCTCTGAATTAAATTTAATATCCACCGAATTAGTTTAGAGCAAAAACATCGTAACTTTTCTCTCGGCTTTACTTTGCCAGCACTGGAAATTGTGTATGGTGTGATTGGGGAGTGATGGGGCGCTTTTAGTCATCCTTAAATCATCATTAAATACTCTCTCGTCGTTATTCATATTAATTATGAGTGGATATAGGACTATTATGGAAGTATTTTGAACGAACTAATACCATTTTTATCATAAGCTACTAAAGGTAGATTACAATGACGCAAAAATCTATGCCAGTTCTTAACATGCATTTCTAGAAATTTTAACACTTTGTAGATATTCTGCACGTTTTAGCAGATCAGTTTTGTTTTAGGCTTGCTTATCAATGACTTGGTTTTTTGCCTCTGGGTTTTTTTAATTTTTTTTATAGAATTTTCAGTTTTGATATTTCATTACCCCCCTGTTTTACCAGGAGACAGTGCAACAATATCCCTATCTGAGATTGGAAGAAAGTAAACATAATGTATACTTTAATCAACTCCAATAAATTACCATGGAAACGTAGCTGTGATGTCATAAATTATGACGTCATATCTGCTATGACATCATAGTCAGAAAGATAGATTCCCTCATTTACCATGTTTTTTCTCTAAACAAGTCAGATACGATGTTCTTGCTCTCACCAATATGATATTTATGCACATACAACATATTGAGGGAAGCCATATCTCTGAGAAAAATTGAGAAATTCACTCTTTCATACTCCATAAATGTGGATATATGTATTTGGGCTCCAAAACAATCAAAAAACAGTTTTCGTAAAATTTGTCACTTACGATGTTTTTGCTCTGACCCAACGAAATGTTTCATCCGCCCAAAAAGTAAAAATATGCGACAACCCTTGTTGACTGCCCGGACGATTTAGCTGCTGTGGGCGTATGTTTCGTTGCCTGGCAACCTATCTTTATTAACTTGAAGTTACAATTTAAAAACTTGTATAAAACATAACATGCTAAACTATAACATGGTTGAAAGAAGCAGATCAATGTTAAGACTGGAACCTGGGTTAAATGCGTCAGAGTTTTGCGCATAAACTTTAGGTAAATGTGGAGATTTCTTGTTTGTAAATGTGCCCTTCTCGAGAAAGAGAGTGTTGAGATACATATCTTCATAGAGTATCAGTTCAGATAAAATATGCACTCTAAATTCTGCAGTGGCATTGATATGACCAGATGAAGGTCATCCTCTAACTCCATCTGGAATGCCTTTGCTGAGGCAAAGAAATTCCATGATATGTTAATAAATCCAAGTTTTTCAGGTTCATTTGATAGAAGAAAGCATTTTTTTTCTGTTTGTATTGTGGGCTCGTCACTAAATACACGGAGAGAGGTCACTTCCGGGTGTAGTTCCCTTATGTGCTTCAGTATAGGTCTTAAATGACCCCAGGACTATGGTGAAGCTTTTCAGAAACAATGTGAATGGTTTTGAGTTTTGTCCAATAAAGTACACTCCAATTTAGGGGATCACATGGTTAAGATACTGGCTCGCTAGCCTGGAGGTCGTGTGTTGGATCCCTGCATTGTCGGGAAAGTTCATCCAGATTTTCCTGCATGGTTTCCCCTTGTCAGTGTTGCAGGAAGGAGGGCCTGACAAGGACAGTTGTTTAGTCGTTGGGATGTGACAAGAAAGCGAGGCCCCTTGTACATATTGGCATGCATGTAAAAGATCCCTTGGCAGTTGGCATTTGATATAGGAGAAGGTCGTAGCGTCGCTGCCCAGGCAAAATTGCCCTCACAGCACACTGTTAGGAGCAAAACAGTAGGACATTAAACCCCATTTTATTTCATTTCTTCTCTATTAAAACACTTTCTGTCTCTGTTCTGTCTGAATTTCCTTTGGCCTTCAGTATTTGATAAAGCCATATCTCTGAAACAAAACTTTTAATGTATACCGACACAATTTCTATAGTCGAAAATGATTTGAAGTTAATTAAAATGAACAGAAGATAATGTATGTTCAAGATAATGTATGTTGAATATGACAAGAAAGAATCAAGTTTCTAACAGTAACCATTATTGTCCATACTGTAACAAACCAGACTAGTTCGTTATAAGACTATACCAGATACTCGTATATTATGGAACAATAATTGTGTGATTGTTGCTAGGATACTTGATTTGTCACTGTAGTAATTATCAACTATCCAAAACAGAAGCAAAAGCCAATTTAAGAATTTATATCATCAAATGTCAATCCTATAACAAAATGTGTCCATCCAGTAACAAAATGATCCATCATAAGATCGAATGTTACAGGACAGACATTACAGACACTTAATTTCATGATTAACCAATAAATTCTCCCACAATGGTGTTAATTGCTTTTATCAAGGCAAGGTCACTCAAATTTATATTTGCTAACAACATTAATTTTTATACGACCACATTTTCATGTGGACGTATATTGTCGTCACCCCTGTTCGTCCGTCCGTCCACAATTGTTTGTGAACAGTCTACAGGTCACAATTTTTATCCAATTTCAAAAAACTTAAAATATAGATTTATCACCTTATGATCTCGGCTGCTTTCGATATTGGCATGTATCGGACTGTAACTTCATGGGTTATTGCCCCTGATTGTACGAAAAATCATGTTTTTTTAGCTTGTGAACAGTAGAGGACACAATTTTTAACTGATTTGGATGAAACTTGAAATGCATGTTTATAACCCACAGATCTTGGTTCCTTTCGATATTTGCGCCCATCGGATCGTAACTTCCTGAATTATGTCCCCTGATTGTCTGAAAAATCGCTTTTGTTAGCTTGTGGTCCCTCTGGAGGTCAAAATTATTATCTGATTTAAAGAACCGTTTGATTATGTCACCGTTACATGGTATTGAAGAGTGAGATTTTGAATTTCGTAAAAATCGGACCAGAATTGACGGACAAAATGGCCGCCGTTTGTACATGACTAGTGTGAAAATATGTTATATCAAGGTTGTAGACCCTATAGAGGTCACAATTTTGAACCGACTTGGATGAAACTTGAAATGCCTGTTTATAACCCAAAGATCTTGGTTCCTTTTGATATTTGCACCCATCGGATAGTAACTTCCTGTATTATGTCCCCTGATTGTCCGAAAAATGGCTTTTGTTAGCTTGTGGTCCCTCTGGAGGTCAAAATTATTATCCGATTTAAAAAACTGTTTGATTATATCACCGTTACATGGTAATGAGGAGAGAATTTGAATTTCGTGAAAATCGGACCATAATTGACGGATAAAATGGCCGCCGTTTGTACGCGAATAGTGTGTAAATGTGTTATATCAAGGTTGTGGACCCTATAGAGGTCACAATTTTGAACTGATTTTGATGCACATATCGGATCGTAACTCACCGAATTATGGCCCCTGATTGTACAAAAAATCACCCTTTTTTAGCTTGTGGGTCGTGGGTCCCTCTGGAGGTCACAATTATTATCTGATTTAAAAAAACGTTTGATTATATCACAGGCACACCGTAGTTATGGGTGAGTTTGAATTATTATTTTCTGATGATTACTTAAAATGCAACAACTCTTCTCTTGTTGACTGCCTGGACGATTTAGCTGCTGTGTGGGCGTATGTTTCGTTGTCTGGCAACCTATTTTTTTTACCTTAAATATTTAAACATTATTACAGGAAAGATACTCATAGATTTTACTTCACAATTTCTGTTTTTTTCTGGAAAATATTAGATTTAAGCAGATCCACTGTCTATTTTCTTTTAATCCAGAGGCGGGAAAATTGGACAGGAATTTGCATCGTTTATCAACAAAGGGATTCTTTATTATTTCATGATTAAATACTCTGTTACAGGATTGACATAATTTCGAGGGACAGAATTTTTTTTGAAAACAAAGTTGAATTAAATTTATTTGCAACCATTACAGAAATATGTCTCTTTTTTAAACAGGGATTTTATCAGTTCATTCAAGATGTTTTTGTTAAAAATATTGCATGAATAATAATATGTGAAATTTACAAAAAAACTTAAACCTATATTTTCAAAAAGTGCAATGGACATCAGATTTTTTGAGCACTAAATCAAATATTTTAGGAATATTTTTATTTGTCTATTACTTTCCTATTTTAATATAACCAAATAGGCCTACATTATAATGCATTTAGTGAATGTTTAAAACTGCACTTTTTTCCATTAGTTTAAAAAAAAAATGCAGAAAGACAAGAATTCCTACCGATTTTGATAATGACCCTATAAGAGCTGTCAGGTAAATCTGCCCTACCTTACAAACTTATCATTTAATCGGACACCGGCAATGTAATTGGCTTAGAATTCTTTCCGTTATAAATTGTATTATATAGTTCTTTGGTGATTCATGTTGGTTGCATTATAGGGTATGTTCATGATCGAGAACACAAGTTAATGTGGCATACTGAATTTCTCTCTAATATACTTCAGTCACAAGAATGTAATCTATAACAAGAAAGGTCAGCTCTTAAAAATGCTTCCAGTTATATAGTGATTTGTAGCGTGCATGTAGATAATTATAATGAGGTAACGATCAGATTTTTGGCAAAGCAGGGACAATTCCAGAATTTTGATAGGTTCCATTGTCAGCCCCTCATACTCCTCCACTTAACTTTGAAGGGCTCTTCTCTGCCCAGGATGGTGCAGCAGCCAAGGACATTCTAGTTGTGAGTCTCCTCCACGATTCTTCTACCATCACATCTGATACTGTCTGATACCTTGACCTGTATTCTGTGATATCATGTTCACTCTTTGTCGGATTCTCTAATCTAATTGCCACCCGCCTTTCGAAGAAAATGGGGGACTAATAAATTAGGTTCGTCCATATGTCTATTAAAATGGATTCGTCCGCCTGTCTGTCCGTCACACTCTTTGGGACACAATAACTCTCCTCTTAATTGGGCTATAATGTTCAAACTTGGTGTAGGTTTTTATTAGGTTGATACCTTAATGCAGTTCGAAGATGACCATTTTCTGCTCAGGGTAAGCAGAGATAAGCAATTTGATTGGTTGATGCTTTCAGACACGATAACTTCAGTTCTTATTAGGTGACAGTGATGATATTTGGTGTATAGTTTTATTACATCAATACCTTGACCAATTTCGATAATGAGCATTTTCTGCTCAGGGTAAGCAGAGTGATAAGCAATTTGATTGGTTAAGACTTTGTAACACAATAACTCTCCTTCTAATTGAGCTATAATGTTCAAACTTGGTGTAGGTGTTTATAAGATCAATGCCTTGATGGAGTTCAGAGATGAGCATATCCTGCTTAGGGTAAGCAGAGATAAGAAATTTGATTGGTTGATGCTTTGGGACACTATAACTTTAATTCTAATGAAGTGAGAGTGATGAAACTTGGTGTATAGTTTCATTACATTAATACCATGACTAAGTTTGATAATGAGCATTTTCTGCTCAGGGTAAGCAGAGCGATAAGTAATTTGATTGGTAGAGTCTTTGGAACAATAATTCGCATTCTGATTAGTTAGAAAATGTTCACACTTGGAGTACGGTAGATGTTTACTAGGTGATAAGCAATTTGATAGGATGATGCTTTGGAGTACGATAACTTTAGTTCTAATTAATTGAGAGTGAGGACACTTGGTGTATAGCTTTATTACATCAATACCTTGACTACGTTCGATAATGAACATTATCTGCTGAGGGTAAGCAGAGTGATAAGCAGTTTGATTGGTCAAGACCTAGGAACCCTCCTTCTAATTGAGGTAGAATGTTCATATTTGGTGTAGGCATTCATTAGGTGAATGCCTTGATGTAGTTCGATGATGAGAACATTATCTGCTTAGATAAGCAGAGATAAGCAATCTGGTTAGTTGATGCTTTGGAGCAAGATAACTTTAGTGAGAGCGATGAAACTTTGAATATAAATTCATAATATCATTACCTCGACTAAATTTGATGGTGTTTATTTTCTGCTTAGGCTAAAGAGCGATAAGCAATTTTATTTGTCAAGACTTTGGAACATACGTAGATGTTTATTAGGTGAATGTCTTGACTGAGTTCAATGATTAACATTTCGAGCTAAAGCTAAGCAGAGCTAATCAATTTCATTGGTTGACGCTTTGGGTCAAGATAATCTTGATGAAACTTAGTGTATAGTTTGATTGCTCGATACTTTTGAAAAAAATAAAGGCGATTTATTAATATGTGTCATCTACTTATTTTCTGTCATCGGTGGGGGACACCAGCCCCACTTGTTTATGTATGGATTTGGGTTAAAGGTTAACATAATCAATTAAATAATTTTAACTAACAAATACTGGAAATGTTTGTTTTTCTACACCAAAATTGAAGTGTGGTCGTATTCTTACAACCTCAGTCTGCCCTTCCATCTCTCGACCACAATTGCATGTGGAAGTTTTAGAGGTTAAAGTTATAAATCGATCGAATTTAGATTATGCACTGTATTTAACAATTCCCAATATTTATTATCAGAGTTATAGCCTCTGATCACATTGAAATATCTAGTGGACTTTCCAGAGACTGAAGTTATCAATTGATTTTATATTTTTACAGTGTTTAAAGTTATGGACATAAGACAAAGAATTCTATTGATTTTCAATGAATTCGGATGAAAATACTGCCATGATTGTGGCTCGTGATCATTTATCTTGTGGATGCCGTAGAGACCAAAATTACCATCCAATTGATTAAATTTATGAACACTGTTATGGTCATGAGTCGAAAAAAGCCTATCAATTTGTTCGGTTAACTTAAACATCTAAAATTATCAATCATCAAGGAGAAGAGTAGAAGTCAATAAAATGTTAACGATTTCTTTATCAGTTTTATAGGATTTTTTTAATGGTTCCATTACCGACTACAGAAAGGTATATGTGACAACCCTTGTGGACACAACTCAGCTGCTGTGGGCATGTTTTGTTACCTGACAAGCCCTCGTAAAAGATGCATTCCTGTATTGATAGCATAATCATTTCCAATAAAATTTGGAAAATTTTGTACAAGTAGACACCTGATATACATTAATGTGCATACCAGATGGATTTACAATAATTGTTAATGTGTGTTTCTAATCTATAGATATTTCACACATGCATTTATGTGTTGAATGTAAAAGGAAATTGGTGTTTTTTTTGTACTAAGATCAAGCATTAAGTTATTTGAATATTCTTTCACCAAAACAATTATGTGTTGTCCATTTTTCCTGTAATGATTTATATTTTAATTGATTTTCAGGAGCTAATAAATCCTATACAGAAATCAGTCTCAAACCGTCTTTTATATCAGAGGAAGAATTAAAACATGTAATATTAAAGGTAAGCATCATCAAATTAACATATTTGTTATTGAACTTTTTAAACCCTCTATCACCCAGCACCTGCATGAGATAATTTGTGCAATCTTCATTATTCTTGAAGCCACGGCGGCCCAGTGAGTAAGGTCTTTGGTTCGCTCTTTGTGTTGGCAGAGAAAGGACAATGTCTGGTACCTTGTACACATCAGGTATAGGCCTAGTGACTAGCTGTTAAGGTTGCAGCGATACCCCGGGGATGCCGCATTATCGCGATTATTTTTTTTCAAGTGATATCGTATCGGCCAAAGTTGAATAATCGCAATCCCCGGTATTTTAGGATTTTTTTGGGAGGTCGGTGCAATAAATCCAAAGTTCATTTTCACCGGTGCGGGGGCCGGATCGAATTCGAAATAATAGTTTAATTACTACTTGTAAAATTATACAATAAAGATCGGTGAGAGAAAGTTCCCGAAACACATTTTGTAAACAAAGCCGCACGCGACATCGGTGTACCGTAGCAACGGTGCGGCGAATCCCCGGTTAACAAGACTGAAAATATTATGTTTATTTCAATGTTAAGTTAGTACTGTACGATAAAGAGAATTATCGTGATAAAATTGATAATCGTAGACTTTTATTTATCGCGATAATTCCAAAAGCAGTTATCATGATTAATGGCGATATCAGAATTTGATATCGTTGCAACCTTACTAGCTGTTTGGGCAAAGTTTCACTGTATGGTGTAAGACCCTTCTCATTAGTCCAGTAGGTGCAATAAAGTAGGACATTAGACCCCCATGACATTTTGGGATAGATTTTCATTAATTAATTAGGATCTTTCGTAACAATACAGTGTTGATTAGTTTTATTGCGTGACAAGCCAGATTTAGTTTGTGCTGATAAGGCTGATATCATCAATAAGTGTGACAGCTGTTATATCTATTGGATATTTTTTACAAGAAATAGAAGGCTTGATCTCACTTTTACTCTCTTCATCTTATCAAGGCCTTCACGTAATGCCCTGCATATTTCAGCACTAATTTTGATTGGGTATTCACCCAGTTTGAAAGCATATCAGATTCCATGATCATCACGAATACCAAGTCTTGCCCTTTCCAGCTAAAATGTCTGCAGTGAAGGGAGAAAACATACCTTTAAGTTCGGAAATTGTTGTAAAAATCGCAGTCTTTGCTTCGGGAAAATGCCATTATTCTATATGAACAAACAGTCCTCGAAATTAAGAATTTTCTACCACGGCACAAAAAAATGAAAAGTGCCGTGGCAGAATAGTACTGCTACGGCACCACGGCATTTTTTGGTATTTCAAAATCAATGCTTTTTTTTTTTAACTTTTCAAGATGGATAAAACTTATTTATTCACCCCACAAAATTTGACGCAAATGATACCAATCGGTTACGTGTGGTTGCGCCATGCAGTTCAAAAACATGTGATCGAATTCCTTGTTACGCAAATTGAAAGATCGGTTACCTTAACAAATTTCATTAACAAATTTATTCACATTTGATCAATATTTATACAGGATGACTTTGTGACACTGGTCTAAATTATTAATATTATACAACAAATTCAATTCATTCATTCTTCATTCTTGCCATTTCATTTCTCCATCAGTCTTACCGGTACTTTGAGTTTGACAGATGACGTATTTTTGAGATCAGGTATTGAACAGTTGTAAGCAGGTTGATTTAAAATTACCCCAAGCCTTAATTCTTTAAATGATTAGTAGTGCCATAAATATTTAAACATGTCAGCTATATTTCCAAAGAATTTACTGCACGTGTTCCTTTCACTTATAGCCATGCTGTATGGTAGTACAGACCCGTATGTAGGTCGTCTACTTTGACCCCACATAGCATCGCTTGACTGCTATAATGTAAACGATTTTACTGTCTTGTCTTGTATGAATTCTGTTTCCTGTTGAAACTTGGTTTGTAGAGTGTCGAGGTTAATAAATACTATTTATTATGTCAATCAGTCGCTACCTATCACTGAGGCTATTACTCTCTGTTACATAGGGCGTAGTAATTATAAACAAAGGGTGTAAATCGGTCCAGGTCCATCGTATGTGACAAACGATGCAGTTAAAAATACAAATGACGAGAATGGTAACATTGTTCATGCATTAGCTAGTTTAACTAGGGAACAGTCCGTGCTCTCTATCATCTGTGTCTTTTTTAGTTTATAATCGTTGAAAAAAAACACCACTGTAACGGAAAAACATGGATACGCCTACGTACAGCACATGGTTAAAAGTATCTGTATTCGGTAATTGCAATATATTTGTCAGACTTTCGTCTACAAAATGATAAATATGTCACTTTATTACACGGTTAGACGACATCATCCTGGCACTATTCTATAACTGGTACATTTAGTCATTATAATTTTTGGGATCGTAAGATCTACCACGGCAAAAAAAAATTAATTATGCCGTGGCAGACGGGAGTTGCGTCGGCTTTTACCACGGCTTTGCCGTTTGCCGTGGTTAATTTCGAGCGCTGAACAAATTACCAGTACTTAAACCTACCTGCATGGTTGAAATCACCTTGGTGAAAAAAAAAAGTCCATTATACGTACAACTAGATATTCCAAAGCATAACAAAGTTCTATCTTGAAAAACTGCATTCAACACAGGCTTTGACATCGGGAAATATGTTTACCTTAATGGAAGCTAATTACCTAACTGATTGTGATAAATAAATGTCTTCATCATCTGTGTTCAAAATTGCTTTGTTATGTTATTTCATATTCATGTGGACATATATTATTATCGTCATCCCTGTCCGTCCATCCACAATTTGTTTATGGACACCCAAGAGGTCACAAATTTTACCAGATATAAAAAAAGTTTGAACATATACTTGTCACACCATAATGATGGTTGAAGTCGAATTTCATGAAAATTGGACCGAAACTGTGTAACTGGTAAGCAGATCAATGTTAAAGTATGTAATATCAAGGTTGTTGACCCTTTGTCCTAATTTTCATTTATATCCCAAAGCTAGATCTTGATTTTGTTTGATGTTCTGTATATCATACCATTTCTTTCTGGAGTATTGCCCCTCGGCCTGATTATAGGAGAATCATGTGTTTGGCTTGTGGACTCTCTAAAGTTCACAATTTTTATCTGATAAAAAATAAACCTATTTAGATATATCACCGTTGTACCATAAAGGTTGTGCTTGAATTTCGTGAAAATCATAACAAAATTTCATGACAAAATGACTGTTCTTGTACTAAAAAATGTAAAATTATGTAATATCAAGGTTGTGGGTCAAAATTTTGATGAAACTTTAAATATTTGTTTGTATTCCAAAATTCTCGATCCCTTTCAATATTCGTGCATAGTGGACCGTAACTTCCTGGATTATGGCCCTTGATTGTAAGAAACAATGAGTATTTTGGCTTATCGGCACATTAGTGGTCAACAATTTTTATCTATAAATTCCAGGATTATTGCCCCTGATTGAATGAAAAATCAATATTGTTTGGTTAGCTTGGTCTCTGTTCATTTCTTGCAAAATGTGGGCGTATCTTGCATGGCAACGCTTGGTTAAAGGTTGATGAAGTTATGGTATTATTGTCCCCCGCCCTTTCGAAAAAAGTTGGGGGACTATTAAAATGGGTTCGTCCGTCTGTCTGTCTGTCTGTCTGTCCTTCTGTCTGTCCGTCTGTCTGTCCGTCACACTTTTTGGGACACAATAACTCTCTTCCTAATTGAGCTAGAATGTTCAAACTTGGTGTATGTGTTTATTAGGTCAATGCCTTGATGGAGTTCGAAGATGAGCATTTTCCGCTTAGGGTAAGCAGAGATAAGCAATTTGATTGGTTGATGCTTTGGGACACGATAACTTTAGTTCTAATTAAGTGAGATTGATGAAACTTGGTGTATAGTTTCATTATAGTAATACCTTGACTAAGTTCGATAATGAGCATTTTCTGCTCAGGGTAAGCAGAGCTATACGCAATTTGATTGGTCGAGAATTTGGAACACAATAACTCTCCTTCTAATTGAGTTAAAATGTTTAAACTTGGTGTATATGCTTATTAGGTCAATGCCTTGATGGAGTTGGAAGATTAGCATTTTCCGCTTAGGGTAAGCAGAGATAAGCAATTTGATTGGTTGATGCTTTGGGACACGATAACTTTAGTTCTAATTAAGTGAGATTGATGAAACTTGGTGTATAGTTTCATTATAGTAATACCTTGACTAAGTTTGATAATGAGTATTTTCTGCTCAGGGTAAGCAGAGCTATACGTAATTTGATTGGTCGAGAATTTGGAACACAATAACTCTCCTTCTAATTGAGTTAAAATGTTCAAACTTGGTGTATATGCTTATTAGGTCAATGCCTTGATGGAGTTCGAAGATGAGCATTTTCCGCTTAGGGTAAGCAGAGATAAGCAATTTGATTGGTTGATGCTTTGGGACACGATAACATTAGTTCTAATTAACTGAGAGTGATGAAACTTGGTGTATAGTTTCATTATAGTGATACCTTGACTAAGTTCGATAATGAGCATTTTCTGCTCAGGGTAAGCAGAGCGATACGCAATTTGATTGGTCGAGACTTTGGAACACAATAACTCTCCTTCTAATTTAGTTAAAATGTTCAAACTTGGTGTATATGCTTATTAGGTCAATGCCATGATGGAGTTCGAAGATGAGCATTTTCCGCTTAGGGTAAGCAGAGATAAGCAATTTGATTGGTTGATGCTTTGGGACACGATAACTTTAGTTCTAATTAAGTGAGAGTGGTGAAACTTGGTGTATAGTTTCATTACAGTAATACCTTGACTAAGTTCGATAATGAGCATTTTCTGCTCAGGGTAAGCAGAGCGATACGCAATTTGATTGGTCGAGACTTTGGAACACAATAACTCTCCTTCTAATTTAGTTAAAATGTTCAAACTTGGTGTATATGCTTATTACGTCAATGCCTTGATGGAGTTCGAAGATGAGCATTTTCCACTTAGGGTAGGCAGAGATAAGCAATTTGATTGGTTGATGCTTTGAGATACGATAACTTTAGTTCTAATTAAGTGAGAGTGATGAAACTTGGTGTATAGTTTCATTACAGTAATACCTTGACTATGATCGATAATGAGCATTTTCTGCTCAGGGTAAGCAGAGCGATAAGCAATTTGATTTGCAGAGACTTTGGAACACAATAACTCTCCTTCGAATTGAGTTAAAATGTTCAAAATTGGTGTGTATGCTTCTTAGGTCAATGCCTTGATGGAGTTCGAAGATGAGCATTTTCTTTTTACGGTAGGCTGAGATAAGCAATTTTTGGATGACACTTCATGTTCAGTTTGATTGGTCGATACGTTTGAAAAAAATAAATGTGCGATTAATTAATATGTGTCATCTATTTATTTTGGGATTTCGGCGGGGGACATCAGCCTCACTGTTGGCTTGTTATTTCAGGTTTCTGATGGTTTTTTGTTTGTAGTGAGTTGTGATAGAGCTAAAATATTATACTGTTCACAGTCTGTTAGTAAAACACTTGATTTTTCTCATGTAAGTTTTTATATGCCAACATTTTCATGTGGACTTATTATGTTTTCGCCCCTGTCTGTCCGGACGTCTGTCCGTCCACAATTTGTTTGTGGACTCTCTACAGGTCACAATTCTTATTTGATTTCGACGAAACTTGAAATATAGGTTTATTCCCAAAAGATCTCGGCTGCTTTCGATATTGGCATGTATCGGATCAAAACTTCATGGATTATGGCCCCTGATTGTACGAAAAATCATGTTTTTAGCTTGTGGACCCTATAGAGGTTACAATTTTGAATCGATTTTGATGAAACTTGACATGCATGTTTATAACCCAAAGATCTTGGTTTCTTTCGATATTTGCGCCTATCGGAACGTAATTTCCTGAATTATGGCCCCTGCATGTCTGAAAAATCACCCTTTTTAGCTTGTGGTCCCTCTGGAGGTCACAATTATTATCCAATTTAAAAAACGTTTTAATTGATTATATCACCGTTACACCCTAAGATAGGTTGAGTTCGAATGTCAGGAAAATCGGACCAAAATTGCCATACAATGGTAGCCGTTAGTGTGCGAATACTGTTAAAAAATGGTATATCAAGGTTGTGGACCCTGTAGAGGTCACAATTTTAATTCGATTATGATGAAACTTGAAATTCATGGTTATAACCCAAAGTACTTGGTTCCTTTCGATAGTTGCGCATATCGGATCTTAACTTCCTGAATTATGGCCATTGATTATATGCAAAATCGCCTTTTTATACGCCCACATTTTCATGTGGACTCTCTACAGGTCACAATTCTTATATTATTTTGACGAAACTTTAAATATAGGTTTATCCCATAACAATCTGATTAAAACACAGATCCTATTTCGTTTCATTTTTATAGTTCAAATTTCATTTTACTTGTCTTTACTACATTTGGATCTGAAAGACTTGTTATTTAACTCTACTTGAAATGAGGGGTCTACTTGAAATGAGGGGTCAGCCAATTAAATTGTCTGTCAAATCAAGGGTTTGACCTTTTTTGCGCAGTATTGTGGGTAAACATTATCTGCGATACTAATCAAAACAAAGCAACAACGATTTGGATTGGTTAATCGAATGACTGAGGTCAAATGTCGCGTGCTTGACATCCGAACTGGCTGAACGTTACCTTCCGCTGTAGCTTGTTAGATCTACATGTAGTGTAGGCCATCGAAATTATAAAAACCGAAACGAAATATAGATCTAAATTTTAATTAGATTGATCCCATAAGATCTCGGCTGCTCTCGATATTGGCATGTATCGGATCAAAACTTCATGGATTATGGCCCTTGATTGTACGAAAAATCATGTTTTTAGCTTGTGGATCCTATGGAGGTTACAATTTTGAATCGATTTTGATTAAACTTGACATGCATGTTTATAACCCAAAGATCTTGGTTCCTTTCGATATTTGCGCCCATTGGATCGTAACTTTATGAATTATTACCCCTGATTGTCCGAAAAATCTTGGTTCCTTTCGATATTTGCGCCCATCGTAATGTAACATCCTGAATTATGGCCCCTGATTGTCCGGAAAATCACCTATGGTTCCTCTGGAGGTCACAATTATTATCCGATTTAAAAAAACATTTGATTATATCACCGTTACACACTAAGGAAGCTTGAGTTCGTGAAAATCGGACCAAAATTGCCGGTAAAAATGGTCGCCGTTTGTACGCGAATAGTGTAAAAATGTGGTATATCGAGGTTGTGGACCGGATTTTGATGAAACTTTAAATGCATTTTTATAACCCAAAGATCTTGATTCCTTTCGATATTTGCGTATATCAAATTGTAACTTCATGAATTATAAGTCTTCTGTGAGGAACATTTTGGCAGCAATGCAATACTATGAATATCGATAATTTAATGACCATTGAGGAATATTAAAATCTGTTGATTTATATAATATGTTCCCAAAAATACAATTTTTGCCAGAATGACATCATTTTCAGTGACATCATTTTCAGTTACATCTAAGGAATATTCACAGAATGCTGCAAAAATTTTATGAAAATAAACAACCATTTATTCTTTTATGGGCATAAAAAGTTGAAAAGTGATTCCCAGGCATGTCAGAAATTTACAATGAACTGTGGATTTTCATTTGCTCCTATGTATGCCTGGCTTCAGTCTAGCTCTGCTTATTAACAACAGCTGCTAAATTTTATCTCCAAAAAGTGTTCCAAAAAGGTAAAAAGTTAAAATAAGGCTAACCTTTTACACCAATTTACTTATTTCGTTGAGTTTGCATGATTCTGACATGTCCCGACTTTTCAAAATAGCTTTAATTTTTAAGCCACTCCAAATTATCCAATCATAATTTTTGTACTAAATAAGCAAGGTGGAAACAGAATAAAATCATATCAATCTGAACAAAAACAATATTGTTTCACATAAGCTTCAAAATGTGAAACCCTAATAAGTATTATTGTGGCGAAAAAACAGGCGAATTCTCCTTCACCAGACATTTCTAACCGTATGCACCAAATTTGTAAAATATCTGTCTACCCTAATGCGAAGTACAAGTGTCCCATTTCACGCAGATGTACTGGTAGTGGTAATGTTTATGTTCTGAGAAAGTGACAGTGTCAAAATATATGAAATTTACAAGAGAATATTGGATTTTATCGGACTTTAGTCATTTATTCTAAGGGAAATAATCAAAGGGATGACAATTCCAGGTATGTCAGAAAGATTTAGCCATTTTAATTAAAGAATGAAGGCATGACAAGCATTTTTGAGTTATTCGTATTAATTCTTCAATATTGGGATTTACATTATTGTTCTGTGTTAAGTAATACCCCAAGAGATTGTCTAAAACTGATATAGAAAATTCGGTGAAATCTTTAGAAAATATGAATACCGATATAGAGATATTTGTGGTGGTCTAATTCAAGGTCAATATATATATTATTACTGTTGTTACAGGCATAGAACATGCTTTTCTTAAACATGTCTGAAAGCTGGAATTTCATATTTTCCAAGAAAATCAAAACAATTATTTCTATGTCTTTTGCTCAAATGGTTGTCAACTCACTATTATACGATCGTTGGCATTAATTTCCCAGACAGAAAAATCAGTGACAAAGGAAATAATAACACAATTACCTTCCTTGTTTTTCCATTCACCCTCCATGAAATGGCTATTATTGAAAATGATATTTTTGCCAATTTCTCAACTGGCAATAGTGAATTATAGGATTAATAGGATTATTCTTTATCAAGGTAGGACTGTTTATGGATACAATCTATTTTTGGACTTTATTTTAATACATTTAAAAAATATAACTTAAAAATATGAAATTGCAACTTTCAGATGAAATATATCTTTTGATGTTAATTGAGTAAATAAAACCAAACAAAAATAAAACCAGATGTTAATTTGATAATTACAATGTATCCAGGTGAATCATGTTTCCAATTCTGAAAATAATCTGGTATATCGTGACAGATAAGTGTTAGTACTTCGAATTGATTTTCTATATATTATTGTCATTACCTGCTCAATGTCAAGCGTGATCTGTGGCTACAGGGTTACATTTTCAAGATTAAATAGATTTTTATGGGCAGGGTAGATATTAATAGCCTCTGTCTTTGTTCTAAACGTGGAACATAAGGTGGACATAATCAGATTAATTTCTGCATGTCAGAATTAGGCTGTTTTCAGGAAATCCAGTATTTCTCTCGTAAAATTAAATGTCTGTACTGTACAAATGTTTCAAATATGCCAAGTAATAGGCTGTAGACAGTCTTTTACAAGTGTTTACACAGTGTTGTCATGGTAATTTCAAGTTCGTAGAATTACACAGGATCTTATGATCCAAAACTGAAATGATGAATTGAATAATCCTTGAATCAGTATAATGCGATGTGGTAATAAACCACAACATATTAAAGGGGCATTATGTAAGATTTGGCAGTTCCAGCTATGTATATTTTAAAAATAGATAATGCAAAGTAATTAATTGAAAATTTCATTCAAATTACTTTATTTATTTATTCTTTAAATTACTTTATTTTGAGAAAAGTTATGAATTATTGTGGTTTTGACAAGATGTGTGCATTGATTGAAACCACCGTCATTCAAGTCTTTATAGTCTCACTTCTCCATTTTTAAATTAAATGATTGAATATATGGCTGAAATATTCTAATTTGTTTAAAATTGGACCCATCCGATGGCATTGAGAGTTAATTATTGCCTTGCAATGTTAATAAATCATGTCAATTTAATTTTTGATAACTTATATAACATTTTAAGGCCCAAAAGAAAGACCTTCAAATGCAAATTTATCTCTTACATACTGCGTGTTTAAGAGATATGCCAACAGTGAAATGGTGTGCAAAGTTCTTATCATGGTATTCATATTTTAATAATAAGACAATATAACATAATGATAAAACTAAATATAGTGAAATGTAATTTTCTGGACAATCTTGTTACCATGGAAACAAAATTCAAATGAAGTTGTCTTTACTAAGGATAAACACTATTGATAGATGTAGCAAAGTTTACATAACAGATGTGTTTGAATTAATCATGTAACAAATCTATTTTAAATATGGAAAATAGACATAAATACCTTCATTGTTGCCATTTATATCCTACACAAATTAATGTCTTTTTTAAACAATAACACAATGTGTTCAATAAATCTTACTAATTGGAAATAATGAGAAGGACATTATATTTGTAGTGTGTAGAAAACACAACTGAAGTCAATAAAGAAAAGGATGATGAATACTTAGACTATTACATTAAATCTAGGATTTCTTTTTATACAATTTTAAAACAAATATTATATTTATAACATATAAATTGGATTTCAAAAATTAATTTTCAGGAAATGTATTATATATGTAAAAGTTTGCCTTTCTGATTCTGTTGACTCTGGATGTCACATGAAAAACAATATTAGTTACATATCTGATTGGTTCCCTGCTTTCATCTAGAATCTAGTCTTAATTAAAGACTTTATCATGCAGTGATAAAATATAAAATATTATAATTACATACATGTACATGTAAAACTATGTAGTTAAAGGAGCTAAATTGCTAATATTTGGGGCCTAGAAATTGACACAAATGGGTCGCAAGCCATATAATAATCTAATATAAATGTATATAAACTAATTTACATTCAATCGTTTCTGTTTTTACTCTAATATCAAATCAGTTATGTTTGGCGAAGTCTCAATTGAATCACAATATATATATAGCATCTGGTTATTCCAGTCTACATAGTATTTATTGTGCATGCTCACCGTTTGAGATGTAATGTGGAGTATACCTAGCCTTGTTCTTTGGGTCCCTAGCTGAAAATGAGTCTGAAACGCTGTATGGCACATGATTCGTATACCAATGGTAAAAAAATTCTTTCGCCTTAACTATTGGATATCAGAAGCCCATCTCTTCCTGGTAAGACCACACCATCAATGTTGATTTAAATTGACAAATAATTTATGTTTTCAACGTCGAAGACTTTCGATGATATTGAGTTAATGACTTAGCTACTTTAAGACCAATCAGAGGCAGGTCACTCATTACTTTGGCGGAAACCTAACATAATGAACGTAAGATGATTATTAAAATAATCGATACCCTCTCATTTCGACTCCATCCCATTTCAACTACAGCTTCCTGTTAAAATAGATTCTTCCGGGAAAACATCCCATTACGACTACAGCTTATAATAACAGATAATAATGAAAAAGTAACATACAAATCGTATACAATACGTAAAAAGTACTTTAAATGGATGGAAAAAAAAAAAAAATTAGAAACCCCAAATAAAAAAGTAATTTACATATAGTTAGAAAACCAAAATAATAATGTAATTTATGTAGAATACAGAGAACCAAAAAATATTAAAAACTAAATTGTTCAAGTTCAGCAGGTTTCGTTTCTTCTCATGAACATTTTCTGAGGCTGATTTTAAATTTGATTTTCCTTTTCTGAGAGGTGGTTGTAGTTATAAACATTTTGAATGTATGTATCAATTGTGGTGTATGTTCCAGTGTAAGTTGCCGTTAAACACTTCCAATGAATAAATTCACCGAACTCATTTTTCTTTCGATACAAATATCTATCCAGTAAGATATGGTCTGGATAAGTTGATATTTTTGCTTTGATGTTAAAGATAACTAACTATAATATATAGTTAATCAGCTTCTAACATAGTCATTACATTAATTAATTACATCTCTTAAACATAGATTATTTAATTAACTCACCCAAACAATAATCAACTCTTGATGTCTTTGCTAGCTTTCAATGTTTAGCAGATTGGAAAACATTTCTGAAAAATATCCAAACAGATTATCGAGATTTTGTTTTTAATCATTGTAATGAAGATCAAAACTGGCCTAAAATTCAAAAGCTGATGTCTCATTCAGAGTGCAGCAATGTGCCTGAAATTTCAGAGCTGTCAACTCTTTAACTTATCTCCCATAAAAAGATTTATAGTTGAAATTGGGTGTATTCGATTGCTCGATACTTTTGAAAAAAATAAATGTAGGATTAATTAATATGTCATCTTTATATTTTGGGATTTCAGCGGGTACATCAGCTTGTTATCTTTAATAGTTAGCTATAACAGAATATCTTAATAAGAATAACCTATTTGGAAGACTCGACTGACATAACTACTATACACATATCTTTTGGTGCCTCACAATATATCTTTGTATATTGTATTTAATATAATATTATTTTCCAGAAAGAATTAATAGGACAGAGTTGGTTTGATATTCTACATCCACAAGACATCAGTAAAATAAAAGAACAATTGTCATCTTCAGATCTCTCTCCTCGTGAACGACTCATAGATGCCAAGAGTAAGTCCACATGATATCATTTTCAATTAAAAACCATACAATGAATGTAACTGACATGGCTTTTTCCAATTAACAGAAATATTTTCTTACAACTCTTTCACTTGAAAGGAAAAGGCATTTGTGACTATTTTATCAAAAGTCAGTATATTAGGCCTGTACGTTGATGTGTTCAGTAATATCATATGAGATAGTTTGGACCTATAGAATATGTGAGAAATAGTTCATTGATAATACAAAGCACTAGTCTAATTTCTGAAAGGAATTCCCTGGTCTATTTCAATTATATTTAGATGGGACTGATTAAAAATTACTTTACATGCCATAAAACTAGCTGTGTACAAATTGGCATGCACTTAAAAGATTTCTTGGAATTTGATATAAGAGTAGGCTGTAGCGCAAATGTCTGAGTATGATTTCCCTCACAGCACACTGTATGGTGTATGTCCATCTCTGTTAGCCCTGTCAGAGTAGAACTTTAAACCCTATTTCATTTACAAATAGTGAAAAATATTGTAGATATTGTCTTGGGGTCAGTGTTTAAAAAATGGGGTCAGTATGTACCATTAAACGACCATTACACTATTCTTTGCCTTGCCAGGTCCTCCATTGTGCATCACTGGAAAATCGTGAGAAACTCTCTCCGCTAACAATGAGATTGAACCTTGGGGCTCCTTTACTGAGGCACTGTGGCTCCCAATAGGAAATATGAATGTAAGGTAATCTATGAGAATATGTTAGGGTGAACGAATCATGCAGCTAGCTCTGAAGTGACTCAGGCATTGTATCTGAGAACGATAATATTTTTTCACTTTATATGCACATTTCAGCTATGATGCCGGTTAAAACAGAGTTACCACAAAAATCATCTCAACTATGTTCTGGTGCCAGACGATCCTTTTTCTGTCGTATGAGAACCGGTGGTAAAGCATCTGCCTCTAATAACCTTCCAGTACCTAAAAACAAGATAGATGCAGATAGTATGATGTCTCCAAGAAAGAAAAAGACAGGTACCAGTACATCAAGTTTGAAAATTTAAGAATTGTGGAAATGGGCTCATTTATCCGACCACTGTTATCTGTACAATTCATAGGTTTGATCATAGGAGAAGAATCACCTGCCTAACTGCAGTTGAAGTCAAGTCCAAATTACTGTGGGACCCAAAAACCTTGTTCAGTGCCATGAGTGTTGGCACTACGAAGAACTAGAAGCTAATGATTTGAATTATATCTGATATTGATCAGATTTTAGTGTCTTATAAATCCCATTACCTGAAAAAAAATCATTGTGGATTGCTTGCACAATTTAACTTTGGTGAGCCCGTGTTTCATTGTCTGACTACCTATTATTCTATATTTCGATAAGTAAAAACTTTTGTCTGATTCATTGTCTATTGTACTAGTTATTTTATATAAAATATTTCTATGTTTTAGACCGTAAAAACTTTAGTGTGATTCATTGTACCGGTTATTTAAAGTCGTGGCCTGTGTCTAAAGTGAACTTAGATGAAGATAAAGAAATATATCCTGATCTGAACAGTTTAAGTTGTTTGGTTGTTATAGGACGACCTCAAAAAATCTATCAATCTAAAACAAACTTTAAAAAACATATCAATGTACGACCATTAGAATACACTTCACGACATAGCGTGGATGGAAAGTTTCAGTATGTGGATGAAAGGTAAATAACTTTATGTATATTATATGTATATTCCTAAATCTGCTTTTCATTCTCAACCAAAACTTAAATAGATTAAAATATGGGATCAGATCACAAATCAGAAACAAAATGCATTATGGGTTGATTAAAATTTCAGCTTGAGAACAATAAAAAATAATATGAAATAAATTCAAAGTAAATACAAATTTGTAAAAGCCTCAAGTATGAAATCAAGATCTTTGAACAGGTTAATTCGGCCCAGAAGACTCTTGAAAACCGTTTTCGTTTGTAAAAATCGAGACTTTCGTTTTTTATATATTTTTGGTGCCATATGTCCCCAAATTTCGTGTTATCCCCTGGATAGTCATGTGTAAATACTTGCATTTGGTGTACAGGATTTTTCTATGACCAAGTCACTGCCCTACAATATTCAACAATGAAATTGGTTAACGATGACCCTGCAATACAAATCTAGCAATCGCTTCCTCAGTATTTTGAACTGAAACTTTCAAATAAATGGTTTTAATTTGTATACTTTTAAATCTGGTACTAACCCATTAATAGACTCATCTCCTTTAGCCTGGTTGGTGTAGAAAAGTAGGTTGCCTAATCCTATTTAATTTTATGCCATTTGTGACTATGTAAATACTTATAGTTTGCCCTTTTTGTCATGCAGGGCGACGATTATATTAGGATTGTTGCCTCAAGAACTGTTGGGTACATCAGTTTATGAGTATTATCATCAAAAAGATATTGCTCATTTAGCAGATGTTCATCGGAAAGGTATGTAATGGAATAATTTTATACATAATAAAATAAACCTTGTTAGCCATAGCTTGACTAAATTACTTTCTTCAGACTCCCTAGTAAAATCCTTTATGGCATGATTGTGGCGGCTGCTTTTGCTTTTTTTATATAACTCCCCTCCATTGACATGTTCAGGGGTGACTAACTATATGATATTACGAACTGTAAAATAAAGCCACAAAAAGGACAAGTAAAATTAAAATCAAAAACTAATATCAGAAAAAAGAAGAATATTAAAACATAAAGTTATGTATGTATAAGTGACAACTGTTGTGGACTATTCACTGACTTTAGCTGTTGTGATATGTTGCCTAGCAGCCTATATATTTTTTTTTTCTTTCAGTTTTACAAACAAAGGAAAAAGTACAAACTAATCCATATAGGTTTAAATCCAGTGGTGGAAGATATGTCGTTTTACAGTCCACATGTTTTGGTTTTCAAAATCCATTTACTAAAGAAGTAGAATACATTGTCTCTATGAATAAAATTGTGAGGTAAGACCATATTCCTATAGCAGTGGTTATGAGTGTAATCAGCTCATTAACTACTGCTACAGTCAATGGAAATTTCAAACGCACAATTTCACTGTAATGACAACTTGGATAGATATATTTCCGAAAAATGCCATCAGTGTCCTTGACATGTCATGTTATGCAACAGATACAAGTTATATACAAGTATGAAGTTAAACCATCAGAGAATCTTTCAGCTATTTAGAATATTAGAATGAAAACAATCGTGCAGGGAGAATGCTTGTTAATAATTCTGTCAAAAAAAGTTGAATAAAATAAACTTGAGCTAAAAACAAGGGAACCAGTAGAATGGATATGCAATCATCTGATTATTTAGTGTGAACTATAATTAACGATAACTTACAAAGTTAGTACCAATTATACAATGTAAAATGACTAGCTCTCTTTCATCTGGGTACAGTCAAGATTTAGATGAATTGGATTTGTAGATTCACAAAGTGTGCTTATGGCATTTTGTGAGATCAGTCGCATTTAACATTTTTTTTTAACCTTGGATGCTATTTCACGTGTATATTTCATACAGATCCTACATAATTTTGTCTGATCTGGAATTTGCCCAATCAGTCACCAAGACATGGTGAATGATATTAAAATTCCAAAAAATATTTTAAGTATGGAAGCATTTCATTGGTTGGTCACTATCCTAATGCAAATTTTACCTCTTGGACAATGAAAGAACTGAATTTTTGAAATATTTTAGTTTCAGAGTGTATAACTTCTACTCATCATGATTATCATTGATAATAGGCTGGATTAACTTCCTAGTTAATTAGTAATCAACCTATTTATCACGTTATCAGTCTATCACGTTATCAGTCTATTTATCACGTTATCAGTCTATGCACTTAATCCTTTGTCAGACTATTCATCAATCCAATAAGAATGATTAAAAACTTCAACTAAGTGATTACCTCAGTGGTTTCTCCATTATTGGACATTTTAATCTCCTTGATGTTGGCCAACAGCTTTAAGAAAGTAGTCATAGATGTCATGTATCCTGTCAATGGACGGTCATCATAACTTTAATTTTCGTAATGAAACTGTCTTTTAAGACTTCATACAGAAATTCCCATCTACAGTGGCCCAGTTGCCTGGAATCATCGCTTACCATATTCTTAGCTTGATAAAGACGGGAGAACCCTCGTTGAAACGTCGCTGAAATAATTTCTTTAAGTAACTTGTATTCCATATAATTGTGTCATGTGTTACCATATAAGGCATTGCTTATTAGGTCTTTAATTTTTAAGACTCCATATAGAAATTCACATATACTGTGGCACGTTGCTTACCATATAACTTCAAAACTAGTATAATGGTTTATTTTGGCACAAAACACATGTAAACGGTCACATATACCAACAACAAACTTGATAATACACAGAAGATGGCTATGCCTTTTTACAAGTGACTAGATTTCCAATGTAATTTTAAAATACCATTTTATACAGAACACAACAATGTTTAGATATCTTGAACTATTCTTATCACAAATGTTCTGATACCATTCTTTATTTTTCAAATGAAGGCAGGTGATAATTGAATATTACTGAAGTGAAATATATATGAAAAATAGCAAGGACCACCTAATTTTTTGCACTAATCATAAACATTATTCAGAAGACAATATGCTACAAAACATAAGAAATATTTCTAGTTGAAGTGAGTAAAAGTTTAAAGGCAATGAAAGCTTATTGACCTTATTTCCTGAATCTGAAAATGTCCAAAGTGCAAAATTTTGAAATAGCATCCCAGTTTTTAACTACTTCAATGAAGTTGAACTGCTTTAAGAGATTATCTTTACATGTGTTATTATTTTGACAGTGAACCAGAGGTAACCGGATGTGATACATCAGAAGAAATTCTCATCAAAATGAATCAAAACTTTTCTAATGATAAAATAATTAGTTTAGGTAAGTACTCAAGGCTTTAGTTTAGTCTACATATGTCACCCCATCATGTTTCCCGAAAACAAGTCACGATTCATTTCCCTTTTTCACATTTCACTCTCGAGATGCTTTCATCTACCTACGTCAACCAGTTCTTGGATTTTCAATAATTAGATTGAGTTTAGGGTTAGTTTGAATATGAAGGTATATGCAATGACTATATCTATAAGATTATCATTGAAAGTTCAAATGACTTTTGAAGAATCATTTCCAGTCAGTATTTGATATTAGTTATTAGGTGCAATTTACAGAAGACCTATCCAAGGTTTGGGATTTGGACATACAGCTAGTTTCAGGATAGCTTTTCTTAGATAACAGGTGACGGTCTGGGTTCGTTGGGTTTACCCAAAGCATTTCCACCATGTCTTGGTAAGAGCAAAAAGATGAACCGCCAAATATATTTATCCTGATCTTGTCAGCGTCTTCAGTTAGCTTATAGCAAATCGCAATCATTTAGTCTTTTAAAATACTTACCAGTATTGGCTGATATGTCACAGTAAAAGAGCATAATATAGCAGTCCAAAATGTGCTATACTTAAGCCAGTGGGTGCTTTATAAAAGTAATAATGAGTGTCCTCTATTTATTTGTTGATAGAGGTGGGTGGACATCAACATCAAAACTGTTGTCTTGTTTTGGGAAAATTTAGAGTAATTAAGATGATTGGCAAAACGGAAAAGTATATTTGCGACTTTGAGTGATTAATGGATGAGTGTGTTAAATAGCTTTAATTTATGTCCGCTTTCATCAAAGTGATATCGCAGAAAGTATATACCACTTTTATATGGTCATTTTGTGTGTTCTGTAAAAATTACAGTATAAGAAGAATTATCTCCCCTTTCAGGTAATTTCTAGTTATACACATTGACACATTCTGTTATGGTTGTACAACTGCTGATTATTGGACATTTCCGGGTTCAGGTCACTCTCTACCTTTCTCATACTTTTCAAATAACATAAGCACCATTATTTAATTATGAATGTTAGCACATGGAATTTTACATTATGGTGTTGATGTAGATAAACTGGTCTGACTGTGAGGCTAAACCCAACATTAACAAACATGGGTGGTGCTCGATTCACAGTCCAGAACCTCCCGAATCAACAGAATTACAATCGAGTGACGCGAAATTCAGTCCTGTCACAGTTCTGCGAGTCCCGACAGCTGAGGTGGAGTGAGTAGAATCGTGATGTATTCCTAGGTAAAAAATATGTTTCAGCAGTCATGATTGGTTGGGATACTTTTTATACAGTCGACGCATGGGCTGTAATCCGAAATTCTCCTTTTCACTCGATTGACACCAGTTTTGGAATTCAATTCCGGAACTGTGAATCGAGTATCCCCAAGATGAATCAAAGGGCGATGATAATAACTCGTGTTGATTTGAAGTAATATGTTCGGTAGTTTACATATTTAGATTATATGATTAGTGAACTAATAAATTTACCAATTAAAAGCATTTAGAACTGATTTTAGGATCAACATCAGCATGTAATAGCAGAGATCTACCAGGAATTTCTATAAGAGAATATACTAGTGCAGGAAGAATAGGTACAAAAATAGCTGAAGAATCCATGGAGTAAGTTACATTATTATTTTTCTCACACGTATATGCAAGTACCTGTATGAAAGCTGATTCCTGAAATATTGTGGGGCATGAGGGCATCATAGCCACTTCACACAGATTAAAAACAATATTAAAAGGACATAATCCTGTATTTCTTCCATGCTGTATTACAGTTCCGGATTCAAGAAAACTTTTAAACTAAAATATCTTAAGGATGCAGACATTTTATTGGTTAAAAGTTAAAATATAATTAATTTTATGTTTTCATAAAGAAGACCCAGATCAATTTAAAATTTATTTGAGATTTATCCACAAAACTACATTGTTATAAATGGACATACCCTAATTGTTTTTATATGCCCACATTTTATGTGGACTTACTGTTGTTGTCCCTGTCCGTCCATCCAACCACAATTTGTGACACTCTAGAGGTCAAACTTTTTATACCCCTTGTCTGTCCAGCGGTCTAGTATCCACAATTGCTTATAGGTTAAAGTTAATATCTGATTGACTTTAAATTTTTACACAGTGTTTAAGCTTATGAGACAATCCTATTAATTTCTGATAATTACTGCCAGAGTTATGACCCTTGATCACTTTGAAAAATCTAGAGGTTACAGTTCATACGATTACATCATGTGTACCTACTTCAAGAATACACATGATGGCAAATGGCCGCCATTTAAAATACTACGCCCGCCTCTTAGAGACGATAACTTAACTCGCTATAAATTGTAAAAAAATTTACTTCGGCTAGAATTAAAAAACACCTAAGATTAACATTTGCTAAAAATTTCTAAAAAACAACCTAAATTTATGGAAATGGGGCCAAATCAAATCAGGCAAATTACATGAAATAGTCCATGTTAAACGTATAGCAAAAATTTTAAACTAACGCGAGCACGCGCGTTTCTAGACAACGCCATAGCGGGTCATAGCAACCAGTGAGTATAAATTGGAAATCCCCAATGACGTAGATATTATAAATTGGAAAGCCGAGTCTGTCTTAAAATAAGTAGTACCGTCAGTAAACAAGATGGAAGCCATCTGCTATCGTGTTTGATCATGGAGTAGGCAAGCACAGGTGTGTCGTATGGCTACAGTTAATATTCGATTGACTTTAAATTTATATACAGTGTTTAAGGTTATGAGATAAAGAAACCTAATGATTTTCATCAATTTCTGATGATTACTGCCGGAATTATGGCACTTGATATTAAATGTTTTGTATAATAAATTTTCGTATAGAGCAGATTAGAAGCCAAACCAGTATTAATGATTTCGGGTAATTACTTAATGGTTTGTTAACAATAATCATATTTTGTAAATATCTTCATTAATGATGAAAGAAAAAATATGCAATAACCCCTGTTGACTGCACAGATGTCTTAGCTGATGTGGGTGTTTGTTTCGTTGCCTGACAGCCTATCTTTTTGTACAGTTCACAGGTAACGGCAGATAGTAGTAGCCTGGAAGTCACACCTTTACCTCAGGTATGTAGCATTTATTTTATCTATGCTAACAGTGAGTTAGCATAGTGGTTATGGTAATGGTTTAGTACATGCCCTTAATATCATAAGGCCTAGCAATGGGTCAGTTGGTGTGGTTTCGATCCCACTTGTATTTGTCGAGCAGGTATGTCTACCATGTATGTCAATATGAATTTCTGAAAATAATGTCATTACCATTTAATATTTTTTACAGAGATTTGCTGTTCCAATGAATGTTCGAGTCCCTTTGCTGAATTCAGCGTCTTCATCAACATCATTATCACAAGCAGGTAAACCATTTTAATACTGTGATGGCTTAGTGAGTAAGATGCTGACTGGCTGGCTAACCTGGAAACCTGGAGGACCCTGTCTATTCTAGAATTGGTTTATTTGCTGAATAATAAACGATTGTCATCAGATCTTTGAATAAAATAAATATGATACATGTCAGTCACAAGCGCACACCTCACACTGACCTCACCTTGAAAGTTATATATAACTGATTCTCAATGGATGATTGTTTAACCATTGGTGATAGATGTGTTGATCATGTGTACCACTGCTTCGCTGTTTAGATGTGGAAAGTACACGAGAAAACTCACCACAGCCACTTACGACAAATACGTTCTTCTGCTTCATATTTTTATAGCCTTGCGATCAACTAATATTGTCTGTGATTATTTTTGTAATTCTCTTCTGGTGGCTAGAACCCTTTTTCAGGTTGTATATTTTCTTCTTACTATCTACCGGTAAGTAGTTAAGACGTTTACCCATCAGGAAAAACACTGCAACAATTCAGTTCGATATTTTATATCAAACACTGGATACGTAGGTTGCAAGCTTAGGATACATTATATACACAATACTTAAAATTGATCTTTCCTTCCACTCCCAAATTCACCGATCAAGTTTACTGATGGAACACACTACATCATATCATGGCTTCCTTACGAGTCAGGGGGGTCTCCTCATTCCAGATGGTGTCTTTTGAACTTCAGCGGTATCTTTCTCTCAATGCATGTCTCCTGTTTAAGAATGTAGCGGTTGTCTAAATTCTTTAGGACCTAAATTAGTCCTTGAAAAAGCTCTGTCAAGTATTAAATTGGACAAATATTATGTAATTAATTATAATTAAGCCAACTGATGCTATAGTATCATGAGTGATCTGGTGATATTTTGTTTTCACGCAGAACCAGGCATGTTTTGGTTTTATAAATCTTTTTATGTGTCACTTAATTAATTTAAGTGCGTGAGATAATATTACTTCTCTACAAAATGAAACCCAATAATTAATTGGTAGGAGGGAGTATAGTGTACTACACATATCCAGAGCATTAAAAATATAGAATTTTGATATACTTATTTAGTTTATTTAGTTTCTAAATGTTTGTGAAACATTAAGTCAACTAAAAATTTGTAGATCAAACAGATGTACCTCAGATTTGTTGATTTTTCTTTCTGCAGCATGTTCATCAAAAACTGGAAATGTTCAATGGTCATCGAGACTTGGTGATCAAAATGGCCATATTACTGTAAATAGCAAAAGTAAGTATGAATATTATATTGAATGAACCTGTTGAATCATGTATTATCATATTCAGCTCAGAAGGGGATGGGGTGGCTGAATGATCTAAGGAGTGGTTTTGATTCTCGGTTTGTAGATAACAAGTAGAACAGTTGCCTAACCAACCTTGTTGGTTTCCGCCGGGTCTTCAGGTTTCCTCCAACTGCTAAAGATCCCCATGTTAGTCCTGCAAATCCCATTTTGACAACACAAATCTATGATATATCGAACTTTCTATATAAACATGTGAGAGTTTGAAGAAGCCTCTTTATACTTTTTCAACAGTTACGTGAACATCTCAATTGGCAAATAGTCAAAATGATGTGACTACCGGTAACCAAATATTCCCTTCCATGTAAATGTTCATTTTTATACATCCACATTGAAATGTGGTCGTATATTGTCGTTGCCCCCGTCGGTCCGTCGTTGTGGACGCTCTAGAGGCTAAAGTTAATATCCGATTGACTTTAAATTTATACACAGTGTTTAAGGTCATAAGAAGCCTATTGATTTTCAGCGATTTCCGATCATTAGTGCCAGAGTTATGACCCTTGATTACTTCAAAAAATCTCGTGGACGCTCTAGAGGCCAAAGTTAATATCCAATTGACTTCAAATTTATACATAGTGTTTACAGTCATGAGACGAAGACATCTATTGATTTTCAGTGATTTTCAATAATTACTGCCAGAGTTATGGCCCTTGATCACTTCAAAAAATCCTGTGGAAGCTCTAGAGGCCAAAGTTAATATCTGATCGACTTTAAATTTACACACAGTGTTCAAGGTCATAAGACGAAGAAGCCTGTTCATTTTCAGCAATTACAAATAATTACTGCCAGAGTTATCCCCCTTGATAACTTCAAAAAATCTTGTGATGCTATAGAGGCCAAACTTATCATCCGATTGACTTCAGATTGATACACAGAGTTTAAGGTGTTGAAACAAACAAGTATTTTGATTTTCAATGAATTTTGATAACTGAACAGCTAAATCCATGATATTAAATGTTTCATGTATATACTAATTGTTAGTGTGGGGCAAAACTTTATAAAAAGCAAAAAAAATTCTAATGATTTTCTGATATTTACATAATGAGTTTTTACTCTTAATCAGATTTTAGTGTTTTATAAATGATTCATTACTGAAAAAAGTAAAAATATGCGACAACTCTTGTTGACTGCCCGTACGATTTAGCTGCTGTGGGCGTATGTTTCGTTGCCTGGCAACCTACCTTTTATTTTGCCACTGCTTATCTTGGTCCCAGCCATTGCAGAAACGGAAGGATGTTGAACAATGTTTCATTTCACATAATTATCTTGGGCGGTGCTCGATTCACAGTCCAGAACGTCCCGAATCGACAGAATTACAATCGAGTAACGCGGAAATCAGTCCTGTCACAGTTCTGCCAGTCCCGACAGCTGAGGTGGAGTGAGTAGAATCGTGACGTATTCCTAGGTAAAAAATATGTTTCAGCAGTCATGATTGGTTGGGATACTTTTTATACAGTCGACGCATGCGCTGTAATCCGAAATTCTCCTTTTCACTCGATTGACACCAGTTTTGGAATTCAATTCCGGAACTGTGAATCGAGTATCCTTTTGGTAAACGTGCATCACACCTTTTGATCTATTTATTGTACATACAACTGTATAATTATTCTACTTGATGTTATTTAATATCGGTGTATTTTTTATAGGTCCCCAAGCAGCAGCAGTGTTAGATTCGACATTATTAAATGATGTGCTAGAAGAACAGATGGTAGAAGACATGCAGAATCCCGGTAATGATGGTAATGATGAAGCAGCATTGGCATTTTTAATGAGTTTATTAGAAGCAGATGCTGGATTAGGAGGACCTATTGACTTCAATGATTTGCCATGGCCTTTATGAGGATGTTAGTTTTTTTTTTTAAGTGACAATGATATGACATTCCAGAGACTATTAAGTTGTTTGTGCGGCAGTACCGTCACTTCTCTTTGTTATATTGAATCGTGTTGATTTATGAAGATATACCAAAAAATATACAGTAATAGAATTTATAACCAAATTTTTATTTGTGGGGAAGCTTGACATCGAAAAACTGGAGAAAAAATTCTCATTTATACACCCTGTGCCTGTGCCGAAAAGATATTTTATCTATTATAATAGTTTATTTTTATGATATCATTACAAACGGAGTGCTTTTGTCAAAATGAATCAAGTGCCTGTTACACTACATGAAAGCCTTACACACAATGTGATTGGGCCAAGCAAAAAAACTTGGAAAAAATTTTATCTTTGCTCAACTAGTTTATGTTGGTTTATACATGGATTTACTGGTAAAGAGATTAAAGATTATCTGAATGGTAATATGGAAAATAAAAACAATGTGACAATCTTATACTGAAGAAGAAAAAGTGATATTGTTAATTGATTGTTTTTGTAAATAACTCCCCCTAAAATTTGCTTAATCTAAGATGTGGAATTGCCGATTTAATAATGATTTTCCGAATGGTGTTATAAATTCTGTCCTTGAAAGAAATTATTGTTGAAAAATAGTAACCTCATTCTATTTCACTCTGTAATGGCTACGCAACCTACTTGTGTTCCTGTTCTTGTACTATACTTTAGTATGTCGGTCAAATTTGTGAGTGCGTTGAAATAAATTGTTGTCATTTTTGTAATTGTACCCTTTCCAATTAATAATTTGCTAGTTCTATAGTATGTGGAAAGTTTTTAAATATTTATTCTAGTAGATGTTCCCTTTAACTATCAGTTGTTAAAGAATATTAAAATAGGTGGACAGCCTTTTACTTTTTGTTCATAACCTTCTATTTTATCCTTGTTTCTGTAGTAAAAGTTTTGTTATGACAGTTTTTCTTTAAAGATGCATTATGTAAGATTATATGCCTATTGTAGGTCTTTATTTATGGATAATCAAGACTTGGACTCAATTGTCAAGTATTGCTGCTATAATGATGTTCAATCTATGCTATACCTTGTCAATATCAATATCATCATTTTTCATTATCTATTTTCAAACTATTACAGCAAGAACTGCCAGCTCTTTATCTAAATCTTGCATAATGAATCGTTAATTAACTGCAAATGTTTATACATGTATATAATAACGGTGATTATATTAATTTCCAATATTTCATTTAATTTGTTTTAGGTTGAATTTTGTATCCTGTGATAATAAATTCTATGTTTGTGACATAATTAAGTAACTATTAAGTTGAAGATAATACATATGAGTTTTGTGACAAAAAATTCAGGCACAAAAAATCGATCTGAAATTACATACACCTGCCCTCTAACCTCATATACACGCATGATGTCACAACAATTTGTTGATTAGAGTGTAAATAGTATCTGCGACATATCCGTCTATTCATCGCAAAGATGTTTCAGGATTGTAGTGGAACATGTTATATTGCCAATATTGATTTATATGAGTTCAGTTGAAGCAGATGTAAAATGATTTGCTGATAGGCAAGAGCTTCAGTTTTCAATCAGTAGGTGAATGTAAAATTGTAAAGAAATCAAATTAAAGAGCATTATTTTTACTTTATAAACTGTACAATACTCTACAAGAATTCTCGATAGTGTGGCACATCACACTTGCTTCTTTCTATTATCTACTATTATGGCACCTTAAATTCAGCTTTGTAAAATAACTCAATCAGCAGTGCCTTTATTAAGATGTACAAAGGTATACCTCTGAAAGAACAGGTGCCATTAACAGCATTCTATATTATTTTATTGTGCATTATATTAATATACCTGTGTAGAGTAAAGTGATCCTTCAATGTTAGGCCATATATAAAAAAAATATTTGGTTCTCAGATACTCCCACATTACTTAAAAGCGATATTTATTGCTGCAGTATGTATGAAAAAAACAATATACATTAAGCTCAATTATTAAGTACACGACTCTGTGAAATGTTACTGACAATCATAAATGATACTGGATAATGTGCTGAGATAAATAGTCATTAGCTCTGTAGTGATACTTTGACAAAAAAAAATTAAATCCTACATCAGATTTTTTTAAGGGATGATTGTCTTGAGAACTAGATTTTTGTATACTATTTCTTTAAATTGTCTATTGCATCCGAGAATTAGATATTTATATTATTAAAACACCTTAAATTAATATATTGAACATAATATCGAAATGTTAAAAATATTTAAAATGTTAAACAAAAAATGTTTTTATTATTTATATGAATATATTAAACTTCTTTGTTATTTATATTAAACTTATATATTAAAGTAATATTTTAATAATTAGACAAAAAGAGTTTGTATTATTAATCAAAATATAGTTAATTTCTTTATGATAAATATAACAGTTTTTAAAGTTGTGATATATATGATGTAAATACATAAAAAGATCAGAAATGGGGTGTAATGACCTACTTTCTGCACTGTAAATATATGAAAATTATGAATGTATAATGTCAGGCTGTGATATAAATGTTAAGAGTGTTCAAGAGATACATAAAATATTTTATAATTTATAATGCTTCTTATACACTATTCAAAAATTATTCAGAATTACTAATATTCCAATTTAGTTAGGCATAGGAGTTATTTTAGGGTAACTATAGTACGGTTGTAAGCTGTAATAAGAAATTGTACAATGAAAATGAGAAAATAGATTTTTAATTTTATTCAATTCTGAGAAAAATGGATCAAAAACATTGTTTGTTAATAATGTATCCAGTAATCATTAAAATACATATATTATTATTATAGACTGTTTTTGTTAAGAATGTTTAAAACAAAATGTGTGGAAATTGTTCTATATTAAAGATACATGTATATTTGTTTTTTGCGGTTGTCCAAATTATTAAAAATGTATGTATAGTGTTAATGAATATTGTTTTATATAAAATTGTTTATTGTGAAATGTGGATCTTACTTTATTTAGTAGTAAACATTATGCTCACTGTCTATAAACGCTTACACTTGGACTCACATACCCGAGCCTAAGTGCAATAGTATACTAAACATTTGTTAGCTGTTTGAAATCCGAAAGTCCAGTGGATTGAAGACACTTTGGCTTAAAAATTGGTGCACACCCTGGCATATTTTAATAATGTTCATACCAAATACAGCTCAAAGACATGTTATCCCATCAAGAACATAAACATTGGTGTTCCTCAGGGCTATACACTTGGACCACTCCTGTTTCTTATTTATGTCAATTCTTTTCTTCAGCATAGATATCTGTTCAATAAACCATGTGCAATTAATATTTCTCTATCAAAAATTAGGACAATAAATACAAAATATCCATGAATGGATGACAAAAAACCCAATATGAAGTTTTAATGATAAACAGATTTATAAAAACTATTTGCTATTTTTGGAGAAGGTACTAGAAAAAGTCATATCAAATAAAATCAGATCATGGAGAAATCCCTGGTTATCCTGTCCCAACCACAAAGTTGAAAAAATAAGTCAGAGACTAATCTGTTTAAGTATAACTAAAGTTGAATTAAATAGCATGCACTAGGATATAAATTTAGAGGTTGCATTAACCAAAACCAGGATGCACTTAACAGTATATGAATTGATTTTTATTATATATTTTTATATATATATATACACGGTTCCGGTAACTTTTAAAAACCAGGAAGATTTGAACAGATAATAGTAGTACGTTAGGTTATCGATACCAAAGAGTGACCGTCCAACAAAGATGTGTTATACAGTTAGGTTAGAACTATAGCTAGGGTACTAGATCTAGGTTATATTTCTTCACACCGGAAAATCCGTGACCCCAGCTTATTACTTAGTGACCTGAAAAAAGAAATTAATGTGTTCCGATAATTTTATCAAGATACACGTAATTTTAAATATAATGTTCAAATTTTCCCATCTTAATCCACACTAAAAAATGTACGCAACTAGATTATTTAAATGGAGAAGCTGAGGCTTTATATACCAGTAATGGCTTGGCTCAGAATAGAGTAATTTAAATGAAATTTTCAATACATTCATTTTGTTATATCTATTTTTAAACCAGTATTACAAGAAAGGCCAGCTCTTTATTTAAATTTGACGTATAATGTATCTTTAACCAATATTCTATGTACACTTAATGCATATTTTAAAATTCATCTGGCCGATATCTTGCAAACAGATTTTTAAAAGAAAACATTTGAAAGCCGCGCACGAACTTAAATCTAGTTTGTTATTTTCTTTATTAATTTTTTCAATGTATATGCAAACTCTATGACATGATATTGTTTTATTTCTTAAGACTTATGCGTGCAATTCATTTCGAATAACATTTTTCACAGAAAATTTTCTGTTGTTAATCATATTCAATTGGAATTTATTTATCGGACTGTGTTCAGTATTTTTTACATAAAGATTGAAAGAATGTTAGTACAGTTTCAAAGCAAATTAACTCACTCGGTTCTGTTAACGAAGGACGGTCGCTTGAAGGTAGCGACGTGTTTATATTATTATAAACTGACTCCATTGTTTATACACGTGCTGACAGATTTCTTTCATTTAACAACGGGCCGTTGGACTACAGTGAGTAGACGACCAAACATATTTCAGAAATTAGATAGCCTGACTTTGATTTGTAACAGGAAACTTCTCCCACCAGCAGGCACTTAAGTCGCCATTTTGAACCAAATAATTTTCTCACGGTGCATGTTGTATATTGAAAGCGAAAATAATATGGATTTGTCAAAAATAACGGTAAGTATATATTTTATTCTTTGTAAAAACAGGGTTTCCGGTTTATTTAGTTGTTGTGGTTATTTACAAACGCCTTAAAAACTAAATAATTCCTCGCTGTTCACAAGTGGTCAGATAGAACTGTATTAAACCTGTCCTATTTTAAAAACAACATATAAGAAGTACATGGATGCATGTAATTAGTTGTCGAATACCGAATACGTCCATGGATCGTAAGAATGTTGAAGACAATACGCTCTCGACTGGTGGTGTGGTGAGCTTCAAATGTGTTAAATCTTTATTAAGAAAAACCAAACAAAATCGGTATTCCCATTTCATTAAATGCGTTTAGTTATTTGTTCTAACAAATTAAATGAAACTCAGTAAACCTAGTTCTATACACTGATTCGCCGTGAAGATAAAAAAACATATAAATTAGTCCCTGCAGCCGAGGATTGTATTATCGATGTTTGGATATTTATTTGTCCTCGTAAAAATTGCGCTAGAAATCCGTGTATTGGTGTTGCTACTTTCAACATAAATCCAGAAATATCGGTTGAATTTATATATGGACAAAAAGCATGAAGATTTGTCAAGATCGCAGAGAAAAATTTTCTGATCGTGATCTCGTTTCATTAGAAAACACAACACAAATTATATGGAAAACAGTCACTGTACACACATATTCGACGTTTCATAAGTGTTTTACTTGTCGTTATCAAGCACAAATAAAGATTGGTCATATTCGCAGTTCATTTCTATCTGTAAAAGTTTCATAAAGAATAAGGAATTATAATAATAAATTAGCATGGAATAGTTAATGTCCTAAGAGTTGAAATAAATTCATTTGGAAGGATTTCACTTTTAATCTTAAATATTCAATATTAAAATTATAACAAATAACTACTCATACTCCTGCGCAGTGTTTCGTTTGATTAGAACTAATCCACTTCAAGAGAGGGATTTCTCGCACCATTGCTTCAGGAATATGATAACTACTATACCCAGCAAATATTGCAAAATGTGACCGACAAGAAAAGATATGTTCTAGCGCACATATCCAAAATTTAAATAATTTCATAAAAATTAAAAAGAAATTTTGACCAAGAGTGGTTTCTATTTGTTGTTTTTTCTTTTGCCAATTCCACTTGTCCATCATACAAATTCCAACTACACGGGGGCGACGATGCGATTTAGATACAAACCGGAATCGATTGGTTAAAGGAGGGTTATAGTATTTCTATCGTTAATCATCACCTATCACCTTGGAAACAAAATGACACGTAAAACACCTCACCATTAATTACGGGACAATTCATGGACTTGCAACATAATATTTCGCATAAGTTTCTTTCAAGCTTTTTGGCTTATAAAAATGTTGACTGTCTCGAAATCAATATCATCCATGGACTTTAGGAATTAAGCAAATCAAATGTTTGATTTTAATTGTTCTTAACCTTGTAAAATTCCACATTTTTGAAATATTTACTGGTGGACTCAAGTTAGTGGAACGTAAGTCACACTAGAGCGGAAACAGAACGCTCTCTGCTACAGTATGCATCTCGCCTTCGTGGTAATGAGAACTTGGCCTTGCATAACGGCACTTGTGACTGGTGGGGTGTTGGATCAACCCTACTGTGGGACTTTTTCTTGAATTGGAAGCCCATCTAGTGGAGTCGGGGGTCCCTGCCACAGGGGGTCATACTCCACACGGTGTTTCGCTTGATTAGACCTAATCCCACCCAAAAATTAAGGGGTTCCTCAAACCATTGTTTCACAAGTATGCGGTCCACATAGAATTTTATCACAGAATTGAAGGATTTCTTTCAGTTTTATATTTGGAGATTTCCAATTTTATTTTATTTTTTTATTTTTTTTTGGGGGGGGGGGGGGATTGAAGTCTGGCGCCTCCGCTATAATCCACTACTGCAACTCCAATAATATAATATTAAAAAAAAGTAGAACAAGTCAAAAAAGTTATTATTTTTACATGTATGTATGAAGTTGATTGCATGCATTGCAGAATATATATAGCATACCGGGGTCGAATTATGTCGAAAGAAGCCTGTCTCACTCTGTGTTAGGTTTCAGGATCTGTTTGTTTATATAAAGGCCTTTCCGACATGGTTATGAGTTATGACATGCGATTTCTATTTAATCCAATAATTCGGTCAAAATTAACCTTTCAATAACTCATTTTTTTTTTCAGGAAATAAATTACAATTCACCGTTAAAGTCTAACTAAAACTTTTCAAGACTGACGATAGGCTAGGCCTACGTACTACAAGAGAAGTTATTTATTAGTTTTATTAAACTCAAACGACACAAAGAAAAGTGAACTGTTTCGAAGAAATAAGACATCAATGAAAGATAATAACTAGAAAAATGACTGTGATTGATGATCCTAGATATCAAGCCCATCTTCATCAGGGTGGAGGGTAAATATTTCTCTGAGTTATTAATTTAATGGGTTGTATTTGACAATTGTCACGTGCTGACGTTTGTTTTTGTTGACACAGGAAGTCGACATTATTTGAACTCTCAACCTGCGAACTTTAACCTTTCATCATAAATCATAATATCCAATATGGCTGGTTTAGTTCTGAAATTTGTTGTTGTTCAAGTCGAGTATTTGCATTGACAAATTTGTCACTCTTTCCTTTTCGAAGTAGTTGTGTTGCTATATTCTTGGTAGGTGGAATAGACATTTGATCGAATTACGAATTAGACAAAATCAAAAAGGTCCCATAATATGGTGTTTTGTCAAGTCGGTCTGCACATATCAAGAGGAATTTTTTTTTGGTTCCATTGCATTTTCAGTTCCATTGCATTTTCAGTTCCGTTCTGATTAAACAAAATCCAAAAGTTTTTTTATGGTGTTTTGTCAAGTCTGTCTGCACAACAAAGGAACTTTTTTTTCTGGTTCCATTTTCAGTTCCGTTTTATTATTCTCAGAAAGAACTAGTACGGTACCGTAACATAGGCCTACTAAACTTACATCCATTAAATGTAGGTTAGGGCCTACTCTATATTATTAATATACTTATAGACACAATAGCCCAGGCCTGCACATGCACTGTTTTTATAAATTTATGAAGGCATAAATCTGCAAACAAAGGACTTATCATTAAGCTTTTCAACATTACCACACCTGACCGGAGCCTACTGTAGCAATACAAATGTTAAAAAATACAGCGTTCTACATGTAACAGGAGGATGGCTAAGTGGGTAAGACGCTGGGGCGCTAGTCTGGAGTTCGGGTGTTCGATCCTTGCATTGGCTGAGAAAGTTCATCTCGATTTTCCGACGTGGTTTCCCCCTGTGAGTGATGCAGATCGGAGGACCTGACAAGGACAGCTGTCTAGTCGTTTGGATGCTCGTACAAAAAACTGAGGTCCCGTTTACACATTGGCGTGAACGTAAAAGATCCCTCGCCAGTCAGAATTCAATATAAGAGTAGGCCGTAGCACTGCTGTCTGGGCAAAATTTCCGTCATAGCACACTATGTATGGTGCATGACCGTCTTCCATTAGCCCAGGTTAGGTGCAGAAGGGTAGGACATTAAACCCCATTTCATTTCATTTTTACATGTAAAAACCGAATAAATAGGGGATGACTTCACAGAATTTAATTGGAAGATATCCCCTTTTTCATGAAACAAGGCCAAAACTTTCAGACTCAGCACTGTCCTAGTCGACATGTGTCATTAGCCATCTGATGATGTCTGATATCTCCAAAAGACCATCAACACATGCAAATTTGTAGATCTGCTGAATCGTCATCAGGTAGTTTTGGCGATACTGAAATACCAGTGCAAATTGAATTGAAAAAGTCACCATCAAATCACTAGAAATAGAAACCATTGTTATAAGGTTGAACAGAGTGGCCTTGATGAGTTGATACAGAGCAATGCAAGAGCAATGAAATTAAAAAAGTAGCCTTTCTCTTTTTAAGGACTGCAGGAATCGTGTGGTCATGATTTTAACTAATCATTTCACAAGAATCCTTCATTTTAATTCCCAGCCACTCTAAGTAAACACACTAAAGTTCTTTATATTGTGTACATTTACAAGTTACTGTTAAGTTTAATTTTTTTTTAAAGAAATTATAAATCTGCCAAAGGCTATTTCAGCTTTGGTGTTATATTTGTTTAACTCATCCCAGTAAAAACTGAGGAATTTTATATAAAATGTAGCAAAACCAAGTATGTCTTGACTAATGACTGTGTTGAGTATTAACATTCAGTGTTGGCTACCTGTTAGTATATTTGACCATTAACAATTCTTTGTCTTCCCACCAAGTAAATAAGCATTTAGAATGACAAAGTTGACACACTCATTTTATTCAATAGGACACACAAACTAAACTAACAAGCCTGTTGGTAACAAAATACACATACTCTCTATCTTGAACAGTCTTCACTATGTCTTGTATTTAACTCCGTCCAATATTTCATGTGCACAGTTTGTATACACAGAGAGCAAGACATATATGGACATTCTATTTTATATGTTTGAATGTGTATGAAAATCACAAATTTTGTGTGTGTCGATGTATCAGTGAAATATTTAGTTTTAACTGCCCTTTATTCACCTTGTCTCAATTGTACATTGTCATTGGCAATCATTATCGCAGGTTTACCAAAACAAAATTTCAATGGTTCGAATCTTCAGATTCAGATACTAAATTGAAATATAGGTAAACTATATACGCCTATTCTACTTTTATGCAATGTACAGCATGTTTTTAAAAGTTGTTAGTATTATTACATGAAAATGAATTCGATCGTTTCTCTTGGTTTCAGGCACCCAAAAAGTCAGCCACCTAATGCCATGGGGAGAGGAGAGAAGCTTAGTTTTTGTATTGTAAAATATATATTTTTTGGCTTCAATGTCTTCATTTGGGTAAGGATAGAGCTCTATTTCTGTTGTTTTCCATGTATTATTTAAAGTTATTTGAAGGGTTTTAATCCCTTGAAAACTACTTAATTGTGAATGATGCATCTCTTAACAGTATATAATATATACCTTATATCAGTCTAAAAATAACCCTTTCAAAATATAAACGGGATATGGTCAAATAAAGACTGTGCCAAATGATTTCTACCATCTATGCTGGCATTATTGTTACTAATATTTGTTATATTTCTTAGTTTTTAGGATGTGGTGTATTATCTCTGGGAGTATGGCTTCATGTAAATCGTGGCCCATACATGTCCTTAGTGCCAGCATACAGTTTTCTAAGTGCATCTAGTCTATGTATAACAGCAGGCTGTATTATACTCATTGTTGGATTTCTTGGCTGTTGTGGGGCCTTTCTTGAAAATCAGTGTATGCTGATAGGGGTAAGATTTTCTTTTATTTTGTAAAAAAAGCAGAGGACTATTAAAATGAATTTGACTGTCCATTTGCCGTGACTGAATTTGGCTGAATCTGTCAGTCACAACATTTGGAACACAATAACTCTGCTTTTAAGAAAGTTTAGAGTTTTCCAATGTTTACTGAGTTTGATTATGCATGTTTCTGTGGAGACTAAGAATCTGTGCGTCTGTCAGACTAACCTGTTGAAACAGAATAACTCTTCCTCTATTCGAGGTGTAGAATCACAAAACTTGGTGCAGATGTTCATTGTGTGAATGTTGTGACTGACATCGATGATGTGCATTATAGTTGGATGATGAGTGATAAACAGTTGATTGTTCAATGCTTTATTAAAAGATAAATGTAATTAATTGGCATCATCTATTCTTTTTGTGACTGATGCAGGGGACATCAACCCCATTGTTGGTTTGTTTACATAAATATGTATTAAAAACATGATCTAATGTGATGCCTTAGTTTGACAACAATAAGATAATATAACCAAGGCCTGATTAGAAAATGACACATATATTATTTCAAATCTTTTGTTATTCAATCTATGCACTATGCAGTAGATTCATGTTTTCTGCTTGGATGATAATAGTTAATAGAGACATTACCTTTATTTCAGTATTTTGTGTTGGTTTTGCTTATATTTACTCTCGAAGTAACAGCTGGAACTCTTGGTATTGTCAAACAAAATGAGGTAAATTAAATAAAATTTTAAAAATCTGCTTTTGAGTTTTTAAGAAATAGATATTTTGATATCTATTTCTCAAAAACTCATTAAAATTGAACAAACTAATTATGATAATAATTGATTTATATAGTGCTGACAATTCAACTAAGCAAACTGCTCTCAGGCACTTAACTTTAAACTGAATGATTAATGAATAGCAATGCCAGCAAATATTCACAAAATGAATTATGATCTCATCTGTCTAAAATTACTAGAACAATTGACTAAATTGACTAGAAACTTTGTATTAGAATTAGTAATACAGTATAGCTATTAGTATTGAGTATTTATTATATTTATATTAATTGTAGATGAGAGAAGTATTAAAGGAAGAGTTTTTGATCAGTATACAACAAGATTATCATCCAGAAGTTAAAGATCAAAATAAAGATAACTGGAGAAGTGTCATGAATTCATTACAGAAAGAGGTTAACCACATAGTATTATTCTTTCAATGTGTTACAATTGTAATGCATTACTTGATCTACATAATTTTCAATATTCCATATTCTCTGCTTTTTAAATTTTAATGATGATCGATATTATGTAATTATTTATTGATATACATATATCGATTTGTCAGTTAGTGCTTCATTGTCTATGTCCACCAACATAATTTGATGGCATGTTTTTTTTTAACATTTCGTTATTTCTCTTTACTCTTAGAGTTCAAAAGATTTTACATGTTGAATGTAATGTGGGAGATAATGCTCTGAGCTGAATGCCTACAGAGTTTTTCATTCTTTCAATTTTAAAAATAGAATCTGTAACTTGTATTGTAAAGAAAATATGGATGTCATAAAGCATTGTTTGAATAAGATTTTTTGACATTAAACAAAGATATTTATATTGTTTTGTAGCTTCACTGCTGTGGTATAAATAATTATACAGATTGGTATTATGTATCAGCTTGGCCGAATGAAGAAAGAGTACCTGATTCTTGCTGTGTTCGAAGTTTGGATTTATGTGGACAACTTGATAAATCTTACTGGTATAACAGAGTAAGTTGGTTAATGAACTAGTGTCGGGTTCCTGGCATATTTTAAAAGAGCTAAATCTATTTGCTTTAGATCAAGATAAAGTATTTATTTGGCTTGATACTCAATTTTATTTTTGGTCCAGATCAATGAAGGAGAGAGATTGAGTGATGAAGAATTTGCATTAAATATTCTTTGTTTAATATGAAAAGTGTATGGTAGACTGAGTTCGTCATTCAATTCAGTTCGGCTAATTGTTGATTCAAGAAATTTATACTTTCATTAATTTCAGATTTTACAATATTTTAAAATTAAAGATTGTTTAGGTACTAGGGATAAAATGTGACAGTTCCTTCGTCCACTTTTAAATAAACACACCACTTAATTGTTTGGGTACTATCTAGATTACTAGTAAATCTTTTCATTTGTGTCTTCGATCTAGCTTAGAATCAAAGGTGATGTTCCATGTATTGGTCTATAATTAATGTTACAGGGCTGTCTAGAAGAAATAGAGTATTGGTTTATAAGAAATATGTATGTTTTGGGAGTTGTTGGCATTACTGTTGCTGTAATACAGGTAATTTATGTAATTACTTAAAAAGGACCTGCAACAGTCTCTGTCTACTGGTAAATGAGCTGTAGGTTGTAAGCAAGAATGGATGTTTGTAACATATGGGATAGAATTGGGTTTGTTACTTGACTTTTCCTTTCATTTATTTAGGTTTTATGCCCAACTGAAATGTAGTCAGATATTGTCGTCACTCCCGCCGGTCAGTTCAGTGGACGCCCTAACTATACAGAGTGTTTGGTTCCTGTGACAAAGGAGCCTCTATGATTTCCAATAATTACTGTCCAATTTTACTTATTTCTTTATAAATTCATGGGTTATTACACTTAATTAAGAAGAAATATGTGACAATCTTTGTGGACATAGGTTTCACAGCGTAACTACCTATCTTTATAGGATATGGTTAATGTATCACTTATTTTATTTTTTCAGATATTGGCTATGGTGGCAGCTATCATACTCTTCTGTTATTTACGCAGCAGAAAGTATTTACTTTAATAATGGAAAGTATTAAATTCTGTAATATCCACTAGAAACCCCAAAATTAAAGTGTTGACAGATCTGTAAATATTCTTCCACATTTAACCTAAAAATCAAAATATCAGTGTAAAATGAAATGACTGATGAATGACTTTTGAAATATGAATGGCAGACCTACAATGTTAAATGGAATACAGATATATTAGTACAAGTTATGTGAATTTTTGAAATTATATTGTGTAATATCTTAACCGATAAAATACTTCGGTAAATTTATTAATTAGATTAATTTGAGATACTGGTGTTTTATATAATTCTGATAAGTGTATTAACTTCATATACAAAATGTTGCAATATTTTACATTCGAAGGATAATTTGCCAAATTTTCAGAAGTTTATTATACACGCCTAATCCTAATATTAGGATAGCAGTCCAAATATTTTGTTTTTGAAACATACTTATTAGAATTTATTGCCATTAATATTTTATTCAACTTTATTAAATAATTTGATCATGCCTGTTTTGTATTAAAAATTTTGATAAAAAAATGTAAGGAAATTCTTGTATTTAATTAAAAGTATTACTGATGTAACAACACTCACGGACAACTTAGCATTGTCTCTCAAAATTTGTATCAACTACCTCAAAATAATTACCATTGAAAATTAAGGGGAAAAAAATGTGTTGCATATAGTAATTCTTTAGAATGTAAGATTTCTGAAATATTTGCAATAATTATATAAGAAATGTAAATAGACCATAAGAGCTTTAACAATATGGACATTCAATTCTTAAATCTTGTAGAACAAGTAATTAACATCATTTTTATACGCCCACATTGAAATGTGGTCGTATGTTGTCGTCGCCCCCGTCCGGCCGGCGTCCAGCCGTCCACAAGCAATTTAGCCTCTAGAGGCTACAGTTAACATCCGATTGACTTTAAATTTATACACAGTGTTTAAGGTCATGAGACGAAGAAGCCTATTGTTTTTCAGTGATTTCCAATAATAACTACCAGAGTTATGGCCCTTGATCACTTCAAAAATCTTGTGGACGCTCTAGAGACCACAGTTAATATCCGATTGGCTTTAAATTTATACACAGTGTTTAAGGTAATAAGGCGAAGAAGCCTATTGATTTTCAGCGATTTCTGATAATTAGTGCCAGAGTTATGGCCCTTGATCACTTCAAAAAATCTTGTGGACGCTCTAAAAATCAAAGTTAATATCCGATTGACTTTAAATTTATACACAGTGTTTAAGGTCAGAAGACGAAGAAGCCTATTGATTTTCAGCAATTTCTGATAATTAGTGCCAGAGTTATGGCCCTTGATCACTTAAAAAAATCTTGTGGACGCTCTAAAAGCCAAAGTTAATATCCGATTGACTTTAAATTTATACACAGTGTTTAAGGTCATGAGACGAAGAAGCCTATTGATTTTCAGCGATCTCTGATAATTATTGCCAGAGTTATGGCCCTTGATCACATCAAAAAATCCTGTGGACGCTCTAGAGGCCAAAGTTAATATCTGATTGACTTTAAATTTATACACACTGTTTAAGGTCATGAGACGAAGAAGCCTACTGATTTTCAGTGATTTCAAATAATTACTTCCAGAGTTATCTCTCTTGATCACTTCAAAAAACCTTGTGACGCTATAGATGCCAAACTTATCATCCGGTTGACTTCAGATTGATACACAGAGTTTAAGGTGTTGAAACGAACAAGTATTTTGATTTTCAATGAATTTTGATAACTGAACAGCTAAATCCATGATGTTAAATGTTTCCTATACTAATTGTTAGCGTGAGGCAAAACTTTATAAAAAGCAAACAAATTCGAATGATTTTCAGATAATTACATAATGAATTGTTACTCTTAATCAGATTTTAGTGTATTACAAATGTTTCATTACCAAAAAAGTAAAAATATGCGACAACCCTTGTTGACTGTCCGAACAATTTAGCAGGTGTGGGCGTATGTTTCGTTGCCTGGCAACCTATCTTGTTAAATCTTGTATGAGCAATATTAGCCATAGATTTCACCAAGTTGCTAGTCTTCATCATCTAGTCTATAAAAATTTGTTAGATAATTGTTAAAAATGGAAAATTAAGCAAGGTTAACGTTATGTACCACATGATGCAGACTCGTACTCTATTGTGATTGTACAGTAGCTTGTGATTGAGAAAAGTTAAAGTTGCATCATGGAAGATTAGATAAAGAGCTGACAGTTCTTGCTATAATAAAGGGAATATGCTGAAAATTTTAGTCAAATTACTTCACTCTTAGCCGAGAAATCCTCAGATAAGATTCAAATCTGTGGCAAATCAGACCCATCAGATAGCATTAAGAATTGATTATGGTCTTATCACGTTAATAGTTTATATAACATTTCAGGCCTATAGAAAGACATGCAATAGGCAGATTTAGATCTTGCATAATGTATGTTTAATTCTCAGGTTGAGCCACTCCCAGCCTGTGATAATTTGTCAGAGCATGAAAACCTCTTGAGATTCAAGTACCTTCATTGAATCAAAATTATTAGTGAGACCTAAGAGATGTACATTATTCGATTGATATAAGTAGACTAATATGACTATGATGCTTAACTTACCTTCAAAACATGAGGCATGTTACAGAGAGATGATAATGCATTTGACACCTAATTTGAGAGATGAACAAACAAGGTTGAACAGTTAAAAATAATTAAGTTTTAAACATTGTGTCAGATTTTAAGACATGAATCAGTTTAGCATGTATGTTTCATAGTTTTTTGTATTTATTATAATCTTGCCTAATATTTAGTTAAAAAGCACTTATACAGAACACATATATGTTCATTTTGAATATTATTGAAGCAATTATTTGTTTTTTTGTATGGTTATATTATTTAACTCGTTACATGATTTTAATTTGTAGATAAAACTGCCGTATTGATAGCTGTGCATACTAATCTTACACATTTATACCAGTTGAAAATCTCCCCATTAAATAATTGATAATTGCAAATTTTTGTGGATAGTTAGGTCATTTTCTTCATTTATTAAATTTGCTATGAATAGTTATTGGCCTTTCTCATAAAATTTTATTCTCCGTTCAAGTATAATTATGTTAATTTCATATTTTTATATTTATATTATTCTCGTACATTTTTAATATTCTTAATTTTTATACTTTGTCAAACACAACATTTGATTTCCATAACAATGTTATATGCTGAGCATACATGTTGATTAAAGATTGCTCAAAAATGTAATTCCATCACTTTCTTTTATTTTGAATTAAAAATTAAAGTTAAAACAAATTTTTAATTCATTTTTATTCTTCACATTTTTACCATTTAGAATCTCTATGTCCTTAATGAAGTACATTTTTGTGGTATTTTTCAGTGTTTTAATTAAGTACTGCTTTAATTATTTTTATTTTTTATATTAATAAAGAAAATCTTAAATGAACCTTGGTAAGACCAAGAATATATTTATACTGCTAGTTATTCCAATATGAATTATGAGTTTAAAGGGGCAGTCCCAGTGACAATCAGTTACTAATATAAATTTTGCCTGTACAGTGTTGAATTGTGTCACTTATTGTCCAACCAACACGAAAATTGAAAGTTTGTATTGTTATACAGCACGCCCATATTGAAATGTGGTCGAATAATGTTGTATGACAGTGCTTCAGGATTTGTAAAGTGGTGAACACACAAGCGAATGATTCAGCTGAATCAGTCGTTGTTGAAATTTATTGTATGTCCCCATTGTCATGCGGGCTAATCATCTGGCTGAATCAATCGGTGTCGAAATTTGTCTAGTATGTCCACTGTCATGCGACCAAATGATTCCATGAATCCAACATGATTGATATATTCTTCTAGTATGTGTCCGCTTCGCCATAGCATTTGCTCGGTTACAGCCAATCCCCACTCATTTCAAGAAGTCATGTTATTGTTTGAAGACTTGGTTGATGCCATGTTTAACTATGTGACATGAAAGACGATGCAATCAGCTAATGTGTCCACTGCTTAAGGGGTCTTTCACCTAGAACTTACCATTTTTATTCATTAAATTATTTCATTAAAACACTTGACACCTTATAAATTATCATTTTCTTGTTTAGTTTAATTAAGCTATCTCTAATTTTAACAGAAATAGAATTTATATTTAACTTATTTTCATTGTTTTGAATACTCTATACATTTTGTTTATATCTTTATTTATTAGTTCTGAGTAGTGGTATATCAGATTGTATTATAATATTATGTTATGTCATGCCTTTAAAGTTTCAATAAGTAAATGTATATTGTGTCATTCTCTATTCCCCATATTGGGAGCCACGGTGGCTCAGTTAGTAAAGCACTGGCTTGCTTACCAAGATATCTTGGCTACTGGTATTGGCGGAAAAGTTCCTTAGGACTTTCCGATGTGGTTTCCCCTTTTCAGTGGTGCAGGACTGAATTTCTGGCAAGGATTAACAAATTGTGGTTCAGACGTGACGGAAAAACGGGGTCCGGTGTGCCTATTTCTGTTCATATAGAAGAACCCTTGATAGTGGAATTTGAAATAACAGTAAGTTCTAGCTCTACTGTCGAGGTCCTGGGTACCTATTGTACACATGTAGAAGAACCTTTGATAGTTGGAATTTGGAGGAGTAGTAGGTCATAGCACACTGCTGGGCAAAATGTCCCACATGGCACACTGTCTTCATTAATGCGGTTGCTGCAGAAAGTAGGATGTTAAACCCCATTTCATTTCATTTATTGTTTTAAAGAAGGGAAAATAATTAAATAGAGCACTCCCATTTGTAATTTTCTTATACAATCCTTTGCTGAGCATGACCTTCTATAATAATACTATACAACTCCTGCAACAACCAAGAGACTGCTTGATCCTGTATTGAATATCTCAAATATGATATATCCGTAAATGATTCCAATATGCACATATCTGACAATGACTGTTGAGAAATTGTGTCCACTTCTTTGCACTAGTTTCACTAATATCTTGTTTAATGGTAAATGACAACTTTTCAAAACAAAGTTGACCAAAGGACAGATTTTTGTTGTGATTTACAGTGTACAAGGCTTCAATTTTAGGTTGGCTGACTTATAAACCAAAGACATTAATACACATTATACAAACCTAGTCAGCAACCACTGTAAAGAATTTCCAAAAGCTCTGTTGAAGTGCAATTAGTGTTAATTCAGTAATGTTTCCATGGTAGTTTGTGTAACTCTTCCATTAGTATTTATCATGGCAAATTCTTCAACATGGTTTGTACATGTTATGTTGTTTATTTAAATAAAGTGGTGGTATAGAAGCGAAGATATACATATACCAATTTGGTATTTTATAAGCCAACATTGAAATATGGTTGTATATTGGTGTCACCCCTATTCGTCTGCCGTCCACAAGCGAAACTATAGCGGCTAAAAGTTAATATTCAATTGACTTAAAAATTATTTCACAGTGTTTAAGGCCATGAGATGAAGAAGCCTATTTTTTTTTAACGATTTACTGATGCAAGAGTTATGAACCTTCATCACTTTGAAAAATCTTATGGACGCTCTACAGGTCAAAGTTAATATCCGATTGAATTTAAATTTATACACGGTGTTTAAGGTCATGAGATAAAGAATCTTATTGATTTTCAGCGATTTCCGATAATCACTGCCAGAATTATGGCCGTTGACCACTTCAAAAAAACTTGTGGATGCTCTAGAGGCCAAAGTTAATATCCAATTGACTTTCAATTTCTACACAGTATTTAAGGTCATGAGACGGAGAATCCTATTGATTTTCAGCGATTTCCGATAATTTGTTTTGTTCCTTGATCACTTGGAAAAATCTTTTGACGCTCTAGAGGGCAAACTCATCATCTGATTGACTTCAGATTGATACAGAGTTTAATATCTTGAGACGAACAACTATATTGATTTTTAATGAATTTTGATAACTGAACAGCTAAATCCATGTTATTTAATGTTTTGTATACTAAACGTTAGCATGGGACAGAACTTTACAAAAACCAAACAAATTCTAATGATTTTCTGATAATTACTTATAATGAGTTGTTACTCTTAATCAGATTTGAGTGTATTATAACTGTTTCATTACCGAGAAAAGTAAAAATGTGCGACAAATCTTGTTGACTGCCCGGACGATTTAGCTGTTGTGGGCGTATGTTTCGTTGCCTGGCAACCTATCTCTGTTTCAACTGGATACTCAAGAAAATAATCAAATTATATTTAATCTGATCACAACATCAATTAACCCAAAATTTAGTTCACTCCTTCTTTCCATCTAACCCTCACTCATTTTAGATCTATGAACTAAATAGGGATTGATTATTTTTTCGATCAACATGTATTTGATGATCTACTTGATGTTGATTTTAAAAATTATCCTTCCAAGTTTGTTGGTGTCTTGTAAATGCTCCCATGACCAACAAATTAAAAGCATAATGGTTGGCCGAATAGTTAGCATGTGCGTGCTGTATCATAAGGTCTGACATTCAGTACCGGATCTATGGGGGGGGCAGAGTGGGACAAATGTGGGCCCCCCACAGTTCTGGGTCATACTATACTAATATTATATACCTGACGGAGCCAACCAGTACCTAGGCTGTGGGGGCGAGGATTGGAGCCCTGAGCAGTAAGGGATTTTCGGAGGCCCCCCCAAGATTGGTTAGGCCCTAAAATTAACTAAATTACATAACTTAGAGGTTCTAAAACAATTTGAACAAACAACAATGGGGCCCCTGCACAGTTGGTATGTCCTGGGCCCCCCACAAGGTTAATCAAGCACTGCTGACATTCAGTCAATTCGAGTGATTTCGATTCCTCGGTTGCACTTGACGAGGAGTAGGGATCTCCGGTCCAAACTCATAGGTTAATTCTCCAGGTTTTCCTGTTTCCTACCACCACTGCTATAGACCCCTAAGTGCAAGCGAATTATTGAATAAATTCAGTACCGGACGGAGCCAACCAGTACCTGGGCTATGGGGGCGATGATTGGGGCCCTGGGCTGTAAGATATTTTCGGGGGCCCAGAGATCCGTTAGGAACTAAAATTAACTAAATTACATAACTTAGAGGTTCTAAAACAATTTGAACAAACAACAATCGGGCACCCCGCACAGTTGGTATGTCCTCCCCCCCCCCCCCCCCAAGGTTAATACGGCACTGAATAATTTAATTTTGAACCATCATTCTCTCGCTCTCTCTTAAATAATTTGTGTTTTTAATTTCGAATATTATGTAGGTTCTATTAGTATTAATAGTATTATGTTAAATACAATCGCTACATGGGGGTGGGATGACCTAGCTGGTAGTATGTACCAACCAAATTTTATTTTTTGAGCAATTGCTTTGAAACTTGGCAGAAGTAATTGCCCAAACATTAGAATTTCAAAACCGTTTAAATTTTTAGAATCGGACTTATACTTTTTGAAATATTCAATTTTTATTAATTTTGTTTTTTCGGTCAAAAATCGAAATCTGGTCCAAAAAGTGGTAATTTGACTTCAGTGCAATGTAAAAAATTTATTTTCCAAGGAATTAACATGAAACTTGGTATAATTATAGTTTGGTTTCTCCTTATAAAATTTACAATCATTCAGATAACAAATAAGACCCCCTTTTAGCAGAAAAAATGATTGTCAATGACCATGGTAAGGCTTAAAATTGATGATTGTTTGCTATTTCTCCTTATCAAACATTGCGCCCATCATACAAATCATAAAATATGCATTCAAGCAGGGAAAAAGGAAGATACATGGATAAATAGAAAGAAAGATGTGCAGAGAGGGTTATAACTCCACTTGACTCAGACTGTGTCATTTTGGGACTAACATACACCACCATGGGGATGCTGCAGAGAAAATCAAAGAGGTGGGCAGTTGACCCTACACCTTGGAAACTGAATCTAACCATATAATACTTTTAATATGATTTATTAAAAGTTAACATTTTTTTTTTAATTGAAAAAGAATGAAATTGTAAGAAAGTAAAATTTGTTTCTTATGCAACTGCTTTGTTTACCCATACCTGAAAATAGATATTAAATAGTTAAATTACAACAAGGCTTTTTAAGATTTCATCCAACAAATAAAAAAACAATTCAATTCAATTTAATTCTTAATAAATCAAAAAATAAATAGATAATAGTTATTTATATAAAATAATAACAATATATTGTATTATATAATAATAAATAGATAATGGTTATTTATATTAAAAAAATAACAATATTGGTATTATATAATAATATTTGGAAAGTTTCAAACAATAATTGTTTTTTGCTAGCTTGTTTCTATTTTTGTTTATCAATTGGTTTGGGTAACAATTTTTGATCTGAATGCATGAGGCCTCTGCTTCAGAGTCTATCGTAAACAGCTTTCATAGAAAAATATAACCAGTGCAAAGGATTAGTTTTTATACCCACTGATAATTACTACTATTACTAGTGACAAAGTTATTACGGTACTTTTACAATTTAAAACAATATTGCATGACATTATGTTCTATGTCAGTGACACTACGTTGGCCCGACATTTAACTGTAGTTTCTATGTGAAATATTTTTTTTTTGGTGCAATATGTATACATTGACATCATAGAATTCTGCTTTTAAAGAAACGTGCTGTATCTTTATGTCCGTCAATAATAATGCCTTTTCATCGGGTCAGCTTAATCGGTCCATTTTCTACAGATCGAATAATATCGGCTAAAATTAAATCATTATTTATTATAAACATGGGTGGATTTATTTTCGAAGCCATGTTGTAACCAATCTACGTAAAAAAGACAGAATAAGAAAGTTTTTACAGAATGAAAACAAATAGCGACAGCGCTCACCATAGGCATCCATGATGGATATTTAACTTCCGGTTTACCGTTATTCGCTGTATTTTTACTTAATTCTCAATTTAACGCATGATTACGTCCATGACAATTCGGTTTTTAATTTTTTATGAATAGACTATTCACTAAAGTATCATAAAATCGTAAAATTATGTTGGAATATGCCTACGTAAAGAAATGAAAAATATTTGAATTTTTTAAAATTCCGGAAAAAATCATTCCACTCACCTGATACGGGTCTAATTGTCATATTCTACAAGCCCAACATTCTCCCGAACATCTCCCGCCAAGTTACACCATCCGCCAATAAAAATAAAGGTATGGTCAAACGTAATTCGATACCTACTTTTCCGCTAAAAATCATGACGAGTTTTTGGACCAAATATTAAGCCAAACAGAGTTAACTGCCCTTGAGCTTGGTACACGCTACTGGTAGTGCCAGAGTGGTCTAGGACTAGAGTGCCGCACTTCGACCTCTATCTATCTTGTGGCCAGTCACCTCTGGCTTGCGGCTGTGGTTTCGATCCCTGGTGTGAGCTTCCTCCGGGCACTCCGGTTTCCTCCCACTGCTAAAGACCCCTACGCGCAAGCGAATTATTGAAATAAAATTGAACCATATGTTAGTCCCGAAATGACCTAATTTGTGTCGAGTGGACGTTAAACCCCATTTCTCTCTCTTTCTCAATCTCAACTGTGTCATTGGTTGAGTCGTCTGGATAATCAAGAAACCATACGGTTGAATTATCGTACTTGAATCTAGGTAGCGCTTTTATTGTAATGGCCGTAAATGTTGGAAATTAGCAAATTGCCATTTGTTCGCCATTGTTCGGCATAACAAAATGACTGCGCATGCCTATGAACTTTGACATTTTCTTGTCCCTTATTGAGACTGAATGGGTTGTAACACTGAATAACCTATCTCTCAGTCTATCAATACAGACGCTTTTATACAGAGATGTTCAAACAAAGATTAAGAGATATTTATGTTCAGTCTTGGAAATATATTGAAAAAAGACAAACTGTTAAGAACTTAAATAATTGCCTTAAAACAAACACAAAAAATGATTTTTATTTTAAAATTATGACTTGTAAATTTATGATACCGTAGGCCCCCTACACTGAGAAATATCTGGATCTACCAGATGAACAAAAACGTCAGGCACTGCAAGCCAGTTTAGACTCAGCGCACATAAGCTTGAAATAGAGACAGGAAGGTATTAAAAAAAAAAAACACTTTTGTCCACAGACATAAAAGGACTTGTAAAAATTGTACCAACGGAGAAGTAGAAGATGAAACGCATGTTATTCTCCATTGCTCCGCCCACAATAATCTTCCAAAAAAGGTTTTAATTCATCACATTAAAACTACATGTAGTTTTAATGATTCAATAATGCATTTAATGAACGTTCATATGAAATGTTTAAAAATAGACATTAAATACCATTTGCTATATGTAAGGCCTAATACATAAGCTTACATATGCGTACGAGCCAGGGGGAGCAGCGAGGGGGGGGGCGCACCCGGCGCACGCCCCCTCTATTTTTTTTACGGTGGCGAACAATTTTTAGCTCCATATATTCTCGCGAGAAAGGAGAACAAAAACAGTTAAGGTTGGAAATTGTAATTTACAGTACTAGTACTAGTATGAAATTAGTCCTTGTGGGCATTTTTGTCCACTCAAAAATCATGGGTCGGGCTTCGCACTACCAACTTGGTGCAGCACGCCCCCCCTTTCTGAAAATGCTGGATCCGCCCCTGAGCTTACTTTTCGGGCAGACGGTGTAAAGTGAAAAGAATTTTTATTTCATCAAAATAAAGTGCCCGAAATCTAATATAACAATAATTTTACGGACTAGAATAGCAGGAAAACGCGTTTGCGACCGTCAAATATTCCAAAATTTTCTTGGGGGGGGGGGCTTCCATAGAAGGTCAGTTCCGCTTCTTCGCCGCTCGAAGAAAACAGGCGCTGCTGTCTGTGTACCCGAATGGATTAAAAAAGATTTGTCCGGTGCCACTCTACTTTTTCGGGCATCGATTATTATTTGAGAATGCATGGACCATGCAACAGTCTGATTGGATGGTTGGAATTCAGAGTGGGATTTCGGTTACAAAACCATTGGATACTTTTGGGGTTGATTACATGGTCTAGAACTTGCAGAACACACATTTGCGATTGTTAAATTTTCAAAATTTTCTCCGGGAGGGTAAGACCCCCACACCCAGCGACGATTCATTGGTCGGCTATATTGGACCAAATTGAAATGAACTGGGGTTTATTAACGCCCTACTGTTCTGCTCCAAACCTGGGCTAATGAAGACGAGGAACAAATTGGCGTTGCTGTAATCACAGGCTGGGATAGCAGGAAAACACAATTGCGGCAGTTAATTTTTTTTAAATTTTCTCCCAACGGTCCCATATTCGTGGAGTGTAAACGATATTGGAATTCGAGTCGGCCACATTAATTTGGATATATTATAGACCACTTTGAAGTTGCTCTGTAACAGAAAAAAGTGTTTGTAGCCGTCAAATTATTCCAAAATTTTCTTGGGGGGGGGGGGGCATACAAGGTAAGCTCCGCTTCTTCGCCAACCGATGAAGACCGGCGCCGCTCTCTGTAAACCCGAAATTTTTTCGGGCATCTCAGGTTCTGACCCCCTCCCCCTCTAGGCTAACTGTCAACGAGCCCGTACGCCTATGTGAACTTACAAGCTTTATTAATACAATTCAATATACTTTTAGAAATCTCTCATTCTCTGTAAACTTTATTCTATGTTCCTTGAGGTTTATTATTGTATTGTACTTTGTGTTCAGTGTTGTATGCTCTACCCAACTTGTGGTAAACGTATTACCTTACAATTGTGTAATAAAGCATTATTATTATTATTATTGAAGAACAACAAAGCATTTTGCGCATGTCCATTGGGGAAGACAGTGATTAAATTGACCTTTCAACCTTTTCTGGCGGGAACTTTAACCACAATAATCAATTATCTTTTTTCTATAGCAAATATATTAATATAGAGATACAGAATGGGTCTACGTGAAATAATTTCTTACCAAGCTGGTACAAGTGTGTGTGAAGGTATTTTACCGAATCCTTGTGTAGATTTAATCGTCGGGCTTGAATTCAGAACTGTTCGGAAGTACTATGCCTACAGTAGACCACACTTACTCAGCGTGGGACTAATCTAACAAGGCCTACTAGTACTAGGCGTGGTTTCGATCCCTGGTGTGAGCGTATGTGACATGGAGATAGGGTCGCCTTCTCAACCACTGCTAAAGACCCCTAAATATTAAACCATATGTTAGTCCCGAAATGACCTAGTTTGTGTAGAGTGGACGTTAAACCCCATTCCTCCTCCTCCGCATGTAGGCCTAAGTATAGTAGTGGTGTAAGTAATGCATGCCTATGTAATTTAAAGACGATGATAATAATATTAATAATAAGGCATCGGTGTCCACAAAAATCTGTAAATCCATACTGGCCAATCCTCCGGGACATCTAATATTGGTTGCCTTGTGGAATTGGGTATATTTCCGTTACACTTTGGGGCCTACCAACGAATGCTCACTTAGCACAGGAGACTGACTGATAACACTACTCTCCCTCTATTACCAGCAGCCTACAATGAAGACGTCCACATGTTTAATGTTAATCCAAAATTATAATACTATAATCAATACTATAATTAACCAGTTTGAAATTGATAAAAGGTTTTTAGGGACTAAGACACCTAAAAAATCTTTAGAAAATATATTCAATAATCACTATACCCAGTTGTGTAGTTTGCAAAACCAAAAATTAAGAACTTACTTTAAATCCAAACCAACCATTGATGGTATGCCTGACTATCTAAATGTAGTTAGAATAAAGGACCACAAAATTGCTTTAACAAAACTTCGACTAAGCACTCATAACTTAGAAATAGAGGTAGGTACAAAAACATTCCAGTAGAACATCGCCTTTGCCAGATGTGTTCATCTCAAGCCATAGAAGATGAGGAGCATTTTCTAATGAAATGTGATAAATATCTCAGCATTCGAAACTCTTATTTATTGCCACTTGCCAGCCTTAAATAATACCCCAGCAATTCCAATGACTTTTTTAACCGCATTTAATCCTCCCCCACCACTTGCAAAAGCTGTTGGAGCCTTTGTCTATCTCGCATTTAAGGAGAGAATTGGATAATTCCATGTTCTTTTTTCGATCACATTGACTTTAAATTTATACACAGTGTCTAAAGACATGAGACAAGGAATCCTATTGATTTCAATGGTTTCTGTTAAGTACTACCATAATTATGGCCCTTGATCACTGTGTAATATCCTATGGACGCCCCAGAAGAGTAGGACGTCAAACCTCATTTCATTTCCTTCAACGGGACCCTGGCAAACCCCCTCCTGCAAAAATTCCTGGATCCGCCCCAGTGAATTCCATGCATTACAAGCCAGAATACGAACAATGCCGATGTGACACCTTATTTATAATGAGTTAGGCCTAATAATAACATCCCATAAAGCCCGGTATCGGGTATACCAATTACCATTTCTAGTTATACACACTACTGAGTCCTAAATAATAGTAAAAATGAAAAGGGCCACTCCAAAATAATCTCTGGGAACTTGTTTATATTTTTGAATGCCAATTAACTTCTTGCAATTTCGTGGGACTGGCGATGAGCTGATACTAATATGGGTGTCTTCAACATAATATCAGAAATAAATATAGATTATTGCAGACGTTTATTCACCAATCTGTATTATCAAGATCTGTAAATAGGTTTATTTCGATAGGATCTCAAAAAAAAGGTCGTATATATTTGTACTCGCAATTTGTTCACAATTGCAGGTTCTAAGCCTAAACAGGGCTACCAGGCCTTTTTCTCCAAAACCAACGCCGCTTCTGGTGCTGTGCATGTAAGTAGTTGGTGATACATTGTACTTTTATATTTATAGTATACTTGGAGATTTTTAAAAAAAAATGAGCTTTAACTTTACATCCAGCATGGCCATGCAGTGTGCTATGAGATAAATTTTGTCTGGACCTCTCTTAATTATTTCGAAGTCAAACTGCAATACTATTTTTACGTACACATCCGCAGTTGTTTTGTTCCAACCAAAGGGCTGTATTGTCTAGGCGATTGTCTTGATAAACCATAGGCCTCCTGGTTTAGCCAGTCAATGACTTACTTACTGAAAGGATTCGGAGTAATTCAGAGTCAGGGCTTAGAAAAAATAACACTACCATGTTTTCAATGCACTGACGGGGGATGACGTGGCTAAGTGGGTAAGACGCTGGCTCGTTAGCCTGGAGTTCGGGTGTTCTATCCCTGCTTTGGCCGAGAAAGTACATGATAGTGATACGACAACTATATTAGACGGCGTGAACTATTGCACATTTTCTCATAACAATGATGCACATTTTACGACAGTTTTGATATTTTTTTTTCGGGGCAAATTTAATTGAGATTTCTGAAATTGTAAACTATATTTTCAAGAAAAAATAGTTTACAAGGCAAAATGATAAGCCACCCAAAATACAAAATCTTATTTTAATTCACGTGTTAAATGAACACACGTACAAGTGTGGCGGCTGCTTTGATGATTACCCAATCAACAATTATCTTAATCTCCTGTCCACTAGCTGGCACTAAGGTGCTAATTAATTGATGAGATTAACTTCAGTTAATCCCACCAAAGTTATAATATACAAATTACTACTAATGTATAGATTGTTCTTCAGTATAACACTATGATGTTATGGATTTTTCGTTACGAAAAGAGTACCCTTGCAATATTCAGATTTATCAGCATAGTTCCTCCCTTGTCAAAGGTGTAGGGATGGTGCCCTAGAATAGTAGATCAGAGTAGATGCGAAACCGAGGTCCTATGTACACATGTTTAAGGAGGGGGGGATGTCCAAATGTACATGACAAGGACTAGGTTGCCAGTCCAACCTGCTGCATTTCCTCCACAGCACTGAATCGGCTTTCAGGAATCAGACAGGAAATACGTCATACAATAGCGAATCTATCCAGCTACCAAACGATACTGTATTTTTTTTTTGATTCAGTGACACCCTCTATCAGACTTGTAAAAGTAATATTTGCTTGCGAAAAGATCAGTCAAAATTGTAAAATCTGGCAAAATTACGTCACATCAGGTGCCAAAAGAAATCATTATCGGCAGCAAATAAGTTGAGAATTTGCAACATGAAACATAGAAACATACAAACTTTGTTTTATACGTATCAGGCAATAAATACTAAACCTAGATCCCATAAACTGAAATTAAAAAAGTGCAAAAACTTAAAAAGTGATCCTGAGAAAATTGGTTATTTCTCGACAAGGGAATATGCTAGAAGCAATTTTTTGACATCAATATGATTGTATTGATCCAATCTAAATGACCATTATAATCAAACATTATAACGTTAAACAAATAAAAAATATAATACACTTAAAAAAAATATTTGTTTTGAAGTCTAAAAATACGTTTTTTGCAAAAAAGACATTACTTCCGGTGATAATAAAAATCTAAAATTAGTTTAATGCAATCATAAATGGCATAAGGCATCAAATGGTAAAAATTCTATGAATATCGAATAATAATTGACACTTTAATAGACCGAAAACCTAGAAAAGTGACTTATAGAAGATCACCTATTTCTCTGTAACCGTACAAGTTAGAAACCATTTAGTGGTATCTATATGATCGCATTGTTTCATGCTATTCTTTGATTGAAATGAAATATCATAGTTTTAAAAACATTTTAAATAAGACTCATTTGAATAAAATACTTGTTTTTTAGGTTAAAAATACAGTTTTTGCCCAAATGACGTCATTTCCGGTCACAGTGAAAATGTAAAATTGGCTTAACCTATTCCAAATTGGCATTAGGCAACAAATGGAATTTTTAAAAAAAAATTCGGATAATAATTTACTCTTTTATAGGCAAAATAACTTGAAAAGTGATGCATACAAAATTGCATATTTCTCGGCAACTGCTCATGTTACAAACTATTTTCGCATACATTCTCTTCGTCTGGATTATTGCTACGAGTTTATGAAAGTTACGAATAAATATTTCAAAATATGAAGACGTTGAATGGGTTGTAATAACTGAATTTTACACTTTTTTTTACATTTTATTCGAAATTGCCTGAAAATGAAATTGAAATTTAAGAATCTGAACTAAACATTTTACGCGCCTTTACAGGGCAAATACTTTTTGTTATATCAGTTTTCAAAAAAAATAATATTTGCTTTCAAAAAGTGGTACTGAACTGTCAAAATTGTAGTTTTTGTTAATATTACGCCACTTCCGTTGCGTGCAGATCGATATCTGTTTTCAATCATGGAGAAATAGGCTCCGGTAGTAAAGAATAATAATAACAAATAATAATAATTTTAGTAAAAACAATAGCCTTTCTGAAAGCCTAACAATCCGAACAAAAACAATAGTGTTTCACACAAGCTACGCAGTGTGAAACCCTAATAATAATAAGAATAATTTTAACAAAAACAATAGTGTTTCACACAAGCTACGCAGTGTGAAACCCTAACTAGACCTGCATGCAGGAATGACGGGTTTCACTGGTGCCACGTTACCTTTGAACTTGTGTCACTTTTTGTGTCACGTTACCCTTGAACATATGTCACTTCCGGTACCAATGAAACCGTTAAACAGGTTCCCACATAAGCATTGCACACATCAAATAAAATGGACGCAGAATCAACCAAATCCAGCAATATCAATTCATTTTATATACATGTTACTTGTAAGTGATCCTGGCAAAATTACATTACTTCCGGTGATAATGAAAATATTCAATTAGTTTTATGAAATCCTAAACGGTTTAGCATATCATATGGTGAAAATTTTATGCAAATAATAATTGCCACTTTTATAGACTAAAAACCTTGAAAAGTGACTTGTAGAAAATCGCCTATTTCTCTGCAACCGTACAAGTTAGAAATCATTTTTTGGTATCTATCTGATCGTAAGAGTTCAATCTATTTATTGATTGGAATAAGACTCATTTGAATAAAATATCTGTTTTGAAGGCTAAAAATACAGTTTTTGAAAAATGACGTTATTTCCGGTCATAATGAAAATCTTAAATTACTTGAATCAAATCTTAAATGGCATTAGGTATCACGTAGTGTAAGTTTTATGAAAATTGAATAATAATTGACACTTTTATGGACGAAAAGCCTTGAAAAGTGACCTGTTGAAAATGAAGTTTTTTGAAAAAATTTAAATTTTCAAAATTTGGCGCCTTATATCTGTGAAGATTCACCTAAAATCAAAAATCTAAAGAACCGTAGCTATGTGCCATGTTTCAGAGTATGTCAAAATGTATCAATTATTAAAATCCGACAATTATTGTTCATATTACGGTAATATTTAAAAAAAATGACAAATTCGGTGATTTCGAATAATTAGCATTGTCACAGAAAGTTCAAAATAGCTTTAATCTCTAAGTCACACGCAGTTTCCCGATAAAACTGAAGACATCGAGTTGATCCGACAAGTAGTTACTGAGATATGCTCATGTGTAAAAAAAAATAAAAATAATAAGAAGAAGAATAATCTTAACAAAAACAATAGTGTTTCACACAAGCTACGACGACTTACTGAATAGATTATACAAAGTATCTTAAAAGAAAAAAGCATAAGAAAAAATAGTTAGCAAAATCAGTCAAAAACTCACGAAGTTACAGGTCTAATTTAATATGAGAAACAAAAGAATATGGCAAAAAAAGAATCGGAAAACTAAAGGGAAATAACTGAGACTTTAAATGCTGTAATCAAAAGTTTCAATAAAATAGATAAAGCCATTTATAAATGGACGGATGAGAAAATGAAATGAAAATGGCGGGAAACTAAAAAATGACGGAAAAATATCAAAAAATTAAATGAAATTAACTTTAAATGTAACTTATATTTTTGGAATAAGACTGACCTCAGCTTTTCGGATATGTGGGTCAAATGTGTGAATTCTAAAAATTAAAGACATAAATTGTCCCGTAAACAACATTGACAAAACGTGAAAGGTCAAAGGCAAAATTTGAAATTTTAAAATTTTCAAAAAAATTCGATCCGGATCCTGGCTAACCAGAAATGTATTTATTTCGGAAGTCGGAGTCAAATTCTCAAAACTATGGCCTATTGTGTTTATTTTCACGTTTGTTAAGGTGCATTTTTCGCTGTTTTACATACTTCAAAATGGTGACCATCAGTTGACCGAAATCAAAATTCTGCTCTGAACGTTTTTTCGGCATTCCTTCAAGAATTCAGAAAATGTAACTCCCATCCATGTCTGTAAGTAAAATATCGCAAATGCAATTCAAAACAGTGGCATTTCCTGTTCGATCGAATTTATGTGCAAATAATTTTTTATGAAATTTGATTTTTCTTATACCCCACTATTTTGTTAAAAAAAAGAGTAATTACCTGTACAAATTTTGTTAACTTATTATCTGAAAATGAAAGGTTGGAACTCATTAATGGAATGAACTTTATTTTTAAATAAATATTATTCATTGGACCAGAGCTTTGTTTAATCTTGAATTTTTTGATCGGAGTGAGAGAAATGGGGTTTAACTTCCACTCAACACAGCTAGGTCATTTTGGGACTAACACTTGATTCAATTTTATTTCATTTGTAGGGGTCTTTAGCAGTCGGAGGACCTGGACAAAACCCACAAGGTTCCAGTGGGGGACCCAGCGGGCCGTCCCCCCCCCCCCTTAGCCCCAGTGTGACATAGTTGATTTTCATTTTCGTTGGCTTTGTTCACATATCTGTTCTTTAATAGATGAAATAAACATGATTTTCGCTGGGACGACACCAAACCCGATTATTAGCCTTTGCTCCAATCTATGTCTCTCTGATTATTACCCTTTGCTCCAATCTATGATCAGGGCCTGACAACTGGGGAATCGAAAGCAAATCTGTTGACTCAATGACAGACCTCATGATACATCACACACACACATGCTTACCATTCTGCTACCTAAGACTACGAGTATTCTTTAAAGTAGCTAAGTCTCTAACTTAATATCGTCCAAAGTCTTCGGCATTCAAAACACAAATTTAATTTAAATCAACATTGATGTTGTCATTTTACTGGGAAAAGATGGGCTTTTGATATCCAATATTCAAAACAAAAAAAAACATTTTACCATTGGTACACGAATCGTGTACCATAATGTGTTTCAGTCCAAGTTCTAGCAAGAGACTCGAGGAACGAGGTTAGAAACATTACTCCAAATCAAACGGCGTATGTAGACTGGAATAACCAGACACTCGAAATAGCCACTCGATTGAAACTTCGGCAATCATGTTTGATCCGACTCCTTTTACATTCCATCACTTTTACATTTACCCCCCCCACCCGAAAAAACAATCCCCCTTTTTTTTATTAACCCCCACAAATATTTTTTTAATACCCCACTTTTACATTAAACTGGGGGTATTATCCCCCAGAACTATTCTATCATTCTTTGGGATTAGGTATAGCATTTGGTCATTGGTTGGTACATTTACCCCCCCCACCCGAAAAAACAATCCCCCTTTTTTTTATTAACCCCCACAAATATTTTTTTAATACCCCACTTTTACATTAAACTGGGGGTATTATCCCCCAGAACTATTCTATCATTCTTTGGGATTAGGTATAGCATTTGGTCATTGGTTGGTACATAAGTTCACCATCCATTGTTCAGCATCCATATATATATAAGAGTGTACGGTTGATGTCACTCTTTCCTCAGCCTAGACACTATGGTTGTTCTCACTCCTTGCTGTACTGAGTTGTATGTAAAAGAGACATATCAAACATAGAGGCACAACAATTTCAAAGTACAAGGGAGTCTGAACAACCCACACTCACTCCACAAAGGCGTTACTGACACATGCGTTACTGACTGCTGGTATATGGTGAGAGCCAAAGGCCCTCTCGCAGGCCCTTTTTGGGTTAGGGTCAGGCTAGTTCAGCTCTGAACGTCGGAATTGACACCCCATAATGTTTAGCAGTGAAAAGTTGCCCAGTAAAATTGACTGGGGCTCAAATCATTTTCGACATTGATTCAATCGGGCAGTCTCTGAACGTTCAGGGTGAGTGTAATGAGACCGACGTTCAGAGCTGAACTAGGGTCAGGCATGTAAGATTAATATCTATTAATTCAGGGTTAGGGTCAGGTATATAAGATTAAATTTAAACCCTATAAATTCAGGGTCAGGGTTAGGGTTAGAGGTAGCCTTCCAGAGCCTTAAATCACAGGAATCTGACCTTTTATCTGCGTATGCATACACAATACCGAACTAGACATATAATTTTTATTATATATAATATTGTCTAGTTCGGTATGGTGTATATATATACAGATAGAAGGTCAGATTCCTGTGCTTAAATGCATCACTGTGTGATCATAATCACGTGTATTATTCTATAATGTAAAGGTTGTCAAACTGAGCTGAACCTACACGCTAGCTACCTAGCCTATAACTTCGATTTTTACTTTCAATTTCTCTTCTGATGACAGAATTCGTCACCAACTTTGCACACATGCGCACTTAACAGCGAATTTTGTTACTCGAACAATGGCGAACAAATGGCAAATTGCTGGAAATTAATTTTCATTTTGTCAATACAATACATTTTGGTAAATTTTATCTCTATGTTTTTCATTTAGAAATTGACAGAACTCTTTTTCCCAAGTCGCCACCACTCATCATATGTACATATATACATTCTTTTTATAAAATTAGATCTATTTGATGATATAAAATGAATTAATTTTTGGTCTCGTTGTCGTCGTTGACGTTAGACTAGTTCAGCTCTGAACGTCTGTCTCATTACACTCACCCTGAGCGTTCAGAAACTGTTCCATTCAATCAATGTCGAAAGAAAATTGGCGCCCCAGTCAATTTTACTGGGCAACTTTTCACTGCTAAACGATGGGGTGTCAATCCGTGTGGACGCATGTACAAAGTAAACGAACATGTTAGTATTAGTAAGAAAATAAGACCTTGCTTACTTCGCTAGAGTCAGTATGAGCCACACAACACGCTGTTAAAAATACGTCCCCTCCTATGAAATTACAATTTCGCCGCCATGACACTCTAACTGTAGTCAACGTCCACATTCAGGAATGTCGGTCATACAAGAAGAATCGAAATGTACAGGCTTTACATTGTACAGGCTTTCACCCGGATTGACTCCCCGTCGTTTAGCAGTGAAAAGTTGTCCAGTAAAATTGACTGTTCTCCAATTTTTTTCGACATTGATTCAATGGGACAGCCCCTGGACTAACGTTAGACTAGCCTAGAGTTAGTTAGTGTTGTTAGTTCACCACTACTACCAGTTAAACTTTGTAAGTTTGTTAACTATTTTATTACTACACAAGGCCTATTAGTATTAATCGTCATTTGCATTTCACTGTTACCCGTCGGCCGAAAATGGGTTTCGATCACCCTGGTTAGGAAAAATTTTAATAGATACGCGTCTGTGTATGGCAACTCGTAACCACTTTTGCCAAAACACTTATTTGATCTAAACTAGATTTTACAGTACAAGACTAAAACAAACTTTTTATGAAAAAGCCAATGTCAATGATGCCAGATGATGCACTCAGATATACCATACATGTTTTAAGTCCACTATTCTACATGCCAATGTGAAAAGTAAGCCCACCCAGGACCCAGGGGACATATCGATTCCATCATTTCTTTATAACTTTCGATGTGGATTTTGAAAGACCAGTTGCTCCTTCTGTTGAAATTACTTTCCGTGATATCAAAAATATCAACATTGATGATTTTGTCCTTGAATTAAATCAGTCAATAAATCTCAAACCACCATTTACACTAGATTCATCACAGTTGTTAGACTCCTTGCACACTGTCCTTACCAGTCTTCTTGATAAACACGCTCCATTAAAATCAAAGATTATTCGCAAACGGCCAAATACTCCTTGGTTCTCTATAGAAATTGCAGAGGCTAGGAAAAACAGGCACAGTGCTGAGAGAAGTTGGAGAAAATTAAAATCAGAGACTAATCGACATATATTTAAATCAGCTCGTAATAATACTAACAAACTCATTGACAAGACAAAATCGGAGCATTACATCAATCACATAAATGACATCAAGCAAAACCCTAAAGTACTTTTCTCAACTTTAAACTATCTGTTGGGAAAACCTCAAGATGTTGTGCTTCCACGTGGTTCAGATTCAGAGGTAGCTAATAACTTTGGTAATTATTTTATAGAAAAAATTTCAAAGATTAGATTAGAACTGTCGCCAACTGGACCTGATGAATGTCTGGATAGATCCTACGATGGTAACACATTTGCTTCATTTCATAAGGTAACAGAATCCGAACTGAAAGACATTATATTGTCATCGAAACCTACTTCATGTGAATTGGACAAGATTCCTACACGTTTTTTGCTCCTGATACTAGATAACCTTCTTCCCGTGTTGACCGCTATTGTTAACTCTAGTCTTAATTGTGGTGTTGTTCCAGACTGTTTCAAACAGGCTGTTATTAAGCCCCTTCTAAAGAAACCTTCCATGGATCCAGAAGTCTTGAAGAATTATAGACCAGTATCAAACCTGCCTTTCTTATCAAAAGTATTAGAAAAAGTAGTCAAAAAACAACTCCTAAAACATTTGGAAACAAACAACTTAATGTATAAATACCAATCAGCTTATAGAAGCTTTCATAGTACAGAGACTGCCTTAAATCATGTTTTAAACACAATCAGGAGTGGGGTTGATGTTGGCAATGTAGCTATGCTAGTTCTCCTAGACCTGTCAGCAGCCTTTGACACTTTAGATCACAGCAAAATATTAAAAAGATTGGAACTAGAATATGGACTTAGTGGTAATGTACTCAACTGGTTTTTATCATACTTGACTGATCGATCACAAGCTGTCATTGTCAGGAAGTCCTTTTCGATTTCTGCATCTTTAAGCTGCGGTGTACCTCAAGGTTCAGTGCTCGGCCCAATACTATTTTGTATGTTTACAAAACCACTTGGTAAACTTTTAACTCAGCACGATATGAATCACCATTTTTACGCAGATGATTCACAAATTATTGACTTCTGTCATCCAGACACTACCAGCCAAAACCAAGCGTGCTCCAGCATGGAAAAGTGTGTCACAGATGTAAAATCATGGATGGACAGAAACATGCTAAAACTGAATTCAGACAAGACCGAAATCTTATTGGTAGGCCCACCTCGAAGGTTACAAAATTGTACAGTCAACCATCTTGAAATTGAGCAGTCATCCATTGTCTTTAAAACATCTGTTAGAAATCTTGGTCTAATTATGGACAGTAATTTATCTATGGAATCCCATGTTAGTTCTCTTTGTAAAACGTGTAGTTATCATCTTCGTAATATTGGATCGATTCGTCACCTAATTACTGAAGATGCTGCTTCAACACTTGTTCGTTGTTTAATCCTTTCCCGACTTGATTACTGCAACAGTGCTTTAAATGGAATAACAAAAGAACAGTCACAACGTTTACAAAGAATTCAAAATAAAGCAGCTAGAATCGTTTGTAAAACTAATCCCCGCGATCACATTTCTCCAGTATTAACATCATTGCACTGGCTCCGGATTAACGAACGAATTGAATTTAAACTGCTGTGTCTAACATACCAAGCAGTGAATGGGACAGCACCTTCATACTTAAATGAACTTATTCATCACCATTCTTCATCTAAAAACCTTCGATCAAATGAAAAATCTCTACTAACGGTTCCAAATTACAACCTAAAGACATTTGGTGCACGAACTTTTCAATACAGCGCAGCAGTATCTTGGAACAATCTCCCTATTCACCTTAAAAAATGCCCATCTTTGTCAACATTTAAAACCTCGCTGAAGACTTATTTATTTAGACGTTATATTTAGTAGTGCCTTTATGTTGAACTTACTTTATGCAGAGCTGAATCACAAGCGCTGTGAACATACTTTGAGTGTGGAATAGCGCTATACAAATGACATTATTATTATTATTATTTATCAATGGCTGTCACCGCATTCACCATACACAAACCCCCTCTAAACCATGTTCGACCCCAGAAACAAGACTGAAGTCTCAGCATCACTCTCAATCTGCAAGACCTGCGCTCGTATTTTGTCATTTATTAACTATTTCATGCAATTGAGATATATAATCCTTTTAAAAGTATTTAAACAGAGATGAGAATTCTCAATAGTTTTCTGAAAGAGTCAGACAATATATATGCCCTCAAATCTTTTTATTTTAAGTAAATGATAACTGTAATTTGAATTTGCCTTTTATTCCATTTAATTTTTTTTGTTTTGTCTTTATTTCAGCCTGTTGACTATTGAAACTACATTAAATTTATATCCTAGACATTAAGAATGACTAGGCATGCTAGAAATTGTACAGCTGGAACTGTTTACACATACAACGAAAGAAAGAAGGATACATCAGCTTCAGGCTATGGTAGTAAAGAAGTTAGATTTGGTAAAGATTCTGTCAAGGTAATGTAAGAATTTCAAAGAGATTGTATTAAATTCTTGATTTTTTTTCAAAAGATATTATTATTATTATTATGAATGATGGACTTACATGTCCAATGTCTAGACAGAGTATATATGTTTTAATGGTGGAGATTAAATTAATTGCATCAAGATATGAATAAATATTTTTTTAATTTTTCAGGAGTTTGATTGTTGCTGTTTAACATTACAACCATGTAAAAATCCAGTTGTCACGTAAGTTACGAATAATTGCTTTCAGCAACATCGTCTTAGTTAGTTTGACCAACTTTAGTAGACGGAATTGATTGAATTGATTGAATCCATGACCATTCGGACCAAAGACCTCTTGGACCAACACCAGTCGGACCAACTGATAGACCACTCGGCCCAAACAAAAAGACTACTCGGACCATACATAAAGACCACTTGGACCTAGCAAAAAGACCGCTCGGACCAATAAAAAAGTGTCGTTTTAATGAATTGATAATTGTGTTTTTTTTAATATGACAACTCGAACCAACAATAAAGTGTTGTTTTAATAAATTGATAATTGTGTCACAGATGGCAAAAAATCTGGAACCGTACAAGTCACGTTTAAAAAGGAACAGGTCCCAGAAAAGGCATCCTCGTTATCCCCAGTGTTCTCATTCTGTTCTACTCCACTATACCCTGGCTTAAAATCCATAGGGTTCCCACGATTTCAAATTCTCTGCCCTAGTCTTATTATTGAACTTTTACTATACGGGGTCTCATTGCAAGAGTAATAAATTATAAAATATATCATCAATCAGTATTGTAAGCTGGACACTGCATGCTTTCTTTTACCATTGGATGGAATTATTTGCCTCTTTGTATTGTGATTTAATAATAAATAAATAGCATATTGTTTATATTTTATTTCTAAAATGAATATGTCAAGCCTTATAAAATAATTTAATTGGTCCAAGTGGTCTTTTGGGTTGGTCTGAGTAGCAAAGACAAATATTGGTCCAAGTGCTCTTACATTAATTTTATATTAATCTCTGTTTTGGTCCCACTGGTCTTTATTTTGGTTCAAGTGGTCTTGGTCCGAATGGTCTTTGGTCTAAGTGGTCTGGATATCAATTGATTTCCATTCTAGAAAAGAAGACTTAATTTTCTAATGTTTCTAAATTATGATACACTTTGATACTTCTGGTAGTGCTTACACAAAATTATAGGTCCACTATTTTTACAAGCCTATTCAAAATATTTTTGTTGCAATTCGTTATTTGATGTCAATAAGAAATTATGGAATTTGATCCTTCTTTGTCTCTTATGAAGTATTTACTAACTGAATGAAATCAGTTAATGTTCAAAAATAAACAAACAGATAAAAGGTTTGCAGTAAGCTTATCTGGATATCTGGAATTGCATTAAAAAACAGTACACAAATGAATCATTTGAATTGATTCAGATAGCATTTGAGTAATGAATGTTAAATCAAACAGTAAAATCAGTATTCAATGTGATCACTAACTTGTGATGTATTATTCAATGATTATATACCACTAACTAATTAATATTTTAAATGTGTTTTAGGGCTGATGGATATTTGTATGATAAAGAAGCTATTTTAGAGTATATTATTCACAAGAAGAGAGAAATCGCACGGCAACTGAAAGCCTTTGAAAAACAGAAAGTTAAGTTTGAGGTATAATTGTGCTTTTCAAACGGTGAATTTGTATATTTTGGATTCTAAATGAAGTGGATGGCTTCTCTAGTTAAAACTTAACAGAACTCACTTCTCTAGTTTGGAATAACCATGAATTAAACATGCATATCCTTTAATTGAATTATTATTTGAGAATCCATCAGTATTATAGCCAAGAATGCATTTTGTGATGACCAGAAGAAAATGTCTTCATACTTCTCTGACTGATATTTATAGCTGTATTTTGTATGCACTTATAATTGATTTACTTTTAGAAAGAAGAACAAGGCATAGTTACAGAAGAAGAAGAAAAAAAGAAACAAAAATTTATTAGTGGGGAAGTTAATCCTATTGGTGCTAACAAAACAAGTAAATTATTTTTTAAAAATAGATCCATGTTGATTGTAAGAATAATGAATAAACTGTGAATTAATTTTCAATCTTCTACTATTGAGTATACCAAAATTTTACAAATCACTGTTAGCCAAGCTTGTAAATTTTTCACTTTTATTAAACAGATGTAAAAGATGATGCTGGAACTAGTCTAAGTAACATGAAAAATGGTAAAGATAAACAATTACCTAGTTTTTGGATTCCTAATTTAACTCCTTCTGCAGAACCAACTAAAATTAAAAAACCTGTAAGTTTTAAAATTAATTTCTGATATCTAGTTGATAATTTAAAAGCCATCATTTGCTTTAAATGTTTTAGGTTGGGGTTCTATTCCAAATAGTATCCTCTCTTTCTATTTGTGTTCTGTAATGCCCAGGTCAGAATTTGGGAATATTTATATACAGATGGGCACAAAATAAAAATGAGTTGATGAGTTGAGTCAAGATAAAATGTGATCCACCTCTCTTGGATTCAGTCAGATTTGCAAAGATGACAGTTGACAGTGCCAGTGGCTTGTTTATAAAATGGAATTTCAGTTCAGCACCTCTTTGTTAATACTGATCGGAATTGAAGCATTTTTGGACCGTAATCGTTTTAGAGACTGAGCTATTAGATTATTGTAGTTTGCAAAGGTTAATTTATCCTCAAATCACACTTGGAGAAAGTATAATGTAAACAGCATGATTTTTCTTCCTTTGTTAGAATCTATCTGTTTTCATTTTAAGATATTTACATTAGAGAGTTAGCTTTTGTGTCAATGATACATATCTAATGTTTTCTTTGCATAGGATGAGAAGGTACGATGTCCAATGAGTGGGAAACCAATCAAATTGAAGGATTTAATAGATGTATATTTCACTCCAATTAAAGATGGTGATTCAAAAACATCACTAATAGCCAAAACGGTAATAATAATAATAATAATAATCAAATATTGTAATAAAATATTTTTATGGATCTATTATAAGTATTGAAAAGATCATTTTAAAGATAGTTGGACATTTTTTCCAAATGTGTCTGACTGAGTGGTCCAGATTCGATTCAATGACATGCAGAATCCAGGGCTGGGGCCATTACTTTACGAATGTAATTGATTACATTACCATTACCATTACTTTTTATACGCCCACATTGAAATGTGGTCGTATATTGTCGTCGCCCCCGTCCGTCCGTCCGTCGGTCCGTCGGTCCGTCCGTCGGTCCGGCGTCCACAATTGCTTGTGGACGCTCTACAGGCTAAAGTTAATATCCGATTGACTTTAAATTTATACACAGTGTTTAAGGTCATGAGACGAAGAAGCCTATTGTTTTTCAGCGATTTCCGATAATTAGTGCCAGAGTTATGGCCCTTGATCACTTCAAAAAATCTTGTGGACGCTCTAGAGGCCAAAGTTAATATCCGATTGACTTTAAATTTATACACAGTGTTTAAGGTCATAAGACGAAGAAGCCTATTGATTTTCAGCGATTTCCGATAATTAGTACCAGAGTTATGGCCCTTGATCACTTCAAAAAATCTTGTGGACGCTCTAGGGGCCAAAGTTAATATCCGATTGACTTCAAATTGATACACAGTGTTTAAGGTCATAAGACGAAGAAGCCTATTGATTTTCAGCGATTTCTGATAATTAGTGCCAGAGTTATGGCCCTTGATCACTTCAAAAAATCTTGTGGACGCTCTAGAGGCCAAAGTTAATATCCGATTGACTTCAAATTGATACACAGTGTTTAAGGTCATAAGACGAAGAAGCCTATTGATTTTCAGCGATTTCCGATAATTAGTACCAGAGTTATGGCCCTTGATCACTTCAAAAAATCTTGTGGACGCTCTAGGGGCCAAAGTTAATATCCGATTGACTTCAAATTGATACACAGTGTTTAAGGTCATAAGACGAAGAAGCCTATTGATTTTCAGCGATTTCTGATAATTAGTGCCAGAGTTATGGCCCTTGATCACTTCAAAAAATCTTGTGGACGCTCTAGAGGCCAAAGTTAATATCCGATTGACTTCAAATTGATACACAGTGTTTAAGGTTATAAGACCTAGAAGCCTATTGATTTTCAGCGATTTCCGATAATTAGTGCCAGAGTTATGGCCCTTGATCACTTCAAAAAATCTTGTGGACGCTCTAGAGGCCAAAGTTAATATCCGATTGACTTTAAATTTATACACAGTGTTTAAGGTCATAAGACAAAGACACCTATTAATTTTCAGCGATTTCCGATAGTGCCAGAGTTATGGCCCTTGATCACCTCAAAAAATCTTGTGGACGCTCTGGAGGCCAAAGTTAATATCCGATTGACTTTAGATTTATACACAGTGTTTAAGGTCATGAGACGAAGAAGCCTATTGATTTTCAATGATTTCAAATAATTACTACCAGAGTTATCTCCCTTGATAACTTCAAAAATTATTGTGACGCTATAGAGACCAAAGTTACTATCCGATTGACTTCAGATTGATACATAGAGTTTAAGGTGTTGAAACGAACCAGTATTTTGATTTTCAATGAATTTAGATAACTGAACAGCTAAATCCATGATATTAAATGTTTCATGTATATACTAATTGTTAGCGTGGGGTAAAACTTTATAAAAAGCAATCAAATTCTAATGATTTTCTGATAATTACATAATGAGTTGTTACTCTTAATCAGTTTTTAGTGTATTACAAATGCTTCATTACCGAAATTAGTAAAAATATGCGACAACCCTTGTTGACTGCCCGGACGATTTAGCTGCTGTGGGCGTATGTTTCGTTGCCTGGCAACCTATCTTTAAATGTAATCATTACAATTACTTTCTCATTTTTAGCAATGTAATTAATTACCATTACCCATTACATTGAAAGTAATTAATTACCATTACCCATTACTTTATGACTTTTCACATAGAAATTAAAAAGACAACATTGTTTTCTGCCATGAAGAGCCTACAAAACCAAACTTAAAATAATCCTTTTTTCAGTTAAATCAATATTTGTGTATGAATTGTTATTTCTATAAATCATAATATTCAAGTGACGGTTATTGGTTACCAAAACATGCTGTACTTCGTCGAACATAACTGATTAGAAATTACAGCAAAAACAGAAAGTATTGAATGTTGATCAGTTTATATACATTCATATTGCACTATTATATGCGTTGCGATCCATTTGTGTCAATTTCTGGGTCAAGAAAATTAGCGATTTAGCTCCTTTAAGTAATTTTATACGATTTTTAATCAACCCAAAGAGTTTGTCTATAATATATTGTATAACTGGTAAATTATTTAGCATGACTCTAAAAAAAAAAAAATGATTGTTTATTATGAAGTATCCATAAAATGATGAGATACTTGAAAGCCATTGTTTAGTTTGTCACTTGTTACCTTGAGATTAAGATTAAAGTGTAGTAAAGACTATTGTCTTTTAATCTTAACTGATTGATTGGCTGAATGATTGACTGTAAATTAACACTAATCTTTAATTAAAATAATCTTCTATTCAAAGATTCACTTGTTAGGTTACATGTCTAAAGAAGGGTCCTACATAGAAAGTAATAAAAGAAAATGTTGAATGCCTTCTTTTTATAATTTGTTAAAACAGATTTAAATTTTTTTTTTTTAAAGAAAATTATAATAAATTGGATTCGTGTCAGGTACACTTAATTTTCTTCTTTGGTGCTATAAAATTTCATGTTTGTCAAATGGAAATATTTATACGTGCCATAAAATAAAATGTAATTGAAAAGTAATTGAAATGTAATTGACCATTACATGATTTTTGGAATGTAATTAATTACATTTCCATTACTCATTACTTTTAAAATCTTCCATTACTCATTACATGGCCATTACTTAAAATTAAAAAATGTAATGATTACATTCCATTACCATTACCCATTACCATTACCCCAGCCCTGCCAGAATCCAAATCTTTGATTTATATTCCTTATAGGCATGATAATGGCATTGGTCAACCTTTATTTATATGCTCATAATAGACAGATTGTAATAATGTAATGATTACATTCCATTACCATTACCCATTACCATTACCCCAGCCCTGCCAGAATCCAAATCTTTGATTTATATTCCTTATAGGCATGATAATGGCATTGGTCAACCTTTATTTATATGCTCATAATAGACAGATTGTAATAAAATCAACCTTTGAAAATTTTGTCCACAGAGCTTTTATTTAGAAACAGTTGAAATACAATTAACTGTACATTGACATAATACTAAAACTTATCACCATTTATATATATGCTTGTAGAAACTGTATTGAAACTCATTGAAATATTTTATAGTATTGAGGACATCACTAGTACATTTTCTGATAAAGGGTGTAGCTTGAATTAATGCGATTCCTTATAATATATAAACAGATGGTCCATGTCTTTTTATTGTAGCAAGGGGGCTAAGTGGGTAAGACACTGGGCCGCTAGCGTGGAGGTCGGGTGTTCGAACCTTGCATTAGCCTAGAAAGTTCATCCAGATTTTCCAGCGTCAGTGATGCAGGACAGAGGCCTGACATGGAAGCCATCTAGTTGTTTGGATGGGACAAAAAACCAAGGTTCTTTGTACACATTGGTGTGCACGAAAAAGATTCCTTGGCAGTTGAAATTCGATATAAGAGCAGACCGTAGCCCAGGCAAAATTCCCTCATAGCACACTGTGTGGCGTATGCCAATCTTCATCAGCCCAGGCTAGGAGCAGAACAGTAGGATGTTAAACCCCATTTCATTTTTAATTGCAGCAAACTTTATATTTACCTAGCCTTAATTATATTTTCTAGGCAAGATATGTATGTGCTGTAACAAATGACGTTCTTGGGAACTCTGTGCCATGTGCAGTTCTTAGAACCTCGTAAGTAGATTGATCAAAATTACATTATTTTAAGAATTTGTTCACAGCTGTGGTAGAACTGTCATATTAAATTACCTGTCTAAATGGCCAAATTGAAGTTAAGGAAAGACTAATTTATGATTAAATATAGTTTTTCCATACAATCCCAAAAATCTCTGTTCAGGAAAGTAAATAAATTAACCACAACATTTATACTTAAATTTTCAGCGGCAGTGTTGTCACAGTGGAATGTGTTGAAAAGTTAATTAAGAAAGATATGTTAGATCCTATCAATGGAACCAAAATGAAAGAAAAAGACATTATTTATTTACAGAGGGCAAGTATTGCAATAGTTTTATTACTATTTACATTTTTTCTGTCATAATTTTAAAAATATAAATTTCTCAATTTGAAACCATGATAGTTAGATTTAGTAAATACAGGTTGCTTAGTTTTGAACTTGATATTGACTTCAAATATTATGATGAAGTGTACATGGTGCATATATTTTCGATCTTGTTTCAATTAATGAATAGCCTCGACACCTATGACTCTGATTTTACTTTACAAGAAATACAAACTGTTCCTGTCTGGTGTATTAAAATGAAGCATTTAAAGTTTTCTGTATTTTTTCAGGGATCATCAGGTTTTTCTGGTTCTGGTGTGGGACTTGAAGCTAAAGTAAACGGAGCAGCACTTCAGTGTTAATATGGAGGAACATGATAGTTGTTAATGTCGCTTGCTTTAATCTATTATGCCAGATATATCATTTTATAATTTATAAAAGATATTATTTTAGATGAGAATAGAAATTAAAGCAAATAGTTGCATAATTCAAACATCTATTGCCAATTGAACATTAATGTACATATATATGGTAACAAAATGTTTCTGCATGATCCAAGGATTGATAATGTATCTTTATTTATTGTACTTGTGAAGGAACAGAGTATTGTTCTCTGGATGGATTCCTTATTAACAACAAGTACAGTAATGTGAGCAAGAGTTGAGTGCTTTAAATGTGACCTTGTTTGTTCATGGGGTTTTACGTCCACTTCCAACATGGTTGAAATCACAAGTGTTTCCTGAAAAAGCCCAAAGTAGGCATAGACCAGTTTAGGAAATGTTACCAGAATCATTAAGTATGGATTTACTGTCATGAATTTTATCAAACATAAGCCCTCAAAATAATAGTCAATGATGATATCGTCAAAGATAAAATCCCTGAAAACAATACAATAATCAACAGTGATTAGGCAATGTTCTCATTATGTGGTAAAGGTATTTACTTTAGGCATAGTCGGTAGAAAAATAATTTGATGTATCTGTACATAACATCACATCACTCATTTTATTTTGTAAATAATCTGTAAATACATGTATTTTATTGAAATAAACTGTATTAAAAATCTAGTTAGCAGAACATTTATATCTGCCCACATTGAAATGTGGTCATTTATTGCTGCCGGCTTGAATTACTGTCAGAGTTATGGCCCTTGATCAATTTGAAAAATCTTGTGGATGCACTGAGGCTAAAGTTAATATCTGATTGATTTTAAATTTATACACTCTGGGCCCATCTATGTTAGTTGCACCAGAACTGAAAAGTGAATCAAATCTTGGCTGGCAAAAATAAAGATTTCTGTCTAAATTGTCAAATCAAACCTAGGAAATTCCATGCAAGAGTTCAATTTCCTTCCTTACCAAACGACTACTGCAATCAAAACCTACTGTTGTTTTTTTGTGTGTATGGAAATCAAACACTGAAAAGAAAGCCTAGTGATCGACCACCTCTGTAAAGATAGGTTGCCAGGCAACGAAACATACGCCCACAGCAGCTAAATCGTCCGGGCAGTCAACAAGGGTTGTCGCATATTTTTACTAATTTCGGTAATGAAACATTTGTAATACACTAAAAACTGATTAAGAGTAACAACTCATTATGTAATTATCAGAAAATCATTAGAATTTGATTGCTTTTTATAAAGTTTTACCCCACGCTAACAATTAGTATATACATGAAACATTTAATATCATGGATTTAGCTGTTCAGTTATCTAAATTCATTGAAAATCAAAATACTTGTTTGTTTCAACACCTTAAACTCTATGTATCAATCTGAAGTCAATCGGATAGTAACTTTGGCCTCTATAGCGTCACAAGAATTTTTGAAGTTATCAAGGGAGATAACTCTGGCAGTAATTATTTGAAATCGCTGAAAATCAATAGGCTTCTTCGTCTCATGACCTTAAACACTGTGTATAAATCTAAAGTCAATCGGATATTAACTTTGGCCTCCAGAGCGTCCACAAGATTTTTTGAAGTGATCAAGGGCCATCACTCTGGCACTAATTATCGGAAATCGCTGAAAATCAATAGGCTTCTTCGTCTTATGACCTTAAACACTGTGTATAAATTTGAAGTCAATCGGATATTAACTTTGGCCTCTAGAGAGTCCACAAGATTTTTTGAAGTGATCAAGGGCCATAACTCTGGCACTAATTATCGGAAATCGCTGAAAATCAATCGGCTTCTTCGTCTTATGACCTTAAACACTGTGTATAAATTTAAAGTCAATCGGATATTAACTTTGACCTTTAGAGCGTCCACAAGATTTTTTGAGGTGATCAAGGGCCATAACTTTGGCACTAATTATCGGAAATCGCTGAAAATCAATAGGCTTCTTCGTCTTATGACCTTAAACACTGTGTATAAATTTGAAGTCAATCGGATATTAACTTTGGCCTCTAGAGCGTCCACAAGATTTTTTGAAGTGATCAAGGGCCATAACTCTGGCACTAATTATCGGAAATCGCTGAAAAACAATAGGCTTCTTCGTCTCATGGCCTTAAACACTGTGTATAAATTTAAAGTCAATCGGATATTAACTTTAGCCTGTAGAGCGTCCACAAGCAATTGTGGACGCCGGACCGACGGACGGACGGACGGACGGACGGACGGGGGCGACGACAATATACGACCACATTTCAATGTGGGCGTATAAAAATGGTTGATCTCAATTGCCAGAATTTTATTCCAATTTATGTTTGAACTTATATCTTAGAATTCGAAGAGAATGTTAATTAGTGTATTTTCGCATAGCAAATTTCAAAAATATTTTGTGTCGATATTGTCCCAATTATGTATCACATAAGTTCTGAATGGGATTTTAAAAAATGGAGATCAGAAACTGGATTTTTTAAAAAAAATCATTTATAACATAAGGTAATCAACAAGTATATAAAATCAATAGGTGATAACAAATGTTAATTTGGATAAAATTCAGATTAAATTTACAATTAAACAATCAAAATATGTTAATATTAATAGTACAGAGCAATATCATAACAAATTAAATCTTAAAGCTATCTATATGAATTTTTTGGACTTGGGAACAGTTAATTGACATTGTAAAGTATTAATTATTTCAAGTATTCTATCATTTCCCACTGTCAAACGACAAAATGTTTTCCCATACTGGTAATCAGTGTTACTGACAGCATTATTTTCACTTTTACTTTGCACTTTCCAACATTCTGCTACAGATTTGACTTTAACATTGCACTTTCCAACACTTTTGAGCTGAATAAACTCCCAGTGATTGTAGAATAAAGGCAGAAATTTTAACTATATCTCATCCAAAGATAATATATAGTCATACAAAAAATATGATTTTTTGATGTCCAGAAAGAGATAAACAATTATTAAAATTACATACTAGTAATAATTACACAATATCCAGTTATATTATTACCTTTATATCTATTTATACAGAGTTATTTTAGCACTATAGGAATTGAAACAACCACCATATATTTAAATGTATATTTTTCATATTAACACAATATCCAAGTAGCATAATATGGTGAAACTGTTTTGCACTATTTTTCATAATTAAGCAGTGGTGTTTGCAATATTGTCCCCCAAATTTTGAATAAATACCAAAAATGTTTTTTGAGGTTGAAGTTGATTAGCACACAATTTTCATCTATAAATTCTGTCAAAAATTTGACATACCTCCAAATCAAAGAAAGAAATAACAGTAAAAATAATGATGGCACATGTTAGAAACTTAAAGATAGACGGATCAGCATTCAAAGAAAAACTGATACTAAAGACAGAAAAATACATAAAAAGCTAATAAAAATGATGTGATTAACATTATGCAATACATAATTGTTATTATTATTTAAATTTATTATTGCATATATGCAAATTAATAATATCTGTAATTTGGTCGACTAACCTCAAAAATATACACACATATATATATATATAAATTGTGAATATTTTTTTCCACTATCACATCATATTCAAAATTATTGATTCTATAGAAAATATATATTCATTGGCATAAATTCCTTTTTTACAGGTTTTTTATCGGATAGAAAGGTCACATGACATCTCATTTAACCAGAGCCGGTAATAAATATCAAAATGCATTATACACAATACAGTATCAAATTCCTTTTCAAGAAGTACTATATTAAAATCACAATTTTCTGACAGAACTCCTTTCTGTATCGAAGAAATATTTTCTTTTTATATTCAACCTCTGCCAATGATCCATTTGCTAGTCAATACAGACAGTAAGCTATTATTTCCATAGAACAATCTACAGAAAGTTCACCATCAAAGTGTATCATTTACTTTAAGCTTACAAATAGTTTTATTTAAAAACATGTGTTATAGCTGTATGTGTAAAGCACTTAGCAATAACTCTAATATAATATTGTATAACACATAGTATGAAAAGATAGCTAATGCAGTCAATGTAAACTCTTGACATTGTTGGAAAGAAGAAAAGGGGGTCATTCTAGGACTAACGTGGTAATTCCTTATTTCAATAATTTACTAGAATCTGGAAAAACTTATATAGATTCTAATAATTACTGCAGAATCAAAAACATGCCCAAGCTTTTGGCAGACCTAAGACGTGATTCTATTTGGTTCTTTTAGCAGACTAGATCAAAACAGTTTCATGTCTAGTTTTTATACTTAACAAATCACCTTGTGAAATTAGAAAACCATATTCAAAACCTTGTTATACAGTAATATTTACAGAGTGCATAAATCAATAATTGAGACCTGTTGCTAAATTTGTCCATTGCACTTAGTATTTTGATTATCGGTTATTTTTTTTATAATAAAATGTCAGATATGAAATTGTTAAATGTATGAAATTATTGCTTAAACTACTACTTGAATTTGATGATGCCTCAGAAAGTAACAGCATAAATTTGAGTGTTTGTTCAATTTTGATTATGTATTTCATTTTGAAATAAATTTTTGTGTTTTAGAACAATATTGTGTTAAACATACATGTAAGTACATGGTAAAGATAGCAAAGCAAAATTTATGATCTTCAAAAAAACATGAAATAATGTTTTCATTATTACAAAGACAACAGTCCTCACACCCTATTCATCATCTGGCTGGTTATATGTACTCTTCATAATTTTAAGTCTTTGTCGTATAAGAAGATCTCTAAGTGTTTTCCCAGTATTTTCAAAATCTAAATCTTCTGATGCTGTAAAAAGAGAAATAAACTCAATGAATTTTATATTTTAACATTGTGCTCTATCCAAGTTCTTCAATGTGAAGATTTATGACCAAAGGTATTCTCAAGAATTTATTATTTCTAGTTTATGAAAAACTGAATCAATAATAATTTTTGATTGGTTTAAAACACTAGTTTGGTTACTCAGTGATTAACACCTGATAGTTTTTTCTAATTGTTAGTTTATGACTACCAGGGCTTCTACAGAAAACAATCCTGGGTTGTACGTGGCAAGGAGTAGGGTCGCCTGTCCAACCTCATGGGTTTTCCCGGGTACTCCGGTTTCCTCCCAATGCTAAAGACCCCTACGCGCAAGCGAATTATTGAAATAAAATTAAAATATATGTTAGTCCCCAATGACTTGTGTTGTTTGTGTCGAGTGGACGTTAAACCCCGTCTCTCTCTCCCTACAGAAAACAATAAATTATACATACTTTCCGATCTACCATCAACACTATGGGTAGGAGTTTGTGGTCGAAAACTTGGTGCCTCACCAAATCCAGATGATTTTCTTCCAACATCAGCCTTTTGTTTACGTTTCTGTAATATAGCCTGTAATTCAGCTCCACCTTTAGCTGCACCGAACTGTAACAAATGATTTATAAGGATGTAAATCAAACACTAAAACAATGTTTGACCCTAAAACTTGTCTGAAAATATAATAAACACGGGAAAATGTCTACCCCGATTCCAATCTCGAAACCAGAAAAATTTTTGAAGAAATTTCTCTGGTGAATCGGGGAAGACATTTTCCCAGAAGGTGACATGTAATTCCTACGCGCGAAACTCCTCGTTTATTTGCATCGTACGCCCCTGATTTTACGTGCCTGGATGACCGAATCGCTTAAAAATATACCCAGGCGTAGAAAAATAGATCTTTACAAAAACTTGAGTTTGTTCGTTTACGATCCATTTTTTTATGTCAGTGAGTTGATTTTGACTCAAGGATCATTTTACAACAAACGAAACGACTATCCGACCTCTAGTTATTGAGAAATCGACCCAAAAAGATTGACCAATTAGAGGTCAGAATGGGCGGGGCTTAGGTTTGGAAAATATTGAAAAAAATGGACGGTCTAATGCGGCAGAGACCTTCGGCTCCCCAGCTGCCTCTGGGAACGAGATTGCCCCGATTCACCAGAGAAATTTCTTCAAAATTTTTTCTGGTTTCAAGATTGGGCATTAAGATGAATCTTATTGAATTCTGAAATTCAGAATAGAGAGATAGAACTCAATAACCATTCAGTTTACATATTTACAGAGTTTAGAATATTATTTTTAAAACAAATTTCAGGGAGTTTAGAATATTGTTATTAAAACCAATTACAGAGTTCAGAATATAGTTTATGCGATTTGTTACCAATGATTTTAAATTTAACACAGACAATACTATTTCTGTTAAGTGTATCATAAATCAAGAAAATAAATTACCCCAGACATATTTCTCTGAACACGAAGTAAACTTTCTAGATGATGAGCATCCTCTCTGTGTACTAATCTGTCAATTTCATCATTTCTTAAATTAAACATGTCCTCTCCTGTATAACCAGTAAATGTTTCAATAGCACTGTAAATAAACAAGCATAAAACATGATATTAATCTTCTGATTCTTTAACAGACAGGAAGTTTTTCATGAGAAGTACCTGGTAAGGCTTATTTTAGCTCAGTGGTCAATGCATGCTTTAGTATCATAATCACTCCAGAAAAATATGATTATTAGCCTTATTACCAAATACAATAATTAATTCCTGTAGCAGCGGTGTTGCAAGGGGGGTACAACTGAATTTTAGCATTGATCAGAATGATGGAAATCTGGTTAACTAGGATAGATGGATCACATGCCTCCCACTCTTGATATTATCTTCTTTCAAATTTTCCTCCACAAGACCAAAGTTTAAGAACCAATAACTTACAGACAGTTACAAAACAAGTTGTCCTTGAGAAATATTTAAATGTTATCATACTCGAAGGTTTAAATAGATTCTAATTTATCTGAACTTACTTTGAAGAAAATCCCTTTGTATGTAACCATTCCATGACTTGATTAGCTGATGATCCAGGATTAATATAATTAACATAATTAGTCTGTCTTACTTTATCACCTCTATTACCTACTTGTGACTTTAACTCATCTCTTAAATCATCGGCTTTAGTCCGTACTGGTACCGGTATATCTAAAATATAAAATTTACCTAAACATTGCCAACTCATAAGCAAATACTGTATTCTAATATTAGCTGTAAAACTGTTTTGCTGAACTCAAATATAACTCGGGTGTGACCTGCATGTTGCTAGCACCTGAGACAGGAGTATAGAAACAGGAATTACCAAACCAAACTATTGATAAATTAAAGCAAAACAGGAATTGTGTTGATAAAAGCAGTTTGATTGCCCAAACTTCATTGTGATCTAACAGGCTTTTGTCAAGGCTCATTCTATGTTATTCAGGTGAATAGTACAGTTGACTTAAGTATGATAGTGTCAATACAGAATATGGAGTTACCGGAAAGTTATCTTATTGTATTACTCATGAATGATATTTCAATTGTGTCATTGCACCTTAATTTTGTTAAGATGGTCCCAGGTTTTGAAAAATTTCAATATTCTGAGAATTATCCACCTAGGAATATGAGAGTACAAAGAGCCCTTTTTCAAAATGCAATTAAAGCATTGTATTTTTCAAACCATTTTTTTAATTCCTATGGCAATACAGTTGACTAAATTATGTATGAAGAGCTCTTTTTCAAAATGCTATTAAAACAACACATTTTTCCAAACCATATTTCAATTCCTTACACCAATCTCACATATTTTATTTGTACCCACAAAATGACACAGATGATAGCATTTTGTAAAAGAGCTCTTTATGTCTTACTTGGTAGAGGTCTTGTAGAGTTTGGTTTAGGTGGTGATGGTGATACATGACGTAGCTGATGAGTTATTTCATCTGTAGCTCTTTGTCTATCGGGATTAACAGGTTGAAAAGCTCGTTCTGGTTCTGGATTATATACTTTGGCTTTGGGTGGAGGTGGAGGAGTTCTAACTGGTCTAGGTGATAATTGGGGAGAGGGGCTAGCACTATCTTCTTCTTCATTATAATTATAATCTGTTGGTCGCGGTCTGGAACGTGCAGGTCTATTGTCTTGCCAGCGTTCTTTTTCACGTCTTGATGGGGCATTATAATAGTTTGAATCAGAAACGTCATCTTCAACTGTTTGTCTCTCTGCATATTGTGCTTGATCCAATGTAGTTTCACGACTGTAGGAGTCTCCTCGGTGATGACCTTGATATGAAGGTCGTTCAGCTTCTCTATCAATACTGGAAAATTTATCTTTAGGTTTCACTTTTGAGTAGACATAAGATTTATCAGACTTTTTGGATGATTGTAATTCAGACAAACCTTCAGAATGTGCATTAACCTTTTTTGGTCTGTATTTTTTTTCAAGTGATTCTTCCCTATAATGGTCTCTATCTCTGGGTGATTCATCACGATAATATTTATCTTGGTTCTTTCTACCAGAATCATTTCGGTAATATTTATCTCGATCGTCTTTCCCTGAATCATCTTGGTAATATTTATCATCCTGGTAATATTTATCTCGGTCATCTCTCCCAGAATCATCTCGATAATATTTATCTCGATTATGTCTCCCAGAATCAGACATACTGGATTCTAGGTAGTTCAAGTCAAGATTCAGATCATCTTGATCAACTAAAAAGAATAAAATAACAAAATATGGCATATATATTTCATTTACCTTCTCAAAGCAATCAGATAAACTAATATTTTATACAATAGTCCTGTACACTAAAAGGTAGTGTTTTCCAATTTTCAAAACCACATAAAGGGTTTGGACTTTTGAATCAACTGCTTATAGGCCTATAGTCAGACTAGTCAGTAATTGATTTCTTATCAGAAAATTCGTTGGAATATCATGCATGGAAATTCCCAATTGCCCTACTGGTCAAGTGGTGTTGTATATTAAAGTTCTCTGCCATACAATGGTTGGTTTATAAATAAGTAGAACCTGGAACTTAAACAATCTCCATCAGGAAATACATTTATCAAAACTAAAACATGGTAGACAATTTATCAGGCTTCATATCGTACTGCACCACGAATAAAAACTTGTCACCATAATGCTTATCGTGCACATGTCATTATAGTCTATTATGTTTAATTAAAGACGCTTCCCACATACAAACCATGTGATTGGATGATATATTTTGACTAAAATTATATTCAAACTTCAAACTAACTGATCTTTCAAATCCATCTCAAAACGTTTTAATCAGAAAAAGAACTACTCCATCAGACTAAGTAAATTCCTGAACTATTCTCTGTCCATTTCTTCTTCTGCAGTCTAATTGCGCAGTCCACAGGATGTTTAATTCTTTCAATCTTCTCAAAAAAGTTGGCCATTACATTAGCACATAAGTTCTGCCTTCACACTAGGGGAGACAGGCAGTCTTTTTTAGGGATATCCTCAAATTTGTCTCTTATGTGCCCATCAAGCATGATTTTCATGATGGATTCCAGTATTTTTATAGTAAGATTGAGTTTCTCTACGTTCTCTATATCCCCAAATTGCCATACTTTTATTTGAAATAACCACCTGATAAATACTTTCAGAGTTGTAGTATAACCATGTCGAAGTTTCTAAGCTCTAACATAATTTAGTAGGAAGTTAAATACCATTTTACTTCCTAACATAATTTAAAACATGAAATAAGTGTATCACAGAATAACAGGTAGATTTGAATTTTTCCAATTCATTTTTTCATACGCATTAATATGTCACAATTATTTCATATTCAATTATCGCATTTCTCAAGATACGACAGAACACAAGACGCTGATCATCTGTTTGTCCACAGCCTAATCAAAAGATTCTGGCCAAGTGTGTCAGTGGCAGTGGTTAGTTTTAACAATATCGACTGTTGAGGATGGTAAACCATTTAGAGGTTAAACTTTCACAATACTGTAGTTTGCAAGAGATTAAAATTGAAGTACAGAGACTTTAAATAGATTCTGAAGAATACTCAGATTTGTCAACTTTCCCAATGACTGAAATGATATGACCAATCATAGAAATACCTATTTTATATTAATCATAACCAGACTCTAAACATAAGATACCGATGACAAATGGACATGGGCGACGCCGATATCCAACCCCATTAGAAAGTGATCATGTAAAAACTATTTCACCACTGAGTAAATCATCCACTAATTTTCACCAAAAACAACTTAATTAAAAACAATTATTTTTTTTTGTAAGTATAAATATTTATTAATCAAAAGAGAGCAAAATACATGCACAGTCCTATAATCTGTATATAATATATATCTTATACTTAATTATAAATATATTTGATAATATAGCCCTCATTTTACTGTACATCCAATTTATATTGCAGTAATTCTTATTCAGTTACAAGAACATTATCATTTACAGCATTTTAATATGGGAGAGTACACAATAATTTTCTGGAATGTTTTGAAGCAAAAAAGGAATTACATTTATACTTCTTTGGAGATGATTTTGATTTCATCTTGCTTACCTGTTGACATGAAGATGAAACTATATGCCTTTTATATAGCTATTAAATAAATATATTATTGCCAGCAAATTGTAGATTTTGTAGTTGAGCTGAAGGAGTAGTTTTTAAATGCTATGGTTCCATAATTATAAATAGATTGATACCAAGTGGGGAAAGTTACCTCATTAAGATTTCTAATTGATTAGGGCCCTAGCTTCAAAAATTTACCAGCCAGTCAATTTCTTGTGGACTTTGACTCGGATAATAGCAAGCATTTCTTCCTGATGGCTGTGAAATTTGTTAGCATATTCTCATTTTATTGTGTCATGTTTCAATTCTTAGGAAATCCATTTATTAATATCTAAATTTGACTCACAGCAATAATCCTTAGGCTGTGAATTTCACTGCCTTGAGTTAAAACTGGTAAAGATGACTGAAAAAGGGCCCTTGCAAAAAATATCTCAACATCAATAATGTATATTTATGTAACCCATATACAAATAAAGAGTTCAACCATTTGCAAGAACAAGTGCTAGAGGATGAAGGATTAGGTTTTGCAGAAAATTTATACGATGGTAAAAAGGAGATGCAAATTACATGCAAAGATTTCTGATGATTAATAATAACTTTCATGCAAATAAATTAAATTAAAACCAATACATAGTTTAACTGAAAATATTTGCAGTTGTTTTACCAATACCTAACATCCAAGGGTAATCAGAAAAAGTTAGACAATTGCTGTTGTAGTGGAGTTATGGTTATCATAAAGGGTTAATCAATCGGGGTTGTTTATGGGTTAATGGAGAGAAATCAGTGTATTAAATGTTAAGAAATTGTTATTACACCAAAACCAAAATGCTGTAAATGACATGCAAAAAGAATTAGTTTGTTGATTAGATGTTGAAAGATTTTTCAAGTTTAATACAGATTTTGGACTTGCACAAGCTTGACTCTCCCTAGAATTATTATCTTGGCAAAAATATGTTGTTTTTTTTTTTTAATATATAAACATAATTTCTACTAAAAAAACAATTCAATTATTATGTGACATTTTTTTGATTTGATCAAATTTTGCCAAGAAATAATTCTTCAAACGACAGGCCCATTTCTATGTCATACCAACACCTTCTTCACCAATATTAGATAAAAAAAAAAATAGAGAAATTGTACCAAAGATACCCTTACCATTCCTTCAACTCAATTACCATTAATAACAGATTGAATTCTTATGGACTTACAGTACCGTACTCTCCCATTAACAATAAAAATATTACCATTCCTTCAACTCAATTACCATTAATAACAGATTGAATTCTTATGGACTCTCCCATTAACAATAAAAATCTTCCAAATTATCATGGATAATATTACACATCAAAATGTGAAAGTATTGCTGTCACAATATATATGTATATAGAAGTGTTGTAAACTAAAATATACACACTTTCAAAATAACAAATACATAACACATAAAACACCTATATATCTATAATATTTATAGTGGGATCCAACTTTAATATATCAAGAAACAACCCAGTAATAAACACCTAAATAATGATTCTTTTAGGGTAGTTCCTTAAACTTTGGACTCAGAATCTAATGTTTGCCAATTTTGATTTGTATATTATTTTATTAGTTATGTTTACGCTAAGTCCACTAACATGAAAATAAGTGCAACAATGCTACTAGTTATACATGTAGGATGAGTAATACACTAATAATAAAGTAAAAGTGTCAGAATGCATATATATGACTACACATGTATTACAAAATTGTAGTGCCAGGGATTAGGGGGTGATGAGTGTTCACTGCCAAAATGTTTTCCTTTTTCTAAATTTTCAATGGAATGTGCATTGTTCAAAATTCAATCTTAAAACTATTCAAGTCTAAAAGTGAAATGTTATATCTATTTACAATTCTGACAATAGTTGAGTGAATATATACACACGTCTCTAAATTCAAATATATTAATGACCAAAGGACTACCATTCATATATATTTGCCATTTGTTTTATTTAAATAATCAAATTTTCGATATTATTTCAGTGTTTTTCAATCACTAATATCATATTTATATAGGTGTATAAAAAAAATATGTACAAGCGAAAAAAAGGATTGTGTGATTAATGTTAGTTTTGATTAAATTCTTTTTTATGTAAAATATATTTTCCAAAGATCTTGGAGAATAAAATTCATTATACCTCTGTGTCAAGTCTGGAAATAAGGCACCGATCTGGTTCCTGTCAAGTTGTCTAGCATTGATTTGTTCTGTATTCTTATTTATATTATTAATACATTTCTGGCACACAGTTCAAAATGTCAGACACTAGTTCAACAATGCCTGAGATTTTGTCCAGTCCAACTAATTTTCATTATTTCCAGACCTGCTCTTTGGAGTATAAATTCATTCTACATCCTTGTTAAAGATCTCCAATGATAAAATGATATCGTAAATGAATATGTTATCAGTAATACTATCATATTAAAAGTTTAAAACTTTATACTAATTATGTTTTCTATACTAATTACGTTTTCTATACAAAAATATGCAGTGAGTTTTTTTATTGTTTTATTTATATTATTATATTATTCATTTGAAAGTTGATTTAGAAATATCAATTATGATGAATATATCATATATTATGCTAATTATTATTTCAAACTAAGGAATATCTATATACATAATACAATAATTTTAGTGAGCTAAGTGGGGAAAATACTTTTAGTATATTAATTAATATGCGCATAATATTGATTTGTTTCTATTGTTTTAACGATTTTATAGAAAAGATTTGACTGAAGTCTGCCTGAGATTATTTTAGTGTTAAGAATGTATTGCTTTATGTATATTAGCAGATATAATTAGATTTAACAACCTTTTATTTTTTAATAAATATGTGTGTAATTACATAATTCTAATTATGCAAATAAGTAATATTTACAATTCTATCTAATAACATACAATCAAGAGGTAGATCACTAATTATTGAAGAAACTGTCACAACTTGTATGTGAATGAAATAAAGTCATTTAACAGTATTGCCACATTCTTTTGGTTATGGTTATACTAGGAGGCTGGTTATAATACTAGGAGGCTCACTGCCAATTATCTAAATCAAAACCCAAACATTTGTATTAATTTCAGATTTGTTTTAACACTTAATTTAATTCATGAATCTTGACTACAGAATCGATTTTACAGGGTTGGTCATTTACGTTTCTTTTGAAATGATACAGATTTATCCTATAAATATATCCCGATTCTTGATGACTGCTAGCCGATCATACAGAAAATGAGACCTTCAGAATGTGGCCATACCGTGAACTCCATTTACAATTACAACCTATGAGTCTGGATTACTAACCACATTCAGCTGTTAAAATCAATTTTTTTTTTTAAAAATCAGTTATGTTGAATTTTTAATGACAATTGTTCTTTCTATCGTAATCATTATGAATTTCAATATATGTTACATAACAGCAGTTATAAAGGGATATCTACTTTCCCTTCCAAGAAACAATGGACATGTTTTTGTTTCTTAATTCAGCAGTAAATGAAATATTTGCATAGAAATTAAACAATGTTGAATTGGAACAAGTGACATATAAAGCACCATTAATACATTCTAAAGTCACCTCTATTACCACTGCGTCTTAGGTCTGACACTGGGGGTTGTTCATTTTCATTTAAAATATAGCTGTTATAGTTCCCACTAGATGGTCTTTCTATAGGTGCCTGAAAATATACAAAATTTAAGTTTTTAACCTCCAATTTTCGTTTTCTATTTATTACAATATATATATATGTTTAAATGAGGAACTCTTTTCATAAAAAGCAATAAATTTTTAATCCAAAATTGGTGAAACAATATTTTATTTTTGCTTTAACTAATAAATACTGTTAGACTCTCAAAGCTATGGTTCAGGAATAATTTGGAATGAAAGACATTTATCACATTTTTGAAAGAGCTCTTCAATTATTGTGGAGATTCCATTAAACAGAAAATGATTTCTAAAAGTTCTATAACAACAAATGTGGATATTGTCATCTAACATTTACGTGGTATTTAGTGCACACCTTTGTCTAGTACATGTCATTTTCATATTGTCAATGAAATCAATTCAATAAAGAAATTTGGCAAACTTAAAGTGGCAATATTGTTATCAATGAAAAATCATATCCAGTCCGGCATGAAGATGAAACATACTATAACATGGACATTTGGAAACTGACTGTATCCGAAAAGCTTTCATGTTTCAAAACTCACAATTCTCAATTCAGTTGGCAACCAAAATAAGATTTGTTTCCAGAAAATGATATATAGGGAATATTGCAAGTACCACCAGAGTGTGAGCATTTTTAAATATGCATACATATTCAACATTTAGTATGACAAAAGACTGGTTAATGACAACTAATCTTCAGAATTAAATAGACTGGGTAGGCTTTTTTCACAAATAAAACAAGAGAAATGTGATGATAAAGAACGTGTTTTGACAGATAAAGATTGGCTTCAATTACGCAAAAAACAAACTTATCCTAAAAAAGCCTCCATTAAATAGTAGTTGGATAAGTGAAGATACAACAGTGCAGAAGAAACAAAAATACTTGACTACACTGAAGAGTCTTACTTGACATGCAGATTGGAAGTCAAAACATTCTATGGACAAATAATATTCAATAGTCTAGATATTAGTCTTAACTGTTACAAGTTGTTTGGTCATAATGTTATCTAATTGCAATAAATCATATAACACTTGATGTTTTATTATGACAGTTAAAAAGGCAACATGCAAATAAACAACAAAAATAATAGAAGATTAACCACTAGACCAATACCATATTATATTTCATGCATATTTTAGAACATACCATTCACCTCTAACAATTTTCCATAAATAATGTTGGCGTTTCTACTGACTGATCCATAATGGTTCATATACTTTTAAACCGAGGTAGACGATCTCTACAGTCTTAGTTTGAAATGTTCAGGATCAATGTGGTGACATGCACATAGGATGTTCAATTTATTTCAGATGCTAAAAAGACTGTAGTGATACTTGTTTTATTATGTAATGTTAATCATTAAATTATATAAGGTATGTTTAATGTTGTCAAGGATAAGTTACCTAAATTGTCAGACTATGTTAATGTCAATTATGTTAAGTAAATTTTCAGATAATGCAAAGAAATTTTTCAGGTTATGTCATGTAAATTGTCAGGTTATGTTGAGTAAATTGTTAGGTTAGGTTACGTAAATTGTCAGGTTATGTTATGTAAATTGTTAGGTTATAGGCCATGAGCTAAATTTTTAGATTCTGTAACGCAAATTATTAGATTTTGTAATAGAAATTATTAGATTCCGTAACGTAAATGATGAATGCAATGTCATTAAAATTCTATCTGTTTTATTTCATCTTTAGGGTTGCGATTTTCTACACTACGTAAGTTCTAACATAAGTTAGAACTTCATAAGTTCATTGGATTTATACACAACACAACCTAAAACACAGGGATGATACTTGTCATAAAATCAAGTAAAACTGAGTGCAATAACTACTGGAGTGTAAAATGAATAGAATGATATCTAATTTTAATGAGATGGATAAAGAATATTAATTGATTAACACATAATCTAGTAGTAACCTGGTTAAAGCATCTAACCTATGAATAATCACAGTCACCACATTGATCGAACATAGGAATTATTTCATATAAAAGCATAATCTATTTGTACTACACCCATTACACCAGTAACATATAGAAAACAGGATCTATCTTTATTTACCTAGTATACAATAAACTATTTACAAGTACTGTTTGATATCTATAGTCGACCCTGTAACGTTAAAATTCAAACATAATAATTCAGGGCTAAATAGAAATATATACAATTCTACAAACTTAATAAAATGATAGATATGGTTTACTGATATTATGGAATGAAATAAAGAGGGTGTGATATTTATAATAAACAATTTGTATTGACAGCAGACGTATGAATAGACAGAAGATCTTTTTATGGGTGGTCAATTGTTGCTATATTTGAATGCCATTATGAAAGATGAAAATCAAACTAAGGTCTGAAGTGGAGTTTATGAGACATGATTATTATTTTTTCAATATCATTTTTGACGTCTTGTGAATAAAGGTTTTCAAATGTATAGTTGTCTATAAAAACATACCTCATCATCATCTTTTAATTCTCTCATTATTGTGTAAGGAGCAAATCCAACTTTTCCCTCAGAATTTCTTACTTTCCACCAATTTCTGCTATTATCAATTACCTAAAAACCAAAATTATTTTATATATAATTTATATACAAAGGCTTAACAATTCATGTATCATAATCTAATGTATGAATTTCAAAATTTTTGACCAGCTTAAAGCCATTTTCACTGTTTTGTAAACAATAGATCATCAAACGTGTAGCAATCAAACGTGTAGCAGTGTGGTTAGGTCTCTGAAAGCTATACAAGTCAGATGGCATTTTGTTTGAGTTAAATAAATCCTTTCCTATTAATTAATTCTGCATATATACACTGAGTTGTCTTACTATTAGAAAATAGTTTCAATAATCTAAGCATCACCGTCACAATTGATGTATAGAATGACTGCACATAATTCATTTATCAAGCCACAGAAATTACGTCATTTTTGTCAATTTTTATCCAAGTAAGGGATACTAATTTGAGAATGACATATATATACTATTCAAAAAAAGTAGGGGATATTTGATTTTTAAGTGTTATTAAAGTCACCTAATGAAACTGACGAAGAAACAAATGACAAAATGAAATGAAGTTCACATTTATCGATTTATTCCAAATGATCGTTAGACTAAGTAAGGCACAGACTGACCATTATAAGGGTAAAATGATACCCGGGGTCAAACAGCAAAGTTATCACAACAAAGTCAGTAAGGGGTAAATCCTCCTCTGTTTGCCAAACAAGCATTGTTCCGACGTGGCATACTCCTAATGAGACGTCTAAGGTCATTTTGGTCCAGATTGTCCCATTCCTGTTGCAACGCAGCAGCAAGTTCTTAGACATTAGCAGGACGTTGTTGACGTTGACGTAACCTCTGTCCAAGCATGTCCCAGACATGCTCGATGGGGGAGAGGTCGGGACTCAGTGCTGGCCAAGGTAATGTGGAGATGTTCTGTTGTTGGAGGTAACCTGTAACGATCCTGGCCCTGTGACATCTTGCGTTGTCATCCTGGAAGATGAAACGGCGGCCATGACATCGTGCGAACGGCACAACATGGACTGCCAAGATGTTGTCCCGGTAGTACTGGCGTAACACGCCCTGCAACAACATGTAAAGCCGTTCTTCCAGCAACAGTGATGCCTCCCCACACCATAACAGAACCACCCCCAAATCAATCATGTCTGATCACGTTAACGTCTTGGAAGCGCTCGTTTTGACGACGCCACACCCTCCTACATCTGTCCAAAAAATCAACAGTGAACCTTGACTCATCTGAAAACATCACATTGCTCCAGCATCGATTATCCCAGTGTTGACGATCCCTACACCAACGACGTCTTGCCTGAATGTGATGATCTCTCAAACAAGGGATCACCTGACGACGTCGGGCACGAAGGTGACCCCTATGCAGTTGATTCCGAATCGTCTGGCCACTCACTCTCACACCAGTGTCTGTTTGAAGACTAGCGCAGATCTGATTTGCTGTGATGACGCGATTTCTCAAGGCCAAGGTACGGATAAATCGATCCTGGGCTTGATTTGTCGCCCTTAGTCGACCTGAGCGTGGTCTGTCCTGTACAGATTGTGTATCACGGTATCTGGACCATAGCCTGCTTATGACAGACTGAGAAACATTCATCGTCCGCGCCACAACCGCCTGTGTTGTGCCGATCTGTAGCATGCCAAGGGCACGTAACCTTTCATTTTGGGTAAGCCGACGCATATCAAAATTTGTTTTCTGGTCACTAAAACAATTAAACTGATGTTTCCATCCTGGAATTCAATGCCACAATGACTGTAACATTCAAAATCAGAGTCGTGCAAATCTTGGGTTGGACCCCCATGATGATCCCAAGCATCACCTGCATTCCATGCGGTAGCTATTGGTGCGTTTGGGCGTCACATGTAACTGGAAATGTTTCTTCTGTTAGGATCTATAGTGACTTTTTTCGTAGTCATTTGCATATTTTAGTATTATGCCCCCAAAATTAAATATCCCCTACTTTTTTTGAATAGTATACTTACACCAACAATGTCTCCTTTTCTTAATGAAAGTTCTTTACTATTTCTTCCCTCTCTATCATGTATCACCTCACACACCCTGTAACATACAAATAACATGTCAAATCATAACAGCATAACAATTCATTCATTTTGCCATTAAAGCAATGTTTCATTTTTCATTTACAATTACTATTTGTAAAGAGACCATAGTTTTTTAATTTGCTTAAAATTTGGTAATTTCCGATGTTTCGATCTATTGATATCTGACATTTGCTTTAAAAATGGAGAAGATGTTTTGGTACCTGAGACTTTGTTCTTGAGAATCATGGTAATTGTGGCAGTAAGTGTTTATTGACGAGACTCGTACAAATTTCAGATCATTTGGTTAACAGAACTCTGGTATTGTGAACAGTAGCCAATATCATAATTTAGTAGCATAAATAATTCACAAATTGATATTTTAATTAGATTGCTTGGGTTGGTTTTCTTGGACTGATGACCAAAAAGATGTTCCTTCTAACCAGAAAACTCTTCTTGGTCTACAGTCAGTTCTGAATCATGGACATATGTTATATTAAGCATTCTAAACACATGCCAGTGACATTGAAAGTGATCCAGTGACTTACCGATGTCCTGAGGCCCTTAATTCTGCAATATAAGCTGAATTTTCATCTTGGTATGAAGGTTCTGGTCTTATATGATTCTCTTGAGCACGCATATTTCTGTTGGGTTAAAAGAGAGTTAACATGATAATCCAAACAGAAAGGACAAATAGTTGACAGGTTTTATAAGTTTATATATTCTAGCTATTTCTTCTACTACGTTTGACAGATATTGCTCTTGGTTAAGTTTAGCAAAAAATAAGCCGGGTTGTTTGATAAAAAGGAAATTACTGAGCCTTTAATTCACCTGTACATATTTAGAGAAGTACATTGGAATCTTTCTTCAATGTTACTATAGGACTTAATCTGTAGCTTAAAAATAACTTTGACAGGCGCAAAATGTGTTATGTGTAAACTCGGATTGTTTTGTTTGTTCTTTATTCCCACACTCGTAAATTATTTCAAATAATTCAATGAGTCATCAAAGAATATAACAAATTCATTCCATAAAGATAAATATGAGAGAAATCTGTGTGCTATTAGATATACGTCAAGCAATATTTTAGCCTTATCTACAGTTTCATCATATGCAGAACAGATATGACAGGTAAATTAATACTTTGAAAGAAGTAGGTATTCAAATACCAAATCATGCTTCAGAACCAAGACAAAGCATTAGAAAGTTGCTTTATTCTGGACTATAGAGATTCTTACCTTTCTCATCAGCATATCAAATCACTTTAGCATTAAAGCAAGGACAAGTCCAATATTCAACATGAACTGACAATTACTTTTCAAATGCTCCAAGCAACAAATACTACCATTGAAAAGATGCAAGAAATTATAAAGAAATTAAAAAGAAATAATGGCGGTAAACACAATAATACTAATCAACAGCTTGATAAAATAAAAAACAGAGATTAAGATGGATAAAACAAAAGTTTTCTAGAAATTAAATTAAAATCTATGTAAGCATAGTAAAGTAAACAAAAATAAAATCCAAAATAAAAAGTTGTCTATTTTTTTATGGTATGAGCTGTTGATTGATATCTGTGTACCTCTCTATATGTTGTTCAACATACTCTCTATAGCCAGCAACAGCTGGGTTGCCCATAGCTTGCCTAGGTGGGGTAGGGGCTCGAGGACTAGGTCGATCAAAATCCCTTCGTTGGTAATCACCTAATCGACCATATCTTACACCTCTGTCTTCTTCTGGAGGGAATGGAACAACTCGTTCAGAAACCTGAAATTTAAAGACATCTTAATGTAAACTAAGGTTCCCACGGATATTCTACATCAACAACCGGCGACATATTAGGCTGTCAAGTAAGAACGTATTCTATTGGCTGATTTTAGACTTCTACCCAATTAAAATGAGCCTTACATTAGCATTCAATATGTTTGGTAAATAACAATGGCAGCTCTAGTTTTACCATGGACCGTATATAGGGAATGCTCATCGCTTGGAGGAGGTCAAACATATGCAGTTTTAAAAAAACACAAAAACTGAAAATACGATAGTTTATGAATCTCAATAAGGAGAGCGATTTAGCTAATTAGCGGGCGTATTTAATGACTCCCCCGAAGTTAAGTCGAGGTGCATCGGGAGGCGCAAGAGCGAAAGCGCGCCTTAAACGTGAAGGACTGCCAAGACTAGTGTGAAATAAACTCAGTGATCGTTTTCCATAGAAATTGTGTTTTATTATTATATATTCAATATCTAAATGGTGTATAAGGATTTGATAAAATGTTTGTGTTGACTTACAAAAGACCTTGCTTGTTCCTCTTCATAACGACTTCTAGCTTGGGCTGCTTGAGCTAAAGCTGCTGATTCTAAGTCAGGATGGTTTCTAAATCCATTCTCCATGGGTCCTGGTGCTGGTTGCCACCCATCATAAAATCTTGGTGTGTAATTTGGTACATAGCCTTTCCATTCATCTCTAGAATAATCATAGATAATATTTTTAACCTACACGATCAGAGAGAGTGAGAGAAGGAAATGCAACACAAAATTAAAGATTATGTTTGTTATCCCACCTACAGAAAGATGCGGCACACAGCATATTTTAATTATATTTTTTTCAAATTTGGGGCCATAAGAGGATAAACCCTATCAAATTTTAGTGTTCCGAAATATATCATTATTGAGAAATCCCCCTTTTCCACAAACCTTGTTGACAGGACAATGGGCTCACAAAAGACTGCATCCTATTGATTTTCAAATCTTGCAGATTTACCCAACATTTTCCACATACCTTAACTAAGAGCTATATTTTTTCTACCGAATTTTGTTTCAAATTTACAATCAAGCATTGGAGACCCACAAGGGCGCTATTACCTTCCTTTTAAAACCTTTGCTAAGCCAATAGAGGCTACAGTATGTAATATTCAGCGTTCCCGACCTTCCATTCTGAACTTACCACACAGAAACAGACCATCCACTCTCAAAGTGTAAACTTCAATACTGATAATTACCTGCTAGTTGTCCATGTAGAACCTAAAGCTCTCCATAATTCTATTTCTTTAGATGTAAGACAATTTAATAACAGTTGTTTAGCGTCAGATGTAAGTATAGGAGCAATGGCACCCTCTGCTAGATTCTGATTACCATGTACTGGATCACGGCTAGCTTCATATATAAGACTGAGGGGTGTGAATAAAAAGTGGACCAATTCAGGAGCGTTGGGATCATGTATATGTGCTTTTAGTTTAGCCTAAAAAAACAAACAAGTATATCAATAAATTATTATTTTTTTAGCAACAAAATTAATTTCACATCAATAAGTCCAATCCTGAACAGATCTATTCGCCAAAACAGGCTCATATGTTTTAATGTGAGATAGTTTTAGTAGATCTTAAATACTAATCAGTACTTAGTTTTAGTAGATCTAAAATACTAATCAATACTTATTTTCAACTTACAAGTAAGTTAAATGATAATTTGAATTTTTGGAAGATATCTGTGAAGTCCGAACTTGGTGGTGGTCGAGCACGGAAACCCATAATTCCTTCTGTAATAACAAAATCATTCATTGCATTAAACAGTGCTATAAAACTTGTTCCAGTAACCATTGTATAGAATGTAATAAATATTCTAATAATGGTTGACTTTTGATACAATACACACAATGCAACACCCCCAAGATTTAAATTCATAAACATTTGGCAATTCTGCATTCTATTTCATTTCATATATAGCAGTAATAATGTCTGAAATTAAACAGCATAATTTCATTCTAATTTAGACAGGTCTACTGCCTGATAGTTCTGTATTTAGAGCATACATAAAACAATTCTGGTTCTCAGACAACCCTTACCAAAAAGTTGATGAGGGAGGGTTTTATTTTGTCAAATAATCACTACTTGGCTAAATGACTACTATATACAAATTGGTTTTTTTTATAGGAATGTATGTTTATCTCTTATGATTTCCATTAACATTTATCATTGTTGTGTATTTCATAAATGAGACTTTGTATTCAAATTTCTTTATAGATTCACTTCCTGTAAACAAGTTAAACTATTTACGTGCAGTAATTAATGAGCTTTTTTCAGTTTTTTATGTCAAAAAAAAAATCATGCAGAGCTTTTGAAGTGAGGTGGTATTTTCTAAAAACTAGAATTTTTTTGCATAGCCTTCAAGATGACTCACCTCCTGCCATACGTCTTTTATCTTTACTGTTTCTTTCTTTCTTTCTTTTTTCTAATTCTTTATATGATTCTGCTGCTTGTTGTAACCGTGACACAAATTTTTCTATATCATCAAAACAGTGATTTAATAATTGCTGTAAAATAACAAGTCAATATAGATGTGGATGATACGTTTTAATATACTTGAGGTTTATTGCAATTTTCAAGAATTATGTCATGTCATCAGCTTGCAAAACATCTGGGCATCTCAAAGGTACAATTGATGTTATATGTCAGTTACTTCAAGCAACCTGTCTTTATTAGCCAAGTTAGAGTAGAACAGTAGGACGTTAAACTCATTTCATTACTTCAAGCAAAGTAACACTGAGATCCCTGGATGTAACGTGAAATGACGTCATAATCATATTTTCATAAAGTCCATATAATATGCTATTTTATATTAAATTGACATTGTGACAAAGAACTGTAAAACTTTAAATTCTGATTTGTGCTTTAAAATAACATTGCTCCAGATTAAGGGGTATATTTCAGGAAGCATACATAAAGTCACTTAATTTCAATAGAATTGTATAGTTAAATTTTTGTTTTATACTGAAGTCAAAGGGTTTGGTGAAACAGGATTTAGGTCTACACTTATAATACAATAAAATAGATTATGATATAAAAATATTAGCATTTCTTTTTCCATCTTAATGCCTTGGGTGAATAACATTGGCGTTCCCATGAAATAAAAACAGTTTGGAGATCAACTAAGATCAACCTAACAATTCACACCAACTAGTTATTTATGGCTTGCATTACATTTCATATAGATATCCATATATGTAATGTTTAACTATGATTAAATTACAATGTTTAGTATTTTATTATGATCTATGATTAGCCTTGAATATTGCGTAAATGAAAGCAGTAAAACACTTAACATTTTTTATCTCATTTCTTAAAAGAGAACAATAAGAACAGAATTTGTATAGAAGAGTCAACAACTCCACCCTTCAAAAGAACTCCACCCATATATAGATATTAGCAAGGTTAAGAAGTATATTTTAAAAAAATATTTAGTAGAAAAGAGGAAGGCTGATGTGAACTGACACTTTCACGTCCAGGACTAGATACATACATTCAACGGTGTTAAAGTAGTTTAGCACATAATAATGAACCAATCATATCATCTCGATAAGTTCAGACAGACACATTTGGAGAAAACAGAATAAATAAAGCTCACATTTGAAGACACCCTCAGTTTAACTAAGACTGCAAGTGTTCTGGACAATTTTAAACAGTACTACTAAATTGATTACCTACATATTGTTTATAAGGCATTTAGTGATAGGACTAACATTGAAAAAACACAATTTTATGGATAACAATCACTAGCAACTTTGACAGTGCAACGTTTCAACAAGTGTCCTCTTGTCGTTATCAAGCACAGGGTAAACAATCATATTATTGTTGCTAGTGATTGTTATCCATAAAATTGTGTTTGTGTTTTTTTAATTATTACTTACAACATCTCTTTCCAATACTTCATTTTGACCTGGTTCAAATTCCTCTCTGTAAGAACGGTTTACCATCATAGCCCTTGATGGACCACCGCCAAATAAGCGACTACTTTGTTGTTGTGTATCTAAAAATATAAACATACATTGTGAAAAATAATAGAACATGATTTTATAGTTGTCTGAAATTACAGAAAGAAAACTGTATTAGAAAGCATTCGTAACTTCAAAGTGATCTATTCCAACCTGATCAATTCCAACTTCAAAGTGAACTATTTCATCTTCAAATATTTCATCTTCAAAGTAAACTATACATCAACATTAAAGTAAACTTGATGAAATTTACAAATACCTATTTCGAACTTAACTACATTTAAACTATTTCAACTTCAAACTATTTCAACTTCAAACTACAAACTATTTCAATAAAAACGTTTACAATAAACCTTAAATTTCAAAGTTAAAGGCTTAATGTATCATTAGCGTTTTTGTTAAAATATGAAAATTCTCATGGCGTAATACAGGCTAAATATTAATGTGTTTAGATTGACTATATAATATTTAATTAAGAAAACAAATTCAAAATGCAGCACTAGATGATCCCTCAACGTGCATTCAATCAGATTTAAACTAGGCCCATCAGGTTTCTCTGCTACCGAAAAAACAATGACAGTGTCTTGTTATGCTTGAGCAGCATACATGTAGATCAATGAAATTTCAATTTATCATAATTTTGTAATATTTAACGGAATTGAACCATTTAGGACTGAGTAGTGTGCAAGAAATTCCAACAGTGTTAAATGATATCAATTTAACAGACCAGATGATAACTTATCGATGGAGCATTCACGGGGTTCAAAAAAAGTGAAAATAAGGCCATAACTCTAGAAGTCATTAAAAGAAATTGCAGATACTTTATAGGTTTCTTCATTTTACTCATTTAAATATATATTTAATCCCGATTGGATGATAACTTTAGTCATTAGAGCATTCACAAGGTTCAACAATATTGAAACACGGGCCATATATATACGAAAATTGTGAAAATTCAATTGGCTTCTAAACGTTTTTTGTCTGAAATTTCTTAAATTCAATCGACTTCTTTGTTTTACTAATTTAAATAATGCATGTAAATTAAAAAGTGATTGGAAAATAAGTTTTAATGTGAAACAAGGGCCATAACTCCAAAAGTTATTAATGTAAATTATTGAAATTCATGAGCTATTTTTGTTGAACTAATATAAATGCTTTTGACAATAATACAGATCATTGGAGTGTTGACAAGGTTCAACAAAGTCAAACAAGGGCCATAATAAGTGAAAATAGTTGATAATAAATGTAGCCTGTATAGTGTTCACAAGAAATTGTGATGTATATTCATTCATTTTTTATATACCCCACATGGAAATGTGGTTGTATAAAAAATGAATTGAATATACATCATCTAAAACAGCATTACAAACTGATATGAGGACTACAACAGACTTAAGACACTTTAAATCTTTCATTATATCTATAAGCAATGAGCGACACCGGGTCAGATATTTGGTGCCTGAAATCTGAATCTGTAGACATCAATTTCAATATAATGAAAATATAGACATCAATCCACAATCAACATTCTTGGTCTGCTCGTTGGTTCGATGTTAATTGATTTGCTTATTGGTATGATGTTTATTAGTTTAATGATTATTCATCTAACAAGATGGGGTACAGGGTTTTTTTTTCAATCCACTGTTAAGTGTGTGTATTACGGCATTTGTGGAACACCTTGTATTTAGTAGGAGACATCTGCACTTTCCAATCTCCATGTGACTTCAAAAGAAAATGTTTCCATTTAGGGGCAATGAAAGCATCAGACATATCTAAACATGCATTATGTAAGATTTTGATAAAGAGATAGCTGTTTTTGCTATAACAGTTTAAATGGATAACGAGAAATGAACATATTGAAAATATTGGTCATATTACTTTATTTTGAGCGAAGTTATTAGTATTTGAAGTTTTGACAAGATAATCGATTTGAACATTAACTTGACGAACATGTTCTTATCCATTATATATCCCCACCATATGATGATCTACTAGAGTGTTGTTTACAGGCTTGTCACGTCAATAAAAGTCTACATAATAATTTATGAAACATTTGAATATAGAAAAGAGACCTGCTGTAGATAGATTTAGCTCTTACATAGGATTGGACGGAAATCAGAATCAAATAATTGTTTTTATGATTCAGTAATTTAACATACTTAACAGCTTATTGCTGTACCTGTAGATATCGAGAGGAATATCTGTATATTGTTTGTCTAGAACGCACCAGAAGTTAAGCTGTTACAAATTTTATATGATATGAAAATACTGGTCAAGTCATTGATACAAAGGTTAAAATTGATATCATTTACATCTGTTGATCTTATGTCAACCATAATTTCTGGTATCTATAAGAAAATGATTTGCAAATATTATATCAGTCTATAGTAGGGTCAGTACATGTATCATAAAACACCTGTCCATCAATCATTACAATGAAATCTACATTGTCCTTCAAGGACATACCTGTACAAACAGTAAAAATACCTGTCAATACAAATGTTTAAGCCACTTTGTAAGTGATCTATAAAAGCAAACCTACCACTGTCCGTACTCTGCCAAACCATTGAAAAAGTCTAATATTAGTAACAAATAATAGTGGGAATAAATGTACACAACTTTAAATTGACTGTCACTGAGTCAAGACACCTGTAGTTCTAAGTGGTTTAACTTGTCCTATACTGGTCTTCACTTCACCTAACCCTTAACCACACCATTCACCTCAAAGATCTTGTTCACTCAATGAATGAGTTTTTACAACCCAGTCCAAAATAAACACCTGTATTAAATAGTGATTACTTTTCATTGACTAAAACAATAGCAAGTGCCTCACATTATCCCTAATAGTTGCTTTAAGATTATAAAGACTTTGTATTGGAAAGGTTTAATACAAACAATAGTGTGTTAATTATAAATAAGACAGAATACAAATAGCCACCCTAATATAAAAATATTTCTCCACCATGAGAACCATTAACAACAGGTAGTCTCTTTATCAATGTAAGACAAGACAATTTATATAACTTGTAGATATAAATTTTATAGCTAGCCTCTGGGCATGAATCATACCATTCTTTTTTTACTTTACTAAATTGGGAATTCATTGCACAAAATATGTATATTGCAAGTGACTGCCCTACCCTAGCTGACAATGGAGATAAAAAAAAAATATATTGGTGATTAAAATATACATTAAGGATAATAATTAGGTGAATGGTTTTTATAACGATAAAAAAGTTTCTCTGTATATTTATCAACCTGATAAATTTAAAAATCTTTTCATCTCCATGTCTTGCAAAAGCCAAATGACAACTTTGTCTATTTATAGTAAGTATCACTTCTTAACTATTTCTATTTATTAATCAATCAACAGGTTATGACCCACTGTGTTGATCGACTGGCCATGCAGCCGTGAAAATGACAAATTAATCCAAATTACAGACCTATAGATAGATCTACCCAATAAATAAATATTATATTATTGAGCAGTTTCAGAAAAGACTAATACAACATTACTGCTTTAAAATCAATCCAAATGGCATACAAAGAAAGTTTCCATTTTCTTTGAACATGCGCAGGTGTGTATTGAACACCTTTTTCTTGAATTTCAGGAAATGCTATGGGTAGGCGCTATGTAGATGATTTGAAACTCAAATAATGCCTAATTCAGACAAAACACATAGAAGAAATTTGTTCTAAGTATGACGGGTGGCACTCCTAATTTGTTTACCATGTCTAGCGAACAGCTAGCTTATTTTTTCTGAACAAACTCTAGGTGACTGGTGCTCTTCACCCATCACAAATCCCGTCTAAAATCAGTTCATCATCAGTAAACATTAATAGTCATAATGATAGTTCTAGTTTGAACAAACTTTTTCTTGGCAGTCAACAAATAAATCTGTACTTTTTTTTCCTTCTAGTTATATCAATATTTCAAGTGCGTCACCTACTGTGTTTTTCCGTGTGAGGTTCTGGGTATATGACCTAACTAACATACCAGGAGAACTCAATGTCTATACTTACATGAATGTAATTTATTCAAAGTCAGCTATAACTATATTGAGTTACAGGATTGAATGGACGGTTTCGACAAAACAACTTTATTTCATACGTAACTGTACATAATTAAACATTTGGCAAACTCTTGAAGACTCCGGTACCTTACATCGAACCTCTGCTGTATGACATTAAGTGATATGTAGCAACACCCGTACAATTGTGCGGAATTCGTCATAACATGGACAAGGTCCATGGTCATAATTACCGGATTAGATGTAGGGTACTGGAGTCTGTCGAGGTGTGCTGAATATCTTTAAATAGTAAATGCAGGAAGGCAGTAGTACATGCAAACAGAACCGATATTACAAAACTGCGGACAAGACAAACTACACACACATTGAAAGAAATAACAGAAAATATCAAATCAAGTGAACGGTCCCGTAAATGTTATAATACGTAACGATGAAAGATTTACAAGAAAGAATTAATAGAAATAATGCAACCTTTCACGAGGAAAGAATCCATTGTAATCTACAATATTTTGAAAGTTTCATCCCTTAAAGGAATAAGAGTCCAAAACTGGTACAATTCCATTCAATCTTTACAAAGGTATCATTAAAATATGCTAAATATTGCTTTATTCACTAACATTTTGAAATATATCATTTAACCCAACATACTTGTTCTGTCATAATTCTGCAAAATTCACAGACTATTTCCATGAATAAAAAATAGTGGTAATACCTGTAATTCAACTTTACACTTATAAGGAAGACATTTTGTTTGTAATAGTAAATAAATATAGCCTAATGACCTAAATAATTAGTGTTAGTTGGCAAAAGTAAAGTAATGACTTACTTAAAAATTCCTTCATACCATTGAATTCATACATGTCTCTACTGGAGGGCTGGGGATGTATAGGTGGCTGTATTTTGTGACTGAAACAAATAAAAAAACAACAAAACATTATAAATGATCTATAACACCAAAGAATAAAATTTGAAGAAAAACTTATATTTCGGATAATATGGTATTTTAAGAGAGGATTTATTTTGGTCCCTCTAATATTAATTGTTCCATGCTTCAGTTAATCTCTCATTTTCTCTGCCAGAAATCTTGCGTATAATTGAGTTTTATAAACAAAACCAAACTCAACACTAGCTCTTTAATGTTGTTGAATAAGTATATCCCATGAATGAATCAAAATAAATTATATCAGCTGATAATCTGGACAGTAGAAATCTTCTATTAGTAAATTATATTAGGGATATATGTGGTAATGATCTGCCATTGATTCCATACAAGACTGTATCAAAGTTTAACTTCACCTCGAATAGGCAGTCATGTATGAAAAAGAGAATTATTATTACTTTATCTGTCAAAGACACATAAAGATGACAGAATTTTGAAATCAATAGAAACCTATGTTAACCATAAAAAGTTATAAGTTAGAATTCATAAAATTTAATAATTTTTGGATCAAAATATATTATTTGAATAGAAGTACTTTTGATTGTCTTACATTTATTCGGATTTGTCGTCTTACATTTATTCGGATTTGTCGGGGAATTAAACAATAAATGTCTCTTCATATCTGTATGTAGGTGTCAATTGTAAATATAATGTTTGATGTATATAATCATATTCAGTAAAATATATGTATCCTTCAAATATATCACAAATCATTTCAAAACCGGATCATTTTAAAAGCTATGACAACTTTAATTACCAAAAGTGGCCCACTTGGCACTCGTACATTTCAACGGGGGCCGAGCCTCCCAGATCGAGCGGTAGGCACCCCTTCTCGCCCGTTCGAAAATAAAACTATATCTGTATTTTGTATCAGGGGAAACTACTAAAGATTAGATGTAAATAAAAATAATTCCCGCTGGAAAATTATGTCATCTAATCCAAGAAGTTCTTACAACTAGATACCCCAAAATCTAGCAGCTAGTGTTTGACAGGAACATCACCCCCTATATTATGTCAGTAGCTATGGCTAGACTTTGGAAACTGTCCACTACTCATTCCATTGCTCTGTAACCACCAATCCAAAAGCCAGGGCAATGAACCTAAGATGGTATATCTATGTGAATTTAAATACTAAATTGATTTTTAAACAAATGTTGGTTTTTTGAGTATCTAGGTTTTGTATGTTCCATCATATGACGATTAGTAGACAGAGAGAGAAATGGGGTTTAACGTCCACGACACAAATGAGGTCATTTAGGGACTAACATATGGTTCAATTATATTTCAATCATTTGCTTGGGCATAGTGGTCTTTAGCAGTAGAGGGAAACTGTGGAGAAAACCAACGAGATTGGACAGACGAGCTTACAACTGGGGAATCGAAACCACTCCAGTTGACTCAATGACTGACGTTATGATACAGCACGCATCCGCTAACCATTTGGGCATCTAACCCCTGATTAGTACAGAAGTGACATTATGAAGATCATATAGTAAAAACCTTTTTCTTGTTAATCAATCTGTGTATTGTAGATACATTTACATGTATTTCTAAGTCTATATGGGGTTTACCAGTAAAGCCAATTAGCTCACCTCGTCCTGTCACTTACTACCTTATGTCAAACTATAAAATCTGCTAATCAGTTTATGTAAATAATTGTATTGTCTGTCATATCACTGAAGCGTGGAAGCAGACTTTAAATAAACTTGTTGTTCTTGGTAATAAAGCAGTTGCTGTTGTTGTTCTTGGCGTTTAATGTCTGCTTCCACCGAAGGTGATATCGCAGACAAATCTTATTTTTCATTTTCATTATCTTAGCGCACGCGCAGGGGTCTTTGCTGTGGGAGGAAACCGGAGTGCCCGGAGGAAACCCACGAGGTTGAGAAGGAGCCCCTATCTCCATGCCACATATACTCACACCGGGGATCAAAACCACAGCCGCAAGCTAGAGGTGACTGGCCAGCTAGAGGTCGAAGCGCGGCACTTCCCTTATAATGCAAACAAGCTACCTTATTTTTATAATCTTAGCACACATGCAGGAGTCTTTCTTGAGGGTGGAAACCTGAGTAAGTCCACAACATTGAGAGGGTGCCCCTATCTCCAAGCCACATACACTGATCGCAAGCCAGAGGTGACCGGCCTGCTAGACTAGAAGTGCAATAATCTAGACCACTAACCCATCCCAACCCCTCTAAATAAACTTATTATACATGCTGTTCATATACTAATATTTGAGTATCATTCTTGACCTGACAGAATGCACTTGCATGACGTAATTGAATGAAATGAACTCAGTGTCGAAATTTCAGAGGAACTAGATTCTTTTGTATCTCTCCCTATGTTAGAAATAATATTCAGGCAATAAAATTATAAAAGTAGTGGCATTTTCCCAATAGAATGTCAGTTTCTGTTCAACTACTTGGCACAAACTGTTGTGTTCTGCTGAGATCAAAGTTAACTCAATTTATATCTGTCACTGTTATTTTATGATTGTTGCTCTTTATTTAAATAAACCTTATTAAATTCTAGTTCGTGATTTTAATGTTGACTAGATATAATATTCATAATAAAAATGACAATGTTTAAACAGACGTAATAGAATAGGCTTCTATTTAATACCATATGCAAGTGTCTATAGAAACAGTACAAATAATGAATAGATAAACAGACCTTCATATTTTTTCTAACCGTCATTAAACAGAGTATTATTAGAATAAGACAGTAAAATCAACTGTACGCGTTATACAAAATTCACAATGATGTACTTGCATAAAACATATTTAATGTCACGATCAAATTTAATACATTATAATCCAGTCTGATCAAGAGATTTAAAGTGTAACACTGAGTTTTGACATTCTTCATCTGTGCATATTATTGGATTTCTTCATAAACATGCACCTCACTATTTTCAGCCATATTTATTTACTTTCAAATAATAAAACCCCAGTTAAATATCCAACAATAAATCTCCATCATTCAACCTCTAATACCACCTAAACTATTCAATTGTTTCTAACCAAAGGCTGTTTAATAAAAGCAAACCCAGATTCGAGAGGGAGAAATGGGCTTAATGCCCACTTGACACAAAATAGGTAATTTTGGGACTAACATGTTTCAATTTTATTTCAACAATTTGCTTGCACGTAGTTGTCTTCAGCAGGCAGAGGAAACCAGCTGGAGAAAAGCCATGAGGTTGGACAGGCAAGCAGGCAATTGCTTTATGACAGACTCATGATCTAAAGCATGTGTTAAACCATTGAAATGATTTCCCAAGAGAATATTTGAATTTTGTCTGTTTAAAGACACAAAATTTGAAATGTTAAATATGGAGAGCACCTACAATGGAATCATTTAAAACAACCTTCATTGTTAATGTTAATATTTTGATATAACGTTTGTCTTGGGGATGACACAACCCGTGTTCAAAACAAATATTATTGTAACAACATCTGTATTTTTTGGCTGGTCAATGCAGTCTTGATGATCCCTACCCTCTTAAAACTTCATTAGTCAACAGAATTTGCCCACAACTATCAGGACACTTTAGATGGTCACGCTAAAACTTGATTAAATGATTTTAGATCAGTAAACAAATTATAAGATATATTAGTTGTTTATATTACATTGTTTTCGGACATGCACAGAGTTCACTCAAAATAAATATTACTAGTGCAAATACACAAGCCAAAATAACCCATCTGGATTTTAAAGTATGGTGGCAATTCAACATTAGAAATAGCACCATTTAACATGTTTTCAGTATTTCTTTAAGTAATACCACCTACCGAATCCATGGTCGTCGTTGTGGTCCGTTGTAATACATGTATCCAACATAGAGGGGAATTTATATCCAGCAATTAGAATATCCACAATATTAATAAAATACAGACTATATCCGACACGAAAGCTGAACTGCAAACCTATAGCACACTGACACACCTTTAGGCAAACACACTTCTTTCATAGATAACTAGAACTTTGAGAATAATCTACAAAGTAGTAGGTAAAGGCAAGTTGGGATTCTGAATACAGCCCAAACAGGATAGTTTACATACTTTAATATATCTTGATTGATTAAACATAGTCTCTAGAAGTACTCTTCGTGACATCTAAGGGAACACTCTTTATGACCAGATTTTAATTCAATCACCATACAATAGCCTGATCGAATAAAATCATGGCGGCCAAAAGAATGGCCCCTATTCATACATGAGTGCTTTTCTAAAATTTAGCATTGAATAGACTACTTAAGAACTTACTGAGACTTAGGATAAATAGAAAGGGAAACTTTCTTTCTAGCCAACATAAATATCTAAACCCAAACGTAATCCTTTTAAATATATAACACAAATAATGTTTAAAGATATTAAAATTTGAATATCATAACTGTAACACACATTAAATACTTTGAGAGAGAGGGGCGGTTTAACATCCACTCGACACAAGCTAGGTCATTTTGAGACTAACATACGGTTTCAATTTTATTTCAATAATTCGCTTGCGCGTAGAGGTCTTTAGCAGTGGGAGGAAACTGGAATCGAAACCACAGCCGCAAGCCAGAGCTACCGGCCAGCTAGAGGTCAAAGCACGGCACTCCAGACCACTAGGCCATCCCAACTCCCCTTGAAATAAAAGCCTTATGCATGAAAATATATATAGATAACTGGGTAAAGATCAAACTCTTTTTCAAAATATTTAAATCAACCCCCATGAGGAAGATTTTTTTTATTTCCATAAAATTTGGGTTATCAACATGTAATATGATTAAAATAAATATGCTATAATCACCAGGTTGTTCCAGACCAAAACAAAATGATTTACATATCACTTGAAAAATGTATATAAAATATTCATAATCAGATGTTAAAATACCTACCCTGTATTAATGTCAACATGAGTAAGATAAGCTCAACAACAGTCTAACTTACTTATCTTGGTGATTTTAGTAAACAGGAGATAAAATAAACATCCTACTGATATACCTACATGTTTTAATTTTCTTACATACAATAACAACCTGTTCTATGCCATTGTTTAGGTTCATTTAAATACTCCCATTATTCATCCGAAATGATCAGAAGAAAGTGAAGGAAGATCATCTCTTGTTCATTTGTCACTGTCCTGTCCACCTGCACTAATAAATGTCATTCTGAGGTCTCTCTATGTTAGGGAAGTTCTCTAACACGATATCTATTTTATCTGCGTTTTAATATAAATTAATATCCCTATGCTTTTATTCTTAAAGGGATAGGCTTATTTACCGGTTTTAAATACTGAAGCAAAAAAAAAAAAACAAAACAAACCCAAAACATGTTTCAAAATCTACATCAAACAAGATTAACATTTCTATGATTTTCAAAATCTTTATTGAGTATAATCCAACCTCAATCGAGTTCATCACATTCTCTTCACTTATAAATTTCTAACTTAAATTAACCTTTTTTGAAAACCAATATTTTGTCAAATCACAAAAAAAATCTTTCAACATTGCTACTTTAAATTCAATTTGTTTAAACACCTTTGTTTCGTGTTCCTTTTAAACATTTTTTGTTTCTTTTAAAAAATTATGTTGATTTTGTTTTAAAACTTCACGTCTCTTTTTGCCTTAAATAACGTTTTTGTGCATTTAGTCTTGTCATCACTTAAATAAAATATATAGAATTGAAAATAATATACAATAGAATTTCCGATCATAACTAAATGCATCCAAAGATTGGCGGATGCTCCATGAAAAAATCTGAATCTTGTAGTCTGAATCATAATAATTTGAAATACAGCTAACTTTTCAAAGCAATGTTTTTACTGAAGACAAAATATGGCCAGATGATTGTGCCCAATTCTCTTAAATCTTTCAAATGGCACACCCTTTATTATCTAATTCACAAAGCTATACATTGACTTGATGATAAAATAATATAATGGGACAAGATGGATGAAATGATTTGTTTTGCTAATAATAAATAGAGACCAACCCTTCAATTATGAAACTTAAACATTAGTTTTTAAAAGTACACCCAATAAAATTAAGAGGTGTCATTTTGTATATTTCAATATCATAATTTAGAGCAAACAAAATTTTTTAAGGATCTATTTCTGGGGAAATACGTGTATCTTTAACACAAAACAGTAACATAATAAAGTGATTCATGGAAATCAGATTATTGGCAGAATACTCAACATATCAAACATGCCACTTTAAGATAAGTTGCCAGGCAACAAAACAGACATCCTCTGAGCAGTCACATATCTATTCTTTTGTAAGAAATAAGACCATTTACTGATCAAGAGAAACAATCCATTCAGAAATAATTAATATTTGATTGGATCTAGTTCTTCCTTATGCTAAGATTTATTATGTGAATCAACAGAATTCTTCATTTCCAAATTTGTCAACCGTGGCCATGATTATGAAGTTGATCACTCACTATGTGATGTCATTTGTCTTCCATGATATCTGAAGTCAACTACCTATACAATTATTTCATAAGCGAATCCAATATCGATTTAATTTCTTCTATCAAATTCATATTATTTTGTGTGATAAATGATCTAAGATGTGTAACTTGAAAGGAGTGAATAAAACTGGTTAATTCAAAGCAATTTTTCAAAAGAAATAAGACCTTTTTTAATTAGGTGTTGGCTGTAATTTCATGTCAAGTATATGTGTCTGAACAATCATGACATATACTTGAAGTCATTGTGACCATCAAGTCACTCATCACTCATGCAACTGAAGAATGCAATTCCTTAATTAAATGAGTTGGTAAACCTATCAAGCAATCTGGCGATCATTTCCTAATGTCTTAGTAACTCGGTTTGAAATATACAGACACGGTAAAAAGACTGTATCACCACCTATTGTCATTTGATATAGGCATACTTAACTCACATTTATTTACAGTATACTTCTTCGAAATTAGGGTCAGTTCCTTTGTGTTTATAAATTTTGATATTAAAAAAGATAGGTTGCCAGAAAACCCAAAATATGCCCACGGCAGCTATAAATTTGTGTGTATAAATTTACATAAACTTCAATTGCTAGAATATCCACATGATTTCTCGAGTGATCAATGTCCATAACTCTGGTAGTAATTGACAGAAATTGTTGAAAAGCAATAGGGTTTTTTTGTCTCAAGAACATAAACACTGTGTAAAAATTTAAAGTCAATCGGATATTAACTGTAGCCTCTACAGCATTCACAACATTTTTCAAAACACTCAAGGACAATAAGTCTGACATTAATTACCATAAATCAATGAAAATGACTAGGCTTCTGTATCTCATGACCTTAAACACAAACTATAAATTTGAAGTTAATCCGAGATTGACTTTTAGTGTGTGTCTAAAGCATGGTTCTTAATCCATTTTGAAATGAACCGGCCAAGGGTAAGCCTAACGGATAGTCGTATTTTCAACAACTGACATGTCGGTTTATTCACGTTAATAATTGCATAACGTATTCCGAATAATAATAGCTTAAACTTCGAATAAACAAAACCTTTGTTGTAATTGCATACGTGCATTCATACATCGATAATAATATCGAAATTTATAGTCAAATTTCAGCAACTTGCAAAATGCATATTCCTACTTTCGCTTTCATCCAACCAAACGGAAGTTATAATTTAGTAAAAAGAAAAACTACCAGTAAATATAAATATGTTTTTTTTACAATTGTATTATTGTGATCACTTGTCAATATATAAAAATAAAAAGAATTTAAGCACATATCAATAATAACAAATTAGCACAAATTAGTTTCTGTGTATAATCGGAACTCGGAAATATGCCGACGTGCGAAAAGCCACGTGCCCAATTGTCATGATAGGCTATTACTTGACATAATAATTATATACGGGTCAGTAGGTTATTACCAGATTTACTCAACGCTAACATAATAATAATAATTATTAATATACGAGATCAGTAGGTTATTATGTGACTTAAAAAAGAAGACTAAATTAATAACTTACGAGACAAAACATTTTCTGTGAAATTTTGTCAAACAAAGCCATTGAAAGTAGTTAACCATTCGGAATTAAAATATCTCCCGGACTTCGACTTTGGTTGACGTATATTGGACGTGGGAGTTTCTCTGACTTTTGGAACTTCCAATGACGACGTGCATGCTTGAAGTTCAAGGTCAATGCCGCCATCACTATCGTCGGCTAAAACTCGTTTACGTTTTCTATTGTCATTCTGCGAGGTGTTCAAGTACTTCAACATTGTGTTAGATATAAATGAATGAACCGACATTGGAATATACACATTCTTTTACTTGATTGACTCAACTAATTAAGTTGTTTATTTAGGAAATGAGCCGATACGGATTGAAGCTGAATGTATTTATATTGTATTGACTGATTCTTTGATGGGTTTCTTAATAGACAAGTAATAATTAACTCTTTGTTATCGGCCGAAAGTTGATTGATTAATGATACCATAGTGGCCGGTTCATTGTTTTACAAACCGGCTAGATTAAAGATCAATCGGCTAAAGCCGACAAAAAACAGCCGATTAAGATCCCTGGTCTAAAGCGTCCACAAGAAAGTGATCAATGGTCATAACTCTGGCAGTAATTATACGAAATTGTTGAAAATCAAAAGAATTCATGACCATTAACACTTTATATAAATTTTAAGTCAATCAGATATTAACTTCAGCCTCTATGCTTTGCATAAGATTTTTCACAGGATCAAAGGCCATAACTCTAGCAGTAATTATCAGAAAACTTTGAAAATCAATAGGACTGTCTTCGTCCCATGATCATACACAAATTAATCCAATATTGATTGTAGCCCCTAGAGCGTCCACTAGCAATTGTGGAAGACAGGCAGACGGACAGGAGCGACGGCAATATATGATCACATTTCAATAAAGGCAAGAAAAGCAATGGAATATAACCTGACAAAAAAATTCTACAAGTATGAAATTTTAAACCTGACAAACAATTTCAATGAGTAATATAACCTGTTTATAAAAAAAAAAATAAACTGTCAAACAAATAATTCTACCCAGAAAATTTACAATACATTGTTTATCTGTGTGTTTTATCTAAGTAATTAAAATTACTTTGATAAAACATACTATTCTTTATCCTTTGTTAATTGAAATTACTAGATAAAACATTACCAACAATATATATCTATGTTATCATAATCTATTTATAGCATGGTGTAAATAGTCATCATTTGACACCAGGATATCCAACATCCCTGAGAATCGTGTAATAAAAAGTAGTGATAAAGAATGGTACATGTTTTATATCATTCCACCAGCCCACATTCATTTTTTCAGAAAATGACAATTAAGTTAACATCTACAAATTGCATAACATGACAAAATAGACTCATATATGTCAAAAATATGTTTGATGAATTTGAAATGTATGTTAATTTTTCAGTTTCAGTCCTATTTGTCAGGACAATTGACTGCCTGGCGAATTTACTAGCGAACCAATTTTATATGCCATACACAATTAGAATTTCAAAGACTTAAATTTTGGAACACAATAAATATTTTCTAAAATTATTTATTTTTTCATTATATAAAACACGTGAATAATTGAGGAAAGCGAGAGAGAAAACAGGTTTAACATCCACATGCTACAAATATTTACCCATTTTTGGACTGATATTCCGTTTAGTAATTCAAACTTACAATACTTTAGTCTGTAAGGGATATAAGATCTCTCAAATGACAATCAGATTCTTAAAATAGTTTGAGTCTCTTACCTTTGATATGAACTTCTTTGACCTCCCTTTTGAGCTACTAATATTTCATCCACTATATTTTGTGCCTGTTAAAAAGACATTAAATTAGATATGAAATATTTGTCATGCAAATTAGACAATTACATTATTAAATTTAAAGAATCACAACCTCTCCGAACGACTTTGAAGACAAAAGTCTTATGTGTTAATTTTAATTTGATTTTATTGAATTAATCACTAAATATGTTATTACATACATTTATTGAACCACTCCAATATTACTAAGGAATTTCCTGGTAAGAGGAGACGCAAGGAAGCAACGAGTTCAATTGTTTGTTGATGGGAGAATAAAAATGCATTATTCTCAGCAAATACTGTATCGATTCATTGCATTTAAATTTTAAAATATAAAAAAAAAAACAAGCGTAAATCAATCTTCGTGAAAGTAAATCAATACTCCTTTAAAGATATTCCTAATATAGGTTATTTTCGATCTAAAGTATAGAAGACCAGCAACTATTTCTTGGCTTAACAATGTTTCCTAACAAAAGTTTGCTGTTAGATTGGATTTCAACACGAATATTTTTTTTTTTTGACCATCAGGCAGTCCACAATGGTTGTCGCATATTTTTCGTTTGTCTCTAATGAAAACATTTACATCACAATATTTTGTCTCATGACCTAAAACACTGTGTACAAATTAATATTAACTTTAGCCTCTAGTGTGTCCACCAGGTTTCTCAAGTGATCACGGGACAAAACTCTGGCAATAATTATCGGAAATTGTTGAAAATCAACACTGTGTATGATCAATCCTGTAGAGTTTCCACAAGATTTTTCAAAGTAAACTGGATAGTAGTTTCAGCGTCCACAACAATTTTTCAAAGAAATCAAGGACCACAACTCTGTCAATAATAATCGGAAATTGTTGAAAATCAAAAGGCTTCTGTGTCTCATGACTTTAAATACTGTCTATAAGTTTAAAGTCAATCGGATATTAACTGTATCCTCTAGAGCATCCATAAGTAATTGTGGATGCCAGCCGGAAGGAGGCGACGGAAATATATGACCACATTTCAATGTAGGCGTTTAAAAAGATACAAATCATTTGTTTTGATAGTTGGTCTTCATCCTGCGGCAGGCTTAAGAATACTACAATACTTACAGCAGTATCAACACTTTGAAATATGTGCATATCAGCTTGGGTACGCTTTTTTGGATCTTCACCAACAGTAAATAATACAAGATTGTTGTATATTTCTCGTCTGTCTTTGTTGAATATAGCTGTAGGGGAATGTACTGACTGGATTGGAAATTTCTCTAGCTGTTCCTAAAATAAAGTAATAGGAAAAATTAACGTGACTTTGTAGTAAGAGTCATCCCAGTCTAATACAAAATGCAGCATAATTGTACTGCATAATACAAATCGCAAAAACAATACAGGAACACAACATAAATGACACAATTAGACATGTACATTGGGACACAAAAACCATATCTCATAAAGAAGTATCCTATGCAGTTTTATTAGAATACGCCAGTAATCATTTTCTCTGCTCCTTAATGTTCTTCAGAGCTTGTCACAAAACGAATTTTTTTAAATTTCACATTTGATGCATATTATATTGATATCATCCAAATTGTTGAAGGTTCCTGTTGTCAATTTAATCCCAGACATTTATTTTGAAAGCCTGATTACTTGTGAAACAAATTATCTCTTCTATTTAAACATCGGAGGACACAAAGAACCGGCTTCTTTCAATGAAATAATGCTTCCTTTCACCAAAAGCTATTTATATAATTTGTCACAGCAGATTTGAGCAGACTGTAAGGATATAAAAAGCTGGTGGCTAGTATACGTTTGAGCCAACCATTGTATTTAACTAAGGGATCAGTAGATAAGGATAGTTAATCTTTTAACAAGTTTCTTTATCCTTGTGTTTAATCAGTTTCTCAATACAATACTCTTTAAACAATTTAAACCACCCGTATTTAAATTGGCACTGAATAAAATGGAAATGAGTGCCTTTTCATACAGCTTCAACATTTGTTTTCAGATTTAGTCTAATATACATTGGCGTAAACCAAATTGTGATAACTAATATAAGGTCTAAAGTCTATGACAGTACCTAATGTTTTATTTTTACTCTGCCATAAACATTTACTGAATGTTTTACTTAACATGTGTTTATACAATATTATGGGCGGAAAACCCCTTTTATTTTCATATTTCTTTGATTATTATTTGAATATTTGTTCATCAACAAGACACATTTTGATTATGGGTGGAAAACCCCTTTTATTTTCATATTTCTTTGATTATTATTTGAATATTTGTTCATCAACAAGACACATTTTGATGTTCATATTAAGTGACAGCATAGACAAGTTCCTTTAATATTCAGCTTTAAGCTAAAGAGATCTGCATGTATTAGAAACAAATATTTACCCCTGTCTGGTTGTCCAAAATAACTAGATATCTTCTTTCAATAGTCAACTGACATCTCATAGTCCAGATTCCAGTCGTGTTTTCCATTTGGCGCAATTTACGTAATCCATCTTCAGGTTGTATATATCCTGTAATTAAATTGTTAATCAATTATTCACCTATCCAAGTACTAAACATTAACTGACCCTTTTAAAGACAACATTCTTTTTGTTACATTAATGAAGACCGGTAAGCTATTTCAGTCTGTATAGGAGGAAGTTAAATTCGCTCAACAAAATAATATTGTATTGCAAACTAAATGAAGAGGAATGTAGGCTACTTTATTTATTTTATTATTAATGTACATGTAATTCTGATTCATTAGAAAGTTGATTTTTTATGCTAATTATATTATTTTTTATGATATGCTACGTACCTTCTCTTGTGGCTGCAGCAAAAGTTGCTAAATGATCCAACTCAAAAGTTGGTTCCCCAGAATTCCTCATATCTGCAACACTATTCTGATCTATAAAATGAAAAGCAATGTTTTTAAGATACAGATAAGCGTTAAAAATACATATATAATTAGTTCAACTAAATGGCTTTACTTAAGTTTTACTCAAGATCCAATTACTTGTTGCTGGTGTCAAAGTAAAAATATGTTGACGGTATTGTATTTTTAGTAATTATTCAAAAGTATTATCGTTTTTGTTCCAGTATGTATAGAAATGATCATTAAATATACTATGATTACTATGGCACACTACAAGAAGACCATAAATGGTTGTTTTCTAATCCATATTGATAATGAACACGGTTTCATGCTTGTGAACTGTATATAAGATCCTGACATCCCGGTTCTATGCCCTTACATGTACTAAGTCAATAGTGATTCCATTGACATTGGACACACAACAATGACCACATCAGTAAAATTTCTAATTAGCAAAATGAAAAACTACTACACGACATTGATGTGTGTACAAAGTTTCATAAAGTTATCTTGAACAGTTTATGAAATGGAAGGACTGAGCCCACTTCAATATCCCTCTTTTAACTTTGTTCTAAGGAGGATTATCACATATGTTTCTTGGCTAATTTGTAATTCAAAATTATCTGTTTAAGCAACACTGATATTTACTGATATGAATTCTATCCTATAATATTATTAATCCATATTTAATTGTAAACACAAATAAAAACTTGTCATAATCCTACCAGAATCCACTTTCATGATCTATATCTACACTGATATGACTTTAACCCACAATGAATTGAAATAAAACTGAGATTTCGTCACATCACTGAGCTCTATATATGTTTAGTTAAGGTGTGTTCAAAAAATACATTATAGTGTTTGCTTAGGTAGATATTCTGAAAATTAAAGATTATGTAAATTGTATCATTTTCCTAATCAAGGATTACATGTATTAGAAAGATATTTTTTAATTGCTCAATTACCATACAGTGTGTGAAACAAAAGATAATATCTTTAATAGCATTTTCTGCATGTTTATATCTATATTTATACATCTTGTACTGGAATATGACGGGAAGACCACTCCCAATGAGCTTTAAATAGAATATCATACGTACATTATGAATGAATTAATTCAATGACGATAGTTACAATAGAAGGTTTAACCTATGAGGTAACTGAAACGAATGACGCAGTCCAATTCTGTAATATTTTAGACAATTATAAAGATGGTTTGAAGAAATTGTTTGGCAAGTCTTATTCACATAAAACTAAATGCACTCATCAGGGTTTTTGTGGGAAAATTATGACAGATTACAAATAACAAAGCTTAAAAGGATTAAATTTAGACTAGCCTCCAGAAATTGTTATCAAATTTGATTGGTATTCGTGGGGTAGTGTTTTTTTTTGTACCATAACGTTCGACATAGAATGAGGGGTCACGACAATATATGCACTGGTAAACATTTCCATGCCAGCTCATAAAAAATCTAAGATATTTTGCAACACAACAAAACATACGCACACCATCGAAGTCAAGAGAGAGGGAGAGACAAACTAGGTTACTTTGAGACTAACATATGGTTTTAATTTTATTTCAATAATTTGCTTGCGCGTATGGGGAGGAAACCGGAGGTCCCAAAGAAAACCCACAAGGTTGGACAGGCAACCCTACTCCTTGCCACCTACAACTGGGGATTCAAACCATGCCAGTTGACTCAATGACAGGCTTTATGATACAGCACGAACGTGTTAACCAATCGGCCAACACCCCCCCTCCCCTCCCCTCTTTGTAGATAATTATGGCTTTTACAGGACACTAAACACAGCGATTTCTACTATTATAAAAAATTCAATTTTGATTGGTTTCTAGTTTTCCGGTTATGGACATTTATTATACAATAACTGTATAATAAATACAATAATTGTATAATAAATGTCCATAACCGGAAAACTAATATATGAATTTAGCTATTTGAGTTACCATTAAAAAGTTTACCTTATAAAAATAAGGTCAATTGAATGATAACTTCAGCCACTAATTTCGACAGAAATGGGTGACTACATATGATTAACTTCAATGTGGATTTATAAAAATGTGAGTCCCTTAAATATTTGAAATGCTTCGGTTGAGACTGGAGTATCCACATTATCATAGAATTATTTATTTAAAATAACTGATTCCACAAACATTTCTATTAATAGAAATCAATTCTAATGTCTGTCCATATCAATTCATATAACAGATTATACAACAATATTTTAGTGTAGGTGTATTAAAATAGTATTTTTGTGAAACAACAGTGATAGGTAAAATAGAAGACTTATTTAAATCATCTACAACACATTTATTTCTACTAGTTATGTGCTTTGATACATGTAGCTTACTACAATAAACTTAGTTCACTTCTTTACAGAAATTCTATGACAAGTTTCAACGATCCCCTTAAGGGAATATCAGTTCGTTTTCACTATCTTCTTGTTGTTTATTACAAATTGACTGTCCAATACATAATACATGATATCATGGACACTATGGATAGGTTGATTGAATTAAATTATTAATATATGAAGGAGTAATAAAAAAACAAATGGGTAAAACATAAATAAAGTTCTTGCATATCCAAATGTTACTTTAAAACAGTGTTAAAATTCGCAGTCATGAGGGCGGGTCATCTTCTCCCTTCGTCATAATAAAATCAAGTTCATAATAATTCATTTTTATAGGCTAGTCACATTCACTTGAAGTCATTTTTATGTTTTAATAATAACCGATTTCAACAGAGTTGTCACATTGTTGTTACCTAGATGTACTAGGATATAATGATCATAAAAGGTGTTCATCCTTGTATTTATATATTGATCTATATTTAGAACTCAGGTACAAAAAACTGGGTGTTCCCTCCCTATATAACATGTAGACATGAAGTACATAATACAATACACTGATTTACAGTTTTATTAACGATATGTACTATCATCTAAAATCTATATTACTTATATAAACAAGACTAACAACCACTAAAGGATGATTTGTATTTTTTCATTTTTCAACTCAATGAACAAATCCGTGTGACAGTGACACATTATGTTTTTATTTTTTCTAAAATGACTAGCTTTCCATAATATAATCTATTTTTATGTTTATGTTAAATTACAATTCTTGTGCAAAAATGTATATTTGTCACCAACACTGATTGAAGAAGTATGTTATAGCTAAATATTGCCTTAAAAGATTTTAACAGGGGTTAAAATGACAGTTTCTTGAAAGACATTTGTGGGGCAAATTTCAAGCTGTCAAAGAATGGAATGTTTTATAAGATACACCCAACAAAAGTACAGTATTTATTTCTAATAATATTATGGCATATTTGGTAGGTATGGAAAGTAGAGACATTCAGTTTTATTTATAAAAATACTGGAGGTCCATCAAAAAATCCACAAGGTGCACAAAAGAAAAAAAAAATAGGTTGCCAGGCAACGAAACATACGCCCACACAGCAGCCAAATCGTCCGGGCAGTCAACAAGAGTTGTCGCATATTAAGGAATTATCAGAAAATCATTAGAATTAGTTTGGTTTTTATAATCAAACATTTTTTTTAAAATCAGATAATAATTGTGACCTCCAGAGGGACATAATTCAGGAAGTAATGACCCGATGGGCGCAAATATCGAAAGGAACCAAGATCTTTGGGTTATAAACATACATGTCAAGTTTCATCAAAGTCGATTCAAAATTGTGACCTCTATAGGGTCCACAACCTTGACATAACATATTTTCACACTATTCGTGTACAAACGGCGGCCATTTTGTCCGTCAATTCTAGTCCGATTTTCACGTAATTCAAACTCTCTCTTCATTACCATGTAACGGTGATATAGTCAAACGTTTTTTTAAATCCGATAATAATTTTTGACCTCCAGAGGGACCAAAATCTAACAAAAGCGATTTTTCGGACAATCCGGGGACATGATTCAGGAAGTTATGATCCAATGGGCGCAAATATCGAAAGGAACCAAGATCTTTGGGTTATAAACATACATGTCAAGTTTCATCAAAATGCGTTCAAAATTGTGACCACTATAAGGTTCACAACCTTTATATAACATATTTTCACACTACTCGCGTACAAACGTTGGCCATTTTGTCCATCAATTTTGGTCCGATTTTCACAAAATTCAAACTCAACCTTCATAACCATGGAATGGTGATATAATCAAACGTTTTTTTAAATCGGATAACAATTTTGACCTCCAGAGGGACCACAAGCTAAAAAGGGCGATTTTTTGGACAATCACGGGCCATAATTCAGGAAGTTACGATCCGATGGGCGCAAATATCGAAAGAAACCAAGATCTTTGGGTTATAAACATACATGTCAAGTTTCATCAAAATTGGTTCAAAAATGTGACCTCTATAAGGTCCACAACCTTGATATAACATATTTTCACACTATTCGAGTACAAACGGCGGCCATTTTGTCCGTCAATTTTGGTCCGATTTTCACGAAATTTGAACTCAACCTTCATAACCATGGAAAGGTGATATAATCAAACGTTTTTTTAAATCTGATAACAATTTTGACCTCCAGACGGACAACAAGCTAAAAAGGGCGATTTTTCGGACAATCAGGGGCCATAATTCAGGAAGTTACAATCCGATTGGCGCAAATATCGAAAGGAACCAAGATCTTTGGGTTATAAATATGCATTTCAAGTTTCATCCAAATCGGTTCAAAATTGTGACCTCTACACTGTTCACAAGCTAAAAAACGTGATTTTTCGTACAATCAGGGGCCATAACCCATGAAGTTACAGTCCAATACATGCCAATATCGAAAGGAACCGAGATCATAGGGTGATAAACCTATGTTTTAAGTTTCATTGAAATCGGATAAAAATTGTGACCTGTAGACTGTTCACAAACAATTGTGGACGGACGGATGGACGAACAGGGGCGACGACAATATACGTCCACATGAAAATGTGGGCGCATAAAAATGTAACCTTTTCTTGAGTGACGTACATAAGGGAGTGATCTTATGTGTTGTGAGAACATTGAAAGACAAACGTTCAGTAGACTTGATGTTTTAAGAGCGGAAAAAAAGTTTACAGGATAAATTAGGCTTCAAAATCTAGGGTAAATGGACCGAAAACTAATGACAAAATTGGATTCTCCCTCAATTAAGTCACATGACAAGCAAGGTTTTTTGAATGAAATGAATTGGGCTTATGAACACAGGACAATCCTTTTTTAAAACAGATTCTTGCGTCATAAGGTAGTTTTCTTGCAATTCATATTATTAGAAAGGCATGTGAAGCAAAGGCTTTATAGATGAATTGGTTTGAATATGTTTTTAGTCCAAATATATCATCAAATCACACAGTTTGTACACAGGAAGGTATCTTTAAAGAGTGTTAAGTTCTCAATGAATATATAATAAGATAACTTATGTGGTATTGGTAAAACCTAAATCTTTCCGTTTAAAACTCTGAATTTATAGATTCAATCAATGTCCTAATGTTGTGCTAAACCATTTAAATATACATATGAAGAAAACTTGCCCTAGCTACTCCAATGAAATATGATAACATCGGCATCTTTCATAAGATCTCTAACTTGTGTCAAACTGACCCTATTAAATGGCTGTGTTATGGATCACATTACGGTAAATCAAAAATTGTCACCTGTCAAACAAACAGCTTGATGACAAAAATTTAAGAAGGAAATTATTTAGATTTGGAGTTAAAACAAACTTACTTTAATTTCAGTAAAACACCCTTTCAACGTCAGAAACAGAGAAATTATATTAATCTTTGTCCTACACATAAGTTGAAGGTGTAACTGAGGTATTCAAGGAATTTGGTCAATCCAGATCTGTGTTTTTATCAACTAAATCCTGGTCAGTGAAAAAATAACCATAGCAGCCTAGCTGTCAAGCTCTACAGTTTTATGGTCTGGTGAGAATGATGAGTTTTAAATGTTAATACACAGTCCATGCTCTGATTATTTTACTTCATAAATACTACAAATTGTGTTATCAATGGAGGTTTATTGTACATGTGTTAATATATACGGACCTACAGCTATTGATAAACATCAATCCGACATCTTATAAAACAATTATTGTGTTTCTCTCTGAAAAATTTCATCTCTACGGATTCAATGCTTTTTATTCATATAAACATGTATTAAATCCTGCATCTTTAAGATAATACTCTTGCATCTGTGATCTTCAGATTACAAAGTCTCAAAAATCTAGGATGAGCAAATTTTTCTGAACCAACTAATCATTAAACTACATTAAATCATATATGTGCAAATAGAGTTCAGTATTTCCACAGAATAATGCACACAAGTCCATAAAAAAAATTCTTATGCCCTTATATACAAAAAGAAATATGTAGACCCATAATTCAACCCTGTTCCGATACAATAGCTTTATGCACACATTGACTGATATATTAAAGCAGTCAAGCAGGTTGAAATTTCAGCTTCATTTTTGTTTGTTCTAGTCTATGCAAAACGACAGGTTCTGATTTATGTGGCAAAATTAGAAGTAGAGTTTGAATTAATTTAAAAGTCTGCATCATTGTCACTGACTTAAAAATCTTAAAATGGGGTCGGGGCATTTAAAGGGAACATAGCTTTATTGTTTTTAATGTGGAATATTAATGGGTAATATTGAGTTAGGGCTATAAGCCCTTTAATTCCAATTCCATTGAACACTACACATTCAATTTGAAAATGAAAGTATGTATGGCAATCACTGTCAATGTGGGACTTTAAATCTGATGTATATGATTATTACAGATTTTCATTCTACACTAATTTTGTAAAATTGAATGATGAGCCCCCCAAAGACATGAAAATAATTTGAATGGTCGATTTTTATCTCAAAACCAGATAAATATTGCAATTTGGTGAACCTTAGAAATCTTTAGGCCCTATGAGATAAAATGTTCCATTAATGGAATCCATTTGACTTTTATTTTTTTCGTTACTGGGTAGAATCTAACTTATAATTTCCTAAAGAAATGGTTCTATTTTTGTGCACCCCCGCCCCCTTCTCCCCAACTTAATAAATGACCTGTCTTAGTGAATTATTTAGTCATCAAATATAGAACGATGTCATAATTTCTTTACTAGCAAAATGAAAATAATTATAGTATAGTTGATGTTGAAACCCAGCACAATCTAATCAACACTTAGTTAAAATGGATCAAAGAGCCAGAATTCCAAACAAATCTTTTAACTTCTTGTCATCTACATGTTCCTACATGTATGTAAGACTTAAAAGATTTGAAGATAAAGACATGAAGTACATGCACTATCAGTTGTACTATGAATTTATAATGACTTAATGTTGATAATCAATTATAATATTTTCCATATTTTAATTCTTTCATTTTTTATCTTGTCAATAATATACCAGTTTATAAGTAATTCCTCATAAAGATTTAATGATAGTCACATTCATTTGTAGAGCCTTGAAATTATAGCTTGGCCTAAGAGCTAATAAAAGAAATTTATGAGTTACACTAATCAAGCAATAGTTGTTAAGTTGAAGATTGTTGTAAACTTACTGTTAAGACACAGTTAATATAATATAACTATACACCGGTACTTACATGATGATAAGGTAATAATACACACCTATTACCCATAACATGTCACACCTTGTAAAGGAATGTGATGCATGAACACATGATAATTTATCATGGAAATATTAAAAAACTTACCCATGTAATCACCTCCAAATCGTCCAAGTCGACCCTGCCCACGGTAAATATCTTCATCATCTCTTCTATATGGGTCCTCCCTGTATTGATAATTATAAAAGATGTTATTTCCAACCATGGTATACTTTGGAAAATCTATCATGAGTTTGAAGTTATACTCCTTCAATTTCACTTGTCAAAACAACTACTAGAATTGTTCACAATATTCAACAACAGACACCAACAAATTGATCAAGCAGAACTTAACAGCATACAGACGTAATTTGGGAATTTAACATGCTCGTTATCCTGTAGGTAACAATATCAGTCGTTAGTCAGAGAGCCCTAATATCAATACAATGAAAGAACAGATCATATATAGACTCACCCTTGTAACACTTGGGTGGTTTCCATGAATTATCTTTTTAAGCAATACTTTCAAGAATTTGGGTCACATTATTAAACATTTATCAAGACCTTGGTTATATCTCATTTTTTCTATGAAAATGTTATCACTATATTAAATTTAGGTTTTTTTTTCATAATTATAGAAGAGAGACTTAACCCAAAACTCTACCAATTTCGTTATTTTGGGCATGATTTTAATGAGAAGGGGGAAGTTATCCAAAACCCCAACAATTTAACTCTAATAATAATGGAGACCATGCAACAAAATATACACCAGAGTCAAACTGGAAACTAGCACAAAATTTTGATATGAAATCAAATCAAAGACATGTGGGAATGCATATATACTCCAGCAGCATTTTGAAGGGTTGCTTTCAAGCTTTCACAGGCAAATAACTGACAATAAAATTGACAGGCAAGTCTCAATTTTGAAAGAGTTCCTAATCAGAACCAGCAAGACTGAAAAAATAAATCTTGAAAATTCTCTCTCTGACAAGTAACTCAGAAAAAAATAGTTGGATGAATAAATTTTCATAGAGTTCACCTTTAGAACTAGCGGAACATTTGTAGCAAGTTTGGAAAAACTTGTATCTGCAGAGTCTTAAAGGAAACAGGCACCGACTGTTTAATGGACTGACTTATGTCAATCTACTCTCACTTGTGATCTAGGTGTATAAAAGTCAGCTGATAATTGTTGCCAGGCAACCTAAAGAAATTTCAAAATGACCAGATGATAAACCTACTTGTAGTCAAGATAGCTTTAACTAAGTTTTGTTAAAATGAGGTAAACCTCTGAGATCTACAGGATCCCGCCTCCCACACAGCCAGGCTATCCCAAAAACAACAATAATGTTGGAGAGAGAGAGAGAGAAATGGGGTTTAACGTCCATTCGACACAAAATTTTATTTCAATAATCGATGTTGGGAAGGTAACTCTATTTCTTGTCAGGTACACGCTTGCGATCAAACCAAGCTACTGGACACAATGACAGACCTGATGATCTAAAGTGTATCAAATTAGACAACTCAAACCACCTACACCATGTTTGAACATTCAACCTCAATTTGTCATCAAAAATGAAATTGCTTATTCTCGCTTAGTCTAAGCAGAAAATGCTCATCATCAAACTCAGCCTGTGCATTCACCTACATGTACATGTCTTTTTGAACTTCTAAAATAAATTTGAACATTATACTTCAAAAGCATATTTTTTGTTTCCAAAAATATCAGACAAAGAAAGCCCATTTTAATAGCCCATTGCCTTTCGAAGAAAGCGAATCAGAAAGAAAAGTCATTAACAGAAATTGTTCACTAATCTGAACAATGCATATCAATTTCACACAGATACTATGGTAACTTTTGTTGCTATAGAATTTCCAAGATTCTACAATGTGAAGAATGTCCATAACTCTAGAGGCAATTAAGGGAAAATCTTTCAATTCAATAGGATTATTCTTGATAAAGGAGATAACCGCAAGAAAATGTGTGTGTATAAAAATCTAAATTACTCAAAGGAAGAATTGCATTAGGCATTAGATCAGATGTGTTAGGTAATTGTACATATCCTAGATTATCTAATAAATCTTAATGGCATTATTATTATAGTAAATTCATATAGACATTAGACAAATCTTTCAAGCAAGATACTGAACAAAATGAATGCTTATCTGTGGCTGGTCAAGGTAGATACAATTTCTTGACCTATATACACAGTCACAGTGTATATTTGTATAGGTGAACATGTCTAACAATAGATGAAAATATATGTCCCTTTAATACACTATTGTTGGTATTATATTTCACTCACTGAACTTTTACATATATACAATTACATATGGATACTGGATAGTATAAAATGTCTAAATCGAAAGAAAGAGTTTGTCCATATTTTATTTGTATTTGCACTGTACAAGGATCCGCAGTTCATGTCGGATGGCATTTATAGAAAAATGCCATTTTCAAGTTCCTATGAAACGCCTGAAGAGTGCCTGAAATGGCTGGAAATCACATTTACGGGCTCCAATTTCTAAAAAATTTCCTGCGGGGGAGACTCCCTCCCCTTGACGGGCTTCGCGCCTATGGCGCTCGCAGTTACCAGCTTCACCGGCCACGGCTCCGCTGTCAGTAACCTCCTCAAAACTCTGGGGGTAAATGGGTTGGTTGAGAATTCATTTAGGGGTGAGTGGTGAGAAAAGGTTGAGAAACATGGCTCTAGATCTCCCCTGTTTGTCTTTGTTTCACTATGAATGAAAGTTGGTATGGCCACTGTGGACTATTGATGATTTTGTGTTTATCATTAAATGATAATAAATGTTAAGTCAAAATCACATTTCGATTTTGCAAGCACTGCCAGACCAATCAGTGGCCAATATTCATTTTGTCTCAGTATAGTTGTGTAAATGTCATTTTTTGACAATGTGACAATTAATGCACAAAACTAAAATAAATGCTTTTATTAGACAACCTGTTTTATTGAGGTCCTGGGTTCATTACAATATTATAAAATAAAGACGAATAATTTTTTAATTTACTTACCTCTGATACTCATCTCTGTAAGGATCATATCCACTGCAAAAACAAAATATACAGTGAAAATCAGAAACATTGATTATTTTGTCATGAAATTTGACCGGTCTGTTTCTAATGTGGTTGAAATCGAAGATTATATGATAGTCTTGATAATCCGCCCTCTAGCATGGAAAGTCTGCAATTACTCATGGTTGAATATGAATTCTTGCAATCGAAATTTCTTTCTTTCTTTGGCTATACCAAGTTTTTTGTAATCAGATAGTCATAATATGTCACTAGAAATACATATTAAAAAAACTTACTTAGCCATTACAGGTCCTCTTGGTCCACGGTCATAATCATACCCATTCATATCCCGCGGGGTGATACCAGGCATAATCTACCCAGCTGCCTGAAAAAATTTATACATATTTAAGAATTTAAAGATAAATTCATTACGAACAAAATCTGCTTTTCGTTGGTCTTTTTTCTGGTTTCAAATATTACATAAATTATTAAATAGACATTTATTTACTTGACATGACCATATAATCTATACCACAATGTCATAGATCTATATATATATATATATATATATAGGATATCATAAAACAAATGATATTTTAAAATGCAATAAAGTGGTGATATTTTAAAGGCTTATCTCAATGTTTGCATAAATCAATGCTCAAGGAAGTACATACATTTAATGGTTTCATGTCTACGTCCATACATATACATAGACACCAAAGTATTATAAGCTATCTGTTATCAGGTACCAAGGGAAAATTTATAGATCAATTAACTATCAATGTCACCTTTATATTATACTTATTTTTTATGGTCTTCACTGCCCGAAGCTAGAACTGATCAGGTCATTGTTGACTTGTCTTTGAACAGCTACATGTATAGTACTATTTTCATGTTACTTGACACAATCGAAAAAAGACAAACTGAGAAAAACCCTGGAGGTCATGAAGGCAACTTTTACTTGTATTAGGGGCAGGGAAAAAAGAAATGAAATTATGTTAATACCCTCAAAATATATTATGATAATGTTATATAACAGGACCATAATTAGTTTAAGGGCGTTGAGTAGTCTAAAATGCAAATTTTAAAGCTAGCACTGTAATTTTTGTTGATAAGATATGACATTTTTTGTTATTTGGGGTGATAAACTACATATTAACCACCAAATAAATACCAATTTTATTTACCAACTATGTTCCAAACTTGGGCCAAAAGCATGATAAAAAGGGGTATTGATGACAACAAAAGTAGAATTTTCTCAGTTATGCCTGCAGATATTTTCATCAAATTTCGCATGAACAATGCTAATAGCAAGTCCCAAAAATACACTGGTCAATTTTTGGCTATAGATGGTGGTTTGTCTTGTATCCATGGAAACGCAAAAAAACGATGCGTTTTCTTGGAAATTCTATTATTACAAGCTCAAAAGATTTATTGATAATCCCACCAGTAGATCGAAAGTGGAGGTAATAAGCTACATTTCGACACCAAAAATGTTAAAAAATACCAACTCAAAGTATTTTAAAATTGTTGTTCATTATTTACCTTCAAACGAGATTTTGCGATTTTGGGTTAATTCTTTGAATACGTCGACAACAAGTATTAAAATACAACAATTCGGATGTAAAAGTAAATAATTACTTCACTGCACTACTCCACCGCACTCTAAATCATGTTATGCATTCAAAAAATAGTAATCTTTGACCATAAAAAAAAAAAATCTGTCATGTTCCTTTCGTGATAGATAAGAAGACCTGGATAATCATGTCATATAGTCAATAGACATGGATAATCGCGTCATACAGGGAATTCCTTCTGGTCACGTGACATCTTCCACTCCTGTTGAAGCCACGTTTGTGTTGATCACGTGACTGGCGTGCACGACGTCATAATTTATTCAACACCTGATCTAGGTCGGGGAATCAGTCTCGATTGCTATAAATAGTTTTATTCCTCCGCCTCGTATCTCCATTGTTACACATAAAACGACGCGACTTTCGAGAGTTTTCTGAGTTATTTTATAAGTGGAACAAGTTTGCAAAGACTTAATAAGATTGGCGTTGAAAAGTTAGTGCGAATCTTAGACTGCTCAACGCCCTTAAAGGAGTAGTTACACATAAATTTGGTAAATTTTTAACAAGTATTTTGCTATTTGATTGACATGCTTAAACCACATCAACTTTAATGTCCATAAAGACAAAATTACAAATAAAAGTGCATATTTTGGCACATAAATATTAACTGAGCTATACCCTACTGTACAGCATCATGACAAAACCATTGATAATTATATGGTAATAGCTGACTATCTTTGGATTTTTAGTATCATACCATGACGAAAGAGATTCACTTAGGTTCACGCAAGAAAAGATCCTCCAGAACTAACATGGTACATTTTTATTTCAATAAATTCATTTGCACACTTGGGACTTTTGACTGAAGAGACAGAGGATAGATCACAACATCAATGTTGATTTAAAGTAGATAAGTCTCTAAAAATAACACAATATATCTACATTGAAAACACGAATCATTTGTCAATTCAAATCAACACTGATGTTGCGATCTTACCGGGAAAATATGGGCCTCAGATATCCAATATTTAAAACAAAATAAACATTTTACCATTGGTACACAAATCGTGTATCATAGTGCGTTTCAGGCTCATTTGTAACAGATTGCAATTTGATTGAGACTTCTGGCGTATTTCCCCGAACATTCCTGATTTGAAATTTTAGTAAAAACAGAAACGATTGAATGTATCCGATTATATATCTTCATGTTACATTATAATATGCGTTGGGACCCATCTGTGTCAATCTCTATGTCCCAAATATTAGTGATTTAATTTAGCTCCTTTAAAGCCCCAATAACACTCTTGTTGTAACTGAATAATATGTCCCAATCTTCATTATGGTCAACAAATCGTATTATTTTAACAGGCCCAGGACTGTACAGCGCAGTGGACGCTTACGGCTGGCCCCCGGATCCATTCACTTGATTTGATATTTTCCGCAGGTTAATCTTATAGGTTTTTGTTTTTCGTGTAGTGCGGTCCTCCTGCACTTACTATTAGAATATATTCCAATTAAATGATGATATAAATTTCATCTCAACACACCTATTTTAACAAAATTGGAAAAATTCAACCAATTGAGTTGAAAAGTCTAACGTAAACCTTTTTAAATGTGACTTGGATTTTAAAATATTTTCGAACCCTCTGGACAAGTAAAATAGGTTGTAATGGATAATTTACACAACAGGTAGGACACTTAAACATCTAGTAGGCCTACTTAGAGTAAGGGTACCGGTATTATTTATTTTCTGGAGCTACCAAGCCTGTAAGAATGTTATTGTCCCTTTAAATAGACAAATGATTCGTGATTTTATTGTCGAAGGAAAGACTTAGGAAGATATTGAGTTAGAGACTTGGCTACTTTAATCACATAAGTTTTTCTATTGGCATTAGAGAGATCAGAAGGTACAAAAAAACTCTCAGGGGGGGGGGGGGCACTAAATACTAAAATTGTCTATCCTGAAGCAAGGTGCATGAATGTGCACCCTTTTCACTTAGACCCTGAATGTCATGATATATGATAACTTAAATAACTTTAAAATTTCATGCTTGTCTTGCTTATTTTTAGTTACCGGTACCCTACTAAGTACTTAATAATCTACTTTTGTTTCAAAGTCTGAAATTAATTCTAACCTATCTGTCATAATCTGGCCAGAAGATATTTCTTTCAAATTTATTTTCCATGAAAATGATAAAAACTGCATACGGAAAAATAACATTAAAACCCTCTTAGTTGTGTCGTCTGCTAGGTAAATTACAGAATGTAAATATAATAACGCAGCCAATCACATTCGTGAAAGTCCTCTTTCTCTGTCTGCAATGGCGGAGCTATAAAACTGGAGTTTGTATACATTTTGCAATGGGCCAATAAGTGGACCAAAGCATTCGGCGTGTTCTTAAAAACCGCGAGACTCATCATTATTATTAACCCAACTTACTATTGAAATGTCGGTACAGCTTCGTATCCCTTTGATCTTTCTCTTTGAGCGTATACAAACTGGTAATGCTCTCGTTTGACAACTTCTGGGCGAGGTCGTGCTAAATTACGCAATTAACGCTATTGAGTTCACTCCCTCGTCGGAATACCTGTTTCTAAACAGTTATAATTTAACTGTGAACATATTGTACTCTTGAATTAATCAATTTCATAAGACCAAAATATGTTGTTGTTTTACCTTAATAAAATATTCGACCACGATGTCCACCCAATACACCTTTGTATGTGCAGTTATTGGAACAGCTTGCCCACGTGACAATGACAGACGGGTTGAACTTTTATAACCCTACTTTCGATTCAATTTTATCAATCGCGAGTTGTGGAGCCGTTTGACAAAAATTTGGCCGCAAGTACGCTCTTCTAACGGTTATTATTCGGTTAGATACTATGACATAACAGGAAGAGACCCGATTTTTAACATATTTTAAGTCAAGCGATTGCGAAAATCTTTCAAAAAGATCCGATAAATTATTTCGGCTTCAAGTTCAAATTCAAAGTTTCAACCCAAAATTTGAACATAATATTTGATTATTATATTTCCCTTAATTAATCACCATCGATGGGATACTTCTAGCAGTGTGTCGTTTTATCAGACCCAATCCCATTCAAGAGATGGATTTCTCGGGCCATATATATGCAACTTCAGGATGGTAGGCCTATATAGAGACCCCCACCCCCTCAAACTCAAGATCTTAATAATTATTGCCTCCGTGATCGGCCGAGGAGGGGGGAAGTTGGGATGGCCGAATGGTTAGCACGCGCGCGCTGTATCATACCGTCTGTCATTGAGTCAACTGGCAGGGTTTCGATTCCCGGGATTGTAGGCCTACGTGAGTAGGAGTATAGTGTCGCCTGTCCAACCTCGTGGGTTTTCTCCGGGTCCTCTGGTTTCCTCCAACTGCTTAAGACCGCTGTGCTCAAGCGAATGATTCAAATAAAATAGAACCATGTAGCCTATTAGTCCCAAAATGACCTAGTTTGTGTCGAGTGGGCGTTCAACTCTCTCTCTCCCTCTCAGTCTCTCTCTCTCACTCTTCGGCCCTGTCGTTTCAATTTAACACTTCGCCCACATTTTAATTTTCACGTGGACTTATAGGCCTATCGTCGTTGCCCCTGTCTGTTCACCCGTCTCCATTTTATTTGTGGACACTCCATGAGGTCAGGATTTTTTTCCAATTTTGACGAACTTAGATGGTATTAATCATAACCTCATGGGTTATGGCCCCTGGTTGAACGAAAAATCACGTTGTTACACTCGACTACAGTCCCCGAGTTCACAAAGCATTCTCAGACTTAAGAATTTACTCAAGAATTAATTAAGTGAAGAATTTACTCAAAATTGTTCGCCTTATTTTAACTAGAGTATTTAACTCTTTATAAAACATTTGTTGTTTTAATGTATACATCAATACGAAACCATGTGCAAAGCTCTGTGTTTCTGGAAGCGATTTTATATAAGCTGATAAAGCTTGTTATCGTATCCTATATTCATTATATAAATTTTGTAAATTTAAATGAATAAAATATTGTTTAAATTAAATGTATGTTTATAACCTAAAGATTTCATAGCGAAATGTAACTTCCAGATTATTGCCCCTGATTGTTCGAAAAATCGCATATTTAACTTGTGGACTCTCTATAAAGTTCACAATTTTTATTTGTTTTAAAACACATCTACACGGTACTGAATGTTATCCCTTATCGACTGGGAGTTCACAATTCTTCACCCAGAGATCAATGTACAGCAGGCAAAAAATTAGAGAGAGAGAGAGAGAGACACACACACACACACTAGGTCATTTTGGGACTAACATATGGTTTCAATTTTATTTCAATAATTCGCTTGCGCGTATAGGGGTCTTTAGCAGTGAGAAGAAACCGGGTGCCCGAAGGAAACCCACGAGGTTGAGAAGCGCCCCTATCCCCATGCCACATATACGCTCAAACCAGGGATTGGAATATTTGACGGTCGCAAACTAGCTTTCCTGCTAGTCCAGCGCGTGAACAGAGGAACTTCGAAGTTAGTTCCAAAAGGAACTACTTCAAAGTAGTTTAATACTAAATACAGCCTAATTAAGGTGACTAACTCGAATTCGAATCAATTAATCAATCGTTTACAGTCCACGAAGACGGGACCGTTGGGAGAAAATTTTGAAAATTTAACTGCCGCAAACGGGGGCGAATTGGGCCGGTTGGACGATCGCTCGAAGGGCCGGTCGGACAAAAAATGAAAAAATTTGTCCAATTCGTCTAAAAAAACCCCAACTTTTTCTGCTGAACATTATATGGGAGAGCGGGGTATTGGACCGACCATGGAGCCATGATGATCATATGTGGCCGTTGGCTTTAGCGGGCCACCACACCATCTGTGACCGTGACTTTCCTTTTTAAAATTTAAGTATTATCTGAAATATTCTAGATTTAAATTCTAACATAAAACTACTATAACCAGCACGGTTATACATCACTGGAGTCTGGAATGGGCTGGTAATTGACTTTCTGGACCTGGTGTGCTGGGTGTGGGTCAGAATTCGGAATCCTGCAATGGGGATACGAATTTCAACCGAAAATTTCATCGGATTCACCTGACACTGTCTCCTGCAAATTTACTAATTATTAAGTCACCTGCACCCTGTTTGTGGGGATACGCCAGAATCCAAAATTAAAAAGCAGCTTTTATGATTTTCATTTTCGTCACTCTGTACCAATGTGTTTCGTGGCATTCCATCACAGGAGGAATCAACTAGCGCTCCCGACAACAAAAATGAAAATATTCCTGCTGATTCAATATTTCTAACTGGTTAATCAAATGGTCAAACTTTTCTCAACTAGTCCTATTTTTCAACCAGTTAAATTATCTTCACTCTTGACAATACAATGATTTAATTAATAATATGACGATATGATAATTTCACAGGTTGGTGGTTGTAAATTACATGCAGGTCGTGCTTTTGGCCAAAGTTAATCGATTTACGAAATATATTATTTGACAGAGATTATAATCAGATATTGCACCAAATCGCATATATTTGGGGTTCATTTTTAAAAAATGTTCAGCCCCCCACCCTTCTCCGGGCTCCTCGGTCAGTAAAAGGGACCGCTCCGACGGGGCCGCTCCGACACCTGAGCCCTGGCCGGTTCCCGGCCCCAATCCACCCCTTGCCGCAAACGCGTTTTCCTGCTATTCCAGCCCGTGGATACAGCAACTTCAATGTGGTCCAATATAGCCTACCACACGGCACACAAACAATCAATCACCGCGGGCTATGAGGACCTCGCCTTCGCAGGAAAAATTTAGGAAATTTAACCTTCGCAAATGCGTTCTTTTGCTATTCCAACCAAAATCCCACTCTATATTCCGACCCGAATTCAAACCATCCAATTAAACTCTCGCAGCTGCATTCACAATATAGTTCAGCTCTGAACTACATTCACAAATGAATCGATGCCCGAAAAATCTCAAACGCGTTTTCCTGCTATTCCAGCCCGTGGATACAGCAACTTCAATGTGGTCCAATATAGCCTATCACACGGCACACAAACAATCAATCACCGCGGGCTATGAGGACCTCGTCTTCGCAGGAAAAATTTAGGAAATTTAACCTTCGCAAAATCCCACTCTATATTCCGACCCGAATTCAAACCATCCAATCAAACTCTCGCAGCTGCATTCACAATATAGTTCAGCTCTGAACTACATTCACAAATGATAATCGATGCCCGAAAAATCTCACACAAAGTTTAGAGGACAATAACTCGGGCATTTTATTGCCGCCCCCCCCTCCACCACTCTGCTGCACCCCTACTTTCAAAATCCTACATACGGCCCTGAACAGCATTCTGATAGGAAATATGTGACCATCCGCTACAAAACCAGTCACATGTTTCAATTTTTAAAAACTGTGATTTAATGCTTGTCTTAAAGGGGACTGAAATTGCTTCCCGTTGATATATAAAATATGCATATCACAAAAAAAATTGGCTGAGTTATGGCCATCTGAAGTTTCCATAGACGTGGTGATGCCAAATACAAAATAGTGAGAAATTTGCATTTTAAAACAGCCAAAATAAATCCAATAGGAACACATATCTATTGCACACATCAAAATGAATTTTTGTGCATATAATAATGTGTTGTGTACCAATATTTGTACAAAATTTTATCAACATATTTCTTTGGTAACATTTTTTTTTTATTATTTTATTTTTATTTTTTATTTTATTGGAGGGGGGAGGGCTGAAATTTACCTAAAATCCATATTTCTTCGAATTGGCTTTGTTATGGCTACAAATACCTGGTTCCACATCATAAATGTGATTTTTGCCACAAAAAATCATTTTGCCCAACTTAATTTGCTTTGTTTTTTAAGTGATAATGTTTCTAGAGTCCCCGAAATAAAATTATTTTTGCCCGTTACCATGGTAACAGTTTTACAAATAATTGGTTTTACATCAAATTCGAAGGGAAAAACCAAACCAAACCCCTCTTATTAGAGTAGAAATATTACCAAATGGCTCATTTTCACACAATCTTATGCAGGGACATTGAATTAAACAATAACAATAAAAACTCTTTTTTTTTTTAACTTTCTAAAATACCTGGAATCACATGTTTTATTTTAGTTCTGTTCACAAAAACTGAATCCCATATTAACAAAAGTTTGACACATTAAAATATTAGTTTTATACATCAAAACAGATTAGCTTAGGTTTGTGTGTGATATCTAAAAACTATAAAGTACTGATTTTGGCTGGTTACCATGGCAACAGTTTTCCAAAAAACGAATTTTAATCATATTCAAACCCACTTTATTTGATTGAAGTCCTGGAACGACACATATGAATTTCACCTGATTATATAATTTTTCTTTTCTACAAGTGCAATGATTTACAAAAACTAGCAACAGAGTTACAGCATTTACGGTTCTTTTTTTTTTTCACAGCGTCCACAAAATACCCATTTTTATGCTTTTTTTATTACATTTTCGCAAAAACTTTCGAATTAATGAAAAATAGATGCTTTTTTTAAGCGTTTAGTGCTAAAAAAAAAATTTCGGTAGTTTTGACCCAAATGATGTATTTTGCCATGTATATAGAAATAGAGTCGTGGAACATGCGACTGATTTTGTGCTGGAGGGTAACATATAGTCGGTACTCGGTCCGTTAGTTTTTGATTACCGAATACCACCGCCCCCCACCCCCCGTCAAAAATTTCCCCGTACGCCTATGTTCGTGGTATTCAATTGAAAGAAAAGGAAATTAGGTTTAATTAGATTTCTGGCACTTAATTTTGCTAAGTAGATGAAATAAATAATTATTTTCACTGTACACTGTACCCCTCTGACGGAAAAGACAGATTGCCCGAAAGTTGGAGGGGGGGGGGCTCTGCAGGTGCCCCTCTGCTCATACGCCTGCATACCTAATTGTTCCGCGTAATTCTACTTTCCTAGTCAAAGATTTAATTATTTTTTTTTCATGACGTGTAACTTTCTGCCATCCTTGCAAAGCGCTGCCGCTGTGAAGGGGTGAATACCGTCATTCCCTACCCATAAGCTGACGCTGAAATGTAGTACAAGTACGCGACATTTGAAATGTGTCGCTGACAATATCTAGACTGAAAATCGACATTATCCAGATCAGGAAGTCAGTCGTGTCTTTTGTTGATATTATTTATCAGCGTTGACCTTTGCAATAAAGACACGGAGTTATATATTATAGCTTACGATGAATAACACTACATACTAACTAATATAAAATATATAAAGGGCAGTATATAAAGATCATGTAATATAAAATGTATACAATGATCACGTCGTAATACAAAATTAAACGTATCAATACGTACTATATGAGGGGCGGACCAAAGAATATTTCAAGGAGGGAGTTTGTCGTGTTCCTATGTTAAGGAAATTTGACAGTCGACAATGCAAGATGCCACCAACTTCTCCAAATTACGTAGGCATACGTACACACTGAGTTTTTAAACAGACAAATCCAACATCCGCTTTAGCCTCAATTTTTATTATAAATTAAACTAAAGTTATATTTACACCAAGAGCTAGAGATTCTCGATATAATGTTTCGAAAATAGATATAATGTTTAATAAATAATTTGAAAATGTCAAATTGCAAGAGAAGATATTAGCCTTTGAAGGTTTGGGACCACCGCGTACTGCTTGTTCGAAGCTAAGTCTCGCTCCTCCATTTTAAAATTAAATCAATTAATATCGCTGAACCGTTTTTATTTTACTTAATATCGGAAATATCCGACAGCATCGAGAGTTGGTTATGTTCTCGTCGTGTTAATAAATGATTGATAGTTTAAATAACATTTATGTAGCCCCCCTCCCCCTCTCCCTCTCTCTCTCTGGATCCGCCCCTGTGTATGATTATTCAGATTATTTTACAGTGAGCTATCTCATTGTCTCCACACAATCAATCGACATTTGCTACCCGGTAGTAAGTTAAAAAATAGTCGTAATATTAGACACCCTATAAGGCACTGGGCATAGGACAGGTACATAAATTCCTTCGAGTTCAGAATGTCCAAGAACCGCACAATAATTAAGATAACGAACAAACCGTCTATTCTTTTGAATGCCAATGAAAATGAGAGCTTATTTAATTCACTAGGGAAAAGTTGCGTGGTAAGTATAATCTTTTTCACAATTGTCACTGCAGTTTTGTGATTGATAAAATATATTTTAATTCTACCGTGAAAGGCTCACAAACTACATTCATATTTCACATTTTGTGTAAAAGGCGGGGGCAGGTGCGCAGAAACATTTATCTCATCCAAGAGTGATACTCGTTCTAAGTGTCATATATATCCGATAACACTGTGACTATATATAGATGGTCCACAACTTAAGTATGCGTGCTAGACAGCGGCGCTGCGGTGTTCTAACATGTCAAGGGTTCACATGCACACTGCAATATATGCACGAGAGCTAGGTTTTTTGTTGTATTTGAAAGATGAGACATTGTTTCTTGTCTATGCAACATTCGGGGTATACTTTTCTGAAACAGTATCCTAATGATAGTGAAGGTACATGTATTACAATTGAGCAATTATTCAAGTTAAATGAGCTAAATCGCTACCATTTGGGACATAGAAATTGACACAAGTGGGTGGCAACACATATAGTACTGTAATAACTTTTCAACTTTCAACTTTTTTATTTGCATATTACATCCATTAAGAACAGTATACAAAAATCAACATACATATGCATGCAAAAGATACATTTGTCATGGAATACTATATAAATAATGAAAATATAATGAAATTATAATGGGATATATTTATGTACATGCACCATTGGGATGATACCAATGAAAACAACAATGAAAGTATGACAATGAAATAAAATACTCATAAAATATGTAGTAAAAGTATATCGGTGTACATAAGAGTATGACGATCAAATGGGGAAAGAGCATTCAGCAGATACTAAGAGACAGGTACACCCCTTTCCCGAAGAGCATGGTATGTGTACATGGCTACTGCCTTAGCAAGGAAATTTGGTGGATTAAAAAGAATTTCAAAAGTTAATTGACAAGATGGTATTAAAGTAGGGTAGATATATCTCAGACGCAGGTTTTCATATCGGGGACACTGTAAAAGAAAATGGAATTCATCTTCAACGGCAGAAAGAGAACATTGCGTGCATAACCTTTGATCAGGTGGAATATTCTTGTATCGGCCTCTCTCTATTTCCAATTTGTGCGAGCTGAGTCGAAGGGATGAAAAGGATGATTTAAAGTTTTTATTTTTAACCTGCAGAAGGTAACGCGCGGGGTGGTTTATTACGTTTTTATATAGTCCATACGTTCTTAACTTTGTTCCTGATTTAGTTAGTTCTGTAAAATGATTGTTGAATTTAGTTTGAAGTTTTAGTTTAGTTGCTGAGGGAGAGGGGTTATTTGGGAGATCATAATATTCATATATTTTTGCTATGGCTGCTGTCCAAGAATATTTAATGTCATTGTTTGCAATGAGGTTGCTATCAGTAATGAAGGCAGAACGTAAAAGAACACTTTTAGGAAAACTGTCTACATTAGAATTCGTTAGGCGTTTATAATAGGAAATCATTCTTTGAAATATGTCAAGGCTGGCCGGAAAAATACCCAGTTCTGCTAGACAGCCAATGTTTGATGTTTTTGATGGTTGTGCCAGTATTGACTTGCAGATCTTAATGGTTAGTTTATTATGAGAAATTTGGTCCCATTTGCTAATTTCGAAAGTTTTGCTGTGGACCAAACTAGATCCCCAGATCTCCGACGCATATATAGCTATCTGCTTAACAACTGATTGGTATAGTTTAATGAAAACCTCGGTCGGAAGAAAATCAGTCGTACCAATTTTATTGCACAGGCAGAACCATGCACGTCTAGCCTTACTATTAAGTTGACTGATCGCAGACTTAAAGGTTGAGTTGTTGGAAAAGCAGACCCCTAGATAGACGTATGATTTAACTGTTTCAAGATTAATATTGCCAAAATGAAATATGTTCTTTATTTTTCGTTGATTATTTTTGATGATCATTATTTTTGATTTTGTTGGGTTAAGGTCAATCTGCCAATCACTACAAAATTTATTAAGTTGGTCAAGGCTAGTTTGTAAGCCAGTTTCAGTAGTGGAGAGCATAATAAGGTCATCCGCAAACAACAGGTGGGAGACATTATTAGATTCTAGTGAAGGAGGATTTGTGTTCGCATTATTAATATAAAACTGTAAGTCGTTAATATAAATATTGAATAGTACGGGACTTAACACGCATCCCTGTTTCACACCCATGAAAGAGTTTATGGTGTCGGAGAATCCCTTGGAAGTTTTCACAGTATATGAAGTATTTGAATACATGGATGTAATTAAATCAAAAATTGGTCCGTTGATATTATTTTTTAGTAATTTATAAAAGAGGCCTGTTCTGCATATAGAGTCAAAAGCTTTTTTGAAGTCCACAAAGGTCATGAAAAGATTTTGTTTATTACACTTATATTTATTGATAATCGTTTTGAGTATGAAGATATTATCAACTGTCCGATGATTTTTACGGAACCCGCCCTGTGCTTGGTCAAGTAAATTGTTGTCTTCGAGGTAATCTGTTATTCGATTATTGATAATGGACAGAAAACATTTGCTAAAGCAACTGGACAGGGAAATGCCACGATAGTTATTTGGATCGTCCTTACTGCCCTTTTTGTGTATTGGAACAATATATGATTCCATCCAGGACGTTGGATAGAAACCCGTCGATAAAATCATATTGAACAATTTTAAGAGCTGATCAATCAAAATTTCGGAGGAAGATATTAACATTTCATTAAGAATCAAATCAGGCCCATTCGACTTTTTTCTTTTGAGTTTTTTTACAGCTTTTCGAAGTTCGCTTGCAGAGATAGGCTCATTAAGGTTGGTATTGATAGGTTCCTGTTTAAGTTGTTCCATTTTTTCAGATAATTCAGAGAATTTGGCCTGATCATGTTTTTTTTCAAAAAGTGTGGTAAAATGATTTTCCCATACGTTGATGGTTATGTCATCACCCCCCTCTGTTTTGTCTTTAAGAAGGGAATTGACAAGTTTCCAGTATTCACGTGGGTTATTGCTATCCAGATCATCAAGTTTTTCTAAAATTACATTTTTAGCCTGTCGGTTTTTGTATTTAGTTGTTTTCTTATACTCCTTCTTTCTCTTATAATATATTGACCGTAGTTGGGAATTGTTTGGATTATTATTTAATTGGTCTAGTGCCATAAGCATATCCCTTTTCAGCTTATTGCAGTCTCTATAAACTGATTTACATTCAATGGCTTCCGTTTTTTACTCTAATTTCTAATCAGTTACGTTCGGCGAAATAAGCCAACAGGCTCAATCGAATGAAAATTTCTAGTGTCTAGTTATTCCAGTCTACATACGCCGTTTGATTTGGTGCAATGTGTGTAGCCTCGTCCCTCGAGTCTCTTGTTACAACTGCGGCTGAAACGCATTATGACACAAGATTCGTGTACCAATGGTAAAATGTTTATTTTGTCTAAAATATTGGATATCAGAAGCCCATCTTTTTTTTATCCCAATGATAGACCGGCAATAGTCAAATTTGTTAATTTAATTTACCTATTTTGTTTGTTCAGAAATGAGTCGAAACATTGACTGAGTTTGTCAGACTGGCTAAATACGAAGTCCTATGGGTTCGATCCCAGTGTTTGCGTTGAATGTTACTTAAGATTCCCTAGCGTGTCCCTCCCCCACCCACTCCTTGTCACAGTACAGCCAGGACGGTGTCTTGTCCTTTGAAAGATAACAAAAACCAAGTTTCAATGTACAAGTTGGCTTACGCATGAAAGAACAGTTGACAGTTGGAATTCGAAATAAGAGTAGGCCGTCGCACCACTATTTGGGTAAATTTTTAGTCATAGCACTTTGCATGATGAATTGCAATCTTCAGAACAGTAGGACGTTAAATCCCACTGCATTTCTTTTCTGGTTCAGAAATGGTAATGTGATCGGTTTTATTCAAGAAGACTCTCTCTAGAAACCTTCTGTAGTATCATCTAGAGAGATGGATTCATTTTATCAGTCAAGTATTTCACAAAAGTATAAAATAATTCATCGAAGAATCTATGCCCGGCAGCTTTTGTGGAGTAGATAGTTATGGTATTCACAGATCATTTTCGTCCGTTATGTATTTCTGTGGATACCATACTATGGGATATATCACAAAAGTTGCGGTTCACAGAGTTTTCGACGTAAAAACGGATCGCATTTTAAGGTACCATTTCTGAACGAATAGGGGAACTTAGATTCTTAACAAATATGTGAACGAGAAAATTTGTCCAGTAGGTTACAGATTACAGATAAATCCTTAGGTTTGGTCATATTCACGTTGTATTTGCCCTGTGAAAGTACCAATCAAATGCAGTTTTATTCTCCAATTTAAAAGACATGTATTTTGTGATCTGTGAGATACAATATGACCAATTCCAGTTGGAGGGTCGGATTAATCAAATGTTTTCTCCAAAGAATAGAGTGTAATTAACCAGATAATTTCTCCAAAAGATTAAAATATAATTAAAAGGCATTTCAAAGAGAAAATTAACGATTACATGTATCTTTAAAATCGATCATTTCAGGGACATTCTGACCACCATTTTGAATTTCCGTTATCTTGGATTTTGGATTTTTAAAGTTGATTTCAAGTTCAGTGACACTAAAACACTATAAATTACATATGACAAACTGTGGAATGATTATTATCTGACAAATCGACCATTGCACGTGTGTAGGGCCACAATTGTGTAGCGCCACAAAATGAGTACCTGTCCTAAACTGAAAAAAAATTAAGAATGACAGGTACATGTTTATGATATTATGGTTTTATTTGCAGACATTAGCTACAGCTGTTATACAACTTTATTTATCAGAAGAACCAGAAAATAAAAAATGGAACAAGCGATGCTGTGGTGTTGCTACTTTTATAAAAGACAATCCTAAAAAATCTTACTTTATTAGGGTTTATGATTTAAAGGTAAGAATAATTATTGTTCTTTTTTTTTTCTCCAAAAGATTTAATGCTACAAAGATTACATCTCTGCGTATACCTACATAAGTAATAACCGTCAATTAGATATGCCCAATTTCTATTGTTTTTTTATTATAATTTCAGACACAATCAATGATATGGGAACAAGAATTGTACACCCAGTTCCGATATAAAACACCAAGAGATTATTTTCATACGTTTGAATGTGATGTAAGATTAATTGTATTGCTTATAACCTCCAACATTGTCAAAAAAACATTTTTTTTTTGCGTGAAAGATTGACAAGACAAAGGGTGGCAACCTTCCTCCTCTCCACGTGTTGATGCCATGCTTGGTATGTTCGTACTTTTGAAGGAGCTTAATCTGCCATGACTTCAAATGTTATATAAATTTCATCATTATTTAGACATTTATTCAAATGAAAAGTAAAAGCACATAGTCAATTCTCTGGATGACCAGATTGACAAGATTAGATAATGTCTGCCACATCTTCGTTAAAAATGAGATGGACGATTGCGGAACGAAGGACTGAAAATCCAGACTTCCTCTATTATGTAAAAACTTTAAACATTCATAACTTCACCACAGAAAAGAGTTATTTGACAGGACAGAAATTTCCGATACATTCATTTCCCTTGAAATAGTATAGAAACAACGGTCAATTCTTTATTTTTTAAAACCTATGTAGGTAACCATGGAGGCAGCCGATAACATTTTGAAGTTCGTTATTTGTCAATAGGTAGGCCTATCAACACGTGATGGATGTCATAATGCACACTATATAATATAAGCGATTCCTAAAACTCGGCTCCAGTTCAACACATTTCAAGAAAATCCTCCCCGAAACACAAGTTTCCTCCCCGAAACACAAGTTAAAGTTCAGGGCTTCTGCGACCCCAACCTAAACATATTCAAATAGACATTTTATCAACTTTTCATGTGGACGACAAGATGTAATACTATTATGCCGTCGACCCTCTCCGTCGGTCCGTCTGTCCGTCCACAATGTGTTTGTGGCCAGATTTTGATGAAACTTGAAATATATCTCTGCCTCCCAAAGATATCGGTTCCTTTCAATATTTGAATATATCGGACCATGATTTCCTGGATTATGGCCCTGATTGTACGAAAAATCACGTTTTTAATTTTATCCTGTGGACCCTCTAGAGATCAACAGTTTATCCGTTTTAAACGTTTGAATGTATCGCCGTTACAGCCGTGTGACGGTTGAGTTCGAATTTCGTGAAAATCGAACTAAAACTGTCGGACAGAATGTCACCCCTCGTACGCAAATAGTGTAAATATGATTTTTCAATGTTAAATTTGTGTTTATTCACAAAGATCTTGGTTCTTTTCGATAATCATTCATATCCGAACGTAACTTTCTGGATTATGGCCCCTGATTGTTCGAAAAATCACACTTTTAGCCTTGAGTCCGCTATGTATACAAGTCATAATTTGAATTCAATTTTTAAAAAAGTTTATATGTATCACTGTAACACACCATTGAAGGTTGAGTTCATATTTCGTAAAAACATGACACAAACTTCCGGAAAAAAATAGCCGTTCCTTGCGCAGATAGTGTAAAAGTATGTAAGACCAAATCCGTGGACACTCTAGAAGTCACAGTTGTTTTTCTGATTTTGATGAAACTTGAAAGTATGATTATTTGGTCTCTTTCGATACTCTATTTTTTTTAAAAATACGGTTGAATATATCACTGTTGCACCCTAATGATGGTTGAGTTCAAATTTCGTGAAAATCACACAAACTGTATGACAAAAATATGCGATACCAAGGTTGTTGACACTCTAGAAGCCACAGTTTCTGTTTATTTGATTTTGATGACACCTGAAATATATCTTTATATCCCAAATATCCCAGTCCCTCTCATATTTGCGCATTTCAGACGATAACTTCCTAAATTATGATCCCTAGGAAAATGTAATACCAACGTGTTGGACCCTCTGGAAGTCACACTTAAAATATATCTTTTTATTTTATGATCAGTAGTGGAATACCGCGTTTTATCAGTGAAATAAAAGTGTTATTCCACTGGCTAGCAGTAGTTCATGTTGTTTTACCTAAAATTTTAATGATGTAAAATCATAAAATAAATAGAACATGTGTCGTTTTGTCGTGAATAACATTTTATTTCATCTCTAAGCAAGAAAACGTTTATATTTTCACTCATGCTACGCATTCGCGAAATATAAGTTTTCTTGCTTCGTGATTCACTCTAAAACGACAAAATAATATCCTCTATATATCCCAAATAACCCAGTCTCTCTTGATATTCGCATTTAAGACTATAACTCCCTAAATATACCCCCTGGTAAAATCGCTTTTTTAGCTTGTTCTATATCCATCTCTTTCAAAATGTGGGCGTGTCTTGCATGGCAACCGCTGATTACAAAAACTGAGGGATTTTTTTTTCTGTTGACTAATGCGTGGTCTTGAAATTCCAAACATTCTGCTATGGCTTTGACCAGTTCATGGTTCGAAGACCGATCTGCGCCCAATATTTACAACAAAAGATTAAATTTATTAAAACGATGTTATCTCTCTGTGGTTTCAGACTGTCCAAGCGGGTCTTAATTTTGCTAGTGAAGACGAGGCTAATTTATTTAAAGGTGCCATAGAACAAAAGCTGCTAGAGAGAAGTAACCGACGAACTGGTAAAATAAATATTTATAAAATAATATGCATAATTTGCAATTACATTTGAAGAAAGAATAATAGATATCAAACGCCCATGATTGAAATATCAATTATCAAATCAGTATCCGTATTATAGGGCAAACTATGAAATTACAAATCCTAACTCGTATATTAAATCAATGTATATTTTTGTTTATTGTTTATAGCCAGAAGAAAGAACGCTGCAGTGACAGCTCCAGATCCACCAAAAGTTCCCAATATTTCGCCTCTGGTAGTGCCTGGTGAGTGCATTATATATGTCCATTGCATACATGGCCAGAACTAAAAAGAGCAACTTAAAGCCCCGATAACACTCTTGTTGTAACTGAATAATATGTCCCAATCTTCATTCTGGTCAACAAATCGTATTATTTTAGAATATTGCAATTAAATGATGATATAGATTTCATCTTAAATTCCACCAATTGATTTGAAAAGTCTAACGTAAACCTTTTCAAATGTGACTTGGATTTTAAAATATTTTCGAACCCTCTGGACAAGTAAAATAGGTTGTAATGGATAATTTACACAACAGGTAGGACACTTAAACATCTAGTACTTAGAATAAGGGTATTATTTATTTTCTGGAGCTACCAAGCCAGCAAGAATGTTCTTGTTCCTTTAAATATGTTGTATATAACCTAGCTCATTCATTCATTATTATAATACTAATTTAGACGAACTCGTTAACCAGTAGTTGGTTGTTTTCGCTATTTTAGAACCACTGGCAAATCAAAATGTTGGTAAAGGCAAAGAAAGGAAAACCAGTACAGGAAGTGTTCAAGGTCTCAGGAAAAAGAAATTGAGCAAAGAAGATATTGGTAGTCCATCAAACTTCACGTAAATTTTCATTACGTTTTATTTATTTATTTATTTTTTTGGGTTTGTTTGATTCGTGCTGACATAATCTGATATAATGAGATTCAATAAGGAAATTTTGAAAATTGAGTTATTGCTGTTTTCAAGAGATTAAAATTGTTTATTGGGTAATCAAGTTTAATTTCCTGAGAATCAAAGACGCCGCCACAGCTATAGGCCTACCTGTGCTATAGGCCTACCTGTGTTCAGTTATCTTCGTCACACGACTGAACTATAAACTAGGGTTTTGTGTGTATATGTTATTTTCAGGTCCGTAAGGGTATTAGAATCTGAATCACTTTTATGTCAGAGGAAACTACCATGCATATCCGAACGTAACTTCCTGGATTATGGCTGTCGATTGTTCGAAAAATCACATTTTTAGCCTTTGGCCCGCTATGTAGAAGTCATAATTTATATTCAATTTATAAAAACGTGTAATATGTCACATCATTGAAGGTTGAGTTAGAATTTAGTAAAACTGACCAAAAACTTCCGGAAAAAATGTCGATACTCTCACAAAACGTCCAAATAAAGGTGTTTCAAAATGTTTTATTGCTATTTTGATGATTTATGTTGATAGATAGTACTACATTTATACACACTTTTTGTGAAAATCTTAATTTCGATCAAAATCAATATTTTCACTGGTTTTGTCTAAATCTCAACATTAAACTCTGCATATCCCGACTCATTATCTTATGACATGCAACAGTTTTTAAAATAAAAAAAAAAAACTGTTTCAATATATGCAAAAAATAATTGAACAATTTTGGAATGAGTCTCTATTTTGAGGAAATATTGAAGAAATAGAAGGATGGTTATAAATATAAAACGTGATTTTTTATTTTCAGGCGTGTTGCTCATATTGGTTTTGATCCAATACAAGGGTTTAAGGTACTTATTAGGCAGTTTATTTCTTCTAATAGTAAAATATAAAATAGTTTGTTATTATAACTGCTCTTCGTGACTAGGTTAGCCTGACAGGACTGGTAGGACCTTGCAACTAAAACGTGCCCAGTTTTTAGGATAGAAGAAAAACCGAGGGACGGCGAGGGTAGTTCCCCACAACATAGCGCAAAACTTTATGTTGTCTCAACCTTTGCTCAAATTCCTGGACACGCTACTATTTTTCTGATTTATAAGCTACTTGTGTAATACAATAATCCTTCACACCAAGCTACTTTAAATGTTATATTCGCCCTTAACCAGCCAGAATTGCTGTTATACGAAATGCCCATAAAAATAGTTACGCAGTTTGGCGTGAAATATCGATATGCCATATATATATCATAATGTTGTGCAGCATAACAAATAAAACAGAACCTTATTAATTAACATCTGATTTTAAGCAGATTGATTGTTTTCCGGTATACCGATTCGCGTCCGTTAGGTCAGCTGGAACCGCGTTCCCGACATATCGCTTAAGATGCCAATTCAGATCCATAATGTTTTGGTGTATCTGTGTTTTATTTGTGTTGTAGATGAAGAATATGCAACCAGAAATGCAAAGATTATTCGAATCTGTTGGAATAACGCCCGATGATGCAGATGTAGACAAAGACACAGTAGAGTTTATTTATGACTTTGTAGATCGACATGGCGGTATAAATGCCGTCAATCAAGAAATATCACTTGGTCCTACTGCTATTACCCCAGGTTCGTGCCTAAAGGAATAAGTTCAAGTTTTCGCAGGGTACCCGAAAAGATACGTTAATTTAAGTATATATAAGTCAAAAATATAAAGAAATAGTCGATTTGATCTTTTCTGAGGTTTCGCCTCAAAACATTGATACTTGCACAAATCTTTAAGTGGCTTGGAACTCTAGATTTCGTACAGAGCAATCAATAATAATCATGTTATCAAAATCAACATTATTATGAAATTTCCAGTCTATACTCGGTATTCTAAATTATAATATAAGGGATCGTGCAATTAACATTCTTCTTTCTTTTTATACATAGGAATAAAGAATAGACCTTTGCCTTCTATTCCCAGTGATTATGGTTTAAAACCACCAAATCCACCTAATCGAGTAGTACCACCGATAGTACCTAGTAATAAACGACCCGCCCCAAAACCGCCAACAAATCAAGTTCAAGGCCCGGCATCAATATCAAATGGTCCCCCGCCTCCTCCGCCCCCACCTCCGATAGGAGGAGGTCCGCCGCCACCACCACCACCACCTATAATAGGAGGTGGTTCTCATGCTCCGATACCGCCACCACCACAGAGCAAACCAGCTATGTCACCACAAGGAACTAACAATGATGGCAGAGCTAACCTAATTGAAACTAATTGTGAAGGACCTGTTGATGGCGATTGGGGGAATTTAATGAAGGATATTCAATCTGGTTCGGGTATTTCTACTCTCAAGAAGGTAAATAAATATTATTTTGTCCCGCGTGTACCCAAAATTAATCCAATACATTTAGTTGCATTCTGATATTCCAGTTACCCCAACTGGATGTTTTTTTTTCTTTTCAGAACGTATGATGTGTGGGTTTAAATTTTAAAAAATTAACAAAAAAATAAATAAATAAATAAATAAACCCACAGAATCTCCCATGAGTAAATTTAATTTTATTATTGGGGTATTTATAGGTTGAACAGGTACCCGCTGCTAAACGTCCGACTGCAGAAGACGGGGGTGGAATAGTGGGAGCTTTAGCTAGAGCTCTAGCTGAAAGACAAAGAGCTGTTCAAGGTTCAGGTAACTCAAAACTTGGGATATGTAGACATTTACGAGAGAGAGAGAAATGGGGTTTAACGTCCACTCAACACAAACTAGGTCATTTCGGGACTAACATGGTTTAATTTTATTTCAATAATTCGCTTGCGCGTAGGGGTCTTTAGCAGTGGGAGGAAACCGGAGTGCCCGGAGGAAACCCACGAGGTTGAGAAGGCGCCCCTATCGCCATGCCACATACGCTCACACCAGGGCTCGAAACCACAGCCGCAAGCCAGAGGTGACAGGCCAGCTAGAGGTCGAAGCGCGGCACTCTAGTCCACTAGGCCATCCCAACCCCCCCCCCCCCCCGTAGACATTTACACATAGCTAACAAACTTCTTTGCATGCATAACTAAATTTAGATTTTTACTTTATTCTGTGCCAATATAAATGTGACGATATTGATTAAAACAACACAAGAGAAGACCTAGTTAGGCACTTTGGAATAAATAATATATACGATGATCTTAACCGACCCCCCCCCCCCCAAGATGTTAAAAAAAAAAACAGATTTGACGTAATCGATTAGACCCAATGTGTAGTTTTATACCTTAGCACAAAGAGGTGGCGGTTCATTTTAATAATAATTACTGATATTAACGGTAATACAAACCAAACATTAATATTTCTAAATATATATTACAGATGACGACGATGATGATATGGATGATATCGATGACGACGATGATTGGGATGATTAATAAGTTGACATTACATAATATTAAAATGCTGGCAATTACAAAACAACGCTTTGTATTAAATGGTCGCAGTTAGAATTCTTAAATACATGCAATATTCATAGGCCTGTCCGTCTGAACGAAATTCATGTTGCGTGGGTTTGGTCGAGTGTGGCGAGCCCTGACTAGCAACACTTATTCACAATTTACTGACGCCACCATCTCGTTGCTTTGATAAATATTGTAATATTAGGTTTGATGCTTTGAAACTTATGATTAATAAAATTTTGTTATTCTTTTATTACCGACATTGATGTTATAAAATCTAAAGCTCGTATAATATGTGTCTTCAGAAGTATTATGAATATTGTAATATTAGGTTCGATGCTTTGAAACTTATGATTAATAAAGTTTTGTTATTCTTTTATTACCTACATTGTTGTTATAAAATCTAAAGCTCGTATAATATGTGTCTTCAGAAGTACATGTATTATGAAACGTGGATACCCGGAGAAAACATGGGGTAAGTACGAAAGTGAGTGCGCCTTCACATAAAATCGAGATACAAGAAAATAAGCTTTCAAAAAGGAATTAAGAAAAATAAACCATGGTTGGTTTGCCGTTCTCCGTTTCAAAACCAAAATAAATACAAGGTCTCACTAACGAACTAGGGTCTTGACCATAACGAACTATCTAATTACAGACCTGTATCGAACATTCCTTTTATGAGTAAAGTTATAGAAAAAGTTGTTTTTAATCAGATGCGTAAGTATTTATCTTGTTTTAACTTGTATTCGAAGTTTCAGTCTGCATACGGAGAATTTCATAGTGTAGAAACGGCCTTAGTAAGAGTTTACAATGACATTTTAATTTCTATCGGGAATGGGGAAGAGGTGGTTTTAGTTCTTTTAGATTTGTCAGCAGCTTTCGACACGATCGATCATAATATTTTATTGTCACGTCTTAAATCTCGTTTTAATATTTCTAATACTGTTTTAAATTGGTTAGAATCATATATGAAAGGTAGAAGCCAAAAAGTATGTATAAATGGTAAATATTCAAATTCAATAGAACTTAAATATGGTGTACCCCAAGGAAGTGTTTTAGGTCCAATTTTATTTACCCTGTATTGCTCCCCACTAGAGGACATCATTATACACCATGGCCTAGATCTCATGCTCTATGCAGATGACACCCAGTTATACCTCAGGTGCAAAAAAGTGGCAAATAGCATATGTAAAATAGAGCAATGTATTACTGAAATTGGGACGTGGATGGTGGAGAACAAATTAGCTCTAAATGATAAAAAAACAGAGGTTCTACACTTTCATTCTAAATTTACTAGAAAAGAGAACATTAATATTATAGATACACTTATAGTTGGTGATTCACGTGTTAATTCCTGCACAACTGTTCGTAATTTGGGTTTTAATTTCGACTCTGTTTTATCTCTGCAAAATCATATTTCTATAGTTTGTAAATCTGTATCATACTCGTTATTCCGTATTGGGCGTATAAGAAAGTTTTTAAATCGAAAATGCACCGAGTCACTAGTTCACGCTTTAATCACCTCTCGTCTCGACTTCTGTAACAGTCTTCTATATAATCTTAAGCCTAAGCACAGCACTCTGGGGCGTCTTCAACTTCTTCAAAACTCTGCCGCCCGTTTAGTCACTCACACTAGATTGCATGAACATGTCACTCCTATCTTACACGAACTCCATTGGCTTCCTGTCTGTCAACGCATAAAATTCAAAATTCTCACCTTAACTTTTAAATGTCTCCACGACCAAGCACCTCTTTATATTTCAGAACTGCTAACAACATGGGTTCCACAGAGATCCACCCGTCAAGCTACATTTGAAGGAGGGGTTAGACTAAACCTACCAGAATATACCGGGTGTGACTTCTATGGATCCCGTGCTTTCTCTATTACAGCACCCACTCTTTGGAATGACTTGTCACCTAATATTCGCACGATAGACACTTTAACTTCTTTTAAAAGCGCCCTAAAGACCTTACTTTTTAAAGAATATTACTCAGTAAATTTTTAACTTTTAAGTATTTAATTCAGTGTTGTAAATCATTTTCTTAACGTTTATTATGTTATTTATATGTCTTATCTTGTATATTTTTGCATTTTATTTGTATTTTACTCTGTAAAGTCCATCGAGATGTATATGTGATTGACTATAATCAATAAATTATTATTATATTATTATTATTATCACTATATATGACACGAATTTATAATAACTCAACACCATTTTCAAGTAGAATTTGACGATGAAATTAACATGCGTTTTGCGCATGTTCGAGTCTCGCAATGGCTTCTCAGTTCAAACGTATTTTGTGTGCGTTTTTAATCGCAGAATTCTACTTGAAAATTGTGTTAAATCATTATAAATATGCGTCAGCTGTGGCAAGAAATGATTCCTTTGGCGAATAAAGTAGAATCAAGGTGAAAAATAGTAGGATAGAATTCCAAAATAGCCTTAGAACAGAGGTGGGAGGGAACGATATTTTCATATTGCAGATATATAAGGCCGGATAGGAACTGTCAGTGGACATCGTCCAAGGCAGTTCCAATAAAGGAACAACGTCCGCTCAAAGGCAGTTCCAAAAGGAACTAAAAGCGGGGCATATATCAGTCGTCTTAAGGGGATCAAAAATGTATAATGGAACAATTCAGGGGCGTTTTTGCATATAAGCAGAATTAGCCAGTATGTAAAATTCGAATGATTGATTCGAGTGGAATATTCTACAGTCGACTAGAACCATACCGGGGTCACTAGTTGAGAAGTATGATTATGAATAATCTTTGAGAGGCATTTAGTAACCAAATAGCTAGAGCAATAATACGTTTGATCTGATGAGTTATTGCGAGACTCGGTCATGCGCAAACCGTATGTTATTTCATGGCTAAGTTCTACTTGAAAATGGTGTCCAATTATTATAAATTTGTGTCAAATACAGTGATAAATAATTCCTTTTGGCGGAAAATAACGAATCGTGGTGAAAAATAAAACAGAGGTGGGAAGAGGGGTATTTTACCGTATTTTCATATTGCAGCCATGTAAGGTGGGATAGGAACTGTCAGTGGAGGGGGTTTGCCATGTTCCTGTTAAGGAAATTTGACAGATGACAACGCATGATGCCATCGTCGTCTTCAATTTCAAATTAAGTATACATACATACCGAGCATTTTAAAGAGAGAAATCCAATATCCCATTGGACTGTCAATTCTTATTATTTAGAGAATCTCCTACGGGTCTTTTTAACCGCCCAGATTTTCATGTGGACGTATTAGTCGTCGCCTCTGTTCGTCCGTCCGTCCGTCCACAATTTGTTTGTGGACTCTCTACAGGTCACAATTCTTATCCGATTTTGACGAAACTTGAAATATAAGTTTATCCCCAAAAGATCTCGGCTGCTTTCGATATTGGCATGTATCGGATGAAAACTTCATGGATTATGGCCCCTGATTGTACGAAAAATAACGTTTTTAGCTTGTGGACCCTATAGAGGTCACAATTTTTAACCGATTTTGATGAAACTTGACATGCATGTTTATAACCCAAAGATCTTGGTTCCTGTCGATATTTGCACCTATCGGAATGTAATTTCCTGAATTATGGCCCATGATTATCCAGAAAATCACCCTTTTTAGCTTGTGGTCCCTCTGGAGGTCACAATTATTATCAGATTTAAAAATCCGTTTGATTATATCACCGTTACACCCTAAGGGAGGTTGAGTTCGAATTTCGGGAATATCGGCGGACGAAAATTGGGCCGCCGTTTGTACGCGAATACTGTTAAAAAATGGTATATCAAGGTTGTGGACCCTGTAGAAGTCACATTTTTAATTCTATTTTGATGAAACTTGAAATTCATGGTTATAACCCAAAGATCTTGGTTCGTTTCGATATTTGCGCATATCGGAACGTAACTTTCTGAATTATGACCCCTGATTATACGCAAAATCGCCTTATTTTAGCTTGTGGTCTCTCTGGTGGTCACAATTATTATCCGATTTAATAAAACGGTTGATAATATTACCGTTACACCGTAAGGAAGGTTGAGTTCGAATTTCGGGAAAATCGGACCAAAATTGCCATACAAAATGGCCGCCGTTTGTACGCGAATACTGTTAAGAAATTGTATATCATGGTTGTGGACCCTGTAGAGGTCACAATGTTAATTTGATTTTCATGAAACTTGAAATGCATGGTTATAACCCAAAGATCTTGGTTCCTTTCGTTATTTGCGCATATCGGTTCGTAACTTCCTGAATTATGGCCCCTGATTGTCCGAAAAATCACCTATGGTCCCTCTGGAGGTCACAATTATTATCCGATTTAAAAAAACGTTTGACTCTATCACCGTTACACCCTACGGAAGGTTGAGTTCAAATTTCGAGAAAATCTGACCATAATTGCCAGAAAAAATGGCCGCCGTTTGTACGCGAACAGTGTGAAAATATGGTATATCAAAGTTGTGGACCCTGTAGAGGTCACAATTTTAATTCGATTTTGATGAAACCTGAAATGCTTGTTTATAACCTAAAGATCTTTATTCTTTTCGATATTTGCGCATATCAAATTGTAACTTAATGAATTATGGCCATTGATTGTAGGAAAAATCACTTTCGGTATTGCTTGTTCTCTGTCTATCTCTCGAACAATTATTATCTGATTTATAAAAAAAACTCTGATTATATTACTGTTGCACCGTAAGGAAGGTTGAGTTCGAATTTCGTGAAAATCGTACCAAAATTGCCGGACGAAATGGTCACCGTTTGTACGCGAATAGTGTAAGAATATGGTATATCATGGTTGTGGACTCTCTACAGGTCACAATTCTTATACGATTTTGACATAAAGTAACATTTCTAGGTTGTGTACCGTCACACCATAATCATTGTCGGCTTCGAATTTCATGAGTATCAGACTGGAACTGACCAACAAAATGGCTGCTCCCAATACAGTATGAAATACAGGACTTAATGATGTAGGAAAAATCACTTTCGGTATTGCTTGTATCCATATCCATCTCTCAAAAATGTGGGCGTATCCTGCCTGGCAGTGCCAGCCTATCTTTTAGCTTGTGGTCCATCTGGAGGTCAAAATTGTTATCCGATTTAAAAAAAAAAACCCGTTGGATTATATCACCATTACATTGTTATGGAGGTTCAGTTCGAATTTCGTGAAAATCAGACCAAAATTGACAGACATAATGGCCGAATAGTGTACGCGAATAGTGTGAAACTATATCAAGGTTGTGGACCCTATAGAGGTCACAATTTTGAACCGATTTTGATGAAACTTGACATGCATGTTTATAACCCAAAGATCTTGGTTCCTTTCGATATTTGCGTCTATCGGAACGTAATTTCCTGAATTATGGCCCCTGATTGTCCGAAAAATCACCTTTTTATACGCCCACATTTTTATGTGGACGTATATTGTCGTCGCCCCTGTCCGTCCGGACGTTCGTCCGTCCGTCCGTCGACAATTTGTTTGTGGACTCTCTACAGGTCACAATTCTTATCTGATTTTGACGAATCTTGAAATATAGGTTTATCCCCGAAAGATCTCGGCTGCTTTCGATATTGGCATGTATCGGATCAAAACTTCATGGATTATGGCCCCTGATTGTACGAAAAATCACGTTTTTCGCTTGTGGACCCTATAGAGGTCACAATTTTGAACCGATTTTGATGAAACTTGACATGCATGTTTATAACCCAAACTTAAAATACATGTCTATAACCTAAAGATCTTGGTTCAATTGCATATTTTCGCATATCGGATCATAACTTCCTGACTTTTAGCCCCTGATTGTACGAAAAATTGCCTGTTTAGCTTGTGGTCCCTCTGGAGGTCACAATTATTATCCGATTTAAAAAACCGTTTGATTATATCACCGTTACATCCTAAGGGAGGTTGAGTTCGTATTTCGGGAAAATCGGACCATAATTGCCATACAAAATGGCCGCTGTTTGTACGCGAATACTGTTAAAAAATGGTATATCAAGGTTGTGGACCCTGTAGAAGTCACATTTTTAATTCGATTTTGATGAAACTTGAAATTCATGGTAATAACCCAAAGATCTTGGTTCCTTTCGATATTTGCGCATATCGGAACGTAACTTCCTGAATTATGGCCCCTGATTATACGCAAAATCGCCTTATTTTAGCTTGTGGTCCCTCTGGTGGCCACAATTATTATCCGATTTAATAAAACGGTTGATAGTATTACCGTTACACCGTAAGGAAGGTTGAGTTCGAATTTCGGGAAAATCGGACCAAAATTGCCATACAAAATGGCCGCCGTTTGTACGCGAATACTGTTAAAAAATTGTATATCATGGTTGTGGACCCTGTAGAGGTTACAATTTTATTTCGATTTTGATGAAACTTGAAATGCATGGTTATAACCCAAAGATCTTGGTTCCTTTCGTTATTTGCACATATCCGATCGTAACTTCCTGAATTATGGCCCCTGGTTGTCCGAAAAATCGCCTATGGTCCCTCTGGAGGTCACAATTTTTATCCGATTTAAAAAAATGTTTGACTCTATCACCTGATTGTCCGAAAAATCGCCTATGGTCCCTCTGGAGGTCACAATTATTATCCGATTTAAAAAGGCGTTTGACTCCTTCACCGTTACATCCTACGGAAGGTTGAGTTCGAATTTCGAGAAAATCTGACTATAATTGCCAGAAAAAATGGCCGCCGTTTGTACGCGAACAGTGTTAAAGTATGATATATCATGGTTGTGGACTCTCTACAGGTCACAATTCTTATCCGATTTTGACGAAAAGTAACATTTCTAGGTTGTGTACCGTCACACCATAATCATTGTCGGCTTCAAATTTCATTAATATCAGACTGGAACTGACCAACAAAATGGCTGCTCCCAATACAGTATGAAATACAGGACTTAATGGGGAAAAATCACTTTCGGTCAGGGGCGTGGTGAGAATGAGTTCATGAGTAGCCATACTCATGCGCCAAAAAGTTTTTGCGCCAAAATCACAATCAAATTACTCAAAAAATGAAAAACATTTGTAAGTGGAAAAATTGTTTCATCTGACCCAATTAAAAAAATTTTGAAAGAGTCAAGTTGGAAAATTTAATCTGAGGGGTTCATGGAGAAAATTAAAATTGAAAAATGCTTAGAGTTTAGAGAATAAAGTGAGTACACAAAATGGTACCACACTGGAAAATTCAGACTGCAGATTCAGCAATGCAGAGTGCAGACAGCGAATCTGCAGCCGCAATTTAGTGAGGATGATAAAATTCATTTCTTAATACTTTGAGAAAACGGTGATTTTCTCTTGGAAAGAATGGAATCTCCAAGAGAAAATAACAACATTTTATTACCGTATTTCTTGTCTCGGATTGCTGGAGATTGCGTTTCTGGGCTTCTAATTTTCGAAATTTTCCGGGGGGAGGGCCCCCCGGACCCCCCGCCGCGGGCTCGCGCCTTCGGCGCTCGCGGTGGCCGGCTTCGCCGGCCACAGCTCCGCGGTCAGTAAAAGGGTTTTTGTGCCAAAATCTTTTTTGTTACTCATAATTTCTTCTCAATAATTGCCCTCACCACGCCCCTGCTTTCGGTATTGCTTGTTCTCTATCCATCTCTCAAAAATCTGGGCCTATCCTGCCTGGCAGTGCCAGCCTATCTTTTTAGCTTGTGTTTCCTCTGGAGGTCACAATTATTTTCCGATTAAACGTTTGATAATATCACCGTTACACTTTAAGGAAGGTTTGAGTTCGAATTTCGGGAAAATCGGACCAAAGTTGACAGACAAAATGGCCGCCGTTTGTACGCGAATACTGTTAAAAAAAATGGTATATCATGGTTGTGGACCCTGTATAGGTCACAATTTTAATTCGATTTTGATGAAACTTGAAATGCATGGTTATAACCCAAAGATCTAGGTTCCTTTCGTTATTTGCGCATATCGGATCGTAACTTCTTGAATTATGACCCCTGGTTGTCCGAAAAATCGCAGGTCACAATTTTTATCCGATTTTAAAAAATGTTTGACTCTATCACCGTTACAACCTACGGAAGGTTGAGTTCGAATTTCGAGAAAATCGGACCATAGTGTAAAAATATGGTATATCATGGTTTTGAACTCTCTACTGGTCACAATTATTATCCGTTTTTGACGAAAAGTAACATTTCTAGTTTGTGTACCGTCGCACCATGATCATTGTCGGCTTCGAATTTCATGAATATCAGACTGCAACTGACCAACAAAATGGCTGCTCCCAATACAGTATGAAATATAGGACTTAATGATGTAGGAAAAATCACCTTCGGTATTGCTTGTTCTCTATCCATCTCTCGAAAATGTGGGCGTATCCTGCCTGGCAGTGCCAGCCTATTTTTTTTAGCTGTGGTCCCTCTGGCAAAATTTTTATCCGATTAAAATAAAACGTTACATGGTAATGAAGAATTAGTTTGAATTTCGTGAAAATCGGACCAAAGTTAACGCACAAAATGGCCGCCGTTTGTACGCGAATAGTGTGAAAATAATATGTTCAATGTTGTGGACCGTATAGAGGTCACAATTTTGAACCGATTTAGAAGAAGCTTAAAATACATGTTTATAACCTAAAGATCTTGGTTCAATTGCATATTTTCGCATATAGGATCATAACTTCCTGACTTTTAGCCCCTGATTGTACGAAAAATTGCCTGTTTAGCTTGTGTTCCCTCTGGAGGTCACAACTATTATCCGATTTTAAAAAACGTTTGATTATATCACTGTTTCACTGTAATGAAGATTGAGGTTGTATTTCGTAAATATCGGACCAAAACTGCCCGACATAATGGCTGCCGCTAATACGCGAATAGTTTAAAAATATGATATATCAAGGTTGTGGACCCCTAGAGGTCACAATTTTAATCCGATTTTGATATAATATATAATTTAAAATATAAGTTTATAATCCAAAGATGCGGTTATTTCGATATTCGGGCACATTGGACCATAACTTCCTGAATATACTGGTTGTACGAAACTCGTGTTTTTTTTTTTTACCTTGGTGACCCTATGGAGGTCACAATTTTATTCCAAATTAAAAAACGTTTGACTATATTAGTGATTGTTGAGTGTGAATTTCTTGAAAATCGATAATTGAACAGCTAAATCCATAATATTAAATGTTTCGTATGCTTAACGTTAGCATGGGGCAGAACTTTATAAAAAAGAAACAAATTCTAATGATTTTCTGATAATTACTTACGATGCGACAACTCTTGTTGACTGCCCGGACGATTTAGCTGTATGTTTCGTTGCCAGGCAACCTAATTTTTGATATAAGAAAAAATCATTTTTTTTTATATCAAAAAAAAAAAAATATATATATGGTTTTGTAACAAAAATACGGAAGCGTAATAGGGCCACATATTTTTTTTTATTATATTTTCAATTTTTCAAGATACTAACTTGAATTTTCAAGATACTAACTTGAATTTTCAAGATACTAACTTGAATTTTCAAGTTAACTAACTTGTATTTTCAAGTTAACTAACTTGTATTTTCAAGTAAACTAACTTGTATTTTCAAGTTAACTAACTTGAATTTTCAAGTTACTGTTATATTATAAAATAAGCGTTTTGATCTAATGATATAGTATGTCATGCAATGCTTTAGTCGATGGACGGCACGGTTATAGACCTCAATGACAAGGTGTGGGAGTAGCCTATTCGATCACTTAGGTTTCCCCCCTGTAGCGAAATTACTCCCCGCGCATTATGGTGTCGACGTGCCATAAAACACCATTTATTCATTTATTCATTCATTCATTTTAACAGTAGTGAGCCCTATAGAAAACCTTTTAGAAGTACAAAAAAAAGAAAAATTAAATTACAAATCAAACGTCCCAGTTCCCAGTTCTAAAAATAGTCTTTAGTGACATAATACACGACATTCACCCCCCCCCCTTCCCCTGGATATCTGCCCCCGGATACCCCCCCCCCTCCTTTTTAGGACTTTTACTCCCAGGACATTTCCTGCTGAAGACATCTTACCTCCTAGGACATCCACCCCCGGCCTTTACTCACCGGACATCTGCCCCCTGGGACATCTACCCCCACCCCCTAGGACATCTACCCCAAGAGTTTTACCCCCTCCCCCAACATTTTTACTCTGGAACATCTGCGCCCTATTGTCTGCTCCCCCGCCACCCACCCTTTAGAGAGAGAGAGAAATGGAGTTTAACGTCCACTCGACACACACTAGGTCATTTCGGGACTAACATATGGTTTTGATTTTATTTCGATAATTCGCTTGCGCGTAGGGGTCTTTAGCAGTGGGAGGAAACAGGAGTGCCCGGAGGAAACCCACGAAGTTGAGAAGGCGCCCCTATCTCCCTTCATGCCACATACGCTCACACCAGGGATCGAAACCACAGCCGGAAGCCAACTAGAGGTCGAAGCGCGGCACTCTAGACCATTAAGCCACCCCCAACCTTTAGAACCCTGGACGTGTAAAATAGCGCACTGCAAAAAAATTATACTTATTTTACATTGTTTCTTGAGTACCTCGTAACACCCTCAAAACCCTGGACGTTACGAGGTACTTCAAGAAACAATGTAAAATAAATATATATATTTTACAGTGCATTAATTATTTTACAGGACAATAGTACAGAGTTAGATAGTAGACGTAGAACAATGCGTCCATCGCCCTATTCCTAGCGTGTCGTAGAAGCCGACTCTTGGGGAGAGGGTCGGGTGCACATGGCCGATATGCTACGCCTTGGTCTGCCATCAGGCTTCGGTGGGGCAGTGAAGTTTTTAGGAGGTGCACACTCGTTACAATCTACAGTTGGTATTTTAGAGTTATGGTTGTCAAATTTTCTTTCGAGGGGGGGGGGGCAAAACATTTTTTTCTGGGGGGCATCCCCCCCCCTTGCCACCCCCTGGGTACGGGCCTGTATCACATAATATCTTCATCAGTGATTCTCAATCAGTGTGTAGGGTGCCGCGAACTTTTTAACAACACACTAAAAAAAAAATAGGCAATTTTATAATTTTATTCTCCGAAAAAATTATGAGTATCAGCCCTTAAATCCTAAATGTTATCGGGGGAGTAACTCTGAAATTTCGGTGTTTATAAAGGTGGCGCTACTCTGTAATTACACGTGTTTTATACACCGGAAGATCGCGAACTGTCATACGTCGAAAGAAAGTAAACATATTGTTTTGTTTTTTACGTATGCTAGATTATTTACTTTCTCATCAAAAATGAGAAGAGCAAATGCAGGTAATTGTATTATTTACTTTGGAATTGAAATTATTTTATCATTTCAAGTAAAATGTTATATCAGATCTTGATAAAACACTGACGACTGACAGTTAATTTCTTTCTATATTGTCTGTAAGTAAGTAGTAGCTTACTGACAGTGACAACTCTGTAACTAGTAAGCTGTGCGGTATTAAATATAAGATTATCCTTCCACTGTTTGTGGACCTTAATTTGTAACTAGTATGTATGCTCTTTAATTTGCCCCCCCCCCCTTCATTTTCAGTTACTTACTGTTTCTAATTATCTATAGTCAACAGTAGACCCCGAGACTCGAATCAACATTAAAACATAAACAGGCCTTGCCTGAGTAGAGCGAAGCTGTTGTTATTGTTGTCAAAAATAAAACCTTCATAATATCATAATTAAGTTTACCAAGTACTGTTAAATAATATCTGTTAAATTTAAATGCTTTATTTTGTTTTTTAAAAAAAGAACTAAAAATTGTGAGAATTATTTTCATTGACGTCAAAAGTATGTGACGTCATTGCTTAGACGCGTCATAGAAATATTTCTATGAGACGAGTAATCAAGTTGGCATGCGCTGACATGCGGATTGCCAATTTCGTCTAGTGTATCCGGTTCACATCTGAATTTTTTTTAATCAACAGTCTTTAGGTGACATTTTTCCATACGTTCCTGTGTTATCGGAAAAGCGCGATGCTTTAGAGCTTCACTTTATATTACATAGCCAGCCCATAGAAAATGTAATGAAATGGCGTTTAACGTCCTACTCTTCTACACCTAACCTGGGCTAATGGAAGACGGGCATACGCCATACAGTGTGCTATAAGGAAAATTTTGCCTGGGCAGTGGCGCTATGGCCTACTCATATATCGAATTGCATAGCCAAGGGATCTTTAATGTGCACGGGACCTCGGTTTTTCATATCATCCAAAAGACTAAACAGCTGTCCTTGTCAGGCCCTCCGTTCTGCATCACTGAAACCACGCCGGAAAATTGCGATGAACTTTCTCGGGATCGAACACCCGACCTCCAGGCTAGCGAGCCAGCGACTTAGCTATGTGATCCTCCAGCCCATAGGCCTAACTCAGTGACTGTGCATGAGCAAAGGTGTCACAGTATTTCAGGGTCACTAGAAAGTTTCATTTTTCATCTCACTTAATTCTGACTAAATTTTATAAAACTGACCAGTTGGATAATGGGTTTTTCGGCTTAGGTTAGGCTTTACTCAAACATAAAGATGCAAGTAATTAATAATTGTCATCTAAATCTAATATTTACTTTGGAATCCAGACATAGTTCATTGTTTTCTTATTAGGAAATGAACAGACATATGGATACACTCCAACTTCTCAGATGTTAGAAGATGAAAGTCAACAACTAGAAGATCAACTTTCCAGTAAAGTGTCTGCATTACGAACGGTAAAATATGACAAAATAATAATGTTTGATATTCACCTAGAAGCTTTGCTTTGTGATCATTAATTATATTCCGTACAATTGTGTTGTATGATTTTTAGATTCAAGTACTTGTTTTTAATAATTAGTAAGGCATTAATGAGTGCCAGATTATCGGTGCACTTTTCTCCTGGCTGTTACATAGATAGTGGCATGCAGAGGTTTGCCAGGGGGCAAACCCTGGGTTGTATGCCCCCAAGACTTGAACATGTATTATTCAAGAGCTAAATCTGCCTATTGCGGGTCTTTCTTTAGGCGTGAAATGTTTTGTAAAGTATTAATTAGACATTAACTCTTAACTGACCCACGGCGACTTTTGTCGACACCTTTGACGTTACCGTTAAGTACCCACGGCGACTTTTGTCGACAAAACCAGTTAGCCGAATGCAACATTCCTAGCACAATGAGAGTTACTTCCCTTATAAACTAACGGCCTTTCCTGTTTGACATTTTGACAGTTAAAAATCTTACTGTTTCTTCTTGAAAAATTATAGTAAAACGGTGTTATGTCTTGGCCTATACCACAACGTTCTCCTTACTGCGGATTACCACCCCTACAGTGATTCAGATATTATTGGTGGTGTAGTTATTTATAATTTAGAACATGATAGAAGCTAGACTAATCAACCAAAATTTTAATTACTTTTCAATTTTATTAAGTTAAAAGAGGTTCATGATAAATGATTTTTAGTTCACGAAGGCCGAACAAAAAAAAAAAAGAAAGAAAGAAAAGAAATAACCATAAGATCTAGATAGGCCTATATGAATTTTGCATGAAATTTTGTACAAAATTCATATTTATGCAAAAGACATTTTAGATTATTTAATCCATTTACATGAATGGGCTATTTTCTACGGAAGCCTCCTGGTGCCACGATTTTTTTTTTTTTTTAGCGTAATTGTGACTTTCTATCTCCTAATTAGGACTTTTTATCTCCTAATTAGGACTTTCTATCTCCTAATTAGGACTTTCTTTCTCCTAATTAGGACTTTTTATCTCCTAATTAAGATTTTTGATCTCCTAATTAGGACTTTTTATCTCCTAATTAGGACTTTTATTCTCCTAAGTCACAATTACGCAAAAAGAAAATAAAATAGTGGCACCAGGAGGCTTCCATAATTTTCAGTTGTTATATTTAATAAAAAAAAAAAATGATATGATTTGAAAATGCAAACCTATATTTTAGCACTATTGACTATTATGACGTTATGACGTCAAACCTCTGGGTCATTTAAGAGTTAATTAACTTATCCAGGCCTCAATCAACTCTTGATGGCATCAGATTTCTCCAATATTATATTAAATAGATTAAAATGGTTCAGCGATACTTTGATTTAATGGAGGACCAAGACTTAGCTTCGATCAACCAGTACAGTGGTTGAAATTATTGCACACGTCTGTCAAACCATCAAAGGCTAATATCTTTGCTTGCAATGGAGTAACTTCAATGAAATTTTCAAATTATTCATTTCTCTCTCTCTACTTTCAAACTATTATATGAAGAATGGCTAGGTCTTTATCTAAATTTTATATAATGTATCTTTAAATATTGGAAATGTGAGAAATGAAGACATATTTCAAAACAGATGAATTAAACTTTTTATTCATCACTCTTTGATTAGATGCCCTCGCTCGTACTCTCTACATTTCATTTACACTGTAGTAGTGTTATAACTGCATGTAATTAGCAAATCTTTTCTGCCAATTGCTGAGTGTGACGACTTTCAGTGACCATATCTCAGTTACTTATGACAGGATTGGGATAAAATTAGCTGCTATGTTTTTCAAATAAAATCTGCATACATACATGTTCATATGTTGTTTTTTTTTTTAGCTCACCATTGATATTGGTACTGAAGTGAGGAGTCAAAATAAAATGTTAAATGACATGGTTAGTGAAAGATGTTGAAAACTAGAAATATCTTTAGATTATAATGTCATTATATAACAAAGGAATTAAATATTCAGAAGTTGAAATCTAAATATACATTGGGAGGAAGGGGAACAACTCGTTAAATTACATTCATTCCCTGTTTTTATGCACCAGTGTACACATTGACATTCATATAACAGAACTTTTAATGATTTGAAATGGAAGAAAATAATAAAGGCACACACATTGCACATATAACTGTCGCATCTTCCTCATCATTCCATTTTTTAAAAATACATATTAATGCAAGGATAACTATACATACTTTACAGTTGATTTACAACCATGCCCTTGAGAGGATACTACTAATATATTGCTGCACTATGCAATGCCACTGTGCAAAATTTCATTGTTGGGCTCCTGTTTTTTTCATGCCTGGGGATGACATGTCTGTTTAATATCTGATCACAGACAATGCAACATTTTTGATTAATTACTGCCTCGTTTCGTTAATTTCTGTTTTCAACAGAAATTTAAAAACTTTAAACCTGATAAATAGCAGTTACACCAACAATTAAATTGGGTACTTCAGATATCCGGGCACGTCTTGAATATAGTTTTTTTTCATGGTGACACATGAAATACATGTACCATGTATATCGTGTTACATGTACCATGACTAGATTGGAAAATGTTGTAATCATTGTATGTATTGTTTTCTATTGTACAGGACAATGATTTTGACAAGTCTGGTGGATTATTGGCATCATCTATGAATAGATTAAAAGCTATAGCGAAATCTGGTGGCCATAGATTTATATTTTATTTGCTATTATTTGCATTATTTGTTTTTGGTGTATGCTGGATGATTGTTAAATTTCGGTGATAATGGTTTCAGTAACAATGAATATTTAGATAATTTATTTTCATCTTAAGGTACTGACAATATCTATTGATAGTTTTGTTTTAGTTTTGTATGAGAAATAACATTTCATGATAGTTAAAAGAAAAACAGATCTGTTAATAAGTGAATTGCCCACCAACTTTTCTGTAAAAATAAACAGGGAATAACTGATTAACAGTAGACAAATGCATGATTAGAAAAATAAGTTGTAATATCTGAAATCACTATAAATACAATTTTCAGTGGGTGAAATTATAATATACAAAAGGTATGTATGTAAGGATTATGAGTTTTCTTAATTCAAAAAGCATTCAAAATAGAATTCATATTTACATAATATGATATGTAAAATTTCAAGGTAGAAAATCATATCATCACAGTCATTAAATACAGTACTTGTATATATAGGGAATTGTTATAGATTAATTTGCTCATCGCAAAGCTTCCAAGTGATATATAGTGGAGGCCAAAATCTAATTTATTAAACTGATATAATTTCTATGTCTTTGGTTAAAGGAACCCTCCCAGATTTTGTTGAATCAAACAGATAAATTCTGTCTGGAAGACCCTTTCTCAGAAATGTTTTATACAACTATCTTAAGTTCAGTGGTTTCAGGTTGCGCATGCTTTTAGAGATAAGTCCCAAAATTACATGCTGTCCCTAGTGCCTGGAAAGCCATGTCTACATGCTTGCATAGTTATAGTGTTAAGTGAATGTTGTGATTACCAAATCAATATTACCTATGAACAATGAAATTAATGATATAAGTTGCATTACCCTGTTAATTAATGAAGCGATCTACTCAATCATTTGGGCCGTCTGTCCACAGTTTGGTATTTCATTTATATGCTTATCAATGGGTACCCTGAGAAATCTAGTTAATGTATAATTGTTAACATGTTTTTAAATGAATGCTTACTTTGTAAATGATAATAGTGGATGTTAATTGAATATTTTCATATACATTATGTTTTGAAAGTGGTATTTTATGTTTATGTCTGAAAATAGTGAGATTGTGTTTTCATTGATTGTCCAAGATAAGTTGATCTTATGGTATTAATAGAACAATTCCTAATTTTTTTGTTTGAACATTGAGTTTGATTTACTTGTATATATATTATTTGACTATTTACTTGTACATATTATGTTTTGCTGATGTATATATAAAAGTAGGTCTAAGTATAAATTTTAATACATAAACTCTGATTTTGATACAGATCTATATTTCGTTTGTTTTTTTATACTTTCAATAGCCTTCACTACATGAAAATCTGACCAGTTGTAGTGGGAGGTCGTGTCAGGGCCCAATGGCATCAGACTTTTAATTTACTAATCAGCGTTGAGGTTTCTGCAGGAATGCCCACAGTTCTGTGCACCACACTGCAAACACTCACTGTAACAGACAGTTTTGTTGGCTATTCCTACGCATCAACCAGAACGCGGGGTATATAATACCTTTTCCAGATCCTGGTGTAGTAAAGACAAATAAAATGAAATTTTGAACTATAAAAAATGAAACGAAATAGGATCTGGGTTTTATTTTGATTGACATAAACTGCAACCGTTTTATAATATCAATTTGATATCATTATTATGTGTGCATATTTATGTCACTCATATATTAGGGCAAGGGGATTGTTATTATTTTACAGAATTCAACATCTACTGGAGAAACAGTTTCTATTTTTCACTATTCTCTTAAAATATAACCACATTTGTTATGCAATTGTTTAGGTTTTCAAAAAAAGAAACAAAATAACTGATAAGAGAATAAATATTTTTCAATGTTAGCTTTGCACCATGTTGTTCTTGATAATAATACATCTGTATACTGAAGGTACATGTGGATATGAGAGGCAAGGGCTGGCTATGAGTTTTGTCTGCCAGTTCCAGAACAGAGGTGTATAGTTGTTCACATTGGTCAAAAGACTATTGTCAGTCATTTAGTCAGTAGACAGTTTCAACAAAAGCATATAAATGCACGATATAAGCTTCATAAATCCATAACTTGTTGGGCATTATTCAGATGAATGTTGGAGAAAAAGAAATGCTCTGAGCAGGGATGGGGGTCTGGACTCTGGACCACAGTGCAAAGAACCCACCCTGGAGGACACCTGACTGCATCATATAGGGTAATAATAACACTGCTTTGTTTTAAAACTAATTCAGCTGTACAGTGTAAATAAGCAAAAAAATTTACAAGACATAAAATACTGTATCAATTTTGTGCCATTATATTTTTATGTGGAAGCATAATCTCAAACTTTTGACACCTCTAGTTTTTCAAATTCAGAGTTGCCCAACAATTTTGAACAGAGCTACTACCCGTTTTTCTGAAATCTTGTAAAGTCCTTACCTTACATGTTAAAGGTTTAGAAACAAGATTTTGTTGTTCTGTGGGGTTTGGGATGGCCCAGTGATATAGAGTCCCACGCTTCGACCTCTAGCTGGCCGGTCACCTCCGGCTTGCGGCTGTGGTTTCGAGCCTTGGTGTGAGTGTATGTGGCATGGAGATAGGGGCGCCTTCTCAACCTCGTGGGTTTTCTCCGGGCACTCCGGTTTCTTCCCACTGCTAAAGATCCCTACGCACAAGCGAATTATGGAAATAAAATGAAACCATATGTTAGTCCCAGAATGACCTAGTTTGTTTCGAGTGGGCCTTAAACCCCATTTCTCTGTCTCTTTTTTGTTGTTCTGTTCTTTTAAAAGAATATGCTGGTATTGTTTGCCATAGTTAGTGGTCCAGGCTTATTTGGAGTCGGACTCAACACTCATTTTAGATTGGCTGAAAGGCACCCAGACAAATTCAAGCAGTATTATACTCGAAACACACACAATTTGATTCTATTTATTTGTTAATATTAACCGCCACCATTTAATTTGACAAACTTCACAAAAAATCAGGCTAATAACAATAACTCGCTGTAACTATCATAATAAACACTTGTAATAATTTTACACTGGGAAAACATAACCTAATTTTAGTAGATACTTCAAATTTGATAAGCTAAGCACTCTAATATTATCCAATCAAATTACTAAAATTTGGATTTATCTTAGTTAAAATTTAGGAAGTTACAATCCGATATATACGCGAGTATCAAAGGAGCCAGGATCTTTGGATTATAATCATACATTTTAAGTTCCATCAAATATTTTTGCACCATTTGCAAACGAGGGTCTGCCATTTTGTCCGGTGATTTTGGTGCGATTTTCACGAAATGGTGATATATTATTTGAACGTTTTTTCTAAATAAGGATAATAATGGTGACCTCCAGAGGGAACAATACCTAAAAATCGCGATTTCTCGTACAGTCAGTGACTATAATTCAGGAAGTTACGATCGGATTTGCGCAAAAATTAAGGGGAACCAAGATCATGCGTTATAAACATGCATTTCAAGTTTTATCAAAATCGGATGAAAATTGTGACCTCTAGAGTCTCCAAAACTTAAAAACGAGATTTTTGGTACAACCAGAGGTCCATAATCCATAAAGCTCCCATCCGATACATACATGCCAATATCGAAACGAACCGAGATCTTTTGGAGATATATCTACATGTATATTTCAAGTTTAGTCAAAATCGGATGTAACCTGGAGAGTGTCCACAAACAAATGGGAAGTCGTCCGGGTGGACATGAGCGACGACAATATACGTTCACATGAAAATGTGGGCGTATATTAATATTCTTGGCAGTATAACTGACAGTTTCAGCAAAATTATCGTTTAACCAAGGGTTTAATACTTGTAAATGTTGAAGATGCCATTCAGTAAGCTTTTCCATATCAAAAATTGATGGGAAATAATTAACAGACCAGCTAGCGAATCAAATTTGGTTGGAATTGGAAGGAATGTGTGAAGATAAATCGATCAAAACTTGGGCAATTTCTGTCATACCTTCCGTCTGAAAAATATGAAAAAAACTTGTTGTATGGTCATATAATTATTTGATCTCTCGATAGCATATTATGTTCATGTACAATAAACACAATGACTGATATAATAATAACGACCATCAACAAAACGCCACTATGATCAAATTAAAACAGGGGCGTTTTAAGGTTTATCATGGCGGATGCTTTACTATTTTGAGGGCTCTCTTTCGCGGGGGAGGGGCGGTCTAGATTGATGATTTTCATGCCAATGCAATGACAACATTCTTATTCAGTAGTAGACTGTAAAAGTGTATAGAAAACAATTGACTCGGGCATGAACTCCGGGGTCCTTTCCCTTGGCCTGAGGGACCCTTTTGTCAGACGTGGGGCCCTTCTGTCTGCTCTAACTAGAGTACATTTTTATTTTTCTCCCGTTTTATTTTTTCAACTTTATAACGCCTTTGAATTAAAATAGTAATTTTGCTCCATATTATAATGTTACTACGTTTATTACATCTAGCAATTGCTAAATGAAGCTCAATGAATATAATATTACTATATCGAACTTTTCAATTATCTCGACCTTATATGTAAATAATGAAACAGGCTACACAAAACGCCTCGAATGAAACAGGAGGTGGGGGGTGCTAGAATGTGAGGCGGGGGAATGGATGTTTCGAAATCTACCTGTTAAAGACGTTTTACGTAAATAAGGGTAGCCCACAACCAAAGGAAAATTTTAAAACATATTACGGACTTACCTCAGAATCTTTTGAACAGACCGATTGATTTCTTGAATCTTGGTATGTGTTTGAACTGTGTAGAAAAGATAACAAGAAATGACTAATAGGAATCATGTAACTTGTAGTTCCAAACATTTTACAAAACTTGAATATATCTGGATTATGCATCGTTCAAGCAACCAGTTACCAGGCTTGGTTATATGATGATGTTAGCAAATTTCCACGATGTGTTCAAAAATTATTAAAACAGAGGCTAATTGATTCTGTATAAGTATTTTTTAATAAATAATAATGCATATAGATATTACTTAAAAATATTTTGGTGGAATTGGATTGATGGTAAGTCGTTATTTATGCAAGTTAATGTTGGATTAAATTACCTAGCGGATAGAAAGTCTTCTCTATTCCAAATATGTCCGTCTCCAAAATGAACAGAGCTAACGGAGGGGTGGTGGTGTGGTGACTCAACAGTGCTGCATCCGGGCGATATTGTTGTGGACATATTACTTGGTAGACGCTGTGGGGAGTGTGTTGATACAGCTACAGAATAGCTTGTATAGTACGGCAAAACATAAGCCATCTCACTGTTCACTTCTTGATGAATCTGGTTGTTGGGAGATATATTACATTTATGTTTCTGTGGCACCAGATCAGTACCGATGTCTGACAAAGCTGTGGGATATGGTTTATCTATAGTTTCCCGAATGCCATTCCAAAAACACCTTTCTTGAATAGAGAGAAAACAAATTTAATGTTGGATGCAAGATTAAATATATTTCTAATACTGATTTCAGTGACTCAAAGCTTTATAATGCTATTGATTTAGGTATGTCATTGCTTCGGATGCAAGATTAAATATATTTCTAATACTGATTTCAGTGACTCAAAGCACTATAATGCTATTGATTTCGGTATGTCATTGCTTCGGATGCAAGATTAAATATATTTCTAATACTGATTTCAGTGACTCAAAGCACTATAATGCTATTGATTTAGGTATGTCATTGCTTCGGATGTGGTTTAGAATAACGAATTTCGTTGATTTTCTCCGGTTTGCTCGCACTGCTTCGACGAGTTAATTGCATAAAGAATTATGGGCCGAAAAAATGCCATGACCCAAATTCCTTATATTACATACTACAAAATCAAAGTTAAAAAGATGTGATGCGTAAGATTATAACAACCTCCACATAGATTTTTTTCATTATGGCAAATACTAGTAGATAAAATGTGAATGAAGGTTTGGGGGTGCAGGAATAATCCGGTGAGACAAGAATGAACATTTCATCGTAGCAGTATAGAACTATATAGATTTTTTTCCACATATTATTCTTATCGGTTATGTAAAAAGCAAAATTCTATTTACCCTTTAGGTTGTTGCAGATATTTTGTAGTGCCCCTAAGCTTTCAGAAGATTGGACAATTTCTTCTTTCAGTTGGTTCGATGTGACGGCATTATGCACCGATGATTTGGGGACACTGGTGAGTCTATTTTCTGGATCCATAGGGTTGAAGGTACTGAAGAGTTTATTGTCAATGTCATTAGCATCTCTTCTCGTGATAGAATTGACACCAGTGATACTTTCTTCTTCATCTTCTACTTCTTTCTGTTCAACAACATACTTCATTTTCTGAATGTTGGCAAGTATTACAGAGCCACATTTATTTCCAGACGCTTCATCGGGGTGTTGTTTTTGTCTACGGCGGGTATTAGACATCCATGTTTTAATTTGAAGTAAGGTGAGTCCAGTTTCTTTGGACAGGTTGTCCTTTTCTTCCTTCGTTGGATACGGACTGTCTATGTGTGCTGTGAACCACCGACGAAGAATTGTTAGAGAACGTGTGGGAAGTTTCAACGTTGGTCGGGTACCATCAACACATATTCCTTTAGGAGGGGGATTACTGCAAAAGGGTAATGATTGTTATTGGAACTATGAACATTGATTATGAACAGAATATATTTAGCAATTAGTGCACGAATAAGACTTATCGGTGTCATAAAATCCACGCGAATTCTTAGAGAGATATTAATTCTGCGATCTAATTCAATTAATGTAATTAAGAAATTACTTTTCGGACTAATATGCGTCGTACTACCATGTATATATAAATAAATTTATTGATTAAAAAATATAATATTTTATGAATACCTCTGTCTTATTCGAAATCGTTTTACGGCATTCAGTGGTCGTCCAATACCAACTTCTCTGAGTCTGTAATGACTGGTATCCCACAATTTAAGTAATCCAGTTTTATCTTTAAAGCTGTGATTCTAAATTGAAAATTGCAAAAGTTTGTCTGTTCATCAGTACTGTAAGTTCAGACGACATCGGAGTAGGATCAAGAAATTTGTAAGTTTGGCTTCTACTTTTATAGTTTGTGTCCAGCGTGACCATATATGCACAGATATAAAACCAATGAAATTGATTTTTCTTTTTTATTGTAATGATTTCTCGATTTTTACGAAATTAACAAACCTCTTGTCTTACAAATCCATTTGAAAAAAAAGCATAACTTTAAACTGTAAAGCTAAATGTTTAACCCGGTAAGTATAATTTGTCTTGTTCTTCGGCATAAAATACAAGGAAATATTAATAAAACCAATCTATGTGAGATTTGTGCAATCGTATAATTATCTTGATAATATATAACAATAAATATTGACTATGTCATTGAAGAAGAGACACAAATGTAATATGCTGTACTGTACTCGATTTTTGATGAATGTTTCACGTCAGACGTTGGACAAAGTAATTCCTTGACGACTAATCGGTTTATTTATAGTAGGGTTTGCAAAATTTAAAAGCTAACTTACCTGTAAAAGGTTACATACATCATCGAACTTTCCCTGGAAAAAGCGTAGAGATACCAAAGCTCTGGCAAATTTATCATTGGATTGTAATAAATATTGATATTCGATCGGCAGAAGACTATTTAAAAAATTGGCGAATCTCTGAAAACAAGGTAAATATTCCCTCGAGTTAAAACATTTGAATAAAATATCACATTCCTTTTCAAAACATTCCTGATTCTTTTGGTCGGTTCTTGTGATGGCAAGGCTATCATTAATGAAATAGTTCCTGATTATTTTCTGCATAATTAAATTTAGTACTTGCGATTTAAAAGATTTGGGCCAAAGTAAAAAGCGGTAAATGGTGGAGAAAATTTTAGACAAAATAGAAAATAAAGCCTGTTTCATAAACATGTAGCCCGTGCCTTCGTATGTAGCCAGTGGACTTCTTATTTATACAACATGATCAATTTATAAATATTGAAAAAGACATTATTAATGACATTTCGCTGGCACGTGCGTATATGATGTGACACGCGTAATATTTTGAAAACATGCCAATTGATGAGTAGTGATGGCGGCTTCTGATAACCACAACACTTGTAAGGTTTTCAACATCAGACTATTCGCATATTAGTCAAATTATTGGCCTTTGTCAGGATTAGGTTGGGCTACATTCTTTGAATAAATGAAATGGGGTTTAACGTCCTACACTTTTGCACCTAACCTGGGCTATTGGAAGACGGGCATACGCCATACAGTGTGCTATGAGGGAAATTTTGCCCAGGCAGCGGCGCTATGGCCTACTCTTATATCGAATTCCAACTGCCAAGGGATCTTTTACGTGCACACCAATGTGTACACAGGACCTCAGTTTTTCGTCCCATCCAAATGACTATGCAGCTGTCCTTGTCAGGCCCTCCTTCTGCTTCACTGACAAGGGGAAATCACGCCGGAAAATCGAGATGAACTGTCTCAGCCAATGCAGGGATTGAACATCTGACCTCCAGGCTAGCGAACCAGCGCCTTATCCACTTAGCCACCGTGACCCCCATTCTTTGAATAAAAGATAAGAACTGAGTGTGCGAAGTTGCTAAGGAAGCTGATTTATGGCACAAAAATGGTGCAAAAGGAAAGGAACAACTCTTTCTGTTGCGTCCTTGTATATGTAGGCTACTTATGTATATAGAACTTTATATTTTTACAGTCTCCCCAGGACCAGTTCCAGGATTTTGTCGAAAGGAGGGCAAAGGGTAATACGTTGCAACCTTGGAATGCTTGGGCGGAGACAATGCGAAAATCATGTTTATGTCATCTTTTAAAGTATCAAAGCAAACGAAAATGACGGCCCGATCTGCTCCCTTGAACAAACGATAAAGCCATATTACAAAACTACTTTGGCCATGGCTCCCTGCCCCCCTCCCCCGGATCTGCTCCCTTGAAAAAAGGATAAAGTCATATTACAAAACTACTTTATTATTTACTGTGAAAATAATGTATAATGTTATAATTGCAAGATAAGGATGGATAAAAGATTTATATAAAATAAGCATAAATAATTAATAAATAAATATAAAAGAATCGTACAATTTTGAGTACTCACTGATTAGCTTAAATCTAAACTTATGTATATTATATTAAATTATTCAAAAAATCTATAAAAAAGTAAAAATAACACTAGATACTAGGGGCAGCGATACCCTTCCATATTACAGGGCCTGCTGAAAAGTTCTAAGCCTGAAAAAAGGTAGATCAATTGGGTTTAATCTATCCATTGAAATCACCAGAAATGGATAAAACTGCCTTTTTGAAATGCAGCCTTGATTTTAAGACAATGTCTGCCAGTCCATAAAATAATTGTTTTTTGATAGGTCTACACCCAATATAATGGGCAACAGAGTATCCATGACAAAAAATTCATCTATTTCCTAGTTTTAGATGGTCTTTTTTTTCCTTTACAATTCTTAATTTGTTTGACTACCATCAGCAACTCACAGTTCAAGTCAAATATTTAAACTTAGACCATGCTAATTCTTTTCCATACTAAGGTGCCACAAATTGAATGAATGGAGTAAAGACAACACACTCTATTTAATGTCAAAAAATGAAAATGATATCAAGGCAGTGATTTTTGCACTGAGAAATAAAACTACATGTATTTAGTCTGATATAGTCTCAATCCTTCCTTCTTCAAATGATACTTTACCCAACATATGCTTTTTATAATAGCCATAATCACTTGCTTTCACATCAAAACCACACTTTAGATACATAGATAGAAACCACGCTAATATAAGTCTATCTACACTCATTAAAGGATGTATCCAGAGAATGAGGAAAAAACAGGTAGCTCCGGGATGTCTCATATGCCTATATAATTTCTGCATACCCTTCGATTTGTAAGATATTGGACTATTGTAACCCTTGAAACTGTAATACACCTGTAAAATAAAGATTAAATCAATTATAATTTAAACCTCTCTGATCTTTGATCAAAATTAAAATTCTCCATCTTTCTTCCTTTAGCATCAATATATAACCAATTTTATGTTCCACTGTTAACAGAGCAAGCTATTAATAAAACTAAATTTAGTAAACACATCAACTTCAGCTCAAATTTTTGAAACAAATATTAAATTGCATAGAGCATAAATTAGAGATGAGCAACTCCTTTAAATAGATTATGTTCTTAACACCCAAAACCAGTGCTGGGTTAACCATTAAGCAAAATAAGCAGCTGCTTAGGTTATCATCGGAAGTGGAGGCACCACAGAATTCCTGCTTTGTTAGATGGTGAAATCAAAATATTTAATCCTGAACTCAAAATTGAAACTGTAATCAACTTGTGTAATTTTTCTGGACAGGTTAAAGCTGTTAGATTTTACAATTTACCTGTTTCCAACCAATCAGTTCCATTGGTTCCATAATCAAAACTTCTAAGAAAATAATCAGCCAGGCAAAACAATGAACAAGATTAAAGAAGAACCACAAAACCCAGCTTTCATTGGTATCAATTAACCAGGCTGACAAACTATACACAGGCTGCCAAAAGTATATCAATATCTGAAAAATTAAAAAAAAAATCAATCTTTAGTTTATAGACTTATATTTATTTAAAATTATTTCCTATGAATAAGAAGAATAAATTTTGACTAATAACTGAGTTTATTTATATTTTTAGCAGTAATGCCATGTGTCCCTATCACAGCCTATGTTACCTTCAGTGGAACAAATCTGCCAATCTAATGCTGGATAAAATAGAGTTTGAAGATACCCTATGAGTCATGTGCATTTGGTATTCAAAACTTAGCTTAACACTACAGTGCTTTGATCTAAGCAGGCCAGTTTTGATCATTAGCTGGATTTATAGTTAACAGTAAACATAAGTATAGAAATCACAATGTAGACAAGCTATAAATACATCAAAAATATCAAATTTCTGTTATAATATTTTTTACCATTAATGTTAAACCAGTAAATGCTACATAAATGCATCTTTCAACAGGTTTTAAACCACACTTGCTGATTCCATTTTTGAAGAAACTACATGCCATCAATGAATGTTGCAAAATGAATATACCAATCAAACAGACATCAAAAATGATATGTCTAAATTCAGTGAAATCTACAATATAAATAGAAATAATCATATGATATATAGAGATTTTTGACAACAAACATATCTACCAATAGTTTTCCCAGATTTGTTTGTCAACCACATATTACAATCTTTGTGAATTCATTTTACTAAAAATGCAGGTATTTAATATTGTGTTCTGAAGAAATTCTGTTTAATTAAAGGATCCGTCTCAGATTTGTAGACTACACATACAGTGACATACAATAGGTATATTATCACCGAGCACCCTTAGTATGAAGTAAATTATAGAACTTTCTCGTATACAAATTGGCTGATATTATATTAAAATAGCATTATGCAAGAGCAAAATCTGCTTATTACAGGTCTTTCTTTAAGCCTGAGATGTTATCTAAATAATCAATTAGACACTAATTAACATATCCAGACCATAATAAACTCTTTATGTCAAGGCTAGCCTTCGATGTTATTGTTAGCGGATTATATGCCGCTTAATGGTCGTTGATAATTAAATCAATCAAGTGGATAATCAAAACTATGCTGTTTATGTTAATGATTTGAGTAATGATGACCGAGGCTATGGAATATTTTAAACGCTTTTTTCTCGGCTAATAGTGAATCAATTTGACTGAAATTTTCAGCAAATTATCTTTACACTATCTAGTTTTTAACTAGTGAGAACTGCCATCTCTTTATCTTATCTCCCATAATGTAACTTTAATTTGTAGCCTATACATACAACCACTGATAAACTTAAATGGAGTAGCTATATAGGCCTACAGTAAGTTAAATTATAGAATATTCTGGTATAGGCCTTAAAATTGGCTGACAAGTCATTGCATTGCAGTAGCCCTGGGCCTAGTTCAGTCTGAACGTAGGTCTCATTACACTTGCCAGGTACTACGTTCAGGTCTTGTGCCATTCAATACATGCCGAAACTGGAATCTGTCAATTTTACTGGGTAACTTTTTACTGCTAGATGGCCACGTGTCAGTCCATGTGAACGTCTGAAGAATGTAAATGAACATCTTAGTGAGAAAATAAGACCTTGCTTACCTTGCTAGAACCAGATGACCGACACAACACACTGCTACCCTATCAATGGCATAGGCCATGTCGTCTAGAAGACGGCGACATATTTTTTAACAGCGTGTTGTGTCGGTCATACTGGTTCTAGTGACGTAAGCAAGGTCTCACTAAGATGTTCATTTACATTGTTCAGGACTTCACATGGACTGACATGTGGCCATTTAGCAGTAAAAAGTTGCCCAGTAAAATTGACTGGGGCAGTTTCCAGTTTCGACATGTATTGAATGGCACAAGACCTGAACGTAGTACTGGCGAGTGTAATGAGACCTATGTTCAGAGCTGAACTTACCTGGGCCTAATTGTGAACCTTTGCACCCTACTTCTGTTTCTTAATTTTGTGGTACCGTACAACCATCTACTGTTACTATTTAATCTACTCTGATGCCAGTACCGTATCCTACCAATAACTTAATCCTTATATAAAACATCATAATAATAGTAGATTTCACAAATTAAAAACACTTACCGGTAGGCCTATACTATGATGGATATACTATTTTTGTATTTATATTAACGTTTTGATGAACATAACGATATCCCTATGTATATTGAAATGTAGCATGTTAATAAATTCAGAATAGTATATCCATATAAGGTAAGGAAGGTTCTTAATCTTAATTTACCTATAGGCCTAACTTCTTCATCTTGCTGTTGTTGATGAGATTCTGATTCACCATCTCCAATTTTAATTCCAATGCTCAACTGCTGGTTGGACAGGAAACAAACTAATGACAAAACCGAACTAATTAGTATCGACCCTGATACTAATGGAAAAAATGCATAGATTAATGAACACAGCATGTTAACAGTCAATATTTAATTCTGAAATTAATAATAATGTTCAGAAAAAATCTCACAATAACAATAGAAGGGAAGTCACTCTGAAAACAGAAGAAAAGTCGCGGTTGTCCAGAACCAATCCGTGCTAAATAAATGAACTTTGATCCCCCGAAATTTGACAGTCAGTCAGTGGTCGGTGTTCTTGAAAATTAAGTCCGATTAAAAAAAAGAAAGTATTCGTGAAGACGTTAATGTAAACAGTTTCAGGTATTATTTACTTCGCCAGAAGAAAGATTCTTTATGACTGTCACTTAATTTATCCAAAGATTTATAGTTCATGCTCTGAGCCTGAGGCACAGGATTCCATTTGTTGACCAATATCAAATGCAAATACATTAAAGTTCCAATTTCATATTTTCTAAGAAAGTCAAAACATAATTATTTCTATGTCTTTTCCTCAAAAGGTTGTCAACTCACTATTATACGACCATGGGCAAAATTTCACAATGATTAAAATGGCTGACACAAGCTGATTGAGGAAATAGAACACAATTACCTCCCTTGTTTTCCCATTCCTTTCCATGGACGGCCATCTTCAAACGTTTGAATTTGAAGTTGAAAATGACATTTTTGCCAATTTCTCAACTGGCAATAGTGAATTATTGGATTAATAGGATTATTCTATAGGTAGGCCCTACAATCTATTTTAGGGCTTTATTTTAATACATTTTAAAAATTATAACTTAAAAATATGCTATTAATTTACATAATCTATAAACGGAGATGGGAACTTGAGTCCAGCAATTCAGTTTTGAGTTTGATGTAATTCGTCACACTGATCTGCAGTGAATATTTGCTTGGCCGCTACAATCACTGATGAGGATGACATCGACGCGATTTATTGAGCCAGACATATTAACTTTTTTACTCTGACAAACTGAATTCTAAAACATTTTTTTAAAGTACTGTATAAGAAAAATAAATAAAGGTATTTATTTGAAATATATCTGGATAACAAGTATTCCATAATTTAGCATATAAATAGTTTGCGGAGGCGTAAAATGGGTAAAAAAAAAATATAATTCTGCCTGTACCAGTTCATATTACTACGTTTGATATAAACAACGCACATGTGATCATCAATTATGATGTGACGTCAACCGTTGAACTATAGCAGTCTGACTATTAAAGGGGAGCCATCTTGGACAGAGATAAAAGACGCCCGTCACATAATCTCTGTGAAACAGATTGGTAAGTCATGTCAAAGATCTGACTCTAGACTTGACTCAGACTTTTGGTTGCTCTTAAATTGTTACACTTGCAGCTAGGTGAGCTTAATAATGGAGTCATGAGATCGAGTAGGCTACATAGCTAGTATAATTGTTGATATGAACTGGTGACTTGAACCAACTCGACTCGAATTGGTAGGCCTTCTTTATAAAGTCAGCGACATTTGACTCAGTCGCCTGGAGGTTGGGTGTTTCGATCCCTGCATTGGCAGAGAAAGTTGATTAAGATATTCTAGCTTGTCTTCACCTTGTCAGTGATGCAGGACAGAGAGCCTGACAAGGACAGCTTTCTAGTTATTTGTAGGGGATGAAAAACTAAGGCCCCGTGTACACAATTGGCATGCACGTAAAAGATCCCTTGGCAGTTGCCGCTGCCTGGGTAAAATTTCTGTCATAACACACTGTGGGGCGTATGCCAATCTTCATTAGCCCAGTTTAGGAGCAGAACAGTAGGACGTTAAACCCCATTTCATTTCATTTGAGTTGACTTGATCAACTCGAGATGAGGCACTTGTAACTAATAAACTCGGAATAAAGATCTTACAACTGTTCCAACTTGTCTATCAAATCCTTAAATGTTTTATTTTCTCCAATAATTGCAAACTGCAATGTGGATGTGCGACTTTGAAAATTTGGGCATGTTGAAAGGTATGTGCAAATTCCAGTGGGAAGGTCTCCAATTAATAAGATCAAAAGTGTCTGACTATCTCCTTGGTGACTTGAGAAAGCAGCATTGGATCACAGCCACAAAATTTAGAATTTATATTTTATAGTCGAATTAAATGTATATAAGAGAACTTTGTCTTTATTACTTCAGCATACAATGGCAGTTAGACAAATCCCAAGGGTAATGAGGAAAATTGTTGCAACACAATTTAGTCCTAAGTTCCGTGAGGCAACAGAAATTATTGAGACACCAGTTCCATCCCCTGGCCCCTCAGAAATTCTTATTAAAAACAGGTGAGACTACATTTCTGATTAAAGAAAACTATGACGTTATTTTAGATCTATATAATTAAAATCTGGTTTTGATAAAAAAAAAAAAAATCAAGTATTAAATCCCAGATTATTAAAATTAATTTTGCTGCAATTATTTAGTGGAGAAACTAGTGATATTTCAACAGCTGGTATTCCAACTGGTTTTTATGTGCTAAACCTCTTTGAAAAAAGAGGGTTGAACTTAGTTAATGGTCGTGTTATTTTGCATAATGAAATTTTGATTTTGATACAGTTACCAGAAATCAGTCTGTTACAAATCTTTTAGTTATGGTATTTAATGTTGACTGTTGCGAACAAAATCAGTTATATGTCAACATTGACATTAATTATTAAAGACAGATTTCCATATGGTAAAATTTATTGAAATGGACCATTTTATATTTGATCCGAATCAAATATAAAATGACTAGCCCTGTTCCCCTTTCTGAATGTTGATTTTTACTAAACTTCACTGATAATTGACCATTTTATTTTTGACCTACTGAAAGATGTCCTATTGTTATTGCCTTCCGTGTTATGATTTGTACTAAATAAAGATATTGTATGCAAAAAAGAAATCTATTTACAGATATGTTGGCATTAATGCCAGTGATATAAACTACACGGCAGGAAGATATGACCAGAATTTAAAGCCTCCCTTTGATTGTGGATTTGAGGTATAAATAATTATAAAGGTTTTTATTTATTAATGTTAAAATGCCTCAAGTAATTTTGGCTTGAAGATCTATTTATTTGAAAAAACAGAAACACAACTTTATGGATAACAATCACTAGCAACTTTAAGTGTCCTCTTGTCGTTATCAAGCACAGAGTAAACGATAATATGATACAAAAACATAGGAGTAAGCATTTAAGTATAAAAATTTAAAAGAAGCCACAAAGACAATAAAGTGTCTGTACATCTTAGAAGAAAGGTTAAGTTATTACTTACACGTAAATGTTTACACTCCAGCTTATTAATCTTATAAACATCTTGTATCGCCTCATCTCCATTCTGATGTCTGATTATATGTCCATTGGACAGTAAGTAATGACAAATATATTTGAAAAATGTATCTCTCTCAATCAAATTAGGTGAGATGGATTTGAGGTAAATTTTTGATAGATTATTTAGTTTAAATATGGTTAAAGTCCAAATATATCATCAAATCACACTGTTTGTACGAGATTAATTAGTTTGAATATGTTTTAGTCTAAATACGTATATCAGCAAATCACATAGTTATTGCACGTGAAAGTATCTTTAATGTTTCATTATCTATCTTACAATGTATCTTTAATGCTCGAAAAAAAAGAGATTTTGATATTTGTATGTTTGCTCTTAGGGTATTGGGGAAGTTGTTGCTGCAGGAGATCAAAGTAATGTGAATGTTGGGCAGTCAGTTCTGTATATGAATATGGGTGCTTTCTCTGAATACAAGGTATGGAGAAGATTTTAGTATTTATTCACCCTTTACTATTTTAAATGTAGATCATCACTTGTTCTTAGAAAAGTTATGTTGAAAAAAGCCATCTTGATTATCAAAACTGGTTTATTTCTAGACCAAACCATTTGCATAAGAGTTATCCGATTTCTACTACTTTTATATTGAATCTTAAAATCAAAGGATTGACAGTGTCAATGACACACATTCTTTTGCATAATTGAACTACATACATGTATATTGTGAAATCAAGTTGAATTGGAAATAAAAGAATTTCAGTCAGCGATGAATTCCACAGTAATAGTGTGCTTAATCCATCTAAAGTATTTACCATATTGTCTGACTTTATTAATCATTTATTTTGACTACCAGTATATAAAGAATACAAAGAATGGGTACTATGTCTGCTCTTCTCATTATAAAACTAAAGCTATCTTTCAGATTTATAAAAATATTAATTCCTTATCACATTTAACATGGTGATTTGCATCCTGGTATAACCAAACAATAATCAGAATTTGTGACATACGATTGAATTAATTAAGTTAAATTAAATCCCATGGCCCATTGGAATAGCTTTGTGCCTTGATCATACTCAACCTGTTTCACAGAGAATTACTTACGAATTATCCCTGTAACGGATGGCTGTCCAAAACACGTGCGTTGACTGCACGCCTCGTAGTCATTGGCTCAACGGCTCGTGCAATGTTTACTTAACACCTAACTGCTTCGGGCAAAATGATGCATTTTACTCATTTTAATACCCATTTACACTTAATAGGAAATATTTTTTAACTACAAATACTTTAAATGTCTTTATTTATTTTTCTTTTACCTCAAAAAAATGTTTGAGAATTTAATTTGTTGGAGTAAAAAAGTTAATATGCCGTACTTATTAAGCCTCGTCGATGTCATGCTTATCAGTGATTGTAGCGGCCAAGCGAATATTCACTGCGGGATCAGTTTGGATCATACTGTGTAACATACTCTTCACGGTCAAAGTCATGTAATGGAGAGACAATCAAACGGGTAGTACATAAACGTCAGGGCTTCTGACTTCAAAATTTTGGCTGTAGGTCATTAATTGAATTCATGTTTTTGTTTATTGTATGGTAACTTGGTCAATATGTACCCCACAAGGTATAATATTGTGTTCGTATGCACACTTATGTTTTGATTTTTATACGCCCACATTGAAATGTGGTCGTATATTGTCGTCGCCCCCGCCGTCCGTCGGTCCGTCCGTCCGTCCGTCCGTCCGTCGGTCCGGCGTCCACAATTGCTTGTGGACGCTCTACAGGCTAAAGTTAATATCTGATTGACTTTAAATTTATACACAGTGTTTAAGGTCATGAGACGAAGAAGCCTATTGTTTTTCAGCGATTTCCGATAATTAGTGCCAGAGTTATGGCCCTTGATCACTTCAAAAATTCTTGTGGACGCTCTAGAGGCCAAAGTTAATATCCGATTGACTTCAAATTTATACACAGTGTTTAAGGTCATAAGACGAAGATGCCTATTGATTTTCTGTGATTTCCGATAATTAGTGCCAAAGTTATGGCCCTTGATCACCTCAAAAAATCTTGTGGACGCTCTAAAGGTCAAATTTAATATCCGATTGACTTTAAATTTATACACAGTGTTTAAGGTCATAAGACGAAGAAGCCTATTGATTTTCAGCGATTTCCGATAATTAGTGCCAGAGTTATGGCCCTTGATCACTTCAAAAAATCTTGTGGACGCTCTAGAGGCCAAAGTTAATATCCGATTGACTTCAAATTTATACACAGTGTTTAAGGTCATAAGACGAAGAAGCCTATTGATTTTCAGCGATTTCCGATAATTAGTGCCAGAGTTATGGCCCTTGATCACTTCAAAAAATCTTGTGGACGCTCTAGAGACCAAAGTTAATATCCGATTGACTTTAAATTTATACACAGTGTTCAAGGTCATAAGACGAAGACGCCTATTAATTTTCAGCGATTTCCGATAGTTAGTGCCAGAGTTATGGCCCTTGATCACCTCAAAAAATCTTGTGGACGCTCTGGAGGCCAAAGTTAATATCCGATTGACTTTAGATTTATACACAGTGTTTAAGGTCATGAGACGAAGAAGCCTATTGATTTTCAGCGATTTCAAATAATTACTGCCAGAGTTATCTCCCTTGATAACTTCAAAAATTCTTGTGACGCTATAGAGGCCAAAGTTACTATCCGATTGACTTCAGATTGATACATAGAGTTTAAGGTGTTGAAACGAACAAGTATTTTGATTTTCAATGAATTTTAGATAACTGAACAGCTAAATCCATGATATTAAATGTTTCATGTATATACTAATTGTTAGCGTGGGGTAAAACTTTATAAAAAGCAATCAAATTCTAATGATTTTCTGATAATTACATAATGAGTTGTTGCTCTTAATCAGTTTTTAGTGTATTACAAATGTTTCATTACCGAAATTAGTAAAAATATGCGACAACCCTTGTTGACTGCCCGGACGATTTAGCTGCTGTGGGCGTATGTTTCGTTGCCTGGCAACCTATCTTTGACTATACCACACCATTTAGGTGCTGAAAAGTGCCATGGCAATACCTGTACCAAATACCAATCCTGAATTATTACCCTTAATGCTGAGTGGGTTAACAGCTTCTATCAGCTTGGATAAGGTACTATACAGTATACACATATTATTAAAAGTCTTCTTCATTGGAGAATGCTAACTGATTTATTTTTCTTTCTTTTTTTTTTGTCGGATGCTTGTTCAATTCTTAACATTTTTATTTTCACAATTCTATGGTTAACAATGTCAGAGATTACACTCATATATTCGTGATGTTTACTATTTTATACTATGGATTTTGCTTATTAAATCTCTTATACCTGTAATGGTATCTGTTTCTAGTTAAGAATTTTTAATCTTGTAATTTGTGATTTTGACTTCTCTATCCCAAATTCATTTGGTTACTGACTGTCTGCAGTTCCTTATATGAGCTATGGGAGTAACGTCTCAAGCAAATTAGTAATGTTACATGGGTATTTTACTCTCAACCAATCGTAACTATTAAAAAGTGTAAATCTCTTTCAAGCTTTGACACTGTATAGATATAATTATAGACCCTATTTTGTCCCAGCTAATATTTGTAGTTGAAGAAGAGACAATTTAGCCTAGAGTGGTACCATTATAGAGAAAAATTAACCACCACATATTGTTTTTCAGTATGGAGAAATAAAAGCTGGTGAAACTGTTCTAATAACAGGTAAGTAACTTTCAATTTTCACTTTTGCAAAATTGATTTAGTATTCTGTATTTGTGTGTGAACTTTCCTAAAATAAATATATTGTAATCTCATATTAAAACTGCCTTGTTTCAGCTGCAGCAGGTGGTGCTGGCCAGTTAGCGGTAAATCTCTTTTTGATACTTCAATATTTAATAATGGTTCATGTATTATTTTTTACTGTACTTGAACTCAAATATTGCTAAAACCAATGTTGATACCATTACTTAGCTAATCATATATTAAATCAAAAAGAGGGTCGGCCTAAAATGGTTCACATTCTTTCATATTCATATGTGTACATGTATGTGATATACTAACGGCATTGTTTATATTCATGCGAAATAGTATTATCTGGTTTCAAATGCCTTACATAATCTTGGACCGTGGATAAAAATTATGTTTTTTTTTTTTCACTGACAACTTAATGATTTACTTTAGTTCATTATATTTTATGATATTAACATTATTTCATCCACATAAAGATAATTTTTGGTGTAAAATAATGGAGAATCCAACATACTGTGTATTGAGATTTTTAACTTTTGTGTTGTAGGTTCAGTGGGCAAAAAATGCAGGATGTCATGTAATAGGAACATGTTCTAGTGAAGAAAAAGTTCAATTTTTAAAGGTTTGTTATATTTATCAGTAAAACTGTACAGAATATGGAAATGATTTTGCCAGAAAATAATTGAAAACTATATATAGTTTATAATCTAATGTTTAAATGAATAAAAATAACCAGTCCTCAAAATTATTGAATAAAAAAAATACTGAACTATAATATTTCATGCTTTAGAATTGTATCTTTAAAATTTTGTGTGATGCATTAAAGTGGAATTTGTTTAATTATACTAAATATACAAATCTATATTTTTAGAGTATTGGTTGTGATCGAGCCATCAACTATAAAACAGAAGTTTTTAAAGACGTACTTAAATCAGAATATCCAGTAAGTAAATATTCCTGTGCACAAAGTTTTAAAATTAATAATCATTTGTGGTTAAAATTGACATCTCATTGTCTTGTATCTGATCTTTTCCACTATAGTTTATTCTACGTACTATCTATGCTTTGTTGCACAGTATCATGCATTCACGTCATTTTCAAAATTATATTGTTTATAAAGTTACTGTTCTCTCAACGGGTACTGTTGTGGTTGTGATTTTAGGACTCTGCACTAGTCACTATCCTGAGTTTGAATCCTGATGTAGGCTGGAAAGAATCTTCAGCATTTTCATCCCAGGTTTCTCTGTGTAAGGGTAATGCTTACTGGCAAAGAAAGCGTTTCTAGCAATATCGTTAGGCCAAAAAAACAAGATGATTCGGTAGAACAGTTGCTATTGGGGCAACTTTCTCTGCCCTTACATAACCTTGTTAAATTATATATGCAGTTAAGTTTATCATATTTTAGAAAGGAGTTGATGTTGTTTTTGAATCTGTTGGTGGAGAAATGTTTGATACGTGTATTAACAGGTAAATTTCCCATAGAGCATTTAATCATTTACCAATAAAAAGTGTTATGCACAAGGCATATAAATATTATTGCCCTAATCGAAGAGGTACATTTTTAAAAAAAAAAAAATTGTAATAAGTTGAGTTTAACTTTTATTTTTAGTATGAATTAATTACATTTATTTTTGAGAATTAGCTGCATCTGGGTCATTTTGAAAAGCATATTGTACAAAATTAATTAAGAATTTTACATTTTGTAATTTTGTTAAATATGTACTTATTTTGTGTGTTAAATAAAGAAACCAGATACTTAAGAGTAAAACAGAATATACAAGTATTATAAATAGATATATACATGTTACAGCCTGGCAGTTAAGGGTCGGTTAATAATCATTGGATATATTTCTGGCTATGAAAGTGAAAAGGGTTTTAAACCTTCACGACTATCTACTCTTCCACAAAAGGTAAGTGAAATGCAGGAAAGAGAGGATGAAATTGCATTCAGTTGTTTTAGCCTTGATAGTTGACTAACAGAAATAGATCCCATGTTGGTCATTTTTAACGATGCCGGAAATCTAAGTCATTGTTGTGTTAGTCTCTCCGTCCTGCACCACTGAAAAGGGGGAAACCATGTCAGAAAATCCTGATGAACTTTCTCGGCCAATGCAGGGATCAAACATGTGACCTCCAGGCTAGCAAGCCAGCGTCTTACCCACTTAGCCACCGTAGTCCCTGGACGTTCTAGGGCCGAAAGTTAATATTTCGATTGAATTTAAATTTATACACAGTGTAAATAGTATGAGACGAAGAAGACTATTGATTTTCAACATTTTCCGACTTGATCACTTTGAAAAATCTTGTGGATGCTCTAGAGGCTAAAGTTAATATTTGGTTTAAGGTCTTGAGATGTAGAATCTTACTGATTTTCAACTGGGCAGAACAAGAAACCAATTAAATACTCATAATTTCTGATAATTACTTAATGAGTTTAATCTTTGAGTTGTATAAATGTTTCATAAAAGACAAAAAAAAAAAAAATATGCGACAACTCTTGTTGACTGCCTGGACTTACTTAGCTGCTGTGGGCATATATATTTCCTTGCCTGCCTATATCCTTTTGTCTTTTTGATAGCTATTACCAAAATCAGCAAGTGTTCGTGGATTTTTTGTTATGAATTTTGCAACAGACTATAAAGAATATATGACCAAATTAGTTCAACTTTTAGTGGGAGGAAAAATAAAAAGCTTTGTTGATGTTGGAGAGACCTCTAAATTCGGAAAATTTAAAAAATTAGAAGGTGTATCAGATGCTGTAGATGTGAGTAACAGTTTATATACCTACATGTATAACATTATAGTGCCAAATATATATACACGTATATCGTTCTGTCATAACATTCTAATTAATATTGTTGAATCAAATACATGTATATTTAAAATATTGTAGAAAAGCTGTAGGCCAATGTATGAACCGTCTTTGCTAATCATGGGTTAGAAGAATTTAAAAGCAATATATCCTAAATATTTTTACCTGTTATTTTTTATTGTTTCAGTATCTTTATAGTGGTCACAGTAAAGGAAAAGTTATAGTAGAGATAGATGATTCATTTAACAGCAAGCTATAATATAATATAATAGTGGTCTACAGCTTTAATATTTTTATGTGTATATAAAGTTCAATGATATATGTTTTATCATCTTTCATTTGTATAAAAAAGATTGTACTAAAAAAGATATATACAAAATTTGTATAATAAAAAATATTATTAAATAGTTGTACCAAAAATTGTTAAGGAGTTTTTGTATGTTAAATATAGAGAATATATTTTTAAAAAATCAACATTCATTTACTGATTGGATAATACATTCAGAAAGGAATATTTAATAGTTATTCCCATGAGAAATAATTTCAACATCAGGCATGAAAGAGAAAATCGAAGACAATCATAAAAAAGAATTTGTCCTCAAGTGTCATTAAAGGAGCTAAATTGCTAACATTTTGGACCTAGAAATTGACGCATATAATACTGTAATATGAATGTATATTAACAAATTTACTTTTAATGGTTTTCGTTTTTACTCTAATTTCAAATCACTTATATTTGGCGAAATAAGCCAAGTCTCAATTGAATGCAAATTTCTAGCATCTGGTAATTCCAGTCTACATAACGCCGTTTGATTTGGTGCAATGTTTCTAGCCTCGTTCCCCAAGTCTCTTGCTAGAACTGGGGCTGAAATACATTATGGTACCCATTCGGAAAATATTTATTTTGTTTTAAATATTGGATATCTTTTTCCGGTAGGATCACAGCATCAATGTTGATTTAAATTGACTAATAATTTGTGTTTTCAATGGCAAAGATTTTGGATGATATTGAGTTAGATACTTGGCTACTTTAATTGACTACTTTGTAGATGATATTGTGTGCTAATTCATTTTTAAATGGACAGACACAGCCTCACACATCTAAAAGTGTGGCACAAGATCTGTAAAATAATTTGCTATCAAGGAATTATTTTAACAGGGCAAGAGCAATACACACTAACCATCCCACAATTACCGGTACTGGAAAGAAGTCTGTTTAATTTCGATTATTTCAACTGTCTAGTTGTTCGAATGGAACAAAAAACTGAGTTCCCAATAAGTTCCCATGTACACAATGGCATGTACATGAATGATCCCTTGGTAGTTAGAATTTGATATAAGAATATCAGTCAGCTATAGCACAGCTGTCCATTGCAAAATATCCCCCCTAGCTCAGTGTATGACATAATTATGTCTGTCTTAATTAGCCCAGCTGGAGAAAAACAGTAGGATGTTAAACCTCATTTATATTCATTTCTCTGATCTGTTGACCACCCATTAATCCCACTTCTTATGGAGCTGCACCTGCATCATTAACAGTACTTTTTTTATGCCCATATCGCCGACCCTAAACTTTATAAATCGGTCTTTGTGTGGTCTTTGTGCGGTTATATATATGCAGACGCTGAAATTTCTGTATTTTAACAGTTTGAATCACCCCACTCCCTTGATTTCGCTGGACCATCCACCATTTTGCAGGCAATATGTATTTGCATTTTTCGAGCACAAACATCAGAGAATGGGAAACATTAAGATTTTTTTTCTTAACATATTGTAAATTTAAATTGTTGATAAAATGTAATTAATCAAAATTAAATAATCATCACAACTTTGGAGAATATTCGTTTTAGTTAATGATTGATGCATTCTGAAAATTCGGGCGACCTCTATAGCCCCCATCCCCACCACACCACTATGGGCCGACCCACCCCCATATGTTGCAGCCTATGTTTATCAGATCAGTGCACTTAGTTCTGTCCAATCTTAACCCATCAAAATATAAAAACATAAAAAAAACGACCGACGTTTGTGGCCTATTTTGCGGCCGAGTAACTATAAATAAAGGTGTCTTTTAGTCAACCTCATATAGGGCCTAAAATTTATCTTACGACTAGAGCTATAATTACGAAATATTGTTCCATTGGAATTGGATATAATTCCGTATCAGGTGATCGCCAAGTACATTATTACACATGCTTATTTAACAATTTGATTAAATTGCTCCATCTAATTAACTGATTTTTATCATTATTGTGGGTATATCAATACTATTTTACGACAATAATAAGAAACACGTGGATGTACAGGCGTGCAGGATTCCAAATATGGTAACACAAATATCTTGTAGAAGATGCTGGAAGCAGACGAAATATGATCGGCTTAAAGGGAGACAATTCTTTAAATTGAGAATATTGACCTAGTTTATTTATCCAGTAACTTTGTTGTAGAAAGGACATAGAAAAGTTGTCTTGAATAACCCTGACTATTCTACAGAGTGAAGTCGAAGGTCTTTTCAGACAATTTCCCCTGGTAAGTGAAGAACAATTCTGTTTTCTTTCATTGTAAATAATCGCCATGTCTTTTGAAAGTTATTCAATTTTATAAAACGTATTTAATGATTATTTGATTTCCCATGTTTTCTCGATTTATCTCATAGTTGGTCGGTAGCATAGATTATGTAATATAAAACACGATCTGTGTGGTATTATAATATTAATAGTTCAATATATTATATTTCACCGGTTGTTATTGAGCTAAGATGGTGAAAATCTGAGCCAGTTGGAGGTTATATTAGAGTGAAATAAACAATATTTAGATATTCAATAATTTATATTTCATGAGTTATTATAGATGATAGTGACTTATCATTTAGGATCGTATTCACCAACAGTATTGTTTACATGTTAAAAGTAGAGGTCTGAACCAGATAGATAATAATTATTACTTTATTTCAAAAGGGTTGAAAATTAGCAAAAGACATTTACAAAAGTGAAAATCTTTTGAATAGTATAAATGTAAATACAGTGAAATAAATTTGTATTTAGGGTTGAAATAAAGTAGTAAATTGAGTTTATAATCAGGGCCTGTATTCAATTTATTTGGAAGTAATCTTATTAAAAGGTACACTTACAATTTCGTCTTAAATCTAAAAGTTTAATTTTTAAAAGTTAAAAGAGGGAAAACCTCATCATTGTTGAAAAGAGAGGAAGACACAGTGGACGGCGAACACTCCCTTAAACTTGTATTAAAGCTGGACAGGCTAGGCTTACCGGCGGGGTGCCAGGAGTAATAAAGTAAAATTTAAAGATCCCTGTGCAAAAGCATCACAAATAGACTGTAGGTAGTAGAGAAGATTTATTGGCACACCGTTCGGGTAGAATAACCAGAGAAGATTTATTGGCACAAAACATTTCGGGTAGAATAACCCTTTATCAGGTTATTACCCGAAACGTTGTGCCAATAAATCTTCTCTACTACTACCTACAGTCTATTTGTGATTTATTGGAACAACGTTTCGGGTAGAATAACCCAAATCTTCTCTACTACCTACAGCCTATTTGTGATACTGTTGCACGGGGATCTTTAAATTTTACTTTATTGTTGAAAAGACTTAAATTTAAAGAAATTTGAAATTAGTATTCATTTGATAATTATAAAGTCGGTTCAATAATCACTATTAGATAAAGCAATACGATATGCTACACACCAGTAGTAATAACAGATAATTCATCAGTGTTTGACAGACCATAATATGTCATCCCACTCTCCACAATTTAAGAAATTCAATCAGAAATCTTAAAATAGTAGCAGAGAACAATTGATTGCTTTGCACTTTTATAACTTTGGCTCTGTTAATCTTCATTCTAAAGTAAACAGAAAAGGCAACTGTCAATTCGGTTAACAGATTTTTCTTAGTTAAATTATTTTTATTTAAAAAAAATTTGTATCCACCCATGTATTAGCTGAAATGTTCACTGCTTTGACACTTCATAATTTGACAAAATATTAATCCCTCTGCTTTATTTTTTAGGTGTCATTTCCTTTGCAAATTTTGAAGTGAAATGGAAACTCCTGCAACTTCTCTAAATGGTGTGGAATCAAGCCCATCAAAAACAGTACAGGAAGAAAAGGTTCACCCTGTTGTAGAAAGAATTAGTCTTCCGGAGGAAAAGGGAGAAAATGAAGAACCTGAAGACAAAGAAGACAGTAAGAAGGATGTGGGCAAACAACAAAATGAAATTGATGAAATTGAGTTAGAATTCCCTAAAGTTGATGTGGTGGAAGCTGTCAAGGTTGCTATTCAACAATATGATAATGTTGATAATGTCAATGCAGTATTTTCTGCATGTAAAACTGACATAGAAAGATTCAGAGTTCTATATTCTAACCCGGTTATTTACGATGCAGTTGAAATAAAAGAAGATTACATATCTAAAGATTTAGAAATGGCTAAAAAACTTAGAACTGATGGTAATGAGAAGTTTAAAGCCAAACAAAATACTGCTGCTCTTCAACTTTATTCAAAAAGTATAATAATGGCTCCGCTTCCAAAAGACAACAATTCACCAGAACTCTCTTTAGCATTTGCAAACAGATCGGCAGTTTTGTATCATTTAGAAAAATACATTCTTTGTCTGCAAGACATCAAAATGGCCCTGAAGTACCAATATCCTGAAAAGTTGAAATATAAATTATATGAAAGGAAAGGAAAATGTTACTACTATCTGAAACAGAAGGAGGAAGCCATTACAGCTTTTGAGGATAGCATGGAACATTTAGAAAATTCAGGACTTGATGAAAATAAAAGTGAAGCAATAGAAAATGACATAATCAAACAAGTAATGAAAGCTAGAAAAATAAAGAATACTGTCCCCCTGACAAAAAAGGTTCAAGATTTTAACCACTGCCATGGTACAGTGCCCAAAATTTGTAATCCCAGTCCTGAAATACCTTGTACATCTGATTCTTTAGTCTTGAAATATTCTCCAGATCGCGGTCGAGGTATATACACAACAAAAGATGTTGAGGTCGGTGAACTTCTTATTTTTGAAAAACCGTATGCCTCAGTTGTCCTGGAAAGTTATGATCTAACTCATTGTTGTAACTGCTCTAATCGTGTCTTTGCTCCCATCCCTTGCGAGTACTGCAGTGGCATTATTTTCTGTAGTGAAGAATGTCAGATTGAAGGTTGGAAACTCTACCATTTTGCAGAATGCAAAGTTCTTCAAACAATGCATAATACTGAATTGGGTCTTGGACATTTAGCTTTGAGAATGGTGCTGAAGGCAGGTTTACAGAACATACTTCAAAACAGTAAAAAATATCCAGAGAAAATCAAATCTGATGTGCTGAGAATGGGCTTTAACAAAGATGGCATTTACAGCTCAGATGATTATGATGCTGTATATACCCTAGTGAAACACAGTGAGAAACGCACATTGGGTGACTTGTTTAAGAGAACGGTGATGGCCATTTTCTTGGTAAAATGTCTTGAAAAAAGTCTGACAGCACAACCTCTGGCATCAAAATCTCATCTTCCTGAAAAGTGCATTATTGGCAGCCACATACTACGTCACATCCAAATGTTGCCATGTAATGCCCACGAGGTATCAGAATTAGATTATCGACAATTTGATCTGCCCAATTCACAAACTGTCGAAATTGGACCAGCTATTTACGCAACCCTCAGTTTGATTAATCATTCATGTGATCCAAATGTTGTGCGTCATTCATATGGGAATAATTGTGCTGTGCGAGCAATAAGAAATATTCCAAAAGGCACTGAAATATTTGATAATTATGGAGCGCTATCACCTTTGTGTTCGAAAAAAGACAGACAAGAGAAGTTGATGTATCAGTATTATTTTAAATGTTCCTGCAAGGCATGCATAGAAAATTGGCCACTATACTTTAATATACCCAGTGAAGTGCCTTTCTTCTATTGCGAAAAGTGTTCTGGTCCATTGGTGGTACCCGAAGATGGTAAAACTCAACGTACCATGTGCGAAAAATGTAGATACGTGCAGGATATGACACCAAAAATAGATGTTTTCATGCGGTCTGATGAAATCTTTACAAAAAAGTTAAAGGAAATAGTTAAGGGTGAAGTTACATCTGATGCTTTGGATGTTTTAACTAATCATTTACGAACCCTCGATAGACTGATTGTCAGACCATTTGCTGATTATAACGATTGTCAAGAGGCTATTAAACAATGTTTAAATCTTCAGGCCAATTGTAAGAAACGTGACATTTATAATTGATCATGTTTTCCACCAGTAATAAATCTACCATGTTCAATTACTTAGAGAGACTAACAACGTATAATTGCCAATATTCATGTGTTCATTTAAATTACAGTGTGCAATATCCCCTACCCTTTACATTGTAATGTATGTAAAAAGAAATTTATAATACTATTTATAATATTTATTCTTTTAAATTGTGTAATTAAGTTATGGTTTACCAGTTTACAAAGGTAATGGCTAACTATTTTATGATTAAAACAACTAAAACATCTGGTGTACAAAGATCAAAGGTATGAATCTAAAACTAAGAAAGACGTTCAAAGATCATTGGCATTTAGTAATTGAACTGAAATTGCCCAGAACACATGGGATACGACAGTAATTGTATTCCATAGAAGTGTATCCTAAGCTCATCTGTGAGAGGAATGGTGCTATTTGAATTTGTCTCACAAACTGTCCAGCCATCCCCAAAAATGTATTCGATGAAATAACCTTTGATGCAGATTATTGACATTCTACTGAGATAGTTACCACAATGCATAATCTAAACTGCAAATCTTTTCACCTTGAATAGTACATGCAGGAGGGACCACATTAGCAGCAAACAAATAAGACAAACCGGCAGGCAACTCAGACATTGCAAGAAATAAACAATAAAGATAAAATTTAAAGTACTGGCCTGGGGTTATTAGGAATCGGCAAGGGTTGAATTACTCCTTCAACTTAACATAGGCTCTGCTTCGGATGCACTTCTTGGTTGTCAAACAAGCTACACAAGAATATATGCCTATATTTGAACCATGTCTGTACACCAAGATATTTGCCTATATTTGAACCATGTATAGTAATATGTTATCGATAGATATTTACTAGTTACCATTTGTATATTATTTTGTACCTAACTTTAATTTGTAAATGTAATATGTGAAACTGTGTGTAATCTTTCAAATTGAGATGCCTTTTGTTATGTGTTGCAACCTTCAAATGTGTGATGCTTTCTTTAGATTTGTTTTGTGTACAATTCTATTTTGTATTAAATTCCTAACTGTGAAAAAATTATAAACAATTTTCATCAATTATTTTGTCCACATCCCTTTTAAGAAATCAGGGGACTGTAATAATGTGTTCTTCTATGGTTAAATCTATATTTGGTATAGGCCGGTTTAAGTTTCATCAAGGTTACATAGATGTAAATACGGTCATAGCACATGATCATTGGTGAGATTGTAAGTTAGGGGGTCCAGGGTTCACAAAACATTCTCAGACTTAAGTTGAGAATTTACTTTGAATCACTGTTTATAAGAAATATCATTGATCCGGAAACACACAGTTTTGCATATAGTTTCTTATTAGGGTATTTGATACATCAAAACAACAAAAGTGTTACATTTTAGTTACAATAAGGCAAACAATTTTGAGTAAATTCTTGACTGAGAATGCTTGGTGAACTCAGGGCCTGACCTTTCGTCTAGCTGTCACACTTTGGGATACAATAAATCAGCTTGAAGTAGAATGTTCAAAGGTGTTCATTGGATGAAGCTGGATAATTATGACTATTTACTTCAATTTCCCTACTAAGACTAACCATGTAAAGGCAGTTTCATTTGGTGCCATACCTGGATTACAGTATAACAAAACTTGGTGAAATGTAATGGGGTTTAAAGGACAATATTGGTGCCAGTCATTATCACATATGTGATAGAACTGATTAAACACTTTCCAAATATAATATTATCACAGAGATCATCGCTACCATAAAGGAGTAATAAAGGATTCACGAATCGGAAGTGACGAACGCCAAAGGAAAACACGAGTTATTCCTCTATATAACTAACTGAAGTGACTAATGATAACAGATACATGGGCGAATATCTGCTCACTAATAATTCCCTCGAAGACCTAAAGTTGCTGTGTGACTCTGTGAGAGAATATCTTACAATTCATGAAAAGAATTGACTGCCACTAGATAAGAGAACAGGAAAGAAAAACAGATTAAAAGTCCGTGCATTACCATGTTTTTATAAGGTAGGGGAGACCGGGACACATTGAACCACCATGGATATATCCTTTATAATAAATAATACTATACAACCCAACACTATACAGATGTGAGATAACTTCTTAGACCCATTTCTCCATCAATAAGCCACATGCTGTCAATTATTTTCTTAGGCAGTGGATTTTTCAAAAAAGCGCTTAAAGAGAAAAATTTTCCATACATGTTAACTTCTTAGCCTACGAAATTCTTGTACTTAAGTTCATATATGTCTAATCTATACAATCCAGATAAACCGGGGTTTGATCCATATAAGAGGGCATATTGCGTTTTTTTTTAAATTTTGATCTTGAAATAAAGAGATCTTCTAATAAAAACATTTGATATGAAATGAGTACAAACATGTATGTGAACAAAGCGGTTCAATGTGCCCCGGTCTCCCCTATAGAATGAATAAAGATAGGTTGCCAGGCAACGAAACATACGCCCACAGCAGCTAAATCGTCCGGGCAGTCAACAAGGGTTGTCGCATATTTTTACTTTTTTCGGTAATGAAACATTTGTAATACACTAAAAACTGATTAAGAGTAACAACTCATTATGTAATTATCAGAAAATCATTAGAATTTGATTGCTTTTTTTAAAGTTTTACCCCACGCTAACAATTAGTATATACATGAAACATTTAATATCATGGATTTAGCTGTTCAGTTATCTAAATTCATTGAAAATCAAAATACTTGTTCGTTTCAACACCTTAAACTCTATGTATCAATCTAAAGTCAATCGGAAGGTAACTTTGGCCTCTATAGCGTCACAAGAATTTTTGAAGTTATCAAGGGAGATAACTCTGGCAGTAATTATTTGAAATCGCTGAAAATCAATAGGCTTCTTCGTCTCATGACCTTAAACACTGTGTATAAATCTAAAGTCAATCGGATATTAACTTTGGCCTCCAGAGCGTCCACAAGATTTTTTGAGGTGATCAACTGCCATAACTCTGGCACTAATTATCGGAAATCGCTGAAAATCAATTGGTGTCTTTGTCTTGTGACCTTAAACACTGTGTATAAATTTGAAGTCAATCGGATATTAACTTTGGCCTCTAGAGCGTCCACAAGATTTTTTGAAGTGATCAAGGGCCATAACTCTGGCACTAATTATCGGAAATCGCTGAAAATCAATAGGCTTCTTCGTCTTATGACCTTAAACACTGTGTATAAATTTAAAGTCAATCGGATATTAACTTTGACCTTTAGAGCGTCCACATGATTTTTTTAAGAGATCAAGGGCCATAACTCTGGCACTAATTATCGGAAATCACCGAAAATCAATAGGCTTCTTCGTCTCATGACCTTAAACACTGTGTATAAACCTAAAGTCAATCGGATATTAACTTTGGTCTCTGGAGCGTCCACAAGATATTTTGAGGTGATCAAGGGCCATAACTCTGGCACTAATTATCGGAAATCGCTGAAAATCAATAGGCGTCTTCGTCTTATGACCTTAAACACTGTGTATAAATTTAAAGTCAATCGGATATTAACTTTGGCCTGTAGAGCGTCCACAAGATTTTTTGAAGTGATCAAGGGCCATAACTCTGGCACTAATTATCGGAAATCGCTGAAAATCAATAGGCTTCTTCGTCTTATGACCTTAAATACTGTGTATAAATTTAAAGTCAATTGGATATTAACTTTGACCTTTAGAGCGTCCACAAGATTTTTTAAAGAGATCAAGGGCCATAACTCTGGCACTAATTATCGGAAATCGCCGAAAATCAATAGGCTTCTTCGTCTTATGACCTTAAACACTGTGTATAAATTTAAAGTCAATCAGATATTAACTTTGGCCTCTAGAGCGTCCACAAGAATTTTTGAAGTGATCAAGGGCCATAACTCTGGTAGTTATTATCGGAAATCGCTGAAAAACAATAGGCTTCTTCGTCTCATGACCTTAAACACTGTGTAAAAATTTAAAGTCAATCGGATATTAACTTTAGCCTGTAGAGCGTCCACAAGCAATTGTGGACGCCGGACCGACGGACGGACGGACGGACGGACGGACGGACGGACGGGGGCGACGACAATATACGACCACATTTCAATGTGGGCGTATAAAAACAAAGGGCTGTACGGAGTATTTCTAGTTTTCCCGTGTTCTCTTATCTTATGACACTTAATTACTTTATTGTATCGTCAGATAACCTCTTGCGGTCCCATATAACAACTTTTTGTCTTCGAAGGAATTATTAGTGAGCAGAAATTCGGCCGTTTATCTGTCATCACTCTTCACTTCAGTCATTCACATAGAGAGATAACTCGTGTTTTCCTTTGGCGTTCGTCACTTCCGATTCATGAATCCTTTATTACTCCTCTATGGTAGCGATGATCTCTGTGTTAATATTATATTTGGAAAGTGTTTAATCAGTTCTACCACATATGTGATAATGACTGGCACCAATATTGTCCTTTAACGTCCTACTGTTCTGCTCCTAAACTGGGCTAATGAAGACGGGTATATGCCATACAGTGTGCAGTGGGGGAATTCCAATTGCCAAGGGATCTGTTACATGCATGCCAATGTGTACACAGGACCTCAGTTTTTCTAACCATCCAAATGACTAGACAGTTGTCCTTGTCAGGCCCTCTGTGTCCTGCAAAACTTGGTGAATATGTAATGAGTTAGCCCCTGGCAAATATCTACGTAATAGTTATTTTTACAACTAGTGATTTCATTTGAAAACATCACATGTATTTGGTTTCAAAGGTACCCTCCCTGCCCTATATTTATGGAGTAATGTTTTCTGTTTATGGCCTTCTAGGGCACGGGTCATTGTCAAGGCTCTCTGCCACCCCACTTCTTTACTGTTGTAAAGGGGCATAATCCCCGAAGGTGGAGACCATGTTGGCATATATTTGTGTAGGGGTTAGTCCTTTAAATTGCGGGTACTTGACGGCTGCCCTATTGCCAGTTTGTCCCTTTCTGGTGATTTCCATGGGTAAGTTAACAAGATGGTCAAATACCAAGACAATACTAACACTACAGTAACAGTTTTTATGTCTTTGATTCATTCAATGATTGTACTTGGTTTGTTGGTGGCAAAAGTATGTTTCAGCCCTCCTATATCCTTTTCAGGAAAACATAGCATTTATTCAAAAGTTTCAGAGTAGTCTGCCCCGACCCCTCCTGGAACCCAGGGTTTAAGAGAAGAAAAAGGATTGTTAAATGCTCTCGCCACAAACTAGATCACTACAGGGCTAAATGAATTTCAAAAATTTGCATGTACGTAGGGTCTTTAGCAATGGGAGGAAACCAGAAAACTTCTTTTCATGTACAGGCAGGGAATCGAAAAGCATTTATTCAATGACAGACCTTATGAGCCCAGGTGATCCACCTCATTTGGTTTACGAGCAGAAACAAAATTGCAAGGCTGCATTGGCCATTTTTCAAATTCAAAATATTTCATTTAAAACTTTATTAAGTATGAGAAATGACCGATTTACATAAAATATACCAATTTTAAATGTATACATGATAAAATGAAATTAAATTTTGCATACTAATTCATTATTTTCAATTCTATATATATACAAAAATTTTGATATGAAGGAATACTCCACATCAATAAGGAAAGCTAAAAGACTTATTTTAATTAAAAAGCTTTATAGAATCTGGCTTTCTGCTCTCTTTCACCTTTTGATCTTCCATGTTTTCAATTTTTAGACATTGATCTAGATCTGCAAAAAAATAATTTAATTTAAATCATTTGGTGTCAATTTTATCACCTTACTTTCATTTCAAGACAATAATCAATATCGAGAAGCTGAGAGTTATATAAATATATGAAAACTTAGGAGTTTTCCATCCCTTTATTGAAGCACTTGACGAAAACGGTATCACATTGTAAAATGAAAAAGATAAGATAATAAATGTAACATTCACAAGTAATAAAGAAAGATGACTGGGATTATAAAACAGAACCTGAATGTTATACAGTTTACTATAAGAATTAAAAGTAGTTTCTGCTGTATTTACATTAAACAAGGTTATTTTGAATAATTTCTCCACTAATCAGAAAAGTGATAAAATGATAAATAAATAAACAGTACCTGCTTCTACTTCTGCTAGCACTAGGAGTTCTTGAGCGACGACTGTATTTTCGTCTGTCATTACTTCTGCTTCGGCTTCGACTTCTAGACCTACTTCGAGATCGGTTTCTGTAAATGGTAAAAAAATTTCAGTAACAACATTCACAAAATATAATGATTCATAGATGTTAGTGTTTTTCCTGTGGATTGTGTGTAAAATAAATTAATATAATCTGTCTTCACTGATATCAATACAGTAAATTAATGTTCTAATCAATACAGTAATATGAATTACTGAATTATATTTGGTATAAGAATAATACTGGCACAAAGTACAAGTTTACAAAATCCTACTTCTTACTTATTTGTACAATGTAACAGAAAAAAACTACTGTATGTAATATTTAAGGGACATTTTGTGTAAAAATTAAACAACCATTTAATCTTTGTATTCAGTAAGGAATTTTGAAATAGTATACTGGTAGCTTGATTTAATTTAAATCGTTTTGGGCTTATAGAATTAAACTTATATTTTTAATGAACACATTTTAACATAAGAAAAAGGTTTCATGGAGGAACAATCCGAAAGCAATGTACGACAGTAATCATAGAAAAAATTTAAATATGGTTGTTCAAAAAGGCATACTCTTGTAGTTCAAAATGCAAAACAAAATGTACATGAATCAGGTTTATTTTCCTATCTAAACAAAATGGACAACAACCATCCCACATTATTTCCTTATTTAACACCAATCTGCAAATATTCCTAAAATTTTGACGGAAAACTTGAGAAATTTACTGGTATATTTAACAGAAGATATGCAGATAAAAATAAAATTCTAAAATTACAATTTAATCGGATTTATCTGCTACATGTAATTGTTATACACTGACAGATAGATTTCTAGCATTACTCATTACTGAGACTTGTTCGCCTATTGCTGCAAGCTAATTCTTTTTTTGCAAAGATATAATCAAACCCTTGACTAACTCTGTAATTGAGAAATACCAATGAATGCATCAGAGGAAAAATCTACCTATCCTCCCAAATCGGTTAACCAATATTCACATTAAATTAGAATTCGAAATTCTAACACTTTAAGCTCTCGTACTTATATAATGTCGTTAAATAATGACCATTGTTTATTTCTCAGCAACGCCACTTAGTGTAAACAAACGTTATTTTGGTTGCCAACTAGTTAAAGAAAATGTAGCTTTCAAACAATTTCTTTGAAAATGTTGGAGTTAGTAGAATAGACTGGAAGTGGCTGGTTATTATACAGAAGATTGACATAATTAAAATTAGACTGAAAATCACATTATAACAATAATGCCAGACAATTACTTGTCTGAACAAGAAACAACCAGTGTGCACTATACACTGCCAAGGGTCTTTATTCACAATAAACTTAATTCTCTTAAAAGCAAGTGTATAAATGAAATGAAAGAGATTTAACTTTTGTGTACCAACTGACCTAATGAAGACAATGTAGTAGAAGCTCACAAAGTACTGACTGTTCATTACAAATGATTTTAAGAGTTTAAAGTCTCTACGTCATCAATTAATATGTTGTTTAAGTGGCATTTAGTAACTGGATGAGGATAACACATGACACAATTATATGGAATGCAAGTTACTTAAAGGATTTATTCCAGCGACGTTTCGACGAGGGTTCTTCCGTCTTTATCAAGCAAAAATGACAATCATAGCACAAATGAACATATATATACAAAATATGAAACAAAGGAAACCAGTTACATACAATGAGAGATAATGATTTGAAACCATGGAAGGGATAGGAGGCCATAAGGGTAGGTAAAAGTGAACTATTACTAAAAAAAAATAATAATGAAGACCGCTGATTGTGGGTGACTATGCTACTGAAGACATAATGTGCATGGAGAAGCCCTGTTAGTTAGTGAAACATCATTAAATGATATAATACAAGTAATGTTTGAAGAGTGAATATACATAAACCTTCCCTAAAACCACTCATATTTAAACACATTAATTAATTGTTAACTATTGGTATAAAGCATATAAATAAAAGCCATATGAGAAATACGAATATTTTTGGATTAACCAAATTATTTAAGATATATATAAAACATTTTTAAAAGGTTTAAAGGGTAAAGTATTAAATAAGGATAGAAATAGATTTAATATAGACGACATGAAAAAACCTATTTATAAAACATAGGGAAATTTAGAATATTTATAAAACTTGTAGCAAAATTATATACCAGCATGAACACATATAAAAAAAAAAGTGCATTCTTTAGTCTAGTCTTAAATATTTAAAAAAATGTCAAAGATGAATGAACGGAAGAGTTTTTATTTAATCAGACTATCATGTTCTTCTTGGGATGAATAGGCCAGGATCATGGTTGAGTCCCGGATGGTGCCTTTCGATGTTGATGGCTTCTAAGAATTTCCTTGTCTTTTTGTTGTTTTGGTGGGCTGTCACTGTTTTGATTCCATCCCAATTTATATTGTGACGACCATTGTTGCTGAGATGTTGGGCTATTGCTCTAGTCATTTTTGCTTGATAAAGGCGAGAGAACCCCTGTCAAAACGTTGCTGCAATAAATCCTTTAAGTACCTTGTATTCCATATAATTGTGTCATGTGTTATCAATTAATATGATAATGAGCCACAAGCAAAAACAAAACAATGGTTCAAAATAGAAATTTACTTAATGTATTGATTTCTTTTAAAACACACAAAATATTTTTACTTTACCATATTTTTAATTCACTGTAGAAGCTTTTATACAGAATGATGCCGTTATATGTACGAAGCTGACATATCTTTTGTTTACTGAGACGAAAGATGGCTGGCTTCACATCTCAGGAAATTTAGATGTGCTCAGTTTGCTCTGTTCCATAGGGATGATTTTGTTTCCAAAAGTAATGATGACTGGCAACATTTGTTGCTATAATTCTACAGTGGGGATGATATAATCGAAGTGTTGCTATCTTAAGGGACGAATCAAAGATGGCTGATCATGTGACGAACAACTTAAATGTTGATTGGCCAGTGATGGTTGACAATAAACTCGTGCAGGAATGCAAGGTTTCACATATCCTCATATCAAGGGTTGACATTTTTAGTCTGCAATGCAGGGATGAAATATGTAAATTCCTCAAGAATATGTCACTAAAATTCATACATCTGTGTACTTTAATTAACAGAAAATTTAAATCAGCAGAAATAAGTTTATAATAATTAAGTTTTTGCTAGGTCTGGTGCTATAGAATCATTTTTTATTTAATGGCTTACGAAAAACATTTTTCTTAAAAATACTTTCTTCTTGAATCATTTCACTATCAAGTTAATAAATTACACGTTTAAAAAAACAATTCATCTCTTGAGCACTTACCCTTTTCTTTGTTTACAATCATATGCATAATGACCGCGACCATTACATTCATAACATCTATCATCTGGATTGAAGTTTTTACGAGGGCCTCTACTTGACTGACTCCCATCCCTTCCACCATCCCTTCCACCGCCTCGGCCCCCACCTCCGCCACCTCGATATCCTCCACGAAGCCATGGTTTAGGTCGTACTTTGCCGCTTGAATGTTCAACTCGTACCCTCACACCACACATAGTTCTACAAATATATGTTAATACACTTAAATTCTATAATAGTACTGTACCATTTGGTTCCTTGTGAGCTGTAAGGCTATTTGCCGGTCAAGACTGAGATCTTCATAAAATGACTAAATAGTGAATAGCACATTTTTCGAAACCTGATTTTCAACCACTGTTTACTTTTCGTTCAATCGTAGGGTTATAAAGTAGTTGGAAGTCAAATATATTTTATGACAATGAATTTTTCACCATCTACGCAGGTTTTCATCTGTTTGAGACATTAGTTATAGCATTATGAAGTATCTGTATGTAAATAAATCAAACATGTATCCCCCAAGTCATATATCTGCCCATATTCTACCGTCGCATGGAATGGAAATGCACATGGCTCATTGTCTGGTGTATTTAATCAAAAGTTTTGACCAAATCAAATAATTAGGTCGTGAAAATATTTCATATACAATATAATTTTAGAGTAAATGTAGACGACAAATATCTAACATGCCAAATTTTGAAATAGCATCCCTTGGCCTCTCGAGCCTTCACAAGATTTTTCAAAGTGATCAAGTGGCATAACTCCGGCAGTAATTATTGGAATTTGCTGAAAATAAATAGTCTTCGTCGTGTCATGACCTATAAATTTAAAGTCCATCGGATATTAACTTTAGTCTCTATAGCTTGAACAAGATATTTTAAAGACATCACAGGCCATAACTTTGGCCTTAACTGTTGGATATCGCCTCTTCATCTCAAGACCATAAACAATATGGGCGTAAAAATTTAAAATCAATTGGATATCAACTTTAGCCTCTAGAGCATCCAAAACATTTTTCAATGTGTTCAGGGACCATAACTCTAGTAGTAATTATTTGAAATTGCTGAAAATCAATAGGTTTCTTTGCCTCATGGCCTTAAAATACTGGGTATAACTTTTGCCTCTCTGATGGACAGACACAATGGACAATATACAACCACATTTCAAAGTGGGTGTATAAAAATGACAACTTACGTCCCATCTAATCCCCGAACAGCATCTTCAGCATCTCTGTGATCTTCATATTCAACAAAAGCAAAACCAGCTGGATTCCTTGCCACCCAAACATTCCTCAATCTACCGTAATAACTAAAATGTCTTTCTAACTCTTTTTCTGAAGCATCTCTGGGCAAATCACCAACGTAGATCTTATTTGCAACATCTCGATGCCGAGACATCGTGTTTTAACTAAAATGACAAAATTTCAGATAATAGAAAAGATTAATCAGTGTGAACAAGGGCTCAATTAATCCAGGAACAGTATGTGACTATAGCATAGCTGAATTGAAAGTGACAGGGTTAAATAAATGCCTCCCCACAGCTGTATCAAAGACATTAAATAAATCAGGTTAAAAGTCATAACTTTTCAGCACAAACCAGGCTACTAACGACAAGTCAAATATGACATACACAAAGTGTTACATGGCAAAAATGTGCTCAGACAGGGGCGCAACGCCGCGCAAGTCAAATATGACATACACAAAGTGTTACATGGGAAAATGTGCTCAGACAGGGGCACAACGCCACGCAATGGTCTTTTCTTGTTTCGGATTCCAATGATATGAACTGGGGAAATCATGCTGGAATATCCCAAGGCACTCTGCCAACGCCAGGAGCATTGCTAAGACATATTAGAGGAGTCAGGTCTAGTCTACGCAACTGTATCTTCCACTTTCAAATGAAACCAGTGGTTGCCAGGCAAGATAATCCCATATGGTAGGGGGTTCAGGTCGAAGTTTCAAATGACAGAAATTTTTTTTTTTTAAAATATTTTGTGCAAATATAGATAAAATGCTACCCAAATTTTTTTTATTTCACCAAATTTTCCAATTAGATCCGAAGTTATGGAATTTTAAAATCTGAGATCATTGTCAAAAATGTAATCAAAATGCTCTATACCAGTCAATGCGTGACGTAAGGTTGCAACGATATCAAATTCTGATATCGCCATTAATCATGATAACTGCTTTTGGAATTATCGCGATAAATAAAAGTCTACGATTATCAATTTTATCACGATAATTCTCTTTATCATGATATTTCTCTTTATCGATGAACCTGAGTGCGGATTCATAACTTGAAAAAAGCGGCTGGATGACTAAGTCGAGTTACTTGGTTGCTTTGTTTTGGCGGGTTAAACAACCAGACGTACAGTACTAACTTAACATTGAAATAAACATAATATTTTCAGTCTTGTTAACCGGGGATTCGCCGCACCGTTGCTACGGTACACCGATGTCGCGTGCGGCTTTGTTTACAAAATGTGTTTCGGGAACTTTCTCTCACCGATTTTTATTGTATAATTTTACAAGTAGTAATTAAACTATTATTTCGAATTCGATCCGGCCCCCGCACTGGTGAAAATGAACTTTGGATTTATTGCACCGACCTCCGCCCCAAAAAATCCTAAAATACCGGGGATTGCGATTATTCAACTTTGGCCGATACGATATCACTTGAAAAAAAATAATCGCGATAATGCGGCATCCCCGGGGTATCGCTGCAACCTTAGCGTGACGTCATAATGGGTATTTTCCCTTCAGAATCGCTAGTACCAATTTTAAAACTGAAATCCACACGTTATTGTCAGCTAAGATTTATTAAAATCGTAATAATTTGAATGATAATATGTCAAAAGTCAAATATTTATAATCTGGATGATACCACAAAAAACGTAGGCTATATTTAGTCGAAATTTAGCAAATTTCAGTCACCAAAACAGATAAATCATGTTTTCTTCAGCTGTAATTACCGGATCAAATGGTATCGAAGGACGTAATAATCACAAAAATGTTATCTATCGTTTGATTGGTTCTATATCAGAATCCACCGGAAACTAAAGTGCAGAAATCTAATGAAGTGGGTCATAGCGATGGAAAATTCTGGGCCTTGTGACGTCAGAGCGGTATTTTCCCGCTGGCGTCTCATGTAAAAAAACGGTAATTTCGCTTACATTTCGATAATTTCTTAGTCTGAATCTTTGCAGATATCGAGATTTATATTAAACAATTGCAATACAATTGCTAGTAATACATTTACATAATAGTAATTCAGAATCGTAGATCGAAGTGGGCTATATTTCAACTGCTGGCTGTCCGATTTCATGAAGTCACGGGACCTGAAACCCCTAATACTATACTGCGTTTTTTTATTCTATTTTTAGTAACATATTTTATAAACACATTTGATATAGTAAACAAGTCAGTCCTGCATTTACATGTATAAATTTGTAGGCCTAATACTCCACATTTATCCAAAATATAATGAATCGCACTTCACAAGTTTGAAAGCAATTTTTGGCTAGGCCCATATAAAATAATTCTATCGCTTTTACCGCGATTTGAGTCGCCTTTTGCGATGCGATCAGAGGTCGCAGTGGATCAACTTCGAGTAAAATCTGCAGACATTCTTAAAATTTCGTGTTTTTGCTGCCTACATCTGCGTGACTTAGAGCCTCTGAAAATACTCATTGTAGAAGCAAGTCAATTCGTTTTGTGAACAACCCTATTTTAAGCGTCTTTATTTTATTGACAAGCCTTTTGTATTTACTATTAGTCAAATGACGACTTGAGGTTAGCGGCATCGGCGAAGCCATTTCAACCTTTCATTTCGACAGGAAGTAAAGAGTAAACTAACATTTGATTGGCTGAATGTAAACAATATAACGTGTTCTAGCCAATCCAAAGTCTTGTATAAAATACGTTTTATTGCTTCCAATGGTAGGACTGATCTATACATAGATCAGTGGGTAGGTCCGTCTTCGATCTAAGAGTTCTCCGGCAAAATAGGGGTGTCTAGTCAGGATAGCTACGCTTTGAAGTTTTAGCAGTAGCCTACTGCCATGAACTTATGAATGAAATAAAGGGAGATGTAAAAATCTATGGCAACGGCGTGCCTAGAGGTGTGTAAATAAGGCGTGAAGCACGTAAATTGTACAAACTACGTAGTACAAACTACGGGGGAAATTTTCTGCATGTAAATTATGTAGCGTCCAACAATATTTGCGTTTATTTTGAAAAAAATCGTGAAATATGCAAATTTTTGCGTGACTGCGACCTCTGGATGCGATACCCCTGCAAAATGTACAAATTATAACATTATTTTATGTATTGGCGTATTGCGACCCATTTGTGTCGCAATAGAGATTTGGCCCCTTTTTAAGAAGATAGATCAGTGAAAGGAAAAAAAGAAAGAGTCAAAGAAGAGAGTCAGAACTAACAAGTATTAGCCTATCCTACAGTATAGTAATTAATAAAGACACTGCCAATCTGCCATGACTGCCAAATAGTAGTGTCTTAGTGAATAGTAATATAGTATAGACGAGTGCCAAGCTCAGGGAGATTGAGAGTAATGCGCAAGTTTCTTTTAAAAGAATAAAATTCATACAAGCAGTATATCTCTACTGTAAAAACAATGACTTCGATCGAGTTTTATCTTTTCTTCTTCCAATAATGGCTGTCTCTTCCCAGACTGCCTCAAATTACGAGACTAAGATCTTCCGGGGTCAAATCTAATAAAAGGCCGCCTGCAGATTTCGTCAAGGTCGTGAGATGTAATTTATATAGCAGTTCCATAGAGGTGTTTACACCTCCACGTGCAGTGCACAATTATGCTTGTTCTCGAGGATTGTGTGTTAGAGTTAAGACTAGGCTATGGTTAGCACTATCCCAGTTTGCATCTTGTGACCTAAAACGAAATCTGGGGATGGCCTTTTAAAATATTAGGACCCAACCGTTTGGAGGTTATCCCATGAGGACTAAAAGCCAAGACCAATAGCAGATTTCGTCGCTCATAGGCTAATCATGGATCACGAGATGTAATTAGAGAAAGGGCGCTGGTTAGGGTTAACAATTTGGGAGAGAAGTTAAAGGAGATAAATCTCTAACATTTGGGACCTAGAAATTGACATAAGTGGGTCGCAAAGCATATAATACTCTAATATAAATTTATAAAAACTGATTTAGGCCTACAATGGTTCCCATCTCTACTCTTATTTGAATTTCAAATCAGTTAGGCTTATGTTCCCCGAAATAAGTCAGCAATCTCAATCGAATGCAAATATCTAGCGTCTTATTATTCCAGCCTACATACGCCATTTGATTTGTGCAATATGTCTATCCCCGTTCCCCGAGTCTCTTGTACTAAGTAAAATGTTTATTTTGTCTTAAATATTGGATATTAGAAGCAGGGGCGTGCATAACGATTTCGTTTTTTTTTTTGGGGGGGGGGGGGTGTTTAGCCAAAATGTGACCGACTGATGCACATACCAACACGCCCTCCCAGTGCGAGTGACGCAATCCGGAGCCGAGCACCACGTGTCAGTTTTCTAGAGTTGGCATAACATCTGTACAATCAGACGCCCCACACACCAGTGGTACTACAAACAGGGCAGTTCACTATAATCGTGAACATGATAGTGCTGAGACAGTATAAGACAATTGAGGATTAGAGGAAATGATTCTAAAATGGAATCAAGCCCAGTCTCAAAAATTTCAGATATGTAAGTGAGTAGAAGAATGATGTTATAATGGAATCGCGCCGCAGGCGCGAAAAATTTCAGATAGCCTATGTAACAGAGCTTTTAGATTTTTGAGACTGGACTTGAAAATTTGAATCAATGTCAATTGTCATGGCAAATGGAACCAATTTCTCGTTAACGAGAGGATAAGAAATGGGACAGAATCTTGAGGCCTAGGCCTATCTATCAATTTCGCCTGTTTTGTGATTGGTTATCCCATTAATTCACTTAGTCGGAGACCGACTGCGGTGAGTACTTTTTTTGAGACCGACTATTTTTTGCCATGGTAGAAAACATTTCATAGAAGAACAACATAGTCACAACAGAATATGAGTGACAAGCAGACATGGTTATTGTCATACGATTACATCATGTGTACCTACTTTTGATCATGGAGTAGGCAAGCACAGGTGTGTCGTATGGGTTATTGTATACTATAGTTTTGTGTGACGTATGCAATTTAGGTACACGGATTCACGCAACTATTTAGTATTTGGGTTCTATTCTGGCATTGTTTTTGAGACCGACTGCAGTGACTGCACTTATTTTGAGACCGACTATTTTTCTCCTTGGGTGAATTTTTTTTGTTAGACCAACATACTCACAACAGAATGAGAGCGAAACACAACATCTTTTCAAACATGATAAGTTGACAAGATTATTTTCTTCTAAAGTGTGAGTAGCGTGACATATACAGTGAGCACTTATTTTGATACCGACTGCTCCTATTTTGTGACCGACTGCACTGATTTTGCGACCCACTATTTTATAGTAAAGTTTTGAGTGATTAGCGTGACAGTGAGTACGTATTTCGATAATGACTACTCTATTTTGCGACCGACAGCACTGGTTTTGCGACCGACTATTTTTTCTACTGGGGGGGGGGGGGGTGACGCCCATCAATCGTTTAAGCCTACATCCACGAAGACGGGACCAGTGGGAGAAAATTTAACTGCCACAAACCCGTTTCCCTGCTATTCCAGCCTGTGAATATAACTACCCAAAATTCCAAACAACCTATCAATCGTCGCGGGCTACGCGAGCCTCACCTTCCCGGAGAAAATTTAACCACTGCAAATGCGTTTTCTGCTATTCTAGTCTGCGTATAAGCAACTCCAAAAGTATCCAATGGTTTTGTAACCGAAATCCCACCCTTAATTCCAACCATTCGATCACGTGCACTGTTGCAGGAGCATTAACAAAAATAATCGATGTCCGAAAAGTGGCTCGACCAGACAAAATGTTTTAATCAATAGTCAACTCAGTGGTATTCAATTAAAAGAACAGTGAAATTGGTGTTTTATTAGGGCTCGATGACAGTTAGGGTAGCAAAACTAGAAATGCCCGAAGTAGGTTTACAGATAGTACTGGTGAGTGTACACTCGGCAAACCTCGGAAGATTCCGGGAATCTAAACTCGGCTGTATGATGAATTCCGCCATATTGGAACTACTTTAAAGGTCCCGGATGAAACATGGCTGCGCCCATTCCAAACACAAGTTGGCGACCTATTTGACCGATCCAGCTGTAAGATAATGACGAAATTACACTTCTATTCTGAGCTGAAGGAATGGATAAAAAATAATATATTCTACTTTCATTCGATAGACATAACGTTGGATTTTATTGGTTGATAAATAGAGACTGTTGTCTTTACACTAAATAGGTTTCCAACGAACAGGTTGCAGCTCGATCGGTCGAATAGGTCGCTAGCCGAATAGGTTCCCAATTTGTGTAATAGCGTCAAGTTTTTCTGTTAAAGTAAACCGGTAGCCGCATCGCAAATGTATGGGCGTAGGTACATATCACTTACTGTTATACATCCGAGACTAGATGTAGTTTACGGAATCTGTCGAGATTAGCCGAGTGGGTGAGTGTAATGAGTGAGACCTACGTCAGCTTTCTTCGAGGGCGAAGAAGCGGAACCGACCTTGTATAGACCCCTTAAGACAATTTTGGAATATTTGACGGCCACATACGCGTTTTAAATCTCTTCTAGCCCTAAAATTAAAATTTCGGGCACTTTATTTTGCTATAGCCTCTATAGCGTCCACAAAACTTTCGGTATGGCGTAATGGTGATAGGCCTATAATCAAACGTTTTTTTAATCCCTTCAATTTTGAAAATTGACAACCGCAAACCCATTTTCCAAGCATTTCAGACCAAGGCTTCCTATCGTTTCTTTCTCCTGTCCTGTGTCCTGTTCTCTTCTTTTTTCTCCACCACATCTCCTTTCTTTCTCTTTTCGTTTTTTTCTTCCTCTTTTTTCTTCATAGGCTTAGGCCCACTTTTTTAGAATGAGCTTCTTTGGGTTATAGACATACATTTCAAGTTTCATCAAAGTTGGATTAAAATTGTGACATCTACAGGGTCCACAACCTTCATATGCAATATTTTTTACATTATTCGCGTAGAAGCGGCGGTCATTTTTTCCAGCCATTTGGGTTCGATTTTCACGAAATTTGTTTAGTCAACCTTCATTGTGGTGTAACGGTGATATTATCAAACGGTTTTTAAAATCAGATAATAATTGTGACCTCCAGATTAACCACAAGCTAAGAAAAGGTGATTTTCCGTATAATCAGGGACTGTAATTTAGGAAGTTACGATCACATATATGCGCAAACAATAATTGTGACCACCAGCTGGACCACAAGCTAAGATAAGCTGATTTTTCGTATTATCAGGGACTATAATTCTGGAAGTTACGATCATAAAAATATGCGCAAATATCAAAAGGAACCACAATATTTTGGTAATAAATGTGCATTTCAAAGTTTCAACAAAATCAAATTAAAAATGTGACCTCTGCAGGGTCCGCAATCTTTATATACCATATTTTTACACGATTCTCGTACAAACGGCGGCCATTTTGTTCGGCAATTTTAGCACGATTTTCACGAAATTCGAACACAACCTTCGGTATGGTGCAACGGTTATATAATCTGATTTGGGTGCCTTTTCTTTTACGCACGATGGTCATTGAACCACAAAACTTTTGTCCTTGATGCGGGTGCTGCAAACTTGACGCGATGATATAATTCGACAATGCAACATAGAATAGTCTTTAAAATAAAACGTAGTACACGCAGGCTTATGAAAATTTGTTATGTTGTAGTTTATTCCTCCTTTGATTCTAGGAAATAGATAACATTTTGCCACCAAAGGTGATTTAGGTGGTTTGTGATGTAGCGTAGACGTACCCCTTGCTTATATTCAACCAAAAACTCAAAACTGTCTTGTATCCGGACGCTGGGAACTTTGCGGTGATATAACTCGATAATGTAGTTTTGTCATGTCCATACCTACTCTAATGCGATTTTCTCATAATACCTTGTTTGTTTACGATAATACATCTCGAAAATGCAGCATGGTGGGTGGTCTAGTAGTTTATTCACCCCTTCCTTGGTTATCTTTGAAATAAATAACATTTTACCACCAGGACTAGTTTAAGCGCTTTTGATGTAGCGTGGATTGTGGATGAAGGTATCCGGTTACTGAAATAAGGGTGAGAGATTCTGTAGTTCGAGTTTCAATGTCTGGTCAAATCAATATAACCCTGCTATACCCTTTTACAGACCTGTCTATCTAAATCACAAACCGTTATTTGGTGATGATCAACCACGCAGAAAACCGATTTTAATAATGCATAACACATAAATTTAACTTTTCAAAAACGATGTCGGCCCAAGTTTCTTTCAGGCAGGTTTGTGATGCTTTCTGAAAAAGTAAGTTAAACCTTATTTTGGAGAATTTAGGAATCGTAATCATGTAGCTATGGACTTCAACAGGCATCTTTTTTATTTATTGCAAAATCTATTCAAAAATGTCTTTAAAAATACCAATGTTTTATTTAAACCAAAATAGCAACAGAAACATGTAAATGACAGTACACATATGAAATATTTATATGAAAGAGAACTTACACATCAAAAAATTAATACTTTATGACTAGCAGCCCAGGAGTTAGTCACTATCCCAACCTATTCCCAATCAAATTTAAAATTATATTATTTTGTTTCACCACTCAGAGGAATAAAATTAAGCTTGTAGGAGAAATCTCACTCATGTTATTTGATTTACAGGTAACAAGACAAACGTTGAATGGAAGATAATTATTAGATGTTGGAAGTGTTTGGAATTTGGGTTCCAGATTCATCATGCATATAGATTAACATTATTTGATAACCCACAATTGAATTTAAAGAATTCTTAAAAACAGCAGATTTTTGTGGAGCAGCTGTGTTTCAAACTTTGAGTTTGGGTGGGCTATGGTTTTGAGGATACAGTTGTGTTTTAAAATTTGAGTTTGGGTGGGCCGTGGTGCAAAACTCTGATTCTTTGGGTGCATATTCAACCGATTAAAAAAAAAATAATGACATTATTTTTCTAATTATTTTTCTAACATTAGTAATTTCCTAAATTATAAAATTCAATACACTGATAAAGATGTCCTTGCATGAACTTAATCTGAACAAACATTTATAATTGGCTATCTTTTATATTGTTTTAACAAAAATATAACTGAAAAATGAAAGTACAATTAATATAATCTTTATGAAGATTTGTTATAACTAATTCTGACAGATATGACAATGTTAACATTAAAAAACTTCTTGAATTGAACACTAACTTCCAACATGGCATATAATCTTATACAATTAATAAGACAATACCGTTATACAAACATGAATTGAAAACATTAAATTACTAACCAATCTTGCTACTTAAGTTCATAAAATGCTGATGAGTGAATGCTATAAATTATCAATTAATGATGTTCACAATTAAAATGTGAAGTATGTCAGGTATATACATAATTTGAATTAAATAATAGTTTCTTTCTTTTGTCTGAATGATTTTGACAAAGGAGAAAATAATCTATAAAGAAAGTAAAATAAAGTTACAATAAAATCTTTCCTAAATTTTGTCAAAAACATCTTTTCTGGGTATGGATTTCTAGGTGTCTACAGCTCCTTTGTATGGACTCCTACTTCTGCTGGAGGATCTGGACCTGAAGATAAACAGATAATAGGTTATGATGAATTATCAAAGCTTATGAAAAGTTTAAAACATAGATTGTTGCATACTTATTCTTGTGTAGGTAAGGGGAGCATTCTCAAAATAACCCATTAACTAATTACCAGAAATAATGAAACTTTGATGGCCATCTAGTTCTTCCTATTGCAATTATTTAGTATAAACTATGTATACAATTTGGGATAATTAGCAATTGTTGATGACCGGAGACCAAGATATATGACCACATTTAAATGTGGACATACAAAATTTAATATTAAGATATGGACCTACAACACTTAAGTGTGAACTGCAGCAAGTGTGGTTTAGAGAAAACGTAACACTCATAATATAGGGAATAATATTCTAAATTAAAAAATATCCTGTAATCTGTTACAATAAATGGCTTGTTGATTTATGCCTTTCAGAAAATAGTTTACTTTTACAAACAACGAATTATTATCTTTGTAGAGATTTATACATGACACTGTGACACACTTTATTAAATGTGAAATATTACTTGAAATGTTATATAACAGGGTATTAACTGTTTTTGTTAAGAAATAAGAATATATAATGATGGAATTGTGTTCAAAACTTCAAATCACTACTATCAGTTGTAATTACCTTCGAGGTGAATGAGTCCTACTCCTAGTTCTACTGCGTCGTGATTTACTTCCTCTATCATTGTATCTTCTAGGACTTCTGCTCTTTGATCGACTTCGACTTCTGGAATAAGACCTGAAAAATGCCAGTTCATAACTGCTACAATCCTCAATAACAGTAATATATAAAATTATTGCACTGAGCTTTATTGTGCTTTATTTTTGTGCTGTATTTTTGAGTAATTGGGAATCAGTTTCAAATATTTTATCTGAGTTAAATGTTTCATTTCAAACAAATATCAATAACTTTTCTGAGGCTATAATCTAATAACAATCAATAAAATAAAGATATTCTTTGATTTTATTGCTTTGATAAACATTTTATTACCACCATGTTATCTTTAAAAGGTCAGACCCAGATTTTACAGGAGGACAGTTTATTAATGTAGTTTAAAATATACAAATCAAATGACACAATAGCTTGTCGAAAAATTTCAGCTGAAACAACTGAGCTGTCAGAAAGCTACCGCTAGATTTGTTCATAATCTAATTCTAAGAGTAACTTGGTATTTGTGATGACCACTTACCCCTATGACTTATGCAAGTATTCAAGTCTATCCAGGTACTTGCGAAAGCATGGTATTTGGGGACTTATTAAAAATACATAAGGAAACAGAAAGTTTATACTTCTGCAAAAAAGTACAACAGAGCTTCTTAGGATAGTTGTACAGGATAATGAATAAGATTTCTAGGAGTCTCACACGTACAGAATTAACCCATTTAATGTTTAAATACATATGTCCAAGGTAAAGTGATAAAGTTTGACAGCTATACAAATTAACAATAAATATTGTGATAATAAAAATATAGAGTATTAATACAATACAGTACATAATCTTTATCCAAGTACTGTGATGGATAAAAATTGTTATTAAAATGTACACAGAAAAATAGTTCTACTTTACCAAAACAAGACCCGTAGTTGTAGATCTCTCCATTTTTTATGTTTAACTCAGGGACGTTTCATTTAGTTCAACAGAAGAGATGATTGCGCATTTGTAGTTTAGTTCTGAGAAGTGCAGATAGGAAAGAGATTGGAATCCATTCTAAATCAGGATAGACACCAATGAGGTGTCTGAGCAGATCTTTTTCTAAAGCTCAAATTATGTCGACTCTATATCATGGAGGTAGTTATACATGACACAGTAACTCTGATGATCTTAGTGTAGTCTTATTGATCTCATTGACAGTAGTATCAATCGTTTACTCTTTACCAAAACTCAATTTCCTCATATCAATTGTCTGCAATGCATGGGTTATGATAAATCATAAAAATTCGTAAATAAATGTTTTGTCTCTTAATTAAATGTTTGAATACTTAAAACTTTTGTACCTGTATATCATTAAAATAATTAAAAAAAAAAACTAATGCAAAACGACCTAATTATTAAAACATTGTCGTAATATTATCAAGTATTATATTACTATACATGTACATACAAAATTTATATTATAAAAGCGTAACAATGTTAATTACTTTTCAAGGTGTTGATTTAGGGCTCTCATTTCAGGATAAATGCAAGATTGCATAATTTTTACTTAGTTACATGTAAAGACTGCCCAAATGAGTGCCCTACTTCAGTGAGATCCTAAGAAAATACTAGGGGGGTATGAAGTAAGTATCTTATTTCTGACATTGCTGAATATGCAATTCAAATTACATATTTATAATCTGATATCAAATTACATCTAAAGTCTTAAGGCCTTAAACTTCCATTGATTAGAATTTAGTGAGAAACTGAGAGTATGCATACCAACAACATAGTACCTTTTTATCTATTCAACTATTCTGAAGATAAAGATTTTTAAATTTGAATTTTATTAAAGTTGGTGACAATGTATTACCACATTTAAGTATTAGCTTATAAACGAAGGAATCCAGAATATGGGGAATCTAAAATATGATCGCCGTAACATTAAATGTTGTTCTACTATGTCTTTGTACTGTAATGTGAACTTGAACAGGTTACCACATACATTTTTATAACAGCATTTCAGTTCCAGACATAAATTATTACTCATCTATTTTCTGAGAATAAGATATGTTTCATTTTAACCCTTGTGGCTGCAAGTTGTGAGAATCACATACAAGTAGCTGTATGGGTCCACAACTCCACGGAGAACCAATGTGCACCAACAAGGGTTAAAGTTAAAGCCAAATTCAAGTAAAACATTGTCATGGCCTAACCGATTAAATTTATTTTGTATTACACAAATATCTAACATTTTTTTTCTTGTTCTTGGAAGACAAAGGAACTTAAAGACCATGAAATTGTCTGAATTACTATACTTAGCTTTGTTTTGTGGTGAATTATGAGAAATTAAAAAAACAAAGCTGCTTATGGGTTATAGTTTGATTGGTTGATTTAAAATAGAACTGTCACTAGCTGGCAGAACATCTGTAGATTACAATTCAGGGTACAAATCTTTAAAAGATAGGTTCAAGGCAACAAAACATTGCTCAAATCAGCTTAATCGTGTGGGCAGTCAACAAGAGTTGTCGCATATTTTTACTTTTGAAACATTTATAATACACTACATTGTATAAACAAAGTTATCAAAGTAATTATCAGATATCTTTGAAAGGCTTGGTCTCATGACCTCAAACACTGTGTATAAATTTAAAGTCAATCGGATATTAACTTTAGCCTCTAGTGCCGTAAACGTGAGAACGTAATGGGAGATTAGGGGACTCATTAGCGGATCTAGAAGCTGTGAATTGTGTGTGTGGGGGTGGTACTACGTGACAGTCCAAATATAGGGTCATAATTCAGGAAGTTATGATCCTATATGCGCGAATATCAAAAGGAAGCAAGATCTTTGGCTTATAATCATGTATTTCAAGTTTCATCAAAATCGGATATGAAAATTGTGACCAATGTAGTTGTCCGCAACATACCAATATCAAAAGGAACCAAGATCTTTGGGAGGCTCACATTTCAATTTTTTTCAAAATCGGATAAAAATTGTGACCCGTAGAGTGTCCACAACAAAATGTGGATGCATGGACATCTAGACGGACAGAAGCAACGACATATGAAAGACTTCACAAAATTGTGAGCATATTAAATGATCGAACATTGTAATCTAATTTCAATCGTCCTATCTTTACTGCACTATCTTACTAATCTTAGCTAACTGATACAGACATATGCCATGTATTGTGCTATGAGGGAAATTATTCCTGAACAGCAGCGCTACATTCTACTATGATTTCAAATTCTAATTGTCGAGACTTCTTTTACTTGCACAACAATTCCATCCCATTGCAACAACTAGATGCAGTTCCTTGTTAGGCCTTTTGCCCTAGAAAACTGACGAGGAATCTTGAGGTTAAGGAAATTTTTAGGCAAACACTGACCCCAAAACTAGGGGTCTTCAGGTTTGGGAGCTAGCGCCATTACTTTATTCATATTTTTCTAGTAATAATATAGATAATCAATCTACATACCCAAACAGAAATATTTAACTTTAAATGATTCAAATCTTTAATTTTTGTATAAAACTTTTGTAAATAACAATAAAATTAAGCAACTAAGGTGTTTTAGAAGAAGTAACCATACCGAATATCATGCATAACATCTATCACCACTGGGTTAATAACTCACCAGCTCAGTAGATTAAATACAAAAGAACTGACTATATTTGAATCACTTAAAGTAGCTACGTCTGTCTCTAAGAGTCTAACTCAATATCACTCAAAGTCGTTGACATTCTGATATCCAATATTTAAGAACAAGTGACTCGAAGAACTAGGCTAGACATATTCCACAAATCCTGTAGGGACTGAAGAACTAGGCTAGACATATTCCACAAATCCTGTTGAACAGTTTATATACATTCATATCACATTATTGTATGCCTTGTGACCCATTTGTGTCAATTTCTAGGCCTCATATATTGGCGATTAAGCTCTTTTAAATTAATGCCCTATTTCCATTGGCACTGTTGTATTGAAAATAACTGTGATTATAGGATGCTTCAAAATGTGTTTTAGTTTTTAACTAGTAAATAAAAATGTTAGTATAACTAAATTTCAATGTTAAGGAACATAATCTATTTGAATACTACAAAAAAAGAGAATAAGTTGAAACATCTTGAATTAAAATTCAATATATCTAACAAGCTAACACTGATGTATCCTACCTCAGTCACAAAATAAATAGAAGACACCCATTCATTTCTCGGAATATTCAAATTGTTTATGGTGGTATATTACTATTGGATTCAAAATGCTATAGTTTTATTGTTTAACTTCTATTCGTGTAATATATAACCTAATTTCTCTATTTGTTCCTCATAAATGGAGCTTCTGATCTTTCAACTCTTAAGTAGCATGTAAATTTCACCAACACGGTCTTATTTCAAATTCTAAATATCGGTAGATCGTAAGTATGTTGCAGCTATGTTATACATTGGAGCCTCAGGTTTTGACAGGCTGAGTAAAATTGGTTGGTTGCATCAAAATCAAATTTAACAAGCCAACAATGAGGTTGATGTCCACCGCCGAAATCCCAAAATAAATAGATGACGCACATTAATCAATCGCACGTGCATTTTTTTCAAAAGCATCAAGCAATCAAACCATGTACACAAAGTTTCATCTCTCTCTATCTGATAAGATTTTCGATTATCTTGTCCCAAAGCATCGACCAAAGAAATTGATTAGCCCTGCTTAGCTTTAGCTCAAAATGTTACTCATTGAACTTAGTCAAGACATTCACATAAAGAACCACTACATCAAGTTTAAATATTCTACCTCAATTAAAAGCAGAGTTGTTATCTTCCAAAGTCATGACCTATCAAATTGCTTATCGATCTTTAGCCCAAGCAGAAAATTTGCCCCATCGAACTTAGTCAAGGTATGATTAATGAATCTATATTCAGAGGTTCATCGCTCTCACTTCATTATAACCTAAGTGATCGTGTCTACTTTAAAGACAATATTCATTATCAAACTCCATCAAGGCATTCACCTAATAGGTACCTATGCCAAGTGTGAACTTTCTAACTCAATTAGAATGAGAGTTATTGTGTTCCAAAGTCTTGACCAATCACATTGCTTATCGCTTGGCTTACCCTGAGCAGAACATGCTCTTTATCGAACATAGGCAAGGTACTGATGTAATAAAGCTATACACCAAGTGTCCTCACATAATTAGAACAGCTCAATTAGAAAGAGTTATTGTGTCCCAAAAAGTGTGATGGACAGCCAGGCAGACAGACGAACTCATTTTAATAGACGCCTACTTTCTTCGAAAGGCGGGGGACAATTAAATTCTGCATGGTATAGGGGATGGTATTGTATCAATACTATTCAAAGACAACTTTCAAATTAATATCATAGCACAAAACTATAAGATGATAGTTTTGGATATAGTTGATAATCAAAAGGCTTTTTTGTAAAACTCAATCAACCAAAAAACTTTGAATGCATAAGCTGCTTTAAATATCAATGATCTAGCAATCTCCGTAATTGCGTGAATAGATGCGCACGCAGTGGGGACACTAAATGATGTCATAATGATGGTTGCTAGGTGAAAGTATCAAAATTCTAAATTTGCTCGAGGTTTATTATAAAATAAAAGAAATATCATCAGATTAGAGCCCCATCTGAACAAAACAAATAAAAAATTGTCTTAGATTTAAAATTACATGAATAGAAATTAGACAATAGCACGATAGAATTTTTAATCTAATAGACCACCATACTGCAATACCTTAACAAAAATTGCTCATTATGGAAATTGGTCATGGTACTGATATATCAAATTATATCCATAGTAATATGGTTTTGAAGTCTTGGCCAATCAAATTGCTTATCTTTTTACCAAGTTTGAAAATCTATCTTACAAAGAAACAGTGTATTTCATAAGGTGTGACAATTAACCACACCTTTTGCTTAGCAAAATATACTCATCATTGAACTCAGTCAACACATTCACTTCATGAACAACTAGCTCAGCCGAGTTACCTGTTGTGTCTGTAAAAGTGTGTAGACGGACAAACAGACAAAAACATTTTAATAGTCCTTAATTTTCTTTGAAAGGCAGCGAACAATAAACCACAGAGAGCTTTTTTGCAACAATCAAATGGCGTTTATCCTTTAAATCTTTTTCTAATAATGTAGAATTAACTTTATTTAAAGAAGTAGCTCTACATACCTCTTTCGTTTTTTGCTGTATTTGTAACAGTCATAGGCATAGTGCCCTCTTTGATCACACTTATAGCATCTATCATCTGGGTTATAGGGCTTTCCTCTCCCACGACTGCTTGCTCCAAATCCTCTTCCTCTTCCTCTATATCCACCACCGCCCCCTCTAGAAGAGCCTGCCCAGGGCTTTGGTCGAATTCGTCCACTGCAGTGTTCAACTCTGATTCTTTGTCCTAATATAGAGCTGAATAACATCAAACACATAATTAGTAGAGATAAATCATTAAAATTGCAGGTATCTTCAAACATGATATATGCTTTCAAAGCCATATATGACTAATGATCATAAAGGCTGCTCAGTGTTCTATTTTTTTTCAGAGCTACGGCCACACCAATTTTCTGGAACACCAGTTTTCAAAATTGTTTCTTATTTCTTGGGTAGACTGGGGCGGAGCGGTATGAAAAACACAATGTAGATGGTTTAAAATGAATTTATACAAGCCAACAGTGAGGCTGATGTCCCCTGCTGAAATCCCAAAATAAATAGGACACAAATTAATTAATTGCACGTTTATCTTTTTCAAAAGTATCAAGGAATCAAAATGATTATCAACTTTACAGTTTCATCACTCCCTATCAGATAGAATCAGCTTAATGAACATCCTGACCAACTTTAAACATTCTACCTCTATTAAAAGCAGAGTTGTTAAGTTCCACAGCCTTGACCAATCAAATTGCTTATTGCTATGCTTACCCTCAGCAGAAAATGCTTATCTTCGAACTTCATCATGGGATTGACCTCATAAACACCTACACCAAGTTTGAACATTATAGCTCAATTAGGAGGAGAGTTATTATGTCCCAAAGAGTGTGATGGACAGACGGACAGACTGATGAAGCCATTTTAATAGTCTCCCACTTCCTTTGAAAGGCGGGGGACAATAAAATAATTCTCATTTTTAAATGGCAAATTGTTTTAATTTTGTTAAATACTTGAGTATCTGATACCAATGAGAGTTGATGATGGTCTTGTTTTGTTATGTGGTATCAGCTATTGCATTTTAAGCTAGTCTTGGTCCGCATTTCCGACATTGGTATGATAAAGTCTTGATTATACATTTTTATGTTAAATTATCCATCACAAAATGTATTCAAATCCAGTAAATATCACAGGATATTACAATGGCATTGACAGTTTATGTATGGTCTGGATAAGTTAATTAATTAGTGTTCAATTAATACATTAATTTCAATAACATTTCTGGCCCAAAGAGAGACCTGCATTTGGCGGAATTAGCTCTTGCATAATGCTACTTAGTTGATCTTCTCGAAAGATTTTAAATCCAAAATGTTTAAATTCAATTTAAATAAAACATCGCTCACAAGACTTAAAGATAGGCTGGCACTGCCAGACAGGATACGCCCATATTTTTGAGAGATGGATAGAGAACAAGCAATACCGAAAGTGATTTTTCCTACATGTACATCATTAAGTCCTGTATTTCATACTGTATTGGGAGCAGCCATTTTGTTGGTCAGTTCCAGTCTGATATTCATGAAATTCGAAGCCGACAATGATTATGGTGTGACGGTACACAACCTAGAAATGTTACTTTTCGTCAAAATCGGATAAGAATTGTGACCTGTAGAGAGTGCACAACCATGATATACCATATTTTTACACTATTCGCGTACAAACGGTGACCATTTCGTGTGGCAATTTTGGTACGATTTTCACGAAATTCGAACTCAACCTTCCTTACGTATGTACAGTGCAACAATAATATAATCAGAGTTTTTTTTATAAATCAGATAATAATTGTTCGAGAGATAGACAGAGAACAAGCAATACCGAAAGTGATTTTTCCTACAATCAAAGGCCATAATTTATTAAGTTATAATTTGATATGTGCAAATATCGAAAAGAATAAAGATCTTTAGGTTATAAACAAGCATTTCAGGTTTCATCAAAATCGAATTAAAAATTGTGACCTCTACAGGTTCCACAACTTTGATATACCATATTTTCACACTGTGCGCGTACAAACGGCGGCCATTTTTTCTGGCAATTATGGTCCGATTTTCTCGAAATTCAAACTCAATCTTCCGTAGGGTGTAACGGTGATAGAGTCAAACGTTTTTTTAAATCGGATAATAATTGTGACCTCCAGAGGGACCATAGGTGATTTTTCGGACAACCAGGGGCCATAATTCAGGAAGTTACGATCCGATATGGGCAAATAACGAAAGGCACCAAGATCTTTGGGTTATAACCATGCATTTCAAGTTTCATCAAAATCAAATTAACATTGTGACCTCTACAGGGTCCACAACCATGATATACAATTTTTTAACAGTATTCGCGTACAAACGGCGGCCATTTTGTATGGCAATTTTGGTCTGATTTTCCCGAAATTCGAACTCAACCTTCCTTACAGTGTAACGGTAATATTATCAACCGTTTTATTAAATCGGATAATAATTGTGACCACCAGAGGGACCACAAGCTAAAATAAGGCGATTTTGCGTATAATCAGGGGCCATAATTCAGGAAGTTACAATCCGATATGCGCAAATATCGAAAGGAACCGAGATCTTTGGGTTATAACCATGAATTTCAAGTTTCATCAAAATCGATTTAAAAATGTGACTTTTACAAGGTCCACAAACCATGATATACAATTTTTTAACAGTATTCGCGTACAAACGGCGGCCATTTTGTATGGCAATTTTCGTCCGATTTTCACGAAATTCGAACTCAACCTTCCTTAGGGTGTAACGGTGATGTAATCAAACGTTTTTTTAAATCGGATAATAATTGTGACCTCAAGACGGACCACAAGCTAAAAAGGGTGATTTTTCGGACAATCAGGGGCCATAATTCAGGAAATTACATTCCGATAGGTGCAAATATCGAAAGGAACCAAGATCTTTGGGTTACAAACATACATGTCAAGTTTCATCAAAATCGGTTCAAAATTGTGACCTCTATAGGGTCCACAAGCTAAAAACGTGATTTTTCGTACAATCAGGGGCCATAATCCATGAAGTTTTCATCCTATACATGCCAATATCGAAAGGAACCGAGATCTTTTGGGGATAAACCTATATTTCAAGTTTCGTCAAAATCGGATAAGAATTGTGACCTGTAGAGAGTCCACAAACAAATTGTGGACGGACGGACGGACGGATGTCCGGACGTCCGGACGGACAGGGGCGACGACAATATACGTCCACATAAAAATGTGGGCGTATAAAAATCTTATTGGTTTGGCACATAGTTGTTTCGTTGAACTTCTAGATTGCATGGGTACTGCAGACAAGTGTTTCATTTAATACCTGTTCTGTTACCAATACTTATATTGGTCAAATGTAAATAACACTTGTGATATTCTTTCTAAAGATTTTAATTACTTACGCCCCATCTAATCCCCTGATAGCATCATCAGCATCTCTTGCATCTTCAAACTCAATGAAAGCAAAACCTGGTGGATTTCTAGCTACCCAAACACTTCTCAATGTTCCATAATAACTGAACTGTTTGTCAAGATCCTTTTCTGTGGCATCCTTAGCCAAATCACCTATGTATACTTTACAATCCATATCTTTAGTACTGTCGCGTCGTTGAGGATCATCATAATCTCTTCGTCTCGATGAGTCGTCATAATCTCTTCGTTTCGACGAGTCATCATAATCTCGACTGCGCCTTGAGTCATCATAATCTCTGCTGCGTCTTGAGTCATCTTCATCCCTTCGTCTACTGGAGTAATCATCATCATAGTCTCTTCTAGACATTGTTTCTAGAAAGATATAGGAGATTAAGAATGAGGCATAATGTCATTTATTATAAACCAACAAGCATTTAATTTTTTCTTATTCAATAACCTTGGGCATCAAGAAAAGCATAGGTTTATAAAATAATTATATAACGTACATTAACAGAAGCAAAATCTGGCCCATACAAATGGAATCAAAAACATGCATTTACATTTGCTTTTAACCAATGTATCTAAGTGTGCATCCATAAAGAAATGTGGATTACTAATACATAATCTTAGTTAAAATTAATCGTATTTTGGAACAGTGACTATACCGTAACTACAATTTTTAGTTAATAAATGGTGTTCAAAATTCTTAGGTTACTGGCATACCTGCCTAGAAACAAGATGCAGGGCAATGCTACAATTAATATATTCTTGGGGCTACAGACAACCTATTTCAGCTCTGGGCCAAGTCTTATTCAATTCAGGTTCAATGTTAAAACTTTTTGAGAACCAAGTAAATTTTACTGGGCAACTGTTTACTTCTAAAAGGAACATTCAAAGATTTCAATTTTGGGATAGGCAACGCAATAAATGATTGAAGATTCTAACTTTTTCAAAGATTCCAAATTTTTCCCCTGGTTATGTTATGTACATTTTGTTTCATCTTCGAATCGCCAACATACAAATTGTGTATTGCCCTACATTTAGACTGCAATGGCGACTGCCAAGAAAATTTAACAGTGTGTTGTGCCAAGGGTTTATGTCCCACTAAAAAGTTCCCTTACAGTGCACAATTGTAAAATTTACTGGGAAAAGGTACCAATAGGCTTGTGACTGTGTCTGAATGTACAGGGCATATCAGGAATGATAAGTTTTATCTTGGCAGACTCTTTGTAAATTAAGACAATGACTGAGCAAGTACTATATTTTTCTTTTCAATAACAACTGATTAATGTTAGCCTACTTATTCAATTTCTAGGACACCCAACTTCCAACACGCATATTAATAAGTCTACTTGATACAATTGTCTCTCTTAAATCATTGTGGTTACTATATACGGAAATTTGTAATTCAAGAGAAAAGGGGACCACCAGCAGTGCGGCAGAGATTCCCGAAATCAGTAAAATAGGCCTACACAACACTAATTAGCAGCTAAATCGCTAATATCTGGGAAACTGGCACATTTTGAATAGGTCGCAACACATGTAATAATGTATGAATGTATTTAAATTATTGTAAACAGATTTACCAATCTCGAAACCAGAAAAATTTTTGAAGAAATTTCTCTGGTGAATCGGGGTAGCCATTTTCCCACAAAATGACATGTAATTCCTACGCGCAAAATTTCTCGTTTATTTGCTTCGTACGTCCCTGATTTTACGTGCCTGGATGACCGAATCACTTAAAAATATACCCACGCGTAGAAAAATAGATCTTTACAAAAACTTGAATTTATTCGTTTAGGATCCAATTTTTTTATGTCAGCGAGTTGACTTTGACTCAAGGATCATTTTACAACAAACGAAACAACGATCCAACCTCTAGTTTTCGAGAAATCGACCCAAAAAGATTGACCAATCAGAGGTCAGAATGGGCAGGGCTTAGGTTTGATAAAGATAGGTTGCCAGGCAACGAAACATACGCCCACAACAGCTAAGTCGTCCGGGCAGTCAACAAGGGTTGTCGCATATTGTTTCTTTTATCAGTAAGGAGAACATTTACAACACATGATAATCTTATTACGAGTAATAGCCCATTAAATAATTATCAGAAATGATTAGAATAGTTTTGATGGTTTGTCTCAAGGCCTTTGTCCACAAGATATTTCAAAGTGATCAAGTGCCAGATATCGCTGAAAATCAATAGGCTTCTTCGTCTCACGACCTTAAACACCATGTATAAATTTAAAGTCAATCAGATATTAACTTTAGCCTCTAAAGCCTTCACAAGATTTTTCAAAGTGATCAAGGGTCATAACTCTGGCAGTAATTATCAGATATCACCGAAAATCAATAGGCTTCTTCGTCTCATGACCTTAAACACTGTGTATAAATTTAAAGTCAATCGGATATTAACTATAGCCTCTAGAGCGTTCACAAGATTTTTCAAAGTGATCAAGGGTCATAACTCTGGTAGTAATTATCGGATATGGCTGAAAATCAATAGGCTTCTTCGTCTCACGACCTTAAACACCGTGTATAAATTTAAAGTCAATCGGATATTAACTATAGCCTCTAGAGCGTTCACAAGATTTTTCAAAGTGATCAAGGGTCATAACTCTGGTAGTAATTATCGGATATCGCTGACAATCAATAGGCTTCTTCGTCTCACGACCTTAAACACCGTGTATAAATTTAAAGTCAATCAGATATTAACTTTAGCCTCTAAAGCCTTCACAAGATTTTTCAAAGTGATCAAGGGTCATAACTCTGGCAGTAATTATCAGATATCACCGAAAATCAATAGGCTTCTTCGTCTCATGACCTTAAACACTGTGTATAAATTTAAAGTCAATCGGATATTAACTATAGCCTCTAGAGCGTTCACAAGATTTTTCAAAGTGATCAAGGGTCATAACTCTGGTAGTAATTATCGGATATGGCTGAAAATCAATAGGCTTCTTCGTCTCACGACCTTAAGCACCGTGTATAAATTTCAAGTCAATCGGCTATTAACTTTAGCCTCTATAGCGTTCACAAGAAATTGTGGACGATGGACGGACGGACGGACCGACGGACGGGGGCGACGGCAATATACGACCACATTTCCATGTGGGCGTATAAAAATTGGAAAAAATGGACGGTCTAATGTGCCAGAGGCCTTCGGCTCCGCGGCTGCCTCTGGGATCGAGATTGCAGATTTACAATTAAATCATTTCGGCTTATACTCTTAATTTAAAATCAGTTGTTTGGTGACACCAAAAGTGAATATTTCATAACTTCTTTTAAGTAGTTGAACCGTGACACCCTCTGTTTGACCATGACATGATAAGGTGCAAAAACAACATTTACAGTAGCTGTCACGAAGTAAATAAACAAGACACGGTAATAACATGAAAACATCCTGTGTGTATTCATTACACCACGGAAAAGATTGGATATGTAATTTTGACAGAGAGTTTGCAACCACGTGTTACTATGAAAACAAACCGCGATCATTTCGATCGTTTGAATTTGGGCGACAAAAAATATTAACTAAATGCAATTACATAGACGATTTATATTGAAACCATTCATGGCCAGTCTACCAAATTTTATTCACAATGAAAATATCAGTATGATAGACGGGTACTCGTAAAAATAAAATCGTAAAAATAAACATTCCCTATCTACTTTATATCATAAATACTTAAGAAACAACATGAAGCTCACGACCATAGTTTCCGAGTGCACAGTAAATTTAATATCATTTTTTTAAAGGAAACGATAACCGTTTTAGCAACATATACAAGCGTGTTGCGGCAGCCCTGAGAGTGCCAGTTTTGTGGGTTTATAATTCCAAAAAACCTATAAGACCTTGCAAGAAGCGTGTATCTTTACTTCAAGGTTCGACAGTTTTGATCGCAGCGAAATTAGGGAAACTATCCACAGTCTGTATAGAAAGGGCCAATATGTAAGTACAATTATGCTTTGTGGGTATTGGAGGCGTTTAACTTTTCCCAAATTCAATATCGAGCAGAGGCTAATAATACCATGAATTGTCGTAAATGTGTCGTGAATGTGCCGTAAAATGTTTCGAAGTAGCATGCTGTCACCCCTTTATAAGAAATGATATCTTCCAAAGAGTGACGTAATAAGCCTCCATTTTGGTATTGCCCTATATCAAAAGTTTGTGGGAGTCAATTTTTCAAGAGAGAACTTTTTTATTCATTTGGATATTTAATTGTGCAATGGATTTTATTTAACCGGAGTGCATTTCAAACACACAGGTAGGTTTATAATAACCAAAGTTAAGTAGTTTCTTCATAATCGAAGAAATCCATTTATTATTTACTAGAAAAATACTGGATTCCCTGAAAAACACTCATAGAGTGCATATGGGACAAAAATGTATGGGTTCCCTAATCAACAGCCCAACGATTAGGAATGTCTGCATGCATGGCTTTGAATTGAAGGCTGCACGCAAACACTGAGCGCTTTGTGTACATGTTGATAAAACTTTATGAAGAGTTAGATGTACCCACTTTCTTAAGGTAAAAATCATGGGGAAAGATGCAGGCAGTGGATAATCTGATAATTTAATTGGGATTTAATATTTGTAATAAATAGTTCACGATTACAGTCAACATTGTCTTGTGTATGCAATGAATTCTACTTCGTCTTCAACCCCTGTTGTTGTAAATGAAATGAAATGGGTTTAATGTCCTACTCTTTTGCACCTAACCTGGGCTAATGGAAGACAAGCATAGGCCATAGTGTGCTATGAGGGAAATTTTGCCCGGGCAGCGGCGCTACAGCCTACTCTTATATCGAATTCCAACTGCCAAGGGATCTTTTACATGCACTCCAATGTGTACACGTAACACGGGACCTCGGTTTTTCGTCCCATCCAAACAACTAGGCAGCTTTCCTTGTCAGGCCCTCCTTCTGCATCACTGACAAGGGGAATCACGCCAATGCAGGAATCGAACACCCGGCCTACAGGCTAGCAAACCAGCGCCTTCTCCACCCTGCCCCCCCCCCCCGTTGTTATAGTACTTATAGGTCAGTCGCGACGTGACAAAACATGACCTCTTTTGATCATTTTTTTTACAGCAGGGAATTCTTTGGTAACTAAAATGACATTGATTGAATGATTGACTGAATCATTGAATGGTACTATAGTATTTAGTGTCGGGTATATTCTATCTATCTTTACTTCTTATAATTAGTCAAAATCATTATGAAATTACCTTATTATTAAGACAAACAGAGTTAGAAAATGAAAACAAATTGAGCTTGCACGGTGATACTAAGTCATACACATGCATAACACAATATTTTTAGCGACGTTCATGTTGCTACCGCTGTGGTGCAGGCGGCCATGCCCATGCTTGCGCCATTGCGGGACTCCGTGAATGACCAAAAACATTGATTGAATTTGAAACGAGACATTTCAATCAAAACAACTCAAAAAAGAACATTATTAACAGGAAATGGTTATAATAGAATAAGCTTTCAGAATTTAGAAATGTTTTGAGTTCCAACGACTTGACTTTCTTTGTTGGGGAGCACTTGCCTTGTTTTCTTCTCTGCAAACACGGAAATCAACAAAAATTAATTACATTCTATAATTATCCCCCCTGTAAGACTGGACGATCGAACAAGTTGCCAATTCGACCTGAAGTTTGATGACGTCAAATCGGACCTATATTTGAATCATAATTCCCCCACTAAAGAGATCTTGGTTTGTTAGATCAGAGACGCACTAACAAAGGAAAGAAAAAAAAAATATTCCCGTGCAATATAATTTTGTTTATTTTATCCAAGGGTGATGAATATCAAAATTGAATTACGCAATATTCCAGAAAATAACAAACATTGTCATCATTTACCCCATACCCAACCTCCTTTGCTCTCTCTGCTGTGTTCGATATTTAATTAAAATCTAACAGAGTAATTGTATAACATAACAAAGCAATCTTGTCCGCCATGGATGTTTCGGGGCAAATCAAAATCTTGTCTTATCTTGAGAAGAGAAAGATGGGAGGTGGCGCCGTGTCATTGAGTCATTCCCGGTTGTACAATGTACGTGGCGAGGAGCAGATTCGCCTTTCCAACCCCGCGAGTTGTCCCCGGTTTCCCTCATTTTTAAACACCCTAAAATGGCCCCACTACTGATGTCCCCGTCTTCCTCCAGTCACTGTAGTGGACCGTAATACTTCCTTTGACTACAAAAAGTTACTGGTCTATAACTCACTTAATTTTCATTTACACTGACCTCAAACTGTACTGTACATATATAGCTTAAATATAATAAACCGATTACCATTGGCATAAAGGTGAAACCTTACTGTATAATTATCTGATTTGATTAAATTAACCCCACTCATGATGTGCGAAATTTCTGTTCATTTTAAAATGTCCGTCGAACCAGATTTCAGTGTTCCACCTATATAATTTGTAACATTTGTGATGATATTATTATGTGTTGAAAATTTTGCTATTGAATCTAATTTTACTTGGTATCAGTTGTAATCGTAAATAAGAATTATCAGCTACTAAAGAACCATACGCGCTAGCTAATTAATGAAATAAGTTTGAACCATATGTTAGTCCCAAAATTATTTATTCTGTATGTCATTATTTTAAGAAGAAATTAAAGATGCCTTAACATGTACGTGTAAACTGTTATTTGACGTGGACTGAAACATATTCAAATGGATTTATCTATCAAAATTTACTTAATCCCCCTCGAGGAAAATATTACAAGCTGTAAAATTATGTTCTAAGCATCCTTGTTATGTGACTTGATCAGCTTGTGCAATTTATCTTTGCTCGATGCCAATTTGTCATAAATATCGAAGCCTAGGTAAATTCTTGGATTAACATCTGTCAATTTATTTTTTTCGCCGTTTAATCGCAAAGTCTGCTGTTCGTTTAAGTCTCTCCCTGTCAGCACAACCGATAGCCATTCGCACCGTGTATATCAACGGACAAGAGAGAGAGAGAGAGAGAGAGGGGGGAGAGAGAGAGGGAGAGTTTAACGTCCACTAACACAAACGAGGTCATTTGGGGAATAATATAATTATGCTCCAATTTCATTTCAATGATTCGCTTGATTAGGGGTCTTTAGTAGTGGGAGGGAGGAACAAAGGCGTTTTATAGCTGAGGCGCTGGAGGCTCCAGCCTCCTCGTGAAAAAAATCAAAGAAGTTGAACAAATAAAACGGGAGTAAAATGCTAAAATCGACGAGAAAAATAAAATGTACTTAGAGAGGGCCCTAAAAGCAGACAAAGGGGCCCTTGTCTGACAAAAGGACTCCTCTGGCCAATGGAAAGGGCCCCTGAGTCCGAGTCAATCGGTTTCTTTACACTGTTACTGTCGAATCCAATACTGATGAGAATGCAGTCACTGCACTGGTATGAAAATCTTCAATCAAGACACACCCGAACCGCGTGAAAGAGGGTCCTCAAAATAGTATAGCCTTCGCCACAATAACACTCTTGCTGACTTGGCGGCTCCAGACAATAAAAAATACTCTTATTCTATAACACTAGATGTTTAAGTGTCCTAGCTGTTGTGTAAATTATCCATTACAACCTATTTTACTTCTCCAGAGAGTTCGAAAATATTTTAAAATCAATGTCACACTTGAAAAGGTTTACGTTACGTTTCAAATCAATTAGTTGAAATTTTCCAATTTTTTAAATTAGGTGTGTTAAGATGAAATTTGTATCATCAATTAATTGGAATATTGTAAAATAATACAATTTGTTGACCAGAATGAATATTGGGACATATTATTCAGTTACAACACGAGTGTTATTGGGGCTTTAAAACGCCCCTGCGGGAGGAAACGCCTCCAATTAGATGCCCAAACATTTTCGTTCTATTGTGCACATGTGTGGGTTTATTTTCCCAGAATTCAGTATTTTTCTAGTAAGATTGAGTGTCACTATACTTTCCATATACAGGCTATACCAAATCTGTTATACTTTTATTTTCGGAAATAACAACCTTTCCACAATATACGCAACATTTTTCTTTTAGAGATAAACCTATATATCAAGTTTCGTCAAAATCGGATGAAATTTTAACTCGTTGAGTATCAATACATCCACATGAAAATGTGGGCGTATAAAGAATAAGGCAACCCCATTAATTTCCAAACTATGCTACACATTGCGTATTAAACCAATTCACATCAACATAAAGTTGAATTCATAAATTTAATAATTTCAACCGCTATATACGCGATATTCCAGAGTAAAAACACGTACGTGATTTTAAGTCACATCGATAATGCAGTGCAGAAAAACTGTTCGGTAATTATTTCAGTGTTCCACTCTTCTATTTAATTTTGTAATATAATCTGGAGGCTACGTGTGTAAGACGCTGGCTTACTATAGCCTAGAGGTTAGGTGTTCGATCCCTGCATTGGCCGAGAAAGTTCATCCAGATTTTCGGCGTGATTTCTGCTTGTCAGTGACGCATGACTTTGGGCCTAGCGTGGAGAGCTGTCTTGCCTTTCGAATGGGACGAAAAACCGAGTTCACGTGGCAAAATTTCCCTCATAGCCCTGTTTAGCCTAGGAGCAGAACAATATAGAACGTTTAACCCCATTTCATTTTAGCATAATTTGAGGCCGTTAATTTAAACTGTTTGGCCGTTATAACCAATGCTTGGCCGTTTTGAAAATATTCTAGATGAATTAGAAATGTTACATTAAATGTTAATAGATCTATCTATATTATAATAATTATGTACACCTTACCTTTTACTTGTTGTAGTAATTAAACATTCATGTAATTACAATACAGCTTCTGTGCGTGCACTAGTGGCCAATAAAACAATGATCATAATAATATAACAAATCAAAGAAATGATTAAGGATCTTATTAGGTTTTTGGCGAGTTAGTCAGTTAGCATTTGGGCGATATATCCTACAGGGGGCGCTTATCTAAGGAAGGCGGAAGTGGGTGGAATGTGCTGATAAGTCTCCATTACTTTGTGCAGCAAAACGAGATAGTCAGCAGAAGGAAGTAACACACGAAACCACTATCGTGGTAAAATAATTCATTATTTTAACAGTACGTTTTGTAACTATTTAATTTCTTTTTTAGGCTTGCAGTGTGGTCCCTACTGACTGGCCTAGTTCAGTTCGATAGTAAATTACTTCCGTCTTGACTTGAACTGGTAGTTACACAGATTGTAACAGCAGAATCAATCTCGAATCTAGGCCAAACATACGCACTGCCGCAGCGCCAGCACGATCGCCTATCCAACCAAATCTTGACAAATGTGTAATTTTTTTTATTAATCGCAAAGCCATTATTGGCTGGTTTGATCCGTAAAAATTTTAATGTTTAATGAGAAGAATCAGCATCATTTTATTTTATATTATAACATTTACATTACATTAGCATAAGCATACGGCTTATGCCTGTAATTGTGTAAATATTTCAAGTAATTGTTGTAGTAATTATATTATAATTATGAATATGGAATATAGGCATCTAAATTCTGCTTACTGAGCCTAATAATAGTAATAAGTAAGTGGCTTCAGCAGAATAAAATAAAAGGAAAAGTCAATGCTGCATTGCTGGCAAAAATTTATCTTTGTTCATGTGACTGTTTTTTTTTTAATTATTGGTCTTTATTATTACTATTACTATTTTAACTATTATTGATGTGTTTATTCTGAATTTAAAAAAAAAAATATCTTAAACATGCATTATGCAAGATCAAAATCTGCCTATAGTGTAGGCCTGTCTTTTAGGCCTGAAACGTTATGATAACTATTAATTAGACATTAATTAACTTATTTAGACAATAATCAACTCTCGATGTCGAGATTAGCATGAGATTTTTGTTGGATTGTTCTTTGATTTGCTGAAATATTTTCTTTCATGATTTACCTATAAAAGTGGATAATCGAGACTACTGGTTTTGTCTTAACGTCTTTAGTGATGATGACCGAGGCTAAGCAGAACTTTCATTCACCTATTTTTTAGTTCATAGTTGATCAATTTGACTGAAATTTTCAGCAAATTGCCTTAACATTAGCTAGTTTTTAACTATTGTGGTGAGAACTGCCAACTAGTTATGTAATCTCATATGATGTATCTTTAATAGATTTTAGATGAATTTATTCAAGATTTGATATTAAAGGAATTGTCTTTTTCAGATATTTGTAAATTAATATGGGTCGTTCGAGGAGTCGTTCAAGAAGTAGAGGCAGACATAATTACAACAGAAGCTATAGCAGAAGTCGTAGCCGAAGTCGAAGTTATAGTCCTTACGAAGAAGGTCATAGAGTCCATGTAGCTGATCTTGGGTTAAATCCATCTAAACCAGATGTTATTGAAGTTTTCGAAAAATTCGGACCAATAACGGAAGTATGGGTTGCTAGAAATCCACCATGTTTTGCATTTGTTGTATTTAGACATCGAGAAGACGCTGAAAAATCAGTAAGAGAAGTTGATGGAAAGTATATGTAAGTATTTCTTTTTTAAGGATTTCCAAACTGCAAAATTGAATAATTTGGATTATTCTTTGCAGATTCTACCTCCATGTCCTGAATAAACAAGACTAGTCTAGTACACGTGGAACTGGAAACAAGAACCTTGTTTATTGATAAAACCTCTACACATAAGGCTGACCTTAAAAATATCTTTGTTTCACCAAACCCGACCCACAATTGAGGAGAAGGGTCGGTAGGTCGGGTTTTTTTTTCAGATTTTTTTTTTTTTAAGTCAGAGAAGCCCATACAGAAAATGGATAACTTACTTATAAGCTGTAAACAAATCAATATTGAATGACATCGCATCAGGATTTTAAATTTTAGTGATGCACGACTCGCACACGATTTGCTCCGAACTTGAAGTGTGAATTTTCTTCAACACGTTTTTAACGATCGTTCGGGTTGTGCCTTCATTTTTCTCTAACGGATATTGAAAATATCGTCGTCAAGTTTAAAACGACGCTCCACTGACAAATGCAGAATCATTTCGTAGGGATGAACATGCTTTCGTCTGCAACCATTTTGTTGAGAAGCGACACCTATGACGCTTTCGTCTTGATCAACCAGTTTCAATAATGAATCAAACGCATCAAACCATAGCCATAGTAAAGGGAAATAACTCCCGTGATATATTTCAGGTTGACACACAAAATAAAATAAAAAGATCGTGGAAAAGTGCAATAAAATAATTTGGGTCGGGGGTGGTTTTAGTTAGTCGGTCGGGTTAGGCGAAACAAAGATATTTTTAAGGTCAGCCTAATATGTGCTTTTTTTATTTTTAAGAGCTGTATTTGGAAGCAGAATAAGGGCATCTTTTGCCAGACCAAGAACGAGGGGTAAAAGGAGAAAGGGAGGGTTTGATCCAAACTTGCGTTGTTATCAGTGTGGTGAGAGAGGTCATTTTTCAAGAGATTGTGCAGAGGTTTGGAGGCAAAGACGAAGAGAGAGAAGTCGGTAGGTTAAGATTGAAGCATTTGTTTTACTGGGATAATAGCTCCAAAGATGAAATGCATAAGTTTTTCAAGTCTGAACAAAGGGTCAACAAACCAGAAAAAACTCAAATTCTAAAAATATCATTCTGCTAAGCTTTTCAAGCCACGGCATTTTTTGATTACTTGATTCGTATACATGTGACGTCAAAGAATTGCTGAATTAGGCTAAAACAAAACAAAAAATCTTTACTGTTCATTGACCCAAATCAGCAGAAAACGATGCAAGATTGATTGATATGAAATTGTTTTGAGTTGGAGATTTTGGTTTTGTGACACAGTTGGCTGTTGAGTTCCCATGTTTTGGTAATTTTGTCTTTGCTGGTGACTCATTCATAATAATATGTACATATTTTCAATCATTTACATGTATGTACCATCTGGTTTGTTGCTCCTTTAATCTGTTCAAGGCAAAAATTGTAAATTAAGAACCTATAAAAATCTGTTTTATAAAGTGTGTACTCTGTTTTTGACTGTTCCATTTATGTATTTATTTATGCCACAAATTTCGTAAGATAAGTCAACGGTCATAAAAAGCATGTTTCATCAATCAAGGTTGAAAGTAAACCATTTATGTATTTCTATTTCTTTTTGTATTGTAAGCCCATCAATATTCCTCTACTTCATTATCCTTTGATAATGATACAAAAAGCTAATACTTAACTGATGATGAGTATTTAAATATCATTTTATCATAATTCTTATTCTCAATAGTCATTGGTTATCTAAGTTGAATTGAAATCTCTATTTCTCTCGTAATATTTAAAATATGTAAGCTTATATTTATTTCAATTTTAAAATATCTTGCTTCTTGCAATAATAGTCTTACAATTTTTATGTCCAATTAGAAAAGTAGCAGTGTAAGTTTAAAAAATCAGTTTATCCCCCCCTTACCCTGTATTTAAAAATAAACCAGGATTATAAAATTATACCGAATTTTCCATGTAGTTGTAGTGTTGCATTAATCACAATCCAATTTACAAATATCGTTATGTTTGAATGATTTTGAGGTACTGGCAATCACAAAATATTTTGTATGGTTTGATGGGTGTTTAAAAATATATCCGATGCAGGAATTGGGATGGGAATATGCCCTGCAATAGTTTCTTGTAACATCAATGAATTGATATAATTTTGTAGTTAGCTACCTTTTACTTTACTACAATTCTTCTATTAGACATTCCAAATTATGAAAAAGTATTGTTGTCCATGTAGATTTCAAGTAAAATGAATTTGTCTAAAGTAATTCGTAAAATTAATTTGAACTAGAACATAGTATTTTAATTTTCAAAAACTGTTGAAAATTAAGACATGAAATTAGGAGAATTTTTTTTACAGGCTGCATGTGCATGTTTTCCAATTTCATTTTGGTTTACTTTTTATTGAAATAAAAACAAATTTAGAAATTGAATAGATTTCTGTAACTTGTCAATGAAACTATCGGCAATGAAGCTTTTAGGATCACAGAAATTCTCTCCATTTGGTTATGTAGTATTCATTTTTAGACTAACAATATAGTAAGTAACTTCTGTCATATTTCCCAGCTGTTGACTAAAAAAATGTAGATACATTTGATATTTAGCTATATTATATTTAAAGAAGCTACGATTATTTTCAAAATCACTCATAGACCTTAAAATAACTTTGTTAGACTTAAAATCAAAATATCAATTAAGAACTGTGAAAAAACTGTCCACTATCTTTTGATTAGGTAAAATGGTTTGGTTTGTTGAGTGGAAAGTGGTGAAGGGATTAGGTAATGGTTAGTATGGTCTGGTGCCATCTAATTGGTAAACAGATGGAGTTCCATGGCCATGGGTCTCTGTGTGCAGACCCCATGGAAACAAAATGGTCCCATGGGAAGTGGTGGACTGTTGTGAGATATTGGATGTGTATGTTCTGATTGGTCGTCGTGTTTTGTTTGATTTATGATAAGTGATCAGAGAAGGGCTGTCAAGGTATGTATTCTCTCTGTGTGCCGATTCAAACGAGGAGCTCAAGGAAACACATACCAGTCCACATAATTGACCATCTTGAATATAGTCTTTTGAGTTAATCAACTTATATTTCAGATGACAAAATTCAGATATACATGTGTATTATTTCAGATTGATGAATTTGTTGCAGTGTACGTGATGTACATGTACATGTATATATGATGATTATCACACTGCTACTATACAATCATTTTTTTGCAGATAACGGACAATCTACCTGTAATATAATATATTGTCGTACGGTTTTATAGAAGTATAGCATGAGTAATAATAATATGGAAGTTATTTAATTCTTTGAACTTGTAATTATTTTCAACTTGATAAGCCAAAGTCATTTGTGAGGCCTGTTTAACAAGACTTTCATATTGGTCTGCCACAAATCTGCAACCATCCCTCTTTGACTGCTTAAAGCAGTGCATTAAGGATCACAATACACCCCTAAAGCAAAATGGTACATGTATCCACATAATGTCTCATATTGAGTAAGCTATTGGAAAATCAACAAGACAACGTGAACAAGTAAAAATACAGGCGTCTGTATCATGGAAAATAACATCAAACTATGACTAAGTATATCTAAGTATATGTTTACAGTCTGTTATGTCATGTGAGATTATCAAATAACTGTTCTGATTCCAATTTCAAGCTCAGGGGCAAATAACTTGTCTAAAACCGATACTTTAAGTAGATATAATAATACCAGGGTGAGAAATGGGTTGGAATTAAATAATTGGGATCAAGGTTCAATACTCTAGATTCCATCAGCCATTGGCAATACTTGCAAATTTTTGCAAGGTAGACAAGATTCGGGCCTACGATGACAATTAAAAATGGTCTATGTGACACTCTCTAAAAACTTGTCAAGATTTCTTTATACTTTTTACACACAGAAGCCTATTACTATTACATTAGTTATGCATTCTTCCAATTAGAATTTGATTGAGCTCTTATATGCGTACAGAAAGATAAATGATCAAGTAATTACCAAATTTCGTCTGTTTTGAAATTGAAGCCTGAACAATAACCATTAGCTTTTTATTTCAGTTAAATAGGTGTTGTTCACAAGTTGCCATAGAAAAAAGTATTTGATAAAAAATTATTATTCTGTAGCATATCTTTATATAAAACTTTGCACACATATTAACGGATTAGTATTGTAGTAGTTGTGTCATTTGAAATTTAAAAATCCTCAGTTGAATAATTTGTGTTTCTATGGTATCACGTTTAACATTGCACATGTTTGATATTGATTACTTTTCCGCAGCATACAGTGTTTGGTATTGTTTACTTTACGGAGCATAAAATTTTTCGCAAATTATAAAATTTTGTCTTTAACTTATCTATTATTGACCGTATAACTTGACAGTCTTTTGATATTTTGATAGGATACACACACAGTAGTCATAGTTTGTAATTCAACTCCACTGCATATGTCTATCTACTAAGAACCAGGTACATGTAGCATCTAAACATAACAAGGATGCCTGATACTATTTGCTATCCATTTTATAATTAGTACTGTATTTGATTGTTTATTACCAATAACAGATGTGTTGTAACCTAGTACCTACATGTACAACAAAATATGCCATGTCTTCTTGATACAAAGTGTATTCATTCATTCACCAATATATTTACACACCATGTGTTAAGCGTGTGTAGCTGTATTCTTTGGAACCTTAAAATATAAATGTTACAAGGAGAAGGGTCACCTATCCAACCTCATAGGTTTTCTCGGGGTTCTCTAGTTCTCAGGGTTCTCTAATGTCCGCCATTACTTACGATAAATGAAAAAATATACGACAACCGTTATTGGTCATTTGGATGATATAGCTGCAGTGGCGTATGTTTCTTATTTGTACAAACTGTGTGATTTGATATGTATTTGGACTAAAAACATATAGAAACGAATTAATGTCAAAATTTTGCTTCAAATCCTTCTCAAACGACTATAAATGTTTGTGTCACATGATTTCACTGAAGAACTACCTAGCAACATGTGCGAAGGTGGTGGAGAATTCATTGCATACACAAGACACAAGACAATGTTCACTTTAATCACTATCCATTGATCATAAATATCAGTCTAATTAAATTCTAAGAATATCTCAAAGTGTTTTTACGTCAATCTCTTCATAAAGTTTATCAATCTGTACATCTCTGCGACAAGAAGATATCCTAATCATAAGGCTTTCCATTAAGGAAACCCTTACATTTTTGTCCAGTATGCACTCCATTAGTGTTTTTCAGGAAATCTAGTATTTTTCTAGTAAGAATTGATATTTCTAAATTCCATATATATTTCAAAATTTGCCATACCCTTTTTGCAAATAACCACCTGATAAGGATAAATACTTTTCTGGGAATGTACCTTTAACTTTTAAGTTAAGTGAAATATGCAAACAGTCAAAATTAATGGCTTAGTCCATTCAAACATGTTAATATATATGCTAAGACATACTGTCGGTGTTAACTTAGGACAATACTATAAAATATGTGACCTTGGCTTTTTTGTTAACATTACTGGAGCTTTAATATTGCAGTTAATTATTTTATGGTTATCGTGATGGTCAGGTGTCTGATTTAGAGAATGTGAATAAGTGACAATGACATGGGGAGTTTCCATAACAGACAAAATTTCAAAACATTATTCAAAAATAAATTAGTGTTGCACCCTTTGATATCCTATCTGTTACACATATCTCCTATTGTCACTTTATTTTAAAGGAGCCATCCTAGATTACAAAGGCATGAATACAACTACTAAAAGTTTAAATGTGGGTTAAATTGAACACATAAACGTCCAAATGGAATTAACCAGTTTCATTCACTAAAATAATTTTGGGGTGGCTTCTTTAGGGATAAATTTTGCAATATGGACATGCAATCTTTTTGTTTTTACTCAGGTTCTTTTTTTTTCAACTTTATCACGCTTTTATTTAATTGCAATTAAATGTTGAATTGAGTAATTAGTAAATTTTTCTCAAATAAAGCTATCGTATATTTTCAGCTCTCGATCAAGGTCAAGATCTCGTTCAAGGTCAAGAGGAAGAAGGGATAGAGATCGACGAAGACCTGGTCGTAAATCTAGAAGTCGCAGTCGCAGCAAAAGTCGTAGTAGAAGCAGGAGCAGGTAAGAATTACTTTATTTGATTCGAATACCATTTGACTTTTTTTAAAAAATTTCTTTGAATCCGGAATTACAACATTGTAATAGGATAGAATAACAGAATTATTAAGCATTATTTAGGAAATAGTTTTAACTTTTGTATCTTTTATTTAAGGAGCAGAGATAAGCGACGACAAAGTGATGACAAATCAAGGAAACGGAAATATTCAAATTCCAAGTCACGATCTAGATCCAAATCAAAGTCACCAAGAAGAGAAAAAAGTAGAGAGAAAGATATAAAGGAAAATCCAAGTGACAAAGAGGATATACCTATAGATGAAACAGAAGGAAAATGGAAGACAGTTGATGCTGATGAAATTGGAATTGGAACTAAAAATGAACAAGCATCTGATAATGATAGAAGTCCATCTGCAGTACAGGACGAGTCATTTGATTAATTTTAACATACAGACTAGTTGTGGCATAATTAGAAACTAGCTAATCCTCATTTCATATTAAAATCAAACTCGCATCATCATTAATACAAAATTCATATCCATCCTATTTTATGTTTTTCAGACAATGATAACTTTGAAATCGCTTGCATACATATATCTTGCAGTTTATCAATGATAATTTTTATGTTGATAAAGGCAACATAATTTCATTTTCAAAGGTTTTCAGCATCCTACCATTCCAAGATGATCTTTTATCACCCATAAAATGGTTTAAGATAGCATATACATACGGTGCCCTATAATTGTATGAAGGAAAGGAAAATTGAGAATAATTCGGGAACCTTTTTTAAAATTAAATCATGTTTTCAATATAACAGGAGAAATGTTATATAGTTATGACTTATGTCCATCGTTGATATTTACACATTAGATTTATAAGCCAGGTGACTTTGTTCCATCAAGAAAGTGCAAGTTTGTTTCAGCTTTTTGTCAGTTTTTTTATTTGCCGCCTCTTTAAAATTTGGTCTTTTTTATTTGCCGCCTCTTTAAAATCTGGTCTTCAAGTATTAAAGATGGTTACTATTTGAAATTGTAAATGAAATATCATTTTAGTTTTCAAATTTTATTTTTTAAAACAGACTTTGGGAAAACTCAATGAATTTAAGAGCACAGTTAGTAACAAATACTTGCCTTCATGAATTTATTTGACCATTTCTAGGACCAAATAAGTGTACAAAAGTGTATTCATTTAGTTTTGAATAGAACTGCTATATATTTGAAAGACATGGGTAAATAACATTAAGTGAAGGTAAATCTCACAACTTTTCATATGCAGCAGCTAAACTGTTTGAATTGACCCAAGTGGTGGATTTTATTGTATGATGAAATGAAGTGTGCTTATTATTTGGTTAAAAAAGATAAAGTCCAGAGAAATATTTTACAAAGGGATACTTTTCTTATAATGGTTCAATTATTTTAATATGAATGTCATGTTTTTGTCTTGTATTATAACTGCTCTGAAGAATATTTAATTTAGATCATGCATGTCACATTTAAATGTAGAAATTCAGTGACAGTGTAATTTATTAATGTTACTGTCGAATTAAAAATTTACTGATACTATTGGGACATCCTAGGTAAGAAGTCATTGACATGACTTCATCAGATGGTCTATTTTAGAATTAACGTCACTGGATAAATGTTATTGCAGTTGTGTTTGTGGTGTATTTGATAAGTTTTGTTAAACATCTGAATATTATGATTATTAAACATGATTTGAAATAATACTATGCGTTATCATTTCATCTTAAATCTCATAGCATCCCTCACAGCACACTGCATGGCATATGTTCGTTTTCATTTGCCCATTTCTGAGCAGAGCAGAAGGACGTTTAATTTCATGTAAATATGAGTACCACCCTCTTTTACTAACCTTGTAGATTGATCAAGTAAATTATTCATTTCCATCCTGGTCCTGAGTTTTTTTCCATATGCAAATGATCCCATAGGTATATGCAGGGTCGTTTTACGATTTATCATGGCAGAGGCAATACTACTGAGGGCCCCCTTTGGCTTGGGTCCTGGGGGGGGGGGGGGAGCTTGACTGATGGTTTTCATACCAGTGCAATGACATACTCTGCACAGCGTTTCGTTTGATTAGAGGTAATCCCACTATACACTGCTTTTATGAGTGGATATTGTTGTTTTAAATTTTGATTGGTCAGTAGTCAGACTACCAACCAATCACTAGCTGCCATACAAAAGCTTTACATTTAAAACGAGTGCCAATATTGGACCAAATATGTTTACATAACATTACGTCATGGCTCATGATTTTATTATGCCTAATTAACCTGTGCATAGCAGAATACTGCAGTAAAACTAATTACGTGACAAACGAGGCTATCAAGTTTTTAATACCTTAAATCACTGTCCAAAGTTTTAGGGAAGACCTAGATTAAACGAAGGACTGTCATGTTGCTGTACTTAAGTGATAGCTTTCATTGAACAGAAAGAATAGACACACTCCCGCATAAGTTCAAGAAACAAACGCTATTCAAGCAATGGCCAGAGTGGGAATTCTCGGGCCATTGCTTCAGGAATATCGTGCAATGACTGCATTCTCATTCAGTCGTGGATTTGACAGTAACAGTGTAAAGAAAACGATTGACTCAGACTCAGTGGGACCCTTTCATTTTGCCAGAGGGGCCCTTGTCAGACGAGGGACCCTTTTGTCTGCCTTTAGGGTACATTTAATTTTTATACGCCCACATTTTTATGTGTACGTATATTGTCGTCGCCCCTGTCCGTCCGTCCGTCCACAATTGTTTGTTAACAGTCTACAGGTCACAATTTATATCTGATTTCAATTAATCTTAAAATATAGGTTTATCACCTATCTTGGTTCCTTTCGATTTTGGCATGCATCGGACTGTAACTTCATGGGTTATGACCCCTGATAGTACGAAAAATCACGTTTTTAGCTTGTGAACAGTGTAGAGGTCAGAATTTTGAAACGATTTGGATGAAACTTGAAATACATGTTTATAACCCAAAGATCTTAGTTCCTTTCGATCGTAACTTCCTGAATTATTGCCCCGGATTGTCCGAAAAATCACCCCTTTTAGCTTGTAGTCCCTCTGGAGGTCAAAATTGTTATCCGATTTAAAAAAACGTTTCATTGCATCACTGTTACATGGTTATGGAGGTTGAGTTAGAATTTCGTGAAAATCGGACCAAAATTGACACACCAAATGGCCGCCGTTTGTACGGCAATAGTGTGAAAATATGTTATATATCAAGCTTGTGGACCCTATAGAGGTCACAATTTTGAACCGATTTCGATGAAACTTGACAAGTATGTTTATAACCCAAAGATCTTGGGTCCTTTCTATATTTGCCCCCATCTGATCGTAACTTCCTGAATTATGGCCCCTGATTATACAATAATAATAAACTGGATTTGTGACAATTGATATAACTGCAGTATTTAATCTAAGTTGGATAATTTGCTTGTGTTCAAGTGATCTATCTAAAATTAAAATGTCTGTAGCTATTTTCGCATAAGTCAGATTGAAGTGGGTACATGAACAGAGATAGCCCTCAACATCTATAATATTCAGTAATAATTTGAATTGGGTACCGATTGTGGTGTGAAATGCACATGGTTTAGACTTGAGGTCAATTTTCTTAAAACGTGATTTTAGTAGTTAGATCACTTGTGCTCTAGACCCTCCAATTTTAATTCGATTTTGATGAAACTTGAAATGCATGGTTATAACCCAAAGATCTTGGTTCCTTTCGTTATTTGCACATATCTGATCGTAACTTCCTGAATTATGGCCCCTGATTTCCGAAAGATCGCCTATGGTCCCTCTGCTGGAGGTCACAATTATTATCCGATTTAAAAAAAAACGTTTGACTCTATCACCGTTACACCCTACGGAAGGTTGATTTCGAATTTCGAGAAAATCGGACCATAATTGCCAGAACAGTGTAAAAATATGGTATATTAAAGTTGTGGACCCTGTAGAGGTTACAATTCTTATCCTATTTTGACGAAAAGTCACATTTCTAGGTTGTGTACCGTCACACCATAATCATTGTCGGCTTCGAATTTCATGAATATCAGACTGGAACTGACCAACAAAATGGTTGCTCCCAATACAGTATGAAATACAGGACTTAATGATGTAGGAAAAATCACTTTCGGTATTGCTTGTTCTCTATCCATCTCTCAAACATAACGCTAACGCTACAATATACGTCCACATTCCTACTTTGATTGATATGGTACTTTGTCAAGAAGGCTAGGCGTTTGGTTTGTTTAGCGTTGAGGGTCGTTCACCAACATTAATAGTTGCCGTCCTTAGAGTATAAGGAATAAATATACCAAGATAATCCATTCAGAATTGTGCCTTCCTAACACTAAAGGCAAAAAGTGGGCGTGGCTCTGCCCCTAGAGGTCGGGACATTCGTCAAAATCAATAGTGGACGCCCTCAGGCTATAAGGAATACATAAACCAAATGGGTGTTGCTGTCCCATGGCGGTCGGGCATGCACCCAAAACAAAAGGGGTCATCCTTAGGGTATAAGGAATAAGTATTTTAAGTTTCAAGATGACCGATTAAGAATTGTGGCCTGTAGGCGACACACAAAAAGAAAATGGGCGTGACTCTGCCCCTGGGGGTTGGGCATGCACCCCAAATGATAGAAATGTTCCTTAGGGTACAAAGCATAATCATTCAAAGTTTCAAGATGATACGTTAAGAAATGTGGCTTGTAGACGAAAAACAAATAAATACAAGGAATGGGCGTGGCTCTGCCATTGGGGGTCGGGCATGCACCAAAAAACAATACGGATCATCCTTAGGGTAAGTATACAAAGTTTTAAGAAAATACAGTTAGAATTGCGGCTTCTAGGCGACACAGAGACACACAAAAAGAAAATGGGCGTGGCTCTGCCCCTGGGGGGTTGGGCATGCACCCCAAATGATAGGGATCATCCTTAGAGTATAAAGAGTAAGTATACAAAGTTTTAAAGAAAATCCAATAAGAATTGCGGCCTGTAGGCGACACAAAGACACACGATAAGAAAATGGGTGTGGCTCTGCCCCAGGGGGTTGGGCATGCACCCCAAATGATAGGGATGTTCCTTAGGGTACAAAGAATGTGTATGCTAAGTTTCAAAATTATAAGTTAAGAAATGTGGCCTGTAGACGACAAACAAATACATACTAGAAATGGGCGTGGCTCTGTCCCTGGGGGTCGGGCATGCACTAAAAACAATAGAGATCTTCCTTAGGGTATAAGGAATACGTATACCAAGTTTGAAGAAAATCCAGTAAGAATTGCGCCCTGTAGGCGACACAAAGACACACGAAAAGAAAAAGGGCGTGTCTCTGCCCCTGGGGGTGGGGCATACACCCCAAATGATAGGGATGTTCCTTAGGGTACAAAGAATGTGTATGCTAAGTTTCAAAATTATAAGTTAAGAAATATGGCCTGTAGACGACAAACAAACAAATACTAGAAATGGGCGTGGCTCGGCCCCTGGGGGTCGGGCATGCCCCAAAAACAATAGGGATCTTCCTTGGGGTATAAGGAATAAGTATACCAAGTTTGAAGAAAATCCATGAAGAATTGCGGCCTGTAGGCGAACCACAGACACACACACACACACACATACATACACACACACACACACACATACCTGCATCTAAGTCTTTGTCAGGTCCTTGACAGTAACCACACTTGTGGGGACTAAACTTTATTCTTATATTTTTATCTAAAATATATTACTGATCGGTCTAAAGTACCAACGGGTAATGAAAAATATGTTATAATAAATCTTTAATATTAAACAGTAGCAATTGAGATTGTTGGGACACTTTAGTGGGACGTTGTGTGACAAATCTTGTTGATGGACACTTAAAGAGCCGTACCGTCAAAGTGGTATAGTTACACTTATTATACACAAGTTACACACCCAGGATTTAATGAACTGCTGGGACGTCCTGATAATTACTTCTATTTAAATTGTACACACCTATGTTTTAATGCACTATTGGGACGTCCGTATAATGAAGTACATAATGGTTATCGGGAGGGTCCCGTTAGAGACGTACATTCAATTCACACACCACAAATTTAATAAACTGTTGGTACTGAAGTTGTCCTAATAACGATGTATATAACTAATTCACACACGCTGTTGGAACTGAACATGTCCAAGCTAGATTTGGTATGAAGTGTAACAAGGCTGCAATTAGCCCACATTACAGGCACACCAAGATTGGTCTCCCCTTTGACCACGAATCAATATAAATCTGTTTTGACTTAAAATCTGGACACACACTAAGTCATTGTACCACTACTGGGACCAATTCGACTAAATTGTGAAGAGTTAAAAGGCAGTTAATAACGATTCAGTCCATAAGAATTCTTAAATTGCTGGTGACATCTCTATCATTACAGTACAGTAAACTTTAATCAGGATCAAATTATAACGGTCCATGCAGGGGACCCAAAGTGAAATAGAAAATAAAAACACAGGGCAACAAATGACATAACCTAATCTGATCGCGGATTAAGCCACAAATGTATACACATTTCATTGAGTAGAAATACAATCAAAATAAAATAAACCCAGTGAGTTTTACATTCACTCAACACTAACTGTGTCATTTTGGGGAAATTCTTTGATATTTCTATTACATTAAAGGGCATGACTCTTTGGTGTGGGGAGGAAAGTGCAGAAATTATGCTCACTACTAGACTCCCCCCCCTTTACCTCGGACAAAGACAGATAAACTATCAGCTGCAAATATTACTAATAATTAAGCATGTAAATCAATAAATGGCAATAAGGAAACACAGTTGGTTAGTCTAACTGGTAAATATAACTTGGGGTAAGGTAAGAGTCATTGTTGACTGTGCGACAAACTGAAAGGTGGTTTACCGTTGTGTTTTGGGTTGTGATTTGTCTGACCTTTCCTCTAAATTCGTAAAACTGTGGCACACTGGTACATGTGTACTATTGGATGTTCCATGGGCGGGGTTTTAATTTTCAAAATGCAGTAGAAACTGGTTTGGGTAATACAAAATACATCATAATTCACTTTTTGTTTTAATTCTTTATGATTTTAACACAAAAGCAATTTCACTTAAGTCCAACAGCATTTTGAACTTAACAATGGATACCCTCAAAAGTCAAATTTGTGACAACTTCGAGAAAATATTATTCTGGATTCTTTAATACATTTGAGTCAGTTTTTAAGAATTCAATTATTGGTTAAATAAATGTCCATTACTTCACACAGGGCCAGTTTCACCACCTTAAAACCGTATTGTCTGTAATGCACATTTCACATTCAACATTTCCTGCTCTCCTCTGCTCTTCACCAGACTGTGTTTTCATATTCACTGAAATAATAAAATAATAGTGGTTATTAACACTTGGGTTGGGCCAAGCTTTGATTACTTCAAATCCAGAGGGGGGTGGGGGGAAACTGATGTCCACTTATCACTCAATTGGGTGAAGAGAAACTACCATCCACTCAACACTTATTATTTCTATTATTACAGCATATTTCTAGTACACCTTTTCACACCAAGGTTTTTTTTATTAGAGAAAAAGAATTTTGAGATGCCCAACATCTTAATCTTAAAGTTAAAATATTATTCTATAACACAGGGGTTTGAAACCCAGTTGAACAGTTTGGGCTTTAAGACTTTATGAGATGAAGATAGTAGGTAAAGAGAGACCAAAAGAACGATGAGAGAAGACAGAGACGCAAACAGAGGAAACAGATAGAAAGAAAGGAGAAATAGAAAGAATAACAGAGAGAGGAGAGTCTGGTGTCCACCTAACACTTGGGGTGGGGTGAAAGGGAGAATGGAGGAAATGAGAGATGGTATGGAAGAGAGAAGGGGAGCGAGATAAGTTATTTCGCAACCAACTAAACCATATGGTGCAATTGTACTTCAGTCGGTTTTTAACAATGAGAGGAAACCAGAGACAGGACGATAAAGATGCAGGAGGGGAAAGAGGGGAAGAAAGCGAAACATTCTGGCTTCCACTCAATATCTAAGAGAATAAGGGGGCTTGAATGAGGAGAGACATGACAATATAGATGAGACAAAATGAGATAGAGGAGAGGTTGAGAGAGGATACGAGGAGAGGGGTGAGAGGGATGAGGATACAGAAGAGAGATAGAAAAGAACAGATACAGAGGAGGATTTGCAAGAATAGAAATAGGGATGGTAAGTGAGAGAGATGAGAGATAGGACAAGATACAGGGGAATAAAGTGATAGAGAGATAAATGGTAATAAAGACAGGGGGGGGGGAGACGGAATGAGCGGGGGGGGAAAGATTAAAGTTGGGATAGAGAGAAAGGGAGGGGATTGAGGGGAATCGAGTGTGAGGAGAGATAAGCAGGAATACAGAGAGGATCGAGACAGAGAGGAGAAAGCGCCTTTCGGGACTAACATATGGTACTATTCGTGAGTCTTTAATAGTAACATGAAATTGGGGGACCCACGGTGCTGCTTATGTTATCGGACAACAAAATCAGGGCCTTTGAGCCAATGACGGACCTTGTGATCTAAACAATACGCGTTATTTATTTCAATTTCTTTCCATTTTTTGTAAAAGAAATATTTTGACAAATCATAATTTTGTACAAATTTTGACAGCATTAAAATTGAAGTATTTAAGACATAATGTAAGCACTTACCTATTTCTTCTTTCTTTCTACTGTTAATTTCTAGAGATGTATCCTCTTTCTCAACAGAACAAAGTGACTAATAATTTCAAATTTACACCCGCACAATTTGATTAATTATCAAAACTTTTCTATAACAATACCCAAATCAATAATTTCAGTCACTGATAGGACTTATTGCCAATGTGATAATGAATCATACAGGAAATACACACTAATGTTCTACATAACGTTTATTGGTATCATATATTGGCTCTCCCTTAAGAAAAAATATACTTCTAGACCGTTGCTTAGCTTTGGGTAGTACCAGGCGACACTTATCTGTACCTTTCGCAATTAAATGCACAAATTGTGTGAAAAAATTTGAGTAGCCTCTTCTAACAGGACTTTAAAGAAATGGCCTCTGATTGGTCAATATATCTAATTTTGTAACTGGCCATCTGATTGGATATTGATAATACCCATGCTTCAAACACTTCAAATGTGTGTGATATAGGAAGTAAAATGTGTGTTCAGTGTGTGAGACTGGCATGATTTTCCACATTTTGTAGGACTTGTGTAAGATTGAAAATATATAGTTTTTAGGTGGTTTACAAGGCCCTGGTACAAAAATAATTGTTGGGACCTGAGTGTAAGTCCCAACAATTCAAAATGTCCTGACAACGTTGGTGTTCTTTCAACTTCGCGTCCTGCTAATACACCATATGCAAACACACACACACACACACACACACACACACACACAGACAGGGGCGACGGCATAATACGTTCACATTATGAATGTGGACGTATAAAAATGTGGGCGTATCCTGCCTGGCAGTGCCAGACTATCTTTTAGCTTGTGGTCTCTCTGGAGGTCAAAATTGTAATCCGATTTTAAAAACCGTTTTATTATATCATCGTTACATGGTTATTGAGGTTGAGTATGAATTTCGTGAAAATCAGACCAAAATTGACAGACAAAATATGTTCCATGATTGGCCGAAAAATTGCTTTTTTTTTATCTTGTGGCCCCTCTGGAGGTCAAAATTATTATCGGATTTAAAAATAACGTTTGATTATATCACCATTACATGGTAATAAAGGATGATGTTGAATTTCGTGAAAATTGGACCGAAATTGACGGACAAAATGGCCGTCGTTTGTACGCGAATAGTGTAAACATAACGCTAACGCTACAATATACGTCCACATTCCTACTTTGATTGATATGGTACTTTGTCAAGAAGGCTAGGCGTTTGGTTTGTTTAGCGTTGAGGGTCGTGCACCAACATTAATAGTTGCCGTCCTTAGAGTATAAGGAATAACTATACCAAGATAATCCATTCAGAATTGTGCCTTCCTAACACTAAAGGCAAAAAGTGGGCGTGGCTCTGCCCCTAGGGGTCGGGACATTCGTCAAAATCAATAGTGGACGCCCTCAGGCTATAAGGAATACATAAACCAAATGGGTGTTGCTGTCCCATGGGGGTCGGGCATGCACCCAAAACAAAAGGGGTCATCCTTAGGGTATAAGGAATAAGTATTTTAAGTTTCAAGATGACCGATTAAGAATTGTGGCCTGTAGGCGACACACAAAAAGAAAATGGGCGTGACTCTGCCCCTGGGGGTTGGGCATGCACCCCAAATGACAGAAATGTTCCTTAGGGTACAAAGCATAATCATTCAAAGTTTCAAGATGATACGTTAAGATATGTGGCTTGTAGACGACAAACAAATAAATACAAGGAATGGGCGTGGCTCTGCCATTGGGGGTCGGGCATGCACCAAAAAACAATACGGATCATCCTTAGGGTAAGTATACAAAGTTTTAAGAAAATACAGTTAGAATTGCGGCTTCTAGGCGACACAGAGACACACAAATAGAAAATGGGCGTGGCTCTGCCCCTGGGGGGTTGGGCATGCACCCCAAACGATAGGGATCATCCTTAGAGTATAAAGAGTAAGTATACAAAGTTTTAAAGAAAATCCAATAAGAATTGCGGCCTGTAGGCGACGCAAAGACACGCGATAAGAAAATGGGTGTGGCTCTGCCCCAGGGGGTTGGGCATGCACCCCAAATGATAGGGATGTTCCTTAGGGTACAAAGAATGTGTATGCTAAGTTTCAAAATTATAAGTTAAGAAATGTGGCCTGTAGACGACAAACAAATACATACTAGAAATGGGCGTGGCTCTGTCCCTGGGGGTCGGGCATGCACCAAAAACAATAGACATCTTCCTTAGGGTATAAGGAATACGTATACCAAGTTTGAAGAAAATCCAGTAAGAATTGCGCCCTGTAGGCGACACAAAGACACACGAAAAGAAAATGGGCGTGGCTCTGCCCCTGGGGGTGGGGCATACACCCCAAATGATAGGGATGTTCCTTAGGGTACAAAGAATGTGTATGCTAAGTTTCAAAATTATAAGTTAAGAAATATGGCCTGTAGACGACAAACAAACAAATACTAGAAATGGGCGTGGCTCGGCCCCTGGGGGTCGGGCATGCCCCAAAAACAATAGGGATCTTCCTTGGGGTATAAGGAATAAGTATACCAAGTTTGAAGAAAATCCATTAAGAATTGCGGCCTGTAGGCGAACCACAGACACACATACACACATACATACATACACACATACATACATACACACACACACACACCAGGGATTGAACTTTACTCGAAAACACACAAGCAAAATTTTGCTTGTTGATTTCAAATGTACAAGCAAAAATAGGATTCTGAAGAAATTCAAGGGGCAATTTTTTCTTTAATGAAAATACTTAAGTTATGTTATACATTGGAGTGTACACATATTCCTTACAATTTCATTTAAAAAACTAATAAATGGCAAATAAAACACAACAATTTAACAAACACCAAAACCTGTCCTCAACTCACAAAGTTTTATGAAATGTCAATGTTTTCAGTTTATCATTTTTAAATGTAATTAAACATGTATTCATTGAAACTTTCTAGTCAATATTATTTCTAGTCAATAATATTTTTGCAGAAGTTGTTCATTACAATTTAACATTTTATGATGGAGGCCCCCCCCCCCCAATAGTTGGCAATCTTAGTATTATTTATATTTCTGCTTTATTAGAATTTATTTCAATCTGAAAATGAATGATCCTTTGGAAAATCAAAGTATCGGTATAAACAATTTGTCAAGATGTATAGAAATTGAACAGAAACAGGGATAACGCCAGTAAGTAACTGGTTGAAAAGTGAGCGAGAAGTCACGTAACGTCGTAAACAGACCTCCTTATCAGCATTTGCAAACATCGTGGAATTAATACTCATGAGTTTATAACAGTATTTATTCATCATTAAACAATAAAATAGTGTAAATAACATCAAATATTTTAAATATCTTCCAGAAAAATCAAAACTGCGATATCGCGGCACATGTTTTTGTTTTTTTGTCGCGTGAAAGTGAAAGCCATTCGCCAATAACGTATATTTTTGACCGACCCGATGTCGGAATTTGTTTGATGAAAAATAACGACAATAATGAAAGGACCGATAGTCGAAGGGCCCCGATACTATAGTCGAACACTAAAAAAGGTGAATTAGGATATTTGTGTATTATTTTTATTGAACAGTGTAAACTCTTAGCCAAGAACAGAAGATTTTTACCACAATAAAAACGATCATTTCGGCAAAAAACTAATGAACTCCGAATGTCTGACGAAGAATTCTGAATACGTCACGCATGCGCAGAAGCCACAATACGCTGAATTTAGACATCGATTTGTTTACATTTTGCTAGGATGGAAAATAATAATAGAATTTCCGTTTTTGGTCCTAATCATTGTCTTGATTTTGCGTAAAAGAAATCTTGTTATTCAGTAACAATTGCCAACAAGCGAAAAAATGTTACACGCAATTTTTTTCGTGTTACATATTTTGTAACACGCAGTCTACAAAATCAACACGCATTTTGCGTGTTTGCGTCCGTCAAATTCGATCCCTGCACACACACACACACACACACACACACACACACACACACAGACAGGGGCGACGGCATAATACGTTCACATTATGAATGTGGACGTATAAAAATATGTTATATCAAGGTTGTGGACCGTATAGAGGTCACAATTTTGAACCGATTTTCATGAAACTTGAAATACATGTTTATAACATGGTTCCTGTCGATGTTTGCGCATATCGGATCGTAACTGCCTGAATTATGGGCCCTGATGGTACGAAAAATAGCCTTTATCACCTTGTGGCCGCCGTTTGTCGCGAATAGTGTGAAAATATGTTATAACAAGGTCAATTTTGAACCGATTTTGATGAAACTTGAAATACATGTTTATAATATAAAGATCTTGGTTCCTTTCGATATTTGCGTATTCGGGATCGTAACTTCCTGAATTATGGCCTCTGATTGTACGAAAAATAGTCTTTATCACCTTGTGGTCCCTTTGGAGGTAACAATAATTACCCGATTTAAAAAAACCGTTTGATTATATCGGACCAAAATTGCTAAACAAAATGGCCACCACTTTTACACGAATAGCGTAAAAATATGGTATATCAAGGTTGTGGAGTCACTGTAGAGGTCACAATTTTAATTCGATTTTTGTCAACCTTGAAATGCATGTTCATAACTCAAAGATCTTGGTTCCTGTCGATATTTAGACATATCTGATCTTAACTTCCTGAATTATGGCCCCTGATTGTACGAAAAATCGCCATAATATTAAATGTTTCGTACCAGTGGAGGTGACAGCTAATTCCATAATATTAAATGATTCGTATACTTAACGTTAGCATGGGGCAGAACTTTATAAAAACCAAACAAATTCTAATGATTTTCTGATAATTACTTAATATGCGACAACTCTTGTTGACTGCCCGGACGATTTAGCTGTTGTGTGGGCGTATGTTTCGTTGCCTGGCAACCTATTTTTCTCATCGGTTTTAGCATTTTTCTCCCGTTATTTGTTCATTTTCTTTGATTATTTACGCGAGGAGGCAAGCGCCGTGGCTACAAAACGCCCTTGGGTATTTGTTCTTATATGCTAGTGCTACGGTAAAGCAGAATGGAGAAGTGTAGTGTGCAAAATGGCTGTTATACTGTATTTTGTATCATTGAAAGTGTATTATGTCTTCAAACACTGTGGCATTGGTATTATCGAGCCCGTATGCAATTTTCAAAATTTGGTGTGGCTGAAGCCATGAGCAGAAAATTTGGTGCTCCCTCCTCCCATTCGAGTGCATTCCTGGTCGATGACTTCAGTACCTAGACTAAGTTCGATAATGAGCATTTTCTGCTCAGGGTAAGCCGAGCGATGAGCAATTTGATTGGCCGAAACTTTGGAACACTATAACCCTCCTAATTGGGTTAAATTGATGTTCAAACTTGGTGTATGTATTTATTTAGTCAATGCCGTGATAGAGTTCGAAGATGGGCATTTTTGCGTAGGGTAAGCAGAAATAATCAATTTGATTGGTTGAAACTTTGGGACACAATAACTCTCCTAACTGAGCTAGAATGTTCAAACTTTTTGTGTATGTGTTCAGTAGGGGGATGTTTTGGTGGAGTTCGATGATGAACATTTTCCTGCTTACAGTAAGCAGAGATAAACAATCTGATCGGTTGATGCTTTCGGACACGGTTACTTTGGTTATAATAACGTGAGAGCGACGGAACTCAGAACATACATTCATTATATCATTACCTTGAGTAAGTTTAATGGTGAAAATTGTCTGCTTAGGCTAAGGAGTGATAAGTAATTTGATTGTTCGCGACTTTGGAACATAACAACTCTGCTTTTAATTGAGGTTGAATGGTTAAAGGAGCTAAGCTAACGTTTGAGACATAGAAATTGACAAAAGTGGGTCGCAACGCATATAATACTCTAATACGAATGTATATAAACTGATTTACATTCAATGGTTTCCGTTTTTACTCTAATTTCATATCAGTTATGTTCGGTGAAATAAGCAAGCAGTGTCAATCAAATGCAAATTTCTAGCGTCTAGTTATTCCAGTCTACATGCGCCGTTTGATTTGGTGCAATGTTGCTAGCCTTGTCCCTTGAGTCTCTTGCTAGAACTGGGGCTGTAACGCATAATGGTACAAGATTCGTGTTCCAATGGTAAAATATTTATTTTGTCTTAAATATTGGATATCAGAAGCCCGTCTTTTTCCGGTAAGATCACAACATCAATTTTGATTTAAATTTACAAACAATTCGTGTTTTAAACTTGATGTAGATGTCCATTAGGTGAATGTCTTGACTTAGTTCATTGATTAACATTTCGAGCTGAAGCTAAGCAGAGCTAATTAATTTCATTAGACAGTGCTTTGGGACAAGATAATCTTGATTCTATCTGATAGAGAGTGATGAAACTTAGTGTGTAGTTTGATTGCTTCATACTTTTGAAAAAAATAAATATGTGATTAATAAATATGTGGCATCTTTTTATTTTGGGATTTCGTCGGGGGACATCAGTCTCAACGTTGATTTGTTTATATGAGATATTATTACAATATTTTTTGTTTTAAATGTTTTCGTACAAATTTATGTCAATTAACATCGTGATAATTTTACACACATACTACATTTACTGGTATGTAATACCTTGGATGTAAAATAGCAGAGGTAAATTTACATTACAGACTGTGAAATAACATGCAATGTTAAAATATAGTTATAACGGCGGCAGTTTAAACGAGATAAAAATACATAAAATTTTAACAGTGTAGGCCTAGGGTTTAGAGTACCGAAATTAACGGTATAATGGACTATCGGTGCATAGTTGAGATGTTATCATAATACCTAAACTATTTCTACATTCTAAGGTAATCCACACAATGAAGGAGTCAGGAGTGTGTATGTGTGTGGAGGAGTGGAGGGGGTGTGGCTATAATTCCTTTTAAACAGAAATAATATTAGTCCTTGAACTCGTTTTCTTTGTGCTTAATATCAGCCTTTTAGATCCCCATTTAGTAAAGAAGCCACAACCTGTCCACCATCCAAACCATGTCCTTGGAACATTGACATTGGCTGTAGACTGTTAGAATTATAGGTTGGATATTGACTGTAAAAGTTACGGAAACCATTCATTTATATCACCTGTTTATATACAACAAATCCACTTAATATTATAAATTAGGATTTTTATTACAAAATTCAAAAATATGTAAAAACAGTAATCTTGTATATAATATGGCCCCAAAAAATAATTCAAAACTTCTTGTATAGATATATATTACTGTATAAAATAATTAAAAACAAAATAAAACTGCTCGTAGTATAGTATTTTTTTTTTTTTTTTTTTTTTTTTTAAAAAACAAAAAAACATACTTTATAACGACTAACGATTCATAAAAAGTAATAAATTTATCACATTCTGCTGCCGAGTACTTTCGACCATTGCGGTTTCTTCGGGAACCCGAAGAAACCACAATGGTCGAAAGTACTCGACGAGATGTGATAAATTTATTACTATGAATCGTATACAGTTAAATATTGTGTTCCCACTTAAAACAACCATATTTATTCACAAACATACAATTGAATTCTGGTACATCAACGGTTTCATCATCAGCATCGCTATCTAAATCTGTTACTCGAGCAGTATTTACTTCGCTGATTTTAGGGGTGACATTAAATTTAAAATCAGGAATCAAAGCCCAGTTTGGAATGTCTACGGCTCCGTCGTACACAGGTTCTTCAGCCCAGTTAATGACAAATGTATGGTGGATTGGGTTAACATCTTCAACATTTTCTTGGGTGACAGAATAGACATGACGGTCGTAGTCTAATCCAGGAATTAAAGCCCAGTCAGGGACATCCACGGGCCCATCATGCACAGGTTCGTCAGCCCAGTTAAAAACATATTGATGGTGAAATTGGTTGAAGTCATCAACATTGTCTGTGGTATAGGAATCATCTTTAGCATCTCGATCAAAATCTAATCCAGGTAATAATGCCCAATTAGGAATATTTGTTGGTTCTTCATAAGAGACTTCGTCAGCCCAGTTGATCACCGAATAATGTTGGTTTTGGTTCAAGTTCAACTGAAAAGTGTCCTCTAATTCTTCGTCCAAATTCTTAGCATATCCAGTGCATGATACTGATGCTGGTGGAAACGGTGATCTTGGAACTCTCAGTTCAGAAATTTTCTCGCATTCTTGGTTGGATTTCTTGTAGTAAGATACGACTGAAAAGGTGAAAACAGTTTAAAAAATGAAAATAAGACAGTAAAAGAATAATAAATAATTGACCCTATATAATTAATAAATGTTCAAATCCACTACATCAGACAAGTAAAGTACGTAAAACCAATTAAGGTATTCGCACATAGATAAGCATTGCACATAACAATATTGCTTGGCAGTTGAAATCAAGGATTAGGTGAAACGCCGCTATTCCACACGTAAGTATAAATACAAAATACCGTATGTTCTTGTCAAACGGCAAGACAAGACAGGACAGGGCGTTAAACCCTCAGTCCATTTAATAAATTAAGAATTCCAGCCATTTTATCTGTTTGATTTAATCAACAGCATGTTGATTTTCGTCTTAATGTAATGTAAGCGGATGCCGTAGTGTTAAGACTTACTAGAAGTAAAAACGGTAGGGTTGATTAGTAACGCGATAGACTTACTAGAAATATTAACTCGAGTTGACTAGTAAAGTGCTTACTAAAAGTATTAACTATATAGTTGACCAATAGAGTGTTAGACTTACTAGAAGTATTAACTGTAGAGCTGATCAAATCTGTATCAGTTAATATAACCAACATGTTGTCATCATTATGATCTGATTAAATACATCACCATAGTCTAAACTAATATCAGTATACTCTGGTATTTCTCTACAATAAATATAATACAAAATACAAGTGGACGTAACAGAAAGTAAAATACTATTTTATTTATAGTTCAAACCTTTTAATTTGAAAAAAAAAACAAAAAAAAAAAACAACAATATGCAAAACTTATAATAGAGAAAACCAGTTTTGCATTTACCTGTTCTCAACTCGCATACGAAGATATTGAAGACTTATTGAGTTTTTAACTTTTTTTTTTAATTTTTAGAATTCTATAAAATATGATTAAATATACTTACAATACAGTCATAGTTGATGTCACTTTTGTGTCTGGATTCACGAAAGCGTAGAAAATGTTATTAATTTTAGAGAATTATCACAGAGCGTCTTTCTCTTAGCAGATAAAATAGCTCAATGGTAGAACAATAAGATGACGTTTTACCTATTGTGACGTCACAAGTAAAAGACGTCAAAAGTTTTATTGAATTTGCCACATAAAATTTAAATTTTCTTCCGAGATCAAGTTCGATTGGCCCTTTAAGCTTTTTCACGAAACCAGTCGAAATCTTTCCAAAGAAAGGATATTTCCAACCGATTCATAGATTATGTGTATTGTTTTTCCTTTTTTAAAGATTCATTCTGGATCCAAACAGATAACTTTTAAATACTAAATGTTAATGTTAATAAAAAAACCCCACCATATTGACAGACTGGTGTCAAGCAGGAAGACTAATTTTCTTGAATGACCAAAAATATGTTCGAAACCTTCATATCTGAAATATTCAAAATGTTAATTCAAATTCGTTGTCAACTTTTACGTCAACATTCCCGCACATGAATATGTGATGTCTTTATCCTGAAGTTCGATCCCGGTGTTTTCCGCGACGCTTCCGCGCATAGTCGTAAGGGTCATACGAAAAACAGTGATACCGTAAGATCATTGAATTCGAAATAATAGTAGCCCTAAGGTGCTTACTGTTTGCCGCGACAGATCCTCGCATACGTAAAACTAAGATCCCGTGAGTTCATTTAATTCGTAAATAAAGGTAGGCGTATTGTCCTTAATATTAGGCGTATAGTGTCGCCGTATGAACTAATTAAAGTTTCACCTATATTTAATGTGCCCTCATTAGCCTAGGAACTTTAAAACTTAGTGATTAACTGAGTGTGATTATTTTACGATTGATTTCATGCACATAAGCAATGTTAGCAACCACCTATAAAGTTTCCATTAAAAAAAACAATATGCCTTCAGTAGCATCGCCTCTTGACATTAACCATGAGATTGCAAATTCGAACAAAAAAATCAGCATTGCTCTTCTCGGCTGTTCTGTGATACAATGGTAAATTTAAAATCATTCCCTTCATCATGTGAGATAGTTCATTTAGGAACTATCTGTGAACGGACGATGTCCACTGACAGTTTCTGTCAGGCCTTATACTAATTTCAAGTAGAATTCTGCGATTAAAAGCACATTACGAGACCCGACATGCGAAAACGGCGTGTTTATTTCATCACTAAATTCTACTTGAAAAGATTGTTGAATTATTGAAAATTTGTATAGTGATAAATTATTCCTTTTGGTGGAAAATAAAGAATCACGATGAAAAATAGAAGGTAGGGGTTCTAAAACAGCCCGAGAAAAGAGGTGGGGAAGAGCGGTATTTTCATATTGTAGCTATAAGGCTCGACAGGAACTGAAGGCGGACATTAGACAGTTCCTACTGGAACTACATGTGAGGATGAAAAGTTTTGCCTGAACAGTAGCTTTTCTACCAACTCTTCAACATTTCCAACTTCCGGGGATTGATTTTATATAAACAGCATAAATCAAAACAAAGAGTTTCAAATTTTAAGTAGATTATCAGCTAAAGAAATGTTGATGGCAGGGTTCCTAAGTTTGTGAAAGTGGGCAATGGTAGTAACTCCAGATGTTACTTGAAATTGTCAAACACTATATAGACCTCACTAATAATATAAACAATTCATATATAATATTTCATACAGGGCCAGTGATAACATTCATGGATTGGATGTTCAAAGTCATCAGGGGGTAATAACGACAGAAGTTAGATGAAGGGCAATTCTTTGGTGAGAGTGCCCAAGAATTAGTGAACGGCAGACGATCTGACATCGTCGACGCCCATATATACAATAACATTTTTGCTGATTCAAAAAAAATTAAAACTGTATAAAAATACTTTTTATTTGGAATTCTAAATAGAAATATTATTAGACTAGTATGTTCGACAAATCCTAATATGAAATGGTACCCACACCCGTGGACATCCTCCTCGCTATAAATTTTGGTGATTTTGAAAATGGCTGTTTGTTATCTTAATCTTTGCAATTATGGTTTGAGCCAATTATTGTGTATGTCACAAACACTCATATCGTTACCTATTCATTTGCACTTTGGGAGCGACAGTGGCTCGGTGAGTGACGCAGACTTGCTAAACCAGAAAAGTTTGCGGGGGACCGGTTTCAACCGCAGAAAGGTTAACCGCGCTGTGCATAAAAATTGTAATGTAAACAGGGTTTATGTCAAGAGGTGTAGGATGGACCCTGACACGAAACAACATCTAGTTGTTTGGATAGGACGAAAAACAGAGGTCCACTATAAGTGTAGGCGTGCATACAAAACAAACCTTGACTTTTGGAATTCGATAGAAGAGTAGGTTGTAGAGCCACTGTATAGGCAAAAGGCCTTCCATTAGCCCGGTTAGTTCAGAAAATAATGACGTTAACACTAATTTATTTTATTGAATAGGATTTTAGCCATATTCAGTGGAAATATGCAGCTTTATTGATTCCAATACAGGTATTGGTTTTATTTCACCATTTCAACTATGGGGAATCGCAAATGAAAATTCACCTCTAAAGCAATCCATAAAGTTAAGTATTTTCGATTAGGCTACCTTCCAACTGGCTACCTTTTGTCCTTAAGATTGTTCTGAGTTGTAAATTGACATCGCACTTTCAGAATAATATGATTATGTTGTTAAAGGGGCATCTATTTTAAACAAGTGACTATAGTCAAGCAGTGGTAACAAGTTTTATTTTAATCCCTTCAAGTGCCTGTGTAATAGCGTTAATTCTTTTTGCACAGAACAAAACAATGTTGTATTTATCAGCATTATGAGTTTTTTTTACATGTGACTTGGGGATGTAAAAGCACTAAGAAATATAGCACTGACTTCTGACTCAAATAACCCTTCATACTCAATTAGGCAAAGTAGAGGGCTTCAATCTGAAACCATGACCAAAAGTCATAGAGCTTGAAGCATGACATTCTATTTCTACACCATCCCATACCCTGAGTGTCATCTATTTATACTGGGATTCAGACAGGGGACATCGACCTCACTCTTGGCTTGTTAGAAAACAAATTTTAAAACACATCTTTTTTTTTATTATTAAAAAGAAATATATTCTAACATTTATGTAATTTTCTTCTTAACTGATGACATTACACTTGATGTGATCAGACCACGGATAAAAATGAATTTACTTACTTACAATAAAGAAACTACGTAAAAGAATTTCAGTTATATTATCATTTTTTAAATATTATAAACCTTGAATATTCAAATGAATACCTTTCAACTATTTGATATAATGGGGAACAAAATGAGTGGAAATATAAAGAGTTGAAAACAAATATAAACTAAGGTGCTGATTGTTCTTGTGCATGGGAGGAAGAAGAATCTTGAGGCTTCATTACATCTGGTAGTTCTGGTGGATTAGATAATGGTGTTATATCCAAGTTATCAAATTCTCCATCTAAAAGAAAGAAAATAATCTTTTCAGAATAAAAAGCCTACTTTAACAATAAGATGGAGTTTGTCGGTGGTCAGCAGCAAAGCCGGTCTCAGTCAATAAGTTTGCTATCACTATCAGCTAAAACTAAAAATTTGTTTCAAGGTGTGACAATGGCCAGGGGTCCTCCTTTTTGTCATAGATCAGTAGCGAAAAATTACAAGTTCAGTTCGATCAAATAATTTGACACAAAGCTATAACCAAGAACAAATCTCCAGAACTTCAAATTTCAATTGGTATATTTTCTTTTGGGTAGCAAAACAAAAACAACAAAGTTAAAAAAGAAAACATTATCTCCTGAAAGCTTTCAGTTTTAAGGGCATTTAATTTTGTATTGTAATTGAAAAGCCAAATATTGACATTTTGATATACTTATCTTTGTTTTATACAAACAAACATATATCTGGACATGAAGGTAGTGTTAAAACACTGGAACATTGCTAAAAAAAATATTTTTCAAAACAAAAAATCCAACCCAAAACGAAATACAAAACTCTCTCCCGAGCTAAAATCAAAAAAGTAGATCAGCAGTTCATTTATGTGACCTAATCCAAATTACCTTCTTTTCTAGTGGCAAGTCCAATTGTAGCAGGGGCCTGAGCTCTTGCTGTAGCACTTGTAAAACCACAATCACTAAGAGTCTTATTATCATCTCCTAACAGCTGAAATACACGCAACATTTCCCATTATACTAATAAATAATATAAAAAAATGATAAAATTTTTCAAAATAGCTATCTCAACATCGACTTTTATTAATGAAGACATGTTTTTATCTCAGTCACACTCAGTGTAACAAAAATAACTTGATAACATTGACATATGAAGTGCAATGGGGAAGAACGATCTAAGTCACTTTTTCAACAAACCCCAGTTAATGGCGTCATCTTGACGCAAATTGTATATGCTCTCTGTGGATCAACCAATTTCAGGTAAAAGATTGAACCAAGGCTCTTCTGAAATGACCACCCGGACAAATACGTCCATTATACCCTTTATTTGACCTGAATTTGACTGAAAAGTGAAAGTCAGTTGTTGTACTGGTATTATGATTCGTATTAAACATCATTTCGGAGTTGTAATTAAACCCACGTGTTGTTCTGTTCACTTCAAGCATTCCGTGCCAAAAGTTTGGTTCACCTTTTATGCGAAAAGACAAAAATGTGACTTAGACCGTTCTTCCCCTGGACTCTTCATGCATGTAACATAAAGTGATTATGTACTTTTAATCAACTAGCTATTTTAATGAGTAAGTTTTAAACTTAAGCAACATACTGGTATTTGTTATTGTTACTACGATTTTTGGCAAAATTTGAATCATAAATTACTGCTTCCTAGCAAAATACCTGGCTTTGATCAGGACCCAAGATCTGTGACCTTCACCTTCATAAATCAGGGCCTAAACCATGCACAGGGTCATGCAGGTTTATTTTATTTGATACCACATTTGTAGATTAATGGGAGAGTCAGTTTCAAGAACTTGGATTAGTTATAAGATGACACAATCATGGAGTAATGTCTGCTTTTGCACATAAATGAACAAGATGATCATAACAAATTTCAATGAGCCTCTTAATCGTACTGACAATATGATGAAATACAAATCAATACCGTATCATCTTTGTATAATCTTTGATTTTCAGGACTGACTTTTAAAATACCCTCAACTATTCGTTTTACATCATTTACTGTTGTAGATTCTTTGGCATCTGTAAAAATTGTTGTCTTTTTCTGTCTAATCATTAAAAATACATCCTGAAATACAAATCAATAATCAGCCTTAAAATCATTCATCTTCACTAAGGAGCTTTTTGCAAAGATTAAACATTAACACAAACCAACGGCTGCCAGGCAAGATAGAGAAAAGGTTATAAAAAAACATGATTTTTTCTACAATCAGGGGTCATAATCCAAGAGAGAGAGAGAGAGAAATGGGGTTTAAAGTCCACTCAACACAACTAGGTCATTTCGGGACTAACATATGGTTAATTTTTATTTCAATAATTCGCTTGCGCGTAGGGGTCTTTAGCAGTGGGAGCATAATCCAAGAAGTTATGGTTTAAAATGCAAGAATATTGAAAGGGACTAAGATCTTTTAAAATAATTGCCAGATATAACTTTTGCCTTTAGAAAAGAAATTGTGGAAACGGACAGACGGTAATATACGTCCACATTTCTATGTGGACGTTTAAAAAAATACTATCAAAAAATCTGAATAAAATTACATAGTCCGAACTTCAGCTTTTTTGTACAAGTCCTTTATCTTGTAAAGCTCTTGTGGTGAAAACTTCCACACAAAAGCTCCCACACTAGTATGATTCGTTTATCAGTTTCATCACCGGTATTTGGCCAATAAGTGACCTATTGCCATCGGTAGAAATAGGTAACGGCATACATGACAATGTTGCCGTTACTTGCGTAGCTGATATTAGTGATATCTGTTCTAAATATTATTCAAATTGTGAAAAAATCATATCCTCTTGTTTGCCACTGGACCCTTTTATTTTACCTGCATGTGTGTACTAGTACTATTTAGAAATAATCCAAGACTCTTGACACTTAGATATAATAGACATAAAACAAGAATCATCACTTAGAGCCATAATAGATGTCTGTGCAAGGAGTCAACGATAAAAGTCAATGAACGAAAATAATGTAAATATTGGAAACAATTAAGTGGCTATGATGTATGATATTGTTTTGTTGGGAGTACTTATGCAAATCATAACAGCTAGATTGAAGGAAAAACATACCAGAGTGAATCGTCAGAGGTTAGATTGTCTAACATTACGAACTGTTAAAAAAAACCAAGCTGAAGCGAGAGCGGGTAAAATTGAGGCTTCAACAGGCATTGCATTGCTGTTCTTTTTTTTATTATATTAATATTATATTTTGTAAAAACAGTTCGGTATGGTGTATCATGCATATATATGGATAGAACTTCTATTAGATGGTCAGATTTCCTGTACACATGACAGTGTTGACACTGTATTTGTACTACTATACTATAGACCAAGAAATTAGATTTACTAAAAGTAATAAAAAGGATCTTTTAGAATCAGATTGAATTCAAGTTCTAAGACATTAACTCTGTTTAGCCCATGATAAGAAATACTGAATGGACTCAATAATTATGGGAGGCAGTAACTGTATGCTATCATCGTACGAGGGATAATATTATTTATATCATAAAATAAATAAATTGATAAATATTAAATATCAAAATTGAAAATTAAAGATTTTCAGTTTTTGTTTCACATCATAAAGAAGGTCACAAAATTGGAATGTTGTGATTGAAAATGAAGAAATACCTATTACCCATCAACTGCTTCGAACATATAGTGATATATAAGATAACAGATAAAACAAAATATGCTTTTTAAGTAATATTTACCATGTTTCTTGTTCTTAAATTTCAGTTGACATCAAACAAGGATGGCGACTTCGAAACGGATCGAACTAGAGTAACCTCCCCTTTCTTTCGCTCAGCACCTATTTTTAGTAGCGTTGTCATGACTATGGTTGTGATTGACTGAAAAACGATACTGGATAATCGAATGTGTTCACGAAACAACTTGTTATGAAAGGTCGATGCTATACCGTACAAATGGGGTCGACCTTTTCTTAACTACCTGTCTGCGCACAGATGGAGGTAGATATAGAGACAACACAGTGTTGGCCCTATAAATATAAAAGGCCCAAATTTTAAAGTGGATTCGTTCGTCGTCGATTTTGTCCGCCTAGATTATTACTGACAGCCACGCATCTCTTACTTCCTTACTGTTTTACACCACTAAACACGATCAACTGTGGTTATATAGCTGTTTGCATTACAGTACTCAACAGGCGTAGGCAATGGAATATGCAGGGTGGGCGGGGGTATTGCCCAATCTCGTTCGTGCCCATTCTGGAATTAAAATGCACGAACAAGTAAAAATTAGTGATTTCTAATCATGGGGATGGGGATGTCGCTCACAGAGAACGTTGAGAGATGAGATTTCTTTATCTTTGGGGGTGGGGTGGGGTAATTTGCCTATGACCACACTATGCCCGTATCGCTGTCGTTTCTTATTACCAAATTTTATTTTCCCAGAAAATTATTATAGGCCTATATATTACATCTTCTGCCGGCGAAAGCCAATTCTGGATTGGTGTGTGGGGGGGGGGGGGTGGGGAGATATAAAAGCATGTAATACCCAACATTGCACAATGCCTCACAGAGCTTGTTATCATATTTATTTATAAGGTGACAGATACTTTAAAAACATTTTTGATAATTTATACCAGACAGTGTATACATAAAACACACATACACAAAGTGTTCATTTTAGTAGGCTAGTTGGCAAAGAACAGTTATTTCAAGAATAGAAAACTACTCGCGCAAACAAAAATATATTTATTTTTATTAAAGGCACACATTGTAAACTTAGAAATTCAAAAACAAAACGTGTTCGAGTCAAACATGGTGATACAATATAATCCCAAGACTCTTCAGGTTATTGTTTTCCAGATTGAAATGCTTGCTTGGAATTCACTTTCTCTAATTTTTCATTCTCTTCAGACTCGTGTATGTTTTATTGGGAATAGTCTTCTTCCACATTCACATATTCATTTTGTCTTGCCAATGGGTGCTTAAAGATACATTTTGTAAGATTTAGATAAAGAGCTATAGCCATTCGTTTTATAATAGTTCGAAAGTAGATAAGGTAAAATGAATAATTTGAACATCTCTTTCAAATTATTCCATTGCAAGTGAAGATATTCGCCTTTGAAGGTTTGCGACGTGTTGTTCGAAGCAAATTCTCGCTCCTCCATTTTTAGATTAAATCAAAATATGGTTGAACGGTTCTAATTTCTTTATTGGAGAGAATTTAAATTCAGGCCTAAAGAAAGACTTGCAATTGGCAGATTTAACTCTTGCATAATGTATATATATGTTTAAGACAATATAAATATCAATATAATGCTTGACAAAAAGGGAATATAAACTATACATTGACTAATTCAGCACATTGTTCTGTTTAAAGCATACATGTAAAATAGTTTTGATGATCTTCAAGTAAACTAGTTATAGACTGACCACATTGCCTTAAATCGGGCCAATTAAAACATTCTGAATCATCGGTTTTCCGTTACAGTTGGGCTTCAAAACTATCGGACCAGTTCTGCATTAGGAACACCCTCTACAATAGTTCGACATTATGCCTAGACCCCCAAAGATACATTGTAAATGTTCCTATAATTAATTAGAACATGTTTCTCTATTGCGTTGAACCTGACCCTCAGAAAAGCAAAAGTGAATTTAGCAAGTTTATATTTTTATTAAAAGAGTGACTATATAGTTAAATTTCGACCATTTTCAGCATAAGTGACCTCGTTTGACCCTTAACCCTGAGAATACTGTAGAAAAGTAGGGTCTGTTTTTGGCCCATTTGGTGATGGAGCCCCCTCCCCCCGACCTCATGACCAAATGAAGCTCGCCACCTTAAAAATTATCTAGGCTATTTGTATATACGCTGCTTCAATATTGTATTCATATCACAAATTGGGCCCCGCATTTTCTACTACAACCGACTGATGTCCCCCGCCGAAATCCCCCCAAAAACATAGATGACACATATCAATTAATCACATATTTATTTTTTTTCAAAAATATGGACCAATCAAACAATACACGAAGTTTCATCAGAATCAGATATAATCAAGATTATCTTGTCCCTAAGCATCGACCAATGAAATTGATTAGCTCTTATTAGCTTCAACTCCATCGGCGGGGGACAATAATTAGTCAATATAGTGATCAATGTATGGGAGCAAAGAGAAACGTAGGCGTACGGGGTCGCTGACAGTTAAGCAAGGGGGGGGGGCAGAACCCGAAATAAAAAAAAATGGGTCTACCGACAGCGGCGCCAGTGTTCTTCGCCTCTCTGAAGCTTACCAATCTGTTTCACAGTGAAATACTTACGAATTATCTCTGTAACGGATGACAGTCCACAACACGTGCGTTGACTGCCAGCCTCGTAGTCATTGGCTCAACGGCTCGTGCAATGTTTACTTAACACCTAACTGCTTCGGGCAAAATGATGCATTTTACTCATTTTAATACCCATTTACACTAAATAGGAAATATTTTTGTAACTACAAATACTTCAAACGTCTTTATTTATTTTTCTTTTACCTCAAAAAAATGTTTGAGAATTTAATTTGACGCAGTTAAAAAGTTAATATGCCATACTCGTTTAGCCTCGTCGATGTCATGCTTATCAGTGATTGTAGCGGCCAAGTGAATATTCACTGCGGGATCAGTTTGGAAGCTTACCTGTAAAGTTGTGTGGCCCCGCAAGAAAATTTTGGAATATTTGACGGCTGCATACGCGTTTTCTGGCCCTTTCCATGTGGGCGTATAAAAAGCAGCTTCAAAGTGGTCTAATATAGTTTAATTAAGGTGGCTGCGACTCGAATTCCAATCAATAAATCAATTGTTTACAGTCGACGAAAAAGTGATAGTTAGGATTTTTTTTTTGAAAATTTGACGGTCGCTAACACGTTTTCCTGTTATTCCAGTCTGTTAGACAACAATTTAACTTCAATGTATCCATGTATCCTACTGGCTGACCCAAATTCCAATCAATCAACCAATCAATCATCGAGAGATATGAGGGCCTTACTCTCCCCGAGAAAATTTAACCACTGCAAATGCGTATTCTGTTATTCTCGTTCGTGTAAGAAACTCCAAAAGTGTCCAATGCCATTGGTTTTGTAACCAAAATCCCGAATTCCACCCATCCAATCAGGCCGTTGCAGCGGCATTCACAAATATAATGGATACCAGACAAAATGTTTTAATCCATAGTCAACTCATTACAAATTCGTGGTATTCATTTAAAAGAAAAGTATAAAATTAGTGTTGTATTATTAGTGTTCGATGGCATTCGGGGGGGGGGGGGGAGGCTTAGATCTTGAAATGCCGGAAAAAATTACGTGGTTACTGACAGCGACGCTGGTATTCTCCGAGAGGCGAAAAACGGAGCTAAGCTTGTATGGACACCAAGAAAATTTTGGAATATTTGACAGTTTTCCTGCTATTTCAGCCCGTAAAATTAGTGTTTTATTAGATTTTGTTCACTTTATTTTGCCATCCACTTTACCCGTCTGCCCGCAAAGTCAGATTGCTCGAAAATTAGGGGGGCCGCTGATCCCCACTCCCCCCCCCCCCGGGCTCGGATGCCTATGAAGAGAAATATATATATGCATTCTTTTGCGTCAACAATAACAACATTTACTTAATATGTACATGTATATTCAAAAAACGTTTTTTCCCATAAATTATAAAAGCCAGAGATTATAGAAAAAGTCAGAGAATTAAGATGTTCTTTTTAAGATACATCTGTTTTATTGATAACAAAAAATGACATCTTTATACATGATATATGGCAATGTGCAAAAAAGGGGCGCATTTTTAATCTACTTTGCATGTAGTAGTAAATACATGAAACATAAAAAGATATATACTTAAATGAATTTCGCTACTAATTAGATACAAAGTTTGTTTTTCTTAAATCTTTTTTTCAATACTTTTTTTGCTCTTTGATAATACCCCCACCTGACAGGGGTGGCGTCCTTACTGCGCTGCTACGGCGACCGAAAATGATTTCAGAGCGCATATAGATCGCCAAAAGCGTGGTGAAAACACCAGATATTCTGCCGTGATCTCAATGCCAATGGTCGCCAATGATCGCTCTGTCACGGCGGTTGTTTTGAGCATGTTAAAAACAAAAGCCAAGGTTCTGCGATCTGACCAGTCAAGTTGCGAGAACTCAACCTTTTTCATGTTTATATTTGTATTTTTGGGGAGACATTTTCGTGCGCTGTGTATACGTTTGCCGACAACCTTGTGGATTTCCTGGTTACCGTACGGTCGTAGAGGCGTGTAGTAAGGACGACATCGGTCTGACGGGGGTCTTAAGGTGAGACCTTTATGGATTGATGTTTTCCAGGCATGACTTTGATCTACACTCTAACTAGATCTAGCAGTATAATATTATTTTTGTAATGTAAATGAATCAAATACATGATTGCATCTGAATCATAATTCATGAAACAACAAAATAAAATTGAACAATAACTGAAAATGAAACATAATGAAAGGTATTCCATTCACAAATTTTCTTTGGAAGTAAACCAATCCAAGAATTGAATACTGAAGTATTCATTAACAAATGTACTTGTTTGTTCAACAACTTGTAAATACATAAAAAATTGGTATATTTTCTGAATAGATGCCTTCCCATGTACAAAGTTTGATTACAGATTTGGAATCAGAAGATATTCAAACTAATTAAAATCTATCAAAAGTTTGCTTCAATTACCTCTCAAAACATTTTAATCACAAGGAAATTCCCAAAGTTGTAAAAGCTATTTTTGCCACATGACTTGGCTGTGGCAGAAACTAAACTAGCCATGTTGGAGGGGCGAGGGAGGTCATTTTACGCTTGTATTTTTCTTGAATTGCAGTAAACTCAGTCATATACCATGGAAATGGAGACCTTATTGAATTCTGACAGTATCCTCTGCCAACTTCTTTTATGTTGTTTGTTTACATTTTCTCACAGCCACTAGCCATTTTATTATCAGCAACACATACCAAGCGCTACCTGCGCGCAACATCAATTGAGATTATAAGACAGTCTGCCTGTTACTAGTTAGCAATATACTTAAGTATATCAAGGGTATCAAGGAATCCAGTAAATAATGTGGCTTAAAGTGAAATCCCCACAGCTCCATTCCTTGTTTAGTAATGTCAAATTTTTGTTTTACAATATACTGTAAGTGTAACACCCTAAAAAATCAAATAATCACATTCTAAACACAGATCCCTAAACTCAGGTATTCATTTTGGTCTAATTAAACTAAAGTCTTCTTTTATTTGTACAACAATAAATGTTATTTCTTTAAACTTTTCTTCTTAAACTGACTGGTTTATTTATTCAATGCTGAAGTGAGGGGGACAAATCAAGTAAGTTTAACAAAGATTTTTTAAAGACTTGTAAGATCGGACTGAGCAGTAAACATATGCAACATAAAAATAAAAAAAGCAAATAATCTTTTTTTTTTTAATAATCTCCAAGAACCATTTTAATACCTCATTCCCCTCAGAAGATTCTTTTATTCACACTTTTCAGTCTCTGAATGGTAAATGTTTAAAGCAATTCAGGAAAACGTTAATCATTATCATAAAATGATATTATTGGCATGGTTGGAAAGATAATTGAAAATTGTTTGATTTAATGGAACTGAACATCTACTATTTTATTTTATAAAGTACATGATGCAAAGAATGAAAATTGTCAAGTAATTTTAGCAAAAATGCAGGATTTGCGGGGAAATAAAGAATAAATCAGTGCATGACTTCTATCAACTTGTAAAAATATCAGATCAAACCGATTCATTAGTGATATTCACTTGGCTGCTACTATCAATGATAGGGATGAAGTATGGACAAAATAATGAGGCCTCCATATTAACTTTTTTAAAAGTTTGCTTTCCTTTGTTTACAATTCAATTTGAATTCTTTTAAAAATGCTTTTTTTACTATTTAATCTTAGACATTTTAAAACAACAGAAGCATGCAAGGATCTGATGTTACACAAAGAAGAATTCTGAACCTGACATTAAAGGTAATCTCATCTCATACTGTGGTAAAGGAAGGCCTTTGTATTATCCCTGTATAACAGCTTGGTACCAGACATGCAATTTTATGACAATAAACATTTCTTTGAAGTAATTTATTAAAGTTACCGGTATACCATATAGACAGCCCTAAGATTTATGAACTACACAGTTTTTGTGAAAATTTTCACAAAACTTGTTTGACAAAAATATACAAAAGAAACAGTTTAACTGTAAATTTATGACAAGTTTTTAAACATTGATTTATCACAAAAATTCTTCTTGCTTAACCCTTTGGCACAAGGGTTAAGTAAGCCTTCATAAATGTTTTATTCACTTGTCAAAACTTTCAACCTCTTTGGGTTTTTTAACCCATACACCAATGCCCGCTTCAATAGAATGTTGGTGCAAGGCATGTTTGGCTTGTTGATAATGAACTGAATGACGTTTGGCTGTCTCGTATGTTGGAACTTCCTTTAAATAAGCTTTGGATGATAATTTAGCCATGTCTTTGTATCGAAAAAGAAATGAAGCTTTACAAAGTCGGCTTGCCATCATTCTTCCAGATTTAAAAGGTGATCTGAAAAGTCAAAGACACAGAGATCATTGAATTGAATTTAATTTAAATTTTGAAGACGTCAACATTCTGTAACGTAATGTGATTTCAGCATCTTTCGTCTAGTCCACAGAGTCACTGTTTGATTCAATTTTCATTTCTTCAGGATTAAGAATGTAGTTAAAGAAATACATATTTATGTCACTAATTAATCTGCTATACTGCTTCAAGAATTTATACCAGTTTAACAGTAAAGCCCCATCCTGTCTTTGCAAGTAACAATACATTGATAAAATGTTGTAGCTGAAATAAAAACTAAAATCTTACAAAGGTGTAGTTTTTCCAGTAATACCATCTGTAACTTCTAATTTCTCGTCTGCCGCTGACCAGTTAATACTGAGTGATGTCAAATGTTTGCCATTTCTATAAATATGATCTAATGGCTCTGTAACACTGTATAATCTTGGATGATTAATGCGATAAAATGTGGGAAGCTTTTCACCCAAGATGTCATACACACGGCAACATGCAGCTCGAGACAGATGTCCATGGTCAAAACCAGATCCTGAAATAAATCTCAAGATTTGTATGTGGGGTTTTATCAAATTCAAGTGCCAGTCGGATGGAAATGTTAAGGATGTTTAAAATAATAAGTAATTGACTGCTATAATATTGCCTTATGTTCTGCATAGGAAGAAGGAAAGAAAGAGAGAGAGGTTTTTCTACTACATGATTTTCAACAATTTTGTATTTCAAACCCAAGTATACATATTACATATGGATTTGATTCTCTGCCGACTGTAGCCCGATTGTAAAAAAAAAAAACACTTTTAATGTTCAATATTGTCTGGTATTCTTTTAATTAACTGAATGCTCAATAACTTACCCATGGTTATTGAGTTTATATACACTGGTTCAATATAATGACTAAAAATTGCACCCTGTATTCCAAGAATATTCCAGGCCAAAAGTTTATCGCTTCCAGACATTATTAACATATCTACTGCTGTACCTCCCACTCCCTTATACAAATCCATTGTCTGTCTGGCAGCTTGTGCTTCTCTAGCAAAACTCACTTCACCTATATTTTTGAAGATAATATGCATCAGGGTTCAATTTAGTCTAAAACCAATGAGTAGCAAAATTTTGTGACAGATTCACATTTTGGCTAATCAATTCAAAATTTGAATAGCATTTGCTCATATTTGAGGAGCAGTAAAATGTAGCCTACATCACAAATATTTGCAATTCATAAGTGGATACTTTTTTCAGCCAATGTCCGGCCTTCATTATACACTCCAAAAAGAAATTCAGTTACCGTCTATCCCCAATCGTCTAAATCAAAACTACAAGTACATGTACTGTACAGTACTTTAAATTACACCATTCCAATCGAAATATTTGTAGGCGTGGCTTTGCTTGTTTATTTCTCTATTTAAAAATATCCTCCCCTCTGCCTTTAAAATATCAACCCGGGAATATGCCATCAGCATAACATTTTTGTCAGATATTCGTCAAAAATGGCACGTTTCACGCGCCCTGCGAGGTGTCTACTTTTAGTTAACCAATCATACAATACTGCGTCATTTTATTCTATTTTTAGTAACATATTTTATAAACACGTGTGATTAAGATAGGTTGCCAGGCAACGAAACATACGCCCACAACAGCTAAGTCGTCCGAGCAGTCAACAAGGGTTGTCGCATATTGTTTCTTTTATCAGTAAGGAGAACATTTACAACACATGATAATCTTATTACGAGTAATAGCCCATTAAATAATTATCAGAAATGATTAGAATAGTTTTGATGGTTTGTCTCAAGGCCTTTGTCAAAGTGATCAACTGCAAGAAATTATCAGAAATTATCACTGAAAATCAAATAGGATTCTTCGTATCATGACCCTAAACACTGTGTACAAATTTAAAGTCAATCGGATATTAACTTTAGCCTTTAGAGCATTCACAGGGTTTTTCAAAGTGATCAAGGGTCATAACTCTGGCAGTAATTATCGGATATCGCTGAAAATAAATAGGCTATTTTGTATCATGACCGTAAATAGTGTGTATAAATTTAAAGTCAATCGGATATTAACTTTAGATTTTTCAAAGTGATCAAGGGTCATAACTCTGGCAGTAATAATCAGATATTGCTGAAAATCAATAGGCTTCTTTGTATCATGGCTTTAAACACCGTGAATAAATTTAAATTCAATCGGATATTAACTTTAGCCTCTAGCGCGTTCACAAGATTTTTCAAAGTGATCAAGGGTCATAAGTCGGGCAGGAATTATCGGATATTGCTGAAAATAAAGAGGCTTCTTCTTATCATGACCTTACACTGTGTATAAATTTAAAGTAAATCGGATATTAACTTTAGCCTCTAGAGCGTTCACAAGATTTTTCAAAGTGATCAAGGGTCATAACTCTGGTAGTAATTATCAGATATCACCGAAAATCGATAAGTTTCTTCGTCTCATGACCTTAAACACTGTGTATAAATTTAAAGTCAATCGGATATTAACTTTAGCCTCTAAAGCGTTCACAAGATTTTTCAAAGTGATCAAGGGTCATAACTCTGGCAGTAATTATCAGATATCACCGAAAATCAAAAGGCTTCTTCGTCTCATGACCTTAAACACTGTGTATAAATTTAAAGTCAATCGGATATTAACTATAGCCTCTAGAGTGTTCACAAGATTTTTCAAAGTGATCAAGGGTCATAACTCTGGTAGTAATTATCGGATATCACCGAAAATCAATAGGTTTCTTAGTCTCATGACCTTAAACACTGTGTATAAATTTACAGTCAATCGGATATTAACTTTAGCCTCTAAAGCATTCACAAGATTTTTCAAAGTGATCAAGGGTCATAACTCTGGTAGTAATTATCGGATATCACCGAAAATCGATAAGTTTCTTCGTCTCATGACCTTAAACACTGTGTATAAATTTAAAGTCAATCGGATATTAACTTTAGCCTCTAAAGCGTTCACAAGATTTTTCAAAGTGATCAAGGGTCATAACTCTGGCAGTAATTATCAGATATCACCGAAAATCAAAAGGCTTCTTCGTCTCATGACCTTAAACACTGTGTATAAATTTAAAGTCAATCGGATATTAACTATAGCCTCTAGAGTGTTCACAAGATTTTTCAAAGTGATCAAGGGTCATAACTCTGGTAGTAATTATCGGATATCACCGAAAATCAATAGGTTTCTTAGTCTCATGACCTTAAACACTGTGTATAAATTTACAGTCAATCGGATATTAACTTTAGCCTCTAAAGTGTTCACAAGATTTTTCAAAGTGATCAAGGGTCATAACTCTGGCAGTAATTATCAGATATCACCGAAAATCAAAAGGCTTCTTCGTCTCAAGACCTTCAACACTGTGTATAAATTTAAAGTCAATCGGATATTAACTATAGCCTCTAGAGTGTTCACAAGATTTTTCAAAGTGATCAAGGGTCATAACTCTGGTAGTAATTATCGGATATCACCGAAAATCAATAGGCTTCTTCGTCTCCTGACCTTAAACACTGTGTATAAATTTAAAGTCAATCGGATATTAACTATAGCTTCTAGAGCGTTCACAAGATTTTTCAAAGTGATCAAGGGTCATAACTCTGGTAGTAATTATCGGATATTGCTGAAAATTAATAGGCTTCTTCGTCTCACGACCTTAAACACTGTGTATAAATTTCAAGTCAATCGGTTATTAACTTTAACCTCTAGAGCGTTCACAAGAAATTGTGGACGATGGACGGACCGACGGACGGACCGACGGACGGACGGCAGGGGCGACGGCAATATACGACCACATTTCCATGTGGGCGTATTAAAAACGGAGCCTGCATTGTCTTCTAGTTATCGAATATATTGAAATAAAACTGTTTCAAATTAACTTGGAATATTAAACAAGTGGAGTTAGTCCTGCATTTATAATTATACTCCACATTCATCCAAAATATAATGAATCGCACTTCACAAGTTTGAAAACAATTTTTGGCTAATGAATGAAATAATTCTATCGCTTTTACCGCGATATGAGTCGCTTTTTTCGATGCGATACCGCTTAAATTGAACCCTGATATGCATGTCAGAGAAACATAGAAACATCAGACCTCATTAAATTCATGGATACATATTGTGCAATAATGATTGTTTTACATAATTTCATCTCACATTTCTTGTTCTATGTGGAATGACAGCAGATTTAGCAAAAAATAGAAATATAATTTGCAAACAAGACATAAAAATTTGACTGAGCAGATCTTGTTTCCATCATTGATAGAATTAGCACATCCGGTCAACTGAATGTTATACTGTATTAAATTTAGAGGTTTAGCTCCCTTAAAATATTTGAATTATTGTTTTTTCAAACATTTTATCCACATTTTTGCATTTTATTTAGTTAACTTTTATATTTGTTTTTGGCTTAACGTCACTTTCATAAGGTTACTGATATCAAATAATTACCATCTTCATTTTTAGTGCACAAGAAACCATGTGAATCTTTATGAAACACAGGGAAATGAGCACCATAGTTAGCCTGTTCTGCTTGCTCCAGATCTAATGGTGGATTAGGCCTGTAAAAAATATTATTTTTTCATCTAATTGTTATTTAAAAAAAACTTTTTGATATGTATAAAACAAATTAATCACTTTCATGTGGGAATTAATCTCAATTAACCCCTTTCAAAAGACAACTCAGAGGACCTTTCGAAAAGTTATGCTAACAATTCACAAAGTTGGCAGTTCTCTTAATAATATCTAAAAAAAATAGATAATGTGATGGTAATATGTTGCAAATTTTAGTCAAATTTCTTCGCTCTGCGTTGCTATAACACTCTGTGTTGAATGAAAGTATACACATTAGGATGGAATAAAGAATTTATTATTGTATTGGTAAGTTATTAATTTAAATAACATTTAAGGCATAAAGAAAGATCTGCAATTGGCAGATTTAGCTATTGCATAATGCATGTTTAACTGAGAATGGAATGAGAAGGGGAATGATGTCTAGTCAACACAATACTTTCATTATTTTGAGACTAGCATATAGTTAATTCTTTTCTGTGTGCTACATTTTACATATCACAACCCTGACAAATAGCAACCAGGCTTGAGAGAATCCAGAGGTGTTCTACTCAGTCAATACTAAGTTTTGAGAAAACAATGCTGTTTACATATTCTTATTATTTATAATAAATAATGCCAATCTTGATTACTCACTCATTCATATGTTTACCATAATCTCCATCAGGTGGATGACTTATAAATAAGTGTATAGATATATTAGGTTTAAAAATCAATAGATTAGATTTACTACTAGCTGTAAAGATCGAAGTTTCCTTAGATCCTTCCCAATAATCTTTTAACTCTGTATAAAAGTATCTGAAATAAATAAAACAATCAAATGAATTAGAAAAACAAACTTGCTGCATTTAATACAAAAGTACAAGGATTACTATTAGGTGTTATAAAATGATATTGTAAGATTTCTAAATAAATTTTTGTTCGATTTCTGCCCAAATTGTGAGTGTTGAATTTCTGAAAGAGAATGTCAGCCTTAAAGTGGTGCAATTAGTTCAATTCATTTCAGTTTTGACATCCTCTGTAGAAGACATAACCAAGCCAGAACACCTAACAATTTGCGTAGGGCAAAATCTTTTAATCAAAAATTAAATAAACTTTAGCATGGATTAAGTCTTGAAAAATTAGATATTGTCAGAAGAATAACGAGACCCCTTTTATGTAGATAAAATATAAAGTGTTGATTAATGAAATTTGATGCACTTAGGTTCAAAGAGATAGATAGATGCCATATTAAGATATCGTTGATTTATGTTCCAATATCTAAAGACTAAGCCTAATACTACAAAACTTAAATTGGTAACTTAGATTGACCCACTTTAACACTTATTTTAACTTCTTTCACAGAGCTTTGTCAATTAAGTTTTAAAAAATTCTGCTAATATATCTATTTTCCATCTTACATTAAAAGTTTAGCGTTGCCAATATAAGTTTTTAAAAATTCTGTTAATATATCTATTTTCCATCTTACTTTAAAAGTGATCTTCTCGCTATGGTTAATGCTGAACTGTCCAATAAAACTCTTCCATCTGTAGAGATGTTTTCTGTTGATAAACAACAATTACCTGTACCCAGTGCTACAACTTCACCTATATCTTTTTCCGCTGAAAATATCAAACAGACATAAAACAATAAATATACATCTCGAGCCTTAAAACTATAACAATTGCCATAGTAGATTATAATAAATCTTAGAAGTTTGAACCACGCAAGAGAAAAAAATATATAGCATAGGAGAAAAAAAAGATATACATGTACATTAGATTGGTAATGATCATTACTGAGTAGAACCTTAAGCTCAAACAAAAAACAAAAAAAAAGAGACAGTGACCCTCTGTGTTAAAACCATGTATAAGAAATTGTCACTTCTATCAGTACCGTGACAGGTCGGCCTAAGCTCATTAAAAAAGTGGGCCTAAGCCTATAAAGAAAAGAGAAGGAAAGGAGAGGGGGAGGAAAGAAAAGAAAGGAAGGAGAGGACAGGACACACTCATTCTGTTATCTAATTGTATCAGGAAATCAAAAATTTGCCTTCTTCTGCTTTGGTCTGAAATGCTTGGAAAATGGGTTTGCGAGTCTCAATTTTCATAATTTTCCTGAGGGCAGAACAACCCCAGATACCCTCTGACGCTTGCATGCCTTCGGCACATACTTGTCTGGGCCTTGGTCAACAGCATCTTGATTTTGTTTATATAAATTATACAAATTTACTGGGTACCTTATAGAACGAAGACAAGTTCCCAGGCAACGAAACATACGCCAACAGCAGCTTAGTTGTCCAAACAGTTGACAAAAGATGTCGCATATAATGAGAGCATATACTAGACATCTTAAAGTACCAGTCAACAGATCATAACTTGAACTGAGTTATCAGAAATTGTTTAAAATCAATAATAATCAAGAGTAATTAATGTAAATAAATGAAAATCAACCAACAGAGTTCTTTGTCTTGTTAACATGAACACTGTGTATTAACTTCATGTGAATCAGATGATAATTTTAGCCTTTAGGGCATACACAAGAAGCTGCCCAGACTGGGTTTGTGGAAAAAGAGACTTACAATCGTTCTTCCCCTGGGCTCTTCATATATCTTGTGGATTAAAACTAAAAGTTCTCAAAACTTACATTGTTTGATTACAAAGGCTGCTACAGTATTATGAATAGCTAATATATCTTGACACTGCTCAAGTACTTCCACAAATTTCAAAAATGACAAACTACCAATCTGATCGGGCATTGTTAAAGCATGTAGATCTACTGTTGATCTGACCTGAAAAATTAAAGAGGACATAGTAAAAATCATAATAAATATATCAGACGCCAAATTACATATAATCAACTTCGGATGAATAATAAAAACTGACTAACACTAGACACAAGCAACAAAACATATGCTTTGGCAGCCAAGCCGTCACAGCAATCATTAAGTTTGTCATGGTTATGCTTTTATACGCAGTCCTGGATTAAGCATGTGCTTAGAGCGCCAAGGGAAGTTGGTAGATTTGCAAATTCTGCAAACCAACAATAAATGAAACATAAAGATAGGCTGCCAGGCAATGAAACATACGCCCACAGCAGCTAAATCGTTTGGGCAGTCAACAAGGGTTGTCGCATATTTTTACTTTTTTGGGTAATGAAACATTTGTAATACACTAAAATCTGATTAAGAGTAACAACTCATTATGTAATTATCAGAAAATCATTCGAGTTTGTTTGCTTTTTATAAAAGTTTTGCCCCACGCTAACAATTATTATAGGAAACATTTAATATCATGGATTTAGCTGTTCAGTTATCAAAATTCATTGAAAATAAAAAATCTGTGTATCAATCTGAAGTCAATCAGATGATAAGTTTGGCCTCTATAACGTCACAAGGTTTTTTGAAGTGATCAAGGGAGATAACTCTGGAAGTAATTATTTGAAATCGCTGAAAATCAATAGGCTTCTTTGTCTCATGACCTTATACAGTGTGTGTAAATTTAAAGTCAATCGGATATTAACTTTGGTCTCTGAAGCGTCCGCGTTTTTTTGTTGTGATCGAGAGCCATAAATCTGGCAATAATTATCAGAAATCGCTGAAAATCAATAGGCTTCTTCGTCTCATGACCTTAAACACTGTGAATAAATTTAAAGTAAATCGGATATTAACTTTGGCCTCTAGAGCATCCACAAGATTTTTTGAAGTGATCAAGGGCCATAACTCTGGCACTAAGTATCGGAAATCACTGAAAATCAATAGGCTTCTTTGTCTCATGACCTTAAACAGTGTGTGTAAATTTAAAGTCAATCGGATATTAACTTTTGTCTCTGAAGCGTCCACATGATTTTTTGTTGTGATTAAGGGCCATAACTCTGACACTTATTATCAGAAATCGCTGAAAATCAATGGGCTTCTTCGTGTCATGACCTTAAACACTGTGTTTAAATTTAAAGTCAATCATTGCGAAGCAGAATTCGCCAAGTGTTGGATTGTTCAACAACAAACAGGGAACGTGAGCTGGGATTAGACCGTCGTGAGACAGGTTAGTTCTACCCTAGAGCGTCCACAAGATTTTTTGAAGTGATCAAGGGCCATAGCTCTGGTAGTTATTATCGGAAATCGCTGAAAAACAATAGGCTTCTTCGTCTCATGACCTTAAACACTGTGTATAAATTAAAGTCAATCCGATATTAACTTTATCCTGTAGAGCTTCCACATGCAATTGTGGACGCCGGACCGTCGGACGGACGGGCTGACAGGGGCAACGACAATATAAGACCACATTTCAATGTGGGTGTATAAAAACTCTGTATAAATCTCAAGTCAGATGGATGATAACTATTTTTCAAAGATAAGGGTATGTTTAAGGTAATTATAGGAAATTGTTGAAAAATTATAAGCTTCTTAATTTGAACAATCAAAATATATACTGTGTAACCATTTTAAGTAAGTCAACTGTACCTAACTTTAGAAACTAGAGCTTCCATAAAATCTTTATACATGATCAGTGCAATAAGTCTCTAATCCCTAATAATAGGATCACCATACTGCATATGTAAAATATTAATTAAAAATCTGTAACTTTTACCTCACCATATTCTGGTCCAGACATAAGCACAAACAGAGCTTTTTCACAAGCTTTCCGTTTACATTCCTTCTTACTAATAGCATATTCGGTAATACGTTGATTCTGTACTTCTACAGTTGCTGAAAACCTGATAAAATAAAGTGAATATTTTAAGACAAAATCAGGAACTCAAGACAAAACCTTTTTAAACACTGATTATTTACAAAAGAATCATAATATAATAACTTTAAAAGCAGAAATTCTCAAATGTACACATGTGTGCATTGTATACTTTGTTAATTTTAATTTGCAATATGCCTAATATCTGATCAAATAGCTGACATGCTTTTTACAAATCAATATGTTTATCACTCTGCAAAACCTGAACAAACAGACGGTATCAATAATGTAACCATAGAACAAGTTTCATTACAGCACTTCCCTCCCCATCTCCAAAATGATAAAAGAAGCATAGTTATTTACATTCATATATCAAATATTCTACCTCATTAAGATAGAAGCAAACTAATTGTGTTTCAAATAAGTGTGACAGACAACAGTTAGCCAGGAAATGGAGGAAATGTCCTTCACCTAATTACATCAAAGTTTGAACAATCTTTCTAAACTAGAAGCAGAGTCTCGTGTCCTAAAGTCTTTGCTTATCAGTAAAATTACTTATTCATTTATCTTTTTGTAACCATCAATAAAATACTCATCATCAAACCCAGCTAATGTATTCCCCTAATAAACAACTACACCATGTTCAAACAGCTCAATTAGAAGCAGAGTTATTGCTTCCAAAAAACTATGACTCATTTTAATCATAGTTTATCATAGAATAATTAAAGGGCCAATCCCAATAACTTTTTGGGGAATAAAACTGCTTAATTTTGTGTTAAAATCCTTTAAAATCTATAACCTAAGGCCCACCTACTAACCCGATATTTGTGATACACTTGTAAATAACTTAAACCTAACAGTCTTCATCTGGAAATGGAGACCGTTGTATTATACAGTATCTGGATAAAACCAGACTTTTTTCTATAAAAATAATATGTAGGTGAATTTTACCTTTTGTTATCAAGTACAGTGCATGGGTCATTCACTGTATAGACCTCTCAAGAAACGTTAATCGATTATCAGGTCACCCAATGAAAAAATTGACCCGAAATCTTAAAAGGGTTACGTGTCCGGATAAGCAGTGTTGACGTACAAGCCCAAACGACTCAATATTTTGAGCTGAAATTTTGAGACAAGGTAAATACACCATGCCACTATATTTTGGTCCATAAATTTCATAAATACTCAGACTTTAATCTTTGAGACTCTGTTATTATCGGGATTGTCCCTTTAAATAAACAAATATACATGTAGAAAAGAAAAAAACAAACAATTACCCATATGGTCCTGCAACATCACTGACATGGATTTTGAATACTATTTTGTTTTTTGTACAGAATTCATGAAGTTCACTAACTTCGTTCTTGCCACATTCATAGGAATCTGAATCTGATGGCGATTGTCTTGGTGCTATTTCATTTCCAGAGTTTGATAAGCCAGGAATGCCAACAGATAAAGGTGGAGGAGCTCCACCAACTCTTGATGGAATAACTAATTTGCGTCCAGTTGAATCATACATGACTGTATTATTGGCATCTGTATAAGAAGAAATAATAAAATAAAACACCCCAAATTATGTATTATTGTTATTAACTCCTCTAATTTGAACTTCTTATATTATTACAGTACAATAGAGCTGCAGTTTAGAATGTCCAATTAAAATCAATAGTGTAAATAATGCTGTGTATTGCGATTGTAGTAATAATATAATATGCACAGAACAGATATTCATGTCACAAAGTTAACATGAAATTCAACTTGAATACTGAAGACATTCATATTTTTAAAAAATCTAATCAAAAAATGAATATTCTGTTGACGTGTGGTGAAAGGATATTTCAGTGCAATAATTGAATGAAACAAGGTTTAACATCATACATCGTTCCGTTCCAACCAAATGATTTTTCAAAGCACTAAAGCACCAGTGAACCGATTTTAGCTTACCACTGGTAAAACTTCAATATTTTATGGTTTTTTTTTGCATTAATATTAATAAAGGACAGATTGGAGATCTCAGTATAATATAATCAATTTCCGTTTTCTTTCTTAAGATATGTGGGCCATTGATAAACTGAAAGTAAAACTACCTCAGTGTGATGTTTAATCAGTCACCCAAGTCTTCATTAGCACAGCAGGACATTAAACCCCATTTCATTTCATTTCCATCAGCCCCAACAAGTTTGTATATAGAAAATACCTTCAATATCTTCAGGATGGCCCAATCCAAATATAATTGAAAAAGCATTTCTCGCAGCTTCTGTTTTGGCATCTTTTTTGGTTTTGCCAGTTCCTTGAGGATATTCAATACCATCAACCTTCACCATATTAGCAAACATGGCTAAGAAAGATGGACATTCCACTGCAACTTCATGAAAAGAAATAGGTTTCTTCACAATAGAACAGTATTCCATTAATGAACTGACAGGATGCTTGGTACCAGCTACAAAACTCTCCACCAGCTCAGGAGGTACCTAATGAAATACAAAATACTTTTAATCAATTATCAATAACCTCGCATGCATATTTTTACTTCCGAAATCAATTTCATTATAATTAAATAGAAATTACCTATAACAGTATTCGTGAGTTTTCTACTTTTTAAAGTTAAAACTATTACATATCATCTTATAACTCTTATTAAAAATTTACTGCTTATAAGTATAATAAGGCTAGTTCTCATATCAATAATAATAATATAATAATAATAATACTGGTAATCTATTTATATCGCAGGGGGTTGAAAGGCTGAATGGTTAGCGTGCACGCTCTGTATCATACGGCCTGTCATTGAGTCAACTGAGAATCACTTAAAATGCATATTTATTCATACGTGATTTGGTTAAATAAAAACACAGACACCCTTAGCAGCATTCGGATCGGAAATATACTTGGTACTCGGTCCGTTAGCTTTGTAAAAAAATCTGCACACTTCGTTTCCATCCTACAGGCCTAGTACGTGAACCTATATTTTGTATTAATAATATTAAAGTAGCTAAGTCCCTAACTCAATATCATCCAAAATCTTCAACATTGAAAACACGAATAATTTTTCAATTTAAATCAACATTGACCCCCTAACTTTCGGGCAAGCTGACTTTTTGGGCAGGCAGATAAAGTGTGAAAAAAATTTTCACCTACTAAGCCCAAAATCTAATAAAACACTAATTTTACGGACTGGAATAGCAGTAAAACGCGTTTCGTCAAATATTCCAAAATTTTCTTGCAAGGTCTATCAAGGTCAACTCCGCTTCTTCGACTATCGAAAAAAAACAGGCGCAGCTGTCTGCCAACCTGAATTTCTGTTTAGTTTGCTTCCCTAACTGTCCTTGAGCCCTAAAACACTAATTTTACTTTTCTTTTAATTGACAACCACGAATTTGTACTGAGTCGACTATGGATTAAAACAGTTTATCTGGAGCCATTCTACTTTGTGCGACAGTTTTCGGGCATCGATTAGTATTTGTAAATGCAGCTATAACAGTCTGGTTGGATGGTTGGAATTCGAAGTGGGATTTCGGTTACAAAACCATCGGATACTTGTGGAGTTACTGACATGGGCTAGAATAGCAGAAAACACATTTGCGGTGGTTAAATTTTCAAATTTTTCTCTGGAGGGTGAGGCCCCCATACTCCGCGACGATTGATTGTTTTTAGAATTCAAGTCAGCAGGTGGACTGTATTTGACCAAATTGAAGTTACCCTAATTAAGCTAAATTTGATCACTTTGAAGTTGCTTTTTTCATGGGTTGAAATAGAAGGAAAACAGCCGTCAATATTCCAAGATTTTCTTGGGGGGGAGGTGCGTTTGTAAACCCGAAAATTTTTCGGGCAATTTGGGTTCTTCCCCTCTAACTGTCATTGAGTCCGTATGCCTATGATTATTATTGTGTAACATACTAAGAACCTAACTATATTTTTGGGGCACCAACCACCACCGCCCCCCCAGTCAAAAATTTCCCCGTACGCCTATGTCTCCGGGCACTCCGGTTTCCTCCCACTGTAAAAGACCTCTATATGCACAAGCGAATCATTAAAATAAAATTAAACCATATGTTACTCCCGAAATGACCTAGTTTGTGCCGAGCAGACGTTATATATAGCTATAATTATCCATGCAATTCAAAAGCGTAGTGTAGTCATAAAAACAATCAAATTATACTGTATACTATAAGATCACAGCAGCAGGACAACAACCCTGAAAGTTATTACCGGCATTGAACATCCCCCCAAATCAATAGGTCAATAGGTGTACTTAATACTAATAGTAATACCTTTTTAACATTATTAGAATTTTGATTCATTCTGTATTTTGTTGTTTTTTAATCTGAAAAAAAAAAAAGAAAAAAAAAAGTTCAAGTTTATTTTCATCAAAATAATCTCTCGTAATTTTAAGTACCGGTATAGGTGCACATAAGTATTACGGTATTAAGTTTGTTTTTTTTTACTACCGGGTAAGTCTTTCTTTATATAAAGCTGTATCTGAATAAAATCATGCATCCAAACACAAATTTATGTCTAGGGTTCTAGATTACCCCGTGATGCCGACAATGTTTTTTCGTGCGACGTGTCCGCACAAGGATAAAAAAATTAAAGTAATTTAAAAATTTAAACTCGCACGTCTAGGATCTCATCGGTGTCTATTTAGTTTGCTTCTCTATCGTGATGCTGACAAGCTGTCATCTTGAATGGAAAAAGGCCCTCTTTACAAAAACTTACTATAGGTAAGTGTCAGTTAATAGTTAACCTGAAACAGATTTAGTATTTTTGATGTAATAAGAATATAATATCCCTTCTTCGCTTCTCTGGAACATGGCTTTATCGGTAAAACGGGGATTTCCGGATTGATATTAAAATATCTTTCGTGACACGCAAGACTACAAGGGAATTAACTCTTGGATATTTTCGATTCCACGGTCTATGGGAGATAACTTCATTATAAATACCATTCAAAGTATAGGAGATGCATGACGGTGCATGTCGGATAAAAGAAAAGCGAATATTTTGAGTTAAAAACGATATTTTTGCCACGACATTGGCCCTGCAAAAGACTGTCCGATGGATTTTGTGTTACGTGGTAATCCAACACCACGTTCTGACCAGAGACATTTACTGGGAAGTACTGTCAGACCAAATAGTGGTAAAACTAGTTCTAGAAGAAATCCAATAACAGGAGAAGTAATACCAGATCCCGATGCATTTCAATCACCTAAGCCACAGCAACAGACCTACAATAAAAGACCATATTCAAAGCCAAAGGATGTGCCTGGACTTGATCTAAAATATTTAAAAGAAGAAAATGAGAAAAAAGTACCCGTGAATTTGTATGAATATTCCATAGATACACCAAATACCGCTTCCACCATCAGCTGGGGAAGTTCTAGGTCCCTTCATCCAATTGCTAGTCACAGGGACACAAAGAGGTGTGTTCAACAATCAGAACGTCCTAGAGGTGTACCAAGTTTATCATTAGCTGAAAAATCCAAACCACCATCAGCTGCACCAAAACCTAAACCCCATAATAGGCCTACTGCATGGGACAGACCAGCTGTTCCTGAAGATACCTGTTCTTTACCTTCTGCTCATTATCAAGAAATGTATGAGAATTATTCAGATGAGATGAAACTGGCATATAAAAATAAATCTAAACTCATTGATGAGGGTGATGTTAATAGAAAAATACAGGAAGTGAAGAAAACTCACCCTTTACCAGAGAAAGTAGTACCTGTAATAGAGCCTTTACAGTCTGCTGATAATGATGGTAGTAGCAGTTCCTTACAAGATAACTGGACTAAATTACAATATTCAAAATCACAAATACTTAAAAAAACAGATGCTGAAAATATGGCAGATCAATATAAGAAACAGAAATTGGTTGAAACAGTTATGATTGATCAGTTATCAAGAGCTGTAATTAGTGATCCAGAACAAGATCAGAGAACAGGAAGTCGTACATATGGTAGAGTTAGAGGTAGTAATAGATATTTACATGAATCAAAAATCAGTACTAGATCAACAGCAACAGAGAATCTATTGTCTAAGAGAGTTAGATTTGGTGCGCGTATATTGACACGAAATGGTCATGATGCTATGAGAGAATTGACAGGATTTTTCTTCAGTGTTGACAATACATTAACTATCTATGAATTTAAACAGTTTGGTAAAAGTGCTAAAGCAATGCCATTTATAAATCGGGGAATGTATCACTATTTGAAAGGACCCCTGAAAGATGAACCCATCACATTAACAGATATTTATTCTGGTGGTACTCTATTAATATTAACAAGTGGTCATCAGACTTTACCAAAATCATTGTCAACTCAACCATATATAGCCATCCGTGTTACTGATGTTGATGAAAAAGAGAAAGCTGAACTTCTATTACATGGAGAAAAACTGACAGATAGAGAAGCTGTTTATGCTGATTTGAATGCCAGAAAAAAAGAAGAACATGAAATTAGAATTGTAATAGAGAATATACAAGATACAGTACAAACAATGATAAAGAAAAGAGGCGTAAAGACAATAACTGGATTAGGAAGACATTATCGAGATTTAGATAGAGATGATACAGGCTGGTTAGATCAAAACACTCTAGAACGAGGACTACAAAATTTTCATATACAGTTAGATCAACAGTCATTAAACTTTTTGTTCGAAATCCTGGATCCTGATGGAAATGGTGGATTAGATTATAGTGATTTTATGAGAGGTGTATTGGGAGAAATGAATGAATACAGGAAAACACTGGTCAGAAAGGCTTTCCAGAAATTAGATGCCGGCAAGAAAGGAATAATTGATTTAAGTGATATCAAGAAATTTTTCAACATGAATTCAACAACTACACCACATTGTGGAGAAACCAGTGCTATACAAGCATTTTTAAGCAGTGTTAGAACATCTCCTAAACAAGAAGAAGTCTCTTATACAGAATTTGAAGAATATTATGAAGGAATCAGTGTTGGATTAGATAGTGATGAAGATTTTACCAACGTCTTGCGCAATACCTGGAACATTTAATACAGCAGCATAATCACCAATCAACCTTTTTTCATTATTCCTTCTTTTTCGATTTAGTCCTGCTATTGGAAATTTATTAAATTAAATTCTTATCTATTCGTTCTTGTCTTCTTGTCGTTGAATATTGATTTTACTGTCATGGCAGCTTATTTTAAATGTTACATGTATCTAATATGATCTCATTGTTTGTTGAAAAATGTTGGTACCTTGTTTTGTAGTATTGTATGAGTTAATGTTTTGTATCTTGCATAAAGGATAGGAACAGCATCTTTTGGTGTAGTACAATTAATATCTCCGAAACACTTAGTTTAGACAAGAACAGGATACTAGTAGCATTTTTCTTTTGCTTTTACAAGGTTCTGATGTGCATGTTTCTAAATTTGATTTCTTGTTCTAGCTTTCTGTGATATGTTTAGTAGAAAATAGTCTTGATTATCCAGGCCTGTCAATCAATCTGAGAGTGGTCGGTAGACTGGTTACCAAGGACATGTAACCTTTTTTGTGCTCTAGGTCCACCTGTGGTTTCCCTTTTAAGTATATTTAGTGATGATAATTGTGACTAAGCTTTGATTCATCATATATTAATATTGTTGTATAATTGTAAATATATTTGTAGATATTTATTTATGGTGGGGCACCCAATAAATGTGTGTTGCACTATCACTGATATATTTGTTAATTTCCAACAGTGCAAAAGCTATATACTATATATGTCAAAATGTGTGTAAAGTATTCATAAAACTCCATGTTCACAATCATTCTCTGGTTCTTTGTGATAGTGTTGCACTAATGACAAAGTTACCACCACAAAGAGTTTGACACAGTGTGAAAATCATACAGTTGATTTGTTTCACTTTTTTTTTTTTAAATGAAAATACGTTATTCTATGAGAAATACATGTTTTACTGCACAAGGATAATTTTCATTCCTGTTTACAAGAAGGAAATATCATTCCTGTTAAATTAAGAACATTCCAAAATAGTTTGGAAATTAATAAAGATAAATAATTTAAATTTATTGATAAGTGTGTTTACTAAATCAAAGATTATGTTATACACTGAGTTGTTTATGAGCTAGGGGCGGATTTCAAATCTTACTATCTGTTTACTGTATGTACACTCTAGCCTTGACAGTTGGAATTCGATATAAGAGTAGGCCGTAGTGCTGCTGTCCAAGCAAAATTTCCCTCATAGCAGACTGTATGGCGTATGGGTAAAATTTCCCTCATGGCATATTGTATGGCGTATGCCCGTCTTCATTAGCCCAGTTCGGAACGGAACAGTATGATGTTAGGTAATTATATTATCTTGACAGAGTTTTATAAGCATTTTCTGCTTAGGCAGTGCAGGGATAAGCAATTTGATAGGTAGGATTTTACAACGCAATAACTCTGCTTTTAATTGACTGAATTCAATGATTAGCATTTTCTGCCTTGGCAAAGCCAAAAGAAGAGCAATTTATTTAGTTGGTTGATGGCTTGTGACACAATAACTGTAACTGGGATTGTTTGGTAAGTAAAGAAATTCAGTATCCCACAATGCCCCTGGTATTTGTTGTTTATTTATGATTGCAACATGCTTCAGGGTAAACCCTGCGTTTTGATTGGTCAATTAGACACTGTCTATTGGACAATAACACCCTTCTGCTTTAGTAATGTCTTTTAAATTTCTAAAAAAGCATTTAGAGAGGTGTTATTGTCCAATAGACATGTCCTGAGATTTTACATTAGAATCCTCAACACTTTGTAAAGTGCCCACGAACATGTTATATGAAAGGGCGCACTATAAATATACGGTAATGATAATAATAAAAATCTACTGGCACCTATATACCCCCACGATCATTAAAAATAACCTAACTATTGAAAACAATAGGCTTCTTCGTCTTATGACCTATAACACTGTGTATAAATTTAAAGTCAGATATAATATCCTTTAAGATCTATAATGCATGAGTTAGACCACTTGGCCATCCATACAAAATGAACTAGAACCAGCGGCTGCCAGACAGGATACGTCCACATTTTGGAGGAGATGACCTCTAGAGAATCCACAAGCTAATTCAGGAAGTTAAGATCTGATATGCACGAATATGGAAAAAGACCAAGATCATTTGGTTATAAACATGCATTTCTAGTTTCATCAAAATTGGTTTGAACTAAAACGTGAATTTTTGTAAAATCAGGGGCCATAATCCATGAAGTTACGGTCTGATACATGCCAATATCGAAAAAAATTGTGATCTTTGGGAGATGAACCTGTAATTCAAGTTTCATTGAAATCAGATAAAAATTGTGACCACAAAACTATTGTGGACCGACAATCAGAGGCGACAGCATAATATGTCCACACTGTAGCCATAGTTTGATAAAAAAAAAACAAATGCCTTATGTGACAGGAAGAGTATTTTCTACTTCTGACCTTGAAAATACATGTAAAATAACACTGAATGTCAACACCAAATTAAACATTTTATCTCACAAAACATACATATTTACATTTATAATGAATGGATTTTAATAAAATAAAGCTTAAAAAACAAATTGTTACACATATTGTTCCAAAGGATTTCAACATATCCCAATATAAAAATGATTAAGTATAAGTTTCTTAGAACCAGTTTTAACATTATGTCTCTCTTGTAATGCCAACTTGAAAAGTTGGTTGTCAGGCAACAAAACGTAATCATTAATTTAGGCCACATAAAAAGTTTGAATTCAAAAATATACCATTGAAACTATGCTCAAACTTCCAGAGGTAAAGACTTCCATAAATTTTTGATCTCAGATACAGTAACTCCATGACATATGATTGGATGGTGCCAAATTTTAACATGCTTGATCTTCTTTGTTAAAATAATTCCACAAATTCTTGTTTTTGAATTCCACAAATTCTTGTTTTTAAACATTCAGCAAGAAAATGCCAGCAGACACGTCTGCAGACAACAACCAAATAACATGTTACAAACCAAATAAAATGTTGAACAAAATAAAATACTTGTACCATATTCTTAAAATTATAGTGCCTTGATTGACAATAATTTGGTAAACACAATTTTATATAGATAAAAACTTTCGTATTTATTTAAAACCACATTTTCCCATAATACATTGTGGCACAATGGTTAACAACTATTAAATTCATGAGTTTATTTAAATTTCAACACAATTTAAGGTTTGGATATTCTTTATGCAATGATTGTTTGGTAATATAATAAAATTCTTAAATATTTTATGAAACTATTGCAGAGCCACCTGTTAAAGCAATATAAACTTTGAATATACAAGCTTTTATTAATATAAAATTACAAGATAGGTTGCTATAGGCAACAAAACATACGCCCACAGCAGCTATATAGTTTTGACAATCAACAGGAGTTTTCGCATATTTTCTTTTTTATAGGTAATGAAAAATTTATTATATATCAAAAATCAATGGTAACATTTAGTATACAAAACATTTAATATCATAGGATTAAGCTGTTCAAGATATCAAAAATCATTGAAAATCAATATACTTGTTCGTCTCAAGACTTTAAAAGTCAATTGAATGATTACTTTGAGCTGTACAGCATCCGAAGTAATCAAGGGCCATAACTCCGGCGGTAATTATTGGAAATCCTTGATAATATATAGGTGTCTTTGTCTCATGAACTAAAGTTTAGTCTTTACAGCTTCCACAAGATATTTAAAAGAGACTAGCGTAGGGTCTACTCTGGCAGTAATTATCAGAAATCATTGAAAATCAATATGATTCTTCATCTGATGAACTTATACACTGTGTATAAATTTAATGTTAATCAGTAATTAACGGAAATCGTTGAAAATCAGTCTTTTCTCTCTTGTGACCCTTATTACTGTGTATAAATTTATAGTCAGTCATGAATTAACCGTAGCCAGATGGACGGACACTTCTATCTGGGCGTATAAAAATGTGTAAACTACAGCATCTCTCTTTAAGTAGGATTTAAGGTTAGTTTACAATACAATTCATCTGGTAATAAATGTCAACATTACATGCTTTTACTTTTGCTACTCAACTAGTGATGTGAAAGTTCACCATATGCCGCTTTACCTTTGACTACACTTCAGCACTACAGTTTAAATGTACATTATTTGTTCTCAAGGCCCCCAAAATTGTACATAATTATGAATTTTTGAAATTGTTTTGAGCAAAAATAATTAGTATTCTTCAATAACTTACAGATAATTAAACCTAAGAAGCTGATTTGAGTTATGTACAAATTTGATTAAAATGATCATACACTCTATTACTGAGATGAATAACGTTTATGCTTTAATCTGTACTACATTTAGACTCGACTCAAAACATAAAACCAACAAAAACAACCAATGAATTCAAACAACAATGAACAAGTAATGATAAAACAATAACAATTAAATTTTAAAAGGGAATAAAAGTTATGATTTTTTGGATCCTGTTTTAGTTTTATTTAATGGATTTTTGTCAAAAATATCTCTTTCTCTTTGTCTCCAAAAATTCAGATTTTTTTGTATGTGTAGGGTGTTGTCCCGAACTTGTTCATCAGGTGTACCATAATCTGGAGGATTGGCATTGGGATCATAACCAAGCACTTGCAACATTGGCGCAATAGCTGCCATATCTTTGACCACATCTTCAGGGAAATGTCCCACCCATTTTGATAAAGCTTCTAGATTCACCGGCTTAATAACTTGGTCTGTTGATTTTTCAGTGCTGTAATGAAAAAGAACAAGTTTATTTATCATTCAAATACAGTGATTTGATAAAACTATTATTTCAACCACAAGTAGTTTGAATTAGATTTACTAGGAGTCATCAGTATAGTGAATTCATTCAGTCTTGTTCATACCATGTTATGTACCAGTCTATAGCATGTTATTGTTATGTGTACAATTGTGCATACCATGTTATGTATATAATTGTACATACCATGTTATGTGTATGAATTGTACATGTGTATGAATTGTATATAACAGTATTGTATATACCATGTTATGTGTATGAAGTTCACACCATGTTATGTGTATGTAATGAGTTGTAAATACATGTAGGCTACCATGTTATATGTATGAATTGTATATATGCAGCCTAATATAGGTGATGAGATAAAATGAAATCAATTCTCATCCTACGGGAACTCCAAATAACAGAGGTTATAGCAATGACCCTAACAATCGCGATATAGTGAAGTTTGTGTAACAAAGTCCTATTGCTTTCTTATTTATAGTTACCAGTACAGAAAGATGAAAGATAGGATTAATAATGACCTTCACTTACGCATGGAATTTTCTTTTATTCTCAGAACTCAATATAAGAAATCAAAATCAAACATTTTTTTAGACTAATATATGTTTAAACTAAACATATTTCATTAATTCACTTCCTTACAGAATTTTTTGACAGCACCAGAGAAATCAAATTTTCTGAGATTAGGGTCGTCCGATGAGAAATTGAGCAAATAATTTCAAAGTGAAATACTTTTTAACTGCAAATTTTGAGAAACCATACATGACATCCATCACAATTAGGAAATGGCAGGTAATCATCACTTCGTAACCACAAATAAATCTTGAGCAGACGACAGAAATGTGAATTATAAATATTATGTTGCTACAGTTTAAATCTCACACACATACATGTACATCAACATGTATACACGAAGTTCAGGTATATTAAACTCATAATTGCCTCATTATGAGTAAGATTTCTGACAGCTACAGCAATAATATTTAAGAAATTGTAATAAATTTACCATATCCCTGTGTTGATATTAACATGGAGTTTATTTTATATCTCAGCTGAAAGATGTATTAAACGTTTTGGGGATCTTGGGTAAAGAGACTAGTTTCAATGTACCATTAATCGATTATTAGCAAAAATAGTTACATTGGAGATGTGGTCTATGGATGACAGTTGAGGTGCAGACCCACACGTTATTTTTGATTCATTTTCGCATTCATTTTATGACAAGCTTAAATGGTAACATCATTTTCAACACTGTATAAGGTCATACAAAAAATATTTTGGTTCTCATTCTAAGACAATCTTTCTTAAAAACCTGATGCTAGAGGGAGGCTTTTATTTTATAAATTTGTGTTTTTATTTTGTCATAAGATCACTACTGGGTCAAATAAAATGCCTTCTCATACACATCACATTTTTCAATGTATGATTATCCATAGGCCTAGTTATCCAGTATCATTTATGATTGTCAATGATATATCTCCAAATTACAGTTTTTCATATTTTGGGATTCATTTTAAAAATTTTATAGCATTTATTCCAGTAACCTGAGGTTATGCCGCTCTTTTCAAATGAGGTGCGAGTATCTGAGAACCAGAATATTGTTTGTTTATATAGCCTTAAGAAAATGAAACCTACCGTGATAAAGAAATGCCACCAGGCTTTCCCACATAGTCCTGATGATGTAGAACAGAGGCATTCCATGGTATGTCTAAAAAGTTTAATATTCTATGCATCCAAACTTCCGGATGTAACACTAGTTGTTCATAATATACAGGCAAACATCGGGTAGGTCCAACACGAACACACTGAGAATACATTAAATCTACAGCTTGATTCCATCGTTGTAGACATTTTCTAGGATTTTTCAAGTCAAATCCAGATATGGTAACTTTTCTGGTAATAATGGAATTGACAACGGCTCGTCCATCACGAATCATGAAAACAAATTTAGCATTTGGAAAGAGATTTGATAAATAAATGGTGGATTTAAGAGTAAATGGATCTTTGTTACATAGATGTTTGGCAGCAATCCCATGTTTTGCAATGATTTCAAGAATAAAATTTTGCACAGCTGAGTCCATCACTTCACTTGTTATTCCAGCCTCAGAAAGACGTTTTTTCTCTGTAGGAGATCTTTCCCATTGAGTCCGCATCCCAAGAATTCGAGGGATTATTCTCGTTTCTTCACCACAACGAATTTCTGGATGAGCATCTAGCAAGGCTCTCATTAGTGTTGTTCCACTACGTGGCATTCCTCCCACGAATATTAAGGGCATAAATTTATCATATGGAATTGCCTTTTTGTCAATACCATACACATATTTAGTCCGTTCCTTAGGTACCATGTAATACTGTGGCCCAGAATCACACGAAAAAGTATTTAAAAATAATAAAACTAGAGCACACAAGGCAAGAAGAAATAAAATAATCTTTTTTCTAGTAGCTGAACGAATGAAGACCATTTTATCCATAAAGTTGTATAACCTCTTAATAAGTAGATTCAACCAGTTTCAATCAGCTCTCTTTGTTAAAACAAATGAGATGATATTTATACAAAAATTTAAAATTTGGCACAAAGTAAAATAGACTAGAACAAGTAAATCTTTGGTTGGTCCTTGATTTAAAATCGTTTAAATTGTCAGGTTAAAATATATAATCCAATATAGATTATATTAAAAACAACTAAAAAATGATAAATTTAAAACATTCTATATCCTCGGATTTACAAGTTGGCTGCACTGTGTAAGTAGCTTCAGCTTTGGTATCTTAACTGAAATTAGAAAAAAAAAATTTTTTATTAGCTTAACAAAAAGTGAGAATGAAGTTATATATATTCTATTAAGCCTGAAACTTAGTAAATATTATCTGCACAAATGCTTCTCTCCCTCCATTAATCAAGTATTCACTTTCAAGTGTCAACATCCAATTTATTGACTTGCTGTTCTTATTCCCAGGTTTCACTTACAATAAAACCTAGACCTGCGATGCAGCTAAGCCGGGTTTTTTATTGGTGCCCCTTAAGCAGTAAATGGTGTCATTTATGGTACCAATGAAACCATCTGATGTATATCCATTAATATCAATAAATTTACACACGTATTACCAAAAAAATTACAAAAGTGTTTTAATGAATAAGGAAAAGAGATCATAATGATAATTACTGTTTGGAAATCAGTCAATAAAATCATTTTACATCTTTTAACTCCTACTAGTCTAAAAAACAGTCTTGCATATGAGCGTCGCGTCGCCAATGTGAAACTCTGGTGTGAACAATAATAATAGTGTTAAACACTGATGCTGTGTGAAACCCTAACCAGCAACACTGTGAAACCCCAATGAATTAGGCATTTAAAAAACAATGTATCAAGAGAGAGAGAGAGAGAGAGAGATGAAGTTTAATCATTATATATTCTTGAACTATTACAGCATGAAAAACCATCTCCTTTTCTAATTCTTACTTTATGCATATTTATATTTCAAATAAAAACAAAATTCATCTGAAAAATTATTTATGACCCATCAGAAAACTTATATAGGATCCATCAGAAAACTTATTTATGATCCATTAGAAAACTTATTTATGATTCATCTCTTGGTATTGAGCATTTTAATCAAGTACTCTTATAAATGACAACATTTATATGTAATCAGAAAAGTATTCAAGCCCAAAAATTGCAGAACTCATTCAAGTTAATCAGATAACATTTAGTTCAATTTTATTTGAATAATTTGCTTGTGCAGTGGGAGGAAACATGAGGACCGGAGAAAACCTACAAGGTTGGACGTCATAGACGACCCTACTCCTCGTTACATACTGAATGGTAACCACTATGTAGTTGACTCAATGACAGACCTATCTGATACATCGCACATGCCCTAAACATTCGGCCCCCCCCATCTATCTTGAAGAACTATTTAGCTACATTCTACTATCTTGAAAAACTATTAAACAAGTTTTTAAATATAAAAAATGAAAATGAAAAGATCTACTTTTGTAGTTTTTATTTATAAAATATGCTTGTGAGAGCAACAATGCCTATCAATGATTATCATCCAAAGTGGTGTGAAAAAAAAAATTGTTTCACCATCAACTACAGATAAATTTCACCTGTATTTATTGTTAAGTCCAAGAGGAAGAAATGGTGCCTGACATCCAAATTTCAAAACTTCCATAATGTACATTTTTATTTTAACAATTCATTGCGTATATGGGTCTTTAGAATAGAATTAGGAGGAAACCCAGCAACTCCATGTCACATACAAGCCTTGGATCAAACGTCTGGCTTTACAATCTGTAGTACGTCCTCACAAATATAATTCTAAATTTTTAATTTTACCTTAATATACAGGAAAATGTCACCTTTAAATACTGAAAAACTCCTTCCTTAATCTTTCAGCATGATCTTAGCAGCAAGTTACGACTACATCTATTCCTGTTTATTATCTGTCATAAAAACTCAGTAGAATATTGCCAGATTAAAGAATGCAAATAAGTTTGACATTTCCAGAAGAATGTACACAAAAAACGTCCTACAAATTATGGCTATATCAACATAAACTGACAGACTGTAGCAACATTTCACATAAACTTAGCTTGCTGTTCTAATTAAACATCTTTAAACTTTTCCTACCTGACAATTACATATGGGTCAAACATTTCCTTTCCTTGTTGTTTACAAATTCTGGTTATGTTCTTCTCTGTTTATGTAACACGTATATTCTTATTACATCTTGAGACTAGACATTACATAACACTTTATCTTTTCATTACCGAATTGGTACAGTATCAAAACATGAGATATAATTACCAATTTACTATCATATTAGAACATCACCTCATTATTCATATATCACAAATTATATATAATTAGTAACAGGTATGTCTAAACTTACTTCAACATCCTATCAAAAATTTTACCATCAATAAACTAAAACCTTATATATGGTTACCCAGAATAATATATTTTTAAAGATAACAGTTTTTTTCCTGACATGTATATCAAGTAAATAATAGGCAATATTGAAATGGACTCTTCCATTAAAGCAAACATGTGCACTGTTTAATATTTTTTGACCAGTTTGTACTACTATAGGCTGCCAGGATAGAATCATACACAGATATACAGAGAGAGAGAGAGGAGAGAGAGGGAGAGAGAGAAATGGGGTTTAACGTCCACCCAACACAAACTAGTTCATTTCGGGACTAACATATGGTTTAATTTTATTTCAATGATTTTCTTGCAGTGGGAGGAAACCTGACGACCTGGAGAAAACCTACAAGGCTGGAAGGCGCCCCTATTCCTTGTCACGTACAACCAGGGATTCGAACCACGCCAGCTGACTCAATGACAGGCTTTATGATACAGTTTATTTATTTTTTTATGTAGATAATGGAGCATTTAATTACTGGTTAATGGGTATCAACCAAAAAAACAATTATCAGAAATAATAAAGATAGGCTGGCACTGCCAGGCAGGATACGCCCACATTTTTGAGAGATGGATAGAGAACAAGCAATACCGAAAGTGATTTTTCCTACATCGTTGAGTCCTGTATTTCATACTGTATTGGGAGCAGCCATTTTGTTGGTCAGTTCCAGTTTGATATTCATGAAATTCGAAGCCGACAATGATTATGGTGTGACGGTACATAACCTAGAAATCTTACTTTTCGTCAAAATCCGATAAGAATTGTGAACATGAAGAGTGTCCACAACCACGATATACCATATTTTTACACTATTCGCGTACAAATGGTGACCATTTCGTCCGGCAATTTTGGTACGATTTTCACGAAATTCGAACTCAACCTTCCTTATGGTGCAACAGTAATATAATCAGAGTTTTTTTTAAAATCAGATAATAATTGTTCGAGAGATAGACAGAGAACAAGCAATACCGAAAGTGATTTTTCCTACAATCAAAGGCCATAATTCATTAAGTTACAATTTGATATGCACAAATATCGAAAAGAATAAAGATCTTTAGGTTATAAACAAGCATTTCAGGATTTATCAAAATCGAATTAAAATTAATTGTCACCTCTACAGGGTCCACAACTTTGATATACCATATTTTTACACTGTTCGAGTGCAAACGGCGGCCATTTTTTCTGGCAATTTTGGTCCGATTTTCTCGAAATTCTAACTCAACCTTCCGAAGGGTGTAACGGTGATAGAGTCAAACGTTTTTTTAAATCGGATAATAATTGTGACCTCCAGAGGGACCATAGGCAATTTTTCGGACAATCAGGGGCCATAATTCAGGAAGTTAAGATCCGATATGCGCAAATAATGAAAGGAACCAAGATCTTTGGGTTATAACCATGCATTTCAAGTTTCATCAAAATCGAATTAAAACTGTGACCTCTACAGGGTCCACAACCATGATATACAATTTTTAACAGTATTCGCGTACTAACGGCAGCTATTTTGTATGGCAATTTTGGTCCGATTTTCCCGAAACTCAAACTCAACCTTCCTTACGGTGTAACGGTAATATAATCAACCGTTTTATTAAATCGGATAATAATTGTGACCACCAGAGGGACCACAAGCTAAAATAAGGCGATTTTGCGTATAATCAGGGGCCATAATTCAGGAAGTTACGTTCCGATATGTGCAAATATCGAAAGGCACCAAGATCTTTGGGTTATAACCATGAATTTCAAGTTTCAGCAAAATCAAATTAAAAATGTGACTTCTACAGAGTCCACAACCTTGATATACCATTTTTAACAGTATTCGCGTACAAACGGCGGCCATTTTGTATGGCAATTTTGGTCCGATTTTCCCGAAATTCGAACTCAACCTTCCTTAGGGTGTAACAGTGATATAATCAAACGGTTTTTTAAATCGGATAATAATTGTGACCTCCAGAGGGACCACATTCTAAAAAGGGTGATTTTTCGGACAATCAGGGGACATAATTCAGGAAATTACAGTCCGATAGGCGCAAATATCGAAAGGAACCAAGATCTTTGGGTTATAAACATGCATGTCAAGTTTCATCAAAATCAGTTCAAAATTGTGACCTCTATAGGGTCCACAAGCTAAAAAAGTGATTTTTCGTACAATCAGGGGCCATAATCCATGAAGTTTTTATCCCATACATGCCAATATCGAAAGCAGTCGAGATCTTTTGGGGATAAACCTATATTTCAAGTTTCGTCAAAATCGGATAAGAATTGTGACCTGTAGAGAGTCCACAAACAAATTGTGGAGGGACGGACAGGGGCGACGACAATATACGTCCACATAAAAATGTGGGCGTATAAAAACTGACTGGTGCCTATTTCTTCATAGGGCTAACACTCTATTACATGTAGGCAACTATGAATATATATGAATTGAATTACATTCATTTGTTTCTGTTTTACTGTAATTTCTAATCAGTTATGTTCAGCGAATTATACCTCTAATTCTTCATGGGGCTAACACTTTATTACATACAATAATGTAGGCTACTATGAATATATATAAACTGATTTAAATTCAATTGTTGCTGTTTTTACTGTAATTTCAAATCAATTATGTTTGGCGAAACCAATTCTAAAATTTTGTCTTAAATATTGGATATCAGTAGTCCATCTTTTCACGGTAAAATAACAACATAAATGTTGATTTAAAATGACCAATCAATAAGTCTTGTTTGCAAAGTCAAAGACTAAGGATGCTATTGAGTTAAACTTAAAGACTTGCCTTGTTTAAGGTTCTCTTGCCGAGCTCCCATATGCGTGACAAATTTCTCTATATGAACAAATCTGAATAAGCACCAACTGGTGTAACCCTATATTAATGAAATAAAATCTACCCTGTTGTGTTCAGTAATTAATCTAAATAACACAGAAATTGTATATTTAAGAGGATTATAACTCATAAACTCTTGATTAAAGCCAAAGACATACCTCAAAATGAATCTGAAAAAAGTATTGTTTAAATTTCCTATCTTAAGCATTTATGAATTTACTAATCTGGATTACAGCCACTTGATATTAAAATAATCTTTTCAACTTTTCTGTTCTAACTCTGTTAAATATTTTTATACTTGCCTCAAAATTTAGGGTAAATCCTGTAGATGCACAAAGACTGATGGCGAGTATAATAGTTCAAGAGCTATAGTAATAACAATGCTTGTCAAATTTATGTATGTAAAATGACAGCTTACACAATATTGAACAAGAACCTGACTTCTTTGAAATGTTTAACAATCAGAATTACTATACTTGTCAGTTATCCTACAATCAATACGTCAAACATATAATTACTGTGCTTCAAGGGACAACAGAAAATATTATATATATACTCCGTGTATAATGACCAAATAATTGATAATTGTCATTAAATATAGAAGAAACACAAGGATCTAAATTAACCACTGTTTAGGACTACATTTGAAAGATAGAATAAAACAGAAGCAAAAAATATGAATGCCTTGATTTTAACCACTGATTTCTTTCAATGTAATGTAAGATAATTCAATAAATAATTTCTAAATTCTATATTATTATGTTTCAAATTATAAACATAGTAGCCAAACAATGCATGGAAATACATTGCTACAGCAGGTATGTCTTCACAGCAGTTTTTCTGAAAGGAACATTAGTTCAACTTTGACCAAATTTAATATGGATGCTATTAAGAATTCTGACCTCTAGCTTTTTCATTAGATTTTATTAAAAGAACTATTAAAAGGTACTCAGCGTAACAATGAATATTTATAGAATTCGTCCTCTCATTACCCTAATGCTTCACACCAGATTTAATAGTCTGTCCAAAATTTTAAAATGGTTCACTAAAATTAAAGCCTTGATCGTGTTCACTAATAAGCTTCCACTCCCTTTAATATCAACAGGCTTCAACAATGAGGATTTCTTGATAATAGCAAGGTAGCATATCATATTCTGAACAATATTTATGAATGCATCAATAATAAAGGTATACTTGCTTGAAATTTTCCATATTCAATTCACATAAGGGCTTCATTAAGTCCATGTCAAGCTGATGCCTATTGTCTCAATCCCAACATAAATATATGAAACTCATTAATCACATGCACATTATTTTTTTTTTATTAAAGGGACCATCCTGATAATAACAGAGTCTCAAAAATTAAAGTCTGAGTATTTATGAAATTTAGGGACCAAAATATAGAGGCATGGTGTATTTACCTTGTCGCGAAATTTCAGCTCAAAATATTGAGTCGTTTGGACGTGAACGTCAACACTGCTTATCCGGACACGTAACCCTTTTAAGATTTCGGGTCAATTTTTCATTGGGTGACCTGATAATCGATTCTCGTTTCTTGATAGGTCTATACAGTAAATGACCCATGTACTGTACTTGATAACAAAAGGTAAATTTCACCTACATATTATTTTTATAAAAAAAAGTCTGGTTTTATCCAGATAATGTATAATACAACGGTCTCCATTTCCAGATGAAGACTGTCAGGTTTAAGTTATTTACAAGCGTATCACAAATATCATGTTAGTTGGTCGGCCTTAGGTAATGAGTTTTAAGGGATTTTAACACAAAATTAAGCAGTTTTATTCCCCCAAAAGTTATCGGGATTGGCCCTTTAAGCACTGGGAAATCAAATTGTATATCACTGTGCTTAACCTAAGCCGAAAATGTTAACTATCTAATTAAGTCAAGGTTATAGATGTAACATAATGTTTCAAAGACCAATATTATGTTAGAACTTTTGAAATCCAGACAACTAATTATGTGGATGAACTGACTGAAACAACACTTGGTATGAATTTATGTGATGAGCCCTCATGTTCAAGCCTTTTAAAACTTCCCTCGTAACATTCATAGATAACATTGATGTATGACGGCTTTAAATAAATCGTTAATAGCATCAATAATGGACTATCTATGAAACCTGATACAATTTGGTATTATTAAAATAATTTCAGGAACGTCCTACACGCACACAAAGTCAAAGATAAACCAAACCTGCTGACAACACAAACTTAAATCAACAAGTGAATGGGTCTGTTCTGTAAGTGTCAACTGTGCTATGCAGTTCCGGGCCTGTTTTTCTACAGGGATATGATGATGTCATTCAATTCTTTACTAATTTTAAATGAAATCAATCAGTTCATCTTTTGTCTCAGATGCCCCTAGATTATGTTAAATTTGATAGTGGAATGCACAAATCTTGTGTCACAGAAGAAAGCTATATCAAAGACTGTAGTACTACTCCTTCTTTTATAGGACTTCTTCTTGTTGTGTTCTTGTGATCGTAAAATAATACCACAGTATTTATTTAAAGTATAAGAACTTTATTGCCGGCTGAATGGTTTCCCAGGTCCCTTGTTCTCAACAGGTATAATGGCTGCTTGAATGTCTGGGTGAGTTCTAATGGGGCCCGGTCTACACTCGAATTTATACCCCCCATCCCTGCAAGTCCAAGACTCAGCCTTGACGTCAACCTCCATTCCAAATGCGTGAGGTCAAAACCCGCCCTTACATGGTTATAGAAATTTACTCTCGAAATTGTGCATGAGATATCTGTTATCATGTTGTTGCCATATAGAAGCAGCCATGCTCTGCCTCTATAACCCTTTTTTATGTAACAATATGACAACCAAACGTTAGTTGATTTCAGTACACACCTGCATATATGTGAATATGTTTAGAAACATCAAACTATATCTTATCCCCTCATTCCTCGTCTATAATCTTTAAAAAACAATGCCACCACGACTATATTGCTACAAGACCGCCCTACGCATTTTAACACGAGACATCATATACAGATCGCGGATTAGGGTAAGGGTCAGGACCTGTAGATTTCATCAAAGTCTCAAGGTGTAAACAGGGCTAACCCTAACCCAAGCTTAACCCTTACCCTAACCCACATATGACGTCATAATATGAGCAGGACCATCTCCGATCTAGCGTTCTCCTGAGCCACAGCTTTTTATGTCAATTTACCATCATGCAGAAACATAGAGCAATTTCAAAAAGTGTGAAGCACTATAAGTCTCAACTCTTCGCTTACAAAGTCCTCTGTCAATATCTATTTGTCAGACACACAACTATTTATTCTCATCATCTTGATATTCAGGATATATGTAAAAAAGTATTCTAAGAGGAAAGTTAAAACTCCTTCATATTCATAATGGGGTCCCTTTAATGAATCCATATATAAATTCTCACAATGCAATTACATGCAGTCTTATGTAAAATCATAAAAAAAACCTACAAAATGATTATGTTTAGTATGAATCCAAGGAAATGGACAAGTTTTTTTACATTTAAATCAAATTAATAATCTTATTCTACAGGATGATTTAATTATTCGGATATAATTATTTATGAACTGGTTTGTATTGCCACAGACAGTAAGTAAATACACCGATATATATTGGGATGGATCAACTTTGATATTAATTTCCATATGTTGGAATCTGAGTTCTGAGCATCTAAAATTGTATTAAAGATACATTCCTCCAAAAGTATTTATAGGACTGTTACTTTCAATAAAGTATGGAAAGTTGAGACACTCGATCTTACTCGAAAATACTGGACTCTTGGAAAAACACCCATGGGGCACCCACACGACAAAAATGCAAGGATCTCAGCCAGTCATTTTCAGTGACACAAGTAGCGTTTCTCTTGTGTTGATCTATGGCCAACAGTTACAAGAACATTGACAGACTTAAACGTTCAGTAGAATGGTAAATATAGGTTCATGCATCACAAAGTAGTTTTCTAGAGATTAAATGTTTTCAGAAATACAGGTGAGAGAGAGAGAGAGAGAGAAGCAATGTTCATTTTGGGACTGACAAATGGTTCAATCTTATTTCAATAATTCGCTTGCACATAGGAGTCTTTAGCAGTGCCAAAAACCGGAGGACCAGGAGAAAACCCATGGGGTTGAACAGGCAAGCCTATTCATTAAATATACTATTCAAAAAAAGTAGGGGATATTTAATTTTGGGGGCATAATACTAAAATATGCAAATGACTACCAAAAAAGTTACTATAGAACCTAACAGAAGAAACATTTCCAGTTACATGTGACGCCCAAACGCACCAATAGCTACCGCACGGAATGCAGGTGATACTTGGGATCATCATGGGGGTCCAACCCAAGATTTGCACGACTCTGACTTTGAATGTTAAAGTCATCGTGGCATTGAATTCCAGGGTGGAAACATCAGTTTAATTGTTTCAGTGACCAGAAAACAAATTTTGATATGCGTCGGCTTACCCAAAATGAAAGGTTACGTGCCCTTGGCATGCTACAGATCGGCACAACACGGGCGGTTGTGGCGCGCACGATGAATGTTTCTCAGTCTGTCATAAGCAGGCTATGGTCCAGATACCGTGATACACAATCTGTACAGGACAGACCACGCGCAGGTCGACCAAGGGCGACAACTCAAGCCCAAGATCGATTTATCCGTACCGTGGCCTTGAGAAATCGTGTCAACACAGCAAATCAGATCAGCGCTCGTCTTCAAACAGACACTGGTGTGAGAGTGAGTGGCCAGACGATTCGGAATCGACTGCATAGGGGTCACCTTCGCGCCCGACGTCCTCGCGTGATCCCTTGTTTGAGAGATCATCACATTCAGGCAAGACGTCGTTGGTGTAGGGATCGTCAACACTGGGATAATCGACGCTGGAGCAATGTGATGTGTCAAGGTTCCCTGTTGATTTTTTGGACAGACGTCCATGTAGAAGGGTGTGGCGTCATCAGACATGATCGATTTGGGGGTGGTTCTGTTATGGTGTGGGGAGGCATCACTGTTGCTGGAAGAACGGCTTTACATGTTGTTGCAGGGCGTGTTACAGGCCAGTACTACCGGGACAACATCTTGGCAGTCCATGTTGTGCCGTCCGCACGACGTCATGGCCGCCGTTTCATCTTCCAGGATGACAACGCAAGATGTCACAGGGCCAGGGTCATTACAGGTTACCTCCAACAACAGAACATCACCACATTACCTTGGCCAGCACTGGGTCCCGACCTCTCTGCCATCGAGCATGTCTGGGACATGCTTGGACAGAGGTTACGTCAACGTCAACAACGTCCTGCCAATGTCCAAGAACTTGCTGCTGCGTTGCAACAGGAATGGGACAATCTGGACCAAAATGACCTTAGACGTCTCATTATGAGTATGCCACGTCGGATCAATGCTTGTTTGGCAAACAGAGGAGGATTTACCCGTTACTGACTTTGTTGTGATGCTGTGGTAACTTTGCTGTTTGACCCGGGTATCATTTTACCCTTATAATGGTCAGTCTGTGCCTTACTTAGTCTAGCGATCATTTGGAATAAATCGATGAATGTGAACTTCATTTCATTTTGTCATTTGTTTCTTCGTCAGTTTCATTGGGTGACTTTAATAACACTTAAAAATCAAATATCCCCTACTTTTTTTGAATAGTATAATAAAAGTAAGTGAGTTTATTTTCACCCATAATACAAAAATAGTTCAATTCCATTCACTATTTACAAAAATAAGATAAAATCAAAAGTCAACATAATCTGCGAGTGAGTCAGCAACATTGATAATCTAGAAAAATTGTTTGAAAAAAGGTAATAACAATCAGTGGCTTAAATTTCATCTGACACCAGTTTGTGTGCTTTTTATGGGACATAACAAACATTTGACATTATGTTTAATTTGAAAACAATACTTAAAGGGACAATTTATATTTTAACAGAGTCAGAAATAAAAATCTGTGTACGTATGAAATTTATGGGCCAAAATATAAGAGGAAGGGTGTATCAAAATTTCAGCTTAAAATACTGAGTAGTTTTAATGTGCCCGTCAAAACTGCTTATTCGGACACAATGTAACCCTTTGAAGATTTTGGGTCAATTTTGTTTGGGGATAATCTATTGCTGTTCCTTTGGAGGTCTACGCAGTGTGTGAATCACATGCTGTTATTGATAATGAAAGGTAAATTTCACCAACACTTTATTTTTATAAAATATAAGTCTGGTTTTATCCAGACACCGTATAATACAGGTTCGAACATCCATTTCCAATTGAAGATTAACAAGTTTAAGTTGTTTAAAAACGTATCACCTTTATTGAGTTAGTTATAATCGCAATTGGTCCTTTAATATATTTTGATATATTTAAAATTTGATATAATAGCAATACTTTATATATAATGATACTATCTATTTAGCCTAATGACTTCTCCATTTCTATATCAATTTTCAATATATTAATCACTTTTGATTCATATAACATATTAACCTGAAAAACCACATAGTTAAATATATGCTTTTCAGTAGACATGTGGTAAAATACCATCAGGACAGGACATCAAAACAAGGGATTCTGGCAGTGGCACATAAATTGTTTTTGAGCGGAACGCTTCTGTTTAGATCCATGAAACAGGATTTAAGGTCGTGGAATGGTATCTTCATCAACCGAATGACTAGGTTTTGTAAAACTCCCTATGTTAACCTACTATATATACTGACCAACCAAAAAACTAGGGCTTTCAAAATACAATCTGAATGCCTCTGCATACTGACAAGAGTACACATTCCAAAGCGTCAAATGCATACAACTGGTATATATTACTTTTCAGAAAGCTTTGTAATTTATCTCCCTAAAAACCCCAAATACAGGGTTTTATCTGTGTGTGTAATAAGGATGGGTATTTTGGGGAAAAACTTTACATTGCTTGTGAAAATTGACAACATTGTGTAAAATTTATACACTAAGAACAAAGTTAACAAATGTTATTCTGTTTCTGAATACAAATGAACTGAATCTTTCCTCCGATCACAATAATTTTATATCAATATATATATAAAGTAGGGAATATTTCAACTCTAGCCCCAGACATTTGATAAGATTTCTAATCAATTTCCAAACTGATAAGCTACTTTAATAAAATTTTAGCATTAATCAATTTCCAAACTGATAAGAAATTTTGAATAAAATTTTTGTTTAGGTGTGGGATTTTTCCCCCCATTTTTTGGCCATAGTGACATAACAATTCTGGAAATTACCACAACACAAAAAAGATCAGATAAGGCTGTAGCTAAAATGAGCTGTTACAGCATGACAGCATTCCAAAACCAACTGTTGCCAGGCAAAACAAGTACACATTTTGCAAGGTGGGTAGAGTGTCCACAAACAAATTGTAGACAGATAACGAACAGGGGTGATGGCGGGATAGGAGTATCCACAAGCTAAAAACGTGATCTTCCTACACTCAGAGGCCATAATTCATAAAGTTACAATCCGATAGATGCCAATATCAAATGGAACCTAAATCGTCAGAGGATAAACCTGTATTTCAAGTTTCGAACAAATCAGATAGATAGGTTGCCAGGCAACAAAACATACGCCCACAGCAGCTAAATTGTCCAGGCAGTCAACAAGGGTTGTTGCATATTTTTACTTTATTTGGTAATCAAACATTTGTAATACACTACAGTCTGATTAAGAGTAACAACTCAAAGTAATTATCAGAAAATCATTACAATTTGTTTGCTTTTTATAATGTTCTGCCCCACGCTAACAATTAGTATACGAAACATTTAATATCATGGATTTAGCTGTTCAGTTATCAAAATTCATTGAAAATCAAAATACTTGTTCGTTTCAACACCTTAAATTCTGTGTATCAATCTGAAGTCAATCAGATGATAAGTTTGGCTTCTATAGCGTCACAAGATTTTTCAAAGTTATCAAGGTAGATAACTCTGGTTGTAATTATTTGAAATTGCTGAAAATCAATAGGCTTCTTTGTCTCAAGTCAATCGGATATTGGCCTGAAGTGATCAAGGGCCATAACACTGGCAGTAATTATTGGAAATTGCTGAAAATCAATAGGCGTATTCGTCTCATGACTGTTATCACTGTATATAAATTTAAAGTCAATCGAATATAAACTTTGGTCTCTAGAGCATCCACAAGACTTTTTGAAGTGATCAAAGGCCATAACTCTGGCAGTAATTATCAAAAATCGCTGAAAAACAATAGGCTTCTTCGTCTCATGCCCTGTGGACGCCGGACTGATGGACATTTCAATGTAGCCGTATAAAAATTACAAAACTTCAGCAATATCATCTTTTGCTGTCAACTATCAAATTGGTACATATACAAACACCCAAAGCATACCCTTGGTTTGTGCACAATACACGAGTTTGATTGGAATGTATAACCTTACCTACCTTCCCTCTATGCATTCATTTTCATCAGTATAGTAATTATAGTAAGTTTTCCGTTTGTCCAAAATACGCCACCAGGGTCCGTTATATTGAATTATCAATTCTGTTCCATTTAATAATCAATTGGTACAGCAGAAATACAGAAACTACTTGACTATTTTATATAAATGAAGTTTAAATGTAAGATATTTTAAAAATTTCACTAAGTTTCAAGAATAGACACTAAATCACTCCACAACACTGTCACATAAAACAAAAGTAATTCAAATGTGTGGTCCAGAAAGACACTATCTATTCATTTCAACATTATAGAAATCAATCGACCATTTTGTCTATGTCACAGATTGAAACACAAGCTCACAGAAACAGCTAGTTCAAATACAATACCAAATTATACTGAATTATGTGCAAAATGTCATTTCTGAACCATTTGATGAGTTGCAAACATCTATTGGGATTACAGATCAAACATCCATGATTACATAATAAACAATTTTCCCCTTTTGCAAATCTACAACATTTCCAGCATGGCAGTTATAAACACTTACCTACTCAGATCTGACAGTACTGATACAGCTCTCCTGCAGAGAACCTGATAAAATTGTCAACACTTGTTTAGGACAGAACAATTAAAATGGAGACAGGTTAGCTTAATTATACTATACATGTACAAGTTCTAGTTGTTTTACCTCTACAAGAGTGGGTCCTTTAAAATATTTCACAGTGTTTCACATACTAAATACTAACCAGTATTGCAAACACAAGTATGTTTAACAATTTGACTTCACAGAATCAGAAAAGTCAACAAAATGCGCACACAAAAAAATAAGTCATTGCCTTGTGACCCATTGCTGTTATTTGTTTTCTAACACGCTGGATTAATGTCCCTCAACACGTTTTGTAGATATTGGGATTTTTCGAAAAAGCTAGTGGTCAACAATCCCTTACACTAGGATACACTCGTCCCTCATTGAAGGTTACATGGAAGACAAAAAGTTTGTCTTTTGGTACAAAACTATATTCTGTGTCAGTCTGATATTCTACTGCCTCAGCTTACATAAAATAAACAATATTCTATGCAATCAAGTGAATAACTTGAACTGCAGTCCAAAGAATATTTATACAGGTTCTCTCCAAATTTAAAAAATAGAGAAATTTCATAAACAATGATGGATTCATAAAGATAGGTTGCCAGGCAATGAAACATACGCCCACAGCAGCTAAATCGTTCGGGCAGTCAACAAGGGTTGTCGCATATTTTTACTTTTTTGGGTAATGAAACATTTGTAATACACTAAAATCTGATTAAGAGTAACAACTCATTATCAGAAAATCATTAGAATTTGTTTGCTTTTTAGAAAGTTTTGCCCCACGCTAACAATTAGTATAGGAAACATTCAATATCATGGATTTAGCAGTTCATTTATCAAAATTCATTGAAAATCAAAATACTTGTTCGTTTCAACACCTTAAACTCTGTGTATAAATCTGAAGTCAATCGGATGATAAGTTTAGCCTCTATAGCATCACAAGGTTTTTTGAAGTGATCAAGGGAGACAACTCTGGAAGTAATTATTTGAAATCGCTCAAAATCAATAGGATTCTTCCTCTCATGACCTTAAACAGTGTGTGTGTATTTAAAGTCAATCGGCTATTAACTTTGGCCTCTAGAGCGTCCACAGGATTTTTTGATGTGATCAAGGGCCATAACTCTGGCATTAATTATCGGAAATCGCTGAAAATAGGCTTCTTCGTCTTATGAACTTAAACACTGTGTATAAATTTCAAGTCAATCGGATATTAACTTTGGCCTCTAGAGCATCCACAAGATTTTGTGAAGGGATCAAGGGCCACAACTCTGGCACTAATTATCAGAAATCGCTGAAAATCAATAGGATTCTTCGTCTCATGACCTTAAACACTGTGTATAAATTTAAAGCCAATCAGATATTAACTTTGGCCTGTAGAGCGTCCACAAGGTTTTTTGAAGTGATCAAGGGCCATAACTCTGGTAGTTATTATCGGAAATCGCTGAAAAACAATAGGCTTCTTCGTCTCATGACCTTAAACACTGTGTATAAATTTAAAGTCAGATATTAACTTTAGCCTCTAGTAAAGTGTCCACAAGCAATTGTGGACGCCGGACAGACTGACGGACGGATGACAATATACGACCACATTTCAATGTACAAAAAGACAGTGTAGTGTTTTGATATACATTATCAAATTTCATGTTCAATTATAGAGAACTTTGAATTTATCAAAAACAAAACAACATTATAATAATTTAGGAATATATTTTGAAAATTTCTAGTTATTTTTTATGTATTTTTGAAATACATGTATTAGGAAATGGAATAAAAGAATTTGTATCATTAGGAAGATCAGATTTCAGATAAAATCAAATCTATATAAAGAAATTTTATCAAAGAAATAGCATATATACCTTGTAGAATTGTTCTTAGAGAGTTCACAATCAATGGATTTGACGACTATTAACATTTCAAATATTTTAAGACTACCATATGATATTTGTTATATTTTAAACTTTAAAGCCCCAACATTCCAGAATAAAGGTTAAATGTTGAGTTCAAGACCATAAACCATTAAACAAGCGGTTAAAATTGCCATGCGAGATTTTGCGAGAGAACAAGCTAAAAAAAAGTGATTTTACATACAATCAGGGGCCATAATCTTGGTAGTCACAATCCAATATGTGCAAGTATTGAAAGGAACCTGGATACATTTTAAGTTTCATTGAAACTGGATAAAAATTGTGACCTCCAGCAGGTCCACAGCCAACTTTTCACAAAATTCGAAATCAGTTGTCATAATGGTGTAACAGAGATAAATTTAATTGTTTTTTTTTAAATCAAATAAAAATTGTGACCTCTAGAGGATTGAAAACATGATTTTTCATACAATCAGAAGCAATAATCCAGGAAATTACAATCCAACGTACGGAACTAACTAAGATCTTTGGGATACAAACATATATTTTAAGTTTCATCAAAATCAAATACAAATTGTGACTTGTAGGGCGTCCACAACTTTGGTATTACATACTGCTATTAATTGCGTATAAGGAGCGGCCATTTTGTTGGGCAATTTCGGTCAATTTGCACAAAATTTGATCTCAACAATCATTAGGGTGTAACAGAGGTCCACAAGTTCGAAAAATTGTTTTTGTACAATCAGGGGCCATAATCTAGAAAATTACTGTTCAATATACCCGAATATCAAAAGGAACCAAGATCATTTGGATATAACATAATAAAAACATGTATTTTTAAAATTATATGTTTAAATCCAAAAATGATCTTCAGTTTCATCAAAACCCAATAATAATTGTGACTTCTAGAGGGTCCATAACCTTGGTATTATATGTACATACTTTTACATGGGACTTCTAGAGGGTCTACGCCTACAAGCTCAACCTGGAAATTATCGACCTGTAAGCATCAAATATCAAAAGCAACCAAGATCTTTAAGATATAACCGTACCATATATTTACATGTAAGTTAAATCAAAATTGGATAAAAATTTCAACTTCTTGAGTGTCCACAACCCTGGTATTGCATTCTTTTAAACATTTTTGCACACAAGGATCAGCAATTTTGTTGGACAGTTTCAGTCTGTGATATGTTTAAGTTTTGGTAAATCAGATAAAAGTTTATGACCTGTTGAGGGGCCACGGGCTAATCCATAAAGTTACAGTCCGATACATGGCAATATCTAAAGGAACCAAGATCTTTTGGAGATGAACATACATTTCAAGTTCCATCAAAGTAGAAATGAAATGAAATGGGGTTAACGTCCTATTCTTTTGCACCTAACCTGGGCTAATGGAAGATGGGCATACGCCATACAGTGTGCTATGAGGGAAATTTTGTCCAGGCAGCGGCGCTACGGCCTACTCTTATATCGAATTCCAACTGCCATGGGATCTTTTACGTGCACTCCAATGTGTACACAGGACCTCGGTTTTTCGTACCATCCAAACGACTAGGCAGCTCTCCTTGTCAGGCCCTCCTTCTGCATCACTGACAAGGGGAAATCACGCCGGAAAATCAAGATGAACTTTTCGGCCAATGCAAGGATCGAACACCCGACCTCCAGACTAGCGAACCAGCGCCTTATCCACTTAGCCATCGTGACCATGACCTGTAGAGAGTCCACAAACAGACAGGGGCGATATGTTGTATATGTTAGATATAAACCTACTCTCCCTGGGATTGATATGATAGAGAACAATTGGGCTGCACCCGTGTGTTCCTTATTACATCAACCTTGGGTAGGTTAATATCCTATACATATACGGTGCCTACAGGCATGCCATAATACCGTATCTAAAAAGGCAAGATTTTTTCAAATATTGGGGTTTGGGTATCAGTAATGGTATATTTACGCTCTTTTTAAAATATTTTTTGGCAAGAGTCTCCTGCAGTTACAATATGTATGTATTTGTCATTAATACTATTGATCATACTTACCCATTTTTGATTTCAATACTTAACTTGGCACATAAAAACCAGCTTGTTACACTGGGACTTAACTCATTCTGTGGTAGCCTACCACACATTGGAATTCAATGATTATATTATGGCACATAATTATACAGGTTTAACCAGTGATGAACAGCCCTATTTTAATTCACATACTTGATTACTTGTTATTATTCTGTAATAGATAATAAAGAAACAGAAAAAAAAATATAATTAAGATAACCTATCTAGAGTAAGCTTATTTACTGTTCTATTTTCTCAAGAAAGAGAGGCTGCTACATACTCATTCACTACCACTATGAATGCCATCCATGGTTATCATACAAATGGGCGGTCATAAGTTGTGTCAGTGTCACTGAAAAATTGAAGTCCCTAAAAATGGCAATCTGATGCCTCACCAGTGTACATCACTAATGATTGATCAACCCAACTAAATCTGAATCACTGCACACATAACCATTCTTTTTATGTACTGAACATTAGATGATCTAGAGATTTTTTATTACATTACATTATATCTTTTTTTTCTGTTTTGTAATGACGTGACATTTAGGCCTACCGAAATTTATTGTCTTTTTTTTTACTTCTGTCTTCGACAATAGGCCTAGTTTGAACTGATCGAATGACGTCGGATGTCAGTTTTATTTTTTATAAATATACTGGTCCAGTATTCAGTATGGTAGCCTATTCAACGAGGCCAAGCATCATAAGGCCTCAGCCTATATGACTGTAAATAACGGCGCCCCTTTTCCGGAATTTTTTCTTACATCTGACATCTAGAAAATCATAAAAAATGAAATCATAGCATTGAATCAGTTTTGTTTTTCGTTATTAACCTACTGGACAAAGAAGACTATTGAACAGAACTATTTCTTCCGGTATCGGATGGCTAAATTCGGGTGTTTGTCTCAAACAAAGCCACCAATCAGTTGGATTCAAATTCTTACAAACTAATAATCGCACATGAATCTAACGAAACTTGAAACTTATTTATATCCCAGGATGTCACAACAGCCAGCGGTTTATTTTTAGAAATAAATAAAACTGGGTGATTTGATGATATAAAATTCAAACTACTTCATTTATCAACAATTTGTTTCAAATCCCTCTCAACACATTGTATCGGCGAGGAATAACCCGAGGTATAAAATATAAATTTTTAGAAGCCACCTTGGTCATGTAACTTGATTTAGGGAGGGGCCATTTTCAAAATTTATTTATCGTTTTCCAAAAGCATTGAAGCCTAAGTAAGCTCTTGGACTATCTTCTTCCAACTTCTTTTTCCGCTGTTTAATTACAGAGTTCATTGTGCTCACAAAATCGCCTAACCAGTCGATCAAGAAGTAACTAGAGCTCCCCGTGTCAAGCCGGTAGACAATAAGCCGCTGGATTGCAGTTAGCGATACCTGACATTTTTGCCCAATCCGTTTCACAGAAATTATGCGCCGGTTTTATCTCTGTCCAAGATGACTGACCTTTAATAGTAAGTGCAGGTCAGACCGCTATATTATGGTCATAAGTGCATCATTTACATCAAACGTATAATATGAACTGGTACGGTCAGAATTATATATTTTTTTTTATCCATTTTACGCCTCCGCGTACTATTTTCTATACCTGTTTATGCTAAATATGGTATACTTTTTATCCAGATATATTTCAAATACCTTTATTTAAAACTGAAAGAGAAGAGATGACTCTAGACATTTCTTAAATGGGAGCTGATTCCAAAAAAACACGTTGAGTATGAAAATGCACCTTTTCCGTCCTCAAGTGTTACACAGGGGATCTCAAATAAGTGTTCTTTCAGGCGAACGTAAATTTCGGCTTTCAGTATAAGGTACTATCATATCTTGGATGTAGGTAGAGCTTTAAAGGTTAATAAAAAAAATCTTGAAATTAATTCGCTTTTTCAAGGGGTTGCCAACGCAGTGATGATTATATGGCAGAGATGCTGTCAAATCGTCCTTTCCCACTGAGTAATCTGGTGAGTAATCTGAACATATTGTAGCTTCTTTGTGAGATTTTGAGGTAGTCGTTTAAAGCATGGACGAGTCTTATCTCTGTTTTAAATACTTCTCGATCTTGCTGATATTATGGAGATGAAAGAAGGATGTGGAGCGACAACACGTGCAGAACCCATTAACACAGGCATCAGAAATATCACGTTACACAATGGGAACACAAACAAGACCCATCAGTACCGATACAGTGCACCGACGTCTCACCAGAGAGAACATTCATTGCCGTATACCTTACCGCAATCTCGTTCCCAGAGGCAGCCGCGGAGCCGAAGGCCTCTGGCACATTAGACCGTCCATTTTTTCCAAATTTTTTCAAACCTAAGCCCCGCCCATTCTGACCTCAGATTGGTCAATCATTTTGGGTCGATTTCTCGAAAACTAGAGGTCGGATCGTCGTTTCGTTTGTTGTAAAATGATCCTTGAGTCAAAGTCAACTCGCTGAAATAAAAAATCGATCCTAAACGAACAAATTCAAGTTTTTGTAGTAAAGATCTATTTTTCTACGCGTGGGTATATTTATAAGTGATTCGGTCATCCCGGCACGTAAAATCAGGGGCGTATGACGCAAATAAACAAGAAATTTCGCGCGTAGGAATTACATGTCATTTTCCGGGAATATGGCCACCCCGATTCACCAGAGAAATTTCTTCAAAAATTTTTCTGGTTTCGAGATTGACCTTACCGTTAACCGATCCTCACCCATCGCCATAGAAGTGATCGTCTATGGCGGGGGAAAGCGGCAAAAACCTAATGCTATGTAGAAATGTCTAATTCAAAACACACATGTAACATAATGCCATACCAAATACCTAAAACGTCTAATGCAAAAAACAAAATACAAGAAACCTCTAATACAAAATACCTCATACGTCTATTGCAAAAGACAAAATACAAGAAACCTCTAATACAAAATACATATAACCTCTTATGCACAATTGATTTTACAATCTGAAACATCTACCATAAGCATTAGATGACATATCTCGTTGTCATTACTTACGTTTCTCCACTGAATTATCTTTATTTAGGTCAATGTCAAGGTCACCGAACACAACTTGGCGACCTATTCGGCTAGCGAGCTATTCGACCGATCCAGCTGGCAACCTGTTCGTTGGCAACCTATTCAGAATTAAGACAAAATTAAATAGGCTTTCTAAGTATTATCAGTAAAAATTGGCACATTCATATTAAAGGGGTGCACTCTCTTCCTAAATTTTAAAGGGAAAAACTGTTAATATCCCGTGTCAAAATTCGGACCATCGTACAAAATTCTGATGATCCAACTAAATATATTCTAAAAGGTAATTGAATAAGCTTTCCAAATATTATTAGTAAAAGTTGACACATTCATATTAAAGGGGTGCACTCTCAACCCAAACGTCGCCAATTTTTTAATATTTTAAAGTGAAAGAACGGTAATATTCCGAGTCAAAATTCGGACCATCGTACAAAATTCTAAGCATCCAGCTACATAAAGTCGGAAAGGTATTTGAATAGGCTTTCCAAATATTATTAGTAAAAGTTGGCACAATCATATTAAAGGGGTGCGCTCTCAACCTGAACATAGCCAATTTTTCAATATTTTATATGTAAAGATAGACCGGAATTTTTTTCGAAGTCCAAATTCGGACCATCGTACAAAATTTGGAGCATCCACCTATATATATTCTGAAAGTTAATTGAATAAGCTTTCCAAATATTATTAGTAAAAGTTGGCACAATCATATTAAAGGGCCGCGCTCTCAACCTGAACATAGCCAATTTTTCAATATTCTATATGTGAAGATATACCGGTATTTTGTTCGAAGTCCGAATTCGGACCATCGCACAAAATTCTGAGCATCCAGCTATATATATTCTGAAAGGTAATTGAATAAGCTTTCTAAAAATCAGGTTGAGAGCGCGCCCCTTTAATATGATTGTGCCAACTTTTACTAATAATATTTAGAAAGCTTATTCAATTACCTTTCAGAATATATATAGCTGGTTGCTAAGAATTTTGTACGTTGGTCCGAATTTCGACTCTAAATATTACCGTTCTTTCACTTTAAAATATTGAAAAATTGGCTATGTTCAGGTTGAGAGCGCACCCCTTTAATATGATTGTGCCAACTTTTACTAATAATATTTGGAAAGCTTATTCAATTATCTTTTAGAATATATTTAGTTGGATCATCAGAATTTTGTACGATGGTCCGAATTTTGACACGGGATATTAACAGTTTTTCCCTTTAAAATTTAGGAAGAGAGTGCATCCCTTTAATATGAATGTGCCAATTTTTACTGATAATACTTAGAAAGCCTATTTAATTACCTTTCAGAATACATTTAGTTGGGTGTCTAGAATTTTGTACGATAATGCGAAATTACATCTCTATTCTGAGCTAAAGGAATTGATAAAAAATAATATATTATTCTACTTTCATTTGATAGACGTAACGTTGGATTTTATTGGTTGTTAAAAATAGATGAGTTTGGGCGACTGTTGTCTTAATTCTGAATAGGTTGCCAACGAACAGGTTGCCAGCTGGATCGGTCGAATAGCTCGCTAGCCGAATAGGTCGCCAAGTTGTGTTCGGTGACCTTGACATTGACCTAAATAAAGATAATTCAGTGGAGAAACGTAAGTAATGACAATGAGATATGTCATCTAATGCTTATGGTAGATGTTTCAGATTGTAAAATCAATTGTGCATAAGAGGTTATATGTATTTTGTATAAGAGGTTTCTTGTATTTTGTCTTTTGCAATAGACGTATGAGGTATTTTGTATTATAGGTTTCTTGTATTTTGTTTTTTGCATTAGACGTTTTAAGTATTTGGTATGGCATTATGTTACATGTGTGTTTTGAATTAGACATTTCTACATAGCATTAGGTTTTTGCCGCTTTCCCCCGCCATAATCGTCTGCAGTTTGCCTGACAACACCAGAACGGATGAGAGTCGGTATTGCGTATCAACTACAGATGGCAGGACCAGAATATGGCGTCGACGTGACCAGTGTTTTTCTGAACAATGTGTCATGGAACGAGACTCATGGGGTGGTCCAAGCATAATGGTTTGGGGTGGAACCAGAGAGAGGATGCGGCATCACAGAAACAGTGCCCTACATCGACCAAGCTCTCGAATCCCACGTCATAGGACATTTGGCACGTCATCGAAAGTTCGAAACAAGTTTACCAGCATGACAATGCCCGTATCAACACCGCCAGAGTTACGTGAGATTTCCACAGCAGAACGGTGTCAACGTTATATACTGACCGGCCCTTAGTCCGACACCCAATTGAACATCTTTGGGACGAAATTCAGAGGAGTCTTAATTACGTCGTACCGAGACTAAACACAGCTAATTGATTGCGCCAGACTTTGCTGGGAGTGTGATTCCAGGTACCAATGGCGTTCATAAATCGTCTTGTCCACTCCATGTACAGACACTACGCTGCTGTTATTGGCATAATGTCTTTGAATTGTGATTAATTAGTGACTATTGTGTCAACATACTGTTCACAAAAAAATTCATTTAGTAAGTCGATTTCTAGAATGATTTTATTAAAGTGTCTCTCTGATTTTGAAATCGTACTGACGTTTTTGGGGTTTTGGTTTACAAGATCACTTATCTTAAGAAAATTACTATTGTATCATTTGGCTTATAGTAACAAATCATTATAATTATTTACGTCATATTTGACCAATTAGATAACTGAAAGCCGAAACTCATGGGTAGAAAAGCATCAGAGCTCTGGGTGATCGGTAGACAGCCGCTAGATTCTTAAAGAGGAAGATGTCGCAAGTTTTATCAACAGACTCGCCCTTGCGAGTTTGGGGGAGTGGGATTGAGAGAATTACTTTATTGTAATCTAAGCTTGTAACCTATGTATCCAGACTTTATATAAAACGTCGAAACGAACTGTATATAGATAGACAATAGTCTTAACGGTGGGGATTAAGAAGAAAATACACAACGTGAAAATAAATCCTAAGAAGAGAATTACAAATATAACCAGAGGCAACACAAGACGATAACAGGACTATTAAAATATATACCAGAAGAGAGTATGCGTCACATGTCAGCTATATGGAGTTTTTCCCCGGTACAGTAGCACTGCACGGTACCACAATATTCGAGCAAAATTTCGCTCAAAACACATTGCATATCGCACATCCGTCTTCATAAGTTTTCATGAAATAGGACATTAAACCTCATTTCATTTCAAGCCAGGGGGCAACGAATGAAATGAAATGGGGTTTAACGTCCTACTATTCTGCTCCAAGTGGGCTAATGAAGACGGGGGGGGGGGGCAACAAAGGGAGAGAATAGTATCCCGGCGTATCCTATGTACTGTGTACTGTGTTCTGTTACAATAACATTAACATATTATTTTTTTACAATGTCATTAATTTCTTCTTCCATCCCAAAGCCCAGCTTAACCGGACAGGGACCCTGGGCCTGACTAGAATCGTGGGGCCTCTAAAGCGACGATAAGATTACTTCATATCCTTTTGAATGGCACACATGCGTAACACACAATTAAATGGTCTGTAATACAAGAATAATTACATAATATCTGTTCACATACGAAAATTATTCAGTTCCGAATGGCATACAGGTCTAGAAACCTTGCCCAATTACCGAGTGGAACTTCATAGAGAGTGTTAAGGGATAGCCCAGTCTCCGCCCACGCACCGCAAGATCGATTACCATGAAACCTTCATCTGGAATTTGATTTTTTTCTCTTTTTGCCATAAACCGTGGGTGATATGCAGTGACTCACACGCGACCGTTTAGCCAAATGAAGTTGCCCTTTAAGATTTACTGAAGGGTCAAACAGTTTCAACAATGAGCCGATGACATTCAGCTGTTCTCGTTACTATACAGAGGCGGATCCGAAGGAGGGGGGGGGGGGGGTGTCCAAACCCCACCCTGCTCAGCTACATGAAAAAAAATAATGCCTTGCATCAATGAAGTTACACCACAAAGTGATCCTACATCATTATAAAAATGATTTCTCTATTTAAAAAGCGCAATTTGTATGTATACCTATGTAATTTAGAGACGATGATGGCAGATTTCCTTAACAGAAACCTGGCAAACTCCCTCCCGCAAAAATTCCTGGATCCATCCCTGCTATAATAAGAATATAGGTCCCATCGAGTACTGTAACGACCGCTTTAATATACTTACTATGCAGAAATGATTTGTTCTCCAAATAATCTTGTAATCTATGTGGCCTACCGCGTATTGTTGCAATTGTGTTCAAAGATGGGTATTAAATTAAAGGTGGTGTTTGGGATGTAATTTAAAATTTCCATTTAGTTAATATCATATCATAGGCCCCATCGAGTATTGTAACAACCGTGTTAATATACTTACTGAAATGGTAATTCCTTCAACATTCCGTTCTAACAAATTTCATTGAATCCCAATCGTCAAATTATAAGAGTTTTTATAGTCCGATTCGGTTTGCTACATAATTTATAGCCGTCGGACTTTTGGATAGAATCGTGGAATAAAATTTATTTTGACGATTTTGATGTTTAAAGACAAAATTCCAAAGTTGATATTTTTTTTTATCAAGTCTGCATAGTATGGGACACCATTATTTGAAGGGTAACCTTTTGCGATTATATTCAAACTTACTTTTTGCTTTCACCTTATTTACAACGTTATCGAGATATCAACTGTGATTGCAGGGGTCATGACAATATTTCACATTTTTTCACATCACCTCATGGGGATATTTCCAAGATTTACAGTTGTAAATGACAGAAATGAATCTGCACCCCCCGAAAACATATATATTGACCAAACATTACGTCTTAATCCAAATCTGCACATCGTCTCATTTACCCGCCAAAAATGGCCAGCATTTTGGAAATATCTTCCCAAAATGTTGGGGAAAAAATAAAATGACCCCCGTCAATATTAACACAGTGCCAAATCATCACAATCGGTATAATATCGATAACATTATAAATATGTTGAAAATAATAAAAAGTTGGAATAGTATAGCCCAGTGGCTATCCTTCAAACAAATAGCGCCTCGTACTTTGAAGGCCTACTCAGAAAAAGAAAAATGTGAAGATTGGGTTTTTGTTTCTAAATATCGAAACCTATAAAATATTATTGCACGATTTTTATGCACGAATAGCCGACAGAATTACATTTGAATAAATATAGAAATGTAATATGTAGGTCACACGAAGTGGAAAGAATCAGCTTCTTTGCGCTCAAAGGCGAAAACTCTTCACAAATTCTCAAAATCTGGCGTTTTTGGTTGGCTTTGTTTCAGAAATGTTCAATGGCCTTTTTTCCCCAGAAAATCAATTTCAAAATATAAGGTTCATGGATAATACAAATGTGTGCATTTTTTGACCCAATTATCTCATTTAACTAAGGTCGTTCACATTGTAGCCAAGACCACTCAGTAGACTCGACTCCTTGAATGGAATGTTTATGTCATATTTTCTTTTATCTTTGGTATCCCCATTTAGTGGAGTAGAACGGAATGATCCACTGGGGATACCGGCGGTGATTTTCTTTCTTGAAAACATTAAATACGACAAAAAATGTATGATATATTTCCTTTTGTAGCCTGGATACTGTATGCTTATTTACATTACGTTTCAAGTGAAATGAAATGAAATGGGGGGGGGGGTAGCGTCCTACTGTTCTCCCCTGATTAAACTAATTAATAAAGACGCGCATTCGTCATACAGTGCACGCCAATATTGTACATGGGACCTTGGTTTTTCGTTCCACCCGAACGGCCAGACAGCTGTCTTTGCCAGGCCCTCTGTCCTGCACCACTAAGGGAACCCACGCCGGAAAATCCAAATGGACTTTTTTGGCCAACCTATCTTATACAAGTAGGTTCTATAAAGCAATACACAGCACATTAAACTATTGATATATTCAATTTATTATATTGTTTATAAATTCCAATCAATAATCATTTCTGTTGAATATTTAATTGTGAATTTACTTACTAATTTTGACCAAACGGGACAACAAATCAGATTAATAGTTTAGTACTAAATATCCGATACCAAAACATGTTACTCCATGTGGATTGGAGTCTGCTGAGATTTTCCGAGTGATTCGTTTTGGTACCGATGCGAAAAGTCCCCATTGTGAATAATCCGACATGTTGTCCCGCTTGGGTAAACTATACACATAATATGAAATAAAGTAAATATATAACACGATCACTGACGCCATACTCCATTGGTTCGGGGGAAAGTTAACACCAACTCTAAATTAGCTTTAGGGCTAGCTAGCATTTTCAAAATTCATTTTCTGGTTAATCTAATATTCTATTTTTGCATTTTGGCAAGGCAGTGGCGGGCGCAGGTTATTTGATAATAGGGAAGACTCGGAAATCTTACTCCGAGAAAATCGAGGTGTCAGCGACATCACCCCACTGTAGCAAGGTGGGAAATAATACCGTGAATTGGAATGATATTGAAACATACGAACACTTTCTTCATAAATAACGATTTGAACATGCGATTACATTATTAAAGTGATTAGGTCTTAACAGTTGGTTTCCTATACGCGCTTCGCAGCGACGCGAACTTATTTCACCAACTGTAGCCAAGACGGGATTCATCTTCAAATTGCCATATTATACAGGGTTTACACCACTTATCACACATCCACGTCGGTTATTGACGACGGAAATAAAGATCTACGCCTTTCTGTAAAAGACGACGAACCTGAAAAAAAACAATGTCATGCCTAAATATTCCATTAAAAGTCATCAAAAAATTGAAACCTTTAAAAGCATGTTGCAAAATATTTTGAAACAGCAAATGCAACACATAAAAGTAAGAGAGTGTTTAATGTCCTGATCGTGCGAATTAAATTAAATGTCACTATGCTACAATATTTACAAAGTTATAGTCATACATTGGGTGGCCCCATATACAGGAGAGCAGTTTGGAATCATTTAAGACACAATTTGTCAGTGCTTTGGCTGTGAGGCATTTCAACAAGGCAAAAGTATAATTTTTATTCAATATTCGTCGAAAAAAAAAATTCATGACTTCCAAATAACGAGCAATGCCTTATAAACGGGCTTCAAGTTTTTATCTGGCTTCGTGTATTTTGGATTCCTTTGTTTACCCCTTGAAACGGTTATAAAATCATTGAAACAATTAAATATTTGAAAAAATAGATCCACCATTAAGACTGAAGGTTTAAGATGTTTGGAAAATGAGGAGACATTATGATAGAAAATACAGGTTAATACATAAACATAGCACGATGAATATAGATAGGTGGCAGCAATAAAGACCAAGCTGTTTGGTTTATACTTCATACGTGTATATATTAAAGATTTCAAATGCGTATAATTAAATAAAATAAATTACTTCGTCTTTGATAACTGGTAGAAATTCCATTGCTTATGGAGTTGCGACCAATACGATTTGATTTTTTCACAATTTGAAAATCTGGGCTTATTGACGATCTGGCAATTTCGTCTGTAAAAATAACACTTATTCCCCCGCTGTACTTGCCGCTCGTGTCTACTGAAATGGAAACACAATCTATTAATCTGACTAATTCACAAAGCAGACAAATATATTGGAAGGGCGATCGAAGTAAAACAGAGCCACCATTTAACCCCCCAAGTCAACCGCACGTGACAAACAAAGATCAATTATATCCAATTAACCTCGCCTGTTTGCAAACCTTCGCGTAGGTGCAGACATACTGATATACACAAATCCTTAGTCTAACCTTACCATATCAGTCGCCCCGTGACATTCAATTGACGCTCAAAATTAAGTATAAAATGAAATCTTACGTATAGTTCTTTAGCTACCACCCGAATTTCAAACCCTGTCGATTATTGATCGTTCACGATTCATTTCATTGATGGCTATTTTGTGAACAACATCATTGTTCATTCTTGTTTGCCATAATTCATTCTTGTTTGCCACAGTGAACTCCCGGTGGTACATATCATTAATTTTAGACGTGAAAGGTTCTTTCAGCCCAAGTGTTGGAGATTACTTCTTCCTATTATAGTAAGTGCGTGAGGAGGACCGCACTACACGAAAAACAAAAACCTATAAGATTAACCTGCGGAAAATATCAAATCAAGTGAATTGATCCGACAGTCGTCCATTTTTTTGCGTGAGCATTTCACACACGTGGCTAACTTCACGTAATGATCGGTATACAATTTTCGAGAATAAAAATCGCCGAAACGTTTTTGAAAATGAAAGTCGCATGATCGAATGCTGGAATTGGGGATATTGGTATAGCTAAACCCGAGATCGTTCACACGGGTCTTCTCTCGTAGTGCACTCGTTGTACAGTGAAAAAAAATGAGTAACCCAGTTTAGTTTTAAAAGGCTGTCAAATCTTTCTGAGACTCATGTTGCTTGAGGCAATTAAGACATCTGTATGTATGATGCACTGCTTATATCAGTGATTCTGAACCAGTGTGCCATGCGATCTTCCTAAGTGTACAACGAAATGTGAACGAACACAATTAAAAGAAAATGAAAAAAAAAAAACGCCCATGTGAAACTAATATCACGGGGGGCTATATGTCTCTGACTAGTCTGTGTCTCCGGTTGCATGGCGTCTATAACTTGTTTTTATTCTTCAAATTCAAATTTGTTATTTAAATATTTAGCCATATGTGCCGCTATTTTTTCATGTTTTGCAAGCTGTGCCATTGGCAAAAAAAGGTTGAGAACGACCTGCCTATAGGGTAACCTGTTTGTGTTTAACCTTGTATATATATACTCGAACCCACAGAATCGTTATTACTGTCAACTGTGAAACGAGTTAGACATACTTACCGAGATTTTTAACACTTTCCTGACTTCTGAGAGCACTCTCCGTGCTCAATTTCCTGTTATCATCGGGGTAGTTGACTTCATCAGCTGTACTAAAGACGTCTTGTATTGATGCCGATCTTTGTTGTTTCAATTCGTCAGCAGCACCAACCATGATATTTTTCGTCTTTTTGGGCAGCTTAATTCTGGCTTGAGCATGTGAATAATATAAAGTAAAGTTGTTGACTATCACAGGTACTGGCAGAGCCAGCATAAGTAGACCACAAAGAGCACACACGGCGCCGATAATGTAACCTAACACTGTCCTAGGATAAATATCACCGTATCCCAGAGTTGTCATTGTAACGACAGCCCACCAAAATCCCCGTGGTATGTTCCTGAAATCATTGTGTATATTTTCATCTATCTGTTCGGCGTAATAGATAAGGCAAGCAAAGATAAGCACCCCGATAGCTAAAACTAATATCAGAAGCATCAATTCCTTTGCGCTGGCTTTTATAGTTTGTGCTAATATCTTCAATCCACTAAAATGCCGAGTTAATTTTAAAATCCGAAATATTCGCACCAATCTCAGAGCATTAAGATAATACAGTCCAGTTGAATCTTCTAAACCTGGGTCGAAATGAACAACAATTATCCTGGAGTAAAACGGTATGATGGAGAAGAAATCCACCCAATTCAATGCTTGCTTCACATAATGCAATTTACTAGGACAAAAAATAAATCTAGCTATTATTTCACATGAAAAATACGCAATGCAAGTATATTCTACAACATCAAGAAAAAGATAGGGTCTAGTTAATTGTTGCGTCTCCAAGACGGTGGTCTTTTCAGTAATGGTCCTATTCGGATTCTTGAGAACACGGAACTGCAAATGTGTCTCCAAGCAAAAAGCCCCGATAGAAAAAAGAACGAAAACTAAAGATATGATGGCCATAACCTGAAATAGTCAATGAAAAGAAATACTTAGTAGAAAAAAGTATGAGTTAACATTGTAATAATGCAGTACCGATGACTTTTAAATAGTGTATTTAGGATAAAATTTACAACGAATAAGCTTTATTTAAATACTAAACGCTAACCTACCTTAGCAGCTTTACTTGAATTAGGTTCCTCGAGAAGATTCCACATTTTAGGTTTCCACCTTACCCATACACTCTTCTCGCTCAATTTTACTTCCTCAACTATTCCAAACCGCATAGCTATTTCTTCACTGATTTCAGTATCATCATCAGCCCCGTCTGTAAAATCCACTCCATCAAACTTAGCTAAAGTTTCTTGAGCATCTCTGTGAGCACGGTAGGTGCTCCAACAGCATGGCTCTATCTGTTTTTCATCAATTCCCCAAAATGCTAACTCTTCTTCAAACATCGGTCCACATACATCTGTGGGGGCATGTAGTTTTCCGATTCGGTAATAGTTGAGAATCATGTTGAAAACTCCTGGGTGTCTATCAAAGTAATATTCGCCCTTAACATTGTCACAGTCGGGAGTTTGAACTGTTGTTTCTGTTATCCACGAAAGTCTTGTATCTGGGATGTTCTTTAAGGTACTGCGATACGTTTCAAAACGAGTACCACCAACATTGATGATAACTCGGTTGTTTATTTGTTTGTTTGGAACAAGCGACATTTTCTGCATCATTACCCTTGAAAAGTGTTATTTGGTTATCATCTCTCTCTTGATCATCTCTCAAACACGCTATTCTTTGGGAATCACAACTTTCTATTCTTCCGATTTTTTTCACTTGAATACTGTGATGGAATTGAATCGAAGATTTTATGCTACAAAATAGATGGTGTCATCTAAAACCGCAACTATCTATTATGTAGTTATGACGACGTTATCATTATCAATTTAGTGATTAGAAACATTAATAAACTACCTTTCAAGTGACGTTTGGTGAAGAATCTTGACGCTGGAATCTAAGAGAAACGGACAGGTGGTTCTACGTTATTTAACATGTGTATAGATTTTCGATCGGTATATATTTATTTTAGGATTATCAAACGATATCTGGCCTTCAATACCAATTACATTAGCTGTTACAGAAATATGTTCTGAAAAGAGAGAATAAATCGGATACACAACACCATTTAAAGTTCTGTAGAATATAATGGAATTTAATTAACGTGCAATTCATCGATAGATTTTTTTTATTCTTTAGAATTATAATGGTCACGCCTTTATCATTGCCCCGTGCCACTATAAGTAGTTCTAGGGTGGGGTGGGGAGAGAGAAAATTGACTCACAGTGTCTGGGTGCGCTTTTTTTGTTCTGTGCTTTGTGTGTGTATTGATAACATATCTAAATATGCTGAAGTTTAAGAAAGGTTTCATTACGTCACACCAAAAACAAGAGCACGGGAGATGATTGTAGTCTATTTAAACTAAAGCACCGCAGTACTATATTTACCAAAACCATGCATGCCGTAATCACCGCCTTCTCGGAAATGGGACCGTATATTCGCTATTTTGGAAATGGGACCCTATATCCGCCAATGTCGATCATACATGAATTGGAGGAATGTTAGGCATTTTAAAGATCTCAACGCCCATGAAGAACAAGAAGATGAGTGGCGTTTGGAGATTAATTCCTGGTCCAAAAATAGAGTCTAGTCATATATTTTTCTAATCTTCGGTCCCCGAACACGTACATCGATTACAGAAACCCTAACTCGAAGCTTTTCCACAGGGAGCAACAAATGGAAGTAGATGGCACAGCGAAGGTGAGACAGATGATATTATCATGCTCCTCACGCCCATCGGTATGATATATACGCCATAGCAAAATAAACGCATATTTGGAACTGGTAAGGATTCGGATAGCGGGGAGGGGCAATTCTGTTTTTTTTTAGAATTGTAGTTAAGGTGGAAATAATTTACAAATTTGTATGTTGCATCTTCACAGTCAAAATGAGGCCTTACTTTTTAGGGTGTATAACCCCCCCCTTTAGCCTTTAGCATCAAAGACCAAAGTTTGCTACGCACTGGCGATACATGGAAGTAATAAGTATGTTTGTAACAGCTCTGGGTAATCGGGCCATGGTTTCTTGGACTGCTTCTGTGGTCTTAAAATCATTTTTCTTTTAAGGTCACCCCAAAGGTGTTCTATCATGCCACTTTCGTCCTCTATGCCATATCACCACCCTGCCATCTGGTCTGGGCACACAAAATCGACATTCATCCGTGAATAATTCTCTTTGCCATTATCGTTGACGTCATTTGCGATATACCGTCTAGCACCCCCCCCCCCCCGCCCCGCCCCGCCCCTGCAGGGGTTGTCGATGGTGTCGTATAGCCAGCACGGGTCTCCTCAATGGTCGAATCTGAAATTTTCACTGCGTAGATGAAGTCGTACTGTCGCATCACAATCTTTGTTTTATGTAAATAGGGCGTTCTTGGTTGTTGGTAGTTACTCCCGGCCTACCACTACGGCGTCTATCATCAGTTAAGTACACCAGGTTGATTTGGTTCAGCAGATGGTGGATAGTGCTAATACGGACGTTTTCAGTGCGGTCTGTTCAGTCTGGATTTTGCCTGTAGCTTGTCTCCGCTTCTGACGTGATAGTCTAACCACCCTTACAACATCGTTACGAGCTGTGATTTATTGAATATTTATATAGGCGTTTAATATTCATCGGTAACTAGATATGTATGGCGGGGGAAAGCGGCAAAAACCTAATGCTATGTAGAAATGTCTAATTCAAAACACACGTGTAACATAATGCCATACCAAATACCTAAAACGTCTAATGCAGAAAACAAAATACAAGAAACCTCTAATACAAAATACCTCATACGTCTATTGCAAAAGACAAAATACAAGAAACCTCTAATACAAAATACATATAACCTCTTATGCACAATTGATTTTACAATCTGAATAATCTACTATAAGCATTAGATGACATATCTCGTTGTCATTACTTACGTTTCTCCACTGAATTATCTTTATTTAGGTCAATGTCAAGGTCACCGAACACAACTTGGCGACCTATTCGGCTAGCGAGCTATTCGACCGATCCAGCTGGCAACCTGTTCGTTGGCAACCTATTCAGAATTAAGACAACAGTCGCCCAAACTCATCTATTTTTAACAACCAATAAAATTCAACGTTACGTCTATCAAATGAAAGTAGAATAATATATTATTTTTATCAATTCCTTTAGCTCAGAATAGAGATGTAATTTCGCATTATCGTACAAAATTCTAGACATCCAACTAAATATATTCCGAAAGGTAATTAAATAGGCTTTCTAAGTATTATCAGTAAAAATTGGCACATTCATATTAAAGGGGTGCACTCTCTTCCTAAATTTTAAAGGGAAAAACTGTTAATATCCCGTGTCAAAATTCAGACCATCGTACAAAATTCTGATGATCCAACTAAATATATTCTAAAAGGTAATTGAATAAGCTTTCCAAATATTATTAGTAAAAGTTGGCACAATCATATTAAAGGCGTGCGCTCTCAACCTGAACATAGCCAATTTTTCATTATTTTAAAGTGAAAGAACGGTAATATTTCGAGTCGAAATTCGGACCATCGTACAAAATTCTTAGCAACCAGCTATATATATTCTGAAAGGTAATTGAATAAGCTTTTTAAATATTATTAGTAAAAGTTGGCACACTCATATTAAAGGGGCGCGCCCTCAACCTGAACATATCAAATTTTTCAATATTCTATAAGTGAAGATAGTGAAGATAGACCCGTATTTTTTTCGAAGTACAAATTCGGACCATCGTACAAAAATCTGAGCATCCACCTATATATATTTCGAATATTGAAAATTTGGATATGTTCAGGTTGAGGGCGCGCCCCTTTAATATGATTGTGCCCATCTGGATGCTCAGAATTGTGTACGATGGTCCGAATTTCGACTCGGAATATTACCGTTGTTTCACTTTAAAATATTGAAAAATTGGCAATGTTCAGGTTGAGAGCGCGCCCCTTTAATATGATTCTGCCAACTTTTACTATTGATATTTGGAAAGCTTATCCAATTACCTTTCAGAATAAATATAGCTGGATGCTCAGAATTTTGTACGATGGTCCAAATTCGGACTTCGAAAAAATTTCCGGTCTATCTTTACATATAGAATATTGAAAAATTGGCTATGTTCAGGTTGAGAGCGCGCCCTTTTAATATGATTGTGCCTACTTTTACTAATAATATTTAGAAAGCTTTTTGAATTACCATTCAGAAAATATATAGCTGGATGCTCAGAATTTTGTACGATGGTCCGAATTTCGACTCGGAATATTACCGTTCTTTCATTTTAAAATATTGAAAAATTGGCTATGTTTAGGTTGAGAGCGCGGCCCTTTAATATGACTGTGCCAACATTTACTAATAATATTTAGAAAGCTTATTCAATTACCTTACAGAATATATTTAGCTGATTGCTAAGAATTTTGTATGATGGTCCGAATTTCGACTCGAAATATTACTGTTCTTTCACTTTAAAATATTGAAAAATTGGCTATGTTCATGTTGAGAGCGCACCCCTTTAATATGATTGTGCCAACTTTTACAAAAAATATTTGGAATGCTCATTCAATTACCTTTTAGAATATATTTAGTTGGATCATCAGAATTTTGTACGATGGTCCGAATTTTGACACGAGATATTAACAGTTTTTCCCTTTAAAATTTTTAAAATTTTTTTCATGTTTAGGAAGAGAGTGCACCCCTTTAATATGAATGTGCCAATTTTTACTGATAATACTTAGAAAGCCTATTTAATTACCTTTCGGAATATATTTAGTTGGATGTCTAGAATTTTGTACGATAATGCGAAATTACATCTCTATTCTGAGCTAAAGGAATTGATAAAAATAATATATTATTCTACTTTCATTTGATAGACGTAACGTTGGATTTTATTGGTTTTTAAACATAGATGAGTTTGGGCGACTGTTGTCTTAATTCTGAATAGGTTGTCAACGAACAGGTTGACAGCTGGATAGGTCGAATAGCTTGCTAGCCGAATAGGTCGCCAAGTTGTGTTCGGTGACCTTGACATTGACCTAAATAAAGATAATTCAGTTGAGAAACGTAAGTAATGACAACGAGATATGTCATCTAATGCTTATGGTAGATGTTTCAGATTGTAAAATCAATTGTGCATAAGAGGTAATATGTATTTTGTATTAGAGGTTTCTTGTATTTTGTCTTTTGCAATAGACGTATGAGGTATTTTGTATTAGAGGTTTCTTATATTTTGTTTTTTGCATTATACGTTTTAGGTATTTGGTATGGCATTATGTTACACGTGTGTTTTGAATTAGACATTTCTACATAGCATTAGGTTTTTGCCGCTTTCCCCCGCCATAGATATGCGCGTGCTTTTAGCGTTAACAAAACACCGTGAAGATATATGTAACATGGATAATCAACAGAAATTCAATTTTACAGGCGCGGTTCCAGGACTTTTTTTGCAAGGGTGGGGGGGTCTAGGTTTGATAATTGCTTAACTAATTGCGCTCAACCGATTAACGGGGGGTTTGGTAAATTAGATTCAATTTGGTTCATTCTGACGTATTTCCGGAAGGTAAATTCCAAAATTACAGGTCTAAATCGCCAATAAAATCGCATAAAAAATGTCCAAGTCTGAGCGGGGGGGGGGGGGGGGGCGGACCCCCTGGACCCCGTCTCTGGATCCGTGCCTGTTTTAATCCATCACGCACGGTTTTTGGTATGCATAAAGGCTGCTTTTTGTGTTGGATATGCTAGATATTTATATTTCCTTTCCCAAAGCGTTTATGTTTTTAAAAATTATTTTTGCGGCCCTTAGTCTCAAGATACATTAATCGGTTTAGGTTCCTTGTATATTTGTTTCTTTCAAAACGACGTCTTTTTATCCCAAGTTGTCCAACAATTCTTAATAAGCGCATATTGGACAGAAAGGGTGAACTACTCCATTAATAAACAAATATAAGGTGAGGTGGATACCTCATGTAAAGAAGATTGGTGTGTGCTATACGATTCTACTTATTACAAAAAATAGATTCAAATGACACCTTAATCTGGTATTTGATAAAAAAAATGAGACTTACCTTTCAATGTGCCAAAAAATAGCAGAGGAAAATCTTATTTAATGTTTTCAACTATATGATAACATGTATATTGGCATGTGTCACGGAGTACACCGGTGGATGGTAGTTATATCGCCAGAGTCTATAATAGGGTTAACAATTGATTATATCTCTTCTAATTATGATAATAAAAAACTATAAATATATTCTTGATAAAAGGCAACACAATAGACCGAATTTTTAAGGGGGCTGGAGTAAGAACTTTTCAAATAACCAGCTGGGTATATGTACATGTGGGTTGTTAAAGATCAACTAAATATTGGATATTAGGAGCCCATCTTTTTTCCATAGGATCACTACATCAACGTTGATTTAAATGGAAAATAGTCTTATCCGTGTTTTCAATGTCGGGAGTGTGGATGATATTGAGTTAAAGACTTAGCTACATTAAACATACATTATGGAAGAGCAAAAACTGACTTTTGTCGGTCTTCCTTTGAGCCTCAGATGTCATAGAAATTATAAATTAGATCTTTATTTAAACAACAAGCCCAAAAAGAACTCTGTAGACCCACGGATGGCTTGGATTGGGCTCGGATTAAACCAGGATTTCGTCGACTGCTTTAATCACTATGGCGTCGTGGGTGGGGTTTCTCCATGACGTTGACGTCATCATACGTCCGGAAATTATTCATAAAAGACAGTGATGACCGAGGCTATACACAAGCTTCACTAGATACCGTTTAAACATTGCTTGATGATCGAGACTATGTAGGTGGAGTTAACGCCTGTCAATCAACAATCGGCCATAGTGGGAAAAGGGTGTCGATGAGTTTAACTACCATTTCTAGTAAAAAAATTATAGTGGTAACAAACAACTTTGTTCAGGATAAAGTTATTTGACTGAAATTTTCAATATATTCTTGTTTCAACATCTATTTTTGAACTTTTATAGCAAGAATGGCTAACTCCTTGTCAAAATCGCCCATAATGTATCTTTAAATAATCTCTTGTGAATTAAAAGGTAATCTATAACACTAGAGCCTCTTGGTGAACAAAACGTACATTTAAATAAATATTTAGCTTCACTTAGCCGACTATTGGCCACGAAACAGTTAATTATAATTGATCGATCTGGATATTTTTGGGGAAGAATATTTTTCTTCAATAAAAGTGCTTTCATTGTATATGACCGTAAACTATATTTAGCCATATGGACGATTTTCTTTCATCTTCATCTATCTTTTTAAATATAACAAATTATCTTTTGAATTTAACCAACGGAACTCAAGAGACGGTGAACAAATTCATTTATTTGGTGATAAGTTAAGTTTTTATCGATAACAAACAATGGAAGTCAATAAGTTGACTTATGAACAGTGAACAAGGTTGTGCTAATTAACAAAAATATCTACATACAAAATACTACATGCTTATAATAACTTTAATACGGATTCTAAATATGTATTCCTGAAGCAATTGTGATAAGCATGATCGGCTCATTAACCTTCGTCAATGGTCACTCTTTATTACAACCACGCCTGCTACTAAAACAAACGCAAGAAGTAATCGACTGACCATTGCTTCGTGAATATCCAACAACCACGGAATGAATCTCCTATACTCATTAATCACAGTTAGTGCAATTTTGTTGCTCATAATTAAATTTCATAAATGGAATATATTTGTGCAAGATATATATAATAACACAGTACTGGTGCTTTAGAATATTAGTGTTATTTCTTTATGAACAATATAGGCCTATGTTTTGTCTTAGATGTATCATATACATGTATATGCACCACGAAACCATCAATATATATATATATATATCTTGATTGTCTGTAACGATGTAGAAGCAATAATTTCCGTGGCTTAAAAACCCGTCCGTCCAGATATAAAGATATAAAAAATATTGGCTCCCGGTGATATTTTTACAAAGATTTATGCAATGGTAATTACAAATGCGTCTCCCGATAGGGTTAATATCAACAGGCAACTAAATAAGCGATCAAATACAAAACTGAAATATTCACAAAACTTACATTTCTTTCAATACAACGGAGGCTTGAACGCATGTCGAAAACAAAACTGACTACAAAACAACTGTATCACAAATGTTTTACATAATGACTTACAGTCTGAGGATCGAAATATGGACATAGCCTAACAAACCGGCCAATTAGCCTACATGTATAGCATTAATCAACAAGATTCAAAACCCAATAGGCCTATGCAATATCAAGAGATTTGACGGAACGATGTTTTCCTTTATTCATGAAAATATTTTTATAATTTCAAAACTAACTATAATAAAAACACAATATTTTTTAAAATCATATCATTTTTTAAGGAAGCTGGGTTTACAAGCGGACATTTTCAATGAACATATTCTTTTGATTATCAGTAATAATTGTACACTGAAGGCGACATTCGGGCGTTCGCCGATGTTACACGTGGAGTCTTTCACTATTATACCACTATTTTGTCTATTTGTATACCAGAATTTTGCATTTGGTTACAATCTTTGATCGACCATATCTTAATGTCGTGAACGTTTTTGTGTTGTTGAAAGATTACACTGGCGTTGGAATGCTGTGTTTAGAACTTCTGGAAACTGATCCCGGTGAGGCATTACACAGCTGTTTCTTTTCTTTCTCATCTTCTTCATCAGTATTTCTACTTGCGGGCTTTGCTATTAAATAGAATTTTTTGAACAAAAAGAAGGCGACTCCGCAGGATATACCAAACGCACCTAAAATAAAAACACCAGCCGTATGACTAACACCAAATTGTACGTTTGATTTTTTCTTGTTGCCGACATCGATGTTACATTTTCGTTTATCATCCCACCATCTATAATGAAAGAAGCAACTGGTTAGATTGAATATAGCTATGTTTTGGGTAGATTTTAGGCATCTGTGTTCATCATTTGGAGGAAACATGATTCGAAATCCGGGCTTTTTCCTATACCCGGTCCGGTACCCTTAAAACCTTCAGTTATATTCAAAAATAGATGCATTATCTCGAAATGACCTAGGGTTTTTTTTTTTGTGGACATTTACCCCCCCCCCTTCCTCTCTCTCCCTCTCCCCACCTCTCCAAAGTAGATAACTGCATTAACGTAGGGAATTTAACGAGACCCAAGTCAAGCAAGTATAATAAAAACATAATATGGCCAATTGGATAACTACAATAATGTCGGGAATTTAACGACACTCAAGTCAAACAAGCAGAATAAAGACACGCAGACGAGGTTTACGGGGGGGGGGGGGTATAGCCAATCTGATTAAATAAAGATCATTTTTTACGACATTTAGTAATGGAACATATCATATTAAAATACAAATATATATGGAAAACAATCACTGTTTTTTTCACACTTCGATGACCTCTACATGAAGATCTGACCAGTTGTAGTAGGAGGTCGCGTCAGAGGTCATACAAACGGCTTATGACCCTATGACGTAAAGCATTTGCTTAACCAATCAGCGTTAATGTTTCGAGTGGGTTACCCACAGTTGACTAATCCCTCATATCATCCAGAAAGCGGGTTATGTAACAACTTTTCCAGATCCTGGTGTAGCTAAGACATGTAAAACACAAATTTTGAAGTATAAAAAATGAAACGAAATAGTATCTGTGTTTAATAAGATTGGGGTAAAGTCTATTTAATGCCATATAGCGGTTTATATCATTCAAAAGCAGATACTTACTTTTTCTTCAACCCCTGTAGCACCCCATTCTCTTTTAATTTCAGTAGTTCTATATTTATGCTTGTCTTAAAGGGTGCGCCTTCTGCCATTCCTATTCCATGTTCCTGAATTAAAATGGGCGAAGCCACAGCTTTGATATCACAATCTGCTCCTTCGGAGTATGCATTAATAAGATAATCAAATATAAAAGCATAATTCCCACGTGCTACTCTTTCGCGACCCTCGGACGAATTGCTCACAAGACCGTCTGACTCTTGTATTTTTTCCCACAATCTTTTGAAAACCGGTTTTGTACCCATACTTAAGAAGTTCATGGTCGCAGAATTCCTTACAGTTCCACAACTAATGTCATCATTTTCCGATAATGATTCAAAGGATGTTATGGTCTTTCCCAAATTTTTTGTCGTCAGGAAAGCTGCCATATTAGCGGTGTATGTTGCCACGGTAATGAGCACAAAGAACCCGAAACCTGCCGTAAGAACACGCTGAGATATGGGCCGTGGAGAAAAGTCAGTTCCCCGTTTTAACAGTGTTCCAACAGAAAACCACAAAGTTTCTTTCAGGGTGAATTTTTTCTCAGACCGTGTGTAATCCAACACAAAATACACCAAGGAAACCACGACAGAAGACCCTAGAATAGCCATCCACAGTTCCAGTGAAAAGGGTTTGAGAAATTGGAAGATGGTGTAGTGATCAGCTGGCATAGAAACCAGGATGTTGACTCCGGTACTTAAGACTCCTAAACTAAAGTCTATAGCAGCTTCTCGTTGAGACGTAATAGATATAGCTCCCATAGCTAATGTGGCATTCTGAAATATTAACAGTTTTAAAATTTAAGCATCATATCACCCACATCTATGCGTATCGTTTTTTTAAAAGATAAAACTGGTACAGGTTAAAATTAGGTTTCACTTTCTCCTGAACCGTAACACGCCAATCTATCTTCTACAGTGATTTCAATATGAGTAAGCTTATCTATATATGTTTAATCTAAGCTGTGACACCCTCCACCCCAAACTAATAATTGCCCATAAACTCAAATATTCAATTCTTATCGACTCTCTTTATAAATTAAGATTGAAAATATAGACATACATGTAAATTAAAATAAACATACCCCGCTCTTGACTTCACCGACCATACCGTCCCATATAGCGCCATATTGGTTATTAGGACTGACATATATTTCGTAACGGAAGTTCAGAGCTGATTGCAAGTGATTTAATAGATCGATAGTAAAACCTTCAAATTCTTCTCTATTCTCTCGTTCCATGCTGATAGATTTTGTCATGACAAACGGGTCCTCCTGTAAAATCCAACAAAATTGTTCAACGTGGTAAAGGTCTACAAATATATGAATAATTTTTCTATCTCATATTTAAATCCTTCCATATGAAGAAACCAATTTTGCCAATTCATGATTCCAATGGAATCAAGTACACCCTTTAACGACAGCTCTATAGGTGCTTACGCCTATGATCACCAAGAGACTCAGAAGTTAAAAATGTAACACATTTACTGACAAACGACGGGCAGAAAATATACGTTTGGGTGGTTGAAAAATGGTCTGTCGTCAAGGATTAGTATATACTCATATTAACGCGTCTATATTAGCACCGATATAAAATCACAGTCACATTTACACTGAAGCAAATGTTAAGTAGAATAACGCTTCTGGCCCAGTGGGAAATGCATAAATGTCGTGTCAAATACCAATCAGTGATTATTACTTTACTATGTTCATGTCTACATATTATACAAGGTTTCCAAGACGTGCAGGGTAACCCTGCAAATGATTGACACGGCGTGACAACATAGGGTCCGTGCTTGTGATTTATCCCACAATGCAAGCCGGTTTGAAAAAACTCAACATCATTATATTATTTCCCCACAATCAAACCTGTACTGCGATTAGTGGATTACGATGACGGGCAAATAATGCCATAATTTCAAACGCCAGGTGATTGGAGACGCTGACAAGAAACTGATCGAATTTACTTCAAGTTTTCGTTTCTGAAAGATCAGTATGTTCTCTAACAATATTTTCAGGATCTGATAAATAGCCAACTAGATATTCCTTTCGTTTCATTACTTACGATAACGACAACCACTTTGACCAATTCCGGGAAAATACCAATTTGGGGTTTTTTCCTTGGGTCGTTGACTATTCCCGTTTGGTTTAGACGGTAATCCGGTGATGTTCCATTAAAACTCCACTCAGCAATCTGAAACATAAGAGAGTGTACTTCATAACATCTACAGTCGATTACCGCGTGTGAACACAGGCAATAATTCTGCAAATAAATATACGCCGATCTTAATTTCAGTAGGGTTCAGCTAATTAATAGTCAAAGTTATCTGGTTGCTTAAAGAAACAGGAACTTATAACATATTGAAAAATCCCAGCAAGTTGTAATATGAAATTTCCAATCCAAAGAAATAACACCCACGAACTGATGATTTTTTTTGTAAATCAAAGTTGATGTGCGACATCGAATTTCAACATATTATCTGTACTTATAAAAATCATCGAACTTCGAGCGGTAGCTATAAATGTTCCCCTAAGTGCAGTTATCATCTTTTATGCAATAAAGCTCATCTTCATAACTAATCAGCTACTTTGCAAAATCTCATGAACTTCGACCTGTAGTTGTGATGCCAAGGCAAACCTTAAAATCAAACACTTCAAAGTTTCGACTATCGAACAAGGATCTGTTAAAATAACAGCCATAAGAAATCATTTATACTCAACTACTGAAAAGTCCTTATTCTCTAGGATGGCAACATAAATGTGAATATGTATATCAATACTGTACTAACTGATGGAAACTGTAAAAAAGAAATTAGTGTAGTTACCCTTTCATACATATCTTCGCCACCATGTTTGTAGAGATCTAACGTGTATCCTTCTCGTTGTCCAGTAGCGTTAAAATGTATTATACCCGTTTTACCATTCTCTAGGCTTACCTATGTGTAGATGGTCAATCATATTAATATTACCACATGTAACCTAATTTTCAAACATAACAAACTAGAAATATGTTTTATACCAATAAGAAACCTCACCCGTTTCCTTGAAGACGACATTTAACCTTTAGGCCAAGAACACAGACCATGGGTCGGTTGCTCAAAACTAAGTTATTTTAAGGATCCGTTAAACTAACGGATCGTTATCTTTCACGTGTCGTTCGTTAACGGTCCGTTAAATTTCTGTTGCTAGAAAGTCAATTTCATTACCCGTTAAAGTTAACGGGGTTTCCAGCAACAACCTTTCTCTCCGTTAAAGTTAACGACCCGTTTACTCCATGTTAACGGATCGTTAAAAGTTAACAGGGCTTTGAGCAACCAGCCCCATGTCACTGGCTTTTTGGTGGGTCATTTTGGTTTAGTAAAGAACAGATATGCAGTGAAACAAAACTCTAGGTATTTAAGTATTCAAATGATATTACGCTTTTAGCAGAGGTTTAAACTATTATGATTTTTGCAGTTTGATAACATATCTCTCGGAATTCTGACAGTCAGAAGCCAACCAAATATCGAGCTTTTCCATGTTAGTAATACAGATATGACACAATCCTTACAAATGACAGTTGCCGTATTCATGGAGAAAGCAGGTGATCAATATTGTAGCTGTAGAGATGACTTACCGATTTCAGAGCTTTTATAAACCTCGCGTCGGAAAAGCTATTAGTGGTCTCTTGTTGATCAGTTATATATCTGTTTAAGCCCAGTGTTGTCACTCGTGCTGCGTCTATAGAGGCAGCTTCCATGGCGCTTTGCATAGTTCCGTCATAAGACGGTCTAATGTAGCGGAAAGCAAGGAGTTGACATCGCGCCGAGAACAGACCAAACCGATACATCTGATTTGCACCAGCAAAAGGTTGAAGATAAGAGCTCTGGAATTTAAAATAATAGACAACAATAACTTATCATTTTATGCATCATGGATAATGCCATAAACGGTGATTATTATGTTATAAAGCACAGTATCTGAAATATAATACATGTATAAGGGCAGATAACTTGAATTATCGATCATTTTGTAATGTTTTCTTCTGTTCCCCTGGTTTCCTTCCACTACGCGTGGTGGGCATAACATTGAACCATATGTTAGTCACAGTTTGTGTCGAAAGGATGTTAAACGCCATCTCTCTCTCTCTCTCCCCCCTTCCTCCCCTCTCTCTCATTTTATTGACAGTAGCACCATCAAATTACCAAACAAGATTAATTACATCTGAAAAAAAAATGAATCACACAAATATCTATAAAATCAATAGTTGTAGACGATATTGTACTTACTGGGTCAACGAATATAAAATATTGTTTACTCTTCGACAACATATCAAATAATTTCGCCTGCAAATAATCAAAATTTTAATCGTTACATAAATCTTATAAGCCATCCACGATTTTGATCGTTAAAATGTAATTAATCTCCTTACAATTTCCATTTCGTTTATATTTGTTTGTTGTTTTAGAGTAGTATCTAACCTGATCGTGATTCACGATTATTTCCTGCAAAGCAAGAGTGGCGTTTATATCGACAAATTTATTCCAAATAATTACAACTTTGAACCACTTAGAACCATTCCCATATACGCAGTGCCGAATTTACGAAAAAAAGTCAAAATTAAATGGTCATAATTTCCATTCGGATTGATTAATGGTTGGAAATTCCTTTGGGCAAAAGTGCTTTTAAACAAAGATATTTGTTATACAAGGACGAATTTGTCTTGCTGTTGTCTAGAATATTGTGTCTTTACTAAAATGCATGCTAACAATCTGACTGAGCAATCCAATGCAAGCACATGTAGATAGTTTTACAAAACAAAATGTAACCAGTACCTCTTTAAGAACTTTTTCGATGAGTTTATCTCGTTCATCTCTTGGACTACAAACTATGATATGTCTCTGTCTTGAAAGCCGGGCATTTCGCAAAATTTCTTTAATCATAGCTTCCGCATTATCAGATCTTGCTTCAACGGAGTATGGTATCAAAGACACTTGTTTGTTTAAAAGCTGACTGGCAAGATCCTGACATTCTACAAAATGAGAACAAGCTTGTCATGTGATATATCATGGTTAGTCTGAACACATTGAAAACAAGTCGCTAACAACTGTCATTCAGCTAAGCGAACTGCCTGGATGCCGTTACACACCTGACTGGAACCGGAAATAGCGATGGTAGGAAAACCATACGGATAACCCAACCATATGTTGCCATGCGTGTGTGATTTTTGTATGATCAGCCATAACCGGATATGGCGAGTGTTTAGTGTGATCGCAGCTTATGGGTGTTAAATGTGGAAATGGCCCAACGTGTTGTCTACTCCCATGAGTCTCTGCCAGTGAGCAATACAAATATTGGGCAAAGCGCTTAATCCATATTTGAATCAGCGATACAATTGATCACACTGACCCATATTCCCTTAATACCAATTTATATAATTATATATAGATTGGTGTGGAGAGTTCACGACGGGAGGGACACCGATTTATTTAATTTCTACTAAGTGCAAAATATATATCGCTTGGGAACAGAATGATTTGAAATCATGTGTATTGGTTAATCAGAGTGATCGTATAAACATGGTCACTATCGATTCTATTTGGAAACACGATTCCTATAAACAGGGCTGACCACGGTGAGGGGAATAAACAAATATATTAACCATCATAGTGTTTTGGTAATAAAAGTACCAATAGTTTATATCATGAACGAATATTGGGTAACATAACATCTTATAACTATCAATGCAAACTATAAGTCACACAAACAGTACATAGAATTAGGCATCTATTACCATTACAGGCTACAAGTTAAACAAATAGTACATGACTTACATAGGAAACTTCTGAACTCTAATAATCAGTGATTTTTTCTTTTATACAATCGTTAATAGTCTAAAATATCGACACCATGTTTAGTTGGAATGGTTGTATAACATTAGCAGTAGGTGACATCTTTATAAACTGTTGCACAAAAAATTGCGTAGTTTGCTGACGATGTTTGTCGAATTTTTAGACAGTTTAGACACTGGGCTGTAAGCTTGATTATTTTAAAACTTGCGTTTGTTTTTTCAGTCATTCATTTTCTGATCGTTGCTTGTTTTGTTTCGGTGAGTATTTGAGTGAGTTGGGTGGGTGGGAGCGCAACAGTACGCGCGTGTCACGTTTACCCAACTGAGCTAACCAGATAATGGATACTGATTTGTTCCATTAGTTGGTTATCCAAATAAGAATCAGGCCAGACCAATATAAATTATAAATAACCCATGCCGACCAGAATCATTTCGATATACCAGTACACTGGTTTAATCAATAACATCAGTAATCAAAAATGATATTACTCCAGACGAAATATTCTTTCAACTAAGAAGTAAGTTCCTAAATGTCTACACGAGCACAAACAATGGTTCGGTAGTTGACCTGCATTAATCCCTTGCGAACAGAAAGCACCAACTGGGTCAACGAAGAAGGCCATCCCCCGCAAGACAGCTGCCATCGACATAAGAACGGGCGGTACTATTAAAATAAGTTTTAAAGATGCCTTATAGCTAAAGCAGGGTCGTGACAATTAATATCAAAATACCTACCCTGGTTGTCTCTGGGTTGTCCAGGCATAACCATAACAGCACTGTCCCATTCATTTACACTAAACAGATCTACAACAGCTAAATTCTGTTCTTGGGCTGGTGGACGAATCTCTACGATAGTCTTCCATTTAACTCGGTCTTCTACACGACTCATGTCAATCCAATCAAATCCTTTATAATCTGTGACGAGGTAGGCTATACCTTCCCTTTCTAACATCATGGCTAAATTTGTATAAAAGGGTCCAATGATGAGATTTGGTCTGGTACCGGGTCGCGTTCCTTGAGACAATGAAGCTGTGAACAAATATATTATAAATAATAAATTTAATGTGTAAAGCCTCAGGGGTGGATCCAGAGGGGGGTTTGGGGAGGGGGGGCTGCAAATGTCCTAAGAGATCAGCCGCGGTTTACGGAGCTAATTTCTGCCGATAGTAACATAGATGCTGATTGTGTGTCTGATAAGATGCGCACCATGTGCTATATAATATATATACGACCATGAGTGTACATGCCCCGGCGGAAGCTTGTAGGACCCGGGATTCGTATATACCGATGAGGAGGGGGGTGGCTAGTAACCATAGTCCCCCCCCCCCTGCATTGGCAGGCTTTATGACACAGCACGCACGTGTTAAACATTCGCCCCCCCCCCCCCGTATCAGTATCAAGCGTTTTAAAACACATCTTGCATCGTGCATGACACCCTCCACCACCATCGATGGCAATTAAGGGGGCAGAACCCGAATTGCCCGAAAAATCTTCAGGTTTACCTACGCACCCCCCCCCACCCAACAAAAATTTTTGGGAATATTTAACGGCTGCAAACACGTTTTCCAGCTATTCCAGCTAATATAGCTTAATTAGGGTGGCTGACTCGAATTTCAATCAATCGTTTTGCGAAGACGGAAAACTGCCGCAAACGCGTCTTCCTGCTATGCCAGCATGTGAATACAGCTTCAATTTGGGCCAATACAGCCTACCTGCTGACCCGAATTCCAAACAACCAATCAATCGTCGTAGTGTATACGGGCCTCATCCTCCCGGAGAAAATTTGAAAAATTATTATCCACCGCAAATGCGTTTTCTGCTATTCTAACTCCAAAAGTATCCAATGGTTTTGTAACCGAAATCCCTCTCCGCATTCAAAGCATCCAATCAGACTATTGCAGCTGCATTCACAGATACTAATCGATGCCCGAAAAATGTGGCACAAAGTAGAGTGGCTCCAGACAAAATGTTTTAATACATAGTCAACTCAGTACAAATTCGTTGTATTCAATAAAAAGAAAAGTATAATTAGTGTTCGATGACAGTTAGAAATGCTCCCGAAAAAAATTCAGGTTTACAAACAGCGCAGCCAGTTTTCTTCGAGAGGATAGAAGCGATTTTGACCTTGTAGACCTCCCAAGAAAATTTTGGAATATTTGACGGCCGCAAACGCGTTTTACTGCTATCCCAGCCCGTAAAATTAGTCTTTTATTAGATGTCGGGAACTTTATTTTGCCAAGTAGATGAAATAATTTGTTTTCTCACTTTACCCGTCTGCCCGAAAAGTCAGCTTGCCTAAAGCTAGGGTAGCAGCTGACCCCCCCCCCCCACTTTGCCCCCTTGGCTCGTACGCCTATGCCCCCCACTTCTTTTAGTTAACCAAAACCATATTTTTATCCTAGATTTCGGAAACTTTTAAATAATGATGCCCCCGGTGCAAGACCAACCGAGTTATATGCCCAGTGGTTCAAATACTAGCTGAACGTCACGAATGAGAATTTGTATAAACTAGCTCAGTTGCCTTGCGTTGAGCCGCTGACAAATCTCAATAATTCTAACATCCATTAGACCGCAATAACCTTTAATTCAGTTTCATCCTGAAATACAGCACGAAATAGCACCATTATATTTCTTGTAAAAAATAGTTATTATGGAGTTATTTGTGAGTTCAAACATTGGATTGCCAATAGCAAACAAACAAGCAAGCAAACAACCTTTTTCTTTTAAATATAATGATGCATATTATTGTAAATTACAATGTGCTTCGGTAGATACTTTGAACAAGCAATGGCATGGGAAAATGGTTGCGAATCGCGTAAATGCATTTTATCACCTAGTCGCGAAAAATATCCAGAATTATTTTAAAATGCCAGTATTGCCATGTCAATATAACTCAATATTTGTTAAAACAGTTAAAAACCACCAAAAAACCCTTAAAAATGAAAAATTTAAATGAATTGGTGTAAAGTTGGTGTTGATTTATTCATCTGTAATGGGATCCGTTTGATTGGATTGTGTTTATATGTACTCGAAGAATCCAATAAATTAATTAATTTAATTGTCTGTGAAAATCAGCGGAAATTCTACATGACTTGAGTCAATATTACACATAAAAATAGTTATTAAAGACTTAAATTGATATATCGCGTGTAACATTTACAATCACAGTCTACGTGTGTTTTATGGGTAGAACATTGAAATATCGGTCTATTCAACTTGCAGCTGAATGTAGATTCTGTTTCTGGTACCCTTGTCGGTGCAAGCGGGGTTTCCTAGGACCCCATGTACATGTTTTATTGTATTTTGTAATAACTACTAGGCACTGCTTTCTGAAATTTAGTGACTTTGTCTCCTATACATTTTTACACGTAGCGAAGAGTCCGATATTTATCTGCTTCCAACATGCAGAGTTCTGTTACATGCAAATCAGGCCCAACGCTTGAAGGGGACAAGGGGTACAATCGGACCCCAACTTACAACTCACAGTGGGGATTTTGCTAATGATACCTGATACCATATTGCGTATGCCAGAATATTCTCTCTTTTAAGATCTGCATGTTACAAATACCAAAAACTAAATGATGATTTCCAAATATTCAATGGTTTTTGTATCAAGTGTGAATTGCCATGTAACCTCTTTTTATCACATATTACACAAAGTAGCTACTTTGTGACAATTATTAAATCTTTTCCAAATGTCACTAAAGTGTTTTTGTATAATAATTTAGTTGTTTTTCAGTTGTCAAATATGAATGCAACTAAAAAGTAAACCGTTGCTTTTTAATTCAAATAATCTGTACGTAAAAGCTTTGAATTGTAATTTGGTCCATATGGACCCCTTGATACCACCTGCTATGTGATTCTCACAACGATAGGGCCGAATATCCGCTCGACTATCACAGTCTGAAAGTAAATACATAATACAGCAAAAACTGTGTTCTTTGGGGGTGGGGCTGGCATGGCGACAAGCATAATCTACAGCGCTCAAATTCCCGATGATCAAAATAGATCATTCATAATAATTTCTAGACACATTTTCCGGCCAATTGGCTTGGAAAATCGATGATCCGGAACATTCTGTTTGTGAATCCAATGTCCCAGCCCCACAATCACAGCGGCTCCCACCAACATTCGAGCAATGCCACAAGGCATCAAATAGTTTAATATCTCTTAATACAATAAAATAAATAAAATGACATTACCTTGTTCCATTCCATTTTTAATCCACGTCCAACCCTTTTTGTCCATACCAAGGGAATCATGAACTTTCAACTTCAGATAATGGGGAGAAAGAAAACATTTTCCAACTTCACCAGTGAGAACGACATTTTTCATCAGAATTCCTTCCTGTTGGGTTACATTAGAGTTATTATCATCAGCGAGCAAAGCTGTAATGGAAAAGTATAAACTTGGGAATTCTAACAGGTTCCGTGTAGTTAATTTAATGTTTCTGTTTTGTTACAAGACGATAATTCTCTGCGGTCTATAGGGATGAAATGTTAAATAAAAGTCAAAAACCACAATAACCAACGTCACTCTTACGGGCGAAAACATTATTTACACCAATACATTAGAACTGATGTTATAGATAGTAAAAGTTTACATCAGTTTTTATTGATTTTACACGGCCATCTTGATGTATCTGACTGAAATCAAGTATTACCAATTCCACTATATATTTTCCATACAAGTCTGTTATATTTGTCTGTCCTTGGATATACTTAACAGTTATGATGAGAATCGTTTGTAGTATTTTTATTCAATAAAATAGTATAATTCTGATATTTGGGCATCGTGGCCGCATGCTTTCGCCTGACATAAGACTGTAGTTTCTATTGGATTTTGTGTGTTGATATCTGGTAAGCAAGACGGCCACTGCTTAATTTACCACATCTCTAATCGAAATAAAATGGAGTTTAACGCCGTGCGTTTCTGCTGCTCCACCCGGGCTAATGAAGACAGGCAATGCAGTGTGATATGAGAGAAATTTTGTATAGGACACCGCCGCTAGGACCTACTCTTGTCTTGTGTATACGTTCCACCCGAGCGACAAGATAATCAAAATAACACCTCAGATCAGTTCAAATGTATACCCTAATTAAATAACCATTTTAATAAATAGATCAAAAAAGTATTATTAAACAGCATTACCTATTGTAAGTCTGTACCGTTTTCCATTCGCTGTTCTTTTACATCGTGTTTCTATCCCAGGTATTAAAGCAGAAATTCCCAGACCGATCGCAATCCAAGTATAAAACAATTCCCTGGTCAACATTTTGAAAGTTACCAATAGATTACTGGTCAATCACCAAACACATATAAATAACACGAAATCTTAACACGTTCACGTTCTTGGGCTGTTCTAGTAAAAAGTATGAATAACTCGGTCAAACTACGTATTTCAGTTAATATTCATCTTCAAATGTACGCATAATATGCGCTTTAAACCATACCGTGGTTGTTTTCCGTTTCACTATTTCCAAGAGAATTCATTAATGCGAACAAGTGAATAATTCTGTCCACACATCTAGAATTTAGAGTCGCCACAAAGGCAACACTCGCTTTTGTGGAGGAGATTGATACGAACAATTTCTAAGTAATTAGTAAAGAATAGATCTAAATACCTCTGTCTAGTTGATAGTTTCATAACATGAGGGAGCGTTGGGTTCCAATTAGTTGATTGCTATTATAATACGATTTTCTGGCTACTCAAACAGCAAGTGCCGTGTCCCCAGCGTCACAACCTTCACGTCTGCAATATGAAAGATGAATTTACAACTCTCCTGTCTAGTGTCGCTTTACCATATTTTTCATCTGTAAAGTAGATGTGGTTTATTTGTCGAAGGGTCGTACCATTAACAAAATATCCATTTATTAGTGTAGTTAGCTCCCCAATCGTTAGAGTCATCTGTGAGCCGTGTTTCATTGGATAATATCCGTTGCCATTAGAAGCTTATCTGAACCTGGGGTGAGTAATATCTGATGTTGCTCAGACATGGTTAACAGATAAACTGGTAAGTGAACTATTTTTAAAGTTATAGATTAATAATTTTATAACAAATAGGTCATTAAAATATCTTGCAAACCGAAGATACTTATATGCTATACATGACTTACATTGGTTACATGCTAAAGATGTCGTTCGATGGTAATTTCCATGGGTTGGTATGTTGAATGAGTGAGCCGTATATTTAATAGGTAAACATTAAATATTCTAAAATAGCAAAAAGCTTTTCAAAATCAGGAGCTTTTCAGTTTTATTTTCAGTTTGTGCTTTTTCTTAATTATGTTTATTTCACCCCACTGAGTTTTATTGAACAGTACAAAATTATACGCATAACACGAAAGATGTGGCTTTAATTAGAATGTATTTACAGAAAATATACTTCTTGTAACAAGGAATTGGTGCCATACACTTGGTAATCTTCTATTCTTGTTCTCGCCAAAAATGCCCGAGCTCAGCCATTTCGAGTACACTGACCTGTAAATTTAATAAGAAATTTTCAGAAATTGACATGGTAATTTTTTTTTTTTTTTGTGATATGACGTCACATTTTCCGAGATGCTTCTTCCTGAAATTGTTTATTTGAGAGTTGCTTTTGTATTTTGTGAAGAAGCTCCATGTTTATTAACATGTCTAGTATATACAACGGTTGTGCCGAACAAATACGTCATTATAGCCCCCCCCCCTAATATTAATCAATTTACTATTTTATAAAGACACACTCTTATTTATTGCGCAACCAAATAGACGTTCGACAAGAAAGACCACAGCTAATTTATGGGATACTGCGTCCTAATAAGGAAAATTAAGACGTAATTAGAAACTTCTAATTTGAGACAGTAACTCCAACTTAGGCGGACTATCGCTTCCACATGGTCTTCGCAAAATGTGTGTAAAGCCAGGCTGACACTTGCACGATTCTATGGCACGCATTGGCACGACTCGAGTCGGCACGACACCGTCCAATTTGCGCAAACCCGTCGTGCCAATGCGGGAAGATGCGCAAACTATGCGTAAACTCGTCGTGCCAGTTCGTGTCAATGTGGACACTGATGGGCACGACAAAATCGTGACCAAAAGTCGTGCAAGTGTCAGCCTGGCTTAACTGCGCAACAGACGGTCGCGGAATGGTGGATATCGTGCTCTTAAGACATCAATGCGCTACTATATGAGAAAAATACATTAAAGTGTTGTGATAATGGTTTGGGTTGGGGAGGGTAACTCCATGTCGAAAGGTTTAACAATGCTAAATATCGATATGGTTTGGTCCTCGAATGTCCTTCATAATTCAAGTTTTAAAAGAAATCGGCTATAAAGAAAGCTCACGGACCACTGAATGACTCGATATCGCGTTCACCAGGTTTACAAGGAAAATGAAATGAAATGAAATGGGGTTTAACGTCCTATTCTTTTGCACCTAACCTGGGCTAATGGAAGACGGGTATACGCCATACAGTGTGGTATGAGGGAAATTTTGCCCGGGCAGCGGCTCTACGGCCTACTCTTATATCGAATTCCAACTGACAAATTAGGATATACTGAGTTTAAAAAGCAGATGATAAGCCCTAATTAGGAGATACTACTTCCTAGTTTGGTTCTAATAATAAGTCCTAACTACAACTAGGCGAGTTGAGTCTAAGAAGGTGATAATGTTCGAATTAGGAGATAATAAGTAATTATTAGGAGTAAATATCCATATAAGGGCCAAGTATGACTTACTTTTAGTAAATCAAAATTCTAAACGGACACAATGGCAAAGTTTCGGGTTTTGTCGCTTGATGTTTAAAATTAGACCAAAGACAAACGAAATGTTCTATCTATAACCTTTGCTTGTGGATATATAATATTGGCGTAAATAAATATTTATAGTTGATGGAATTCAAAAGCTTGGCGACGCAAATAATCTATTAATCCATTAATTTATGGTGTCATATAGAAATGATTTACATCATTACATATACATTTGTATAAACTTCTCATATTTCACGACATAATGATATACGCTTCAACTGGGAACCATCCATGGACTATATTTATGAAATTCTAATGCACAAGGGGCGTTGATTTATTGTTACCACGTATGTTTCCATACACCCATTCCCCCTTTTAGATAGTTCATTTTCAATTAACATTAAAAAATTAAACATATTATGGAAAAATTAATCATTAACCATAAAAGTTTAAAAATGGCACCAGGTGACTCGGTGATCATGTTAACTATGGCAATATGACAATTAACGTCAAAGGTGCAATTACTTTTGCAAATTTAAAGGAGCTAAATCGCTAAGATTTGCGACCTAGAAATTAACACAAATTATGGTTCGCAACGCATAAAAAAATGTAATATGAATGTATATATAAACTGATTAACATTCAATCGTTTCCGTTTTTACTGTAATTTCTAATCAGTCATGCTCAGCGAAATACGCAATCTCTAGCGTCTGGTTATTTCAGTCTACCCTGATAGTATTTATTGCACATAATAGTGTGGAATATGTTTAGCCTCGTTCTTCGAGTACCTGTTAAAAATGGCGTTGAAACGCATTAAGTCAGGCTGACACTTGCACGACTTTTGGCCACGATTTTGTCGTGCCCATCAGTGTCCACATTGACACGAACTGGTACGACGAGTTCACGCATAGTTTGCGCATTGTTTACGCACTTCCCGCATTGGCACGATGAGTTTGCGCAAATCGGACGCTGTCGTGTCAACTCGAGTCGTGCCAATGCGTGCCACGAAATCGTGCAAGTGTCAGCCTTGCTTTATGGTACACGATTCGTGTATATCAATGGTAAAATGTCTATTTTGTCTTAAAGATTGGATATCATAAGCCTATTTTTTCCCAGTAAGATCACAACATAAATAACGTTGATTTACATTGACAAGAAAAATCGTGTTTCTAATGATGAAGACTTTTTGAGTGATATGGAGTTTGAGACGAAGTTATTTTACGCTGCAGTATGCTTACGGAGGCACTGTAACACTATCCTAGTGATAACATACATCAATTTAGTATATCATTTATTCACATCGGAAAAGAATTAAAAAAAAACCGGATACATAAAATACAACAGGAACTAAACTACGCCAAGAACATAAACAATAACACGATAGATACATCAATATATGACTATATCTCAACCGTTTTTGCCCTTCTTCCTCGGCAGTGACTGAACTCGGATGAGCTCATCCGCTGTCTCTGCTCATCTCCAATTGTCAGCAAACTCCTGGTTATATAGCGCCCGGCAGTCGGAAAATAGATAAGAGTCATGATCATACACATATTCCTGAAGCACTGACTGAGTTTTACATCTGGGCGTTGCTAGATAACTTCACAATTCCAGTACTTATAGCTACGTTATCTACAGTCACATGAGCAGTAGCGTTCAATCAGCGGTTGTGAAATCGCGACCTCCACGGAAACTTTGACATTGAACGAACCTTGAACTTTGCAACCCGATTATCACAGGTAGACATTTTGGCTTGAAAGCACAAGATTTGGATTCGCGACGATAGAAGAATCCGATAGGCTCACAAGCTGGGCTTGTACCCAATCGAATTTAGTTGTAGATCACTTTGTCTTTGATGTTTCATGGACCATTGGTCGTCTCTGCAAAAGGCCTCTAAAAGTTAAACTACCTCGCATCAAAAACAAAGCCCCCCCCCCCCAAAAAAAAACAACAAAAAGAAGAAAAAACAACAACAAAAACCACTGCGTATGTCAGAATAGGCTACTAGTATATAGTATCATGGCATGGCTTTCAATAATCTCCTAAACGATATTATTTAATATAATATGTTTGAATTGCCACAGTTTTTCTTCAGGACAGGGAAATATGGAATTGCCTATATCACTTTGTGTCCTGATATTGTTTATGATTTATATACCAACCAATGGAGCGCATGAATACAAGATCCATGCCAGTAAGTATAAAATATCAAAACAAAATGTTGAAATCAGAGATATTGTTCAGAAAGCTGATGGAGTTTACCTTTGTATCGAGAGTTTAAAAATGCGTTTTTCTATATTCCCAATGAATAGATACATTAATATTACCTGGAATTCAACCATTCTTTTAAAGATTTGCTTTCCCTGTGAATATAAATCACCATACCTCAAATGCATTTAAAGATGCATTATAATTATAAGAACTAAATGTGCCAATTGCAGATCTTTCGTTTGTCCTGAAATATATACAAGCCCATAATCATCTTTTTAAACTATCAGGTGACTCACTTCTGAATGTATTTAAACACGATCCTCGGTTGATTATTTATTTTAAAAGTGGTTAATCGAAACTTTGTTCATTATCTTAACAACGGTAGTAATAACAATCGAGACTACAACACTTTTAGAAATTATACTGTCAAGGGATATTTGATTGTAAACGCGCTCTCATTTATTTTTTTTTATCCATACAGGAATATTTCACCCACAAAGATATTTTACGAACTCATATGTTCACAATTTATTATTTAACAGGTTAGAATACAGTTTAACAACAGTCATTTAAGCTGATAAATTAACTTCAATACTAAATATTATAAATTTTAGGTGTAATGGGCCGACCTGGCTCAAGGGATGTTCAACTGTACAGAAAGGTCGCTGATATAATGTTCCGGGAGGATGTAGCACATAAAGGAAGTATCAATCATTGTGCTATCGACTTTAAAGAATTTATTTTTGATATGACAAATGGATCGACAGTTTATGACAGCCTGACCACTGGTAACTATTATATTCCGTAAATAAGTAATGGCCGATACTAAAAATACAATTATCTTATAACAATCTCAGTAAATTATCCATTAATGGTGTAATCATAAAGTTCGTTGCCTCGTTCAATGGCGATTGATTTTGCACAGAATTATTTTATTATGAGAGAAAAATGCCGAGAGTTTCTATTTGGTAGTAATTGGAAATATGAATTTATGGTCTATTTCGCCAACTCCATAAAATAAAAGGACTAGCTAAAGTGCACATTTTGTTTATAAAATTTCAAATGTTTTCTTGGGTATTTAAATTATTGATCAAAGATTTTTTGACTATGGCGTTTGTTTGTAGCTATAAATGAAATGTCGTTCCAGTATCGGCTCATTAAAAAACAAGATTGGAGCATTAAATCAGTGGAACGTAAAGGGGTCTTAACCACAAACCACCTCTGGGATTGAATGATATTTGACCAATGTGCCTTTTTGTAAGACTACTTTTTATTTGAAGTACAATAACAATCTTATGAGAACTTTGATTTTTTGTTTGTGTGGATGTGGTAAGTGGTAGGAGTGTGCTTTGTGGTAAGAATCATTGTGTATGATCTGAAGTATTGTATTTACCATTTTAGTTTGGAATTTTGTTCCTTTTATGAAAGCTGTTTAAATGCTGCTTTTGGGTGTTTAATCTGATTCTACTTTGGGACACTGCCTATTTATTAGAAGTTCTCCATACATTTTTCTTGATCTTCTTATCAGCTCGCAGTAATTTTGAAAGTAAAGGTGTTGCGGTGGCCATTGGACCAGCCATTGATGTTTTTACGTCCACAGCATACGTCATACTTAACCAGGTTCATTTGTTGACATCACCAGCCAGCGAAAGTTCCAGTAGAATTATATCTGTTCTGCCACAGGCGAACTCTATGTCCGCCGCCATTGCTGACATTGTCACTAAACTAGGATGGAACAACGTTGCTCTACTTGCCCAAGGTTTGTAAGATTTAAGATGTCCCTGCCCCCTCTTAATGGATACACGTTTTGTAAGAGATCCCAACAAACCGCAGAAATATTAATACTTGGGTTTTTTTATGGCTTAATTATTTCACGATGTCAGATGAAATATATTTCTTGATAGCCCCCCCCCCCCCCCCCTCGAACAAGATGATATACGTCCTGCGTAATGCCCACGTTAGACCGGGGTGGCGTCTTTATGGTGCTGCTGCGACGGTACGGCGATCAAAAAATGCACAAGGTTGCTGGCAAACGTCTTAAAAATAACAATTGTTAACAAATCGCGTTATCAGAGCTTTCCAGGTCAGATAGCAGAACCTTGACGTTTGCTTTGATCATGCTCAAAACAACCACCATGATTTGGCGATCATTTTCGACCACGGAGACCACAGCACGATATCTGGCGGTTCTACCACGCCTTTGCGACGTTTATGGCGATCTTGACACAATCTGAAACCATCTTCCGTCTCCGTAACAGCGCATTTAGTACGCCACCCCAGTCTGACGAGGGTATTAGATTTATATTAAAAAAAAATTAATGTATGCACGTGATAGGTATTGCCAAATATAGGAAGATTGTCAGTGGAAGATTTAGTTGTGCGCAGAATATACTTTCTTCCTTTAGGAACTGTCTCCGATCGGACGATGTCCGCTGACATTTCCTAATGGGCGCCCTATATAACTGCAATATGAAAATACCGCTCATCCACACCTCTGGGCTAAGGCTCTTTGTGAATCCTTACCGACTATGTTTCACCCAGGTTTTTCTTTGGTTTGCCAAAGGTATCATTTCATGTCACAGCTGACACACAGTCATAATCATTCAACACTATGTTCAGTAGAATACTGCGATTGAAAACATACACAAAATACGTTTGAACTGAACAAGCATGACGAGACCCGAACATTCGTAGGTCACGTGTTTAATTAATTGCTAAATTCTACTGGAACGTAGTGTTGAATTATTATAAATTTTGTCAGATATGACGAGAAATGATTACTTTTGCGGAAAATAAACATTCACGGTGAAAAATAGAAGGTAAGGGTTCCAAATTAGCCTGAGAACAGAGGTGGGTAAGAGCGGTATTTTACCATATTTTAATATTGCAGCTATATAGGGCTCGATAGGAACTGTCAGCGGACATCGTCCTAAAGGAACTAATATATATGTATAACATTCCACAATCTGATTAAAATACAGATCTATACCTTCGATTGCTTCCACTGCACGAAGATCTGATCGGTTGCAGTGGGAGGTCGCGTCATGGATCAAACGAGGGGCCTTTAACTATATGAATGATTGACCAATCAGCGTTGACGTTGATGTTATTAGTGAGATACTACAGTTCCATACACCGCACGCCAAGAACATGCCGTAACAAGCCGTTTCATTGGCTAATCCCTCACATTCCCCAGAACGCGGGTTATCGGGTAAAACGAAATTTTGAACCAGTTAGCCAACCAAAGCTTACAATGAGGATGTTCTGCAAAGTCTCTTGTAAGGCTTTAATTCTCGAGACATTAAAATTGATTAACTGACTGATCAAGGGGAAGGTTCAAAGTATGAATTATGTTGTCGTCACTGCTTCAAATGGACTCGTCTTTAGATGTTAATGTAGTGACCAGCCAAGTGCACCGAAGAAAAATAACATCTAGCTTTAATTAGATTGATATAACTTTCTTGTAAATATGTTATCAAATCTTTTTTACTACTCCAATTCAATTAGTGCTGATTTGAGCGCCCGAAAAATCGATCAGGAACATGTCGTTTGCTATTTACTTGGTCTAATATTCTGTTTACATAATCTCATTTCTTCTTCAAGTTCCTTTTTCTTTACCTGTTTTTTTTTCTTTAAATAGACGATTTCTCGCCAGTGTTGACCCTTGGTACTGCCGGTATAAAGGTTTGGCCAATCCGGCTTTCTCCAAAGATTTCATCACAAGACGATCGTGAATTACAGAAGAATTTGATACAGTTGCGTTCTTCACAAAACGATAAATTTATTCTCCATTCCAACAAACGAGACGTTATTCGCTATGTTATGGAAGCCGTGAGTTCGTTGTTTTTTTATTCTTTTATGTTTTATTCCACATTACGAATATTTGTTTCCATCAAAAATATGCATAAATTCTGATTTGGTACAATGGTGATATATATTTATTTGTATGTTTGATGAGTTCAAATAGACAAGTCTCCCCAAGGGAGAGTTAATGGCATTTTGTAGCAATAAGATATCATCGTGTCTCTCCACTTTTTTACTGCACTTTTACGTTCCCTGAAATTAATCACTTTTATTCGATCTCACATGTGAACTTTCGATTTTTTAAAAGCTATTAGATAATGTTTAGACCACTCGATTAGATGGTTTTGTGATTGAAATTTCGTGTTAACGCGGTCACTAAGCTAACAACAGATCCGATATTTCGTTCAGTTTGTTTTGCCTTTGTTATAAAGAGACAATGTTGATATGAAATGAATTTATTAGATTATTATCTTGGACATTTGATAATTCCAGTTGCCCAATATGATTATATTTATTCCACATAGCTTCATAAACAATATTTATTCATTAAATCGAAAAGGTTATAGAAGATAATTAGTTTTGTCTATGCCTCATATTTCACATGATAAATCGTTAAGGAAAATGATAAACTATTTTATCATGCATGTAACCGTAATAAAGTATTTGACCAGCATTTCAACAGAGTGGCGGCGTTGACAAATTATTCTTACATCATTTTAACTGTTATCAATAACTCATTTTCGGATCCATAAATTCTCCCCAAACGTAATATATTAATTCTTTGACTTCGCATCGCAGTTCCCCTTCCCCATCACTGTCCACCATCACAACAACCAAACCCACGCCTGGCGCGTTTTCAAACTAAACATTCCACAATGTACCATATGCCGACGATAAAGTTTTGAGAAGAGGAAACTAAGCTTTAATCATAACCTTATCCTAATTTCAGGCCAAACGACTCCACCTCTTGCACCATTCCATTGACTGGTTTGTTACATACCCGGTAAGTTTCAAGTTAACATTTGTACTAAATGTAAAAATACAAACAATTCAAAAAGCATAATACCAAGTGTTATAGATGGGAGTACCTGAAACATGTCGGATATACAACACGACTGTGTTCGTGAATCCATGAAGTATTGCACGAAGATATAGTTTACGATGGTTCAGTGAGTAACGAGCTGACTCACCACAATCATTAAGGTTCCGGGTTCGATCCCGTTGTTAAAGAGCCAATCAACTATGGCCGACCCTTGAGGTCTTAGGTCCGATCTCGTTGTTGGCCGAGAAAATACCTCGGAATTTTTCAGTGACACAGTGACACAGGACAGGGACCAGAACCCGTGTCTATGGTTCGGATGTAACCAAAGAAGAGCAAGGTGTTGCGTGCACGTTGTCTTACTTGTAAAAGAATTCATGACGGTTGTAAAAAAGTAGGCAGAAATGCTGCTTTTCGAGCAACAATTCCATTACAGTATGGTGCTAGGGTTGTCAGAAAAGTTCTAAGCCTCGTTTTCCACATAATCTCCATCGCGGTGTAATACTTTTGCGGGGGGGGGGTGGGATGGCCTAGTGGTCTGGAGTGCCGCGCTTCGACCTCTAGCTGGCCGGTCACACCTGGCTTGCGGCTGTGGTTTCGATCCCAGGTGTGAGCGTATGTGGCATGGAGATAGGGGCGCCTTCTCAACCTCGTAGGTTTCCCCCGGGCACTCCGGTTTCCTCCCACTGCTAAAGACCCCTACGCGCAAGGGAATTATTTAAATAACATTAAACCATACGTTAGTCCCGAAATGACCTAGTTTGTGTCGAGTGGACGTTAAACCCCATTTCTCTCTCTCATACTTTTGCTAACGCTGCTGTGGCCGTCTTCATTATCCCGGTTGGTGCTGAAACGTAGGACGCCCAATCCCATTTCTAGCTTTTACTTTACGTTACTTTTCTACAGGATTTCCAAGATATAATTCAGGATGACGAAGGAACTTGGCCGGGTTCTCTCTTTGGACTCCAATTGCTGCGAAGCGAAAAGATACCTAAAAATGTATCTGGTACGTTAATTTCGTTTATTAGAATCTAAAATACCTATTTATTTAACAAGACAGTCATAACAAACAAAATAGTAATACATAAGATATGCAGACGTCTATAGCAAATAACTGAAAACTAGTGTGCATATAAATCTGATTAGATGAGATGCATGTCGATGCCATAGATGCGTCACCCATGAAAACCAAATGTATCTTGTGCAATAAAGGCGGCCATCTTTGGCACAAATATTTTTTACGTGTATGTAGGGCAGTTGTTATAGAAAACGTTTGATTGTTTGTTTTCTTACCGTACTTCGATGCTCCGAGCTCTTTAGTAACACCTACGTTTGATTCCAGTACTTTACACTGGCTAATTGTATCTAAGACTTATTGTGCTTGTCGACTTCCCTCGTTGTATTGTAGACTATTATGATTTTTTGAGTACAGCTCGTTAAAATTTATCTAATTTTCAATGACTTTTGATAAATGATATGTTTAAAAACGTTAATACCTGTTTGATCTGGATCAAAAATTATAAAAAATATCGTAAAAAAACATAACAAACATTTAGAACCTGTCCTATTACCAATCGAAACTATACTTCAGTTCAACAAAATTCTGTCGTTTTACATACAAAGCGGTTTAGCAATACTTTTCTATTTTAGGTTTAATGGAAAGTTTTAATATATCACGACTTCAACTCGGATTGGCTGTAGATGTTGTTGGTATATTGCGTCATGTTTTGTGGGGAGCAGCACATGATTGTACTCGTGGACCAATTGGGGGCGATTTTATTATTCGGGCTGACGATTTTGAAAGTAGTATCAAATCTCAGGTAATCTTTTTAGCATTATTGCAAATTAAAGTATATAAGAAATATTAACGAAACACAGTCACTGACTTATTCATAAAGTACGACGTTTCGACAAGTATCCTCGTAACGTTATGCTTGATAACGATGGTGGCATTGTTCTGAAGAAAGACCGTTTTTGCATTTCCATTTTAGGATCGACCATACCAAGGAGCACTGGGTCAATATATATGGCAGATGCCTGATAATACAAAAACTAACTATTCTATTAATGTATTATGGTATAACACAAGTTTAAATGAGGTAAGCTTTTGTCTATTTACAATATTAATTAACATATATGCTTTAAATATTTTTTTGGACTGTTGGGTCCGTTGTAGTGGTGTAATGCGTGCGCGGCGTTCAATCATAAGACATGTCATAGAGTCAAGTGGCGTGGTTTCGATTCTCCGGCTGTACGTGACAGGAGTGGGGTCGCTAGTCAAATCTCATTGTCTCTTCCCGAATCCTCCGGTTTCCATGCAGTGCTAAAGACCCCTACGCGCAAGCAAATTATAAAGGGGATGAGATATCACTCTTATCAGTTGTGATTAATTAAAATATCTGCACATACGGAGAGTTTGTAACTAAACACACAACTATACAGGGAGATGAGTAAGTCAATATGATGTTTTCGTTACAGGTTAACTTATACGGTGAATCATGTTTCTGGTATAAGATATGAACTTAATGTTAATCATATTTCTGGTATAGCTTATCATATCATGTACCTGTAGTGATTAAACATAATTTATCCACAGTTTAACCTTCAAATTTGTTTCCGTTAACACCAAGTTCGTGGCAATACTACGACCTTTGATCGTTGAATTCCGTATCTCAATTTCCCGCCACTCTGTCACTACATGTACTTATCGATATCGATACAGGGTCTTCAGGCGCGGATCCAGAGGGGGGGGGGGAGGGGGTCCGGTCCCCCGGTCCCCCCCCCTGCTCAGACTTGAAAATTTGAAACTTAAATCTATGCGATTTTATTGGCGATTTTTAGACCTGTAATTTTGGAATTTACCTTGCGGAAATACGTCAGAATGCACCAAATTGAATCTAATTTACCAAATTGTTCTGGGGGAGGGCCCCCAAACCGCCCGTTAATTGGTTGAGCGCCTTCGATTAATTAGTTAAGCAATTATCAAACCTAGACCCCCCCCCTTGCAAAAATCATAGATCCGCGCCTGGTCTTATATATATACACATACCCCATTTCAATTACATGCAAATAACATAAGGATTAGAAATCACCCCTATCAGATGTCATTAATTAAAATATCTGCTTACATGGCAGCAGACTAGGTGAACTAATAAATTTTATCAATTTCTGGTATGGCATATCATAACATGTGCCTATAGTGATTAAGCAGCATATTTGTACATATTTTATTCTCAAACCAATTACATTTATTGTCTGATATTGAAATATAATGTCTTTGTAATAATATAACGTTATTACCTGTTCTTTATTCCCTCTTGTTAATGTTGCCTTTTTTGTTAACGGTCAAGTTTTTGAAACATTATAATTGTTATACAATTTAGAGATTTTGTTTCTTGTTGCTTAGATGTTTTCATGGAGTTCGATGAACATTTTATACATAAGATACATAAGCTAAGGGGAGGTAAGCAAATTGATTGGTCGATACGTAGGAAGACCGTAAATCAGCCTCTACCTCAGGTATAATACTCAAACTTGACAAATGTCTTGACTGAGATGTAATCTGTTCGGTGGTTGACTGAAAGTCAATAATTAAACTAAAATTATTTAAAAAAAAAAAAAAACAACAACAACAAAAAAAAAAACGCATTCTATTTCATTTTTCAAAACAAAGTTTGAAACGTAAATGAAAGCGTTTCCTTTAGTGTCGTCTCTGATATGAGAGTGACTTTTCTTTTGTATGAAGCAAACACAAGGGGATTGTTTCCTCGATTTCAGCCAGCATAGTATTTGTGAAATATATAATGACTACTCTACTGTTTTATAGATTGGAAGTTGTACGTTTATTAATGGTACACCAGAGGTACAATTTACACAGAATATTTCTAAAAGTGGTAATGTAAGACATGTATTTGGTAAAGATGACATCCTACGAATAGTAACAAAACAGGTTAGTGCATCTTTATGTAAATGTGCATTGTCATTTTGTTAAAAAAAAAATTGAAGGGGAGAGAGGGGGAGAGAAATTTCGGGACTAACACTCAGAGAATACCCACGATGCTGGAAAGGCGAGCCTACTCCGTGTCACTTACAACAGGGGCATCGAAACAACGGTGTTCTAACCATTTAGCTATCCAACCCCCCAAAGCTTTAGGTACATTGTTAATTTTGTACGGGGCACTGTTATATCCACTGGACCGAAGACGGGTGCAGAGTTTGCTTATAAATATTGTTTAAGACGCATTAGTACGCACGTAAAAGAACCCCCGAAAGATGGAAACCGATGAAGAGACAGCTGTATTTTTCCTCCTCAGCATTATGCAAGTAACCATACACCGTGTTAGTTGCAAAATCAAAGTATTGTTTTGACGAGAAGTTGAACCCCATTACAAAGCAGAGATTAAGTAGACACGGGAACAAACATTATTGAACTTGTTAGCCGTTAATAAAAGAAAAAAAAACACGAGATCAAAGGTGATAGAATTTTATTAGAAACAGTCTGCAATTAAAATTCAGGAGTTACCAATTCTGTTCTCCATTATGTTATTTTTCACTACAGGACGATCCATTCGTAATGAAGCAAGGCGACCTTTACGTAGGATTTAACATTGACCTTCTAAAAGAGCTATCCGAAAGCCTAAATTTCAAATATGAAATAGTAGATGTCACAGATAATAAATATGAGGATGGTCAAAATGGTCAATTGAATGGAATGGTACAGGAATTAATGAGTGGGGTAATTTTAAATTACAAACATTCTACTAAATGTGAATTAAGTCTTTATATCTTGTGATCTAAAACTAAAACATGAAAAAGGCTTGAAAGAGATCGGAATTTCATCAAATTGGTTGCCAATGCTGTTTCGTATTAAAAATAACGTATAATGCAATAAAATAACTTGGTTTTTTTAAAACTAACAACAACATCACAGATTACAAAACTGATTAAGCCCAATAAAAAGATCATTCCGAATTTGTTAACATCTAGTTTTTCTGGATTTTCACTATTTCAGAATGCATCAATGGCTATTGGAGCTCTAGAAGTAACAGCTGAAAGGGAAGAAGTAATTAGTTTTTCTTATACCATACTCTCATCAAAAGCTTCACTGCTGATCAAGAAAGCGAAGAGCACCAGGAACTTTTTCCAATTTTTGGGACCCTTCTCCATCGGACTCTGGTTCATGATCGTTGGTTTCGTAATAGTGGCCGGTTTGACCATGTTCATCATGAGTCACTATGATCAAACACAAAATAAATCTGAGCAAAAGTTTGATTTGAAAGAGAGTATGTGGTATTCGCTGAATATCTTACTACAAGGTACCACCGACTACTCGCCACAAACTACCTCAACTAGAACAATCATATCTTTCTTCTGGTTCTGTGTATTGGTTATAGATGCAGCTTACACGGCTAATCTAGCTGCTTATCTTACCCTTCAGCAGATAGATGATAGAATACGGTAAGTCAAGTCCAGTTGCAACAAAGAGACTTTCGCTTATATTTGATAAGTATATATATATATAAAAGTAGATAAAAAACAAGTACTTTTTTGTTTATGGTAGATAATTCATAAAAAAATACGTCCAGGTAAAAAATTCTCCATTTTACTTCATTCTGACATACATTAAATTATATAAGCTAGCTGTCTATATATATATATATATATATATATATATATATATATATATATATAGAGAGAGAGAGAGAGAGAGAGAGAGAGAGAGAGGGGGGAGAGAGCGTGCGTGTAGGGTTTTTTAGCTGAGTGGGTGGGATGGCGGAAGAGAAAGCCAATGACGTTGGACAGGCGATCATACTCCTTGTCACATACAAACGGGGAATCGAAACCACGCCAGTTGATTCTGCCATCCAACCCCGAACCCCCAACCCTGGACAAAAGAATATATCAAACTTTTAGACAGTGTGTATATAAAAACACAGATTTACTTATTTTCAGTACTGTATATGACCTAGCTGAACAAACTGATATCCTGTATGGGGTTGAAAAGGACAGTAGTTTAATGCACTATATAGAGCGCGAAAGGCAAGATCCTTATGAACGAATGTGGGCTTTTATTAAACTACACGAGACTGAGACCCTGTTGAAGAACACTACCCAAGTCATCGAGAAAGTTACCTCGGGCGAGTTTACCTTCATCGCCGATGGTGTTGTAAACGAGTACTATGCCAAACAGCACTGTGGTATCGAATCTGTTGAGCAGCATTTTGGTCACAAGGATTACAGTCTTGGTTTTCCACGAGGGGCACCATATCGAGATGATATCAACAGAGCCTTACTAGAACTGAAAGAAAGGGGACGTCTGGATTATCTCAAAGAAAAGTAAAGAAACTTTTATAACAAGTTTTTAAAAGTATCAATATACAATTAATTCTCTATACATGAATACACATGTACACACACTTTTCTGTGTATATTGAATGTGTATGGCGTATTTTATCTTTTGTCGCTGTTGTCAGAACTCTAAGGAATTACTTTCCGTTTTATCTTAGAGTTTCATATTAAAAATTTTGTCAACGCAACAGTATACTTTGCTCATTTTGAAACTAACAAAAAAACATTTCCTTGTAAGCCACTCGGTCGCCACCAATCATGGTAAATGATAGGTGGATTTGTAAACCCTTGGGGCATGAACCATACCGCGGCACTATGCTCGCAAGGACAAGACGTCTACATTATAAAGGGTTGTTGAGATAGAACCATGTCTATTTTGATTATTGCAGATGGTGGGCCCCTGGTACCAACTGTACAGATGACGACAGTACTAGATCTCGAAGTGATAAAGCAACCGCCGAGTTACAGATAGACAACATGTTTGGCGTATTCTTAGTTTTAGCTGGTTTTGTAGTCTTAGCACTGGTTTGTGAGGTGGGGGACAGGATCTTTGATTGTCACACAGCCAAGAAGGCAAAAAAAGTACGTATACCACAGAAACTTTTTGAATTTCTTTCTTTATCGAAGGCGTATAACTTGTTGAACTAGAATGAACTTGAATGATTGAATGTGTATAAAACGATTTATATTATGTTAAGTTTTGAAATAAATGGAAACTGGTATCATGTGTTTTAGAAAGATTGAGTTCATAGACGGTACTAGTCATTATTATTATATTAACCAATATATTGTGGGTAAAAAGGTATGGATCAATTATATGATTTCTATTTTTATGTCATAGGAAAAGAAAAATGGCAATTCACCATCGGAAGAAGATTTCTACGTCAGTGCTGACGATGTCGATGTCGATAAAAAGATTCTCAAGAAAATCGAAGAAGATGCCAAAAACCTGCAAAGTTTTTAAATACTAATTCGCTTAAAAAAGAAATTCTGAAGAAACTAGAGGAGCGCTGCCACAGTCGACGGCAATAAATCATTAGTTCTTAATAAGTGCGGTTTTATAATCTGCTTTTTATCAACAATACATTATTCAAGAGCTAAATTTGTCGATTGTGGGCCTTTCTTTTGGCCTTAAATGTATATATTACCAGTTAGACATTAAGTAATACGACAAGACCATAATCAACTCTCGATGTTATTGGATGCTAAAGATTTTAACTAGATTAGAACAGTTCGGGCAATCAGTGATTAAATTTGGAAATGGAGAAGCCTCAAATATACCAGTACCGTGGTTACGATAATAAAGAATCAATGCACACATCTTGTCAAAACTACAGTGATTACTTGGCTGAGAAGTGGCTGAGAAGAAAGTAATTTGATTGAAATTTTTAATATATTCATATTGAAATATCTTTTTCTGAACTACCTGCTCTTTATCTAAATTTTACGTAATGTATCTTTAACAAACGTTTATATATAACAAATTATTCAATATATCGTTTTTAAGTATTAAATAATTATTTATGCTATACATTATACAGTAACGTGTAATGGAGTATGTGGAATGAAGTGGCCGGGGATTTTCAATTAGCCGGGATTTTAAAATGTGGTATATTAGCGTTGTAACGTGGGTATCTGAATTTTAAACGCCAAGTCTCGTACACCTAATGTTCAAATATTTTCTTGTCAGAAATGAAATTAATATAACTAAATAAACAGCTTAATCTTTCGAATCCTATCCCGTTATTAACACAAAACATTATCTACTCTAATCCAAAGCGGCTTAGTAGAATGAGGGCATGTTCTACAGAGTCTATTTGACCATACATTGTTTTCTCTTTTTCCTGTTAATAAAGATCAAATTTAATTAGATTCCGCTCCAATTTCGATTATGTTAGCCATGAATCATACTTAAGAAACAGAAACCAGTGTACTTTGGTTAATGGTGAACTATCTGACGCCTACTCACTATGGCGTACCCCAAGGATCGATATTACGACCCCTCTTGTTCAATATTTTCATTAAATCTCTTCCAAAACTGACCTCTTTGCTGATACGACAGTTTACACCTCTTGTCAAACCGTTGAAGTTCTCCAAACAAAACTACAGCTCAATGCCGACAGAATACAAGCTTGGTGTAACCAAATGGAATATAACTTAATATTAACAAAAACCAAAGCATTGCTGTTTACAAACCACCCAAAAAGAAATTTTCTCCCTACTACTCTTGATATAAAACTCGACGATGAATCAATAGAATTAGTCTCATCCTTTAACCTTCTAGGCGTCGTTTAAATCATAATTTAACTTGGAAAGACCGTATTCAATAAATCTCTAAAAAAAATAAATAAATAAATCTGAAACTTTTCCTTCTCCGCAAGATTAAACAAGACCCCCCTCCCCTCCTATTTCCTACCGCACTTTTTTTTTATAATGCTCATATTCAGACACATTTTGACACTGTTCTCCAATCTGGAACTTCTGTGATCCAAATCTCTTGAATGTCTATCTAGACGACAAATCATGGCTTTTGCTGGTTAATGTCAATCATATACCGATGAACTGTACCCTTCCCAACAATAAATACCTGAAAACAATACAATAGAAAACCGTCATGCATACAATTAATGTAACATTCCAAAATTGTATCTAAGCCATGTCCTGATTATCTGTTCAATCTCTTGTCTTTACATGAAACTCCCTACACCAACATTAATAACAAACTAATCACTCTGCAGCCAGAGCTTAATACTGTAAAACAGCATCCGTTTTAACGACCCAAAAGAATTCTTTACCGCCTTACTTAAACTGACCACTAACTTAAAATTCTTTCAAGAAACAACTTTTTGAATATCATACTGTCAAAGAATGATACTGATGAATGCATAGTAATTTTCGTTGTTTCACATTTTTATGCCCTTTGCTATTGTTAGTTATATGTTTTATTATGTGTTATACTGTCATCTTTTGTTTCATAATTTCATCCTGATTATTTTATACTCGTGTTAAAATCATTCTGGTAGAAAGGCTTCTAGTTCTACATGCTAACCTTTTACTCTTCTTATCTTAAATCAAGTTATTATATTATCATTTCACGTTTCAAGATTTCAATAGCTTTTATCAAGGATACACAATTTACAAATGAGCAGACATGCGAAAGTGCTATGACTGCAACCATTTATAGAGTGCTTGGCGGCGCTTTCCAACTGAAATTTCGACCTGTCGTAGCCGAACAATTCCCAATAGAAGGGAGATAACAACTAAAAAAGTTTTGGGACAAACTGGCATTTAAAATCTGTGCGACGAAAAATGGGGGCTGAGCATGTTTAGGTCAAAATGAGCATCCCCAGTCGTTCGTATACTTTTCGTCGTGCTTATGAAAGATCCCCTGGCAGTTGGAATTCAATTGGTGCCCGGACAGAATCGACTGCATTTTTCGTAGTGGTCACTGATCTGGTTGGTGCAGAATAGTCTGACGTCAAACCTCATTGATTCATTCATTCATTACTTCTGAAATCGTTTCAACTGGTTCAAAGTTTGTAAGCAATCATGAGTGTAGCCAGTAGCGGACTTAGAAGCTGTGAATATGGATGTAGGGGTCCAAATCTAGGCCGCCATCCACAATCGACGTATGTGTCTATTATCATGCATATGTCCGCATTTGTTTGTGTGTGTGGGGGGGGGGGCGGCTAGTCGTTCGAATTGAGCCAAACATCAATGTAACGTGTACATGTTGGTGTGCTAGTACAATTTCCCCTACAAAACAATGTATGACGAATGCCCGTCGTCTTTAGTCTAGTCGGTGGAGATAAAGTAGGACGTTAAACCCCAATTTCATTTCATTCAGATATATATTTATATTAAACTTCATTATACCTTGATGACATAATAATACGTACATTTGACTTTTATAGAAACGATAGTTGAAATGATATTCATTGGTTGTGAATAACATAGTTGAACCTACTAGATAAACAGCCAATAATTTATGTTCAATTTATTATGAGAAAGAAAAAAAAACCAAACAAGAGTCCATACCTACCTATATTAAACACATACATTTTTATAAACTATATATACCGTAATCATTCAATATATATACATATAATAGTACAAACAATACAACGAATGTTATTTATACAGTTGACTTTAAGGGCCTTACTATATAATAAGATATATGAATGAACGGTCACACCGTGAATATATATTACTAATGGAACAAAAGCAATACATATATGATAATATGGGCTTTTCATTGTGAATTACTGCTATAATATCTTAAAGGTGCAATATATCAATTGTACTTTATCTACACAATAGTTTAAAGCAGTGGTTTCCAAAGGGGGTAATTTGAATATTATGGAGGGGGGGGGGTAGCAATTTCGAAATTATGTCAATAAGAAAAACTTTCACGTGTCCCTCTATTACAATTTCACCTTGGCAGAATAAGGTTTTAATGTCTATCACTAAACGAGGAGACTGAGATTTAGAATCTTGTTTTAAAGCACTTTGCATTAACACCAAACACAAAGCTCTCTTAAATTGACTTTTCGTCAACTTATTGCCATATAAAATGATTAATTTTTGATTCTGTATTATTTCATTTGAATAGTTAAGGAACCAGTATCAGCTGATTCGAAGAATTTAATTTTATTATACTTTTACAAAACTTCGTGTTTGTTGTAGATAAATTCATAAAAAAAGACACAAGCCACCTTCAATCCATTCTGATAAAATTAAATCATGGGGTAGCGGTCTTAATTAGAGAGACGTTGATTCGCTAACCGTGCGATCCAGGCGTTGGCCTCGGGATTTACCAGCACGGTTTCAGTGATGCAAGACAGAAGGCCTGGAAAGGAACAGTGTCTATTCCTTCGGATTGGCCGAAAAACTAAGGTCTCGTGTATACATTGGAGTACTCGTAAACGAACCATTGACAGTTGGAATTCAGCTCATGGTCTGTCTAAAAGTAGGACGTTAAACCCAGTTTCATTTCATTTTCTACATCTAAAGATGCATTGTGTAAGTTTTAAAAGACTTGTCGCTCTTGCTGTAATAATTAGTTCCAAAATACTTTATTCTGGGTGACGTTATCATTGTTTGAAGTTTTGACTGAAATCTTTTTCTATAGTAGCAACGTTACTTGTTAATCGAGTGCCAAATCATTAAATGGCGATCGTAATTTAATGTCTTTACTTCTGTGCCATCCGGTCATCTAGAGAGTTGATTAGAGGCTTACCATGTCTAAATATTAATTTATATATCATTTGAAACCGAAATAAAGCCCTGTAATACACAGAATTAGCTCTTACATGATGCACCTTTAACCTTTATCGTGACAAACTGGAGCTTTAAGTAAATGTCTAGTTTAAATATAAATATGTCTATATGTTAACAACCTTTTGCCCAACACAACTGATTTCTCCAATACAATAGATACGTGTTTGTGACGAGATACGAACTCTTGAATACATCTTTATTGTATAGCTTAAAAAAACCGTAGCGAGGGCTTTAAAATATAGGAGTACAATAAGTGGTAACCATTGCGAAATGGTCGTGATATCGTTATTGAGTTACATGATCGATTATGGATTATTATTTTGAAATATTCCTCTAGTTTTAAATGAAATGGTGTTGTTGATTAACTATATAAAGATGACAGCGAAAAGTGAATTATTGGACCCACTTATGATATTCACAGGATTACTAATTATCATTAATATGACACATTTAATATCAGCAAGTAAGTTATTCTCATTTTAATTTTTCATATAACCAACCGTAAATAACGATTAGTCAGTCAACACAGTGCATTTACCTTATCTTATATACGGTAACTGAACTTTCTGCCGGACAGGTAGCTACCAGTTTACCGTTTTTGTCTCACATAACTTGCATAACCAGCTTCAAATTCTAGTGCAACAGACATGACATTGCTGAACAGTCGATTGATTTAACTGATAACAAAAATACAAATCTTCGTGATATCACCTGCTGTTACGTAATACGACTAACGATTTTGTAAACATACGACAAAGGGAATCTTGATATAAATGCAGTATTTTTTCGAGTTTGATTTATTTCTTACGATAAGTCAAAAAAAATATTTTATGGAACTGCTTACTTTGACCTCTTGTTCAAAGCTAAAACAAAGAGACTTATTCAACGACCGAATCCAAAAATGATGCTATTTTCGTTGGTCACTTCAACCCTATCTGCCTGCGACAACTTCATAATATCATTGATCATTACTGGACAGCCAATCAATGTCTCGATGCTAAAGAGTTTGAAGAATTTGATTTCCTAATTATGGTTGGTTGGGTTGTAGGTTTGCAGGGTTTCAACCGCGCTTCCACCGAAGCGGCTGTGGTTTCGAGCCCTGGTGTGAGCGTATGTGGCATGGAGATAGGGATGCCTTCTCAACTTCGTGTGTTTCCTCCGGGCACTCCGGTTTCCTCCCACTGCTAAAGACCCCTACGCGCAAGCGAATTATTGAAATCAAATTAAACCATATGTTAGTCCCGAAGTGACCTAGTTTGTGTTGAGTGGACGTTAAATCACATTTCCCTCTCTCGCTTCCACCGAAAGTACTATCACAGAAAAACGATGTTACTAATCACAATCTGCGCTTCTAAGGAAAAGTCTTTAGACAAAGATGAATTGTAATAAATGACCTGCAAAATCAAACGGAACAAAATGTCGATATAATTTAATCAGACGGTTTGTTTAATAGATGTAAAAATTCGGAGGTCTTTTTCTTATATTTTGTTTAGATGGTGATCAAAAGAAAAGTCTAGAAGATTTCAGGTATACATCTACAGCATCAGGTAATGAATTAATTCTTGCTGTCTGTTCGTTGTCTCTGGATTTGTCCAAGTGTTTCTTTGTCAATTAAACGGATGAAATATTTTCGCATAAAATGGAAATTTCTGTGGTAAATGTTCAAACAGGATAAGTAGCTTATGTCGGTCGATTTGCATACCTATTTTTTTCTGACTACGCGTTTAAAAGATCTAAATGTCGTTTAGTCTTAATAATGCTTATTTAATCTATGTTTTTGCAATCACAGGTTCTAGTTCCAGTGAATTCACTGATTGGCAAGTGACGTTAATTCTAGTTGCTCTTGTGGTTAGTCTTTCATCCTTAGTGATGGCAGTCTTAGTAAGTTCAGTATTATTATTATTTTATACTTGGGGGGGGGGGGGGTAGTGGTCTAGAGTGCCGCGCTTCGACCTCTAGCTTGCCGGTCACCTCTGGCTTGCGGCTGTGGTTTCGACCCCTGGTGTGAGCGTATGTGTCATGGAGATAGGGGCGCCTTCTCAACCTCGTGGGTTTCCTCCGGGCACTCCAGTTCCTCCCACTGTTAAAGACCCCTACGCGCAATTATTGAAATAAAATTAAAAACCATATGTTAGTCCCGAAATGACTTAATTTGTGTCGAGAGAACGATAAACCCCACCTCTCTCTCTCTCTCTCTCATTTTATACTTTTGTTCTGATAAGTAATATGGGAATACATTTATAGAAAATTTGCTGTCATTTTTGATTTACATTTTCTTTATACTCAAAGTGTTGGTAGACCATACGTATTGTCTGTAGGTATGCAGATGGATTTGGGAACTTGTAAAATGACAGCTTTAAAGATTAGAAACAAAGTCGTCATCCACGCACGAACATTTCCGTTTTCGTATATGGTGATATAGAATCTACCAATAAAGTCACCAATACAAGTATTTCAATATAATAATATTGTAATTTTTTAAGGGTATCGTCACCTTTTGCTTCTATTAAGAGGGTGGCTTTTGGGCGGGGGGGGGGGCACGGTTGGTAAAGGATGAAGACGGGTTGGCCGAGAAAGTTCACTGGGATTTTCCGCTGTCGTTTCCGCTTGTCAGTGGTGCAGGACGGAGGACATGACACGAGCGGTTGTCTAGTCATTCGGATGGTACGTAAACCCGAGGTCTCGTATAAACATTGGCGTGCACGTGAAAGACCCCTTTGGATTAGCTGCAGCGCCGTTGTCCGGGCAAATTTTCCCTCATAGCATAAGACGTTAAAATTTAACGGTTAAACCCCATTTCATTTCATTTCATAACGGTACTGAGGCGGGTATTTCAGTTTCGTGTATTTATACACAATTCACCAGCTATGGGCACTTGAAACATAATTTGTCGGATGAAATTAAGTTTACCCTTTGTGTTCATTTTGTGACATATAATGTACTGTATATAGTCGTCAATATCAGTATGTTACGAATAACAATGTACAGTCACCAATGTAAGAACAGATAGCAGTCTATCCATAACGTAATCTACCAATACAATGTGAAATGCTTTGATGTCTTGAACTGTTTTAATGGTTTCAAATATATATGAGCTACGTTTACAACTTATTTATCAGTTAATAAATGTTTTATTTTCTTCTAGTATTGCCACGATAGACTTAAGAGCAAAAAAGTTGATATTCGTGATGTAACTTCAGTTGAAGATCCGAAAGAAGAATCAGCCAATGTTCCTAAGCCTGTTTCGGCTACAGCACAAAAACTAGAGCCATTACCAGCTTCTGTTAATCGCCCACCACGCCTTTCATCTGACATACACCGTCCAAGACCATTACCCCCTATAAGTGCTAAAATGTACCATGAACCTACTGAACTACGACCATTACCAAAAATACCAAAAGCGACAACATCAGTATTCACAATAGAAGCCCCTCCCCCTTCATACACCGAGTTACCAGAATTCCCTCCGGGCAATGCACCATTTTAAAAGTCAGTATTCAATGTTCCTGTGAAAAATGCATTAATTGTGATGAATCTGTATAGATTGTAATAACCTGTTTATTATGTACATAAAATCTTTTGTAAATTTTTAACACTTGAGTATTTTTTTCATATGTCAGGCTGGTCATTCAGGTAAAGTATTTGCATTCCCTGTTTGTCATTTTTGGTACAAAAATACCCTGATATAAACCTGGACCATTACAATAGTTCGTTCTCCTGTATAATGGAAGACTGTCAGAGGCTATCCGGGTTATTTGTCAGAAAGGTGTAATATATCGGGTTTTATATAATACGAGACTACAGAGTTTCGATTACAAGGGTGCCCCTTGTCAGTGATGCAGGGCGGAAGGCCTAACAAAGACAGCTGTCTAGTCGTTTGGATGGGACTAAAAACCGAGGTTACATGTACACATTGGTAAAATATCCCTTGGCAGTTGGAATTCGATATAAGAGTAGGCCACAGCACGCTATATGCGCCAGGAGCAGAACAGTAGGGCTTTAACCCCAGTTCATTTCATTTCGGATATTCGCAAAAATGTCCATTGTTTTCTCGCTTATCTGTCAGATCCATGGTCTGATCTCGTCGTTCAAATGTTTTCTGACAGTCTAATTTAACAATTCAGAGGTACTACCAGGGAGCTGAAAAACAATTTTGAAGCTGTCAACACCCTCTGATGGAGCAAACTAATTTTCACTTCCCATACATAACAGAACATATTAATCTATTACATTAAATACATAAAATGTGTGGACGTTGCAGTTGTCCTACAGCAGATGCGGGTCGTTTTTGTCGAAAGATTAATAGCTGGCGATTACATAGTTTTGAAATGGCATATTATTATTATTTAGAGTGCAAATGAATAGAATTAGCATTTTCAACATTCTTTTGTGCCCAAAACGATGGATTTCAAATTAACTCAACTAGAAAATGTGCTTGTCCGTTGTTAAAAGAAATCTGGAACAATGATGCCACTATCTACAAATATGCAGTCTTTATTCATGATACAAAAACTTATTTATATCGAAAATGCTAAATGCTAAACCCTGCATCCATTAAAGCCTTACCCTGCAGAAATATAGCCTGGAATAACCGTTTATCCACCTATCGCATTCTAGTAATATGACCTTAAACGGTTTCAAATCCTGGTATATATAGTTAATAGCACCCCCAGGGAGAAATGGGGTTTAACGTCCACTTGACACAAACTAGGTAACATATGGTTTAAATTTAATTTCAATAATTCGCTTGCGCGTAGGCCTAGGGGATCTTTACCAGTGGGAGAAAATCGAAGGGCCCGGAGAAAACCCACGAGGTTGGACAGGCGACCCTACTCCTTGTCACGCAAAACCGTGGATTCGAAACCACGTCAGTCGACTCAATGACAGGCTTTTTGATACAGCGCGCACGTGCTTCGTGTGCCAAAAGAAGGGAAATTCAACTTCTCCTCATCAGTTTGGTATCCGTGTTAGATCGAACTTTAGAAATAAGACAAGTAATTACTTCCCCTGATTTCATGGACGTGGCTTGTCTCTCTCTATCAATTTTTCCTTTTCGTCATTGTTGAATGTTGATGGTATGTTGGTTTAGAATAGTTTTCTGCAAGGCGTTGATAGATATTCATGTTTTAAGGGAGGAAAATGACGAGACAGTATATAGCCTAGCCTAGATACGTTTCTTTGATCCCTTGCAGAAGTAATAAAACGAGAGGGTCAGTCATCTTTAAAATTTTTATCGGACGATTGCGACACATTGAGCCCTTTGTTAAAGATTAAGATAATATGAACTTTTAACAAAATGTTACAGGCCAAGAAATTGCATTGATTTAAAATTTAAATCATCGCGAAGGTAGTTTTATTCATTGGAGTTACCTCCCCTACAACATGCAGCGTTACACATATGGACAACTATGTCCGTATAGACGTGGAATTATGCCGAGAATTTGGAGGGCAACGGTTGTTTGGGGAATGGTAGTCTTATGGGCGTGCAATAATAGACATTTTCATACCAGAAATTAGGTTTCTAAGAATGATAAAAATAAATCCTTACTAGAAACTCCACAGCTAATATAACGTAGCCACCACATGTATATAAAAAATTGACTGCATGATATTAACCGAAACGAATAATAAATTAATAACAAAAAATTAGCAGACATATAGAATTACTGTGATTGTGGTCATATTTGAGTTCAGTTTGTTAGCTCGATATGTGGTTAATAATATTTTAAAATGAGGAACTGATGTGTCTAAATTGATTCCCTCTATCATGTTAGTTATTTTAAAAAAAATATAATTATAACTGTAATGTAACTGAGTACAGCACACGTGTCCAATAATAATTTAAAGTGTACATATTTACAATAATGTACATATGGTTCCCTTTTCATTGATTTTACTTTTGCTGTTAATATTGATATCATACACATGTTCTTAATTCTTAATCATTAACATGTTAAAAAATTCCCAGATTCCAAATTTAAAAGAATTTTGACCCTTGGCACTATCTAATTTTCTTATTTTGCGAAACAGTTTATTTTATGAATTTATGATTTCTATTTTTGAACTAACTCACCCTCCAGTAAATCAATGCTTAACACCCCTTGATCGGTCTTTTGAAAATGTAGAATGTAGGAGCATCCCCAGTCAATGGTTATAATATTTTGTTGAGTGTTTTTGGTGGTTATAAAAAATCCCCCAATTATATTGTAATGAAGATTGACATCACAAAAATTTGACAATTAATTTGTAGTGATTAGTAGTTATTTAAGAGAAATGCCTGATAATTGACCGATAACTAATATTTCATATCTACCATCTAGACCAATATCATTCACAATGCCAACTCCTCGATATTACATAGTCTGTCTGTAGATCTGATAAAGGTAATTTCCTGACTCGATTGACGTGAGGTCATCGCAGATTCTGACTGGTCATTGCAGATTCAGTTCAGTCATAAGGTCATTGCAGATTCAGTCCAGTCATAACACTCACTGTGCTGCCCCCCTCCCCTCCCCGAAAATAAATATTAAAGGGAAGAAAATCAAGATAGAATATTAAAAACATAAAGAAAAGTCCCCCACTCCACGCACATAAAGAGATTAATAAAAAATAAATCAACAAAGACCCCCCCCCCCCCTCCCCCCAGCCACTCATACACCCAGATATAACTTTCTACAAAAGACAATTCCATATTTCTGTTTCCATTCTCACAAATATACTGATTTACATTTATCAGAGGAATGTTGTGAAGATGGCGTTTAATATTACGTTGTGAAGATGGCGATGTGGTCTGATTGTGACCACACATAATACTATGCATTTTGAAATATCAACTTCACTAAAGCGATAATTTCATATTTTCAAAGAAAGTCAAAACAATAATTATTTCAATGTTTTTTTGCTCAATAGGTTGTTCACTCACTACTATACGACAAAAGACATTAATCCCCACTCTTGTAACTCATTAAAAAGGAAATGATAACACAATTACCTCTCTTGTGTTCTATTGCCCCCCTCCCCCTATGCAAAGGCTATCTTCAAACGTTTGAATTTAAAGTTGAAAATGACATTTGCCAATTTCTCAACTGGCAATAGTGAATTATAGGATTAATAGGATTATTCTTTAACAAGGTAGGACTGTTTCTAGATATCATCTATTTTAAGGCTTTTTTTTTAATAAATTTTAAAAATATAACTTAAAAATATGAAATCGCAACTTTAAAGTGTTTTGAATTGTAACAAACACTTTTAGTTATTTGAATTCAATAATAGTCCCAGATATTAATTATAAATAAAACGAAAACATTATTAATGGGAATTCCAGAAACAAATTCAATATAGTCTGTAATTTATAAATTTTCTCTATAATTTCCCAATGCCATCAGTACATCAGTGAGTATTGTTTAAGTGCGCCAGTCGCCGTACAAACCTTGTACATGAGCTTCTGTAGAACTTTATGTTATAAACCGTCGATCACGCTGAGCATATTCTCTTTTATTGAACATCGCGCTTCAAAATATTTCTCGTATGTATCGATGTCCACTATGTCTGTACCCTTAATTTCACGTTTTATAATTCGAAAATTACAAAAATGAAATTAGGATTTTGACAGGTTCATAACTAATCATTTTCCTGGTGACGCCCGGGGATAATAAGCGGTATCCATATATATTAAAACATGATGCATTTAGCCGTTTTCAATATAAGGCATTAAGAGAACAGAATTTACCCGTTGATAAAAAGAACATTTTGATGACTCGATTTCACCAAGTATATACATTGTATGTAGAATTTGAGACAAATCTACCGAGGTATCTTGAGATGCATACACATATGCAAATATGTTAGTGAATTTCAAGGTATTAATCACTACTCTAAATAGACCAGTTATTAGATTTTTCGATAGTAAAATGAGCCTAAATTATTTTTAAAGCTTAGCACATTTATTTTCTTGGTGAGAGTATAAAGAGGCTCATTGACAATTGAAGAATAGAATGTGTTTGGATATTTAAATTTAAAATCTGTAATATTTCATGTCTACCGTCTGGTTAGACAAATCAGATCCACAATGACCTCTCCACACCAATATTATATTATAACCAGTAGCTCTAATAAAAGTTGTACATGCCATGGAGTAGGGTTACCTGTCCAATCTCGTGGGTTATCCACCCCCACTGCTAAAGACTCTTACGCGCAATCTCCTTACACAACAGAGTTACAATAGTGTTACTGCCCCCCCCCCCACACACACACACAAATAGGGAAATCACCCTTCTTCATTAGCTCAATCGGTGTAAAAAAGCGTAGCACGCTAAACTCCATTTCGTTGGATTATTATCTGGCCACCGCCCTTTGGTTACAAAACATGTAAAACTATAGTTTGGAATAGATTTATCCTGAACGACAAGGCCTCCCACCTGTTTGGATACCAGGGTTCCCTCAGATAATCGTATTCATTTCTTATCTGTTTGTGCTTTGATTAAAAATAGATTATTTGGAATTTCTAAGAAATTTAGGTTTATTTTTCAGTAGATTCCGATCCCCTCCTTTGTTTTGTTAAGATGAGACTTTGTTAGTGACTCCACTTACGAAAATATAACATTATGTTCATTTTGGGTCTACGTTTTGGCCTTTGTGTTATCAGCTACAGGATTTAATTACACGAAAGAGACTGTTTGCTGTTGCAATAGGGTTTACATGTAGAGCTGTTCAGAGAAACTCATAGTTCTGCTCTAGATTAACGGCTTATCACAAGACAAAAGTTTAATGATGGCTTTGAATTTTCAGAATTCAACTTTTTTGTTTTTTTCACAATGTAACGTAAGTTGTATTACAACCCTGCCCACTCTTACAATTCTGACTATCTTGGAACATAATGAGTATTTTAATAACAAAAACCCCAAATAAATGTAAACAATGTTGCTGCCTTTCCAGTTACCATGATGGTTGCGAAGTCTTTTGCAATTTGAAATACTGGGGCATACATTGCTTTCGCTATTGTGATAAATAAATTAAAAGAACAATGCAGGATTGGAATTGTATTTCTTTTTTTATTTGTTATACATTATTCATCAGTAGAGTAGGACAATTATCCTGAATATTTTTTTTCAATGTATCGTACAATGTGGGACATGCACAAAATGATTCAATAGGGTTTGTACATACAGAAAAAAAAAACCTTAGACAAATAATTTCTATATTATAACATTATATATTCCAGTTGAACCTGAGCAAAGTAAGTAAAGACAATAACAAATACAGCGAAATAGAGCACTACAGAGACACAATAAAAATGTACATAATATTATTATTATTATACGACGACGATGATGATGAATGAGATGAAGAAGTATTTTTTGTGTCGCCTCTTAACTTAAATAAGCTGATTGAGAAAGATGGGAGAGTTCGGCTAGCCATGTTTCCAACACCTTTTTGTCTGTGTACTCAAATACACGAGGCATATCGATTGACACTATGAATGAAAAATAAATAGTTATTCTTTAATGAAATAGAAGTTATCGACGCCGTGAAAACAAACCACGGTTAGAATGTAATGGATTCTGTACAAACAAGGAACTAAGAAAGAATTGGGTTTCATTTTCATGACTTTAGGAATATTTCAAAGAGACAAACATGGCAATTTATGAACTATGTGTTTGGCGTTTCACTGGCAAATTAAATCATTGCCGGGGATTGAAAACAGTGCGAGTTTTAAGAGCATAATGATTTAACGTAGAGCAAAATGAATAGCAGATTATCCATTAAGGTATAGTCTGAATGTGTGTGTATGAGTTTACTTTAGTAATCGCCATCCCGTGGGAGTCCTGGTCAATACAACGTGTGTCAACACATTTAGTACTGATATTACTAAAGAGTCGTTCTGTTTGAACTCGTAAACCTGCCGATGTTTGCACAGAAAATGAAGTTAGAAATAAAACGTTTGAAACTCAAAGCTCGTTCATCAGTGGACGCTCTCCTTCCACAAGTTTGATTGAGTAAAATATCCTAACAAATAATGGAGCCGCGACCACACAATACCTCTTGAAATGAATAGAAACCTCTATCACGTAAGCACCCAAATGTTACGAATTCTGTCGACTCTTCGGCTTGAAAGTCTGATCAGATCAAAGACTTGGAACAGATAAGTTTTTAGTTCATTCTAGCAATTGTCAATACCGAACCATGAAATTGATAGACACGCGTTCATGAGAAGTGCAAATGGCAATAACGGGGCCATGCCGCGTCTGATTTTATACATGATATTCATGGCTGCCTTGATAATCGTCACATTGGACGCGGATCTACATATAAGTTAATCTTTTGAACCTTCGAAGAAGCGATCTGAAATTATAGTAATAGTCTCTGTTGATGAGTATTACCCCGTCTACATAAACATTTCTTCAATGTTTCTTTATGTTCCGGTAAAGGGAATTGTTCACTATGAAAAATGGTCAACTCGGCTGCCCAAAACTTATTAAAGAAGTGACGTTTCAATTTCAAAGTTGCTGACGCCCAGCGTAATGGCCTGCGTTTTGAATGATTTATCACCAGTCGAAATTGAAATCTGCATCGATAGGCACACTTACTATTTTTGACTGTTGGGGGACTTATTTTTAATTCCTATTCCGTTTATAAATTATGCTGTATGTCTTTGCATGTAAATTTCATGATAATAAAACAAAAATACTGTTCCTATAACTGTGAAGAATCTTTGTGATTTGAAAATAAATTATGTCTCTTGAAATGGAGTTGTGTACATTATGCAAAGTAACTGTTATAATGTTTTTATGTTATATTTCTATTTGGAAGAAATTTCAATTTATCGTGTTTTATATTTAAGTATTTTATAATATGCTGAATACTCTTTCGGGCTCAAAGAGATTTTCTTTTATTTATATTATACAAACAAGGATAGCAATAAATATGGCAAAATATCATAAACGTTTATGTACAATATAACAACACCGTTGTTCTTAAGATTCAACATTGGACATTAATAAATGACAATTATACATGATAATAAATAATCTGTGCATTTATACACTGTAATTTTTGGGAATTCTTTAAATGGGACTTTTATATACATAATATACGTAAATATCTTCCCAAATTTCAACAACGGGCGAAAGAAATCTGAAATATTCTACTTTCGAGAACATCATGTTTAAGACCACATTCATTGTCCACCATTCGTCTCTTTGCTTTCACCAGTTCTATTTAATAAAGTCAAACCTTTCAAAACCCACGTGGATAAAATAGAAACACATCATCTTCCCGCGTAAACTGTTTTGTCACGTGACATTAAATTTTTTTCTCTCCATCCGTTGAACAGTTTTTATTCTTTTTTTTCTTAACATAAAAAAAGAAAATAAATACGACACAGATATTTTGTACACACAGTTTTAGGTCAGACTTTCACAAAATATATCCCACGAAATATTTAACAAATATACATGTCAAATGTATGTCTTGTGTTTATATCAGTTTAATACTCTTTATTAATAGTCTTTCACAATAAAGTTCTGTTCACAGTATATAGACCATTTATGGAGTTATTGTCACCAGGCTTCCATTTCCGGGTGATGTACAAGCGACTGTGCTGCCAGGGCTTGGCTGAAAGGGGGACCATTCATTGAGCGCATGGGACCAAAATTAACGTCGGGATGTAACGGAGGCAAGGGCTCGGGCGTTGAGGAGGGTGGGAGCATATCTGGATGCATGAATGATCCATCAGGTCCTTGTATGGGCATACCTGAAAAATACAAAAAGAAACCACAATAAGTAAAGATATAATTTACATACTGATTGAAAGATACCTCAAACCAAGACAATCTTTTATCTGGCATTGTGTTTTCTACCATTAGTACATGTAAGTATATCTGGTCATGTCCATGACCAATATATTAATTTTATCATAATATTGTAAATATCTGTATCCGAGTACAGTGTCAAAGTATCAAGAAACGGAAGATATGGGTTTTCCAAACATAAAAACGAAAGGCCAGTTTGGGATTCAAGTATAAAATTTTGCAAATTTAAATTTCTTGCTAGTTAAAAATTCTTTTCCGTCAAAATGACGGTCATGTATTTTGATCGATATTGGAATCACAGATGCTAGTTGTCTTAGAATCACATCTCTCGTTTGTTGATGATCTATTGTTTGTTGATCTGTCTTGACGGATGCCGACTTTATTATCCGTTTAAACCTCTCTACAGCTTAAACTTGTCAAACAAAACCTCTTTATATTCAACAAGCGCACAATGACTGAACGACCATACTTTAACATGCTGGATTATTCTAACCTTTAACCCCCAAAATTAATTCCAAGATTGTCATAATGTATAATTTTACAGCATTATGGATTTAAAAAAGATTTTTGGGGCTGTTGTTTTTGTAAATTTTTATTGGAGTATATGGGATGTTACAACTTTATTTTGCGTATTTCGGACTATTTTAACGTTTTGCAATTTTCATCAAAGTCAATGTCAGCCATAAATTAATCTTGTTATTTTAAATTCACTAATTGCACGATGAGAATATCTCAGAAAATCTGGATTGTACATAATTTCTATTTTTCGCAATCAATATTTTGAAGTATCAAAATCGTTTCTTTATTATAGAAGAAGCATTGTTTAGGCGAGTAAACTGTAAATTACAAGATGCCAAGGATGTGATAAATATTTGATGATATATAATGTCTGGCAATTGATATAGTGCCAATGCTGAGAATACGCTTAGTCTATTAAAGTGTCCTTCCTTTAACCGCCTCGTGGCACTTGGTTTTGTGTCAGGACAATGGCTATTGTTGCCACTACAAAATTTGCCTTGATAATGCCCCAACTATTGCGGGATATCCTGCCATGGGAAATGAATAAAAATGATCTGTTTTAACCGAGCATTAAATAAAGCAGATTTAGCGTTCCGAAGAATACTTCGACGTAATCCTTGGCTATCAATCGGTCTTTGCCATACACCAAATGTCTTTATCTTCTGTGCCAGTTAGTCCACACAGGCACGCTTTTCAGAGAGAGATTTGGTTGGTAATCGACAGATAATTATAAAAAGCGCTTGTCAAAACAAAATCGTCGCACTACTGATTTCTATTCGGCTGCCATTGAAGCCAAAATCGATTATTAAAATCCCGCGAGGCTTGCTACAGATAACGCAAGCTGAGTCGGCTCTTGTCTTGTGATAGATGATATTCAAGACTTTGTGGATAAATTTCCTATAACGCATCGCCTCCTTGGCGTTTACTTGGTTTTTGTGTCTCCCTGACGGCGTATCATTCACTGCGATCTATGCAATCAGCCATATGTAATTAAAGGCTAAAGTCACATTTGAGTAAAGATGACTGGAGGCGAGATGTGAGCAAAAATAAATCATTGGCAATCTCTATCTCCAGAGTCAAATGTGCGTTTTGTTAGCTCGCTGACTTTCTAGATTATAGAGGTAATCGTTTGACATTACCATTACCCACGGTGCTAACACAATCACAGAATATATAACACCCAAACATTTTAAATTATTTCAAGAGCGAGTTAGACATAAAAGAAAAAGATCCGTGAAAGGTAAATTCGGTTAATAAATTGTAGCTTTACCGGTTTGTGAGGTTAATTAGATGGGTGGTGTTCAATGCAATCAAGATATAACCGTACAGCACAGAGTGATTGGTAAGTGATGGCTAAACTTAGACGAATATATAATTATAATTAGAAGCCGTGTAATCTAGCGAGTTAAGGGGGGTATTACATAAGCAGTGCTCCCATGAGGAATAAAGGAATCAAATGCTGTCTTCTCTCGGACGTCAATTGAGCAATCTTGAAATAACTGCCCACAAACAGAGTAATGGAATCTTAATACTATCAACTTAAGATTAAAATTACTACATCTGGTTCTGGACTTTGATCTCGGGTTGCAAGCATTCGTAATACAATACAATATCATGTATTCAATACAAGGCCAGTGGTCTCTAATGGCTACGGTTTCACATTTGGTGAAGGCTTTTTTTTTTATAAATCATGTATTATTGAGACGAACTCGCCAACTTCCGGAAGAGAATTTTTGTAGAGTCGCGTATTAATGAAAACCATTTAAAACACTTAATAATGTGTATTATGTGAACCGTATCATTTTAAACATTAGCTCATTCGTTTCTAATTAATCGATAGCCATTTTCTTTATTATGAAAATTGTGATTTAATAGGCGCAGACATCGTCAGTGATAAATTGACGATTCATTTCCAATGTTTTAGAGATCAATCCAGAATATTATAGTGGGTACATTATGTTGGGACTTGTTTTCATATGTGGTATTACATACACAATTTTTTTTACTTTGATTTTAGTTTCGCAAGAATGATTGCTAAATCATAGTTACCTTGTGATGATGGAGGTAGAAAATTCATGTTGCCTGGACCATCTTGTCCCGGTCCCATACCAAAAAATTCACCATAACCACCTTGGTAGCCAGGATAAAAATCACCACCATTGTCTGAAAACAAAATTAATATGAATAATTCACAAATACAAACATAAATCTACCGTTATGCAAAACATGTTAAGCAATACTATGTGAATCACTTCCGGTTGATGTCAAAACATGGTCTACAACGGAAACTAACATTGCCCGCACATTTGCGCATCGTCAAACAGTTATTTCACAATGATATCTTGTAAAACCTCTTTTTGTGAGACTCTCTTTTTCAAAAGTTTCAGTTTTTCTTCTACATGTATTTTCTTTCTTGTCTCTACATGTACTTTAATAAAGACTCAACTAAAGTTCACAATTACTTAGCTTAGATACATTAACATAATAGTTATTTATTTACTGTGTCTATATTTTGAACGGCAGCTGCAGTGTTGTCGTACTTATTGAATTTGAAATTATGAAATTTAGCTAGATACAAAATTATGATGGGTATAATTACTTAAAATTGTTATATGTTCTAAGCTTAATTTTCACATCCTGTAAAACGGCAAATGTTATGATTTTTGATGGATTGAGCATTTAGTGAGTTGCTACATAATTACGTTTTTTAGTGGATAACAAACCCTAATGGATTTTTAATCTAATGAGTGATTTTGGCTAACATTTTGACAAAATTTGTTTTACAGCTTTAACTCATGACTTGAAACATAGCCATTATTAATAATAAGCTCATAAAGTATTATTCACGTGTTTTGAGATGGCTGTCTGGTGATAATTCACGTCTTAAACTCATATGATCTTAAATCCCAAATTAAGAAAAAACGAGTTAACCCAGATTCGTAAAAATGGTGAATTATTGACTATTTATATTGTTTTGTACTAACTTATACATATTGTACTCGGGTGATTATCACAGTTCTTGCTGTGAATAATTGTAACCTAAAAATCAATGGTGAATGGGTCGGGTTATCTTTGGGTATAATACACGTACTTGTCGACACATCCTTTTAAAAAAGTGTGTGGTTCCCCGTTGATATTAATCACCAGAGCGTTGTTGCGAAACCCTGGAATTATTCATCTCGATTTGGCTATACTTTGTGCTTACTGGGCATGAACGTCAAGGCAGAGCTCGTAAAGAGATTTATAGGGTACACATTGTACGCTTTGTCACCTTACTATATCACTAACATCGCATGCAAGTGACAAATTTGTGCATTCATCGAAATACATTGGATCCGTTTTAGAGAATTAGTTAAAACATTTATTAAAGAATTTTCTACAATTTTTTCAACCCCGCCTACAAAAAACAAAATATGACGAACCAACATCAAAAAACTGTATTATCCCTTTTATGCATTAAACAATTTACTCTTCAGACCTTATTAAGGTGCGTAGCTTAGTTTAGCATTGCAGATTTGTATGTATTATGCCATAGGCTATTTAAAAGTAAAGCTTTGCTAATAATTATGGTCCTTTAATGAATTTCTTTCAACAATTATATTTTTATCTGCTTACGTCTTTTCATGTTTTATGTTTTCTCATAAATATAGCATAAATTTATTTAGAGTATGGGATTGTTTACTTTGATCCAAAGCTGGAAAAGTAACTTAGTAGTATATTTGAAATAACCCACAGACAATATGCAGTAATATAACAGTTATTTTCAAAGATATTTTACTATGTAATTTCTATAAAATAATTTTGCTTTATGGATATAATATATATATTGATATATTATATCAATGTTAAAATGTGAAAATCTGACAATGCCTCTAGCGTCGAAATGGACAATACTACTTCCCTCAAGAGAACAAAAGTAGAGTAAGCAAAACCGTTTAAGACGAAGAAGCACTTCCAAGTTCCTGCCTGATCACACAAGAACCATGAAGACAAAATCCAAGCTTAAGATCAAAGTCATTAGTAATACATAAATGGATGTATATACACGAATAAGATTTAAGATCCTTTGTCTAAGAGGTCATCGAGATATACATTTCACCATAGACAGCCATAGGGACTCGTTTTTCCTTATTATAATAATATAGATTTTAACATTTGTAGACTATAGCCGTAGTCAGATGTTATAGATGAATAAGCAAGTATAATATACAGGACGAAGAACTTCTTTTTTTTTAAAAATTTAAACAAATCGTTTATCATGTAATAGGCCAAGCAGAAATAACAGGTACACACTTGATAAAATCAATAGAAACATGCTCAAACATATTATATTTAAAATGTATTAATATTAACTAAATGTATTGTTACGTGTAGGCGAGTCGGGGTTTATATATGAATACAAATTTTTTTTTATATACATGTATATATATATATATATATATATATATATATATACTAAACCAAACAAGCTGTCACAAATATTTCGGAATTTCAATTGAAAGGGGGGGGGGGTATTTTTACTTTAAATTGATGTTCTATCTTGTTTGAATGTTTTATCGTGTTTGAATTTGACTTTTATTTATGTTGAACGTTGCTGATTTCGAATTGGTTTTAACATTATTATGTAATATACATTCTTTAATACATGACTTTATTTAGAATTCGAAAAATTTATACTTATTTATATTTCAATAATATATCATATATTTATCTACTATGTAAATCCATATCTATATACATATGCTTGAAATTATGATGATAAATGTCTTAGTCCGGGTTATATTGTCTCCAGTGGTCATTATAATGGTAAATAATCACTTATGGCGGTAATAAACAGCTTGAACTAAACTGAATACTTTTCTGTCTGACATCAGACGGAATCTGATATCAAAATGTATCCGTTTGAAAAAAAAACAGGGGTATTTGGAGGCAATGTAAGTCACAACAAAATAATTCATAAGAAAAATCTTTCGGTTACTATGACTAGAAACGTGGTGGCGTTATGATCCGTTCTTTATCATGTCCAAGAGCGGAAACATTATCGAGCAAACTTTTATCAAAAATAATTTCAATTTCGTCCCAAAATTTAACATGAAATAGGAAAAATTATTCATGATAAAAGGGTCTGATGGATTAGTCATTTTCGAGGGAATACGAAATTATCTAAACAGAGACATTATGGAAATAAAATCTCGGATGAAAACTGATCAGATAAAATAGTGCCAAAATCAGATCTGGTTTTTCCGGTTGACCTGACCGCCACGTGGGCCCAATAAAACAGACCAGTGACAAGGCCTTTGTTTAATTTCTGCCCCCTTCTTTATTTCATGGCCATCAGCACACCAATACCGAACGTGTTCATCAATCTCGACAACTTGTTTATTGCCGTCAAACAGTTTGCAGCCAGGTTTTGGGCGGATCGTCTGTGTAAAGACTGGATTTTTATGTTTATCAACTGGCAATAGATTTTTACATTTGAATGAAACAACTGTAAAACTAATTGTTCATGTCCCGAAAAAGAAACTTTCAGATGTCAAGCAGCTTGTACGTTTATGGGATGACATTTCTTTTCCTAACTAATGCACCGCGTACTGAAATTATCAATTGATGAACTTAAGTCGACGATTCAGTAACCATTTTCTTTGTGTGGTTACAGACGGCAAACACATATCTCTTTATATATTCATCCTATAAAGTAACCTTAGGTTACAGACATTTTGGCGAAATGATAAACGTACGTCTTTGAAAGCAGAAGTGATTCAGATCAATAACGAGAACAATTTAACAAAAATGGCAACTCCTTAAACTGAAAACGGATTAAATACAGTCTAGTTCAATAGTACAAACACATTTTTGTAGTAGAATCAACTTTTTAACCCGGGACCCGGCTATATTAACTATTCTAGAAAACTGCATTGCGAGTTTCAAGACAAGACACACCAACATCAGAAATGGACAATTTTCAAATCATTTGTTTTTATATTGCAAATTCGCTGATATTAACTAAAAGGTAATTTTGAGTAAACAAGCGGAAATCAATACATTCAAATAGCTCAATTTAAGTTTTTCTTTCCTATCTGCAAATTTAGTCAAAGAAAATTGACGTAGTGTATAGCCTTGGGAAATACCATACCGTCGATAATGAAAATAAAGGAACATATTTATAAACGAGGCTTCGTACAGCCTTTGTATCCGTGTAAAGAGTAAGTATTCTGTGGGGCATTGAATTATATTCTTACTGGTTTGTCAAATAAGATTTTATAGACGTATCACTTCTGAACAGGTGCACTACTTCAAAGCACAAAAGCATTTTTGTAGATTTATCTACGTGAAGTTAACCACATAAAACTTTGTTAGTGCTTAGTTGTTGAATAAAGAACTTGACACTTCAAAGTAAGTGATGTCGGATAAGTTAAGAGATTTGGACAAATATTGGTAAGGTACATACACAGTGAATGTATAGATGTGTAAGTATTTGGGGGGAGTTGACGTGACTTCTTATAGTATCTGTTATTGTAATGATGAATAAGCAGTCAATATTGATCTAATTTTTTAAAACATGGATGTTAACATGTATATTTTCGATTATTGCATCAAATATATCAATAATCGTTTTTTTAGTGTAAAGGGCGTGTGTAATTTGTTTTGATATAATCGTTATACAGTACCCAAAATTGTGGATATATGTGATAAATTATTCGATAACGCATTGTAGATGTTTGTCAATACAAGAATTTACTTTAACTATAAAATAAACTGTATTCTGGTGTACATCTGAGAACCTATTTTGTTTTTAAGAAATAAACAGAACAAAGACCACTATTCATTACTTTAAAAAAATCGGAAAATCGGATTGCTTTGTTAGATACCACCATAGATATAGGTATATAACTCTATCTATGTCAAAACAAATGTAAACACAAAACCACTATCAAACAATAGAACATTTATTCTTTTATTGTAAAGCCGTGAAGTACGGAGGCAGTGAGCCATTCTCGATCTAACAATAGTCCGACAAACTAAAATATGTCCATTCAAATCGGTATAAATCATCCCCCTTCTGTCAAATGACTTAACTCAATGTCTCTCATAGAAATAATGTAAATGCTTTATGCTTGGTATGTCTTTACTTCTGTCTAAATGTGTGAATGTGCTAACCCCATGCCTGACAAAAGGTCGACTGAAATATCCCTCCCCGACGCCCGCATTTTTATTTAGCATCAGGGAGTCCCTGAAGACAACAAAGCCGAACAGGCGCCCAAAGCGGCGTTTTTGTCATCGAGAATAAGTTCTTTGTGTGCCCCTAGCATGATATATAATATTTCTCATTTATCTAAAACATGCATATATATATGGTACTTTAAACTACATGTTTTATTTGGGTTAATGCTATTCTGAATAGTGTACGGGTTACAGCCGTGAAGAAATTGAAATATTGAGTTGATCGTTGAGTAAAAGTCTAACAACCACATATCTGATTCATCACGCATCTTGAATTCCCTCCCACCGATTAAAAGTGTGTTAAAATTGATCGAGATGGTATTGTTAGCTCATATCTCATCACTCATTATTTGTCTGATCCCGAAAACGACTCTATTCGATAGCTCACTCGGCTTATCATTAAAATGTGCTTATCCTAAATACCCAACGACTAAATAGGTAGATTCAACAATCTTTCCATCAATAGGGGAAGCTCAAGTTAAAGAGGGCGATTCGGAAATCTTTGTAATTTACGAGGTAGAAAGAAGATAGGGGGCGTTCTAAAACATGCACGTTAATATCCTAGATAACCCTAAACGTTCAATGGCAGAAACTTTAATGGTTGAATGATACGATAGGACAATTTGTAGATGGGGAAATAAGGCATGTGTGATCTTCGGCGGTATTTATATATAAAACTATTTAGAAGAGGTGACTACAAAATAAATGTCAGGAAAATGAGTGAGAGTTGGATCTCCTCAAAATTGTTTTGTTTAAAATGGCTATAGCTACATGACTGGAGAGACGGTGTCATAAACAAGGCGACCTGTACCCATTCCTTCTACTGAACTCAGATTGATTATTTCAAAGGAACCCAAATTAAAATACCAACGCTAAAATTATTTCATAATCTCCCGATAGGAATCCCATCGGATTTAGAATTGGCTCATCAATTATGCTCGCGAAAAACAAAACAGGGGTGGACTTACTACATAGCGAGTAGCATAGATCGACACAATTTTATTCCGAACATTTTTATCGTAAATACTGAACGGAATTGCACCAATTTTGTACTGATATTGCTATCAGAGAATCGGCTTCGATACTCTATTTTGCAAAGGGATTCTACAGTGCGGAAAAAAAGCAAAAGGTTTTTAAGATAACGAAACGCATGATGTAAAAGTATAGCGTTTTAGAACCCAAAATACAGTTCTTGTTCCAGACATTATATACCCAGATATACACTTCCATGCTTTCTGAGGTGTTAAAATCCTATTTGTTTTTGTAGTACAGTTGTATATTTTTTACATATAGATAAGAATATATGAGTATTTAAACGTTGGTTATGATAACATAAGGTAAACGGTTATGGGTTTCCAATTACTGATGTATATAACGTGTGCGTTTGTCTTATATAGGAAGGGATTTATATTAGATATAACGTAATTGTTAAATGTTACTTACCACCCATGTAACCAAACTGTGGGCCGCCCATCATATCAGGACTGTCTGACATATCTTCACCAGGGCGCAATGCCCTCATACGCCGGGGATTTCGGAAAAAATGGCGTCTTGCACCTAAAGCACTCAGTTGTTTCATCCGTCTTTCTTTAGATCGTCTGTTTTGGAACCATACCTAAATTATACGAAACAAGAAAGCACGTGAGCTAATAGTCGCAACAAGATTACATATATACTAATTAATTAGTATTCAATATATCATTTCTGAGTCTTAGATATCGCCCTAGGTGGAACGGACATTAACCTATAGTATATATTCGATTTGAGGTTCTAGGCGATAACAGCTTTGGGCATGAATTTCAATATTTTAAAATAAATTCTGCGTTTAACCCCAGCCATTACTACGTCATTAGGTTTATTGGTAAACTAAACAGAGTTACTACACATGGAAAATAGAATGAAATGAAAGAAGAAAAACAAGACTACCATGTTAGTAGAAGCCAGGACGCTGTCTGATGTAACATGGTTATTATAAATCAAGGCATATTGAGATTGCGTTCCAATGTAGTGATTTGAACACAATTTCACTAATCCGCGCATGTCGACAGCTTTTGAAATAGTAAACCCATTACTAGGCTCACGACTGTCTTAATTTCGCCCAATTCTTGAAAAAACAAATTTTCCTTTGAAATGAAGACAGCCTCACTTAACCTCAGAAAATCTTTTCGACTGAAACTCTATGACCCTCATAATCAACCGCATATTGTGCTGATTTCGGCGTGGAGATAAAAGAATAAGATGGGTTAGGAGATTTCGCTTCATCTACGTTGGGCGCCCATGCCGTAAATTCGATAATAATTTTCTCCTTCTCGTATTTCGCCCCGCAGGTAAATGAGAATCCCCGTGCAAAGGGTATACATCAACCGCGAGTAGCGTCTTTCTGTCAAATACAGGCAGAGACGGCCGGAAAGGGATCAGTATCATCCTCCGTCAATATCCAACTTCAACTTGGACAGACAGGCTTGAAGCTTTTCCTATTTGCCACCCCTTCATTATACCATCGAGGCAATGACATGGTGAAAACAGAGATAGACTGGATCTTATCGTTTTAATTAGATTTTACCTCTCTTATGATACACAGACTTTATAAGCCACACCTGCTGGCAAGGAAAGGCTTGTCTTACATATCTAATAATATCAACCGACGTTTGGCTTATAGTTCCCCTCGTGTGGCGGGATATGGGAGTACGTTAGCCGTCTTTGTTGATTTGGTTTGACTCTTCTCAAACCCCCACTAGGGATATTAATTTTGGAAGTCCTGGTGCTAAGATCTAAAAAAAAGAAGACCGGCTAAAGTGGACAATGGTTCATGAGATCTGACAGACGACTCCTCGACTAATATGACTTCTACAGCAAGACGAATGGGGTTAACATCTATGTTGTTAAATCTGAATGGTATGTTGCGTGAGATGCCAAGGCATGCCGAGGATAATTTCCATTAGATTTTCAGGGAGAAAAAGGTTAAGAAATTCGATAATGAAATGGTACACGGTTGAAATGTTTTTTTTTTTTATACAAGACTTTCTTTTTATACATGACATAATTCTTATTGTGCAATGTATGGAAATCCCTTGATGGATCATATTATTCATATCATTCTACTCTACTTTTGTCCCAAAGAGTCTTCCATATCCTTTCCTTAATGTGCCCAAATTATAATAAGTCTATCAATAACTACTTTCGTCTGCTTGTGATATGATTTCAGCAGGTAAATATGAGTATTCCAGCCTCCAACAAGATCGTGATAAATGTATGTAGAATGTTATCACAAGCTTCACCACACTCATTTCTTTGTTAGCTTTCCTAAGGTAAACACAAATGGGGCATTCCCCATGCATTTGTCAACTAGAAACATGTTTATTAAGTCTAGTGTATGACATTAGATTCCCAAAGCAACCACGTTATTTAATTCCTACTTTCCCTACTAAAGTGTGCTAATTTACAGTCGAAATTATTCAGTTTTAATTGTCAAGATGTAATTTTAAACTTGTATCCAATATTCGTTATGAAGTACATCTTAGGTACCCCACCCCCAAATTTAGCTAAGAATATATTCTCTGAGTTCGCTGGCCAGAAATTATCCTCATAAACTCTCACATCCCTAATGACACCTTTATGAAATATCTCAGGAATTAGAGTCTTCATATTTGCCATATTATTGAAGTTATTCATCATAAACAACATTTTCATAGTCAAAATTCCGAAAATCTTTGACCTCTGAGGGACATAATCATGTGATGTATTATAACGGTAATGGCAATAACCGGAAATTATTCACGTACACCATATTACAACCACACACGTTAGGATGAAATAGCAGCAACTATTTAGTAATTTAAAAAGCGATTGGCGATGAATTACGCGCTGTAGGGTATTTATAAAGACTTGAACTTAAACAGCTAACAAACTCATTATTGTTTTAGATGGTCTTAGCTACAGGCACCCATTTCAAGATGAGCACAGAATTATATTCTTAATGGAATAAATAGCCGATAATGTGACGATTATAACAACACCCTCTGGGCTTTAAATGTTACCCCATACAATCACAGTAGTGGTTAACCATTCCCCCTCTTTCGTTTAACTATTGTACAACTCCTATTATTCAGAAACGGACACCATGTTTTGCAATTTTAGGAACAAAACACCCCCAAAATAAATCAAAGAGGAAAAGAACACCGAAGTTCTTTACAAAGCACTCGGTAATTCAACATGGAATCATTATTATAATAGAAAATAAACAGTGAAAGACACACTTCAATTTTTCGGTTATGAATTTTGTGTTTTGAGTGGGTTTCGCTCTGATAATAAGGATGATAACATTTGAATATTATGTCGTCGATTTCTTAAACAATAAATTGTTATTTTTATTAAAAAGGGTTCATTTTCGTAAAAATAGTTTTAAACAATTTGATTAATCAACGTAATACAGCATGGCAACGAATGTTAGTTCTTAATTGAGTTTTATTTCCAAGTATATCATGTCTTTGTGATCTACTTGTATGCAAGTCAGTTTCATTAACATTAATCTACAAAGATGTAAATTTGAGCAAGAAAGGTTTAATTTTAAAAATCATTTTTTCAACGATTTGATCAATCAACGAGACGCAAATCAACGAATACTTGCTCTCAGCTATGTTTCTGTTCCAAATATATCATACCTTTTTAATGTACCTGAATGCGAAATGAAACATGTGTTAAACACCATCCACTGTAACTTCTCAACATTAAACACACTTGGAGATATATCCAGTCTTAACTTATTTCATAACAATATATTTTTTATATATTCTCTGAACAAAACTCTACCATACAATTCTTCGCGATGTGGGTGGCTTGACGATCATTTTCAAGCATCTTGATCGGAGGCGGATGATACCCAGCAGCGCTTTAACAAAGCCGGTTTAACATTAGAACCGTTTTCTCAGTAGATATTAAACCCATGTTTCTCAATGTTACACCGTGTCTTTTCTCTCGTTTTTTGTAACACCCTGAAAGACTCGGGGAGTTGGTTTCAAGCCTTTCATATCAAATTTAACAAAACGACAGCAGCGTCTTAAAGAGCTGAACTGAGTCCTTGGGCCGGGATAAGTTTTTGGCTCAGTTGTCGAAATTTGACCCGTGGATCTACTTAAAGATATGCTGAGGATTGTAAGATTTTTCTCAAACAATTAGAAAGTCGTGAATAGAAGCAACTGCTAGCATTCTGTTGGCCCAACTTCAAACTTCAAAAGATGAATGGAGAATTTTTGAGATACGGAAAGCAGATCTCTGACAAGTTGGGGTGGGCTCGAACTCAGACATGTGACACCAGACAACAACTGTTCGCTCAACCTTAAAGGAACCGTGAAGTGGTTGGGTGCTTGTATTTGAGATAAAAATACTAGAGACGACCGTGCTATCGGTAGTTACTTAGTCTCTGTCATTTGTATCAATGTGGTTATTTAAGATAACATCTTTGAATTGAAATTGTCATTATTACAGGAAGCATTGAGTTACACTTGAAAAGATAGTGATTGTTGTAAATTCTTCATTAAGATTCATTTATGGGAAACGGTTTAATTCTGTAGGTGCAGATATGCACACGAATGTGACTATTTGATACTACAACCGTGAATTTATTTACATTATATAGATTCCATTTCAAACCAATTGGAAGACTTCCTGAAACCTACTCCTTCCTGTGAGGTTGAATAGACCTACTGGCGTTTCCGTGAATCTTTTTTCTCTTTGTTTGTGTCGATAGTCCTATGTGTAAATAATAATCAAAAAAACTCAAAATTTTAAAATTACTCGCCTAAAAGTAAATAAATAAAAATAATGACACGCAATAAAAATAATATAAGAAAATGTGATTGAATGAGAAAGGCCTGGACAATTTTATCATCTGCTTTAGTTGCAATAAAGTCGTCGTGTGAGTTATCTTCATCTTTCCCATTCTTTATGGCCGAATTATTATAGAATAAAGAAACAATAAATAAACCTTAACATTGGAACAAACTTGAGAATAAGTGAGAATATCGTTGGCGATGTGCTAGACAAAGACGATTTCAGCATGAGATGGCAGCCAATGCTATATCTGGGAGATTTAAGGATGCAATCGATCATAAATATGCCGTTCTATATCCAAAATTCATAGAAAGACCATTAATTTGCGCTATAACATCTCTTGGCGATCGCCGGCTAATCTAAATGCAGCCGAGCAAGAATATATGACAGAGGCTCAGCTGGTCTGGATTAAGTCCTGGAAATGCTTGAATAGCCATAAAATAGATAACCAGTTCCATAGCCAAGACGAATAGCCGTTTCCAGAATCAAGGGGCTCCAAACTGTTCTCGGTTTTCTGATATTTGTTCAGAAGAGGATTCGGCTGACTTCCTGGTTTTACATATTTAAAACGTTTAAAAATGAACAATACTGATCTTTCTACGCTATTAGGGAGAGAGAGAGTGAGAAATGGGGTTTAACGTCCACTCAACACAAATTAGGTCATTTCGGGACTAACATATGGTTTACTTTTATTTCAATAATTCACTTGCGCGTAGGGGTCTTTAGCAGTGGGAGGAAACCGGAGTGCCCGGAGGAAACCCACGAGGTTGAGAAGGCGCCCCTATCTCCATGCAACATACGCTCACACCAGGACTCGAAACCACAGCCCAAGCCAGAGGTGACCGACCAGCTAGAGGTCGAAGCGCGGCACTCTAGACCACTAGGCCATCCCAACCCCCCACGCTATTAGGGTACCCACCCACCTCACCCCTTTTAGAAAGCCCACCGCTAGCCTATACAATGATTAATGGGGAATAATTTCCTGAATTTAGAGAATAAAACTATTAATATCCATAGAAAATCATCTATGTTTAACAGACAAATATAAAAAAAAAAACGAATTGTTCGCTGTATGTGAATGTAGTTTTGTTTGTTTTTACGATGACATAAACATAATCACATCACTGGAAGATAATTCTGAAATCGGGACAAAGAAATGCAATTTGCACCAGTAGAATTATCGTCACTGAAAACCGATAGAGGAATGGAAATGATGGTTATTGTTATTCATAACGATTCCTGACATGAAAGTTTAACAGTTGTTGTGTATATTTGCATGATTCTGAAGATTCCTGTTGGTAGTGAACATCCCACGTCAAATCTGATTACATTAACACAATCAATGGTATGTTAGCATCAGAAACTTGGTAATCTTATTACTAAAAGGTTTGTAAACAGATGCCTCCAACAACTTAAGGTGTTACCAACTTGTTGATGCAATTACCGCACAAATTGGGCGTTTATTGATAAACTTTGGACTTGTGGTGGTCAATGGCTTTTACACTACAAGATGTAATTAGTGAAGACCACTACAGAATATCAACATCGCAATTGTTGCAGACGTCAGTTGTTAAGTCTTTATATGGTGTTAACCGCGGGAAAATCTTTTCTTGTAATGCCTTTTTAAGATATTGGCCAATGGAAATAAATAACTTAGTTTTCACGCTTCGTTTGAAGTTGCTGTCACTTTTCATGTCATTTGATTTAGTTATGTTATAAACTTCTATCTTCTTGATAACTTCCCGATAGACTCACAATTTCTGTCATATTATGGTCCTAATGAATCACGGGGAAACGTTTCGTACGGTTATCATCTTTTCATCCCATTCCAAACGATTATGGGCCTTGAAATCGTTAATGTTAATTTAAAAATATTTTAAAACCTTTATGAGAAATTTTTTTTTTTAAATTGTGATTATTCAAAATGCGTTTGACACGGGCTTCTCTCAATATATCACAAATTCTACATATTTAAAACAGGCGATTGGAAATTGTAACAAAATTAGAGCCCACATGCATAAGTTGGTATTAATTCAACCTTAATTTGCATACAAAATCAAATTTGTGGTTCAATGTGACAGCTTATTTCAAGAGAGTTTTACTGAGTATGACGTTATCTGGAAAAGGTGTCACAAAAAGTAATTTTATTTTTTTTTTAAAATGTAAAATTCAAATAATATGAGATAAAATTTGAAGTTATTCTCCAGTCGACATCTGGAAATCCAATACAGCGTTTATGGCTTGACATTCTTCATCAATATTTGCACGGAAAAGGTGTCAGTTTTGTATACACGAAGATAGATATATAAGTCAAATATTATCTAGTGTATCCTATGTAGTATTACAATGTTTAAGTTCTTTCTGCATGCATTCAACTGGCAACAGCAGATATAATTGTAAACGCTATACTCGATACCACCATGGCTTCACACAGCTTAGAAAATATTTACTTGTCGATGTTTTGTTTGTTCGCGTTTTACCGTAGCCATCTGTGATCTTGTAACTAATGCTGTAACGGGGAACACCTTTATAATACGAAAAGAAAAATTGTAACACCATCCCCAAATGGTGAACAGACGCTCTTCATTCAAGCAGTCATGTTCCGCTGGTATCTATACCCTTCAAGCTCACCACAGCTGCGTTCTAATATACACCCCGCGGATTATGGGGGTTTCCGTTCTTTTGGCCGAAAAGTTTACAAAACCCAATCTGTGTTTAAGAATATCCCTGACACTTGCCGATGTTTACATGCTCTCGGCACGAAGAAAATGGTCTTACCATTCAGGTATCAACAATGAATGTGACCCCATACCTAAATACAGTAGAAGCCACGTGCGAAATTGCACGGGAATTTGTGTCCAAGGAATTCGCCTTCCCTCGTCAATTTTCTTAATATGTACGTGCCTTATCTAAATACCTAAATGCTTATGTATATATGAATTCTCATTTTGTTTTGTACGGCGAGATCGACCCCATAACTAAAAGCATATTGACTAAATACGTGTATATTGACTAAGATCAAAAGAAGCTGTTACATTTGTCAAATTTTAGAGTTATTTCTTTTCTTTTTTTCACGGACAAAACATGTATCAATGTATAAATGCTTTATCAGATTCAATCGCGAATACGCAAATAGTTTTGAACAAGATCAAACGAAAATGTATCATTTTGGTGAAGAGCACCAGTGAAAATTTCGTACTACAGATTTTTTAGTAATTGTTTTTTTTTTTATTTAAAAACTAACATTAGTACAACGTTGGCCCTACGTGATATATAAGTAAGCTATGTAAGTAGTGGGTTTTCACGGTATTCAATTCCCGGGTAACGTCTTGATTTTGAGGACATGTCAACAAGAGAATGAAACGTGAAAAAGTACTGTAAGGCGAAAAGCGTGTTTAAAACAAAATGCTCGACCTCTTAGTCACCCTGGGTTAAATAAACTAGATACATTAACTGTACATGCATCCATAATACTTATATCGAAAAATGATTGGGTCAGCATTTTAACCAGGATTCAGAGGCCTGTGACGTCATGTATGCATATTCGGCTGGGAGATCGTTAAATATACACATTAAAGGGCCCACGCCTTGCAAAATATCACGCAGAGACCACACTGCCACTGTCGCTTTAATAACTTGGTCTCCAGTCCTCCGGTCAAAATGCTACCTAAATCCTGGATATGGAGTCCATAATAACAATAATAAGGAATAATTTTTGTTTACTCTCTGAAGTAAAATGTCAATGGTTAACCAGTTAAGGGAAATTTGGACTTGCTCTCAACCCAGATTTTAACTAATTAAAAAATCTAAGAATTCATCAATAATAGACAATCCTTTTTGCATTCTTAGTATATAAAAAAACCAAAACAGTTTAAGCCTTTAGGTTACATTTTGGAAACTCTCATTTAATAGTGACAGATTTGTCTAAATCTAGGTCATATTCAACTTACATTATCTAAAAAGCTGCAATGGACATTCTTTTTGTGTTTATAATATCTGATACTACGTCTTATTTATTAAATTGAACAATTCATACAGCTAACAAATTGTGTTGTACTTTTGTATTCAGTTCATCTGTACCATGAACAATATTGAAACCTCCATCACGAATGTGGAATATTGACTGATGGGATATGTTGCAGGTTTTATGGAAAATCAAGGATCGGAACAAGTCCTTCAGAACCAGAAACCCACTAGAAGACAAAGCTAGTGAAACTCAAGCAGTAATCGTGATAGGTTCATTAACCTATTAATACCTACACAAGTACATGTACAATGCCGAGATAAATTATCAATATTATTGACAAACTCCCATCTCATTGTGGTAAAAAGATCTTCAATATAACCTGAACAACTTCCATAAAAAACCCTCATGTTTACTTCTGCCGATATATAACCCTCATAATAACAAACAAACTCCATCATAAAAAATGGCACTTGAGACCTTTTTTCAAATGCTTAGCGTTATCGGAATGGCACTGCAACGTGGTTATTAAAGGCGCGTCAATTTCAGTTGGGAACTTTTGTTTTCTTTGTAAATTGCTCTACGACCCGCTAAGTACTAGCTACAAACACGCGATATATACAGCCAATTGTGCCATTATTATCTTCCCGCAACCAATAGATGTCTTTAAACTACAGTTCTGACAAGTTTTGATGAATGCGAAACATATGACCAAAACAACCCCCTATTCAAAGTTGTCGCATCGTATTCTTGGATAAATAAATTGCTGAAGTGGAATGCGCTTCCAGTAAGAATGTGCAAACTTCTCAGAGAAAATATTTCCATAAGCAATAGAATGGCAGCTACATGTAGGTACAATCTCGTTAATTTTCACATGAAATGCCGAGAATCGAGTAGCGGGGCTAGTAAATTTTCACGCCTTCGCCATCTGACAAGTAACCATATAATAAAACAAAATATTACAAATTACACCCATTCTTATACAATATTATGTATTTAAAAAGATGTCATGTCTTTGGAATTCCGCGCTTGTATCAAAATGCAGCATTATTTTATGAAGGATCGGTTTATGGGTGTAGAGACCATTTGGTGTTTGTTTGGATATGTCGAAATTGTTAATCAGCTGAATTTTTTTTTCTGATTAAGTAATGTATTATGTTGTTTCAATATTAACATTATTATTTGTCCCATGCTAATTATGTTGTAATATTATAGTTTATTATTTATTTGCTCCTCTCAGAAAATAAATGAACATACTCTCGTAGAATAATTCGAATGTTTAAGAAAACATGCAAGCGCAAAGACATTCCAGGGATGTATCAATATCTAAACATTTTTGTTTTGGTAATTTAAGCATATTGGCAAAAATTCATTTTTCCATATCTGAATATTATTCCGAGTTTTTTTTGTAAAAATAAAAATACAATTAGATAATGAGCAATGGGAATGGAATCAATATATTAAATAGAAAATGATATAATTGTGGCAAAACTAAACCCTGGTTAATTTTATTAAACGCGAAGATGTCTTTATTAATTTAAAGGCCTAACTTTAAGGCCTGATGTAAACATATTCGTTAAAACGTGATTTTGAATACAAGTAAAAACCTGGATCCACCGACTAAAAAACTATACGACTATTTTTTACAAATCCAAAATTATCGTATTTCCGTTTTTCTTTCCGAAATAAAAAGGAATAAATGTCACATATTACCAGTCAATGTTTAATGTGATTTTGTTTTGTTTTAAAATCATTTAGATGACAAAATAGTATAAAATATATTTATATTACATAATTGACACCTATATGGCTTTATAAACTGATCTACACGAATACGTGGTAAACAAAATTCACTTTAAATGCTAATTTCATCCGTTAAATCTATCAATTATTGTGATTGGTTTAAATGTTGTTGACAGTTTTGTATACATGTATATATACAGATACATACATTTTGCACGGCATTTCTTGATATTAAATTTTGAATGTTTTAGCAATTCCGAAAAATGTACTGAATATAGAAAAGGTTTAAATCTGTATATTCACATGTTTTGGTGTTTTATACGTAGATCTGATGTAGGTATATAATGAATACAATTGTTTGAATACAATAAAATGACACGAGTAAATTTCACCACGAAACCTGAACCTATCTGAACCGAAGTCCATTTTCAGGGCTGATGTAAATGATACTATAGTTATGTTGTGTGTTATATGGGGCTGTATCGTGTTCATAAATTTCTCGTAAGGTCTATAAAACAAGGGTGTAGAATAACACATAGGTACATTAGTAAATCAGATTATAACACCTACTATATATTAGTACAGTAATATATGATCTTGTAAAGATATTCCGATACGGATTACCCCGACATATAACATCATAAATATTAAGCGCAACCATGCTTATCAGGTGAAGGTATTCAACATTACTAAATTCCTTCATATCAACTTTTGAAAATAATTTAAACATTCAAGCACTAATACACGTGATTCAGCAAATCGCTGAACTCTGATAGAAATCATTGGTGTCTCATTTTGAATGAACTGGGCCCAGCTCTTCTGTTACTGAACGACACTTAAATGCTGGGGACAAAGGCAAATAATGAAAACCCATTCTAACAACTCTAAATGAGAAAAATTCCATCATTTGTTTCCTATATAACTAGAAATAGACAAGCTAAATCTATGTTCTAGTAGAAAAAGCAATGGACATTGACCACAATAATTCCTTACATTTATTACACCTTTTGCAAATTAGTGCTTGGGGCTTCTGTACAACCAATTTTTCCAACAAAGGCTATATTTTTCTTGTGCACCGTCTTTCACACGATTAAAATACCTTCAATTCGACATGTGAGATCAAGAGTTAAATAATCCAGATGAGAGAAATACAAAGACTCTTATATACAAGCCTGTAAATCTTACAGCTTAAAATATATCATAATAATGTTATATGTCAAAATAGACACAGTCTATAGTGGACGATTTTAAGCGTTTGAATGCGGCGTTGATGGAAATGAGTGTTAGGTGGCACCCAATGTTTATAAGTCTGCGATAAACGCATAAACCTACTATCTTCCGGTGTCTAAATTCGGTGATATCAGTAGTCTAAAACACAGCCCGACCTCAGTCAGACTTGAGAGAAGCCACTTATAGATGCCAAAGGCATCCCAACCCATTTGAAAAAGAATTGTGTACCTGACCCCTGTGTGAAACAAACATAAGATAATATGGATGCCATTCTTTTTTTGTGTTTAATGTGGTTGTCTAAAGATGAAAATTTCAGTCGCCCAATTTGTAAGTTGACGAATGGCAGTGGTCATTTAGACGATCACCTATTTGTTAACAATTTGACAAGTGGGAAGACAATATAGGGTAATTTACAACAATAAAAGAGGGCGAAATAAACCATAATTATACAAGTCATTTTTCAAATTTTGACAAGACACTGGCGTTACAAGACAAGAAAAGTTAGTTCATTGCCAGTGTTTTTGCTCGTTTCAATTGACTTAAAAGTGATGAATGATCTCATTTACTGTACTGGCCGTTCTCTAGTCGTTCTATTATGGAGACGTTCAGAGTTCTCCGACAAATTACTGTCGGTGCAAAATCTTCTTTTTTTTATAGTTTCTAAGCAAAAATCTGAAATTTGGTATTTTATAGATTTTTGGATTATAGAAGGTTAGTTTCGGTGAAAATCAAAACCTTATAGAACATTTCTTTGTAAATCTAAGAAGAAAAGTAAAAATTGTGCCAAAACGTAGGACGTTATATTCCATATCATATTAAAGATAACCGATAAAATATTGTCCCGTTAATAGTTCCTAAATATGATAAGAAAATCTTAATAAATATGATAAGAAAATCTTCCTATTATGATCAAATATATTATGAAGCAAATAAATGCTTTCTACGGTTATACAGAAAGTCTATTTTATTGTTGTCTACGATTTGTGGGGTCTTCGTAATATATCCATAACATTTAACACTTCCAGATTGTACGTACCGACAATATGAACGTGTATCATTAATAATTACACCGTCAACTAAACTTCCATTACTCCTTTTCTTGATAATTATTACTAATTAATGCGAACAGAAATCGTGTTAAGAAGATAGCCTTTACAAGACGGTTGTGCGACTGGTCTTCCAACTAGACAGACAGTTAACTAAAGAAGAGACGTGATTGTGACGCTCGTAAAACGTGTTAAAAGTGTAATATCACGACTTGAAATCATTTACAGGCAATTGTTGACGTTTCCTTGCGCTACCTCTAAGGAAATGACGGACATACACAGTTCTTCATTCATAAATAGATCCTTATTCCCTTAATTTCCTTCGATTCGTGTAAAATATCGCATTTCTCGTTTCCTGCGCACGATTTGGGACCAGAATTCAAACAATCGCGTTTACTCGTTCAAATAACTTGATGTGCATAGTCACGTCTAGGGGCAAAATCAAGATTCACTATTAACACACTATCGTAACACCTTTAGATCATTTTTGCATTTCAAATCTAACGATAACACGAAGCTGAATAATACGTCAAAGATGTTTTTTCGGACAGCTAATGCCACAACACGCATTAAAAGTCGATTTTCTTTTACGCTGAATTGATTAACATTTCAAATTTCGTTCAAACATAAAGAATGGACAATAGTGCAACAACCAGTTAACAAAATGTTTTATGTTTCAGAAAATGTTTATATAAAATTGTATACCCTTCTTTCAACTCACAAATAAAGAACTCTTCCGCGCTTTCGAATTTACTTGTTACAATGTTAGATTTGATTGGAAATATATGTTTCTATCATAAATAGACCAAAATGTTTCGAAAAAGAAAAAGAGGGAAGAAAAATGCACTTGGAAGTAACATACCACCCTTGGTTTGTATCAAGAACGCCACTTAGAATTATGAATTTAAAACACAGAAACATTTGGAAAGAATTTCGCCATACGGTTTTAGTTAGAGATCAAAGGCTATCGTTGATAGACTACTAACGATTTGAACAGAACGTCATGACCAACTGTCGTCTCGGGCGATTCGGTCGTCTGCTAATTTTGGGTCAGGATTAACCAGAGATTTAGTAGCAAAAGAAGAATAAAGAGTAAACGATTGGTATGATACAGGCGCATGTTAATCTGTATACCAAAAGAGCGAGACTACGGTCAAAAAAGAACGTCGTATTGCAAAAAATTGTGTTAGTGGCATTTTATGAGTACCTACACTCTATGAGGTCTTAAAAGCTTATGAAATATGATATAGCATGTACAAAAAATTGGCCCGATAAACTGGTGCGATAAATGCTTAAGTTTACACAGTGTTGATGCGATACGTATGGTTCTTGGGATTTTTAGCTTCTTTTGTTTCAAGTACTATCTTAAGCGGAATTCTGTATAGATTTATCAATTTTTGTTCCACTAACACAGAACTGTATACATGTATTAGGATTCATTTGGAGTTTGTGTTACATGTACTATGATCATTTTCCCTAAAGCATTAGTTTCGTATTCTTTATTTGTGTAGGCCTAATATCTTTTCATTTCGACATCTTAAAGAACCATTCTAAGGTTTTAAATATATTAATATATGTAACTAACCGAAAAACATTCCAGATATTTAATGCTTCAATTTTATGTTCACAGAACTTATGGTGGAATTTTGCAGGATTTTTTCTGCTACGGGTAAAACAAAAATATTGATTTATTTGCACTGAAAAACCGCTTCGTTTAATGTTTATATTTAGCATGAATTACACTTACAACAAACCATCCTTCCATCATGCAAATTTTATTACACGAACGCAACATAATGATGTCAAGGCATGAAACGGTTCTTGCTTAATTCGCCTATTACTTGTACACGCAAGCAGTGGTGAAAACAAAGACACGTCTATGTTATGTTTTCGTATCAATGGCCATGATATAAAATAAACGTAATCAGATACAAAATAAAAGTTGTTAACTAAAATTATCTTACATAAAAAATTAGACACACCTGCATTATTTGTCTTATCTGGATCTACTCATAAACATTTTATTACTAATGTGTTTTGCTTTAAAGTGACAGTGCCAAATATTTTTAAAAAAGTGTTCATAATTCAAATGGAAATCTGGAGTTAAATAAGTACGCATGCTGACATAAGTCTGGGAATGTGAGATCAAAAAGAAAGCTTAATACACGGACGTGTTCAAAAGATTGCAATAACTTGACTGATTACAGATTAAGTAAACGAAATTAGCCGCTTTGGAGAATAAATCATAGTCAAACATTCGAAGCAGATTTCGTCAAAAGAAAACAGGGCTGTATTATTTTGATAAAATTTCTGCAAAAATAATTATTTGGATACAATGCGATTTAAGTATGCATTATTAAAACAAGATGAACATTTCTATGCTTTGTGTACAATGCATGTTTCACGGATGTGAACCATATTGAAATGTTTGAATCTTAAGCGTATATCTAGGAGATTTATTAGAAAATAAATATTCTTATTTGTTGTAAAAAAATATGGTATCCAGCGGTGTTTTGACACTCTACTTATTTTTCTAAAAAAAAGGTAAAACTAAAAATTTGGATTGAAATAAAGGCCTCTGGCGGGGCGGAAACCAATCCTCATAGAAATGTTGAAACCACAGGCGCCAGGCGACTACTCTATTCTGTTCGATTTCTTTAATGTGTAATAAAAGAATTGACTATAAGGGGACTAACATTCCCATATTAACCAGTATTATGGCATATGAAATGAATATTTTCTGAGAGCATACATATATATAACCAGTACTAAACTATACGTCAATGGCAATGTGTTCCCAGTAATCTGTTGGTACAAAGCGCCCTCTGTGCTCCTTCACCTTATCCACTCGTCGCTATTGTTGGCTTAAGTGAATATTTGAAACTACCTCAAGCAAGCGATGTCTGATCTCTTTTAAAAACTGAGTATATCTTGTAAAGATAATCCCCGAGGCGTTATAAAATGAAAAAAGATCTCATGTATGGCCATCATTGATTTTGTCTTCTACACAAACAAGCCAACGGGTGTCAGCATTCAGGGTGTTAAAGACGTATGCGTTGAGGCGGAAAGCACTGTGACACTCTTCTCTGGGCCTAGACAATACCCCCACAACTCGTCTCCACGGGCGGCAAGGCTTGCCAACAATCCGCATACTAACCCATCACTACAAAATTGTTCACAATTGTCCTATTCCTTGTAAAGGGAAAACATCTAGCATTGAGATTGCATATCAGAATTAGAATTGAAACGCGCAAATTGTATATGTCGCCTGTGGGATTGTATTATGAATTTTTGTCTTGTTCGAGAAGGAATGTAACACCTGAGCTGTGAAATACTTCAACCTACCCAAAATTTTAATTTGACCTTTTTTTGGCTTTAAAAAAGGGCTAATAAAAATTAAAAAGTATTCTCTTACCTGTATCACCCTCATATTGAGTCCTGTTTCTTGAGCAAGTTGTTCACGAATATGACGTGTTGGTTTGGGGGTGGCATTGAACGCCGCTTTTAAAACTTCTAATTGTTTGGCTTTTATCGTCGTTCTAGGTCCCCGTCGTTTCGCACCAACTTGGCCCCCACTGCCACAATCTTTCCCGGAACCCTTTTCCCCGTTGATGCTCCCCGAGGGACTAGCACTGCCGTTGCTTTCATTACTTGGAGGGTTCGCATTCAAATCCACCGCGCTGTCTTGTCTGTCTGACGTATTTCTGTTTCCGCTTCCTAGGTCGGACATGTTGGATGTGACTGATGCCGGACTGCCGATGGGACAACAACTAGCCGGAGATAATGGGGGCTCTTCTTTAATGTCTGAGGGACTGTTAATACTTGGAGATAAGAGGGGGTTCGTGGAACTGTTATTTATATTGTTATTATTATTATTTAAATAGTTTGTATTATTATTGTTTGTTATATTGGATAAAATGTTTTCTTTTCCCTCACGACTATTGTCTCCTTCTAAACAAAATTCTTTATCCGATATATTTCCCTGTGTATCTATACCGCTATCTAAATCACAATCATCCTCCCCGTCAGAACCTGAAATAAACCATAAGAAAAACATTAGTTAGAATAATAACCAAAGGCATCACCCGAGGCGTGTACAATAGAACCGAATAGCAGAAGGCGGAAACATGGAATGCGCTATAGTATGTCTAAATTTGCACTAGTGTCCTACAATAACTCCAAAAACAGTAAAATTTGGAACCCTGTATATCTGGAGGTTTTGGTCTTATTGCAAAATATCTTGCTCATGAAGGGTATATATTAAAAATGATTTGCGAGTTACTTGATGTGGAAAACGCTATCGTTTAGAGTTTGTTTTGAAAGTATCACATACTCGTGCTAAATATACAAATAATGACTGGAAATGAATTTTTATCCATATTTAATAACTTGTTATGAAAACTTTACTTATAATTTGGTCTCTTTTTTCTTTGACGAAAAGACAGTAGAACGCTTTCGGCAAAATCCGCATAGTAAATAGTGTTTAATGAGCTATGTTATTTTCTGGTAAGTATATCAAAATTTGGGCGAATTTACGCTTAATTACTATGAAAGGAGAAAGAAGCGATTTTTTTTGTCGTCGCGGTTAGTAAATTATCCGACATTAAAGCCTACTGTTAAACAGTTTCGGGCTCTACTTCTCACAGCACGATTTAAGTTTGTTTTACAATAAAAGTATGTGATAAGGGGATATCTATGGATATATTGTTGACATTTTTCTCTAAAGCACGATAAATAAGGCCGATTTCAGAATCAGTACGATACTAACCAACAAAGCCATTTCCAGTGTCATGGAAGAGTTTTGTGGACCGAAAGCCCAGTTGGAAGCCAGCCATAAAAACCAAACATACATCTTAGGCGATTGTGTGTCATATAATTAAATAAAAAGTACAACAAAACTTAAAGGACAAAAAACTGTCTGTACCCTAAAGGCTTTTTCTGAAAATTGGTTCTATTTTGAAATACAATGTATTCCCAATCTAAGCATGATCCAACTACGTTTGGTGAAACAGAATTTCTTTAGACTTTAATCATTATCCAGAAATAAGCAAAAAATTTGTAACAAAAATTGACCATAAATTATAGACGATCTAAATCAGAAATTTAAAATGGTATTGGTCAAATATTGATTTTAAATATTTTCATAAATTATAAAACAAACACTTGGGCTTAATCATTCATTGCCAATTACGAAAACCTAGAATTAAAATAGAGAAAAGAACATATCATACTTTTTGTTAATAACTTACGTTAAATGTATTTACGATTTATGTTTTCATTTTGTAATCATACTTCGTTATTTATAATAAGGATAATGATGATTTTTATGGATGCCTTTTTAATTATTTTAGTTTAATACCATGCTACAAATGCTGACAAATTGTTATTTTCACATAAATATGATATAAGTATGAAATCAACACCTTAATCTGTGAAAATGGTATAAAATATATTCATGATCCAGTAATGTAATTAAAACAACATTATGTATAATGCGATCAACACGACCAAACTTGATTCCACATTTATAAGATATATTAAGATAACAATGGCGGGAATAAATTTGACATGTCATGCATATTTCATGTTGGGAGAAATCGAAGGATTATCAGATGCTCAAATCAGCTATTCAATATTCTGAGAAGGAAGTGATGGGCTAGCGCGTGAGGTACACGCACCAATTGGCGCCAGAAAACCTCCCAAGGATCGATACAATTTGAAATAGAATCTAAGTCCTGTCAGGGTATATTACAATCAAACACAGCCCCACGTCTTCGCTTGCGCTGAAAAATAATCCCTTGTAGAAAAACTATCCTAGACGACAATGGTTGAAAATAGGCTTTAAGAACTACCAAGAGCGTCCATTTTGTTCTCACAAATACCTCCAAAGAGGTTCTTTGAGCGAGTCGGGCGAGGAATAACTTATAGGATTTGCCGTACAAATCGGGCGTCACCATACTGCCCTCTGTATTGTCAAAGATGGGAGATATAATATCGGCGAACTCGTTCGATTGTGAACATCTATTCATCAGTAATAGGATGAAATAGTGTTTATTATTTTGAGTCGTCGTGACAGTAATGAAACTTTCTGACAACTAAATGAAATATGTTAAGTAAGGTACAAGTGTTACCAGTTTAATCCCCTTCTCGTGTTAAAGGTGCAACCAGCTATACATAGCATCGCGTAAACCCTATTATAGCCAGACCTGAGTCAGACAACAAGAAAATCCTACCTGAAAGGTCTAAATGCATGAATAATAAAGCTCGGTATTTTTCAGAAGGTAATCTGAAAGGGGCTGGACATACGACTTAAAGTATAGCTGGATAATTTCAAATTTTAAAACAAGGCATTTAATTAAAATTAACACAGTTGCTCCTAACATCAAGGTTGCGTAAACAGCAATACGTTCAGAGACTGTCTAGAGATGTTTTGCGTGGCAGACAATACACGATGCAGCTGAATTTATAATAAGGCAATAAAATTATCAAATATTGTTGACAAGATGAGATAATAATTGCTAGTTTACCACGTGTGAAATGGTGAGTTGTTACTCTCTTGTTTTACTCAATATTTCTCTACGGACCATTTACTTTAGATGAGCCGAAAATGAAAAGAACGTTTCGGTTAACTAGATTAAAAAAGCCCGAAGCTGTTCAATTTGGTGCAAATTAAGTGTCGTATCGCAGTCGTAATCTTGTTATACTAGTTGGCGAATTGACAAATTACAGCTAAATTATCATCGGTTGCTCCGATGAGTCGCACCTAATCTGTCTCCACGCGCTTATTATTAACCGTAAGTGGATTGAGAGTTACAGATTGGGCAACATGGGAGAAAAACAAAAGGATTAGAGGCAAACAATCTCCCACTTGATGCCCAGTTTATATTGTTATAGACCAGTAACAAGTATTGATCGTAATCTTAAACGGAATTGGTAGTACGAGCTTATGCCATAAAATACTAGAAAACCACCAAATCGCGTAAATATGTCACAATCACTGCTACTGAAATTGCAAAGGAAGTGCATACGGGACACAGAGTTCACAATAAAATCAGGAATTCGCTTGAATTGAATGATAAGTTTTCTAACCGAAGGCTATCTGGCTAGAATCTATCGACGTGTTTGAATTGACCGATCTTTATTTGAGGCACAGATGGGCAAGTATTGTGATGGCCCCGAGCAATCACCCCTGGGATACACTGCCGAGATTGGGTTAGAAGTCCAACAACGAACAAGTCAATCGAAAACTCCAATTCCCCTTAAGGGAGAAGAGAAAGAAGGGTCTTGATAGAGAAAGAAAAGATTCTTGTCTGCCTATATTTCTCGTCTTAAGCGGTGCTGAAAATTGAATAAAGTACAAATCGTTTGGCCAAATGTCATAAGATTTGAGCTATAATTTGATAATAAATTCTAGAAGGGCTATGGCCTTTAGGTAGACAAAGACATCGACAGCTAACACTGAGATTTAACTGAGATTTATGTGTTTTAAACAGATTTCTCTGACACACATCCTTCTATTCCCAACTCTAATTCACTTTATTCGGCATAACTAAATTTGTATTTTGCATGTAAATTATATTTATATTTACAGAATTTACTATAAGTAACAATTTAGGACAGATTATTTTATATAATTTCACTCTTTGTTCGTGATACACTTTGAAACTTATATTTATCACATTTTATTAAAATTCTCAACACTTTTTTCCCACGGAAGAATCTCCCGAATAGAGTTAAATATACACACAAAGAAAATATTCTAATTCTTATTTCAAGTAGGCTATATATTTAGCCGGCGCGTCGGTATATATAGATATTCTTAAGGAATTCATATCTGAACTATTTATCATTAATATTTAACAGTTTTTCTACTACAAATTTCATCGATTGCAAAGAAATTTGAAAAGAAATATCTAACTAATCTATATCAATCCGTATTTCAAGTATTTATTTGACGTTTCGGAAAACTTTACATAACAATTCAGACCGGAAATTTGGCATTTCCCAATATAACTTCTTAAGACTTACATCTATTCAAACGTAATTTGATAAATATACAAGAATAACTAAATCGATAAATGAATTTGCATTATAATTAAACAAAGGAACTTTAAGATAGGATTCTATCGTGATGCCAAATCGTAAGATGCACCCGAGAGGTGAATACATGAACCCTGGGATATCATTTCATCTAATGTTTGTTCTTTTTGACATTCGTTTTATTCCGTATTTCTCTCACGGGGTTAGAAACAACGGCTGATGAGTCACTTGTGCGGACAAAACACAGCAAGCTAACTAAAACTGTTACCAAGTGTCATTAACTTATGTCAAATGCACGCGCACTGCTCAGCGAGTATCGGGGCAAGTTTTTTTATCTTCCATTTTTTAATGTCGCCATCAATAGAGAAGAACATGCCACGTTTCTCATACATTATTCCACATCAATTAAACATGCGATATTTTTCTCAGATGGCCGGAATACGAGACGGTGTTGCTTTTGAATATCTCATTTTTGGAAAGATATCTGTTGAAAAATGAAAGAACTACATTTTATGACAAAATAACAAAATAACTTTTAGCATTGGAAGTCTCCGAACTTGGGAAGATATATTTAATTGATAGTAAAGGCAAAGAGTATGTAAAATATACGATGAAAGATTTGGATTCGTGACCTGTTCGAAGATGAAACAATTGGATCTGAAAAAAATTTAAGGACCATAAAAGTCGTTTTAATTGTGATACGTTTACCAGATTTTGGCTATTTTCCAAAGGTTATCGACACACTTTTTTATAATTCAAACAACTTACTTGACCATCCCCTAAGTGTAACCGTTTGTTTAATGTTGGCTATATAACATCAGTTTATATAATAATTTCATCGATTTTGTGACAGAAAATCAACACCAGAACCTTTAGGAATTCCAGCAATCTAAAACTTGGGTTTGAAGATTGGTATTCAGGAAGATGTAAATTCAACATTTGAATATTATTTCGGGAGGGGGGTGTTTCAAATAAATTAAAACACCGCCTTACTCAAAGTATTAAGTGTCATAAGCAGATCTCACTTTTAATGCCGCTTTCGAAGTAATTGTGAACTGTTTGTGTATAAGAACGCAATGCATGAAACACAGATCGGTTCTCGTGATTTACAAAAAGAGATATAATTAAATGGAGAGAAGTAAATTATGTAATTGTGATGAAATTGAAGATGGGTTTCATGCTTTGTTTATTTGCCCAGCTTAAAAGAATCTCATAGAAACGTACTTGGTTAAAATCATCAGAGTTATTTGCTATTATATGGTACCTATAGCAAAACTTTAAATAATTTATGTCAATATCTTTATTTGATGTTGCAAAGAAAAACTGAGGTAGTTACTGTTAGTAATTCGAAAATAGTATTACCGCATGCACTAAATAACAACGCAAGATTTGGCATGTCGAAGTGTTCATCAAGGCTTGTCGTTTGTTACAATATTATCTATATGATAGGTCAATAAGAGGTAACGGCAATTCTTTGTTCATATAAAGAAACTTGGCTATTAAAATTGTTTACTCCAAATAATATTTGCTGCCATTGATTGTGGAATCCATGTTGTATATATAATGTACGAATAGTCTTGTTTAATACCAGCGATGTGAATATTATGAGAATAAATGGCGGATCTGTGATTTTGAGATTAAATTGAAAGGTGTGTAATAGGCAATACCCTGTCCGTATTTAGTCATTGATTTTGTATTATCTACTTGAGAAGAATTGATAATTTAATACGGTAAACAAAGCTACGGGGCTAAAACAAACAGCAAAGCATGTGTCCGTAAATCAAGTGGGTTCTCTTTCAATAGAATATCACCAGTCTTCCTTTAAATTCAATACTTCTACCATGTTCTGTGATGGAAAATGTCCACAGTGACAAACCAAAAATCAATGGCCGGGCGAATGTTGAAAATAAAAAATCAAAACTTTTAATTCAGTTATACTACAGTAGAAGTCGTTAGTGTGACTTTTAGAGTTGTTTTAGAATAATACTAAATAACCAACCAGATGTTACTGTCTGCTGATTGACAGCTGAGATTTGTTATTTACATTTGCTGAAATCGATTACCAGAAATGTGCCGATGTGGGGTTTCATATAGATATAATATTTCATAAATGTTTGCCAATCGTTCCTAGAATAATCATCGGGAACATTCAGTAAATGCAACGAATTAATAGTAAATCAAATTGCCCTGTTGTATTATTGATTAAACGGGGCTATGAAGTATATTTCCATCTCGCCTCCTTCATTATTGAACAGAAAGAATAATACCAAAACATCTCTTTCATTTGCTTTAGATAACCTAAGTATACTAATTAGATCAATATACAAAACAGTTGCGATATTGAAGGAGCTTTTAGCTCTTGTATTTTAATACGTTCGGCTGTTTTCTTTGATGTAACACCACAGAAATGTTATCGGCATTGTTTTTCTGGAGGGTTTTTCGGGAGCTTGTTTTACAATGTTTATCGTGTATTAATTATTAATTAATGTGGTCACGTGTTGCAATGAAGACGAGAAACAGAGAGAAAAAGTCACCATTGTATGATTTGGTGGGCCGGTCACACAACGTTTGGCGCGTTTCACCTAATTATCATTCAACTAGCGAACATTAATTTACTCTGTCAATTTAATTTGCATTAATGATAGAACGATGAAGTTGTTTAAGTTAATTTTATTAAAAAGGCGTAAAGAGACCAACTAAAAGAGGCTCGTGTTCAGAAACCCATGTTATTTTGACAAGATGGCGTAAAGATCACTCACTAACACCGCTTGTTTAAAAACCGCACGCGCACAAACGACGTGGGTCTTGGGCAAATTAAAATTATAGAACTGGAAATTATGTGAAAAGAAATTCGAATAAATCTTTTTTCGGTGAGAATAATTTTTACATCTGTATTTCTCCGAGTAAATACAATTACAGATCACTTTGTCAATAATGTCTCATGGGTTTATTTAATACCAAAAGGAATATGATATTGAACATGACAAATTTTATTGGCGAGACGTGTGTGGGATTTTTATGCTTGAATAAAATATATATCTATTTAATGAACGACTAATTTAGTAACAAAATCAGGCATTTAATAGTTAATGTCCATACTCGATATTTACATGTTTGCTTGCTTGATTTAGTTTTGGGAATATTTATTAGTGTATTAGAGATAATGTGAATATGTATATTATATATTATTTAAAATTATTAATAATTAAGTAAATATTGTAAAAGGCAGACTTTGAATAGACGTCATTTGTGTCCTATTGGAGCTAGTTTTAATCATATTATACACACAATGTTTTAAAATATCAAAATAATTTCTTTAAACCAAAAGCGTTAAAATTGAATTGAAATTTTATATACATATTCAATACCAAACTACAAAATTGAAATCTAATGTAAGGAACAACTTATGAAGTGCATGAAGATAAATCAAAAGTATATATTCAAAGAATACGTACAAATATAACTACGTCTTATTATCATTGCACATCTACCCGTAAAAATGTTCCCCTCTAAATAACAAAAAATAAAACATCCCTTAAAGTTACAGTATAGAACTTCAAAAGATACAAAATCTCTTCAAATAAGAGAACCCCTTTGAGGTGCTAATCCCGCGATTAGTTGGGATTATATTCTATTTGCAACTTCCATCCATGGATTTGGGTTTTAACATTTTTACTTCAGACGTGTGCCCAAACTTTAAAGTAAATAAAAATAAATACTCAAAATAATATTTAGAGAAGTAACGCACATAGATATGTGTATATAAGCTTGTGATTTATTAGTTAAGAAAACATATATTATTAAATTATGACAGATTCGCAGATTAAAATACTTAAAATATGATGCTTTTTTCATAACTTCCATTATTTTTACAGTCTTTTTTGTAACATGATTCTAAATTGAAGAATTTACAAGAAATCTGCAACACAAGATATTTCGTACTATCATTTTACTTTAGAACCTGTAGTAATAGTAAAGGTTGACAAATACGTGCGAATAAGAACTACAAATATTATTCAACTATAGGTATTTGCAATACATAAAAAATTATATATTGCAATATCAAATATTAAAATCGCACATTTTTGATTTTGATTGTAACGGTATTTTTGTTTTTTGATCGAGTCCAATATAATTATAAGAAATGGTCTATAGCTGTATTTAAATTTTCCTTCGGGTTATACAATTTGACAATTAAAATTACAGAAATGGAGATGAAATACCCAACACCTGTTTCACTGTAATATAAAATAACCATTTAAAACATTTTAATTTTTTGTAATGCTGTTTGGGGCACACACGTGGACAAAGAAACTACGCGGGTACAAAAACTGTAAAAGTTTATAGGCGCGTATGAAAAATGACCGCCAGTACAGGTAGAGCGGCAAGACAAATCTTCCGTTTGATGTTGGCCGCCCCACTGCTCGTTGGTTTCGCTCGTCGCTCGTTCGAACGTAAGAACTTGAGTGCAAACATACTAGGGGGAGAGTTATAAAATGGTTTAGTACTTTATCTCTCAACGGTGAGGGTTCGCTACGAGTAGTTCGTCGAAAAATTAGACATTATTTTGTGTCTTGAACGCTGACCACACACGGCTGTTCGTTTGTCTTTCATCTTTATGTGTGTAAAAATTGATATAATTGGAATTGAAAGGTACGCGTAGAAAACTACATTCCATGCTGTAAATATGTCTAGCGTCAAAGAACTTTCTAAAATGGCGAACGGAAATTATTAATGAAGTTTACATCCTTCAAAAGATGTAAAGTATTTTCAACAAGGATATGTCTGAGATATATGGAATATATAGAATTTTTTGTTATTTTTAATAAAAACTCCTTTAATCTGCTGTCATTGCAACTATATGATCAAAAACAACCTACGGTAACTAAAGTCTTATGTGAATGGATTTTCTTTTTGGTAAAAAACAGTAGGTGACTTGTATCGTTTAGAACAGGACGTATGGATGTCTTTTGTATTTAATGTCTTTAAGATTAGCATACATCATTATTTCTTTTTAAAAAGCATTATGTAGTTTTTCTGTAACATGGTAACCAAACTTATTTTATATCTATAGTCTTTTCTTCTTAGAATTTGCAGTGTGGTTAAGACTAATTTGTTTCGTATAAAATTTCTTTGGTGTAAGATCCAACGGGAACACGGTCACCTCTAAATGGCCATTTATTTTCTAAATCTATATCTTTTTTATAATTTGTCTTAACTGCTAAAAACGCACACAGAAACCACACACGTGGGTTTTCATACTACAAACAAATCTCGAATCAGAATCACAAAACTGTTCAGGATTATTCCGTATTTCGTGCTGTGATTCCCGTAACGGACTCTATTTTTCACCATTGCCACAGTTTCATCAGAAAGGCACTTTGTTTGATTTTTAAATATTGCTCCGCAAAACTCTATATTCTTTTTTTTATTAGCTTAAGAAACATGTATGTAGTGTGTGTGTAAATGTATATTATCCCACAGAAAACAGTTATCACATCCAAGCCGTTTATAATTATATTATCTTGATTTGGTTTTGGATCTCCCGGTTTAACACTGCTGTAGACCACACGCGAAATCTAGCACTAGCCTGTGGGGGTGCAGAAAAGCCTGGGCAGGTTTGTTCCAAAATCTACACACAGTTCTGTAGTATTGTGTAAACGAAAGACGAATATGTTCGCGAATTGTTAATCTTAACGTTGGGTTCAGCTTTGCTGAAATTCGTGAGTTTTAGAAGTCTAGTTTTGAGTATTTTCGGGAGAAAAAAAATCTTTCTGAATAAAATTATATTTGTCTTGTTTGGTTATTTGGTGTCATTTTATAATTTGTTCAATTCTTCGTGTCTGAAAAATACATTCAAACTATATTCTCAGTTGTACAACATCAGATCGACATTAAATATTATTTATCTTTGCCATTATCTTTATTCTATTGGTACCAGTGTGCTGAGACCTATTTATGAACCATTTATGTACCGTGAGCCACATATTGGACAATTTTATTACTTCGGTCAAGGTATATAAAAACTACAAGGCGTCGGTCGGAATGGGATAAAATGAGTTTTATATTTAACTCTTAGGTCAATATTACTGGTTCCATAAGTGTAATCGGGTCAAACCTAAAGTTCAAACGTTTCGATTTTATGTATTTCAAGAATTTTTGGTTCTTTACAACTAAAGGGTTATTTTATTTCCATTCTTAAATACAATATGTTGCGTTCCTTAATGACTGCAAATAAATCAAATATGTTTAAAATTATTTAACATCCGAATACTTCGGCTGTTTTATGCAAGACTGATTGTATGTATGAATGAAATATTCAAAATGATTTTTTTTTTATCCAGATACAAAATTCTAAAATATTTCTTTTGAACTTCAAACTGCGTCTTTTATGAACTAAACTGCGGAAGAAAGTGAAAATGCACCCACAGTTCATTCTGAAAGGATCTTTGTGCAAAAATTATAGTCTGTTTTAGAAATAACCTTCATCTCCTTGAGGTTCCGTGCGTCTTTAACATTTTTATGAGGCCCATATATACAGAACAACCATTAATATAATATGCAATAAAACCCAAAACATGGTAATTAAAAACGACGTTTTCTTTTATGGCTTTCTCGGTCCTCCCAAAATATTTTATGATCTGCTGCAAGGATATTTTGAGGATGTGTGTCTATTAAAATGTCTTGTCTATTCAAAACCCATTACGACTAATAAATGTATGGTTGTATTAATATGGTTATGTACCTTCAACCATGCGAATAGTCAAAAATCATGGTCGTCACGATATTCATTGACAGTTCGAGTTTTACGATTTTGGAGCCTGATCGTTGTTTCATTTTTTAGAAGGGGGCCAGGAGAGGTTACAAAATATAGAAAATCTATTTTTCAGTGTAAGAGTGGTGAGAACATGAAGAGAGGAAACCATTCTCGAACCTGTCCACCTATTGTACGTGTTACGACCATTCTACGTGTGGAACAGTTTAAGTGTTTGGTATTGTGAAGTTCACTTCAGTTCTAACATATTGGGTCGATGGACACTGTCACCAAGAGAATAGCAGCTATCGTGGTGGGGTCCACTACAACTCAAGTTCGAAGACCTGACTCACAATGATTCTTGGGATATCGGCTAGTTTTCGGCTTCAACAACACATACAAACGAGTTGGGAGTAAAAGCTAGAACGAGAGCTCTTCGATCGTCTATCGAATTTTTCTTGAGAAAAACACAGCGTCCCAACATGCGATGCCAAGCGTTACATGTATGTATGGTTCGATGGATTTGCAAGTTTCTAGCAGAAACATTGAGTACTATTGATTACAAGTCACAAGTTTTACGTCTCAGTTGTGAAAAAAAAATCCGCTCTCCTGTCGACTTGCAAATATATTTATGAAAGAACAATGAAATTTGAATATAAAGCCATTGTCTTGTTATAAGTATTATATAGCTTTATGTGGTTTTATATTAAACCCCTTTGTTATGATTTGTTATCCAAAACGTATTCTAAATATAGAGATCTATTTGTTCTTATTATATATGCATATTCAATTACTTGATTAGTTATTCATACGCCAATAATAATATACCACTGTATATCTCTTTTCAGACTGCGGTGTAATTCGTATACTATGCCCTTTATATGTCATGTGATAGTACTTTTCTAGTATTTTCGTTTTGTTTATCTTTGTGTTTAAATCAGTCAGTACTTTAAACGTATGATTGGTATGTGAATGTATGGATCTGGTTAGAGATCTCTGATTTATTTAATAAAAGAATTCGGAATGTTTTTTTGTTGAAATACTCTTTAATACGGCGATTTTCAAGTGCCTGCGGAAGAAATGACAAAATTTATTAATCAGTATAGCTATTCAGTTTTTGTACCTTTTAGTTTCACTGTTAATTACACCTTTTGGATCCTTTAATTTATGTTTATACTCGAATCAATTATCTCATATAGCAATTGGTGAACCTAGCAATTCACTGATGTATCTTACTATAAGTGCTATTATAGTGATGGTGCTCGTTTTAATTGATCTAAACTCTGGAATACCGTGATCATTATTTCCTTCTACACACTATTCTGTGGTGTGCCTCTTTAAGTATTTAAAACTGTATAAAATTAATCTTTAAAGCAGAAAATTATTTTGAGATGATATCATGTATTTCTCTACACTCTGTTAATTGTTAAATGATGCATGTAATATTATATTTAATTATTTAACATGCGATAAAATCTTTCAATGGCAATTGACGCCTTTTCAGTATGTATACGTGTAAAAGCGTATTTTTCGTTCGTTTACCTATGTGTTTAGACGGGTATGCAATATTGTTTCACACACTACGTAATAACACACCATGTGCTAAAATGATAAGTAATGCTATTACGAATAATTTGCTGGTGTGTTCTTTATTATTTCAATATTTGTTGTGTCATTATATTGTTTCTGTAAATGGGCGTAGTTCTAGATTAGTTATATTCTCGATTAAATAAAATTTATACTAAATAATATTACTTACATATCCCTATTATAAAACTATATGTGCTCATTTTTTTTTATATTTTGCGGCTTCATATTTTTATTTTCATTCTTCTGTTTGATATATTCTTATTTAGCTTCAAGCATTTTTTTCAACTTTGCAGACCTTCTTTAAAACATGAATTTTCATCCTCTGAGATTTAACAAGTCAAAAAATACTCACCCGCAAATTTACTGTTTATGTAATCTTCTTTACATATGAACTTGTTTTCGTCCAGAATATACAATTCTTCCCCAGTAGACAGCTGTTTTCTACATACCATACAAGTGAAGCACTTTAAATGAAAAACTTTGTTTCTGGCCCGTCGCACTAAATCATTCGGAGAAATACCATGCGAACAACCGGCGCATTTCGTTCCGTATCTCCTGTAAAAACATTTCAACATGTCGCAATTATCACAAATCGAAATGGTATAAACAAAAAAGATATACAATGTACACTTTTTATTTCCACATCCTTAAGTTAAGAATAAAAAAGATTTATTTATCTGGTCTGCGCTTGAAGTAAAATCTATCTGTTTCTCGAATTCAAAATAAATCTCAGAGAAATTTTATAGAATTTTTCTAGTTTCTAATTTCTATTGGTTCAATAATTATTAAAGCTAAACTATTATGAAGTTCTCTTTTGTGTATTTCTTTAAGTAAGAATTATATTGTTATGCGAATTATAAGGATTATTATTTGAATAATAAATACATAAAGACTCCGATCGATAACTTAGTCAATAATTATAACATCATTTTTTGTTTTATTGCGTCAATTGATCATACAAATCTTGTATTAATAGTTAATTGTGTTGATTAAGAATGACGACTTTAAAGTATAGAGACTATTGTATTAAGCAATAATAAAAACCAGTGTTAATAATTGATGAGTCTTTTTCTTTCTATCGCTTGTTTGATGAAGTTGTAATTAAGACGCGAGGAGAGATTATTTCAAAAACATTATTCATCGAAGCATGTCGGACAACAGATTTTAACGACACGAAAAATCAGATAAATACATGAAAAGTATTGCACACGAGTAGTTTTTAATAGATTATTTGAGTTTACGTGAAATAACAGGAATATTCTTCATTTTCGCTTCAATGACTTTGAAACGTGTAGATTTTCGAATAGAGATTACCGTTCACATATCATTAATTTTGAGAAATGTATTCTCGACAGAGCATCCGTTTGTATATTTGATACCCCTATTGTAGTGAGATATTACAAATAGAAATATTAAAAATTTATAGAAAAGAAAAGGGGGAAAAACAGATGACAAGTCATACACAGTCATAGCACCGAAATAATGTTTTACATTTTCATATCATAAAAGAAAACACTCAAAGAAAATAGTGAATGCCCCGCCGAACATAAAATGGATATTACGCACGTTTATATATTTTATTATCAGAAGTGTATGTTATTCCTAAATTTTGACTTGTAAAAAAATAAAATGAAAGATCCATTCTAGGATCCATTTGATTAAAATTGTCTTTAAATTTTAAGCGCAATGCCCCTTTAATTGGTATATGTTTATCTAATTAATCAGAAAACGATAATGATTAAATTATGCATGGCAAATTAAAACTTAATCATTTACGATGTTTTTCATCAACGATTTTAATTCTAAGCGATTAATACGTGTGAAATTATTTAGATGGTTATGAATTTGATTTTAATTCACAGAGATGCCGTAGCACTGTGCTTTGTTTACATGAAGATAACACTCAAGATAAACATATAAAAGAAACATATTACATATGTTAATAAAATTATGATATTTACGCATTTGAAATAAGTATTGAATAATGTGTTGAAAAGATAAAGAAATATTAGTTTATATCTTTTAATAAAGATTTTAAGATTGTGACGTGATAAAACTTACGTTGTTAGAATCTAAAAGCGTTGAGAAGTTTTATATTTATACAATTTAAACACCTACCTGAAGAAATCTAGTCGACAGTATAATTTTCCTTCTCGGTAAAAACACTTTTCTGTTAAGTTACATTTACAATCGTAGCACTGAACACATTTAGCATGCCATGCCCGATCTAATACATTCAGTAGAAAGCGATCGGCAATAGGACGTTCACACCCAGCACAATGCACCATCTCTTCCCCCGGTACTCGGCCGATCTCCCTGGTGACAACACACGGGCTGTAAGGAAGGGAGGGTCGGGCGTAAGACCCGAGGGTCGTGTTCTCGTGAACAGGCAGGTTGCTGGTTAGGAAATAATACTATGAACAACTGATGTCATCTAATATCTAGCCAGAATACAACACCGTTTTATATACATTCATGTATATATAACTTCATATACATACACTGGTGATGAGAGAGTAGGCTTGTATTAGTCTTTCACTATTGAAGATTACGTTAAGATAAACACCGTATCCTTGTCTAAGTCCAAATCCTAAATCTGCACAAAATCCTTTACTTTCAGTCCACTTTTACTTTTTTTAGAGTTAGCATGGTTGACAGTACTTCTAAAGTCCTTCCACATGTAAAGCGGTGATCGTATTGGTGAAAAGTGGGCCGTAGATTTCTACGCTATAAAAGAGGTGTGTCTAAATGTCCAAAGGCGGAGCTTACTGCTGTCAGTCATAGTTGATCACCATGGAGATCTCTCATTCGTATTCAAAAGGGGTACATGTCAGCCCGTAAGCCGGTATTGTCATGTCAATAAGATATATATTCTCATCTTTTAAAAATACTTGTACACGAGTGAGTAGATACAAGTAATTTTCATAGTTTGGATTGATGCGAGAAGTTGGCGAAAGTCTGTCCATCACGTGGATGACCTCCGACTCTCTTCCCGACAGATGCTTTGCACAAAAGTCGTTGTCGTCTGCCGTCAATTTTCTAAATAATATTTTTAAGGTTCCTCCTTGAGATTTTAAACTCGTTTGAAACAGACCCATGTTTGCACGTAGATCCCTAGGCAAACAGTTTGAGTAGGATAAATGCAGAGAGAAAACGGAACGAAGGCGATATTTTAACAGTTTGTCGAAGCTTTCGTTTATGAAAAGAGTGAAAAAGCTAAGGGCACTGTAATGTAACAGCCTTGAGATATAGGGGACCCGCGTAATACAACTTCGTGTCGCTTATGCAATGAAACTTGAAAGGAATTGACAAGAGTTGGTCAGGATATCAGATGAATTGTAGATTTTTTTTTCACAGAACGGCTTTACTCGATATCAAAGTCACACTACAAGAAATACAAAGAGGTTTCCAGTAGTCTAGTCAAAGCGACTTCAAATCAAAATACATTATCTTTCCTTCGATGTCCTCGTTTCATTAGTCATTGATGTCCAATTTTCGTAAATAGGTTTTAAAATTTAAGACTCGGTGTGGATTCAGTTTCGATAGTGATGCGCACGTATCGTTATGTCACTCATTTTGTTTGCAACTTTTATTGTTCACTGACTATTTTGAGTTAATATTAAATGCCAGTTAGTGTTTTCAAGGAACGTAAAACAATTTTTATCTAACGTCACATTGATAAAATTTGGGAGAAAGTAGCATAATAGCAACGTCCCCACATACCTTTATTGAATTAAAAACACAAGCTTATGTGCATACATGAACAATTCCTAAAAATTAACTTTATACATTTCTCAACATACAATTATAAGCTACAGGTTAGTTTAACCATAAACTGCACAAAACACAGATAGTCTTATTCGTTAATTCAGATAGTCTTATTCGTTGATTGTCTGCGATATCAGTCTAGGCAGAAACGGACGTTAAACCCGACTATTGGATGGACAGAAACAAATTGAGAAGAATTGTTAATATGGAAATGGCATGATTATTGAATAAGAAGGAAATCTTAATATACTCTCTAATGTCTTTACTTACTTTGAATGACACTTTTGAGAACTACACCACTTATAAGGTAATATTTCAGGTCTAAAATGCAACATTGCTACAACCTCGTGTACATTTTTGAGAATTGTTTTTAAAAAATAAAAAAAACAACATATTATAGATAGAACATATTTCATGTCATGTCGATAATTATATAAATCAGCCCGAGGCATATCGCAGGGTGCACCATTTGGACCCTATTATATTATTATATTTGTTAATATAATATGCAATTCCGAAGAATGAGTGTCAATGATGTAAAACTTCATCTGCAACATCCTGACCTACACACGACAATGTCAGTGAACATTGTCATTCATCGTTCAACTGCAGGACTATCATCATTATTTCAATTTAATTACATGGCTGTGGGGCTCCTCTATATTATTGTTCTCGTAATCCATTGACTGCTCTTCTCATAAACACCTCTTTATTATATGTCAATTAAACTTTTCTACATCACTAAATACATGTTCATGAAAATTATTGGCTTGCGGTAACTTGTCAATCTAAATACTATACTTTAGTTTGTTTCAAATTGTAATTATGGGGTTAAATGTCACTATTTGGAGAAAGTTTATGATATACAATTCTATTTTGTCAAATAAACAGCTATATGGTGAAAAAAACAAATACATGTAATCGATTCTCGTCGGAAACAATAACTTCGTTTAATAAAAATAGGTTGCTGTAAAATGGCATTAAATTTTGTCAAACAAAATAACATAAATTTTGTGCATCATACTCTGAATAAGCCAATATCTCTACCATCAATATTAACAACTAAATAAAGTAGGGGTCTGTTGACAGCTTTATATATTTTACATTGCTATAAAAATTGTTCAAAGAAATAGAATATCTGCAAACTAGATTGCTCAGCATTAGAAAAACGAAGAATCGGAAAATGCTGGAGTTCCGAAAATACAAGAATTTGTAAACATTGTTTGAAGAAAGATGTATAATAAGAGGAATGTGTTTCATAACATGTTTATATTCTTTCCTTATGTCTTTCAAGAGTAATACTTTGGATTGTTACCAGAAATTGAGTGCAACTTTGTCCCATTTCGATTCCTTTGTAAATTTTGCTAAACTGTGTATCTCATACATGTCACATGAAGTTATCGATACATTAATTTGCATATGCATGAAACAGCAGACATTTTAATTTCTAAGTACTTGTATATGCCATAATACTTGCTTGATATATCTTTCACTGAATCTCTATTGATGTATATTGCAAAAGAAGCTGTAGGCTTTCTACTAGTATATATATTATTTATTTTCAATTTCATCGCAGTTTAATTTTCCCTGTACATCAAATTTAATTAGCTTATATAATACCTACTACCTCAAACCCTGAGGTAAAAAACTACACCAGTACATTAATATATTCTCTTATAAGATTTTTACTATATGTTCAACATTTTTATTGGAAATGGCGGTATTGAAAATTAGGTTGGCAATCAGTTCCATACGCAAACTACCTCTGCAGACAAAACAGTACGTAATATTATTTTCTGTCTGCAGCTGCATGGGTCGAACCCAAGTTGCTTAATGCTCTTAAGTAAATCAAATGATATTTAATATCGTATACGAATATCAAGTGCAATGTACATGATGTAATGTCTAGGCATATTCTTATTTTTCTGTTTGTTTTTAACATCAACTATATATCATTACAGTATTATCATAATCACATACAGATCTACTTGGGATTTTGAATATTTTCAAATCATGTTTATTTCTTTTTTAGATTATAAGTAAATGTAACACACCCCTCTAAGTCATCTAAAATTGAGTTTATAGCAAATCTGATAAAGATAATACATGTATATTGTTTTCAATACGAACTATAAACAGATTACGTAAGAGGGAAGTGGATGCTTCGTCAGGCACTAAATAAAAATATAATTAATTTAATAAATTCTGAAAGTTGTATGTGTAAAATGCGACACTTACTTAACTTTTCATTTTTACATATAAATATTAATTTTCTTTTTTTTATCATTACCGCTGAAGTTACATAGTGAATGGTATTTCAATATGTTTGGAAAAGATAGTGTTACAATACGGCTTTGGTGACAGGATATCGGTATTTTACGTACTATTTAATCTTGCGTCGTTCTTCTAATATCAATTTGAATTGCATTAGGGCCAGTAATATTTTATATTTGGTGACATCTTAAGTGTCCAATATGTTACGTTTTAATAAAGATGTTCAAAAATGGCAAACTCTTAATATAAGTTTCAAAGAATTAAGATGAAGTTAAAATCTCCTTTGTCTTGTTTTATAATCTTATTTTCTTTTCTTTTGTGGAACATTAGAAGACATATAATGCATATTACATACATTTAAGTCTATTCTCAGAGACAAAAGCCCGATAAAAAGACATCTAAGATAATGATAAGAGAGAGACGAAGATTGTTGAAATGAAATCAGATAGCATCGTGTTCTTTAAAACTGATATGATTTGGTGTTACATTACCGAAGACATGGTGATATTATCCCAGCCATCATCTCTCTTATACACTTTCTTTCCTTATCTACAGATAAACATAACATAAACTTCATCCTTTATTAACTTCCCGCGACATTTTCTTCACTCTTTAAATCACATTATCTCATTTATATCATTGTTCTTCTAAATCAAGATAGACGGGCTTTGAGATTTATTTTTTATTTCCATTTTGTTTTTTAAAAATAAAACCTTTGTTCCGTTTGTCATAATAGTTTAATTTTGAAACGCTGAAAATTTCAAAATTAAAACAATGGTTTGGATGATTTTGGATTGTGCTTCAGAATCTGAAAAAACCCCACCCCAGCTAAGAATTATCCAGGACTCGAGAACCCTATACTAAACGCTTAACCCATCGATTTGGAATACCTAATGTAGCTCGAGTCCGATAATGCATGTATACAAAAATTTAATTTCAAAATTGAAGTGTTAGGTTTGTACTTGTAGGTAAAGAATTTAGCTAGAAATCGGAACAATAGGAAATTGGTTTTCGTTGAAGAAAAGCAGCAAAGGATTGGTTGCATTAGTGACCGTTATAATCAATTATATTGTTAATGCCATGTTTAAGCCTTGGCAATTTATCTAGGAGGAATTTCCTTGGAGTACATTCTGCAGAAAAAGCAGGAATAGTCCCATTAATTTCAATGATCTAGGTAATGTTTAACATGGGTTTGGGTACCTTTTATAACATTCCATGGCATGGCATTTGTAGGACTTCTTGATTCGGATAAGATTAAATTTTCATTTTGGCAGAGTGACTGGATATTGCTTAGTTTACTAATTTAAGATCTTTTTTTATCTCGATTTTAACTCAACGCGGAGTTTCTAAAGGGGTGTGGAATTTTTGATGTAAGAATAATTTATTAGTTTTAATCAAATTAACACTTTAATTTGTTACAACTGGGAGAGCTTTTGTTATTTAATGCTTTGAATACTGAAATAGTTACAATAATTCCAGTTTTGAAAAGTGTACAACTAATTTCCAAATCATCGGCCATATCTATTGGAACATATACAACTGCACATTGAGATTTACAGCAATCCCCTGCGAAGTTTTATCTGAAATAACACGAATACAGGAAATTTTTCACGTTGTCCCGATGTGCGTTCTTCGTGTCTGTTTTTATCATAAGAGTTGATAGTTTTCGTGTTGGTTACATGATTAGCTACATGTCACGATAAGGCTAATTCTTACAATCTAAGCTAATTACGTTTATTGTGCTGATAGTGACGGGTCATCTGTTAAGCGATCATATACCTTCGTACTTAGTACATGTGCAGAGTATGAAGACTGCTATAGCGGTTCGTAGACCAATACTTGCACATTTGAGAGAGCTTTAACTAACGGTTCATGCTCATTTATATTCCAGACAAATTATTGTTCCATATTGTTGAATAAAGATATTTTACATCTTAGAATTTCATCAGAAGAGAAATAAATCAAAATGCATCCATGAATGAATCCATAAACCCGTAAAAGATAGTATATCAAAATAATAGCAGATGCAATTGATGAGAAATTCAAAGAGAATTTAAGAGATAATACGTTTGTGAGAGCAGATCGGAAGAGATTAACCGACACTGTAGTCTATTAAAATAATATCAACGAAAGTTTGAAGTGGAATAATTACGGCAAAATGTCGTCCACGACTCTTTCTTCATATTCTTCACTTTAGGTGTTAGACTTTTAAACCCTACGTGTTAAATGCTTGTCAAAACACTCAGCTAGGGCTTTTTATGACTACTTATGGCTAATCGGACTAAGTTTCAACCACTTAGTGGTGTTTATTGTGTCTCCATTGTTTTATACTTATTAGCAGTAAGGCTCTACTTTTAGCTCAAGGACCCCGTCGATTGTTTCTAAGATTGTTAATCCCATTAACGGACATGATCAAAGAGCTGATGCATTGAAAACCGTGGAGAAGCGATTGAAGCAAAAAGGTCTGATCGCACCCCCTGAGAATACTTGCGCGATCTTCACGTCCCCTGTGGGCCTAAAATCCCAAACAACGAATTAAAATAGATAAACTATGTGAATGGAGGACTGTCTGTTCCCTTGTTCACCACTTACATACAATTCACACCAGGCCCTCGCCATGTTTGTGAAATACGAGTGTGAAAAGAAGTAAATCAAACATATTTATTGTCTTGTTGTAATGTGATAATTGAACGACCGCCTGTACGTCTAGCGATCACATACTTCACTTTCTATAATCTTCGTATTGTTTAACTATGATTCCTTCAGCAAAAACGTAACCCACAAAAAACAAACAGTTTAGTGAGAATCAACTCAGTTCTGCCAAATTATTCTTCCTTTTACCAGACTGGCCATAAATGAATCCCTTCACACACAATTCTCAAGTGAATTGTAAAATATATTTAAATTTGACAACTTCTAGAATTCATATCTTATTGGTTTTCATTAAAGGGCCAATTCCAATAAGATTTTGGAGAATAAAACTGACTTATTTTGTATTAAAAATCCCTTAAATTCCCCTTTCCTTAGGACCCAGCAATTAACTAAATATACGTTTTCAAACAATTAAACCCGCCAGTCTTCATCTGGAAATAAAGATCGGTGTCCTAAGCTGTATTATGCGATGACCGGATAAAACCAGACTTTTATTTTATAAAAATAATGTGTAGGTGAAATTTACCTTTCTGTATCAAGTAAAGCTCATGGGCCATTCACTGTATGGCCCTCTAAAATAACAAGAATTGATTATCAGGTCACCGAAGGAAAAAATTGAGCTGAAATTTTGAGACAGGGTAAATACATCTATGTTTTGAGACTCTATTGAAATCGGGATAGTCCCTTTAACTCCTCAATGTATTCATAAGTGTATTGTTACTTATATTTATTATTAGAAATGGTGGTAAACTCACGATTGGAATCAAAAGTATAATTTATGGAAATTTTATGCCGCAATCGATTTTTGTGTAAACTTATACACAGACGTAATCATAAAAATTCTCTATTTTGGGTTTTTTATTTTAAAATCTTCATAATTATGACGTTATGAGAAATTTGTGTCTGAAGTAATTTACATAACATGTATATTTATCTATAATCAAATAGCCTTTTGTCAGCTAAAATGATGAACAATATGCAGGTAGAGATAGACAGAAAAAAGGGAGCCTAGACATCGAGGTGAAGTTTATATATCTCATTGAAATAAAAGACATTGACATTATCTCATTAGCATTTAAAAAATGTATGACCGAATCACAATGAAACCTAATCAGTAATACCAAGAGAACATTTCACGATAGCAGATTAATATTAAACCCTAATTTCATATTCGTCGCACATAGCCAACAGGCCGGGTATTCTCTTCTGTATTGTTCAGCTCACAAAAGCCGCTTTGTTGATGCGAAATCTACACCTTTTTTTCTTTTGTAGGATTTTAGTTGAAACGAATAACATACAACCTGCTTCTCGCTTTCTTTCCAAATAAAAAAAAGTACAGTTTAAAAATATAATAAATTACAACGATTTGTGGGGAGGAACAAACGTCTCAGCATAGTTTATTGTATAGCTGTCGTCACAAACATTTTATTGCATCCACAAGTTTTGAAAAAAAAATCCCCAATCCTGTGAAAAAATAAGAATAACACCGAGATTTTCTCCCAGATTGTAGTATCTATATCTCAAAACATACTGCTGTGTTTGTAACTCAGGTACATGTAACAATCGAGCTTCTTATTTTACAACTGAAACAGGAAATATAACCGTCTAGTCTTTTTTTTTTGTAAAAATAGCAATTGTTACCAATATCACAGGTTAAATTTTTACAGAAACAAGACAATAAATTCGAATTCGTTTAAAACTGACATCTGTGCGCAGTCAAATATCTGTGTATGAAAGTCTTGTTAATCTGCCACTCCCCTTTTCGATTTCAACGAACACCCCCCCCCCCTCGTCAACAAAAGGAAATTTACTTCAATTATAAATGTAAAAAAAATGATTTTTTTTTAAACACGGAGCCCTTATAAAAGATTCTTACGCTGTTATTTTGGAATTCTTTAGGTAAAATAAATGAGTTTTTGTATAATGTTTAAACTCGGTAGGGATATTTTGTGAAGGTATATATTGAATACATCCCAGAATATCCATATTAATATAGCGAGTTATTAATTCACTGTTTACAGGTCTAATTATCTTACAACATAAACGGATTACATCTGAAAATTCACAACGATATCACACGATCGATATATTTTCCATTAAAAGTCTTTATTATAGACGGCAGTGCAACATTATTAAAGTGATGCTCTTTTCAAGTTGGGAAACTCTGTGGTATTTTCTTATTCTCTGATGGACGAATGGGTATGAAGTTGTAATTTTTTAATTAAAAATCACCAAGTGCATAAGTTATTTAAGGTTAATAGAGCTGCGCAGAACTTGCACACAAGGTATTGGAAGAGTTTGTCGCTCTAAAATTATTAGACAACCGCATTTTATTGAATGTTAATGGAGTTGTGAAGCGCTTACATGCAATGTATTCGAAGAGACAGTGGCTTAAAACTATGTCATTTTCAGTGTTTACAATTTCAAATATCTGTGCCGCTAAAAAATATGATATTGTGAAAGTGTCAAAGTGAATTCGAAGTTGGGTTGATGCCTACAGCTGCGGATGCCAGAGGGGGCTGAGTATGTTGAGTTGACTGAGAGCACGAGACTGCATTGATTACAGGGTTAAGATGAGGCGGACAGTCTAATGATACCCTTACTAATATCCTCTTGTCAAACTAGGGACGTTATGTGCTTATTTTCCAATTTCACCAGAGCAATTTGCAGACGCAGGTGGTCATTGACTGTGGATCACTTTCCCTTTTAATCGTTTAGTTTAGGGGAAATGATTGTCTTATTGTTGTTTTTAATGTGTAGAGGACATCAGCCGATAGCCTAGTCTATCCTATGCATCCCCGCGTTCAACATTTCGCAAGAATCTGTGCCTAATGATTCGTCTAACTTATATTAATTACATGTAAAAAAAAAGTTTGCAATACATGTTCACGCACGCAGTAGGCATCCCATCAAAATATACTTCATTTTCATAGCAAAAGTTTTCAGCACAGGTCTTTTGTTTGCATGGGGAATTTTGACGAGACAGTGTTGTTATATTAGCACACCAACAGTGCGAATATATATCAGTATATTCTTCATGTTTTAAATTATCGAAACCTTGATTTTGGGCAACATAACGCATTGAATTAGATTGGTCTCATTTGTTATGATTACATTTTCGAAGTCGGGTTGTTTACTAATTTCAGTTTAATAAAGGATATATACATTTATACCATTTCATTTTATATTCACATCAAAGCGACGGCCGCGTTGACTAAATGAGCAAGGTGCCGACTACTTGCTAACCATCCAGAAGGTACCGGTTGGATCCTGGTGTTGACCAAGAAAATTGTTCGGGATTTCCCGCCGCGGTTTCTTCTCCTGTCAGTGAATAGTCATTCGGATGTGACGAAAAACCCGCTGTAAACATTTACGTGCACTTAAAGAACCCTTGACGGCTGGAGTTCTAAATGAGTGTAAGCCGTAGTGCCTGCACGGCACATGTCCATCCTGTCATTAGTCCAGTACGACGTCGAACACCACTTCTTTTCATTTACAATTCAAAGTGGTGTAGTATTTATTTTACAATTTAAAAATCACCGAGGTTTTCCGCCGATAAATAATTCTGTCGTACATACTTCACAACAGCACAGTTTTACTTATACACATCATAATCATCATTATTTTTGATGTGTTTGTGATTTCCAATGTTTGTATAACTTCAATGTACATTCTGATTTCAAAGAGGGTAATTATGCATTCTGGCATCACATTGTTTCCATAGTTTTGATCTTATGTAAATTAGGTTATTAATTTCCTCTTTTCTTGTAGAATGGATACTAGTAAGATGGAATGTCGACTCAATGGAACAACTATCTAATTTACAATCGATTTAATTTATTCTTTGAGACTTGGTAGTAGAACAATCTTGGCATTGTCTGATTCTCCAACCACAAATCGGGAATACAATACCAAAGAAAATGATCCTTTATCCTTAATAGGGTAATTATAAGTCATGACGACACGCTGTTTCTATAGTTTTGATGTTATGTAAATTAGATACATGTTGACATACATATGCATGGTCTTGTAGGACCCGATCATTGCTGTCTATATGTATACCAGATGTAACGTAAAAGGAGCAAGAAACCAATGAAGACAGTTTGAGAAGCGAAATTAGCTTCTAGAAGAATAGCGTGGGTAACAGGGGAGCTATGAAACTGACATTTAGCTACAGGCGTTACAAGGAATCGCGTTGGGATGCCTCATAACTTTTCAGTTGTACTACAATCAGTATTTAAGTAGCGTAGATAAGAAACGTTGGTTTTAATTACCGTTGTTAAAACTTTTGCTTTTATTGGGTAATTTGTACAGGAAGCTACTTAAAAAGAAACCGAACGTAGGTTTGAATAAAAACGTGACTATGGATATCGATATGCTTTATTTAAATATTTTTCATAGAACATAGTCGCTGGGAATGAGTAATATAGACTTCGATAGGTTTTATTTTATCCCGGTTGGTAGGCTGCTACTAACTGAAAGATATGACGTAAATGCTTCTTTCATTATTAGAAAGCGAAACTTGACTAGCAAATAGGAAACCACTGAGGTATTATAATAGTATATATATATAATTTAATATAAAGATATAGTAGTCGACCTTCGTGGACATTGAAATACAAAAATCCTTCTTTATAAAGACAAAGCAGCGAGATAATATTGTACGGACGTTATTAATAAAAATATATAACTTTTCATCATCCTCACAGTTTAACAGTAGAACCAATCATCGACTGACTGAAAATCAGTCAAATCTACAATACGTATTAAATAGAACAGGAATTAACACTAACCCATATATTACTATATGATAACAATCATCATAATAATTTCTAAGCTGGGATAATATCAATATTTTGTTAAGTGATATGTGGGAATAAAGTAACTGTATCCGGTGAACTATAAGCCGATTACTCACCGATTTGATATAGTTTGATAGCTAGACTTGCCATGGCTTAAATACATAACAGTAACTAAAAGCTTACTAACTTCCTTTAATAGACGAAATGATTATCAGTTATTGCTCAGTAAAGGTGAGACATTATTCACATGTTCTCAAAATCTTGATCTCTGGGTCCAGTGATTCGATACTAGTACTTGTCGTGGGGGTGACAAAAATAGACAGGTAAATTGAATTTCGTACAGACTCACTCACTACTCCAAACGCGGTAGCAAAGGCACGCACGACAGTTTCACTACCTAGGAAACGTCTTGTTGAATTTCGCTTCTCGAGGAAGTCTCTATCACTCTTTGGTTTTGCATCTAATTCACCTGACTGGTATAAAACCAAATAATGAAACTACAAAAACCTCAACAAAAGGTGACATAAGCCGACAGACAGAAGAAGGTAATCGAGAGAGAGAGAGAGAGAGAGAGAGAGAGAGAGAGATGGGGTTTAACGTCCACACGACACAAACTAGGCCATTTTGGGACTAACCTATGGTTTCAATTTTATTTCAATAATTCGCTTGCGCGTAGGGGGGGGGGGGTCTTTAGCACTGGGAGGAAACCGGAGAGCCCGGAGGAAAACCACGAGGTTGAGAAGGCGCCCCTATCTCCATGCCACATACGCTCAAGCCAGAGGTGACCGACCAGCTAGAGGTCGACGCGCGGCACTCTAGACCACTGCTAGGCCATCCCAACCCCCGTGAAAACACAAAGTCATATGACCAGATGACAGCTCGAGTGATAAACTATCACAGAACATATCAGAACACTTTATCCTGTTAAGTGTAGGAGGTGTTTATTTTTAGTTTTATATTTAGACCTTTTATATCATCAAGATGTACTTTCTCGTTTAACAAATGCACTTATTAGAACACTTTTAATATAATTTTCATATCTAAATGATTTTAAAACCATATTCTAATGTTTGTATGTAATTACGTGTCAATTTTAATTAGTCCCACACTTTAAAGGGGTGTTAATGTGGTAGTAATCAACACTACCAGATTCTGTTTTCCATATTGTGGTCCACACCCAACACCCAAATTTTTACCTGGCAAATAGATTGTGGACACATTCTCCTAATGTACAGTTGCTAATCAGCAGAGATCGGTTAGATAATTATTTTTTTTTACAGAGCAGTTATTTTTTCCTATACATTTTTTCCGATATATATTTTAAAATGCATTTCTGCAATTGCCTTCCATTAGCATTTCATGCATACTCCCTGGAGGTTTTTTATATGTCGTAATGTTTCCCAACATGTATCGTTGACCCAGCACTGGCTGACATTCCCTGCTGGCTCCTGTGGTGGACAGCCTTGTTAATGTTTAACGGAAATAAATACTTGTCCACTCGTGCCATTCTATTGTCTCTAATGGTTGGCATTTTTTTGATAAATTTTACCCTTTGATTTAAAAGAATTACTTGTACATTGGCCCAATGATTGGCACCACTCCTATGTTCCGATCCAAAACTTACGTTTCATTAACAGCATATATCTCACCCCTCACCATATAGAACACTACACATAAATATAAGGTTGTACAATATGTGATCTAGTTAAGTTGGTGTTGGAACATGTTGTAAATTGTTGTATAGAATTCTTCAAGGAAAACGAGTGGCGTGTGTTAAGGTATAGAAATATATACAGCTTCAAGGTAAACAGATGTTTATAAATATAACAACAGGTTTAAGGTTTATATATATATGTATATCCTGACTAATGTCAGATCCTGATGCCAGACTACCAGCTGATTGATGGTACCAACCACACAGTAAATTACTGCAGCCATTGCTGGCATTCTGCAACTCTCCCATGTAGGAATTCAACTTATGGCATCATTGACATGTAGTAAACATAGTGTGGACACAGGTCAGTGAGATTAGCGTAACATTGAAGAGATCAACAGGTTTAAGTGACCACAGCCCCAGATGGTCACTATCGTTGAGGTTCATATCTGGTCATGCATTGGTGATCTGACCTGCTCTTAAAAACACAGAGTTCAGGAAAGGACAAACTCTGCCCATATATTTATATTTATCTGTACAAATGATGGGAATATAGAATCTATATAACCGTAGATATAGTCAGTAAAGGATGGAACCACATCAATTCGTGATTCCATCATGCCTTTTGTTGCAGATAATGTCAAGGATTGGTTGTAGAACCATGTATTGAAATGTGCCTGGAGCAAACAAAACACAAAGAGTCCAGTTAACATTATACAGAACTTAAAAAAATTATTTGGTTGAATAAATATGTATACCAGTTTGTAAATTCAAGGATAAACCAAAGCCTTTATTCGTGAGGATTAATAAATGTAATAACAATACTCGCTCGATTCCACAGATTGTGACAGAACCGTTACGAAAACATTTAGCATGATTTGGAACAGCTAGTCAATCGCTATTAACTTATTGTTCTAGCACAGACTGTGTTATTGAGTTTAACGTCAATAAGGGTATACTAAACACATATTACGCTAGTCTTTAATCCATTCACAGTCTACTATTTAACAGGTACCAGAATTAAAAATCTTAGCGAATTGTATGAAAAGTAGGTTTTGAAGTGGAAAATTATAACGCGAGATAAAACTGTAAGTGAAGCATAGTCTGCTGTGAAAATTCCAGACCAGACGAGAAATTATATTTGGAAATATTGGCATGGTTGTGTAACCCTCAGTTTGAGATTTCGGAGAAGTTAGTTGCTCAAAACTGGTAGTTACGTGATCGGATATTTCTGCGTATTGTTGAGTTGCAGTGAAGATTCGCCTCTGCATAAGACTTAAAAATCTCAAAGAAATGCCTAGTTAAGCTCCGTCATTTATTGCATAAGAAACTAGTCGGTCATTGGTAGTAAATACTGTAGCCATTAACAACACAGCTAAACTAGAAATATTTACAGTCTGTCTCACGGTTGGTGAAGCATGACACCGTTATCTTCAAGCCCAACAAACTGACCAGTCTAATATAAAGTTCTATATACCCTTAATTGTTTTAACATGATCGACATAAAACATTTTAGTAATAGATCTCCGTGCTAACACTTGATATTGATGCACTGCACTCCTAGCACGACATAAATGCTTTTGGGTTTTAACAAATATGTACTTAATGATTAATGTCCATGAAGGCTACTGTTTCTCAAAACTCTTTGATAAAATAACGTGCACTTCATCATTCAGCACGGAAGTCTCTCTTGGGTGCTCGGTTGAAATCGGGCATTTCTACACATCCTTTATAGATAGATAGATCGTTGGCTGAAAAATGCTTAACCGTCCTGGGATTTTATCTAGGACTACAATCCCCCCTAAAAAGCACAATTTTGTGATTTGTCTTCAGTATATTGACAAAATTTATTAATGAAACATAATCATTATATCGAGAATTTATTTATGTAATCACATAAACGGGAAGAGATTTTGGTAAGAGGTCAAATTTATGCATATTAGCCTATTATGTTATTTATTTTTTTTGTGGGGGGGGGGGGAATCAAGAAGTCAAAAAACCAGTACCGTAACAGTTATGATGAGCAGTTAAGTAGTTTCATTCAGACACTTAGTGAAATGGTAAAATATATAAGTAAATGTGTTCTTTAAGATCATTAAACACACATTGCCTCAGTAAAACATAAACTATAGGCGTTATGTTTGTTGTCATTTCAAATGGACTAGCTCTCTTTGTTTATGCCTGTCTTTTCTTTTATTATTCCAACTTCCTACTCAGACATCAGAGAACGCTAAGAAGAGAACGAAGACCAAACGTTATAGATCATTTTTACGGTGCCGTCAAGACTGTAAAGATATGTTGAATGATCGCGAGTGCCTATCAACCATGACGAATTGTCTACATTCACGGGTAGACGGAGCCAGATAAAGTTTAACCTATATAATACAAGATATATGTATTTGTATTTCCGGTTAAGAAAATTTATTACTTGCTGAAATACTTCTTCACAATTTTTCAACATTTTTTTGTAAAACGAGAGATGGTTGTCGTAAAACAAAACAAAGTTTGCGGTAACAGAAAACCCGAACATTCACCAGAACTTGTGATAAATGGATAACAAGTTTACCAAGTTGAAGAAATCTGAAAGCATACGTTTTGTCGTTATTAGTGTCAGTGTCACTCCACAGTTTTCACACCAGCTTGTGATGAATAACTGTAGGTTGAATAAATAAATATATAAGTTTATGGAATACTTTGAATTCAAATAACTTTTGACTGTTTTTTTTTTTTGTTACTCGCGTAATATTTATATCTGTGACTGTTTGTCAATAACTTGGTAAATTTTGATGTACCAGAGTTTTCTTGACGGACGCTTCATCATACCATGTATCTAAACAGTTCCGAATTTTTAATTTGTACGTAGTTTGTGAAATGAAATGAAATGGGGTTTAACGTCCTACTCTTCTGCACCCAAACTGGGCTAATGGAAGACGGGCATACGCCATACAGTGTGCTATGAGTGAAATTTTGCCCTGGCAGCGGCACTACGGCCTACTCTTACATCGAATTCCAACTGCCAAGGGATCGTTTACGTGCACGCCAATGTGTACACGTGGCCTCGATTTTTCGTCCCATCCGAACGACTAGACAGCTGTCCTTGTCAGGCCCTCCTGTCTGTATCGCTGACAAGGGGAAATCACGCAGGAAAATCGAGATGAACTTCTAATTGATAAAACATGGCATACTTTTTGTTAACAAAATATTTGGCATGGACAGTACAGATAAAAAAAAAATAACTACAAATGTCAAGTGCACTAAATCGTCCGCTACAAGAAACATTTCGTTCAAGAGTTCAATAACCAGTAAGTATACCCTATCCCATTATCGATCCACCCTAGTTTGTGGCTATCGGGCAACGATACCTAATGCGAATATACAAACCCGCCCATTTATAAATGTTTTTATTGATGACAGTTATTTTGTATATCAGGTAATTCGTACACATCTGTACCTTCATGTTGATATTAAAAGTGTCATTTAATATTTTCTTCAATAGGAATTACTATCAAATGAAGCCATATCTCAAAATTATTAATGATTAACACAGATTTAATCTTGGCATAAAAATAGAACGTCTGCAAAAAGATTTGTCATGAGCGAGACATCTTTAATATTTTTATTCAGTAAAAGATGTCTGCCACCGATAACAAAAAATTGGGACAGGAAAAAATGCGCGGAAGATTAAAATAACGAGGTTAATCAGTCTTGTATCTGAAGATGAACAATTCACCATAGATTATATAATTGTATCATATTGAGAAGGGTGTGTGACAAGCCGCCAAATAATTCTATTTTTTACTGACACGTGAAAACGACCCTATGTGGTCTTCCTTATTGTCAACCCTGTTTTATTCTCGTGTCAGTTGGAGTAGGGTCATGGTTTAAAGGGTACCCGTATTTTTTCCACCCCACAGGGCAACAACTGTATGAATAAATGTATTATTGAGGTAGAAATAGATATTAAAATATGTGTGACTGAAGTGAGACGTGGAGATGATAAATCGTTCTATGTGTACTATAATAGACAACTCAACAATATAATGCTGTCTATGGATGGATAAAGCTTTTAAGAAAACTTCACCGTGGACCTGTCTACGATCTTTCTGTTTCGTTTCGTTAATTGCCATCCCCGCGCCGTTATTTTCATCTTTTGCATGCTGTCATAGATAAACATTAGGAATACATACGAGGTTTGGGACAATAAGGGGCTAAATCTTGTTTCTGTGACAGTGACGAAAAGGGGTAATTACTCTCCCCTACGTACAAACAATTTTACGTTTCAATACCCAGTCCCTTTCTGATGCACTAAAAGAAGACTGCCATGATTAACCGAGAAAATAGATGACATGTAAAAAGAACAGAAGTTTGTACTGGCTAGAGGGTGTAATGTCGGGACAACGGGGCGTTATCTTGAGACGGCCAAAACAACGGGATGCCCGCCTTTCTCGCCTGCCTTGAGGGATAACGCCTCTGAAAAATGTATCTATTGAACCAGTGATGAAAAGACCCCATGCTTAACGCCCCTAGATTATGTATGAATGCGAACTTGTTATACATAATCATTAGCCAATTGTAAACAAAAACAAATCAAGAGGTCACCAAGGAGAATGTTTTTTCCCTGACGTGTCTACGATAATTTTACGTAAAGTCATGCTCCATGCTTTATGACATTGATTGTCCATAGCTGATTAGCATGGTTGAATTGTTTCAACAGTTGACATTCCCAATCCATAACGTAACCAAATGTCCATGGTTAGTATTCAAACGATTTCTATCAGAATTTCTAATTGGCAAGGAAAAGTCACATGGCATATGTTTGGTATGGCTCGGAATTGTTTTTTTTTAAAATGGTATCAGAACTAGATTAGTCGCAGGTTTTTTCTGGTCTGTTTTGGGAAGACAATATTGTACCAGGAATCAACTTGGTTACATCATAACGATGTAAGTATTTCATACCTGATCCCCAAAAATGTTTCTATTAATAAGAGTTCCTAGCTTGGTTTTCCCTGGTCTATGTTGTAGGACGAATGGCGTGGTGATTGAAAGTGTGTAGTGGCTTGGTTGAAACGAAAAACTGAGGTCTCATGTTTGCTATTTGCAGCACGTTAAAGACGCCCTAGCGGATTGGATCAAAATATTTCTGATGGCGTTCACCCATCTTCATTAGCCAGGTGGATGGAAAAAAAGTAAGACGTTAAACCACATTTCATTTCGTATATTATTCTTAAATTGCAGTGTGCCACATCAATTTGAACGTAGTTGTTAAATACCCATCCATTTTAGTCATTAGCCAATTTCAGCATGGTGACATTTCCCTCAGGACCAATGTGGCGGGAAAATAATCAGTCAGCATGCAATCAATGTTTACTAACCTGTTAATTACCTAATGAAGATGTCTCTAAACTTTAATATCTGTGATATAACCGTTATTCTCATGGATAGATCTGTAAGTCCCGAGATAGCAAATATTTACAATAACATGTAAATAAACTGAAGTAAAATAAACACAGGAATTAACAATAAAGTGTATTGAAAGCGCGGGGGACATCATTAAAGATTGTTTATATTTCAAAGTTGAAAACAACCTTGTGATACATAATTCTTAATAAACATAAAACATAATATGGAACACAATTACTATTGTAATTAAATGGCCATTTGCTTGAAAACGTTGAAATCATCACCGAAACGTCGCTTCAATGAAAATAGTATTTGCGTTCCATATTATGTTTTTGAGTTTATTACGTATGTCAATTGCTAAATGCCACCCAAAGCAGATACTCAATTCTTGTTAAATACACGTGCACTCTCCTTCAAACATAACACGGCCATATATGTATCTATATTTCGACAAACTCAAAGTATATCGAATAGTGTCAGGAACCCACTACGAAAAATAACATACGGTTGAGTTATAAAAGAACAATTTGATTGATTAATTATTTTAATTCACAGTTTATTTTTTGCAGTTTGGTGCTTATTCTTTATGACATGTTGGTCATTCCAGATGTCTTGTTTATTCTGAAAAACCTTCCGTTAAGATAAACTGTCATTATTTATTTACAATGACAGTAGAAGGGATTATTTAACGACCACGAATTCACTCTATCATGTATCTATATAATTGAACATGTAGATAATGATGTTTACCATTAATTGTAGTCTAATTATTGCTATAAGTGGCCTTCCTATCAGTCCAATCTTTCCAGCCCCCTGGTGGCAGTTGACACTTCGCGCCATCCCACTTAGTATAATAGGTGTTTAATTCACGTTCAAGTGGGCTGCGTTCGGATATGTTTTATCGACTTGGTGTATGATGTAAACCAATTAACACGTTGTTATTAAAATGTCCATTGTTGGTGTATATAATATAACCCATTATTCACACGTCTCTCATATTTGTAGTATATGCAGTGAAAGATTTAGTGCTGGACGAGTATTTGCTTCTTTCTAAAGAAAGTACTTTAAAAGAAAAAACAACCATCATCTTTTTGTATCATTAAATAACAAGTACCAATGCATAAATATTAAGTTTCAGTTAACTTGTTTAAGATAACGACATTTTTTAAAAATAAAGTCGTTCAATCTATATGAAAATTCGTGTGCTAAGATTTTAGACGGAGCTTATGGAAATACTGGAACGGAGTTGATTTTCCAATGACAGAATTTCAACGGCAATTGCTTTCTATCTGAACTTTCTAATAAACTATTTAAGCATTATAAACATCAGTATCGTAGCGAAGCAATGCCAATAAATGCCTTTCTAAAGGCGAATTCCATTTTTCCATTTTAGACTATCACAGTATTCAATATGTTTACATAGAATGGCGGGAATCACGGTGGCTAAAGGGTAAGACGCTGGTTCGTAAGTGTAGAGTTCGGGCGTTCGATCCCAGCATCGGCCGAGAAAGTTCATCCAGATTTTCAGGCGGGGTTTCCCCTTGTCAGGGATGCAGGACGGAGGGCCCGAAAAGGACAGATGTCTAGTCGTTCGGGTGGGACAAAAAACCAAGATCCAGTGTAAACATTGGCGTGCGCATAAAAGATCCCTTAGCGGTTGGAATTCGATATGAATATAAGAGTAGGCCGTAGCGCCGCTGTCCGGACAAAATGTTCCTCATAGCACACTGTATGGCGTATGTCCGTCTTCAATAGAATAGTTTAGGAGCAGCATAGTAAGACGCTTAACCCCATTTCATTTCATTTACATCGGATGATGTATGACCACCATTAACCTACACTATATAATATATAATTGAACGGAACGAGGTGATTATTTTGAGTTCCATACATCCATCTCGTTTTCCATGTATCGCTAATTTAACAATAAAATATATAAACGAGGAAATATATTAGTGAATAAACGAGTAATTATTTACTATAGGACAGTATCTTTATATTTGTATGTCCCATGATGATTGCTATAGTGTTAATGTGGTTCTAGAATAAACATACTTACTAATCTATAACTACAAAATAATATTTATTGTCTATTGGTTGCATTGTAAGCGGATATCTTTCGATTGCCTACTTATTGTAAGCATGGACTGCACAAAAAAGTCACTTAAAAAATGAAGTGATCGGGAAAGCTTAACTTTGTGTTTTGGAAATGGTTTCATTTTTAAAAATAAAACAATATTTTATTCAGAAATTGAAAGGGTTTGAGGAACAGGTATAGCCTATATGACCTTTCTCTTGATTTAATGTTTAGATCTATGCATGAACACAAAGAATTTTTAAATTCTAGATCCATCTTTTAATGTAATTAATGGCCATTGCATTCGTATTTTATTAAGGCAATGAATAATAGCTTCTGGCATATTTAGTTCTTGAACAATAAGAGGTACCCGGAATAAAAGAAAGTACAAACACATAACCATGTAACGGTGTTCCCAGTTTTACAAAACGTGTCTGCATTTTTAGAAAATACCCTTTAATCAAGAACCGCTTTTCCTTCAGTTTGATACATGGTCGTGGATTAAATAACAAATTTGTTTATTTCCCGTTTACATATAAACTGGTTTAAAGTGAATAGAAACATCAACAACGGTGGACATCAATCGTGAATAAGTCAATATATACCTAACACTTGTTCTATTTCTACCGTCAGTAATCTACCTGCCGTTCTATCCCTTGAGCTACGTTTCTCTTGTGTCCAGTTCTGTGTTTATATGTCATGAGTCTATTTGTTCATCATATTAGACATCAAACGCGATCTTATATAATAGGTATATAGGTATTGGGTAATATGCCGGTGTGTCCGTGCTATTGATACTAATATCAATAATTACACACCTACGGCTCATGTTTTCCTTTCCTTGCTGGTCAGCGACGTCTTTTCATCTGGAGTTAGCCTACCGGTCAGTCCCACTGCTGGTCACTAGACTGTTTGGTATTGTATTATGTGGGTCTTAGCCAATTCTTTTGACACGAGTTAGTTACATGTTTCTTGGTGTGTGTTCAACCTGCACTATTGTATCTTCTTGTAAAACTCTCGACATACTTTCTTAAAGAATTTGTTTTATGTAGGGAGTGAGGTCCACAGTCCTCTATTTTCATGTTCTTTCTGTGCATCTTGAATGGTGATACAAGAATATGCAAACTTACAAGAACCAGCCTTAAAGGCACATTATGTAAGATTTAGGTAAAAGAAACTGGCTCTTCTTGCTATAATAGTTCAAAAATATATAATGCAAAATGAATATATTGAAAATTTCATTCAACTTACTGTATCCTGAGCAAAGTTATCACTCTTTTTAGTTTTTACAAGATGTGTGAATTAATTGTTTATTATCGTAAACCACAGTGTAGGTTATTCGAGTCTTACCCTCACTTCTCCCTTTTTAAATCAAATCATTAAATGGCTAACTCCAATTGGAGCGATCCGATGGTATCGAGAGTTGATTATCATCCTGTCATGTTAATAAATGTCTAATTAATCATTTATGTAAGGTAAAAGGCCCAAAGAAAGATGTGCGATAGGCAGATTTAGTTCTGGAATAATGCCTCTTTAAGTGGCCATAATTCTATATTTATAAATAATTTGAATCATGACGTGCACTATTCCGAAATTTTTAGTAAGATAGTGATTTAAAAGATTTTATTTATGATTCATGAACTACACCAATTCAATAGTAAGGGGGGGGGGTACAATAGCTAAGTGGCTAAGATGCTCTATCGCTAGCCTGAAGGTCTGATGTTCGATCCATGCATTATCCGAGAAACTTTGGTGTTGCAAGACGGAGGGCCTGGTGAGGACAGCTGTCTAGTCGTTCGGATGGGACGGAAAACCGAGGTCCCGTCCGTGTGCACATTGGCGTGCATTTAAAAGATCCTTTGGCAGTTGGAATTCGTTATTAGAGTAGGCCATAGTGGCGCGGCCCGGGCGTATGTCCGTCTTCATTAGCCCAGTTTGGAGTAGAACATTAGGACGCTAAACTCCATTTCATTTCATTTCAGTAAAACTTCGACCTTGGACTTATTTGTTCCTATTTCGTTTTCGAATAGCTGTATCTTTTTGTGGAATTCGTCTTAAAATCTAAGCCTGTAAATACGTTGTATGTTTTATTGTAAAGTTTATGTAATCTCGTGCAGTCTACAACTACATGAGATTGGAATAATACAAAAACAACCAAGACATGTCGCATTTCTCTATTTATCTTATTTTTTCTATCTCCGAACTAAATGTTATCTTGAAAATTTGACCCGCAGTTGAAAACTTCGTCATTTGGTTTCTTGCGCTCTGGTTTCATTAGTCCCTTATTTTCTTGGTTTTAAAACCTTTACAAAGAAAATAAAGATTTGTTTGAATAGGACGTAAAAAGATGACATGATAATCTACTTCACAGTTTCTGAAGCAAATATAACGTTTTCTTCTGCGTTTTCTTCTCGAGAAGTTACACACAAGTCGGTTTCTTCTGTACAATAATACGTTGACAGGCCTCTTAGAAGGACCTAACTTGTACCTTTTACAGTAATGTTCAGGGCAAACACGAGAAGACACACACGACAACAAGACCACACGACCTGTCATCTAAACAAACATGGAGTAGTGGCCATGATTCACACTCAGTAAACAGTCACTTAACTCCAATCAGCCCGAAAACTTAACCAATGATCAATAATTCAAGAGAAAACTACAAGGGCGTCTGGTCGTAACGTCGTGTCCTACAAACTTTAACATGTAAATATATACATCCCCCTCACCTCTCCAGCACCAGTTATTCCCCTTCTTCGTATATTGGAATGGATTATGTGTGTATAATTCCCGATAATTTTCCATACAGAGACCAAACCCACCCCCTCCCAACCTCAATCCCTCCGAAAGACGTTTTTAGAAACGGTGTTTATTATTAAAATTTTTAAGACTCCAGGGGCGGATCCCGGGGGGGGGGGGGTCCAGCTACATTAAAAAAAATAATGCCTTGCATGAATGAATTTACATCACAAAATGATCCTACATCAGTATAAAAATAATTTCTCTGTTTAAAAAGCTCAATTTGTATGTATGCCTATGTAATTTATAGACGATGATGGCAGATTATCGTAACAGAAACCTGGCAAACCCCCTCCTGCAAAAATTCCTGGATCTACCCCTGGACTCCAGTAACACCCACGTGGCAGGAATAAGGCAATCCTTCGTCGAACTTGATATATCACGACTCGTCATCGAAGAATATTCGTTACTAATGTGATATGTGAAAACCTCAAAATGCAAAATAGTTGTGTGTCCATCTTCGGTGGATCAATGCTCTTGCGGTCTTCTGAGCCCATTGGTGTCCCACGCGTAGCAATAGTTTTGAAAATTAAAGATATATTTTTTTATTATGAATTTTAAAAGGATAAAAACAGAAGTCATGACTTTAGTTTAAACCCACAAGTGAAGCTTTGGAGATTAAAACTGGAACAAACGGATAAATCTCAAGGGTCTCATACATTCAGTAAATAAATGCTAAACCCGCATTAACTAATATTTAAAGCCCTACTATCTCTATTATAAAACAGTATTTATTTATCATTGTTACTTAAAATAAACCTTATAAAACCTAAGTGTAATGTTTCTGCAATCCTCTTGATGAAGCAGAAACCTCTAAAATGACTCATTTAGAGTAAATTTTTATCACATATCGAATAGCCTGTAGATTTTTCTATTGATTGCAAATAAATTTACAGGCTGTTATATTTAAATATCAAATGATACTATTGTTAAACACGGTGATTTCTCTGTGTATTTGCATTCAGCGTTCGGGAGTTAGCGGAGTTCTTGTCACTGGAGAGAGTGGAGACAAACAAGATAATCAGAAGAATTGTGGCAACTATTTATCATTATTAAACAAATTAATGGCGTTGTTAGCATTTAAAATTCGAATAAAAAATAAAACATGCCAATGCTTCTAAGCACAATGTTTGTTTCGTGAACAGCGAAATGAAAAGAATAACATGCCAGTAGTTTCGTTTCATAAAAGAATCCTTAATTGTAATCAACCGCATTGTTCAGAATCAAACATTGACCAAACTAATAACACCATAGTTAGTATCCTAATATACTCAATTATTACACTGGACAGTTATCTGGCATCATTTTCAGACATTCGCTTGGTTAAAGATGAAAGAAATTAAGACAAGTACCGTCATTTTTTCTTTCACGATGATTAGGACACCTAATACAATATTTGGAAAGTTTTTTGGGAAGCGCATAAATAAACTTTGCAGTTACATTTTATAACTATTTCTGACTATTCATTTCGAGAATTTTCAAACACCATATTTCGAGAGAATCTGCCATTATTCACCCCAAAAACAAACTCTGTATTGAACCTTTGATTTTACATGTACTGTATTGAAACGTGTTCAGTCATAGCTCATCTGCAAGTCTTGATGAGCATCTAGACGATCAAATCAAGAAAATGGCAATCTCATAAATAATTAGTGTTATTTTATCACATTCGTTACATTTATTTAGTTTAAGATAGAAAGATAAACGTATGTTAGTGCAGAACGAATTCGTTTATCACCTAAACACACCCTTGTCTTTCATGTTGGGATTAAGAATAAAGATTGTTTAAATTTTTCTATTGGTTCCCAGCGAGCAGCTAACAAGACCCGTTAATCAGGTAGATCTTATCTTTAAGATGGTGAGATTTACTATAGGTATCGGGTATCCATTGGTGATATTCAACTGTGGTCTCCTTATCCGTGTGTACCTCTTGAAGTTGGATAGGTTTCCATCCTGTGACCGCCTACGGTGTGAACCCGAGCTCACTTATCAAACACAACGTCATCACACGATGGTGATAACCCCTTCCTCGGGATTTCGTTTCCAGTCATTTTCTAATTAGAAAATGATTATCATTTGAATTGTGAAGTCGTGCAAGGAAATACGCTAAACAGACTCCCTATGGGGAAATTGGATACTCAGAAGAGAGGCATCGCTCTCATTGTTACGTAACATAGTTTTAATATGTATGGGAAGAAGTCTTCAGATTTCTTCGCAGGTTCAAAGAATACCCCGGAAACGAGACTGTCGTCTGCTTGGGATATCGGCGTAATATTTACTGAAAAGAACAAGTTATTGACACATTTAAGTAGCCATGTTTAATGAAAGAATTTCTCTGCAATCTGAGAACACAACATTTAAACATGGCTGTTATATGACCGATTTCATATAGAAATGGAATTAATACTGACAAAGTTTCACTGTCTTTATTGTACTTTAATGAACATAATTATACCGATCCAGAATAAAAAGGTAGAAATATTAAAATGCTTAGGAACCTTTTGTATACAGATATTTATATGTAATTGTAACTCTACCTATATATGTATATGTAATATTTTTGTTTATTTCGTATATAGATTTTTTTATATATATATACCAATATAACACTGTAAGTTTTTATTCATACAAGCAATAAAGTTTCTTCTTCTTCTTCTACTTGGGCTACTGAGTACCGAGATTTAGGATCCCTGTTTGTTTTTCATTCCATGAATGTATGAATCTGATGGAAATAGCCAGGTTTGGTGTGTTGAAATGTACAACTACTGATATTTGCGCTATGTTATGTTAAGAAGAAATGATATGCGCTTGTTGAATTCTGTAGAATTGATTGGTCTAGCTGACTTGCTGATATTTCATTAACCTCTTTACATATCCTCCAGCTACAAGTCTACCCGTTATCAATGAATTTATTATCCATACCACATCCAATATCAGCTGACCGGGGCGCTTCTATTCTCTTCAATATTTTGACTGAATCTGACTCTACAGGGGAAGCCCCATGGCGTGTTGACGGAAATAACCTTCGTATGGATTTTGTTCACCTATGGACGAAGGGAAAGTTAAGGATATTGGCTGTCAAAGAATGATGGGCTATTGACGACATACATTGAATATCAAGACAACACTAACTTCTACGTCTTGTCCACTAACTTTTACAGTTTGCCTTACATTAAGGGAATTTTCTTTTCTTTTTCATTACGAGATAGGCCTTATAGTAAAGATTGTTGAGTAAACAGGCACTAAAGTAATCACTGACTAATATAGTAACAGACGAGAATTTATATTTAAAAGTCACACAGAGAAAGATATAAAGAGTTCTTTCAAAATTCGCCTTGCAATGCAGACGTAACCGTAGATATGAAAACATACCTTATGTTCGTAGCAAAATGAGCCCAGACGTTAAATCTCATTCCATTCTTTCGAAATATTATCTAAAATGGTGAATATTAACATAATAGAAATCCATAAAACAAGCAAATCACGAGGAAGGTTTGACGAAAACCTTCTTTACATTTCCAGTCTGTTCTGATCTTGTCAGTTCTGGATGACAACTTCACAAAATTTTGTTCGGACGGGGCGGAAAACCATGGTCCTGTATACATATTAGCGTACACGTAAAGGGGTTCTATAGATGGAATCAGATGAAAAAACGGAAACAACGTAGTTGCTAAAGAAAAATAGGTCGTTAATCCCTCATTTCATTTCATGTAAAAAAAACAACATATACGGCTATATGTATTCATACCCCCTGCAGTGCAATCATAAAATCAACCAATTTAGGAATTAATTTAAAACAGACTATAACAGAGAAAGAGGTCCAATCGCTCACAAAATATTGATCTTGCTGAAATTTATTATATAACTATACGTTGATAACAAAAAAAGTGATTGGATTGCATAAAATTGAAGAAACAAAATGTATTACTTAAAAACTGAATTAAAACAAATATATTTATAATTGAATAAAAAAGTTCTTAAAACTCTCTGTTGTTTGTTGTAACCATAAAATTTCTTAAAAGAGAAAAAGCAGAGATTACCGTATTAATTTTATTGTCGCGCGTATTTCAGGGATTGTGTTGAAATCACAATTAAATACAGCATATGTTACAATCCTATTTCGGAATCAGCCTTGTGAAACGAAAAACTAGAGTTTAATTGTGAAGCGTAAAATTACTTTTGTTTCTGAGAGTATTCTATACTTTATACATGGCTGGTTTTATGGTTATGTCCGTCAGCGCGAGGGAAGCACGTGGCACTGCTCAAGTCCATCGTCATTCATAAAGCGTTAACAACCATTCAATTAGACCTCAAAATAATGTTATCTCTACTAGTCAGTTGACACTCTTTTTGTTTGTGAAATTCAAAGCTATGGAATATTATCATATACATTCTAGGTGGCTGTGCAGTAGGAGGTGTTAATCGAGATAAGCTTTAGAAACCACGCGCTGTAAAAGATCAATCGGAGAACAGCGCAATTGAGATTTGTAAGCAAAATTGATTTTAAAAAAAAATAATTAAACAAAGCGCGCAAAAATTAAAGATATATTTCTTTAGCAGTTCTGATCCGAAGTTCATAAACAAGGATTGGAAAGTATACCCATCCAATTAACCAAGAAAAATGTTTTTGATACAGAGATACTTATATAAAGGGCGGGGAGGGGGCGGGTGCTTTAGGTGAAAATTTACAAATTGAACGAAGCACCCATTAGCTATTACACTTGCAAAAGAACGAATAGACGACGCTGGCGTCGCCTAGTAATGTGTGAGTAATTGGGACCCTGGTTGCCAGATTTTAAGGAAATTTGATTTATATAAATATCATGCTGAAATTAACGAAATTCAAAGTGTAGGGCATTTGTCTTGCAAGGCGCCAAAAACATTAAAAAAATTATATGGCTAGATTGACGAAGCGAATTAGTTTATGGCAGAGTATTTTTCACAAACTTTCCTTCATATCGCCAAGAGATGTTTTACGTTCACCTCTCAGGTCAACTGAACGGCGTCACTCTTTTAGCCCTCCTTGGAAATCCCTGAACCTACACGTACATTGAAAGTCAAATATCCTAACAACACAAACACATAGTGAAACACTGTCGTTTTGTTTTTAAGCGTCTAAGTTTGCAGCAGTTGTGGGGGGTGGGCTCTCATGGTGTTCGCCAAGAAAAGTTACCCGCGATTTACAAGCGTAGGTTTTCCCTTGTCAGTGGTGCAGGACAGAGGATACGGTGGCATGGACGTTTGTATGGGACGAACATCTGAGGTCCCATGTACAAGTTGGTCAGCACGTGGAGGAGAACTTACTTATATGAGACGACCGTAACGCTTCTGTCTGGGCAAAATGTACTTTATGTTATACCCCATTTCATATCGATTCATCTTATTTCGGGGGGGGGGGGGGGGGGGGGCTAGTGGTCTAGAGTGCCGCGCTTCGACCTCTAGCTAGCCGCTCTCCTCTGGCTTGCGGCTGTGGTTTCGATCTCTTGTATGAGCATATGTGGCATGGAGATAGGGGCGCCTTCTCAACCTCGTGGGTTTCCTCCAGGCCCTCCGGTTTCCTCCCAGTGCTAAAGACGCCTACGCGCAAGCGAATTATTGAAATAAAATTAAACCATATGTTAGTCCCGAAATGACCTAGTTTGTGTCGAGTGGACGTTAAACTCCATTTCTCTCCCATTTTATTTCTAGTTTAGGGAGCATACGAGTGTTATCAGTTTACGTACTTCGTCTCTGATACAAAATTCACTTCAATTCGTGAATCTGTTAATCTTCAGTTTTTCAGTTTCCATTTAATCGTTTCCTTATGTTGACACATTTATCATATTGGTCGGATAAAGCATTAATCGTAAACATTTATGACATCATATTGTATTAAAACATTTTTCACAATCTAATCTCTTCAGATTATCTGTGCGCATATTATTCAGTTGTATTCCGCTTTGTATTCAGTTATAGATCGGGATATTAAAATATGTAGTTTAGTCATCAGCAGAATATTATTATTATGATTCCACCTGTCGCCAAACCGCATGTTGCCAAAAACTCACAGTTTCGACTTCATTTCACACCAGAGACGGCGACAAAAATGATCTGCCAACTAAAATGTTTGCCACGAACACACCTGTAAGTCACACCTCACAAATCAAAGCAATCTCCACAAAACAATGTCACCATCAAATTTGTCAGCCTTCTGTTCAATCAGACTCCCTTTTCTAAACTCCGGTAACGGATCATCGCTGTCTGATTCGGGTAAAAAAAGTGAACTGGAAAATAAGAATTGATTAAAAACAAATTGTTCACCATTCTTTAACTCTCTCTGTTCATAAAAAAGTTCATAATATATCAATGCCTCTGACATTACAATTCTATCCCTGTAAGGCAGCCAACTGTTGTCGACATTAACTCGTAAAAATGAACAGAAAGGTGTGCAGTTGCGAGGCATACATGATAGACGATTCATTAAATTGGAGCATAAAACATCGCTACCCCCCCCCCCCCCTCCACACACACACACGCCCTGCACCGACTGGGCTAATGAAGACAGACATTAGTCCAGTAGGAACAGAACCGTAGGACGTTAAACTCCATTTCATTTCTACTTACATCTACCGTCTTTATTAACCCGGTGCGATTTTAGGTCACTTCCATCCTGGGGTGTTATTATTGGCAACTATTGTATATAGTGATTTGGGTCGCCTTCCACCTGAGGGATATTACAAATAAATTCCCATAATATTCACCATCAAACGAAGCCTAATTTTATTGGGAAATCAGGAAACAAGAGAGAGATAGAGAAATGGGGTTTAACGTCCACTCGACACAAACTCGGTCATTCCGGGACTAACACATGGTTTAATTTCATTTCAATAATTGGCTTTCGCGTTGGGGTCTTTAGCAGTGGGAGGAAACTGGTGGGCCCGGAGAAAACCCACGAGGTTGTACAAGCGACCCTACTCCTTGTCACGTATAACCGGGGATTCGAAACCACGCCAGTTAACTCAATTACAGCGCGCACGTGCTAACCATTCGGCCATCCAACCCCACTACTGTTTACAAATCAGATGGTAAAGTAGTACACAATAAAAAGAAAAATAAACAAAAACAATTGCCATCTCATTTAATCAGATTTGGTAACCCACCATACGGAACTTATTCTAGACTGGCCACTTTAAATATGTAAAAAAAAATATTTTATTCAGTAAACAATTACAATCGTGTTTGGCATTTCAGACTCAGAGAAACATCCCGAAAAGGTTTTGGTTCTTCCAAATGAAAAATAACCAAAGGCTAAACCTCCATTCTACATTTCTGTTTGAGAAACTAGGCTCATTCGATTCCATTTAGACAAAACACGGCTTATCTAGACTATGAATCTGAATCAAGGATGCAATTTATAGGACTTGTGTTTGTCTTTCGTTCTGACCCTCGTCTTTAGCAATCTGAATAGAACTTGACTCGGCCTGATCTTGGCAGCTTGTGAAGGAACAGAACAAAAACGTGTTTGCTACCCGAAGACAATCAATCCGATAAGAGGCGGTTGGTTGGATTGATTCGCATTCCGATAATACAATGACTGAAGTTTCTTTTCTTGGGAAATTGCAGAATGAAAAAAACAACATAAAATCTTGCACCTACATGTTATTATATAAAACAACCTCGGTCTAAAACATAATTTAGTAGTCCGTTGTCTGTTTACAGATACATTACAATAATGTATAAACTCTTAATCTACAGAAACCGAAAATGATAAAACAAAAAATGGTATCAGTAACTTAAAAGTTGAACAAAACTGTGTAATTTAGTTATACATGTATTTGCTAGTCGAAATATTGTTAAAATTGTTTCCAATATCTGTATTATAAATATAGTTATTGGTATTATATCACTGTAAAGGGCATCTAATAGTACTTGTCAGTCGGTAGAGTTAACGCAGCTAACAAACTTCTGATGTACTTACTTGTTAATATAGAGACAATTCGGCATTGAAAGAGGGATTATTACTCTCACTAAGAGTATTATTATCTATTAAATATATATTTATAATAACCATAGACTCAAAACCATAAGCACCGGCTTAGGTAGTTTGGGAATTTTTGTTACCAGCGTTTGTGAAACTGTTCGAAACCCGTTGGACGTCAAAATATCTTTATCTTAATGATGTCTTTGCAGATTTAACTGTATGGTCAAATGACGTCAAATTTAAATATTGCAGTTTGCTAACAAATGAGGACCCCCCTCAAAGCGATATAGGGACCGCTTTATAATGTGCGTTTGAAAGATTTTGGCCCAGGCAAAACCGTAATAACTTTGGAATACTCATTGTAATTTAGGTGTGAGATGTATTAATATTATGTTCACAATCTTATCATTCCACTTTAAAGACTAATAATGTATGTATTGTAAACATGGTACGTGCTGCTATTCAACAGAATCCGGTGTAATACATATTAAATACCGCCAGTTTTTGACCTATTGGAAGTCTACAAGTATCTGGTATTGTTATAAAATTGCCTCCTTAGACCATACTTGACTTATACTGCCTTCAGTTTACCAATGACAGGCGTATATTGATTTGGCTCCACGTCACACATAGAGTCAAATTTTCGGCACAGGTCAACGCAACCAAAGTAAGATTACTGTCATTACGATTGACTTGGGTCCATAGGGGAAAGCCTTATCCATTCAGATGGCTAATTAATGTATTTTCAACTTGACTGATATTCATAACGAGAATTTTAGAGCCGACTGGTTTCGTCAAAGCGATTGGGGAGACGATCGATTTCCTTGACGATTATTTTGAGTCAAACCGAGAGCGAATAGAGGCCGTCATGGAATAAGGCTTCCCATCTGGCAGACGGGAGGCAGATTTGTTATCATCAAGTCCCCAGAGACTAAGTCGCCTACAAACCGTTAAATATATCAGAAATGCAAATACACTATTGTTTGGAAACAATAACAGAGATTTTTGATAACGGCATATGCCATCCGAGATTTAACACTGTTCTCACCCATACATCAAATATTCTTATTGATCCAACTCTCTTTCTTTGTTTAGTAAACAATCAAACCTTAATGGATTGTCAATTACATATAAAATCCTAGCTCTTTTTCCAAGGACAATCCGCTATTGTGGAATGGATTTTGTAATAGATTAAACAGTTCGGTATTCCTGCAAGTTATTTCAGCTTCATTCCAGTTTTATAATGGGAATTGTAGATGCTTTCATGGATTCTAATTCCTCTATTACTGGCCTGCTACATAGCAACACTGATGTCAGACCCCGAAGGATACCAAAACTATAGGATCACTTAGCCGTTACTGTACATGTGCGAATATCGGACAACCGCAGATCTTATATCTAGTTTTGCTGTCGCGCTTAACAATGTTATTTCATTTTTTTATCTGTGTATAAAATTTTCGATAGACTGACAAATGATGAGGATTGTGAAATTGCATATTAAAGTTAACAGAGTAGCTTCAGACAATGTTTATAATAATCCTTGTCCAATAATTTTGCCATCACAATCGTTCAATGTTTGCCGTGGTTTCCTCTTGTCCGTGGTTCAAGACGGAGGACCTGGTGGGATGATAACCCGGGACCCCGTATAGACACAGATAGGTATGCACGTAAAAGATTCATTGACAGTTGAAATTTTAAATAAGAGTAGCCCACATTGCCGCTGTCCGGGCAAAATTTCCCAATAGTGTGCCCATCTTCATTAACCCCGTCGGTGTAGAATAGTGGTGCATGAGGACTTTAAACCCCATTTCAGTTCATGTTCATTTCGTTCAATGCTTCCGTATTAATTAGTTTATCGAAGAAAATCTCCTGCACCTTCTGCACATTTGCTAGTGTTTTTTTCAGTAGTTCGGCTGCATTTAAGAGTTTGGGTTCAGTATATATTCTTAAATATGGATAAAAACAACCCTGCGATTCAAAAGTACGATCTTCTTGTATCTCAAAAAAATCCAAACATGCCGAGCATTTTATATAAGCTACGAAGCATAGGTACAAGATTCGGGAATTAAAATTTGATTTTTAAAAAATATTACTTTAGTAACTATATATCTAAACAAAACAGTAATAAAACCATACAGAAATTTATAGATATATGTGTATCTTGTAAAATGATAGCCTTTGTTCCATGTTAAAATTCGTGTTTTGATACTGTACCGTGTTCAAATTTCAGTTATTTTGATGAGCGAATTCCTCAGTAGATAAAACTAGCTACTTAAATTCTTATCCTTTGCCATTTATCAACGTATTTGATTTGAGAAGTGTTAGCCGTCTATCAGTTAATCTTGTTGGGGGTTTTAGGAGAATAAATTAAGGAATATGCGAGACCTAGCAGGAATTATAAAGCAGATAATCCCAATCAGTGACTAACACATGCGAGGGGTTAAACACGATCTTAAGTGTGGTTATCGAGCTTAGGAACTCAAAGCTAATTTCAGAAGAATCAAAGATCAAGACTGCTGGAGACCTTTCAACACATTAATCTTTTAACAGTAGGTGCGTCTGGACGATCGTATCTTTTAAACGTGACTTTACAGACATATTAATGCATCCCTGGACAACAAAGTCTTACGAAAAGTTTGTGGAGAATTTGTGAAGGATCTGAACAATGTTAATGAGTTACATGGTGCTCATTATACGGGACTACATACATCGTTAAGTCCAGAACAGGCAAGTGATGACCCTTGTCAAATTGAGTCAAGTTGTAAGTTTCAACGAGCAAACTGAATCTCGTTACTTACACCCCTGGTATAACGAATGGTACCCCTGGGTCTTCACGAAGCCGTCTTTTCTCTCTCTGGGTTATTAAAACAAGTTATGATGTAGCAAGTTTATGTCGTACTAAATTAACTAATGACTAGTTAGCGTGCTTTCAACCGTTATTCACTAATGACGATAACGATTTATTATAAGAGGGGGCGACGTGCCTGCTGTTGTTTTTAGACCTAGCACCAATCGAGCCAGACAATACCCGGTTATCTCGAAGATCTTGAAGAACAAGTGCCACAGTTTTTTTCCCACATGCTTGAAATTTACTGGCAAATATCATCACAGTTGACAAAATTATTTATCATTCATTTTCACCAACTGGCAATAAAATCATGATGTATTTGGAAAATTTATTGTAAAAGAAATGTAGTTTTTGTAAATCCGAAATTCCGAACAAAATAGTTCCATCTACTAACTTTGATTTAATGTAAAAAGATGCATTTAGATAAATTCTCGACAAGTATTTATTGTTTCTTTGGGAATCAAAGCTAAATACACATAGTTATTTTTCTTGAACTACAAGTCAGGGATTGTGAAAGTCTAACTTTTAATCACAATTATTGTATGTGCGGCGGGAGGGGATGGAGAATGAAGCCCGTAACCATCCTTCAAACAGATAAAGATAGGCAACTTTAAAGCACCCCCCCGCCCATAGGCGTAGGAGCCGGGGGGGCAGGGGGGGGGCATTTGCACTCTAATGTTTAGAGAAAAAATATAACTAACTTATTTCTATGAGATCCACAATGCCAGAAAAGTATTTTCCCGTCTTTTTATTGTCCATTGCATGCCCGAAAATATGCCCGAAGCTCTCTTATGATAGGTATGCCCGAAAAAACGGTATTGCCCGAAATGAAAAATTCGACGACCTTTTTTTCTATTAATGTTTAGAGAAAAAATATAACTAACTTATTTCTATGAGATCCACAATGCCCGAAAAGTATTTTCTCGTCTTCTTCATGTCCACTGCATGCCCGAAAATATGCCCGAAGCTCTCTTATGATAGGTATGCCCGAAAAAACGGACATCGGGCCGGAAAACGGCAGAGGAAACGATCCAAATGGAAAACTGCTAGGAAACAGCCAGTTGCCATAGTGGATTCACCCGTTTTCGGACGTCATGTTTGCTGGACGTCATGGCCGCGTCTCTCACTTTTCTAAAAAGACTATTGGACTACTTGAGAAACTGTACGAAATCGTGAACATTCTGCCATATGGACGTGCCTCTCATATTTCTAAAATGTTTTAGTTTTGTTCCTGAGTCCTGATTTGTACGATCAATTTGGTGAGACGATGATCTCTGAATATCAAAATATTGTTTAATTTTTTAGAATTATATTGATTTATATTATATTATATTGATTATATATAATCAATATAATATACTATATATTGATCATATTGATTTCGATATATATATACTATATTAATTATATTATATTGATTTCGGGCAATTTTCTCTTATGCCCCCTGAATTACTTTGAGCTCCTACGCCTATGCCCCGCCCCAATTAAAAAAAACAAACCGAAAACACACTCACATTGGCAAAGTACATCTATTCGTTCGTATTGGGTTAAACATCGAGGTGCCGTGTACACGTTGGCGTTGGGGTGGGTAAGAGAACCCATAAAACTTTAAATTCGATATAAGAGTAGACCGTAACGTCGCTTTCCAGGCAAAATTTCCGTCACAGCTCACTGTATGGCGCATGCAGCTCGTCATTAGCCCGGTTTGTAAAGAAAAGCAAGATCTTAAATCCCATTTCATTTCTTTCCATAGATACTTATAAAATTATACTCTATTTTTTTCTTTAAAGAACATATTTCGGGGATATATTAGTTGTTATGATAATCAAAGTGTATGCAAAAATGAAATTTAATTTTAAGTTACATGTTTTTCTTTATATTTGTAAACACGATAATTACTATCTTAAGTAACGGGAGTTTCTATTATAAATTATGAAATGATATTATGCCCATGGAATAATTCTTAATGAAATGTACTTGGAACTAAGAAAAGATTTAATGAAAGCACCTAATGTGACTAATATTTTACTTCAATGTGTGAAAATGGCGGCTTTATTACTTTCTTATGGCAGTCAATCATTATGAGTACACCTCAGAATTGTGTACTGTGGAACCAGTTGCGGTAAATTAAAATTTTACAGCATTTTTTCCTCTCTCAGTATTTCTGAGAACATGTATATACAGCTAACTATATACTGTGATGTAGATTTCGTGTGTGAGATGTAATTTACAGCTGAAATGTGTTCCCACCTCGCTCAAACGGATGTTACAGACGCTTGTTTAATTACAGTTGAGCACAATCAGCTGTCTACAGATAAATAATTCAAACTTTAGTCGTCATTTGCTTGGGTCTTGCCTCTAGCCTAGCAGGTGGATTTAACACACGCCAGAATACAGAACACGGCTCTTGTCCAGTTGAAATTTACAGAGGGGAAATGAGGCTTTTGTAGGCCGATGTGTTAGGCGGATATCTAGAGGGGGTCTTTTTACCGCTATTGATCGATTCCAACGTTATGTGTTGTCAGTTTCACGTCCATCAATCAATGTCGCTTATAAGCATCGCTGTATGTTACGCAGTTCCCACTATAGTCAACTTGTCATTTAAAAACACAGAACGAGCCACAACAGATGAAGGAACAAATGGAAAAAATGTAAAAGTTTTTTTTATAAACTCTGATAAAAGTCTAAATACAAAACAGAAATAGTGAGGGAGAAAAAAGTGTTAAAGAAAATACGCAACAAATGAGAGGCTAAAAAACTATCGGAAGAAATGTCTAATTCTAAATGACTTTTAGCGTCTTGAAAGACATAAAGTAGAACATTAAACATTGTGCATTTAAACATTGTGCTCTATAATAGAGCAAAATACAATCATCAATATTTAAATAAAAAGTTCTGTGGTGTTGTTCATCTCCTGATCTGAAATGGAATGAAATGGGGTTTAATGTCTTACTGTTCTCCTCCGACTGGGCTAACGAAGACGGGCATTATACGCTAAACAGTGTGCAACCAGGCCTATTCGTATAAGGTTTCTTTTACATGCACACCAGTGTGTACATGGGACCTTGGTATCATACGGACGACTAAACGTTCTACCTTACCAGGCCCTTTGTCCTGTCCTCTGTCCTGCATCACTGACAAGGGAGAACTACGTCGAAAAATCTGTTGATCTACGTTGTGTTCTTTCTTTAAACCTCAAGGCCCGGATGAGCACCATTTTAACCATCAAATTTGTATACAACTTTGTTTTAACATTAATCTCAATTTGCACTGTTCTAACAGATGTGTAAAGCGTAAATTGGTTTCCAGCCAACGAAACTTAATCCGTCAGGGGCTTTGTCTTCTGAACCATATTTTTTTTATAAAGATAGAAATTACCCAGGCTGCTTTCTTCCCCCATACCCCCCCCCCCCCCTCGCCCCACACATGTAAAACATTTTTGAATAAACGGTGTAAATCAGAAATGGGAATCAGTAGCTTTATTCATTTTCTTAAACAAAAACTATCTACAATGGTTAAAGCCACATTTCCTAACAAAGATCATAACTTATAAGCTATTTTTCCACATCGGAAAATACTTGAAGCCTGTGGTATGTTATCAGTAAAGTAAATAACCCATACAATTTCGAAAATAACTGATTTCCCAATTGCTCCCACTAGAACTTAAAGAGAAAAGGCTAATTATGGCGGATTTACCTATATCTTTGGTAGGCTGTGACCTACGGCCCCAAAATCTCGGAGGCCTCAGATCAAGGTGTATGATATTTTTGAACCTTTCATACGCCTTTCTTACAAAATGCATCGTATTCTGAACCCTCCGCCAACCCCTCAGCTTTGCTCAGCTGCGTTTAAAACAAGTGGGATTCGGGGTGTGGAAGGCGGCGGGGGGGGGGGTTTATAAATAGAATAGCCCAGTGTTTCTTTTCAGCCAAATCTGACCCTGAATGCCAGTTACCAGAATCTGTCTTCCACTCACACTATAAACTGTATTACACGAGCAGTGTAGAAGTGTTCAATACACGGCTTGCAGAAAACCAGGAATATATCTGTTTACTTAACAATAATATGCATACCACATTAAACTATCTGAAAACTGCAGTATAATAAATATGAATATTTTAGTAATACCGAGATAAGTATGAATAGTATTATACAATATATATATATATATACATATATTATATATATATATATGAAACTTGATGACATACATAATAAGTGAATGGGCAACAATACATTAAATCACGAAGCACTTAAATATATAAAAATGATGACGATGTGTATATTATTATATAGATTGAGGTTATATTTTGATGTTAATTTGCAATGAATTCCATTGAACTGTGAATATTATGCTCTCCATGCTTTGAAAAACAACCAAATCTACCAATAATTATCTCTTTATTAAGTTGGGCAATCGCTAAGGAGAAAATTATACAGTCTTTTTTGTCGGTCATTAATATAAATTAGTTTACATTTCAAGCGAGATAATCGAATGTCTTCATCTTTTGTTGCTAAAGTGATTAAATATCGTTTTTACTCGTCACTCCATTCTTGTGATGTAACGGTTACGTCACATTGCGACCTGGAGCAGACGACAGTTGAACTTCCGGTCAGCCCCTTAATCAGTATTATGAATGAAGGGGGAGGGAAAGTGCGTGTCATCTCTAGTTTTGATTAGTGCGAGCACGTCCCTTATTATATATCCAACTATATACTCTATGTTTGACACTTGTTTATCATTCACGCGCACAAATTTTACAGATTTATCTTACACGTGTCATATCATGGAGCCCTCACCCCTTCATTAAACAATGGCATTGAGTTCCCATAAGAAAAATACCACCATCGTCATAACATTCCTTTTGAAACACGTAAGGAAACTAAAGGTGTGCCTGTTTCGACAAGCCGGGCAATTTACAGCCTTACTTTTTTATATACTGCGGTATTAGTTTCAGTCATATTATATATCAGCGATAACTTTTACCCGGGTTTCTGGTAGTATCACTTGTACAAAGACGTATAATTTTACCCCAATTCGTGCATTTTCGCGGCTTTCTAAAAAAGGGCGGGGCAACTACCAATGTCATGTCGTTTGCAAAAAGTCATGGGTGATCATATACAATTGACCTACGACCTGCCGTAATCCTTAGATAGCTTGGTTCACAGGATCTAGTCGACATGTAGGTCTATAAACCATGTCCGCCTCTGTGTCCCGTAAGTTCAGACAGGTACAGACACAGGAACTTAACAAATTAGTCGTTAGTTTAGGTGACAGTAATGAACAGTGTGTGGATGATATATGGTGAATATGGGGTGTAAAGAAAGCGTCATTAAGATACAGGTGTTAATACGACAGTAACATAATACAAGCATGTAACGCCTAACTGGTACAAATTACATTATATATTATCAGACCCAATAAAAATATCTCCATAAATAGTCAAACCGTGGTATAACATTGTTCTTCCAACTGTCGTGTTTTGTTGTCCATTTGACTATATTTTGTTGTCCATTTGACTATATTTTGTTGTCCACAAACAGATTTATATTACGAATTATCACAAATTTAAATCATAGAATTAAACTTAAGATAGCATTGCTCTTTTTATGTACAGTATTTGAATGGATGTAGAAATTGATTCAACATTTTAGACCAGTAATGAATATGTTTCTTTACAAATTTGTAATATCGGGGAGCTACTGTGAGTACGACTTTCGTTCGCTAACCTGGAGGTTCCGTTCGACCCCTGCGTTGGCCCAGAGAGTTCGCCGGGATTTTTCGACGTGGTGCCAGCTTGTCATAGGTGTACGATAGAGGGTCTGGCAAGGGACAGCGTATGTTTGGATATGGTACGAAATACCGAGGGCCCATGTAGACATTAGCGTGTACGTTAAAGAATCTTTGACAGTTGGAATTTGATATACTGTCCGGGCAAAATGTCCCTCATAGTACACTTCATCCATCTTCAATAGCCCAGTCGGAGCAGAACAGTAGGACGTTAAACCCCATTTCCTTTGTAGTCGGCTATCACATTATTATTTTAATGATAATCATTTTGTCATGATATGAAATTATTTATATTGCAAGCACTCTGCATCCAGTTATATAAAAATTAACCATTGGAGTGGCTTGAAAAAGAAATATAACCTGCGTGTTGTGTTATACGAGACGCATGGATATTAATAATAAAAAGGCACGTCAAAATCGTTTCATTTTGAATAAAATTCATGTAATTTTAATGGGTGGGCTATTTAATGAAAATTGAACAACTGTCATTAATATAAGATACACAGCAGTACAGAGCTTACAATAACTAGGATTAAAACATTAAACTCGCCGATAATAGTCATTTAACATATTACCACCCTCGTTCCAATAGTACCGTAGTATTTCTAATGTAACCATTTACAGAAATAGACAGATACTCCCAAACTTCAGTAAGTGCCATGATGGATAATTCAGAATTATTAATTCTAATATAACTTAAAAAGTGCATTTTTGAGGGAGGGGATTTTTCCCGTACAGTGACGTGTCCGCTTTATTTGGGAATTCCAGTTGCCAGGGTTTGAACTATTACAGCCGAACGACATGGCCCAATTATCTTGTCAGCCCTACAAGCACCAAGCCTGTCATGTGAAAACGATGGTTAAAACGTACCCGACCGGGATATTCTTAAACGCGGAGTAGTGTAATCTGTACGCCAGGGTAAGGAGTGGGTGGGTGGGGCCATGTGCCTTCTGCCGCGAAATAATGTGCTTATTTCGTTTAGTTCTTGGTTGTTGCTGGCGTACGTCAAATCTATTCTAGCATATGCCAAACATTTCCCAGCTTTGGCCCCACTACAGAGTCAAATTAAGTATTTGATTTTATTGCTGTTAATTTATTGTACACATTACCCTATTTAATTTCAAGAAGGGAGAGTTGGCGGGGGTAGCCGAATGGTTTGCGTGTGCGCGCTTCTTCAAAGGGCCTGACATTGAGTCAACTGGCGTGGTTCCAATTCCCCGAAGATGTGGCAAGGAGTAGGGTCACCTGTCTAACCTCATGGGTTTTCTTCGAGTTCTCCGGTTTCCTGTCACTGCTAATAGATCCCTACGTGCAAGCGAATGAATGAAATAAAATTGAATGATATGTTAATCCCAAAATGGCTTAGTTGGTGTTGAGTGGACATCAAACCCCAACTCTCTCCCTCATTTCTTCTGTTTCGCCAGATGTATAATGTCTTTCAGATTACTAGGCTCTACATTTGATACAGTCTCGGTAAGGATCACACCCGGCGTTAAACCACTGGGTTACCCCCTGCTCTTTTTTATATGTAACTAGTGATTAAACAAAGAATCCCCACCATTGGTTGGTCTAGTTTCTAAAGATGAAATTGTATTACTATAAATACGGTATTTTGGTTTGAATTCAATCAATAACTAGACCCTAAGCTGACTATTACACCACACCATAAATATACCCTGGAGTCGAGCGGCTAGTCAAAGTCAGCTTGGTGAAAAAATTTCTATTATCTTAAATCCCAATGGGTACATTTTGTTTTGTGAGTTTCACGAATAATAGCTTTAGTGTTAATCACCATGCACGCGACGTAAAATAAGGGTCCGTTCGTGCGTTCTCCCCTATCACGCAAAACGCGTGTCAACTGCACAGAGCTGTACACTTGGATGTCGTTAATTAACCCAGGAACATGCACGATAACCGGATGTTGATATTAAAAGCCTGGCATTGACAAGAATAAGAGAGAAAACTACACTGAAGAATCTTTTCAAGTACGGAACATACATTCACCCTTCTTCAGCTCTCACAAAAGCAGAATGAAAACCTTAGAATTTGTTTATTTATAAAGAAACAATTCAGATAGTACTGTTTTGTTTTCAATCGTAAAGAAACTGCCTTTTTTGTAATCAGAATGATTAAAAAAATCCTATGATTGTTTTTTATCACGAATAAGCTTCTTATAAAGACCACTTTCCTATAATTAAAGACAACTTTATTATATTTTATGATTAATTTACTGGGAGGTTTTAGAGATGGATTACACAATGTTTAATGCCATTCTTATGACTGGTTTAGGACGCTGGACTAGAATATCCCCGATTCGAAAACATGCGTGGGACAAAAAGTACCTTCGAGATTTGTTCAAGCAGTGTTATCACTTCTTAGGGCTGTGATTAGTCGTTCGGAAGAGACGAAAAACCATAGCCCATCCGTGTAAATACCCACTGAGAAGACTAAGCGGAAACGCCACTGTGTGGGCAAGAATTTATCCCGCACTGCTCGCGTAGTGACACATTTGGCTCATCTTGACGAGAAAGCCTTTTACACTGAGAGACGATCGCACCAGATTAATTAACCATTATTCGATTATAGTCGTATATACGCGGCCGATTTTTGCCTCTAAAGCCAATGTTCATGATATACGTAAGATGAATGTTGCACAGTTTCTAAAGCACAGTCGAAGACCCCTTCGCCTCTGAAATGTATCCATAATCCACAAACCGTTACGCCTTCTCAAGCCTATTTATTATCTAATACGTTTAGAATTTTGTGTACCTGGAAGACAATCACTGTAAAATAATAATTAATGATTTAAATAATGGCAATTTAGGATATGATACTTAATTAAAAATGACAATATCCGATTTCAGAAACACAAAGGGTGGGAACTATATTATAGTACGGGGTCGACGTGCATTAACAACTGCTGTAGATTATTTAACGGCTCCTGTCACGTTTTAGTCCTACCCTTCATATCTTATCCTACGGGTAGACAAACTACCAACCGAAGTCTATTTTATTTCAACATTCGCTCGGCACCCGCCATTTCCAAATAGAAACGCGGGGGGATATCCTACAAATGAAACTCTATCTAATGGAACGGCGATCGTCTACAAATACTAATAATACCAGTAGATGAACATGCCTTGAAACATTAGTTACGACTTTGATTAGAGAGCATGTATTTGTAACATTAGTATAATGCAGGTTCCGTGACAGTTTCTCTGACCTTTATTGGTCAGCATACTTCAATTATTTAAAACTTGTCTCTTGCAGTCGATCCTCCCGCGAGCATTTCCGCCCGTGTCTGATTTGCCGCACGTGCATGGAAAAGAAAGAGTCTGCGCTGGTCACGGATTATTGCACGTGATAACATGCGCACGATAGTTCTCTCTGCTGGTTTAATTTGAAGCTGGAGTTGACAGATAAAATGGCATGGTATGTGATATGATTAGGAAGGAACACAATTTATACAATTTTATTGAAACGCTATTGAAACTGGATTTGATTTCCGTTATTGGGTTTACTAAAATGACGCCAAGTGGACCTCAAATTTATAGGATCCTCTCGATATAACTTAGACGATAACATGGTCTTTTCTCATGCATCATTCGACAATGTTATCGTTTTTTTGTGTCGTGTGGCATTTGCATGATATTGGATGAAATGATATAAGTGACTAATCGGGGAAATACATGTCCCCATAAAGCCAGTCAGTCGTACTAAAGATTTCCTACATGAAATAAGAACTAATTCTCATAAAAGTATAGATACATGATGAATTGATCCCTGTATCTCGAACAAAAGCAAAGAGGGCACGAATATCGTGTAGTAAATTTCAAGATGAAGACAAGAAAAATGATCTTTGGCTACTCGATTCTATTTTCAAGGTACGGAGTTAAAAATAGTATCATCTTGTTTTTTACATTGGTAAAAGTGTGGGTGTTCATGAAGGGGGTGAAAAATGTACAAATTTTCAAGCCAGAAGGCCGATATCGCATAACCTTTTTTAAAATTAAAAGCAAATATACCATCTTTAGATCGATGTTCATGGATAGAAATGAATTATCCTTCTTACATTCTGTAACAATACACATGGGGCCTTGAGATCAATAGAGACTAATGTAATCTTGAGATGGTCTTAACTTAAGTCAGGATTGTTCGATATTTGCTTTTTAGTCTGGAATAGGGCCTTCAAGTATATCCCGGTCTGTGTGAAACAGCTTTGTTTGAAGTGATATTGATATCGCCAAAAATAAATACTTGTTGCCATTTTCATTTACTATCATAAAAGTAAATTGTGTTGTTATTGTGATTTCACTTCCATTCGCTCATGTTTCTTTTTGCAATACATTACTAATATGACGGGAGCATCCAACTTTACTTTTAAATACAAGTCACGTAAAAGAAATCTGTTTTGGTGGAAGTCAAATCAGTCACCGTGTAGATGGTAAGCCGTGTGAAGAAGAGACATTTCACGTGAGATATCTTATATATAATGTATTTTTGCACGTTAAAAAAATCTTTCTGAATTATCTAGTTACCGAAGACTGTACATCAGTGGCAGCAAGGGTATTATTTTCAAATAGATGTACAGGCAACCTATCTTCTTCTCGATCGATGGGTCTGAGTTGTAAACCTAGAGCAGAACTGTCACAGGGGAGATCTAAAGATGGCTTGTCCAAGAATATTGCGTCGTAAATTTTAAGGATAAGACATTTGTAGATAATGCATCGAATTTCGAAAAGAGTTCAATCAACTTGGTCGGCAATCTATTAAATGTATTGTTATCTTCAATCTGAGAAGAACTTTAAGCACACTTTCTCTCTTCGAGTCAAAGTTATCACTTCTATTCGTCTAACTTGTTTCTGGGAAAACTGAATTTAGCGATTGTCCCACCAGATGATAAAGTTTAAAGGTAGTTTTTTCTCTCGATAACCCAGTGTAGACTAGGGCTGTTGTTATCTAGTCATTTAAGGCCCAATTCCACCTTGAACGATTTCGCACACGAACCTTTATTTTAGTAAATTCCGCGCATTCACAGGGTTTTTTTCCTGAGGGGGGAACCCGAAGTACCCTGAGTAAACCCACGGGATTAAACAGGTGCTCCTATCTCCAAGCTCACTCAAGGAGGTATCGAACCCACGATGTAACCGGCAGGCTAGAACCCAAAGTTTTAGACCACTAGGCCATCACATTCCGTTGCCTAAATCCTGATTAGTAGTCAAGTATTTCACAAAATCAAAAATCAAAATCGGGAAAGAACACCGTGATTTCTGATCGATGAATTCAGAATTTAAATAATCCACTAGAAATGTATGTCTTGTATCTCGTTTTCTCTCGAAAATTTAAACTTAAATGGTATTCGTCATTTGTAAGCAGATCAAGTCTCACGCAGTGTTGGTTATTTTCCCTTTTGAACTCGATGTATGGTTTCGGTTGGAAACTGGGTGGTAAAAAAAAAGTAGGAAAATCGAAGTAAAATTCGGAACTCGATTCTACAGACGGTTTTAACAGAAATGTCGTTAGGATTATCGGGCTATAATTGGGGTGTATAATAGTTGTGATAAAATTATAATGGTAAATCTTTAAATATTTCGCCTCTGCACGCGGTCCTTTAACGTTAGAATGTCACTAGGATCTGAAGTGTAGTACTTTAGACAACTCGACCCCAAATGAAAACTCAGAGCAGGAATTTGGACGATTATCAACATTTGTTTCACAGAAGTTCAGGAAGTTATTCGTAACATATTTGAATTTGTATTTTACTAGTGATTTTAATAACCTCGAAATCTAATGGACCTTGTTGATTCTGGGAACAGTCCGTCAGAATTCAAATAATTATATTTACTTGTAAAGTGAAAGAACTTAATAATATTTTTTTATGGCCAATGGAAATTCGACAGCATGAGATCGAGGAAGATCAGATTTAAAAAAATGGATTTAGATTGGGCTATGCTAACTCAGTTCTCGGCGAGCGGAACAAACGAATCACACACAACCCAACTCCCCTCTAGCGATACTGAATCATCGAAATGTGAAAACGTGCTGTTCCTACTGAACTAACGGATTATCTTATAAAATACAGACGTTGACATCATATGTTATTGGACACTGTTTCGTATAACAATACAGTGGAGTTATCCCCCCAGACTATTATAAAATCCACAAGCTTTAAGTGGTCTATAGTGTGCAGGTGTAAACGTCGGGTGATCGCCTCGGCTCCTTACTATTGATATTAAACATATCAGAATAGCCAGCTTTACTGATAGAATTTCATTGATAAACTTAGAGCACGGGCGGTATGTTTGTCCTTCTATCGCCAAGACGTTGAAAATACCCCGAACACGTCCTCTTCGCACGATCGAGGACCAAGTTACATTCGTCTTTGTGTCATTTGCAAGTGAAACTGACATAGAGCCGCCAGATTAGCGAGTTGAAACAGTAATCTACACCGTGTGCACGCCAATTACAACACCTTTAGTTTGAACCCTAAACCTAGAGAGGTGTGAAGACTACTTCATTTAGGCAGATGGGCGGAATACTTCACCTTAAACTCCCAACCAAATAAAACATATTGGAGGGTTGGAATCACGGATTCAGATTTCGGTCAATAAATTTGTCCAAATTGTTCGAATAGTTTCCAGACATTTCGTCCATTTTCGATTAGGTGTCAGTTTTCGACTAAGGTCAAGATTCAACAACACGCATGTGTATGTATTTGCGGTTTTCTATTGTTGGTGTTACAGGACGGAGGGCCTGACAGGAACAGTGTAACGCCGCTGAGCATGCAGATTTCCCCCATTGCACACTGTGTGACGTATGTCCGTCTTCTTTAGTCCAGTTGGTGTAGTAAAAGACGTTAAACCCCATTTCATTTCATGCATTGTAAGCATAATACAATTTATTTCTTCGTGAATAATTTGATAACCCAAAACACATATTTGTGCAAGAAAATACCCAATATTCCGATAAAATTACACCAATGCTATATATCGAACTGTACGATGGAATATATATTGATTTTGACGATGGCATGTAAGTGTATTTTTAGTTATTGAATATTACGACGATATGTTTAAGTAGAATGTCTCTCCATCTGACAGTATTGATCTCGGGTGTCTGCACATGTTACAAGATGAAACAATAATATCTGTTATTGGAACTCTCTGGATTGGGTGTCATAAACATGCTTGGACCCCAAAATGGTCTATAGAGCAGAGTTGGAGCAGCCAAGCCATAAACAAGTTTTCATGCATTTCAATCATTTGTGGTTACTGTCCAAAGTAGAAGCACATGCAAAGTAATTCTGTTCCCATGAATGGCAGGTCTGTAACATTTTGTTGAAGATTCTGAAGATCTTAATCTTTATATAAGCACAAAGAACCCAACATGTGACAATCATCTCATAGAAATATTGAAATTGGTTGATTATTTCGATTTTGCGTTAAGCCTGGCCAAAAGGAATCTATAGGCAGTGATCAGTCTAACTCATGTCTGTGTGCATCCCGAGCCTTTCCCCCGAAAAGCATCGACATTCCCCAAAACCTGGCAGAAAATGGAAATTACAACACTCCTCTTCGATTCTAAACACCAGAGTCAACCCACTACAAAGTGTTATAACCACTATACTTTTGGCATATATCGTGAGTAATTGTTTGTCAGGAAAGAAGGATGTTACAAATTTGAGTACATGTAATTGTTTGCCAGGAAAAGTAGGATGTTACCAATTTGAGTAATTGTTTGCCATGCAGGTTGGAATTATGATTGGCCGAGTGGTACAAGGGGTTATGATTGCGATCCCAGTCTTGTACGTGTAGATGTAGTGTCGCCTTCCTAACCTCATAGTGTTTCTCTGGGAACCACCTTTTCCTCCAACTGTAACCTTGTGTGTATTGAGTGAACGTTAACTTCCGTTTCAATCCAATTCATTACTAATTCGAGTATCTTCTTGTAAGATGAGTTCGATCCCTGTATTGGCCGAGAAAGTTCATCTCGATTTTCCGGCGTGGTTTTCCCTTGTCACTGATGCAGAATGGAAGGACAGTTGTCTAGTCGTTCGGATGGGACGAAAAATCGAGGTCTCGTGTACACATTGGCGTGCACGCTAAAGATCCCTTGGCAGTTGGAATTCGATATAAGAGTAGGCTGTAGCGCCGCCGCCCGGGCAAATTTTCCCTCATAGCACACTGTATGTAGAAGAGTATGACGTTAAACCCCATTTCATTTCATTTTGTAGGATGAGTATAAACATTTAGAGTAATTCTTGACCGAATAAATGCCGTCGTACTTACCAGACGTACAATATTTCGTTGTGGCATAGTCAAATAAAACGCTAGCAATATTTAATACAACACACGTAAAATGAGTTTATCAAAATAAACCTATTACATCATTTAAACAAAGGCAAGTCCAAGACAACAGATTGTTGATGACAATAATCTTAAGTAATGCTAATCAAGCGGCATAATGTGCCATTTGGAATGTTAAAGTCTAAGTCTCTAGCTCGATATCATCCAAAATCTTAAACATTGAAAACACGAATTATTTGTCAATTTAAATCAACATAGATGTTGTGGTCTTACCGGAAAAAGACAAAATAAATATTTTACCATTGGTACACGAATCGTGTACCATGAGTTTCAGCTACAGTAACAACGGACTCGAGGGACGAGGCTTGACACATTGCACCAAATCAAATGGCGTATGTAGACTGGTTAAGCAAACACTAGAAATTTGCATCCGACTGATAACTGATTTGACATCAGTCTATATACATTCATATTACAGTATTATATGCGTTCCGACCCAATTTTGTCAATTTCTAGGTCCCAAATGTTAGCGATTTTTTATACTTTTAACGCATTTAAGGCTACAAAATATCAGTGATGACCATTTTCACGATGACCATTTCGACCGTACCATCAAAAAGTGCTTATCTTATCCATTCACTTATATAATGTGGAATTTAGGGACTTATTGCCAACTCGAAATTGAAAAGTGTATTTCTCTGAAATATTATCACAGAACTTGGCGCAGATATGCCGACCACGATCAATGTTTCAAAGTCTTTCACACAAAATTAGCCACTTCATTTCATGTGTACTAATACCCGAGACCCCCCCCCCACCTTCAAACAGACTAAAAACACGTGAGACTTCTCCTTAAAATGAACTAAAAATATCTAACATTTCTCCCTTAAAGTAATTAAAAATATATGAGACTTCTCCTTTAAAGGATCTAAAGACGGTAGTTTGTAAAATACTCTATTTTCAGTTTTAAAATGGAAAAGAACTTTGTAAACAGACTTCATGCGGTAGAGTAAAGTTTACAGCTTTTTTAATGCTGAATAATATCATGCACGGGTATGTGCCATTTTATTCTATCATTTTGTAAGTAATTCCCCAAAAAGATATTCACTGCCAATTATTTCATTGCCTTTGTACAGTTTATACATTGGTTCTGTTTAATGTTGACATTTTGAAATTGTTATTCAAGTTTGTCTCGTTGTCTCATCTGCGTGGAATCAATCCAATCGTAGACCTATACGAGTAGACAATCTATTCTGGTGTAATAAAGAGGATGAAAACACAACAGTTTCACTACGAATAAATATTAAATCCATTGACTCTACATGTAGATGTCGTAAAATTGTAATTGACTCGTAAAACAGCTTGCTTTTCCGGGCGACATTTTCAAAGCCTGAATGACCACAGTACAAATTTCCCTGCGAACTTATACATTTATGAGTTTAAAATATACCCATAAAAACCAAATCAATGTAGCCACTGTACTTATATTATTTGTTTGGACAGTAGATATAACAGTAGGTATATAGACTATAGGTTTATACCTATATTGGCTTTTCTCTTCAATATGACAATGACAAAACACACTGTGTGTTCTTGTGGCAATTTAACCGTTACAGGGGAATCGCCAAATCGAGTTATTTGTGAAAATGACAGTAAAGTTTTACTTTGTAATTCGGATGGGACAAAAAGCTAGTTCCATCGTTGTACATACTGGCGTGCACGTGAAAGAACCATTGCCAATTGGACTAGGCAGGGGCACCGCTAGCTAGGCAAAATATAAATAGCTCGTATGTTAGTCTCAAGTTGGCCGTGTGATGTCTGACGAGAATCCACTCATTTCCTTTTAAACCGAATAGAAATAAACCTCCGTACATTAGTCTATGCAGAGGCTATACATTCCTTTCTTTTGAAACCGAATATGAACCCCAACAAAATTCTGTAATTCTAATGGTTGATATCAATGGAATGTTTTTTGTCACATTGAATATGATATCTCATTTAGCATTTTGTGATTAATGTTATTCCGTTTATTTTAGAGCGCATACAATGAAAATCTAAAATGGTGAATTAAACGCATTGGTAACTGGTTCCATATCAATATTTTAAAAAGAAAGTAGGGCCATGGTATTATGTTGAACCAGAGAAAAAAAAGGAACACGTGAATTTATAGTGTACAACACCGAAAGAGGTCATAATCGATTAACTAATATCAGCAGATTGCCCACTGTTTCGTATGCAAATGTTCAAAGCAAATCCACTGCCAATGTTGTGCCATGCATAATGGAGTATCGCATATTGACAATGCCTTAAATTCCTAAATACTTTCTCGTAATCGATGTCGTGTGATTTTGTTTACAGAACAAACGTAGCGACGATCAATCGGGCGTTGAATTCCTATTTCCAGTTGCCTCGACAACAAAGCAGCTTTCAATGACAGAAACCTTTGTCCAGCATGTTAGCTTGTTAAGGGTGGAAAATAATGCAAGATCTTTGGTGCCTGTTGGTATTATTTACGTTTCATAGGCAATTGGGGAAAATGTCCCCAAGTTAAAGGGGCAACGTATGCTCCGTCATATTATCTCAACGTTTTCGGCGCCATATTATCTCACTAAAAATCTACCTCAGTTGCGTAAGTTTGTATCCCGAACACCTAGCCTTGAGTTTTCAATAAAAGTTTCGATCAATATGTTTTCATGTTAACAATGAAGGATATATTTACCAATAATATTGACTTAGTGAAACACAACGGATGCTCCTCAATTTATGAGTTTGGATTATTCCATGTTGAGCATTGATTTATAGATGTTCAAACTAGTCCCTTTTGATAGCTATTTAGTGTCGTATGAATTAATACCTGGAAGCACACACGAATCTCTATTGATTTCATTGAAAACATTTTATCTAGATGTCTCGCAATATTGTTCTTCTTTCTTCCAATGAGTGCCTAGGCACTTTAATCGAGGAGACGTGTACTTTTGGGAATAAGAAAAGAATGCAAATATGCAATTTGCCAATAGTTCTTCCATCGACCTTTATGTGGAGAATTACGTCATTATAACCCTAAGCTTAGATTTTTATAATCCTAATTGAATCTCCCAGGTTGATTCTGAAACTATTGGCGAGTATCGGCAAATATACAAGTTGTGGATTAGAAATTTTATATGGAGCCAGGGGCGTCCTCTCTTATTTATGTATAAAAGAATGGTTTAATTGCCATCGGTTTGTTGATATTTTGTTCCAAATGGATCAAAAGGTATCGGATTTAAATCTTCTACTATAAATTTGGACACAACTACCCGGCATAACATAAAGAACGAAAATCGGAGAAATTGTCCATAAATTTAAAGATCATGTCCATGAAATTAAAAGAAACAAAATGACCCACAGGGGCATCATAGTAGCCTACATAACGAGGTGCCTCGTTTTAAAAATCTTTTCGTTGCATTATAATTTTTTTTTTTTTAAATTGCAATATGGGTGTGGAGAGTTTTCTAATTGATAATGATTGTATGGTAACCTTCTACAAATATTAAAATTACCGACGAAGAAGGGCGAGTGGATTTCGTGCGTATTGTTGATATTCGTCTTGGTCAAAACAACTTGAAGTAAACGAGATGTAATGCGATCCTTATTATAGAAAATCAAATAAACAAGAGATCTTACAAGATGGATTTCAATAGATCCTCACAAGTAATGAGAAAGCTATCTAGACTTAGAAACAAGGACATTCCCATCACACATGAGATATGTACATTTCTATAGTCCAGCGACTTTGACTGACAGGTGTAAACAAGACACTCTAGTTTACAAGGGTTTGGCAGTTACGTGTTTATTTTTGATCAGCGATGTTAAAAAGCCTTTGACACTATTATATAATCGGCGAGTCACTTTCTTCAACAGGCTAATAATCATCTGTTACAATTTGTAACAATAGATACGGGCAATTTGTATGGATTTTAAAAAAAAGGAGTAATTTCTCGTTTCGATTTAGTCTACCGGATCCGGTTTCAACCGTGAGGTTTTAATGAGACGGAATGCTCTCGGCTATATGCTATTTTATTTCCTCGAACCCCCGGGCTTAGCAAAATAAGACTTTTGTTTCACATTCTTGAGACGAAACCTTTGTGGCAATGCTCTGAACATAATGGTTAACTGTGTGGCTGCATGGAGCTTTAATCTTAATCTAATTGAACTATGCAAATTATCCTGGGATTTTCCCAGATTTTAATAATAAAAGAAACAACTTCTGTTGGTAAAATTCAGTTATGTTATTTGAAAAATAAATGCAGTTGTCAAAAGAAAAAAAAAAATTTTTTTTTGAACAAAAAATTATCGATTTAAAAGAAAGGATTACAATTGTTAAGAAGAAAATGAACGACATAGTATATACTCAATTTAAGTTCAGATTTCAATCCCTGTATTGGCCTAGAAAGTTCATCCCGATTTTCCGGCGTGGTAACCCCTTGTCAATGATGCAGGATCTGACAAGAACAGCTGTCTAGTCGTTCGAATGGGACATATTGTCGTGCACTTCAAAGATCCCTCTGCAGTTGGAATTCGATATAAAAGTAGGCCGTAGCGCCACTTCCTTAGCAAACTTTCCCTCATAACACACTGTATGGCGTATGCCCTTCTTCATTAGCCCAGTGTATGAGCAGAACAGTAGGACGTTAAACTCCATTTCATTTCATGTCATTTAGTTCAGATATAGCCAAAAAAATCAAAGTGGTTACCACTGCTTAACGTGTTTTTCTCAATATTTACGTATTTTGGATATGTTTTGCATTATATCATGCTTTATATCTCCCTCTCTCTTTAAGGCCATTTTGTGAGTCAAGTTAAAAGTTTAAGAAAGATAGTATTTTATTACTCATTGCAAGATAGCGTGGTTAATCTCGTTACAAAGCAGTGGATCAAAGTAAGCACATTCCTAAACGGACAGAAATTGATCATTTAATCACAGAATTTAATTAATAGAAGATTTGATGACACTGGCAGACAACTGAGAGAAATATAAAATGCCGTAATTTTGTGGTCTCATAAGAAACAATTTTTTTTATAAGGTTATCATGTTTATATTTCTGATTAATAAATGATGTAATCGGCTCACACGTTGAAAATAAAGTATTTTTTACAAATTTAAAGTCCAATATTTATGATATTATGGGCATAGATTATAAAGGCGAAGTGTCCTGTATTTAATTTCGAGCGGTATATCAGAATATAATGAAATTAATAGGGTTGAATGTCCTACTTTTCTGAACCAACTGGGCTAATGGTTTATGAGTGTGTCATAACCACTGGAGAGAGACAGACAGTGTGTGTATTGGGGGGGTGGTAACTGGAGGACCCGAAGAAAACCCACGATGTTGGACAGGCGACCCCATTCCTTGTCACGTAGAACCGGGAAGCTGAAACCATGCCAGTTGTCTCAATGCATAATCCGCTAATCATTCGGCCACCCAACAACCTTTGTCTGGAAAGCGTCGACATTCTAATGAATAGTTTCACATATTATATATATGTATATACATTTTTTTTTTAAAATTCAGAATCCGCCACTCTGTACATGTCTTGATGGGCTAAACCTATCTGATTTAGGTTGAAATATAAGTGTTACATCGGGTCGACATGATGTGTTGTTTAAATTAGAAATGGATTTGTATATTGTTTATCATTTTTTAAAATTTCACTGTCAGAGTACTGTGTCTACAGTGAAACACACATTCGCAAACTCTCTTATATACCTCAATACAGGCCCAGGTCCATAAGATTGGGCGAGATTAGTCCTACATCATTAACCTTATGCTAGAACTAGATAATCGAGACACTATGGCGATAGTAAGCCACAAAATATAATATTATCTTCCTGAAAAAAGTGTCATTATGTACCACCACGATTATTGCGATGTTCTTTGTACCCTGGAGGATAGTGGGGCGTTAAACCCCATTTCATTTCATTTTACTTGTTTTGTGGAGGATGAAATTGATAGTGGAATTACGAATCCGTCTGGTGCTGTGAATTCTTTATATAATGCAAACCGGAAATACTTGCGTCCATTACGTTTTTGCAGGAAGTAGTTAGTGTCCAGGCCCAACTGTTAGAGAACAATGAAGCTAAATGGACGATGTTCTTTCCGATCGTCATGTTAAAATTTAAAATCACACAACCACTGACCAGTCATGCGACTGTCAATCATGTTTAGTCCACTTCCTGTTGGGTAAAATATTGTCAGAGTGTTGCAGAAATCTTCTCAAAGTATTAAATAAACCAGTTGCAAAGTATTCCGTGACAGGCACCCTTCTCATTTCCTCTCTTGTCTCTCATCTCGCGTGTCAATTTGCTCGGGTTAGATCACTAAATATACCGCGCTATATCGTAAGTTTCCTTCACGAGCATAAAACTTCCTTTGTGAACTTTCCAAATCCCGGCATGCACAATTCTTCCTGCAACTTGGGCAATGCTGGTTCCAATCTGATTGTTCCATGTTTCCTGTAAAACACCGTTGGCTTTACACTGAACTGCACTCTAATAAACTGCGAAACCCATTGTTCACGATATTTCATAAATAGTCTTCTCTATTTTTTTTGTTTTTTTGTCATTTCTGTTGTAAACAGTTTTAAAAGTGTACAAGGTATTTCAATTGTTCAGATTAAACGCGATGTATTAACAAAAAAATTAAATACATAAAACTTTGAGATGCTTAAAACTATTAGGATAACCCGGGTCTTTAACAATGTTATTATTCAAGATTTGTATTATTACATTTCTTGTAAACCACGAGTCGGTTATAAACATCCAATCTGAAAAGATGGGTTTTACGAAAGCCTTCTGTGTCCCTTGAACACCGCATTTCGACTCGCGTCATCAAAGATGGCGCTCAGAAATTGTTACAAGACTTATTTGTTGTTGGCTTATTTAAGTGCTCCTCTTGCACGTGTACAGAATATTCACAGTTTTTTGACAAACGCAGGTGGGACTAGGTAACTCGAAATTTCGTTTATAGTTTTGACCGGGGCTTCTAGGAAAAGCAACGTGGATTAATAAACAAACTTGGGAGTTACTTTGATGTCGTCCTTCGTCGGTATTTAGGGATAGATTTAATTGTGTAGCATAATAAGAGAAAAGTTATATACGATGGTATATTGACCGAGTGAAAATGCTAATCTTCGTTTAGTGTCAATAGTGAACTCGAAACCGGTTTCTTAGCGAAAAGGTAGTTAGTTATTAGACAACAGTCAGTGGTAGCGAACAAATCGCTATCATTACGCTTACGAGATCAGCACACATCTAACGAAATTCTGACCCCTGCTCACCTGTATTTAATTGTTGGAACATATTTACCGACAGACGCGAGGGTTAATTAAAGAAGTCAAATTTATGAATGAAATTTGGGTTGGCGTAACTACTGATCACAACCGTGACTTTTTTTTTTTTTTTTTTTTTTTTTACTATGTCTGGTGTATAAAAAATCTTTTTGTTAGGAATTGTAATGATTCACTAAAATAGTGCAAAGTTGTTACTCTTGATTAAGAAGTTCCGCTTTTGGTCCATTTGTTTCTTACCACAGATTGCGTACATGTATATTCTGGAGAAAATGTAGGGAATATGCTCCGTGTTAACAACTTTACACATTAAAATTAAAGATAGGCTGGCACTGCCAGGCAGGATACGCCCACATTTTCGAGAGATGGATAGAGAACAAACAATACGGAAAGTGATTTTTCCTACATCATTAAGTCCTGTATTTCATACTGTATTGGGAGCAGCCATTTTGTTGGTCAGTTCCAGTCTGATATTCATGAAATTCGAAGTCGACAATGATTATGGTGTGACGGTACACAACCTAGAAATGTGACTTTTCGTCAAAATCGGATAAGAATTGTGACCTGTACAGAGTCAACAACCATGATATACCATATCTTTACACTATTCGCGTACAAACGGCGACCATTTCGTCCGGCAATTTTGGCACCATTTTCACGAAATTCGAATAATTCAGGAAGTTACGATCCGATATGCGCAAATACCGAAAGGAACCAAGATCTTTGGGTTATAACCATGCATTTCAAGTTTCATCAAAATCGAATTAAAATTGTGACCTTTACAGGGTCCACAACCTTGATATACCATTTTTTAACAGTATTCACGTACAAACGGTGGCCATTTTGTATGGCAATTTTGGTCTGATTTTCTCGAAATTCGAACTCAACCTTCCTTACGGTGTAACGGTAATATAATCAAACGTTTTTTTAAATCGGATAATAATTGTGACCTCCAAGCTAAAAAAAAAAGGCGATTTAGCGTATAATCAGGGGCCATAATTCGGGAAGTTACGATCCGATATGCGCAAATATCGAAAAGAAGCAAGATCTTTGGGTTATAACCTTGAATTTCAAGTTTCATCACAATCGAATCAAAATTGTGACCTCCACAGGGTCCACAACCTTGATATACCATTTTTTAACAGTATTCGCGTACAAACGGCGGCCATTTTGTATGGCAATTTTCGTCCGATTTTCCCGAAATTCGAACTCAACCTTCCTTAGGGTGTAACGGTGATATAATCAAACGTTTTTTTAAATCGAATAATAATTGTGACCTCCAAGCTAAAAAAAAAGGCGATTTTGCGTATAATCAGGGGCCATAATTCAGGAAGTTACGATCCGATATGCGCAAATAACGAAAGGAACCAAGATCTTTGGGTTATAACCATGAATTTCAAGTTTCATCAAAATCGAATCAAAATTGTGACCTCCACAGGGTCCACAACCTTGATATACCATTTTTTAACAGTATTCGCGTACTAACGGCGGCCATTTTGTATGGCAATTTTCGTCCGATTTTCCCGAAATTCGAACTCAACCTTCCTTAGGGTGTAACGGTGATATAATCAAACGGTTTTTTAAATCGAATAATAATTGTGACCTCCAGAGGGACCACAAGCTAAAAAGGGTGATTTTTCGGACAATCAGGGGCCATAATTCAGGAAATTACATTCCGATAGCCGCAAATATCGAAAGGAACCAAGATCTTTGGGTTACAAACATGCATGTCAAGTTTCATCAAAATCGGTTCAAAATTGTGACCTCTATAGGGTCCACAAGCTAAAAACGTGATTTTTCGTACAATCAGGGACCATAATCCATGAAGTTTTGATCCGATACATGCCAATATCGAAAGGAACCGAGATCTTTTGGGGATAAACCTATATTTCAAGTTTCGTCAAAATCGGATAAGAATTGAGACCTGTAGAGAGTCCACAAACAAATTGTGGACGGACGGACGTCCGGACGGACAGGGGCGACGACATAATACGTCCACATGAAAATGTGGGCGTATAAAAAGTTACACTTTATAAATAAGTGCAATCTGAGTCTGAATTGAAGATAACTATATTTGGCAGTCATAAAATTGTTTGTTAAAAAGTCCACATTCTTTGCAGTGAAATTTAGGATTTAATTTGTAATTCAAATGTTGTAAAGCCACCATTTGATAGGTAAAAGATTGGTTGGCAGGGGACAAACCGTAAGTCGGACAGTGCGTTATAAAAAGCTCATGTTGTAATCACTTAATGAGCATAACCCTGGAGTAGTCATTTACCAATATCAATAAAAAGCTATAAAGCTTCTTGTCCTTATAAAACAAGTAGTATCCTACATGTATTTTCATCGTTATAGTAAAAGTCATCGAGTTTTGTATTTACTTATCGACTTTTCGAAATGAAACTATTGCTGATGTATTCCTGAAGTGAATTTAAATAATGTAAAAGGTATTTGATTGATAATCGATTAAACACTGTCTAGAGTTTCGTAAAATTGGTAAATCTAAAGAAAATGCCTATTCATGAATTCCGTAAAATGTATAAGTCGAAAGCGTCCATTTAACGATGAAATATTTACAAATAAATATGCAATCTGATCTCGTTAGTTAAAATATAAGCAAACATTAGCCATGAAATTGGATCTCGTCTGAATTAATGAATGTTCTTATTGGCATTTAAAATCGGGTGCCTTAATAAAAAAGACAATCATGCTGGCCCTTCTCTCATATGGTTCCTTTATCTCGGAACGAAAGTAAATTTTGACTCTCAATAAAATAGATTTGGAACCTGACACATGAAGATATAATGCGCATGCAGTGTGCTATAAGGGTATTTTTTTCCGGAAAATCACGCCACGACCAACTTCGACCCGTCATTGTTTTTTTTTTGTTTTTTTTGCGTACGCGTCACCAATAAAAGAGAATGCAGCTTTCAATTAATTTGACCTATTTTCAATATTTCAACTACCGGTATGTTGAAATTTGATCGATGATTTACTTTCATATGCTTTCAGAATTTACATAAGCCTAGTGAATAGGACGTTAAACCTCATTTTATTTCATTTCATTCATAATCGTGTGCATAGTCTGATTTAACATAAAAGCGAAAGGCTCCATAAACCAGAGGTGATGCTGTTAAAGAGGTATGTGGTCAGCTCTCTCCACTCTTCAAAACAGAACCCCCAATATAGGTTTTTTTTTATACAAAACAGTAAGCCGGATATGGAAGGCTATTACATAGCTCAGTAGTGACCAAAGATTTCTCTTTGGGTATATTATGTGCTTGCAAAATCAAGGGTTGAGGTAAACCCAAGATTTGCAACCTGGCAAGTTGGTCCACTAAACAATGTAAGGTGGTTGACTTTGGTGAGGAGGATCATGTGGCTAAGTGGGTAAGACGCTGGCACGCTAACCTGGAGGTCGGGTGTTCGATGCCTGCATTGACCGAGAAAGTTCATCTCGATTTACCGGTGTGTTTCCCCAAGATTGCAAGTGTGTTTCCCCAAGGACCTGACAAGGACAGCTGTCTAGTCGTTCGGATGGGACGAACAACGGAAGTCCCATGTACACACTGATGTGCACGTAAAAGATCCCTTGGCAGTTGGAATCCAATATAAGAGTAGGCTGTAGCACCGCTGCCCGGGCAAAATTTCCCTCATAGCACACTGCATTAGCCCAGGTTAGGTGCAGAAGAGCAGGACGTTAAACCCCATTTCGTGACTTTGGCGATAAGACTTAAGAGGTTAGTGGTTCTTACCCTCCAGAGTAACATGATGGACTTTTAAAAGACGGTCAAGTACGTAGTGGAGGTAAATGCAGTTGTCGTGTTTGCGATTAATAAGGAAGAGAAGTTTCACAAGCAGCAGACGTACACATTTGACGACATGATTCAGAGAATCAAACTGCAATCTGAAGATACTCGCAGCGTTGCTCTCAGGGACTTTTAGTACAATGCTTGCTTTCGGTCTACTTCCAGAGAACATGCTATACTCTATGATTAAGTCTAATGATTTGGAAGTGAGAGATACTGATCCGAATAAAGTTCTGGTGATCAGCAAGGGGGCGCCAGCAAAGAAACGATTAAAGAAAATCACCACTATTAACTTTGAAGCTACACACCGGTCAGAACGAACAAATCCACCTTTCTCAGTGGCATTAGTGACCATGTTCTCAGGGAGGACTTTTTTGACAGGGAACTGCAGGAAGCATAGCTGAATGGTGCCAAGCTGGATGTACCTGAAGTACCGTCACACTCTCAGAGTGTTGAACTGAGTGTGAAGCTGAATTCTAAGTGTGTTTTGATGCAAAAACTTAGGATTTTAAAAGATACGATAATGATTTTTTTATTCACTAAACGTGGTGAGAAAAAGGATTTTTTGTGAAATTTACTAGTATGTTACAAAATAGGTTTCCCCAAAAAGCAATTGAAGCCAGAGATGTGATATTTTTTCTTGTGCCTATAATATCAAGTTCTAAATATCATGACTAGTCCAAATGCATCTTAAATATGAAAAATGGACCTGCCTTATTGGGTATAGTCCTTCAATTGTTAATCAGCCTGATGACGCCGGAAATCACTCTTGTAGTCATAGTGGAAACCTAGAATTGAATGTTTACCAAATTATAACTCTTTTTATGTATCAACTTATCAATCATTCATTTGAGTGCATTAGATCTGACTTCCCTACAATACAATTCTACCAATCTTGCTACAGGAGTGGGATAGAAAATTTTTGGAAACAGCCAATATTTTAAGAATCCCAAAATCCAGATATGCTGAACTGTTGACTGAATTTGAATTGGATCAAAAAAGGAAACAAAATCGCACCAAATTCAACAACATATGCACGTACGACTGAGGTCATGGAAAACGTTGGAAGCCTTACTGGATCTCGGCATTATTTATGTATGGAAATGAATGGGATGAATGCCCAATAGTTAAACAACGCTCTTAAATTGTTTTATTTGAAAATATAAGATCGTCTATGCTTTTCAATCCATCTTAATGAACGAAGTTTCACTTTTGAATCTTGTTTGAAGAATCAAATTCTGTGGAGTGTAGAAAATCGTTAGATGTGGTTATGAAAGAAAAGTCAGCGTCAAAGGAGTCCTCCGAGGAAGCAATATTATTGTGGAAAATAAAAGTAAGCTTACAAACCTACAAGGACATAAAGAACAACAATACGTAGTGTTCTTGTCGACCTTGCATTACAAAATGCCATGTTCTTCATTTTAAGTAACGGGGATAACGAGTTGACCGCGATTTGACATGAATATTAATTCTTTAAAAATAGCATTTAAATCTTGCATAACTCTTTTATATTAAAATTGCTGTTTAGCCATTTTCATTACGTGTAGTACCCTAATTTTCACACCTTAATCCATGTAAAAATGTATTCAATTTGATTACGAACATTTAATTAGGAAAGCAAAATCAACAGTAGATAATCTTGGGGCATATTCAATCGGATCGAAAAGAGGCCCATCGAAAGATTCCAGCCACAATCATAAGTGACGATGGTTTTAACTATATATATGTATCGCCAGCAGTGGATGTCGATTGTTTACAAATTTTCAATTCGTCATATCCTTGTAAATACTGAAATAAAACATTTGTGGGCTGATATTTCTTTTAGCAAAGCAACTTTCACAATATTGTATTTTCAGCAACCTCTAATATGGCGACGACCAGGGACTTTATTTAAAGATACGAAAGGTTAAATTACATTACTGTGATTGTAAATTGTCGAAGCAGTGACATGTGTAAACATTTACAAATTTCTTTTGAAGGATTGTGCGTTTCGTTAAGGGGTGGACAGGAGCATAGACAACCCAGATTTTACGGATTGCTTTATATTATATACCGGGAACCGCAGATTCAGTAGGCAACCACTAAAATGGTGCGGGCGTACAGCAATCTAGACTTGTACCATTTTTTATGCCACGGTTACATTTAATTTAGCAACATGTACTGAATAAAACGGTATTGTTTTGGCCACGATAACATTTAAACAATCATTCCTAGATATGCTCTCTTTAGTTTAATTTTTTGGTACATAAAGTTTAAGCGAAAACCAAGAGGGTGTAAGAAATAATCGGCTTTTGGCGATCATATTATCTTATATTGTCTTGTAACACATGTCTCTAGAGACGATTATTATAACACCAATATGTCAACCGTGTTACAAATCTCCATAGATACAACTAATAATTATTGCACTAACTCCGCCATTATTATTTCTCCGCCATAATTTTAGAATTATATGAAGCCAGTGTCCCCGAAGCATTGTCAGACATGACCCAGGTGAACTATCTTTCGCGACAGACAGGGGCTAATATGCATATAAATCACGCTTTTAACCGACATAATCAACCAATTTAATGACTTTATTTCTCAATCTACCTGAGAATATTCCAACCACGGGCCAAACAGACTTTTACATGGATAAGCGAAATAGAAATACATTTTTGAAATAATGCCATACAGTTTTGTCGCGACAATCTTCATTTCAATTCATTGCATTTCTGTAATTTTTACACAGAAAATAATATAACGAAATTATTATTTCATAATCTTCGATACGAAGTTAGCAGCCGTTACTAAGCCCTCGTGTCACCACGGGCGATTATCTCTCCTCCATAAAAACCCGATTAATTCTTATAATTCCGTTTTCAATTTTCACTTGGCTTACAGTATTCATGATAGCCAGGAAAGTCTAACGTAATCGCTAAATTTATAAAATTTGCAAGGCATAAATGATATATTTTGATTAAATTCTATATATGAAATTTTAAGTGTAACAGCCCGTGGTCTTTATGGGGGGAACATACCCAAATATATGGCGTTCGTATGTTATGGAACAGATATTGGAAATGGGTTTTAAAGTCTTACTGTTCTGGAAAATGAAGACGGGGCATCAATTGGCTTCTTGGGGAGGTGAGGGTAACAAAAACGCTAATATGCTACGCGCACAATTTCTTAATCTTCCTTCTTCCTTGCAACTTACGGCGATGGTAGTGATCACGAACCAAGTGCATCTTTAGCTAAATTTGCCTATTACAGGTCTTTCTTTAGATCTGAAATGTTATATGAAATATTAATTAGACATTTATTGACATGAAAGACCTTAATCAACTCTCGATGCCATCTCATGTGTCGGATTTGAATCCGATCTTTTCTCAACGCTCACTGATGATTAAATTCAAAACTGGATAATCGAGACTATGTTTTCTATCGTACCGATATGATGATCGGGGCTAGGCCTAAAATTCAATCGCTAATATCTCGGTTCAGATATATAGTTTTTACATTATCTAGTTTTTAACAATTAAGTGACAACTGCCAGCTTTTATCTAATCTTCATCACCCACCTTTAACTTTATTATAAATTTATAAGCTAATTTCAGTTTAGTGACATATTATTATATTGCCTCGACATTTATAAGAGTTTCTGCATCTAAATGTTCCCAGTATAACATGCATTTTAAAGGATGGTTCTTTGTATTTGAACACGGTGAACAGTCCATTTGCTAATAATTAATTTCACTATTTTGCCTATTCTGGGTTTTTTTTTTAGGAATTCGAATTGTGTCTGATGGTTTGGATTGTTCGTACTTCGTTTTATTTTGTTCGTACACGATACAAACATTAAAATTCCAAAATTATGTATAATACAAGGGCAATAACTCTATCAATCATTGAAATGAACCCTATCTGTTAAACTGGGAATCTAAGAGGGAAATGTAAAAATTAATAATCATTTTCTATGGCACTAAACATTGAATAGGAGCAATAACAGGAAATAACTCGACATTCGGCGTAAGCGATAAAATTACATAAAATAAAAATAAGTACTTATGATATCACAAGTATAATATGATATTAGGTCTCATTAAATTTAATTTTTAAATGTAAATGAATATATTTTTGAAATATAGCAGAATTGAGATTATCTCGTTTTCACTCTGCAGAAACAAATTATGGTCTCTTCATAAAGCTTAAACGAATCGGACACCTTCTCCCTTTCCTTCACCTAAACCTGCGTGCAAAATCTTTCTTTCGATGCAAAAGCTTGGTATATCAGCTAATAAACAATTTTATGTTTTCACTTAAGATATCGTGATCACTAGTTACACTAAACAACTTGTTGTTATTCAGAAAATATCATCTTGACAATTTTTTATCACGAATATTTTAAAACATCATCTTATAAGTATAACATCTAAACAATGAACAATATATTAATTATGCTTTCATAATATTCTAGGGCTTATAATTTATTATACAAAATGGAAACATTAAAGATCAGAGGGTTATCAAGCTGTGGGAGCAGAGATTATCTCGACAAGATAAAGGAGTGTAGCCAGTCCATAAAATAACAATCTAAAAGTGATAATCGCAGATAACTCGTCTCATACTGACAAGCACTCTTTAATACTTTACTTTATTTATACGTTTGCACCTAAACACATCATATATTTAGATATAGTCAGAAATAAAGGCGTACGTATCTGTTATGCCTCGTATACTAGTATATATTTTCATATAATGCATAAGTTGCGATATATAGAGCATCACAAATTTATTTATCAATGTGTAAACGGTTACCCTAATTTTGCTAAATATACCTTTTTATGTGGACTTTACTTTATTAGTATGCACCATTTTTATTACATCGACAGTGTTAAATAAAAATAATTCGGGCAATACACAGATATCTTTTTTTTTCTTTTTAAATTTGTTACCTAAAATTCACTGCATTATCGGATATCATCAGGCAACTCTGAAATGACCATTCTCTCGGCGTTGTATAGCTATTTCAATTTTGTCCTTGGCACACAATTTGCTTTTAACTGGAAATTTGGATGAAATTTTTAAAATTGTAGTGCAAATTGAACACCTCATAATTATCTCAATTCGAAAAACGTTCTTCCCCGTTTGCAATTTTGAAAAAGATAATTCCATTACTTTTATGATGAAGTGTTTTCAGAACCGGTGGTTTCGTCATACTTATTGTTCTGCTATCTAGGTCGCAGTACTGATTTTTTTATGGGTCACAGCTTTCTTTATTGAAGAAAGATGTTCAAATATTTATGAATTACTTATTCTTGTAATTTATTACACCCCATGACAGAAATAGTTAAATATGACCACATAATAATCGGATTTTCTGTTCTTTAGGGTCCTGTTAAATAAATAGCCACTTAAATCCTGTAAAAGATGTTTTGTTTAAAATTTCTATACTAGAAATTTGTAAATTTGGAACTAAAACATTTTGAACAACACAACCAAGTACTTTTGGTTTTAAATAAGTTTTTTTCCCCGTAGAAAACAGTAGGAACATTTTTACAAATGATTCCAAGGACCAAAATTCATATTTTTGATTGATTGTTGGGGGGGGGGGGTGTTGAGAAAAAGAAAGATAAATGATTTTAAACAAATGTGTTTGTTAACCTCTTATGAATTGAAATGATTGAAGTTTTACTTGCCCTTTTTATAATTTAAATCTCTTTATTGGTCTTTACTTTTAAATTTATGAAATATTCAAACAAAAGAATATTTAACATTAATATTTATTTTTCGCAATTTCAATTATTATTTTTTTTTTTTTTTTTTTTGTTGTTGGTAGTATTTAAAATATTACCCCACTGTTACGATCGTTGGAAGGCCATTGACATTACAGTATATTGTAAATATTTTTTTCACGCTTCCTCATCAGTTTATTTTTTTTTTTCTCCGACGAACACAATTCTGATGACCAGGTTTTTCGAGACTAGGCCCTCTGTCTCGCTATTTGCAGGCGAATTACTCCATAAAATGCCATTCAAAGATTTCTTGTCGGTAATGGGTCATATTAAAACCCGCTTGTTCATTTCAGCAGGGCCATATTATGGCACGAGGTCGGGGATATAAACCCACAAATCACACGCTAATATCACGTGCAGATCAATATGACGGTAGTTAAATTATTTCAGCTAACGGTATCCATGTCTATCCCCCGGTGAAATTAATTACTTGTCATCTATCTTGTCAGAGTTAGGGACAATGTAATCACAGCGCCCGCCTTCATCTATTTCACTAGAAAATTGAACATGTTTCACTTATTATTAATTGAGTAATGGAGAAGCATTAGGATGGTTAGAAAAGAAGAATAATGTGCTCGCCATATTAAACTTCATTATTTTTACGATGATAGAAAACTTCGAGTTGAAAGAGATACAACGTATACACTACCTTTATGAACAAAGTTATTTACTTTCTCCTTACATGTCATCGTTAATAAAAACACTCAGTTTCGTACTAAATAAACACTAGGGATGTGTCGAATTGCTTAATAATCTCTAATTCTCATAACTTCTTCAGATAGAAAATTAATCTGAAGAAATAAGTCCCTTGCCATTCTAATTTATATGTATAATGATCTAAAATTATTATAATAATTTTCACCTACAAACATATAAAATGTACAAATAACTCATAAATGGATAATTCAGTTGTAGAGAAACAAAATGTCTGTTATTATTAGATGTATTCCAAATTATATAATATATAGTCTGTAGTTGAATCTAAAATTAATTTAAAAAACAACCTGTATCAAACAAGAGCTATAAAATTCATTTTAGAAAAAATATAATGGAAATTTTAATATTATTATCATCTATCTTCGCTTATTTTAGTATCCGTAAATATATTTTTCTTTAGAAAATAATGAAATTTCTATTTACGTGGATAGCTGTAAATAAAATAAGAAAACAGGTATTCATTACAGTGTTAATACACTACTCTTTATTGGTGTATCGTTGTTCAGAGAAAATCCCCGGCTGTAGGAGTAGGGTCGTCTGTCCAACCTCGTGGGTTTTCTCCGGGTCCTCTGGTTTCCTCCCACTGCTAAATACCCCTACGCGCTAACGAATTATTAAAATAAAATTAAACCATATGTTAGTTTCTGAAAGACTTGATACCACTTTTCATTTGGCTTCCAGGTTTTGCAATTTAACATGTTAAGATATATTTTGGTGGCATTACGAGTTGGCACCGAATTTGAAGATCACATTATATAATATATATATACTTCTTTTTAGAATTACAAATGAACCACCTTTAATGAACCGAGGAAAAGTGTGTCTAATTATTCGGAATGGACTAAACAGTACAGATTCCAGTAGAGATTTCGAAGGATTTGTTCAAAATGAAAAGTATTTATTTTAAACACCGGTTGAAAAAAAAATCAGGAAGAAATGTCCCTTCAAACCCCAAATGAAATTTGAATGATTATCGGGTGATTCAAATTATATTAGTTACACAAGACTAACGAAATAATTGAGTTGAAATTATCATTAGATCACCTCTTGCTATCATTTAATCTTATCAACGACTTGAGGGTCAAAGGTTGACAGAATTTGTAATAAAGGTCACACTTTTTAATAAATGATTCGAGCCAATGATTGGTTTTCACTTTATCGTTAGGTGATGGATGGATATTTTACTATTAATTCTACAACATTAATACAAATTTGTCAACTACTTGAAATTGATATTGAGTGTTATAAAACTTTAAATTGTACAAATTTTATTAATAATGCAAAATTTTAAGCCGAAGATATCAATAAAATGCGACAGATAAAGTCTCATATAATTATCATTTTGACAATTTACGCAAATTATTCGCTTGAAATTAAAACATAGACGCGTGCTCGTCAGACACGTTAACATGGCCACTACCTGGAACGTTATTTGTTATACATGTAGTTTTAAAATCCCACTCATCAAGTTTTGCAAAAGTTCCAATAAAGTTTGGAAAATTTCCAAAGAGAACTCTGTACTGTATAACGTTCACAAACATTAAAATTCAAAATGTGGACGCAGAGATAACTGCCTTCGAAACTTACGGTGCCGGAACACCATGATTTACTATCGCAGTATTGTTAATTTATAATACCTCAATGTACAATTCCACCAAATTGCCTTCTCGGGGTTAAAAGATGTTTTGCAATCCAAAATTTCAAATCCAACATGCTTCCTGTATGTGCCAAAATGAATAAAACCTTTAAGTTTTAAAATGGTCAGCTAAGAACTGTCTTGTTTGGCGTTTAAAAGTGGTAGAACATTTTGTGAACTTCAATATGGTTTCTCTATTTGGCCAGAATGAACAATCTCGTGAAACCATTTCTTCAAAATAATGTTCTTGGTTAGTTTATGCAAATTTATACACGAATATTGTTTAATGCATATACAGTATATAATTTTCCATATTCGGCAATAATTCGCTGATATTCCTATTTTGTATTTAATTTCATTTATAAAATTTCCTTAGAGCGTAATCAAAACCAAAATACCACAATATGATATAACGGTACCATTGGGTTTAACTAAAATGTAATCAAAGAAAATACAGGATTATAAAACCCAGGCTATATAAATATAAAATCGTTAAAGTTTGTCGAAGTAGTGAACGTTCCATTGAGCAGATATTTGAGTGATTCGCTATGTTTAAATATAAAAACAGTATCGCATTATTTTTATTTTGTCAAGTGGCGTGATTCCCTGCTTGTACGTGACAATGAGTAAGGTCGACTGTCCAACTCTGTGGGTTATCTCCGGGTTCACCGATCTCCACCCATTGCAAAAGACAAGCTATACGCGCAGGCAAATTATTGAAATAAAATTTAACGTTATGTTAGTCCTAAATTAACCTAGTTTGTGTAAATTGGACGTTAACCCCCATTTCTCCCTCTCTCTCTCTCCCTCTCTCTCTCTCTCTCTATTTTAAAATAAGAGTCTCTAAACAATTTATTGATTACCACACGAGGACAAAAGCTTTACATAAATTCAGGACTCTCACAGAGAGACCATATAATTATAAGTTTCACTTTTTAACCATTATAGGGGGTCGGGCATACGGTTCTTTGATGTCAGCCTGCAATTAATCGAACAAACGACGTTTCCATTTGTCTCATTACATTCAATAGCTGGTATAACTAACTGGTTAAAGAGATGATGGATGGGTATGATCAAATGTTACAGATGCTGTTGACTCTGTAACTATAAATTTGCAATTTTGTAGTCTGATAAATTCACTATTGTACTTAATAAACCAAATGAAAATGAAACGACACATACTTTTTGGTTCAGTTTTGAGTGTTAGTGTAGTTCTAGTCATAGTCTTTGTAGTAGTTATGTCATTTAAGATCGATAGTTTTCAATTAAACTTCAAGATTTGCACAATGAACTTGAAACATCGATTGAAGCATTTTAGAAAATAAAATATTATTAGAATTCAGTCACAACGTCTGACTGAAAATTTAGCATCGGTAACTTTTCGTTCATGCTTACCCATCATCGCTTTAACCAGATATCAAAGTCAGCATATCAATATAATGATATGCTGACTTATAAAATAACTCAGAAAACTCTCGAAAGTCGCGTCGTTTTATGTGTAACAATGGAGATACGAGGCGGAGGAATAAAACTATTTATAGCAAACGAGACTGATTCCCCGACCTACATCAGGTGTTGAATAAATTATGACGTCGTGCACGCCAGTCACGTGATCAACACAGACGTGGCTTCAACGGGAGTGGAAGATGTCACGTGACCAGAAGGAATTCCCTGTATGACGCGATTATCCAAGTCTATTTATCTATCACGAAAGGAACATGACGGATTTTTTTTTTTATGGTCAAAGATTACTATTTTTTGAATGCATAACATGATTTAGAGTGCGGTGGAGTGGTGCAGTGAAGTAATTATTTACTTTTACATCCGAATTGTTGTATTTTAATACTTGTTGTCGACGTATTCAAAGAATTAACCCAAAATCGCAAAATCTCGTTTGAAGGTAAATAATGAACAACAATTTTAAAATACTTTGAGTTGGTATTTTTTAAAGTTTTTGGTGTCGAAATGTAGCTTATAACCTCCACTTTCGATCTACTGGTGGGATTATCAATAAATCTTTTGAGCTTGTACTAATAGAATTTCCAAGAAAACGCATCGTTTTTTTGCGTTTCCATGGATACAAGACAAACCACAACCTATAGCCAAAAATTGACCAGTGTATTTTTGGGACTTGCTATTAGCATTGTTCATGCGAAATTTGATGAAAATATCTGCAGGCATAACTGAGAAAATTCTACTTTTGTTGTCATCAATACCCCTTTTTATCATGCTTTTGGGCCAAGTTTGGAACATAGTTGGTAAATAAAATTGGTATTTATTTGGTGATTAATATGTAGTTTATCACCCCAAATAACAAAAAATGTCATATCTTATCAACAAAAATTACAGTGCTAGCTTTAAAATTTGCATTTTAGACTACTCAACGCCCTTAAGAGTAAATTCAGTCCATCCGCATAAAGCGACACTGCATGGTTATTGGCAGTCAATTGAGCGTTTATCTAGCCACGACATCAACGCCTTGAATATACTAGTCACCTTTCACCCTCAATTTGTTATTTAACGTCAGAACGTGCCGAATAGGCATAGCGCTAAGTTAAGAATCACATACAAACTAGAGTGTGGAACGCCACGGTGTCGCGGGTCATGAGGTGCTGCTAAATTTCGACAGGATTTAAGATGTTTAAACAGTTAAGATATAGTAACAAAGGCGGTTTACAGCCAGGGTTTCCAGAAGAACGCTGAAAGGCAGGTGATATTTTCAAAATGCTGGTTATGTGACCTTTAGAATTGGGACTGGTATGTTAGACAATATACACGTACATCTAGTCTTTTATGGAGTCCAGAGAGACCACACCAGTAGAGGGTAAACTTTATGCCGATTCTGACTAACAGATTAACATAACGACTGCAACAAATATACTTTTTAATTTATAACACCATAGATGATATAATCGACTAAAACCATATTCAAACTAATTCATATATCAAAAATTTGCTCCAAATCCCTCTCAAAACATTGTATTCTCGAGGTAATACACCAAGCTATACAAAAATCTATGTAAAGAATCCATGTTTGTGTCACCTCAAAGCCGCAGAAGACTTGGTTGCAAATTTAAAAGACAATATTGTCTTTAATCGTTGCCCATTTATAATCAATATCGAAGCCTAAGTAAATTCTGGGATTATCCCTTGTTCTCATAATCTGTTGCAGGTTTAAGTCCCTGACTTTGTCCACGTCCACTCACAATCATATTTATCAACATATAGATTAAGCGCTCCCTGTGAGAAGAAGTCAAACAATCTATGCGAATATCCTTTAACGTCGTCAGTCTGCCAATTAGTGCCAGACCTTACATTTTAGTCCTGTGCGCGCTCCATAGATGTTTTTCAGAGAATCCAGTATTTTTCTATTACGATTGGGTTTCTACTTCCGATATATACCAAAATTGCCACACTGTTATTGGAAATAACCATTCTATAAGAACGTTTGTGGGGATGTATATATTGGTATTTATTATTTAGACTTTCGATTTGTAATAAATGTAAATGTTCGAAGAAATATGTAAATGACGGACCCATTTACAGACTGTATCTTTGAATTCAGGCTTGAATTCGGATAACAAAACTAAGTTAATGTGGGAATTACGTTTTATCTCTTGCGTCGAGACCAATAGGTAGGTCTAGTAAAATTACAGCTAAATATGTCGAATGTTTTGTGAAAAAGTCATATGTCATTAAGACACTAAAATAAATGTAGGGCATTGTTTCAAATCAGTGTGACAAAGCTTTGAATGGGAGTGAGAAAAGGGCAATGGCATACCGCATAGAATATTTCTGAGGTACACTAAACGTCGACATTTTCAAACATTTGCAAAATCTGTTAACGCAAGCGGTCAGTGAGGACATATGACCTTCAGACATGATATTAGAGGTCATGACGTTAAGTTGGCGCGCCTATCATGTACAAGTTGATCCCGTAGGTAAATAGAAAAATAGAAGAAGTTAAATACACACGATTATCCTGTCTATTAGATTCTAACTTCACTTATATATTCAATTCAGACGATGCGACACCTTTCATTGATGTGATTTTTCACCCCACAAAATCTCATGAATGTTACCTGAACATAGATCCTGGTACTAGAAATTAAAAATTTAGATGTTTTCAGACAGAAAGATTAAACAAATAAGCACGCTACTTTGTCATAATATACATGAAAACGCCTCTGTAAATGAACGAATACAGTTTTCGAGGAACACATTTCTCCCGTCAAAAGGTAACACATAGTAACTCACTTTTTTTCTTTTTTTGAGAAAAGAAAGGAATATAATGAATAAATATTAAACCACAGCTTATCCATTAATTTGACTATTGAGTTACTGGGTTTTTTTTGTGGCACAATATGGCGCAACATAGCCCGGTAGGAGCTGACGTGCCATTAAAGAACATTTCATTTTGTGGCATGCTAAGCAAATGAAGGAAGTTGCCAGGTTGTGTCATGGGTGTAACTGCTTACAAAATCAAAAGATTGGAATATCTAGTCAATTTTGACAAAAAAGTGAGTTACTAGGTTTTGACTTTTGATGGGAGATTTTTAAAAAGTAATCCAGGTTCATTTTTGTCACTCAATTTTTGTTGTCTAAAAATATAATTTGCTACATTTGTAATTGTCTAGAAACATCTGTGGCCAGTAAATAGGTGATTGTGTAGTGACAGACATATGTCTGACCATTTGGTAGAAGCACTTTCCACAGTCAACATTTAAATTATTTGGCTATGTTTTATTGTCCTGGGTCATATCTTTCTAATTGTCAAATTCATATTAAACATGCTGTTGCCACTCGGCACAAACACATCCAACAACATTTGGAAGGTTGGCTCTCGAGATTTCATGGTCAGGGGCAATAACTACGCTTAAAATTTAATTTTGATAAGGTTTCTCTAACGACTAGATGAACAGTACTCTAGAAAAGTGTTCATAACGTATCTGTTAAAGGGACAATAAATTTCAATTTAGATCAGTTTTAATCTTATGACTAACAGAATAATCGGGTCAGGTTTGGAATAAAATATCAAAAACTCTTTACAGAAGCAGCTAATATCTTCAACGAAAAAATCTGATTTCAATATCAATTACGCCCTTTTGCATTGCTTTTATTGGGTGCAAGGAGTCAAACAACCCGTTCTGACGTTTCTTGTCAAGTGCTTTATAAATATTTTCATGAAGTAATTAAGCATATTTTATCGTGGACAGAATTAAGATAATTGTTATTTTGTAGAAGAAAACGTTAGTGTGGGCAGTGCACCTGACTTATTAAACCGCCATGTTCCTTGTATAGTCTTTATGACAATATGAACTATAAGCAATAGATATAGCAAAGATAAAAGGAATATTTTACAACAATATTGTTTAAGATGTACACAGTCATTCTATTGTTTGAATCCTTTAATAACCCTATCAGGGTATCATAATATTATTAAAGTCAGCCAAGTAAAACCAATATACGATGGAAGTTAACCAGTTCAATACGTCATTTTCGTCAATATTTGTTTATGCCCTAATATTACCAATATGAGAATGACACAGAAAGGCATATTAATTCATCCACATCAAAGAAGGCAGACATTTCTTAAATTAAGGCATGTATCTTTTTATGACAAGGGTATGTTTATCTTAATAAGCCGATCTCAGATTTTTTCCATAAAACTTTTCTTTTTCAAGTAAGAAAAACCATGTACTCCCACGATGAAAATATAACATTAAAATCTGTGTTAAAGCTGGACTCTATCATGCAATCCAAGTAAAAACTATTGCATTTTTCAGTGTCAGAGATCGTGTACCAGGTAAATAAGATTACTCCCTCGGAAACCGCCGAGAAGTTCTAGAAGAGTGAATCGATAGCTTTTATTCTCGGCGAGAATTTATGTCCCACTAATGAAACAGAACAGAACTTTGTATATATGTTCCTTTCTGTTGTGAGAATAGTGCCACAGAATAGGTTTCTGAGACGAATGGATGATCTTAAAAGATATTTATATGAAAATATTACAAACACCTTGCTGTGTTCATTTCAAGAAATTTGAAAATGTTGTCAATTTTGCCCTGTTTTAAGATGGCATTTAAATTTTGGATATGGTGTGTATACTGTACCAGGAACCGTTTCCCTTGAATTTCACTTACTATTTATCCGATTTGTGCTTTGCCTATAAGAATCGGTTATAGGATGTATAGTTCCCTACCGCGGAACCGTATGGAACATTGAAATAAGACATTTTCGAACGATAATTAATTATATAAGCATCTATATTTATTCAGGTAAAATGATACTCCTATGTATAAGAATCATTTCTATGTAAACTAAGTTCGGCAATCCGACAAGCGTATCGGATAATAGAATTGAAATACGAAACTAATTGTTGATAATAAACTACAGATGTCTACAACATTAACAAAGATGGTTTCTTATTTAGCCCAATCAATGACAAGGAACAATGCATTGACAAGGAACAATATATTTTCATTTTACGGCACTTGGATTAAACTATGGACAAATAATAGAAAACCTCGTTTAATCTTTATATAGTAAGCAGTGGCTTGTCAGGACAGGACGTGGGGTAAAATTATTTTGGGCTTCATCAACATCAACAATTTTTGGGAAATCCTGCATACGCCATTGCTGGGATATTATTTTGTAAATATTTTGATATGGTACTAAATAAGCTATTTTCAAAGATCAAATTTATTATTATATCCAATGCTTTATTCTAAAAAAGAGCAAAAAAATCTTGAAATTAAATCTGATTTTTTTTTATATATAAAGATTGTTGTGGACATAAATATTCTCTCGTCACCACTCTAACCAATATGTGAATATATAACAAAAACTAATGGTTATTCCAATGTGAATATAAAACAAAAACTAATCTAATGGTTATTCCAAGGAGACAAACTTTTCTTTTTAGTGTTTGGATGAAACACTTTGAAATGTTAAAATCCACGCGAAACTATTTTGTAGAAAGTTTGACCTTTATTCTTCAATTTAAAACAAATGACCATTATTCTTTTATTCAGAAATTGACAGAAGGAACAAAATATTCCACCCAAGAGTTTCTATATAAAATTTAAGTGTTAACAGAGGAGGAAGGTGAGCATTTTATTATACCTAGTCTACCTTTCATACCATCCATGAGTCGGTAGGGTTAATTACAGTTGCTGATTTTGGATTCCTATCTATCAACAAGAATGATAAGTTGATCAGTGGTCAAAGATAACTATCAAGTTTAATATCGTAAAGGTGATAGATGAGTGAAAGATTGATATACAATTTTATAATCCAGAGATGTTAGATGCTTAGAAGTCTATCGAGTTTGGATTGAAGATTTCATGTTCTCAACTAATAAAATTAATGGTGTTAGGCTAACTGCGAAATTAAAACAACCTTTGTCTGTAAGGCGTCTGTCGCTTTTTTTTAAAGAAAAAAGCAAATATAAGGATATTTATCGAACATCGATTAACTTCGATAGATATCTTCGTCATTATTACAATTAATATAAATTTGTTTAAAAAAAGAAATCCATATTGTCTTTATAAACTTTAGTATCCACATACAGCGGCCAGTGAACAAACGTGATGACAATCCATGTTTCAATGTGGGCGTATGGATACCAGAAAGTTATTATCACTCGGCGTAAATTGACAGAAACTGATACAAATTATGAATGACCTTACTTGGAATTGAACACGATTTGAATACTTTTTGTGCCAATATGTTTCGTTTAAAGTTTTTTGATTATGTGTGATCTACAGTTTCCGCTTTAAAATTTTCCATGTACATAGCGGTTGGCTAGTCTTGTCAGACTTGCGTTACACATGAATGAATACATGGATGTTTGATTTATGTAATTCTCACATTACCGGTTCCAAGAAGTATATCCTTATCAAATTACATATACTGGCATACTGTAGAGTGAGTTTCAAACATGGGCCAAAATATGAGATGTATACTAAAAGAATGGAAATTCCTTGATGTAATAATTATGACATACAATTTCCAATAATCTTTAACAACTTTCAAGAGTTCTTCTCTAACAAGCTGCTCTTTCGCACGTGCCTTCGATTAGCGGCAAAATGATTGTACGTTTCATCAATCTTAAATAGGCTTCTAAAACAGCTTAAGATAAATCCGCACTAGCTTCAAGTACCCCGAGAGGTCTTTCAATTAAGCTAATTGACGAGAGGGAAATTCAAGGGGAGATAATTACCCTTCTTAAATATTTCATATCGTATAGATTTCATTTCCTACAGTACAGATCTCTTTGACGGTTTGCATGCGCCACGTGAATTACAAGACAATCAAAATACAATAATTGAAATAAAATTTGCAGCTGGCCATTCGTGCCATCGATTATAACTCAGTGACCTTTCTTTAGGAATTATAATGTAGGTATTCCAAAGTAATTAAACTAAAATCACAATGACCGTGTATTATCGATACAGGACAAAAATAAGGATATGATTCTTTAATTTATGACGTCTCTTGGTTTTCTTGAATACTATCTAAATTTGCCTTTGTGCTTTATTTGCTCTCATATTGTACCCATCATTCGTATACTAATATTCATAATTATATTTCTAATTATATATCGTTCTCTACTTTTCCCGTCTGTACAATAAATGTAATGTAATTAATGGTTTAAATTACACATTTAAATCAAATATTTTAAACATATTCAATAAATTAACGTGATGTGTTATTACAATTTAATGAAATAGCTAAAACAATGCGAACATTGGATTATTTAATATTTCTTCTTTGACATTATATATAACATAGATTTGGAGATGGTTGGTCTTCGCTGGTTGGTTAAAAGGCACTTTTAGATTAATTGCGAAGCATCTAATAGTTAGTGCAGGGGGCTGCACTACACACAATTTTACACAAAAAAACAAATATATTGAAATACACCGTACTCAGAGACCACAAACAAAACAATTCAAAAAGAGTGAATGGATCCGGGAGCTAGCCGTAAGCGTCCACTGTGCTGTACAGTCCCGGGCCTGTGGTGACACAGACTTCTCTGATTTTTGAAAACAATTGAGAATACAACAGTCAAGTCATACCCGGTTTAACCAAAAATTTATAAATCGTACAAACCTGTTAGTACAAACGATCGCCTATGAAAAATATCTTTCTCTCAGTAGGCGGGTGCTTATATTTTTGATAAAAAGGTGAATCTTATATTGTTCAAAATTTGATTTTCGTGATGAGAGAGATAATTCCGCTTCGAGTAAGACTCCGAAGTACAATTAGAAAGCAGATCTTGATGTTGTCTGAACCATTACATCTGTATCTTTACGTTAACATATTATTGACTTGAAGAGATTTACCTAAAATAAAAAATGGCATGAATAACGGAGAATATAGAAACAACGTGATATAACTTAAAAGAAATCTTGCCTTTACCACACTTAAAACACAACAAGGGATATCTGTAAAATATTGTCGGTTATCGTCAGATCAAAGGGAAACAACTGGATAATCACACCGGTGGTAACGTTGCTATCATCATGATTGACAGAACACGTGATAACAGTCACGTGACTGAAAATTATACCACTTCCTGCCACACAAAGAGCAGGCGCCGTGAAAAAATAGCCCTGTCTATATCAGCATGTATCCTTGAAACTTTACCGTCAGTGTTTGCATTTTCAGACGCCATCATCGGCTCCTTAAATTGTTCTCAAAAATTTGGGAACTAAACAAAAACGTTAAATATGTAGCGAGTTATTGAAATAAAATTGAACCATATGTTAGTCCCGAAATGACCTAATTTAGTAAACCCCCACTCCTCCTTCTCCATCCTAGTTGATAGATTACGCAGAAATAATCTTATTACCGATTCGATTCGACTGCACTGCAAGGTTTCGGTACGTCTGACCCATATCACATATGAGGCTTTCTCGGCAGTTGACCTTTCCTCTAAAAAAGACCCAGAAGTGTCAAGAAGACTCGAGGCAAAACGAAAATTACCAACATGGCTTCATGACTGCCAGAAAAAGTATCCGGTTTACAATTAGACAATTAAACCCTTACAATATGGATGCCCTAGAAATTCATTATTGCAAGTTAAATAATAAAATTTTGAAAGCTAATAAATATCGTATGAAGCATTTTCGTGACATGAGTTGACAACCTTATTTCCATGTTTTCCCATACGCAGACAAATACATTGTTTCTTAAATTCCTTAGACGGCAACTTTATTACAAATTAACGGATAGCTCTACTAAAGGTTTTATAGACATCTTCAACTAATAGATGTTCACAAATTTCTATATCTTTTGGGGATTCTATTGTCCTCAAAATACTGTCACCATATCTACACCGGGTCGTTAATGTGTAACTTAAAAACAATTTAGATAAGTTGGAAATAGAGACTATAGAAATCTAAACACTGAACGGAACAACCCGGGGAAATTGAGATAGACATGCAAGTTCACTTATAACATATTATTAGTCTTGGCCTTTCTGATTCCAACCATACATCAGTCCAATATGTTTCAATAGTTTTCTTCAGATTTTGCTACTCAATAGGCCATCCTTTTAAAAACCAAATAACCTTTTATTGTATTATGATGTGTGTGGGGTGGGGCGGCGTAAATGTCTAGGCGGTGATATTTCTGCACACTCCTCCCCGAATTGTAACTGGTGAGAAATACCCACTAAGTGTTTTTTGTCCCAGAAATGAAATGAGATTTAACGCCCTACTGTTCTGTTTCGACTGGGCTAATGACGACGGATGTTTTTTGTGCCATCCGAACGACTGGGCTTTGTAAGAAGGCCAGTCGTAGTGGTTTTATAAGTATTAACTTAGTATATGTGATAACATGTGGAATACTTTTATTGTTGATAGAAGATTTAGATCTGTTGAGATGGTCAGACGGATGTTGAGATATACCAGACAAGTTTTAATGGACACCTAGAATCACGATTATACCCTGTTTTTTGTTTCTCCGTGCCTAAAAAGTGACACTTCCGTTAAATGGAATGTAATCTGAACTACGCATGCCATAATAAAATGAAAGTTTTCTCGGAGATAAAATGGTCGAACAATTCTTAATGAAAACATTTTAACCGATAATGAAGAAGTACGAGGAACATGTTGCTCTTACGTCCAACACAATCTGACGATTTGGACAACTGCAGTTTAAAAGCTAAAATCCAAATAGTTCATTAGAAAGTTTCAGTCCTCAAACGTTGGTGGTCTACATCCTGGTTTTAATAACGTTTCTAGTGCCACTTAACGTCGGTAAAAGCTAAACTATGTTTGGCCATAATAATACCGGTAGATATTATTTCCAACTATTTATTTAACACTCTCTATGATTTATGTTTATGCAGCACATAACGACAGAATGCACTAATGGTTGCTGTGAGACATAATGAGTTTTTAATAGCTGTTAAGTTTATTAAATTACACCTTCATGAAAAATAACTTACACGCAATATTAGTTTCGCAGTTCAAGCAACCTCCAATCCCTTAAGCTCCATAATGGATACCACAAAAGTAAACTAGAACAGAAGCGTAAAGGAGGAATTGTGCGTGAAGAAATATAAAAACTGAGGAACTGTCGATGATAGAAATTCTTCAATAAAACCCGTAATTCCCCAAGGCATATCATATTCTCCATTGGTTTTATTTTTGATACAATTAAATGATTTTAAAATTTACTACGACTTTTACACAGAGCTGTGACGGTATGAGTTTTGCAGGGCATGAAGCCCAACTCCTAACATTTTGAACTGATTCTGAATATCATTATGATTTTCGGGTTCATTGCTGTACACAATTGCTGTACACATTATCAAACTGAGAGACGGATAAGACGCACAAACATAGAGAAACTGTATAGATAAATAGAAGGGCTTTAACTGAAAAAGTATCAATGATACAAAATAAATTATTATTGTCTGTTTTGTCATGTACAATTATGAATTAGGTCAATACGAAAATTTACTATTTAAATTGAAATTTCCGGCATCACTAGTTAGTGTTGTTAAGCTATATTAAAACTTTTTTATAATGCAAAAACGACTATTTTCTAACATTTTTTTTTCCTTGTTCTCTGTTTGAAGCACTTAAAAATTTCATATTTCATGTTGAATTAATGACGTATGGCCAACTTGCTTATGTTGTAGCAATCATAACCGCAGTGTGTCTCAATATGATTTTACCATTACATGCTTGGTGGAAAGTTTCACTTTAATGCATTCTGACGAGAAAGAGAACTCTTTGCATATTTACAACGGCGCTCATTTCCAATAACTAATGCATAAAGCAGAGATATGTCTAACTTAGGCTTATTTTCTTATCAGTTACATGTATGATATCTAACTAATTATTTCGTTATACTGAATTATATATTAGCTTTATGTGAAATTTATAAAATCCATTCGGTTATTCAGTTTTTTTGTTTAGATGTTGTACCTCCAAAAGACATTGACTGCCAATTACTTAGAACATTATGGCACCGCGGGTTCGAAGTTTGAAGATTAAAAAAAAGTGCAGTAAATTGGAATAAGTCCTATCTTTAAAATAATATTATCAGATCGTAAAGTAAATTAACATAATCCTCAAACGTCACTCACTTTTCCAAATACATGAAAACATCAGTAGAAAAAAACAGAGAGCATAAAATGGTTTTTATAACTTTAACTCATTTATTATATGTATATCTTGCAGTGACACATAACTGAAAAATCAACTTAGAAAAAAAGATAGGATAGACAAAATATACACGAGAAAACAGCTGATTAGCAACAAAGGCCATAACTTATAGCTTGTTGATTTGACAACTCTTTGACGGAACGAGGTGATTCTATTACTTTTTCTTCTGTCAAATACACAGTACTTTGTTAAACAAGCGAAAGCTTGAAATACATCAACACCAAGAACATATCAATACACGGTGTCGGTCTGATATATGCTCTTCTCTGGTTACACTTAAAGAAATGTGGGCTCTCAAAATGCGAAAATAAATACCATAGGAAAATAAACATCCATGTCTGCGAAGACAATTATCACATACTTTCCGTCTTGGTTTCCTTATCAAATATATTTTCCTGTGTATGTTTTATTTGTCTTTCAGGGCTCAGGAGAAAATAGTGAAGTTTTCATTCAGAAGAATAATACGTTAACAAATAACTGCATTAGCATACCAGCCACGCACAACAAACCAACAAAGATGTCATTCTTTGGTGACTAGAACGCACAAGTTTCCCATTCTCAACAAAATTAATGTTGTGGGGAAAATATAAATTTCAGTAGAACTTTTTAGTGGTAGTTGCATAAATCGACACTGCGGCAGAAAGAATCGGTATCGGTGTGTGACAAGGATATGCCTTGGCACCGCTCTTGTTCAAATAATCCAGAATTGAGTGTTATACCTGAACCAACTTCAAAGGTTAGGTATGTATCAATACCGCGGTTACAAGAATTAGTTATTTTTTCTAAATTAAATATTATTGTTTTAGGCATGAATACGGTTGATGTGGTGTCGAATACATGTGCGATTATTTATTTAGGACACTCTAGTAGATTTGAAGGTATTTCTCACATGCTGTCCCCATATTTATTGAATTCTATATTATATAAAATAACAGTTTATATGGAGATATAATTATGAGATTTAGTTCTGCAGTTAATACCAGATATTGCTAACATTGCTGAGCTCGTGTTGCACATTAATCATAAAGGTATAAAAAAAACTGTTATGGAATATTATAATATTGAATTCCAATACGCGAGCAGACGTTGTACTATTTAACACAACGCATTCAGACGTCGGTCAGCTTGTCTTGGTCATATAAAACAAAATGCAGAAGCATTTAGGAACAGGGGATTGCTATCATTGGGAACTAACTTATACTTATGAAATACAAAACACGTGATTTAAGTACTAATCCCTTGACTATTGTAATAAATGTAAATACAAGTTAGACATACAATAGTACTGTTACTTCATCGTGAAGTAGAAGATAACTTTTCTGAATGTGAGTAGAATGTAGATTCAGTCACTCGACTATTTTTGAATCGCGAATTAAAAAATATATACCACTATTGAAGGGTTTGCTTCCAGGTGTGGGCGGGAAGTCCGTTTGGATTCAGTTCAGCATAATTTTCGGTATTGAAAAAAAAATATTGAAAAAAATAAAATAAACGAATACCATATATGATAAAAAAATGTGTCTTACCACTTGTTTGCTTGCTTAACATTTCGTGTACACCTGACTATTATTTACATCATTAAAACTAAAACCTAGGACATGTATTTGCTACAACGGGGGAAAGAAAGCCCCCCCCCCCCCCCCGGACTCACCTTCTCGCCGAATGACCCTGCTGTCTGTAAATAGATTTATTTATATCGTCAGATGTTTGGTAGATATTTCATTCCGTACACTCTCCATTTATTAATCAACCAATGTAACTATAGTATTGTTACCTAAAACAGATCCTACTCTTATCTGAACGTAAATTTCGACTCTATTCTCAATTATCGCTAAATTATACAAACCGACATAGGGCCTACTTATTTATATTAAGCAGTATAGGCCCCAAGCGGGTAAGAATGTAGACCTTACTGTATTTAGTTATACCTCATCAAGCAAATTAGCAGTTGTCCATGTACACGTGTAAATGGTAATTCATGTAGAGGGAGACAACTACATTTTCGAACTAGAGATATTTCTGCCATCCTTGGCAGTTGGAGGAAGCCGAAGGACCCAACGACCTCACTCCTTGCCTTGTCGCGTACAACTGGGGAATCGACACCACGCCAGTTAACTCAATGACATACCTTATGATATAGTACGCACGTGCTACACCACAACCCCAAAGCAATAGAAAAATGTGTATAATACATGGACCCTAAAATAATATAATTTTTCCGCGATCTGCCAGTTAAGGGGACATAACTCTTGTTTTAGATGCGGTTAACTTTCAGATATTTCGTGTTTGGCTTTTTATATCTTATTTCTTATGAGTTGGGGTGGGGAGGTGTAATCCCTCTATTGGTCTAATTCCGATTTTTTTTTAAATATGTATCTGAAGCATTTCACACATACATCTGAAGAAAAGATGAATCAATACAAATTCATTCAATTATCATTGCCGTCAACATCCAAAATGACGTTCTATCATAACAAGTACAGACGACATTTTGACAGTCATCTAAATGAAGAAACGTCAGTTTCTATTAGTCTAAGAGACAGTCATCCATTACTTGATACGGAGTCATTACAAACGGGGAAAAATAATACAAGTAAACTACTTTTCATAATGGTTGTCTGAAATTAATATCAGTTCATCATTTTCTGGTGTCAAACCATAGAGGTAGCTTTATAATTTGATGAACTAGAACACCCCTATGTTTGACACAAAGGAAATCAGATACCACTAATACCGAATTTTCCAAATCGGAAATAACTCATAGTATTCGGTTCATCTATATCTGGCGTCTAAGCGCATGGTAGGCTACTACGCTAAATGTGAAAATGTTCTTATGTAAATGCATGGTTGCATAAACCAATTTTTTACATCTATGCCCAACGTCGTAGCGCATGATACTACATTAAATGTGAACATGTTATGCATGATCGCATAAACAATTTTTATACACATCAAACATTATACACAAACTGAAATTAAATAGATCATTTTAGTTTTGACGGTCTAACTATAATACAGGGGCAAAATCTCAAATTTATCAATAATATTCGAAATTTAAAACACGAATTAGATTTCAAATTTAGTCTATTTTCAATCAATATTGATATGGTTCTCTTACGTGAAAATATGGGATCGTAATATCCAATATTTAAAGACACATTCCCGCGTACAATTTTCGGATTACCCACTGCCTAAGTCTTTTTCCGTGGTTTTTATCCCAGAAACTAGCGTACAACCCACAAATTTTTATCAACATCTACACCAAGCGTTCACTAACCCTGGAAGATTGGAACTGTTTGTACCATGAAATGCAATCTGGCCTCTATATTACACCGCTTTGTTAGCATTTCACTTTTCTATAATTTTGTTAATTTTTGATCACTCTGATATGATATGTAGAATATGTATATATCTATAACATATCTTTCCTTGTCGGTCACATTTGGCAATAACCAGCTTAGTCGGTTCTTGTCGATGATTTGAAGAGTCGATTTAATTCTCACAGTTAGCTAGACAACCTATTAAACCAGGTGGTTTCTTCCTGGCATATACCTGGGTACGTATCAAATTTTTTTCGTATTGGTCATTTACACCTGGCAAACACTAAGAAAATGGAAGGAGAATGTCAAAATTCAAATTTATCCAGGTAGCAGTTGTTTACTTTTCAATTCGGACAAAACAGTTGATAGCTACAGCCCCTTATTCACTCTTTTTTTAACAATTCTATTTTTACGAAAACTATGAAACGACTAGTCAATAAATGTTTTTTGTTTTTGCTGGAACGTCCACTACCCTGTATATCATGGCATATTAACGTTCTTCTAGATCCACTCTAAAATATAATTTCCAATCAGGGGTTTATAGTTGAGAGCAAATCAAAAGGAAAATAGTTCATAAAATAGTATCCTACATTCTGTTTATTATTTATTTGACAAGGTTGTCATCTAGGCTACTGTAAAACTGCGATTTTCCACATATAAAACATATAACTGCAAACGTTTCACCCTTAAGATATACAATGGTGTCCATTGTTAGAAAATGTGAAAGCCATCATCAATTAACTTAGTGACCAGTGTTAATTAAAGGCTACGTCAAGAAGATGAAAAGTTAAACCTTGTGACAGATTTTGTTTTAGTATAAAAAGAAACCAGAAACAGTTATTTTATACTTACAACCATCCACAGGAAGGTAAGTATTCACCTTATTGTTAGATGGTGCTTACTCCTCGTAGACTACAACACGACTGATACCTTGTTAGAACATTTTTACCTGATTGCGATCATTAGTCCTAATTTTTTAGTCAATATTTTGTTATTTGTTGTTTTTTTTTAAACACTAATTGATAAAAGCTTATAACTGAAACTTAACTTTGAACTATATCGCATTATTTTAATTTACAGAATGAGGTCTCTGCTAATACTCGCTGCCTTGGTGGTATCCGCCATTGCACAATATAATTATGGTTATGTACCATCATACAGCTATGCTCCAGCACAGACATACGCAGTCGCATCGAAATACCCACAAACATACGTTGTCGCATCGAGATACACAGCTTCACCATCTTACGGTTACGGTGGAGGATACCCATCATATGGTTATGGCGGAGGATACCCACAATATGTTTATGGCGGAGGATACCCACAATATATCTATAGCGGAGAATACCCACAGTATGTTTATAGTGGAGGATATCCACAATATTATGTTTATATTGGAGGCTATAGCGATGGGGACTATGACAGTGTTTACGGTGGTAGGAGCTATGTCGGTGGATACGGCAGAGGAGGTGGCGGTTACGGCGGTGGTTATAGTAGAGGATATTGAGGAGGTTGGTCCGCTGGCGGCACTGAGTCTTGGTTTTAATTCGACGCACCCAGAACGTTCACTGCAAATTGTCTTTGTTAAAATAATGATATGTAAATTACTTTTATATAATTTCTTATGTAAATATTAAAAAAAAATATTTTATAATTGTCGTTCAATTTTACTGGATCTTGGCCTTAATTAGAGGCACCAAAACGTTCATTGCAAATTATATTTGTTAAAATAATGATATGTAAAATAAATTTATATAAGTTTTTATGTAAATATTCAAAAAAAAATTATAATTGTCATCCAATTTTACTGTGTGTAATTTAAACCAAGATTTTATTTGCATTTAATTAGGTATAGTTTTATCGTCACTAAGGTGTCCGCTTATATTTTGGAAACACACCAAATAAACAAACCAAAAATTAAGACTGATACAATCCAGATACAGTAACAATTTTACATGCACAGTATATCACAAGGTCTTTTGTCTGAGCAAGGAAAAGAGGGGGAGAGTCGAGTGGTTTAAAGTGTGCATTTAGGATCACAAGGTCTGTTATTGAGTCACGTGGCGTGGTTTTGAGCCTCAGCTTGTACGAGACAAGGAGTAGGGTGGCCTGTCCAGCCTCGTGGGTTTTTCCAACTGCTAAAGACCCTATGCGCATGCGAATTATTGAAATAAAATTGCACCATATTTTAGCCCCGAAGTGACACTTTTTTGAGCATCAGCTTGTACGTAACAGGGAGTAGGATCGCCTGTCAAACCTTTTCTCCCACTGCTAAAGACCCCTATGTGTAAGCTAATTAATGAAATAAAATTGCACCATATTTTAGTCTAAATAGGTTGTGTGATGGTTGTTTTATACATATCCCTGGTAGGTAGCCTAGGGTTTCCTTGGGCTTTATCGGCGTGGTTTCATCTTGTTAGTCGTGTAGGGCAGGGCGACTGGCAATGCAGTGTCTAATCCTTCGGATGGTATGAAAACCCGAGGTCCCCTATCTACATTGACTTGCAATTAAAAAAAAATCCTTGTGAGTTGGAATTCGAAATACGATTAGGATGAAATTTTTATATTATTTTGATGGAGCTTGGGGATTATTACCTAAGGGTTATTTTCGGAGGATTGCTTCCTTCCAACATAAACATGAGATTCATTCTTGTATGCACTGTTGCCCCTGTACTAGAGATCTTTACACTATTTTCATTGTATTTCATTTCAATAGCAATGTTTAATACGATAAGTTGGAAATAAGTATTGTATTGATTAGTCTATAGAGTCACTTGTTAATTGAATCGTGATTTTAATAAGAATTGATCCGATACTGCTCTATATGGAGGCAGACCACCATTAAATTGTAGTTCGTCTATTTATAGCAGTTCTCTCTCTGTCTCTTTTCTCCACTTTTGCATGCCCATTTTTGTTGATTTAGAATGGACCAAGAGGGTTTGAATTAATATTTTCTGCCAGGTTTTGGTAAATATTCATGATTTTGAGGCGGAAGGATAACGGCGTTATGAGGTTGGCTACGGTGATATGTACGGCAACTAGATACATGTTTTGAGTATGCTTCTCCAAGTTCGTGTATCTCAACCTCATAAAAATTTTAGTGCAAAGACATGGCCATTTGTTCTTGTGTCTGCAGTGAAAAGCATTTCGCCCAACGAAAATTTGGGGAAAAGCTGGAGGTGGGCAAAGAATCCAGAATTAACATTGAAGTCAATGGAGAAATTAATGGTGGTCTGCCTCCATATCGGGAAGGTTGTGAATTACGTCCCCCTACCTTTGCTGGCACTTTCACCACTCTCAGTCGAACCGCGCTAGTGTGATATCGGAGATAAGGGTCTCTTGTGAGAGAAAAAGCCAGTCATGAATGTAATAACAGTGTAACATAGGGTGGAAAGTATCCAATCGTATACGTGTAGTTTCCGTGGAGCCACGCACAAATTGATTAAACATGCAGTATGCAAGAGCTACATCTGCGTAATACTGGTCTTTCTTTTGGTCTGAAATGGTATCTAACTTATTAATTGGACATTAATCAACTTATCCAGACCATAATCAAATCTCGATGCCATCGTTAGCCTGTGATATTTACTCGATTTGAATGCATTTTGTGATAAATAATTAAACGTAAAAATGGATAATCAAGACTGTTTGTTATCATACCAACTTCAGTAATGACAATCGAGATTAGCCTAGAATGCAATAGATTATATCTCTGTTCTGATTGGAACAATTTTTCTATTTTTTAAACTATTAAAGAAAGAACCGCCAGTTCTTTATCTAATCTCCCCTAATGCCCCTTTAAGGCTGTACTGGTAAAGGTCAGATGTCGAATACTTTTGATAAGGTTATTGTAAAATTGATGAAAATCGTTTATATAAATTCTCGGTATATACTTGTATTTGGTCATGTTATGTAACACATACTTATTTAGATCAATTACTTGATTCATTGTGCGACGTTTTGAACCTCTCAACTTTTTCAAGCAATACCAGGATCATCGAACATATCTGAACAATAACTTAAATAGAATACCAACACCAATCAAAGGGTATGGTCATCGATCATGCTATTCTATTTCTCTATTTTCTGAACAATAGGCTATAATAGATTGACACATATAAATTCAGCTTTTAATTTTACAGAAAAGTAGTATACATTCAATATTTTCACAAACCAAGAAATTATGCTATGACGTTACTGTGTGCATCCATTTAAGACCACGATCCACTACCGCTATTGGACCATCCTCCGGAGTGATCTCCGCTATATCCACCACCGCCGTAATTACCACCATAGCTTCCACTTCCGTAATTACCGCCATTGCCTCCACTGCCGTAGTTACCGCCATAGCCTCCGCCGCCGTAATTACCGCCATTGCCTCCACCTCCGTAGCCACCAACATATTGTGGATATCCTCCGCCGTAACCATACTGTGGGTATCCTCCGCCATATGATGGGTATCCTCCGCCATATGATGGGTATCCTCCACCGTAACTGTAAGATGGTGCAGCGGTGTATGTCGGTGCACCTGTGTATGTAGCAGATGGTGCAGCAGTGTATGTCGGTGCGGCTGTGTATGTTGGTGCGACCGCGTATGTCGGTGCAGCTGTGTAGGTCGGTGCGGCTGTGTATGTTGGTGCGACCGCGTATGTCGGTGCAGCTGCGTATGTCGGTGCGGCTGCGTATGTCGATGCGGCTGCGTATGTTGGTACATATGTCGGTGCTTGAGCATAGCCGTATGATGGTTGTGGTGCAGAACCATAACTATATTGTCCTATGGCGGATACCACCAAGGCAGCGAGTATTACCAGACACTTCATTCTGTAAATTAAAAAATGCAATATAGTTCAAAATCATGTTGCAATGATAACGTGTAAAAATTGACAACAAATTACGAAATATTGGCATTTCTCCGGTTATATGTTGGATGGTCGAAAGGCATCGGAATGCGATCTTATTCGGTCGATTACTCGCCCCCTTAACCTTAATGTCCAATATTTTACCTTAAAATACAAACGTGACATCACTCTTTGATGTTGACCTACCATTATTTCCAATAATATATTGGACTCGCGTGACGTATTTCATAGAAAAGTACGTGCGGGTTAGTGTCTTATTTAAGTTGTTTAGGTCTCGAGCGAAAGACATTGTGTAATATATAGAAACGCCTCGTGCAGTATCAATATATTACTTAATGTCTCGCTCCCGACCATTAAACCACACATAAACCAAGGAATATCAAAATTCTTGCCTCTCCCGATTATACAGTAAAACAAAGAATAGCAACATCCCTACGAGGTCAAAGGCATTATAGTTTAAATTCAAAAATGCCACACGGGTTTGTTAGCTAGTTAGTAAACCATTCTCACGAAATATCAGTCGTTTTAAGTGTAGGAGAACTAAAGAAATAAGTATTAGAAGTGAAATGTTTACCTTTCTGTGGATGGTTGTCGGAAGTATAAAAAAAACTGATCCTGTTCTCTTTTTATACTAAAACCGAATCCGTTTTGACGTAGCCGATGTGCATAATTAACACTGGTCATATTATTTGATACTAGTCGATACTCGGACTAATAGATGACGCTATTGAGATTTTTTTTAACAATGGTCAGCTTTGTATGTCTAAGATTCGAACCGTTTGCCTTTATATTTCTTATGTGGGAAAATCACAGCGTTACATATGGCTAGCTTTAACCATGTGAAAATTGCAAATTAATTTGACACCACCTGACCGTATGATACATTTTCACCCAGTTTTAGGCCTGGTAAAATAAATGAACTAAAGGAAGTCATTTCATTCTAAAGTTTATTTTTTCGCGGATCAAAATAATTCGAAATGAAATGAAACGGGGGTTAAAGCCTCACTTGTGATTCTTTATCGGGGCTTATGAATTCGTGTATAATTGCGGTGTTGTTTTGTTTTTATTTTTCATAAACAATATTTTTATTCTGATTTGTTTCTGAATAGGGATTGGGGAACAGGCATAGCCATATATAAATACATGTATTTACATTCTAGAAATAAATAATCACTGTACAAGTGAAAATATGATTATAGTAAATGTGCTATAGTTGTCTCTGGAATGAATATTTGCATTTTAGAAATAAGCAAACAATGTTCAAGTGAATATTATGTAATTACAGTGAGTTTTTTTTATAGTTGGCACTGGAACCATCTGGTGATTTCGAAAAACGGGTTGGCTGTTTTAAAAATGTTAAACGAGCTTTCGGTGTCAACAGTTCCGTGCAATAAAGCAATAGTATTTAAGTGTTTGACAGTACGCTACTTCGAATTTGTGTATCTCAACATTTACATGCTCAACCTCATCTTACCGAAAATTTGGGGAAAGGTTAGAGCCGGACAAAAGGAGAAGATTTACGAGAATATTCAGGTGGTCTGTTCCTTATTCGGCTTACCCTTACCGTTAACTTCCCTTTGAATTTGCATGCATGAATACCTATTTTCTACAAAAATGTATATTCAGATTTCTTGTAAACACACAGTGGACCCCAACACTTCATTAATGTGATGTTTGGGTAATACTTTTTTTTAAATTGATTTATTTATTTATTTTTTTTGGTGTGTTCTGTTCAAGTGATGCCGTCGGATCCATTTGCTAGTTCTTTTATTATTTACCCCTTGTGTATGTGTGTGGTGTGTCTTATACAGGGGTATGAATTCGTTTTTCTGTTTGATTGTTTTGTGAAATGAAATAGGGGTTAACGTCTTACTGTTTGTCCGATTACATTGTTTTATGATTATTGTACTAAACAAAACTAACATTTGACAAAACGGTATTCCAACTTTACTTTATCCTAGACAGCGCAATTATTTCTTTATACTATTTTTGATATAAGTTAACCTTATCCTTATCGTATCATTCTATGGAGTCGTGGTGGCTCAGTGAATAACACGCTGACTCATTACATTCGAATGGGACTAAAACCCGAGATCCCGTGTATACATTGGCGTACACCTTTGACAGTTGGAATTCGATACAAGAGTAGGGCATTGCACCGCTGTCCGAGCAAAATTTCCTCGTATGTCCGTCTTCATTAGCCCAATCGGTGTAGTGGGGCGTTAAACTCCATTTCATTTCATTGCATGTTTTCTATGTTTCTATTCAACAATACAGATAAACATCGACTGATAATAATGTATGAAGTTAATTCGTTTTCGGGTGTAGATGCACGCATTCCCATTTTTAATGGTGTTTATAGAGATTTTTTTTTCCTTGTTGCTGTGTGTATAAAAGCATGGATAGATAAATATTTACCTATTGTAGCATATAAATAATATTTGATTTCACATGAAATTAGACTATTTCCTATTGTAGTTAATACGCATATAATTGATATTAAGTTTGTCAGCACCTGTGGAAAACTCATAAGAACAATATTGGTGAAAGAGTGAAGTTAGTAACGTTGAATGTTTGATATATAATGTGTTATGTTTACAAGAATTGACAGAGAATACACGGCGATTCTATTCACACAAAAAAAAAACAGGTCAGAGACGAGACACGTACACATGTAAATAACATGCATGTAAATAAAAGATAACCCAAACAACGTTAAACAACAGTCCATACTATACCCCTACTAATATAGACACAACGCCCACCATCACCGTCACCATCACATACACATTCGCCCTAATCTTTAGCCCCGTTCTCCAGGTTTCCTACCCGCGCGGAAAATTGCAGAGGGCACAGTATAAACTGCCCTTTAGTCCCGCGTTCGCCGAAATAATCGGCGCCTTTTTCGTAGCTCTGACTTAATAATGGCGACGTTCGCCTCGGAAGATATTTCGGCGACCTTTTTTGTCGCGTGGGTTAACGGCGAAAAAGTCGCCGATCGTCGCCCTTTTCGTTGTGTTGGCTAAATGCCAACTCTCGCGTTGTATCTAGAAACACGCCGATCTTAATGGACGCTTTCAGCCACCACACACCAGCGTTTGTTCCCGTGTCTATATCTTACGTGCAAAGGCGTTTTATAGCTGAGGCACTGGAGGCGTCAGCCCCCTCGGAAAAAAATCAAAGAAGTTGAACAAATAAAATCGGAGAAAAATGCTAAAACCGATGAGAAAAATGAAATGTTCCCTAGTTAGGGAGGGCCCTAAAGACAGACAAAAGGGCCCCTCGTCTGACAAAAGGCTCCCTCTGGCCAAGGGAAAGGGCCCCCGAGTCCAAGGATTTTCCAAACTTTTCAGTACACCTGCACACGGAAAGCAGGCCCAATTACAACCTCTCTATATAACCAAATACTATAAATTTGGTATAATTCGGGTTAGTACGTATCATTTGGATATTAAATTTTTCTTGTTTTTTTCTTGATGATCATGTTTCACCAGTTAACAGGCGAACGATAAAAACGTCATAACAAGATCTATACAAATCCAATTACAAATCAACAATACACGTCTATTGTCTATAAAAGCAGAAGGCAGTTTAAATCTTTCCAGTCACGTTGCTTGATCAATCGGGTAAGAACCATTTTTGTTACTGATTACCAAACTAAATACATAAGAAAAGTATAGAAAGAGTCTGTTTGACGATGTAAGGTCATAACCGCCGCCGACGCAGTCGTACACAAAATCTTTAACTTCACGACTTAATCCGCATTAAAATGTATCCAAATTGATTACTCAACATTTAAACTAAAGATGCATTTTGCACGATTTAGATAAAGGGGTTGCCGTTCTTGCTGTTACAGTTTAAATACAGAAAATGAAAAATGAATATATTGAAAATGTCATTCAAATTACTTTATTCTGAGCGAAGCTATCAGTGTTACGAGATCCCTCGATTTAAAGTAGATAAGTTATTAGGTCCATTTTTGAAGCGCTGCCGCAAAAACGATAGAGCAATACTCCCCCAAAGAAAAATCGGTCCGTACACCTACGTAAATACTGAACGGAATTGAACGATTTGGGACTGACATTCCTATCAACATTGTTGTTTGTATTCGTGCAAGTGATTCAAAATTCCACCAATAATGACCACAGAGTTTATTATCAAATTTAATTACAGTTGTTCCCTGATGTGGCGGTATCTCAGGTGTCTGAACCACGTAATATCCTTTTTATAGTTACAAAGGGTCATTTGCATTAGCGTATAAATAAAAATGATTTTCGGTGGTATCGATCGTACCAGCCTATACTCTTTTGGGTTTGCCCACAACAAATATTATTCTGGTCAAATAGCATCCATTGACTGTTTGAGTGTGCAGTCCACACTTTGACTTATAGGCTCATAACAATGCATATTGCATGTTCGAAAACAAAGGTGAATGTATACAAATTTGGTGTTAGTTAGTTCAAAAAAGCATACCTTGTCTCGTACAAGACACCCACCACTACCATATTTCATGTTTTATTATTGTATTTTCATCCTTTTTTGTTTAGATTTAAAATGAAGTGTTGGATAATATTGGCAGCCCTTGTGGCAACCGTTTCTTCCCAATATCAATATCCCCCAGTATCAAATGTAGCCCCAGGATACCCTACTACGAATTACGGATATCCGACGTATGGCTATAATGTCGGCTATAATGGTGGATACAATGGCGGATACAATGGTGGTTTTAATTATTATAATGGAGGGTACCCAGGTGTATATCCCCAAAATTTCGGTGGGTATTATGGTGGAAATAACGGTGGTTACAATGGGGGATATAATGGAGGATATAATGGTGGTTATAACGGTGGCTATAATGGTGGAGATAATGGCGGTTATAACAGTGGATATAACAGTGGATACAGCGGTGACTCCGGAAGCTGGGATGGGTCGTATTCAGACAATTCTGGCGGATGGTCAGACAGCGGAAGTGGCTCCTATTCTTAACTTATTTAAAAAATTGTAAGTTGTTAAACTAAATTTATCAGATATTATGTCATCCTGAGGCTCAATTTTTGGGGTTCAGATCCCGAAATGGTCTGTTTAAAACTTTTTATTTACCTTAAATCTACGTCAAATATCTAATCTTTAAAACCAATTACGTTATCTCTTATGACATGTGTTCTGTGCACACCCATTGTGGCGCTCGCGATTTTATCACTACGACATGGAGATCTGAACATAACAATCAAATCTGTACAGAAACAGTTCTAGTTAAAGACAATATTCGACGAACATAAGTTAACTTTCGACGAGAAACAGACAACATTTGACGATAAACAGACAACATTCGATTATCTATGCCCGATTTATTTGCTCTCTTTTTTTCAGACTGCCAATAACTGATATAGGAGTAATAGGCATTTGCAATCAACGTGAAATGGTCAACTTGTATTAAAGATATAAGATATATCCTGTTTTCATTATTTTCGCTTATGGACGGCTGGGAATTAAGTAATCACCTCGTGGTCTGCAAGATTTTGGTTTGTCAGCAATTGGGGGACTGGTGGGGTATTGCTAGCCTAACATCATCGGGTTTATATCTCCAGGTTCTCCCACTATCACCCAATCCCAGAATCCTCTAGGACAAAAGGGAACAACTCAGTTTAGCAAAGTCTTTCTCAAACAACCATGGGGCTAGATGGCCGAATGGTTAGCGGACGCGCGCTGTATCATACGGCCTGGCATTGAGTCAACTGGCTTGGTTTCGAATCCCCGGTTGTAAGTGGACGTTAAACCCAATGGATGGCTAACTTGGTGTACTTGTTACTTAAACAAGTGTGTATCGACTTTTAAGAGTAAGGCCTAGCAATAATTTGAGAACCAATTCCTGGTTTTACGTTGTCACAAAATCAAGGGGTGAATGCTGGGAAATTGTTTCTTGTCCGTCGGGGCAGATAGGATTGTCCAGATGTTGTATACGATATTTCAACTTCACCTGGTTAGTTACAGACAATTATCTTAACAAATGTTTAAGATCCTTAGCCTTGAACTTGGTGTCCCCTTCATATAAATATAAATTTTCAGAAAGAATAGAATGAAAAATTACTGAATGAAACAAAGAAATGCTTCACAGTAAACAAAAATAGCAAATTTCTGAGGGGGCGTAAAGTATGCTGGAAACTAAACAAATCGAGTAGGCAATGAAGTATATTCTAAAGAAAGGTAAATCATTTTACTCAGATTGAAAAGATTTCATTTTATTCAAAAAATGAATATGAATTGAAATGTATTATACAATGTAAGCAATATGTTAACATAAATCTCGACTGCTGGGTTTGTATTTGATTACTCGATCGTGTATAATTTATTAGTTCATTATTAAAACATACCGTGAGTACCACACTGGCTCACTTAACCATGATCCAAGGTTCTATCACTGTTGTGGCAGAGAAAATTCCTCGACAAGCAAGGTCGTTTAGTCGTCCTGGTCGAGAAAAATGCAGTTTCGTTGTATGAAATTTACCTAGGGTAGGCGAAAACCCTGTATACAGGAAAAAGTATCCCCACAGTATACTGCATGATTTATGTCGGTTTCCATTAGTAACGCATTTCATTTCATTTCGGTAGAAAATGGTTAGGCGTGCGTTGCTTTTCCGTCTATTCTTTATAGAATTGCGACTTACAGCTTAGCAGGCGCCACCCCATATTGAACGAGCAACGGGCTTGACAAATTCCGATTCCACTACGGCCTCAATTCCCACAATGGATTACAATTCCTGCTATGATATCTTTCCTTGGTAGTTTAATATCATTATATTTGTATTACTTACATAGTAAATAACCCCCATAGTGTATGTATATATACTAAATATATAAAATATATATATACTACAATCGATGTATGCATACGTCCAAATTAAAGATGCCTTTCCGCGTACAAACTGGGTGATTTGATGATATATTTGGACTAAAAACATATTCAAACTAATCAATTTATCAAAATATTGCTAAAAACCCCTCTCAAAAGATCGTATTCGCAAGGAAATACCCCATGAATTTAACAAAAACCTATATCTAACAGCCATGCTTGATTGAGGGGGGTCAATTTCAAATTACTCACGGTCCATTTGCCATACATATTGATACATTGAAGCCTTAGTATATATTCTTGGATTAGCATCTGCAAACCTTTTTTTTTCCTTAGATGTACGTTTAAACCCCTCAATGTTACCAAAAATACCTAACCATTTGATCAAGAAATAACAAGCGCTCCCTGAGTCAAGCTGGTAGACAATAATACTTTCGTGAGAATGTACCTTTAAATGCTGACAAAATTAACATTTATCTGTGTGTTTATATATAATTTAAATCCATAAAAAACTATCCCGAATATAAACGAATATATGAAAATGAACGTAAAAGATTTAAACTTTATTTCGGTATTCTAGGACTGCATCCAAGCCATGCTTTTGCTGTATTTTTAGGGTAGCCTGGTTCAGCATATCCAAAATCATCGTCGTATTTCCAATAACTGAAAGAAATATTTAAAATGTTTTGGAGACAGACCACCATTTATTTCCCCATTGACTTCAATGTATATTGATATTCTTGACTTTTTGCCCACTACAGCTGCTGTGGGCTAATCAATTGGTAAATTTTGCTACTCAATTATACAATTGATTAGAATTCTTACACAATTTTTCTGGAAACTGCTAATCAAATGTAAAAAAGTAAAATATTCCCTGGTATATTCTGGACTTTTTGCCCACTACAGACAGAGGAACAAATGGCCATATCTTTGTACTAAAATTTACATGACGTTGACCACCAAAGTTTTGAGATACATAAACTTGAAGAGGCATATTAAAAACATGTAACAAGTTGCCATACATGTCACCGTAGCCAAACGGATAACGCCGTTATCCTCCGCCTCAAAATCATGAATATTTACCAAAAGCTGGTAGAAAATATTAATTCAAGGCCTTTTCGTCCATTCTAGAACAAAAAATCAACAAAAATGGGCATGCAAAAGGCGAGAAAAGAGACAGGGAGAGAATTACTATAAATAGACGAACTACAATTTGTGGGGCACGGAGATGGTGAAATTTAATGGTGGTCTGCATCCTATATTGGTTTAAAGAGAGTTATCTCCCATGCAATACCACGGGGATGTTCGATTCACAGTCCAGAACGTACCGAATTGACAGAATTACAATCGAGTGACACGGAATTGAGTCCTGTCACAGTTCTGTCATTCCCGACAGCTCAGGCGCGGATCCAGGATTTTTTGCAGGCGGGGGGGGGGGGGGGGTCTAGGTTTGATAATTGCTTAACTAATTACGCTCAACCGATTAACTAAATTAGATTCAATTTGGTTCATTCTGACGTATTTCCGGAAGGTAAATTCCAAAATTACAAGTCTAAATCGCCAATAAAATCGCATAAAAAATTTTCAAGCCCCCCCCCTTCTGGATCCGCGCCTGCAGCTGAGGTGGTGTGAGTGGAATCGTAACGTATTTTAAGTAACAAATGTTATGTTTCAGCTGCCATGATTGGTTGAGATATTTTTTATCATGCGTTGTACTCCGAAATTCGCCTTTTCACTCGATTGACACTATTTTCGGAATAATTTTGCGTTCAATCGAGTATGCCCTACGGGGGATGCCCGAGTCACATTCCAGAACGTCCCGAATTGACAGAGTTGTAATCGAGCAACGCGGAATTCGGTCCTGTCACAATTCTGCCAGTCCCGACAGCTGGATGCTAGATTCATAGCTCCGGATTAAATTCTAAAACTGTTGTCAATCGAGTGAAAGGGAGAATTTCGGCGTACAACGCATGTGTCGACTGTATAACAGATATCTCAACCAATCATGACAGCTGAAACATATGTTTTACATAGGAATACGTCACGATTCCACTCACTCCACCTCAGCTGTCGGGACTGGCAGAACTGTGACAGGACTGAGTTCCGCGTCACTCATTGTAATTCTGTCGATTCGGGACGTTCTGGACTGTAAATCGAGCATCCCCTTGAAGTGAGTAGAATCATGACATATTCTAAGTAAAAAATATGTTTCAGCTGTCATGATTTGTTAAAATATTTTTTATGCAGTAGGCATAGCGTTGTACTCCGAAATTCTCCTTTTCACTCGATTGGCACCAGTTTTGTAATTGAGAGAATTTAATTCCGGAATTGTGAATCGAGCATCCCCTATTTTATTTCACTGCTAAGGACAAAGTTGGTGTTCACCAACTTTACAATGGCATTAGATTTAGAATGAATAAACGAAACGATGCGTCGTGTTTTGTGCAATTGGTGACATTAATCTGACAATCTTTTTCTCCGTTGTTTGGTTAAAACAACGACTTGACCAGAAACATATATCTCCCCAACAAAGGATAATAAAATAACTTGTTAGAACTTACATTTTACCCTTAAAGAAATAGGTTGTTCCGTAGTTGTCACGGAAAGCGGCAGCAATCCCAGGTCTTAATCCGCGCCAATACTCTGTTATCGTTCTTTCATAGCCTCTCGGTGTACTTCTCATGGTTTCGGACCAAGCTGTATAACTATTTCTCTGCACACAACAAAAAAAAATAACAACAATCAATATATTATTTTGATTAAAATAAAAAAACAGATTTACGTGAATGTATATTTTATTATGTATAATAATTCTTTGATTGAAATTTCTTTTTATTTAGTACCTAGCTTTCATTTTCAGGCAAAAATAAGTTAAGAAATATTATTTTTTTGACCCCCATACAGGAGTATGAAAGAAACAATCTGATATTAAAGAAACAGTTAAATATTTCGTTTCTTTTTTCTACTTCCAATGGCTATTGTCAAATTTAGTCGGGTTCTTAGTATGTCAGTCGTGGCTTTCTGTACTCCAAACAATAGAGGGTTCGAAATCGAAGATTACTATTTAATTGCCTTGTAGACACTCTGAATTTCAATTCGCTTTTAAATTGGATGCATTCAAGAACACAATGTTTTATACAAATTTTACAAAGTACATTTGTGTGCACAAATTTTCCCAGCATTTGGTGCCCAAAATGGGGGGCGGTCGACCCCCCCCCCCCCCGCTCGTACGCATATGGCTATTGTGCATGGTAGTGGGTGGTTGGCGTCAGGGGCTACACGAGGAACCTATACATGTAATTGAGTGAGTCATTCGAATAAACGCCATTATGCGATTCGGTGTTCCGAATTACTATTCGGAAATACAACTTCCGCTTTGTTTTGTTTCCAATCGCTGCGAATGAATATCCATTCGGCTTGTAGTGTTAAAAAGATAAAATACTATTATTATATAACACCAATGTCATCTCACCTTAAATAGATATATTGTATTATCGCTATACTGAAAGGCCGCTTTAACACCACCAAAAGCCCTGGGTAATCTTTTTGGATAACCTCTATCCAATCTGAATCCAGTAAATCGCCATAGTCTACTCCCTATTAAAAAGTAAATGTAAACATGTGGAATGTGAAATTATTGGATAATTTTATTCATCTGAATAATGTAACGCATGGTGATTATATAATTATTGAGTAATTTTGAACAATATAACGCATGTGGAATTTGGAAAAACAGCAAAATCAGTTAGTTACTGGTATAGACAATTCACTCAAACAATTTTGATTTTCATGCCTTGGTCGAATTTCGAGCTGAATAATTCGACAAACAAGTAGGTATATTATTATATTCAAAATGTCTCTAAACTTCTCGATATATATGTAATCGCGAATAGGCTTAAACTTAAACGTGTATTGGCAAAATTGTTTCCATAATTAATAAGCAAAAGTACAAAATCAAATACAAAATGGTTGGGCACAAAAGAATGACAATATTTCTACCTTTGAACATGTATAGTTTTCTGTTGATTCTGTCATATACGACCGCACCGGGGCTTTTTGGAGCTCTTGGGAATACACGTCTGGTAAGTTTAGGGAATCCCGACGCAACACCATTGCCATTGAGTTGATATATTTTTGAACCTTTAAACGCATATGTATTGCGATCATGGGCTAAAACAAAACAAAAGAATAAATAAACCAAAGCAAATATGGAGAAAACAAATACTCTTAATATTGTATGACTTTGACGGTAATTACCTCTGACGATCATCTGGGCGTATGTAATATTTTGTTAAAACTTAGCATAAGGACCAGGATTTTCAACAAAATAAAAAATACTGTATATACATTACCGACGACTATGTCATCGAATTTCAGAGTACAATGTCGACCAGTTGGACGAGATGGTCTACGAGTAACAGGTCGGCGTGTTGGTCTTGGGCGTGCTGTAGTTCTCGCCGGTTGACGACGGGATGCACCTTGAAATAAAACATTTTGAATGATTATACCCACGAATCTCTTATAATAATCGTTGGGTGTTTTATACCACAGTATCTTGATCGGCTTATTCTATTGGACTCACAAAGCACACAATATCCGGTTGGAATCTGTCCAATAACATCGATCCCCTCAGTATTCTGAATGATTTTGATGCAAAACTAATATGTTAAAATATTAGACCCCGTCCGAAAATCCACTTTTATATAATAGAGTGAGATCTATGAGATAGCGAGTGAGATACACGTGGTATATCCTAACACTTTATTAAAGTTTTATCTTACCATATAAGGTCTGTATTCCTCGCTTATCGTCAAACTCTAGTTTATAATTGGGATCATAACCTTGATAGTAAGGCGCCATCAAAGCTGTTGGTGAACTAGAATGACCAAGACCAAGAGCATGGCCAAATTCATGTGCAGCAACAATTTCTAGATTTGATCCTGCATCTCGGTTAGCTGTCCATTCTTCGTCCTCATCAAAATGTGTATCGCCACTGAGAGCCTGGTCTCCAGGAAAGAAAGCATGTGCTAACGTGCCACCTGAAAAATGGCGAAAAGTATACTTTCTAGTTTCATTTTTAAAAAAATGAAAAATCAATGTGAGCGAATGATACAATTAACCGAATTTTCAATATGCATTCCCAAGAGGGTAGAGGAAAGGCTATCTGCCTATGCTTTTGAATAAACGACCATTGATTTATGACGTTACACTCAAGAAGAGTTGTAAATGAGAACAAATAAATGGTCTGGTGTATGCGAAATAAGTTAGATTTAAACTAGAGAAGTTGAAGTGCGTCTTCGTATACTGGGAGACGAGACATAAACGAAACATAACGCAAGCCGAAACGTGATTACTGGCACAATAGGAGACTGGACATCCACCGACAGTGAAGGAACGCAGACGGGGAATAATCAGAAATACGCACCCGTGTTGCTGTTTGCAAAGTAATCTGGGATGCGTCTACGCGATGGTGACATCATTCTCGTGTGTTATTGTTGTGATATGATTTTGGAATTGTAAGGGTAAAATGTGGAGGTTTCAAACGATATTTACAATCATCTATTTAACAAAGGTTTCCATTGTGTCTCAGTATATGATATTGATCTACAGTAAACAAATTGACCTACCTCGCCCATCAAATGAGTTTCCACTACCATCACCATGACTATAGCGTCCAAAATTTATATCAATATCAGCTTCACCACGTGTAACTTCCCGGAAATTTAGAGGGGTTTCATCTGCCCATTTTTGAAATGCATTTCGGAACGCTCTCCTGGAATGGTCAATAATCAGAATTGTGAATATTTGACGAAAACGCTAAACATTGTCAGAACTGTGACTATTTTGTGAAGACGCTAAATATTGTTTAACTGCTCAAGAATGAAGGTCGCATTAAATCTATAGTTCTGATTCACTGTTTTTCATGTATTTGTAGATAACTGGTTTTGTTTCACGCTTGTACTATATTATTTGATACCAGTCGGACAATTGAGTAAGGGGGTAAATGCATGATAACCCCTTTATCTCGAACCTCATGATTGTATCCCTTTTATGTAGGGATGGGGTAATGTCGCCAATGTTACCAAGATGTATCCAAAGTGCAATATTTTGATTAAAGTGAAAATACGCCGAACAAACTTCCGTCAGATATAAAAACCCAAGACAAACACCCAATGAAAAATACTTTTGTCCCATAGATCATCGTGTGAATTGAGTCTTTAAGGGTGATATAGTTATGTCGATCTTTGGGAATACATGTAAATACTTTTGAAATATCTCCATACATACTAGTATATTCTGATGATTTATGGATCATCTGGTTTATTGTACCTATGTATCTTTAAAGATGCATGATACAAGATTTAGATAAAGTTCTCAGGTCTCACTAGAATAGTTTAACAATAGATAACTGAAAAAGACTATAACATTGAAAATGTCAGTCAAATTACTTTATTTGGAAGTTTTGATAAAAATAGCGTAGTCTTAATTTTCATTGCTACGAAAATAAACAAAATCAAGATTATTTATCTTTAAATTATGTTATTTAATATGACGGCCATCCGATGGTCTAGAGAGTTGATAATCGCTTGTCATGTGAATAAATGACGACCCAAAAGAACGACCTGCGATAGGCATATTTAGTTCATACATAATGCATCTTTAAAAGTATAGTGCTTATAAGTACTTACTTTTGTGTTGTACCACCTAGTTGACGGGTATATCCCACTATTTTATAGGTTATATCGTTCTTTTTCCATTTATAACCTGGCAAATACGAAGCACAGCACATAAATATACCACAACTAAGCACACATACCACATACGCTTCACCCCATTATGTTTAGGTTTGTAAGGCGAGCGAAGAGGAGTTTCACAGTTCATATACATAGAAAAATGGCATAATCCCATCACGGAACTAATAAGGGTGTGGTAATTTGCACGACTGTTCATTAATCTACTTTTTACGACTCATCAATAAAAATAATTTAAGCATTCAATACATCAATGCCTCTGTAATATATTGGTTAGAATTACAGTTGGATTTGGGTATTTTTTACAGCTACATAAACGTTGAAACACAAACCCGGTGCATAATACTGAAGTGGTTGGGTAGGGTCATGTTGCCTGTCACCATTATGACTATGGGGTTGTCTTTGGTGGGGCTGTATGACGTCAGGTAACCCACAACGAGGCTGCTGCATTTTCTGAAAGGTTTCCCTATCCAAGATTCCAGTTGGTTGTAACCCATTGAAACGTTGAAATTCTCTGTAATGCAAAGTCACGCCAAGTTTATTTACCGATTATTACACCAATTTGTCTATTTGCAATGTGTACGCTGGAATATAATTGTCATTATAAGAAACATTCTGTATCGGCGACTATTGGCGTTCTCTGCGGGTAACTGTGGGTAAACCCCTTGAAAAGTCAACGCTGATTGATTAATCAATGTCTGACGCCATAGGGTCAAAAGTCGCTCGTTTGACCCTTGACATGAACTGCCACTATAACTTGTCAGATCTTCATAAACCGTTGACCATCGAAATTATAAAAAAAAAACCCGGAACGAAATATTGATCTGAATTTTAATCAGAGTGACAGAAAGACACCCCCGCCCAGCCCACAATATGCACAGAAACAGATCTTGCGCAAAGTATGTTTAATATTAGAATAACAATGATATTGTGTATAATGTTGAGCTTATGTATTACTAGGTATTGGTGCACATTATGAATACAAGAATTATAATAATAAGGGCAATACCAACCTGATTCCTTCTGATCTTGTTTCTTCAGCATGGTGTTGACCAGCTGATAAATCATCAAGATAACCAAATTTACTTAGAAAACTCTAAAATGTGCAGAAAGTAATTGTATAACGACAAATAATAAGAGGCCAAACACAAATTGTTAATCACGGATTATTCCGTTTATAACTTACAATTAACTCTCAAGCCATAATCTTAAGATCTAAAAGGGAAGGTGATATATAATAAAGTTAAAATCTGCGATAAAATTTGCAATAAATGTAATTTAGAAGATATTGAAGATGAATATCATTTTATTTTAATTTGCCCATCACAGTCGAGTTTTAGGGCTAAATATATAAATAAATACTTTTTACCAACCCCAGTTGTTATAAGTTCGTAACTACTGATAAAATTAAGGAATTATTTAACCTACAGAAATGTTTATATTTGTCAGACAAGCATAAATAAAACGTTGGCTCTCCTAATACTACTTTATATTTAAAAATGTAAGTCAGTATAATATTGTTTTTGTATATAATATTATATTTTATTTTACTGTTATATCTTATTATTCGTTGACTTAAAGGAATAAAGAACTTGAATTGGCCACAGAATTGATAGCAATTCAGGTGCACAACTGTTCTTAAAGTTGATCATACAATCAACAACAGGATTTCTATCAGAAGCTTTTCACGAAATCAGATTATAACCTACGCTTTCGTAAAGTCGCACGTTATTAGCTAAATTATTCAAAACATAGATAATATACTTACGTCGGGGTCAAAGTTGTCGTCTGTTTGTCTTTTTACAAGGATTCGGTTTCCGTCGGATGGAAATCCATTAAGACAATTTACGAATATTCCAAATATCATAAACGGTTTTAACATTGTGCAAATAAAACTTTTGTATTCCTCACAAGCAATAGATAAAATAATTTGAAATAGATGAAGTGTAGACTCCTATTCGGAAACACTCAACTATATCTTAACTCTGGTATCTTAAGGTCACACCCGATGACCTCGTATTGTGAATTTTAGCAACTCAAATATTCGCGTAATATTTGTTTGATTTCAAAGTTAAAGGTCGCGTAAATTGTGTGAATGGCTTTTATAGTAGATAAGATCCTATTGTGATGAATTTACGTCAAACTTGGGGACATTATATTATTCAGCAAGTTTTACCCAAACAACGTCTTTATTATTTCTCTAGTTTTAATTGCACACCGGTAATTAACATGTACTGCTGACTGTACTAATTATCATCGTTTGGACTTGTGGACTTTTAAAAAGTTAAACAACCTTTCACTCATTGCGGACTGCTTTACAAAACCAAGCTATATGAACTGAAAAGATCGAGAACATAAGATATCCTTGCACCATCGTTTCCTGTCGGCTGGTTATTTTCAAAACAGCAAACGTGCTGACACCCCCTCCCCTTTTCCCACCACAGAGCACAAAGTTAATGTTATCGTTAAGCATTTTCACGGTTTCCAATATCAATTGTTTATTCATATATCAAATATAATGCAATTACGGCGTTAACGACCATACGAAAAACATTACAAGTCCAAGAATACAGGCCACAAGGTGACAAAGTAGTGTAATGATAGGCAATGTGGGCTTTACGAATAAATGATAAGCATATTCATCCTCACTTACAACACTCGCCTCTGCTACAAATTCTTCTGTAAGTGCGGTGTCGTTTTTCTGTTGTCTAGAAATCCCGATGCATACTACAGTCCTTGTTCGGATGGGAAAATGAAATGAAATGAAAATGGGGTTTAACGTCCTACTCTTTGTTCGGATGGGAGGCAACGTTTTACAATAATGCAGTGTCTAACATTTAGTACAAGTACAATATGTCATTTGTTCTTTGGGGACAAACATTAAATTACATGTAGTACCACGATGACTTCAGAGGAAATAAAATCAAATGGAGTTTAACGTCCTCAGAGGGAATTGTACTAATAATGATATCAATACATCAACTTATCATTCAACCTACTTTATTAATCATCATAACTCAATATGCTGTGCATCACGTCTATTACATCATTTACAATGTGCCGTTTCTTGTACACTATACACACTAACATTAATAATTTCTTAACTTCTGCAAGCGCGTTGCTTCCTTGTGGGTAAACGCCCTTTTGGAACTACTAAGAGAGGACATAATATCGAAATTCAATTAAATTTATGGTTTCCATTTCCCTTTAACAGTGTGATAAAAATATAGTCGTGTGTTCCACCATTACAATGATATCTTATTCGTAATGTGATGGAAAATACAGACATGTATTTGACAAATCCAAGGATTAATGATATGTATGCGGCAAGCTTGTGATGAAAGTGCGTTTGAATGAGACACATAATTGGTAATATGTAAAATATCCTCATATTGTTTCCCTTTAATATTCTTAGATCCTATGTGTTGTATATTACCCTCTCTGGAAATATAATATATCCAATTGTGTTAATTGTCTATGTCTTGTCTATGAAACACAAATCTGTAATTCATTATGTGTGTTTCATTTGCACGCATCTTATTAAATAGATTGAATAAGATTTTAGTATATTTCTATCCTAATTATTTAGATATTGGCATTATTTTAACTTCGTGGTCAACTGGCATCACACGAATGAGACAACATAATGGTTTGTAATCTTCATTTTGTTTGGTTTTCTTTTAAAACCAGTTTCCTTTTAGAACATGCAATTTAGGACAGCAAATTATCATTTTCAGAATTAAAAAGTAGGATATGTTATTTTTTCACGATAAAAGTTCGTTTCCATTTTGAAATGAAATCATATCTCTAATCAAATAAATCTCCCCGAGTCCATCACTTTCGCTTCGATGATTTTTTTGATTAATAAAGTTTAACGCGGCAAAAAATATTGGCAGTTTGGCTAATTTATTGAATTTGTTCTTGTCGAACTAACATTTATCTTTCATCAAGTTGATCCATTAGTTTTAGTGGCAACAGTCAAACAGCCATAGCCGTCAAATCAGAATGCTAGATTACATTACTGAGGCACTCGACTGTTAAAGTTGCTGCTAAATGCCGTTGAACAAACTGAAAGCTAACGGTGAAACGTAAACAGGGAACATCAATTTTATATGCATCGAGGCTTATCATGGTTTAATCGATCATATCGAGATGAGATATAAAATAAAATGTGAACAAATAAATATTTGGAATAATTCAAAGTTTACAGCCTCATCCATTTCTGTAAGATAAATTGGGGAAACTGTTTATGACAGAGTATAATATAGAAAACTGGAAAGCTCAAATAACCAACATAAAGTGTAACAAATTTCGGTCCATTTGCTCAAAACCACAATAATATAATAAATCGATTGATTATATATATATATATAATAGTTGGTACCATGTTTGTTTTGTTTTTTTTTATCAAGTTATGACTTTACCCATGGTTATCTATGTTTCTAGGTTCTATACATTCCAGAAAGTCTCATCTGGTTTCATAATACAGTGTGTGAATCACATTTGAGAATTTTTATGTTCAGCCAATTATGATTTTGGGAATACATGTAGTAGTTCCTAACCGTCACAAAACCCTTCTTAAACTTTCTTTCCAGAAAAAAACTTTAGAAAGGTACATGATAGGCGCGTTTATCAAGTCACACACTGCAAAAATATATGCAATCGTTTACCATCAAATGAGTAGTGTATTATTGCATCTTGGCGTTTGATTTGCGCTTTTCAACTCATTTGTATCATTGCATACTCCGCAAGATCTGCGATGGGACCCTTTAACTCACTCATCCCAACCACCGTAGTCAAGATAGAACATGTAATCATAAATGCATGAATTATCATGTGAAGGGCATATTTTAAACAGAGATATCGAATGTTAGTATCAAGTCTTTTACATTAACTATATTCTAAAGAAACATCGAACGGAAACTTCAGAGCTTTGCATTAAAGAAAGTGCTAAGAAAAGAGAATATATTACCAGAGATTTATTTTTGGTAACGTAATACATCAATGTTTGGAACCATGGCCTGTCAACTTTCTATTGATGAAAGTCAGAGAAATGGAACGAAAATGAAAGACAAATATTTGGCGGGCGAGCTCTAGTATTCTGGTACTTTATTTAATAGGAAATGGGCAGGCGGGAAATCTAAACTGACTTGTTTCCAATCAAAACCCACAAGTCTGATTGGTTTTAGTCTGATTCATAACATTCATTATCAATTTGTCTTTGGTGTAATAACTACGCTTTTCTAATTCTTCAACTGCTCGTGTATCGGCACGCAAATTGTATGCCACTTCATCAGTCTAACGGGATATTGTCATTTTTCAGTCGCGCAAAAGATGAGTTATATGATTACCTTTGGCCCTAAAATCAAACATTTCGTAATTGGTATCGACCTCGTGGCGTCGATTGGGTAGAAGAGCCGTCCTATATTGATTCTAGTGGTCTGTAAAAAGCCGTGATTAACTCTAATGTAGTTAACGGACCATACAAATAACACTTGTTTAAACTTTCCAGGCACAAGAAGCAATTTTTATTAGGCTGTCTTGTTTCTCGTGTGGAGAATGAACGTGATTAAATGTTGTAAAAGGATTCAAAGATTTGTCGTTTTTCTTTCGAAGAGGAAGATTTGATGCAAAGCTCTGCATTAGCCCTTTTTTACTCCCTTCCATTAAATTACTTTATGAAATTATGTATTTTTTTTCCTTTCACTTGAATGAGTTTGTATAGTAACTGGAAGGAAATCAGTTCGTTACAAATAATATAATATAATATAATAAACAAAAATATTTTTATTTGAGAATTTTATTTTTGGATTAGACGAACGTGCATTTCATTCTTTTACTTTTTTGAATAAAAAGTGCTTATAACAATATTCATCTTGGAATCCGTTAAAATTTCTAGAATAAATCTAGCAGTATTGCTATCATTTTGTGAAATAGAGAGAATAGGGAACATAGAAATATATTTACTTAAATATGATGTGCCAAATGAAGTCACTTCCAAAAGTCACTTCAAAGCCTTGCAAGATAAAACTTACGTTGTTACTGGTATCAATCGAATGTGTTTGTTTATGTGTGTGTGTGTGTGTGTGTGTGTGTGGGGGGGGGGTAATCTCGATTCTGTCGCATTCTAACTGGCTGTGGTCATCTCAGCTCAGATTCGCGGTTTTGGTTTCCATCTCTGGTGTGAGAGGGGCGTCTTATCAACCGCGTGGATTTACTCCGTGTACTCCAGTTTGCTCCCTAATCAATGACATATGCGCACGCGTTTGATATACATAAATAAAACCACTTGTCTGTGATATCAGGCTCGGTGGAAGCTGGCGTTAAAGCCCTATGTACAACGAATGGTATAAATATAAATTGAGTAAAATCGAAAGTCAGTGTTGCAAGTATAGAATCTTTACATCAAAAATCTTATTGCGAATGAATGAAATTTAACACACCCAACTTCTCCATATCAGTACCCTACATGACCCCTAAAGTTACTATCTTTTATAAATGAGGTAAACGCTCGGTTCCATTGTGAACACAGAATTAACTAATACGTGACTTCATAATATAGTCATCGTCTGATATGCATCCGACATCAAATAAATACCATTATTAAAATGAGTGAAGTGCCTCTTAGTTGTTCATTATATTGATTTCAGTCAGAATATTACTCAATATCATTACAATATCTGTATTTTACGGAATACTCATTTTGGACCAGGAAAATGTTCTTCTTCTTGGGATGACACTCTTCGAAAAAGCCCCGTCAATTCAAATCCGATCAACATGAAAATTATTTGCATGGTTCTTTTAACAATTCGGCATCGATTAGGTGAATAAGATTTTTGAATTTCGTCCTCAGATGAAACTTAGGATGTCATAACTGTGCAAGCCTTCGTAAAAGAAAGCTTTTCGAATTATGTCTTTACAGAGTAATAAGTGTGGAGAACAATACTTGTATGTTAAAACTATAGGTACATGAATGAGGGGGAACTCTATGTACCATATTCTCAACATCTTAGTCAGTTCCTGATCCATAGTACGCTGTACTTGTTTAATCAAAAACCCTGTTATGAAAGAATGGATATGTATCGGATCTCGATATCATTGCACGCATATTAACACAAGCATGCTTAAAGTTATTTTTTTCAACCAGGGATGGTGTTGGTGGAGTGTTTAAGTAATTGGAAAAAATATTGGAGGGGGGGTCTATATTGGTTAATTTGAGTGAATCCATAATAATGAGAACACCAAGACCTGCAATAACCTACAAGTTTCAGGTTTTTATGCGATCTTTAACTTATATTTCAAAACAGTTGACTTTAGTTGTGAAGAGCTTTGGTTCAATTTTCCGTAATGAGAATTATTCAATATTTTCAGCGGCGAATCCCTTAAAAGATGCTAATTTTTAGAAATTGATTTGTATTCTAAAAAATGTCAATAAACCAGAATTGGCATGATTTCAGCAATTGCAGGAAGCTATTCTATTTTTATTATTTCCAGAATTCTATGGAACTGGTAATTCTGTAACTAATGCAAATATCTTAATTATTCAAATTGCCGTTCGTTACTATGGTGAAAGAGTATGCAAATGAGTGTTCAGTGCTGAAACCGATATGATGAATTTTATTAATTTGACCCGCGACTGATTTCGACTCGCAGCGTTGCCATATTTCAGTCGTACCAACAGTAAAATATCATGTTAAAACGTTTCAATTATCGGAGAGGAAATTAGTTATTCCCTTGTGGTCAATAAACTAGAGTACCGGCTAATATTACAGCTCGTTGTTCACCATGTTTAATAGAACATGTTGAGTATAAAATTAGGGAAGTCTGGTAAATACCAGGAATTGGTTAGATAATAAAATATGACACAAACAATATCCACCATGTTAACATTTTAAAGGTCTAAACATTCCAAATTAACCACGATGTCTGATTTTGGCTTAAATATGATTACATAGTCAACGTCCATGAATAAAACGAAAATTTAAGTTAGAGGCTGAGTGAGACGGGGTTTAACATCTATTTAAAACAAGCAAGATTAATATACCTTCTTTGTCAGTAACCCGCTTCTGCCCAGGCATAGGCGAACGGGTCGAAAAATGGGGGGTGGGGGGCATAACCTGAAAAGCTTGACAAAATTTCGGGTGACAGACGTCCCCCCCCCCCAAGAAAATTTGAAGGTCGCAAAGACCTCTCAAGGAACAGCAATCGATTATCAGGTCACCCATAGAAAAATTTGACCAGAAATCTTAAAAGGGTTAGGCCTACGTGTCCAGATAAGCAGTTTTGACGTTCACGTCGAACCGACTCAAATTTTGAGACAAGTTAAATACACCATTCCTCTATATTTCCGACTTTTATTTTTGGGACCCTGTTCAAATTGGGATAGTCCCTTTAAGCAACTTCAAAGCTTCCAGTCGTTTTGTAACCGAAATCCCCCGCAATGCCGACCTAATCAGACTATTGCAGCTGCATTCACAAATAATAATTGATGCCCGAAAAATGTCGCACAAAGTAGAATGGCTCCAGGAAAAATGTCTAATCCATAGTCAATTCAGTATCAATTCGTGTATCCAATAAAAGAATGGTAAAATTAGTGTTTTAATAGATTTCGGGCACTTTATTTTGCCAACAAGATGAAATAATTAATTTGGTTTTCACTTGTCTGCCCGAAAGCTAGGGGACAGCCCCACCCCCACCCCTTGTCCCATGGCTTGTACGTGCGCAGGTACATGTACCTTTAGCTGTGGAACAACCCGTAGAGGCGACCCATATTCCTTAAATTCTTCTTGCCAAACACAATGATCAGGAACGCATGCGTTAGCAGCCAAATACCCCCACCCCATCGCTGAATGCATAAGAAAAGAGCTATTCCGAACATAACGGAAATACACCGTGCCTTTAATGGAAATAATTTTATCAATGATCAGTATGTGGATGTAGAAATTAGCTGAACAAACTAATATGTCTCGTCAACCCACAAAAGATCTTCTGAAATGTGAGACACAAACCAGGTCATTTCGGGACTAACATATGGTTTATTTTATTTAGCAGTGGCAGGAAACCGTAGGGCCCGGAGAAAACCCACGAGGTTGGACAGGCGACCCTACTCCTTGCTATGTACAACCGGGGATTCGAAACCACGCCAGTTGACTCAATGGCGAGCTTTATGATACAGCACGCATGTGCTAACTATTCGTCCAACCCCCTCCCTCCGCTCCCGTTCTGATATGTGTCCATGGATTCCAACTGTATACGTTACATACTACCTTGGTCGCATCACCGAACAGATTTTCTTATGTTTTAGTAGTAGTAGCTGATAGTTTAACGAAATGAAATGAAATGGGGTTTAACGTCTTACTGTTCTGCTCCGAATGGGTTAATAAAAACGGGCATACAGTGTCCTACGAGGGAAATTGTGCCCGGGCAGCGACACTATGGCCTACTCTTATATCGAATTCCAGCTGCCAAGAGATCTTTTACGTGCACACCAATCTGTACTCTGGGGTCCTTTTTCGTTCCATCTGAAGGACTATACATTGTCCCTTAGGCCCTCTGTCCTGTACCACGTGACAGTATAGCATCCGCAACCACTGTAGTGACATGAAAGACAAGAACTAAAGGAGTAGTAAATTTTAATTTGCATTCGTAAATTCATCCAACGACACATAGGTGGTTAGTTTCTGTACAATGAACCGATCAAGTTTGGTTCGTGCCTTGCCTTCTGGTTTTCGACAAGATTTTTAAATTCTATTTGTGTTTCCCCGTGGAACACTTATACATGCAAGCATGTTTCAGTGATGTTGATAACGTTTAGTTTTACTTCGCGAAAAAACTGGAGTCGATGAGTTCATGAAAATGTGTATCAATCAGGCAAAGGGAGAAAAACTCACTATTTCTCAAGTGTGGGCGTTCTTATATAAACTTTATCATTATCTTAATTTTCGCTGTAAAAAAAATGCCTTTGGAGTGTGTATCGATTTCGAGAAACACAGAATCGCTTAATTAAACAGTTTAGATGTCTATAGATACATGGACAAATACAAGTTCCAACCCTTAGATTTGTATTTCTGTGAAGTGATAAATCATCCAAGCAATCAATTCAGAGTTATAAAATTCAATAGAGACTAATCAGACAGAGGAGTCAGTTTGACGGTGCCAATTCAAGGATGTCTTCTCCGTGCTTCTAAACGTCCCGAGCATAAAACTAGTCGAACTAAATCGTCCTATTAATCTATTGATGAACGTGAAGGGAGCAGAGAGCAATATGAAATTGCTTTTAGGACAAATTGCTAGTAGTGCGGTTATCTTCCACGATCAACATATCCATTAATCTTTAAAATGAGCTCTCTAATGTGCCTCCAGTACCCGCCACTTTTCAGCCCAGTGTGTCTTGAGAGTTGCAGTTAACGATATTCCTTCATAACTGAATGCGTGTAATCTAGTTTGGGTAAATATATAAATCGATTTTAGTAATTTCATCGTTCCTTTTGCATTGAATGGTTCCCAAATCAAAATTTTTACAGCTATAGACATGGGGTCGTATCCAGCCCTCGTTGATGAATTGACGTGTTTTCTTATGGAAGTTGATTGGCAGTCAATTTTCAAACTGAAGATGAAAGATGTTTGTTTGATAAAGTCTGATTGCCTGAGATTGATTTTCATCTTTTATGTGAGTCAGTCGCGATAAAGTTAACAGTTTTTGCCGGGTTCGTCAATAAGTCAAATAGTCCGATATAATAAATAATCGTCCACTTTTATCTTATATCGTCTAGTTTTGTATACATTTTAACAACGTGTATGTCTTGCTTAAAAGCATTCGTATAAGACTTTCAGCTCTTTCAAAAAAATTTCTTTGACAAAAAATTGTATTACTGAAATTAAATATTATATTATGCTGATCAAAATTAAACGAATTCGAACACAAGACGCCAAAAACATCATACAATTAATATTTTCTAGATAACAGCGTATAAATTTAATATAGGTTTCAATTGGGATAATGTATTTACATAATTCAAATATTGCCACTGCTTTGTAATTTATTTGTGACTGAAATAGAGATAGTTTTCAAACAATATACAGATTTTTTTTTAAAATGTGAACGTTTCCCGCTTACGGTTGACATGTATCTTTAAACTTTAAACACAATCCTCATAAAATATGTTTTTACTTTTTGTGTGATGTACGCAAAGTTCGGTCATTTTGAAAATAATCAAGATGCTTTATTTACAGAAGTGGGAACAAAAGTTATATTGATATCCCGAGGATGCGTCTAGCAATTTATCAACTGTAATTACATTTCAAATTATTATATAGAACAGGGGGGAAACCTATTCCAAATTTCTCAACATTTCGTTTGATTGCCTTTGATTCCGTAAGATAAACATTATTGATAATCGTCCCAGTGGAACCCAATTTAGTTATTTGGCAATAGAATGCTCCGATATCGATTCAGTGAATTACAAACGTTCGTCTTGGGACTTTAATAACTTATAATGGGATGATGGTTTCCATCAACTTTTCTGTGGACCCCAAAACTCAAAAGTTTCAGATAACAATAATCAATAGAAGTTTTGGTTGCTTCTGGCACCGACTGTATGATAAACTATACAATACTTCTAACAAAATTCATGTTGTATTACTCAAAATATAAAACACGATTTATTTTCTCGTCAATTTTAATCAATCTTCGTCTTTATTAATGTTTAAGAATTCGTCCTGGGGTTTGTATTTCTAATAGACAGAGACGTGAGATATAAAGCTACCATTTTAAGATGTATATTTACCCTATGTCTTATAAGTGGAGCCTTAGCCATCGGCTGAAACGTCAAGGTATGGGAATATGAATCAACATAAATTGGGAACTGATAGGTTCTGCTGCGTATTAATGTTCAAGAATTCTTCATGACGTGGTTTGTTTCTAAAAGATAGAAAAATAAGATTTAAAGCTACAATATTTTTCATATTAAACATTTATATATATTCAAACAGGCGCCTTTACAATCGGATGAGCCTTCAAGAAAAGTTCAATATTTTGAATACGAATCAACATAAATTTTTGAATAAAAAAAGTCCCACTTTGCTTAAAGTTTTAACAACTAAAATCGGAACTCAATTAGAAATTTGATTTAACTTTATTAAGTATGACTTTATTATGTCCTATAATAAAATAACAGACGACCGAACTACGTGCATATACATCATTTGATTTTGAATCACGTAAATCTGCCCATTTCAAATAATAAAGCCATAGATTTGTTTACGTGGTACAGTTCTAATTCCATTAATCAAAATTATTACTCTATTACTTATCAACTGTCTGGCTGGAAGTCTTGGTACATGACGTTTTACATCCATCATGGCAGACAAGTAAACCCAATATGTCTCAATTCAAACACAGAGTAAGTCTAAATATATCTTTTTTAAATAATAAAACAGTATTTGTGTCTGATACTCCTCCAGACATTAAATGCTTAATTTTGTAAAATATATTTATTATATAAGGCTGCAATAGTTGGATACAATATGAATGTTATGTTTCAGTACAAATACTTTTATGTTCATGATGTAGTTCTTCTTTCCGGGGAATGATAAAATTCTGACAATTAGTGTCAAAGGAGGTATTGGTCTGGTTCCATGGTCTGTCTCGCATATTGAAAGGTGGTGCTGATTGGTATGCTCGGGGAATAATATATGTAAATATCAAAAAATGAACAAAATTAGAATGTTACTAAATTCAAACAACTCATCGTTAATTCTGATACTCACTTTCATGCATTATCAATGTCTGAGACACTCTTTGTTGTTCTTGTGTGGGTATAATAATTAGAATCTCTTAGGATTATGCGAGATATTGGTAAATTTCAATTGAAAAATATTTTTACATTCCATAAATATATTTTAAGCACCAAATTAAATGACCAGTCTTTAGTTCGAACGAATTACAACCTGTTACTGTGCATACTGTACTAGCTCCAAAACTTCATATTCGTGTTTTTTTTTTTCAAATAATGTACCATAGATAAATTTGTGTTCGGACAACATTTCCCACATAACACACTACACAGTGTATTACTGTCTGCATAAGCCCAGTGCAGAAAAGTAACATGTTAAACCCCATTTCATTTTTATTTTATCTTTAAGAGTTGGGTGCACATAGAGTTTTACAGACCTCCAGCTTCTTCTCGTCGCTCATTACATCCCCTGCACTGGCTGACCTTAACAAAACGTTTCTGATATAAAACAATTCTCTTCACTTACAAGTACGTCCCTGTTTAGCCTCTACCCGAGTGATCTTCAGTAGATCAAAAGTTGAGAAAGAACAACTCGATCAACATCAAAACGTGACATTGTCGTTCCAAAAACTTTGAAAGTGTCTTATGGCGAAAAGGCTATTTCAGTTGCAGTACCTATCCTATGGAACAAACTCCCAACAATATTAAAGGAAGCAGAACATCAGAGTCCGTTAAATCATGCTTGAAAACTCACTTATTTAATTGTAAATACCAAACTTGACAGTGCAGCTCAGTGCCATCGAGTGGAGCAGTAAGCTAAAGGCGCTGTATAAAGTTATTATTATGAAGTATTTACTATTGGGAAAATTATTTATTACAGACTTATGTTTGACTGGGGTTCCGACGGTGGGGGGTAGGGAAGATGGATGTGCATTACTGTATAGTCAGCCGCACCAAAAGGTAAAAACTCTTCCTATAGATTGATGACGACACGTTTATTATCTTAGGAGTGGACACTTCTTTATAACATTTCATGTGAACTCCCTCTTTTCCTTTCCTTATATGTAGATTCTGACCGATAGATCTTTAGCCCACCTCAAGATTATGTTTAAAACCATAAAAAATTAGATTCAGAAGATAAGCTCGATATAGATATTAAAGGAGCTAAACTTCTAACTAAGTTACAATTCATTATTGGTTCTTTTCAGTCAATATTGATGTTGTTATCTTGCAATGAAAATGTGGACCCGGTGTCATTTGTAATGAGCAAAGAAATAAATCCTATTTGACAATGTTGACGTTTCCAGAATTTTGTCGAGGGGGGGGGGCATACATTAAAGCAAATGATAATACGTTGCAACCTTGGATTGCTTGGGCGGAGACAATGCGAAAATCATATTTATATCATCTATTAATGAGCAGATATCACTGGGACTGCCCCCCCCCTCCCCTGGGTCCGCGCATGATGGCCAGATCACAAACGACAAAATAATAAACAAAAGGCGTGTAGAATGGGTTAAGCAGGCGTTAAAGACTGTCGTTCAATTTGGGCTGTTCATGTATTTCACTGAACATAAATGATTCGAAATTACAATAAATATTTTTAAGAAAATGAATATAAATTACTTCATATTACAATTATGTATGCGCAATTTCGTCTATTTCAACGTTCCAAAGGAAAAAGAGCCAAACGCCCTTTAAATGGCTGCCCAAACTTTTTCAAGATGTAATGTAAAAAAAAACGTCTAAAATCTAAAATGGATATACACAAAACATTGCAAATATGCACTCTTTTAAGGCATATGCAAACGGGAGATGGAAAGGTACAAAGTCCCGGAAGTTAATCTTTATTATAAGAGACGTGAGAAGTTGAGCTCTATAATATTTGCTTACTCGGGGAGATTTCAATGTTTGAATGTAAACTAAATGTGCCGTGTTCTATCTTTAAAGGATTGAAATTATACGAGGCAATCATTACGTGTGGTTTACATAAAATTCAGTTCCGAAGTTTTATATTAGTCATAATACGTCAAATAACAAAATCATATAAATCCAATATAATTGAATTGTATTTATCCAACAAGCAAATAATTAGGGTATGATTAAGACTGATGAGGTACTCGGGGCTGTTTCAAATAAAAGCTTCCATCTAAGCGGGTAATTCTAAAATTACGCAGGGCAAACAAAGATTGTATAAAAGGTCAATAAAAGTAATAAAATTACCTGCATCATAAATCAAAGTTAATTGCATTAATTTATCCACACTGGGTAAACACAGTTCCAGACCTAACATGAAAATGGTTTCTCTTGTCAGAATTGTTTTACAGAATACTTCATCTTCTCGGTTCTTCTCTCTGGCTTTAAACAGCTCGATGAAAAAATGTATGACTTGGATGCATCATTTTAAAATCAAAATTACTGTTTAATAAAAACATGGAATCGATAATGATTTGTGATAAAATAAAAATTCATGAATAAATGTATTTATTGATTGATATTTAGGGATTTGAATACACAATAATTACATCGGCTGTATTCATTCACTGTCTAGTGCATTTGATTATTTCAGGACAAGCATTTCAGCATTTAATTTGTAACCGTAAAAGGTCGTTCATAATTCTTCTAATTATGATATTCTTCTTAGGCCTTTTCGTTCCAATATTTACCACTATAAAATGATATCTAATAGGTAACTACCAAACCAACTAACTTACCAAGTAAATATAAAGCAACCAGTGGTTACCATGTAGGATAGGCCCACATTCTGATAGAGGTGGATAGAGAAATAGCTAAATAGAAACGCTACTTTTGGTATAATCAAGATCTTATGGATATGAAGACATATTTTAAGTTTCATCAAGATCGGATAAAGATTGTTACGATATGCACAAATATCGAAAAGGGTCGAGATCTTATGGATATAAACACATATTTTAAGTTTCATCAAGATCGGGTAAAGATTGTGACATCTATAAATGTCCACAACCTTGGTATTACATACTTTTACACTATTTGCTTCGAGTTGTACCGAATTTGTAGGGCAGTTTCTATAAAAAATGTGACCTTTAGCTGTTCCACGAGTTAATCAGGTGTCATAATTCATGAATATCGTAAGGAACCAATATCTTTGGGATATAAACATACATTTCCAGTTTCGCCTATAAATCAAAAGAAAATTGTAATCTGGATGATATATCATACTGTTAAGGTATGGACACGAAGGACGGCCATAATCCAGGAAATTACAATCCGGTGCGAATATCGAAAGAAACCAAGAACTCTGGGTTATAAAGATACATTGGACTCTGTCAAATCCGACATCATACGGGATCGTTACAATAATATTATGTCGGTTCACGCAAAGTGTCGGAATACCCTTTTTTGCCAAACCGGAAATATTGTAACTCCGAAAACCGGAAGTATTATTATAATTTAGCTTCGAATTACCAGAGCATTATTCCCTTTAATCATGATAAACTTTTCTGTACATTCAACATTTTCTTACATTAATTTGTATTTCATTTTACATGCGTAGGCATTTTGAATAGGTCAAATCAGTGGATAATTTATCTTCTTCGTCGTCGTCTATTAAAAACAGTGATCAAGGAATATCAGATAGGTCTATTTGCATGTTGCTTCTGAAAAATTAGAGAGTTGTGTTTGATTTATTTGCCGAGAAGTTACCAATAATACATACTTATTTTATCAACTTAAATCAATAACGAGTACGTGGATTTCTGAATTTTTTCTGGTAGCCATGGCTCCGACGTTCATCTACAAAATAGTATTATATATTTCTAATTTGTAAATCCAAAACATCACCCATGTTAGCTATTCAGTGACGAGTGCGTGCAAACGGCAAAAATATTTTGATGGTTATAAAGCACCATTTTGGACCAAAGCTCGCATAGTTGTTGTGTACCCTTTGTATTAAAGATGCATTATGGAAGATTACTAAAGTCGGTACAATAAAACAAAAATAATTTCGATTGTCTATTTTTCTATTGAATCATCTGTTAGCGTTGAACAGCAAATTGGATTCAAATCCAGTGAAAATCCGGCACAAAAGATGACATCGAGATTTGATTAAGGTCTTTTCGTGTTGATAAATGTCTAATTATTAATTTATAACATTTCAGACCCAAAGAAAGACCTGCAGCAAGCAGATTTGGCTCGTGCATAATATTTAATAAATTTCTTGGCTTTGCATCACAATCTTGGTATTTACAAACAAAAAGACTATTTATTCCATCATATCTTTCTTATTACCATTAACGGGGAGTAGTCTCTATTATTCATACAAATATTCTACATGGAAGACCAGGATATATTGGGTATTCGAAACCAGTGGGGTGGGACCCGTAATTATTTGCTGTTTCCACCATTTTTCTACATTGAGATGATCATGGGTAACATCTCTCTTTGATAGCCCAATTCAATTGGGTTCACCGAAAACTATTGTCAAATTTGCTGTGGTACCATACGTTTAGAATTTGTCTGTTAATAAGACAATATTCTGATATTATGGTGTTTAAGTTTGGCTACAAACGTTTATATCATCGCGTTTTTGCTTTGTGTTATGCTAAATTCTAACAACACACATTAAATAATGCTGATGGAAAAGTCGAAATATTATTTAACAATCTGTTGCTATATAGAAGATGGATCGCGGTAGGTTCGTTTTGCCAAAAGCGAAACATACGTCTTAATGAATATGGTCAAGATCGAAGGATCAATAAAATTCAGAAATGTACGTCCTGATTTAATAAAACGAATTCAAATTTATTATATCTTTGAGCAAATGGAACTTCCCCCTATCAGCTTGCATTATATATATTTTCTTTTAAAAAGTTCTTTTTTCATTTTTCAATAAATACATATAATAAAAAAATCCGCTCATCGGTGCTTATTTTCTCTAGGTCTCAACTACCGTTCGTCAAGGTTCCGAATTGAATACATGGAACAAGCAAGCCCAACTTTATAAAGTTAAAGCAGCGGTGGGGATGAGGAACAAGCCTATCGTTTTTAACCTTAAGCGCATTTTTGTTAAATAGCTTTTGCCCTTGGCCGTAAAACATGTGAACACAATATAACCTAACAGTTGTGGCAAATAACTGACTGCAGCAGCAGGCAATCACTGTCATTTTCTGTTGGGTTATTGGTTAAGGGCACCCATTTTTGATATGCTCTGAGAAAAAAATTAATTATTTCATTCCAGTAAATCAGGACGTAGATTTCTGACTTTTAAAGAAGCCTTTAATCTCGATCAAACAGACACATTTTTTGGCATTTGGCGGTTTTGGCAATAACACAAAGAGATGACCGTTACCTTTATAATAGCTCAAAGAAGAATCAATTGAAAATTTCATTGAAATTACTTTATTCTGTGGGAAATAATGAGTGTTTGACGTTTTGACAAAGTTTGTTTATTATCGTAGCAACAGTTCTTTCTTAAATGGCCGCGGCGTTCTGTTTAATCGGATTATGGACTTGTCATGTTAATACATGTTTAAATGATATTGATAATGTATCCAATATTTGAAGCAATGTAAAAGGACCTGTAATATGCAAATTTAGAGAAACTGTATTATTGCAGATAGTCAGCCACCCAGTCTTAACGACTGAGAAATAATAAATTTTCTGATTGTTCAAAAGCTTTTTGAAAGTAATGTGTTTGGTAAAAAAGAATGGGTAATTTATATTTATGCATGTGGGATCGTGACTGCAATGCGATCTCTAATACTTTTAATACTTTAATAAGTTTATAGCACAAAGAGGTGGCCGTTACCTTTATAATAGCTCAAAGATGAATATATTGGGAAATAATGAGTGTTTGACATTTTGACAAAGTTTGTTTATATTTATGCATTTGGGATCGCGACTGCAATGTGATCTCTTCATAGAATTTCTAATACTTTAGTAAGTGTATGTGTGTGTAATTATATTTATAAACTATAGTAATTTCCAACACATACCTTATTATAACTCAAATTCAATTATCCGGAAATGATGCTTTATTTTAAATATTCTATTTGGGAGGAAATGTTACATCTTATTTTAAAAAAAGACAATATTCAATACTATGCAAATTTGATATATAAATGAAACATGTAACTTCTTTGTATACCCATCGATTTTTAGGTTCATTTCAAAATACAAGTAAAGATAAATCTTTCTTTTTTAGATATCTACAAATACAATGTCTATTCTTTGTCTTAAATATTTTTTTAATATTTAAAGAAACATAAGTTAGTTATTCTTGCTATAATAATTCAAAAATAGATGATACAAAATAAATATTGAAAATTTCATTCAAATTACTTCATACTTCATGCTCAGCCAAATTATCAGATGTACATGTCAGCATAGTGGTAACCAGGGCTCTGGTATATTCGAGATTTAGCCTCGCTTTCCCATTTTTAAATAGTGAATCGTTCTAATCTAGTTTGATAAAGACGCGAGTTTCCTCGTCGAAACGTCGCTTAAAATTAAGCTCAGTATAATTGTGTATCCATAAAATGGTACCTTATGTTGGATAATATAATACAATATATATATTTACAATGACTGATGTCAAAATTTTATATTTATATTTAACATCGACATTACACGTTAAAGACTGTATCATGCAATATCGCCATGTTTTTGGTATGTATCATCTATATATATTTCATTCATATCTACAATATCCAAATCAAGAATAATTTAGTAAAATCTATCTACAATCAAATAACCATAGCCATGTTGATTTCTACAATATTAATACAAATTTTAATATCAATATGCCGATATACTTAATAATAATTAATACCGTGTATTTTAATATCTACAAAACATGTATACAAATCTAAAGCAGTACTTATTGCGATTATCTTTTACAGTGGCATAGTGTTCCCGCTATAAATATATAAATCATAGTTCTAAAGATAAAATAAATGATGCCAACATTAAATAGATTTATAGGTTGATTTAATCCTGTATACGATAACCGTTCTCTTTCCAATTCCAGGAATACCTCGGAGTTTTCCAAACTTGCTACTTTAAGTAAAATCATATAACAGAATATCGTATATCCCGAATCGTGTGATGTCGTGTATGCTGAACACATTTTGCAGGGCTCTGTCATGGTATTTTAATATCATGTATCATAATAATATTGTCTTTATTGATGTCGAAATTTCATCTTATGCCTTCCATATACGGTATTATCATTTCCCCAAGATAAAGTACACGCAATATCGTCGATGGAGTGGGGTGGGGCATGTGTTTTATCTCAATCTCAAAACTGTTAGACTGTCATAGTGTATCATTGTATATATTCTGTTATATGATTTTACTTAAAGTAGCAATTGACCAATGTCCAAACTGATATATCATTACTCTTTCAAACCTTTAACGGTTTGGGTTTATACTAAACGTAACGATAAAGTTACGTTCTTGCTATATCCATATCTTCTTCTGTATTTAAACATCTGTTTCCTATGTGAAATTTAACATCTTATCAAATATTCTTATATAATTATTTTAATTCTAAGCTTGTATATAATAATGTTCTATATTCTACTGAAACTTTAGTCTGGTGACCGGCTCGCCCTAGCGATAGTTATAGTTTAAAGTCCTAGCGATACCTACCTCGTTGATGTGACCGATGGCCAGTTTTAGACACTGGGTATTAAAAGTACAAGTCTAACTATTTATCTGAGTTTTCGTCGTTAGTTGGAATAAGCTACAACCCCCAGAAAACAACACTTCGGTAGGACAACCCATTACCAAATACATAACACTTTATGCCACTGTGTATTGTTTTCATAATATGTTTTAGGGTTCATCTATCTTGCATAATGGAACACCGATCTTCAAAGTGGTGAAAGCTAATATTGATTGCCGCACGAATATAATTGTTATAATCGCATACAGTTATTACAATTTTACTTCAACTGTAAATATAAATCTTAAAAAAAAACAACCACAAGAAATCATCTGCCTCAACACTTCCATGTAGTGCAAATGAATATGCTGGAAGAACATTTTAGGGGAAGAGGGGGCGGGGCGTGGGGGGGGGGGGGGTCGTGAATAGAGCACCCGAAAAGTCCAAAGTTCTAATTTATGATAAAGACCTACTATACCGATGGATGTATAATTAATGGCCAACTGAATATGCTAGAAAAGACCATTTTATCGGGGAATTGGGGGGGGGAGATTCGTGAATAGAGCACCTGAACTGCCCCAAAAAATAATGTATGGTAAAGACCTAATATACCGATTAATGGATGTATAATTAATGGCCATCAATGAAGTAGGCTGGGTGCGTGGGTAGGTGAACGGGCTGTTTCTCCTCCCGTCTCTCATACAGAAAAAATTGACAGCCATGGTCAGTAAGAAACAGTTTATTATTTAGTGTTGAAATATAGATGTTCTTGTGTTTTTTATCACCAACAACATGAAACAAAGAAAAAAGCTGAATTAAAATTAATTTTGAGTATAGTCTGGCCTAGAATCTTGTATATTCAATTCTATAGGGACATGCTAAGCGCGACATTAATTTGTGAATTTTTGTTATTATTAATTGCTCAATTCCGACTATATTAAATCTGCATTCTTGTCAATGAAAATGGGAATGTCGTAATCTTATCATGGCTTAAATAATATGATATTAATTTTTTCATGCATCCAGATTCTTTCTAATGAACATAGAAATGGAATTCTCAGCGCATAAAATTAATAGCTAACAAAAGTTTTCTTCACATGTAGTTTGATCTTCCATGGCCTGATGACCAATTCAATACGTCTGCAGCACCGGGACACGCGCGCTTTCGCACCCAATAGATCAATACGCCAATCTCTTCAGAGAATATGCGAATAGTTTCAGCAAATCTAAAGTAGAAAGCAACTAACCACATTCAACAGAACTCACGTCCCAAACGAGCTGAAGTTTGAGAGATTCCTTTGCAAGCTTTCCAAAATTCCAACAGTCTTGTGCCACCTGTAGCGAGAAGACGACCGACACAAAGATGGTGTTTCCAGATGAAATGAAAGATTGCATTGGTGGGAAACATGACTTATTTCAATATATTTATCATGTAATAGACCTCGTGATGACAGCCAATCAACGCGCTTCATTTACCAGAAAATTACTATCCTATATAAGGTAGGTAAACCACATTTGCATATATTTTGTAATGTTAATGAATTATCAATCAACCGAAAAAATATAATATATTATCTCCTACGCAGTTCAACTATTCGGATAATGAGATGCAAAAAAAAAATGATTGTATTCCTTAATTTCACCCCTTACGCGTATCTTTTATAAAGAAATTCAATAAATTTCAGTAATTTACTTTTTCACTCAAGTCCCATGTTTATTCCACATTTTTTTTCTGTCTAAATTGTTGAATAATATTAGGGTCAATCTAATTTGTCTCGATAACTAATCGATAGAAAAGAGAAACAATGTTGGATCAAGTTTCCTACTTTGCTCATACCAACTTGTTATTGATGAAGATAATGACACAGTCTGGCACTAACATCATAATTTGTAGCATAAAATACAACATAATTACTGATGATCTTTAAGACCTCCAGTTTTTATGACTTTCTTGGTTATGCTTTGAATACTTTTTAGTAGGCCGTGTATTTATATCTTAAATGATCACAATATTAAAATGTTTCAGTAAGTGCGGAATAAACGCACCTCACAGAACACAAGTGAAATCACAATTAAAAGTTTTAATAAGTTTTATTCTGAAATTGCGCAGTTAAAAGTTATAGTTAGTTTGTTGTCTGAAATGACGCAGTGAAAAAGTTTAGTAAGTTTGCTTTCTTACATAGCACAGTTGCCGGTTTCAGTAAGTTTGTATTCTGGAATAGCACAGTTGCAGGTTTTAGTAGGTTTTATTCTGGAATTTGCGCAATTAAACGTTTTAGTAAGTTTGTATTCTGAAATAGCGAAATTAAAACTTTTAATAAGTTGTATTTGTGTTCTGGAATAGCGCAGTTAAAAGATGTAGTAGGTGCTTATTCTGGAATAGCGCAGTTTCAAGACTTAGTTTTTATCATGTATTTATATCATGAATTATCTGATTTCAAATTTAACATTTTAATATATGAAAAATAATCACACTTCGAAACTTTAATTTTAAACTATCGCAATTTAAAAGATTTACTAAATTATACATTTTTATATCATGAAAAATAATCGCAATTTGAATTATTGCAATCAAAAGTTATTGGCTTGTGGTTCCAATTATTTCAACTCTATAAGTTTTACCGAATTATGTTTTATATCTTAAATTATATCTTTTAGTAAGTTGTGTCTGTTGTCATAATTTTCCCAATAAGCTGCTATTTTATTGTAACAAAATTACTCTAACATAAAAGAACTTCCTGCGAAAAAAAAAAAATATTTGACACAAAAGATACAATTTTTGAATTATACAAGTCAATCGATCATTTAAACTTCCGATAGTACAAATATATATATATATATATATATATATATATATATATATACGTGTATACATTATATACTTAAAGAAGTCATCGAAAATGGCATTAACAGGTCCGACTGGGTGTAACATACAGCAATGATCTTTGGTAGATCATTTTTAAACTATTTGCTTGAAAACGATATCTGTATGTGTATCGAAACGTAGCATGTTAATAAATTCAGAAGTAGTATATCCATATAAGTGTGTTTTATTTTTAGTGAAATCTAGTTCTATATGTCTTATAAGGATTAATAGTAAACGTATAGGAAAATATTGAATTTGTTGAAAATGTTGTCTGTTTAATATGGATGTACCTATATTATATTATAAATTTACATATTCTTTGAATGATATTGGAAGATAATCAAAAAAACACACTTCTATGGAATAACAATTACTGTGGTTTATTTCACTGCGACGTTTCAACAAGATTTCGGGGGGTTGGCATGGCCTAGTGGTCTAGAGTGCCGCGCTTCGACCTCTAGCTGGCCGGTCGCCTCTGGCTTGCGGCTGTGGTTTCAAGCCCTGGTGTGAGCGTATGTGGCATGGAGATAGGGGCGCCTTCACAACCTCATGGGTTTCCTCCGGCCACTCCGGTTTCCTCCCACTGCTAAAGACCCCTACGCACAAGCGAATTATTGAAATAAAATGAAACCATATGTTAGTCCCAAAATGACCTGGTTTGTGTCGAATGGACGTTAAACCCCATTTCTCTCTCTCTCTCTCTCTCTGTCTCTCTCTCTTTCAACAAGATTTCACAAGTCGTTATCAAGCATTATACACAAATACATAAAGAATGAGAAAAATATGAATATATATATACAAACATTTTTCTTTTTTTTGGGGGGGGGATGGGGTATATATTTACATTTTGGGGCGTATTATTCCACTGTGTATTAACTGTTTGTATTGCTATAATGAGGTGTGACTGCAGTGATGGGAAGGTCGTTCATCGGTCAGGTATGAAATATAGGAGGTTTGTGATCATGGTACCCTTCGATTTATTTCATTATTTTAATAAGCATTCCTCTTAACGACAAAGAAATACCCTTCGTTCCATTAAGTAGCAACAAAAGGAAGCAAGATATTCATGATTTTACTAAGTTCAAAGGTCCTGTGGTTCTGATGAGTGTCCACGAGATTTTCATTAAGATTATTATCATCAGAATGACTTCTTGATCCCTACATTTTGACAACAAAATCTGTTTTAGTCTTCATAGAAATTCATGACCTTCTATAATAATGAGCTGATAATTAACATCTCATATACATGTCCTACAAATTAATCAGATCTTCAGGAAATATTGTTAATTTATTCAAATTTCTATTACAATATTTCTTGTATTCTGACATTAAATATGCACTTGTCATAGATAAGGGTGCGTGAAATTTGTATGAATTCAAAAGCTGATTCATTTTAACCATCTTGAATTACAGTATGACATGAGTATCCATATTGTTTGAAGGTTTTCAGGAGAAGCGATGGGGTTGGGGTGGGGGTATCACTGACCACTGAACGAATTCGGAATTCGCTTTCCGAGAATACCAAAGAATGCCACGAATGCTGCATGGTTATATCTTCCCAAAGGATTGGTAAAAGATTTTGAAGATAAAACTTTTCTAATGTCAGACTATCAGCGTGAGTATAAATGAAATGTCTAAGGGATTCGCATAGCCCAGCTCTTAATTTGGTGTAATAATGCTGATCAGAGCATTAGAAATCGAGTATTTTATTATAACACGAGCACACAAACAACATTTTCAAAGTTACAATCAGATGCACAAAAGTTTTGGGAAGATTATATGAATTGGCCACATAACAACTTAAACTTGCCGATTTTATTTTACCCACATCGGTTCGGTACAGTATTTATATACATGTACTGTAAATTAAAGTTGAGAAAATACAAAAGAGTATTTGAGTTTTCCCTTAGTTCCACTGAATATCATATTAAAATTTATTGTATATTATAATAAGCTTGTATATCAGGACTCAATGTATATCCGATGCTTCGGATATTAAAAATGTAAGAACTACCAAATCATGTATATTTAAATATATAGAGTAAGGATCAATAAAGATAAAAACAATACATCTTATTTCCTTAATAATTTTATCAGAAAATTTATATCTTTGTCCTCCCTGATCTGAAACCCCTAGAAATAATGTAGGTAATTCTCCTGGCTTAAACGTATCCGCCTGAGTGATGGTGAACACGGGTTGGCAATATGGAAATTTTGATAATTCAAAACAAAGAAACTAATAATATGTTTAAAGAATTCTATTGTTTCTACGGTTTTGTTATGTTCAAGTGTAATATCAGCTGTTTCTAAGTTACACCACCGTCACCTTTGTTTGGTTCGTGTACCGACTTGGACAACATTATGTCCGTATGTTAATATTTGCATTATTTGATTAAATAAATAGTTTAAACATTAAGAGAAGTTTACTCTATCATACTTTCGGATATGGCTGTATTTCTTGAAGGAAGTTGTCGTTTTCTTGACACGGTCTTGTTTATCACCACATTCGCTACTAACTAGATATTTTCCGGTCCGGGTTGCTTCAAGGAGACATTAAATTGCCTGTATCCGCCTGATGTGTTTTTGGTAGAATAGTGACCGATTCAGTGTTATGTGAACTACACTATATTCCCTGCACAATTTTGTACCACTTCAACTAAGTTTGATCTCGGGGAATGTCGAGTACTATAACAAAACAAGTCAATAGTGATGCAGATGCACCCCCCCCCCCCCACACACACACACAGGCAAATAAATAACTAGATACTACTCATGCATTGCTTGCAAACCAATAATAAAATTGTTTTGCGTAACATCTGTAGAAAATGCTCGTAATCGAACTAAGTCAAGATATTGAATTGGTCGTGTTCCAAAGCATAGAATTTCTTATATCTGTTTCGCCTAAAATGCTCAATATGGAACTTATTAAATTCATTGGTGTAATGAAACTATGTGCCAAGGTGTGTCAGTATCACACAGACAATTAGAATCCAAAGAAGTTTCGGCAAATCAATGCACCACAATTAGACGCAGTGTAATTGGTTCCAATTTAAAGTCTCGCCGTGCTCAGTTCCTCGAAATCTCTGTTAAAGCATTTAAACATTCGACCTCAATTAAGTGCAAAGTTATTGTGTTCTAAAAGGCGTTGCTACTTAGGGTTAGGGTTAGCCAAGGCACCATCAACTGGGTTTAGACATTCACGTCGTTAACAGCTACACCGAGTTAAACGTTGCAGCCTGGGAAAATCCCATTGCTTAATCTGCTTAGGCCTGAGCTGCAAATGCGCACCTACGAACATTCTGTCTAAATTATAAATAGCTTTATTGAGCCTGGAAATGTGACGGACAGGTGGACGAACATACTTTAATAGCCCCCGACTTCATCGAAAGATAGCGTACAAAAAAACCTCTCCACTTTATACAAATCGATTTCATCCCCTTTTTTTCGCAATCCAAGATAATTGTTTACTTTCTGGTATTTTTTTTTTTATCACGGTTGGGGTTTGTTTTAACCCAAATAAAGCACATTTTTAGCTACGATAGTAAATGAAAAAAAAAACAATTATGGGTTGGTTTAGTTATTTAAAAAGAAAATCCGTATATTCTATATTTGTTTACAAACGGAAACAACAGGAAAATAAAAAGAAATATATATATATATATCATATTGGTTGGTGTTATATTCAGCCCGAATAAACGAAGCATTGTAAAAAAAAGATGCCTTATGCAATTGGCAAGTTGCAACACAATTCGGCGAAGTCACAGTCTTAGCTACTGTATGTTTGTTTGTTTTAGAGTAAGTAATATAGAAGTTAACGTTATTGCATGATAATATAGTAGACAAATTTCTGTTTATATAATACTAGTTCATATTAAAACACATGTGTTAAACACATCACTGTGCCTGTCTATCTAACTTCTCATTATACGAGTTTAGTGATATTGTATGTCTACTAAGTTGATTTCAGGATATGGGTTTAACTTTCTCCACCTGAATTTGCTTGACAGTTCTTTTAACCTTGTTGCTTTTTGCATTAAGAAAGGACTCGAGCATTAATTATCAATAATATGGCGTCTTATTTGCATAATATACTCTTTTGTTTGTTTTTTTTTTTTTTAAAAAAAGAAATTTAATACATTATACTAATAAATTTTTAAAAGGAATTACTTTATTAAGCCTTGTTTGATATTAGGGTTGAGACGCCCTGAGTCCGTGCGCGTCGAGTAGTGTTGTTTAGAGTTATTTCCCTTTGGTTAGCTTACGACTGGTTCTGTACTTATCGCCATAATTGTTTGTACCTTACGCTGTAAAAAAACTACACTGTACACAACCCCTGATGTACTTCTATGGGTGGCTTTAAAACGAAAGCCACATTTAGATTGGTATATCCCTTGTCTGTCATCGTTAAATTCAAGTCGCTGGTCGTCATGTGCATTTTTCGGGCAATGCCCAACCCATGCTAAGCTCTATGTTTGAATTCATTTTAATCAAAAGATTTCACCGAAGATTATTCGTGGTAGGCCTACTGGCTTGATTGAAAATACCCTTTTTATTTGTTGACAAATTTTCATTTTATCATATAGGCCTATCTATGCAAATGTCGAACGGAAGATCTTCGGTCTTCGCTTAATACTTACCGGGTACTTCAGTTATTTTACCAACAACTGAATACAAAAGCTACGGTGGCAATCGTGTCAAAAGATGACAACTATTTTAACCGGGTTAATAGCATATCTCGGAAACAGGCATCACAAGACAATGATCCGATGACATTTTGAAGGAGAACCAATCGAACTTTAACTCTGAAGTGATAGCATTTACTTGACGATGGTGTCAGTTTCTCGCACAATATCACATCTTGGGGAAACAATCATTTAAATCGGTGAGCTTAAAGTTAAGAATTACAATAACCTGCCCCAATAAATGTACAGTATTTTGGTAACAACTGATAAATTCAAATCCACTAATAATTCTTAGCTCCAAGTCTACTTGTTACTGTTAATAATTGTGTGTGTATGTTATTAATACCAGTAGGCTATTTTCCAGTAAAACATAAACATAATACTATATGAAAACATTATGTAAAGAACTGGTCGATGTTGCTATAATAGTTCAAAAATAGATAATGAAAAGGGAATATATTTATAATTTCATTCAAATTATTTTATTCTGAGCGAAGTTATCGGTATTTGATGTTTTGACAAGATGTAGATAGATTATTTTTATTTTATATCGTAGCAACGCAGTGGTACTTGACTATGTCTCAAATCACCATTTATAAATTAGATTATGGCGTTCGAGTTTCAATCCATTTAATTTTTGGTCACCCGATCGTCTAGTTGATTATATATAGCTCAAATATAGTTCATATACCATTTGGAACCAAAATAGTTACATTTACAACAGCTGCAATTGTTACACAGTGTGAAACTTTATAAATGACAGATTAATCATATGCTCTGTATATCAAAAGACAAAGTTGTTCTAAGTGCTTTCAACTTTCGTGTACTTTATAAGTTAATAATATAAGTACATATTAAACATGCATCTAGGGTTGCTCATGGACCTAATAATATAAGGTATCTGGGTTGACATTTGTCTATTAACGTTTTCGTAATGATTTCTGAATTTTGAAGTACCGTTTGAAACCTATCCTGTCTGTATCCATTGGTCATGTAGCCTATAACTGCACCTTTCCGTTTCCTCCGTGATGCTTGTACCGAAGTTTTAAATAATAATTCATTAATTTTTGCGGTACCATGTAAAACCTATCCCTTTTTGTAACTTGTCCCGTATTACCTCCTATCCGTTTCCACCTTTCTGCTAGTACCAAATAGTAAGTTTTTATCAACGGAAACCAACTGATATAATTAACGGAAAACACTTATAAAAGTACTAAGTTTTCTACTATTAAAAAATAGGCTAATGAACTTGTAATATTTTTTTATTATTTTTGTTTTAAAGAAAAATGAGATAATGGAATTAAATTAAATTTGAACGTGTCTGGTGTATAAAATCTGAATACATGAAGCGCATAGTACTTCCATTTATTTCATTTGTAATATTTGAAATATCAGCTGATTTAGAATGTCGTTGTAAGAAGTCTGTGTCTTTGTGATATAGCTTTATTTTACGTCCGCTTCCACCGAAGTGATATCGGCGACATGTTTGCGGATCTAGTTCAGTTTTATAGAAATATTTTCACCAAGCAATAACTGTAAGACTGGGTGAATATTTATGATGGATTAGGAGATGGAAATGAAAATGAAACTCGCTCTGCTCCGCCTTTCAAAATTACTAGATCCACGATTTTCGGTCTTTCATTCACAGACGTGATTATTACGATTATTTGAAATTTTTAGGTATATCGGAAATAATAACTTAATTTCGTTGTGTTAACTGAACTATTTTTTTCTCCATTTTTTTTTTTTGTTAACTTCCTTGCTTACATAATATGATTGGTTGTAATTTCATGTAATTTCTGCCACCTACATTACGGAAATTGTAATGAAACTAAATCGGTTACAACTTTTATACTCGATTTATAATTCCACTATATGTGTTAAAATCGCATAAAATCGAAATGCAGCCCATTCCTAAATCCAACTCAATATTTTGCATTGACGATTTGTTCAAGGCAAATTGCCGCGGTTACACAGGGTATCGTATGCTTCGGTTACATGGGACTTTTATTAAACCACAGCAGTTACGTATGTTTAATGTCCTGGTTTCATATGAAACCTATTTTCTAACACAGTCAAGAATTGATTGATTGCGTTACTGTATTCCATTGTTTTAATGTAACACTATAACCCCAACTAATTTTTATTAGCCCAAACCTGTAATTCCCTGGAATATCTGTTCTTATTGCAAACAGTGACCGACAAGAAAAGATAAGGTATATCCAAAATTTAAATTTTTCATAAGTAATAGATGATTGAAAGTTTAACAAAAACGATCTTACAATCACCGACAATAAAGGGCGGGGTTTTGTTTGTCAATTTCACTTATCCATAATTTCTAAATTATTGTATGAAATTATTAAGATTTGGGATATTATGTGTAGAATATAATATATATTTCCTTGTCGGTCACTTTTGCAATAAAAACGCTTTATTGGATTACTGACTTCGAAAATATGCCTCTATTAGTCGTTGGGATTTCATACAACAATAGAATCCTGGGATATGCATTTGGTATTTGAAAAAAATGGACAGAAACGATTCTTCCAAGCAGCTCACTAGACTATGAGTGAATTTGTTAGTCTAAACATTGCGGGAATATTTCAATAAAACGTTAAAACTTCATATCACTCAAAATCTGAGAAATTGATGTCCTTTCGGAATAACCATATATTATAGAGCGTGTGTGAGAAATGGATTTATTTAACGTCCACTTCCACCGAAGTGATATCGCCGACTAATCTTTACAGGCAAGAAATTGGTTCGAAGTAGGTTAATTGCAGTGTATATATATAATTCAAAACTCTTAGTGTTAATTTCTTTTGTTTCTTCTAATTGCCGTTTACGCAAAGCTAAATTTCAATGTCTCTGTTGATACACCGCTAATTAAGCAAGAGCTGAAAAATATCTACTAGATTATATAATGAAATTATTATTCAATTATTTTCTCCCTAAGCAATCATTATTTAATTTTGTTCAATTAAAGTACATGCATTGATTTTCTGCAGATAAACATCGATTTTTGTCTCCTCATTATAATGTTATTAAGGTAGTTTGGATGTTAAGGGAACCATCAAAGGTTGTAAATAGACGGACTATTCAGTTTGTATTCTTTGTGGTGATCTGTGCATTTATAACAAAACATAAATATTACAGCATAATAAAAGGAATTTTAAGTCTCGGCAGATGGCGCTACACATAGAGGGCGGATCTTTCTTTTTTCTTTCATATTGATTATTTATGCTTTGATTTCATCGCTGGGTGATGTTTTCTACTAAAACATCCTTTTTTAGTAATACAGGATAATAACATTTTTAATATATTTTGTGCTGCTCCAGTGTAGAGTCATTTTTTTTCGCAAAGAAAGCTCGTTAACACTGGAAAGTATAGAAAACAAAACCTTGTTCGTAAATAATGTTTTTCATTTTTTCAATAATCAAAAATATTACATTTATTTGATGTTCTAATGATTTTGTATATCTCTTGTTTTCTACTTCTATACGATTATTTATTGAAGCTTGATCTTTATTCGGGACAGTTAATTTTCTTCGCAGTGTATTGTATCAGCAAGGTATTGCGCGTGCAGTTAATTTTCTTCGCAGTGTATTGTATCAGCAAGGTATTGCGCGTGCAGTATGTTTGCAGTTTATAATCCTTTACATATATCCCATACTTATTTGGAAAAAAATTCAGTATCTATTAAATTTGTGTGAAATTAGTTACAGTAGAATTTGAACACTACCATTTAAGTTAATTAATCATGATAGCAGTCTCACATCTGTTACAATAGAAAAGTCATGAAATGCTAATCCAGTTGTCATAGCAACCCATTGATTCTGTTTTTATGTCCATTCGCCATCTTTGTTCCTTGTTTAAGTCTCGCGTTGTACTAAATGTAATAAACACAACATTCACTTTGATTTTTTGCTATTCTTAACAAATAATTGTTGCCGAAACTGTTCCCTATAATGCAATCAAAACAAATGATCATTAATTAACCCTTGATTAATCTGTAAAAACGCCATTATACCGACGTGGAACCACTCGCGATAGAGATGACTCATGCTTTGTATAATTCTCATCTATTTGAAAGAATTTGACTTACATATTTTTAACTCATAGTACTAATACCGGTCTGGCATTAAAGGCATCGCATGATCGGAACGATAAATTGGTATTGTAGAGTCGCCGTGTACATATTCATATTGGATATCGAATGCTGGATAGAACGAAGCCAGAGCAGAGTGAGAAGAACTGCTAGTTCGGCACGCTGCTGCTCAATAATGGCACACAGGAAGCTGGCTTTATTTAGAAAAACCCAGCTGTTGAGTTTATACTAGCAAGCAGTCTGGTTGGTTTTCAAGAGCTTGGAGTATGGAAGGAAGGATGTTTGTTTTTTGTAAATGTTAGGCTTGCTTAATCCAGTATTAGCTCCATAAAAGTGTCGAATGTAATTTCATTGGTAGTAAGCTATATCGAGTAAGTGAAATATCGAAGACTGAGTAGTTCGTTCGTTAAGCCTATGCGTAGTTGTATAATGGGATAGAACACTCTTAAATTTTTTTATTGATATCATGCCTAGGTACTTGTAGTGTAATGACTGTGTTAGTAGTTTATTAGTCAGTGTGTGCCAAGCTAAACGTCCATACATAGAATTACAACGGCGTTTTATGTGTTATATGTTTATGACCAAGTTAAAGTCATTTTACTATATGATTTAGTTGATCGTATTTTGAATGAGGAAGTCTAACATTAACATGGAGTGTGTTGAAGAGCACCATGATGCTACTACTCCAGTCATCATTGTAAATAATCTTATCAATCAGGCACCGAAGACATGGAAATCTACCGAAGGTGTAGCGAAACATTGTTATAGAAAAAACTTTCTTAGTGGTAGCTGCTGTTGGTTAATGCTATATTTGTTTATCATATTATTTGGATATGTATCCCCGACTCCTTTACGAGCTTCAGAAAAACATTATAGAGAACTTCAAGCACATGGTTTGGTAAGTGGAATTTTAATACATTTTTAAAAAATTATGTTAATAAAACCTGCTGTGTACTTTATTTTATTTCAACGCTGAACGATTCAAAGTTTTATAAAAAGAATTATTAATATTATACGAACCATATATTATATCTATTAGTAATAATTCAGATGATATTTGAAATGTAGAAATCGATATACTGTACGACTGGTGGACTACATACCTATATATTTACACACTCGCTGTACTTAGTTGTGATGAGTAATATATCCACATAATGCATACATACATATATACATACATACATACATACATACATACGACTCCTTGAAGTACGTACATAGCGATGAACAAAAGAAACAAAAGACGACTTTAATTTGTGCTATCATCACTGATATTGATAAGCGTGCGATCTTATGTTTTAATTGCAAAAAGGAAGTAGACTATGTACTTAAATATTTATTTTGTAATGCCACGAACCGAAAGTGTAACAATCTAATTCATGTTACATTTGAAATTTGACAGTTGTCAGACGACTTATTATATTTTTATGAGTGACACCTTTACCAAATTGACAGATTAAATAATAATTCACGTAAACTCACATGCAGAAATGTACATTCGTAGCACATGTAAATAGCATTATTATTATCTAAATGTCATTGATGCAATTTTGATCGCGTTAATAACATAAACTGTTATGTCTTTGTTGAATATTTGGGTTTTTATTCTGCGGTATACAGACTGTAATAGACCGTATTATAATCTATAATGACAGGCCAAAATGTCAAACAGTCTGAATGAAAGAAGGAGGCAGTGTTTTGTTTTCCTGGGTTGTGTCCTAGTTTTACTTATCGTAGTATACATATCGCCGACTCGTGGCTTATAAATATAGCAGTGCAGTTATGGTGATATACAATACAATACAGTACATAGATATAGGGTTTTTTCTTATAGTAAAAGCATTAGTCAATCTAGGAAATGTGTTGTGCACATGTTGTATTTATATAGAATGTCAAATGTAATATATGACTTGCCTTTTTATATGGTTTATAGGTTTATGTCTACAATACCGATTTCGTTCTTTCAAGTTTCGGTGGTCGTGTCATACAGCCCATCTGTTGTTTCGTATTTAGAGTTGCACGAATTTAAATGTTTATATGGTTACACTTATCAAAAAGCAAATCTACATCCGTTGTTTGTTTTTTTTTGTGGGGGGGGGGGAGCTTTATTTTTAATAAATTGTTAACGATAGTACATGGCCTTTTGTCGTTCATTCCGGCGCGTGCGCGATGATGACGGCGCTTTACGTAACGTGGCGACATTATTATCGTCCATCTTATATAATACGGGTTGTCTTTAATTATCACACAATAGGACAACTACACGAAATGCTTTGTTATTAGGTTTTTTAATTCTATATGATCTTTATGTGGGATATTTAATGTATATTTAGAATGTCATTGATTCGAAATTGGTGCGAATGATAAAATGATTTATTACGAAATTGGTTTAACCCCAGGGATTGCAAACAAAATATATCTTTGAAGTATTTAAAAGTAATATTAGTAATCTGCTTATTACTGTAGACTAGAACCTGCGTATTACCTTATATTGCCCGAAGACAAGAACATATTTGAAAGTATGAGTAACTAACTACATGTAATTAAATAAGAGGAACTTGCAAAACCTGTGGTATGCTGTTATCTCGTTTCAGTTTATCTCAATATTATATGGTGACTTGCATGAGAAAATGGGTTTATTAACTTTATTTCAACAAATAAAACAATCCATACACATAGAACCAAAAAATACATTTTGATCGAATATACAAGTAAATAAGTCTTAGTATAGGAGTCACACTAAAGGAATATTTATATAGCTGGAGAAAATTTTTCGCTATGTTGTTACCTTGTATCCAGGGAAATAGGAAGCATAGCCTTTATAATATGTATTTATGCCAGTCAGATGTTAGTGACAAAGGGGACATCTTTCAGACATTTTTAATTGTGTCAGTATAATTATGGTAAATTTTACTACTCCAAAAGTATACCTAGATATTTATTTATTATTGATTGTTTGGAGTCCACATACAATATTTATTCTATTTTCTATTTTTGGATAATATGTAAGTGATTGCTGAATAATGATGGCGCCGGTATCTTCGATTTTTCCCCCAGGCAATTAAAAAAACATTGACGTGTGGCAATCAAGCAGGGACCTACTTGTGATAAAACTGCATAGTTTACCTAACTGTCTGTCAACTTAGTAGAATTACAAACCATGATGGCTACAGATTTGAACAGGGCCCAAGAAATTGGTATATTCATTTTTTGCCAGTTCTTTAGGTGACCAACTGCTTGTATCTTATTTGTATGCAATAATATCGGAATGACTATAAATATCACTGTAGTAATATGCAATTATGACTTCGTTACCACCGGAATGTTAATCATACTCAATTACGATAGTGATTCAAATTTCAAAACACGCGCACTATGTAGGGCTGCGGTAATAAAAATAGATTCTGTCTTTTAATAAACCAAATTGGCTTTTTTGCAAACACTAACGATTTATTGCTTTCTACAGATGATAAATTTTCTGTGTGCCAGTCACAATGTAACATATGTGCAGAAATTGATCGATGCGTTCAGTGTTGTGATTAGGGTTGTAGGTGTTTCATATATGTATAGTACGTATATAGTAAGTAATTCAACTGGCTTATCGATCTACACATAGTTAAAATTCCTTTCTGTGTTACATTATAGAATTTTGAAATTATAATGGTCTACCAAATACCAATATGTCTGTACCGTTAACTTTTATTGATTTCATAAAAGTCTATGTTTGATCATTTATGTTGCTGCGACCTAGAATATGTATTGAGGGAATGCGATAGTTTCAGGCAATATTTTAAAAGTTTTAGATCTGAAACCGGTATAGATTACACATATTAACATTCTAAACAGGGGCCGACCTGGCTAAACTCAGTGTAATGTACAGTCAAGTGAATTAAGAGCTGAATTAATTAGTCGCACATCAAATGAATTATATAATGGGACATTCTATACGTAATTTAATAATAATTTTACGAATGACTAAAAATGCCAGATAAGGGATCGGTTCATAAACCTAGAGGATACATGCAAATATGTTATATTTATATGATAGCAAAGAATCCGAACCAACCCTTAAATCTGATAATTACACATTGCTGTCTGTATTCTATTTAAACGACCCTTTGATGCGATATTAGTTAAATCTGTCATTTTAGAAAGTGGTAAGGGATAGGTAAGGATTTTTGTGGTAGAAAGGCTTGTATTCACATTGCCCAAAATAGGGTTGATCAAAATGTAGTTCTAAGAGATTAAAGAAACGGGGGTGTTAATATGAATAATCCAAGGGATGTAAATGATTTTTGTTCTTCTTTGTTAGTATAGTTAGGTTCAGCTTGATATCTTTTGAAATATGTGGGGGTGACAATGACAGCGTGTCAGTCATAAAATACTTGTCTATACATGCATTGTGATATATGTAATGTTCAAAAGTAACCCTTTCATAAACCACCTTTTTTGGGAGGGGGTCGTCTGTCCAACCTCGTGGATTTTCTCCGGGTCCTCCGGTTTCCTCCCACTGATAAAGAACCCTACGAAATGACCTAGTTTGTGTCAAGTGTACCTTAAACCCCATCTTTCTTTCTCCCCCCCCTCTCTCTTTTTTTGAGGGGGGGGGAGGCGCGCATGCAATATACAAAAGAAGTTGGTAGTACTCCAAAATACTGGCTTGCGAACATGACATTAGAATTCTATTACAAGGTTGCCGTGGTACGTAGGTACAAGTATGTCAGCTGTGCAACTGTTGCATTCATGCTGCACCTGACCATGGATATAGCTGAGTAGTATATTTTTGATAATTGGAATGGGCGAAAATCCGGAGTAAAGATTAGGCTACACCCACAATCCAAATATCAGGAATCCCGAATGCATAATTTGTTAAAGTCTTATAATAATAAGTTGGCCTTTCGCCGAGTAAACGTTTGAGCATGTAACGTTGAATAATAATCTGAAACATTTCAAGTCCTGTTATCCGTCAGCTATATTGAAAGTCCTGCTAGGGCCATAGATAGTGCCATAAAGAAAAGACATAAATACAAAATAAAAACCAGCATCGAAGCCATGTTTATTCCAAGTTAAAAGCCTTTTAGGCATAATAATGGTAGTTATGCTTACAAGAAAGATAAAGTTCGGGTCGATATTCAGACGTCTGACTATTTTTGAATAAATCTTATTGACTACTGACTGTATAGAATCCACATGACCAGCAAGCAGTCACTGGATTTTAGACAGCTTAAATATAAAAGTAGATAAGGTCGTCTACTCGGGTTTGTGTAAAATATGGTTATATCAAGTGATAATGACTTGATGAAATCATTCCCCCAGATCTGAACAGATGGACAGTGATTCATTTACATGTGCTTATAATTCTGTTGACCCAGAGGTCAATTGAAGTTAGATCGTTTGAAGTCATATAGCACTGTTTAATTGTACCCGGGAACTGATTTATCAGTAATGTACAAAGTCAAACAGTTTACACCTTAATCAAAATAATCAAAAGTTCAAATGTCAAGTAAATAAGTTATATTTCAGAATTACTGAAGCCCCTGTCTCAACACGGCTTATTAGCAAGAGACATGGAGAGCCTTGTCAGGGGTTAATCGTGTAAGACTTTCCTTTCGGCCTAGTACAAATTGGTATCATTTGAGAGAGTACGTGTATAGTGACACTGATTTGAGAGCCAACTTTTCTCTTCATTTACAATAGTGTTGGCCCCACGGTGGCCTCGTGAGTAAGACGTGGGATCGTTAATCTGAGGGTCGAAAAAAGTACATCTGGATTGTCCTCTTCTCAATGGTGTAAGGCGGATCGCCTAAGTCGGAGAGCCTGCCAACGTCAAACCGAGGCCACGTGTACACATTGGCGTGTACGTAAAAGAACCCTTGATAATTGGAATTTGATATAAGAGTAAGTCCTAGCACGATTTCATTATCCCAGTCGTACCAGAACAGTAGCCAAGGGCTAATAGTGTCACATTACAGTTCCATATATTTCATAATAAAAAGTTCAAATGCAATAATCCTTCATTTTCAATTTTTTTTTATGCAAGAAGATATCGAGATAACCCCAGGATTATATATATTTCGCTTTCTACTTATTTGTTGCTTGAGCAGCTTCATAAGACATTTAAGATAGTAAATCAGATATTTAGAGTTTTATGATAAAAATCATTTAACTTCGGGGTTTTTTTTTTCTTCTAACGTTGAAGCGCTTCCTGTTGATCTTAAACCATCAAGTATACCTGAGGCAGATATAATTTTCTTTACAAGAAAAAAACCCCACAGATTCGTGTTAACATTCCTATTTAATTAAGTTAAGTGGACTCCTGTTTATGTTTTTTACACGTTCTATTTCAACATTTTAAACGAATTAAGTTAGACCACGTGCTATCCGTTAATAATTCTATATAATTATTGTGATATAATTGACTTGGATCCAATTATACGTAAATTACATGGTTCATTTTACAGAACGTTTGGCAAGTTAATTATTGTATTTAGTAATTATAATACGGTATGTAGATATATAAGTGTTAATCTAATACAAGACAGGACATCAATACCCCTCGGTGTAGCTAAATTGGTGGGCTCGCGATGGACCATGATACCGCGAGTTCAAATCTGTTTAACTTATGATATCTCTAGGTGGAACCATCAGACCAAAAATACTAACTTTAAAAAGTATGAATGGCGGAAATCACAAGCCTTAAAATGTTTTGGCAGTTGAACTTCTAAGATGAAGAGTGATCAATGTCTTAGAGAAACCATATATTACCTCGTGCATGACACTTTCACAGAAACAAGTCATTCAAAGACCTTCATAAAAGAGCATACCTTAAAGCAACTTTTCAAAAAGAACTAAAAATCTTCTACGCCCTTCATATATATATTCTCAGACCTATTTACCCCAGGCGCCCCATATATATAATCTTAAATTTAAATGGCACCCAAAACTACAGAAGACAGAAGAAAAACAAAATGCTAAATTATTTAATAAGTATTATTAGCTTTTAAGAAGGCGGTTATGTTTTTTTTTCTCTCAAAATATTGAATATTCTAAGACGATTTATGGGAAGTAGTTGTGAAAATCCGGTTAAAAAAGATGGAGAATGAATATTTCCATATGAAAGCGTCTAACCATTTCTAATTCAGTGACCTAGATTCTGATTATCGGAGGTACTCCCGAGACGTCCATGAATTGAGAGCTTTGCGCCAAACTGCCATCAGAACGAATAACTTTTATAAACATGACAAATCACATATAGTCATTAACTGAATTGCTAGATACGAATAAAATTGATGAATTAAGAACTTAGAAATTGAAATAAAAAAATGAGAAGTTCAAATGACTGGTTCAGCGTCCTTTCAATGCTGTGAATTTTGCATTCCTGTATAATGGCAACAACTCAGAACGGTTCGTTGTTTACGATGTATAGTGGCCATCACTCAAAACACTTATTAAGACAAGACAGATATGATGCTATTAATCACTTTGTATTACTCATCTTATCGATTAAAAGATGCGTTACATCTATGATTCAGTCGTCTGCTCTATCCGTTACCCTATTGTTATGGGACAGGAGTGACTCGGGGTCAATGTATCCTGTCTGTATCAATCGAACCTACCAGTCACAGATTGCCTTTTGGCAAGTGATCCCCTAATGCTATTAGCATATAACGTTAATGATTGTGTGGGGGAGTTTGGAGAGAATAAGCGACTTAAGTGAATATCCTTGCTTGTAGACCTCAAGATAATTATACCCTCCCTCAGGACACGAATTCTCTTCCCCAGTTTTACATGTAAGAATTATCGATAAGCCACTTAGTCCCAACGTTTGAGCCTACGTCAACAGCAATTACCATACGTAATGTCAAGCTTATTTTATCCATACTGGGGTTTGATTATGGAAATATATTAGATTAATACCGTGGCCTGCCAATACAATTACAATAACATAAATAAGCCCAAACATTACCGTCATGAATTGGGTTAAACATAACTTTTGTTGCTGTCAGTCAAAGGGATAATTATTCAAACAAGTCCAATACTTTACCAGGCAACTAAGTGGGTAACGGCAAAGTTTCGTAAAATAAGTAATTCTTGTCTGGGAATTAAGCAAATTTGATTTTTCGCTTGAAAGTATAAACATAAATAACACAATTTAAAGAGAGGCGTTCAGATGGTACCATCATGCACATGACTAGCTTGGTCCATTTACAAAACGATCGTAATGGGTTAAGACGATAATGATCATCGTTGCTGCAAATTAATAAAGAGCGCCTCAATGACATAATCTTTCTATGAGCCATTTAATGCTTGGTCACGTGTTTAAGCAAAGTATTATTGATTATATGATAACACCATGATGCTATTATAGGTGATTTTTTAAGATGTAATTTAAAAGAAATCAATGATTTAGTCATCCAGATTTGTAATTTCCGTATACAAGACTTCAAGACAAATCCTGCATTAACTATAAGACTGTCTGTAATGCGATCTAAACAATCTCACTGCAAATTCCTGTTAGCACAGTCAGAAAAAAAAAAGATATTTTTTGTGCCCAGCCTATAAAAATAATGTAAGATGTCGATGTCTTACAGCCTCTGATGAAACATAAACTCGACCTTACAATAAGCTAGCTTTGTGTCTGGGTCGGCAAAGACTGATAAACCCCATAACATTAAACATGAGAACTCAAGATTACGTTGTTACCAACCTCACACATTAGACAAATTAATTTCCCGCCCTACCCCCCTCGTGTCATCTGTAGATAAGAACTAGAAGTATTTGTGTATGCATACAAAGGTGTGTGTATACTTCAAAGGTGCAGTACTCTCAAATTACGTGAATATATAGTATAATATACTTATTGTCACTTTTCTACAATATAACATATATCTGACCCACTCTACGAAACTGCTGATGACATACGTGTTATAAAAATGATAACCGCCTTGTAAGATTGTCTGAGAATTGTAACATTAATACAATGATACATATTATCTAATTGCAGCCATTAAACAGCTCTTGTTATCAATAACACAAACAAAATAAATTAATGTACAGTGAGTGTAAGAATCGGTGAAGGAAATGTGCTCTTCCGGGCCAGTCTTCACAATGGCACATAAATGTGAGATAAAGTACGACCCAGACCCCCACTCTATATTGAATTGGGCCTCTAATAATGAGAGGGGCAACTTGTTCTTCATAAATCCCCCCCCCCCGTTCCTTTTCCAGCGTCTGCTTTAATATGATATAATTCAAGTGCATTTAGGAAATTGACTAATATTAAACGATTAACTCATGGAATTATTTTTGATAACATCGTTCATGTTTTACCAGGCCAATAATAATGATTGGGCTTACTTTTAGAACCACCACTTGCTAAATACTAGTAACACATCTTCTGTAACTGCAACTACGTCTAGGTATTGTCGGGGTTCCTGTTATGGGTTCCATGATTCAAATAAGGCGTAGGGTGCTTACGGATTATATTTTCGATGGAACAAAGGCACAAAGAACTATATCTGTCTGAAACTAAATAGAGCGCGTGGTTTTCATGTTGCGACCGACAAAAGAATCCATTTGCACCTCGTCTATTGTGAAAGTCGTATTGTTATTAGGACCCTTTTTTACTTCTTGGCTGTTATGCCATTGTTGGATCACCTTTATGAAAAGCAATCTGTTGAATGTGTTATTTTTTCCCATCTGAATCGTCTCTATATCGCGTAACCGTTATGTCTATATTTAAACAGTTCTTAGAGTACCTGTTTTCTTACACCAATGTCATCAATGACTTTTGTTCAACATTATACCCAATGATCGCCTGACTTGACGCGTGCCCCCTTTTTATCCATTTACTTTGATAAACTTGTTGCACGTGTCCTCACTTACTCCCGAGCAAATAATTTCTTAATATAATTCTATTCACACAGCCCGCCTACTTTCCTGGTGTTGTGGACAATGTGAACCTTTGGATGAATTAATGAAATGCAAAGCACGGGACTCTCATTAACATTGTACATAATTATTCAAAATTATGAGTGTACTCTTCAGTGTCCGATTCCGTTGTTTCATAAAGCTGTTTGATGAGTCTCTGACAATGCTTGTAAATCCTCTGAGAGTTACATTTATCTTTTTCAACCATTGTGTGTGCCGTGCAGGGGTTAAATCGCCAATAAAGCGTATTATATCTCACCAGTGTCCGGAACAATTGACCGTAAAGTGTGATGAAATTGATAATGCCCATGCAGGAGATTAAATAGTCTGTTCGTTCATGTGTCATATTAATATAAAAAAGTTAGAAGCATGAATGGACTCCTACCAATTCAACAAAGGAGTTACTGAGCTCCATACATACTACAAAGAGTAGTACTATGCTATAAAATTGGGGGCGTGGAGGACATCTGGGTTAAATTATATCTGAACCATGAGTTCTGCGTCAACTTGCCCTGCCGTCTGCACGACCTAAAATTGATGCCGGCCGTCTGATATCCGGTTTCTGAATCATAATAGTTTTAAATTTCATATTAGACCTGTATTAGAAACCTCAAATGACCAAGAAGCTTGGTCGATCATATTTCCTGATACGAGATCCATGCAAACTTATCCATTGTTTTATGGAACTGGTTCATATGTGCACTGATTGTTTGCTGGTGTGCATTTAACAAGGTGACCGTTTGGTACTTTAAGAATTCTTGGTTTCCTGCTGCGGAAACCAGTTCTCGAAAATATCAGTAGGTTATCCTGTCATACTTTCCCAAAGTACTGTCTGCTGTTCGAAAGGAAAGATTGTTTTTAGATTGGTTGATTCTAGTTACACGATGCTGACAATCCTTCTAACTTGTTTTCAGCTCCTTTTACTCGATTAATCTAAATTGGGACTACGAAGGCAGATTTCCATTCTATCGGGTGGTTTAATTAAGCGACGCACTTTAAATTTATGTCAGTAATTAGACTTTTGATAAAGATTATACGAACAATGAACACGGGCCAATTTCAGTCTGTTCAAATGTTTGTTCTCGGTGCACAGTCTAGTTATAAGAGATTGCCTTAAATGACTCAATCTAACTAATGCATGGGGAACCAATTCAACTGTCGTGATACGTGTTCCTGTAACATTTCGGGCTGGTTGTGGATAATGCTATTTGACAAAACAAAGACCATCCACTCTATGGGCGACATCTTAGAACAATATAATGAAGATTATATTATACACATAATAAATAAACGTAAATACATTTTGATCAGCAGCAGCAGAGCTATATGTACCAGGAACACCAGAAGATAATTAACTACGATGGCAATTACAATATAAACGTTCATGATAACCAATAATATTGTCAGAAAGCCCCCGCAGGTATATAAAACAAACAAAATAATTTTTTGGTTTCAAAACAATTAGTCTGGTATAAAATGTAGTTTACCTCGTAACCAATTAAAGAACTTTTTTTCAAAATAAGAAATTACACGTTGCTCTAATAATGAAGAGATGCTTCCGGCAGGTAAACGGCAGAAACCTTTGATAAATTGCAGAGCATATTAGAAATACACGTATTAACCACAATTGATATCAGATATAATGTCAGACGGTCTTTATAATATCTGTTAGTGGAATATTGCAGATATTATGCTTGTTTAGCTAAAGGTAGATTAGGGTGTAACATTCGTGATAAAATCAGTGTTTTCACATACATTTTCTTACATATCGCACGTTAAAATACACCAGATGGAATATTTGACATATAAATATAACCACTTATCAAATATGTGAATGTCTCGCGCGATATTTGCAACATACAATTTTATGTTCAGCAGTATATATTTACTCAGAGTTAAAGGTCATTCCCGCAGCAGTCCATAGATTCTAAAATTATACAAAGTTGGAACCTCCTTTTCAAAATATTCTTTCACAAATAGCCACTGTTTGTAATTCCCCCCACAGCAAATTCTAGACGATCATGCTGATTCAGCAATGTGGTAATAGTGACATTTGCATAAAATTGCAATTTGGTTGCATGTTCATGATGATGATAGATCAGTGAGTTCATATGTAACATAGAAATACCCTTTATAAATAAAAGGGAGTTTTATATTACAAAAAGAGTCTGACTTCTATATGCACTTATTTGTATACCAAGTTCATAAACAACCATATAGGACACTCATTTTAAACAATAATAATATGATAAAATAAATATTGCTGAATATATGAAAAGGCATTAAAAGTAAAATCCTACAATATTTCAACATTTTCATCTACGATACCATTATCGTACAATATTTATATTTGATAACGCTTTGATCTAGACTTCTAAAATCTTTCAAAAGCTTTTTTGTTGCTCGGGTGGGTAAAAGAAAATATTATATCTCGACCAGACAGTTCAATGATTAATTTTGAACTTATAGACATTTGCCCAGTTACCTTCTATAGAAATGCATTTTAAACATATTATTGTTTTGTTTAGGGATATACATTAGGTAAGAATATCGGGTAACATAGTTTATATTTTTTGATAACATCTTTGATCGGCTAGATTAAATTCTTAACACCACGAATGTTACTCAGAATCCTATATAGTTGGGAACACCGGAAGTACTAAATTTCATGTAAATCTTGAACGAGAAGTTTCATTCTATGATGGACTGGTGCCAGAACACTTGGCTTATTGCAACCTGGAACTATGGCATGGTTCATGATACTACACAGAGGTGTAGTCATTTACTGGTCTATATAGTTGATCTATGGTACTAATAACGTACTATGATATCTCGCTGTAATATATCATGCTTTTGAAGGGAACATATTGCATAAGATAACAACTGATTCACTTGTATATATAAACGCAGACAATATTTTTTGGAAATGACTGATAATTTTTAAGAACTGTACTGAAAGAAAGCTGCCCATTGATATCTTTAACATAATTTAAATATAAAAAGAGCAAGAAAATAAAAAGATCTTGATCTTTATGAAAAAAAATATGTTTCGGTCGATTTCATTGTTTAGAAATATATCATTATATTTGACTTAAGTGATTAAAGATAATCCAGATAGAAAATTCTAAAAAAAAAGATTGGAGAAAAGCTTTAGGCTTTTTTTTGTGTGTGGGGAAAATTAATCGATAATTCAATATCGACTATTGAGTGTAATCTTTGGGCTAAAACGTATGACACGACGACATGACATTCATCTCATTAAAATTGAATATTTCATAAATTAAAGCAACAGCGGTTAGCCCATGTGTAATGTTATTGATTATATCTTTGTCTAATCCATGATGACCATATTGGGGCATTGTCTATTGCTCTATTATTAAAATGTGTGCAAATAAAATATTGAGAAATAGTAAATCAACGAAGCGTGATGGAACAGTAGCAGGTGAAAGGCGCGTGGCGTGGTTAATGCACAAGGACGGGGCGGTACGACCTCAATATTTATGTCATTGTACGATGTAATTTAAAGAAGAGAAAACACGCCAGGACTATTCAAATTCATTGAAGCAAAAAATTAATAGTGTAATAATTTATTACATAACGCACTTTATATCTTTTTTTAAACGTTAACATTTTACTAATCTGGTTGACAATTTACCCCTGAGGTAAATTTCGCCTGCCGCCACCCCCCCCCCCCCCCAACAAAAAAAATGGGTCAAACAGTTTCTTTAACTACAATCGAACGCTTTTGTATTTTTATACTAAATCTTCAAAAAAATACTTATTTGATATATATCAACCACAATTTGAATGGTTACGTGCAAAATTTAATGTTGATCTCAAGCATGAAATTAATATATAAATTAAACCGGCCCAATCTATAGCTATTAATTTCATACCCTCTTATCAATTTCTATCACTCATTAATGCCCAATTAAGGTTTTAAAATCTTGACGTTATTCTTCACACCTTTATGTTAGGATGTGCGACACAAATTAAAAAGTTGAAGTGGTCAAGTACTTGACTGTAAGTACATGTCGTACAATTAGAAATTTCCTTTGTCAAGTATCCGACCGAGGTTAACATCCGTCTCTGAAGAACGTGTCTACTGCTCTGAAACTTGTATGGTTCGACAGAAGGACTTGTGTTTTCTGAAGTGGTCGAAGTTGATTGACCTCATTAACTTTATGCATAGGTCATTGCGCGTTAATTACATACACCTGAGTACTAAAAACAGCTGACTAAGATATAATTTGTGACAGTGTTCTAGTAGAACACGACCTACATGCATCTGACCATTTTTTCACACGATGCAAAATTTAGGTGGCCTTCTGCATTTTATTTCCAATCCTGATTTTTAGAAGTTGCCATATATTCGAAAAGTTTAGAGTGTGCCGTTTCCACTAAGACTAAGCAATGCAATTTGATTGATCAAAGACCTTGGAGTACGATAAATTTGGTTCATATCGGGTGAGAGTGATGAAATACCGCCACTAAGTTCGATTTCTAAGTAGCCATAAGTAAAATAATTGGTCAAGACTTTTGAACATAACAACTCTGCTTTTAATTCCAATAGAACGTTGAAACTTGGTGTAGATCTTCATGGGATTAATATTTTGACCCATGAACATCTACACCGAGTTAAATGATTAACATTTTCTGCTAGAGCTATGCAGAAAGTTAGATAATCAGTTTGATTGCTCGATACTTTTAATAAAGATCAAATGTGTAATTAATTAGTATGTGTCTATTAATTTTGGGATGTCTGTTGTGGACATCGGCCTCGCTGATATTATTATTTTTATTTACTCAACAAAGTATTGTTAATATTCATGATTATTCTTAGTTACCGGTTGCTCATTTCTTGATAATATGAAGATAAACACACAGTCAACTCCTTCCGAAAAATTCTACGCATGTTGATTTTTACAGTATTTAAATGGCTCATTGTTCTAAACCGTGCGAACATTTAAATTGGATTTGTTGACGCTTTTCCAATCATTAATTCTTTATTCACAGTTAAGGCATCATTGCAAAATAATGAACAAATAAATGGTAATTTTGGTAAATTGGCCGGTGAGATTGGATTTCAACAGATCCATTCGTGAGAAAGCATGGAAATATCTGGCAATAACTCTCTCAGGGCTACCGGCACTGTAACATAATAGAATTGCTGATTATTCAATTTACGTGTATTGCATAGCAAATAATATTGCATGACGTACCTGGCATAGTTTTAAGGATGGAGTCTTGATATTTTTTTTAATAAAGAGTAAGAATGCTGGCACGAGGTGAGATATGAACTAAATACGATTCTCTTGGCTCTACTAAATTTCTATATTACAACCAGCTGTGTTATGATAGGGCGGTAGTGGGAGAATTTTATAGTGGCTTGTATTAAAAGACAAGGTTACCATTCGTAGGAATCAAGATATAACAGTAGAATGGCAATTATGATCCCCTTCCCCATTGACTTGTCAGTTCCATTCCACTTTAAATACATCAGATTAATTGTAGCCATAGGGAGAAATCAGCCACCAAGTATGTAGAAAATTTAACTTGTTTCTCTGTAGATAATAAGCTATGGTATCATCTATATCGTCTACTATAATAATCAGTTTTGAATTGATATACATAAAAGGTTTTGCTTTGATCAGGATGTCTCACTAACATAATGACTCTTCTTTATCCATCCCAGAAGAACTTTTATAGGTTAATGAAATTGCCCTATTAATAACGAACGAATTGTCGCTTTCAACCATTTCTTCTTGGCATTAGGTCTCGTCCATAAGTTTGCGCAATGCAGTGAAACAAAATATAGAAGGGGGAGGCATGCATGAATGGGGTTGTTTTTTTATAATCAGAATCAGAAACTCATTCCGATTTTCTCCTATTATTTTATTATTTGGTGTCTTCAGTACCGTAGATTATAAATGTAAAAACTATAAGTAACTTTTCTATTTGAAACTAATTTAATGAGATATATAATGGTGTAAAGGTGTGGTAGATGATGACATCTGGCTTATCTTAAAGAGCAATGTTGGTACATCTATATATAACATCTTCGACTTCCCGAGCAGGTGCCATTCGATCCGAATTACGTCATTAAGCCGGTGATGTTCTTAATATCAAGTGGCGTTTGATACGTGCTCTGTCCTCGATATTAAGAAACATATTCGCTCTAAATATTCCCAAAGGGACAGATGATGCCGCATATCAGTACAATATGGCATTATATACATTACATTGGAAAATTTCCAATACTAAACTTTTTCAGAAGATCACAAACCTTTTGGAGAACGTTGAACTAGAAAACATTGGCATTCTGCTGATCCTGAATATTTTGATTATCAATGAAAGGATTCCGGAAACAGCTTCAGATCGTATCACACTGAGACACTGGTTTGAATCCGTGCCAACCTGCTAATATTTGACCCCGTTCATTGTTTTCAATTTGTAAAAATGTATGTTTTGGTTTCAAATCTATACAAACGCCTGCACCCATTTTTTTAATGGATTAAATAGGGCACGACTTGGTCTAAAAGAGAACAGCTAGTGAGTTGTTTAGATAAGAATCTTTACCAAAAGGAAACGGTTAAGACAATTACCTTTCGGCATATCTAGTGAATCAGTTTAAAGAACTATGTCAAAGATTAGCGAGTCATATTCGTGTCTAGTTAAAGATGGATTACTCTGATACATCACTTGTTGACTATCAGAATACAGTGCTCATTCAAAAACAGTCGTTTGAACCAAAGGCACATTTGATAGTGTTATCTGCGTGATTTTGTATGGAGTAAAAGTTCAATAAATAGAGTTTGTTTCTGAGACTTGCGGGTATATGGCAAAATCATTGACTATTGTCGTTTATCAGTCAAAAAGCATTCTTCTTGCACTTAAGACCCAAGGGAACCATTTTACCTTGACGACCCCAACTCCTGCTGATCTATAAAGTAAAAGACAAAAAATTCCATTCTTTGAGAGATAAGTAAATTTGAGAATTTTTCTGTAAAAAATATTGTTGATCTATTAATATTCATTTTAGTATTCCGTTTATACCAGATTCTTGCCATTAATTATTTAAGTGTTCATTTCATGGCGGTCAGTGGTTATCACCAGGAGACCACGGGTCGTGTCCAGTGTTTATTGGTGTGATAATTAAAATGCCCAAGAGTCTAGCTTAAGGTTACAAGTTATCTTAAAGGGAGAATCGCGTCTAGAATTAGTCCGAACTCGTGGTGTGTGGTCGAGAAGTAAGTTAGTCTCTACTATGCGTTTATGGTTTTATCTATGGAATCTTGGTGAAGGTGTGTGAACATGGTGTTGTTAAAAAGGTCAGCCATTGTGTTACATCTTGTTGATACATGTTACATTATAGATCAACCAGCATGGCGTCCATACCATTTATATCTTCAACAGGTTACACAAACATTTTCCTTCTACTTTCTGAAACTTTATGCTTACTTTTAACCCATTGGGAGGGATGTCGAGAACGGATAAAAAGATGCCACAGCCGATGTTATGATCTCGACCTGATCTTTAAATGATTACATTTTGGATAACCCAAATATGGAGAGCACATTTTCTTCAAACGAATAGATTCTAGGGTACATCTTCGCCATTACGATGCCGGTTAGCAGACTGAATTTTTGATCGAAAATCAAGAATCATCTGAACCCGAGTCAGTGTAACTCGGATATTGGTGCCAGTTGACATAGTGTTTAATGTAAATACAACATCATATCCCGGCTTCCTTAGCCCGGTTGAGAAAAGTAAGACATTAAACCCCATTTCATTCATTCATACTCGTCACAAGCTTATCAATGCTGAAATCATTGAAACAGTTGAACACACCTTGTGGTTTCTTGATTAATAATCGCCGAACCTCGTTAAACTATTTCTCATAGGAATGGATATAGAGTAAATTATTAACGAAATATGTCGTATACAGTAAGCTAGATTGCCAACTGCTCTCTTCAATTGACCGATTAACACAGATCGTCTATGTTTTGACGTCTGAAAGCTTGGTGGAAACAGCAACAATATAACTTCGTTTTACAAACATGGCTAAGTAACAACTGGCAGTGATCTAGTGCAGATTACGGAACAGACTGACATATTAACTATGATTAATATTTCATTCGGCACTTCTATATAGTTATAAACCTGCAATATGTCTTAAGTGAACTCAGGAATATGTGGATGTGTGGCTAATGGGGTTAATTTAGTATATCCTGTGGTTATGTCTTTAACAAACACTGGAATACAATATGGTTTTACTATACTCAAATAAGTACTGGTAAAAGAATTAACAGCATACGTCATTGTTACGCCGACTTTAAAGTTGCCAGACTGAGCATGGGTCTTCCTTAATCAAAATAATTAATATTTAGATAAGATACTGAACCCAAACTGTACTGCATATTTGACATTTAAAGCAAATACAGTTTTTATTAATATAATTAAATAAGCAATATAAAAAATATACAAATGGCTAGATACTGGCGTGCGGAAAGTGGGGGATAACAGAGGGGACGAAATTATCTCTGTTCACTTTGTACTTCTTTATTTGAATAAAATTTTATCTGTTATAGCATTTAAAACTACATCTCTTTCTCACATTTCTGAGCTTCTGAATGCTGGTCCCTAAACTTGAATCTCTTCGGATTGAGTTGGTCCCGGGTCACCCAGTCTGTCTCTCTATAAAAATAATATCGTAAATAACACTTTCTTTAACCAAGATTACGTCACCAGACCAACTATGCCTGTAATTATTGTCTCTGCATTTGGCACGCACATGTAAGAGCATGCAAGTGGCGACATAATCGTTTGAAGGGGTCAAAAACTGCGTTAGGCACTGAAACAAGGAGTTTGACTTGTCTGCTTACGTTGACTTAGAACAAACCTAAACGATAAAATGTAAAAAAAAATATATATTGAAAGAAGGCAACATGTTTTAATAATAAATAAATTTTAGCCTCCATCGGATTATGAAGACCGGTATTAATAAATTGACATCTGATCACGTGACGGTAGAAACTCTGGATACAGTAGTCTCTGAAACACACTCAGTCCAAACTTTGCTAGAAAAGGTTACGGTTGTCATGCACTTTCTAGAACATATGATACCACTTCATATTTAGGATGTAATTTGGCATAGCTAACGGTGCCCGCCATGATTTTGTGTACGGAAATATTGATTTAATTTTGGTTCACGGGCTACCCAGAACTACAGTCGTGCATGTGCACATGTAGAATAAATGATTTACACATAAAATACTAAAATACAAGGTTTGGCATACTTCCACCATGACTAACTAACATGATTTCACGTAGATTAATACCAGATTGTATTTATGTAATAAATAATTCAAAATTACTTCTTAACTTTAAAGAAAATCTTCCAGACGCATTTCTCTTTCTACTTATACGACAAAGGATACTGAATAATAATGATCCAAAGAAATAAAACATTCTTTGCTTGTTTTATTGTTATTTCCCTTCGTGTCATTTTATCGTTTACCATGTTATTTTTGTCACCATTTTACCCCCTAACTTTCATTGGAATGTAGTCTTATTGTTCAGGAAATTAAATGTTATTGGTATACTTCTATTCCTAAACCAGAAAATTCAGGAATGTTAAGTTGGTGCTTTAACGTTCTCTGAACCAAGAACTGAAATCTTATATATTTAACAATAATTAGCTTGCCTGACAATAAGTGCGGAATTGAAACAACACGTGTATCGATAACAAGTCTTATGACAAATGGAAAGAAATGGGTCGTAATTTTCTTTATCAACCGGGTGAATGGGTTTTGTGTTCATTGGTTTATTTTATATCATATTTCTGATTGTGCTGTTCTTTCCACGCAGTTGGTGCTACACTGTCTGTTAAAACAAACTGTGAAATCAATTCACTGACGTGAAAAACAAGGGAAGATAAATCGTGTGGGCTTAACGTTATATTTTGTTACATAACCGTTCAAGTCCAGATGCAACAGTCTTTGTTTTTTTATGCAGTTTCCAGTAAAGGAAATTATAGAAATCATTGCAAATATAAATAATAATTTAATGTTTCAACATAGACATGTTTCACGTTAGTTAAAGTTATTTACTTTTTTATTTATCTTTATTACATCAGACCAGACAAATGTGTAATGGCATGTGATTAAAGGGAAGTAATCCAGTGAAGA